>JAUDYJ010000007.1:42228257-44930757 GCA_030761175.1 Masticophis lateralis
TGATTTTTTGCGACCATAGACTGACATGGATCTCCTGCAATGTCTGCAATTATCTGAGAACTTTAGCCATAGATTTTGGATACTCAATACTTTGCCTTATTCTTTTGGCAGGAAGATTGAAAAACAGTATTTGCAATTAAGAAAGAGGGAAACAATGATGAAATCATTGACATGATACAAACTCATATCATATCTTTATCATGCATCATGATGTTCCTTGTATGCATAAATAAAAAGATGGTGAGGGAGGGAAGAAGGAAATAATTATTCTATAAAAGTATTAACAATTTTTTTTTTAAATTTGATTTATATGCTGCCCTTCTCTGGAGACTCAGTGCGGCTTACAATGCGTTAAGCAATAGCCTTTTAAATCCTTTTAAGTAGCCTTAAAGCCTTTTAAATAGCCTTTTAAATCAGGTAAACACCAGAACTTTTTTTTTTTTAAAGAGAGAGTATTGGTTGAGTTGAAGAATTATTTTGCCCATCCTATCATTTGGGTGATCCAAACATAAGTACTAACTTCAGTTGATCATGTTAGCTTTTGAGATAAGACAAGACTGGTTAGTTGTCCAAAATTATGGTAAATTTATTTGTCAAAAATGAAAAAATGCTGCTCTTAGAAACTATTATAAAATATAATTAATTGTACTGATAGTGATTTATTGGAAATATTCAGAAGTTGCTTATACACTAGATTCAGGAAATCATCTCCAAACAGGAAGATCATCAAATTGAAGTATGATTTACAAGCTAGTCTCCTGACAAAGTCTGTCAATAGTTAAGATTCATAATGATATATAACATTTACTGGGTACTTTGCATGTTTCTGATCTTACAATTTCTCAATTTCTTTGTCTCTAATTTTATTTATATAAATGCTGTTCCTTCAACTGAAGATTAAAAAATAAGGAAGCTAATGATAGCCATTAAGGAGATACTAGGCTAGAATCACTGGAGTATCAGCATCACCGACATTTTGTGTTGGCATCCTATTTACCACCTACTTGAGACTTTTCTTTTTCTTCTTCTTCGTTTTTAACCTTTTAACCTTGATATAACCTATATATATAATTGAAGCTTTGGAACAGGTTACCCCCAGGGATACGAATGATCCCAGATCTTCGTACTTTCCATCATGCACTTAAGACCTTTCTATTTCACCAAGTCGGTCTGGCATAAATATCTTCTAATTGTTCTAAATCTTTATGCTGAAGATTCTTAACTGATGAGCCAAACTGGCTTAATTATCTTATATTCACATTTTATATGTATGTTATTTTAACTGTTCACCGCACTGAGTCCTTTGGGAGAAGGGCGGTATAAAAATTAAAGAAAGAAAGAAAGAAATATAGCTTATTGATAGAATCATGAGGTAAATCCAGAAAACTGCCTTTCCATATTTGCCTTTCCATATTCCACCTCTTGAAAACTATGTGAAAAAATGAGCTGAGAGAGGCACTGACTGTTCCACAGTTAGTTTTTCATGACTAAAGTGGGACTAGAACTCACAGTCTCCAGTTTCTAGACCAACACCATAAGCACTACACCTAACTGAATTTGGCTAAAGGCAACATTTTTGCCTTTTTTTTTCTTTGCCAGATCTCTGATGTAATTGACAATCATAAATTTAAGGCTAACAGGCTAAATACAGAACAAAATAAAATCTAGAATTTCTTTTTAAAACTCCCAAGTAGATAATAAAACCTAGGGAGATGTGGCTAAAAGTAAACTTTGTTTAGCTTGATGGGCCTCAAGTTCTTCTCAAACAACATATTTTATTTCTATTTCATCACAGGATTTTTAAGTACCATGGAGATGACTGTACTATAGACTGACTAAGTAAAGAATGCTTTGATAGCAAAAACAAAATGGAAAGCAATTATTTCAAACTATACTTTAAAATCGTTTGGCACATTCTACTTTAATAAGCAATTAGCTCTGGTTAGGAGTTGTTCAATTAATTCATGGTTGAATTCTTTAGCAGGCCTTTAATAGGAGGGCAGATACCTATTGCATCTTTTTCTGCTAAGTGACATAGTTTAAAACTCTTTAAAGCCATTATGGGGGGGACGGGGAGGCTGAGCCAGTACAATCCTCCTCAGTAATACACAATAGTTAAGCACAAACTATTGCTTTTGTAGCTTTGTGTCCTCATTTATTGCAGAAAATTACTTTGATTTCAGAAGATTTTAAAAAGTTTGGCTCCTCTATTCGTTTATAGATAAATAAGGGAATTATAATTAGGCAGTCTATGTAGATTAATATTTCTTTTCCACTACAGCATTAGTTGTGTAGGTTTCTGAAAAGCTTGGAAGTTAGATATACTGTAACTGACTTTTCATAATCATGTAGATTTGAATCTCCTTAGTGGCTTTTGTTATGGGTGTCTGCAGCTGGGAAAAGTTAGGAGGGCAAATAATGTGCATAAATTATTAATGCTTATATACTTGCATTAGATAGGGAGATACAGTTACAAAACACAAACACCATTTGGATGATGTTAGCACATGTATCCCAGCATTGGGCGTTGCTGGATTCTGCTGGTCATTTTCCTGTCTGCTGTCATCAAATTAGGAAACTTGGTAAAGCCAATTATATCCGTCTACTATTTGACCAACAGTAGCAATATCAAGGATACAATAAAAGGGACATTCCATCAAGCATATTGCTTGAGCTCAAGATGGTTATTTCAAAGACTTTCTCTGACTGCCTAGAGAGATAGACAACCACTTTGTTATCTAGACCCTGTGGGTCTATACTGAACATATATAAGCTATGAAATCTACTTTAGCTATTGTAGCTAAGTGGCATCAAATACGACTTTTAAAACAATGGATTGCTTGCTTATAATAGCTAATACTTCTGTAACTTCCTGGCTGGATTTTAATGTATTGCATATGGAAATTTCCTTAACCATGACTTAGAATCTTCTTATTTGAATAGACAGTATAGCCAATATATTTAATATACAATGCAAAGAACCAATTTGGACTAGTAGTAAAGGCACCATGCTAGAAACCAGGAGACTGTGAATTCTAGTGAGTTGTAGCCATAAGCATGAAAGCTGATGGGGTGACTGCGTCAGTTACTCTGTTTCAGCCCACCTGACCTCATAGAGTTTTGTTGTGGGAAAAATAGGAGAAGGAAGGAATATTAAGTATGTGCTCCACCTTGTTTGTTTTTTTTTAAATAATGAAGGCATTATTAAATAAAATCAAAAAGTGTATCTATTTTGAAAGAATTTCATTGGTGACACTTTGCATCTAGTTCAAATACAATGACTAGGTTTTTATCTAAATGGCTAGGGGCAAAAATGCATTAAGTAGAATCTTAATCCATGTAAAGCAGTCCTTAAGGTATCTTGATAAGATTATATTTCTTTATTGGAAATATATCTGTAAATAATGTGATGACTTACAGATGAACCATACAAATATCCAAAGAAATTCACCTGAATATTAGTCTTTTCTTTTTTTCTCTATACACATACACAGGAAAAAAAAACCCACTAACCATAAACATATTAATAAGCTATCGATTGTAATTGCTATCAATTTCTATGTTTTATTAATGCATTCATAAAACAATAGAGATTTAATTTCATAGTACAATCTTGAAACTCCAATATTTTCAAAATATATAAATACATACGCGTGCTCTGAAATAGTAGCTTAACCACAAAAGTTATAAAAGAAGCGTAAAGAACTGGGAAATCAGGTTGGGGTCTCTTCTTGAAAACATTGGAGGCTAAATTGTTCTTTGTGTTTATTTCGACTATCCTAAAGAATTGCCTTAAAGGACAGAGTGAGCCAAGTACTGCCTTATCTGTGACCATTAAGCGAAAAGAAGGGCTGTTGTTTGCAAAGATTGGATATTAGCAACATTCTGCTTCATGTGTATTATTAAGAATCAGTTGCTTTCAGTTTTGGCAAGTTGTGGAGCAAATGTGGGAATCAAATAAATAATTGAACTCCATGGGCAATTGTAATTATATGAAAAAAATCATTTTGCTTAATGAAAGGGAAGGGACAGATCTTATGACAGCAGGTATTATGTATCAACCTCAGGCCCGCAACATTTTGTGTAATCATATCTATTTTTTATTATTATTTAGTTATACACTAAATTTGGAAGGTTACTATCTATATACTGAATAGTGAATGTTATGCAGATGTAAACATGTTTGAAGCATACCCACTAATATCAATGGGACATACTGGCTGTAATTCAAATCCCATTCTATAATATTAATCTACATCTTTATCTGTATTTCATAAGCTTTAGAAGGCTGAATTGTTTCAGGAAATCTTTTCCTGATTTGATGTTGCTACCTATGTATTTATTTCTGTTTTGGTTTTGTTCATTTTTTAATGGTTTTATTGTACTACATAGAGCTATTTTGTTAATTTATATATGGTGGATGTTAATTAAAAAAAAGCTAGCAAGAGTGTTTTTATTTCTCGGGTGAAGATCTATTTTAATAAATAAACAAAAACAACAACAAATGAAACAAATATTTCTGTATGGCTAAATAAAAATAAGTATTTAATTTAATTAGATCCTAGTAACCTTGATTTTATTGGCAAGTGTTCCTCATTCATGAAAACAAATTATGGGTAGTCCTCAACTTACAACAGTTCATTTAATGACTCTTAAAGTTACAATGGCACTGAAAAAAATGACTTATGACCATTTTCTCACACTTAAAACAACTGCAGCATCCCCATTGTCACATGAACAAAATTTGGATTCCTGGCAACTGGTTCATAACTATGACAGTTGCCATGTCCCAGGGTCATGTGATCAGCTTTTGCGACCTTTGTGACAAGCAAATCAATGGGGAAGTCAGATTCATTAAACAACTGTGTTCCTAACTGAACAGCTGCCATGATTCACTTAACAAATGTGGCAAGAGAGGTCCTAAAATGGAGCGAAATTCACTTAACAAATGTTTTACTTAGCAACAGAAATTTTGGGCTCAATTGGGCTCAATTTTGGGTTGTAAATCGAGGACTACTTGTAATTTAAAAAGTGCTTTCTGACAAATGCGTGATCCTTTGGACTGGAGCAGTATCCTAATAGAGTGAATATGGGTGGGGAAAAAAGGCATTGATGCTTATTTCCTTTTACCTGCATGAAGCACAAGTATCAGGAATAATTGTACTAACTGAAATGGAAGTAGACATTGCATTAAACAAAAGCTTTTCTTCTCCAATATAATCAATTTTGCAGGAGCCATTAAATCTCTGCCTAAGCAATTGACCATGAAGGGCATGTGCGAACTCTGAACAATTTGATGACTGTGGTGACATTAAGGTCCAACTTCTTTAATCTGCATCATGACAGAGAAAATGGCATAGCAGGTTTCAGATAATTTGAGTGCTTTCAACAGTGAATGTTTGATTCCAGCTCACTCACTAAGAGGAGACTGCTCAGTAAACAAATGGATAGCTTCCAAAATGATTCAGGGCATCTCATCTACAAAACAAATGAGATGCTGTCAAAGAACATGGAAAAGCTGCCTTTGTTTGTGCTGGAGTGCCTTTTGAATGACAACTTTCAACAGCTTGTAATCTGTTAATAAACTGCTAATGAATAAATCGCCTTTCAAATTGTTGACTGTCAGCATATGTAATCACTTCCATAAATGAAGATTCTGCATATTAGCTCTGGCTTGCATTAGTAGTGCACGCAACTGCACATCACAGCAAACATTTTCTTGCCATGCTTTTTCCTTGGCATAGCAGATTGCAAAGGTTGGCAAAGAGGGAAATGTTTTGTGTGGCTGCAGCTTACTATTTTGCTGTGCATCTTTAAGGATAGTTTGCAAATGAACCTGAAACATCTTTGCTCCCTCAGCTAAATTTAATCTGTCATTCACTGTGCAGACTTTAATATAAACAAGAATTTGGGAAAGAATGTAGCTCAGGGCTGGAGCACCAGCTTTCCAATAGAATTCTTCATTGAATGCTCTTTGGTGGCCAAGCTTGAAAAACTGCCAAAATGGATAATATTGGGCCTCATGGATCAATGCACTCCTTCAGATACAGAATTAATTCTCCCATGATTTTGCTTATGGAAAGAAAACCTTAGTTTTTGGAGATGTGATTATGGACCAAGATGAAGAAGTAGTTGGTGCGATAACTGTATTAATTTTCTTTAAGTGACAGTTTAGTTGAAACTGAATCAAAGAAAGTTAATAGGAATAGCAGTTTATTCCCAATTACATAAAACAATTGCATTTTTGCAATTGTTGGAGAGGCTGTAAATCTGCTTCTGAAAACTTACAGCTTCAGGCTGTACTCTTCTGCCATGTATGAAAATCTGTAGCTTATTTTTGGAGATGCAGAATAAAATATGGCTCAGTTTTATGATTTGATCCATCTGGCACTTAGAAGCTTGAAATGTCAAAGGCTTGTTCAACGCAATAAACTTAATAAGCTTGTCCTTTGGCTTAGAATAGTGATACAAATATTGGTGTGTTTTATCTCATATAACAGGCCACTAATTCAGTGGTTAGGACATAGGCGAGTGAGAATCAATGACTTCTATACATTAACTTTCATCAAGTTCTTATGACTCTTTTAAGTTCCTGATGAAATGTTATAATTTTACTTTTTATTAAGCAATCATAGCAAAACTGTACCACCCATTTGTCTTTGTGCTATTTTTGTAGTATATATTACTATGCCTCTAAGTCATGGGTGGGCAACTGTGGCCCTTTTACAACCTTTGGACTTCAACTCCCAGAATTCCTGAGCCAGCTTGGCTGTGTCAGGAATTCTGGGAGTTGAAATCCAGAGGTTGTAAAAGGGCAACAGTTGTCCACCCCTGCTCTAAGTGATAATTCCATAATTATCTATATGTGCATTTCCCATTGCAGCAGTGAAATAAAATTGAATGAATTCTAGATGCAACTTAATTGTTCTTGTGAGAAAACAGAGGAGGAATACTATGACTTCCAGCCTATGATTCTTTTATGATGACCACTAATATTTTAGAGATTTTTGCCTTCCCTTCCCTTATTGCTTTGTAAAAAAATGGATCATCGGTGATTTCAGAATACATTGTAATATAAGATTTACTTGCATACAAGTGTACATGTTCATGTTTATGTACACTGGTAAATTTCCATCAGCTCAGTAAAAATTAAGAAAATTGGATTAAATGTTTATGTAAACATAGAAACATATAAGCAATTTAACCCAAGAAAGAATTTTCTGAATTCTTAAGGGACAGATGAAATTTGCAAGGGTACACAATTGGCAAATACCTACTGTGTGTAATTGAATATAGGCACCAATAATATATAGAGGAGGAGAAAGTTTGAAGTTAAATTAATTCCTGACTCTCAATGTTACTCCACTATCACTGAGTTCTAATGCTTGGAATATGAGGATGAATAAACATTAATTTTAACTACTCTTCTCTACCCTCCAGTCCTCTTTAGCTTAAAGCTAGATGTAAGTACAACTGTTTGATTGAGATTTATTTTCGGTATGCAACCACAAGGGAAATAAACATTTATTTGAAATGACCTTTTACATGTAAAGTTTAATCTGTTGCTGTTCATAGTGCAATGTCTTTCTAACAACTGTTTTGTCCTTCTCACTGCTAAAGAGGCTTCCCAAGAGAGAGAGGGAAGGAGAAAGAGAGAGAAGTCAATGAAGACAAATGCCAATGTTCATTCTTGCAAATACATTCTTTATAACAGTGGGGCTTCCACCATGGTAGATAAACTATCTGCAACTTACAATGTAGCCTTCCAGGTGGGGAACATCAATCTTTTATAATGTATACCAGTTTTAGTTAGAAAATGAACAGTAAACTCTCTTAAGATAAGTGGCAATTTTTGCAAGAAGAATATACTTAACAGCTGCCATTCTCATTAGCTAAAAACAAACAAGAAACAAAAAGACATAATTAGGCAAATGAATGTACGAAACAGTTAATTAATTCTTTTAAAGAGACAGAAAATAGAATGCATGAGGTGTCTCAACATTTTGGCATTTCTATTGATTTCTTGATCCCATTGAGAATCTATCTTGCCTATATTATATGTAGAAATATGAAGACGTACATTCCAGATTCATACTATATGATATTCTAGCTGGTTTGTCTAGCTCTTGACATCACATTTAAATGACATTAACAAACTGGATTAGAAAAAAAATACACAATGATAGAGAGAAATATGGAAAGCCAGGCTTAAGAGGGACTTAATGCAAATGGATTCTCTGGGCCCTTATTATGACCAAAAGACCAATACTGTAGCATGGGAAAGATAAATGTAGAGCCCACTTCACACAAAGAAGAGCTCATTGTACTTGCCACCTATGAGCAGACTTTGCATGGAAAAGTATAATGAAGTATGAAATTCATGTATATAACATACAATAAGTTATTTTAAAAATCATAGTTACATTGCTATGTGTATCTACATATGTATTTATACAAACTCATGTATCATAACTCTTTCTCTGTGTTTTTTCTTTTCTTTGACAAGGCATGCTTTTTTACCTTTGTTTTTTATTTCTCTGTCATTACTTTAAAAGCAATAAAAGACTACATTAAAAAAGTATACCAAATCATTAGAGTAAAAAGTATACCAAATCATTATAGAAAATTAAGTATTTATGTTATTGAAGGCAGAAAGATGTTCTCATAACAAGTTAGAAGAAATAAAGAGCTGACTTATGACACCGTTGGCTTTGCCAATTATTACATCATCAACAATATTTTTTTCCCCTTGCATTTTTAATCATGTCCAATTTTCAAAGACTGCCTACACAACATCCTGCCATTTTCCTGGGAAGGTTTTCCAGAAGTGGTTTGTTATTGCCTGCTTCCCAGACTGAAAGAAAGTGGTTGGCCCAATGTCACCCAGCTGGCTTTGTGCCTAAGGCAGGACTAGAACTCATGGTCTCCTGATGTCTAGTGTGAGTTTTAATAACTACACCAAACTAACTCTATCAACACTGTATTGCCACCCTATTCAATTTTGAAACAGGCCAGGTCAGCTTAAAAGATTGACACCTTCTGAACAGAATTCTTCCATTTCCACCTACTTCCTTATTTCTGCATTTCTGAAAGAAACAGAACAGACAATCTTGGTACTGAAACGTTTTAAGAAGTAGACACTGTTACTTTCATCTTACTTATTATCATTTCCAAACTAAGTTTCTTCCCAAGGTGACTATACTTTTTCTGACAGCCACGCAGCAATAGTGTCTATTCACCAGCACCTCTTCTGTTCATTATAACAGGAGAAAGGAGCTGATACATGCTAAGCAGCCCAGCTAGCTAAAACTTGCTTGATTTAATTTGATTTAGCAGATAGGGAAAACGGATCAATAGAAAAACGGCTAAAACTAGTCTTTCTCTTTAAAAAGAACAGAGCAAAAGAGAATTCATGTAGAATAAAATTGCAGAGCATTTATTCATCAGCTGAATGCCTGCCTACCCCTGGGAAAGAAGCACTAACACTTAATGTTTGTTCCAGATAACTGTTGTTCTTGGAAACAAGGTGTTATAATCAATTGTGAACACCTACCCAATTCCTCTCCTGCATGGACCAGTTTATATTGCAGATTGTATTATGTTTGCCATGCATATTGTCAAGTATCTGCATTACATTTCTTACAACATAATATGTATACAAAAGGATACAAATAATTTCTTTACTCTCCCAACACTTATATTTGCTGTTTGCTTTGGTAAACAATTAAATATGTTCAGTGCTTTCTGAACTTTTCACCCAGTATAAATAATGTTCTGAGAAGAGCATTCAAGGTATTAAAATACATTTCCATCAAATTTCAATTTTTGAATCCTACTCCTGAAACAAACACTGAGTAGTAATTTTCAATAATCCATGGATTATTCAATGGATAATTCAGTGGAATACGTAAAGCTGAGAGCTGTCAAAGAGATATAATATGAATTACTTAGCATTCAATGTAGTTACTATTTTAGTGTATGTTGAAACAAAATTTGCTCCTGCAAAAATACATTTGCTCCTGCAAAAATACATTTGTATTTGGTAATGGTAATGTTATAATTTACATAAATAACAAGTTTAGTGTAGGATAAAGATGTGTCATAACATTTGCAGTAGCTTGAATGAAAATAATAGAAAAGCAAGTATTTTCTGTTGCATTTTCTCATTTTCTAACTACAACAGCTAGCCCAAAATATTCAAAAAAAATCCTAACATATTTTCAAAATATATTCACATTGGGGAAAAAATGGTATCCCCATCCAGAACCAGAATATAAATCTAAAGAATCAGTTATTTATGGTCACAAAATCTTTGATATTCAGCTGTTGATTATATTGAACCATTTAGAGGTTTTTTTTCCTCCAGGTTTTAATAAGTATCTTGAAATCAGCAGTGGCTTCCATGATATTTCTAAGGAAACTAAATAAAAATTCAGTGAATTTAATTTCGAAGGAAACATTACATTTAATTTATTAAATTTTTCAGGGTCCATAAAATTAACCCTATATAATGATAGAAAGGAAAGGAAGAAAACCTAAATTATGCATAAAATTGTAAATTAAAACCAGGGGTGAAATGCTACCAGTTTGTGCTGGTTAGGTAGTAAAAAATGCTACTGGTTCACTGAAGCGGTAGTAAAAAAACTAAAAAAAAAAGTTCTGGAGATCAGCTGAGTGACACGCGATTGTCAGGACTTTTTTTTTTAACTTTTAAAAGCATTTTAAATTACTGGTTCCAGAGAACCGGTAGTAAAAAAAAAAAATTCTCTGGAACCGGTAGTAAAAAGTGGTTTAAAAAGATAAAAAAAGGTTCCGACAATCACAGCTGTGGCACGCAAGCTTGGGAACCTTTTTAAAAAACTTTTTTAAAGCATTTTTTTACTACCAGTTCTCCAGAACCGGTAGTAAAAAATGCTTTTAAAAAGTTTTAGAAAAGGTTCCCAAGCTCACGCGCCATAGCTGATTCTCCCCCTAGCTGTTCTACTTACCTTCCCAAGCCTCCTTTGGGCACGTACTGCACATGCAAACTGGTAGCAAACCTGTTCAGATTTCACCACTGGTTAAAACACTGTTTTGAATTTGATTCCAAAGATTCACCCCTATTTCTTTTTTAATGAACATCTATACAAATTAAATAATTACCTCCAAATTTTGATCAGAACTGTAATATATTTTAGAATAATTAAACCCCTTTCCCCATGCAATTTCTCCATGACTGACTTTAAGAAGATGATTGACTTTAATGACTTAATGACTTGAAGAAGAGATTGGACAGCTTTTGTCTGAAATGATTTCCTATTAAAAGACCTCCTAGGTCTCTTCCAAATCTGTTATTCTGTTGTTATTCTATTGTTCTAACTGGGGATCCAGTTTACTGCAGTGGTTAAGGCATCAGACTAGAAAACTGTTGACTTTGAGTTCAAATCTCACCTTAGCCATAAAAGCTGACTTAGTGACTTTGGGCCAGTCACTTTCTTTCAGCCCAATCCATCTCACATGGTTGTTCTAATAGAGAAAATAGAAGGAGGAAGGTGTATTGATTATTTTCACTGCCTTTAAGCTATTTATAAAAATAATAAAGGCACAATATAAAGAAATAATAAAAAATCATTGAGAATAATCTGAACATCTATTGCTTGTACTGAGATAATACGCATTTGAAATATGAAACAAAGAAATGAGGTGAGAGTTTTAAACCATGCTGAAAGCCAGTTTGGTCTAGTAGTAATGGCACCAGGTTAGAAACATGGAAACCATGAATTCTAGTCCTACCTAAGGCATGAAAGTAATATAAATTTCACAGATACCAAAGACGTGAGCTATTTTCTTCACTATATTCTTTCCACAAGTTTCCTTTCTCATTTATCTGACATTTTCAATTTGGAAAGTTGGAAGTCATAAACGTTTATAGGTACGGACATGGACATATAGGAAATATGTCCATGTCATCTATTACTATTAACATTTATTGAACAATATCATGTCACATATCTTTGTATACATTCATTAATAATTTGCTGGCAGAGAATTATAACTGAAATCTTGAGAATACCTTCTTAGAAAACAATATAGCAGTATGTATAAGGAGTATGAAATCATTAACTTAAGGTTGGGAAAAGGGGGAAGGGCTATGGCAGTGATAAACCTGGCCTGAACATTTTTACAAGGTTCATGTAGTAACATCTGACTTGTAAAAAAATTTGGTTGTTTATGTAGCCAGTCTCCTCAAAGTGTCGAAATAAAATATAATGTTAGCACATAGTCAACATCTATTTTATAGCCCATGGATTTACAATGTAAGAACTACTGTAGGCTCAGGATCTGGCAGTTACATGCACATCTTTTTCTACTTCATATATAGAGTATTTTCCAATGCAAAAACTATATCACTGCAAAATACAGCCTAATTGGAATTACTTTGGGGCATGGATCTTATGAATGAAAAATAGAATTTCTTGGTTTACATTTTCTGACCCATTTTCTCAGCAATTCCAATATCCTTCTTCAAGCTTCAAAAACTTCAAAATAGACATCTCTCTCTCTCCTACTTAAATGGAACAAAAGATCATCTCTTTCTGTTCTTACATCCTTCAGGAATCCACAGAAGTAGCCAAGCTTTCCGAACAGTTATCTTTCATCCAAGGGTAAAGACCAATGGTGGTATTCAGCCAGTTTTATCCGGTTTGAGCAAACCGGTAGCAGCAGCTGTGAGAGGCTTTGCCCACCCACCCAGATGTCATCACCTCCCATTTTTCCATGTTTTTGACGCTCTGCACATGCATGGAAGACCCTGAGCATGTGCACGCTCATATTTGCGAACCGGTAGCGAAGGTAAGTGAATACCATTCCTGAGACACACACTCACTCACGTGTTCCCTATGACTACAGTACTATGATTCATAGGAGATTATTTTTTTAATCAAGTTTTATTGATTCCTCCCCCACACACACATTCACCTGCATATTTTATGAACAGAGTATTGGCCATATCATAATTTATACAATTTATCTTATTCAAATACATTTTACTCAGTTACAATTTTTGCTGAAATCTTCTTTTCCATTTTTTGATCATATCTTAAAATTTTTATGCTTATTTGTATAAACGTCTTTATTCACCCTCAAATTTTAATTTCTCTGTTTTTACTCATATTTATTCTCTTTTATTTTTTAATAATTCATTATTATGAATTATTATACTTTATTATTATGAATTATTATACTTTATTATAATGAATTATTATACTAGTGCATTTACACATGTTTGGGATTGCCTATCTTCCATTTCATCTTTTTTTATTGTACAGCAATCTTTCTTCATAGGAGATTATTAATTCATATAATACAATCAAGTATTTCAGAGACCTAAAGTGTCATGTAATCTTATGGACAGATAGACTCAAAATAAGAAAACTCAGTTGTCAAAAGGTATTAGGTTTTAAAAACAAAAATAGTAACATATAATTTCCTGGATCTACATCAGTTTTTTTAAAGCATTTTTAACTTTCTGAACAGTACTGCAGGTTATCCAGTCAACAAATAATTCAGGATCACATTTTGCTCCCTTATCATAATATTAAAGTGATTTTTTAGGCCAACTTTAACAAAATGAATTCATATGTTTGGTCACAGATTCTTAATGCTTAAACAAAATGATGGGAAGGAAAGCCTGCTGTTTTTCTTTTGCCTTTTTGATTAGTAAATGTGTATTTTTGTGTACAATTAAATAGTCAAAACACGACCTATTGCAGTGTTCCTAGTTTTTTTTTTTTTTAGTTTAATTTGAGGCCGAGGAATCTAAGAAAACTTTCATAGAAGCTTGTCTCTTGCTGATTTATGGAGTAAGTTTGTCATTGTCTTGCCTAAAAATTTCTACCAGTCAATTCCTGATGAAGAGCTCTTTCCTGCAATACACCATTATGACAACAAGAGCAGTATAGGAAATATTAGTAGCAATTAACTCTGTTGTTTTGTGAGTAACATTTAACAAATTTATAAGTCTTATTATAAAAGAGAAAACATGAGTGGGCTATTTCCCAAGTTTTTCTTTTTTAATGCAAATTCTTTGGCTTACACATATCACCATTTTATTCTATTATTACTTGCTGGCTGGTGATAGAACCATGTTATTTTCCTAATTTGATGAAATCCTCATTTTCTAGATCACTTGATTGAATTCCAATTTTACACAGTTGGCTTGAAGCTGGCTTCATCGCTGATCTCTATTGTCTGTATTTTAATAGCTGTTATGAAATTCCAGTAAAGAAGTGCCTCAAGTTCCCATCAAGCATCGGAAGATTATGCTTGACAGGATAACACTGAACCTCTGATTACTTTCATTCATTTTTTTCCCCTCAGTGGCCCACATCCCACAGTGAGAATGGCTAGCCAGTAGTCATAAGATTTTTTTTGTTTCATTTCTATCAGTTACACTTCTGTCACAGAGCAGTGAAACATATAAAATAACTCCCTAATCCTAACATACAATTAGGGTGACTGCTACAGTTCCATGGAGACTGATTGGGAGGGATGCAGTCCAGAAATATTATCTTTCTATTGCTGTCCAGACAATGCTAAATGTGTTTGGGAATATCTCTTTGCTTTAAATAGTGAGAGCAATGAGGAAACATTAATTATCTTAGCGAAATGAAAGATGGCTGCAGCAGTTAAGCATTTTGGAGGTTAATAGAAAAGACTGTTAATTAAGAAGTGTCCATAGCAATAGACAAACATTCATTACTTAACAGTTATGGGTAGTACCATTTTGGGGAGTTACAAGCCAATTTTTGCTTGATAAATAATAAATAATAACAAGAAGTAATAAATAATAAATAATAACAAGAAGTTCTAGTTTTCTAAAGTTTTAGAAACTTTATTTTCTAAAAATCAGGCAGATTATTTTGATCATTTGTACTATCGCTTACTTCGTTCCTTCATTCTTTGGTGCCTGATAGGTGAAAAAACCAGTCAGTTCCACCCTTTGGGAAATGTAAAGCTAGTGGCTGTTGGAATGCAGGAGCAAAGACTGCCTATTGCTTCCAGTCTTCAAGTCCCAGTGACTCCTACCTGCCCTATAGACTCATTGCCCACATATGTCTTGTTGTTTACTTCCAGCTAGCCAGACTTTGTGGAACTGCATTTCTCAAACTCCTCATAGAATTGTCCCAGAGAATCTGTGCTTCATTTGTGGTGTTGGAATGCATATCTTCTTCTTCCTAGCGTATTCCTGCAAGTGCAAGGTCCACTTAGTGTTAGGACACATATCTAAAATTTTCTCTTTAACCCTCTCCATCCAAATCCCTCAATTAAGACCTATATCAGGGAAAATGCCATGTGTCAGGGCTCCAAGAGGGTCTGACAGCAAGAGAATGGGATGAAGGACTGGTATGCCAGGTTTTAAAATTCTGGTATATTCTTTCTAAAAATTCTACCCTTTGAAATATTATCCTGTTAAGAATAGAATCTTCCCTTCAGTGTATATTTTCTTTAGAGATCAGTATACTAATAGATAGAAGATATTTGTAAGAACAGGCAATCAGGATAATCAGTCCTGGTTTGCATGGCAGGGTTTGTCTGTCCACCCACTTCTCTTACACATTCAAAGGCATGAATGCTGGTGATACATACAGCAAAAGGTTCTAAACAATCCTATAGCTGAGATACAATAGGTTGGTATGCTAGGGGATTAGTTTTTCTTGTCCAACATTCTTTTCCCCATCTCAAGCATAGAAGAGAAGTATGTTGATGACAATGCTGTATGGATAGATCCTTCCAAAGCTCAATGGGCCATACTCTGAACGTATGAAATTTTCAGCTAAGAACCCTTGTCATATGATTGAATTACAATTATGTGAAAAGTAAGGTGAAAAGTCTAAGATCCTAGCCAAAGTTGAGAATTCCAGATAGGTCTAAACCAGCATAAAGCAACCTCAGATCAGAGTTTTAGTCCTTTTTCTTTAGAATGAAAATGTTCTACAGTATAACTAAAATCTCCACATGGGTTAGATAGTTTATCATGACACTTGGGCTGTGCTGTGCAAAATACCTTTTGTAGGATATTGGGTTATTGTTAAGGCTGATTATTAAGCCTGTCTCTCATCCAGTTTTGTAACTCAATTACCTTGTCCCACCTGTGGCTATTCCAACCCTTGCAAAATCATTATATTTAGGGCTTTATTTTCCCCCCATAAGATTCAGTAAAACAGGTATCAGGAAAACTTCATCTTGTGTCTATTTATTATCAGTGGAAAAAGAGAACATTTTTATATTCTTCTTGTCTAACAATGGAGCAAGAGAATAACAGTCAAGTTATGGGTTATAACATCTTTGTTCATTCTTATTATATATACACTTATTATATTATAATACACTGTCTTGCATTCTGTTTGTGATTTGCTTAATCATGGTTTATTGAATACATCATATTTAGGTCCTTACAACATACTAAGGCAAATACTATAATTTCATACTATATACAAATGATGATGTTGATATTATGCATTCAGTCATGTCTGACTCTTGGTAATTTTGCTGGCCAAGTCTCTCCACATCTTCTGATCTTGCTGTGGCTGGTGTCAACTTTGGCTGGTGTCCAGCCATAGTGTTCTTTGATAGCTTGGTTGGTCAGATAAGAAAAAATACAGAAAAGAAAAATATTTTTTTCTCTTCAGTCATAGAAACAACTTCCAAAGACTGAAGCTGAAGCTAAAATTAAAATTATTTAATGAAGGCAAGGGGATAATCGTTTAAAATACCAGCCTGCCCCAAGCCATATTTCCAATTGGTACTGCTCTTTGAATAAGTTTATGATGCATCTGAAAACACTTTTATTTACCCTTTGTCTTTGTTCACTTCAGAGGTGGGTTTCAGCAGGTTCTGAACAGTTCCGGAGAACTGGTAGTGGAAATTTTGAGTAGTTCAGAAAACCAGTAGTAAAAATTCTGACTGGCTCTACCCACATCAATTCTCAGCCTCCCAAGTCCCAACTGATTGGGAAGAAGTGGGGAATTTGCAATAACCTTCCCCTGAATTGGGGATGGAATGGAGATTTTACAGTATCCTTCCCCTGCCATGCCCACCAAGCCACACCCACCAAGCCATGCCATGCCCACTAAGCCACATCCACAGAACTGGTAGTAAAAAAATTTGAAACCCACCACTGGTTCGCCTGCCATTTAATCTTGAACAAAGCTGAGAACTAGTTCTCTAAAGAGTTATTTTACCAATTAAATCTAAAACTGGGACACCTAGTGATTTAAAATAAGTCTACGTTTAGCAGCAACTAGTATACTGATCAAATTGAAAAGTGATTAAAGCTTAATTTAGACATAGCATTATATATGGAGCTTTACAGGTAGTTTAAGCTATTTTTAATTTTTAGCTCTAAATGCATTTTCTCCTACCAATACCTTTCTGATAATGGCATGGTATTAATCACAAAAGGCTTTTATTATGTGCATTTATATTCATAATGTCTTTTGCATTCCAAACATTCAAGCATGCACTCTGATGGCTCGAGATGGTGCCACAATATGACAATTTGTCATGCTCTGTAACACATCTCTGAGAGGATTCAGTAAAATATTAATTGCAAAGAAAAATAATACTGTTACTTTTCAAGTTTAGTTTCAAGACCAGGAAGTTGCATTATCATGACTTACCAAGATATTTCAAGCTGCTCTCTGTACAGCACAATGTTACTGTGGCCACGGAAACAAAACAGATAATATGAATTACTCAACAATTTAGCAAAAGGTTTATAAAACTAGTGACATAAAAAAAATAACCTAGAATCATAGCTTCTTATTGCATTCTGTAATTCATAATCTACTTTGAAAAGAATATTGAACTTCTTAGAGTTCTTGACAAAGACCATTATATTTGGCAAACTTGTATTCTGTGGGCATCAAATCCTATTTTTTTAAATTCTTATCCTAAAATTAAAGGATGAAAATTAAAATTAAAATTAAAGGATAATTTTCTTTGAGTAAAAAAACCTCAAAAATTTCTTGGTTTATCTTACATGTTTCTAACTTTTGTATTTCTCTTCTAGAATTCTTCTAATGTACCTTCATTGGCATAGCATTGCTAAACAGTGACAGTCTGATGCTCATGATCCAGTTATTTCTCTTGGCTTTTTCAAGCCCTTCTACAACAGTCTATCAAATGAGATCCTTCCATCTGTTCTTGGGATTTTTCTAAGCTATGTAGAACTCTTTATACAAAGAGAGAAACACTGAACTTGTAAGGTTTTGGCATCAATTAGCAGGAAATTGGCTCACCAGAATGCAAGAACACTTCCAGCAAAGCCAGAATAACCCTGAAGAATTAACAGGAAAATAATATGCAAATTCTAAATTAAAGGCAAACAGAAAGGTCAATGATTATGTTGATTCTCCATGCTAATTGCCCCTTTCTTATTTGAATACCTGATCTCTGAGTTTTCATATCTCTTTTCTTCAAGAGAGTGTGTATCTTTTGATCTACAATGATCAAATAAACAGGAAGAGCACACATTATTTTTGGCAGTGCTTCTGGTTTGTTTGAATTCACTGGAGCAATGGTTTTTTGTTTTGTTTTGTTTTTGTCTCTTTTTGTCAGTTGAAGTAGATTAGATAATCTACTTGGAATAAGTTCATAATGACTGATGGAACTCTATTGTTACAGGGCTTAATAATAGAATCCTGAAAACCTAACAAAGGTTCTGTCTCCCTTCTATTATAACAAAGAGCATCAAGATGGAGCAAACTTGCATTTCCTTCTGGGCTTCTCTACCTAAAAGCCAGTTAGGTAACTATGGCTTTTTTTCAGCCACAGGCTAGGCAGTTGAAAAACATCTCAGAATATGACACTGACAAAACACTTCTGAAAATGGTTGCCAATGAAACTGCATGGACCTGTCCATGTCCTCACCAGAAATCAAAATTGACTTGATAATAGCAATAATCTCACATAAGCATGAAGAAAACCAAGACATTGCATGTCCTCAAGCAAAGACCTCACAGACATTTATCTGAAATGCTTCCATTTGTATTCCTGCCCTGAGCATAGGATTAGAGCTTGATTTTGGTTTTCTTTCATTTTATTTGCCTTGTGTGATGAGCAAATATATTGTTTCATACAAATAAGGAGCTGGAGACATCATATAAATAGAGATCTGGAGACATTTCATCTAGCCCAAAAATCTGCTTGGCTAGAATTCAGTATAGCATTTCTGACTATTGATCATGCATGTAATATTTTTTAAGACCTCTAGTGAAGGAGACCCATCAAAAGGGCCTCGTGGCTCAGCAGACTAAAGCATTGTGATTAACATCAGCTATCTGCAATTACTGTAAGTTCAAATCTCACCAAGCTCAAGGTTGACTCAGCCTTCCATCCTTTCTAAGATAGGTAAAATGAGGACCCAGTTTGTGGGGGCAATAAGCTGACTTTGTATAAATATACAAAAGTATGAAGGCTATTGCTTAACGCATTGCAAGCCGCCCTGAGTCTCCGGAGAAGGGTGGCATATAAATCAAATTAAAAAAAATCTTGGATTAGTTGGTTCCATTGACTGATACTTTATATATCAGTCTCCTCCTCTCATCTAGCTTGAATCTAGGAAAACATTTCTTATAGCAGACTTTTCCCTCTTGGGATTCCTAATAACTTCTAGCTTAGAAGAATATGTGGCATTAAAGTAAGCATGTTCTCCTACTCTCTATTTTTGTTTATGTTCTTCTTTTCTGAAAATAACTATAGCAACATTTGCCTTAAGAACCTGCTCACTACTCAAAGTTTCATTCATGGACACTAGAATAGGAGGGGTACAACAACATATGCATAAATACACAGAGATAGTAGAGTGTATTTGGGGAAGTTCTGAAAATGTTCTCCAAAAAAAAGGAGTCAGAAAGAATAATTTCAAAAATATTCTAAGAAGTCATGTGAGGAAATTTGACTCACTCACCTGTTAGAATACATGGGATTTCTGAGATAAGAACCTGTCAATCTAGTGTTCCTTTTGATTTTTATAAGGAATGAAGGCAACTACTATATATAAAAATTGCCACTTCCATCAATGGCCAGACCATCACTATCAGAACTATATAAAATTTGTTTTAAAAATATAGGAGGAATAAAAATACTTTCAGAGTCTTTCATCTTCAATAAGTGAGATGAAAAGAAAATAACTTGTGCAATATTGGAGGATAAGAAACTTGACATCAGTAACTAAGAGGCAAAGGGGACAGGCTTTATCAGAAAATTGTTTTCCATTTAAACGAAAATTTCTTTTTTTCCCCTTTTGTAGAGCTTCAAAGAGAAAATCAATGCACTATCAAGGATAGCTAGGTACAGAAATGTATGTTTATATATTTTTCTCTGCAAGTTCAGAAGGTTAATTACTCAAGTAAAAATATAAATTGTTGAAAGAATATTGAACTGTACAAATAAGCATACATTTTCTTGCCTCTGCAATTTATTTTTCATTTTCCCTGATTGCTGAGAAAAGTTAGGATTCTTTCTTCAATTTTCCTCACTTTGTGCTTTATTAAATCTGCAACTTGGCCAATTGTATTGGAGATTGATTGGGATGCAGTGAAGAGAGTTCATGAGTTTTGAACAATTTTCTACTCTTTGCTCAAGATTAAGAAGGACAACTACCAATTATAAATACTTCTTTTCTGCAGGGTTTTGATACCATATAAATTAGTCTTTATACTATGTATCAAAACACCTATATTGTGGATATAAAAATAAACCGACCTTTAGACCCAATCATATAACTGATATCATTCTTTACAATCATGGTGAAAACATTTTTGTTACATTCTTTAAATTGAGTGGGTGAAAAAATAATCTGGGTAAATACAGTATTCCTTGTAGCCTGTTGTGATAAAGTTGTACTTTGATTCAAGGTTGATTCTTGGTTGTTTATGGACATCATTATAGCTTTTTTAATAAAATATGGAGAGAGTTTGCCACAGACTTCTTCTGTGATGGTTTCCAATTCCACATATATTTGGAACTTCCTGATGATCTGTCATCCAAGTGCTAACTAGGTCCAACTCTGCTTAGGTTTTTAAAGTCATCCAAAATCAGTTAGATGCAAAAATAGCAAAGATAGATGAAAGTTTGGAATTTCAATGTGTGGAGTGAGGAAGCCAGCAGATATTATGACTGGAGATGAGTATGTTTCATTTGTGGGGAAAGTAACCAGATTATTCATTAGAAAATAGTCTGAGGGAATGATTAAATCCTTGTTTTTCCTTTGCTACATAAGGCTATTTAAACATTTTGTTCATTCTGAATTTAGAGTCATACTTTTATGCATGTACAGTATTTGAATTCCCTTCCCATCCAGTGTCTGTATGCACATACATATGTGTGTGTGTATGTAAAACTAAAGAAAGCAATAATGCAAAGAGGAAAGATCAGGCCAATATAGCTTCAACCCAGTCTACCCAGTGTGAAGAGGAAAGATCAGGCCAATTTTTCTTCGGCCTGGTCTACCCAATGCGAAGAGGAAAGATCAGGCCAGCGTAGCTTCAGACCGGTCTCCCCAGTGTGAAGAGGAACCGTGCCAGCAGTTTGGGGAGTGGCGTCAAGCTGGCCACGCTCACCCAGTTGACCAAACCCACCCAGTTGGCCACACCCACCCAGTTGGCCATGCCCACCCAGTCTCCTGAAGTCAACCACAACCCTGATGATGCCGTCAATGAAATTGCATCTGACACCCCTGTTCTAAACCACCAGGATTCTTTGGATTCTGACAACATATAAATGACAGAAATATATAATTGAATAAGAACAATTACTATGTGGTAGAAAACAAATTTGGAGATAAACTCTGAAAAAAATATGCATTTTAAATAAAATTGCTCATAAAACTAAGATTGAAATAGTCCTGAATTAATACATACAAATTGAAGAGGTTCTTAAGCTTTTCAACCAACCATTTATCAAAACAATCATATTTCAGCAAATCATAATAATAACTAACACAACCATTTGGATTTTTCTCTAGTCCTTTGTATAAAATATTTTTGCTGATTAATTAACACATGATAATCTCAGCATCTTTAGGGATTAAGTTCCCTTTGGTTAAAGTGCTGAAGATAATTATAATAATAAAGATGATAGGTTACAACCTGACTGAATCAAGTCCGTATCATTTTCACTAGTGGGAAAGTTTAGCTCAATGAGTTCATAATATCCGCTTTTTGGTTTTAATATCCTTTAATGTTAAAAAAGTGATAAAATTACACACAAGCACACATACTCCCCTTTGCCATATTCCTCATTTTACAATGAACTCCTGATCATTTCTTAATTGAAGCTGTACATCTAAAATGATAGTGATATGATCAATGAAAACTAAAGAAAAGTTTGCATGCTTTTGTTTGCATGCTCCATTCATGTAAAGAATCTTCTTTAAGGTTTAAAGGAAAATAAAGAAGAGGAAAAAATGGTAGCCAAAAAAGGACTGGTTCTATTTGATTTGAAAGGAATTTGATTTTATGCACCTTGAACTGGAGTAAATGTTTGTCACATCATTTAATAAAAACATAACAGTAAAATGATCCGAGAGCCAGGCTAAAGGAGAGACTGTGAGTTCTAGTACTGCTTTAGGCATGAAGCCAGCTGGGTGAGCTTCATGCCTAAAGCAGTACTTTGAGCTCAGGAGTCAAAAACTGACTTGAAGGCATGTGGATGCATGCACACACAAAGTATTTTTTTTAATTAGAACAAAATACCTTTTCCATAATTATCCAGAATCATAATGAAGGAAATAAAACAAGAAATAATACTTCTCTGTCCCGTGATAAACAATTCATTTTTTTTACTTGAATATGCTATTTAGAAATGTTTCTCAGAATCTCATTTATCTTTTATTATTATTGTTTTTGAGATACTAAAAAACAAAAAAGACAAAACAGCCTAGTAGTAGTAATAATGTCTTACTATTGGCATTATTCTTTTGAAACAATCTAAAAAAGACACATTTGACTAGCATATGGTAAAATGAAATTTCCACCGTAGGTTCTGTGTTTTATTTTCTTTCTTATATTTACTGAAACATAGGTTCAATATATCTTACTCCTGTTAGGAAACATTATTGGAAGCATCTCCAACTACCTTCCAATTGAGAACTTGCAGTTACTCAGAACAAATAATAAAATGATCAAACTGGAACTGCTCCCAAATCAAACAATCTCTTATCTGATTTTTGCAAAAGCTCCTTTAGATCCTTAATAGGTAAGAAATTGTGAGTGGGTCCGTAAAGTAATGGAAGAGGAAACAAAGAATAAATCTAACAATTAGCTCAGATGAAATGTGGGATTAAGCATTTTGGATCCTCCAAAGACACTGCCTTAATTAACTCGTACTATACATGAGGTTGGAAAATGCCTATTAAAGTTTCCATGATTTCAACTATCATGTATTAATAATAAAGGTATTTTACTGAAGTCTGTGGAGTTCTTGCTTCCTTGATCCTACCCAGCTCTATGACAGTTGGCATTATATCTCTGTGTGGCAGAGGAGGTAGACATGTGTTGTTAAGGCTTTGATTTTCATTGAGATTCTGACTGAAAATTTGTTGTCTTATTTTAATCCAATGTTTCTCAGATTCCTGAGGAAAGTTCTGTGCAAGTATTTATAAATTATTTATTCTACATTTTGTATGATATCTTTGAAAATTTCCAGGAAGGGCACTATTCTGTACCACCACCTATCAAATATATCAATGGTTATACTTAACATCAGTTAGAATGTTTATTCTTTGTTTCTTTAATTAAAAGACACACCTTAGTTTTTGGGGAGGAAAATAAGAAAAAAGCTAATTAGCAAATGGATCAGCCTCCCGGAATACCTCAATCAGCTGCTCTCAGAGGTGAATTTTAGCAACAGGTTCCTTGGTTGTGAACTCTGTGCCTTGCTTTTTTTGTTTTGTTTTGTTTTTTTTTTTTTCCTGCCTCTGAAAGCCTCTGACACAGAGCGTCAGAAAAAAAGCCCCTGAAGCTCTGTTTGGGTCCTTATTTTCTGAAGCTTCATTTCTGATGCTTTTTTCAGCCTCTGAAACCTCCATTTGAGAAGCTGGATGGGGCTACATTCAGAGTATAAGACGCACCCAGATTTTCAACCTCTTTTTTGGGGGGAAAGAGGTGCGTCTTATACTCTGAAAAATATGGTAAATTCAATAGGAATTATACTGGAGTCTAGATCAATGTTAGCAACAGCCTTGCTGCTGATTCCTTTTTCTAACAGACCCCCCTTTATATGTTTAAAATCTGAAAATGGGCTAATGGTATAAATCAATTGATGAAGTTGATGAATATCGGCATCAAGGCGACATCTGCATTTGGTTTCATGTCAGCATATTTTCTTTTAGTCCATAATACCTTACATTGTGTATTTACTCTGTTTTGCCATTGTAAAGTGTGAGCAGGAGATTCATGGATTCCAAAGAGCCTTGGTGGCGCAGTAGACTAAAGTGCTGTTAACTAGCACCATCTGCCTGCAATTACTGCAAGTTCGAATCTCACCAGGCTCAAGGTTGACTCAGCCTTTCATCCTTTCGAGGTAGGTAAAATGAGGACCTGGATTGTGGGGGTAATAAACTGAGTTTGTTTAAAAAAAAAAAGAACACACTTAGTGGGATCCGAAAGGCCTACTAAGCAGGTATATTCAAAAGTATGAAGGCTATTGCTTAATGCATTGTAAGCCGCCCTGAGTCTCTGGAGAAGGGCAGCATATAAATCGAACCAATCAATCAATCAATCAATCAATCAATAAATAAATAAATAAATAAATAAATAAATAAATAAAGCAGTGAACAGACCCACATAGTAAAAGCTGAAAGGGTTTACTGAACAACAACAAAAAAAGAGAAGATAATTAGAACTTCTATTGCAAACTTTTACTGTAAATAGAGAGAAATATTCAATAGGAATATGCCTATAGTCTTTAATTGTTGAGAGCCCATATGCACAGGGAAAAAATCCCTTTCTTCTACTTTCTAGCACACATCTTTCCCACTCTGTCCACTCCGAAACTCAGTCATAAGAAGAAATCCCTATATGCCTAAGTGTTTTTGTTATTCATATTTCTGATTAATTCTTTATACCTCTTCCATATTACCTATTAAAAATTGCTGCTAGATAATACCAGCTCATATATCAGAGCTGTATAATTTTTCTGCCAGAGGTGCCGACAAAGCATTTCTAAAAATAAAGCTAACACTTATGTGAGGCGGCATGAAGAGATGAAAAAAGAGAAAAGAGAAACATCTGTAAGGAAAAGAAATAAAGACCAAAAGCCATCTTATCTCTAATGAATCTCTAATGAAAATAAGGCATATCATCTATTTCACTTTACCATTACACAATATAGTCCTTGTTTAGCAGGACAAATGGGACTGGCAACTCAGTCATTAAACAAATGACTCATGATCTTACTTCTGTTTTCATTAGCTTTACAGATCAACAAAAATGGTGAATATGAGGATTGGTTGCAAAGTACTTTTTTTTTTTTTTTTTTGCTCAATACATTTATTTCAATGTTCAGGACCCCTTTGTTTCTCAATTTTTCATTTGCCAAAAACGGGGGAGGGGGAGAGAAAAATCTGAGATTTTAGATTTGTATTCATGTGACCAAAATGAGATATATTGCAGATAAAAGCAGTGAATAAGTACAGGCCTAGCCAAAACTAAATACCTTTAACTCACACTAGTTATAATTGCAGAAAACACTGAAACCTCAACACATTCCAGGAAATTCTGGCTTATCCATAGCAAGAAAAAATTGTTTTCAATTAGCTCTTCCTGAAAGCAAGAAGGCTATTTCAGCAATGTGGATCAGTTCATGTCTTCTTACCAATATACCAGAAATATCAATTATTCTTGGCTACCAAATTTGAGCACTTCTGGCTAGATAAAAGTTGGTCACAACAGAGAATCTCTTTGATTTTGTTTGGCTTTTCTTACCTTTTCCTTGCTAACCCTTTTGAAGAGTTTCTAAAAATTCCAAACTTGTATAATGTTTAAAATGAGATTTGTATATGTAATAGATAGATAGCTTTTATTGCGGTCAGAGACCAAATTAAACACACATAAAAAGGGGGGGTAGATTTTACAATTGTAAATAGATCATGCGACAATGCACCATCTATTACCTCAGATACAATCTGTACTATCCATACTAGTGATCCTCTGCCATAGGAATTATCCGTCTCTTCCCCCGTTTTTTTCCCGCCATGACTGCAGCAAAAAATTTTGCCACCTTTGAAGTTATATTAGGGTCTGCATCCTGGAGTAGGAAATGAAGGCTGAACAGATCAGGTGATCCAGAGAATCTCTGGGAAATAGGGGAAATGAATCTTGATCTTATGTCTTGGTAGTGAGAACATATGAATGTAATGTGAAACAGACATTCTGGGGATCGGCCATCACATGCACAATAGGAGGATTTTACTCCCCCCGAGAGCCTACTGTCGAGGACATTCGAGGGGATCACATTAAATCTTGCCTTCATAAATACGAGCCTATGTTTGATAGAATGTAATGCAGAGAGGTAAGGTGGAGGGTGAGGCAAGGGAACAATTCCAAGGGAAAACGGTGAGCATGTTTCTGATCCGTTTGCCAGATTTAGTTGTCTGTCAATGTCATCCAGCCGTTGAAAGATCAATGATTTGGCAGCATCAGGGCCTAAAGTAAAAGCTTCAATGGGGGAAATCCCGATCTTCAAAAGCTTTGTATGGATATTATGGGCCCAGGGACTATGAAAAGGGTCCCACCATAGGCATTGGCCTAGGTAATATCCTGGGAGTCTGGTCCATAGGGACAACCAATATCCAATTGCACGTTTCCACATGATTGTAGCAAGTGAAGATATTCCCAATTCCAGCTGGATTGCGGCGTTACTTACACAGGGAGGGACTCCCACCAAATGGCGTAGGAACTGGTTGTGGATGGACTCAAGAGAGGAGATATTGGATTGGACCCATAGGGGGGCACCATAGGTGATAGCCGCTATCACCTTTGCCCTGTAGACTTTTATTGCTGAGGGGATATGATGAGCTCCCTCAGTATGAAAAAAATGCAGGAGGGCGTGGGTGGAAATCTTAGCCTTATTACAGAGAGATTCAACCTGCGCAGGCCACTTGGTATTAGATTGAAAGAGGATACCTAGGTATTGAAATCTGTGGACCTGTTCCACTGGGATGCCATCCAGGTTCCAGTGATAAATTTTCCTGCTTCTTGCAAATACCATGATTTTAGACTTAGAATGGTTTATATGGAGTTGGTTAGCAGAGCAGTAAGCAGAGAGGATTTTTAAGGCTCTACATAGGCCCACCCGGGAGAATGAAAGTATTGCAGCATCGTCAGCGTAGAGCAGGAGCGGACATCTGTAATCTGCTAATCTAGGAGCATGGATATAGACCATGTGATCCAAAAATGCCTTTCTCCAGTCACTGATGTATAGGTTGAAGAGAAAGGGTGCGAGTATACACCCCTGCCTAACCCCCTTGTTAATGGGGATAGCTTTGGTGAGATCCCCCTGCGGGGTAAGGCGCACTTTTGCTTCTGTCCCTTCATGCAGCTGGGATATAAGCCAAAGTAATCTTTTGTCAATACCCCAGGTGGAAAGTTTGGCCCACAGCTTAGTTCTAGGGATGCTGTCGAAGGCAGCCTTTAGGTCTATGAAGGCAATGCAGAGACGGCCCTTCCTGGGGGTGGAGTATTTTACGGCAAGATGATGAAGGATCAAAGCATGGTCAATTGTGGAGTGGTCTGGACAGAACCCCGCCTGCTCATAGCCAAGCAGGTCGGCCTCTTCAGCCCAGCACTCCAGTTTGGACAGGAGATAGCGGGCATAGAGTTTCCCCAAAATTGAAAGAAGACTGATGTTACGGAAGTTGCTGGGATCGGAGTGGGCGCCTTTCTTGTATATTGGGATAATTATAGCATCCTTCCAGAGCTTGGGGATAAGGCCCATTTGGTTGATCACATTGAATACCTCGGTAAGAACTGGGATCCACCAGTCCTTTTGGGCTAGGATGGCTTCGGCTGGGATGAGATCTGGGCCGGGAGCTTTTCGAAGTTTGAGTTGTCCGATTAGCTTGGCAATCGTGGATGGTTCGACAGGAGGCCATCTGGGAAGGTGGTTAGGGAGAGAACCTGTGGTTGAAGAGACTGGCACATCAGTGTCGTAAAAGACTCGGTGTAGAAAGAGTTCCCATGTAGTGGCCGAAATGGAATGAGTAAGCCTACTATTTGCCCTCCTGTTTAACAGACTCCAGAAATCATGGGGGTTGCTGGATTTTGCGGCCTCTAGTAATGCGTTCCATCTAAACCGGTGCCAGTCTTGCTTAGCTCTTAGAAGGGCTAGCTTGTATGCCTTCTTGGCCTCGAAGTAAGCGGGGGGGGGGAGGCATTGATGAACCTGTTCGTTTGTAGGCAGAATATATAGATCTCATATGGTTCCTGGCTTGTTTGCATTGTGAGTTAAACCAAGGGGCTCCCTTCCTCCAGGAAGCTCTACCACGAATAAGGGTGGGGGGCTGAAAGGAGACTATAAGACCATTTAGACACTCAGTGAAGGCGGTCAGTAGTGCACCAGGTGTAGCCTTGGTTCCGATCAAGGCTGACAAGGTATTGGCTGCTTCTTGATGATAAAAGCGTGCGTGGAAAAGGGCCAGAGACTTTGACCATTTTGGCAACATTGGGGAGCCTCTGGGATTAAAATCTATGGAGACAGCATGAGCGGGATGGCTTTGAGGTCTATATAGCCGTGCAACCGTAATAAGCGGAAGATGGTCACTGAAAATCCTGTCGTCTACTTTGAAGGAGGAAATGTATGGCAAAAAGGCTCTCGATGTCCTATCTGTACTGAAACTGAAGAATTGATATTTTTCATTGCTGTTATAACTGTGAAAGGTTGATAATGAGGCTATGGCTAAATGAGGACTACTTGTACCTATACTTTCTCTTTCTAGATAAAGACACAAACCATCTTGAGGTGTTCTTAATGGTAAATAAGCGATTGCTTCATTCTTTCCATGCAAAATTTCCCCATGTTGATGGAAAGTCAGTAGGAAGCATGCAAATAAATTTGACATAGAGTCAATTTTGCACAGAATCACGGATTTGGATTATGAGACAGTTTTGATATCATAGTTGGTGAACCTACATTAAAATGGACGTAGCCAACATGAGGAAGCTACATATGGATAAAGGATCAATTCAGTTACTGACATGTACTGCTTTTGCACTATTGGCAAAAAAGCTATATATATTATAAAGAAATTGGAGTGTGAGTGATTTGAACACAGTTTTGTTGCCCTGAAAGCAAACTGTTTGGATGTACCAGTAACAAATAAGTTTCCATGCTGCTTACTCTTTTATTTAGAATTAGGTTCACCTTCAGTTGAGTAGGATCAACTTTCATACCAAGGAGACAATCTAATGCTATATACACAGAGAGCAATTTGTTTCCAGTATTGAAACAGTTCTTTAAAAAGTGAGCCTTCTGGATAACAAACTCAAATCTCAAATCTCAAATCTCAAATGCCATTTGAAACAGTGCCTGAAAGTAAAGAAATTCAATGACCTTTACACATATACTTCCTTGCAGCTCCTTGGAGCACATACTGTTAGCTATTAAGTTTTCATCCACATTAATCTTTGGGAAAAGATGATCATGGAGTTTTAGTGCTAAATAAACAGTCTGCAGTTAAAATATCAGTTAATTATAGAATTGGTGCAATTATATGACTCAGTATGAAAGTTCATATTTGGTTTTTTGATCAGTGTTTACAAACATTTTTTAATTAAACCTGATGATAGTTTTGCTTTAACATCAGTGGAAGAATGGTCCTTCTCCACTATCTTTTAATGGATCATAATTAATTGATGTGGATACTATCAATGGAGTCCTAAAAGGTGAAACTGAAAGTTGGGGGATGTTTTTGTAACAAAATTAAGTGATACATAAACACTTGCACATTGGGGTTGTTTACTGTTGAAAGATTGCAAAATGCACCAAGTTGATGCATTGCTGTTATTGCTCAAGCATTTTTAACTTGCTGTGTTTTGCTGTTAAATACACAAATGTCTATGAATTTTGTTACATTTGTGTTATATTCACTTCCATTTGCCCTATGTCTAGAACCATACCTGTCAGTGTTCCCAAGGAACCGTGCCACCTTTCTCAGCAGGTTTATTGGGCTCAAATGACATAATCACAATCTGATTACTTCTGTCATGTCTGGATATAAATTGCTCATTGCAGAATCTGAAAATTCCAAGGACTGTAAACTATAACTAGAAAAACAGTGCCCACAGAAGAAACAAAGTTGGGTGACAGATTGATAACAAGACAGAAGACAATTTGTAGGACAAGGACAAGTTTAGATGACAGTAAAATTAACTGACTTAACGATTGTTAAAGTAAATGCAAAGATTTGGGTACAGCTTGCAAAAGAAGATTTATCTGCTTAAAATAATATTTCATTCGATACTCAAGTTGTCTGAATTGATAAATCTGTACAGAAGAGAATTAAATGTTTCTTCATACATAATGCTATAACTTAACAGTAAAATTAATAAGAGTTTGCTAAGAGGCTTGGACCCAGTGCCTTTTCTCAGAATTTTTTTTAACCGTTTTTTTTGAAGTATTATTTTCACAATGCTTGTTCATTGTGCATTAAAAATATGTTTGGGGTAGGATGTGAGAAAAGGATGTGATCCAATGGGTAAGTATAAGCGGTATAAACAAGTAGTTATAGTTATTGATATTGATCATGTATGAAATATTGCTCTTTAACCTCTATAAATGTTTTCCTAAAATCTGCATTCAGTGGAGGGGCCCAATGAGACTTGAGGCTTCAACATCCTTTTCTGTAAGAATTATGACTGTTTGTGTTGTCCTAGTTTGTTTCATTTTAATTTCTTCTACATCCCTTAGTCATCACCGTCACAATTATTTCATATTTTTCTGCTCCATTTCTTAAGTGAACCTTTTCAGGTCATATAACTTTAAGTGCTCCTGTCGATTTGGGACAGAACACTTCATTTTGCTGCAAGCTAACCCCAATAATTCTTTTTAAAAATCATTTACCATATTTTTGGACTATAAGACGCACCAGAGTATAAGACGCACCTTAGTTTTTGGGGAGGAAAATAAGAAAAAAGATGATTGGCCGGTGGATCGGCCTCTCAGAATACCCCCAATCAGCTGTTCTCAAAGGTGAATTTTAGAAACAGTTTCGTTGGTTGTGAGCTCTGTGCCTTGCTTTTTTTTCAGCCTCTGAAGCCTCCATTTCAGAGGCTTTTTTTCTGAAGCTTCATTTTGGAGGCTTTTTTTCTGAAGCTTCATTTCAGAGGCTGGGTGGGTTTACATTCAGAGTATAAAACGCACCCTGATTTTCACCCTATTTGGGGGGAGGGGGAAGATGCATCTTATACTCCGAAAAATATGGTAGGTACAATGGTTTCACCCTCACTTCCCAAATATCCTGTGAATGGGAGCCTGGGCTATGTGGTGAGGGTTTCAAATTCTTGTACTTCAGATGACTCAAAAAAAAAATGTGAAAAAATTCATGGATGATTTTTTTTTAAGCATGATAAAAAATCTTTTTTAATGTTTCTACTGGGTTTTGAACTGGCAACTTTATATTTAAAAACAAAGATGGTAGCAATTATGTTTGGTGTGAGCAGCTGTGTGGCAGCTATGAGGCATTAAAAAGAAATAAGAAAGAATATTTCCTTTCTTTTTACAAAAGCGGATTGTATACTGCATATATGTGCATTTTGAAGGTTAACTTTGCATGTATAAATTTGGTGTAATTATATATAGGAGATAATTTCTTGCAATTCGATGGAATACTCTGCCCAGCCATCTCATTCAGACATATTTCTCTTTAGAAGCAGCTTCAGTGTTAAGTGCCAATAAACTCTTTTTATATGGAAGGTTATATACCCTAAAGCCAAACTGTGTATTGTTAATCATTTTATAGTGGTGTATAGGAACACACTATGAAGTTCATTGACTGGATGGCCCTGCTTGAGGTTCTCAATCCATTCTACCTTCTCATGGAAAATCATGAAAGCAAGCTCACTAATTGTGGATTTATCCAATCAGTATCACTGGATATTCAATTTGATTCTAGGGATTCAGAAAACCTGTGGGTTAGTGGACATTTTTAAAACTTAATACTTTATATCTTATGATGCTAGACCTAAGTATCCAGAATATTTAGGAACACTTGCATTGGAAATGGAGAGTCAGGCTGTTATAGTGCAGAAGTTAGGCAATTAATTTTCCCAAAAGGGCACAGAAGAAACTGGGACTTTTGTGGAGGGGCAAAGCAATAGGGCTGTGAAAGTGCATACCCTCATACAAATGTAAGTTTTTTAAAAGCAGTTGCCTTCAAAATAAAAACAATGCAGTAGTATTACATGCATGGTTGACCCTTATTTACATTTGATTCCTAATTTCCAATTGACCTCATTTGGAAATGAGGTCCAAATGATTGGACCTCATTTCCAATTGACCTTTGGCAGGTTGGGACAGCCAAAGGACATGATATGACTGGGGACTGTAAAATGCCCAGGTTGGTATAATGGTTAAAGCATCAGGCTAGAAACCAAGAATTCTAGTCCCACCTTAGGCACAAAGTCAGCTGGGTGACCTTAGGACACTCACTCTTTCTCAGGCCTAAGAATCAGGCAATGGCAAACCAATTCTGAAAAACTTTGTCAAGAAAAATGCAGAGACATGTCAGGAAGTCTCTGTGAATTGGACATGATTGAACAGAAGAAAAGAATATTGGAAATAAGATAGCTTAATTGCTGTATGTTGTAAGTAGGTCACTTTAATTCTTACAAATAAAGCTCTCTTCATTTACTTCACAGCAGGAAACAATGCTTTAAAATATTCTACCAATGAGTACAAGTGCTATCAGTTTCCAACACAGCTAAGATGCATGAACATTTGACTGATGTCTCGTATAATGGGAAGTAGATTTCAACACAATAAAAAACCTGTTCGGCCGAAAATGTAATCATTATTCCATTCCTCTGGGGTTCATCCAATGAAACAAAATTGCCATCGTACAAGTACCATGGAAAGAAGTCCACATCAAGAAAGTCATTTGTAAGATGCCTGGGTAAGATTCAGGCATTTTTAGTGTCATTAAACATCCTTTCCAAATTGACTGCACAAAGTATTTTATCATTAGGAATTGTTTACTTTGCTTCCCATTTATATTTAAAGCGTATGTTTACCTAATACTTATATGTCTTGGTATTCTTTGGGGAAAATGTTGGCTCGGCGCCGGAAAGAAACGCGACTCAGCTGTTCGTTCAGAACCTTTATTAGGAGTGCAAACTGAACTGCCGGCTGGGCTGCTGAGCCTCCTTATATCCTGCTCAGGCATGCCCGCCGGCCAATGACAACAGTTTAAACCTCCCGCCGGTGGGATCGACCAATCCCCCGGCGGATGTCCTTATAAGGACATAACACCCCTCCCCTCCTAGTCCTTAGTCCATCAGTCTGTGTGCGCGATCACATACTCGCGCAGGTAGGCGGGACGCCTGACAGTTCTGCCGGACCTGCGCGGCCCAGTCGGTGGGTTGATGTTGCTCCGGACGGGTCGAGCCCCTGCTGGCTCCGGCTCCCCGGTTCAGGAATCTCCGGACTCCGCGTGCTGTCCCCGGGTTGCGCTGCCGTAGGTCCGGTGGCCCTCCGGGCTGTTCCAGTTTCCGCAGTCGGGAGACGGTCGTCTGAACCTCGGTACGGTTCCCGGGTCCTCGTCCTGTGTCCAGGGTGCCCCCAGGTCAGGGGGTGCGGCGGCTGTCCCCGTGGGTTGACCCCCGGGTGGGGGTGGTTGCGACGGTCTCATCTTGGCCTCTCCGGGTCGGTCTGCCTCGCCGGGGTAGGGTAGGACTCCCTTTTGGGGTTGTTGTTGTTCTACCCTGCCGGGGTGGCGGCGTCCCTCCAGGCTGGGGTGTAGTCGACCCTCGTCTTCTGGGTGCGGTAGGTCTACCCCGCGGGGTCGTGGCTGGCCTACCTCGTCGGGGTGGGGTAGGCCTACCTCTGGTCGGTGCGGGCCTACCTCGTCGGGGTGGGGCAGGCCTACCTCGTCGGGGTGGTTTTCCTCGACCTCCTCGATTCCCCTCCACCTTTTCCGGAGCTGGTCGATGTGTCGCCGGCAGGTGCGGCCGTCGTCCAGCTCGACCTCGTAGGACCTTGGGCAGGTCACCCTCACGATCTGACCCTTGAGCCACTTCGGATCGGCCTGAAAGTTTAGCGCGAAAATCAAATCTCCGCAGGCGAAGCTTCTTGACGGCGGTGGTTTGTTCGGCTTGTCTTTCGGGTTGTACATCGGGTGCAGGCGATCTAGCGGTGAGCGCAGCTTCCTCCCCATCAGTAGCTCTGCCGGGCTTTTCTTTGTTGTGGTGTGGGGAGTGATGTGTTGGGTCAAGAGGAACTGGTCGATTTGTTCCTGCCAGTCCCCATTTCCCATTCTGGTCAGTGTCTCTTTAGTTAGCCTCACCATTTTTTCGGCCTGTCCGTTTCCGGCCGGTCTGTAAGGGGCGATGAGTGCGTGCCTGATTCCGTGGCCGGCCAGGAACTCTTCCATCGCCTTCGCCGTCAGCTGAGGCCCGTTGTCGGAGACGAGGGTGTCCGGAAGGCCGTGCGTGGCGAAGAGTCGTCGTAGGGCTCTGCTGGTGGCTTCCGTCGTTGTGGAGGGCATGGCTATAACTTCGAGCCACTTCGAGAATGCGTCGACCACGATCAGGAGGGATTTCCCATTCATCGGCCCGGCGAAATCGATGTGGATTCGCGACCACGGTCCGGATGGTTGTTCCCACTCAGTCGGCTGTGCTTGCGGGGGTGCTGGTCTCGTTGCCTGGCACGGGTCACATCTGGCAATCCACGCCTCAATGTCTTTGTCTAAGGCGGGCCACCAGACATAACTCCGTGCTAGGGCCTTCATTCTGACGATCCCCGGGTGGCTGCAGTGGAGGGTTTGCAAAGTCCGTGTTTGTAATGAGGGGGGGATGACCACTCGGTCGCCCCAGAGGAGGCAGCCCTGCATTGTGGTGAGTTCTTGTTGCCTTTTCTGGTATGGGGCAAGTTCTTTCTTCTGGGCTTCTTCTGGCCAGCCCCGCAGAACCCAGGATAAAACTTGCCTGAGGATCCTGTCTTTTGCGGTGTGCTGTGCCACCGTGGATGAGGACACCGGGCTGGACTGGTCATCGTCGATGTGGTGGAGGCCGAGTGTGGGTGCTGGATCCTCGATCTGCTCTTTCAGCGGGCACCTGCTGAGGCCGTCGGCGTTTCCGATGACTTTTCCGGGCCGGTGGACCAGGCGGTAGTTGTAGCCCAACAGGAAGATGGCCCAGCGTGTCATCCTGGGTGACATGAAGGTTGGGGTGGGTTTGTCCCCCGCGAGGAGGCCTAGCAAGGGTTTGTGGTCGGTGACGATTGTAAACGTTCTTCCGTATACGTATTCATGGAATCGCTTTACGCCCGCCACCATCGCTAGCGCCTCCTTGTCGATCTGGCCATAGTTCCTCTCAGCTGGTGACATTGTCTTGGAGAAGAATGCAATTGGTGCTTCTGTTCCATTCGGTAGTTGGTGGCTTCGGACGGCCCCGACCCCGTAGGGTGAGGCGTCGCAGGTCAAGGTTAACGGTAGCTCTCCGTTGTACTGGATGAGGAGGCTGTCGGAGGATAGGAGTCTTTTGGCTTTCTGGAAAGCTGCCTCTTCTTCGCTCCCCCACTTCCAAGGTGCCGCCTTTCCTAGGAGTCGGTGTAGTGGTTCAGCAACGGTGGCTTTCTGTCGTAAGAACACACTATAGAAATTAAGTAATCCCAGAAAAGCCTGAAGCTCCATTTTATTTTTGGGGGCTGGAGCCTCGCGTATAGCCCTCACCTTGTTTTTAGTGGGGTGGATGCCCTGGCTATCAATTAAATAGCCCAGGAACTCGACTTCCCTGACTCCAATCATGCACTTGTCCCGTCGGACCTGTAGTCCCTTCGCCTGGAACCGCTGCAGGGCAAGCCTGAGCCGTTCCATTAGTTGGGATTCCGATGACCCTGAGACTAGGACGTCATCAAAGTAGGGCACTACCCCTGGAATGCCTTGGAGAAGGCGTTCCATCATCAATTGAAAGATCCCCGGGGCGGCACTGACTCCGAATTGGAGCCTGTTGCATTTAAAGGCGCCCCGGTGCGTGACAATCGTTTGCGCCTCCGCAGTTGTCTGGTCCACTGGCAGCTGCTGATACGCCTGCGCCAGGTCCAGTTTGGCGAAAATTGATCCTTTGCCTAGTGAGTGCAACAGATGTTGCACTACTGGCACCGGATATGCGCTCTGCTGCAACGCACGGTTGATTGTGCACTTATAATCAGCGCAGATGCGCACTGATCCATCTGGCTTCATGGGGGTCACAATGGGAGTCTCCCATGCAGCGTGATCGATCGGTTCAAGGATGCCCTGGGCGATTAGTTTATCCAATTGTGCATCCACTTTTGGTCTAAGGGCAAACGGGACTCTGCGGGGCTTTAGCCGAATTGGGTTGATTTGGGGGTCTAAATTTAGTGAAATGGGTTTCCCCAAGAATTTACCTAAGCTCCCGTCGAAGACGTCCTGGAAGTCTTCTAGGAGTTTGTCGAGTTGGCTAGTCCTGATTTGGTTTATTCCGCCAATTGTGAGCCCTAGTGGCCTGAACCACTCCACTCCAAGTAGGGTCGGTCGGGCGTCCTTGACGACGGCGATGGGGAGGTCTCCGTTGAAGTCTTTGTATTGCACCCTGATGTTTGTGCGTCCCAGGATGCCAATGGGGTGGCCACCGAAATCTACCAGCTTCGCCTGGATTGGCTTCAATTGTCCCTTGGAGATGTTAGGCTGGAGCTTCTTTAGGTTATGCCAGGCAATGATTGAGAAAGGTGAGCCAGAGTCTATCTCCATGGGGCATGGTGCCCCTTCCACATGGACGGTCACGTGGAATTTTTCGGATCCCTCAGCTGTGGTGTGGGCGATGGTCGTCTTGTTGACTTGCCGGCCGTTGGGTTGCCGCTCGTCGTTCCGCCTCGGCTGTTGGGATCGTCTAGATGACCTTTGGTAATCGCGGTCTGCAGGTCTTTGCCGCTCGAATGTTGGTTCTGCCGCTCTGCAGGCCTCGGCGATGTGGCCCTTCCGTCCGCATCGGCGGCATGTTGCGTCTCGCCAGCGACATCTGGCGCGAGGGTGGTCTCCTTTGCAGCTGGCGCATCTGTCCTCTCGGTTGCCATCTTGTTGGTTTTCCCGCCTTTGGGGCCTCGTGACCTTATGGACGGCCATTTCTCCATCCGACTCCGAGCACGTGGAGATGTCCTCGGATGACTATGGTTGGTCTCTGTGGATCTTGTGGATCCCTTTCGATCGTCGCATCGCTGCTGCCGCTCTGTTGGACGTTTCCGCCGCGGTTGCTTCTTCGATAACGTCCTTGAGGGAGATCTTTTTCCGGCTGAGGAACTTCTTTTGGACTGAACAGTCCCTCATGCCGAAGACGATCCGGTCTCTCAGCTGGACGTCCCCATTTTCGAACTCGCAGCTGGCCGCGATCTTCCGGAGCGCCGATACGAACTCCTTGAAAGTTTCCCCTTCATGCTGATTCCGTTGATGGAATTCGAAGCGGTTGGCTAGGGGAGTGCTCGTGGGCGTGTAGTGTTCCTGGAGGACGTCTTGGAGCTCGGACCATGGCATCTGTTCGATGTCTCTGGGTGCCACGAGGTCCATCGCCATCTCCAGAACTTCGGATCCGCAGTGAGCCAGGAAGAGAGCCCTCTTCCTGTTGTCGTCCAAGTCGGTGAAGCCGCTGCCCGCCAGGAATTGTCGGAATCGCACCATGAAGGATTTCCATTTTTCCTGGCTTGGATTGAATGGAGCCAGAGAAATTTGGAGTCCAGACATGGTTCAGTGACTTTGCTCAAGTGATTCAGCTCTTGGATGGCGGTAGCGGTCGTGCTGTTGCTCATCGGTTCTTCTTCAGTCCTTCGTCGCCAGTGTTGGCTCGGCACCGGAAAGAAACACGACTCAGCTGTTTGTTCAGAACCTTTATTAGGAGTGCAAACTGAACTGCCGGCTGGGCTGCTGAGCCTCCTTATATCCTGCTCAGGCATGCCCGCCGGCCAATGACAACAGTTTAAACTTCCCGCCGGTGGGATCGACCAATCCCCCGGCGGATGTCCTTATAAGGACATAACAGAAAATATCAGTGTTTTCTCTTTAGGTCAAAGAACATGTCTTCCCCTTTCATGTGTTCAGTGAGAAAACGATAGCTACAATGGAGCAACTGGTGACTAAAGCTAAGTAACACTTCTCCAGAAGTGGTGAAATTGGAGTCCTTAAGGATAAGAGGACATTTTCCCTGATGATGATACTGCTACTAAGTGTGTGCATGTACACGCATGTCATTTGTTTAGTCGAATGAATAGACTAATTATTTTATGATTATTTAATCTATATTTATATCACTCTTTCTTTTCAAATAGCCCAGAATACTCTAAATGATGCAAGCCTTGCCTTTGTTGTTTACCCATAATATAATGTATCATTCTTTTTTTAACCTTTTCTTTTTCCTATGCTTCCCTACTTACGTTCTCACTAAAAGTTTTGCCACAAGAGAAATGAAGATAGAGAGGCTATTAAGAGCCATGGTGTGCAGTCTTTAGAATACAATATTGCAGGCTAATTCTGCTGACTATAGACTGCCGGCAGTTCAGCAGTTTGAGTCTCACCAGCTCACGGTTGACTCAGCCTTCCATCCTTCCAAGGTTGGTAAAATTATTAGGGGCAATATGCTGACTATAAACTGCTTTGAGAGGGCTGTAAAGCACTGTGCAGTGGTATACATGCTATTGCTATTGCTATTAACACACAGTATTTTTCAAACTGAGATTTCAAAACATCAATTTTAGCATTATCCTGCATATTTCTGTTTTGCTTTTTCTTTATCTTTTTTTTAATGAGCATTTTTCTTTGTTTGCAATTGAAAGATTCATAAATTGGCCACAACCAATAAATATTAAGATCTTAATATATATAATATATTGCTTAATGCATTGTAAGCTGCCCTGAGTCTCCAGAGAAGGGCGGCATATAAATCGAATAAATAAATAAATAAATAAATAAATAAATAAATAAATAAATAAATAAATAAATAAATACTGTATGTAGTCCTCAATCTATGACCACAGTTGGGACCAGAATGTGACCGCAACAGCAAGGCAATTTTTAAGTGAATCATGATATCTTATTATCTTTTTTGCCACAGCTGTAAGGCAAATTAGTATAGGTAGCATTTTGGTCATAAAGCAAATCCAATTTTTCACATTGATTTGTCAGGGAAACTGTGTGTAAATGTACCTAGAACAATTTATGCTGTTTTGTAAGCAAAGGGTGGTCACATCAAATATTGATTTGATTTGGATTTCTCTTCTGTTCATTTACTGTACTTCTCATTTTGTTAATTGGTAAAAAATAAACTATTAACACTTCTATTTCTGGAAACATTCTTAATTCATAGCATTTTTGCACAACTGCCTAAAACATTTGCACCGTACTGTATTTCAGAATATACATTTTGCCCAAAATATTCAAATAGGATTTGTAAAGCTTGTTTGCACAGAAAATAGCATATGTAGAATAAGAAATGGAAATCAGAAAAGTTACTTTAGAGTGCTTGCTAACCTAATAATCTTAGTTCCAGGAACAACTATCTCACAATTTAATAAACCACAAATAGAGCAACACATATTCTTTCCATATATTTTAGCCAAAGGCAATATACACTGTGGGTTATAAACAAATTAGGCTGCTCTACTTGAATTTTAAATGAATTATATACCAAACTGAACAACAGTAATGTAAAGTTCTTAAAATTAATCATATCCATTGTTGTGGGCAGAGGTCAAAAGAACAGAAATTTAAGTAATAAGGATTCTGCTGATTTAGATAAGTGGTGGTTTGATTACCTGTGTATTAACAATCTTGGTTTATTATTTAATTGGTTTGAATACTTTAGTGGCTTCAGGAGGTAGGGTGTTTGTTTTGGGGTTTACCATGAATCCTTTTATTTTTACCATATGTTTTCTAGTTCTACTTACCACTGGGAGTCTCAAAAGAATTGACAGCACATAAATTCAGCAAGCAAATAACATTTGCTGCCTACTACTGGCACAGGAATGCTGTCAAGCAAATTGTTGGCTTGAATTCAGCAGGAGTTTTGTGTTCATGGCATGGATTTCTGTCCATGTATGTTTGCTTAAAGAAACTTTATGGATGTCAGCTTTGGAGTAACAACAATATTTCCTTCCATAATATTGCCTGTATTTCTTGTGTTATGACTTATTATTCAAAGGAACAATGACCACTCCACCATTTCTCAGGCAAGATTTTAATTAAGTTCTTCCGCTTGACAGCAGAAATTGTCAGGGCCCTTGATTCACGGAAGCTGATTAGTTAGCATGCACATATGAGCCAATGTTGCACATCATTTGTAAATGGCATAGCTGAAGCATTACTACCTGTTGTGCTTTGAAGAGAATTATGTGCCTCGTCAAAACAGTAACAAAGAGATATTGTTAGATGAATGCAATTAAATATAATGAAAGTTATTTTAGTGCCTTGCAAATTACCAAATATACATGCTTTAGACTTTTCAGGTCTGACTGAGATTCCAGATGAAACTTAGTTTAATTGTTAAATTAAAGCATCTGTATCTCTTCCTCTTTTTTTTCTATCTATCACTCACTTTGTTATCTGTAACATTTTATTTTGCCATTGCTTAGAACTCAAAATGAAATATTTGGAAATCTCTTCTGCCATATTGTTTTGCCAATGACAACTCTATGGTGTAGGAAGAGATGAGTGGAAATTATCTCAGAATAAGCGAGCTCCATGATTCAGTTGGAATATTTGTTTGTTTATTTGATTTTTTACTTTGCCTTTATTATTTTATAAGTAATTCAAAGCAATGAAATACATAATACTCCTTCCCTTTCCTATTTTCCCCACAACAACAACAACCCTATGACTTGGGTTGGGCTGACAGCACCTTAACTGCTACACCAACCTGGCTTTTTTGAATCTTCAACAATTGAAAAGGAATTTTGGTTTTTGCTCTTATTTCTTATAGGAATCTTCTGAATTATGAAAAAAAATCTTCCTTCTACCATTTTTTGTTGATCAAATTTCTTTTCCTTTTTCCATTTATTCCACTGAATTATAAAAAATAACCATCTTAATAAAAATAATGTGGAAGGGAGGATTTCTGTAAAAATCTTCTTTAGATACTTCGCCTACACGACTTAGACAGGAATAAAGTTATGCTACTTTAGAGCAGATAAGACGTAGAAAGAAAGAATATTTGTCATTTTCTACTGCTACTTTTAATATGAAATTCATCATTTATTTTTCTTATTAATGGAGTTTCAAACTACCGTATTTTCCGGCGTATAAGATGATTGGGCATATAAGACGACCCTCCTCAGAGCCATTTAAGGCTCGTCAGAGCCTTTCGGGCTGGTCTGCCTGGTTACAGGAGAATGAGACCCGGCATATAAGACGACCCCCGACTTTTGAGAAGATTTTTGTGTGTTAGAAAGTAGTCTTATACGCAGGAAAATACAGTATGTTGTGTCTACATTTTTCACATTTCACATTTTCCAGAGCTCCCTGCAAAAAAAGGACAAATTTTGGTTTTTTGAACTTACACAGGCACTTTCAAAATTCTCTTCGTATTTTTTGAAGGACTGATAAAGGTAAAGAATGATTCTATGCTGATGTTGCTGCTTTCTGTTAATATTTTCCCAATACTGTGTTTTCAATTTAATTGAAACAGAGGAAGCTGTGGAGACTGCAGAAGAAGAAAGAGATGATTATAAGGACAGAAAAGTCATCTTGGTCATCTCATAACTAAGTAAGTGCAAAGATACTGCAGGGTAGCCACAAAGTATTTCTCTGAAAAATGGACTTACTTGTTTTTCTTTGAAGACATTGAAGAGAGCTGAAGAAGTTCCTTGGATAAGAAGTGAAACGTCTTCAAAGAAAAACCAGAAAGTCCAGCTGCCTCTTGAAAAAGCACCTTTGGTAAATAGGAGCTTAGGACTCTAGTGGCTGGTGAATTTCAGAAAAAAATGACTATTTCTTTTCTCTTACTTCTTCATCCCACAATTCTCTTTTCTGCATTCATTTGTAATAATGAAAGAGATGCCAAATTAATAATTCTGAAATCCCAGACAGGATCCCTCAGTTGTAGATGAGTTTTGATCAACAGAGACTTCAAATGCCATATTTTAATAGAATTGGGAAAGTATATTTTAAAACAATTTCACATTTTTGACTAGAAAAATGAGATTCGATATTGTTTTATGCACAGAATTACTGCTTATTAAATGTTGAATGAGAAAACCATGATATTTATAAAACAAGTTATTATGAAAGAGTAGCATTTGGTAACAAGATGCAAAATGACAGTGAAGTTAAATTTGTCACACACCTTTTATGAGATGCAGATTTCCCATCATTTAGTGTGTAAAATATATACTCTTAATCTTCCCACTTATAAGCTTTCCTGTGTAGAAATGCATGAGCCCACTACACAGTAGTAGTGGACATATGGTAGTAGTGGACATACTACCCCAGAGTCTCATATGAACTGTATTGATTTAGCATAAAATTAATAACTTCAAGATTTTAATTCACTTATACTCAGTTTTTTCTTCCAGATTTTTGTTTCTGCTTCAGTCAATTTGTTTTACTTTCTTTTCCTTCACAGTCATCCTGGCTTTAAAATTTATTAACTTCCAAATGATAGTGATTCTTCTGGCTGAACCCATTAATCACATCAGCATCTTGACTTAATCTTATTCAGAATTGTAAAACCATATCAGATTCCATTTGCTTAAAGTTAAGCTGCTGCATGTTCTACCAAGTTAAAACTTCACTAATTCATGCTCTAGAGATAATTAATATAAATGAGAAATGTACAACTAACACAATGTACAAGTAATCTAAAAGGTGACTGCCCTGTCAAACTAATTATTACCCTTTCATGTACAACATTTTTCTCACATATTATTTATGATGGGCAACTTCCATATCTCCTGGATATTTAGAAGAGAAAGGAAGGCTGCCATTTATTGACCCTAACACTTGTTCAATTGCACTTTTACCTTAATGATTTTTCTTAGCTCATTCTTAATATCTCCCGCCAAATCAAGAATGTAGTCTTCATTATTTTTTTAACAATTAAAATTATATTTTCTTGCAACTGTTACATTAGTGTTTCTGTGTTGTGGGGATTGTTGCTTTTTCAGTGTTGGCAAAACCAATCTGAGGAATGCAGGCAATCCACACAGTAATCCTATCTCAGGACATGAGATTTGTCACATTCCAGATTTCAGTATCTGCAGTGATAAATCCATGGGTTGTCCACCTGGAAATCATGAGCTGTCCATGAGCTCTGTTAAGCCAATCAGTACAAAGTAAACGTTGATTAATGTTTTGCCATGAGAGTTGTAAAATGACAATAAAAGGGAGCCTTCTGGATGGAGTCAGTGTGCCTTCCCACCAAGGCGCCCTTCCACCAAGGGGCCTTCCCATGAACCATCGTTCCTGCCTACGCGTCTTTGTTCATCGAATCAACACTGTGTGTAGATATTATTGCAGCTTTATTTTGTCATTGTTAAGAAAATAAAAGATTTTGCCCAACACATTAAAATGATAAACATCTACAGTATTTACATAATGTACCAAAACAATATCAACTACATCTGGTTTATAAATTCAGAATATTGCTATTTCATAAGACTCGCTTAGTCTTTATCACTACAATGCTAGGGAAATTATCTACATCTGGCTCATGAATAAAAAAGAAATAAAGCATAAACATTTCCCCATAAAAGACAAATTCAAAATGCACCTGAAATTAATTTTGAAATTACATTAAATGACTCTGCTAAAAGAACATTATCATGATGACTGAATAAGTATAGATGTTCATATCTGTTCAACTTTCATTGGGGATTTTGTCTTGCTTTTGTTGTGACTTCAGTAACACAACAAGAGCAAGTGTTGTGAAATACACTCTACATTCTAGTTTTCTGCAAATTTGGTTTTAGCAGAACCACCTGTTCTGTGGCATTTGGGAAGCTAAGAAATGAAATTACATTTTCCCTGTTTCTTGGTCCAATCCATTTCAGGCTAGGAATACATCATCCAAGTAGTTCAAAATTAGACAAACAAAATATCTCGCAGTATTCTTTCATGGTTTATTCTTTTTTCCCAGAAGTAGAAGAACAAAAACTCTTCTTAGGCCTCTGGTTTTTTTCCTACTGACTTCACTTACAACTAAAAAAACCCTTCAACCCATCCATTAGACTTTCCCAAATGTTTGTCTTCTTTTTAAAAAATAAAAATCTAGGTAATTAAAATGCTAAAAGATAACAGGAAGAAAACTGTTGGATGTTTTCCACATCATGCTAAAGCAAATATGATTAATATGAGATACAGTACAGATAGAACCACTGTAGTAAAATTACATATAGCAAATGTACGAGACAGACAAACTATTCAAGAAGCCAATGGAATATAATAATTAGAATGCATCTTTTCTTCTTTGCAAACAGTGTAAGACTGCCGATGAGCTTTTTAAAATCCATTTTTTCTATTGCTGTTCTTATGTAAATATATCTGATGTAGCAAACTTTTATATATTGTAAGTTCTTTTAAAAACAACATCTTGCTTTTCTTAGATAAATTTATCTGATGTAGCAAACTTTTCTGTATTGTAAATTCTTTTAAAAGGCAACATCTTTTTGTACTTATCTTTCAAGAACATAAATATATGTTTCAGATGCATTTTTGCCAACAAGTTCTTATGTTTTTTTTTCCTAAAAAATGATAAAAGATGAGTATTGGTAAATTTTATTCTATACTATAAGATACGTTACAGCAGAATCTTCTACAAAATAAATTTTACAAAGCTTCTTTAATAGATATCCATAGTGGTTGGGTGTTTTATCATTTATTGGTTGTTTTGTTGACTTGGATCGAGTTGGGGCCCAATAACATACGAAGACACACTGGTATAATTATCAGAAGCAGTTCTTTATTGATTCATGTCTATTTCATTACAGGTATCATCAGGAACAATGGTGGTAACAACATGAGGAGACCTTAAATACCCTGGAGGCTGAGTTACAGGTAATGGGAGGGGGAGATAAGAGGGATTAGGTTTGCCTAGGGTGGTTAACCCCTGACTTGCCAGTGTACACTGTGGGGGGTGCCCAGGGAGAACATTTACCTGTGACAAATCCCCCTCTAAATGCTTGTTCCTGAGGTTGACAGGTTCAGCCTGATGGGGGTTTACGGGTAGAACACAGAGTTTAGAAGTGAGGTACGAATGTTGCTTAAATGGTAAAGGTTTTGTGAGTTATGTCTGCTGTTTGGTGTTCTGTGTCACAGTGCATAATGGTAACAAACCCGGATTTTTGAAATTGCCTTACATGCTTGTGTTTAATATCTATATGTCTTGGCCTGTGGCCCACAGCGTCCGAGGTGGATATTTCTATTGCTGCCTTGTTGTCTTCAAATATCTGAATGGGACGTGTAGGTTCGGCCCAGATGTTAGTCAGCAGCTCATCGAACCATATGAGGTTGGTTATGGCCTTGGATAAGCAAATGTACTCTGCCTCAGTGGTGGAGGTGGCCACGAGATTCTGCTTGCCGGTATACCAGTATACGGGGCAGTTATTTAAAAAGAAAACGTATCCAGAGGTGCTTTTCCTACTCCTGGTGTCACCTGCCCAATCAGCGTCAGCGTAGCAGGAGAGGAGAGGTTTTTTGTTGGTACTGGGTTCTAATCTGAGGCAAGTGTCGATGCTGTACTTTAGGTACCTGAGTATTCTCTTAATCGCTTAATACTGTGGGGTTAGCTACGTGTCTCGAGAGTAGGTTTACTGGCAGGGCAATGTCCGGTCGTGTCCAATTGGCAATGTACAACAAGGAACCTATCGTGGATCTGTATAGGGTGTTTTCTTGGAATTGGGATGAGTCATTATACACGTTTTTTAGGAAATCGGCTAGCATTGGGGTCTCACATGGTTTGGCACCAGCCATATTACATTTAATGAGAAGTTCATTGATTTTTTCTTTTTGACATAGGAGGAATCCCTTGGGTGACCTGGTGACATGTACCCCAAGATATTTATTGATGCCTCCCAATGATTTGAGAGAAAAGTGTTTGCTCAGTTTACTTGCGAAAACATCACAGTCCTCTTTGTTTTTGCTTATGAATAATATATCATCCACATATATGAGAACATACTCCATGCCCCCATTGTTCTTTCTGGTGAAAAGGCAGTTATCGGCTAAGGTAGCCTTGAACCTCAGGGATTCTAACACTTTGACCAGACAATCATACCACTGTTTACCCGATTGTTTAAGCCTGTACAGACTCTTATTTAGCAACCAGGTGTCACCCTTGCTGGTGTTTTTACTAGGTGGAGCTCTCACGTAAATTTCCTTATCTAGCTTGGCGTGTAGGTAGGCTGTTTGGATGTCATATTGTTGCACTTCGAGGCCTAGGATGGCTGCGATGACCAGCGCACTTTTGACACTCTCGGGCCTTACGGTTGGGGAGTATGTCTCGGTGTAATCATCAGGGAACTTTTGGGCGAATCCCTGTGCTCCAAGCCTGGCCTTATACAGGTTCTGGCCCCCCTCTAAAGTCTTTACTTTAAAGACCCACTTTGTTCCAATGACAGTCTTACCCTGTGGTGCCTTAGATGGCGTGTATACATTTAGCTCCTCAAGACTGTTCATTTCCTTTTCCATTGCGGCCTCCCATTTCTGTCTTTCTTCCAGTGGCAGTTTAGTTATGTCATTGTAAGTCTCAGGGGTGATGGGCTCTGTCTGCAGGTGCATGACGTAATCTTCGAATTTTTTGGGCTTTTGGCTTCTATTGGCTCTGACTGGCCTACCTGGCAGGGTCTCCGCGTCGTGCATGTACCTTGCCTCTTTGTTGGTGAGGGAGTCTACTTTGTGCTTGGGTTGGTGTGATTTTTGTGTGTGGTTATTGTCTGGTTGGTCAGCATTGTCTGGTTTCTGGTGGCTGTTTTCTACCTGGTGTTGTAATTCGTTTAGGTGTATTTTTGACCAATTAGCTTGCTCGTGAAATGTGGCAGATCTGGAGATAATGAATCTATTATTACTGTCTATAAACCTGAATCCCTTCGTGCCTGTCTCGTAGCCCATGAATCTGAGTTGCTTTGATATTTTGTCCTCCTTTCTGCGAAGCTGCCTTGGTTTATGTACATCTGCTGTGACCCCAAAGATGTGGAGGTGGGATATTCGTGGTTTTTTATTGTACATGACTTCATAGGGTGTCATGTTTAGCACACTGGACCAGAGTCTGTTGATTGTATAATTAGAGTAAACCAGGGCTTCGGCCCAGAAGTGTTGGCCTAGCCCAGTGTCTTCAAGGACGCATCTCATCATTGTTTGTAATGCGGAATTTTTGCGTTCTGCGATGCCATTTTGAAAAGGTGAGAACGGCGAGGGCTTAAAATGCAGGACGCCCTTTGACCTCAGCCAGTGTGAGAAGTCATTAGATAGGAATTCCAATCCCCTGTCAGTCATAATTTTCTTGATCTTTGTGTTATGTTGTGTTTCTACACGCTTATAGAATTCTTTAAATTTTTGGTAGGTCTCGTTTTTGTGTTTCAGGGTGTACACAAAGCCGTAACGGCTGTAGTCATCTACTATAGTTAAAAAGAACCTCTTGCCATATTTTATGGAAGGCCTTAGGGGGCCTACAAGGTCCATGTGTATCATCTTGAATATGTGATCCGTTGAGCGTGTGGCTTTTCTGGGTCTGGGAGCTACCTTGAGTTTAGAGCATTTACATATAGAGCAGTCCAAATAGGTTTCACAGTTTTTTATTCTTGAACCTTATGTACAGTCAGTAACTTTCTGAACAACAGGGAAGCTGGCGTGCCCTAACCTGCGGTGTAGCAGATGCGCGCACTCATCATGGAGTGGCTTCCCTAGATTAACTTTCCCTGTGTTTTGTGTGCCTTCCTTGTGGGGTTGGATGTCCCCTTTCTCTTGTTCTTTGTTGCCCTCAGTGTCTTCCTTAGTGATAGTTCTATTTACATAAAAGTAGGGTAGCCCCCCTCTAATCATGATTTTTCCTATGGTTGTATTGCCTTTGGTCATGGTGATCCTCCCTTCCTTGATGCTAATCTCTATTCCTGCCTCCTTGCTGAGTTTCAAGGAGGCGAGTATGTTGTGGGGTATTTCTGGTACCAGTAGTACCCCTTCTAGTTTTCCTAAGTTGGGGAGAGTCACATTACCTTTCCCGGTCACTCTTACATCATTTTGATTTGCCACTTTAATTAAGTAATCTTCCTCTGTGAAGGAAGAGAGAAGCTCCCTTTCACATGTGGTGTGATTGGTGGCCCCTGAGTCAATGAGCCACCAGGACCCCTTTTCGTTTGTTTTACTATCTTGTGTGGTTTCTGGTGTGGGTCCTCCTACCCTGCATAGGGATCCGTCCCTGCTATCCTTTGAGTTGTCCCTGTTTCCTTTCCTCTCCCAGGGCCTAGGTGAATCTCTTCGCCTCATTTTGCTATCATGGTGGCGTCTATCCGTGTGTTTATTGCATGGTTCATGTTTGTTCCTATCTCTGTAGCCCTTGGTGCAATCCCTTTTGTAATGACCCCTTAACCCGCAGTTATAACATTCGGGGGAGTCGCAAGAGGTGTCAGTGAAGGCCACTCTTCGTGTTTGTCTATGTTCCCTGTAAGTCACCTGATGCTCCTTTCTGTGATTGTCCTCTGCTATTAATAGATTGGAGAGGCTGTCTATTGTCATGTGGCCTAGGCTGAGTATGTTCAGTTGTGTGAGAAATGTTTGCCAGGAAGGATCTAGTGAATTAAGTATGATACTTTTCATGGTTTGTTCTGATACAATTTCTCCCCTTAGGTGCAATTCTGCTCTAGCTGCATTCAATTCCATCAAATGTTCCCCCATTGACACCCCAGGTTTGATTCTAGCTGAGTAGAAGTCCTTGGAAATTTTTGTGATGGTGGCTACACTGTCACTGTAAAAGTATCCAAATATTTTTTGAATAACATCATATACAGTTAAGTCATTCCCAATGCTATAATAAATGGTGGGTAATATGCTAGAAATTAGGAGGCAAAATGCCTTGTGATGCATGCAGTCCAGTTCAAATGTCCATGGCCTATCAGGAGGGTCAGTGATAAAAAACATCATATTTTCTTTTAAAAATAAGACTTGGAGCTGCTGATACCACTCCATTAAATTTGAACCTTCCATTTTTAATATAGGGAACCCATTTGGTAAGTTTCCTGTGTTATTTTGTGTGTTACTCACAGGTGGGTGTTGCTGTCCATGGTGTTTGACATGTTGAAAGCAGCAGATTGGCTCAGGAACGCTGGTAGGTAATTTAAAAGTCCCTCCTTGCATTTTTTTTTCTTTCTTGATCCACAGGAGCTTCTGCACATGCGCGGAGTTCATTTCGGCTGGGACTTCGTCAGGGAAGGTTCTTTCCGTCTCCGCTCTGGCTTGGCTGTTTCTCCAGGATGGGTAGGCCTCTGCTTCAGCTCCGGATGTCCAGCGATGGCCTGGAAAGGCTGTCCTCTCCGCTGGACGATCCCTGGCTTCTCTCTGCGGCGGCGGCGGTGAGTATTCCCTCCATTGTGTCCTTTCCGGCCGGCGCGGCTTGGGAGTGGGGTGGCGTACCACGACCGGGGGCGCTGCAGCGTCGGTGGGTCCTCAGCGGCGTCCGCGTCCCTTGGTGAGTAGTTGGGGGTCTTCTCTTTTCCCCTTTGGGCTTTTTGCCGTTTTTTGGAAGCCTCCTTAATATTTTCATTTTTGGCCCGAAAGCGGCGGTGAGCGTTTTTATCGCTTCTTCCACCGCCCGGTCACTAGGGACGTCCTCGGGGGGTGATTCCTCACTTTCTTCCGAGGAGTCACTATTATTTTGGGGTTCGGGCATCTCATTGGCTAGCAGATTTGCATATTTAGATTTGATTTTTTGGAGGTCGGCCATCTTTTTTGGCCACGTGTTCAAAGATGGCCGCCAGTTCAGGTTTTGCGCGGGAATTCCCCCCTCTGCTTTTAGACTATAACTGTTCTGGGGGGGGTTCTTACCGGGCTTGTGTCCGGTTGTCTCGTTTTTCGTCCTTGGATCTTTCTGGCCTCGTCCCGGCTTTGGATCAGGTTGCTGATGCCGGCTAGGAGGTCTTCGTCTGTTGCGGGGGTTTCTAGCAGGCTCATCATTTCTCGCCTGAGCCTGCTGATGTCCTTTTGCTGGGATTCTTCTTCATTCAGGTCTCTTTGCCCCTGTTCATCATCCGATGAATAGTCTTCGGGGCTGTTTTCTCTTTCTTCTTCAGAGGTTATTGGCGTTGCCATGTCTTCAATTGGGTTTTGTTGTTCTTCCCACCTTTTGGTCTCTGACCTCGTTTGCAGTTTTTTTGGCATGTCTTCTGGTTATTGGGTTGCCCAACCATCGACTGCTACCATTTTGTTGACTTGGATCGAGTTGGGGCCCAATAACATACGAAGACACACTGGTATAATTATCAGAAGCAGTTCTTTATTGATTCATGTCTGTTTCATTACAGGTATCATCAGGAACAATGGTGGTAACAACATGAGGAGACCTTAAATACCCTGGAGGCGGAGTTACAGGTAATGGGAGGGGGAGATAAGAGGGATTAGGTTTGCCTAGGGTGGTTAACCCCTGATTTGCCAGTGTACACTGTGGGGGGTGCCCAGGGAGAACATTTACCTGTGACATGTTTGCATTTACTTTTAATTAGCAAATCCTTTATATAACGATTTCTGGATTAAAAGCCATATGGAAATATACAAAAGCCATTTGGATACTGGCTGTGGAAAAGTGTACTGAAGGCCAGTCTCCAAAAATAATGGACAGGACAAAAGCTCATTTTCTTTTGATTTCATGGGGATTGAGATTTAACTGATTTTAAATATAATTACAAGATTATTAGGTACTTTTGGATCAGAAGGAAAGAAAGGTAGAAGCATCTACCTTTGCTCCAGGTAGATATGAGCAAAGCAGTGATTGATATTTTTACAATCAAATTCCTCTGTTCCTGGAATCACAAGGTTTCTGTGAATGATCCTAGATCATCATGCATTTGCTTTATGGTGTTTCTAGCAGGTGGTACAAGAGCACACCTGCATGCTTTGAAACACATTTTCCCTTTGAATCCAACAATTGCTCAGACTAACAGATCCACTCTTATTGAATGGTTCATTACATTGAATAATTTCCAAAGGTAGCAGAAATTGAATATTTTGGTAGTACTTCTGTTACAGGCCGTGAGGATCCTGAAGTCATTTGCTTTTGGCTTATTATTATTATGGCTCATGGCAAGGTCAGCCACGTGTTTAGACTGAATGTGGCATTTTTATCCACCACTGAGTCCTTCCCAAGGATCTGATGGTGTTAAAATATGGTCACAGGTTGTAAGCTGTAGCAAATCAAGCTGCTATTTGCAATTGACTGACAATGAGTTTATCATGCCAATGGTGTTCAAGTGGTGCTCCAGATGTTTAAGGATTGCACCAAAGCTGTCTATTACTATTGGCACTACTTTTGTTTTCTTTTGCAACAGTTGTTTTTCTATTTGTAGGTTTATCTTTTGTGATTTTTTTTCTAGTTCTTTTTCTTCTTTTATTATTATAGTTGATTGCACAATGAGCCAGATATTTAGACTGAATTTGGCATTTTTATTCATCTTTCAAGTGTTTCCCAAGGATTTGACTAAGTCTTTTTCATCATCGTCATCATCCTCTTCCTTCTCCTCCTCTTCCTTTCTTTCCTCCTCCTCTTTCTCATTCTCCTACCCAGGTCCCAGACCTGAGGTTGATGCCTGCTTTTCGTTTAATGACCCCTGTATCCTTTTGTATAATAAAAAAATATATTAAAAAACAAAAAATAAAAAATAATTTTACTATTAGAGCCTTTTAGTCTGCGTTCCCAGTTAATTTAGTATCTCAAACTTTTTTGATGTGATTGTAGTTTTTTGTGCTGCCCAGAATCCACTGGAATTGAGTAAGCAATACATTTAAATAAATATAATAAATAAAATAATGACAATGTACTGCCCAACTCCCAACAACTGAGTGTAATTACAAATAAAAATAAAAGTGAGGAGAGCAGAGACAAAAATGAAGAGTGAAGATGGCAAGTCTTTCCAGGTTGCATAAAGCAGCTTTTTTATTTTTTTTTAGGAACATTAACTATTAGATTCTTTGGACAGCAGTCAAACTACTTAGAAAATGCTATATTCCAAGCAAATTCTGGGAAGAAAAGGAGCTGTATTTGCAGGCATGCTGGTTTTCTTTCAAAACCTACTAAATATGCAAAGTGAAGCAACTGTTGAGTTTATGAGGGAGATTGCTAGTGGCTGATGGTCTGTCATTTTCAAATTTTCTCTTCTCTTTTTTTCTCTCTTCTATGTTGCAATAGCAACGGCAGCGTGGGGGGTGGAGAAAAGTGGCAGCCAAAGAAATGATGCATGATTAGGTTTGAAGGTAATGCATCCAGCTGAGCAGGATTCAAAATCTATTAAATGAACCCTGGGAACCCAAGGGCTCTGTGTGGATGTGCTGCCGTGGTTTGATCTCTGGGAGAAATGCAGTTTAGTGCTGGCAGAATGAGAGGAATCATTAGGTGAAATAGCAGTGTTTTTTCCCCCATTCATCTGAGACTTTTCAAGATTGAGACTGGGGATCACTTGAAAACATGAGGTGGGGAGATCTGTTCTGAATCTCACTATGTTTAATCGTTTTTACTGCTGATACTTATAATAATAGGCTGGAACAAACTGTGACCCCTACACTTCAAATAATTCAATAGGCATGTATTATGGCTTGCTACTTAGCTGATAGCACTTCAGTTTCTGGTGTTGCAGTTGTACAGCAGGGGTGTCATCTATGGCTAAAAGATTGTGCTCATTTTGGCAAGTCACAAGTTGTCCGTGTAGATTGTAGAACAATTTTAAAAAACCAGTTAAAGTAAAAGAATGGTTGAAAGAAGATGATTGTCAGAAACCTTACCCAAAATGCTTACTGAGGGGAAAAAAAAAACTCTTCCAGTTGAAAACCACTTGCTATTTAGTCCTTCAACTTGCTACAGTCTCTTGAGTTACTAAAGTTATTAGCCAAGTACTGTTTGTATTTTCTTTCCAGTAACATTTCTTAGACTGATTTAATTCATTAACTGGAACAAGAAGGATGGAAGCAATGATGTTCTGTTAAAGTTTTGAAAATGCAAAAGCCTTAATTGTAATTTGTTAGGTGAAAAACATAAATGTCAGGCATTCAGATAACTTGTGTGTCCAAAGTAGGGAACATGTAACCTGCCAGATATTTTGTTATTCCATTTCCATTGGTCTTAGCCAGCAGAATCAATTATTAGATAAATTGAGAATTATCAACCTTTAGCATTTTGTAATTAGAAAAAGAATGCTTTCAATATAATTTTGATATCAACAATATTTTGGTCTACAAGTCTTTTTGAAACTTTATTTAGTTCTGATTGACACAGGTAAGACCCACAAATAAGTAAGTCAACAATGACTTGGATTTGCCCTTTTAACCTAAAAGACAAGAAAGAGAGGGATGTTTTTGGTAATTGGCCAATGAGGAAGGCATAAGGTAACTGTCAATTAAAATAGACTTATTGTAATGTAATGTGCAACTGAGGGGAACAGAGAGGGAGGCTTTTGACAACACAACTTTCCTGGACAGAGACCAGGATTAGCTACACCCTAGAATCTCTAAGGATATATCTAGTAGGCTAGAAGGTGATATCTTACCTTTTGCAAAATTCTGTCTGTTAAATGTAAGCAATTAAAGGATTAAACTTGCTTGAGTGTTGTATCCTTCCTGGGTTTAGGTTTGGGCTTAGGTCTGATAGCAATCTTTCTTTCTTGAAAAAGTACCTTTGGGACAACCATGACCTGAGTGACTGAAAATCTCCATAAACATGTATATATGATTGCATTTCTTTCTGATTAGAATCATCTTTTAATCTTATTTGGTGAATACTGTATAGAAAGAGATTACATACTGACATATATTATTTATATCTTATGGCACTATAAGGACACATTCAGGCAAGTGCTTCTGACAGTAACATGAAGGGAACTACCACATCATCAGTATTTATGAAGGGAAATATTTGTTGACCAAGCTCCTAATTAAAAGGACAAAGCATAAACAGATATATCCAGCTGCACAAATGTTAGTTTTATTCTATCAGTTGTGAAGCATGGTTTTCTCACTAATTATGTCACTACCAAAAGCATTTGGTTATCAACATATCTGCTCAAAAAGTTGAACTATTCCAGAAATGAATCAATTTTCTTATTTTATATCTACAATTCAGTGCTTTTCTCTTCATTTTAGAGTATTTCTCAATGCTTTCTACATACCATTAGGTAACACATTCAGGTCTGTATATGTTTCTAAAAATCCAATAAAGCAGATACAACATCACTTTCCACATTTAGAACTATAAAATAATAAAGTGTATTCTAATTAGAATCACTATCAGCAAAGATAGTTGGTGTTTATTTTTCTAAAACTGTTTTCAGCTATTGCTATTTCCACTTCAACCTCCTATTGTATTCTTCATAATTTCTAGGATATAATATTATCCTTGACTAGTTCTCTACTAAAAAGAGAAGAGTAAAAAAAGAAGAAGGGAGGGGAAAATAAAGTGAAAACGAAAAGTAGGAAAAGGAGGTGGTGAAGGAAATGGAGACGGTAGGTTCTTTTTCTGCATAGATAAAATTTTTCAGAAAGAAAAAAAATCTGAATTTCTGCTCAGCTCTAATTTATTTATCACCTTTCAATGAAACCAGAATGAGATCGCCTACTTTATCACTGTAACACCTGTGGTAAAGACTTTGCTGAATGCCAGTCACTAATTTCTATATTTATCATTTTTGTGAAAAATAGGTTCTGTGAGCTACATGACTTAGTCCCAGTTATCTAATGAATTGTTTTTTAAAAAAATCTCAAAACTAATTGGAAGTTTTTTGGTTTGATTACTGTTTCAGTCTAAGTCTGATTGGCATTCACTCTAGCATCAACTGAAGATATTTATTTTTCAGCATTTTATAGAAATGGAAAGTTTGGAGAATAACTTTTGAAAAGCAACTATTGCAATGGTGTAGAGCTTTTATTATTGTTGTTATTACTTCACATCACCTAAGAACACTGCTTGGAGGGGCCAAAAGCACTACTAAGCAGGTATATACAAAAATATGAAGGCTATTGCTTAACGCATTGTAAGCCGCCCTGAGTCTCCAGAGAAGGGCGCCATATAAATTGAATCAAAAATAAATAAATAAACAAACAAACAAATCAGTATTGATTGCTGGTGACTGTCTAGACAAGTCTCTGCAGTTTTCTTGGTAAGATTTCTAAGTGGTTTGCCAATGCCTCCTTCTTATGGCTGAGAAAGTGAGGCTGGCCCAAGATTACTCAGTTAACTTCATAAGTAAAATAGGACTTGAAGTCAAAGTCCCCTGGTTTTCAGACCAATGCTTTAACTACTAGAACTGGCCATCTATAGAGGATGTAAATCATATTAAAATATAGACTTGTGTAATTTAGGATTAGGGTTAATATAAAATGTCCCAATGGTACATTTTAATGGTGCTTTTTCAAGAGGCAATTGGGCTTTCTGGTTTTTCTTTGAAGACGTTTTGCTTCTCATCCAAGAAGCTTCTTCAGCTTTATTAGTATTGTTGGAAGAAATATCCATCTGGTTCAGTTCCAAGCCGAGGGAAAGGCACTGGAGACAAAATGGAGGCTGCAGGATGATTGAAGAAAGGGTCCATTTATTGATGAACAGAACCACCAGGATTTGTGGCTCTGGTGAAGCTGACAAAATGGAGTTGAGAGTGGGTGGGATTTTATGCCTTCTTGAGATTTGTCTTTGAGCTTCCTGTTCCTGTGCAAGAACATGTCCTTTAAGATTCCTATGGTGACATGTAGGGGTTATGGGGTCACAGGTGACTCTATTGGCAAAAGAGGAAATGCAAATCCTAGATGCTTGTCTGAGCTAATTCGGTTGACCTCTGGTTTATTGTTTATCTGAGCTCCAAGATGAAGTTTGAACTGCTCTGGGGATAGTGCAATGATTGGGCTTGTGTTCTGAAAGGAGTTGGGCAATTCCTAGTGTGTCTGAATGGCTTTCATCCTGTTTTGGATCTTGGGAGAGGCACTGCTTCTAATCCTACACTCCTGCCTTTGATCAGACTTTGCTGCAGGGAGTTTCAAAATATCTTGTCTTGAATGGATTTCTAAAAACTGCTTCCTCAGTTTCTGCTTGGGGGCAGTGAGACTTAGGGGCTGCTTCCTGCCTCTAAAAAACATGTTTCTCCATTTCTCATTTACAGAAATATAATATTCTGCCTTTTTAATATTTCTCAAAATATTTCATTCTTCTAGGGAGGGGGTGGCTTTCCACAGTATAAAATACATAACTTAATACCCATGCTATGATCCTAAAAGAGACAGAAAACTCAGAAACTAGCCCTTAAGCACACAGAATTGGCAATGGGAGATTGCAATATATAAACTTTTAATCTTTATGGTACAAGTTCTTAATATCTGGAAGGATGTTACAATGTGGAAGTAGTAAGGTCAGTCTAATACTTATCAAAAGAAAGGGCACTGAATGATTGCTTTACCTATTCTTATCTTTCTGTTATCCCTCTGCTACTAATATTATTGCCAATATATATATTATATGGGGAATGGCCTTTCTTGAGGCTTTCTCGTGCAGTCAGCGAGCAGCAAATCTAGTGACTCATTGTAAGTATTTTCAATAAAGTGCACTTTATTCTTTCTATCGTGCTTTGTTCTTGCTTTAGGAGTGTGTTTTCTTCACAGCACTATATTGGGATTTTTAAGGGCTACAGGAAACTTCTAGTCATAAGTTCATATAAGTTTTGCATGTGGCAGTAAGTTTTCAAAAGCAAATGAACACTAGATTCATGATTTGTATCCATTATCTACATCAAATGGCTTCCTTTTTAAGTATCAGCTTGAATAATTGATTTGTCTGTTTTCAGAATTGGAACAGATTGGAACAAAATCAGTTTGCACCCCACCTGTCTTTTTTTTTTAAAGTGTATCTCCCCCCCTCCCCCAAGAACAATTTTAAAACAAAAAATAAAACATATAAATTAGAAAGAAATAAAAAGTACTGGTAAAAGTAGTCCTGCTTTTATTCATAGATTTTTAAAAGATAGCTATTTATAAAATGAACAGGGATAATGGAATAGTGAAATACAGGACAATGAAATTTCTATGAAAATCTTTAGAGATAGTGAATTGTAATTGTCATTTTGAGTTGAGGTGGTTTTGTTTTTTGAGTACAAAAGCCTTATTCAGTCTAACATTTTCTGATTGAGCACATTTATAAACTCATATTTAACACTGTAGAACTCAGTTCAGAACCCAGTTTTGCCCCGTAGCATACATTACGTCTACTATTAATCCTTTTTAGTTTATTTCAAAGGATTTCTTAAGCAATTGCTTCATTCACTACATTTGACTACAGAATTTATATTCTAAAAAAATGTGGGTTGACACAATTTTCATACAATTCAGTGGCAACACATAAATTCCGCAATCAAAAATAGCCAGCCAGTAGTTATCCCTTATTATGCACAATAATTATATGGTATGAATGTTGAAATTAAAAATTTCTAATATAAAGTGTGATGATTATTTTCTACATGAGAATAAATTGAATTAGGCTATAAAAGTGTTGCATTAATTTTAGATGTCCTAATCTTATTTCCAAGTGTACAGTTTGAAAAAGTGACATACAGGGTATTTTTCTTCTTCTAATAAAGCCTGGCAGGGAGCTACTCTTCTAACACAACCAGATGTGTGAGTAATTTAATGCCAAAGCAGAGCTTACACAAAGCAACAGCAACAGATGTCTCCACAGTAGAGAGCTGAATGATGTTACAGTCATATTTAATGCTTCTAAATCTTAATACTGAGACTTGATGACAATGTGTAATCCAATCAGACTTAAATTTTGGTGGTGTAGCAGTGTATTTCATATGTTGAAGACTGTAGTAAAACAAAGGATGATTATTTGTATTTAAAACAGCATTAAATTTCTAAGGAATCCAACAATCACCAGGAAATTTAAAGTTCAAGTGTGAAACTTATGGTAAGCAAGTATGATGGACAAATTAGATTCACAAGTAAATGGTTTTTTTAAAAAGTGTGGGGCTATGTCTACAGATTGGATTCCATATATAGAATGAAGATTGCTCAGCATTAGACGTGTTTTTATGGATTCTTTAATTTACAAGACTCCATCCAGTACAGGGGTGTTAAACTTAATTTCATTGAGGGCCTCATCAGGGCTGTGGTTGACCTCGGGGGGCTGGATGGGTGTGGCCAACTGAGTGGGCATGGCCATCTTGACACTGGGTGGGCATGGCTGACAAGGTGGGTGTGGCCAGCTTGATACCATTCCACAAACTGCTGGTGTGTTTTCACTTCACACTGGTTTGACTGGACCAAAGCCACGCTGGTTGATGTTTCCTCTTTGTATTGGGTAGACCAGGCTGAAGCCACCCTGGCCCAATGTTTCTTCTTCACATTGGGTAGACCGGACCAAAGCCAATCTGGCCCAATGTTTCCTCTTCAAATTGGGTAGAGCAGGCCAAACTGACGCGGGCCAGCCCCTTACATTTTCCAGGATGGCCCCGTGGGCTGGAAGTATGACCACATCGTAGGCTGCAGGCCTTGTGTTTGAAACCCCTGATCTAGTATTTCATTGCACCCAAGCAAAACTTGGGTGATTGTAAGATAACAATCTGTAAGTTTTGAAGGTATCTTCAAAACTTGCAGATTGTAAGAAAACAGAATAACAGAGTTGGAAGGTACCTTGAAGGTCTTTTAGTTCAACGCCCTGCTCAAGCAGGAAACCCTATATTATTTCAGACAAATGGCTGTACAATCTCTTCTTAAAATCGTCCAATGATGGAACACTCACAACTTCTGAAGGCAAGGCATTCTACAATTTGGTTGTTCCTACTGTCAGAAAACTTATCCTTAGTTAGCCAGGTTTTATCTAATCTGTACCAGTACATTTGATTTTTCTTGCCTAAGTATAAAGACTTACCTTTTTCCCCATTGAATTTCATTTTGTTAGCTAGGACCCAGGGTTCAAGCGTGTTGAGTGTCATCTGGAACTTGAGACTTCTGGGGTGTTGGCTATTCCTGCCAGCTTGGTTTCATCTACAAATTTGATGAGTTCCCTTCTATTCACTCATCTAAATCAAGTTTAAGATTGATTGTTTATAAATCAATCTTTATGAAGATATTAAAGAGTGCTGGGCCTAAAACAGAACCTTGGGATACTCAATTGCTTATTTCCTGCTTTATATCTCAGTTTTTCTTTTTTCCCATCATTCCCTACTTCCTTGTTTGATTGGTTATTTTGGGGTTTATATTTAGGATTAGATCCCAAAGGTCCTAAAGACTGATCACCCTCCTCCCTCAGTTTTAGTTTAAAGCCCTTTTGATAAGCTGAGCCAGTTATTTTCCAAATCCATTCTTCCCGGTTTTTGCGAGATACAATCCATCTCTTGCCAGAAGCTTTTCATTTAGGCAGATTGTGGTCTAGGAATCCAAACTTCTCTTGACAGCACCATCCCTTAATCTAGTGATTAGTTTTATAATCCTCTGTTTCCTTGTTGAATGTTGACCTTTCATTGGAAGTACAGATGAAAACATCACTTGTGCTTCTAACTCCTTAACTTTCTTGCCAAGCTGTTCATAGTCTCATGATATTATTTTCAAGTTCATTGTCATGTCATTCATCCCCACATAATGTTAAACAAACTACTAAAACATCAAGATAAACAAATAAACATAAACAAACTTCTAAGCTTCCTTACATCAATTTAAAATGATAAATGAGTATCATCATCATGGTTGTCTCTTTCTGAATTTTATTTACATATTAAAAAGGGAAAGGGTCAGTAGAAAAAGGAGATAGTGTAAGAGAGAAAGAAATTGCATATGTAGCTTTCTGTCCAATTTTTCAAGGGTAATGGATTTAACTTTCCCCATTTTCCAGTCATCTTGCCAAATCAGTTTCTCTAAACTTTTATCCACATGAAAGTAGAACCCCAAAGGGTGATTCCTTCAAATTCCTTTCACACAAAATAATGTTAATTATTCCAATTTAATTGTGCAATGGAGGAAATTACCATATTTGTATCTTCAAACTATTTCTCAATATGCTTGTAGAATTGTGTGCAATAATAGTGAAAAAAGAATACTAAGAATCTAACATTTCTTGAGGTTATCTTACAAAGATTAAGTTGGAGTAAATAATTAATACAAAGCTATTTGAAAATAATCTCCAACACAGCCTAACATAGCAGTTTATATTTATTTTATGATTTGTTTGCTTGACTACAGCAGAGTCCATTAAGAGCATATCTTCTTATCATTGATATATGAACACAAGTAAATGTTTGCAAAATGTTGAATTGAGATGGTTTGCAAGGTTTTCACCAGTCTGAATAGACTCCAGGTAAAATAGAACTGCTATCAAGCTCCGTTCTTTGTCGTTGCCTTGATTCGCATCCCACATCTGCTGTGATTATATTAGCTGCAGCTAGGTAAAGATAGCTCCTGGACTTACAGATTGAAAATGATAAAAACCAAGACTCATAATTTTTTCTCCTATTAATACAGAAGCACAAGCAGTTTTATGTGTGGTTTAAAATATTTCTTCATGTCAGAAAAGTTTTCTTTTCTCATTTTCAGCAGAAAAAAAAATGCTGGGATATTCAAATATTTATTTATTTATTTACTTACTTACTAACTGACTGACTTAGCTGATCCAGCAGGAAATCACTGCTGCAATAATGAATTTATTTCCCTGAGCTGTAGACCATTGCTAATCCATAAGATCTTGTCCAAGCTACCTTAAAAGCCTCAGGAATGTAGAATAATGATTTTGCAAATATATTCCACACTCATTGCTTTTGTACATGAATATATTTGTAAATAACCAAGCAAATCACCCACATACACATAATTCAAATCTGTAGGCTGAAAATGTTTTTTTAGAAATAAGAACAAGAAGGAATGAAAACTAAGCTGAAACTAAATAATAGCTAGAAGAAAATAAATAAAAGTCAGTAAAGAGAAAAACCTTCAGAATTTACATATATATAATATATATATTATATATATATATATATATATATATATATATATATATATATATATATATATGTATGTATGTATGTATGTATGTATGTATGTATGTATGTATGTATGTATATATGTATATGTAAGTTTTCACGGGTATATGTGTGTACAGGTAATATCTCGGAGTTCTTCCCGTGTAATTGTAAACATATCTTTAGAAAGGTAGTAGCGACGTTTTGACGAAATCACATTTGTCATCTTCTGGCTGATGTTGTCAGTTTGGTGCTTATGGGCAAACTGTGTGATCTTAACTGATGTTTTTCTATGAAAAGAGGCAAAGGTTTATTCTGATTGGTTGACAGTGTTGTTGTATTCTGATTGGCTGATGTAGTAGTTGTATTTTGATTGGGTGGAAGCACTGTTGCTAGGTTATGGGTTGATGGATTAGTTATGTTGGAAATGGTGGCAACACAGGCTTTTTGATGAACCTTTGATCTATGGTTTATATTTTGTGTTAAGATTTGTCTGTCTATGAGAGCAGGTTTCCAAATAGAAGGCAGATGGGAAGTGTCATCATGCTTATTCATACAATATGGTCTTTTTTCTATTTCAGTGGCCTCTCTGATTATTCTGCCATTGAGATGTTCTATTTTTGCAACTGTTTTTGTGTTATTAAAGTTAATATTATGTCCTGTGGCATTTATGTGTTGTACTAATGATAATGTGTGTTCTTTCTTCTGTACTGAGTTTTTATGTTCCTCGATGCGCACACTCATTCTTCTGTTGGTCTGTCCAATATATGTTATGGGGCAGGAAGCACACGGGATTTTGTATATGCCTTGATCTTCTAATTCTAATTAGAATTAGCCAAGATTTTTCTGGAACCAGAATTGAGCAAAATCAATTGTGGTCTCCCAGACCTATTTAGGTCTCCCAGAATGCAGCATAAGATTCTGTTTGCTGCCAGAGTGAAAAGATGGAGAAAGAACCCAGAATGTAGTGAATGTGATTTTGCTCAATTGTGGTTCCAGAAAAATCTTGGCTACATAGGAAAAACCTGGAGGGTAACAAAACTGAGAAAGCATGAAAGGTAAAACTTATGTGGATCAATTGAAGGTATTGGAAAGATTCATACTGGAAAGAAAAAGCTGTGTGGAAACATGACAACAGAGTTTTCAAACACACAAAGAACTATTTTATGGAAAAATGACACAGAATTTCTCTTATTATAAGATTTTTATCCCACCTTTATTACTAAGTATTTGTAATTCAAGGTAGTGAACATATATAATACTCCTTCCTTTTCCTCCTTTCCCCAAAACAACAACCATGTAAATCCGATTGAGTTGGACTGAGAGAGAGAGTGACTAGATCTAGATCTCCCAATCTCCTAGTCTCTATATCAGCACCTTAACCACTACACTAACATGGCTTTTTTTTTGTTTAGAATTTTTAGAAGTTTGGAATTGCTTAGTGTTTAATTTAGTTTAAATTAAAAGAAGAAATATTTCTACTGGGTCTCAGGAAAATTTTCCAATATTAATAAACAGACTGTTCAGGTGCTAGTGGATTCTCCTTCATTTGAATGCATTTAACAGAAAGTGGATGGACATCTGTCAGAGATGCATTAGCAATAGATTCCTGTATTGAGAAAAAATTGGACAAGATAATCTCCAATGATGTTCAAGACTTCTTCTTTACATTCTATAGTATGATTTTATGAAGACAAAACAATTTGAATCACTGTGCACATGCAATATTATTTCAACCCTTCTTAACCTTCATAGCAACAGATAAGTCAATGAATTTTTAAAATACATGTATCTCTGTCTAAACCAGAGAGCATGGAGACAATGCCATAGGTGACACCTAGTCAGGTAAATTAGTTTATCCCCTGTCATCATCTCCTCATCTTCCTGTGACTAAGTTTATCTTATGGTGATTTGGGTTGATGTGATAAGTTCAGAGTTCCTGAGCAATGACCCACATGATTCTTAGCAGCCTTTCACTTAGTTGTTTTAGACTGACAGCTACTGATGCACTGTAATAAATCACATATTTTCTACTAAATCCTAATGTATTGAATTAGGTTTTATGGCAGTTAATCTAGAAGAAGCAAAGAAAGAGGAAAAAAAAATAAGTAACCAGATAAGGACACTTGGGCTCACAAGAGAAAAACATTACAATGGTCAGAAATTGTGAAGAATTCCCAAGAAGACTCCTCCATTGTCAAGAATCATCATTCAAAATTAACCACAGAGGAATATGTTCTTTGGAGTATAGTTTGTTTGTTTGTTTGTTTTTGTTTGTTTCATTTATGCAGCCTTTATAGAATTCATCATTTAGATCTACATAGTAATGGAAAACCCAAGACATTGACAAAGATTAATGCTGGATAACAAAAATCCTCAACTGTATATCAATTGACTTTAAAACAGCCACAAACATTCAAAGAAAAACTTAATAGATAATATAACTAACTTCAACTCGTATAACTCAAAGGTGATAACTTGAAATAATTGTGATGTGTTGAAACAATTAGAAACCATATAGCGATGTTCACCTTGATTATTCTGCCTTAGCACGTTTAAGAGATTAATTACATATTTAAGGATAGTATTTGTCGATTCATCAATGTGATTATTCTGAAGAATGAATTTTACAAAATACATTTTCTAAAGATCAATTTTTCTTTATTCTTTATTAAGAATTCTCCAAATTGTAAGAACAGCTTGTATTATCATAAGACTTGAATATTATTCATTATTATGAAAAACACAGTTCCATTAAAACTAGACAATTTTATTTATTTTTACTGAGATATACTTTCAATTCAGAAGTTTTAAAAAGTCAGGTAAAAAAGGAAGCTCATTTTAAGCAGAGTAAGGTTTTTTACAGTTTTTAAAATTATGTTAGCATCCCATTATTTTAGTCTTGGTGGATATAAGCTTTCTTAAACTGTCGCTCACTTCATCAGTGGCACCTGATGAAGCCAGGTGCATCTCATGAAAGCATATGCTTTTTTAAAAAAAATTATAAAGTTCACAACTGGAGATTTTCCTGCTTCTTACTCTAGACATCATTAGAACTGAAGTCTAATGAACTTCAATTAACATCACATTATTTCTCTACATCTCTTTTTTCTCCTTTACTTCTGTTAGAAAGAAGGAGAGAAAGATACAGTGTATGTGAATACACAGTATATATAATGTGGATGAGAATGGAAGTGTGTGGTTTTCTGTATGTATAAACAAGTGTTTTTCAATGGGATGATAATTTTAATCATTAATACAAATAATATTTAATTGACTGGCATTTACTTTTTCCTTGAAATGTGGCTTCCGGCAAATTTGCACATGCACATGAACACATGTGTATAGAAAGTAGAAGAGCACTAAAATGAGGCATTTTTGGAGGGAAATAATCCAAGATTAATCTCAAGTGGTGCTTGTAGTCTTAGCCTGACAAAGTAATTTTCATATGTTTGTAACTCTTGTTTCTGCCTAATCATGTTGAAGAAATGTCATGAAGTGAGTTTTCTCGTCATCTTAGCTGTATATGGTTTAGAGTCAGAAGGTAAATTACTCTAATTTATACTACTTTCACTAATACAGACACATAAAAAAAAATCAATGAACAAAAATATTAACACATATATGGCCCAAGCTGATAGAAATGAAGATGTATATTTTGAGGCACAGGTTTGTGGGTGGAATGGAAATAAATTACAATATATCCTCATCCTCAATTGCATGCTTGGAGAGGGAAACTTAAGGAAAGTAGATGAGGATTGCCATCTAGACATTTTATAATGTGACTGAGAAATTCAACCCATTATTATTAGAATTATTATATTTTAAAAGCTTGTTGAGTTTATAAGTGGTTTTGGAGGGCACTTTTTCCCAGTCCTTCTAGGAATTATCATGCATTAAGTTATCATGTAAATTTTATAAGTGAATTCTGTTCTTTATTTTTTAGAGATTTGTAATAAAAGCAGGGCAGAAAATTGGTCAGATTGGAAGTATTTCTTTATAAGGGAACCTTTCTACCAAGATTATTGATCATTTAGGAAATCTAGCCCCCAAAAAGTCCCTGACTTTCAGTCATTTGGGACATGATTTCTGCTGCCTTATTTCTCATGAGAAGAGAAATGGGAATGATTAGAGGTTGTCCCCTTCCACTCAATTTCACAACCTGATTTGTTAACAGAAATTTTCTCTTCCATCAAGCAACCAGTAAGGTCAGTGTTTGAGGGCAGCATCCCAAATTTTGTCCTTCCAAGACAAAGATGGTAAAAGTTCTCTTAATTCTAACTTCCTGTAGATCTGATAATTCTTGAAAACTGCCATGGTTTCTCAGCCAAGGCTCTATTCCTTACTATCTCCTACAAATGCATATTATTCTATTATTTTACATCAGGATCATTTAATTGTATTTGTTTCATTTTTAGCCAAAGCTAGGCAAAACAATTTTTTTTACATCTTAGAGTTAAGATCTGTACACATTTCTAAAGTAAAAATATTATGCCTGAAAAAGAATCAACCATTTTTTAAAAAGTAATAGTGGCACTGTTAAAGCTTTCATTGATAATAGGCTTACTGGGAGTCTTGACAGCTTAAGTGAGCCTAAAAAGATATTAGAGAGATGTTGGAGAGAAAGCAACAACGATGAGCTTTCTGGACCACTAAGGTAATAAACCATAGGGAAGAAATAAAATACATGAGTAAGAGCTGAGGGATGCAATTTATTTTAACAAGGGTAAAAATGAAAGGAAAAGATTAAAACCATTTGTCAATCACTTTATATAACCGTTATATACAACAATCATGAGGAAATGTTTCAGTGCTTAAAATACAAAAAGTCATGTAACTTTTTCTGAAAGTAAAATGAATAGTAAAATGGTTAAGGGCCATTTTACTGGGAGAAAAATAATTTCAGCCAAGAAAATCAATGTTTTCCTGAGCTTTTCCTATAAGGCCTTGTCAGCTTGTCCAAACACAAAAGATTTCAGAACATGTCTTCCAAACTGTTGGAAAGGACCTATTATTATAAGCTTTGGTGAGGTGGAAAAGTTCACTCTCTAGGAAATGCAGAAAGGATATTTTCTAAATGTATCTGATACAACACTTCATACATTTTAATAGAAAGGTAATCAAACTTTTAAAATGCTTTTTCATATCCAATGAAAATAGTAGATTGCCAGTTACTGGGATTTCCTATGGCATATTACCTAAGGTTTTGCTTTGTTAAAAACAATGACAAAAACAATGACTTAGGCTTTAACCCTTTCAAAAACCAAGAACAAATTGAGAGGAGCTGGGGGGGGGGGGGAGAGAGAGAGGAAGAGGGAGAGAGGGAGAGATATTCAGGCACAAAATTATAAAAATAAAACAGTAAGAAACTATTTTAAAGTGAAAATTACTATAACTATATTCTATGTACTTAATGTATTCCCTCAAATGCCACGGTGCACAGATTACTTGGTTTAGAAAAATAGTCAGTAAAATAAAAATAACTAAGCACCAAAGAGGGTTTTTTTTTAAAAAAAATCAATATTTTAAAAACTTCATGTTTGCTTTTTACTGTAAGTAACCATGTGGACCTTCACCAAGGATACACATATGCCCCCTTTATTATGCAGAAAAGAAACAAGGAAGGTGAAAACAAGATGCCATCACAGCATGCTACTTTTTTTACTAGTCACTTTTTCATGGGCTTTAAGCTATTAATCATGTTTGGGGATAATGAAGCCTTTTCTTTATTTGCTTTAGGACAATCTGATACCAACAATTAACTAAAATGGAAATAAATGGACAGTTAACTGAAATGGAATTTGTGTGTATTGAATTTACTGTATATCTAACATTTGTTCAATAGAATCAAATTCTATCCATATCTACTCAGTAAGTTTGGTGAAGGGTTTGAGGAGGCTTACATTTAGAAATGTCAAAACAGGACTACATCTGTCACTGAACATATAATCCAGTCTCAGAAAATTGCTATTAAACATACATAACATGATATATAGGGCAACATATAATAATTATGATCTCTCTTTTATACCTGGTTTTCACTTCAAAGCAGGTTCACTTATATCCTTCTGATCAACTCTTTAGCAACGGGAAAAAATAAAATCTATAGTTGTTATATATATTAGTGACTGAGAGTAGTATATGAATGACAATGTGACTGAAGTTGTGGAGTAAAATACATTCTATAATAGTATATTCCACAGTTTAACAATGAAATTTATGAAACAATTCTCAGTTATGGAGATGATATGTAAATCTACTGTATGCCACCTTAGTTGTTTGTTTGTTTGTTTGTTTGTTTGATAGACTAAAACAACTCTTTTGGAATTACTTCGTCCTCTTGCTAGTCCTCATCTGTATTTTTTTGAGATCTAAAGAGTACAGTGCCCAGAATTATATTATTTATTTGTCACATTTGTATCTTACTTTTTTCTGCAGGAGTTTAAAACAGCTTCACAGTTCTCCCTTCAATTTGTCCCATTTCAGCTCTGCAAAGTTCTGAGAAAAGAAGTGGCTCAAAGGTACCCATTGAGGCTCAACAGATGACAACGAACTAGCAGGGATGATGGTGATGATGATGATGATGATGACGACAATGATGAATGTTTTAAGATTTTGATTGTTTAGTAAAATTTTTTGGGTTACCATCTAATAACTTATTTTACAGTAAGCAGAAATTTGGTCAATTTGATTGATAGACAATAGAATTTTATATTTGGGGTATTTGTTAAGGGATTATGATCTAAAAAAGTAACAGCAAATATACATGGAAAAATTTACAACTATTTGTAGATCTATCAAGCAAGAGGGAGCATCCATTAGATTTTTTAAAAAAAATTTCTTCGTTTCTTACCCAATGTTGTTAATTTTTTTCTGCTTCTTTGTAGATTTTTTTCTTCTTTGTTCTTGTTTTTTATTTGTATTTTGTATTTTAGGTTATGAAATCAATACAAATTTCATTAAAATATTTTGATTGTTTCTTGATGATGAAGTACAGTACTTTCAGAGGCCACATGTGTTCCCCTTCTTTTTTGTTGTAGAATAATGTAGAAAGGATTTACTGTCACAAATCAGTGTGTGTGTGTGAGAGAGAGGGGGGGAGAGAGAGAGGGAGTGGAGGGGAGAGAGAGGATGTATGGAATACTCTGGTTTTCATATTAACTAGCATTGTTTCTAAATAGATCATCCTACTTTATAAATTCTATCTGTATATACATCTCTCCAACTTTTAAAATTACACTCTTTAAAAAAAGAAACCAACAGAAATGACATTCCTTTTAAAAATGAATTCTGAATATTGGGAAAGTGTATCTGTCACTTTGATTAATATTGTTTGGGTTGCATGTAGCACCAAATCATTTATTGAGGTTAGAGAAGCTGTAAGGATGATTATTGTGCATGCAAAGTGCATCTGTAAGGTATGCTGATTCTGGAAAATAATGGCAAAAGGCTCAGTCTTGCTAACCTCTGATAGTTACCTTTGACCATTTTAAATATTGCAGCATTTAGAAAGTCTAACTTAGCAAAACCCAATGCAAATAAGGACTGCTGGTCTTGCAATAATTTCTATATTGAAGTATTATACTATAGAATTTTCTCCCCCCTCCCCACTTTTCTTTTATTATAGGTTACAATTACAAAGTTAATACAGACTAAGACAGATAAAAGAATAAAAAGGAAAAAATCAAAGTTGATGAAAAAAGAGAAAAGAAAGCTAAAATACGAATATGGTAAAGAAAAATAAAATAAATATATGAAGAAGTGAATTCCCTCTTATTAAATAATTTTACTAACATACCACCATCCCTTAAAATATAACAAATGATGTCTTCTTTCCATATCCTATCTCTTATCTATAAACAAATCCACAAAGTGTTATTATTTCATTCCCAGTATCAGCAAAAGTCCCTTAAGGATTAAGGATTATCAGATTTTATTAATCTGAATTTCCCAAAAACTGAAATTATAAACATTTATGAGTAAAGAAATACATGTACACAGATGTACAGACACACAAACACTTTGCTGTGTGTTTGCTTCAAATTGCCTGTTTCTTTAGTATATTTTCTCACAGTGGTGATTCATGATTATTTCTAAACATTGTTGTTCTTTGACCTAATCTGAACTCATCAATTTATTATTGCTTTAAAGTTGAGTCACAAGCTGCTATATCATTATATTGATTCTCCTTGTTTCACAGACAATTTTTATATAAAGATTTGTGTAAAGACAAGACAAGAAAGTAATAGTTTTCAATTTATTTGTCTAAAGTTACATAAACCTATGTAGCAAATAGAAGCATATTTCACTGTAAAATTAAGACATGCATTGTATATCAAAGAGGTAAATAAAAAGGCAACGATTAACAAAGCAATTTCAAAGTTACTGGATTTGGCACTCATGACATGCTCTGAAAAAGAGAAATTAAAAGACTATGACCCGAGTATGTTTTCATCTGTGCTTGACTATCTTCTGCCCTGAAGAGACCATCTCATGGATAACCCAGATCTAGGAGGAAGCACATAGCTCTGCCATCAATCCTAGAGAATTTATAATTGAAGGAGTTAAGCTCATAAACAGGAGATCTTAAAAAGCAATTATAATCACCGGGGAACCTGCAGCTGCTAGTATGTTGACAAGCTGAAATTCTTGGCTTCCATCACAATAGGTATTTCTTTTGAAGATGCTGGGAGGAGGGGATACGATATACACTATGTGGCCTATAGATGTAATAAATACTATTAAGATATGCAGATTAATGAGAGAGATTTGGATATAAGGCCCACTTGTACACGGAATCTTAATGTTGTGGTTGTTGAACAGTGGTGGTATTGACTTACTTTCTCTACCGATTTGCAGATGTGAACATGCTTGTATGCAAAGCATCAAAAATGGGACATGATAACATCTAGGTGGGTGGGTGGAGCCTCCCGCACCTACCACTATCAGTTCACCTGATCTGGATAGAACCAGCTGAATACCACCACTGTTGTTGAAGCAAATAATAATATGGTCTTTCCTAATTCTGTTGGATTGACAAGAGAGCATTGCTTAGCCAGTCCAAACATTCATCTAACTAAAGGGTTGAAGAATATATTCTTCATGGCACACTCAGCTCTGAGTTCCACAGCTGTTTTCTGCTCATTAGAGAACACCACTCATTGAATTTGATTGCTATTCACAATGCATGATAGTCTCAGATTGTTTCATATGGCTTTGACCTCAGTGAATAGACATTTTCAGGTCCTTTCTGGCACTCTGGAAAAATGAGTTAGGAAATCAGTCTCATGGCAGAAACTAAGTTATACTAATGAGAAAGCAAAGATTTGGAGCAATATATAGTGAGTAAAACCAGGAATAAAGCATTTCTTGGAAGTGAAGAGAAAACAGATACCAAGTGTTTACTGCCAGTAAATAGGAGCACTGAGGGGACTCTTTTAGCAAACAAGCAGCTTTCTATGCATGCTTTAGGCTTCAGAATCTTTTCACTAAAGCAGCCACAATCATCAACTGCAGAAATGACTTCAATTCACCATACCTCCCCTGGAAGTCTATTATAAAGTTACTTTCATTGTTCTTACAACTGGAAAACAATCATCATAATCCATCACTGTTTCCCTGACATTCATGATATTCTTTTTCTGAGCATGAGAATGAGATTTGACTGCATTATGAGCTGAAGAAAAATTATTGCATCAAAATTGCATAGCTATTTTAAAAGGTTGTAATAAAAAAGTAAATAAAACAGAAATCCTCAGCTCTGTCTCATAATTAGGAAGTCTTTTAACTGCACACACCATATTATCTTCTGTATCAAAAACTTTTTTATAACTATATAAAGTAAAAGTGCATATTTGTGTCCTTTTTTCAAAATTGATTTGAGAGCTTTATTACTTATGGAATGTCTTTATTTGACATGACTGCAGAATGAGCTTTTGTATTTTTCTCTCTTGTCATTTATCCCATTTGCTTTATTTTTACACAAATTGGGCAGCTCCATGTGTAATACTTTATATACTTATATAGCCTATAGTAGGGAAGCTTACATGTTGCAGAATTTAAATGCTTTTATATCCTATTTCTGAATAGATCAGTTTGTTTTCCATTATTTCATTAAAAAAAAAAACCTTCCAAGGAACACTGAATGTGTAAAAGTATAAAACAGCAAGTGTTAAATTGTGTCACACACTTGAAGGCTTCATCTGTTAGAACAGTTTTTTACCACTAAATTTTTACCTTTGTCATAAAATACATATGTATAATTCATGTTTAGGCTTCACCCCTTACAAACATTGAATATTATCATTTAAAACAAAACCTTTTTACTTTTGTCTTAAAACAAATTCAAAGCTGATTTAAATAATGACTGGATTTCAAGCTAGGAGGGAGTTTGCCATATCCTTTTATTTGGAAGAAGTAATTAGAGTTTCACCTGTCAGTCATCCATGTTTTTCTTCTCCTATTCCTCTATTCACTTGTATCTTTTTTTATTTTACATTATTTTACTTTATTTTACATTATGCAGGCTACAATATACATTTTAAAAATTGTTAAACAAGGCCATTTCTACAATAATATGAAGATATGAAGGTTAATTCTAAATATATTATGACCAAAGCATCCTTCTTATCCCTCTCTTCCTCTCTCCCTCCCCTGCCCCAACTCAAAAAGCTAAAAACCACCTTCAATTATCCCAAAACGCCGACTTTCATTATGAAAAGGTCACATTAGGATCATATCTAATATGACAAGCAACCAACCTCTCTATGCTAACTGTGAGGAGGCACAAATGGATGAATACGCAGATCTTGTTTTCTTGTTTTCCTAGCAAGTAAATATAATGCTTGAGAACCTAGGTTTTAGTCTGGTCCAGCATGGGTTCATTCTAAAGCAGGGGTGTCAAATTTGTGGCATCATGTTGTTGTCACATGATGTATTGCTAAACTGGGGGTGGACATGGCCAGCATGTGACGCATCCAGGCCAAGGGCCACAATTTGATATCCCTGTTCTAAAATCTATCTTAAAAATATGTCAGGTGTGAAAAACCAGATCCATATGAGAAGGTTCAATTAAGCTTATTTATTGCTAAAAGCTATGCACAGGAATCTTCTCAACTAACAATCAGGACCTGTTTAGATAAAGATCAATGGCACTTAAGGGGGAGTGATCTTATTTTTCTTGTGCCTATGTGAGACTGATCCCTCTTTTTACTCCAGCCTCAAGTTCTGCCATTCCTTTTCCTATATATAATCATGAATGACAAGCTTGTGTTGCTATATTAACTTACTCTTCCCATCCCTTACATACTTAGTTACTAGGTTATGACATAACATTAAGTCTTGTTTAAACATAAATTATTGATTACATACAAAATATAACCAACCATACATGGATTAATACATCATGTAACCTCAATTTGTCTTGGATATGTGCTTTCGCAAGATGTTATTCATTGTAACAAAATATGCATTCTGTATTCCGACAGGCTGATGCTTGAACTGATCCAGTTCTCCAATGTCATAATAGTCTCATATTTTTGAAATATTTACTTTTGAAATATTTGTTTTGATTTGTGATTTAGCACTGATAATCATAAGATGAAATTATATGGGTGTTCAGAAGTCATTTAAAATTATTTAAATGTCAAAGAACTCTGACATTCACTGACTTAAAGGTTTGAAGTGTAATTAAATTTCTTAAGTTGAGAAATAATTTGCTCTCCTTTTCTGTTCTTTAGCTATGCAGCATTGGAAATGTCATATCCACAAACAACGAGCTGTTAATATTGCAACTGGTTTTTTATTAGAAAAATATTGTATCATTCCCATAGCAGATCATAAACTATTTTCATTCTTTATTTGCTCTTCAATGGACAGCTATATTCAACAGACACTGAAAATATTTAGAATTGTTCTATTTTCTTATTTAGGAATAGAAGTTATCCTGCAAAGTTGAAGAAAAATCTTTAAGAAGTATGAGAACCAGAAAACCTGAAGTCCTACAGATATTTTCGATTATGATTTCCACAATACCTTGATTATGATAATTGGATCTGATGAGAGTTGTATTTTAATTGCAATAGGCTGCTTATTTCTGGATAGTTTTCATCGTTTCCAAAAAATGTATGATTGTTGACAGTTCTTCCATCTCTGAGTTATATTTTCTTTACAGCTATCATAAGGAAGGGCAGTGAATAAAGGGTCTGTGTGAAAAGCTTGTTCTGCAAGAATCAGTGGTTTGGAAAGGAAATGGACGTTGGTCTTACCTGATACGTCCGTTCTCTAAAGGAAAGCAACGTCTGTCAAACTGGGTTATCCGCTCCATATGCAGCAATTGGCTGAGTCCACACCATAATTTGAATAACTCCGCCCTCCTTCTTCCAGTGTTTCGACGAAGGTGATGATGCGGACTCACGTGTCTTCCTGAAATGACAAACAGTTAGAAGAAACCCCCCCCCCAAAGGAAATCATGGAGGGCCGGAGCCCAAGGGAGGGGCTGACAGACGTTGCTTTCCTTTCAAGAACGGACGTATCAGGTAAGACCAATGTCCATTCTCCGATGGAAGCAACGTCTGTCAGACTGGGGACATACCAAAGCCTCATGTCACCAGGGAGGGAAAGTCCGGCCCGAAACCTAGGCACAAAGAACCTCCTGCAGGACCCGGCGCCCAAATGCCGCATCGGCCGAAGCGAAGGCGTCAATCCGGTAATGACGAATGAATGGCGAGATGGAAGTCCATGTAGCAGCCCGGCATACTTCTTCCAGTGAAGCCTGGGTGGCCCACGCCGCGGAGGTCGCTGCGCTCCTGGTCGAATGCGCCGTAATTCGGGACGGCACAGGCAGACGCTGTTGGATGTAGGCGGTAGAAATCGTGGCCCTGATCCATCGACCAATAGTGGAGCTCTTGACCCGGGAGCCCAGTGATCTCGGTTGAAAAGAAACAAAAAGAGCCTCAGTCCTACGGAAAGGAGCCGTCCTGGAGATATAAATCTTCAAGGCTCTGCGAACATCCAACGAGTGCCAAGAACGTTCCAGATGATGAGTGGGCTTGGGGCAAAAGGTGAGGAGAACCAACTCCTGTGCCCGGTGAAAAACAGAATTTATCTTTGTGAGAAATGCAGGATCCAAGCGAAGAACAACCCTATCTGTATGAAAAATACAAAGGTCACTACGTATAGAAAGGGCAGCTAATTCCGAAATCCGGCGAGCTGACGTAATAGCCACTAAAAAGGCAACTTTGAACGACAAAAAACGAAGGGAAGCCTCCCGTAAAGGTTCAAATGGAGGCAAAGTAAGAGCCTTGAGGACCTTGTTCAGCCTCCAGGTTGGATAGCGATGAATAGTTGGAGGGCGAAGGTTGACCGCTCCACGAAGGAAGTCCCGGACAAAGGGATGACAAGAGAGAGGATTTGTAGATCCACAGGAGAGAATCGATGCGATGGCCGCCACCTGATGACGCAAGGTATTCGGAGCAAGTCCCAATACAAAGCCCTTGTGAAGGAAGGAAAGCACCTGGATCACCGAGGCAGAAAGAGGCTGAACAGAAGAACGACGGCACCAGGCCACGAAGGCCTTCCAAGTGGCTTCGTAAATCTTCTTGGTAGAGGGGCGGCGAGTGGCCTGCATGATGGAAGCTACTGGAGCTGGAAAAAGAGCAGAAGTCAGGATTTGCTGCTCAGCCTCCAAACGGTTAGGTGCAGCCAGGATGGGTCCGGATGTAGCAGCGGTCCCTGGGAAAGCGTCATTAAGGAGGGAGGAACCCGCCAAGGAGGAGCCACTGACAATGACAGTAGGTCTGGGAACCAGGCCCTCCGGGGCCAGTGGGGAGCCACAAGAATGACCTCCGCCTCCTCGACCAGGATCTTCCGAATAACACGGGGAATGAGGGGAAGGGGGGGAAGGCAAACAGAAGACCTTGGGGCCAAGGAGCACGAAGGGCATCTGTGGCCTCCGCCTGTGGATCCAGGAAACGGGAGAAGTAACGGGGAAGAAGGTGGTTGGCCGACGAGGCGAAGAGGTCGACTACCGGCGTCCCAAACCTGGACAGAATCGCCTGGAAGAGAGCCGGCGAGAGACTCCACTCGCCGTGATCCACTGGAGAGCGGCTGAGAGCATCCGCTTGAGTGTTCGACTTCCCTGAAATATGAGCCGCTGTGAGAGACGAAAGGTGAATCTCGGCCCAACGGCCGAGGAGGATGGTCTCCGCCAGAAGGGCCCAGGAGTGTGTGCCGCGCAATTTGTTTATATGTGCCTTCGTGGAGATATTGTCCGTGAGGACAAGGATGTCCTTGCCCTCCACCAGAGGCTGAAAGTGGAGAAGAGCGAGACGAACCGCCCGCAGTTCCAGAAAATTGATGTTGTGACGAAGGTCCTGGGCGGTCCAACGACCCTGAGCCTGATGATGTAACAGGAGTGCCCCCCAGCCCGACAGGCTGGCATCCGTCGTCAGGATGAGATGGGACTGAATCCTGAAGGAACTGCCCCGAGAAATGGCCTCTGACGTCCACCAAGGCAGAGAAGCGATGACTTGGGAGGGAAGTCGAATGTGAGTCAACAAGGTGCTCCTTCCGGCACGTTGAAGCAGTAACAGAAGCCATTGGAGTTGACGGCTGTGAAGGCGAGACCAGGGGACAATACCGAAAGTCGAGACCATCTTACCCAAAAGGCAAGACAGACGGAGAGCTGAAACTGAACCGTCCCGTAAACACCGCCCGGCCAAGGATCAGAGGTCACATTGACGCTCCGGGGAAAGGAAAACCATGGAAGAAACAGAATCAATAACCGCCCCCAAATGAACAATGCGGGTAGAGGGAACAAGGGAACTCTTGGCCCAGTTAACAGAAAACCCATGAGTTTGAAGAATAGAAAGAACGGTAGACAAGTCGCGTCGAGCCGAAGAAGGGGAAGAAGAGAGAACAAGAATATCGTCTAAATAAAACTGTAAACGGATGGGGAGGGAGTGGATATGGCCAACTAAGGCCCCTAAGATCTTAGTAAAGACCCTGGGAGCGGACGAAAGCCCGAAGGGCAACGCCCTGTACTGAAAGTGAGAACCCTGGTAGAAAAAACGAAGATACTGGCGATGGGGAGGGGGTAGGTATATGCAGGTAGGCATCAGTCAAATCAATAGAAGAAAGGAGATCCCCCGGTTGGAGATATTCCAAAATGGAAAATAAGGTATGCATTTTAAAACATCGATACACAATGTATCGGTTCAGGGCTTTCAGGTCTAAAATGGGTCTCCAACCCCCCGAAGACTTTCTAACGAGGAACACACGGGAGTAAAACCCCTGGCCCCGTTGGTGAGGGGGAACCCGCTGTATAGCCCTAATAGAAAGAAGGTGAGTAATGGCGGAGTCCATTAAAGCCCGCTGAGCAGGATCATTGGAAATTGGACAAGGGACAAAATGGGAGGGAGGGAAGGAAGAGAATTCCAAAGAAAGACCGGAGTTGATCGTAGAAAGCACCCAAGAGTCCGTGACAGAAGAATGCCACTGATCAAAAAACAGAGACAGGCGGCCGCCGATAGGAATAGACTCTAAGGACCTATCGACCACGACTTTCCTGACGACCCCGCCCCCCTCGGAAGGAGCGGCGAGGGAAGAAACCGGCCCCTGATCTAACCTGAGGTTCGAAGTTGGAAGATCGAGGGTTGGGAGCACGCTGGGAGCGGGAGAGGGAGAAAGAAGAGTCTGAATTCCGAAAGGACTGGTTCCGGGGATACGGGGAAAAACGAGAGTCCTGGCGGCGATGTTGAGAAGGAAGAATCTTGCGCTTGTCGCGGGTCTCAATCAGAAGTGGCTCAAGCAGAGGACCAAAGAGGCTGCCAGCAGAGTAGGGGGCAGAGGCAAGTTGCCACTTGCTGCGCACATCAGCCTGCCAATTTCTAAGTCAAAGAAGATGACGAGAAACGACTGAAGTGCCTAAGGCTCTGGAAGCAAATCTAGTAGCATTGAGGGTGGCGTCAGCCGAATATTCCAATGCACCAACAATTTTATTAATGTCCTGATGGGTCCTGGAATCAGAGCGAGGCAAACGATCTTGAAGTTGCTTGAGCCAAAGAAGAGCCGCCCGGTTGAAAAAAGAGGCCGAAGAGGAGGCCCTAATGGCCCATGCAGCGGCCAAGTGGCCCTTTACAAGCACCTTTTCCGCTCGCTTGTCTTCAGGACGAAGGGCCTCTTCCGGCGGACCAGTGGGATGAGAAGAATTGGCCAAGGCAACAATAGGAGGATCCACGGTAGGTGGAAGCAGAAGATCCGAGAGAGCAGGAGCTGGGTTGTACAGACGGCGATCAAGATTGTTGGGGCTGGGACCAGCACCAGGCACAGCCCATTGTCATTGAAGAACGTCCAGAAAAAGCTTTGGAGCCGGGATGATCTCAGGAGACACCTGGGGTTCAGCAAACATCGCAGAAGCAGGATCCGACGTAGGCAAGGAGGCTGTGGTAGATGATGGGTCACCCAAACGGGTGGTAGCAATAGCCTTAAACAACAATGAACGGAACATCTGTGGCTTGAAGAGCCTGATAAATGGGGATTGGTCTGGTAACAATCCCTCATCGTCGGAGAGAGCTAAATCCAAGGCGTCATCCGGCTCAGACAAGGAGGCTTGATCAGCCACAAGGTCAAGATCCCCTTGCTCATGGACCGAAGAATACTCCTCAGGTTCCCGGAGGTGGGAAGATAGAGGGGCGGCTGGAACACCCAAGTGGAGGCCCACCTGCTGCATACATTGGGAAAACCCCTCTCTGATAGCCTGGGTAATAAGGACCTCCATTGGCACAGGCTGATGAGGCATAGGAGAACCAGCAGTCCAATCCACCGCAGGAGGAGGTGGGGAGGCAGCCCTGACAGAAGGGGGAGCAGATACAGTCTGAAAAAGTGGCTCCCTCCCAGGGGGAGGAGGAGGGCCAGCAGAGGGAGGGCAGTCTGGAGAAAGCTCCCTAATAGAAACTCCATCCCCAGGGTCAGTTAAAGGCAAATTACATTGGGGGTTGGATGACAAACTGGACAACCCCGATTGAGCAGAAGCCCTGGAGAAAGCCTTCTCCATGGCCTTGTGGCGGCGTTGTTCATCCCTGGAGGGAGGAGGGACAGCGCTGGTAGAAGCAGGGGCCTTGCGAGATTTGCTCCGTTTCGCTGGGGGGGGGGGGTTGGATATCCACTGCAGGAGCAGGGCCCTTAGGATGCCTGGAGCAGCCTGAGGAAGAGGACTGACTAGGCCTATCCATGCTGAGGAGTTGCTAGGCAAACTTTGCTTCCAAAATGGCCACCGCGCGAAAAAACGCACCAAGAAACTTTCAAACAAGTACTCACAGTAAGGCCTCAATGGCTAGAGCCGGAATCAGAGGCGAGGAGGCAGGCCACGAGACAAAATCAACGCCAATCGCTAGCTCTGGGCTATTACTGCGATGAGGGCGATCTGCTTGAAAAGCGTCCAGGCGAGGTGAGCTGCTCGGCGCGAAGCCGCTAAACGCAGTGGGGAGCCGAAAAAAAGATTGGAGCTCAGATAAGGCTTCAAAGCAGCCGCCGCAGTGTTCTGCCGGCCGGCAGGCGAGGCAGGCTGTCAAAGAGCGGCGCTAGTCAGAGGAGTCCCAGGAATAAAGTTGAAAATTTTAAAAGGCAACAGAAGCCCCAAAAATTCCAAACGCAGCCAAAAAATTGGCAAAAGGTGAGGAGCAGAAGAGGAAGACACGACCAAGCAGCATAGGCTGAGTCGGAACACTGGAAGAAGGAGGGCGGAGCTATTCAAATTATGGTGTGGACTCAGCCAATTGCTGCATAAGGAGCGGATAACCCAGTCTGACAGACGTTGCTTCCATCGGAGAAAAGATAAACCAATTCAACATATATTGAATTGCAGAACTTCATTGATGGTTCACAAAAATCAATTTTTATATTCATCAGTATTGTCATGGACATTTTCACATCTTGAACACCACCTGATTATAGCAATAGTGCTTAAATTTATATGCAGCTCCATGGTGCTTTACAGCATTCTGTTACAGAGTGGTTTACAGAGTCAGCATATTGTCCCAATAGTCTGGGTCCTCATTCTAATGACTTCAGAAGGATGGAAGGCTGAGTCATCTTTGAGCCAGTCAGGTTCAAACTCCACTGCACTGCAAGGGCTACGGTAGATTAGATAGTTTTATTGATTAGCCTATATGCCATATCAAAGCACAAACAATTTAAAATAAGAGTAGGGAAAAATACAATAGTTATAGGATAAGATACAATATAATTTAATACATAACTATATAAAATAGAATAAAATGACATAAAATTATATTTCAGTGTCACCCTTACAATCTATCCCAATCAGTCCTACATATGCAGATCTCAATTGAACCATTTTGTTTAAGTACTGTTCTGTGTTAAATGTTATTTTCATGTTCTGGCCACAGATAAAGTAAGTTGTTTTGATATGGGGATCTCAATGGGTCGTTTGTTTGGTATATAGACCAAGGTACCTGTCTCTCACCCCCTTATACAAGCAACAATCAAATAGGATGTGAGCCACCACCAGGGCTACAGTATCTATAGATTGTATAAAGTTGCTTCTTGTCCATGCCGTTGCAAATAATATACGAAATTGGTGGCAGTATATGCAGTCTGGACTGGCACAGGGCCTACTGGGAAAGAAGCACATAAGTCTAGCTTCAGGTTTTATCAGTTTCTTTCAGGGGTGAAATCCAGCAGGTTCTGGAGAACCAGTAACAGAAATTTTGAGCAGTTTGGAGAACCAGAAAATACCACCTCTGGCCCCAGAGTGGGGTGAGAATGGAGATTTTACAACATCCTTCCCCCAGGAGTGGGGAGAGAATGGGGATTTTACAGTATCCTTCCCTGGAGTGGGATGGGAATGGAGATTTTGCAGTATCCTTCTGCTGCGACACCCACCAAGCCACGCTCACTAAGCCACACCACACCCAAGCCATGCTCACAGAACTGGTAGTAAAAAAAATTGAATTTCACCACTGGTTTCTTTTATGATCACTTAAAAATGGAAAGACTTGGAGATAATTTTTGCACATGGAATATATTACATAAGACATCATTTTTGGCCTCTCCTATAAATATTCCATATTTATTGAAAACAATTTTACTGCCTTTCTGTCTGCTAAAAAGTTAACTTAAAGTTGATTCAAATGTTTATCTGTCATTTGCTTTTGCCAAGTGACAAAATAATTGCAAAGATAGCTCAGTGTGAATTCTTTAGAGAAGATTATCAGTGTCATGAAGTGACATCAAATAAACACAGAGACCTTCCTATACTGTTTAGGCAGTTAGTGCTAATAACAAAAAATCTTTCTATGCACACACTGACCCAATGAGTATTTCAGACAGCATGGTAGTTAGTGCTGAGAAATGACAGCTGTTTTTTTAAAAAAATCAAAAATGATAGCTATTAGTGAGCTATAAGAATTAAATTATAATATAGAATTAAAGTATAATTATTATGCATGTTTGAAAATGATTGAATAGAAATACTTTGGCGCTCATATGAACACAGTACTTCTATTCATTAAAGTAGCCACAACTTTTTTATAGACTTCTGTGCAAGCCTGAAGAGTAATTTGGCTGCTTTAATTTGTTGATTTCTTAAAGCAATGCTTAAAGCAGCTGCATCTTTTTGCAAAGTTTTGGAAGTCTGAAAAAAGTTGTGATGCTTTAATGAATAGAAAACAGGTCCAAAGTACTTTGTCCAAATCATTTTAAGCATGAACAGTCTTAGATATTACTTGTTTGCAGATCAGCCAAAGTCTAATTTGAGTTTAAGATTTGAAGGTTATGAGACTGATCCAAACTCTCTGGTAGTGGGTTCCTCCCAGTTTGGCCCAGTTCTCCTGAGCTGGTAGTGGTGACAATATGATGTCACCGAACCGGTTCTTCCCCCTTGCCCCCTGCACCCCCCATCCCCATCCCCTTGCCCCCCACCCCCTGCGTTATTCTTTTTATTTGGCCCCATCCCCCCAATCTCTTGCTGCCTCCTGAGTCCCAGCTGATGGCTAGAGGGAAAAAACTATTTAAAGTCTTGTCCCAGGGCTTCAAAGGGCTGCCCTACAGCTGTTCAGTGTTAAAAGAAAACAAATGAGTAGACCAATGCCTGCAAAAATACACGAGTAGACCAGTGCCTGCAAAAATACATGAGTAGATCAATGCCTGCAAAAATACATGAGTAGATCAGTGCCTGCAAAAATAAATGGGTAGATCGGTACAGCTCTGCAAGGAGTTAACAGCCTGGTTCACCAGTATCTCTGCTAAATCCTAAATAATTGTCACATGGCCATCAAGCCACGCCCACAAAATAAGCCACGCCCACAGAACCAGTAGTAAAAATTTTTAGGACCCACCCCTGAAACCCTCACTTTGAAGTTTTAAGGCAATAGTTCACTCATCCGCTACAATGAGAGAGCCTAAAAATATCCAGAGCTGATTCAATTTCGAACAGAAAAGGATGAAAATAGTAGGAGAACATGAACCTGCAAAGTTTCAACTGGTTGGCGTCAAAGATTTCACTGCAATAAAGTTCTGAATTGTTCCTTTACTTCTTCTTTTTTTGAGATAGATACAATTGGAATGAAGAGAGCAATTGTTCAACAAAGAGCTAAGGCAAGATAGTACTGAACAAATGCAGAAACTACTTTAGCTCCAATTTTTTTTTTTTTTAAAAAAAGGATGTTTAACATACCAGTACATAGGCTCTTACTAAAAACATCTAAAAGCCCACTATTCTTTGACCACTGATTTCCAAATTTATTGCCATCACTCTTTGGCAAAGTTAGATTCTTCTGAGAATCCTGTGTTTTAAGTGGCTTCTGCAGATTAAAAAAAAAAAACAAGTAAGTTTTCACTACTACATAAACCAGTCAGTGTGATATACACTATGTCATAAGCTCAATTTGTAGGCTATAGTCAAATAACCAGAACACTATTTCAGGACCATCTATGTAGTGAAAAAAGCTAGAATAAATAGCAGGAAGTAAAGAGGAATTACTTTTTTCCTGATTCCTAAATGTGGGATATGGAGGAATGAACGGCCTTGGAAATGTTGAAGAACAGCTGCATGCAAAGATTAATGCAGCAAACACACTGAGTTAAGAAATGATAAAAAGATGTATAAAGAGAGGTAAGAGAAACACAAGAAACAAATTTTTACTTTAAAAACACAGGAAAATAAATCTAATTTCTCCTTTCCTTTCCTTTAAATGAGCCTAAATAAAGCAAGAGAAGAATAAGTCACAGTCAGTCTAGCAGCATCCTATAGGCATTCTGATAGCAGGGGTTTCAGAGTTGTATGTATTACAAAATCAGAAAGCCCATTATAGTATTCTTGCCTCCTTCATCTTTTTCTATATACAATATGAATTAGCAACATTAGCATGTCAAGTTTCAAAACCTTCAAATTTCTATGAATCAAAATCAAAAGCAACTAATTTGACTTACCTGTCACCTTGAATAAATTAAGTTAATTACAAGAAACTTAATGAGACTTTCTAGCTCAGTCAAACTCTTGGCCCGTGGGCTGGATGCATCACGCACTGGCCATGTCCAAGCCCAGTTTAGCAAGAGTTGGAAAAGTCCCAATAAGTAACGTAACACTTCTGTGATGGTGTGAGTTTGAAACCTCTGTTCCAGCGGAAGAACAGTAGGTACATGCATGAACTGCCTAGGGCAGGGGTGTCAAACTCACATCATCACAGGAGCATCACCTGACGTATTGGGACTTTTCCCCCTTCGCTAAACTGGGAATGGATGTGGACTGTACATAACGCATCCGGCCAATGGGCCAGGAGTTTAACAGCCCTGGCCTAGAGTCATTAACATACCTAGTGGACATACCAATATGACTAACTAATTCAATTAAAACCTAGAAACTAGTAGATAGTTTTCTTTGACTTAGGGATTCCACTAGAATCATGCCAGGGTCACACACATAGAATCTTGAAGGTTGAAAGTTGTGAATGAGATGGGTATTTTATCATCACAATTGTGGCCAAATCATAGGAGCAAACCACTCAATGAACTATTAACAACTGAAGTCTGTTTTAGAATTGGTTGATGAGGCAGGCCCTTCCTTAGACTAATGCCTACACAGTTTTCAATGGTTGTAGAGCCTTTGATGTTAATGTTGCTGCCATATTATGATTGTCTGTCTACCTACCAGCATATTTATACTTTTACACTCTTTTGTCCCACACTGTTGATCTTTATAAATAATGATTGATACTTCAAATTGCGCTCAGATGTCAACTGGTAGCCAGTTCAAAATGTATGTGGAACTCTACAGTTGTGAGTTCCCCATTACAATTTTTTGGTTGTAATTTGAGTCAGAAAGTTGCAGTAATCTAGCCAGCATGATTAAATATTATTAAGGCTTTCTGAACAAAGATTGGGCTATAGCTGGTACACCATCCAAGGATGGGCAAATGTGCCTCTAGCAATAATAGCCTGTTGCTTGCAAAGCAGCAGTTACAGGTCAGAACTCTCTTTCTCCCAAATGACAGATCTGGTCATGCAGGGAACATCCTAATTTAGACCATCCACTCCAATAGCCAATGTTTCTATCTCATGCCTAGATCTGAATAATGACAGAAAGACACTTAATGTTCTGCCTTCTCTGGGACAAGCATGCACATTTATAAAGAGGAAATGATTAAATATGATAAATTAACATGATAAATAAAAGTCACCATCGGCCTCAATACCTGACATATTGATCAGCTTTTCTGAAGCTAGTAGAGCAGTGACTGTGCTGGATCTGGTGGTGGCAGTGAGGCTTGGAGGTGTCCAGCAGCAGGTCTTTTGGGGTGATGGTGAACTGCACAAGGTTGCTTGGTGGGCAGAACCCATCCAGCAGTCCTTAGGTTGTTCAGAGCTGTTTTACAGTTTTTGTACCTGGTTCTCTACTTCCTTCTTAGCAACCTTCTCTAAAAGTACAAAGTTGCAAAAAAAAAAAAAAAAGCCCTCTAAACTTTTATAATGCACATGATTATTACTTCTTTAGCAATATTACATTTAAGCAGTGGTGGTTCTCTGCCTTAATGATTTCTTCCAACAACTAATTCACCAAACTGCTCAGAAAGTTAACAACCGGTTCTCCCAAAGTGGTGCGAACTGGCTGAATCCCACCACTGCGTATTTATTTATTTTATAATGCAATTTATATGCCACCCTATCTCAAAGGACTCAGGGCACCTGACAATGGTGGAGATACACAGTTCCTCATTAAAGACAATAGAAAATTAAAATTCTAATTTAAAACAATTTAAAATTCGTTAAGAAACCCCCCATCAGTCTAGGCTGAGGAACAACCAGGTCTTCAAATCATGACGGAACAAGCGAAGCTCCAAAGGAAGTTGGTTCCAGAGGGTGGGTGCACCCACAGAGAAAATTCTCCCCCTGGGGGTCGCCAGCTAACACTGTCTGGCCGATGGCACCATGAGGAGGCCCTGTCTGTGGGAACACACCGGGCAATTGGGAATTGTCGCTGGCTGCAGGGGGTCTGATAAATATCCCGGGCCTAGGCCGTGAAGGGCTTTGTAGGTAATAACCAGCAGCTTGAACGTCACCCGAAGGGCAACTGGTAACCAATGCAGGTCATGCAGGAGGGGTGTAACATGGGAGTATCGGGACGCTCCCATTACAACCCGTGAGGCCGCATTCTGCACCAGCTGAAGCCTTCGAGTGGTTTTAAAGGGCAGCCCTAGGTAGAGAGCGTTGCAGTAGTCAAGACAGGAGGTGACCAGCGCATGAGTAACAGTGCGTAGGGCATCTTGGTCCAAGTAAGGGAATAACTGGCGCACAAGGCAGACCTGGGCAAATGCCCCCCTGGTCACGGTCATTACATGATCTTCCAAAGACAACTGTGAATCCAGGAGGACACCCTGGATTATAAGTAACAAGCTGCAAAATATAAAGAAAGTTTTATCAAGATATGGTCTCTCTGCAGAAGAGTGCTCACTGTCATCACTTTCAAAGCAAGTGGCATGATGCCTCTCTCAGAATGGCATCAATCCCTTCCCAAATCCTTCTGCCCATGGCCAAAAAAGACACATCACTTGGCAGGAGTCATACTCCAGAGCATCTATGTTTTATGGCACCATAAGCTCAAACATCAGCAGCCTTAGTCATCTAATGATTGAACATTTTTTTTTTGCCTTTGTTTTTTTTTCTGTAAGTATGAACAGGCCTAACTGTCATCGTACAGCCAAGAATTACACAGTATAATGAAACTAAGTTTCATCTATTGTTTGAATAGTTGAGCAATTTTGTAGTTTCTCTTTCTCCCACCCACAGAAGAGAAAAGCACACATTTCAGCTTCAGATCCAAAGGTGAGTTTCAGCAGGTTCTGACCAGTTCTGGAGAACCAGTAGTGGAAATTTTGAGTAGCTCGGAGAACCAATAGTAAAAATTCTGACTGGTCCTGCCCCATCTATTCTCTGCCTTCCAAGTCCCAGCTGATTGGGAGGAAATGGATATTTTGCAGTAACTTTTCCCTGGATTAGGGAGGGAATGGAGATTTTACAGTATCCTTCCCCTGGAGTGGGTGGGAATGGAGATTTTACAGTATTCTTCCCCTGACACACCCACCAAGCTACACCCACCAAGCCACACCCACAGAACCAGTAGTAAAACTTTTTGAAACCCACCACTGTTCAGATCCCACTCATGAGTATCTAAGGTATTTTTCATTTGTTATACTATAAACAGTGTTTGGTTTACTTTATTCTCTGCTTTTCCAGAATGTAATATAATATGATATTATATTACATGTGACATTACATGATTACATCAACACTTTCAGCTGCATATCTTTAACACAGAGAAACAGATGGAGACTGGTCTCCTGTGATTTTTTTCAGTAGCTACCTCTGTTATCTTCCTAGTTAGGAAGAAGAACTTAAAATGAAGATTAAGCTGCAAGGCAAACTGTATTTGCAGGAAATACTGCATACATCAGCTTTAATGAGTCAAACATTGGTTTCAGATTTTCTTCTCGATATTTTTTTACAGAGTGAAATACTTTTTTTCTGCAGTATTAGCTTTTTTGGATTAAAACCTTCTAAAATTCCATTTTTCTTCTATGTTATGATTGCAATTTCAACGCATGATTTCAATGCCAAGTTACAAACCACTCAAATATATTTTTCAACAAAATCTAAACAGTGCTTTCTCATTTATTCTTGGGTAAACATGTATAGGGTTATAATCTTCCCATCTACTTCTATGAATTTCTTCTTAGAAGGAAATCTTATGGAAATCTATCTAATTTAGTTTCACCCAGTTATTTCCACTATACTGGGCATAATCCATAAAAAATTAAAGGGATCTTACTTCTGACTGAGTATTGACTAATACAGTGTTGTGTGCTGTTTCTTTTTAAATTGCAATTTTAATTAGGCATGTCATATCTAGGTTGTAAAAACTCTAATAACCACTAGATGGAAGAAAGCAGGTAAAGTGTTCTTTATTTCTTTGCTGGTCTCTATTGAGGACTCTAAATTTTGAAAGTCAGATAAAGCATGGCAATTTTAACGTGAAGCTTATTTTTCTGATAAATTGTCCTCTTGTTTTCTTTAAAGCTGCTTGTGTAAGGATATCATACTTATTAGGAAATATGAAATGGTGGTTATCAAATTCATCCAAATTTGATAAAATTGTGGTTCTTCCCTCTGACTTGAACTTTGTGATTTCTTTCTAATGTGGCAATTTAAGGGGCCTTATTAATCCACATTTCAACTGTGAATTACCTGCCTAACACCAGAGTTTTCCAGTGTTAGGCAAGTATTATTTCAGCTAGTACTATTAAGAAATAATAAGTTCTTTATTTTTAAGCATCAGGTTTCCTATAGTAAATAAATGCAAAAAAGTCTAATTCTGGAGACCATTCAATTCCATATTTAGTGATGGGACTTATTGTCCCTAAAATTTAACACCCAAAGGATAAAACTATTGCATACTTACCACAATTTTTTTTAAAAAATGACCCTTTTTTTTACAACCACTTCAACATTTATATGTGCCAAAATAACTGAAGTCTAGTGCCAGCAGTATATAATCTTCCATTGCAGTTCTTACTTTAAGTTGAGGTGAATCTCTCTAGTTTCCATAATTTCTGTCAATTTATCTTCTGCATTAGATTACCAAGATCAGTACCTCAAGCTTCCTTCAAAGCACATTGTGGATTTCTTATATCTAATTGAAATAATAATACAGTATATAGAGAGTATTTAAGCGAGATGAGTGTTATCCAAGTTTGCAAATATATATGTACACACACACACACACACACAATTGTTAAGGGCTGAGTATGAGATAGGATCCATGCTTCATTTTTTTTCCATAGGATCAAATTGTAGACAACTGTGAAAGGCTCCAAAGTGCTTGATTTCACAGTAGTTGCAAAAGTTTTAAAGCTAGGTGCTCTTTACTCTTAATATTGATTTTAGACAACATAGATAACAATAATTGTCTTTACATCAGGAGTAAATCTTAGCATGTTTCAGACAGGTAGATTGAAATATTTTGTACAAATGCAGCATTTAAATATTTGGAAGTAGGGAGCAAACAGTTTATTTTGTCTATTTTTTAAGAGAGATTTTAGGGCAAATTGAGGTAAACAACAGATATTTTGAAGAGATTTTTGGCAACAAAAGAAACGAAATGTTGTCCAGAGAGACATTTTGTCAAAAGTAAGGGATATTTGTTGAGAAATTTGCTATTGTATGCAAAAGTTTTAGGTCGATGGAAATATTTTTAAAAATATGAAACAGGTAGTATTCATCTATGGCAGTATTTTTTTATTTGGCAATCCCCAAAGTGTTCCAGTTATATTTTTTCAAATGAATAATCTACTAAATATCCACTATCTTTCCCAGTTTGATGCAATTGAACTCATAACTGAAAACAAACACATAATATAACAGTTAACAATTGGACTAGGGCTATAAATAAAATGTTGCTGATTAAAACGGAGTCCAGAAATGTCTTAACAATATAAGTAGCTAACTTGAACTATACAGAGCATGAAATAAACAATTCTTTTGATGCGGGTATAATTATAGAAGACAAAGTGGCACCCAAAAGACACAGTAACACTCAATTTTGTTTCATAGAATTTTCCTCTCAATTTTGATGAAACTGGTTAAAAAAAACCTGTTGAGGCTGTTAAGGATATTGTTGTTGTGTAACAACTAGCAGAGTGAAGTGCACAGAGAAACGTTGCTGAGAGCAATGAGATAGGAGATACATACAAACTGGTGTTATCAAAAGTTTTCTTTATAGTGGAAAATAAACAATCTCGTAGTCTTCTAAACAGTCCAAGTCCTTACCGATTAACTCCAAACAAACTCTTACCAAACAAACAGTAGTTGGTTCACAAACCCCGGATGGTAGCAGATCCACCCACACATGCACGTGATGATAGCAGCTTATCATCCACTGAATACCTTACAGTACCTTTCTTAAATACATTGTTAAATTACAATTAATTATAGCATGACTCAGCATTACAGCATGATGCAGCATTAAAACTTAAAGTCACAGAACACATATATTGCCTGGACAACTGTTAGGCCCAAATCATATCCTAACATGCTCCCCTTTGGACAGGCCAATATATACAGTTCAAATACAATATATACAGGTTAGGTCCTTAATCCATAGCTTTCACAACATGCTTTATGTTTGACAGCACCTTGGCAAACTACAGTTGCCTTATATCAATCCGGTGGATGCCTTTCCCTAGTAGATCTTCTAGGCAATACAGGACTCAATTCAGATGTTTCAGTTTCATCCTCCCCTAAACCTACTTCCTGTTCCTCAACCTTAATAGAGGATTCTACAGTATCTATATTCTCAGAAATCTCATCAGGAATATGATGCTCTATCCTAACAGTATTATTATCATGTCTGAAATCTGCACGCTCTAGTTTATCCCATCCTTCGTGCTCTAGAAATTTAGCACTTGCACTACAGTAAACACTAGTAGTACCCTGTGCCCAAAATCTAAAAGATCTATGATTTGATTCATAGCCAACAAAAACATTTTTCTGGCTCTTTGTTGATCTTTTCTCCTAACACTAGATGGAATATGTACCTAAACTGGGGCTCCAAATGTGTGTAAATAACTAATATTTGGTTTCCTCCCATGCCATAAGGTGAATGGTATTTCACCTGTAGAGGAATGAACCACGTTTAGCACATGGTTAGCACACATAACAGCCTCGCCCCATAAATTTTCAGGCAAACCAGAATCTGCCAACATAGTTCTAATCATGGCTTGTAATGTTTGACCTCGCCTCTCAATATAGGAATTATGCTCTGGTCTGTACGGAGCAGATCGTTTATGCTGGATCCCTGCATCCTGCAAAAACTTTTCTAACCTTTGGTTAGTAAATTCTGTACCATTATCGGTCACTAAGCATTTAACTTTAAATTTCTGCTTCCTTTCCACAAAACGCAGCCAGTTGTTTATATGCTGGAATGTTTCACATTTTGTTTTCATAAGATAACAGAATCCATATCTTGAATAATGGTCTACTATGCTTAGAATATAGCAGGCACCTCCTATACTGGGTTTCTTGGGTCCAATTAGGTCTATAAACACGACCTCTAACGGCTTTGTAGTCTTAAAACCATTAACACGGTTTGCTGGTGTAACCCTACTTTTTTGCTGACTACAGGCATTACAGTTCAGATATTTACTACATGCTTGTAGTTTTATCCCTTCCGATAATTGCACTGTCTTCTTTAACGTCCTGAAATTTAAGTGCCCAAGTCTCCGATGTAACAGATGAATACATTCATCATGTGGTTTAACATTCTCATAAACAGACTTAGACTTAGGTTCTCCCTTAATGTGAATAAATCATTTTCTAAACTTGCAGTAACAACCTTGCCATCTTTCTCTATAAGACACTTATCATTTTTAAATGTTACTGTAAACCCAAATTGTACCAAAAATTTAACAGATAATAAATTGAATTTTAAACCAGGAATATATAACATAGGCAATGGTTCATTACTAAATGACCAACGAGCAACACCCTCTCCAGCTACCTTAACCTTCCAGCCATTTGCTAGTTTAACATGTTGGTTACTCTTCTCCATTTTAACAAAACATTTTCTATTTCTAGTAATAGATTGAGAAGCACCACTATCAACAACCCAACAATCCTGATTAACATCAGTAGTTGAACTAGATATAGCTAAATTACAACCCTTCTTGGGTCTATTATTGTCCCTAACAGGCATTTTCTTATTTTTACAATATTTAGCTATATGCCCTTTAGCCCCACAAGCAAAACAACGTTTTACAAAATAAGCAGTTGAGTACATTTTATCTTCTTTTGGTTGTTGCACTCTCAACTGATCCCTTTCTTGTCTTCTTTTGGATTCTTCCAACAACCTACCGGTTATGCCAGCCAATGTCAGTTCATCTCTGGACAAAACCTCTAACGAAGAAACAAAGTTGTCATAACTATCGTCCAAAGAAGAAAGAATTATGTAAACTTGTTGTAGTTCAGAGAAAACAAGTTCCTTTTCATGCAGCTCCTGGAAAATTCTGGTCATGGATTCCAAATGAGCCATCATATCTCCCCCTTTAAGAAGATATTGTCTAAATAATTTTCGTGTGAGATATATATGAGCACCCACAGAGTCACGAACATATAGTCTCTTCAACTTGGTCCAACACCTAGCAGCAGACTCTTCGCCACGAATATGGACAAGCTGCTGGTCACCCAGTGTCAGTCCAATAATACATAGAGCTCGTTCATTGTCTCTGTTAAACTTGGCTAATTTCTTGGCATCTTCCTCATCAGCAGGATCCCATGCTGTTACATCCGGTGGATTATTAACTATGTCCCACAGTCCTTCTCTACGCAAAAGTAGACCACATTTTGTAGACCAGGATACATAGTTTGTTCTGTCCAGCCGGGTTATCATGGAAAAATTTGCTGCTTGTTCTAGTGCCATCTTCACTTAGATTGTTTATCACAAACACAGTTGGTACTACTCACAAACTCAAACAAGCTCTCAGTTTAACTCTGAAAAAATCCCAGTTAGTTCTGGTTGGTTGGCTCTGGGCCCATAACCAATGTTAAGGATATTGTTGTTGTGTAACAACTAGCAGAGTGAAGTGCACAGAGAAACGTTGCTGAGAGCAATGAGATAGGAGATACATACAAACTGGTGTTATCAAAAGTTTTCTTTATAGTGGAAAATAAACAATCTTGTAGTCTTCTAAACAGTCCAAGTCTTTACCGATTAACTCCAAACAAACTCTTACCAAACAAACAGTAGTTGGTTCACAAACCTCGGATGGTAGCAGATCCACCCACACATGCACGTGATGATAGCAGCTTATCATCCACTGAATACCTTACAGTACCTTTCTTAAATACATTGTTAAATTACAATTAATTATAGCATGACTCAGCATTACAGCATGATGCAGCATTAAAACTTAAAGTCACAGAACACATATATTGTCTGGACAACTGTTAGGCCCAAATCATATCCTAACAGAGGCATCACTCTAAATATTGTAACTTATGTGTGAAGTGTCAGTCTCGTAATGGTGCAGGCAGGCTGAGTTGCAGTAATGTTTTATTGATCATGGCCATACCTTTGTCCTCAAGAATAATCAAAGCCTTGTTGAAAATGTCCAGACCAAACATAATTTATAATGTTGGATTTTCTCCCTTACCAGAAGGAGCCCCCTTGTGGAGTACTGTGAAGCCACTACGATGACAACTCCACTGTGCTGCATGGTAGAAGCCATTTTAAGGCACAACAGGCTGTATTTTAACAGAACACATAATCCAAGGTATTTTAGGGATATCTTATCCCCACAGTATTTTTTTTTCATAGAGTAAGTCATCTGTGTACAAAGTTTGGTTGAAATTGCTCAAGGCATTCCAGAGTTATGCTGGAACATACACACAGCCATTTTTATATGTATAGATTAATAACAACAGCTGTACATAGATTGGACCAAGAGAACACAATTTAAAACTTGAATTGTGAGTCACCTGGAATCATTTGCTGAGATGGGCGTCTATACAAATCAATCAAACAAACAAACATGTTCCATGATCAAAGATATTTTGACTGGGCATATGTATGTGTGTGCACATTTGCAGTAAGAACTATTTCAACTGATGGTGAGCAACAGAATGAGTTTTTCCATCAAGAACTGTTCATAACTGTAAAAGACAAATAAAGTATTTCAGATATGAAAAGGAAGTTTCTTGTATGAAAAAGAAATTGCCTGTACAGTTATAAACTGAAAGGTAAAAGATGGCCAGCATAATCTTTTGTGACCTCTGAGGAAGGGGAAAAAAACCCCTGCTCCTATAATACAGAACTCTATTATATTCAGTGAACTCTTTTTCTTCACAGCTATTTGAATTGTCAACTGACATTTAACATTGGTTAAATAGTAAACCAATTATTATATTGGTATATGTTTGTGTGTGTGTGTGTGTGTGTGTGTGTGTGTGTGTGTGTGTGTGTGTGTATATATATATATATATATATATATATATATATATATATATATATATATATATATATGTAGGTCTTTGGTTATTCGGGTCTTCTCCCGCGTAGAATTGGAAGTATCTTGGCGACGTTTCGACCAAGCCCCCAGCCAAACAGAACACACCCCCAGCCAATCAGAGCACAACCAATGCCCCATCCAATCAGAGCAGAGCCAAGCCCCCAACCAATCAGAACACACCTCCACCCAATCAGAACACAGACAAGCTCCCACCCAATCAGCTCACACCCCCACTAGTAGTTAAAAGGAAGGGTCAGCTGCAATCTCACATTGCTCCTGGAAGAACGAAGCCGAGAACACCAGCCTGAAGATGACGAATGAGACTTCGTCGAAACGTCGCCAAGATACTTCCAATTCTACGCGGGAGAAGACCCGAATAACCAAAGACCTACATACAAACACCCGCGAAAACCTCAGAAAACATATATATATATATATATACTTATTATATTTAATAAGATGCTATTTTGAATAGGAAAACCCCCCACAATGCATTGTCACATCTCAAATAAGACTTTTGAAAGTTCATCTTCTGAGTCTATTAAATGGAGCTCTCTGTTTTGCAAAAATGAATGAAACTGGACATCTCTTGTAATTTATATTGATTTTCATCGTATCTACTATTTTTTAACTTTGAATTATGCTTTTGCTTTAAGAACATATTAAATAGGACTTATATAGGAGTTAGGCAGATGAAGCAGCAACCTATCAAGATATTGTTCAGTTGAGGGTCTGGCTACATTACTCATACCTAACCTTGTAAATAAATAACCTAATCTTGTAAAAATGTAGTAAGCAGACATCACAGCTTTCTGCAGAGGATAAAGACAAAGACTTGTAACTTCCTCACTTAAAATTGGAACTATTTTATAACAAGCTTAGTTCTGTTCTTCCATCAGGGTATAAATTCCATCGGGGTGATAAATTGATTCAACAATGAATTTTGTTCCTAAAGAACTTTCAGATGAACATCTTAATATATCATGTTATAAAGCCATGTTTGTAGATTCATCTTACTATACCAACATGGCTTGAACCATTTGGCTTTCTTTCTCCAATAATGCAAGTTGCTATTTTCTTTTTCTTTTATCCTATCAAGTATTTATTTTAATAGCTATCAGTCAGGATTGCACCTATTTGATTTTTTAATGTTTTATTTCTTGAAATAGGAAAGACGACAAAGAATAAACTGTATATTTATTCTGGTTCTTACAGAGCCATGTAAGTTAATTATTTCTTTTAAAATGAAATGTAGAAAAAAACAAAATTGATGCATACGTAATAATTTTCTCCAAAATTATTTTGGGGGAATTGCAGCATCTATTATGAAAATGAGGAGCCTGGATGCAAATATTTCTTGAAATGTGAGTTTAGAATCACACAAAACATCACTGGATAAATAATAACTAGATCTGTACATATCATCTAGGGTGTAATCTCAGGATATAATATTAGATGAGTCCTCTGGAGCAAGGATCCTCAACTCCCAGACTGTGGCCCACTACTGGGCTACGGCCTGCTCAAAACCGGGCCACGGGAGAGATAGGCAAGCATGAACACAGCTCTACTCATGTGAGCAGTGGGCAAGTGTGCACCCATGTGTGAATCTCCACTCATGCAAGTGGAGGGACTTTCACTTCCACATGAAGTTCCACTTGTATGAACAAAGGACACTTTTGCTCATGCATAAAACTCCATTCGCAGAAATGGAGCTTTGCATATGAGCGCCTTCCACTAAATGAAGCAATTTGTGCACATGAGTGTGCGAGTGCAAGCACCCTCTGCCCACATGTGATGTTCTACGTGCACAAATGGAGGGTATGCATGTGCACACTTGCACAAATGGATCTGTGCACGCACATCTGCCCCTGCCACTCACCCCCCACCACCACCACGCCAGACCAGGCACCAGACTTGAAATGTTGGGACTGCTGCTCTGGAGGTTAATTCATCTCATGACCAAATACTTGTATTTACATAGATATACTTTCACTATTTTTCTGAGCAGGTCATGTTAAAGCCGTTATTTTTTTCAAAAGTTCCAGCCCACACAAGTCACACAGAGAAGAAACAGCCTGAACTTTGCACGCTGGCTTGTCTGATAGAGTGAAGGCAATGGGGTGACTTTTCTCTCTCAAAATTGCCTCACTTAGACAGTTCCAGGTCTTTTAACTAATTGACTCTGATCAATGTCACCACAGTTTATTTAACTCCATATACTGCATATGCCAGAAGGATTGTAAAGAAAGGAAAGCAGGGAACAGATCTGCAAACTGTCAAAGCAGCCTAGATCAATTTTAGCCTAAAATCTGAATTTGTGGGGAAGACAAAAGCTATGCATTTGGAAATACTGTATTATTAGAGGTCTTTTCTTGCCATATTTTTATTATTATTATTTCTCAAAACATTTTAATTAACACTGCTTTTTTAAAAGAGGTGGTTGTTTGTTGTATTATATATTAGTAATACAGCTACATCTGTATTAATTATCTTCTAAACTATATAGTTTTTTTTAAAAAGAAAGCAAAATTTCTTTTCTAAGAAGTTGATCATGAATTTTCATTTTACTTAGTTTCATCCTCTCTACAATATACGTTTTTTTGTTGTTTATTTTTGTTTTGATTTTTGTAAAATAATACTAAATACTGCAAAAAGACATACATACACATGCATACACATATTTAAAAAGAGGAGAAAGGGGATTTGTTTATGATAAAGTAGACAAGTAGGGTAATATTTTATTGATAAGTTATATTAGCAAAATTGAATGGTAGACAGTTGGAGCTTATATTCTTGGATGAAGACAGAAAATCCATACAATTTCATATATGCTTGTAGTAGCTTTAGTATTACAGTAGCTTAAGTACTGCTTACTTTTGGTTTTTAAAATGAATAATTGTATTTATTTAGGAAGGAAAGCAATGTCTCTTCTGTTTTCATATTTATTGCTTTACACTTTCAGCAATTCCAAGACAAACATTTGAGTATTATCTTATACCTTAACTCCTTGTCATCATTTATACACATTTATACAAATTTCCTTAGCTTTTTTCCCATTATGAACTGAAAAGCATAGCAAAAGCAAACACACACACATACACAAATACAACATAATACCCCAAAACAACTTGTACAATAAGCTAAAGATTATTTTGGTACGTTTATATTTAAATACTTGATTGTATGTAATGCTGGCTAGAAACCCTTTTACTTGTATTGTTCACCATGTGCCAAGCTGAGACTGCAGTAAAGAGACCTGTTCTGCTCACAGTGTGGCCTCTTCTTTTGCTGGCTTGGTTTGGAACTGTGACAGCCAGGTTTGAGAATTTTCCTGAACCCTAAGATAAAAGGTGCCTCCTTTTCTCTGGAGGGATACTGTTCCAAAGGGGGGCACATCAAAGAAGGAATGCTTCCCCAGTCCTACAAGATGACAACATTTTGTAGAGGGACTGGAGTCCATCTAATTTGCCAGAACATATTACTAGGGCAGAAACCATTGAAGATAATGGAATAACTTTCCACATTTGGCCCATTGTGAATATATATCTGTAGTTTCACCACTTCCATCCTACAACCTTAGTTAAAAGCTCTTGGTATAAATTAATAGAATCATCTAACAAGGAAAGCATAGATATAACAGCAAAGATACAACAGCAGCTGTGGAGTGGCAAGGGAAGAATCAAAGTAGTTCAGAAAGCCACAAATGATGCCACAACTCTGCATTTCAAGTCCCGCTCCCCCCCTCATTGTGACAAAGCAATGCTGCTGGAAAGTCAGCATCTGCTGAGTCAATCTTTAGGATTGCTAGTAAGCTGTAACGTTTATTTTTCTCAGATTAAGAAAGTCTGCAGCAAAACAGCATATCTACAAGTAGGATTGTCAGTCCTGAGGATAAAATTTCATGTACTGTATGTGTCCACTTCTATTCAGAACAGAAACTTCTGTTCAGTATCTCTTCTGCTTCCATGAAAACATGTAGCAAGGCCATACCTGAGGCAATATGATTTTCTTTATTTTGTTTCAGCTGAGGCAGCCATGAGGTTTTTCCATCCTATTTGAAAGTTGCCAAAAAGAATAAGAAATGTATAGAGCACTGTCTAGATAATTCAGCTATAGAAACATAATAGAAGTCTTTGCAATATATCAAGATAACAGGACACTTATATCAAGAGCTGATTATGTTTGTAAATGTATTTAGCTATATGGTTATTTATTATAAAACCTTGTAGTCTAACTTTTTAATGGAAAGTTCTGAATGGCCTCTAACCAAGTAAATTTATAATTTAAACATTCAAAATTCCCTTTCCTAATTTCACCATATTGCTAGACCTTCAAATATATAAAAATAACGAGAGTGGGGAAACCAAGACAAGAGCAAACTTTTATTTTAATAACATGTGATATTCCTATCTAAAAAAGAAAACTCCTTTACCATCTTACAAAACATTTCAAAGCAAAGACTCATGATCTCTTATCCTTATTTATAGTTTAATGTAGACAGCTTCTATTTGGAAGAATTAGTAGGTAACAAAGTTTCTTAAAGCAAATATCTCCATCCTCACAAATTTAGTTTTTAAATTTAAATCTTAAAAGTGTTTTGTAATAATTAAATATGGAGTCTTATCTGAATGATTAATTTTCTCCTGCTTGTTCTCTATGAAAACTTTTTTGGGTGAGTGGTAATTTGATGGATCCTTATCCAATTATTTAATTTAAATTATAGGATTTTGTCTCTAAAATATATTTCAGTTATTCATTTACAACCATATGATTGTGCAATAAAATTAATAGGAGAAATGATCAAATAATAATTTGTATTAGCCATTACAATATCCTTCCTTTATTTTCCCCATTCCTTTTTGATCAATTTTTTAAAAAAATGATTAATAGGAATCACTGTCTGGTGAGTATAAGAAATGGTAAAGATTGTATTAAGAATACAAATGTTTTATAGGCATGAAAATAGAGTCATATACTTTTTGAGTAGCACCAGGCTTGGATTCATTGAAATTGGATTTGCTTTTTTGGTATCCCTGAAAACTCATTTTTTTCTGATTCTGCCTTTTTTTAGCTATGAATATGTCCTGCTTTAATGACTATTCCATTTTAAATAGCTGATTTAAAAGACCAGTTTTTTATTTTTATTTATTGTGGTCCAATTTGATTGCATATTAATCCTGTGCTTCCAATTTTGGGCTCTATAGGATTGAAAAGTGGTATATATACAAATGTTATTAGTAAATAATTTTAAAATATGCCTGCAACTTGGTTGCATAATATATCAGTCACATAACTGCCCTTCATTATAAAAAAAATACAATACCTATTGCTTCTTCTGCCTGGTTACACTATTCCAATCTTATTTCTAAATGAGTTATCTTCAGTTTCAATTTTTCCATATTTTCATTGTATACAGTACAGTAGTTGTGCTTTATCCTTGCTAATATTGTGATTTAAGACATATTCATATGCAGTCAAATCTCTGTTTATAATTTTGTGATTGTTTGCTTAGGCTGGTATGAAACCAAGTTGTTCCAATCTAATAATAATGGATTGCCTTAATTGTCCATTTGTTGGTGCCAATGAGACCATATTTGCAAAAATCCAAATATGTTTTGTTCACAGCAGATTTAAAAGGTACATTCCATGGTATGTACATGCCCGCACATGCACAGAAGACAAATTCCTTGTGCCAAATCACACTTGGCCAAATAAAGAATTCTGTTCTGTTCTGTTCTGTTCTGTTGAATCCTATCCTATTCTATCCTATTCTATCCTATCCTACCCTACCCTACCCTACCCTACCCTACCCTACCCCACCCTCTCTACCCTATAGTCTATCAGTATTACCTAATACTCTAATACAATTATCTATGTACCATGCTCAATACTATTAATAATATGTATCAATATCTTTAAATAAATATGTTCTGTCTTTAATCCCACCTCTCTCTCTCAGATTTTTCACCTTCATTTTCTATTAATGGCCAGCATGGAAAGCTCTTGCATCTTCTTTTTTTTACATTTGCTTTGTCTTCCATTCTTCTTTTCCTCTCTTTTAGATCATCTACTCATTCCGGGGAGGGGGGGGAGACACGCCTTCTTTTGTTTAACTGTGTATTCAATTTGCTTAGATACCATCAAAGCTGATACCAGGCAAAGTATAAAACAACTCAAAGAAGCAGTGCAAGATTGGAAATCATGGTGAAATCTGGCCCATAGAATTGCCAAGAACTGGATATGATTAAAATAGCTAACATCATCATCATTGCAGAGCTCCAAAGTCTCTCCTCCCACATTTGTGGCCAGTAGCTTCTTCAATATGGAAGTTTTATCTGAGATTCAAAGGCAAAAAAATATAGTTTAAACCAATTTGAAATTAAATGCAGTGAGAGCTGTGATCATAGGCTTTATGGAGAAGCATCAAAATATGTGTAAACATTCAGTTTTTGACTGAATCCAATAAAAATAGCAAGAAGGGGACATCTGTTAAAGAACAGTAATCTATAAAGATTACCAGTGGATAATTTGATGGTGTGTGTGTGTGTGTGTGTGTGTGTGTGTGTGTGTGTGTAGAGATAGAGAGAATGCCAGGGATGAAAGAAGATAATTTATTTATTTTTATTTATTTTATTATTTATTTTCATTCATTTATTTTGTCAAGCAAGTATTTAATGACAGATGCAAGTGTAAACATAATTATAAATACATGAAAAAGATACAAATAAAAGAAAACATTAGGTCAGGGATGGTAGGCACGCTGGTGTGCTTGTGTACACTCCTTATAGATCTCTTAAGAATGGGGTGAGGTCACAGTAGACAGTCTATGGTTAAAGTTTTGGGGATTTGGGGAAGGAATCACAGAATCAGGTAGTGCATTCCAGCCACTGACCACTCTGTTACTGAAGTCGTATTTTCTGCAATCTAGTTTGGATTGGTTTACCATGAGTTTGTATCTATTCTATGCTCTTATATTGTTTTGGTTGAAGCTGAAGTATTCATTGGCTGGTAGAACATTGTAGCAGATGATTTTATGTACTATGATTAGGTCAGCTGTAAGATGGCAAAGTTCTAAGTTGTCTAAAATTTTGAGTCTGGTGGCATAAGGTATTTTGTTGTGAGCAGGAAGTGGAGGACTCTTCTTGTGAAATATCTCTGGACTCATTCGATTCTATTAATGTCTGAAATGCAGTGCCGGTTCCAGACAATGAGCTGTATTCAAGAATTGGTCTGGCAAAAGTTTTGTATGCCCTAGTTTGCAGTTCAATATTACCAGAGAAGAAACTACACAAGATTAGATTAATAACTCTTAATGCGGTTTTAGCAATGCGGTTACAGTGTAATATACAGTAACTCTTTACAAATTGTCTAGCAAATTGTTGAATCAAATTACCTGCTCAAAATTTAAAACAAAAGCCATTTTAAAATAATTTTACCGACCAAGTTTTTAATAAAGATTGAAGGATCGATCAATTTCTGACATGTACTTTTAAACTGGGAAACCTGTGGGTTTATTATCAAGACCGATGTTTTCTAGGAATGAGATGTTATATCTTAATTGTGATCCATTTAAAAAAGCCTGAGAAGAAATGCTTCATTACTATTCATATATAATATATTAAGAATGAATCCTTGTGCCATATATAGAGGTAATAGTGATAATGACTCCTTATATCCATTCCCACAATCATATCTCTTTTTGTCATTCTGTTCTTTTCCAAGCAAAAAGTAAAACAACCAAGATACCTACTGTCTCTGAAAAGCTCTGATAGACATAGTTTCCTGACTGATAAAAATCATTGGACAATTATCATGAATCAGAAAACTCGCTAGTTTATTTGTTTGTTTGTTTGTTTGATTTGTCAAGTACGTATTAGATAATACATATAAATATAAGCATGAATTGAATGCATAAAATGAATACAATTAAAGGGAACACTAGGACAGGGACGGTAGGCATGCTGGTACTCTTATATATGCCCCTTACAGACCTCTTAGGAATGGGGTGAGGTCGGGGGGGGGGGTTCTACTTACCTTTACTACTAGTTTGCAACAGGACTGTGCGCATGCTCTTCTGTGCATGCGCAAAAGCATTTTCATGATGTCAGGGTCAGTGGGTGGGGCCTCCCACGAGTTTAATACCAGTTCTATAGAAATGATGCGAACCGGGGCAACCCACCATTGGGAGAGGTCAACAGTAGCCAGTCTAAGGTTAAAATTTTGGGGGTATTGGGATGAAATCACAGAGTCAGGTAGTGTATTCCAGGCATTGGTTAATCAGATTTGTGGAAGGAAAATATGCACCAGTGTTCAAAACTGCAAAATACATTGAAACTCTGTTTTCAGATTGGTTCAAAGTGATTTGAAATCCCTGACTTAATTAAATACCTTTAGTCAATCTGAAGATTAAATTCAAAGAATGGTTTTTAAAATGATGATTCAGTGAATGCCCTTTAAATAAAATTACTGATTCAAAGTTTTCACAGACTTAGGAAAATACATTATAACAAGTTACATTATATAAAACCATACATGTTTGATATTTTATTTATTTATTTTATTTATTTTATTCAAATTTATATACCGCCCTACCCCCAGACAGGACTCAGGGCGGTGAACAGCCAAAATAAGATACAATAATATAAAAGTTAAAAATCATTTAAAACAAATTAAATAATTTGGCTCAAACAATTTAAAATCCAATTGTATAAAATTTAAGACCCAATATAAAAGGAGGTTAAGCCAGACCAGCTTGTTCAAATAAAAACGTTTTTAAGGCACAGCAAAAAGTACGCAGGTCCTGTAACCTCCTTATCTCAGGGGGAGCTCATTCCAAATGGTAGGTGCCCCACAGAGAAGGCCCTTCCCCTGGGGGCCGCCAGTTGACACTACCTGACCGATGGCACCCTGAGGAGCCCCTCTCTATGGGAGCGGACTGGTTGGTGAGAGACTGTTTGTGGCAGAAGGCGGTCCCAAAGATGCCCTGGTCCTAAGCCATGGAATGCTTTGAAGATGGTAACCAAAACCTTGAAGTGCACCCGGAAGACCACCGGGAGCCAGTGCAGCTCGTGCAGGAGGGGGGGTCACATGGGAGTGCCACGTCGCTCCCATCACCACCCTCGCAGCCGCATTCTGGACCAGTTGGAGCCTCCGGGTGCTCCTCAAGTGGAGCCCCACGTAGAGAGCATTACAGGAGTCCAGGCATGAGGTGACGAGGGCATGAGTGACCGTATGTAATGAATCCCGATCTAGAAAGGGATGCAACTGGCGGATCAGGTGAACCTGATAAAAACTCTTCCCGGCCATGGCCATCATATGCCCTTCTAAAGACAACGTGAGTCCAGGAGGATGCCCAAGTTGCGAGCCCCATCCATGGGGGCTAATGACTCGCCCCCAATAGTCAGAGATGGCGCCAGCTGACTATATCAGGATGTCGGAAACCACAGCCACTTGGTCTTGGAAGGGTTGAGCTTGAATCTGTTCCTGCCCATCCAGATCCGTGCGGCCTCCAGGCACCGGGACATCACTTCGAGGGCATCATCGGGGTGGTCTGGGGTGGAGATGGATATTAAAGCTGTATACTTAGAATACAATTCTGGTGCTGTTTGGTTTGTACCTATCTAGTTAAACTACAGTTTGTGTCTCTCCTTAATCCTTCTATTTGTATGTCCCTGTATATTCCCTTTAATACCAATCTAAAAATTCCATTGCTAACTCTGGCATTATTTTCATTATTTCTGTTCTGAAATAAGATAATTATTTATTATATATAATAATATAATATATATAATTTGGTTATATATATATTATATTTGGTTATATATATTATAATAATATATTATAATATATATAACCAAATATAATATAATAATATAATTTGGTACATAATTATTATACTAATAGTTTGTATTAATTTAAGTTAAATAGAATATAAATATTCTTTAATTTTACAGTAATGATTTTGCATTAGCTTAAGAAACCGCTTGTATAATAATTATGTACCAAACTAATTGTTCATATATATGTGCATCTGTAAGGCATTCATAAACAATTCTTTATTTCTTTAGATATTTTTTAAAATGTTTTGATTTTCATTGGGGAAACACTTTGCTATCAAATGAATCAACTTTATCAGCATAATAGAAGATGACCATGTCTAAATATATATAATTGTACGTATCAGGAAAATTGTGCAAAATTGCCAAAAATTGTCAGATTGTGCAAGTGGATCTTCTCGCCTTCATGTGGGAAAGAGTTCATCTTTTCCTTAGGCAGAAAAAAACCCTTGGAATGTGCTTTACAATTGTTCCATCTAGATAAATATTACTCTTTTTTTTTTTTTCAGTTGAGGACCATACTTAGCCACTGACTGGCTAAAGGGTTTATTCCCAGAGTGGATGGGTCAGGAGGGAAAAAATCAATTATTCAATTTATTAGGTAAAATAGTCACCATATGATGATAAATTTCCCCTTTTGTCAGTTCAAAATGTACAAATTTTCATTGTTTTCTACAGGAGACCTAGAAGGCTTTCAGGTACTGACAGGCCTATAATGACTGGTAATGGTGGCTCCTCTTTGGCTTAGAAGAAAACATGGAAATTTGTATGGCAGCAGAAACAGGAAAGCACCCAGAGAAAAGGAAGCTGAAAGTCATTAAAAAAAAGGACAAAAACTCACAGAAAAAAAGATCTGGGACTCCATAATTAAATATCTTTACCCATATATTATATACATCAAAGATACGAAATCTATTGTGAGAGCCAGTTTCAGAAGGGCACAGCTAAACAAAACCAATACATTTTGCAACTATCATTCTGTCCCAAATACTCATTTACATCATGCAAACTGGAAGAAAAAGGTGCACAAAAATAAAAGCTTGATTTCGCTATAAGTAGGATTTGCATTTGATACACGGCAGGCACTGGAATTCTTTCAGAAGCTTAATTAGCTTTTCTATAATAAATCTGCTTACCAGAGATTTGTGACATTGAATGCTGCTTCCAGTTTAGCATTGTCAGACAAACCTGACATCTATACAGAGTTCTACATGCCATAGTGGACGTTAAGGTAGTGAGACTATAGCTTTACTGGAATGGGTATTTTTGAATTTCAAATTTATAAGGATTATTGGATGAAACTGGTACCTTGAGAATGAAATTACTATAACTAGTACCTTGAGAGTGAAACAACCTGTAAGGCTGCTGGTGGAGTAGATTTTCTTTAGAAAAGCAATCTGCTAACTAGAAGGGATTTTAGAAGTTGCTTAAAAATACATAGTTGTTTGACCACTAGTTATAAATTCTAGATCTTCTCTTATGGCTTCCACAGAAGCCCAGAGTAGGCAGAGCCAATATTTTAAGTTCATTCTTTGGCTATTGAAGGTTTAGAGTAAAAAACAACTGCCTTAAACTAACATAAGATTTTAGATACTTTTATGCCTTAAAACTGCGTGTAATTCCCTGCTCAACATTTGTCATCTTTAAACCATCACCATTCCTATCATATCATACCCTCAGAAGGGCCTCATAAAAATCTCCTTTAAAATGTGCAGCCTCTTGTCAGAAGCAGTTCGGGATATGCATTTTAATTCTCTGGACCCAGACACATAAATACACATGGGTGCGGGGCGGGCGGGGGGGGGGGGGGAGAGAGAGAGAGAGAGAGAGAGAGAGAGAGAGAGATTATTTCCTTTCCACTCTCTCTTAAAGGGAAATCTAGTATTCTATAGCTATAACTGAGATATATTTACTTTCATATTCCAGTAGTCTTGGAAAATCTTGATTAGTTTGTTCTAAGATTTAGGACTACACTAGGATGCAGATAAGTGACTTTTGATTTTGTAAGAGCATATTACAGGCTAATTACAATCTGGTAGGAAAGATATTTTTTTCAATTGGTGTCTCTTCTCTCTTTAAAATAGCAAAACTTCTTTTGTAGAGGCTCATAGGAGATTTCAAACAGATTAAGACAGGGGTGAAATCTAAAATTTGTTACTACCGGTTCTGTGGGTGTGGCTTGGTGGTGGTGGTGGGTAATGTGACCGGGTGGGTGTGGCCAACTTTTTTTTTTTTAACTTTTAACAGCATTTTTTCTACAACCTCTTCACCCGAAGAGGTTGCAGGAAAAAAAATGCTTTTAAAGGCCTTTGCCAATTAGGCAACACAGCTGGGATCGCCAGAGGCTTTTAAAGGCATTTTTTCCCTACAACCTCTTCAGCCGAAGAGGTTGCAGAAAAAAAATGCTTTTAGAAGCCTCTGACAATCCCAGCTGAGCTGCACGATCATCAGAGGTTTTTTTTTTTAACTTTTAAAATTATTTTTTTCGCCCGAAGAGGTTGTGGAAAAAAATGCTTTTAAAAATAAAAAAAACCCAGCCTCTGATGCTCTTGCGGCTCAGATGGCCATGGGGGGAGGGGAAAACGCGCAGGGATTTTTGCTACCAGTTCTCCAAACCACCCACTGCCATTGCTACTAGATTGGGCGATCCAGTCCGAACCAGGAACATTTCACCCCTGCATTAAGATCTTTTAGCTGCAATTGTTAAAAAGGATGACCCGTTAGAACTGTTTGGGCTGTATGTGCAGAACGTGAGTTACCAGGCAACCCCCACTCCATTATTAATAAGTTAATGTATTAAAATGCTGTGGCACTGCACAGCATACATAAAGAACAATGGTCAGAAGCAAGCTGCTATAATTAATCTCTTCATTGACAGTTTAAAATATAAATGTATTAATATAATAATTAATGGTATATTTACCTATAAAAACTTTTACAGATTTATCTTCCTTGAGGAAGACAGTGAAATGTTCCAATTTATTTGGTTATAAAGTGAAGAATGTGGAAAATACGTAACTCCAGTTGGTTGCTAAAAAACTTTCCTTTTTAAATACGTAAAGCCTATGTACCAAGTAATACAGTCTTAAGTATCATTTCTTTCTTTTTTTTTTTTTTGTTATATCCTATTTCAGCTTTTCCTCTTGCATTTTTTCTTTGTTTTTTGCTTCTTCATCTGCATTCAGTTCTACTGATAAAAATGAAAAATCTCTTCACAGGACCTATGCTGGTTTTTGACTGTAATAAAGTTTTGATTTGATATTTACAAAATGCAATAGAGACTTCCAAATAAGGTGTTTTGAGGTCATAAAATATACCAGACTGAAGAGCTAGAATTTTCAAGCGCAGAAAAAAATTCACAGCTTCCCTTCCAAGATTCAGTGTTTGCCATCTTCTTCACATATTTTATATTTGATTTTGATAATTTATGAGGCAGCCAACTTGCATTAGGAACATTCAGCAGGTTAAGAAACTGAATATTTAAATGTGCACACAAGAATATGAATCAGTCAGAAAGGTAACCTTTACAAGCCAAGATTTAAAAACTATTTTAAAATGTAGCAAAGCCAATTGTTCTGCTCCACAATATGCACTGTTAATATAATAGTACAGATAATTCTTTTGTTTTGATTTACATGACAATAATCATAGCAGGGTTTGCAATAATTTCCTCAAAATATTTTTAATTCCTTTGTTTTGCTTTTATTTTGTTGATCTATTGTTCTTTCAGTCCTTTTTCAGATTTCTTGGTTCTCATTCAATATTTGTGCACATGAATGACTAATAAAATAACATATGGAGACCATTTCAAAAATAGTATCTGTTAAAACCCTAAAACCTTCTTAGATTACCAAATTTTACAAGATTTATTACCTAGTATCAAACTCACGTCATCATGTTGTCGTCACGTGACGTATCGCAACTTTTTCCTTCTTCACTAAAATGGGGATGGGATGGACAGCATGTGACACATACAGCCCATGGGCTGCACATTTGATATCCCTGACCTAGTCAAAATGGTAAACTCTTATCAGACTTTGGAAAAGAATAGCCAGATTTGCTGAGGTTCCAGGAGCAAAGCTTGTTGTGTTGTGTTGTGTTGTGTTGTTCTGTTCTGTTCTGTTCTGTTGATAAGTCCTAAAACGTGCAACCTAGGGCTTGAAGACATTGCTGACCTTGGGCATAAATTATTTAAGCCTTTGCACAGGTATACTGACAAAACCGAGAAATACTTAATGCCAAAACTTTTTGAGTTCTGATCTTATTTTCAATACACACATACACACATACTTTAGAGTCTTTATTCCTTCACTTCCAATATGCCTTTGAATGCTTTAAATATAACATATAAATTGCAAAACCAAATTACAAAAGATGTTCTTTCAGATAGATTTTTTAAAAACTGAATTTGGAAGTGCTACAACAAGCAGCTAATAATGGTACATAGGGGGAGGCAAATCTAGCAGCTGTATTTAATTCCAGTTAATTAAACCCTGAAATGCTGAAATACATGCAATAGCTTTTAATAGATATTTGATTTTGTGCCTGAATGGATAGGTGTTATCTTTGAAGACATGAGTACAACACAGGGGGAGAAAAATCAAAATCTTTTAAAAAATCCAATTAACAGCTCTCATGAGTAGGGAAGATCCAACTGAATCAGTCATGAAAATATCCATCCAGTATAACTTACTATATTGTTATCATATATATCATGATCTAATAAATTAGTAACTGAATTCTGCATATTATACATATGCTATGATGATGATGATGTGATGATGATATAGATGTTGTTTAGATATGGCATTTTTTTTATCCACCTATAGAGTCCTCTGGAAGGACCTGATAGGCAGATGATTATATTAAAGCTATTGTCAAAGGATGTAAGCAGTTCCAAATAAAGTTATGTTTTGCAATTGATTGATGGTGATTTTTGTCAATGCTGATGGTGGTCAAGTGGTTCTCCATTTGTTTTGGAATTGCACCCAAAATGCCTATTACTATATTATTATTATTATCATCTCTTTTATTCATTAAGCATGAAACTCAGCCAACTGATCGTTTAAAAATGTGTCACAAATACCATTGACTGGTGCTAATGGTTGATACAGGTTGCTGCTAATGTCCTAGGTATCAACCAAGTGCCGCAGTTTTTTGAGTAGCACAGTTTTTTGCAGTTCTGCTGGTGTTATTGCAGTAAATTGCAATTTCTTGAAGTGTTTTGTAAAATTCTTGGACATGGTACCAAGTGCCCTGATGACAATGAGTATCACTGTTACATGTTTCATCCATAATCATGTAGTTTTGATGGCCAGGTCGTGATATTTTGTGATTTTTTTCGGTTCTTTTTTTTTCAATTCTGGTGTCTCCTGGTACAGCGATATCAATAAATTGTATGCTTCAGTTTTTGAGAACTGTGATATCTGGAGTGTTGTGTTCAATTATTATTAATTGTGTTCAATGATTATAATAATAATCCGTTATTATTATTATTCACATTTATTATTTAAAAACTTAACAATACTTTGAAATATAAACCTTCAACAACCTTCCTCCAACTCTTTGACATTAGCAATTTGGCCTATTACAGTGATGGCGGATCTTTTAGGGACCGAGTGCCCAAACTGCAACCCAAAACCCACTTATTTATTGCAAAATGTCAACACGACAATTTAACCTGAATAATAAGGTTTTACTATCAGTGGTGAGATTCAAATAATTTAACAACCAGTTCTGCCTAATGACCATGTGGGCATGGCTGGGGGTGGTGGTCATGTGACAGTGGGCATGGCTAATTCTACACCACTCGTGGGTGGAGCCTGTATGAGACAGGCAAGATTGGAGGGAATCTAGGGGTCTCTGGTGGATGGGGTGGGAGGGGGAGGAAAGAAAGAATGATCTATTTGTCTCTGTGTGTGTGTGTGTATGAGTGTGTGTGTGTGCATGAGTGAGAGAGAGAGAGAGAGAGGGAGAGAGCATACCACTGCCACCTCTGATATAACCCTCTGAGATTGGATCAGCTGTCTCTCTCCCTCTCTCCCCCCCTCCCACTCTCTCTTTCTCTCTCTTTCACACACACACACACACAGACAGAGGTTAGATCCGATCTTTCTCTCTCTCTCTCTCCCTGCACCAATCCGGTGGATGAAACAGGACCACTGGCAGCTCTGCAGGAAAAGGACTGCTTTTTTTTTTTTTTTTTTTTTTTTTTGCTAAGCTGAGATGACACAGAGTCACATTGTGACTCCATGTCGTAATTGGCTTCAGAAGGAGAACGGGATCCCATCTCCCCCATTGTGAAGTGCACAAGTCAAAAAGTTCAATCAATTCCAACTTCATGAGATCTTTTTCTTTCGCGAGATGTTGGGATTGATTGAGTGAAACGCGATGGAGAAGCATGATTGGGGCTGGGCTGGGGTGACTGCACGCACACCCACAGAGAGGGCTAGCAGAGAGGGGAAAGTGCAAGGTTGCTGTTTCTGGGACAAGGGAACCCGGAAAGTGCCTGGGTCTGGCTCACCCGGCTTTTCTTCCTCTCGCATCCAGCTTTCCCACTCTAGCTTGACACAGGCTTCCTCCCCAGGTCCCCGTTCATTTCCCCCCTGACAGCCAGACAAAGCAGGGAAAGAGGGAGGGAGAGATCTGATCTAACGTGTGTGTGTGTGTGTGTGTGTGTGTGTGTGTGTGTGTGTGTGAGAGAGAGAGAGAGAGAGATAGAGAGAGAGAGAGAGATCCAATCCAATCTCAGAATTATATCAGGGCTGCGGTGGTTCTCTGTCTCTGTCTCTCTCTCTTTCTCTCTCTCTCTCTCTCTCTCTCTCTCTCTCTCTCTCTCTCTCTCTCTCTCTCTCTCACACACACACACACACACACACACAGAGAGAGAGAGAGAGAGAGAGAGAGAGAGAGAGAGAAAGAGAGAGAGAGAGAGGAGAGAGGTTGGATCTTTTTTTCTTTGCTCCCTTGCGCCTCACCCACCAGACACCCCTGGATTCACTCCTCAACCCTACCTGTGTCATACAGGCACCACCCATATAAGTAATGTAGAATTGGCTATGCCCACTCAGTCACATGACACCCCCCCCCTCCCCAGCCATGCATACCTAGTCATTAGGCAGAACCAGTTGTTAAATTATTTGAATCCCATTACTGGTAGTAATTATTCAGGTTAAATTGCCATGTTGGCACTTTGCAATAAATAAGTGGGTTTTGGATTGCAGTTTGGGCACTCAGTCCCTAAAATTTTTGCTATCACTGAGATAGACCAAGTCTTTAAAAATTCTTGCAGCAAGGAGGAAAAGAAGATTGTTTAATAATCTGTCATGGATCTGCCCTTGGACCCCGCTCCAGATGCGAGTTCAGAGGAGGAGAGTAAGTTTAAGTCTGCAGAGGAAAGCACAGAGCTGAGTATTGCTCAGGCTCAGCGCTCAGAGCACTAGCCTGATGAAGCAGCCTTACCTCTTGATCCAAGAACACACACTGTAGAGAGGAAACAGGCACAACACTAGTCAGCTAGATTACTCATGAGGAGGCAACTTCACCTCTCATGAAGGGTTGCACTGATATTGCCTACTTAATCCTGCCCTGAGGACTTGAGTGTTGCTGGAGCAACGTACCCAGTTTCATGCCTTGTGTGCTCATGCCACGTATTCTGACCTATTCGAATTGTGGATTGCTTTTTTGAACTTGGTGTGTGCCTATTCGATTTGGTTATCAAGTGACACTTGCCGTGCTGAGCTCAAAATCTAGACCTGTGCAATGGGGGTGCTTCCTGAGGAAAAGATTGAATAAACATCTGAAGAACTCTTGCTGTACATGGGGTGGGGGATGGGAGTGGGAGGTGGAGTGGAAGAGCACAGAATATAAGAATCTGATCTGAGGTGCAACCTAGTCTTCTCTGTGGGAGCACCCGCCCTCTGGAACGAACTTCTCCCAGAATAAGATTGATCCCGGATCTCCACACTTTCCGCAAGGCCCTGAAGACGTTTTTATTTCACCAAGCTGGCCTGGCCTGAAATAGGTTTTATGGGTTAGTTTTTTAATTGTATAGCTTGGGGTTTTAAATTTGGGAGGCCGATTAATTTAATCTATTTTTAGTAATCTTAATTTTTATATTGTGTGTTATTTTAATTTTCAGCTGTTCACCGCCCTGAGTCCCCTTGGGGAGAAGGGCGGTATATAAATTCAATAAAATAAATAATAAATAAATAAATAAATAAATAAATATAAATAAATAAATAAATAAATAAATAGTCTACAACTGAAACTAATGGTATAAACAATTCATTCTCATTTGCAAATGTGCCAGAAAGTATTTATATTTAACTAGCAAATATAAAGGAATCCTGTCTTGGCTTTTTTTGGGTAAACACTTTTCATGGGATACAATAGCCTAGCAATGGTTTTATGGCTAGTAGGCAATGGTTTAAAAATGGAGTTAAGATAGGTTCTATTAGTACTGTCAACTGTTAAATGAACTTTTTGTAGAATAGCCTTTGAAGCAAGCAACTTTCCTAACAGTACAGCAAGCTACATATGTGGTAAGTGGAAATTTTAATGACCTTTTTTTTGAGGGTTGAGGTGAGAGGGAATTACACTGCCTTTTGTCATCTGCAATGTTGTCTTCATCCCTTTGAGAGAAGTAGAATCAAAGAACTTAATTTGAACAATAGTGTTTCAGATTAAATATATTTAGTCAATATACAGTTATAACTGTGTAATCAATAGATAGTTACCCTATTCATAATTCCAAAGGATACCAAAGACATTTAAACTAGAAATTAATTTCATAGTATGTGTCTGCCATAAAACTAGAGTCAGTCATAATGGACTTTGATCTGAAATGCTCCAATAGTCTAATGCTGCTTTTATGGTAGCCATCAATGAAACTAGTCTAAAAATCCAATACTAACTCAATACTTCTATAAGTTTACTAATGATTGAAAAAAACCCTGCTTAATTATACTTTAGTGATGTTAGAAATCTTTCAATTTAAAATATATTTGTATCTCTCTGTATTTAAAGAATGGAAGATAATTACATGATTTATTTAATAAGCTTATTTAATAAGCTAACTTTGTATAAAAAGAACACCGCTTGGCGGGGGGAGGAGCAAAAGCCCTACTAAACAGATATATACAAAAGTATGAAGGCTATTGCTTAACGCATTGTAAACCGCCCTGAGTCTCCAGAGAAGGGCAGCATATAAATCGAACCAATAAATAAATAAATAAATAAATAAATAAATAAATAAATAAATAAATAAATATTAAATACCTAGTGCATATCTTTCATTTTTTATACTTCTGAAAGTATATATTCCTCCAATTATGATCGAGAATTCTTTGTAAAGGTAGATGAAAACTACTGATTTCCTTTTAAATGTCAGATTTCTTATGGTGGGGATTTTCCTCTCACACTGCATATGAATTACATTTCCTACTTTTCTTCAAATTAGTTCAGCAAGTTATATTCCAAATTTTGCCCTGGGCAAAGCTCAAGATTGTCTGTTGTTTTAATAATCTCTTTATTTTGAGTGGAATATATTAGGATAGGCATTTACTCAGACAATGAATATGTCAGGTATGCCTCCTTTCAGTACTCAAGAAAGAAAAACTCCGACTCCACTTTCATAGAGAAAGGTACTTTTACTAGTATGAACTGAATGCAACCAAAGAAAAGCAAGGTCTTAGGCAATAGGCACAAAAATTACATATAGAAAACATCCTTAAAACCCTTTCCCCCAATGGTCCAGTCAGGATTATTCAATCCACATCCCCGCAAGGGATCATGTGGGGTGCAGCTTTCAATGGCTCCATCCTTCTGGTATGCCAGGATGGTTGACCTTGATTGGTTATCAGCGCGCCTCCCAGCTGCAGAGAAACGCTGAGGAAAACTTTCTCCAATTTACTCCACCAGCTCTCTTCCCTCCTACCAACTATCCAGACAGCTCCCCACTCCCCCTGTTTCAATGGCAGCTGTAGCAAGCAAGCAGTATAATAGTGGAGACTGACAGAATAAGAGAAAGTAATTGGCTACAGTCCTTGCTCTTACTCTGCCATTTAATACCCTAAACTTCTTAAAGGTCTGACAAAAATAGCTTAAACTTGGTTTGTGCATCGTACAAATGTATAATGGTTAGTTTAGACTTACCATATTTGGAGAATGTAGATTTTACAATGTCAGGATATAAATTAGAAAAAAAAGAGAATTCATCCAAGCCTTTTTGGTTGTGTCAGATGCAAAACACACCAAAAAAATAACTAGTAAGACAGCTTTTTCTTGAAAAAAACAACAACAGGTTTCTTCACAATCTAGAGTTGGTACCTGTCTCTTAGCATTAGAAAGAAAGCATGCCTGACTCTGGAGATGTTAGGGATAATCCTACCAGTGGATGTCTTACCCTATCTATCTCTGCAAGCATACCCTAATCATGCATTTTAATTCAGAACAACACAAAAACCATAGGCACAAGCATACAGTTTAGAGTGGACACACAGAGAAAGAGGCATGTGCAGAAATGTAACAGTTGTTTTCTCTAAAGCTCCTTAGCTATGCTCATTTGGACCTACATGAGTTTTATATTGGTGTGAGATGTACATGTGATATTGCACTTAAAACTAATAAAGCTTAGACTTTATGGTGTACTTATAGTGGTTAAAGGCACCAGGCAGGAAATTAGGAGGCCATGAGTCTTGTCTCAACGACAAAGCTTGTTCAGTGGCCTTAGAGCAGTCATTTTCCTCAGTCATAAGAAGGCAATAGAAAACTGAAATGGCTGGGCAATAACGAAGCAGCACAGACAGGATAGTGACAACAGCTCTTTATTATATGGTGAGACTTCAGCAAAGGTATGCAGGCATTAGCCCTCTTTATATACAGTTTGGCTGCTGGCCAGTAACCAATCAGAAACAACCCCCAGTTTGAACTTCCTGCTCAAAACAGTAACAACATAACACCCCTCCCCTCCCAGAATGCACATTATCACAAGTATTAACATATTTACAGGCGTAGTCACGCAGGTGACCTGGGCGTGTCTTAGTCCTAGTTGACCTGCGCAGTTCAGTTGCAGGCGGGGCGTTGAGCCGGTCAGAGGGACCTCCCGTCTCTCCTGGCTCCGCCAATGGAACCTCCGGGATTCTTTCGGAGGTGTGACTTTCCCCGGCTGGGAGGAGTGGCTCGCTGGGGCAGCACTGGAATGGCTCGCTGGGGCATCGCTGACTTTCCCTAGCTGTATTGGTAGGACCTTGGTAGTTAGAGACTGGCTTGTATTCGAGGTCTGGGTTCTTTTTAACTAATCTCTTTCTTAACTGATCGATGTGACACCTCCAAATTCTCCCTTGGCCGATATCCACAGTATAGGATTTCGGTCCAGTTACTCCTGTCACAATACCTTCCACCCACAAGGGACCAGTGGCATAGTTTCTCGCATAGACCATTGTGCCAATTGGCAAATGCCTGAGACCTCCCTCTTCCCCCTTAAATTTATCGGCTGAATAATTTGGATGCAATCGGTCAAGGACACATCTGAGCTTACGGCCCATCAAAAGTTCGGCTGGACTCTGGCCAGTGGCTGTGCATGGAATGGCATGTTGCACCGCCAAGAATTGATCAATCTTGCCCTGCCAATCGCCCAATTCTAGTCGGGACAAGGCTTCCTTGGTGGTCCGAATGAATCATTCGCCCTGACCATTCAAAGCCGGATGGAAAGGAGCTGAGAAGGCATGCCGAATGCCCAGTTCGGCAAGGTAACCCTCGAATTGGACCGAAGTGAATTGTGGCACGTTGTCTCAAACCAATGTGTCGGGCAGGCCATCCGTGGCAAAAAGGCAGCAGAGGACCCTAATCACAGCCTCCAAAGTTGTTGAGGGTATTAAGAAAACCTGCAACCATTTAGAAAATGCGTCCACTACTATTAGGAAGGACTGGTCATGGAACGGCCCAGCGAAATCTATATGGACATGCCCCCATGGGCCCTTGGGTTTCTCCCATTCCCTAGCCGGGGTGACCGGGGGATCTGGACGGGACTCTTGGCAGGGCCTGCACTTCCCCACCCACTCAGCAATGTCCTGGTCTAAATGCGGCCACCACACGTAGCTTCGGGCAAGGCCCTTCATTCTAACCATGCCCAGGTGACCCACATGCAGCATCTCTAGCACTCTATGCCTTAAACTTTCAGGTACAACAACATGATCTCCCCACAACAAACACCCCCCCAACATCGAAAGTTCATTTCGCTTTGTACAAAATGGTTTAAATACAGCAGAGTCAGTTTGTGTAGGCCAGCCTCGCAGGACCCAGTCCATCACAGTTCTGATAACAGAGTCTCTCTTAGAAGCTTTAGCCACCTCAGCTGAAGATAGGGGCCCTGGCGGCACAGCATCCAGTAAAAGAATTGGGGCCTCGGGAGTTGGGTTGTCTAAAATGTCTGGCAGGGGGCACTTGCTAAGGGCATCTGCATGGCCCATGGCTTTTCCTGGTCGGTGGATCAGTTTGTAAGAGTATGCGGCCAAAAAAATTGACCACCTAGTCATTCGAGGAGAAAGTGCGGCAGGGGTGTGCCTGTCGCCGGCAAGGAGGCCCAGCAATGGTTGGTGGTCTGTAACTAATTCAAATGTTCGGCCAAACATGTACTCGTGGAATTTTTTAACGCCAGCAATGGTGGCTAAGGCTTCCCTGTCAAGTTGGCTATAGTTGCGCTCTGCACATGACAGAGTCTGGGAATAATAGACAATGGGCACCTCTAGGCCATTAGGTAGTCTATGGCTGAGCACGGCGCCAACGCCAATTGGAGAGGCATCACAAACCAAGACTAACGGCAGTTTAGAGCTATATTGCATTAGAAAACTGTCCTCGGAGAGGAGCTTCTTGACAGCGTTAAATGCTGCCGCTTCTCTTTTGCCCCAAACCCACGGAGTGCTCTTGCCTAAGAGTCTATGCAGTGGTTCAGCTACTGTTGCTTTGTCTTTTAAAAACATGGTGTAGAAGTTAAGAAGGCCTAGGAAGGCCTGCAGTTTAGTCTTGGTTTTGGGAGTGGGAGCGTTCTTAATAGCTCTCACCTTGCTTCAGTGGGGTGGATCCCCAATCCGTCAATCTTATATCCTAAGAACTCAACTGAGGGAACCCCAATTTTGCATTTCGACCTTTTAAGCTTTAGGCTGGCTTCACAGAATCTCGTCAGGGTTAACCTGATTCTTTCTGCCAGTTGCTTTTCATTATGGCCACTAATTAGCACATCATCGAAATACGGGACGACTCCAGGGAGGCCTTGTAGAAGGCGCTCCATCGTGCTTTGAAATAGTCCCAGGGCTATGCTGACCCTGAACTGCAACCGAACTGCATTTAAATCCCCTCTGTGTGTCACTATCGTTTGCACTTCTGCCGTGGCTTCGTCTACCGGCAGCTGCTGGTAAGCTTGCACAAGATCTAATTTTGCGAATATTTTCCCTGGACCTAGGGAATGCAGTAAGTGGTGGATTACAGGGACAGGATAAGCGCTTTGCTGCAACGCCTTGTTGATAGAACATTTGTAATTGGCGCAAATTCTGATAGACCCATCAGCCTTGATTGGGGTCACTATTGGGGTTTCCCATTTCGCATGGTCTACTGGCACGAAGATACCCTGGCTAATCAGTTTATCTAGTTCTGCATCAATCTTGGGCTTCAGAGCAAAAGGGACTCTCCTCGTCTTAAGCCTAATTGGGGCTACCCCTGGGTCCAAATTAAATGAAATCAGGGTCCCCACGTACTTGCCCAAGTTGTTCTCAAAAACATCCCAGAACTCGTGCAGGAATTGTTCTTTGAGCGAAGCTCCACTGAGGCTGTGTACTCTGGTGAACCCCATGCCCAGGGCTCGGAACCAGCGTAGACTAAGGAGGCTCGATAGCGGGTCTCTCACGATGGTCAGCAATAGTCTCTCTTTGAAGTCGCCGTAGGAGATGGTGAAGGTGTCGACACCTTCGACTGGGACGTGGTTCCCCTGGTAGTCTAGCAGGCGGATTCATTGTCTCGATACCTGGCTCTTTCTGTAGCTTGGAAGCAGGGACTGTAGCGTAGCCCATGACATGATGGAGAGTGCAGATCCAGTGTCAATCTCCATCTTACAGGGTTGTCTGTTGATCTTGACGGTGGTGAATACTTTTTCCTTGATCACCGTGCTGGCTTGGCCGACTCTCGTGCTGTAAGTTTGAATCTCGCGCCGCTTTTCAGCGCCCTTGTTCTGGATTGGTTGTTTTGAAGTTGGCAGCAGTTCTGATTGGCTGCCCTGGTCACGTGGTTTGGAAGAACGCGGAAGCTGTGCTCTGCATACTCGGGCTAGGTGACCTCTCTTCTTGCAGCGCCTGCAAATGGCCTCGCGATATTTGCAGGCTTGTCTTTTGTGCTGGCTGCCACAACTCAGGCAGTTCTCTCGATGGTGGCTGGGCTCGCCCTTTCTTTTTTCAGTTTGGAAGACATCTTCATCTGATTCTTCCTCCGAACTTGTTCTCGTCTCCTCGCGGTGAACTGGGACCGCTTTAGACCCATTTTTCTTAGGCTGAGGACGCTGTAAAGCCTCCGACGCCTTTGTCGATGCTTCATGTGCCCTGGCCTCGTCCAAGGCACTGGCAAGAGTCAAACCAGGCTTTGCGAGCAGCCATCTCTGAAGCCTGGTGTCTCGAACGCCGCAGATTAATTGTTCCAGCAGCGCGTCGTCCTGGTCACGGTTATCACAGTGGGTCATGGCTCTCCGGAGTGCTGCTACATATGTGGTTACTGGTTCCCCCTCTTTCTGGATTCTCTGCCTCAGCTGGTAGCGCTGGACGAACTTGGAGGGTGCAGGGGCGTAGTGTGCCCTGAGGGTTGCTTGGAGTGTGTCCCAAGGAACCGTTTGCACCTGGGTCGGCTCACACAATGACTCGGCCATTTCAAAGACGGCCGGTCCACAATGGCTCAGGAATAGGGCTCGCTTGCGGTTTGCAGATAGCCCGTGCATGTCGTTAGCTTCGAGCGAGTACTCGAATCGGGTCATGTAGGACCCCCATTTTTCTCGAGTTGGATTGAATGGCGTTGGCGGAACGTACGCTGCCATGGCTGAAGTCTACGGTCCCGGTGGGCATCATGTCTTATCATAAGCTCTTTTTGATCCTTCTGTGTGCTATCCCACCTTCATCGCCAAATGAAGTGGCTGGGCAATAACGAAGCAGCACAGACAGGATAGTGACAACAGCTCTTTATTATATGGTGAGACTTCAGTAAAGGTATGCAGGCACCAGCCCTCTTTATATACAGTTTGGCTGCTGGCCAGTAACCAATCAGAAACAACCCCAGTTTGAACTTCCCGCTCAAAACAGTAACAACATAACAAAAACCTATTTTAAGAAGGTTGTCAAGAAATCCATATGGAATTGACCACGTACCTACCAGGAGTCAAAACTGACTCCACCCACATAGAAAAGTGGTATTAAAGTTTCTTAGACCATTCTTTGCTTTATCACAATATTTTACATTAATTTTTATTCTTTTTGTTAAGTTCTCCCTAAAGTTTTCATTTCTTTCAAACCTATTAAATTTCCTGAACATACTTTAGGATTGGTAGTCGGCAACTCCCATACTGAAATTAGTAATGACCCAACTCATCAGACCCTATATAAATATCTCACAAAAGAAAGCTGACTTTCCATAGAATATCCTTCATTGTAACAGAACACTGTGATGTGGTATCTTGGGGGCTTCTATTGCTGACCGCTGAGCCTGACAATGGTGTCTAGATTTTATTTAATTTTTTATATTCTAAATGTATTAGCTGCCAGAGCCAAAAGCAACATTATAATGTGAATGCAGCCCATTGTTTTTGTTTTGCTTTGTTTTGTTTTGTTTTTTACTTTGAGAGCTGTGTTTAAATAAGGCAGGCTTATCATGAAACATTTTAGATATCATCATCTGTGGTTTGGGAAAAGGTATCAGAAGCTGATATATAATTGAGTGCTAGCATCTTTGTGGTGAAACCTTTCTCAGTAAACATCTGGCAATCTAATAACATCATCCCTGCTAACTACTTTGAAGCAGGAGTGAAATCCAGCAGGTTCTGACAGGTTCTGGAAAACTTGTAGCAAAAATTTTGAGTAGTTCGGAGAACCGGCAAATATCACTTCTGGCTGTTCACAGAGTGGAGATTTGGCAATATCCTTCCCCCAGGAGTAGGGTAGGAATGGGGATTTTGCAGTATCCTTCCCCTGCCACACCCACTAAACCATGCCCACAGAACTGGTAGTAAAAAAAATTGAATTTCACCACTGCTTTGAAAGAGTTTTTCCCTTGTGAGTTCTTCTGCTAAAGCCATGGATGCTTTTCAAACCATGGAAGCCGAGAAGAGCAGGGGCTTTGCCAGCTTCAATGGTCTGCTAGTTGCAACATTATCTATGCCACAATGCTATTAATGGCACAACCCAGGGGTGAAATGCTCCCGGATGAGACCGGATTGCCTGGTCTGGTAGCGATCTTGGCTGATGGTTTGGCGATCTGGTAGCAATGCCGGAGTGAAACGGTGTCATTACTTCCTGGTTTTAATCAGAAAGTAATGTGTTTTTTACCTTCTGTGCATGCGCAGAAGGTCTGCGCATGCACATGATGTGCGAGCGAAGTGAGCGTGTGCGTGGAGCATGCGCTTCTGAACCGGTAAGGAAGGTAAGTAGATTTTACCCCTGGAACAACCCATAGAAAACTGTGCAAGAATTAATATTTCATCTGATTATTTAGGGAGGGTCTGCTGAGAATCTTTCCTGCAAGAAGTAAAACAAGGACTAGATGATAGCACTATTTTTGGAAACCTTGCCCTGGAAGTACTTAAGCTTATATCCTGTTAATTTTCAATAGAGAATTTTCTGATTCCATCTTTCCAATTCAACAAAATTAAAAGGCAAAGGATTTTAATGATGAGGCAATTCTTTCACATTGCTTTCCATTTAACAGCAACAAAAATTATCCCACTTTGCTGCATAAACAGATTGCACAGCATAAAAGAAAATAAGGAAAAATTTAGAATGATAGTCAAAAACAGAAAGTCATGCTTTGACAAAAGGGAGGGAGGAGAAGAATTATGGATTTTAAAGCAAAAATAAATAATTAACTTCTTGATGCTAACATTAAAAAAGAGAGAAACATAATTGTTGTATTGACATTGTCACACTCACACTTGCCAGGTGGAAATAAACCATTTTGGTCCAGGGAAAAGGGTGCTGTGCATATTGTAAGTGTTTCGGTAACATTTGTCGCAACACTTTAAGACAACACTTCAAACAAGCACCAGCAAGCAGGTTTGCTAATTTGCAGTACGTTTATCTTGTATTATGTAAATTTAGTGGGTGGATGTGAAAGAAGGAAAAACACTTTATAATTCTGTAAGGAGTAATTTTGCACTCTTCTAAATAAACATTATACAGACATGATGACAACACCTGTCCATTCAAGAAGAGTGGAATGATGCTCTCAACAAATGCTTGATTAATGGCAATAGAAAATAATTAAGGGAGGATTGAAGTGTTTCAGCTCCCCATCTCCTGATATAATTCCTAAATGCATTAATCAAAAGGTCAGGTCTGTTACGAACATTAACAAATTGTGGATATATTTGTATTGAATGTGGACAGCTAGTTGTTATAGGATTTGCATAAATACTCTAACTGGAACTAAATTTAAGCCAGTCTTTTTCCTTTGCTCATGAGCCCCCCCCCCTCCTCCCTCCACCTTCTAACATATTCAGCAGTGCTCAATTGGTAAGACTTGACTGAGGTTATACAATTATATAGCATAATATGGAGAAATGTTATGTATATTTTACAAGTCCTCAGTTACTGCTATGGAGCCAAGTCTACTGGGAGAGGAGAGGAGGGGAGGGGAAAGGAGAAGAGAGGAGAGGAGAGGAGAGAAAAGGATTAGCAGCAATACACAGCAACACATAACATATACATGCTTGCAATTTATAGTGAGTCTTATCTTATTAATTGACGTCCTATGCCTTATGACAATATACAGCTACTGATTTTATGAACCACCTCAAGTATGATTGCATAAGGAGATCTTTGCACATAATTACAGAAGATCACACAGTCTTCACTGTTCAAAATAATGTGCATGGGTGAAATAATTTTTCACTGGAGTTTCTATTTCTGTCTTGATAAAATCTGCGATACACAGATTTTAACATTCAAAGATGAATGGAGAACAAATCTATGGGTGAAAACACGAAGTAACAGATGAAAAACAGGCAGCTTTTCCTATTGCCCTTGACTCTCAGAAATATTGAACAATATTAAAGATAGTTTGCCCACTATTCAGATATAGTTGGTTACTGTAATAATGGATAAACGCTGATTAAGAATCATGGGGACTATAATCTTTATAAATTTGCAAATTGCAAGATTAATATAAGAACACCTTCAATTGTGATAACATACTTTGTACTTCCTAATTTCTTCCATTTTCTGAAGTATGCAGTTTTAGCCCCACAAATCTTGGTAATTAACCAAATATAAGCCATTTCAGATCAGTAACTCTTTGCTATCAAGATTATTGATACTGGACTGATTATATTTTAGCATCCTTGACAAAAATAAGAATTCCCTGACACTAAGCCTAAACCATCCCTACTTTCCTCTCTTTTACCCATTCTGGAAATGAGAAAGAAATTATACATTTAAAAAAAAAATCAGTTCAAGACTGCTCTAAAAGATTTTCTAAAACAGATTTTAAACTTTCCATGAGTTCTTGAATGTCATAAAGTTATGGCATTGACAATTCTATTTGTTTGCCCACTTGAAGCAACTTTCTGTAGTGTATATTACTTTAAATGTAGCATACTCAGCATTGCTACATTTTAATATTGTGTGGTTGGCTGAAAGACAAATCAATTATCTTTGGTTTCTATCAGAAAACACTGCCAATAGCCAAACAAGACATCTCTACATGATTTTTCCTTTCATAACTCTGATGATATTATATTTTCCAAGGATATTAGATGCAGTGAAACTGTAAAGTACAATATAGGAGTTTCTTTGTCCCTTTGTAAAACTTATTCACTAGTTAACTGACCAAATAAATGTGCTGATGGGTCACATTATTGAGTCAAAAATGGGAATGAATCTGTGCTCCTCTATATTTGTTTGTTCTTAGCTTGCATTACCATTAGCCATTCAGGCTCTATAAAATGGCTCAGCAATATTTGGCAATCCACAGCTTCTCAACTCTTGTGTGAAATCTATCTGAACTACAAATGATCGCACTGGATTGCAAAACCTCTATTAGCTTGAGAGTTGGATCGGGCTTTGCTGTATTCCAAATAAGCCAGTTTTCTTTTTCTTTTTCTTTTGCAGGAATAGAGATGTGCCAGGGGTGGGTTCTACTTACCTTTACTACCGGCTCTCAATGGAAGCGCGCATGCAGATCATACTTTATGATGTCCAGGTGGGTGGGCGGAGCCTCCTGCCATTTTTACTACCAGTTCTCAAGAACCGGACAGAACTGGGAGCAACTCGCTACTGAGATGTAGTGAAAAAATTCCAAACCATTGTGAACAAAACAACAGCAACCCTCCTGTATTCTCACTGGGAAATTGTGAGGACATTAAACTTGAAGCTGGTTGACTGCATGTGAAATCTGCATTTTTATACAACCTGATTTAGGAAGCTCTCTGATAGTAATAAAACACTATTGCCACTCAATGTCCTTAATTTACAACAGTTCATTTAGTGACCATTCAAAGTGACAATGGCACTGAGAAAAGTAACCATTTTTTCATACTTACAACTGTTGCAGCATCCCCGTGGTCACGTGATCAAAATTCAGATGCTTAGCAATTGACATATATTTATGATGGTTTCACTGCCCCGGGGTCATGTGATCATCTTTTGCAACATTCAAAGTCAATGGGGAAGCCAGATTCAATTAACAACTGTGTTACTAACTTAACAATTGCAGTGATTCACTTAGCAACTGTGACAAGAAAGGTTGTAAAATGGGGAAAATCTCATTTAGCAAATATCTCACTTGGCAACAGAAACTTTGGTTTCTGTTCAACTGTGGTTTAAGTCAAGAACTATCTGTACTGCTCTGTAATGCACTAGTGAGGCCATACTTGGAATACTGCATCCAGTTCTGGTTGCCACAATACAAAAAAAGATGTTGAGACCTTAGTGCTAAGAAGAGCAACAAAAATAATAAAAGGTCTTGCGGCTAAACCATATGATGAAGGGAACTAGGTCTATCTAGCTTAATGGAGAAAAGGATTAGTAGTGACATGAGAGCCGGCTTCCAGTACTTAACAGGCTGTCACAGAGAAGAGAAGGTTGACATATTCTCCAAAGCATTTGACAGCAGTACAAGAAGCAATGGATGGAAGCTCATTAAAGAGAGATCCAGCCTAGAACTAAGGACAAATTTCCTGACAGTGAGGATAATTAATCAGTGGAACAGTCTATCTCCCAGAGTTGTTGATGTTCCATCACTGGATATTTTCAAGAAAAGATTGGACAACTATTTTTCCAGGATGGCATAAGGATTCCTACCTTGGACAGAAGATTGGACTAGAAGACCTCCAAGGTCCCCTCTAGCCCTATTAGATTCTATTATTCTATAAACAGGAATAATCATTAATCTGCATCAATCTAGATATAGTAGAGATGGTTAAGAATAAGACATTATAAAGGAGGTTTCAAAGACTGAATCATTTGAAGCCATGTCATAGGGCCCTAAATATTTAAAATGGAGTTTCAAGATCCCCAAAAGTTTGCTCCACTCCACTGATAAACCAATGCTAAGCCAATTCAAATGTTAAGCATGAGCAAGGCAAGTGAAGTCAGAGAGATACCAGTTATATCCTTCCCCCAATATATCTATGTGCATTGATCCTGCCCCTATTTCTTCAACCTTGCCAGTTCAGCTAGTAAGATATGAAGAAGTGGGATTTATACGTATTTCCTTAGGCATGCATCACACTCAGTATGAATTATTGAGAACCATTTTTTATCCAGACATCCAATCACATGGAAAATCAACTTAACACAGCTGAAAACTATATTAACTGCTCAATCTGGCAAGAACAAGAGTAATGAGCATGCATCCGGTATGCATCTCCCTATTTGAACTTAATGGATGTGCTTAGATCAGATCCATCAATTCTTTTTCGCCCCAAAATAGAGGCATTTCATCTGTCATGGAGACTGTATTTTTGCCACATTTTCTGTTTGTTTGTATCATGGGCTGGGAGCTTCACAGTTAATAAATAATGCTTCAGGTCCAATCTCAGAGTGGGCATAAAAAGCAGACTAGATCCGAATGTAAAGTATGTGCAGCCATATATTCATATAATCCATGACTCATGCAGAATCATCTTCAAGTCTAAGCAGACAGATGGCTTCCTGTTCTATGCATGGACAGCAGTTTAATTCCAATCTTTGGACTGGACCAGGTGCCTAAGTCTAGTGATGTTTTTCTGTGAAAGCATTTGGAATAACTAAGAAGTAGCTGGATTGAATGATTCATTCAAAGTGCCAGGCTTTGAATGGGGTAAGAGGGTGTGAAATTAAGAGAATAAGAGGTCAGACAAGAAAAATCACTGGATGTACTAGATTTCAATTACTCATGTTACTGTATGACAGCCCCCAACATTCAGTACTATTTGGCATATTTTCTTCAGCTATTGGGAATTGTAATTCAGCAATATTGGAACATTATAAATTGCTTGTGTTTGTTACAGACTTGCCTACTGCTTTCTTCAACAAATACTCTCTAAGAAGTTAAGGAATGTGTTTAGTCTCATCTGGCATCTAATACCTCAAATTGTCCCTCATCTTATCTTGGAATTTACTGCATGGATGTTGAAACACAAATGTGTATTGTATATGAATCATGGTGCAAACAAAAATAAACTATTTCCCTTGTAAAACATAAAGACATGATTGTCCCAAAGATACTTATTCCAAAAGATAACTGGACTTTCTTGGGGTTTGTTTGTTTGTTTTTTAAACATTTCACTTCTCATTTAAGAAGCTTTTGAAGAAGCAAAATTTTTCAAAGGAAAAACTAAGGAAGTCTTGAAAAAAGAACCTTTGAGACAACCATGACATGGATGATTGGGACACTCCAATCCAATCTTTATGTCCATAGACATAAAGAGCTTTTCCTCTGGCAAATATTAAAAAGAATGGAAGGGAGAGAAGGATAAAGAGGAGAGAGAGATTCAGCAGGCCAATTGAAGATTTATCCATCACCAACATAATCCACCTTCTGGAAAAACAGAATTGAGCTCCAGGGAGGAAGAATTGAATTTTTCCAGTTGATGCAATCTATTGTACTTGGGCTTTAAGGGTCTGGTCCTACCTGCCATTTTGAAGCTGGGTCTGTACTTGCAAATACCCCTGATTAAATCTAACATGAGCATTCATATTATGGTAAGTAAAAAATGAACTATGGTACAATAGTATTTTTCTTATTTTTGACTTTCCAGTTTTTCCCCCCAAAAACAAATACTGTGGCTTAGTTGTTCATTTCATCTAAACAAAGGCAGGAGGGAGAAGGAACCACAAGTTTTTTCTTCCTTCAAGAATTGACATCATTTCCAAAAACAAAGCGAAACAATTATAAGGTTGATGAAATAACTAGAAACAATTGTGATCAATTTGGTAAAAGATGGCTTAGTACAACAATGAATGTTAACAGCAGAAGGAATCTTGGAGAATGGCTAAGTCTTGTTTATTTGTTTGTTTTAGGACTGCTACTAACATTAACATTATTCCATAATATTCACTTGAAAAGGGACTATCAATTGCCATAAAAAATAATGAACATTATATCTACTGTAAGAGAACATATTCCATAATGACATAAAGCTGTCAAATGATTATAGACATGTGCCATCTTAATGAATATTTTCTTTACAAAATGTCCTAATTTGCATTTAATTTATACCCATGAGCACTCTTAGAATAGTGTGATCTTTTAATTTTTTTAAATTAAATTTTTCGCTTGATATAATACATTTTAATTGAAAAGTCTTACATTTACACTGAGCAAAGTTATATCAAACAATATATATTTGTATATAACTCCCTGGTGCTACTTTAGCAGATATACTTTATCTAATTTCATTGAAGGTGCATTCAATCCTCTGAAAGCTGATTTATATTTAGAAGCTATAATTTGCAAAGCATTAGGCCAAGGAAATGTTCTGGCATTTATGTTACAGTCACTCCATATAGTGGCTACTATTGGCACCAAGCTATTTAATGAATTGCTTTCTGTAAACTCTGCTTGCAAGCTGAGATTTTTCTCAAAGAGTCTTCTTGAATACCTCCATAAAGAGCTATAAACCTGACATTCAACTAGTGACAGCTCCCACTTTCCTGTGACCCCAAATCTTTTGATTTTTTTTTAATTTCCGCCTTTCAACTCTATTATAGCTTTTGCTGTGAATGGCCTTACTCCTTAAAAAGCAAACTAGAGACTTAGATTTTTTTTCCCTCCTGGAGATAAATGAAGTATTTGTTTTTCTTAATTTTCACCTTTAAATCTTTCCTATATGAACCTGTCCAACTGTTATAAACTGTAGGAGTGGACCTTTTAAAGTAGTTGCTGCTACCAGAAGCCTATTTCTGGAATGTATTTCAGAAGTTCCTCCTCCCATTTCAGCATTCAGAAATATCTATGAAGGTACATCTCTCTGAGAAGCTTTTAATTGGCAATTAATTTTAGCATTAATTTAATTTCTGCTTTCATTTTTGGAATTTTCTTTCTCTTTTGGGGTTTCTTTTTTTTAAAAAAATGTCATTCACTTTAAATATTATTATATGGAGAGAAAGGGTATCAAGTGAGTGAGTGAATGAGGATATCACAGCATAACGTTCTTCCAGTAGTTATGTTTCTATTTTGAGGTGGCTGAAAGAAATAGCAGCAAGATTATAAGAACGTCTTATGGGGAAAAATCATATTTTTCATAGTTTGGTGACCCAAACTGAATGCAGTATTCCAAGTGGGGTCTTACCAAAGCAATATAAAGTGGTACTAACACTTCACATGACCCTGATGCTATCCCTCTGTTGATGCAACCTATAATTGCATTGGTTTTTTGGCAGCTACAGCACACTGCTGTCTCATATTTTACTGGTTGTTCACTAGGACTCCCAATCCCTCTCAGAGTTATTGTTGTTGAGTTAGGTACCACCTATTCTGCCTTTGGCTTCTATTGCTTTTCTTAGTTTTCTCACCAATGAATTGCATTTTGTTGGATCATAGGGCCCAATAGTCAAGACTGTCAAGACTCTTGTGGCATCTTTTAATATGTTGATTCTACTGCCCAGTTTAGTGTCATCTACAAATTTGATGCGTTCCCCTTCTATTCACTCATCTAAATGGTTTCTGAAGATGTTGAAGAGTACTGTGCCTAATACAGAACCTTGAGGTACTCCAACTTCTCTCAATATAGTTTCATTGAGGACAACATGTTTGTCAGTCAGTTACGATTCCATCTGGTGGTGGCACTGTCTGTCCAACATTTTTCTGCAATTGGTACATTTGATGATGTCCCTTCTTCACGTATCTGCTCACTATACAATTGTTTAGCATCAGTAGGGCTGGACTATACTAGACTGGGTTTGATTTTTTTTCCCTATGAGTGACATGTCTTTTTTTTCTATGAGTGACTGATAGAAAGACTCTATCAGTCTTTAGGTTAGTTAATTGTTCCTTACTATATTCAGTTTGGTTTCAGTCTTCTTCCTTTAATTGATGTATTTTATTTTTCTCATCTGAGTATCAGAGTGGCTAGACTTGTCTCTAAACCCTTTGTTAGTTCCTTATGTGTTCAGTTTAGATGCTTTACTTTAGATACCTTTTTTTGGTTGGAGTTTCTTATTTTGTTGGTTGAGTTACAGAGTGGTACTTATACTTGCTTTCACTACTTTTATTACTTGTTTTCTGATCTTCAAACAGCAGGTCTCTACTAAATAAATGTATTTGCCAATTATGTTGTGAAACGAAGAATTTGCATGTCAGTCTAATCTGATCTGTATCAGTGCTGCATATTTTCTTAAAAAGATAAATAATCTGCATCTGTTGTTCTTAGCAGTTTCTTAATATGCAAAGTATGGTACTCTTGTTTCTCTGATTTAAAAAAAAAATGTGTTGAACTTTCATTAATACATACTCTTTAATGCAGTTATCTTTTGTGTCTGACGTTCGGCAACTTGCCGAAACATTTTTTAAATGGATCTTTTCCATTTATATTTCACTAAGTGATTTTTTTTTAATGAAGAATGAGAGATGCTAAAGACACAATTAAGTGCTGCTCATTCCATCCATCCAAGCTATGACAGATTCTAATTTGGAAAATTATCCCATTTTGCTCCCACTAAATTTGTGACAGATTTTCTTTTACACCCCATTCATAAGTGTAAACTTCTGACTCACAAGATGCAAATCTTGATTTCAAGCACCAATTTTAATTTTCTAAGGCTTAATTTTTAGAAGTTTGGATTTGGCAAAAGTCATTGAAGGGCCAGTCTATATATTGCGTGAATTGTAATGCATAGAGCAGGCCCACATTTTTTAAAATAGAATTTTCTAAGAGAATGTCTGAGTTTTAACTTTGCTTTCCTTCTATCTTCTTGCAAAAAAAATAAAAAAGTTCAGCTTGTGACATACACATACTCTATCACTTGTTTTGCCATAGGCACCATTTCTAAGAGACTTTTTAATGATGGTAGATCTAGGGCATTATGAAAGATGCAAAAGATACCAACAGAGTTGCTAGTTCCCAGGTCTACTGGAAATTCACTTGGTGACTTTGAGCTAATCATTTCCTTTCAGACTAACTTAACTCACAATTTGTTATATCCGGCATATCCTCATGTAAGCCATCTTGATCTCTCAAAGGAAGAAGGGCACATACATCAGAAAGATAAACGAATAATGTATCAGCAATAAAATTAACCTGAAAAGTGGTGAGAAAGAGAGAACAGTGTGTATTGCCAGCATTTAAAAAAGAACTGGCAGATTTCTCTTTCTGAGGAAATGCAATGAAACTGCCTCCTCTAATCATAAATATACTGAATAATTTCAAGACACTATTACCCATAGCTCTATGACTATGCTATATATTTATTCAGTCTAAATGCCTTATATTCAGTGGTGGGATTCTGCCAGTTCTAGGAGGTTTGGCTGAAGCATTTGTTAAATTGCTGGCTCGCCCCGCCCCTTGCCCCGCCTCTCCGCACCACTGGATGAGGGATGGGCAAGCCAGCAATTTAACAAATGGTTCGATGTTTTTTTATAATTTTATTGGCCTCGCAGCTGCCACGGGGCTTCAAAGGGCCGCCCTACAGCTGATCAGTGTAAAAGAAAACAAATGAGTAGATTGGTGCCTGCAAATATAAATGGGTAGACCCAGTGGTGGGATTCTACTTTGGTAGAACTGGTTGTTAAGTAGTTAAGCCAGTGGTTGACAAAGTGGGCGGTACCACCCCCGGGGGGTGGGTGGGATGCCTTAGGGGGCAGTAAGTGGCAAGAGGGGCGGCAGAGGGGCACTAGAGGCAAAGGGGGGTGACAGGGGGCTAAATGGCAAGGAGGGTGCCCCCCTTCTTTGACCTGTGCCTGGCAGCACTTACCTCCTTGCAAGCAAACAGCAAGAAAAAAACAGCCTCTTTCAGCTTCAGCATAGGTTAATTAGCACTAATAGTTGCTAATAGCACTAATAGTTGATTAGATCAGCCTCCGACTCTCAGCTGATTCACTCTCAGCTGTTTTGCACAGACTCTTTTGCAAGCTCTTGTTTTGCAAGCTCTTTGCTTGCTGCAAAAGAATGCTGGAGCAGTTTTTTTCCCCCTAGCTAAAAGAAAACTGAAAGTAAAGCAGGCTCTGCTGCAATGTGACAAAATGAGACAGGGAGAGAGATTTCTTTTTTTTTTTCTCCTCACCAAAAAAGGTAGATGCAAACAATGGGAAATTTAGGGCAAAAGAGGAGAGTTCAAGATTTTAAAACACAAAAGAAAAAAAGCTCTATTTAACTAGGGAATTGTAATAATTGAGATACTATTAATTGTATATTGTGTTGAAAGCAGAAATGGTTAAGTTGTGGTTTGGAGGAATATATGGGGGAAATTATTTGGTTTATTATTATTGGTAAATATAATTAATTGATTTGTAAGAAATTGGATTGCATGGATATAATTGGAATATTCATGTTCATATTGGAATATTCATGTTCATATTGATTAATATACAAAAATATAGTTATATAACTAATTGATCTATATTAAAATGTTGAATTTGTATTAAACAACTATATTATATAATTACATAATTAACCAATGTGAGGATGGATAAAAAAATAGATGACAATGGGAAGGGGTATAACATAGAAGGGAAAAATTGAATTTGATTAAGATTAAAGATGAGGATGAAGGGTAATATTGGTTTTTTTAAAAAAAATAGATGAGGAATAAATATGGCAAAAAGGAAATATAGAAATTGTAAATTTAATTGAAATGACTAAACACTGTTTAAATTTGTGAATTGGCCAAATACTCTGTCCAAAGAAAATACATTGTATGTTTGTATGTGTGTTTCTAACTATTGCTATTTATTCATATTTGTTCTTTTTTATTCTTTAAAGTTTAACAATTCATTCTTTATCTTAATATCTTTATATTTGTTTGGGGTTGGCTTTCTTCCCATTCATCTTTTTTATTGTACAGCAATCTTTCTCCTCAAAGCTACCACCTCTCTCTTTTCTTTCCTTCTTACTTTCTCTTCCCGCCCCCTTCTTCTCCACCATACTTCCTCTTCCTTTCTCCTTCTCCTCCTCTTTTCCTCCCTCTCTTGCCCTCACTCCTACATTTCCCTTCCCTTCCTTCATCCTTCTCTATTGCTGTAACTTTTTATGCATATGGACTACTCTGAGGGCTGAAAAAGTTATTTTTGACTGGTCCTCACACATTTGACCAGTCGTCGAACTTACGACTGTCCTCACATTTTACGTTTTTGCCCTATCTTGTCACCATGGTGAAGAGAAGCAGTTGTGAAATGAGTGACATGGTTGTTAAGAATGCTACAATGGGCATAAATGATGACCAGTCATAAGTGCGAAGACCGGTCAAAAGTGCGAGGACTTGTCAGAAATCACTTTTTTCAGTCCTCTGGGTAGTCCTTTTGTGCATATGGACTACTCAGAGGGCTGAAAAAGTTATTTTTGACTGGTCCTCGCACTTTTGACCAGTCCTTGAACTTATGACTGTCCTCATATTTTACATTTTTGCCCTATCTTGTCACCATAATGAAGAGAAGCAGTTGTGAAATGAGTGACACAGTTGTTAAGAATGCCACAATGGGCATAAATGTAAGAATGGTTATAAGTGTGAGGACCGGTCAAAAGTTTGAGGACCAGTCAGAAATGACTTTTTTCAGCCCTCTGAGTAGTCCCTATGCACATAGCCACAATCACCCAGTCACATGACCAGCTAGAAATGCCCACCCAGTCACATGACCACCAAGCCACACCCCAACTAAGCCACGCCCACAAAACCAGTTGTTAAAAAAATTGAATCCCACCACTGCCTATATTTAATTGGATGATTTATTTTGGTCTTGGTGTTTTAATTGCTTTATTTTCTGTATTGCATAATGCACTGAATAACTTAAAATGTAGTGGTCAAATCAGTAATATGCATATATTGTTGCAAATTGAATTACTATTGATATAGGTACAGCATCCAGTGAGCAATTGGACAGATGGAAGAATGTCAAAGTTTCTCTTTGGATAAAATTTCTTTGTATGCTGTTTTCCCTCTATTGATGTAGACATTCTGTTCAGACAGATCTTATATTCTATTGAGAGCTTCCTGAGAAGTATGAATAGATATATCTACAGGTTTTGCTTAACTTAATTGTTACTTCCTGCCGAATCCAACATGATTCTCAACTGTGATTCTCATAACAGCCATAACATTTGCATTAATAATGTCCAAAATTACTTATAAGTATATATTGACACATAGCTTTTTTTTTTTCTTTGCAGTTGTTGGGGAACCTAAACAATTGTATTTTTCCTGTCAGTCAAATAAGATGTCCAGAAAATTAATTAATATGTGGGACCTCGGGAAATGTTAAGTCAAGCAATGAGATTTGTCTTTATGTGCCATGATAAATTTATTTCAAAGGAAACACTACTTGTCTCTATAGTTGAATCTTCATGTTTAATTAGAAGCTATTAGCAAATAATTTTGAGAACAATGTCTGACTACTCTAATAATATATTTGGCTAAGAAAATTGATAAAAGCATCTTTACTGTTTTTAATTTAAATTAGGATGCTTTCTTTAAAAAATTGTCTAGACTTGACCTTGTGGAAAAATTGAACTACTAAACCATTGAGAAACATTTTCAAAGATAGACGGTTTTGATAATGCTCTTTCTAGATCATTATCAAAATTCCACTTGTGAAAGATAACGTAAAATAGAATCCTCTAAATCCAATATTATAAAAATAAAATATGCCTTGAATTTTTTTGGCTCATTTATAATTGATCAAGAGACTACTACCTTGTGGAAAAAATTACTTCATTCAACTAAACCCTCCAAGCACAGGTGTGTGAGTGTTATTTATGGCAGAAACAAAATGGAATAAATATTATTATAGGAATAGGTGTCATTATAAAATTTTAAGCTTCTTTTTCTAAAATTCCGAAGTTGCTAAAAGAACCATTGCAGTAAATTAATTTTGGTGCTCTTTTTATACATGACACCATTTAAATTCTTCATTGTTTTTATGAAGAAAGTATTATTTGAACTAGGAAATACTGTTCGTTTGTATTTGAAACAATACAAATATTAATTGTTTTTGAGCTATTTGCTGTGTAATATAGCTTGGCATTTGTCTCATTTATTAATTAAAGTAGTTTACTGGGCTATCCTTAACAGCTATTTGTGTAGTGTTAGTACATAGATTGACCTAAAACTCTCCCATATGTCAAACAACGAGGAAAAGATGTGGGCGTCTGGTAAGGCCTAGATATATCTCAGCCAAGGTTCTATGCATTGTAGTGTATAAAAGAAAGACTTGTTTGCCCTTAGCAAATTTGGTTACTATAGAGAGAGTTCTGTATATATATTTAACTGCACACAGATAAGGAATATAATGCCCAGGGTACCATATGTTCACAAAGGCCTTTCTTGGTATCTATTAGGTTCTTTACCTACCTCTAACATTTGCATATTTATTTAATTATTAATTTATTTTAATATCGTTAAGATCATAAAGTATTTAAATAATATAACTAATAAAAAATTCCACGTATCAGCACACCTTTTCTTTATAAAAATGCTTCAATATCAAAATAAAATAGTGACAGCTATCATTTATTGCTTTGTCTAGAAGCTTGTCCCTTTTCCATGGCAGAAAAGTGAGGGTGGATTAGAAAAGACTATTCTGAGGAACTTCAGAATGTGATGGAGATAGCATCATCATTTGCTTTCTGGGAAATAATTATATCCCCCCAGGGCAGGCATTTGTGACAATGCTAATGAGATATCTTCAAGTTGGTTCAGTGGGTTGTCTATATCTGATGTTTATGAGCACATAACTGTGAGTCATTGCAGACAGCCAGGGAGATGACCTTGGATAAAGAATCTGTTGGCCATTAGACAAACTCCAGGTGCAGTAGAAACATGTGTGAATTCCAGAAAGGTAGAATAGTATTATAAAGAGACTTTGAATAGCTCTTGCTCCCCTCTACTCCCAGCTATTCTCTGGGATAAAAAGGCAGGGAAGAGAAGATTTTAAAGATTCTGTTACTATAGCCTATTTCAATAAAATATAATTCTATTCTTCTTGCAGAATTTGTTTTTTGGTCTGGTCTAGTTTTACAGGGTTAAAGTTATTATAGCATGAGCAGGTGAAGGTACATGTGTCATATTGTCTAAATACAGATAAGTGTCTCTGCCATTGATAATGGTGTCCAAAGGCTAATCATTATGCTTGATGGGATTGAGATATAGCTATGAAACTCCACAACTGTTCACACCTGCTCCTCATAGCATATTCCTAGTGGGTAATCTATAAAACTAGTCTCTTAACATGTATGATATTAAAACAACCAAGGAGTATAAAAGTGTTCCATTAAAGTTTTTAATCAAATTTTATGCTTTCCTTCTCCTTTTTTAACACAATACTTCTCATTTTGACAAAGGAATTAAAGCAGAGTTTTCATTTTATCTCACTGTAAAGTCAAACGTGAAAGGGGACTTCCTATATAATAAATGATGTAATTTTTATGGTGTGCATTAAAACTTCATAAAGAAGTAGAACCTGCTTTCCTCACTACAAGACAAAGTCAGTGATTTTTTTCTTCATCTTTTTGCAAATGGAAGATGCTAAGTACTAAGTCTGATTCAACAATTTTTCTTTAAAGTTCTCACAATAGCATAATATATTAATCATCATGTCTCTTTTCATTTGTAAATTAATCAAAGTGACTGCCTTTTAATGTGGATTCCTCACTAAGCTGCAGTTGGAAACTATTTTATATCCTGATAAATAAACCTTGAATATTTCCTTTTAAAAGAAGAAAACAGATGTAATTATTAAACCACCTTGTATTCAGAATAATTGCTGATAGAACATGGTTTCTTTGTAGAGGGAATCACTGAATATTAATACAAATGTAAAAGTAAAACATTTTTTGCTATAACCATACCACATCTCCCCCCCCCGCCGCCCTTACATATACACCAGTGATGGGTTTCAAATTTTTTTACTACTGGTTCTGTGGGCATGGCTTGGTGGGCATGGTGTGGCTTGGTGGGTGTGGCTTGGTGGCGTGGCAGGAGAAGGATACTGTGAAATCTCCATTCCCTCTCCAATCCAGAGGAAGGTTACTGCAAAATCCCTATTTCCTCCTGATCATCTGGGACTTGGGAGGCAGAGAATAGATGGGGGTGGGGCCAGTCAGAATTTTTACTACCAGTTCTCCAAACTACTCAGAATTTCCGCTACTGGTTCTCCAGAAATTGTCAGAACCTGCTGAAACCCACCTCTGATACACAGAGAGAAAGAGAGAGTTCTCAGCACTCATTTTGCTACAATATTTTAAAAGGCCATTAAATGACTAGCTGCATAGTACTATTATCTCCTATTATCTTTTATAGAATATGTAATTCTTACATAAAATATGCACACTAGTGTGGAAACCAGTGTGGAATACTCATCAAATGGATATTTTTTTTGAAAGGGTATATTTTTAAATTTATTTATCAGAAGTAGATTTCTAGTTGGCCCAATTCTTTCATTTGTCATTTTATTTTATTATTTATTATGTCAGATTTTTTAAAGAACATTTTCTTTTTCTGTCATTCCTTGGAGCTGTCTGTTGGGGGTCTGAATCACATGATAACTGCACCAATGGAACTCTTAAAAAAAAAGTCTGGTGCTGCTTTAAGAATCCTGTCTATTTCCAATAGCAGAGAGAGAGAGAGAGAGAGAGAGAGAGAGAGAGAGAGAGAGGGACAGACAGATATACAGAGAAGGATTTTGCAAGCTGAATCAAAGTACAAGTTTTTATTGTCATCAGGACTTCAGCAAACTTCTTGTTAATCCATAAACATGTTGAAGTTTTTCTTTAACTTTCCATTAAATTCTGAGTTAGATAAATCATTGCTATAATACAATGAAGTTTCATTCTTAGGTAAATTTTCTCTTGTAAAAGTAAAGTTTAGTTACGGTGAATCCAATTCTACATAACTCACTAAACATCAACCTTTCTAACAAAACCTCAAATTCCAAATGCTTTTGTAAATTTCATTCCATATCTTTCTTACCTGGAGATGCTTCATGAATTATGGAAATTTTAGCATGTTAAAAGTGCCCTTTCCTGTTTTTGTTTTTTGTTGTAGATAGGAATTCATTTAGCATTTCAGCCATCTTCACCTGAAGATAGAAAGTTTTCTAATCAATCTATCATTTGAAAGCTATTTGTCTCATGGATTTAAAAAAAAAAATGCCTGACTTTTTTATCTCCACAACTACTGAGCATCACAGATGTATTTTTTTTTACAAAAACACATATACTAAAAATATAACTGTTTTGTTTTCTTCTCTGATGCACAGTGCAGAAATAATTGTGTGAGATTTTGTGACCATTTTTATTTGAACAAGAAAGCATGCTCAGTTATTTGTAGTTAGTATTGCATTGAATTCCAGACATCTTTTTTCAAAATCACATATTACAGGTGAAAATTCTTCGAAAAAGTTTTTATTTTTGCCACAGGCAAGGATGGAGAACCTACAGCTTCTGTAACTTAGCATTGGTTTTATTGGCTGGTTTTACTTTAGTAAATAATAACTCAGCAATTATTCAACAACATCTGGAGTATTCTGGGTTGCCCACCCAAGCTAGATGCTGTGAGAAAGACAAAATCTTTGCAAATCTAGGCTGTATGATAAATAGAATCTTGTAAAAAAATTATCTACAGTGATTCTCTTTGACAAACACATCCTTTGTAAATGGAAATAAAGGTACTTTCATTCAGAGTCTGAACAATAAATTCAACCTCCCTGGAGCTTTGGAGAAAGGCCAGCAATTGATGCTGTTTAAACTTGTTCCCCGTGGTCTGATTGAAATTCCACACGTAGACTGTTCTACCACTAAAACATACAAAAAAGCAAAATATCACACCCTGCTTTGCAAGACTGCAAAAATATTGAGAAAGACCATTGAAGGAATCTGCCCGTGGGAAACTTTTTTTTTTAATTTGCACTAAATAAAATGTCTTCTATTAATTATCTCGAAGCACATAACCATGGCATTTTGTCTAACAGAATAAGCATGCCCTCCAGTGACTAGATAATGCTGTCCAATTTGATTTTTATATGCTGGCTTTGACATTGAGATAAGACGTGGCTTGTTTTAACCATGTTTGTTCAATCAATTGCAATGACTGCATTTACACATAACAATTAGTCGAATTGAAAAAAAAAGTATTTGATGGCCTAGTGTGTTATTCCAAACCAGTCACTGATCTATTCAGTTCATCAAATCAGATTAAGTTCCTGTTCTACTATTGTGTCATTTTAATTCTGCTGCTTGATTTTACTTTGCCTTGTCTTGCCTGGTAATGGATACACAGATCCCACTTAGCCTTAGAAAGAAATAAGTATAAATAATTCCTGGCATCTGTATTTTCAAAATCAGTGCCTCTTTAATGAAGATTATGCTAGTTATCTGGGGCAAATAGAAACCATTTACTCTAGGCCAGTGTTTCTCAACCTTGGTAGCTTGAAGTCCACCCATCTTCAAGCTTCAAGGTTGAGAAACACTGCTCTAGGCATTATCTAATTTCACCAAGAAGGGTACAAGTTAAAAAAAGTCAAGAGGCCAGCAGTGTCCATGCAATTAAAACCCCACACTTTTTTTTTTACAAGGGTCACACATGCTCTGGATATAAAAAAAGAGGTCAAATTTCACCTGCCAAGATTGTGGTTATCATTTTGACTCTGATTTGTAATGGATTATTAGCAGATCAACCTGTATTTTTTTTCTTTTTATCCTCCTTATACAGTTAATCCTCAAGGTACAATGGATCATTTAATGACTGTTCAAAGTTACAACAGATGCCCCACCCCCCAAAAAACTATGTATGACCCTGTTTTAAAGTTAAGAATTCCTCAGAATCCTACTTTGCCCAGTACAGCATCACAGATTTCACAACAGGTTGAAAAAAAGGCTGCTGGAATACTTACACACCATCTCTCCTTCCCAGCCTCCTGAATTCTATTGATCTTCAGAAGGTAAGGGGATTGTGAGGGTGGAATCAGTGGTGGGTTTTAAAATTTTTTACTATCGGTTCTGTGGGTGTGGCTTGGTGGATGTGGCTTGGTGGACGTGGCTTGGTGGACGTGGCAGGGGATGGATACTGTAAAATCTCAATTCCCTCCCCAATCCAGGGGAAGGTACTGCAAAATCCCCATTTCCTCCTGATCAGTTGGGACTTAGGAGACAGAGTATAGATGGGGGCATGGGCAGTCAGAATTTTTACTACCAGTTCTCTGAACTACTCAAAATTTCTACTACTGGTTCTCCAGAACTGGTCAGAACCTGCTGAAATCCACCTCTGGGAGGAAGTGGCTATGGGGGCCCCAAGGGTGGGAACAGAACACAGGATATCTCAGGAGTGGGGCTACTTTTCCCTCTACCAGATTCCAAACGGCCCTTTTCCACTCCTCACAATCCCACTTACCTTCTTTCTGTCAAAGTTGCTTTGCTGAGTTATTCCATAGAGTACAAACTTTTCCTCCTCATGCTGAATAGAAAAGCCTGGGTTTTGCAACTTAACCTGGCTGTTCTGACACCAAGAACAATGAAACAATTTTACCCAGTACAGCAGCTCAAGTTTCACAACAGGATGCAAAGAGACTGGTGGAATACTCACATGTGCACTTGTCCTTCCCAGCCTTCTGAATTCTGCAGATCTTCAGAAAATAAGCACAGGATTGTGAGGGATGGAAGTGGGTATGGAGACCCCAAGGGTAGGAAGCGGAGCACGGGTATTTCAGGGGGTGGGGGGAGGCCTTTGGAGGCTCAAGGCAGGCATTCCTGAGACATGCCATGTGCACTTAATGACCCGTGCATTTGTCTAAATTATGCATTGGGCGGGAGTCAGGATGAGATTCTTTCACTTAATGAATTTCATTTAAGATCCTCCTGCCTTACAACCATAATGGGCAGGTTCCATTAATGAGGATTACTTATATCTTGTTTAGCACTGAAATAAGGAAGAATTCAAACTAAGCATGCATATACTTACACCTTGATTGTCTTAATAATAACAAAGTATAATCAACACCTTTTATTTTCTCCAGGGAAGTGCTTTTTATAATGGGTACAAGTGTACACTTAGTACACTTAAATAATGAAACAAAGACTTGGAAGGCCAACAAGATCAGTCTGCTCTCATAAGAATGTTTCTTTCTTTCTTTTTTTTTTTTTTAGAAATCAAACTCCTCCCTTCAAAGCAGCAAGATACTTACAGTACATCGTATAACTGTTCCCAAAAATCTGAAGGTTACTAGCTTTAGCATGCTGCAATGCACTTCCCACAATAGTTTTGGAGGGTTGATATTTAAAAAATTCATACAAGCTGAGATGGTGGCCATGTGGACAAGGGACTATCAAAACTATATGTCATGTCCTAGTATAATGTAAATGTATTCCAGAAAGACTCGTGAACCCACTTCATAACACCTCACCTGACAAAATACCCAGGAAACACTGATTTTTTTTTTATTGAAAAAGTTTTACATTACAATTTATTTTTAAAACCCCTTCCCCATCCCAACCCCCTACCAACCCCACCCTATCCCCCCCGTCCCTCCCCAATCCCCCCCTTGACTTCCGCTATTAAACAAACATCAACATTAACATATTTAACAATTTTTAAAGGTGAGATCCCTCTAAAAAAAAACTATAACCTTATTTGAAAACCAATTTTAACCTTAAGTAATAAAAAAGTTTTTCTTTTGAACCAATATATAACAACAATCAAATGTAAAGAACACTCAACTCTTAACAATCTAATTAAAAAATCTAGTGAAATAATTTTGAGCATCATAAGATTTAAATTGAATTATCCTGCCAATACTATAAATATATAACATTAACTATAATTCCCATATATCAAATATATATATCAAAATCAAAATCAGATAATACATAGTACATTTCTCTTTAACATTTAGTCCAATTATTAAACTTATAAATTCAATTACATAAAATATGATAAAAGATCTAAAATTATCAAATTCAATACATTTCATAGTATATTTTTCTTTAAAAATAAATCTAATTATTAAAATTAGAAATTCAATTACATAAAATATAATAAAAATCCAAAATTATCAAATTCAATACATTTCATAATACATTTCTCTTTAAAATTAAGTCTAAATATTAAAAATATAAATTCAATTTCATAAAATATAATAAGAATTAAAAATTATCAAATTCAATACATTTCTCTTTTAAGTTAATTCTAAATATGAAAAATATAAATTCAGGTAAGTGCTAATTGAAACTTCTTACTTTGATATTTATTCTTTATGTATTCTACCCATTTCTTCCACTCCTTAGCAAAAACTTCATGGGTCCTTTCTTTTAGGTATGCAGAAATTTTAGCCATCTCTACCAAATTAGACATCTTCAATATCCATTCCTCTATGGTAGGTACATTATCTTTCTTCCAGTATTGACCTATCAATAATCTAGCTGCGGTAATCATATGTAAAATTAATCTAGTGTCAGTTACTGAACAACCCTTAACTATTCCCAACAAAAAAAGCTGAGGAGAAAACTCCAGCTTCTTCTTCAAAATGTTCTGCATTACCCACCATAGTTTAATCCAAAATGCTTTCAATTTTCTGCATGTCCACCAAATATGAAAGTATGTTGCGTCCAAACAATCACACCTCCAACATTTAGGTTGAACATTTGGATACATACATGATAACTTTTTAGGATCTAAATGCCATCTGTAAAACATCTTATAAAAATTTTCCCTCAAATTCTGTGCTTGTGTAAATTTAACATTCTGGACCCAAATCTTTTCCCAAGTTTCCAACATTACTGGTTCTGCAAAATTCTGTGCCCATTTTATCATACAGTCTTTAACTAATTCACCCTCTGAATCTCTTTCTAACAGTAAATTATACACTCGTTTAATATGCATCGGCCCTTTACATTTTATCTGGGTCACCAAATCTTCTTCATGTAACATTAATCCAATTTTCTGGTCTTTTCTCCATCTTGCTTGAAGTTGAAAATACTGCATCCAAGTTAGGTTCACTCCTTCTTCCAACAGGATATCCAAAGATTTCAAACGCCATCTGCCCCCATCATTAAAAAGTATCTCTTTGTACAACAACCCCCCGAGTGACTTTATATTTGGCATAATATGCCCAAGATCCAACCACAAAGGTATTTTATAATCCAATTGAAGCTGGTGCTTCTTCCAAACTCTCATCAAAGCATGTCTTAAAATATGCTTGTTAAATACACTGTCCCTCATATCATCATAAAGTAGATATGCGTGCCATCCAAATTGCAAACCATGGCCTTCTACGTTCAGAATTTCTCTTTTAGTTATTCCAATCCAATCTCCAACTTGTGTCAACACTGCTGCTTCATAATATAAACGTAGATTTATGGCCACCTCTTTCAGGAGCATCTTGCATGATCTTAAGTTTAACTTTTGGTTTTTTCCCCTTCCAGATAAATTTATTTAAACCTGCTTGCCATTCCATCAAAAACTTGTCATTTCTAAGCACCGGAATCATTTGAAACAAAAACAGAAATCTAGGTAGAACGTTCATCTTAACAGCTGCTATTCTACCAAGCAAAGATAGTTGCAGCTTCTTCCATGTTTCAAGATCCTTTTGAATCTTATGCCAAAGTTCCTCATAATTATTTTGAAAAAGTTTTATATTAGATGCTGCAACTTGAACCCCTAGATATTTCACCTTTGTAGCTATTTCAAAGCCTGCCACCCTTTCAAGTTCATTCCTTTGTGGTTCCAACATGTTTTTGACTATCATCTTAGTCTTTTTCTGGTTCAGGCTAAAACCTGAAACCAGACCATATTCCTCTATAATATTTTTCATCTGGATGATTGATTCCAAAGGCCGTGTTAGGGTAACAACCAGATCATCTGCGAATGCCTTTGTTCTGTAATCTCTTTGCCTTACAACTATTCCCTTCAGTTTGTCCGAGTCCCGTAGAGCATTCAGCAGCACTTCCAAGGTCAAAATAAACAGTAATGGAGATAATGGACAGCCTTGTCTTGTTCCTTTCTGTATGTTAAAATTGGTAGTCAAACTGCCATTAATAATAATTTGTGCCGTCTGTTCTTGATAAATTGCCGAAATCGCTTGTATAAACTGTGCCCCAAAGTCCATTTTGTGCAAAGTCTTTTTTAGAAAGTCCCAGTTGACTCGATCAAAGGCTTTCTCCGCATCCAAAAACACCAGCACCGCAGAGATCTGTTTTTTTTCCTCAAAATATTCCAACAAATCTATGAGTTGCCTGACATTGTCCTTCATATGTCTACCTTCTATAAATCCTGCTTGGTCTTCATGAATCACATCTTGAATAACTGGCATCAATCTGTTGGCTAATACTTTGGCATAAATTTTATAATCCGTATTCAGGAGAGATATTGGTCTAAAATTTTCAGGTTTGACAGATTCTTCTTCTTTAGGTATCAGTGAAATAAAGGCCGTCTTCCACGAGGTGGGTATTTTACCCCCCTGCTGAATATTACAAAATAAATCCTTAAGATGCTCAACCAATTCCTCTTGTAAAGTCTTATAATATACTGCCGTCAAGCCATCTGTCCCAGGAGCTTTAGATAATTTCAGTTGTTTTATTGCGTATAAAATCTCTTCTGATGTTATGGGTCGATTCAACCTATCACTCTGTGTACTTGAAATTTTTGTAACTCTCTTCTTCTGCAGGTATTCATCGATAAGATCATCTTTAATTTTATCAGCTTGGTACAATTTAGAATAATAGGCTAAGAAAGCTTGATGTACTAAATTTTGCTGATGCACTTGTTTCCCTTTATACTCAATAGTGTTTATCATATGAGAACTTTGTTGTTTCCTCAAAGTATAAGCCAACCATCTGCCAGGTTTATTAGCGTTGCAAAAAGTATTATGTTTGGCAAATTGCAGATTAGTTGCTGTTTGATCCACCATCAATATTTGAAATTGATCTTTCAAGAGTTTTATCGTTAATTGTACCTTTTCATAAGTCGGATTTTTAATAAGCAATTGCTCTTTCTCCTTTATCTCTACCTCCAGATCTATTCTTGACTTCTGCCGTATTGATCTGTATTTATAATTCATATGGATCAGTACACCCCTCATATAAGCCTTGCATGCATCCCATACTATCTCAATAGGTGTACCTTTATTCAAATTAATATCAAAAAATTCTTTAACATGTTTCTTAAGGTCCATAATGTACTTTTCATATCTAAATAGATTTTCGTTCATACGCCAAGATCTCCTTTCTCTCTTACCCAAATTTATCTCCATCCACACCGGACTATGATCCGTTAAAGATCTAGGAAATATTTTTGTCTTAGTCGCTATAGTGAGTAAATCAGTAATAGCCAGCATAAAATCAATTCTCGAGAAAGATTTGTGTCTATCAGAAAAAAAGGTAAAATCCAATTCCTTGGGATGATGAATTCTCCAAACATCCTTCAACTCCAATTCTTCTTTCAATGAAAAAAAGGTCGATGGTAACTTATTCCCTTTCTTGGCAGGCGTCTTTTTATCAAGCGTTGCATCAATCACCCCGTTCCAGTCACCCATGATCAAAAAGGACTTATAATTCCACTGCAATATTTTATCGTTCAACATTTTATAAAAACTTTCCTGCTGCTGGTTCGGGGCATAAATGCCAATTAAAAGTATCGAAACATTCTGTACATTTATTTCAACTGCAATATATCTCCCCTCATCATCCGCTTCTATAAGTTTAGCTGGTATTCTTTTAGAAATATAAAAAACAAGTCCATTCCTTTTAACCGAACTAGAAGATATAAAATGTGATCCAATTTTGGAAATTAAGAATTTCTGGTCCTGGGTTCTAATATGGGTTTCCTGCAAACAAACAACATCATTTTTATATTGCTTCAAGTAGTGAAATATTTTTCTTCTTTTCTGTGGTGAGTTCAGACCATTCACGTTCCATGATAAAAATCTGAGTGTCATTCTGAGAGTGGATGAAGCCCTTTGAGCATTTGACGAAGACTCTCACCCACCGCCGATGTCTTCGGTTTCGCCCCTCCCACAGCTTCAGAGTATAATTTTTTCCCTTTTGTTCCATTCTCTTCCTGTGGTATCTTCCCCAGATGTGCCTCCAATCTTTGCTTTCCTGCGGCTCGAATTATACGTTGGTCCTTAGGTTCTTGCATCAGTAAATCCAGATCAGGCTCCACCTCTCTTGTAGCTCTAGATTGCTTTGGTTTAACCTCAAGAAATTCTATTAACGAGTCCTCTGAGAAACCTCCTACAGCCCCTAAAATTTCCTCCCTTGGAACTTCTTGATTTGCCTGTCCTTCTTTTGACGAAATTACTCCTTGAATCCCCTCTTCAGGAGCCTTCTCAACTGAAATATCTTCAATAGGTAAAAGTGTAGACGAACGAGGTGATATTAAAATTTTTTTCAAGACATTGTTGTAAAACTGTTCCGCCTTCTCCACAGAATTAATGCGATATCTTACATCCTCATGTCGCAAAATGATACCAACAGGAACATCCCATCTAAATGGGATCTGACGCTTTTTCAACTCATTCACAAGAAAGCCAAAATCTTTCCGATCCCTTAACATCTTTGGTGGTAACTCTTTGTAAACACCAATTTGGTTGCCATCATGTTGAACCGTAGTATGAAAAGAACTCTGCAAAATGTCATTTCTCAGTTTCCTCTCAGTAAAGTAAATCACCACATCTCTTGGCAAATTCCTCTGTCTCGCTATGCGTGAGTTAGCTCTGTACAGCTTGTCAATTCTATTATCAATCACATCTGGTTCAGCTTTTAAAATCTTAGCCAACACCTCCACACAGGTTGCCCTCAGGTTCTCTCTATTATTCTCCCTTAAGCCTCTTAGTCTTATGGCATACGAAACACTGATTTTTTTAATGTACAATTGCTAGTATCAGATCAGTATGACATAATTTCTTGAATTGTAGTTAAATTTTGTTCTACAGTCTGCAAAATTAGGCAGATTTTGATTGCCCACTGACAATTCACCCCTAACTATAGTCTATTATCTTATATTTTTCCCATTATTATTATTATTATTATTATTATTATTATTATTATTATTATTATTATTATTATTAAATTCTTCTTTTTATAATGTTGGATTGTGACCATAATAAAATTATTATAATTATTAGCTTTTTTCCCTTTCCTTTCTAATGGCATGTTCCAACTTCCACCTGTTTTATAAATTTGATTCTGTTTCCTTGATGCTTACATTGTGATTAAAGTGTTGAAATATATTTACATCCAAGATAGATACATGATGAAGATCCAGGAACACAATTTTAAGAGTCAGAGCCAAACATTCAAAAAAAAAAAAAAAATGGGGCAGAAAATAATAGGAAGCTGACCTTCAAGCTAGAGGGTGAATACAGTTTTCATCTCAGGTGAGTAGTATTTTTTCTTTCTCAGCAAATCATCACCGTATTCCTTTGGGAATTTCTGTATTTATTATTGTGACAATTGTATGGCTAGTGAGAATATGTTTTATTTTCACTTTGAAGATCTCTTTACATAAGCCACTGTTTCTCTGGAACTAGAGCCCATGGGGATTATACTATAACTCTCACTTGAACTTGACTCAGGTTATAAAAATACTGTTTGAAATTCAGGGGCAATCTTGTTCTTTTTTGCTCTTTCATTTAGAATGTGAATCTTACAGGACAACTAATTAGGACATTCAAGTAGTTTCCAGGCAATTTTGCATCGTGGTTAATCAGATGTGAGCTACATGATCACAATGGGCTTACTAAGCAAAAGTACTTTTAAAACTTTTCTTGGTTTATGTACTTTTCAAATTACTGTTTTACTTATGAATCCATTACTCTCTCCTAGTCCCCAATTAATTTAGGAGTCATTATACCGGGACAGAGCTGGGGATGCACTTTTTATAATTTTTGTTCCCATTAATTGGAGACTTGGAGAACCTTCTACTCTTCTTTGGCTCCCCAACAGATTTGTTTCGTCTTTTGGGATCAAATAATACATTCAGGAATATATTCACCAATAGTCCTCAATTTATCGATCATTGAAAATTATTACAGATCCAAGATGAGTGCTCTACAAACTGTAAAACACTTCAGGTTGTAAAATGGGGTGCAACCTTCTCCCATAGTCACACAATGGTGTTTTGGGCACTTGGCAATCAGCTAATCTTTATGGCCAGTTGCAGCATCTTGTGGTCAAATAAGCATGATCTGTGATGTATTTTTCTGGTTTCCAGCAAAAGATCCTCATTTGGAAGAATGGGTTCACATTCTTGCTTAATGTTGATGATGATTTGTTTAATCACCACCACAAAGATTGTTGTAAAATGGGGTCCAGTCACATGGCTGCATCAACATGACCATAAACTTAGCAACTAGAAATCTGACTCCAATTGTAGTCAAGGACTCTCTGTACTTATTTGTTGTATTAAGCTTTGCAGTAGCTGATGTAGCTTTCCTTTCTCCATCACTACACAATGATGACTTTGTCACAAAGGAAGGGTAGAAAAGCTGGATAGGATAGCCTTTCTTGTTATTTTATGCCTTTTAAAAAGAAAGCTGTTAGTAAACTAAAATAGCAATAAAGCTACTATACTAATCCAAGCCATTTTTTGTTCTTTTTGAAAACACAGAAGCTCTATTAAAACTGCTGATCATTGTTATTTGCAGAAATAGAGGTCATACAGCATTTGAGGAAACAAGCTCAGAAATGTAGCAATTGTTAAATGCAGCGCAAAGGACGTGTGTGGTATTGTTTGGGGAAAACAGCTCTACATCTATGGTTTTTTAAAAAAGGAAATCAATTATTAAATATTAAAGGCACAGCTGATAGCCAAAAAAGGCCAGATCTCAATTTTTGAAGAGTTTTGTTTATTTAAAAAAATGTTTACCACAAGCGCTGTACTCATTTTACTTTATTAACATCTTTTTCTTTCTTATTGCTTGAAATCTAAAACCTTAATGATAATTTGATTGGTAGCTATTAGAGATTTGATTGCTCGTTGTTCATTATCTTCAAGAACAAGGTACGACCATCATAAACTGGCCATGGATCAGCATTTTAGTGCTAAATGGCATTCATGGTTCAAGGATGATTACTACAACTAATTTAAGAATGATCAATCATTTGACTGACTTGTATTTGTTTCATTAACAGGCCAGAAACATAACAATGAAAAATTTAAAATTTGACTGTCAGAGATGGAGAATCCAGTGCCAGTTCTTTGAGATAGAAAAGGTTAGGAATCAGACCTCACAAGGATTTTTTTTTTTACTGCACTTTACTGTTGTAGGGCACTAGGCAGGTGTTCTTAACAATTTTTGTACCTTGGACCCTTTGAGAGTGTGGCAAAACCTATGGATCCCTTTTTAGGAGAAAATAATATTTTAAGTATGTGTCATGTTTCCCTGAAAATAAGACCCTGTCTTATATTTTTTTGAACCCTGAAATAAGAGCTTGGCCTTATTGTCATGCATTCAAAAGCCTGATTGGGTTTATTATCATTATTATCTTATTTTGGAGGAAACAGGGTAAAACAAATATCTAGATATAGATTGTAATACAAAAGAAACCAACTAAATACACTTATCAAAATATTTTTAAAAAAATATGTAATATAGAAATGCATATACTGCTTTATTAATCAATTCCAGGAAAACATAAATTATAGATAGATGATAGATAGATAGATAGATAGATGATAGATAGATAGATAGATAGATAGATAGATAGATAGATAGATAGATAGATAGATAGATAGATAGACAGAGATATGAGAGAGAGAGAGAGAGAAACAGAGAGAGACAGAATGAGAGAGAGAGAGAGAGAGAAAGACAGACAGACAGACAGACAGACAGAAAGAGAGAGAGACAGAGACAGAGACAGAAAGAGTTACTGTGCCCATCTAAATGTATTATGGGTAACTCCCTGAAATCTTTCCCCAATCCTCTGGAAGCCATGAATCAAGACAAGAATGTCTGCTGTAGAATACAATAGCAGAATTTTGAAAATTTGCTGTCTTCTCCTATATGGTACAGAATCAATGTGGAGCTATTTTTAATCTCTTCTTCACACTTATCGCTTTCCCAGAGCTGAGATTTTATTTACTGATTCTGTCATCTGTTAATGATTTTCACTATCCTCTTTTATCTCTGCTTCTTCCTATACCCTTGGCCTGAACTGAATCTGTTTGCAGCCTCTTAGCTCCCAAAATAATGGATAAACTCAGTGGTAATTTTTGGCAACAGACTTTTTTGCTTTGGATACAGGAGAGAAAGTGGCATAAAATAGACTAGAGCAGATCTTTTCTCCTCTAAACTAGCTAGTGCACATCTATGCAGGGAAGCTGATGGCTGTAAAAATTGATGAATGATTTATTTACTACAGTCTAATTAATTTCTATTTGTGGAATGAATAGGGATGCCATCTTTCTTGACCTAAGGAAAAAAGCATTTAGGTGATATTTATTCCTTGTAAATCTTGTCATTCTTATTTCATTTTCTTCTCTCTTTTTTGCGGTTTGATTTTTAATCAAATGAGTAGTTTTTAAAATACTCTATGAACAACTGCTTTGTCTTATACTGGAAACAAATGGTTTGCTCAGAAGAAAGAACAACAGTGATATGAATAGCTACTATTAAATAGTTGGCAGCTGGATTCTTGTGACTACAGGAGGGACTACAAAAGTACAGTTTAGCAACATAAATACAAATCAGAACACTTGAAGCAATCTCAAGCTTTGGGTTCTAGCAGAGCAGCTGCCATCAAAGCCAGCCAGCACTGTCAAAATCAAAGGAAACAACATGTTAAAATATTTATAGGATCTCATGGTGCCTTCCTAACTATAAAAGCAAGATGAAACAAGAAACCAAGTTGAAAAAAATATTTAAAACTTATAGCAGTAAACAAGTAGGCTTGACATGGGCAAACGCATGGTCAATCTGTGGACAAGCGGCCCTGAGATTAAAGCAAGAAGTCAGATCTTCAACTGGTGATAAAAGGCAGATAAATTCAGCACTTTCCTAGTCTCTTGCAGAAAGGCATAGTAGATTGGGCTGCCATGGGACAGAAAATGCCTTTTGCTTTGCTTTTCAGTCCTGGACACTAAAAATCCCATCCCCACCACATCACTACATCATTTCTGTCAGCCCTCCCAGGTAAATCAGTCTGGTCATATAACAAGATAAATCAATTTTACTTTATTTTAAGGCCACAAGCTCTTATTTCAGGGTTCAAAAAAATATAAGACAGGGTCTTATTTTCAGGGAAACACAACACATACTTAAAATATTTTTTTCTCCTAAAAAGGGATCCATAGATTTTGCCACATTCTCAAAGGGCCACATTAACAGAATCTTGCAAGTTTGAAATATAGGTATTCCTCGACTTATGATCACAGTTGAGCCCAAAATTTATGTTGCTAAGTGAGAGACTTGTTAAGTGAGTTCTTCTCCATTTGATGACTTTTCTTGCCACATTTGTTAAATGAATCACTGCAGTTGTTAAGTTAGGAACAAATTGTTAAGTGAATCTGGCTTATCCATTGACTTTGCTTGTCAGAAGGTCACAAAAGGTGATCACATGACTCTGGGACACTGTAATCGTCATAAATCTGAACCAGTTTTCAAGCATTTGAATGTATATCACATGACCTTGGGGATGCTGCAGTGGTCATAAGTGTGAAAAATTGTCATGTCATTTTTTTCACTGCTGTTGTAATTCCAAGCGGTCACCAAAAAAGCTGTTGTAAATCAAGGACTACCTGTACAAACTTTCCATTACTTTCCATTACTTTTAACACCTAAAAAAAAAAATAAGCAGGTCCTTCCGCCTTTCTCTGTTAAGCCACTTGGGGCCTCTGCAGGGGTGGCCTGCTGGGAGTTCACAGGGGTTCAGGAGAACCTCTAGCTAAGATTCTGTGCAGTTTGGAGAACTCCCAAATCCCACTCCTGGCTGGCCTCGTCCACCCTGCCCCTCCCACGGTCCCCATGTGGCCTGTTTTGGATGCAGATAAGTGCAGGGTTCACGTGGAGGCTCGGGGACGGCAAAAAATGGGGCTACTGGATGTTTGTGAAACAGGCCATTTCCAGCCGCCAGAGGGCCTCCAAAGCCTTCCCGGAGGTTCAAAAAAAGCCTCCGGAGCCTGAGGAGGGCAAAAGCACCCCCCCTGCCATGGTGCAGGAAGCCAACTAGGCCACGCCCACCATAGCCACACCCACCCAGCAACCAGGCAGAGAACCCCTTGCTAAAATTTTTGAAGCCCATCCCTGAGCCTCTGCCTCTCTTCTCTGATGGATTCCGAAGTAGCATGTCTTCAAGGGATGGGTTCCACTTACATTTACTACTGGTTCATCGCGAGAGCGCACGTGCATGCTTGCTTCACTCACGTGTGTGCACGGTCTTGGTGTGCAGATCACCAATGATGATATTGTGCCAGTGGGTGGAGCCCTACCAGTTCTATAGAACCAGACAAAACCAGGAGCAACCCCCCATGATCTCTTCCCTTCATTCCTTCATGTCACTCACAAATTCCACTAAAATATCTGAGAATGTTTTCCTTTGCAATTTCTAGAGTTCTTTAGCATGGTTCTTTCTCCTTGTTTAAGATAAAGTGAACCAAGGATTGGAGATTATCATATTCACCAGAAATCCGAAATCTCCCCATGATTTATGTTTTTACTATATAAATGTTTGTTAACTCCTGTAGTTAACTCTTTTAAATTAGTTTTTTTACCATCTAAATACCCACGTCTCTGAATTGTGTTTATCAACTTTATAAATGCTCTTCATGAAAGACCAGTTTCTGGATCATTCACAGTTAAAATATATGAGGGCAAAAGAAACCTATTTATTTAAGAAATCAAACCAATGAACACAGTACATTTCTTGTCACATTTGCTCTGCTCTGTTAATCTCCATTTTTCAAAGATGAATAGGATATTGACTATATATCTCAGTCAACAATCAATCTTTCTCTCTCACTATGTATGTGTACCTCTGTGTATGTTTGTGTGTGTATTCATAGATTTCATATGTCTTTGCTAGGGTATTATTATTCTCCGAGAATATTATTGCATGAATAAGTCAAGAGAAGTTACATTATATATACAACTAGAGACCAGTTTTAAATGTGTTTTAATTGTAGCATTACCTCATATCAACAAAGTTTGCTTTGAGCAAATGTAACCCTCTGTGTTATGCAATAACAAAATATATTATTATTAAAACATTCCAACTAAATAAGAAGTCCATTATCTTGCTTATATTTTAAGTAAGTGCACAGAAACAAAATCTGAATGAAGGCAATATTTAATATAATTGTGACAATAATTGAAAACAACAGTAATACCAACATTCTTTAATGTAATTTCTATACATTCTACATGAATGTATAAAGTAATATTTCAGTTACTTTATACTTGACTATACTTGACTATAATTGTACAAGATGTTTGGATGGAAAGATGGATGGATGGATGGATCTATGTGAGAGATAAGAAAGGGATGGGGGGGGTGGGGAGAGAGAGAGATTGATTTTCATTTGCCTGTGATTCTGGGTGATATACACAGTTAACACCAGGGGAGGGCTGCACCAAGGGAGGCTCATTCAATCTCATTGTACACATGTTGTCCATTGACAATAAAGTTTTGATTTGATTTGATTTTAATGAATGATATTTTCAGCTCCATTAATGACTCCACCCCTCCATGCATTTTATCTTTGTAACCTCAATTCTGAAATTCACAGTCCAATCTTTATCCTATTTTATATCAAATCAAGATCTTATTTTTTTTTTTAAAAGAAGCTTGGACATTCATGTTGATCTTGCCCTTGGTCTTTCATCCAATTTGTCTATCCAGGCTGATTAATTTTGGCCTTTATACTAAGATAATATTTCTCCTTTTCAGAGTTAGCACTTCATCATTGCATTCTGTGGTTATTAAGCTCTGATATTTACACTGTTTGATTATATATAAAACAGGTCTCTTATGGATGGTAACCTTTTCATTTTTATCTCCTTAGATAATGCAAATGCTAGAAAGGCAGTTTCACCATAATGCAGTATTGTCAGCAACACAGTTTCTGATTCAATGTTCATTATCAGTATAATAATTTAAACTGAAGTACCTTCCTCAATTATGTTTCTTCCTACTTTATTTTTCAGTTTCCCATGTGAATTGGAAGGCTGTTTGGAATTTACAATAGCAATAATAGCTATTTATTCAAGTATTATTCACTATTTAATACATTTTTAAAGAAAGAAAATCATTAGGTTTTGTTAAAGGCAGTTATGGGAAATCAGAAGTCACTTTTTTAAAAATGTCAAATCTGTGCTCATGGCACACAGTTTGATTGCTTGTAGATATTTATTTTCTGGAAGCAAATATTCAGTATATTACCCTCTAAAATATTGGAACAGTAATCAAATAGTCAAATATGTTTTCTTTTCTTTCTTGGCATAACCAAAATCAATTTGGCCATGTTGTCAATTCAAAACTTCCATGCAGCTTGATGCGAAAGCAAATCAACTGTTCAGAAAAATAATCTGCATATACAAGACCTTAATATCTCAAAATCCACTTTCTGTCAGGAGAATGAAGGCCTCCCAGACATACTGGAACTATAAGAGCATGGGAAGATATATTCACCAACCTTGCATATTTTATAATTCCTTTGCTACTTGGAATGTTATAAATAGGAATGTAAAATAAATTTGGCACAGACTTGTTTTAAAGGAAAATCACATAAATGGTCAGTATGGATTCTGCCTCACCTGACAATGAAACTCTAGCTAAAAACTATTGAAATTTCTTGCAAAGTCATGCTATCCCTGGTGGTCATTATATTTCACATTAAGAGGTATTATGTATCTGTTTCTCAAAAAGAAAAAGAAGCACTTCTTAGGACTTCATTCAGAAATTGTAAGGTGCCCAAAAGATTACTTTTACTGGTAAGTCTAATGAAACACTTTGAGTTACATCTTGCAATTTCTCTTTAATTATACTCCAATTATCATGTGAAACAATTTGCCTTCTACTATTCTGATTGTTCTTAGAGATCAGAATGTTGCTCTTAAGCATTATATTATGGGCCTTGGTAGCATATCAAGCATACAAACTGAATCTTAAAGATGGGTTATGAACAGTGTGAAAGAGACAGAGAAAGATTGCTATCATTATTAATGTTCAATAGGTTCCATGATACATTTCATCATCAGAAAGACTTTAATGGATGGAGACATCCCAACAATCTATTTATAAAAGCAAAAAATTCAATTATATTACTTGACAATGACACATAATTCAGAGAAATGTACCTTAGGGGGAGCAAAAAAAAAGTTGCTTTCATTGACTTGGTCAGCTAAAATCAATAATCACCACTGCAGTCTTACACTTACATCTTCCATAAACTCCACTAAATTACATAGAACTTTCTCCTGAAGGAACTTCTGTAAGTGTATATTATAAATTCTAGAAAGCAATGGGATAAATTAATCATCCCTAACTTTAGTTACTTGACTCAGTAGTTCCAATGCATTTCTTTTTATCTAAGTTAGCAAGCCTTCTCACAGATTTGATCCTGGTAATAGTTTTAGTCTACAGAAAAGGTTTGGGGTAGAGTTTAGATTGGGTCCCCATCAGTAGTGGGTTTCAAACCTCATCACTACTGGTTCACTTGTACCCACACACACACTCACAACACGACACTTCTGCGCATGCGCACAGATGTCCAGGCTGGTGGGCAGAGCCTCCTGCCACCACTACTGGTTCACTCGATCCATGACAAACCAGTAGCAATCCACCACTGGTCCCCATACCTACAGCAGGAAAAGATTGTTCACATACATAATAATGGGATTGCTAGTAGCATTTCAATACTATTCACTCATAGTTTTGAGCCAGTTAAAGCCATCTCCCTATCTGAAAGTTGATTTATTTCTGTTTCTAATTTCGGGAGAGGGACTGGTTACTTGCTTACTTGCTTGCTTGTTTGTTGAAGATCACTGTTTTTTTAAAAAAAAACATGGTATGGATATTGAAGTAATAAATAATTTGGGAACAAGAATCATTTTAAATTCACAAGGTGGAGTAATTAATCTCAAGGAGGTTAGAGATCCTTGTTAATTGCAAGAGTATGTGACTTTCTCTCCAAACATGGCAGAAGGTAAAGAGCTAAATCTTTTCAGAGCAATTTTATTAAAAATTTTTAAAAAGTGAATATACAAACTTATATAAAGTAATAAAAAGAAAAAGAAAAGAAAAAAGAAGATTACGGTAGTTAAGTATGCCATGGGGGAGGCAGAATACTATTTTTTTAAATTAGATTTATATGCCGCCCTTCTCCGGAGACTCAGGGCAACTTACAAGGCATTAAGCAATAGCCTTCATACTTTTGTATCGTTTTTATACAAAGTCAGCTTATTGCCCCCACAAACTGGGTCCTTAATTTACCTACCTTAGAAAGGATGGAAGGCTGAGTCAACTTTAAGCCTCGAACTGGTGTAATTGCAGACAGCTGGATGTTAATAATTTGATTCACTGACAATAAAAATTGGCGATCTGGCTATCCATTTGATGCTTTGTGTCTGCTACATGCTGTTTAATGAGTGTGTAGTGCTATGTTATCCCTGAAAGGACTGCAAGCATCCGGATCCCTCTGTCCCTTTCCTCCAGACAATTTGGTTTCTCCCTGCTCTCAGGCAGTAACATGACATCTCAGGGTCTCTCACTCTATCCCTCATCCTGGTTGTCAGCCTGCTCTGGTCACTTGCTCAATGCCTCCACTTGCCCAGCTCAGGTCATCTCCATTATCCTCCAATGGATCAGCTTGCCTCTATTTTCTTTGGCACATCTGGTGTCCCCCCTGAACACTGGCTTGCCCACTCACCTGGATCAGCTCATCTCTGTTATCTTCTGGTGTGTCTGGTATCCCGTCCGGTCACTGACTCACCCATTCACTTGGATCAGCTCACCTCTGCAGCCTGCCAGCTTCACTCTCACTCCCACTCTCCCCCCTCTCTCTCTGGCCCCTGTTGCTTCCCATGCAGCCCACTAATCAGGGACCACATGATGGGATGGTGGCAGAACAGGACAGTAAGTCCTTCTTCCCCTCTCTCATCTCTCCTTCCTGGTTTTGTGTTGTTTTCTCCCACCTCTCTTTCTCTCCTTGCCTTCTTCCCTGTTTACTTTGCTCCCTTCTCCACTGATCTCTGCTGCCTTCTTTTCCCTTACACTGCTTCTCCACTTTCTTCCTCTCTCACACCCTCTGTCTCCGTTCTTTCTTCTTTTGTCTACTACTTTGTTCTCCCCTTCATGCCATGCACCTTTCCTCTTTATATCATCTTTCCTTGGGCCACCTCTTCCACCCAATTTCTGGCTAAGTGATTTCCTTCTAAGTGATCTTCCACCAGACAAGTGCCCTCCCCATGTGTCTGGGACTGCCCAAGCACCATGAGGTTGGATTGGTGCCCTATAGCAATTGGGATCACCTGAACAGTGTTCAGGGCTGCCCAAGCACACCGTGGCCACCGTATGCAGATTGTGGCCACCCTAGCTGCCCCGCAGTGATCATGGTCACCTCAGTGCATGTGGTGATCAGGGTTGCCTCAGTGCTGTGTGGATGCAGCATGCTGGATCAGGGCTGCCCAAACTGCCCCGTGGCAATTGGGGTCACCCAAGTGACACACAGCTGGATCTCGGCTGGCCCACCCCAATCTCAACTGGCCCTCCCTGCTACAAGTGTTTTGGCTTGCTCATACCCACAAGTAAAAAAGTAAGTAAAAAGTAAGAAGACTGAAAGTCACCCCTCGTTGATAATGGAGCAAGACCGAAGGAATAGTTTGAGCAAATAGTTAAGTAGGATCACCTACAATCTGTCCTCTACTTTCATGAGGCCTGTGACTAGATGCAGGGTGGAATTAGAGAAATATTTTCAGACTTGAAGGGCTAAGTTAGATCAAACAAGTTCTAATGGTGCAAAATTTGAACAGGAGCCCAGCTGGAAAAATAAGTATGCATATTGGGTTTTTTCCTCCTCTGATCAAGGAAGTCAATGTATCCATGTCAGCAAGTTCCATCCACTTCACCAACCATTCTTCCATTGTGGATAATGACAAGTCTTTTCATCTTTGTGTATACAATAATTTTGCTGAACTTACATACAAAAACAAGGCTTCATGAATTTTCGTCCAACTGTTTATCCTTCTAAGCAAAACATGTGGACTCAATTGTATGTTAATTTTTAAAACCCTCTGAATCAGTGTGTCCATTTGGATCCAGATTTTCTTGCTCTTTTATACATCCTCCAAGCATGACAAAATGTCCCTTCTTGTGAACAAGAAGGAACATTTGAAGTGCCTTTATACCAGTAATGGCTAACCTTTTCTGGACAGAGTGCCTAAAGTATGTGTGTGAGAGTGTGTGTGCGCGCGCGAATGCTCTCATGTGCACCAGAACTCCCAAAATGCAATGTGTGTGCGGCCCCTGCAATGTGCATGCAGTCCCCACACACATGCCTCACCCCATGCATCTTTGTGTGTCCCCCTGCAAATGCTCCATCCCTCGCGCTTGTACAGCAGAGACCCGAAAACCAGCTGGCTGGTGGGAGGCACGCACACATGCATGACAGAGCTGAACTAGGACAATGGCTTGCATGCCCAGAGACAGGGCGCTGCGTGCCACCTGTGGCACTTGTGCCATTGGTTTGCCATCATGGCTTTATACATTCTAGATAATTCTAATGGTACAACAGTTTATAAAAATTATCTTTAAATTATAACAGGGTAAGTTTAAATCCTTTCAACTAGATATTATCTATTGTACCATCTGTGTATTATAGCCAAATTTAGCCCACTTTATCACACATTCTTTCACTGTTCTCTTATTTTAAATGACAATAAAAAGTTTAAACATTTACGTGCTTAGCAATTGCATGGCTATCATTTGTACACAATTGTAGTTTTTGTGTAGTCTCTTCTGACACCTCCATTTAAATCTCTTCCAATTCCTCTTTAAACTTTTCTAGAAATTCCCTCGCTTTATGGACAGAATTTAGTTGAAATGTCTGGTTGAAAGTAAAAAAAATCACACCTTTATCCCATCAAAATGGAATCTTTTTCTGCTTTGATCTCTTAGCCAAAAAAGAATGTTCTTTTCTCTTACACAAAATTCTAACAGATTAACAATTACATCGATATTATCAGTCTCCAGCCTTCTTTAAAATGTTGCTGCAAAACATGTTCCCTTGTTTTATTCCTGACATAGTGCACTAAAACTTTATTTATTTCATATTCTTGAAAATCTTGTATTTATTCTATATGCTTTATCATTCTGCATTATATCATCCACTTCCCAATCCAAAAACACTGCTAAATCTTTAATAAGCTTTTTTCTAACTTTTCACCAGAATTCTGTAGAATTGTTCTAATCTGAAATAAATAGCCTTGTCTCTCAATTGCATCAATCAGGTTATCTAGTTTTATTTCCAAGTCTCTGTCTATAACTTCTACCCTAGTCTTCAAAATTTTCACTCTATCATTAATTCGTTTTACATCTCCAGACTTATTTTACAGATTTTCCATCTTTCTCTTTCATTAATTAAATTCAATTTATTGTTGTCATAGACCAATATTGACCTTTTTCATCTTTACAAGCCTTTCATCTATTCCCCCACTCCCCAAAAGCTGTTTCTTCTCTTACTATTATTGCTTTCCTTACTGTGTTTTGCATTTCTAGATGGAAGCAAAGTTGTGAAGGCTATAAAATGGATTTAAAATAGCCTTAGAAAAAATAGAAAAGGGGGGGGGGGAGAGAAGAAAATAGTTTTAGAAAAAAGAGAACAGACTTTCTTTTAAATGCCAGGTGGAAGATCAGAGAGCAGAAAATTGTCATGACTTCTCTAAATTTGTAGTCACAGCTTCTTACTAATCAGTGAATAGTGCTCATTGAACTTGGTAGGGAGTAATCAGTGAATGTCAAGCTGTTCATCTTCCTTATGTTTAGGGTGTAAACCTCTGAGAGATCTGGATCAACTAAGAACTAACCTTTATTGTAATTTAAGGAAGGAACTATTCCAACCAATTGAAAGATTCTGGTGTGCCTGAAAGATAATGTACAGAATATATTGATCCACCTGCTTCAAATTATTAGTGTTCTTATTAAATACTTATTCCCATGTAGAGACATTATGACCTTCCCTTTTCCATTTTACCTCAAACTGTTGAAACAGTTACATGTTTACATTGTCTGCTTTCTTATTCTAAAAAATTCCCTGTAAATTTTCTGATGCTACAGGAATTGTGATAGTGATCCTCAAAGCTTAAAAATATACTAAATGTCTGCCATGGTCAAAACTGAAAAGACAGCACTATCAAAAGTGCCTACAGATCAAAATAAGCACACAATTTATTTGTCAAGACTTCTTGTGAAAGAATACTTCTAAGACCAAAACATTATTTGTACATATCAATTATGCTTTTTTCTAGAAATGTGCTGCTAACTTCATATTTGATCTATTTCCTTCTCTTAGACTTCAGAAACAGACAACGCTAAAAGAGTAACCTCTTCCCTTTAATATACATTATTAATATAACTATTCAAGCATTAAGCATTAAATTGTTGCCACTGCTTAGCATGACTGAGGGACTTCCCAAGTTGTCATATATAATAGGAATAACACTCCATATTATGATTTTCATCCAAAGATAGCCAGTGTCTTTAATTATGGTTTATCACTTTCACTGTGTGCACCTGATGGAGCAAAAAATGGGATTAAATTGCTCTCTGTCTCAGAATCAGGGACACATTTGTATTATTAGCAATTGAATCAAATTAGAATAACATTTGACACCCAAATTAAATTACATGAACTTAAACTATCTGCTATAGAAGAGGAAAACTGTTATGATTTAAACTCCCCAACATTAATAATAATAATAAAGATTAATAAGGGTGTTATGATTTTTCTATTGTTCACTGAAGATACTAAATATAAATTGATATGAATTCAGTTTGCCTTTAAGTCCAACAAGAAATGAACATAATAGAAGAGTTGACACAACAAAAGGTGGAAATCCATGAAAATCTAATGACAGTTTTTCAAAATTGTCTCCCTTTCCATTTCCATTAATGTCAACTCATGAACGTATCATAAGCTAATTTTCTGTTGAGTTTTCTCTTCATTGCTAATACCACAACTCTGAATACCTTACAATAAATTTTACAGAAAAAATTGCAAACATTTTTTTTCTCATCTTCGCAATTATTGCTTATTTATGGAAAATCTATATTTTTAATCTTCTAATCCAAAAACATTAACTTTAGGCAAGAGAGAGAGAGAGAAAGAGAGAGAGAGAGAGAGAGAGAGAGAGAGAGAGAGAGAGAGAGAGAGAGAAAGAAAGAAAGAAATCCTTTCTTTCTTTATTTTAATTTTGCATTGATAATCTTAGGTGAATGTAAACCAATTTTTAACAAAAGGAATGTCAGAAGCTTACCTTTTCATGTAATAAGAGATAATAAAGGAGCTTATGTAGCCTTCTAATTGGCATATTATCTGATTGTTCCATGACATATTATAAGATGAGCTTTAATGCCATAGTTTTGTTACAGGACAAATGTTAAGATAATTCCATATACTCAAAGATTGTACTTCCTCTACAATCCCATTATGTTACTTAATTCCACAGGGAAAAAAGGAGCACACTGGCAATGGCCACACCTAGTTTAGCAAAGGGGAATAAAGTCCCGATACGTCACATGACGACGTAAGTTTAACAACCCTATTCTAAATGAACAGATGGTTGTGCTCTTTTTTGGCTTCAATAGGGGCAATCCATATATGTTAAGAGTTAATAATTAATTTAGCTATGTAATGAAGGCAGCTAAGGTGAGGGATAGTATTTTTCCTTCTCTATCTTTTTTATTTTATTATTTTATTAATTTTATTATTTTATTTTATTTTATTTTACAGTGTTATTATTTTATTATTTTATTTTATTATTATTTTATTAAATCTCTCTTACAAGTTGACTCTGGGCAGCTATTTATCATCAAGTACATATATTTGTGGGAATTGGGGCTAGAATAAGGTCTTAACAGATAGACTACATAGGATGAAACATTGACCCTATTTGAGATAGGACTCTCAAGGAGGAAAGTGTATGTGAATAGTACCATTTCTATCAAAGATATGAAATCCCTTGGAAAAGACCTTTGCTGACATCATAAGGCTTGGTACGATTTAAAGAGTTGCCTTCTTACCTAGGGATAATTCCCAGATTATCAGAGTCTTATGATTTCTCCTCTGTCCATACCAGTTTGATCAATATGAAAAGACCAATATGAAGAGACTGCTATTTTTTATATTTCAGTCATTCTTCTAGTTCAGGGTTGCCTCATGACCTGCAGGTTAGATGTTGTGCTTGCGTTGGCTATGACCACGCCTGGTTTAGCGAAGGATGGGAAGTCACAATATGTCACATGACAATGCCACGATGACATGAGTTTGACACTCCTGTTTCAAACTTGCTGAAAGACTCATTGCTGTACTACTTTGATTCACCTAGTAATCAGACCTATCATGTAATATATGTGGCCACATATGCTTGGTTGGTCTTCATCAGTTTAACAAGCTGACCCAATGGTAAAAAGTCTCTATGTTTAATTAAGTTCTCTTTATTTCAGGAGTAGACAAGCTGCTGTGTTGAGATTATTTACGAATGAAAGTTTGGACCAACTTTAGAGACAATCTATCAGCAAGGACATCTTGGTAAACATTGACTAAAATAAATTTACATTCAGTGCTGACGGTCCTGTGAAAGAACAGGAGCAATGAATACTAATTTTATTTAGAAGTGCCTGCCACTTTGGTATTCATTACAGTACTTACATTCTAAAGAAAAGATAACATAGCATATAGTTGAGTGACTCTTTACTTTTGTTTTTATTTTCACTATTGAATTTCCTATCTTTTAAGGAAGAAATTACATATTTTGACAATTTCTCACCAATCTTCCCTCCCCAAATTATTTTTTCATCCGTCTAAACCAATCAATTAAATAAGAATTGTTTCCAAAATGGAAATGACCATTTCATATTTATATTCCTGGTAACTCCTTATTTAGATTCATAGAAATTTTCTGCCAAGCTGGACAAATCTGTCGATCTGTTTTCTCCCCGAATTTCAACTCTTTTTATCTCAAATGTTTTCTATCCTGTTTAGAAAAACGTTGAATTTTGATAACTTCCAACAAAGGGGGTAGAAGTGGGTAGAAGTGGGTAGAAAAGCTAAATAAAGTTCTTGCCTTTCCTTAAGTAGGAACAGAATGGAAGATAGAACAGCTTATTATAGAAAGTTCCATTCAGGGAAAATTACTATGAAAATATTTAGGCAATTATTATAAAGTAATCTAGGCCTAGATCATCTTTTTCACACTTTAGATATACTTCTTGGTGGCTATAAGCAATGTATCCGGTGACAGCAAAATGTGACTTTAATGGATCAAGTCAGTATGAATTGGAGTATTTTATTTTGCATTTCCACTTGTAATTTACCATTTTCAAATGCCAAATTTTGCCAGTTTTGATAGTGCACTAGAGTGCTTTGGGGCTGCACAACACAGACCTTTGGTTTTATTTGAAGGAGATTTATAGCAGTATGGAGGCTGTGCAGGGATTGTTATTATCTCCATCATCATCATCATGCTACTTTTCTTATTATTATTATTATTATTCCCCAGTGCAATGTGTAATATAACCAAAGAGCATCACTATATAGCAATTCACAAGTCCAATTAAAATACAGCCATCCAGACTAATAATAGAATACTCATCAACTCCAAGAGTCCAGGTCTTGGAATAGTTTTAGTTTGAGATCATATTATTTTATAAATATCCAAGTGAACAGACAATCTGGATCATTTTACTTCCCCTGACTGGGAATTCCATATTTTGATAAATCAGGTCAAGTGATAAGGATGAGTCAGCCTGGCCTTGACCACAGAGCCAATGTAATATGTTCCAGCCCCATTTTAGTATGAAGAAATATTTGTCAACCCGGATACGCATGTCCTCCTCTAGATAAGCATCTGTCTGCATCAAACTTGCACTTGGTGTGAAAATACAGGCTAAAGGGTAAATTGTCACACATAATTGAATTTGCCTTCTTAAACTCCTGAAGCCCATCTGCAACATCAAGATGGAATTGTCCTCAATACTTATTTCTAAAGTTTTTAAAATGTTTAGGCAAAAACCAATGACTTATAATGAGTTGAATCTTAGGCTAACCTATCTTTAGCACAAAGTTACAATTATTTTGAAGCTACATTCAAGGTTTGTTCAAGTCAGAAGTTTCAGTGCATTCATTTATCATGAATGAAGAGCAACTAAGACGATTAAAGACCTGGAGACTAAAACATATGAAGAATGGTTGCAGGATTTGGATTTGGCTAGTTTAGAAAAAAGAAGAACTAGGGCGGACAAGATAGCAGTATTCCAATATTTGGGAGGCTGCCACAAAGAGGAGGTGATCAATTTATTTTCCAAAGCACTAGAGACAGGACAAGAAATAATGGATGGAAACTAATCAAGGAGAGAAGCAACCTGCAATTAAGGAGAAACTTCCTAACAGTGAGGACAATTAACCATAGAGCAATAATGTGCAGTGGTTAGAATGCAGTACTGCAGGCTAACTCACTGCTCACTCCAGGAGTTTGATTCTGAGCGGCTCAAGGTTGACTCAGCCTTCTCTTTTTGAGGTCGATAAAAATGAGGACCCAGATTGTTGGGGGCAATATGCTGTCGCTATAAACTGCTTAGAAAGGGCTATAAAGCCCTATGAAGATGTGTATAAGTCTAACTGCTATTGCTAATCAGTGGAACAGCTTGCCCTCAGAAGTTGTAGGTGCTTTATCACTGAAGGTTTTTAAGAAGACACTGAACAATCACTTGTATGAAATGGTATAGGGTTGATATATAGCAGGGGGCTTGACTAGAAGACGTCCAAGGTTCCTTCCAGCTCTATTTTGATTCTGAATTTTATCTTCTCCTTGTTTAAATAAGCTTCAGTTAATTTAAATATGGTCATTTCTGTTTGTGAAGCCCTATCTTCAGTTCTTTAGTCAATCCAAATATGGGTGCCTGAGACTATTATATTGGTATCTGTAGCCTAAATAAATTTACATGACCCTTCTTGTCAGTATACATTTAAGAAGAAAGGCTTTGAATAATAAGAGAATACAACTGTGAAATGCAGATTGTTCAGCTTTAAATTTAATGTTGCCTGTGACATTTCCTATAACTCAGTTGAGAACATGCTGGTTTTTCTGAATGGCCATCAAAACTTTTTTAGTCAGACATTCAGATTTATAGTGGCAAGTGTAAATAATGTTTTGTTTTGAAGTCAAAATGGCGCAACATGCATAGCAATGCTCATTTATCAAGAACAGTATTATCTGATATTTTCTTCAAATATATTGTCATATATTTTCTTTCTACTTACTGTATATAAAATTCTAATTTGACTGGAAATGTGTGACCTTAAAATATCATTTCTCTCAGACAACTATGTGAGTGAATGAATGAATGAATGACTGAATGAATGTCCATAAATCCACAAATCAAAAATTTAGTTCCATTGGTTGTGATTTAGAATTTTTATTAATATGCCAGTTAGTTAAGGAACTACTGTTAAGGAAAAGAAGCAAAAGTCCAGTTACAGTATATCTACGTGGGAAATTATGGCCTTTGAAACAAATACCCAGGATAAAACAGTTATTTGAAATCTGGACTTCTCAAAATATGTGCTGCAGTTCAGAAATGAAAAATAACTGTATTATGTTAGGAGAAAAACACTTGCAGGACACAAATGTATTAAGCAAAATTGGGAGCACAAACAGGTATCAAGGAAATGTGTCCCAAGTATGTTTTTATCTTCAAGGAATTAACAGTTATCATTGTTTGGAACTGATGGCTGATGGGAAAAATCAAATGTAAAATTAGCAAAAAAAGATTTGAAGTCATTAAGCAACAAACAAGCAGACCAAAGTTCCTCCTTCTCTTACTCTGTCCTCATCACCAACAGATCTGAAGGAAGAATCACCAAAGGTAGAATTCAGAGACAGGTTCTTTAACGCCATATTATGTTGATGAGGCTGAAAGAAGCTAAAGTCCAAATGCCTGTCCAAAACAAGTCTGAACTTTAAGACTGAAAAGTTAGGAATAGATCAACATGGAGAAAGTCTACTATATGTGGTTGCTGAGAGTTAATTATCCAACTTCTAGGAATAAAACAGAAAATCCATAATATTATTTAATTTCAGATGCTTTTCCTAACATATAGGATCCCAGGGATTGCTTGAGAATCCATTGTTTCTTTAATGTATTCTAAATGTCTATAAAGTTTAGGAATGTAATAAAATAAAGTAGTTAATTAAATGGAATTACAATAGTAAATGTTAAAACCCCAGTTTAATGAGAAAAACATACTGTTGCAAATAAGTTAGCTGAGATACTACTACAAGCCTGCCATCTGTGTTAATCTGCGTTGTCTAATGAAAGTGATTTTTGATGACTGCAAGAGAAAATGTGACCAAGCATCATAGTGTGTTGTCAGAGATTAAATTTATGCCACAAAGGCCATATGATCTCAGGCATTCATGTTGTTATTTGAAATGAATCACAAAACAAAGCCTATCTTTCAGTAAAAACTTTCCCAATTGTGTCTTTTTGAAAATCTCCACACAAAAAAATAATAATAATGGCAAGTATTAAGAATGAAATTATCAAATTGTAACTGTATGTCTGTGCCTGTGTTCTTACAATTCTGTTTAAGAAAGAATGAAGTGTGTCTCTTTACAACATCCTAAATAAGATCTGACATATTTGAATTTAATTAAAAATCAATACCATATATATGTAGTTCATACATTGAAAGAGTATAATGGGTTAAGAAAGATATCATTCAAGAAAATGTGTTGTATTCAGCAGACAGTGAGTTCTAAAGATGCTTTAATATTGCTGACCTATTTTGCAAGCTATTAATTGCATGGAGATGAAACCCAATGTACGTTTCCTGGCTCAAAAATTAAAAAGAAGAAAAATATTGCATTTGAAATGGATAGGAGCCAGTGACATCATTCAACAGCAGTTGGCCTTTCTGTGCCAATATTCAGGTCATGTAATAGCCTTCATACCACTTCAGGAAAAGTTGTCTCTCTATCCTGTACATAAGATAATTGATAACATTGTTTTTCAGAAAAATCACCAAAAATTGCTAACTAAGGAAATGAAATTAAACTTAATTGATTTAATGTACATCTAATTTTTAAGTCATCTTAAAACTTTCATTAGATAATGTTAAAAGACTTGAGCAATGGAGATGAGTCTGAAGGAATGAGTTAATCAAATGTGGGATTTTCTGTGTGCAGCCCAGAGTTGCCTTGGATGTGAAGAGTAGTTATATAAATTTGGTCAAGGAATAAATAAGATTAATAAAATATTGACCTGGAAATCTTGGTTAATTGTAGAGGAAAAAATGTCCACATGATATAGTCAAAAAGCCAGTATGACAGTTATGACATGGTGGTTGAAATTGTGGTTGTTGTTGATTATTTGGTTGGTGTTATGAGATGCAGATAAACAAATAACAGAAATTCAAACACAGTTATGGCTATCATTTCAACTTTCTTTACCATAATGTGTAGATGTTCTGTCTAAAGCAGGGGTGTCAAATTCACGTCATCACATCATCATCATGTGGTGTATCAGAACTTCTTTTCCCTTTGCTAAACCGGAAGTGGGTGTAAACAGCACATGACACATCCGGCCTGCAGGGCATGAGTTTGACATTCCTGGTCTAAAGGAATTAGGGATAATGTTATCCAAAGAAAGGAAACATAACTAGGAATACCATTAAGAGAAAGTAAATGAAAAAGTAAATTATATTCCTAAGAAAGGGAGGAGCATTAGAAAGAGCTTCCACAGAGAAGAGAATAGGTGTAACTCAGAGCTGAACTGTGGAATCCTTGGTGCTCTCTTAGTTGTTTGCTTGCAGACATTGAATTACCCAACTAGCTAACATCACTCATGTTTCCTAATTGGCTAATTAAACATCTGCAAGAAAACAACCAAGTCAAAGAGCATCAAGGATACTACAGGCTCTAACACAAAAGGGCTGACGCTAATCAAGACTTGATTTGGTCCTCTGTATTCCACATTCAATAAGCCAACTGCACCAAGGAGATAGTCCTGCATTGCAGTTTTAAGTATACACAGACCTATCCTGAAGAAGACCACAACTGAAAAATCCATAGGAAGTTATTAAAAGGCTTGCTACATGTGAAATAGAATAGAAAAAAGATTATAAAACAAAGGGTCAATACCATGGATTCCCCCCCCCCCCCGTTTTCATTTAAAAAATCATGAAACCTAAAGGTAGATCTTTTAATGGTTTAATGCTTTACAGTAGATATATTGCTTTTAATATTCAATACATAGTAAGGCATTAAAAAAACTTTTGTGGAATAAACAAGAAGCAGGAAGTTTCAGAACAAGAACAATCCAATAGTAAGCTAAGACAGCATCAAGATTCCTTCTCACCTTTGTCTACCAAGTACGAAAACAGACATTCTGAACTTGCTGTATTATTTTACTCTGCCATTTCCACAAGAACATTTCCAAAATGGAATACTCTGTTCACTGCATATTTAGGATTGTGTCAGAAGGATGGTGGGGTGGTAGGGTTTTGTGTTGGAAGGAGAGTTGATATGGTTGCAAGCAGGGGTGAAATCCAACAGGTTCTGACAGGTTCTGGAGAACCACTAGCGGAGATTTTGAGCTGTTTGGAAAACTGGCTGGCCTCAGAGTGGATTGGGAATGGAGATTTTGCAATATCCTTCCCCCAGGAATGGAGAGGGAATGGGGATTTTGCAGTATCCTTCCGCTGCCATGACCACCAAGTCACGCCACACCCACCAAACCACGCCCACAGAACCAGTAGTTAAAAAATTGGATTTCATCACTGGTTGCAAGCTATGTAAGTGTGGCCATTGCAAATACAGCTTTTTATAGTTTGGCAAAATTTTTAATCTAAATAATGGTGTTTTTTTCAATTTGCTTTTTTCAATTTTCATTCCCATTTTAATGTGGCCCATTTTGGCTTTATCCAATTTTTCTCTCTCTTCCCATTGCTTTTTTTTTTAAAAAAAAACTTTAATTTATACTTTAATCCATAGGGTGTAGAACCAGTAAGTTCATCTCAGTTCAAAAATATTGGTTTTCTGCTCTCCTTTATAAACAGTCCCCAGAATAGTGGCTTATGCTCAGCTCTTATGCTATAAAGTTCTATAATTCTACCTGCTGAGGCCAAGGATATACTATTTGCCAAGCTATCTCCCTCTAGTGACTGTCATTATACATGCTTCGGCTTTCATTAAAGATTTATGATAGCATTTTAGCTATCTTGATTTTCTATACAGAAATAGCATTTATCTAGCAGCATAAACATATTTGCACAGAATCAAAGCCATATTCACTGGAAATCTCATCAGGAATTTAATGAGAATCCTGGTCTCATATAATAGGCAAAAAGAAAAAAGGTGAAGGGGTCTGGACAGAACTTCTGCAGTAAAATTTAAAATTAAATCCTTTGTGCCAAACACAGCAAACTTTCATCAAACCAATTGTGAAACAAACAGTTGGAGTAATCGCCACAGAGTTTCGCACCATTCCTGAAGATCAGATACTGTAAATCTTTTTTACTGGCAAAATTGTGATAGGACTTAGTCCGTCTGGTAATTATTCTTATCACACTTCTTTTCAACCCAAAACTGTGCCTCTAATAGAGACTTCAATCCATAATGAATTTACACCACAGTTATCCTATTATATTCCAGTATAAAGCATAGCTAGGGAAGCAATCTTATTGTGAAAGCTGCAATTCTGAATAAGCAGTGCCTGCTATAGAAAATGAATGTTATCTTCCTTGAAAAGATTTGTCCCAAAATCAAAACTCTATTTAAGGAGTTCTGCTTACGCAAAGTTTGTTTTGTATTTGTTCTGAAGAGAACATTATTTGCCCCTCTTTCCTGTAATAATGTTTTGAAGCAAAAGAAATTTTAAAAGGAGCTACACGAGAAAATCACTGGAAAGCCAATTGTCTCAAAGCTGCAGAGATCCACAAGCCTCATTTCCCAAGTTGTGCGGCTTGCTCTGTCTAAAGCTGGCATGGTTTTCTGTCATTTTTATGTGTGAAATAGAGAATAATGGCAACTTAAGCTCTAAAATAGATTTTTCACAGCTTCTGCCAACCTAGCAGTTTGAAAGCAGGTAAAAAATGCAAGTAGAAAAATATGGACCACCTTTGGTGGGAAGGTAACAGCCTTCCATGAGCCTTTGGTGTTTAGCCAACCACCATGCCGGCCATATGACCATGGACATGTCTTCAGACAGCGCTCGCTCTTCAGCTTTGAAACGGAGATGAGCACCACCCCCTAGAGCCGGAAACAACTAGCACATATGTGCGAGGAGAACCTTTACCTTACCTTATGACAATGAAGGTAAAGGTAACTTTTCAACTTTTTAAAAAAGATCTACCAGAATATGTATAATGTATATGTATATACACACATATACATACCATATACATATCATATATATTATATACATATATATAGTATATAATATCTATCTGTCTGTCTGTCTGTCTGTCTATTATCTATCTATCTATCTATCTATCTATCTATCTATCTATCATCTAATCTATCTGATGTTTGTTATATAAATATATATATATCACATTTATATATTACATGTTTTATGTAAAAAACATCATGCATGTTATCCAAATGCCTAGAAAAGAGAGGAAGGCCATTTTATTCCAGACAGTTGTTATTTATAAAATTGGGGCACTTCTTGTGAGTGTCAAGTTTGATTCATTAGAATCAATACTGTTCTCTTTCTCTGCAGTGATTACATTCAGAAATGAGAGCGCAGATTTGTCATACCAAGATTAATTGCCTTTCAACAATCCAAAAGATTTTAGACAAAACTGGTTCAGAAACTTGAGCTGATGCCACCAATTCCATGGCTTTGTAACAATTCTTCTCAATCTCTAACTGGAGGCCCAGGCAAAATTATAAATGCATCTTTTGCAATGAGAAACTTGCCGTATTCAATTTAATCCCATGCATGCCTATTCTGAAATAGATCCATTCAATGTAACAGGAGTTTCTCCCAAGTAAGCAAGCATAAAGGAGCAGCCTTACTGTGGGGGGGTGGGGTGGGGGGGAGAGAACAGAAGCCTTGCTAGAGATGACATAATCAAACTCACGGCCCTCAGGTCAGATGCATCACTCGCTGGCCACACCTACACCCAGTTTAGTGAAGGGGGTAAAAGTCAGATGACAACACTGTGATGACGCGAGTTTGACACCCCTGACATAAAGCCATTCACTTCATTCTTTTTTGAATTCTGATCTACAAAAGGGATCAGTTTTGAAGTTCTGTCAGTGAATAAGTTATGGATAAATCAACACCATGAATATGCTATGCAAGGTTTTGCTTAGCTCTGTGTTTTTTGCTTCAAATGCCGTGTTCTCTAATAGTTAACTTTATTTTCCATAAACCAGTAATATCAAGCACTATTTTAAATCCTTTTGTTGACAAGGAATCAAGTTTTAATCATGGGCTACAATATATTTGTAGAAATATCTGGCTATGTAAGCTCACTTCATATTGTGTCCAAAAATTAAAGTCACATCACTTCCATCATCCCTTTACTGTTCCCTAGGGATCAATTAGCATTAGAATAAAACAACTGGAAATAAAGTTGCAGAAGGTTGATTTAAAGGATAACTCTGGGCTTATGCATTTTTACCATTCTTAGAAGTAAGATGTTTGATATGACAAAGTCCCTCCTTTATTGACTGCATAAATAAAAATGATGCTACCCAAAGTACATTGTGAGCTGAATTTCCACATCAGTGTTTCAGATGAGATATTAAATGAAATAAGGTAATTGTAGACATTTTTTCGGTGGTGTCTGTCGTTTGCTTTATTTTACTTTTTTAAAAAGAAGTCTGAATTTGAATTGAAGATCTGATTAAACATTCTGGGATGAAGCCATTTCTATCCTGTGGGTAGTGAATTGAGGCATAACCTAGCCTAATGTATACATATATCAACATTATTTGACATTAATAAAGTTGATTTAAATTTGTGTTACAACTTGGAAGGGTGGAAATGAAATAAGCCAGGAAAAAAATTAACTCCACTTTGAGGGACGGCCATTTTATTTAAAGGGGTCTGGAAAGCACTTAAAAAACTATTTGCAAAATAACAAGAAACGTGTTGAAATGAGCCATTCCCATTTTTATATTTGTTTCTAGAAAAATACTTAATGCCAATCAAATTTGGCTCCTGAGCATCTACAGGGGCAAGAGAAGGGCAAATGGTAATAATATTGTTATATGAGTGCCATGACATTTGTATTTGTGACACATGTTTGGACACAAGCACATAATATTTGTGTGATGACTTCACAATTTGTATGCCATAATTTTAATATCATTATGATTTGCAGCAGATGCCACTGGACAGGCTCTAGGACCATTTTAGACTTCAATTCTAGCAGTCAATCATTGATTTCAATGAGATCTAAATCTGTCGACCTTAGTCTGTAGCTTTCAGCAATAGATTATGTCCCATTGCTGTTTACTTTGTGTTTCTATTTCAGGGATCTCCATATTTTAAATGTTAGATAGATCACTTATTAAGCATGGGAAAATACAAGGCGTGCCATCTACAATAGCAAACAGCGTTACCGGCTCATATGAATACTGGAATGGAATTTCCAGAGTTTAAACCAGGTGTTTCTTAAAAACAACAAAAAAGGATGTTTTTACTATTCTGCACTTTACTCTGTGAAACATTGTACAGTACTTAACCCAGATTTCCTGACCATATCTTTACAAGCCTCTTGGGAGGTAGTGACATTACTGAACTCTTTGCATATTAAACCACCTGTTGAACTCAAATTAGTAATCCAGCAGATGGGGAAAAATGCCTTTTTTAATCTTGGCTACAGATGCTTTTTATTCCTGAATAGATAAACAGGGAACTGATTTTGCAACTCATTTAGAGCAGAATATTAATACCATTCCACATACTTAAGACTAAATATTATAATACTATAATGCCATTGTTCTCATGAAGAAAAACAAGGAGATTAGATCCTTTGCATCAATTACCAAGACAATATAAGTCCTATGTAGCATTTTTCTGCCCTACAGTTAAAGAATATCTGGGTTATGTTTGTATGTATAAGTTCCTGAATAATGCCTGCAAAAGGGTATTGACAGCCAGTATCTTAATTTTTTAAATGTTCCCTTTCGTCAGCTAATTTAAGATTTACTATCAATTATATCCTCAGAAGACATTCAGCATTTGACTCCTCTTTTTATATTGGATAAAATTTTTCTTATGTTGTTTTTCTATAGTTTTTTTTTTTCTGTGTTGTACTTTTGTACTATGTTTTAACTGTTCGAACTTCAATAAATACTATTTTTAAAGGAAAAAAAAGAAAGAAAAGGCTTTCAGACTTTTTAAAATAATCTGCTTTATTGTATTGTATTGTTGATATGATGTTTACTGTGAGAAATTTTTAATTTCTTTTTAATTTAATTTTAATTGCATTGTGAGATTTACCCTAAAAGGGGTTGTATTCAATAAATTCAAAACAAGAATATGTTCTGAAAGGTATCAAGTTGTCACTGTTATTACATGAGGATTTCACAGGTCTCTCTGTGACTAAGCTGACCCTGATCTACTGCACAATTGTGGTTATAAATAGCATAGTTATGAATTATAAAATATGTTCATGGTTGAACCCAAGATCTCATCCCTTTGCAACTTTGGTTTAGGCTGCAGAGAATGCATATCCAGTATACTTCAGTGAGCCAAGAAGATGGAAATTGCCACTATTGGGAAGAGCCATGTAGTGAGAGAACCTTGAAATGTTTTGGTTGTGTTCATTTCATTAACTGCTGGAAACTCAAGGGAAACAATAAACTGTGATTCAGATATTGACTAAGCCTAACCTTAGTGCAGAAAATAAACAAGATGACATTGGCAGAAATAAGAATGAACTATTATCTAGGCAAAAAGTACTGAGATATGTTTTAAGTCCAGGACAAGTTCTAGAAGTGACTCAGATAGATACCACTGCTCAGATTGATACCACTGTAGTGGATGAGGAGTTACAACATAATCAAACTTGCATGATTCTGTTATAGCTAATCTGGATAAAAATAATTTTAACCATCCTATGGAGTTGATTTCTTAGTCTGATAAACTTATGGGCCTGGCACTTAAATATGCTAATTCCACATGTATACAGTAGCTTAATGATTATACTTTCAGACTGTAGATAATGATAATGTAGTAAGGGGAAAAAATGCAAGTTTGGTTCAAGGTGTACTAAAAACAGAATTAAATTGATTTCATTTGTTTATTTAAAACATTTGTGTAGCCACCCATCCTAACTGAGCGGCTTAAGACCCAAAACTAAAACAAGATAGATAGCAATATATTGTTTTGATGTGACAGAATTCCATATTTGTTCTCTTAAACGTTGAAATTAATACTTTTAAAAAATGACTTCTATATGTCCATGAAAATTGGAATTTTGTAGAATTACCCATTGCTGTTCACAAACATACTTCTAACTGATAAATGTTACCACTGACAGTGAATAGGTCTGAATTATAGAGACATAGATCAAAAGAAAACCTGTCAGTTTCACTATGTAATAGTGTTCTATTTCGACGTTCAATTTTTGCTAGCATACAAAGATGTTATTATATAAACAGCTAACAAGAGGTAAAAGAGCGTACACTGAGGAAATTTACATTTTAAAAAGCCTGTATAAGGTCTTAACAAAGGACAAAGCAAGGTAATTTGCAATTTAGAAAAAGAGGTTACATTAGGAGAAGTTAGGAAAAAATGAATGATGAGGATGTCCATAGAAAATAATAGGCACTTTCTAAAGTTTCACAAGAAATAATGAAAGCCAAGAATTACTATTGACATGGTTGAACTCCACTGAAATAATTACAAGCAGCACATGAAAAATACGTAAAAAGTGAAATGGATTGTGAAAGAAAGTGGAATGGGCCCAAGAGATGAACAATGAATGAGATAGCTAACATTTTCCCTTATTTTTTAAACATGTTAGCTTCTGTACAGATTTTAATAAATTCTCCTGCTTTGACAATGCATTCTGTCTGTAGTTACTATGGTTTTTCCAACTGTGCTAGCAAAGCAATCAGATCTTTTTTCTTTTTCTTTCCATAGTCTCTGAGGATATCTGGTTTCTATTTGTAGATGTTTTGTAATTCTTTCTGTTGATTCTCACACAAATTTGGCAACTTCCCCATTTGTAACACATCCACTGGTAGACCAGTGGGTGATGGAAAACAGCACCATAATTTTGCCATTCATCCTGCCCCTTGGGCTAGAAGGAAAACCTGGAATGGAGGGAAACATGTTGAAGAAATATATGGTTGAGTGATTGCCTCTAATCAGCTTTTGGTTGGTTTATTTATTAGTACACTAGTTGCATATGTAGAAGTGGTGAATCAATCAAAAAGGGCTGTGCAGGAAGTAACTAGTGGCCAAAGAAATGGGAGTTTGCTCTTATCTACATTAAGAAACCCCAGCAGAGAAATCCAAGAGAGCCAATTTCTTATTGTGGCTAAGACACTGGACTGCATAATCACAATTATTTTTTTAAAAAAACATATTTTTATATATTCTAAAAAAAATTACCATTCTTGAGTAGTTGTTTTATTGTTAAAATAATATAAGGATCAAATACTTGAACTGTCTTTTCAAAGAATACTCATTAATCCAAAGAAAAAGTGACTACCTTCATTTCATTTCAGTAGGCAAATATAATATAGTGAGAAAAGATTGACTTAAGCCAAATAATTTTGAGCACCATATAAACATTTGCAGATTTGTTTTCCAGGTCAAATATTAAGCTCTGAAGGCTTGAAGGCTTACTAAAATTAAGGGCCAACAATTAAGTGCATAGCATGGATTATAATTATAGATGCAAATGAGATCAGATTTCTTCTGCATAGATGTGGGGAAGCTAGCAAGTTCTTTAATGTGTCTTAATATTTCTTCAAAATCCCCCAGCTAGGTATGAACTTATATTATCTCCAAAACACGAGTGGCCACTTGTGTTTTGGCCTACAGAAGGTAGTGTTCATCACTACCTTCTGTAGGACCAGCCAGTTACCCACAAATATATTGACTTTTAGGAGAAACACTTTGCACATACTATTTGAATGGTTTATTTAGAGATAAAATGGCCTCCTCCACCATCACTTCCACATTATCATCGTCATCTGCTAGTAGTATATGTTACTAATATTTGAAAAAATAGCTATTTTAAAAATGCTATCTTGGTTGTCCTCAGTATTCTGGTGTCATTCTTTTCTATTTGGTACAAAATATCTGTTGGGAACAATGCCACATTATGATATAACAATTTCCATGAGAAGAATAGAATAAAGCTTTATTATGGTCCTTGACCAGCGATAGACATACAATAAATTAAAAATAATACTGACATTAATCATGAATAATAACATCCCTGTTATGAAAATACATAGGGGGCTATATACACCTGTAAGCAGCTTCTGATAACATACTCAAAATAGAAATGCAAAGCCCAAAACAGATTCAAAGCTTTCTGCATAATAAAATACACAAAAGGTAACTTTTGCAATGGAGTTCAAACAGATAAATCTTAGGTTCAGGAAGATGTAGCAACAGTGTATACAGATAGAGTCACAAATATACAGTTTAAACCAGGGGTGGGTTCTACTTACCTTTACTGCCAGTTTGCAACCGGACCATGTGCATGCATGTGCAGAAGCGTTTTGATGACATCAGGATCAGTGGGCGGAGCCTCCTGCCAGTTTTACTACTGGTTCTATAGAACCAGTGAGAACCGGGGGCAACCCACCACTGGTTTAAACATTATTTGTCATAAAGAGCCAATCATAGAAGCTCCTTTTTAATAGCTTGACCAATTGTCTAAGCTAGCTTCTTTCTTACACATTTCACTCATGTTGCTCTTCTTTCTTAGGTTGCAAAATATTGTATGGATGAGGACCTTTTATCAGCTTTCCCAGGTATGCCAGATAGGAAACATGACCAAATAAGTTAATTCTATAGTATTAATTTTAATGTAAGGTGACATTAGCAGAATCTTGCAAGTCTGAAAGTACAAATCTGCCAAAGTCTCTTTCATAGTCCAAGGAGCTGTAAAATGAGCCCCTTTTGAGCCCCTTATTCCATCCACCATCCAGATAGGCTATGTCTTCTCTTATTTAATCCTTTCCTAGGATTAGGGAAGCATATCTTTCTTCCATCTGCCAAGCCTATTCCTATAAGTCACTGGGATATTAATTAACTCAGCCTGTATTTGTGTCTCCTACAGTGCACTCTTTTATCTAATGTTTGTTTGGAGACTGCAGATGCAGACTGATCTCTAACAATTTGGATAAAATATGATGTCTCTTGACCATGATCTGGAAATGATAATGATAATGATATACTGACCGGTTGCAAGACAATAGCTCAGACTGACTACAAATAATGTCATAACTCAGTTGCTCAGATGGTCCACTGGAACTTGTGTCACAACTACCATCTGCCTGTAGCAAAGAACTGGTGGGATCATAAGCCTCAAAAAGTGGTCAAAAATGAGCATGCAAAACTACTGTGAGACTTCCAAATACAGATTGACAAAGTTTTGGAACACAATATCCCGAATATCACAATTGTGGAGAAGTAAAAAGTGTGGATCGTCAACATTGCCATACCTGGTCACAACAGAATCGATGAGAAACAACTTGAAAAAGTCACCACATATCTGGACTTGAGAATCAAATTGCAGAGACTCTGGCATAAACCAATGCAGGTGGCTCCAGTCTATTCAGCACACTGGGTGCTGTGCCTAAAGACCTAAGCAAGCCTTAAAAACAATTGGCGCTGACAAGATCACCATTGGTCAGCTGCAGAAGGCTACTTTACTGGGATCTGCTCGCATAATCTGCCAATATATCACACAGTCCTTTCCAAGTCCACTTGGGAAGTGTTCGACTAGTGATTTGTGATACAAAATCCAGCATGGTTATCTAGTTTGCTGTGTATACTGTCATTTTTACGTATATAATAACAAATAATAATAATAATAATAATAATAATAATAATAATAATAATAATAATAATATCTGCAGTTGGTATTTTATATTTTAAAGGATTCATTCATGATCTTAGAATTCAAATCAGCAAGTTAATTTATTCATGCAGGTGATCTAAATCTAGAGTCCAAAAATCTAGATGGCCACATGTGGTAGCAAAGAAATACAGGAAGTTGTAACTTGTGGTCATCTAGTGGTCATAATAATCTTTGTAACCCTAATTAATAGGTATCTAGTTTGATTATAGTACTACCATGCCGTCTGTTTCTTTATTGGATGACTACTCCCAAAAAAGTAAACTGAATGGTATGGCTACATAGAAATTCAGCTGAATAAAAATTATCTACAACGCAAAGCCCACTTAGGTAGCATTTGAGATAACACGAGGTATTCAAGATTAATTCAAAGTCAGGCTGTATACTTTTTTACAATATTAAGATTATTTCTTATATTAGTCATCATTTTCTATACATATGAAATGGAAGAAGAAAAACACCATATAAGCAATGTTATTAAGGCTCACTTCATAAGAAAGTGAAAATCTAGGGCAAGTAAGAGCAAATTTGATATACCATGCTGATGCAGGAAACCAAATATATTGTTTGACACACTTATACAACTATAAATTTGTTTTATGAAATAATATATATTGTCTGCCAGAAGTGAATATTTAGATAAAATAATGCATAGCCATAATATTGTCTATTCTCCAGCCCATCAATGAGTCAGATTTAAATTGTGTCCTACAGATTACAATAGGGTTTTCCCTTATTCCAACACTGCCCAAAGGCAGCCTCCAGATATGTAAAATCTTAGGTTTGATCACATATTACTTTGAAGGGAAATAAAGTGAGTGGCAGTGATTGGGAACAATGGCAATAGAAGAAAGATGGAACAATGGAGACATCACATTTCATGCTGGGTTCCTGCAGAGCTCATATAATATTTATACATTCACTGTCAAATATATAAAAAGAATGTCAAAAATAAATATTTAGGTCAGTTTGTGACATTACTGCGATTCAAAATTAATACAGGGCAGAAAATATATAAATATAAAAGAATGAGGACAAACAGATTGCTGCAGTAACAATAATATGAGTAACTTAGTTATAACCATATGCAAGAAAACAGCTCCTTTTATTGCTAAATGTAAATGATGCTAATGAGCCTTCAACCAAACTATTCATCATTTCACAAAATATCCCCCCCCCATTTTTTTCCATTTTTGCATACAAGTACTGCCAATAGATTAGTGCACTTGTTCCATAGGCCTGCCAAGCAAGCAACACATGAAAATATGAGTCAAAACAATGTCAGTTATTTTTGGTGACCCATCTAGTGTATGGGTGTCTGTGTGTCTAATTTGTTGAATGGCTTATTTGAAAGCCAAGGTGAAAAATAATAATTTAGGTGAACACTGTGGATTTTAAGAAAACAATTTTTAAAAATGTTTCTGACATTTCAAAAAGAATACTCTTAAACTTTTTTTAAAAAAAAATCAACTAATGAAAAAGAGAATCTGACTGAAGCAAACTTACTTCAGTTGAATATGGTTTAAAGCAACCAATGACTTCCTAAAAATAATATCACTAAAGACATTACTTTTTTAATATGTAAGGTGTATATTCCTTATATATCTTAGTCAGAAATGCACACCTATTTAGATTTAGTTATAGATTCTTTTTATTCTGCTTTTATTATTTTTATAGATAACTCAGGTTGGCGAACGTACCTAGTGATTCTTATTTTTCAGTCAATAACAACCCTGTGATGTGTCCTCATTTGAGAAAAATTGACTGGTCTCAAGACAACTACTCAGCTTTCATTCATAACATGGGATTATATTTTAAAGTCTTAAATCCTAAAACTTCCAGAATATAGGATTTAGAATAGAAAGCATAGTACTATTTTAATATATGGGATACAGTATTTGTGGGTGGGTTTGGACAGGTAGGCAGGCAGGCAGGCAGGCAGGCAGGCAGACAGACACCATGCCCTGTAATCTTTGGGAAAACTCCTTGGAGGAAAAGAGATGGAAGTATCTTCAGTACAACTGTTGCAGCTATTTAGTGAAATCTGAGGTGTTGTAACAATTTGTGCATTAGCAAAAAGAGAGGGTAGACAAGGGCATAAACTGCACACAATTTAATTTATTTTTAAAAAGCACTAATAAGATTTACTTATTATAGCTAAAAATATAATGTACTTATGCTTATTTTCAGAGTATTGCATCTTTAGACACATATTACACATTTTGGAAAGTAGGAAAAATGAATTTCAGGAGTTGAATCTTCTTCCACCACATGTAGGAATCTCTGGAAATTGTGTCGTCATTGTAATTCAATATAACTAAAGACAATAATAAATAAAATGTGACACCACCATAGGAGGTGATCGGTGGTAATCAATTTTCCCCTTCTACTCTCCAAATTTTTATGTGATAAATGAGTAAATATGCTGAAATTCAGCTAAAATGAAAGTTGCTGGAAATTAGCCAAACAATATTTGGAGATATAGAGGAGAATATACTGGAAAACAGCCAAATTAATATGGGGTGAAAAAGAATATATTGGAAGACAATTAAAATGAAGTGAAATGATTTTGAGATTAATCTGTGTAAAATGAATTTTGTAATAGATGATAAGCTCATGAAAATTAAGTGTAAAATGACAAAGTTTAAGATCTAAAGATTGGATGAAATGGATCCAGACATTAAGAAATACAGATAGAATTTTGATTTATAAATTGAAATAGAGTTGTACATATTGGAAATTAAGAATTGTGGTGATAAAATAGATCAAGATTTATGTTAAAATTTTTTGTTTTGATTTGTAATTTTAAAAGATGCAATGAGGAATGCAATCAATTTTACAGGAAATTAAGAAAATTATCACCAACTATATCACCTTAATTATAATAAATGTGCACCAAGGGAATGATTTATTTTTACCCTTTTTCTCTTATTCTGTCCGTTGTTTTAAGGACACTATTTAAGACCAGAATAAGATTAAAAGAAAACATGCAAAAACTAAGAACAAAAAATGCCTTACAGTGATTATACTATATTTTCTTAAGAATGTAAGTATTAAGCAGTCTATTGCTAAAAATGTCGAAATAAGTCATAGATATTTGTAATATCTATGTAATATAATCATGTGTACTATATATCTTATTTTATGATACTTTTAATTAATAAATATATTTTTGGCTAGTACATGTTATCCATTCTACCTCCTTATTGTCTTATGTACAGCATGTCAGATGCAAGAATTATTTTTTTAAAAAAATGTTATTTTTTTCAAACATAAACATAAAATATATCTTTTAAGAATGAAGTCTTGATCCAGTCATAAATAGCTTACATTTTTTAACAAACTCCATTCAAAATTTCCTCATTGCATCTTTTAAAATTACAAATCAAAACAAAAAATTTTAAGATAAATTTTAACTTTTGAATTTAGGCCATACTGTTATATCACCACAAATCTTAATTCCCAAATAAATTCCATTCATTTTTATATCCAATTATAAATCAAAATTCATTCTAACTCTTTCCTAAATTTTCTCCATTACTTCTTTAAACATCAATATCAAAACACAAATGTAAGAAATATTATAACCTCTTGATCTATTTTATCACCACAATTCTTAATTTCCAATATGTACAACTCTATTTTTATTTCAATTTATAAATCAAAATTCTATCTGTATTTCTTAATGTCTGGACCCATTTCATCCAATCTTTAGATCTTAAACTTTGTCATTTTACACTTAATTTTCATGAGCTTATCATCTATTACAAAATTCATTTTACACAGATTAATCTCAAAATCATTTCACTTCATTTTAATTGTCTTCCAATATATTCTTTTTCACCCCATATTAATTTGGCTGTTTTCCAGTATATTCTCCTCTATATCTCCAAATATTGTTTGGCTAATTTCCAGCAACTTTCATTTTAGCTGAATTTCAGCATATTCTCCTCCATAACTCCAACTGTTATTTGGCAGATTTCCAGCATTTTTTTTATTTTGGCTGATTTCCAGCATATTTTCCTCCCTACCTCCAGCTCTTATTTGGCTGATCCCCAGCATATCTTGTTTTACTCTTCCAGGGTGTTTCCCAACCTATTTCTTAATGTTGATCATTTCCAGCATACATTAAATTCAATCTCAATTTGTTACTTAAGTCTGTGTTTCTTATTTTATTATCCAATAGTTCATTAATCATTCACATTTAATCATATTTACCATTCTCAACTTTGTTTACAATTTAAAATTAAAACATGTTACATCGGACATATTCTCCACTTATTCTCCCATAGACTAAAAAAATTTCTTAGTTTGTCTCATATTAATATATACTCTTATGCTTTTGTAAAAATATCATTTTTAACCACCCTAACATCAAATTACTATTTTAGTTACCTTCTTTTATTTCCCATCTTTATTTCTCCATAGACACCTCCTGTGTATGTTTAAAACTCATTTAAACATTTCATTTTAATTTTATCTATTTTATTTCTTCATTTCCCTATCTGTCCATAAGTATTCCACTTCAAAATCAGTATATCCATGTTTGAAACTCTATATATCATTTTAATTCTATTGTAAAGTCTGTTCCATGTAGAATTGGTTTTCCTACTTTTGTTTCTGCACCACTTCTTTTGTTCCTGCGCCAGATAATTTCGATTTTATTAGTTCCATTATATTTCTTCTTTCTTTATGAAACCACCAATAGGCAGAATAGGAATCTCCAAAATCCAAAAATCCATAGTTATTTTCTAAGTAATCCAGGGTAAATAGCCAGTCAAAATAGTTCTTTTTCAAGCAGATGGTGAGTCTCCACAATTCACACTTTCGCTTAGTCACAGCAATCTCCATTTTGTAGCAATTATGTAACCATCCATTTGCCTCGTTTCATCTAACTTTTAAAAATGTTAAGTCTTTATTTGTCGCTTTTCTCTTTTTCCAAAGATCAAATCTGTTCCAATTTGAAAGAAAGCTCAGTTTTCTAATTTGTTAATAGCCAATTCGTCCAAAACAATCAGTACTAAAGTAAATTCCTTAATGGGTCGTTATCCCCTATTGTTAGTTTATAAAATCTTCAAGCCCTGCAAATCTACAGTTGCTGTTTAAGGCTAGGGGTCTTATTAGTAAAAGTCCATACTCTAATGTTGTTTCTCACCTGGGTTGGTATCACTCACCCCACTTCAAAGCACATTGTTCTGTTGTGACCCCGGCCCCGGAGGCTGATTTATCTTCACATGTTGATTCAGAGGATGATATGGAGGAGGAGGAAGCTGTCACGAGCTATGTGCTGGAGGGGCTATCTTCACTGGTGAGTCAGCAAGAACTGACAGTTGCTGACATGCCTATAGGCCCCAGCCAAATTGAGGAGGAAACAGAGGCCAGTAATGATGACAGGGAGCCCCTATTGGATGCAAGAGAGAAACATAGGAGATGTCGTAGAGAACAGCTATTGCCACATCCTAAGAGGTGTGGTCAAGAGATGTAGGGCCATACCCTACAAAGTATAAAAGGGGTGTGACTGGGCTGGAAAGGCGTAATGAACAATTTGTTGGAGTTTTGGATGCAGTGGAGTTACAACTGTTAGTTTGGAGTTTTTTGACAAAGAGTCTGCATTCCTGCATTAGCTTGCTGGCTGTCTGCCAAGACCTTTGGATCATTGCCTGGTAACTGCTGGTTGGACTGATATACACTTTGGAAAAGAACTATTTATAAAAGGGCCAGCTTCAGTCTCTCTAGCCTGCATTTGTTACTGCCAGGCTATTTGAGCCTCTGTAAGGCCACTCATGGGAGGGGACAGAACACATTCTTTCTTTCTTCTTTCCTCCTGTACAATTCTTTTCCCAGTTTGTCCCAACTTTGTGGCAGCCACCATGGCTGCCTCCCCCTTCCCACCGCCAACTCAGAGGGTTCCCTCCGATCTCCCGAGGAACTTGCCTGTTCCTCTCAGCTGTCCAAGGTGCCCCTCTCCTTCCCTTGTCCCTATAAGACAGGTTCGATCCAAAGACCCATCGGTGGCGGTTCGTCAGTTGGGGTTTTTGCGGGGCTCATCAGAGTCTGCTATTTCCCCGACTGCATCACTGGGATGCCAAACCAGAAGTTTTTCCAGATGCAAGAATTATTGTAAATTACAGTGTTTCACCTAAATTACAAAGCAAATGAACAACTGCCTTGTTTTGCTTCTTTGCTTTGCTTTTATTTTTAACTACTTCATTTCATTCAATGAAGTAAGAACTAGGTCTGTAAAATCTTGATTCCAAGATCTGAGTCAAAAACATTTAGAATCTCCTAATTAAGTTAACTTCCAAAATCAAGCTGAATTATTTTTTTAATTAAATCAGGTACCTCCAAATTGATTTAAGTAATTTGGAGGCACCTAACTGGGTTTTTCTAAAACAATTTGGAAATTCAAATTAAATCAGTTACATTATTGATTTCAGATAGAATCAATTATTTGCATGGCTCATCCTGGGTTTCTCAGTACACTTATAAACACAAATGCAACATGTTCCTTTAGAAGAAAATACTGATGCTTCCTATGGCATCTGCTGAAAAAAAATGGAAAGGTAATGCAAAAGGGTTTTTGTATCCTGTTTTTATTTGTTATTTGCCTAAATCATATTTCAGTATACTTTTCATGGCCAGAAAGATGTTCTCTGAAATAGAAAACAGCATATCAGATTAAAACTTCTATAATCAAACTTTACTTTTATACCACTAACAGATTACTTAATTGTGACATCAAGTGGCATTCTGATTTTTAAAATCTACAATAGAAACATTTATTTAAGGATCCAGCCAGTTTTCAAAACAACCTCATAGACCAAAAATCATAACCACTGAATTATGAGCCCTTTTCATTCTCATAATTAACATATGAAAACACTCAGCACAGGATGAAAAAGACTTTCACACCACTTAGAAAACTAGGAACTTATTTCAAACAACTAGAAAAATACAATAGACCCTTTCTTCTGCATTTGGCTTTGGGAGAAGGTGCAGTCAAGAGGTCTTTGAACTATGGTCCTGGAGAAGACTCCTGTGCATCCCTTGGACTACAAGGTGATCAAACCGGTCAGTCCTAGAGGAGATCAACCCTGACTGCTCTTTAGAACCTAAAGATGAAACTCAAATATTTTGGCCACCTAATGAGAAGGAAGGACTCACTGAAGAAGAGCCTAGTGCTGGGAAAGATTGAGGGCAAAAAAAGAAGTGATGACAGAGAATGAGATGGCTGGATGGAGTCACTGAAACAGTAGGCATGAGCTTAAATGGACTCCAGAGGATGGTAGAGGACAGGAAGGCCTGGAGCAACGTTGTCCATGGGGTCATGATGGGTCAGACACAATTGCGCAACTAACAACAACAACAACAACAGTCAAGAGGAGAGACAGATTTAGGGGATTATACAGATAGTCATTGACTTACAATAGTTTGTTTAGTGTCCGTTCAAGTTAAAATAGCATTTTAAAAAGTGAGTTATTACTGTTTTTCATCCCTATGACTATTGCAGCATTCCCATGGCCATGTGATCAAAATTCAGGCATCATATGGTTCATATTTATAATAGTTGCAGTGTCCCAGGTCATGTGATCAACTTTTGCAACCTTATGACAAGCAAAGCCAGGTTCACTTAACAACCAGGTTACTACCTCAACAGCTGCAATGATTCACTTAATAATTGTGGCAAGAAAAGTTGTAAAATTGTGCAAAGCTCACTTAACAAATGTGTCACTTAGCAACATAAATTTTGGGCTCATTAGTGGTTGTAAATCAAGGACTACCTGTGATTTAAATTAGTATTTTTGCAATCATTAACAAATTAGCCTTTTTCACATTAGACAAAATCTGCTATTTGTTCGGAGCATGAACTTCCATTGTAAAACATGGAAGATAGATGCAGAAATGCCTTGTTTTCAGTTATAATAAATACATCTTCAAAAACAGGTTACTACTTTCTTCCATTAGTAGCAGCAATGTAGCCAATGATATCAAAGATAACTAATTATTAGTGCTAAGCAATATGACAAAGACAGTTAAGCAACATTAAAATGATGTGTTGATTCACCTACAGTTCATTCTTTTTTCAAAAGAAAAAAGAAAAAAAAGAAAAGAAAAGAGGATTGTAGAGATCCCACAGTAGCCCTTCCAGAAATCTGTTGCTTCTTCATTCTGAACTTTCATTCCTAATTATTGTTGTTGTTGTTGTTGTTGTTGTTGTTGTTGTTGTTTTATTTCTATACCGCCCCTCTCCCGAAGGACTCAGGGCAGTGCACAGCCAACTTAAAACACAATATACAAACATCAGTATAAGTTTAAAAAACTATTAAAATTATTACATTCCTACCAGGGGAGCTGTTGTATGTGGTAAAATCTCTCCATTTAATTTTTCTTGGAAATGAAACACCGGTACAACAGAAAGAATGGACATGTGTTCCCATCAAATGGTAAAATGGCACAAGCTTATTGTATTCACAATCCCCATGATGGCAGGAGAATCAGATCACATATTCAGTTTTCCATTTCTTCTTCAATTTATGCAGGACCCACTGAACCTAAACAGTCCTCATTGGAGTGGCACACAGATATGTATGCATGCGCATGCACTCATGCAGTTTTAAATATCTTGGAAATAATCCAAATATGTTGATAGCTTACATTGACACACACACACCTTCTTGTTTGGTGCCAACTCATTCAATTCATTCAATTACTTAATAGTTCTCACCTCAATAGGATTGCTTCCCTGTTACTTCTTTCTTGGCTTGGAGGCTTTGAAGGAATGAATTGGGCTTTTATATATTCCTTAATCTATAATTACACTTATAGTTATGAATAGGCAGTACATTTTGGCCACAGAAATATCAATCCTGATTCAAAGCTTTGAAAAGAGAGCAAATAACTATAATCATAGAATTGATTCCAATATGCCTGGGTGCATATCATGTGATGGAGCGATCATAAGGTGAATAACTGCCGATTTATAGGGCTATTTTTGTTTGCATGTGTAATTATGATAGATAGATTGTATCTAAGATAATGTTTGAAGGAACAGTAATTGAATTGGATTATGAGATAGAAAATGCCTTGCACTTTCTTCAGTTTCTCAGCAAGTTATTTATAGGAAAGATTTATTGCTCTTAAATTATACAACAAGAAAATGCACTGTTGAAACGGAAAGGTAATTGGGCTGGAAACAAGAATGAATCCTATATTTTAGGTACATTTAATGAAAATAGCTTATTCTTTTCATTTTAAGACTTGAATGAAGTCAAGCTAGCAACAACACAAATCAGAAATATTGGACCAAAATCAATCAGTACTTATAAGATTTGTGTGTGTGTGTGTGTGTGTGTGTGTGTGTGTGTGTGTGTTTGAAAATATTGACTGAATATGCATATGACAGAGCCTCATTATAGCACTTTCAATACTTGCATTTTTTCTGTTGAATTCCCAACAGAAATCTAGTTTTATTTTGTAGTTTTTAAATTATGTCTGATCACAAACATAGTTAGAAATATAATTAATTTATTACATTAAATATATATATATAAAATAATGTATTAATTATATAGTTACAAAAAATATAATTTTATATTTTATAACTATATAATATAGTTAGAAAAATTATTTCAATTCATATTGGGGCAAAGCTGCATTTCTGATATTAGGTCTTTTGATTCCATACAGTAATTCAAAGTCAATTAAGACATAAGATTTTGCTACCATTGACTTGTCCTTGTTCTTCATTATCTTGTCTAAATTTGTCTTTGTTGTCTTCCTGGGACTAATCATCTCTTTAGTTTTCATCACACTGTCCATTTGTATCTATTTACAACCCCCCACCCCCACCCCCCACCCCCAAAAAAGCCTTTAGATGATCACATCATTTGTAAGTTCACTAAGTTGGCTGGTGAAAATAATAGAAGCATTTATTGTAATTTTCTATAAATATTTACCATGTAGAGCTATTAAATGGAATAAATATGAGTATGCTGGCTGGAGAATTCTGGGAGTTGAAGTCCACAAGTCTTAAAGCTGACAAGTTTGAAGACCTCTGCCCTAAACTCCCAAAGGCAACCTGGGACTACAGAGATGGACTTGGACCACATAACAGGTTAGAGGTCTTGATCCATCATGGAAACCCAGGGAGGAGTAGGTAAGTCCTCTCCTTTCATATAAAAAATGTAATGAGCAAATGTTGGGAGCCTGGCCACAGAGGACACCAAATCATAGAGAGATGTGAGTCATATGTCCTTGTAATATGATTGTTGACTCACAAGGAAATTAATCCTACTTCAATCCCCTACACAGGATTATTTTCACTTAGGGAGTGGTAATTTAAGAAAGATAGGGCTCAATTGCTAAGGAAAATCATACAATTAAAGCTTTACTACTTCAATAAGTCAGAAAATAAAGAAACCTCATGTCAATTTATTACCTTATGGCTGGACAATTGGGAGTTCAGTTCCAATAAAGAAGCTGTTACAGGCAAAACCCAGTTATTTTGCTTAGCATTGTAAAGGCATTTGCTGACCAAGAATGAAAGAGTTCCAGATGTCTTTCACTGTCTAATATAGACAGAAAGTAATAGAAACAAGATATAAACATATAAACAAATGAAAGAAATGTAAAAAAAAAAAAAAAAAGTCCCCAAGCAATCATTCATGGAGACTAAAAGAAAATACATTTTGTTCCCTTTAAACATCTAAAAACTATTTTCATGGCTGGGATTTGACTTCAAAAAGTGAACATTCCACATTTGGTAATATCCTGGAATGTAATTACAGAGACAGTGATAAAAATAGTATTCTAAATCAACTCCCATTCCCCCAACACATTGAAATCATTTGTTGATACCATATGTTCCTACAAATCTGTCTGTTTGCATTAAGTATTTATCACAGTTTCAAACAATTAAAGGCTATTAATCCCCATTTGTTTTAATCCTTTGAGAAAACACATTTAATTGCATAGCCACATCTTACAAAAAGAAGGCTTGATAATAATACAAAGAGTCCATTATCGTGCCATATTCCATTAACCTTTCAGGTTGTTCAATATAGTCTTTGAATGACCAATGCCAATGATATCTAGTGAGCTCTTAGTGAGCTACCTATTAATTTACTCCCTTAAATTGTTTATATTTTTTATGAATGTAACGTTTCTGTGTGCATGGGAATATCCTCCATACTGGCTCCTGTGATATCACTACAGTTCTGATGCACTTTTTATAACCTCAAAAGCTTCAAAAATGGGAACAGGTTAACCTGTTCCAGGGCCAATAAACTCCAATAATAGGGTTACCAGATATCTGAAGAAGAGAAAAAGAACATGGAAAGGGTTAGAATTGGAAGGGAAGTTGGAAAAGGAAGGTTGGAATGTTTAATTTATTAACTGTTAAGTTACTTGGAAATTATGTCAAAAATTACAGTGAAAATTACCTTTCTGTGGCAGCAGAAAATATCCTTTTCCAATGTGTTAGAACTGGTTAGGAGGCAAAAACCTTCAATGTGTAATTGATTATCATTTCAATTTCAGGCAGCAGATCAAGCATGTGGAAAGGTACTAAGGTACTAACTGTCAGGTCCAAAACCAAGAAAAACATGTGGTTATTGTATAAAGCTTAATCTTTACACACCAATAAACAAACTCTTGCCAGACTGAAGAATCTACTATATTAGATAGCTATCTGTATAAAGGTAAAGGTAATAAAAGTTCCCCTCACACATATGTGCTAGTCGTTCCTGACTCTAGGGAGCAGTGTTCATTTCCGTTTCAAAGCCAAAGAGCCAGTGCTGCCCGAAGATGTCTCCATGGTCTTGTGGTCTGCATGACTAAATGCCAAAGGCGCACGGAACACTGCTACCTTCTCACCAAAGGTGGTCCCTATTTTTCTACTTTTCTACTTTTTTATGTGCTTTCGAACTGCTAGGTTGGCAGAAGCTGGGAGAAGTAACGGGAGCTCACTCCATTACGTAGCATTAGAGATTCGAACCACTGAACTGCCAACCTTTTGATCGACAAGCTCAGAGTTTTAGCTACTGAGCCACCATGTCCCTCTAGTTATCTGTATAATCTTGTGCAAACTACTAGAGAGGGGTTATCTTCATTTTCTTTCTCTAACACATGTAACATGCAGATTGAGTTGCCTCATACTCCTCTGCAATGTATCCTCTCCCTACTAGAAATCCACTCCCTTACCATCTTCCCTCACACTAAGCAACTGTTTAAAGTCAGAGAATGGAACTTGTGAGGTTAAAGATAGCACTTATTTAGGGAAGCATTATGCTAAGTGAAAAACTATTCAGGAAGAAATACCCCCAAACCCAGACAATATTTGATTTTAAGGCAATTCCTTCCAGATGGAAGACATGAGGACAAAAAGAGTGCCAATTAATAGTGGAATATACATTCCTGACCTATTGAAATGTAAAGAAAAAAAATTGAGCCTCTTGTTGGATATATGAAGTCCATCCATCATATTATTCTTTTAGTATACAGAATAGAACAGGGATGTCAAATGATTGCATCACAGGCTATATCATGATATATCAGGATGTTTTTGCCTTTGCAGAGCTGGGGTAGGCATGGCTTTTGCAGGCTGTATCCGGCCCATGAGCCACTGGCTTGACAGGCCTGGAATAGAGGATGGATTACTTAGTGTCCTACTTTCTATATTTTGTGGCCATTATATACATAAAAAGTTAAAGCTGAAACAACCATAGCCTAATCCTGTGATGGTGAACCTATGGCACATGTGCCAGAGGTGGCAGGCAGTGGCCTCTCTGATGGCACATGAGCCATTGCCCCAGTTCAGCTCTGCTGCACATGCGTGCGTGCCTCCCACCGGCCAGTTGGTCTTTGGGTCTCTGCTGTGCATGTGCAGGGGTGGGACACATGCAGGGGGCACACACATGCACGGGGTGCATGTGGGACATGCACTTATGCATGGGGGCAGGGCGCATGCAGGGGGCCATGTGCACATTGTATTTTGGGGTTTCGGGCATATGTATATGCATTCACACACAAGCTTTGGGCACTCGGTCCGGAAAAGGTTAGCCATCACTGGCTAACCTTTCCATTTGAGACTTGCTAATTATCTAAAATATTGTTTCCAGTGACACTGGGAAGCTTTTTATCCTTTTATGTACTACACAGAAATACAGATAATGTAAATTCTTTCCTATGGCTCATTTCTCTCTTTCTTTCCTATCCTCCACCGTATAGTGGCATGTGTCTATGAAGGGGAGGTGATGGATGGATTACAGTAATGCAGAATTCCCAGGAAGGAGAGAGCCTATTCCAAGGAGGAGAGAGAGAGAGAGAAGCGACAGTACAGCCCAATGTCGGATCGTGAAAACAGGAAGAGCTTTAGGATAGCCACTCCCTAGAATCTTCTAAGGTGCACCCATTAAGTTAAGAGTAGAATAAGTTTAGTATGGCATGAATGTGTCTATATGTCATATGCAGATAAAGATACATTGGCTGAATTGTCTCACATCATTCTTCAGCTAAGTCTGATCCACCCTGCTTTTGCCTGCCTGTTTTTGGATTCATTTTGCTGAAAATCACTGTTTTGATTTTTGATTATATTTAACAAATAAGCATCAATTTATTATTTATTATAGTTTTTGCTAACTGAACTGAGTGAGGCATGAGTTTTCTCTGATGCAATATGTTTGGAATATGCCTGATGCAGCTTAATGATAGATTATACATAGGAATTTTCCAATCGTTCTCAGCCCTAAATGTATACATCACTCTACAGCTTTAATTAGAAAGCAGGTATTTTACTAATAAGGACTATTTGTCAGAGATTTGTATTTTATGGAACATTATATGTTATGATCAGTTGTTGCAACAATACAATAAAACCATTCAACAACAAGCTTGCTTACAGTTATTTGCATAATCTTAGATAAGTGGCAGTGACTGAAATATGGCAGTAAATGAAAATATTCAATTCAGACTGTATTATTTTATTTTCACATCTAGTATAATGCATTTCATAATCATTAATAAACTTTAATTACAGATATTGAAAAAAATGAAAATGCTTATTTTGAAAATAGAGTCAAACATTAAAAGGATACTCCTTTGTTTGTCATATTTTAAATTTAAATATACCAATATACAATGTAGAGCAACAAAAGGCAGGGGGATTACTTGTTTAGCTGGACAACATATTGTTGTCAATGCAATTTTTCTCAAACTTTGTAATAAGTGACTCTACGTGAAACACTGGGGATAAACTGATGGATCATAAAAGGTAATATATAGTAGGAGCAAAAATAGCTGAGAAATAGCTGACTGCTGTAAAGTATGCTTTTATATGAATGTAAGTTAAATATAGAGACAAATCTAATTTTATTGTTCAACATTTATTCAGATTTTATGGTGTATTTATCCTTGGGCAGTGTAGAGCTTTCAGGAGGTACTTCGAATTGATAATATTTCATTTGAAATGATACTTCTTAGCAAAGTGCTAAATAATACCTCACTTCAATCCAGTAAAAAAAGGTTTCTGCATATGTGCTGCAGAGACACTTATTGGTGGGCCTTAGTGACTAATGAAGCTGAGTTAGTCCTGTTTCGATTTTTCAGTTTGAAACATTGAGAATGGAACAATTCGGTTTTTCTGAATTGAGACACCTAAGATTTATTAAGACTTTTCTTAAATGTGCTTCTATAGAGCATATCATAAAGAATGTATAATATTGGTAGAAAGGTCAACTGATATGCAAGTGTTTAATTTGAAGTACAATGTTGCAACACTCAATGTTTGAGTAAACAAACAGTTTGAAAATATTGATCTCCAAATGTATTGATTATGACCTTCAGCAAAATAATTTCAGTTTAATTTTGAGGGATCGTCTTCTTGTTTTGTAAAAACAAAACACAGAAATTTTCAGAAATTATTACCAACAGCTTAACATACTGTTTAGCTTAACATACTGTTAAGAAAACAGTTAACATGCTGTTTTGAAATTTTAATCTTTATCCATCCATCCATCCATCCATCCATCTATCCACCTATCCATCTATCTAATATCTATCTAACATTCACTCTTGGAGAGATAGGCTATAACTGTCATGAAGAAAAATAAGATGCTTTTTCTTGATTGTATTATTTTTTACAGAGAAAAATTAAAGGTTTATAATCAAAAAAATTATATTTTAAAGTGAATTGAAGAGGTACATTCTTTTTTATGTTATAGTCAATTTTGGGTGGAAAAATAAATAATATTGTATTTGTAATACTGTTATCCCTAATGGCAATTGTTAGTGACAAAATTTTACTTCCCTCTTTTTACTTTCAATTCTTTAGTCTTTTTAAAATAATAAATGTAATAGGTTTGATCATATAATAAAGATATAATTGCATTGAAATATGTATTGAAATAAAACACATATCATATTTTACAACATTACAATAAAGTATTATCATTTCAAGGGAAACATGCTATTAAATTTCAAATCAGTGACAGAATAAAATCTACTCAGAAAGAAATTTTACAGTTTCCATTTTTATATCTTCAGCACTGGGGACTTCATTTTTTTCTTTCTCTATAGGCTGTCAATTCTGTCAATCAATGCAACAATTCCTATTATCATATCAACCATTTAAAGTACCTGTCACCAGGTGGTGAATCATCCATATTTTAGGTATAATATGTGCATTGGCCTTGAAATTCCATTATCTGTGTGAGACAAATAAGAAAATAATATGCCTTAGGCAGAATATAGCAAAAACTATATGCATCTAAAATATGGTATTTTATACTGAATATATGCATTAATTTCAATAACATCTCCAGGCTACAGGTTTCATTAAAACAAAGGAAAACATTGAATTAAGAAGTCTAGGTTAAAAGCTGACAATATATGACAGTTCCTCAGTCATCTATTGCAGTTGATGTCTACATTACAGGATGAAAATATAAATTTTATAAATGCAATATTGAGAAAATCAAAATCAAGCACTTCTGAAAACTGAAACAGGCTTTACTGAATTTATAGATCAAACGTATTATTGCTTAAAATAATAGCTCCCTAAATAGTAAATTTCATATAAATCAGAAGGATGGGAAAGAAATAGCAAAGGAATGCTATTTGGGCCCATAGCCAATATAAAAATCAAAAAGAAAATAGCCACAGATCTCTATGGAAGCATGTTTATGAGCTCTGCCATAATGAAAATTTGTTTCTTCATTATAACAAAGATACAGCTTTGAATGAAATCTTTTAGCATCCTTGTATCTTGAAAAGAAGCTTTTGAGATAGCATATCCAAAAAAGTTCATATATTTTTGAAAATTGCATATAAAAAAGGATAATTATATAGAAAAAGCTGATACCGGGTAAATATATCTTTGAAGAGCCAGGATTATAAAAATTTACATTAAAAAGAATGTCAGGAAAATTTGCATTAAAAGGTTATCTTTGAGAGATTTATACTTTTTAAAAATATGTATAAGGCAAAGGCACATTCAAAACTCTTTATGTTAGTGGGAAAAAATCCATTAAAATCCGGAAACATGAATATTTTCCCGTCTGTGATAATGTAAATGCATTATGAGCTCTAATGATATTTTAACAAAAATGTTCCACACAAATAGATGTTTTATATATAATAATGAAGGTTCCATTCTTCATAATGCTGGAAAGATTGTATTATGTTACGTGATGCTTGAAAAAGGAATCAAGAAATGTCTTTTTTTCATTTTTTTCAAGTTTTCATATTTTATAATGAGGAAAATAATAAAGGTGGAATATAAATAATTTAAATAAATTTTTATTTATTTATTTATTTATTTATTTATTTATTTATTTATTTATTTATTTATTTATTTAATTTTAATTTGATTTATATGCCGCCCTTCTCCAAAGACTCAGGGCAGATTACAATGCGTTAAGCAATAGCCTTCATACTTTTGTATATTTTATACAAAGTCAGCTTATTGCCCCCACAAACTGGGTCCTCAATTTACCTACCTTAGAAAGGATGGAAGGCTGAGTCAACCTTGAGCCTGGGGAGATTCTGGTGTAATTGCAGACAGCTGGATGTTAATTATGGTGCTTTAGTCTGCAGAGCTAAACCAGGCTCCAAATAAAACTACTAAATGGACTAACTAAACCGGGAGAAGGAGATCCATAATAAAGTGTTTTAAGCTTGTGTGTTATTATAAGCAGGGGAAATCAGCAGAGTTTTTCAGTAGTGGCTGCTCTGGGAGTGCGCTTTCCACTCTAGGGTTTCAACTCCATGCAGTTTTCCCAGCTCCTAGAAGACTCAACAGAAGGCGGTTGGCCTGGCTGCCTTCTTCTCTGCTTCCAGCAGCTTCCAGCCGGGGTTTGGAAGCCACAGAGGAAGCCATCCTTAGTGCTTGGATGGCAGCGGCAGCGGCACGATCTCCCCATGTGGGGCTGCAGCTCACTTCACCCTTCGCCGCCTTTCTGGCCCGGCTCCCGGAAGACTTGGCAGCAGGCGGCTGGCCCAACCAGTGTCTTCTCTGCTTCCAAAGGCTTCCAGCCAGGTGCTCACTGGCTTTGCCCACATCAATATGATGAAGCCTGGGAGGCATGCAAATGGGAGAGAGAACAGGTGCTTGTGCAGCTTGGCGTCTTTGGGCTGTTCGTGTTCTCCCCCCACAGGAGGGGAGGGGATTGATGGTCCACAGAGGGAGCCTCTCTTTGCCGGACCCTCCGATAATAAAACCAAGCCCTTATTTCAGGGTTCAAAAGAAAATAAGACCCTGTCTTATTTTCGGGGAAACATGGTATGCAAATTTTTTATTTAAAGATGGTTCAGTCCATTTATCACTTTGAATGGAATCATCTTACCAAATCAGTTTGGAACAATAAATTAAGTGCCTTTGAATCTGTTCAAAGAACCTACATTTTATGAAGGCTGAACCTTCAAATTGGATTTGGCTTATTCCAGCTGAACTGAATTAACCTCTTGGAATTAGATCAGTATCGAATCAGATCTTAGCATAAAGTTACTGTATTTTCCGGCGTATAAGATGACTTTTTAACAAAGAAAAATCTTTTCAAAGTCAGGGGTCGTCTTATACGCCGGGTATAAGCCTGCGGGTTGCTGCACGGAGCTTCCCCCACCATCCCAGGCATCCACGTGAACTCTCCGACTTCCCCAGACCCCCGGTGATGGCGAGCCTCAGCTGTATGGCGAAGTCGGAGCGTCCACATGGATGCCTGGGACGGTGGCGATAGCTCCGTGCAGCAACCAGCAGAGTCCAGCATTAAGCGGCTTGCACCCTTGATGAGGTAGGCACAGCTTCCCAAATCTTGAGTTGCCATTTTATTCCTCAGAACCGAGGAATAAAATCTCTAATAAGAACATAAAAACAATAAGGACCATTAATAGAACTATTATTTTTAAATTGCTTTTACAGGTATAATGTAATTTATTTGAATAAATTTGAAATCTTTCCTTATGGCATGTTATCTGTAAGTATGTACAGGAAAATCACAAAGAGCCTTAGTAAACTTCTGGGAATCCAACTTATTATAATACATGGGAAAATAATTTTAATAAATATTTTGGAAAAGAGTTCCTCACATATGTGACTAATACTTGCTATCATACTTTTATAATTCTGTTCTCCCTGTATACATTATGAACCAATACTTAATTTAACACTCATTTTTTAAAAAATATTCCCCTGCCCACAATTAATTATGCTATCTAATTAACAATAGTATTATTTGTATGGTTATGTAACATCCACTTTAGAACAGGAATGGGAAAATATGAAGCTTGCAGACTTAATCTGGTTTAGCTAGCTTGCCCCTATTTGATGAGTCCCATCACTGCTCCTTTCCAGTGCTAGATCTCCAACTGGCAATGTAACTTTTGCTTTACTCATATTCATCTTTTTTCACATGGGTATAATGGGCAGTAATAATAACTTTATTATCATTGTACGTGTATACACAGTATACCCATACAACAAAATTCATTTAACACCCAAAGACCAGGCCCAACACACATAACAATCCCCAAACACACTCCCAACCAGCACAATTTTCCACCCCTAAACCACCCAAGCATCTACACAACAGACCAAGTAATACTGTCCAACAGCTCATTGATGGTGGCCCTTTAGTTCATTGTTGAGTGCAATTATAGCTCTGGGATAATGCCAGTAGCTGATCTCATTGGCATTTCTACCAGAATACCAACAGTTCTCATGCTGCTCTTCCTCCCTAAGAAAATAGCATTAGGCTGGGCAAAATCAGAAGGATCAAAAGGAACCAACCTCTGGTTTATTAGATGGAACTTTGAATCACAGAAGTAATTGTCATTGAGTAGAAGTTCCTAATGTAATGGTTATTATTTTGTTACTGTCTTCATATTAGCATCAGTGTAGTGAAGGGAGATGCTAGATCTGACCTTTGATTTCATGCCATTAAGTTATTGCCAACTCTTAGGGTTCACATTCATAGATTTTGTCAATGATGATCTGTATCTAATCTGGTGGTTGAGATCTTCCCATAGCACCCCAATCACCATTATAATTGAGTCTATCCACCTTGCTGCTTGTCACCCTCTTCTCTTTCCCCTCCATTTTCCAGCATTACAACCATCTCCAGAGAGCTGTTAAATGTCCTTTTTTGATATTGGAGAACTAATTTAGGACTGAATTAATTTCCTTACCTCACTTTGGAAGGAGGATATTTTGCAGCAGTATTTGGAAGCTAATGGCATTTGCTATGTTTTCTGTTCTCATATTAGCAGATTCTGGTATAGTAGTATAAAGAGTCAATACTTTCTTCTTCCAACAAGGATTGGGAGCAGGGCAGGGGGAGAGAGAAATATTACCTGGAGTTATTCTTTTAAGAGTGCAAGAGTTTCAGCCTTCTGTATCTGTGCAGCTAGAGCCGTGGTAATGCAGTAGTTAGAATGCAGTACTGCAGATTATTTCTGCTGCCTGCTGGCTGCCTGTAGTTTGGCAGTTCAATTCTTACCGGTTCAAGGTTAACTCAACCTTCCATCCCAATGATTTTGTCCAGCCCATTTTTGGAGTTTTGTGTGACATTCTTTCCAATTTGCTTTTTTTCCCTCCCTTTTTTAGATTTGTTCCAATACAAAGGGAATAATCATGTTTATAGCAAAACATATGTTACTGCAATACTTTTCTGTGAGAAATACTTCATTTTCTGGAAAAATTTCAGGGGTGCCAACATACGCCGGAAATATACAGTATTTGCATCAATTTCATGATACAAGTGATGACAATTGTATGGGTTACATGAAAATTATATCACTTGCTTTCCTTGCCCTGCTGTGATGCCCATGTCTGAAATGAAGGAATTTCTTATAGGTCTCATGAAAAAAGAAAAAGGGTAAGAGTAAATTTTTCTCTCCTTGCATTCTAGTCTTTTCTTGAAAAATAATCTCAGCAAGTCCTTTTTTTGGGGGGGAGGGGGTGGATCAAGTGTGTGATGGGAAATAAAGAGGCTTTGGATTTTATCAATCAAAGATGCCTTCAAGGCAAAATAAGCCTCTTCTCCCATTGGTAATAAATCTGCACTCATGGAACAGGTATATTGGTAGAGTTTTCAACCAACATAAGAGAATGTCTTACAATGCTTCCAGAAGAGCATTTCTGCAGCAATTGACAATCCTTGAAGAATTGGGGGGAGGGGGGAGGCAATGGCTGCAGAACATCACATTTGACGTGTTTTGAAATCCTGAAGCACGTCATCTGAGTCGTGATCAGAATTAAAGTTAGAAGAGAGAATCAATTTGGCCAGTGAAGTATAAGACTGAAAATATTGAAATAGAGCCTTCAGATCTTAACTGAGAATGAAACATATCCTGGCCATGGGAACTTTTTCTCCTTTTCCTGTAACAGACACTACTTGTGCTTTACACATGAAGAGTTACTCCTTCATACACATATATACAAAAGAATTTGGGCTTTAAATCATTCTACAGCTCTGGAGATACACCCCAAACATTTATGCTATAACTCTAAGTAACTTTTTTTCTTCAGTGAAGTTTAAATATAGGCTTTTTGTATCTTTTTTTGGCACTTTTATTATATATGAAGAGAAGAACCCAGTGGGCTCCCACAATGCAACACTAAAATCTGTTTGCAGCCATAATGAAGAGAAAAGCCCAGAATGCAGTGAATTGTGATTTCACTCAGTAGTGGTTCCCAAAAAATCTTGGTAATGTAGGAAAAACCTGGCTTAAAAAGAAGAACACACATTAACCTACAAAAATAAGAAAATATATATACTTTTATATACATACAAAAGTGTGTGTGTATATATATATATATATATATATGTTTTTTTGTGTTGAGTCACACAGACACACACATACAATATACATACACACACACAAACATAACTGACTGCAAAATCTGTGTTCTCTCTCTCAAGTATTAAAAATAAAATCCACCACATATGCACATAATCTACTGTTCAACTTGTTCCATCTACCAGCTTCATTTTATGCCATTTTAGTAGTCTTTTTAGAATCAAAACATACAAAGAGGTTTAAAAAGCTATAATTTGTCTGATCAAAATACATTAGTAAAAGTTTGCAAAGCTTTTGCTAAATGAAGAGTTATGTAACCCCCATTTTACTACACTTTGTTTTCCATGTCCTTTTGTCCTTTGAAGTGCATTAAAAAATAGTTCAAATTTGAACTAGTAGAGGATATAGTATACCTGGGATTGGAGGAGAGAGAAACATAGTGATCTAATTATTTTCCCATCCCACAATTTCAAGTGTATCTTAATCCATTGAGGTACTACAGCAAATATTTGTCATGGATTCAAAGTTAGACTCAACAAAGCAAAATGTTGTGAGAATAAAGTAAGGGGGGGAATAAACTAATTAAAAATAAGTTATCTGTCTTTAAAAGCAACATGAGCAAATGGAAGTTAAATACCGTATTTTTTGGAGAATAAGACACACCTTTTTCCCTCCTAAAAGGGGGTGAAAATTTAGTTGCGTCTTATATACCGAATGTAGCCATGTCCACCAACTGGCCCCCCACCCTTTGGCCTCTGCCTCCCAGCAATTTACCTCCTTACAGCAAGAAGAAACAGCCCATTTCAGTTTCAGCACAGCCTAATTAGCACAAGTTGATTGTCTGTTGGATTGGCCTCCCGACTCTCAGCTGTTTCAGGCTGGAGGGATTGCCATTGCCTATTGATGCACAGGAATCTGCTGCTTCCTGCAAGGCATTTCTGGGAGAAGATTTTTTTTTTCTTGTGCTACTCAAGCTATGCTGAAAACGAAAATGAAAGTAAAGCAGGCTGTTTGCTGCAATGAGGCAAAACTGCTGGGAGGCAGAGGCAGATTTCTTTTTCTTGGTTTCCTCACCAAAAAAGGTAGGTGCATCTTATAGTCCGGAATGTCTTATACTCCGAAAAATATGGTATGTTGCTTTCATCCAAAAATTACAAGTTTATTTTTTTCCTTTTTTCTGCAAAATGTCCATAAGCAGTTTCCAGTCACTAACAAATGCAATAATTGAGCATTTTTTTCCAAGCAAACAAGTTAAACTTGCCATCTCTGCTAATTCTAACATCTTCATCATCCTTGTGGATATTTCAAAATCTTTGCATTTTTGTGCACACAATAGTTTCACAGCACTAATTGTATATACAAATAATCTTCCATGGCTTTTTTTCTTATTGTCTGACCATTAATCCCAGCTAAAAAAACAAGTTATAGTTTCAGTTGAATATTTATTTTTTAAAATTCTTGTTCGAAATTAATTGTATATATCTGAACCCAAATTGTTCTGACTTTTTTTACAAGTCCATCAAACATGGTAAAATGTCCCTTTGCATTCGGCAGGTTTCCAACATAGATTTGAAATACATGTATATATTCCAGATATTTTTTCCTGGAATCCTATAAACAGTACATAATCTTGTTAAAATTTCTCTTAAATCGTAATGTAAATTCCAGTCCTTTTAATGATAATATTTTTTCACTGTTCCATCAACACATGTCCAAAATATTCAGTCTACAGGTACCGGAACACACTTGTAAGTGGATCATAAGCTTCCTAACAAACAGGAAGCAGCAGATGAAGCTAAACAGAATCACATCAGATACCTGTACAATTAGCACAGGGACCCCCCACGGCTGTGTGCTCTCCCCACTTCTCTCTATATACCAATGACTGCATCTCAAATGATCCATCTGTTAAAACTATTGAAGTTTGCAGATGACACAACAGTGATCGGTCTCATTCGAGACAATGATGAATCCGTATACAGATGGGAGGTTGAACAACTAGGCTCGTGGTGCGACCAGAACAATCTGGAACTGAACACACTCAAAACCATAGAAATGGTGGTAGACTTTAGGAAAAACCCTTCCATACTTCTACCTCTCACAATACTAGACAACACAGCATCAACAATAGAGACCTTCAAATTTCTAGGTTCAACCATATCACAAGATCTACAATGGACAGCTAACGTCAAAAACGTCATCAAAAAAGCACAACAAAGAATGTTCTTTCTGCGCCAACTCAGAAAGCTCAAACTGCCCAAGGAGCTGCTGATACAGTTCTACAGAGGAATTATTGAGTCTGTCATCTGCACCTCTATAACTGTCTGGTTTGGTTCTGCAACCTAATAAGATAGACACAGACTTCATGGGATAATTAGAACTGCAGAAAAAACAATTGCTACCAACCTGCCTTCCATTGAGGACCTGTATACTGCACGAGTCAAAAAGAGGGCTGTGAAAATATTTACAGACCCCTCGCTTCCTGGACATAAACTGTTTCAACTCCTACCCTCAAAATGACACTATAGAGCACTGCACATCAGAACAACTAGACACAAGAACAGTTTTTTCCAGAATGCCATCACTCTGATAAACAAATAATTCCCTCAAAGCTGTCAAACTATTTACTAAGTCTGCATTAATATTAATCTTCTCATCATTCCCATCACCCATCTCCTCCAATTGATGTATAACCGTAACCTTGTTGCTGGTATCCTTAAGATTTATATTGACTGTTATATTGACTGTTTATATTGACAAATGTATCTTTTCTTTTATGTACACCAAGAGTGTATGCACCAAGACAAATTCCTTGTCCAATCACAATTGGCCAATAAAGAATTCTAGTGATCTAGTGATCTTACCCTTTCACCTCTGAGACTGTTAGTGAACAGAAGAGTTCCATGGAGAAACAAGACCCACACAAAAATTTAGATTCCAATCTTATCCCAAAGTTGATAAACATTTTTTAGGATTTTTGCATTTAGTTCCATCTCCCTGAAAGAAGAAAGACTTTTATAAAATTTAAGATAAAAGAATTTCAGATTAAAGTAATCCAGAATAATGCTGGAGAAGCAAGGAAAGTTTTAGAAAGAAAGGAAAATAGAACAAGCAACAAATAAGCTTTGATGAGAAAGTTGGGTAGCAGTTGAAGAAGCTTGAGTGTCTTTCAAATATTACACAAAGGACATATTTCACCTTTATGAATGACATATCAATAATGTTTTTCCATAGTGTTTAAAGGAAAGGTTTATAGCATATATTTCCAATATATGTGTTTATACAAAGGTTTAGAAAGGTCATTGTATGATCACTATTGGTGAGTCCATAGATACGTTTTTGAAAATGCATTCCTGATACCATTTTCTCCCCAGCCCCGCATCCTAAGAGGTCTTAAAAATGCTACCATGGCAACCAGTAAACTTCTATAAATGCACTATGTGATAGGAATTAAGAAGTTAAAAAAGGAATCTCCAAGAATGAGGTAGAGGGCTATTGATGAGTGGAAAGCTAAGAAAAGGGATTTAATGGAGTTCCACCACAACTTTTCTTTCTCAACTTAACTTTGAGAGACAAAGATAGGGACAACCTGTTCTCCAAAGTATCTGTAGACAGAATTTACAAATGGAGACTTACCAAAAAAAGATCTACCCTAGAAGTAAAGAGAAATTTCCTCATGGTGAAAACAGTGAGAACAATTAAGCTTGCCTTCAGAAATTGTGGGTGCTCTATTGCTGAAGGTTTTTAAGAAGAGATTAGACAATCATTATCTGAAATGGTTTATTTATTTATTTATTTATTTTATTTTATTTTGTCAAGCATATATAAGATAACAGATAAAAGTTGATGCGATAATTGGTACATTCAGTCTTTATTTGTTGGCATAAGTTTTTGGAGCGACTTTTAAAGTTAGCTACATAGTTTTATTTTTTCGCCAAAGAGATTTTTTTCTGGATTGTAGCTTCCTTATTTTTATTGGTAATTTGTTTTTTTCTGGGTTTGGGGGTTATTAGTGGTACATAAAGTTTAATGATATATGGCAGTGATGGCGAACCTTTTAGGGACCAAGTGCCCAAACTGCAACCCAAACCCCACTTATTTATCACAAATTGCCAACATGGCAATTTAATCTGAATAATGAGGTTTTCACAACTTAACTTCTCCCTGGGGGCACTGGATTTCTTTAACAGCACAACTCAGAATGATGGGAATGTAGTCCAATAGCCTCTGGAGGGCCATCACATCCTTATTTCTTCCTTCTTTTTCCTTCCTTCCTTTCTTTCTTCCTACCACCCCTCTGATTTCACTCTTCCTTCCTTCCCCCTCCTCTGATTTCACCTTCCTTCCTTTAATCCTGTATATTATGATTCGTTGTTGTCAGTATTTATTAAAGAATGCTGTCTAGCTTAGAAACTCTCAACAAAAACAACAGCTGCTTTTGCTTGTGGCTGAAGATATCCCAGGCTGTTATTTACACACACACGTATTGTGACACACGCTAGTGAAAAAGTTCACTCAATCAATTCCAATTTCATGAGATCTTTTTCTTTCACAATAAGTTGGAATTGATTGAGTGAAACACAATGGAGAAATGTGATTGGAGCTGGGCTGGGGCAACAGTGTGTGTGCCCACAGAGAAGGCTCTGTGTGCCATGTCTCTTCTCTTCTCTTCTCTTCTCTTCTCTTCTCTTCTCTTCTCTTCTCTTCTCTTCTCTTCTCTTCTCTTCTCTTCTCCTCTCCTCTTCTCGCTCTAATTCAATTCCTTGTGTTCTAATTCTAGTATTCTGTTCTAAATGTAATCCTGTCCTGTCCTGTCCTGTCCTAAATTTGGTTATATTCCATTCTAATGCTTTCTATTCTAATTTTATTCTATTCTGATTTTAATTCTTTTCTAATTCTATCGTAATTCTGATTTTATCCTAGAACTAGAATAGAATGGGGAGGGGATGAGGACAGGGTGGGGGAGGAGTAAAAGGGAGAAAGGAAAAGGGAGAAGTATTCCTGTTCCCCTGGCCTTCCAATTCTACCTCTCCCATCCAAATTCCCCTTCCCATACCAATACTCATCCCCATTCCCTTCCATTGCCGCTCCCTGTCTGCCTCCACATCCCCATTGCCCTTGTCTCCCTCAGTTCTTCTCTGCCTTCCTCACCCTGCCTTATCCTCCATATCCTACTCAATCTCTTTGTCACCTTCCTATTCCTCCTACCTTTTCCTTTCACCATCCTGCCTCTGACCCTCTCCTCTCCATTTCCCTCACCTCTCTCTTACTTCACAGGTGGCATGCAGAGCCATATCTGTGGGCACGTGAGCATTTGCCCTAGCTCAGCTCCAGCGTGCATGTGAATGCCAGCCAGCTGATTTCCGGGCCTTTTGGGCCCACCAGAAATTGGGAAATGGGCCGTTTCTGGCCTCCAGGGGGGTTGGGGAAGCCTGTTTTTGCCCTTCCCAGGCTCCTGGAAAGCCTCTGGACCCTGAGGAGGGCAAAAAACAGGCCAACCAGGCCCACTGTGCCATTGCGGGCAAAAAGCAGTGGGAGCGCCGGGGGGTGTCGTGCGTGCATGCACGGGGGGCGGGGCACATTGAATTATGGCTGTGGGCACTTGCACGTTCCACTCCCCCGCACTCCCCCCTGCTTTTGGCACATGATGGCAAAAAGGTTAGCCATCACTGGGATAGACCTTAAAATTGATTTGTCTCTTTGAAATCAACAGGACTGAATCTAACAGATCTCACCGATTTTAGTGGCGCAACTTTGACAAACTTTGAATCCAGCCTATTGACTAGAAAGACCAACAGATTTTAAACCAAAATTATCCAGCCTGTCCCCATTTAATCCCCATGCAATATATACACTGCATTGTTTTCTGTTTGAGAAAAGGAAAAAGTCTTTTAAATGTATTACTGTATTCTCCTGCTGTTTGAAGCCTCTGTCTTCCACATATAACTTGTCTTATTTAGTCAGTGAAGCTCCTTCTGTTTTCCCCATCAAAGAGGTACAGCACTATAACAGCTGGGAAATGACAGTGGAAATGAAATGGAGCAAATTAAACTGCATGCAAACCTATTTTAGGGGTTCAATCTGCTTGTGTGCATCAGTGACAAGAAGGTGGTCTGCTTGTGCAGGGGGTTGGACTAGAAGACCTCCAAGGTGCCTTCCAACTCTATTATTTATTTATTTATTTACTTCCTTCCTTACTTACTTTATTCAATTTGTATACCGCCTTTCTCCTGCTGGACTCAGGGCAGTGAACAGCCAAGAATAAAAATATACCAATACAAAATTTAAAATTATTAAAAGAATTACACAATTTTGGCCCAAAAATTTAAAACATCCCAACCTAAAACCCATTGACACTTTAAAAGCTAAAAAAGGTTAAAATAAGTTAAAAAGGGAGGAGGGATTACGCCAGCCCTGCTTGAGGGGAAAAAAAAGTTTTTATTGCTTTAATTATTCTTTGCTATTTCTTCCAAAACATTAATTCATCCACACATTGTAAAATTGTATTTATATGGTCAGATTTCATGCAAAATATTTTACCAGTAAATCAAATAAAATAATTGTAATAAACTAGAAAACAAAAACACTTATAGATTTAGAAGTTCATTATTTGTGATCAAATAAAAGAAACCCATTCCAGGTGTTTCAAAATGTGTCTTTGGTTTTATTTTTTTGTAGATTAAGTTTATTGGTGGGCAAGGATTTTTTAATCCATTAACATTGATATGATGTGATCAGTGGTCAATGATCGATTTCCAGATACAATTCAAAGTATTTATTTATTTTATTTATACTACTATTCTTTAAAAGTTTTAAATTTCTGATATCTGGATTTCTGAGTGCCAGATATTATAGGTGAAACAATGGGCAGTGTAACATGACTCAAGCTGTCTCAGCAGACATAATCACAAACACAATAGTTGTGAGCAACTAGCATATTTGCCTATCATCTCTGTAATTCATAATGTGCTAACTTAAGCTAAAGTAAATAATTTATTTCCTTACTTCTGCTTCATTTCTTATGGTTTTTGTAGTTTTTCATGTAATTCTTTCCTTGGATTTTTTTTTATCTTTTCTGTAAAGACTATTAAGATATAAAAATATTTTAAATACTCAGATTAAATCTAGGGTCTATTATTCATGATGACATCACTTTCACAAGTGCAATGATCAGCCCTCCCAAATGTGCAGCCCCGCCAGTTCCTCATTTCATCATCCTCTTCTGCAGTCATTTGTCATATATGGCCCGATACTCTGGCAACATTACATTCAGCCAGACAGGATGTATCAAATTAGACACAGGGGAAATACAAGGTTGTCTTCTTTCTTCTTTATTTTTATTGGCACTGAACCATTGGCAAGGAAGTTACAGCATAAAAGAGCATGATTTGAGGAATCAAATAGGTAAATCAAGAATATAAATTAAAATTATATGCTGATGATATTGTAAATAACAGTGCCCACTCAAAGAACATTTTATAATTCATATTGGAATTTATATAACAGTGTGGTTTGGTATCAGGATATAACATTATTAACTTATAGTCAGCCAGATGTTTAGAGAAGATTTGGCATGTTTATCCACCTATTCACCAGTCTTTTCCAAGGACCTGGAGAGATGTTATTTGGTGATATTAAAGGTATCATTATAGGATGTAAGCTGCGTCAAGTAAAGCTGCCTTTTGCAATTGACTGATGCTGATGATATAATAGAAGAGCACCCAATTACTACTGCAGTTACTATTTTTGCTATCTTTTGCCATTATTATCATAATGTATACACATAAATGGTTAGTGAACTAATTCATACTTACTGAGTTCTTCCCCAAAATCTAGGATGTTGTAATGCTTTGGTGTGGTATATGTGCAGATCCAAGCATTGTGACCCTTTGTAATTGACAGACATTTCAACACTTAACAGATCTTCTAGATGCCATCTAAGATTTTTGGTGTAGCACCCAATTCCAATAACTACTGGGGCCACTCTTTATTAAGCTGTGTAGCTTAGATATAATTGGTTATAAAATATGTGATCCCAAAGCTACACAATTGATCATTTCCAGGAATATCGAGTTTTTAATCATTTTCACTGAATTTTTAACCATTCATGTTGATTTTAGTACTTTTCCATTTGATTTTTACTAAATTCATCTTCCAATTCTTTTATCCTTAAAGCATTCTTATGTAATCTTTATTAATTTTCCATAGATCTATCTATCAAACTTTTGATAATACATAATACTAAAGGCAGTATTAATTTTATGCTATGCAGGCCTTCGTTTTTTTTCTCCAATTTTACACTTTGTAATTCCCTTTTTATATACTTTTTTGTTTCTCCCTGCCCCTTTTTTCTTAATTACACTTTCTATTTTATTTTTATTAAAATAAAATGATTTTTTAAATTAATTTCAGACAGAAATGATTATCTGTGAACTACGTTCATTTCTTCCAGAAATTCTTAAAGTTACTCAACCATTATTAATGTGTATGAATGAAGTATCACACAGAGAAAGAAAGAATATATAATTAACATTTTATTTTTTTAAAAAAGTTGACTATGGAAAATATTGTATATATTTAAGCATATATAATATGAATTCTTCCTAGGGAACAACAACTTCTTCAAAATAATTAAGCAAATGTTTTGCCTTAATGTTCACTATTATGTTTTTGTTTTGTAGAATTCATTACTTTTCTACATTCTTCTGAACTTTTAGTTTTGGGAGCAACAATTTTCCTAGCATGATGTCTTAATTCTTTGAACTCAATAACAGACATTTAAATTATGAAGAACACTTCTATTCCCAAATTATGCACATTAAAAATATTACATATTGAACATGACAGCAACTATTTAAACCCATTAAAGTGTGACCTAAATATTAAAAACTTAATCACTGCTGTTTGAAAGCTTGTAGTTGCAATTATTACACTCTTTTTATTAAATATTCAAAGTATGAAGTAATAATAATAATTGGCACCTACTGTAATGGTATGTGGGAAAGACCTTGAGAGACAGGGCAAGGTGACACTGCCAAAGAGACAATCAGACAAGAGGGGGCATAGCCTGCAACTGGGTAATGGGAGGAGCAAGTGGCTTGGAAAGGACCCTCCCTAGCTTTTTGGACTGTAAAGCAAATGGATGGCAGATTTGTACTTTCAGACTTGCAAACAGAATATGATTTAGTTTTACTTTCTTGTAAGACCACATTAACAGAATCTAGCTACCATATTTTTCAGACTATAAGATGCTCCGAAGTATAAGACGCACCTAGCTTTTGGAGAGGAAAACAAGGAAGAAAAATCTGCTTCTGCCTCTCAGCAATTTACTCTTTGTAGCAAACAATAAACAGCCTGGTCAGCTTCAGCACAGACTGATTTAGCACAATTAGCTGATTGGCAGTTGGATCAGCCTCCTAGAATACTGCCCATCAGTTGTTCCAGGCTGTGGGGATTGCCACCGCCCGTCGCCACCATCACCACCCATCACTACTGCCACCTATCGCCACCTCTGTGCACCCCATTTTCTGCCTCCGTGCATCCCATTTTCAGCCTCTGTTCACCCCATTTTTGGTCTCTGTGCAACTTGTTTTTGGCCCATTCCAGGCAGCAGGGATTGCTGCCACCACCGCCTATCCCTGCCGCCTGGAATGGACCAAAAACGGGGCACATGGAGGCCAAAAATGGGGCACATGGACGCTGAAAATGGGCCTTGTGGAGGCAGCAATAGGTGGCATCAACAATGGGTAGCAATATCGGTGACAGGTGGTGGCAATCCCTGAAGCCTGGAACAGCTGATAGGTGGTATTCCGGGAGGCCAATCCAACCACCAAACAGATGCTTGTGCTAAATCAGGCTGTGCTGAAGCTGAACAGTCTGTTTGCTGTTTGCTGCAAGGAGGTAAATTGCTGGGAGATAGAGGCCAAAGGTTGGGGACTGGTGGGTGGGTGGGGCTTTGGCAACATTTGCTGTAGAAGATGCACAGACATTATCACCCACTCTGGGGAGGAGGAGTGCTTCTTATACACTGAAAAATATGGTAATTTATTAATTAATTAAACTAAATGCATAATAACAAAGTAATTCATAAATAATAAATAAACAATTTACTAATTAATAAAATCTTAGAAATATAAAAAAGGGAAAAGTGAGTAAATCCATCTTAAATATACTAGGTATAAGGTACATGGGAAAAATACTTAATGTAGACTTTCAGCATTCTGTTACATTACTCTACTAGCAAAAAAATCTTATTTTTGAGTTTTCTTGCAAAGTTGAACAGCTTTATCTTGTGGCATTATGACTAGGTATTGGCTTGGGTAGATGGCTGATATTCAAGCTATACATTTCTAAGTTACAGAATATTATTAATTTCATCACAGTATTTGATATTTGGATATTTTTATATTTATGGCTGTAAACTATGTGGGCGGTGTGTACATTTTGTAAAAAAATTAAAAAATACTAGGAATGCCCAAAGCTTTCATTCAATAAAATCAATGTTACAAACTGAATCAATGAATTTAATAATCATTCAGAACAACAAGCTGAACTATTTTCCTTATTTATTTTAATTCTTTTTTATTTGGAGCAGTTTGTAGTTAATTGGTTTTATGTTAACAAAGCAAATCTTGATTCAAAGATTTTAATAAAGCTGTATATGAAACATATAAAATAGCATGCTGCTATCACTCACCCTTGGTCCGAGAAAGCAGGCAATAGGAAAACAAGTTCTGAAAAACTTTGTCAAAAAAAACACAGGGATTTATCCAGGCAGATTCCAAAAATCAGACAGGACTGAATGGAAAGGGGGGGGGGGATAGTGTACCATTTTTATCACAGCCACCTATGCAAATTCAGAATGTTAGAATGTTTATCAGTTATTTTTTCAGACCCCCTACTAAATCTAAAAGCCTTTGTAAGGCAGGGATGAACAATCCAGCTTTCGATAAGCTAGTTCTTTCTAGCAAGAAACAGAAAGCCATTAGAATCGCTATTTCAGCAACTGTATTGTACATTTATAGCAAAAACATGGTTCATATCTTGCACCTCTTTATCCTGTTTTTGCAGGAATGTCGTATTTTGGTCTAGTCGAAGCAGATAACATCACTACATTGTTATTGCAACAGACTAATCTGATCTCAGGCTTCAGTCTTTGCCTAAACTAGTCCTCACCATAACATACTGGAACTAAGGATTTTAGCAGGAAAGAATCAGACTTGGTTTCAATTACCCGAATTTTACTTTACTAAGAAGGCAATGTAAGCTTCCTGTCTTGTGCAAGGGGTTTGCAGTAAGTCTCTTCTCCACACACATATAATTAGGGTGAAAAAGAAATGTAGCTACATACTAAATATTTGTAGCCTCAGCCAATAAAACTATTGTAAGGCATCATGGTAATGAAATTTCTTTAATTTCTGGATAGACTAAGGTGACCAGATTTTAACATTGGTAAAGAGGGACACCATCGACCAGGGGGGGGGGGTTCTAATTTTTTTACTACTGGTTCTATGGGCGTGGCTTATTTGTGGGTGTGGCTTGGATGTCATGTGACTGGGTGGGCGTGACTAGCTGGTCATGTGACCGGGTGGCCATGGCTATGTGTATAGGGACTACTCAGAGGGCTGAAAAAAGTCATTTCTGACAGCTTCTCACACTTTTGACTGGTCCTCACACTTATGAGCATCCTCACATTTATGCCCAATCAGCATTCTTAACAACCATATCATCATTTCACAACTGCTTCTCTACACCATGGTGATAAGTTTGAGGACTGTCAAAAGTGCGAGGACAAGTCAAAAATAACTTTTGCAGCCCTCTGAGTAGTCCATATGCACAAAAGGACTACCCAGAGGGCTGAAAAAAGTGATTTCTGACAGGTCGTCGCACTTTTGACTGGTCCTCACACGAGGACCAGTCAGAAATAACTTTTTCAGCCCTCTGAGTAGTCCATATGCATAAAAGGATACAGCAATAGAGAGGGATGAAGGAAGGGAAGGGAAATTAGAGTAGGAGTGAGGGTAAGAGAGGGAAGAAGAGAGAAGGAGAAGGAGAAAGGAGGAGGAAGTAGGGGGAGAATAAGAGGGGAGGAAAGAGAAAGTAAGAAAGAAAAGAGAGAGGTGGTAGGTTTGAGAAGAAAGATTGCTGTACAATAAAAAAGATGAAAGGGAAGAAAGCCAACCTCAAACAAATATAAAGATATTAAGAATGAATGGTTAAACTTTAAAGAATAAAAGAGAACAAATATGAATAAATAGCAATAATTAGAAACACAAACATACAAGCATATAATGTATTTTCTTTGAACAGAGTATTTGGCCAGTTCACAAATTTAAACAGTGGTTAGTCATTTCAGTTAAATTTACAATTTCTATATTTCCTTTTTGCCATATTTATTCCTCATCTATTTTTTAAAAAAACAATATTATACTTCTTCCTCATCTCCAATCTTAATCAAATTCAATTTTTCCCTTCTGTTCTATATTATACCCCTTCCCATTGTCATCTATTTTTATATCCATCCTCACATTGGTTAATTATGTAATATTACAGTTGTTTAATACAAATTCAACATTTTAATATAAATCAGTTATATAACTATCTTTTTTATATATTAATCAATATGAGCATAAATATTCCAATTATTTCCATGCAATCCTATTTCTTACAAATCAATTAATTATATTTACCAATAATAATAAACCAAATAATTTCCCCCATAATTCTTCCACAATTTAACCATTTCTGCTTTCAACATACTATACAATTAATAGTATCTCAATTATTACAATTCCCTAGTTAAATAAAGCTTTTTTTTCTTTTGTGTTTTAAAATCTTGAACTCTCCTCTTTTGCCATTTGCCATAAATTTCCCATTGTTTGCACCTACCTTTTTCGATGAGGAAAAAAAAAGAAATCTGCCTTTCCAACCTTGCAAAGCCAACAACGTGCTTTACTTCCGCTTTCGTTTTCAGTTTGAATTGCACAAGGAGAAAAAAAAAATCTGCTCCAGGACTTTTTGCAGCTAACAAAAGACCCCTGTGCAAAACAGCTGAGAGCAAATGAGCTGAGAGTCTGAGGCCGATCTAATCAACATAGGTAATTAACCTATGCTGAAACTGAAAGGGGCTTTTTTTCTATTTTTGCAGGCACCAGTCTACTCATTTGTTTTCTTTTGACACTGATCAGCTGTAGTGCGGTCCTTTGAAGCCCAGCTTGGCAAGAGTTTAAACAGTTTTTTTTCCCTCTAGACATCAACTCAGGAGGCAGCAATAGATTGGGAGTGGGCGGGGTAAGGGACCAGCGAAAATTGGGACTTTTTTAAAATGCTGCGGGACCGGGACAAATTGTTCAGGAGCGGGACTGTCCGGCCAAAAGCGGGACGTCTGGTCACCTTAGGATAGACACACATTTTGCAACCTTGATTTGCATTATGTGTCAATCATAATTTGACTCCCTGACCAAAAGAAGGAAAATGGAGACAGATCATAGTTTAAAGTCTGAATGCTCATTAGATTTGGAGACTTATAGGACAGATTTGCCTATTACCGGGTCAGGCCACTTACCAATTCCTAAGGATGGGAATAGATGACATAATCTTTCCAATTTCAGTCCATTGCAAATGCCCCCAGCATTCATATTTTCTACCTTTGATTCGAAACTGTTCCTTTTAACCAGAACCATCTACTAAGTTGCTATGTCCTTAACTGGTTGGCAATTGCTGATTTTTTAAAAAAATTACAGGTAGTCCTCGATTTATAGCAATTCATTTAGTTACTGTTCAAAGTTACAACGACACTGAAAAAAGTGACTTCTGACTAGTTTTCAGATTTACAGTTTTGCATCATTCCCATGGTCATGTGATCAAAATCCAGGAGCTTGGCAACTGGCATGTATCACAGATCATGTGATCACCATTTGTAACCTTCCCAGCCAGCTTTCTACAAGCAAATCAATGAGGGAAGCCAGATTTGTTTAACAACCTCATGATTCATTTAACTACTGTAGAGATTTGCTTAACAACAGTACCAAAAAAGGTTGTAAAATGGGGAAAAACTCACTTAAATGTCTTTGCTTCGCAACAGAAATTTTGGGCTCATTTGTGATCCTAAATTGAATACTGCCTGTACAATCATCACTGATCCGCCTATGGCCTGTTGAGTTAATGAACTATCTCAGCCCTATAAACTCATTCTCCATCCAACTCTAAGATCTCGCCGTAGGCTCCCCTATGGTTTCTCCTCAGGCTTTTCCAGCCTGAGGAAGTAAAGGTAAAGGTTCCCCCGCACATGCATGCTATTCATTTCCGGCTCTAGGGATGGTGCTCATCTCCATTTCAAAGCAGAGGAGCCAGTGCTGTCCAAAGACATCTCCGTGATCATATGACCAGCATAACTAAGTACCGAAGGTGCATGGAACACTGTTACCTTCCCATGAAAATGGCCCCTATTTTTCTACTTGCATTCTTTACATGCTTTCGAACTGCTAGGTTTGCAGGAGCTGGGACAAGTAATGAGAGTTCACTCTATTACGCGGTGCTAGGGATTTGAACTGCTGAACTGCCGACTTTCTGATTGACAAGCTCAGCGTTTTAGCTACTGAGCTACCATGTTGCTTCGAGCTCATACTACTATAGCACAAAAAATCTACAAAGCTTGCCAAGTCTTGCTTGCCTTTAGTCATTGAGCAATTTTAGTTTCCAGTGTAGAAACATTGCTGATTTATTTCTATGTAGCTGAACTATCAGACCTCCTTGCTACTAAGTTTCTATGGACCTACAGAGAAAGGTAGGAATGAAATAGCAACCTGTTTCCTAATGCTTTGATTATTTCAGCATTGGAGCAACGATGGTACTAGAAGAAAAAAGAAAAAGAATCTGCTTTAGGATCAAAGGAAATATGTAGAAGGGGCTTGTGAAAATATTCATATGTGCAGAGCAAAGCAAAGGCATGGGCTCTACTGTTGAGAGAACAAGCCCTCAAAGTAAAAGGCAAACCTTGTTACATCAGTTCATCCAGCAACCTGACAGTCAGGCTTGCCTTCTTACATGGATGGAATGACAGGAAGCAAGGAAATCAGCCTCCAGGTTTTAAAGTGTCCATAATCCAGACTAAGCATGGACCAGCCCCACTGTCAACATGCTGCAATCCTGGAACTTCTGAAGACAAGGACTGGAATACCTTAAACTTGCTAAAGTGTCTAATTAAAAATGTAATCAGTGGATCAGGCAAACTGGTAGCGGTGGCAGCAGAAAGCTTCACCCACCTGCCGGATGCTTCTGTACATGCCCACGAGCAAACCAGTAGTGACGGGATTTGAAATTCACTACTGAATGTAATGTTGGGATAAGCTAGTGAATATAAAAAAAGTTCATGATAGAATTGGAGAATTAATTTCCCAAAGTTACTGGTGACATGATATAACATTTGCAGTAATGTCACAAAAAAATTCAGAATCATTTATGTTCTCCTTTTTTGTCTGTTTTGCCTATACAAAAGATATTGATAATAGTCTAAGGCAGGAAATCAGAGTAAAGTCAGAGTAAACAGTATTTAAACATCCTCTTGAATTTTTCTACCTAGTATCTCGTCCATTTTTTCATGAAATTTTGCAAAACGGTTCCCCACTTTCACATACATACACACACACTAAATCTTATTCTATTCGCTACAGAAGTGGAAATATGCCTCCTATATCTAACCATTCATTTTCTCTGATGCAAAAAGGGAAAAATAATTGACTGAATAAATTCACAGTTTCTTGTTAAGAAGAATTTTGCTAAGCTGTTCAGCATGCAGGTTTACGGGGTGAATTTCCACAGATAGATACATACATACATACATACATACATACATATCACAAAAAGTACTTTAATCCTATTTGTGCATATTTCCTCTTTCATCCTTGTGACCTATTAAGAACATTTTATCTATTCCTACTTACTTTAGCCCTACATGCTGAAAAATAAATATTTTCAAAATATTTATTTAGACTATTGAATCACCATATTTTAATCTAAACTTTGTCTCCTCTTTTCTTCACTGCTAGGAGTATATATGGGTTTGGGAGAGGAAAAAGTTACCAATAAGTTGTAAACACCAATATAATTACATTTCCGAAACTGCATTTGAAATTCAATCTATTTGTAAATGGCAGGGTTTTGTTTTTTGCTTCTTAAGCATATAAGGCAGGGGTGATTAGCGTTGAAATTGTTTGCAATTATAATGCAAAAAGATCTAGAGACAAACTAACAAACCGCCAAATCAAACCTCACTCCATTGGCTGCATTATCAAGGGAGCGTAGGCTTGATTTTAATTTTCCTTTTCCTATCTCCCAAGTTGCATAGCCTTTGGTAAGATTAATTCCAATCACTTTTTAAATAGCCTGATTATATTTTGGAAATTTCACTGTTAATCATAAGCAAGAAAGTTGACCGTGCATTTAATACTGTAGGTGAAGAAGGATTGTAGCATTTGCTGTGCATTCTAGTACTGTATCTTTTACTCTTTAGACTTTAAGTATTAAAGAAAACAATGAAAGAGGGTTTTGACGCTGTGTTTGTGTGTGTTGCATGGATTTCAATAAGTTTACTCATAACAGGTTTTTAAAAAATGAAGTCACTCCATCCCCAAAAACAAATATAAAATTCATATTTGTCCAGTAGTGAAAGGTTGATAGGCTATTTCTCTTCCAAACCAGAACTTGCTCTGATTCTAGCATTTGTATTTGCTTGGGTTGTATCCCACATCCTGTCACCAAAAAGTTCAGGTTCTAAAAAAATTCCCAATCATAGGGGGAAAAAAAACTACAGTGTGAAATGGGCAGTCAGTAAGAAAATAAAGACTCCCTTCCTAGCCCTTGTCTCAATCTTCTCTTCAACACAGAAGAAATGCTCTCAAAACTATTGTTAGTGGAAAGAAGGCTATGCAGAATTCATTAGAGGTGGTTTCACTGTACTGTATGGTTAATATGCATACAAGTCTGACCTCAGCACATTGAAGAGGTCAATGGACCCTTTTGGACCCCAAACATAGAAAGAGCCAACCAAAGCAAGGCTAAGCATTTCAAATATTGCATGGTAAATTTGCTTTTGAATCAACCCAGGAAAATTAATTAGTTAAAATATAATCCTCAAAATAATTACAGTACTTGGTGGGCCTGATTATTGGAACATTAGCTTTAATGTAAAAAAAAAAAAACCCAATACAATAGAGCAGAGGTCAGCAACCTGCGGCTCTGGAATCGCATGCTGCTCTTTGGGCCCTCTGCTGTGGCTCCCTGTCAGCTGATCACCACTGGCTGGCCCCACTCCCCACTGTCCCCTCCCAGTCACTCCTCACTTGGCCTGAGAAGGTAAGGGCGATGGTGGGGGATGGAGAAGCAGAACCAGGGCAGCGACACAGAGATACAGATAGAATGGGGGAGAGAGAGACATAGAGAGATACAGAGTGGGGGAGAGGGAGGGGAGAGAGAAATATGTCAAAAGGATTTTGTGGTTCTCGGTGTTTTTTAACAACTAGTTTTCTGCCCTAATGACCAGCTGGGTAGGTGTGTCTAGGGGGTCATATGTCTGGTGGAAATGAGTGACATCGAGTTGGCCACGCCCACCCAGGTTTTGTGGCTCCCAGTGTTTTCTTTTCTGTAGGAAACGGGTCCAAATGGCTCTTTGAATATTTAAGGTTGCAGACCCCTGCAATAGAGGAAAGAAAGAAAGAACATAGACATAAGAAGCAGTGAAAATAAAGTTTGGACAGGTGTTTCAAAAATTATTTTGTGCCCATTTCTCGGCAACTTTAAAAGGCTTTTCGCTCTTTCTAATATCCAGAAGCTGAATTTCCTAGTCCTAAATGTATTCTTTTGAGCACAAAACCTATAAAAATCTTCTGTTTATTTGTTTAATCACTACTTTAATTCCTTTCAGCCTTCATATGAAAAAAAAAGGGAGATATAAGTCATTCTTAGTGTGATTTAGCACTAATACAAATCTGTAACTACCATGCAACTGTTTATGAATTAATGACCTAATTCAGTAATGGACATGCTGAACTAGCCTTTTATCCTTTCCCCTTCCCAATTCACAGCAGGGACAGGGTTTTTAGACTGAAATCAAAGATGGCATTGCTGAGCAGAGATGTTTCTATCATAAAGCATAATGCAAATATGAGAATTACGGTAACCATATAGCCTAATTTTTTCTTAAACACTTGAGATACATATTGTATAAGATTTATTTTCTAGTTAAAGAAAAAGTCCTTTAGAGCCCTGGGCTGTGATAAAGTACAGCAAATAAAACAACATTTTCAGTCATCTAACACAAAGTAGTCTTGTTTCATGAAAAGTTTTTTCTAAGCATATTTTTCTTTACGGTGAAAATAGCAATACAAACAGTAATACAATTATAAATAAAAACATCTTCAAGTCTTATAATTATGCTTATAAACAGTGCTAACATACTAAAGTGTACAGTAACATTCTTTTGCACAGATGGTAAGCAATTTATCCTTATCATCCAAATAATGTCAGCATACCCAATACTCATGCATAAGTAGGGCTTCTGAAAAATGAAGTAATGATAGAAGTATCATAGCACTGGAGAGATCAGTGCAAATAGCATATAAAGTAGCATCCTTCTTCTAAATTTAAATGATACGACCTTGGGGTTACCTAATATACATTCTGCACGGAGATACTCACCATGATCATAGGCTTGATAAAATCTATTGGTCTCAGTTATTCTACTTTTATCCTCCTTCTACTACACATATGGAGAGGCTCTCATTGAGCTGGTAAAATGAACAGTATGTATAAGTACATAGAGACACAAGCAAACAGACACACACACATACACATGCACACATACATGCACAGAGAGAGCGAGAGATACAAACATGCACCACTGTGAACATCAGAACTTACTTCCAAATAAATATAAAGTAGTTTCCACAGTTTATGTATAAATACATTGAATGGACTAATTTAAAATATCTGTAGTTTTTGAAAAAGGTAGTAGATACTTTCCAAAGTAATAACTTATTTTTAATATAACTGCCAATCCATATATCTAGATGGGAGAAATCTGTTAAATGTCCTACCCCTTGTGAGGTGAAAGAAAGATAAATAACAGGCCTTTAACTGGCTTCCAGCTTTCATTTATTCTTGAAGACCTATAACCTTTTTTTTCCAGCAGCTATAGTGATTAAATCAATTTATATATTCTCCTAAATTTTTTGTAATATTAAGAAGAGCACTAGTCAATTTTGACATGCCAATAAGCCCCAGTTCAACCAAAGCTCAGTTTTAATTCAATCTTGCTCATCCTATTCTATGTATAGTAGGAGTTCTAATCTAGATAATATTTTTCAAGGTATTTGAATCCCACCAACTCAGAATTACTTGTAGTAATCAGAGAGGCATTCAGTTTTCTTCAGAATATTGGAGACATAAGATGTAATTTCTACCTTGGCTTGTCCTAAAATTTATTATTAGAAGATTTTTTTTCCTTGCTGAATATTTTAGAAAGGTGCTCTGAGCAGCAAAACCTGCAAATTGCAAACTTTCTTTTAAACACATCTCCAATTTTGCATCTTTGCTCTCTGTCTTCTGCAGTTTATTGTCTGAGTTTTATTAAAGAGTCAGAGAAGGAATTGGATTAACATTTGTTAAAAGCTAATGGATTTTTTTAAATAGCGACTTGGAAAATGGATTGAGGTGTGGTGTATGTATATTAGCCCTGCCACAAGCTATTTTCTATCTAAAAGCAACAAAAACTTCTTACTTAGCATATATAGCTTAATAAGAGGGAAAAAAAGAATAACAGTCTTCAAGTACAAATAGCAGCAATTCATATATCGTGCTTTGATTTTATCAAAATCTGACCACAAATGTTTGTCAGTCATATAGCAAATTAACTTAGAAAACAAATATCTACATCTCAATGCATAATTCCTTTATATCTCTCTTCAATAGGCGTTCTGAACTAGGATAAAACAGGCCAATATACAGTAATGCATATACAGTGATATTATTTCAGTTAATTTTTTTTCCTTCCAAAGGTAGCCAGGGTGATAGATATGCATATTATGGAAAATATAAGCAAACCAGCCCACAAGCCATCCAAAGCAAAATTATTCTAAATCTCATAAATAGCTATTTGACACAATTCCATGTTTTCTTTCTTTTATTGAAACATATCTAAGCCCAATAGAAATCATTCCCATGCAGCCATTTTAAGTATAGTGAGAGTGACACAGTAAAACATAATGTATATAGAACCACAGATGGATGATAGATGAGAGAGACAGAGAGAAACAGAGACAGAAAGAACGAAAGATAAATTTTGCTGTCTGTTTATACAACCATCTGGATTTTCTTGACAGATTTTACTTGCAGAATGAATTGACCAATGCACTGCCTACAGAACCAAAATATTTATAGAAATGTTTGCAGCTGAATAATTTTTTGATAAAATTATTTTTCCTATCACCCCTTGAAATCATGGGTATGCAAAGATGGTTATTAACATACCCTTTCCCAATCTGATACCCTTTAAATATCTTGAAACTTCAACTCATGGCATTCCCATACCACAGGTATACAGTCTCAAAGGTGGTAGAGGAGGTGATGATCCCTCTACAGGTTTTGTTGCAACTGCCAGTTCCAAGATTTCAGCTGTGATCTAACTGAGAGATGCCATATTTCTATGACTAAACCCTTCTTTCACGGATGTTTTGGTTTGATCAAAACTAATAAAATGACACTATTGTAGAAGTGTTTTCTTCTATTCTGGTCAAAGTGAAATATGATTTTTTTTAAAAAATCTCCTGTGTCTTATGCAATTACTATCTTCCTTATAGTTTCAGAAACGGAGGCCAAGAACCTTGACTTGGAAAACAAGTACTTTTGTCACCTAGGTTTGACTTTTGCTCTGTGAATGGGCTATAATCTCTATCATAGAATTATAGATGACTAACATGTTTATTAGGACTAATAAATTGATAAAAACAGTGTGGAACCTTTTCCAGAACCTCTTATCAAGTAACAGGGAGTGGGGAAGAATGGACATTAAAGAAGCCAAAAGAAAACTCTTAAAGACTTCTATTTTCTAATGCTGTCCTGATATGTAAGCAGTGTTTTATCTCCCTGATAGCTGTTTGCATCTGTAAAAGTACAAAAAAGGGGGGGAAGGGGGGAAGCAAACTGGAAGGGAAGATTTGAGGTTATGAAACTTGATAGCAGTCTGAATTACATTCTGCCAAATCTTGAATACAAAATCAAATGAGAAAATGATTTTCAATGAGAGAAATATTTGTATTTCAGGAGCAAATCTCCCATACAATCACTACAAACAACAACTAATGTAACTAAAAAAAAAACCCCTGCAACATTACTTTCGGTAGTCCAAATTAACCAACCAACCAACCAGGGTGGCTTCAGGAATGAAGGAAGGTATAAAATTAAGAGATTGACATTTCACATCTTTAATGCATCACCCACACATTTTCAAGCTGCCAAGGTTGAGAAACAATGTTCTAGAGATTGCCTAAATCTTTGTTTCAGTGGTGCAATTCACATTTTTTTACTAACAGTTCTGTGGGAGTGGCTTGGTGGGCATGGCAGGGGAAGGATCCTGCAAAATCTCGATTCACCTCCAGCCGGAGATGATATTTGCCAGTTCTCTGAACTATTCAAAATTTCTGCTACCGGTTCTCCAGAACCTGTCAGAACCTGCTGAATTTCACCCCTGCTTTGTTTCCAAGAACCCAAGAAGACTATTTTGCATGCTTAGATTCCCCATTATGGTAGTGATGAACATACTGTTGCTATCAGTTTCCTAACAATATAGACTTGTATTGTCTTCTTATAAATAGGAACAAGCTATTGATGATATCATGTTTTGGTTCTAAAATAGATTCTAATAGTGTTCTGATTCCTTCCTGATTCTGATTTTTCTATAGATAGCGTAGCTGGGATGTGCCATCATTTCTATTCAAATGCCTCTTCTGAATATATTCTGAGCCTTTTGTATCTTCTAGGAATTAGAAGTGATAACTGCTAACTTTAGTGTCTTTTGTCTCTGACTTAGCACTTGTCTGAGAAGCACTGGTAGCTCATCATTTGGAAGCTAGTTCTGTAGAAGAGATCTTTCCACTCTTAGCATTACCTCAGACAATTCTTTAGAAATGTCGTTTTCTAACAGGGAAATACTGTATCTGTAGCAAGTGATTTGAACTCGTGACTTTATTTAACATATTCTGATGCACTCCTTTATCCAATGAAACAACCTAAAATGTTCAGATAAAATATCAGTAAAAACAAATGTGTTCAATTTCTTTCAGATTTAATACAGGTTTTTCATTGTCCATCTTATGTATTGCCAAAATTCCAAAAATTGAATTGAACATTTTGGCTTTCTCTATCAGGCGACATAACTGCATCACTGGTGATAAACAGTATAATCACTAGTCAAAATATTATTACCTTCCCGTGAATACCTTGTACCATTAAAGTACTATTTTCAGGAATTTAGTTTATATGATGCTCTTCAAGTATCATAACCCCAAATTTGCTGAGAATACATGGCTATAATATGCCAAGATTTTCATTATTAAATATGAAGAAAATTCAGTGCAAACTTGCCCTTTGGGTTTCTGCATGTAATATGTAAAACTTACCTTTAATAAAATATGCACGTATTATTGTTCCCTTTCTGGAAAACTATTATTAATGTTTTCTAAAAACAGAGCACATAAATCTATCATGCCCTTGAATCATTCAAAAGCATAGTCAGTTGTGCTTCATTAATCTACCACGTTAATTGTGTTCCAATTTAGCAGAGCATTTATACCAGCTTTTGTAACAGCTGCATAAAAGATCAGTTTATCTGACCTTGAAAACTTAAAAATATATTCTGCACATTAGCGGACCAAAATATTAAATTCCATAAACCAAAAGTTCCTATTTTAAATAATATGTCATTATATGAGAAAGTCTTCAATATGTTAGAAATTACAATGATAAGCACAAAATATAATTTCAAAATATGATATTACTAATAGAATCTATAATATTTCTTACTTATCATATTATTATGATATGCTTATTATTAAGCATAACAGAAATTGCTTACATTGCCATATTCAGCATAGAATCTAGTGCTGCTTGAACAAGCAACTAGTGCTGGTCTTATAGTTACCAATAGCATAATTTATTGAACTATTAAGTGGCTCTAATGGTCTCAATTTGCTGGTTAATGTTTTTGCCATTACAACAGATTCTTACCATGTTTCCCTCAAAATAAGACCCGGTCTTTTTTTTTTCCTTTCAAAAGAGACATTAGGTCTTATTTTTGAGATATGACTTCCACTGTCTCACCTTCAAGTGGCAGCACTGACATCACCGCTCAGCAGGAACCCATGTGCTTCAGGAAAGGCCTCTGCAGCCAAGAAATGAGCTCCAAATTGATGTGCATCAGAAAGGCCTTTAATGGTGAAACGGAGGCTGGGAGCACTGCATGCATCAAACCTGAGCTCGTTTCTTGTCTGCAGAGGCCTTTCCTGAGGGCCTCTGACACTGAAACAAAGGCCAGGGACAATGTGTGCAAGTGGCGGCAAGTGGACACAGAAGAAGTAGGCCAGCAAGGCAGGTATCAGGATGTGAGAGGCCTGGCTGCTACTGGCCTAAGGTAAGTGGGGGCAGGGAATGTGGAGCAGCTCTACCCCCCATCCCAACCCTAGCTTGATTTTTACCCCTGCGCCTCGCCCCACCTTTTGCAACCAGGTGCATTGCATTGGGTGAGGTCTTAACTAGGGCTTATTTTGGGGGTAGGTTTTATTTTTGGGAAAACTTGGTAGTACCTCCTTATATACTGCTAAATTTACTTCGGAAAGTTGGGCACTTTGAATGCTAAGTCAAAACTGACTATGTATTGGGAGAGAAGAAGGGAGCTCAGTTATATTGTATTAACTTGTCTCTGAGTTTGCTTTTAGATTCTAAAATATGTGGCGGTTGTATGTTAGGGTAATGGTTGCAGAGCTTAGATTTAGCCTTGTAGTTCAACATTGCAGGAGAGGAAGGAAGGAAGGAAGGAAGGAAGGAAGGAAGGAAGGAAGGAAGGAAGGAAGGAAGGAAGGAAGGAAGGAAGGAAGATGGACAGACAGACAGAAGGTATAAGAATATTGCACACATTCATTATTTTGGATGATATGAATGCTTCATATTAAAAAGCTCTCCAAATTTGCAGAGTGATTTTCTGTAATACAAAGTTTTCCCATGCATGTGAATGGTTCCACATGAGCTGGAATTCTCCACTATCATGTTTCAGCTCATGTGGATAATGATAGGGACAGCAAGGCTTCTGACCGCAAACAACTGAATTGTGAACTGTGGAAACCAGGTCTTCAGTGATGTCTTCAGTATGAATAGCAGAGAGAATGCATCACTGGCCACATATAGGGTTGAACACACAAAAATAGTTTTACTACTGCATCTCCATAATTGTTTGAATTAAGTGATTTGTATGAAGGACAATATACATTGGCTGGCATATTTGAAAACTGACTTCTCATTTGCTGCGTGCTCACATATGCTTCAGCACAATTTCCATCTTCCTGCCTATCACAGGCTAAATTATTACATTCCATTCTCCTACAAATTATACACAATGCTTGTTCTTTTCAAAGTCAGTCACATGTAAAATTGATTTCTCACCACCTTCTGATTGACATACGTAAAATGATCTACTCTTTTCTTTCAAACAGGTCAATGCAACTGCCTAAAAATATGATTTATTTAAAATGTATATATATGATGTTATTGTACTACTGAAATTGTGTTGACAGTCGAATTATATGTAAGCTTTGCTTCAATCAATCATCTCTTAGTTACTGGAGACTTGCTGATGTGGCAGCAAACCCTATTTCCTTTTTCTCCAAAAAAAAAAAAAAATACTTAAAGAGATGAGAGCACAGTGATTCATTCAATAGTAACCCTTTCCTAAAAATATGTTCCAGCTAACATAATTGAACTTTTTTTTTTTTTTTTTTTTTGGCCCTGGCCATTATTTTTTCTCAAGAAATACAAGTTAGTTTTTAAAATCTCCGCTTTGTTCTTACTATATATCTGAAAATTCTTGATCTCTTTATATCACCTATTTAAACTTAGAAATATGAAAGTCTGTTCATTTGCACTTAAATTTTGTTTTAATGTTTTGGTATGCAGTTCTCCTCTGGCAGATTTGGGTGAGAGGTCTAGAGGTCATAATGCAAGTCACTGTTCAACTTAGGGGTCATTAAACTCAACACTGTTGGCAAATCCAATTTTTACCAATTTTAATTTCCTGTTGCAGTTTTTTGCTGCCCCTGACAATCTTCTCCAAGGAACTAGAGACTTTCAGGAATAACTAGACAGTGATGCATGATTTAACTCTTCAGTTGCAAATCTATCTGACTATTAATAACTTTACCAGACTATAGCAGACCCTTCTAAAGATGCTCATATCGTGTGAGCTCTTTGGGTTTAGAGGAAATGATTCAACACACAGTACACCAAAAATTGTTATTGTGGATTTCCCTCCCCCCACCATTATTTTATCATAAGCAAGATGAGAAGTGCTTCTTTCAGCAGTACAGATTCTTTTAAGTCAAACTGCATTTACCTTAGGCATTTACAACTGTGTTTGTTGAATTCTCTCCTGTCTTCCACCTCCTTCCTCCTAAGTGGCAATAAAAGTATGATTTATGTATGCCTGTTCAAGTATTTCAAGTTAACTCTTTGTCTTCTGGCAAACTAAAGCTTCCTCCTTCTACTGAAGTATATCCAGTTAATTATCTGTCTAGTTCTGTCAACAGCGTTCCACACTTATAACTGTAAAGACATTCATTACATTGTGTTGGAATCACCCTCAGATTGGCAGGATGTGTTCTATCTTCAGCCATCTCCTCTCCAGGGCCCTCTGTGCTGACCAGATTTGTCCTTCATTTCCCTTCTTGGTGGTTTTCAGATCTCACCCCATTTAGTCAACACTCTTTCAGGAGTTTAGACTCAGCATCCTCTGGAATGCTTCATTTGTCTTGGGTCCTTTGGGTAATAAATGAAGCAACCAAAATTCTACTTTGAATCATCCTTCTTCTTTATCCCTCATTATTTCTCTTTCAAACTGATTGTTACCTTCTTTCTTTTGGCAGGACATCAGTTCTCTTTTCTCATGAATTTATCAGAAAAATGTGCTACATCAATGCTATTAGCAAATAGAATAGGACATTCTGTGTTGTTGAAGCTCATTTGCTGGTTGGCAAATGGCCAAGTCAATGGGGAAGTCAGATTTACTTAACAATTGGGTTATTAATTTATCAACTGCAGTGACTCACTTAACAATTGAGGCAAGAAAAGTTTGTGGGACAAAACTCACAACAAATATCTCACTTAACTACATAAATGTTGGACTCATAATTGTGGTAATAAGTTGAGGACTACCTGTACTTATTTTCATTTTATCACTTTTTTATTGGGCTTTTAAATTTTGTTAACCTCACAAAATGTTTTTTTTTTTTCAGTAGAAGGTTGGGGCATTATTTAAGTAATCTCTCTCTCACACACACACACTATATGCATGTGTGTGGGGGGGAGGGGTGTTTATTGTAAATCAGTGGAATTACTTTCCTGTGCAACTTTTAGATCTTTGCATTGGATTCTGGCTGCTTTTACAAACTAGAGTAGCTATTGTGTAAAGAGCTGCTATTATTTTCCATTTACTTAATAGTACAGTTGATCCACTAAAAGTAAACCCATATATAGCTTTTCATATGTCTACTTCGTAATGTTGTTGTGTCTGTCCTGGGAATACCTGTCCCTTTGAATAGTCCCCACTTATTAGCATTTTGTAAATTGCTAAAAACTGATTTATTTAAGATAGGATTTCTGCTATTTTTTTAAAAAAAATTGCATGGCATGTATGCATTTTATGTATTTGTGTGTTTATGTTTTTATATGTGGGTGTATCTTAAAGTTTTCATAAGAAGGATGAGTAGAACACAATCAGGAATATATACCAAGAGTATAAAAATCCAGAAGCTCACCAAAAGTATGAATGTCATTGAAAGTGCTAGCTAAAGCAAGCAGGTACTTATATTGGGCAGCCACAATAAAGAAAGATGCTGGACACAAAATGTTGTCATTTTAGTAACAACAAAGGCATCATACCATGTGAGAAAATGCAATAATAAATCTTTTTTTTTATTTTACCAAAGTAACTACATGAATAGAAAATGATTGATGATATAATGCTGAATGATTGGTCCCTTAGCTCAGATGACAATCAGCATGTTACTGCTGAAGGCCTGAAGATTTCTAATGATGTACTAATAGTATTTATGACACAACTATATTAACAACTTGAGGACATGAATTTACTGATGCTGCCATTCAGGAAAAGAAAGCTGCAATGACAAAATTGCAGTGGGAACAAGGGATATAAGAATGAGAATGTGAGAAAGTTAAACACAGTAAAAAAACATGAAATGAATCAACAACAGATTGACATCTTGGGAACCAGCAAATTGGGCTGGAATTGTACTTTCAGACAGATCATACAGTTTACTACTCAAAACATGAAAAATGATGAAGAAATGATGTTTTCATAGTCAGGAGGGATATAGAAAAAACAGTATTGTAGTCAATAACTAAGTTACATCAATTACATTTCACAGATAACCTTTAATATGACAGTTAATCAGGTTTATGCTCCAACCACTGATGCAAAAGAACAGGAAATATTTGGTCAAATTGAATGTGAAATAAATAGAATATATAAGCAAGATTTACTGCCTGTGGTTGGAGAATGAATGCAACTAAGGAAGGAAACATGTAGTACATAGACATTTTCACCTACACAACCTAGAATTGAAATGTAGAATGGGATAACCTTAGTTCAGTTTTCAGTATCAACAATACTCTAACAAATAGCCTCTCCAATTTAAATTTTATTAAGTTTATTATAAGATAAAATAAAATAGAAGCAAAAAATCAAGAAAGATCAATTAAAAGGAAAGGTACAAAGGTAAAGACAGAAAAAGAAAAAAAACCCAGTGATTTCTGACTTTTTTCAGTATAGTAGAGTTCAGGAAAAATTGCAATTTCAGCCTTTTGCTTTGTTTGTTTGTTTGTTTTACATGCCTCCACCAATTAAGGGAAGGGAGGAAAATGGCAAGCTCTGAGGAACCCCACAGGTGAGGTCTTTGGGCATGATATTTCCCTTTCTATCAAAACTGACCAGAAATGACCAGAGAAAGGTCATTGCAACATAATGCCTCCCGATTGCCACAATTGTTCCAGAAGGATACTATGGTCAATGTTGTTAAAAGCCACTAGAGGTCAAAAAACAAAAATATGGATGTACCAATCCCATCCCAGCACTAGTAAAAGTCCTTGACAAATGCTTACAAAGTTGGTTTGAAATAGATCCAGGTTCTCTGTTTCCTCTATAAGATCCTCTGTAGCTATTATCACCTTTTCCACAACTTTCTTCACAAAGGGGAAGAGGACAAAGTTCATGATTATCTAGCAATGGCTTCAAAGAGAATGATACCATTACACAACCCACCCCTTGATAATCTCTGAAGCTACTGGCCATAGGAGGGCCCAGGATCTAACAAAGAGATGGCTGTCTATTTCCTAAGGAATTAAACCAGATATCCTCACAAGACTGGGCTCCAGGTAGCTCACCTGAACCTTCCGGGTCAACTCTGAGGTAAGGGTAAGGTAAAAGTCTGGTCAGGAAAGAAGAGATTGAAGCCAAATAATATTGAATTACTTTTTTTGTTTTCCCCTTGGGGTTCTCTATCAACAGCAGTATGATTTCTGGACAGTATGATATCTGTGAAGGAGCAGATCAACACTTGATACTGTAGACCAGGACTATCAAACTTGCAGCCTGCAGGCCAGATGTGTCACGCATTGGGCACGCTTGGTTTAGCAAAGGGGGAAAAAGTCCTGATATGTCACGTGAGGTGGCAATGACGACTACACTGGGTATACAAGCAATTCCAGATGTAACAACAATGAACTCATTTCCTCATTTTAATAAAGCCACCTTCCCCCCTCTTGCTGCCCCTCCAATTTGGTACCATCCACCTAACTTTGCTTGAAAACATAATATTCACAGCCGAAAACATGAAAATACTTTTTTTCAGTAGCAAAACTATGTGTTACCCACAGGGTAGATCTCTCATTAGTTTCTCTATAGCCACGCTGCCTTAAGGGCAGGTTGTGTTTCCAGAGCTATTCCTAGAATGAAGATTATGTCCTGTCAAAATCTTTCTCCAGTGCAAGAAGCTGCCTCAAAGGCAAAATTCCTATTGCTACAATGATTTAAATCATCCTTTTGAATTAAACAAGGAATCATTCTTCCTGTTAACAACTTTAGGGCTGACACCTGGGAAAGTTGGATTTCCCATGCAGCTGAGATATTAATTACCCTCTATTGTCCCCTCCTTTCCTGGTAATTATATCAAAGCAGATGTTTTATAGATTTAATATGGCATAGCACTGTTATAAATTAACTTGCTGTACCAAGTTAACTATTCAAAGAGGCAATAGTCAGAGTGAAATTAATATTTATGGCAGTGGAGTACTTCTGCTTTAGTTTTTTAAAGGAGGGGACAATAGAGACAAGCTTGTCTGATGGGAAAAATGTGTAATTAATACTGCCTAGAATTCTCTTTTCTGAAGAGGAGAAGGAATTTCTTTCAGTTTTTATATATTAATATAAAATCCTCTCTTGATTTTTTTTATTTCATTATTGTTAAGATGTCCATAGTAATTATTAGGATAAAAGAGACATTCACTTAATTCTTATGTGAAACAATACTTCTCCAACTATTATGTAATATAAACCAATAAATTGCAAATAGGGAGAATATTGTAAGAACATTTACTTTAAAAAAAACACTGGAAAGATCTGTTAATATTGCCAAAAAAAAAAAATCTGTGCACGTATTGTAGTACACACACATTTGTGGGTAACTGTACTACAATACATACAATTTACATACAAAATGTGTAAACTGAAATAAATAGATTTACAAAAACAAAAAATGGACCAAAATGGAATGTGATGAATTTTTAAAAATGAAAAATGGCAAATTGAATTCAGTAGATTTACTTAGTTCTGGTAATAATACAGTTATCAAATACATAAACATGTATTTGATGATCATAGTATTTTTATTTGGTGCTCATTTTGATAGATGAGAGAGAGAATTTTGTAAAAGATTATTTATCTAGTAAATTATATATTTGCTAATATTGGTAATTCAGAATCAAGAAAGATGCTAGCTAATTATTTGGTCCTGGCTAATTCATGGAGAAAGAATATCTCAGAATTGCAAGATTCTTACCAGGCCAGGTAATTTTTTTAAAAAATCACAAAATAAAACATTTGCAACCAGTTTCATAACACTGCTGAGGAAAGGACAGTTTGAGAAAAGCTTATGAATGTATATGAATATAGAACAAGAATTCAGCCTGTAAGCAACAATTGTTCAGATTTAGGAAGAGACTAGATTCAGAAGTTCTAAAGTTGAAGAGGATATGTGGCTTTTTAATTATTTTTGTTACTATTATTCCTGCCCTTTTAGTATGTTGCTTAGAATTGATAGGAGTTAGAGAAGACCAACATCTGCAAGATTATACATTGTTGCTGACCAGTAGTGGGTTGCCCCCAGTTCAGACCAGTTCACAAGAACCGGTAGTAAAACCGGTGGGAGGCTCCGCCCACTGACCCAGACATCGTCATAGGCGATGCACATGCACAAGCGAAGAGAGCGCGGGTGTGTGGGCACAATGCGAACCGGTAGTAAAGTTAAGTAGAACCCACCCCTGTTGCTGACTGGTAAAACTATTTTGTTGTTGCTGCTGCTGTTATTAGGATAATCTGCTTCAAAGAAGTATTAAGTGCATCAGAATCTTAACAAATACAATGAAATAGGCTTTACTACAGCTTTACCATTTATTTGACAACATAACAAATTAGAGATGAAGAGAAACATTTAAAGGGAAAAAGAACTTTTTGGGGAAAAAATCAAAAATAAAAAAAGGTATATGGGTCAGATTTGAAGTAGAAAGATAGTCATGGAATCATGTAGCGGCAGAACTATCCTGCCAGGATAGGTTCTGAGAGGATACTCTTGAGATACTAAGACATTCTTTGAAGTACTAGGATGAATACTATTTTCTACTTATCTACAGAAAAAGTTTGGCAGTTCATCTTTTTTCTATTTGGCCAGAGAGAAATCTGTCTTCTGATACTAGAACCTTGGTTCAAAACTTCTATTGCCTTACATGCTACTGTAACATATTACTTAGACTAGTTATGACTAGTCTTTTCCCAAAAGATATTAAAGCTGTTTCCAAATAATATTGCAGCTGAAGTGCTATGCAATAGGGTATCTCCTTAAAGGCATCCAGAGAAATTTCCTGCTTCTATCCAGAAATTTAATGAAATGTGGAAAAACTCAAAAATATCAGAAGTGCATAACGATGGAAACAGATGGACATAATGTCATGATGTTTTTCGTAAGTGTTCCTTAGTTAAAAAAAAAATTTAAATATAGTATGATCTTGCACAGGAACACAACATTTTGTGAGATCACATAAGATGTTGGTCATCTTTTTTTATTTATGAATTTAAATAACTGTCCATTTGCAAATGACTGGGTGGTGTACACAAAACAAAAGCTAAACATTCAATCTAGTTTAATAATTGAAATAGTTAAAGCAATTAAAACTATAATCACAAAAGATAGGAGAAAGTGCAATCAATATACCAATCATTTAAGAAGCTTCCCATTTCTATAATGTCCCCAGGCCTGGTGGGAAAACCAAGGCTGTTGTTTTTTTAATTGAAAAAAAGAGGGGGAGCACAAAAACTGAGATCAAATAAAGGGAATGATGAGAAAGAAAAAAAATGCAGAAAGAAAGGAGCTTCCAATTTCTTTTGCAGGAAACAGAAATGTATACACAACATTACTCTTTATTCTTTGATTACAAAAAACCCTCATTCTTTTCTATTCATTTTTTTATATAATTAGCAAAAACACAAATCATAAATGCAGTTTTTCTGTTTCATGCAAAAAGTCTGTAAGGTGCTTAGTGAGACATAAATGTAGATATTATTTTCTCTCTAATCAAAGTAGTTAATTTAGCCATGTCTGCAAGTTCCATCATCTTCAACCATTCATCCATTGTAGGCATTGTTAAATCTTTCACCTTCTGAGTATATAATAATCTTGCCACAGTTGTCAAAGTACCATGGCTTTTTTTCTAGATGCCTATGCCAAAAGAAGAAACCTGTGGTTGCAATTCTACTTCAGTCTTTACAATCTTCTGAATTACTGTTTGTATTTGTAACTAACATTTTTTAGCTTTTTTGCATGTCCACCAAACATGGTAAAACATCCTTTCATGTTGGGCAAATCCAAATCTGGAGGGGTTTCCAAAAGGTCAACAGAGTTGGGATCAAGCTCACTTCTAGATGAATGATGTACCAAAAGAAAGATCCATGGCAGAAAAAGATCTCATTCTGAGCCCCTCCAAACAAAGCTCCTTGGTGGCTGGGAAGAGCAGCATGGCCTTCCTATTGGACCTGCTGGGATGGATAGATGGGGAGTGGGCAGTCAGTCAAATAAATTGGCCCCAAGAAATTTAACAAAGCTTCATGAAATATTTTAGGTTCCTAAAACTATATATAGTAAACTGCATAATGTTATAGCCAGAAATATTATGATTCCTGCTATACTTTCTAGAAGTAGGACTATGTGGGACATTAATAGAAAAGCAGCTACAAATATCTAAATAAACCCTCTTCAGCATATAAATCAAATTTCCCAAAAGATAAGGTTTTGTACCTGATTTCTAGTATCTTCTTGCTCCATGGCATGAGCTTATTTTAAGATTACAAGCGATCGATATGTTTCTTTATTCCATCTCCATTTATCTCAGCCAAATGTCAACTCTGCCAATGCACTCCCTATAAATCTTTCTTCTATTTCCTCATCAATAACTTTAAATTGGTGATGTAGCCTACATTAGACTGTTAATTTTTTTACTCACAGCTGCTTTTTTATTAGTCAGTTTTTACATTAATTGTATGGGTATACTAGAATATTTGCATAATTACAGCAAAGGAGTTTTATTATAATGGTTCATTAACTGCATTCCCTGAAAACCTACCCTAAAGAATATGGCAATCATTTATTTTTTTAAAAAAAAAATGTGGAATATGGATTGGTACTTTTGTGTCTACTATTCTATTTCACCAAAAACAGCAAAATAATTATTCATGCTCAGCACAAGTTTTTTATGTAGAAATACTACAGATTTAACCAGTGGTGGGATTCAAATAATTTAACAAGTTCTCTATCCTAATGATTTCTCCCAACAACCAGTTAACCAAACGGCTCAGAAAGTTAACAACCAGTTCTCCTGAAATGGTGCGAACTGGCTGAATCCCACCACCGGATTTAACTCCCCTCTCCTCATTTTGAGTCCATCTTGACTCCAGGCAAGTCTCTGCAGTTCTTTCAGAGATGAAGATTTCAGAAGTGATTTTCCCTTGCTTGCTTCTGAAGACTGGGAGATAGTGACTGACACAAGGTCACCCAGCTGGCTTCATACCTAAGGTGGAACTAAAACTCACAGTATCCAGGATTCTAGCCTGGTACTGTATTACTACTACACCAAACTGGCTGCTTAAGCTTCAGCTATAGGTAGTGCTTAACTTACGACCACAATGGAGCATGGGATTTCTATCTTAAATTGTTGTGGTCATAAATCCACATACCAGACGAACAGATTTGATTTTATAACAGCTTTTAAGATGGCCACAAAGTGAAAAATCATGGCTGATAAGCAAACCACATAGTGGTTAAGTGCATCCACCATGTCCAACGAGCACTTCTAGCTGTTTTCTATTCAAAAGTAGCAAAATAATGTCGCAAATCATGGTTATGTGACCTGTAGAATGCTGTAAATGCAAGCCAGGTGTCAAGACCCTGAAATGTGATGATATGGGAAGAGGCAACAGTTATATAACTTTGAGACTGTGTTGTAAATAGATTTTTGAAGTCCATTATAAATGGTCCATTACAAATGGTCATTAAATAACTGGTCATAAGTTGAGAACTACCTGCAATAGGCTTATGATAGAACCAATTCACCATATCTGTAAGTGAAAGTATAAATTAGAGGTTTATTCTATTTTTAATTTCATTTCTGCATAATTTAAGGATGGTTTGATTATAATGCCCCCCTGTTTTAATCACATATCCTCTCTCTATTTTTCATTCTGCATACTATTTATACACTGGTTGGTGATCCATGGACTCAGTTTTGTGAAATGCATCCAAATGTGTTAAATCCCAGGTATCATTCTCATAGGAGTAATAAAGAATTGTGTTTGATCAGTCTATGGAACAAGAACAAGGCGAGCATTTTAAGGTAGAAACAAAAAGCAGCATCAAGTGAAACCTTTAATATCTTTCAATCAGTTTCAGAACAGCTCCCAGATGATAGTTTGACCTAGGGATTTATATTCAGTATAAAAGAAAGAAAAATGAATGGCAGTGAGCAATTATACCCTGTTGCAATCATTGTCCATAAATTTTAAATACCTAGTCTGCAATGAAAGTGAAAATGGTTTTTAAACACTGACTATAAAAATAAATCTGTCAGAATAATAATTTCCTACTCATCCAGTCACTGTGGTTTTTTAAAGGTAACTGAGTTGGAAATAATTTTCTAAGTTTAAAAAGTCACTAGTGTTTTAGCTCAACTATCACATTTGTGTTTTTATTGTGTTTTAAAATAAATTAATGTGTTTTATTAATTAAGCAGCATGGCAAAACTTGTATAAATCACACCAAACTTCTAAAATGTCCAGTTTGTATTACTGTTTAGCCTTTGATGTACATTTCTAAATAAATGTTTACCCTGCCAAGTTATTGAAGGAAAAGAAAATCTGAGAGATTTCAGAAAACAAAATATAAATGTTAACTCCTATCCTCTATCATCTATTCAAACATCTAACAAAATAAATTTTCTTCTCTCTTCAGGCAAGATTACTGATAGGAATATCAGTAGGAATATCTATATGTCATGATGAAAAGATTAATATTAAAATGAAGGCTAATTTAAAAGTACCCCTCGACTTACAACCATAACCGAGCCTGGCAATCATGGTCATAAGTCATGGCAGTTGTACAGGGGACCAATCTGATTTTATTTCATTGTTTGCTATGGGTTGTTTTTTTGCCAGAAACCAGAAACAAATGTTATTTCCATTAAAATATATATATATCATAATTTTTGGTCATGTGACTATGGAATCCTGCAAACATCCATAAATGCAGGTCAATTGTCAAGTGCCCAAAATGTGGTCATGTGGCCATTGGGTAGGAGAAGCTATCAGAACTGGGTCGAAGTAGCTTTTGTGTAGTCCAAATAGTTGAGGACTACCTGTAAAGCAATAAGATATCAGATGTAATGAATGAAATTATACAGCAGCTCTTGAAACAGAAGAGAACATTATTCTTCAGACTACCAGTGAATTCAAATCACATGACAATGTGTCCACACATCTTAGATGTGGAAGTTTGAAAAACATTAGACTACGTTAGTATAGTAAAGTATCATATAAGTTCAACTTGACTTCTGATTGACTTCAAATTGTTTTCATTTCAAATCTTCAAATTTTCCATTGTTTTTTTCAGGAACATGTGTATAGGCAGGTAGATAGAGGTAGTCTCCCAAAAATTTTCTATCTAGCAGCAGAGCAGGATTTAATGCACTTTCATGGCCACCCATCTGTTTTAACCTCACCATCTAGCATTCTGTGCTTGCTTTCCATCTAAAATTAACAGGCTAACCCTTTTTAGCTTTACAGATTTGACCAAATAATGCTCAGCATATTTAATGCTAGCTTAGCACATTAAAAAGACCTCTGAATAAAATGTTCATGAATATCCTTATTGAAAGAAACGGGATATGTGTTATACCCAATCTGAATTACAGTGGTGATATTCAGCCGGTTCTATCCAGTTCAGGCGAACAGGTAGCAGCGGCTGTGGAAGGCTCCGCCCACCACCCAGATGTCATCATGTCCCGGTTTTGATGATCTGCACATGTGCGCAGGTGGTGCATGCAAGCAAAGCGAGCACGCATGCATGAATGCTCTCATTTGCAAACTGGTAGCAAATACCACCCCTGCTGAGTCACCAGTAAGACATGAATTAATATTTCTGAAATATCAGAACTTAGATATTTTACTTATTAGGATATTGTTTGTTTATTAGATCATCTTTCTCTTGTCTGATACTGGTGAAATCAGGTAACCACCTTGAGAGAGGAAAAAAAAGAGGTTAGGATTAATAAAATTCCAGAGGAGATGGTATTGTCAAAAATGACCCATGGGAGAAGTATGAAGGAAATGCCAAAAGCTCACATTTGAAATGATAAAGCTATCCCTGAAGCTCTAGATATCATTGTGCTCAGATAAAACAAAAGTCCTTATGGCCTCCTTGCTGAAAATGAGCAGGATGGGAGATACAGGGGTGACACAGAGAAGTGAGAAGTGAGGTAAACATATATAATACAATTTAGCAATAACAACTTCACTAGAAGTGGGATACAAGAATGTATTTGTCTCTCAGTGTTAAGGAAAATGGTTGGTTTCCATTGGTTTTGCCAAATAAAATAATCATGTTAAAACAGGAAGCAAACTAATCAAGCAAATAAAATGCATATGCTGAGATTTTTTTTTTTAGCTCAGGGTTCTAATGCTAGCACTTGACACGTTGGTAAGCACCTTATTCGGCTCTTCAGACTAAACAACAGTTATTCAGTTACAGAAGGGTAGGAAAAAGGAATGAACATTTGAGCATTTAGTTCTTCTCAAGCTTACAGCAATAATTCCATTGTCAAGAGTATATTTTATTATTTCCCACAGGGATACTTTTTTCTTTTCAGAATAAGATTTGTATGAACCTTTAGCAAAATTGGATATGTCATAGTCACTATACATGAAAAGAAATGCCACTTTCACACTTCACACAGTTTCCTTTGGTTTCTCTAAATACCAGAGAATACTCTAAACATGCATTCCCTAAGATTTATTTTTCATCTTCGTATTTTTCATCTGCAAACTTTCATTCTGAAGGGCCATATACTAAGGATGGCCATTGAAAAAGACTCTTCGGCACCCTTCTTCTCAGTAGGTCCTCTTCTGAACATTTCTAGTGTGAGTTAAAGCAGCCAAGCTGAAGTAATGTCATAGGCTAATTGATTGAATGATTGAGAAATTCTGTAAAGCAGAGATGGGTGACCTTTGAATCTCAAAGGCCCCATTTATATTTATGGGAAGGATAAGTGCATCCTGGACTGTACTAGAGCTGTGTCATGTATTCTTGGATTCCTTCCTTCCTTCTTTTTTCTTTTTCTTTCTTTATGATTTTAAAAGTTGAAATTATATTAAGATTGCTTTAGAGCTTAAACTTGTTTTTGTGTGCTTACTGTTTTAGAATAATTAGAATATATACCTTAAATCTTTTACCAATAGTAGTCAGATAACATTCTGGAAGCCAAAACTAGTACTTGAGGAGACAATCAACCTTAAAGTTATCCACCTGTAAAAGGCAAAAAAGCTTTCTTAGGCCAAGTGTTGCAGTTCCTTCTCCTTAATGTTCAGCTGTCTGCAAGCCAACATTGGATAGAGTGCCTGTATACATACCAAACATATATACTCTTTCATATCATTCCATTTGGTTAATTCAAGCATTACATTAACACACATAAAATGGGTGAGATTTTGCAAGCATACATACATTTGTTGGTATATCAATGCACCCTCCCAACCTCATAATGCTTTATGGGGAATTTCTACAATAAGTTCTTCTTACGTTTCACAAGTAGTCCTTGTTTAGCAACTGCCTTTTTTAGTGCCTTTTTACCATCCTACCATTCGCAGGATGGTAATGAAGAATTAACTTTATGACCAAAGTTAGTGGTTATAACTTGCATTCATGACTTTTGCAGGCATATAAAGCAAAGGAAAGCTGCAGTAAGATCATAAGCACAATTGTACTTTCACTTAGTGACCATTTCACTTAACAACTAAGTTGCTGTCTCAATTGTAATCACTAAATGAAGACTACCTGTATATATTTTGAATTTTCTGCAAAGTTGGATGTCCTTGAGACAGTTCCATGATTCAAGAAATTGGAACATAGGAATCTACAGTATTTGTAGTCAAGAGAACATTAATAGAAATCCACTGGAAACTTCTGACCATGTAAAGAGATCAGGAAAATGCCCATGTTAGTGGCAAAAATTTAGTTCCAGCTAGATCCAAAGCTGCTATCATTCTTAAAAGCATGGGCCCTATCCAGACTATGTCCACTCCTGTCTTTCTGGACAAGAAAATCCAGTTCTCTTAGTCCCAAATGGGAGAGGCAAATATTTTTAAATGCATTTTTTAAGGGTCAAAAAGCCCAGTCTTGCTTCATCTTCTGAGCTGGTCAAAATGAGCCAGCAGGACTGAGTACAAGCAACAGATTTCTTTTGCTATTCTTGACCTTACAAAGATCACTGTGGATTATTTTAAATTAGAAAGGATAAGCAGGGGAAGAATAAGGAAGACTTTATGAACAATCTTCTTTTTGCAAACTCTGAACATGCTGGGAATATTTGGTAAGGAGCAGCATTTAAATATGTGATTTTTCTGCCTGCATTCTGAATTCTCTTGGGGCTGAACTATGCTTTACTCTGCATGTTTAAATGGCTCACTGACTTCAGCATCTAGCTTGCAAAATAAAATCAGTACACAATTAGAGATGTATAAAACGTCTGTTACTTCCTCGCTTTTATTTGTATTTTCCCAGCTATTGACATCACATATTTAGATTATTTATGTAAACTGCAAATAGGTTATTTTCCAATGTGTATCAATCACTTAAATGTGCGCTACTAAAACTGCCTGATAAATAATGCAAGTATATAATAAATTTTAGAATTATTGATTTTAGCCTTCCCCAGTTCTCACGATATATTGGACTACAACTGCCATCATCCCGGTCATGGCACCTGATAACTATCCTTGATAGAGACTGTAATACTGTATTCATTTAGTTAATTATTTGGATGGGTGACATTGCATCTGGCATAAGAATGGATCTTCCCCATTCCCCCCTTCTATACACTTATTTTAGAATTTAGAGCAGTTATTGTGATTCTTATCTCAAAATGGGATGAGAATTGTAATCATCATTTTCCAGCAATTGCACTGCCAAACTCTGGTGAAATGGTTGGATTAGTTTCATGGAAGCTGAACAAATGAGGTTATCTATCATTCATTCGTGACAGAAATTGGTGTACAAAGCAATCTAAATATAATACTTTTTAAAATAAGCCTCAAGTATTCATTTCAGAATGAGCATCTGAATTAAAATTAGAAATTACAATTTATTTAGCCAACTGTTGTTGTTCCTCAGCTTGTTGGGTCTTTTAGCCCTCCCCTTTGGACAATGAACGTTAGCCTGCTGATCATCTCTCTTCCTCCTGCTGAAATCCATAAGCTGAAAGACAGGACAATATATTGCAGGATGTTCCTTCCAAATGGAAAATAAAGGTGCAGATACTTACATCCAAATGGATGTCCTTCCAAAGTCTACTACAATTTCCAGATTTTTTAAAAAGAGAAGCTTTTGTGTGTGTGGAGGGGGGTTCTATCACATGTATACAGCTTTAGGTATCCCTTGGGGCAAAGAAGGAACATTCCTGTTGTAAGCTTTGTATTTATCCCTGAGGTAAATCCAGTAATTTGCAAGTGACTTTCAGTTTGAGACCTGGAAGTCATCTCTTCCCTATCTTATTCTGCATATCCTGAATTTACATAAATTTACATAATTTTCTTCAGTTCATTCAGAGGAAAGATGAGAGCCAAGAATGAGAGGTAATTTAGTCTCCTTGAATTATCTGTTTTGCTGCTGGAAGAACAATACTGACTAATCTCAAGCATATGGTAAAAAGCAATTAATGTTAATACTGTGTCCAGCTGTCCAAATCCAATAATAAAATTCTACCTCTTTCTCTACACTGTATAAAAATTTCTCTGCAGATGGGCTCTAGCATGAATCCTAAAGCTCAGAAGATAGAACTTGTGGTCCTGGTAACCAACCCAGATTGGATCCTCCAACATTATCCCGAGACACGTATATTCGCCTTCATTTGTAAAAACCTCTCTGTTAAGATCTTTAACAGCAACTGCAGAATAAATACTGTATTCAGTTAGAATGCTTTACGCTGTCTTCCAAAAACTAGACATTTGGATTTGATTTGTAACCTTGAAAAAAGTCCTTTATTTATGTTGTAGTAATCCTTATTCCATTTCTGACTAGCTATTTTATTCCTTTTGGACTTGTATATTACAAGCACATAGAAGAACGTCTATATTTCATTGAAACAATGAAGACTCAATCATCCAGTCAACTCAATCATACTATACTTATACATTTTTCTTTCCAATAATTCTCATACAAACTTTTTAAAATTATTTTGGAATATCAGTTAAAGGTTTGGGACTTTTGTTTTTTTTAATTGCTTATTGTAATACTGCTGTTCATGCAGCGGAAGTATACATAGCCTGACCCATTATTCTAGCACTGTCAGTATTATTCTAGCACTGCCAGGAAATAAAGACACAACTGTTCAAAAAGTCCATAGTCTACCACACCTGAGGGGCACCGATTAGGCAAAACTAAACTGATCAGCGATTATAATTTTGCCATGCTGAATCTTTTTTTCCTCTCAATATCAATCCCCCTTAGCATGATATAATGTTAAGTCAGATCCACTCTCAACATCAAAGATCAAGAAGCATTCGATAATACTCAGTTCATTAATTAGCAGAGCCATTAGGAATGTTTGAGTAAGCACATTGTTCAAAGTTCCAGACAGATCATTTGACTGGCAAATAAGTCTTTAAAGCTGCTGCTTCTTCTGTCTGCACGTCTCATGGCTCATCCAGCTTAATGTGCAAACAGCATCGGCCCATTGCAGTTAAGAAATGATAGATTTTTAAGGACTATTAAATCCTCTCTGAATAGATCAGCAAAAAGTTCTTCAGCACAGGTGTTCTTATAGTTAGATAGCATTGGAAAAACACATGTTGTGCAATGATCCTATGCCTTTTGTTTTTTTCCATACTTTTACCGAAAAATACAGTCTTTTAAGCAAAACTATACCAAATGTTCATTTGCCTCCAAGCTTGGAATCTGGTTGTTCGCACCATTTAAATTGTTTGTACAATCTGCTTTGGCTGTTGAGGAGACAGTTGAGTCGATAACCCATAACAAGCTACCACTATTACCACATTGTGATGGCAGCTTCTATAACTCAAAATTACACAATCTCCAGGTGGTGCTCTATAAATCTATCCTGTGAAAGGCAGGAGATGGCACACTGTATAAGTAACAATAGAGAAGAGTCATCTAGAGCAAGTTTATATCACCGGGTGCCAAATAAATATTTTGGACCTTAGCTCCCAACACTGCCAGCCAGTAAGGTTAATGGCAAGAGATTACAAAACAGCAATTCTAGTGTAGAGAAGTCACCGGATCTTCATATAACCACAAGAGTTGAAAGGATTAGGTAAAAGCAACAGAGTAAGAGTAAGGAATGGAGAAAAGCTGAAGTACAAAGTCAAATAAATTCATGCTCATTTTAGTGATTCTAAAGAATAAATCTTGAGAAGAATCAATGGAATTTGTAGCACCACTTGGCTTTTAATAGACTCAGGAAAAAAACAAAAACAAGACAGATTGAAAGGAAATGACTCAAAGAGGCAGGAGGTGCTGCTGTAGTGTTTAGTAAATTTAGATGTCATGTTTGTTATTGACAGAAGAGCTCTTACTTTATTACTGATGAGAATCATACATAGAATCTGAAAAATGCAGATCTATACTAATAACAAAACAGATTAAAATTGATGCAGGCCACTTAACGAGTAAACTTCACCATCACACAGGTACTTATCAACCTCCAGAGCAAGCCAAGGTTTACGTGTCCCAATCATGAAATATTCCCTCAAAGAACCAAGGGGTTTGAATAAGAATGCTTGGAACTTCTGAAAACCATAAAAAAAGGTGTGAAGTAGTGTTTTGCCAATTGTCAGTGTGCAATAATCAGGTTCCCCGGCAATTGATTCTTTTGGGTCAAGAGACAATAAATAAATCAGTAAATAAAGGGATTTTAAACTGTATTTAAACAAACATAGGGATGTGGTGGCTCAGTGGCTAAGATGCTGAGCTTGTTGATTGAAAGGTCCGTTCAGGGTTCGAATCCCTAGTGCTATGTAACAGGTGAGCTCCCAGCTACTGCCAACCTAGCAGTTTGAAAGCATGTAAAAATGCAAGTAGAAAAATAGGGTCCACCTTTAGTGGGAAGGTAACAGTGTTTCATGCACCTTTGGCGTTTAGTCATGCCGGCCACATGACCACGGAGATGTCTTCAGACAATGCTGGCACATATGTGTGAGGGGAACCTTTACCTTTACGTTTAAACAAACAGAAAAGCATAACATAAAAAGCATGCATCTCAAGAAAGGTAATACACAAATCTCTTACAGCCTATCAGAAACTGCTTAATAACAACCGTAGAGATATCCCAAGACTGGCTAATTTTTCAACAGTACCCAGTTGAAGTTCTGTTGCAATACTAATAACAACAATCCCATAGTTTTTATCAAAACCTGGTACCATGACTTCATGACCATGCTACACTCAGAACACTGCAAGACCTGACCTTGACTGACTGGCATATGACTCTGGGATGGGAACCAAAAGTCTGAGACTTTCACAGTGGGAAAAGCTTTGAAGCTATGCAAATATCCCCTTCCCCGCCCTGTCCTTTGTTCATCAGCCAAGAGTGAAAAACAAGCAGGCTATTTCAGAATGAGCTCTCAACTTCTAGATTTTTCTTAATATGAAGGAGAAATCAAAATGTGTCTTCACAATAACAATAGTCTTTTGCATTGCCACTGCAAGTCATGTGAGTGGTTTGTTCACTCTAGATTTTAAAACAATACCGTATTCTTTTGACTTGAAAATAGTCACACATTAGTTAAGTTCCTAAAAATGTGATTTCATTAAAAAATCTAAATGGGCTACTAAATACAGAATTATTCATTATTGTACTAAAATTAGAAACTTGTGACCATGGATTGCATTTCATGTACTTGTCAGGATCTTTGATAAGTTCTCCTCTTTCAGATTTTATTATTATTTATTATTATTTTTTATTAATCATATTTCTATGCCACCCACTCTCCAAGGACTCTGGATGGCTTACAACAATTGACAGTATACTAAATAGCATATTGCCCCCAACAATCTGGGTCCTCATTTTACCCACCTCAGAAGGATGGAAGGCTGAGTCAACCTTGAGCCGGTGAGATTTGATCTGCTGATCTGCTGAACTAGCAGTCAGCTGAAGTAGCTGTACTACAGCACTCTAACCACTGCGCCCCTTGGCTCTAAGACAGTAAACACTCTGTGTTTCCCTCCATACTCCTGGTAGAAGAATTGGATGGGAGGAGTGTGTAAGAAAAAGTTGTGTATGACTAAGATTATCAAACAGCAATCAGATTTTAAAAAAAGAGATAATATGTGTGATAAATTGGGCTCTATGACAGGTTAAATTACTTGTTGAAATGTCTTTGTGATCTCACCATGCAGAGGGAGGGGAGAAGAGAGGATGTAGTTACACTGTAAGGGGCTATAGCAGTGTTGGTGAACCTTTTTGGCACCAAGTGCTGAAATGGGAGTGCGAGGGTATGGAGGAGCTCTGGAAACTGGAAGAGCAGCTCCCCAGCAGGCACTCATTGGAGCATCGAAACCAGAAGAGTAGTTCCCTGGTCCTGAGCTTCCAGTTTCCAGCATGTGCAGGTGCACTATTCACTTGGTCTTCCAGTTTCTGGTGCGCATGCATGCGTGAAGCCCAGCTGGTCTTTCTGTGCATGCCAGAAACCAGAAGCTCAGCTACTCTTGGTCTTCTGGTTTCCGGCACTTCTGCTCATGGAAAGACCACTGGCGAACCCAGAAGAGCAACAGGCAATGGCTGGCTTGCCCAGAGAGATAGCTCTGCATGCCACATCTGGCACGCATGCCATAGGTTCACCATCACGGGGCTGTAGTATGTATCGAACAAAACTTAAAACCATAATTAGGACCAAAACTTATGTGTTAAGTGAATTGCACCCAATTTTAAACTTTTTTTGCCATGATCATTAAGTGAATCATGCAGTTGTTAAGTAAATTTGACTTTGCTATTCAAAGCCAGCTGGGATGTCACAAATGGCATCAGTGATGGGTTCCTCCCGGTTTGGCCCGGTTCTCCCTAGCCGGTAGCGGTGACGATATGACATCACCAAACCGGTTCTGCCTCCCCCACCACCTCCCCCCCACCCATCCACCTTCCCCACTTATTCTTACCTTTTATTTGGAACCATCCTCAATCTATTGCTGCCTCCTGAGTCCTAGCTGATGGCTACAAGGAAAAAAACTCTTTAAACTCTTGCCACAGGGCTTCAAAGGGCCGCCCTACAGCTGATCAATGTTAAAAGAAAACAAATGAGGAGACCAGTGCCTGCAAAAATACATGAGTAGATATGTGCCTGCAAAAAATAAATGGGTAGATTGGTACAGCTTTGCAAGCAGTTAAAAACCTGGTAGACCAGTACCTCTGCTAAATCCTAAATAATTGTCACATGACCATCAAGTCATGCCCACAAAATAAACCACACCCACAGAACTGGTAGTAAAAATTTTTAGAACCCACTCCTGAATGGCATGATCCTGAGATTCTGCAACTGTAAATACACACCAATTGCGAAGTGCCTGAATTTTTATCATGTAACTATGGGATTGCTACAATGGTTATAATTGTGAGGATGAGTCATAAATCACTTTTCTCACTACCATTGTAATTTTAAATGGTAAACAAACAGCTGTAAATCATGGACGACGACTATATGGGGCACATGAAACTAAGAGTGTTACGATTAATATCCTCTCCTAGGAAATGTAGCAACAAGTACTCTTTAAAATTAGTGCCAAAATATATAAGTTAGAATGGAAAGCATGCTTGACAAATAATGTTCTAACATTTGTTCTGTAGAAATATTTATGGCACAATCCCTGATATAAAAAAGCTAAGTACACTTGGCCTTGGTTAATATTTGGATGCATTACTATCTGGAACATTCAGGCTTATACAGAACACTAAGAACCCAATAAAAAAAATCTTGGAAAAAGACAAGAGCAAATGACTTTTGCAGAATGGATGTACAAATGTACGGATGCATCTGTGTAGGTGTCCCTGAGATAAACTTGATTCAAAGGTGACAACAGATGTAAATTCTATGGCTTAACTCCACAAAATGCTTTATGATTGAAGGACTAAAATCACACATTGTAAATCCAGAAAGAAAGGCAGGGGCGAAGCCATAGCTTTCCAGGTATGGGTGAATTACTTCTCCCAGGAATCTTCATCATTGCCTCTGCTGACTGATGCTGCTGTGATTTATAAATCAATAAAATCATCTACTTGGAAACCATTTTTGGACTTTTTGCTTGAAACTGACAGAAATGAAACTTTTATTTCGGGATTCAACTATTAGAACTGTTTGTGATTATAGAAATATTGTATATTATTGTTAATTTTAGAGTAAGAGGTTAATGTATTTTGTATTTGTATACCAAAGAAAGTAAGAAGGCTTTTCCCCACTGCATTCCTATTTTTTCTTTTTCTGATTTTCTTTTTCTATTTTTTTCTGTTTCCTTATATTTTATCTTTTCTTGAAATTTAGTAAAGTCTTATTGAAAAAATAACATCAGGAGATCTTCAGGTTCCTTATACAAGTGGAGACGAGAAAAGTAAAGTTGTTTCTTGTGATGCATGTACTGTTTTTGTCTGTTAGATAAAAATACTTAAATTGCAATGTTTTTTAAGTTTCAGAAATTCAGAAAACTTTGGAGATCTTAAATGTCTTTTTTCAAATTTCTTAGTCCTTGCTACACAAAGTATTATCTGGATCTCTCCTATGAATTACAAGGATTTCTCCTATCTCTTTAAAACAATGAAGTGTGTGCTTCTGAGTAGAGTAGAGTACATTGCAAGGATAAGTAATGCTTTCTTTCTATTATCTATTGTCATTTTCCTTCTCTCTCTGCATCATTGTTTTTAGGGTAATAAGCCAAAGGTAAGAAACATACAATGTCATATTGGAAGTGTTATGAAACTTTGTTGTGTCCTTACCTATTTATCTAAAATACAGTATGTGGATATTGATAGCAATTTGCAGATATATTCTTGTCATCTATTATACACATACGATAATGCCAAATGCAGTCTTAGGAACTGAAAATGTAAGTCCTAAGCAGAGAATTCTAAAGATTATAGTAAATGACCTCCATTTTTTTAATTTTCTATTTTATAACAGTTGTCTTCATCTTCAGTAGTATAAAATATGCCTTATATTATTTACTTCTCAAGAAGGAAGGGAGGGAGGGAGGGAGGGAGGGAGGGAGGGAGGAAGGAAGGAAGGAAGGAAGGAAGGAAGGAAGGAAGGAAGGAAGGAAGGAAGGAAGGAAGGAAGAAAGGAAGAAAGGAAGGAAGGAAGGAAGATTTCTGCACCATTTACAATCAGAAAGCAATACACTGAAAGCTTTACCCTTCAAAGCTGAGCCACAGTACAATTTGTACTTGGCTATAGTTTAAAGACTTGCATAAGAAAATGATAGTAGTATGAGCAGGAGTATGCAAAACTTCCCTCAGGCCACAAGATTTACAGTAGCCAATTGTCTTTTCTTAGGTCCTCAGTGGGATAGCGTAAATCTCTTCACAAAATCTGTTGGAGTAGAATAAAATCTGCAGTTGCTTTTCCAACCAGCCAACCAGATTATATACTGTATTGGCTGGAGAAGGAAAAGAGTGCTGTCTTGATGTATTGAATTACAAATTTATGATTCCCTGTCACAGTCATGTTGCCCAATGTATCCAAAGGATGCCATGACAGGGAGAATTATTTAGAGCTCTTAAGGACTTATTTTATTGTTATTGGCTTGAGGGTAATCAGATCTGAAGACCATTTAGAAACACCAGCTGGAAAATAGGATCTACATATGGTGGAAACATAGAAACTTGAGTAGTGGCCATCTCTTGCTATTTATTTCCATAATAAAGTATATGCAGCTATATGAAACAATGCAAATGTCAGCCCTGAAAGCCTTCTTTTACTTTGGGTCTTCAGGGCTGCCACATTTAGTGCCTTGGGAAACTGGGAGGGGGGATTTTATGGAGTTGGGGAGATATCTAGCCATAATACCATTCTTTTATCTGAGAGTCAAGGACATCCTGCCCTGCACCTGGAGGGGCATGACTGGGAGGCATCTCAAGTTGGGACAGTGTATTGCTTGGACCATGCGATGGACATGTGAGTGCTGGGTCAGGGACTTGGACCTTCTTTTGGCTGGGGAAAACCTGGAAGCTTTCATATTTGGATTTTCCCAGATGTGCCAATATGACAACTCTAATAAAATGGAACTTTGGGGACCTTCTAGCTTGGAGTGTTCTTTTGTTGGGGGTGTTACTTGGAACCCTGACAGCAAATTTTTCTGATGACTTACTCCTAATTCATAATTTACTTGTGAATTTAACTTAATGCTAGGCTATTCTTCTTACAGTGTTTTCCAAGCCTCTTTTGTGTTGTAATATTTAGAATCCTGTGACCTTTAAATATCTGGTTTTGTATATCAACTAGTTCTACAGATAATTCACCAGCTACTATTTTATATTCACAGCATGTTTCACTGCTACTTCTGAAGAAAGCAGAAAAATTGGATATGGTGAAGAAGTAATCATTTCCGACTGTTCTTGTTAATACAAAATGGACCTTAAGAGACCCTTGAATACACCTTGTCTGAGAAACTGATAGTTCTGGAAATCATTCTGATTTTGGCAGCATAGAGAACAAAATTGCTAAAGGTGACCTACAAACAGCAATCTCCAAACAGAATGTCAAAAAAGGAACCCAAACAATTAAAATAAAGAATGTGTCTCTTCCCCAACACAGATATATTGTAGTTATCAACTATTTCTTTTTCCAGTGAAGCATTTTTAATTGGACTTGAAAGTTTTCTCTGAACCAGGATTAAATCAAATCGAGCTGAGACTATAGAAATTGAAAACATACTATCTATAGGTTTCAAGGCTTGCCTTTTCACACCCAACATGCCACTTATAATACCAGAATTTAAATAAAAGCATTTTTTAAAACAACAGAATCCTGAGAGATCATAAAATTTTCATAGATTCTAGTGATTTAAAATGAAATTTAGAAACATTTCAATTATTTAGTGTTTTTACTTGATATTTTTACTTGAATATTTGGAAGTTCTTGCATTGTTTATCTGTCACAAGCTGGATTTGGCTTCTTCTCTTAAATTATGTAACAAAACTAAGTGTAACTAGGATTTGAAATTTGTATGCAAAAATTGCTATCAGAGTTCAGTGGCAATTAGTACTCATGTACACATGTACACAAAATGATACTGATATATAAAAATAATATGTAAAAAATAACAGAATGAAATTTAAAAGAAATAACTTCAAGTATTTTCATCTAAACCAGAAATAAAATGAAAGAGTATGAAATATAAGATGTATATATTGTATACAAAAATATATTGGAACTGTTGTGGGAGACAAACTAAAGAGAGATCTGCAAGATGATACAGGTAGTTTTCAATTTATGTATTTAATTCAGAATACAATGGTCTCAGAAAAAGTTAGAATCTGTTCTGAAATTACAACTGTCACACCATCACCAGGGTCACGTGATTGCAATTTAGTTTCTTAGTAGCCAGCTCTAATTTACAATGGTTACAGCATCTTGCAGTCACATGATCACTATTTGTGACCTTCTCAGTTATTTTCCAACAAGAAAAGTCAATTGGAAAAGCTGGATTCACTTAACAATTTTGGAAAGAGTAATAATAATTCTATTAATGAACATGTGATTGGATTAACAACCATGGTGATTTGCTTAACGACTGAAGTATTGCCATAAAATTGAGTACACTCATGTGATGACTCCCCTAATGACTGTATTGCTTAGCATTCAAATTTCAGTTCAAATTGTGGTCATAAATCAAGAATTATCTGTATAAAGTAAGTTGAATAACACAAGTTATTTAAATACTCATCAAAAGCATGATTGACATATGGTTGGAAGTAATATTCCATTCTGTTCTATGTATGTCAAGAAACCAGACTAAAAATCAGAAGACCATGACTTGTCGTCCTGCCTTTGACACAAAGCCACCTGGGTAACCGTTAACCAGTTATTCGACTTTATTTGATCAACACTTTGACTTTAATGAATCTGTCTTTACTAGATACAATTGACTATATTCCCAAAGTAAGAATGTAATTTACAAATGTTCTTGGTTTCTAAACGATCAATTGGCAATTTCCAAGTTCAGGCAGAAAAAGAAGAAAAGAATCAATTATACCCCAAAGGCATTCAGCATGTAAATTTGACCTTTAAAGCAATTCATGAGTCTGACTGATGAGGGCAGCTTTAAAAAGATACACTTATATTTTATTGGAATTTTTTTTCACCCTTTGTTTCAGATTGTAACAAAGGAAACTTGGGAGGAAATGGACTAACTCTGCCAAAAATAAGCAGTCACTTCTTTTCTAAATATCAGCTCTCAGTTATTTGGATAGAAATAGGGAATGGCTTCTATTTCCAATTCCTAATTTCTTTCATCAGGACAGCCTGCTATGCTTACTGTCACATCTCTTGTCCATCATTACCTTAATCCTTCTTCCTCTGTCTACCCCCCTCAACTCTTTCCATCTTTATTCTTTCAAGCTAATTGATGGTGGCACATCTCTCAGCCGATTTTCCAGCACCAGGCCCTCATTCATAACCAATCATGCTTCAGCTTCCCTGTGGCTCCTGTTGCCACCCCATTTATTTACTTCTTACCTATCCCATTGAAACAGCAATTCAAATGGTCTTCTCCCCTTGCATCGGAAGACCAAAGGGCACACAATCATTTTTTAACTCTTAACATTTTAATGTTTATATTCTGATGTTTATATTCTGATGTTCTGATGCAGCCCCCAATCTATTGGACTCCAGGGACAAATTCCATGGAGAGAGGTTTTTCTGCAGACTGGAAGGGGTGTGGTTTCACATGCTTCCTACATCCCGTGCATGGGGCTTTGCTTGTTTACATGACCTGATTTCTGATATGCCACGGCCCAGTGACGATCCATGGTCTGGGGTTTGGAGACCCCTATTTTATTGTACACCACTCAGCATCCGTCTTTGAGAGTGATGGTATGTATGTATGAACAAACAAACAAACAAACAAACATTCTCCTCTTTATTCTCCTAAACACTTTTGCTTACCATCGAGACTGAACTTTCTTCCTTCTTCTATTGCAATTACTAATTCAGACAAAATCCATAATGGGTTCATTAAGGGCAAAGGTTTAAAACTACTTGCCAACTTTGGCTGTTGCTTTTAAATCCCATTCTGACTTTTGTACGTTAGCCTTTCTGACAACTTTAGTGCCCATATTACCTGGTTGCTGGCATATTTTCCTGGTTATATACATCTGTCAATTCCTGTACAGGTGTCTTTTGAACCTTTGATGAATTTCCTTATCCATCCTTCATTTTTTTCTCATTGGAGTGTTATAAAATCGTACTTTGTAAAATTATCAAGCCTCCTGAACTAATGCTTTTCATCCCCAGGATCTGTTAGTATTTCTCTAAGTTGGCTGAAGTTAGTTTTATTTTATTCAAATTATTCAAATCCATCAAGACACTCTCCAATATACAGTAACTTGACTGGTGAACTCTTTACTTCCCTGAAATTCTATCTTCCTCTTTCTGCCATATCCTAAAATCTCAAGTGATATACTCACTTTTTCCAGAATCCATACTCCTTTTACCTCACCAACCACTCTTTCAGATTTATTTGTTTGTTTGTTTTTATAAAATTTATGTTTTATATAATTTAATAATCTCCCATTATTAGTATCTCTGTTTCTAAAAAAAGTTCTGTAGTCATCCTAGAAAGCGTTTTACAGAAGTTTTACATACACAATAATATCTTTGTTGTTGTTGTTGTTTTCTTTTCCCTTGTAATTCTGTCCAGGTTGCCTTGTTTGATCTCAGTTTTATCCTGTAGCAGGTGTGAATAGAATTGTGAGCGTTAAATCAACCACAGTTGACATGCTCCAGTACCGTGTGTGTGTGTGTGTGTGCGTGTGTGTGTGTGTTTCCCTACATTAATTTTTTTTCAAGGCACAGATCAAATATTTCCAATCCAAATCAGAGCATCTATGAAATTAACCTGCTTGGATCCTGACAATTTCAAAAGAGACTTTTAAAAAGGAGCAAATGGAGTTTGTAATAGAAAGTAATAAAAGATGCAACCACCATGAGGGAACCTGACAATGTTTATAGGATTATTGATTCTTTAAACAGAATCAAATGATTCTGTGTACTGAGCATTTACAAAGAAACTGAACATGAAGTCAACAAATAGGATAGTTGTTATGTGCAGGAGATATTTTAAAAAGTAAGAAGAAAAGAAATTGGATTCTGCTGTACTTCGGACTAGAAATGCTAAACAGCTTTTCCTTTGTTGCAGTAAACTACGATCAAAGTGGCCTGGTAATCCTTCTGCTTCTCTCTTAACTTAATTCCATCAACATTAGATACTGTTACTGAAGCAAGAGCTCATCTGCCAAACAATAATTTGTGCCTGATTGGGATAGTGATTTCTGTAGGTTAATGACCATTCAACAGTCCAGCTGAGATCAGGGCATATTCAGCTCAATGAAATTCTTGCCAGATGCAATAAGCAAATCAATAAATGTGTCTGTTAAATGGGAGAAATGAAACAGAGCAGCTGTAGCTATAGCGTTTGTCATCTTTTTGACACCTTCTTTATACATTAAAAACTAGTGTTTCTTTTTTTAAAAAAAACACAATGACATAGCTTAAACAGAAGCAGGCAAGTGTCAAGGAGTCAACCTTCTCTCTATCTAAACTCTTATCAGAATTATTTTTTAAAAAGATATATATTTCTTTAAAATCTTAATCCTGATTACTTCCTTAAATTAATCAAAATTGACTAAGTTGATTACTAACCAGGGGTGGGTTCTACCTACCTTTACTACCGGTTCGCAACAGAGCCACGTGTATGAGCTTGTTTCACTCACACACACGCATGCGCAGAAGCGTTCTGATGATGTTGGGGTGGGTGGGCAGAGCCTCCCACCGTTTTTACTACTGGTTCTATAGAACTGGTCCAATCTGGGGGCAACCCACCACTGCTACTAACCCCTAAGCAACAGAAATTATACTGACATAACATTTGCTGTCCTCACTGACAATACCTATCCTGCCACAGGCATGATGCTGCCAAATGTTGCTGTCTTATTTATGATGTACATGGCATGACAATGCCAAAAATGACTATATCTTCTGCTGCTGTTTCTCTCTTTCACATCAAGCATCAGAACCAAGAGGAAAACATCTATTGGCTACTTTTCTTAATGTAGAATGTGTTAGGTCAGGGTAGGAAGTAACATTTGTCAGAGGACTAAATCAGTGGGTTTTTCCACTGGTCAAAATTCAATCTAGTTTTGCGCAAGAGATTTTGTGAGTATGTTAAAAATAGAGCTCATTTATCAGTTGGAGGTCAAACTCATTTGATTTGAGCACTATCATAGGGGAGCATTAAACCGATGTTCAAAAGTTTCCCAACTCTGAAGTGTTATCAGCTCATAGATTTCTTTTGAGCTTTAGAATTCCTTTGGATAGTACTAACTCCTATTCAACAGTCAACAGTACAACAGTTGACAAATACTATAAAAGTGTAGCAGGAAAAAGCTAAGACCCATTTTATTTTCTCTTTATCAGTGGTGGGATTCAGCCAGTTCGCACTACTTCAGGAGAACCAGTTTTTAACTTTCTGAGCAGTCTGGTGAACTGGTTGTTGGAAGAAATCATTAGGGCAGAAAACCAGTTGTTAAATTATTTGAATCCCGCTACTGCTCTTTATGACACAGCCATCCCCGCTGCTGACCACCTACTATTTGATCTAATATTGGTCTCTAATGGTAGCTAAATACTTTGGGAGAAGACCTTAAAAAAATAGGCAAGAAACATTATATAAGCAAAGGAGGCTGGCATATTATTTAAGTTGTGAAGGCAAGGTAGTATTCAAAAGTAAATTAAACAGTTTCCTTCATGATTCATTGGGGTATGAGATCAGATAAAGAAAAATCAGACTTGCAAGATCTGTTATTATAGCCTATCTCAATAAATATAGTTCTAGTCTTTCTATGGCTAATATTAGGTTTGCAGATCTGGCAGATAGACAAAGAACCCATAAATAAAAATAGACTTCTATGTTGCCCAAATTAAAATATTCTGGAGGTCAGTGCCCAAAGACTGGAGGACAGCTATATTCTGGAATATTGATCAACAAAATTAATATGCAAACACCAAAATTGTAATTAATTTTCATCTCTTGTTTCATTTTTCCTATCTTTTTTAATGCAAAACTTCTTTCTTCTTTCTGTAATCTTTTCTATGAGTCCTCTAAAAACACATCTTTGAAAAATAAACGGAAAGCACTGGGGCTCTGTGTGCGATGCCATTGATCTGATACTTTGAATATTACATTTGAAGCACTGATTTAAACATATGTGGCTCTCTTTTCTGAAATCCCATTTTGTTTTTGAACATTCAAATTGGCTTCAAGACTTCAGCCTGAACTATTTCTTTCCCAGTTATGACAAATATTCGCCTTCTTGTTTAGCTTAAGAGAAGATGACAATTTAAGATTGGGCTATCTTCATAATTGTCCTCAAGAACTATATACAAATGTATGCCTGCGTATGGTAAACAAAAGCAAAATTACAAATAAACAGAATACATTTTGGGAAAAGTTTATTAAAATATTTTTAATATGCAGCATAATTGCAAATATCTACAAAAATGCAACATTTTGATAATAAATTATCAATAATAGACAAATACAAACAATGATCAGTTAACTCTAGACTGTCATATTATTAGTTCTTTGTTGAAATGTCACATTATTGATTCTTTTAATTGTCTCATATTCTTATCCTTCTAGATCTAGTATTCTTTTTACCAAAGTTTTTTTGGCCTAGCTATTTTCATTTTGATTGTTTCTCAGAACTTTTTCCTCTTCAAAGGAATTGTGATAAATAAATAAGAGATGTGAATGTCACAAATGACTATTCACATGACCTGACACAACGACATCAAAAAAATGTCCATGCAAATGATCTCAAAAAAAATAAATAAATAAATAGTGCTGGACACTTCTAACAAGCTTTGGGATTATGAGTAACAATCAGGTATGATATGTCTTTCTGATTTATAACAGGATTTTACAAAGCAGACAATTTGCAAAAATATAAATATGATAAAATAATTTCTGAACTAATCTCCTTCACTCGTAAATCTTGCCTCTATGTCTGCTTTCTTGATAAAATAGTAGGATTTGATGACTGTCACAGTAAGTACTTTCTAATTTACGAATCTATAACTTATTTGCATCTAGCATTCTGAGTTGTCCTTAACTTAGAATTTGGTAAAGTTGGTTTTTAAGATTTGGTGGTTAATTTGAGATGTGAGAGTTCCCTGGACAAAACAAAATCCAAACTTTCAAAAAGTTATCTGCAGGGTAAAACACAAATTAGATGAATTGGTATTTAAGACAAACAAAATGCAAATCTATTGTGTGTGTTGATGCTATAGATGTCAACTCCAAAACTATGTCTCTTCGGTCCATAAAATGACCACAATTTTATGTACTTTACATTTTTATTTTACTTTTATTAAACTGAAAATTGAATTGGAACATTTGGAAAGTGTGAGTGTTGAGTGTTACTCCTTGTGATTAATTGTATCAGAATTCACAAAAAACATTTTCTTAAACATCCATTCTAGATCTGCTTCTATGCAGAAGATCAGGAATGTGGAACTTTAGATGCATTGAATAAAATCTGCAAACATTTCTCATATTGGACTACTCTGGATGGAAAAGCTGTATTGGAAGGGGAAAGAGAAGTAAAAGGACATTAGACAGAGGTGATTTATGAAAAATCTCAATAGGTGTAACGATAAAAAAAAGTTGGCTGCCCTGGACTTTAATACTTTCACTGCTATGGTTGATACATCTGAATAGAATCTAGTAGTATTTGACAATTAACCTTAGAAACCATCTAAAAAATTAGCTGTGTGTTCAGGTTCGAATTACTCTGTTTGCAAAAGGATCAGTGTAAATCACCAATCTGAGCCTATAAAAATCCAATTTCATATCAAAAAGTGTGCCATGCCAAGAAAAGTACAATTTCATTTCCTGCTGTATAAACCAATGTATACTAAGGATTACTTCTTCAATCTCACTGAAACACATATACAGAGCTCTGAATGATCTCCAATTTGATCATAAATTTGCAAATGCCATTTCTCTGAATTAAACTTGAAGGCAAATGTTGAACAGAGTGGTTCAAATCTGCATGTAAAATACATGAGAAAAGTTACAGAAAAAAAGTATGATTGCTTTTTAAAAACTAGAGCTGCTAAGGATGCAACAAAAATTAAAATAAGCAGCTGCTTTAGATGTTTGTTCAAAATCAAAATTTTGTGTAGGATACTTCATTGCAACCACAAATAGAGCAAAATATGAATTCTTTCAGCCAGAAACTTCTGCTATACTAACAATTAGTTGAGTCCAAAATAAGTCATACTGGTATATTCTAAAACAGAATAGTTATGTAAATCTCTCTCACACACCCACACCCACACCAAGAGAGAGAGAGAGAGAGAGAGAGAGAGAGAGAGAGAGTGAGTGTTGAGGATCTTGGGTGGAAAGAGGCTTTAATTCTCTTTTCTTTCATAATCATGTTTCAAATGTCTAAAGTTTCAGGTAATGCCTTGTTTTTTCTGTGAAGTAACATATAAATAACATGATTTTCTATACAGGGTTCTAAAGTTAGTTTCAAGATTATTAAACACTTAATTATTTGCCAGGATAGTTAAAGCTATTTATTTAATTTTCTCTCATATTTATATTTATGAGAGTTTCTTATGAAGTAGACACAGGATAATTTTGGCAACTTCTTACCAGAGATGAATCATTTCCATCTGACCAGTTTAAAAAGACACTCCTAAGAAGTAAAACCAGCCATTGATTAATCTATATGAGTCCCCTTGTTGGACTATAACTGTATTCTTTCACTTTCATAGCTAGGTCTGAAATTGTCTTAACAACATTTTCTTTTTCTATTTGGCAATCCAACTTTCATGGTGAGAAACATATACAGTACAGATATATATTCTACTCTAACTCTCTAACTATTCCATAAATATATATTTTCCTCAGGAGGTCATCCAATTATTCTGAGTAAACAGAGAGTTTATAAATTGTAGTACTAATGTTTGATTTCTCCCACAGTGCAGGGTCAAATGTCCTTTCAATTAAATGCTCATTCTAGTTGCTATTTTTTTTTTTTTTTTTTGCTACTGCAGTATCCTCAACACCAACTGATTTAAGGTGTGTTAAGGCTATAGCAAAGTCATTTGGGTTTCATTATCAGCAAATGGAGCTTTTGGCACCTTACCTGAGCTGTGAAAGGAGATACAGTATGTGGTAGAAAGAGCTTTTAAATTGATAAAATAATGAGAGGCATCCATTACACACAATGGCACTCTTGAGAGTAATAATTAGCCCTCTCATATGTATCTGGGCACTTCAGTAATTTATCTGTAAGGCCACATCATGGTACTTTTTTTCTTCTTCTCCCAATCTACTTCTTCCCTTTACCCCTATTTTTGACCCATCCTCTTTGCTAATCTGACAACATAGGTCTTTTTTTCTTTCTCTCCCTCACTGCAAAAGAATTTGTTGAACTTCAAATAAAGATAGATAGTCTTCTACAACTTTATTTCTCAAGAAAATCTCTAGAAGAGACAAGAGGGTGCCAAGAGTCAGATATGTGGTCATTTATTACTGTTGATGTTGTTTTAAAAGCTATTTCTTTCCATGTAGTTGAGGCCTCTGATGTCTGTGGGTATAGATCTGTGCCTTGTGGCCTTTTTCTAACCATGGTTGTCAATATATAGTATGGTTTATATTACATTCTACAAGCCCTCCTAATGACATTGGAAAATCAGAAAATTTTGGAAAAAAATATTATCTCACACCAAACTTCAAAATGTCCTCACTTTTGCAGCTTGATTTAAGTAGTGGTGAAATTCCATATTTTGTGATCTTTCAAAACAATATGGCTACAGATATAAATCTTTCAACTGACCTGTGTCACTGGTCTCCAGGGCCAATATTTAGATTTTCATTAAAAACGTAACATCCTTTTATCATGAAAAACATCTCAGTATATACTTATTCTGTTTAGTGTTATCAAATATATGCTGACATTAGAAAGGGGGAAAACCCACATAGCTCTTTTATATAATTTTATATATTCCCTAAATAAAGAGTACTGGTACCATTTCCTGAAAAGAACATTTTTATTCTACAGATAGTCCTTCTTTCAATAACCATGCTGCTACCAAATATGTAGCCATGGGTTTTTTTTTTTCCTCTGACAATGATAACTAAAGTGCAATATAGCATCCAGGGCAAAAATCTATACATTTCTAAGTATCTATTGGATTTTTAAAGTTATATATGAGTTTTTGAACTATACTGTGCTAGGTTCTAAGCAGAAATTCCAAACCACAAGTATCTTTTAAAAGTGATCTCATATAACATTACTATCTTACTATCTAGCAGTTAATTTAGCTTATTACAGTTAAATATTTGAGAAGTCAATAATATCAGACAAGAATATATACAAGAGTTACCAAAAGCCTCAATTTATTGATATCCTTAAAATGCTATATATTGTCTATAATTTCTAGTAAAACCAGGCACATTAATTCTTGACTATCGACCAATGATAACTTGTGAGATAAACAACAGTGCAAAGTTTGTAGGTCATGTCCAGATTTCAGTGTGATAAAAAAATAACACATACCTTTCTGTTTCCCTGTTTGACAAGTTCCATAATAATGGTATAATCAATGTCACTTAGATATCTCTACAAAATGACATTGTAGGAGATGGACCTCTATTTTCACTTCTGCCTCTCAAGGGCAGAGACACTGTGCAAGAGGAATCTTTGATATCTGCCCATCAATACTGTTGAAAGTAAAATGTTAGCTATGCCAACACGAAGGTCTCCATAGAGCTCAAACACTGTAATTTAAGGATGGTAAGAGGCAGTGGCAAAATTGTTCTTAGGGATACTCATCAGAATAACTTCTGTCACAAATGTCACAAAGATTTTCAGTCATATCTTTCCTTTGCTACCTTCATCTAAAAATGAACTCGTCACTTTTTTTCATTTTTATATATGATAATGATAGGAGAAAGTAACTTGCTAATTATATCTTGCATCAATTGTCTTAAGTCAAGTAAGCAGAGTGTCTCAGGATCATGCAAATTAAATGGTCTGTGTCAATAAGCATTCCATTCTTCGTCTTATGAGTTTGGAACAGGTAAAAGACTGAAATTATAGCCAAGCAACTTTGCAGAACTCAATTCAATATGATGGTTGAATGGGAAAGGAGACAAAGGAGACAGAAAGAGCACAGAAGTTTAAACAGATTGCATTTGCAGCATCACTAATTCTTGTCTAGTCTTTTGAAGTTGCAAAAGATGACTGATTTTTCTTCTGTTAATCCTCATATCATCATATCACCAGCAAAGGAGAGAAGGGGGGGAGGGAGGGAGGGAGGGAGGAAAGGAGAAAGGGAGAGGGAGAGGGAGGGAGGGAGAGAAAAGAAAGAAAGAAAGAAAGAAAGAAAGAAAGAAAGAAAGAAAGAAAGAAAGAAAGAAAGAAAGAAAGAAAGAAAGTTTTATTTGAATATGCTAAGAGAATAAACATTAGGCTGAAAACTATAATATATATTACATACAATACAATACATAAAATGAATATTGTGCAATTATTTATTCTTTCAGTAAAAGTGCTAAATGCTATAATCCTAGCACACAGTATTCACAAAAGGGAATAGAAATGGGTCGTTCTGATCCTTTTCCTAGTGCTTTTTTATTTAAATAAAAAACTAACACTATAATATCCCAAATTTACACATTCCTCTTAAACATCCTGATAATGTTTAAGAGGATTTTAAAACTTTTAAAAAAAAACCCAGTAATGATAAACAGCCTATGTTGGAACGTGGATGTGATTTCTGATTGTCCACTATGGGTATGTCAATTTTTGCTCTGATTTTGTAGATATCAATGACTTTAATTGTAATTTGAGTATTTCTTTGGTTTTATTGATTTACCATCTGGAGACATCATGAAAGTTGGATAAATAAATAAATTCATGTATTGTACTAGAATTTCAGGGTTTGAACCCTGTAGTCCATAAACTGTACCATTTTCCCTTTGAAGTAGCTTTTTAATAAATAACTAAACTGGAGGGAAGGAAAATCTGGTCCCTTTGTACACAGGTGTTTTCCTAATGCCACTGAAATAATATGTCTAAACATATCAATCAACATTTATGATTTCTTTGTGTGTATGGCGTAATTTTCATCAGGGTATAAATATTAATGTACAAGGGTCAATAAATCAAAATTAACCTTTTAGAATTGGTTGAGTGGAGGGTTTGACTGCCTTGATTAGTGAGAATTTGGCAACAGTTTTTTGAACGTAGAGGAGGATGCTTCAAATGCTCGGGGCTTTCAATGTCTTTCTTGCAAGAAAAAAAACTAGAAAGTTTAGGAATCTATAGAGAAGATAAAGGACAAATGTTGCTGGAATGTATAAGATCATGCATTAGAAAGTAAACAGGAGACACTTCTTGTCTCAAAACTCTAAAATATTTGGGCAAAAGAGGTATAGGCAAGTAAAAGAAAGAAATTCATTATCATTAAATACAGCTATGGCCGCTAACCTGCATAAAGGATTGAATAAATTTGTGAAATACAAGTATCTCAAAGACTGTTAAAGTGGAAGACTCAATGTTAACTCCAAGTTGGAGAAAGCATATGTTTTAATTGCTGATAAACAATTGAAGAGATGTCTGTGAGAAACAAAGTGCCGTCTCAAGATGATCCTTGATATGGTAAGCAGGGCTATTCCTATTTTTTGTGTCTCTGTTCATATGTGCTCTATTTGGGTGGTAGGACAATTAGTTAGATTTGTTGGATGAATCTACAAGGAATTCAACTACTGAAAGCCCAGAGTTCTCGTCTACAAACTTCAATATTTTAAATAATAATATTTTTCTACTTCCTAATTCAAGTTGAGATTGAATTCAACTCAATTTACATTTTTCTGAAAATCTTTCTCAGGTAATTTTTAACCCAAAAGAGAGTTCATAATTTAACATCAATGGATATCTGATAGATAATATCAATGATTTGAAAAGTATCTTTGGTTGAGTAATCAACAAACTATTACAATCACATGACATCACTGAAGCAATACAAACCAACTAAAGACATCTCAAATCTCTTAGGTAAACCAAAAGACCCCTTAGCCCAAGAAGAAAAATTGAGGAGTTGTCTACAACACACAGTGTAAGGACTGCTAAAAGCCACTATGTAGAACAGAGCAGCAGAAGATTAGCAGAGCACATCCACGAAAGCCAACTAGCAATCAGAAGACACAATGAAAAGTCCTTAATCTCATAACATAGGGAAAGACTCAACCATATTTTCTATTGGAAGCTGTGACCCTCCAAGATTAAGTAAATCCAAAAATGTTAGGAATTCCTGGAAACCTGGCACTCAGATCAACAATCAGTACACATAAAGGGCTAAACCATATTTATACACTATTCAAAAGAGACAATAATACTTAAAACATTTTTAAATGAAACAAAATGACTAGAGCCCATTATTTCTAGAAGCAGAAATTAACATTAGGCAAACAGCAAAAAACAATACTCTGATCAAGGAACTACTAAGGAGACCACACCAATAATGGCAGGCAAGCTACTGTATATAAACAGGGAGCAAATCCCACACTCACTAGCATTGATAATATTATCTAATGGGGCAATGAAATGTCTGCAAGCAAACCAAACTCAGAGAGACCAAGACTCCTCAGTCTCCTGTTTATCTCAATATTTCCAATGTTTGTGAGAGGAGCTATAATAAAGTTTATAAAATTAAGGTGGCATTAAATTCTAGCTATACAGAATTTGTAACATACTTTTATTATTTATGTAGTGATAGAAATACAGAATAACAGAGTTGGAAGGGACCTTAGAGATTTTCTAGTCCAGACAGACTGTTCAAAAATGTAGAAATGTAGGAAAATTTCCTTTATATTTTATTTTTGGATTTACTTCATATGTTCCCTGACTGAAACCATGACAGTTTAATGGGTCTAATAAGACAGATTTTAAACTATTGTCATCAACATGTTTCTTGTAAAGAATAACTCTATAGAATAAATCTTAATTTCTCTTTCCTTCTACCCTTTATAAGCAGCAAAAAGTTAGCATGATGCTAAAACAAAGAATTATATAAAATTTGACAAATAACAGCAAATTGAGAATTTTTCCCTAATTTTTCCATAAGTATTTTTTTTCCTTGGGTTAATTTTTTTCTTTTTTGGTAAAAGACAAGGGGGAGGAAGGAGAAAACTGACCATTATCCAGCTGGTTTATTAATAATATTCCTCAAAATATCATCTTCTACATATAATTATAAATTCATAAATGTGTTTCCTTTCTTTACTACAACATGTTAGCTAACTGATTTTCAACTATTACACTATTTTTTTTACTTTAGAAGGTAGCAAAATTACTATTTTTGAAATAAGTGCTAATGACATTACTTGAAATGAAAAAAATAACTGGCTTCTGAACAAATGATGAAATTTGCCTATCTCCTAAAAAAGAAATATATACTTCTTTTCATTTTTGGCAACATCTGCTGTAGACATATAACAATTAGATTATAATTTCAAGACAAAAAGAAATTGTATAGCTCTAGTAATTGGAATTCTCAAGTAAGAAAAATGTAAAAATATCATTGCAAAGTCAGGTTTTGAATTGCTAATTAAATGGTTCTTCTAATTACAACATAAACCCTTCAAACATTGACCTTTATGTTGTAAATTGTAAACTTTATGATGGCAGCAAAACACATTGAGAGAAATTAAGCCTCATAATTCATAATTGCCTCTTTTAGAAATAGCAACAGAAAATTTTTATAGAAAAGAAATTGAAAATAAGTAGTTCATTGTTGTTACCAATAAAAGGACATGAAAAATAATGCAATAAAATCCTAACTAATCTCATTTGTTTGTTGATTTCTAAATGATTATGTTTTAGTGATACTGTGCAAATTCTGTGTTATAGAAGATACGGATAGAGAAATAAAATTCCTTATAAACCTTATAAAATATAAGGTTTATTTCACATATAGTTGCAAAGAGATTTATGGGTTTTTTAAAAAAAATAATCAATGATTTCATTTATAATCTGGATTATATTTTTCTGATATACACAAATGATTTTCAAATTATATTAAATCTGTTGGAATTAATACCAAATCTGCTATATTTATTAGATTGTGTTCATATATATTGCTGTAATTGCATACTTGAAGTTAATTATATGAATTTGATTTTCTTCCATTCATTACTTTTAAAATTCAATATTCCTTCAATTTATCTAGAAATGTATAATTTAGATAATTGCTATGAAAAACAAAAATTTTCCCTTGGCCTAATTAAAAAGATGTAATTATTTCAGGTCCACAGGGAACTTGGTTTTAGTTGGTTTAGGCTGTTCAGCTGTTATAGATGAGAAAGTGTGAGGAAAAATGGATATGTTATGTAAGTATATTCCTAGGCTGAACTGTTGGCTGATTCAAGGCCCAATGGGCTGTTCCAATTCTGTGTTTCTAAATCAACATCACCAAAATTATGCACTTCTGCATGAGGACTTAATTTGAAAACAAATCTGGATCTTTATGATTCTAGGCTGTTGTCTGTATGAATTAATGTTTGATTGAATGTTTTTCGTTTTACTGTGGCCTTTGGCCGATCACTTGTCTGTATTTGTGAGTTTCAAAAATGTTTAGGAAGGGGCTCAAAGGATATTTATTTCCCCAAATCTTTAAAAGCTTTTGTTTACATAAATATATCTAATTTTTCCTTTTCAATGGATGTCATAATGTGTTACTATACTTTGTTGCCATTCAGTGAGTAGAACAAATAAATAAATGAACAAATAGACAACATTTCTCCCTCAGCTCCAGTATACTTGAGCTAAATTAGTCTTTTCTTAGCATGGTGATTCTTCAGAATTTTTGGATGATCCATTTTCAGTTTGTAGGCCCTCTTCTCTTATTCTATAATTTATATTTAAACTGCCATAATGGTCCTTTCAAAGGTAAAGAAACGTTGATATTTTTTAGACTCATCTCATAGGAACTATTCAGATTTTTCACCATATGACTGAATGTACATAATGTGAAAGAAAGCTGGAGATGGGGTGACTATTTGTCTGTATGTCTGTGCATGTAAAGCAATTTATTTTATTTTTGTTTTGTGTGTTTTTCCTTGAGTTGTTGCAGTTTAAGGCAGCATACTAGCCTTTGCTGCTTGTTCTTGGTGTTATAAAATTGTCACTTAATCCAATATCATTCTGAGACTGTTTTTGAAGGATTGGAAAGTTAGTTAGAGTCAGTTTTCTGCTCCACAGAACTTGTTAAAAATACCTTCCTATCCTAAGAGTTGAATTAGTTAACTAGAGGGCTGAATGAATGTCTTTCATTGGAAGAGTTCAAGAAGAAAGCATCTATCCAAGGTGATTTAATATTCATGTGACCAGCAGGACATTGGACTGGATTGCCTAAATGAGCATGGGAAACATTACTTAAGTTTATTAGAATGGGATAAGTATATAAAGCTGTTCAAAAAAAAAATAGTTGAACATTTATTTGACAATATTTGCACCTCAGGGTTGAATTTTGTTACGATCAAAACTGACTGCAGAAAATACGACTTCAGTAACAGTGTTGACAATGCCTAGAATGCACTACCTGACTCTGGTTTCTTCCCCAAATCCCCAAAACTTTAACTTTAGACTACCTACTGTAGACCTCATCCCATTGCTAAGAGGTCTGGTGCACCAGCGTGTCTACCGCCCCTGTCCTAATGTTTTCTTTTATCCATATCCTTTTCATGTATTTATAATTATGTTTACACTTTTATCTGTCATAAAATACATGCTTGATTAAATAAATAAATAAATAAATAAATAAATAAATAAATAAATAAATAAATAAATAAATAGTTTGGTAATGAAATGTCTACAAGAAAACCAAGCTCAGAGAGTACCAGGGATCCTACAGTTGAAAATTTTGTTGCCAAACCTCAGTTTTTGTATTTGGTACACAACCTTCTAATTATGCAACATTTGCAGATTATTAGTAAATCAGATTCATGAGACATGTGACTAAAGATATTGTGGAATAGTTTCTAAGGACTGGTACATAGTGTTTCTTGCTTATCACAACAGTATCAATTGGAAGCTCTTAACTGGGATGAAAGAGCTAAGCCATTTAAGCCATTTGTTACATAGAGGCTTAAGAACATCTTAATGAGGTTTGGTGTCCTTTTGTCATTTATTTCTAATTGGTTTGCCATCATCCTATATACTGTATATTTATTACTTAATCTACGAACAGAAACAATTAAGGAGTAAGTAGCAGATGATGTCCAAATCTAAACGGCTTTAGAGAGGACTCAAGTGGATTTTTAAAGTATTTAACCAAATTGGAAATAAGATTTATAGTGCTTCTTTAACCAAGATTATTCCAACTTTCAAGAAGTAAATTTTAGAGATCTCACTAGGACCATAATCAAATCTGTTCCCAAAGCAATTAGGGCGGCAGGAATGGTAGGATACTTTCTGCTAATCTAGGTGAAACAGCATATTTATTTCTCTGAATTTAACTCAACAGAGTCAACAATATACCAGAAGAGTTTTTCTTATAACCATACTAAATTACAGCAATATATCAAGGTCATTCTTGAACTATCCAGATATTGAAATTCATACTGAGATTATTATTTTTGGTACATCAACATTGTCCTGGTCTTTTCCAGAATATATATACATACACATATTTCCTGAGGAAATCTAAGTGCCTCCATCATAAATCTTATTTTTGCTTTTGTAGCAAGGCATTTTTTTTCTTTGTACAAGCAAAACTGTGAATTTATTATTTTCTCCCAGGAATGTAAATCAGTAGAGTCAATAGTTCTTTTTCTATTTTATTTTAAAGATAAAAGCCAAGTTTCCTGAAATATGTAATGATTCGATGTTTAAAAGAACAGCTATTTTGCTTGTGTTCTTTTTATAATTTGATGTTTAGTCTAGGTGACTCCCTAATATTTGTTAAAAGTCTTCTTGTATTGTCTTGCTCATTCCTGCTTCCTCATCTGCTCCTCCAGCTATTCCTTAGCATCCCAACATGTCAGAATAACTATGAGTAGATAGCCAATCAGATTTTCAGTTCATTATTTCTTCTACATGTAACAATTGATTACCCATATCAACCATTCATGTGTTAATCTTTCAGATTAACATATTTTTTTAAAAAAATTAAAAGGGTCATCAATATTCCCATTTGGGTCTATTTGGAAAGCAAGTGGTTAACCTCTTTGAAATCTTGGATTTTTTTTTTTTTAAGAGGGGAGAATTTCCAGTTTCAGCTTTCAGCAAATCTTACAGATACATTTGGTTATTGGTAGGTAAGTGGTTAAATTTTGACCCTGAATGAGAAATTGATAGTGTAGAATAAGCCAATTTGAAGATAGGAAATAGGTATGTCCTGTTAGAACACTTGGGCCAAGCAAGAGATAAATTTCTTGAATCAAATGATTTATCATAGTGGGTTTAAAGACTTTGACAGATTGCACTATGGAATATTTCATGAAAGTTTTGGTTCTACTGAATCTGGGTAATTCAGAAAAGGTAATCATATGTAGATGAAATGCACTTTCTTATTGATATTAAGGAATGAATTAGATTTGGAATATAAATATGTTCTCTATTTTTGAAGAGTCTTTATGTCCTACAAATGAAAAAAATGAAGTGACACCTGGTCTACCCCAGGTAGCTTCTTGTGGCACAGAAGGTTAATTCAACTGCCTAACATGCAGGAAGCCCTAAGAGTATGGGTAGCTGATCAAAGCTAAAAAGCTTGAAATAGATCTATACTAGTTTCCCTTTATTTCTTTATCAGCAAAATATAAATTTGGTATAATGTACATTATATGTAATACTGAAATATAATAAAAATATGTGTGTATAATATTTTTTAAAATTAAGCCTTCTTCTCCTAAAATTCTGTAACACACACACACAGAAAAAATATGTGTATATTAGTAAAAAAGAAGCAGACATACTGCATATGTGTGTGTGTGTGTATATATATAAAACATTTTTTTTTCATTTTTGCCATTTCAAGCAGGTATTGATCCTTGGCTAGGAATACAAAGTATCATGAATAGATGAAGAGTAACAGACTTTTTCAATATTAAAATTAAGAGCTAGTATTGTCTCCAAGCAATTAGGCATTAAGTTGCTTTTACACAACATTAAATAGTTTTGGATGCAACATCCAAAGACAGAAATTCTTGTCTTCTGATCATACCTTCTACTGTTTGGTCTCTAAACAATAATAACAGAACAACAGCATAACACAGTTGGAAGGAACTTTGGAAGTCTTATAATCTAATCCCCTGATTAGTCAGGAGACCCTATACCATTTCAGACAAATGGATGTCTACTTAAAAACCTCCAGTGATGGAGCACCCACAACTTCTGAAGGTAAGCCATTTCACTGATCAACTGTTCTACTAAAAAAACAAACTACTAGAAGGTTGAGTCTAAGATTTAAGGGAAGTATGGTTAACCTGAAATAATTCCTTTAACACTATGAAACCAAATAAATAAATAAATAAATAAATAAATAAATAAATAAATAAATAAATAAATAAATAAATAAATAAATAAATAAATAAATAAATAAATAAATAAATAAATAAATAAATAAATAAATAAATAAATAAACAAGCTCTCTTGTTTAGATTAGCAGTGATGTCTGAAAAGAAATAGGACAATTGGAGAAAACTACATTATTATTGTGCTAAAATGCATTCGTATCAACGAAGACTGTGATAAAACATAGAATGGTCCAGCTGAATGGAATCGACAAGGTTGCTAGATATGCTGAAAAAAGACCAGTGAAGTGATGATGCCTGCTTAGATGGTATCAAGGTAGTCTTTAAGATGAAGGCAATAGAGAACCATTTCAAGAAGAAAAAAAAAAGGAACAGATTCCTGTTGTAGGAGGGAAATCATTGTGTGATTCTGGTTTTAGTTGCTTATATCCTTGTTCATTACTATTCAGCAGCTTCCGTCCAATCTTCCTTCCCAGGCCCCAGATGCTTTTCCTGATGTAACCAGTCATAGCGGTACTTTTTAACATATCCTTGCAATTTTTCCCTTCCAAACTAAGATTTTGTTTTTTTCAAAACAAAAACAACCTTTTTCTTCACAAAGCTAAAGAGGTCTATGTCACAAAGAGGGTGGTATCAAAATTGCATTAGTTTTGACAGTCTTTCCCAGACTTAAAGTGATGTTTAGGAATCTTGACATTCAGCCTGATGGAAAGTGATGAATGAATAGTTTCTCTTGATTCCCTCACTTGGGTGGGAAAGGAAGTTACATATAGATCCCTTTTTTGTTAGTTGATATATTCTGGTAGACAAAGAACTAGATAGCATTTTTCTCTGTTTCCCTGACTTTAGTTTGAGAGTCTGAAGAAATCAAACAATCTTCTGTGAAGTAATGATGCACTCAGGTTGCCTTTCTATCTGGGAAGAAAATTTAAGCAATAGCCCTCCAGTTTCCAGTAAGATGTACTGAATTGTCATTTCCTTTTTCTTCACTGAACATTGGGTGCTCAGACTTTATATTTCCTTAGCTTCCAAATTTTCTATACAGAAAAACAAGAGGGGGAAAGCCATTTCTGTCACTACAATACATTCTTATTTTGCAGGAAAGGGTATTTGGGACAAGAAGTCAAGATTTATTAATAAATAACAGTGTTTTATTAGCTAAAAATGCAAAATAGCAAGCTATTAGCAAGCAACCAAATCTTGCGAAGCTTCTTCTCTGGTAATATTGTTTAGCAAACTAGGGCATATAAAACCTTTGCTAGACCAATGCTCGAATATAGTTCATCAATCTGGAACCTGCACTGCATATCAGACATTAATATAATTGAGCGAGTCCAGAGATATTTCACGAGAAGAGTCCTCCACTCCTCTGCTCACAACAGAACACCTTATACCACCAGGCTTGAAATGTTGGTCTTATATAACTTAGAACTACGCTGCCTTCAGTCTGACCTAAGTGTAGTACACAAAATTATCTGCTACAGTGTCCTACCTGTCAATGACTACGTCAGCTTCAACCGCTACAATACACGAGCACACAATAGATGCAAACTTAAGATAAACCGCTCTAAATTTGATTGCAGAAAATACGACTTCAACAACAGAGTGGTTGGTGGCTGGAATGCGCTACCTAACTCTGTGGTTTCATCCCCAAAGCCCCATAACTTAAAGAGCCTTGGTGGAGCAGTGGACTAAAGTGCTGTTAAAGTAGCACTTAGCTGCCAGCTGCCTGCAATTACTGTGAGTTCAAATCTCACCAGGCTCAAGGTTGATTCAGCCTTCCATCCTTCCGAGGTAAGTAAAATGAGGACTCAGATTGTAGGGGCCATAAACTGACTTTGTATAAAAAAGAACACCACTTGTGGGGGCCCCAAAAGCCCTACTAAGCAGATATATACAAAAGTATGAAGGCTGTTGCTTATCTCATTATAAGCTTCCCTGTTTCCAGAGAAGGGCGACATATAAATCGAACCAATAAATAAATAAACAATAAATAAATAACTTTAACCTTAGACTGTCTACTGTTGACCTCAACCCGTTCCTAAGAAGTCTGTAAGGGGCATGAATAAGCGCACCAATGTGCCTACTATTCCTGTCCTACTGTCCCCATTTATTCATATCCATTTTCTGTATTCATAATTATGTTTGTACTTATATTTGTTATCTTATACATGCTTGACAAATAAAAATAAATGAATGAATAAAAATAAATAAATAAAAATAAATAAATAAAAATATTTAGAATGGATATCCCATGCCACATTAGAATCAAGTCCTGATTAAGTAATTTAAAATCTCAGACACCCCAGCAACTGCAGGAGTTTCTTTCTCTTTTTTTTTATTGAAAAAGTTTTACATTACAGTTTATTTTTAAAACCCCCTCCCCATCCCACTCCCCTACCACCCCCACCCTATCCCCCCTATCCCTCCCCAATCCCCCCCTTGACTTCCGCTATTAAACAAACATTAACATTCAATATCTAACAATTTTTTAAGGTGAGATCCAACTAAGAAAAAACTAAAACCTTATTTTATAACCAATTTTAACCTTAAGTAATAAAAATTTTTTTTCTTCTAAACCAGTATATAACAACATAAATCAAGTATAGAAAACTCTTAACTCTTGTCAATCTAGTAAAATAGTTTTGAGCATCATAAGATTTAAATTGAAGTATCATATAGTACATTTCTCTTTAAAATTAATTCTAAATATGAAAAATATAAATTCAGTTAAATGCTAATTGAAACCTTTTACTTTGATACTTATTCTTCATGTATTCTACCCATTTCTTCCACTCCTTAGCAAAAACTTCATGGGTCCTTTCTTTTAGGTATGCAGAAATTTTAGCCATCTCTACAAAATTAGACATCTTCAGTATCCATTCCTCTATAGTAGGTACGTTATCCTTCTTCCAGTATTGACCTATCAGTAATCTAGCTGCAGTAATCATGTATAAAATTAATCTAGTGTCAGTTACTGAACAACCCTTAACTATAACCAACAAAAAAAACTGAGGAGAAAACTCAAGCTTCTTCTTCAAAATGTTCTGCATTACCCACCAAAGTTTAATCCAAAATGCTTTCAATTTTCTGCACGTCCACCAAATATGAAAATATGTTGCATCCAAACAGTCACACCTCCAACATTTAGGTTGAACATTTGGATACATACATGATAACTTCTTAGGGTCTAAATGCCATCTGTAAAACATCTTATAAAAATTTTCCCTCAAGTTCTGTGCCTGTGTAAATTTAACATTCTGGACCCAAATCTTTTCCCATGTTTCCAACATTACAGGTTCTTCAAAATTTTGCGCCCATTTAATCATACAATCTTTAACTAGTTCCCCCTCTGAATCTCTTTCTAACAGTAAATTATACACTCGTTTAATATGCATCGGCCCTTTACATTTTATCTGAGTCACCAAATCTTCTTCATGTAGCATTAGTCCAATTTTCTGATCTTCTCTCCATCTTGCTTGAAGTTGAAAATACTGCAACCAGGTTAAATTCACTCCTTCTTCCAACAGGGTATTCAAAGATTTCAAGCTCCATCTGCCCCCATCATTAAGAAGTATCTCTTTATACAATAACCCCCCGAGTGACTTTATATTTGGCATAATCTGCCCAAGATCCAACCACAAAGGTATTTTGTAATCCAATTGAAGCTGGTGCTTCTTCCAAACTCTCATCAAAGCATGTCTTAAAATATGACTATTAAATACACTGTCTCTCTTATCTTCATAAAGTAAATATGCATGCCATCCAAATTGCAAGTCATGGCCTTCTATATTCAAAATTTCTATTTTTGTTGTTCCAATCCAATCTCCAACTTGTGTCAGCACTGCAGCTTCATAATATAGACGTAGATTTGGAACTTTAAGGCCACCTCTTTCACGAGCATCTTGCATAATTTTAAGTTTAACTCTTGGTTTTTTCCCATTCCAAATAAATTTATTTAAACCTGCTTGCCATTCCATCAAAAACTTGTCATTTTTAAGCACCGGAATCATTTGAAACAAAAACAGAAATCTAGGTAGAACGTTCATCTTAACAGCTGCTATTCTACCAAGCAAAGATAGTTGCAGCTTCTTCCATGTTTCAAGATCCTTTTGAATCTTGTGCCAAAGTTCCTCATAATTATTTTGAAAGAGTTTTATATTGGATGCTGCAACTTGGACCCCTAGATATTTCACCTTTGTAGCTATTTCAAAGCCTGCCAACCTTTCAAGTTCATTCCTTTGTGGTTCCAACATGTTTTTAACTATCATCTTAGTCTTTTTCTGGTTCAGGCTAAAACCTGAAACCAGACCATATTCCTCTATGATGTTTTTCATCTGGATGATTGATTCCAAAGGTCGTGTTAGGGTAACAACCAGATCATTTGCGAATGCCTTTGTTCTGTAATCTCTTTGCCTTACAACTATTCCATTCAAATTTTCGAGTCCCGTAGAGCATTCAACAGCACTTCCAAAGTCAAAATAAACAGTAATGGGGATAATGGACAGCCTTGTCTTGTTCCTTTCTGTATGTTGAAATTGGTAGTTAAACTGCCGTTAATAATAATTTGTGCCGTCTGTTCTTGATAAATTGCCGAAATCGCTTGTATAAACTGTTCCCCAAAATCCATTTTGTGCAAAATCTTTTTTAGAAAATCCCAGTTGACTTGATCAAAGGCCAACTGCAGGAGTTTCAATAGTCATGCCTTGTCATTTTAAATATATACTGTATTCTATATATATAATACTTCCAGTCTATATTATAATCTCTATATGTATATTTCTAGCATATTCCTTCTGAGATCATATTCTGTATGTTCAGTAAGTATCATTCTATTACTAAGTATCTAAAAAGGTGAGCAAAGGGAAGAACAAGATAAGCATGCTGAAAAATACTGACTTAAGTATCAACTGGTATTATTTAGAGCTGATAAATGGAAACAAGCTAAAGGACACAGCTATCTATCATGATTGCATGGTTGGGCCTAATCAACAAAGTTGTTTTTCCTTGAGGAGGGCACTGGACCATTAAAACAAGAAGAAAAGGTGTACATCAGAACAAATGTGAAGGCTTAATATGAGAATCAGCCCAGATATTTTGACATATAATATAAAAGATAGAAAGATGGTGTTGGAAAAGTTGAGCTTTTCCTACACAGAATCCTGGAAACTTCCAACAGCCTTTCATCCAACAACAGAAGAAAGTGACTCCTTGATGTTCCTCTCTATTGGTATACACATTGGGTATACAGCAATACATATGCCTGTCTGTGCTTGTAGAATATGTGATTTTAAAGTAGCTAGAAAATTATTGATTGCACTGTTGACTTTGCTGTCTATGTTATGACTCTGCATGCAAGATTCCAAAAATAAATGTAAAAATCTGATAAGTCAGTGAAGTTCTTTCATAATGAGTTTATTGATCTTCATTAAATGTATTTGAAGTGACTGGGCAATAACGAAGCAGCACAGACAGGCTAGTGACAACACCTCTTTATTATATGGTGAGACTTCAGCAACTCAATGCTGGCAGCAGCACTCTTTATATACAGTTTGGCTGCTGGCCAGTAACCAATCAGAAACATCCCCCAGTTTGAACTTCCCGCTCAAAATAGTAACAACATAACACCCCTCCCCTCCCAGAATGCACATTACCGCAAGTATTAACATATTTACAGACATAGTCGTGCAGGTGACCTGGGAGTGTCTTAGTCCGAGTCGACCTGCACAGTTCAGTTGCAGGCAGGGCATTGTCTGGGTTCTCGCTAACTAGTCTCCTTCTTAGCTGGTTGATGTGATGCCTCCAAATTCTCCCTTGGCTGATATCTACTGTGTAAGATTTCGGTCCAGAAACCCCTGTTACAATACCTTCTACCCACAAGGGACCAGTGGCATAGTTTCTTGCATAGACTGTTGTACCAATTGGGAAATGCCTGAGGCCTCCCTCTTCCCCCTTAAAATTATCGGCCGAATAATTTGGATGCAAACGATCCAGGACACACCTTAGTTTACGGCCCATTAGGAGTTCGGCCGGACTGTGGCCAGTGGCTGTGCAGGGGATGGCATGTTGTACTGCCAAGAATTGGTCAATCTTGGCCTGCCAATCACTAGACTCTAGTCTGGACAAGGCTTCCTTGGTGGTCCGCACGAATCGTTCGGCCTGACCATTCGAAGTCGGATGGAAAGGAGCCGATAGGGCATGCCAAATGCCCAGTTCGGCGAGGTAACTCTCAAATTGGACTGAGGTGAATTGCAGCCCGTTGTCCGAGACCAATGTGTCCAGTAGGCCATGCGTGGTGAAAAGGCGGCGGAGGACCCTAATCACAGCCTCCAAGGTAGTTGAGGGCATTAGAAAAACCTCTAACCATTTCGAAAATGCGTCCACCACTATTAGGAAGGAATGGCCCAGTGAAATCTATATGGAGTCGCCCCCATGGACCCCTGGATTTCTCCCATTCCCTAGCTGGGGCGACCGGGGGATCTGGACGTGACTCCTGGCAGGGCCTACACTTCCCCACCCTCTCAGCAATGTCTTGGTCTAAATGTGGCCACCACACATAACTATGGGCAAGACCCTTCATTCTAACCATGCCCGGGTGACCCACATGCAGCATTTCTAAAACTCTATACCGTAAACCTTCAGGAACAACAACACGATCTCCCCACAGTAAGCACCCCCCCAGCATTGAAAGTTCATTTTGCTTTGTACAAAAGGGTTTAAATACAGTAGAGTCAGTTTGAGTGGGCCAGCCTCGCAGGACCCAGCCCATCATAGTCCGTATAGTCGAGTCTCTCTTGGAAGCTTTGGCCACCTCGACCGAAGACAGAGGCCCTGGCAGCACAGCGTCCAGTAAGAGGATTGGGGCCTCAGGAGTCGGGTTGTCTAAAATGTCAGGCAGGGGACACCTGCTAAGGGTGTCTGCATGGCCCATTGCTTTTCCAGGACGGTGAATAAATCTATAGGAGTATGCGGCCAAAAAAAATCGACCACCTAGTCATTCTAGGTGAAAGTGCGGCAGGGGTCGGCCTGTCCCCAGCAAGGAGGCCCAGTAATGGTTGGTGGTCAGTTATTAAGTCAAATGAGCGGCCAAACAGGTACTTGTGGAATTTTTTTACCCTGCGATGGCGGCTAGGGCTTCCCTGTCAAGTTGACTATAATTGCGCTCTGCGCATGACAGAGTCCGGGAGTAGTAAGCGATTGGCGCCTCTAGGCCATTAGGTAGTCTATGGCTGAGCACGGCGCCGATGCCAAACGGAGAGGCATCGCAAACTAAGACCAACGGCAGCTCAGAGCTATATTGCATTCGAAAGCTGTCCTCGGAGAGAAGCTTCTTCACTGCGTTAAAAGGTGCCGCTTCTCTTTTGCCCCAAACCCATGGAACGCTCTTCCCTAAGAGTCTATGTAGGGATTCGGCTACCATTGCCTTGTCTTTTAAAAACATGGTGTAGAAATTAAGGCCTAAGAAAGCCTGCAGTTCGGTCTTGGTTTTGGGAGTGGGGGCGCTCTTAATGGCTCTCACTTTGCTTTCAGTGGGGTGGATCCCCGACCCATCAATCTTGTATCCTAAGAACTCCACTAAGGGAACCCCAATTTTGCATTTTGATTTCTTAAGTTTTAGGCCGGCTTCCCGGACTCTTGTCAGGGTCGACCTCATTCATTCTGCCAGTTGCTTTTCGTTATGGCCACTAATTAGAACATCGTCAAAATACGGCACGACTCCGGGGAGGCCTTGTAGAAGGCGCTCCATTGTACTTTGAAATAGGCCCGGGGCTATACTGACTCCGAATTGCAACCGAGTGCATTTAAAAGCCCCTCTGTGTGTCACAATCATTTGTACTTCTGCCGTAGTGTCATCTACCAGCAGCTGCTGATAAGCTTGCGCAAGATCTAATTTTGCGAATATTTTCCCTGAACCTAGGGAGTGCAGTAAGTGGTGAACTACAGGAACAGGATAAGCGCTTTGCTGCAATGCTTTGTTGATGGAACATTTGTAATCAGCGCAAATTCTGATAGACCCATCTGCCTTAAGTGGGGTCACTATTGGGGTTTCCCATTTCGCGTGGTCTACTGGCACTAAACTGGCTAATCAGTTTATCTAGCTCTGCGTCGATCTTTGGTTTAAGCGCGAAAGGGACTCTCCTTGCCTTAAGCCTAATTGAGTCCAAATTAAATGAAATTGGGATCCCCACGTACTTGCCCAAGGTGTCTTCAAAAACATCCCGGAATTCGTGCAGAAATTGTTCTTTTAATGATGATCCACTGAGGCTGTGGACCCCCATGAAGCCCATGCCGAGGGCTCGGAACCAGTGTAGACCTAGGAGGCTGGGTAGTGGATCTCTCACGATGGTTAGCGGTAGCTTTTCCTCGAACTCGCCGTAGGAACTGGTGAAGATGTCGACGCCTTTGACTGGAACACGGTTCCCCTGGTACTCTAGCAGATGGACGCATTGTCTCGATAGCTGGCTCTTTCTGTAGCCCGGAAGGGACTGTAGCGTAGCCCACGACATGATGGAGAGTGCAGATCCGGTGTCAATCTCCATGCTGTAGGGTTGACCGTTGATTTTGCTGGTAGTGAAGACTTTTTCTTCGGTCGCTGTGCTGGCTTGGCCGACTCTCATGCTGTAAGTTTGAATTTCGCACCTCTTTTCGGCGCCCTTGTTCTGGATTGGTCATTTTGAAGGTGGCGGCGGTTCTGATTGGCTGCCCGGCTCACGTGGTTTGGAAGAATGCGGAAATTGCGCCCGGCATACTCGCGCCAAGTGATCTCTCTTCTCGCAGCGTCTGCAAATGGCCTTGCGATATTTGCAGGCTTGTCTTTCATGCTGGCCACCACAACTCAGGCAGCTCTCTCAACGGCGGCTTGGCTCGCCTTTTCTTTTTTTGGTTCGGAAGACGTCTTCATCTGACTCTTCTTCCGAACTTGTTCTCGTCTCCTCGTGGTGAACTGGGACCGCTTTAGACCCACTTTTCTCAGGCTGAGGACGCTGTAAAGCCTCCGACGCCTTTGTCAATGCTTCGTGTGCCCTGGCCTCGTCTAAGGCACTGTCAAGAGTCAAACCAGGCTTCGCGAGCAGCCATCTCTGAAGCCGGGTATCTCGTACACCGCAGATTAAATGCTCTAGCAGCGCGTCATCCAGGTTGCGGTAGTCACAGTGGGTTGTGGCCCTGTGGAGCGCTGCTACATATGCGGTCACCAGTTCCCCCTCTTTCTGGATTCTCTGCCTCAGTTGGTAATGCTGGACGAACTTGGAGGGTGCAGGGGCGTAGTGCACCCTGAGAGTTGCTTGAAGTCTGTCCCACAGTACCGTTTGTACCGGGGTCGGCTTGCACAGCGACTCAGCCATTTCAAAGATGTCCGGTCCACAATGGCTCAGGAACAGGGCTCGTTTACAGTTTGCGGAGAGCCTGTTCAGGTCGCTCACTTCGAGCGAGCATTCGAATCGGGTCATGTAGGATCCCCATTTTTCACGATAGGATCAAATGGCATTGGCGGAACGTACGCTGCCATGGCTGAAGTCTATGGTCCCAGTGGGCACCGTGTCTCGTCGTTAGCTCTTTTCTGAACCTTCTGTGTGCTTATCCCACCTTCATCGCCAAATGAAGTGGCTGGGCAATAACGAAGCAGCACAGACAGGCTAGTGACAACACCTCTTTATTATATGGTGAGACTTCAGCAACTCAATGCTGGCAGCAGCACTCTTTATATACAGTTTGGCTGCTGGCCAGTAACCAATCAGAAACATCCCCCAGTTTGAACTTCCCGCTCAAAACAGTAACAACATAACAGTATTTATTTATTCATGCCAGTTTCTAGTCTAATCTATCAAGATACAATATTCCTTTGGACAATAGAGCTGCATTGTCAGTTCAGAATAAGTTTGAAAGCATGTAAAAATACTAGTAGAAAAATAGGGGCCACTTTGGTGGGATGGTAACAACGGTGCACCTTTGGCATTTAGCCACATGATCAGACAGTGTTGGCTCTTTGGCTTTAGAAACAAAGGTGAGCACTGCCCCTAGACCCAGAAATGATTAGTATCTTTACCTTTACCTTTATATACCACAACAAATTTTCTTTCAAGCATCAAAAATATTTAATAGAATAAGAAATAAATACAAGCAACACTCATTTGAAACAAATTTAGTTTGCTCTCACCAGAGTTGAACATCAGTTGGACATTTCTTTCCTTTTTAATTGTTTTCCTTCTTTTAAGCTACCCAGAATAATTGGGGGGAAGGAAGGAAGGAAGGAAGGAAGGAAGGAAGGAAGGAAGGAAGGAAGGAAGGAAGGAAGGAAGGAAATTGTAAAGCATATTTCTACATTTTGTCCAAGAGAGCTACATATTCTTTGGATGTTTTTGTTTTAAAAACTTAAAATGTTGATAGACTGTCATACGATCCATCTGTATAAAGAATTGTAAAAATAACTACTATTTATGAAACTACTTATGATTATATACTGTATAAGAATGGCATTCATATTTCAGTTTGTTCTTTGATGTGAAATATTTCTGAATTTCTTCTTGTGCATCAGTTTCTAGAACCATTCCTTTCATCACCACCACATGCACATAAAGCCAAACATAGAGTGACTTTCAGCAATTTTCAGAGTATAGTACTGAAAAATAACTTTTGGATGGTGTAGACTTAATTTTAAATATGAGATAAATGAAGTGACTGCCACTATTTTGCAAGATATCCCTATATTTACTTTTTGGCAAATTTGAAGGGTTTTTTTTCCCCCTGCTCTGGATTTCCTCAGTTTAATATTTGGACTGATATGGTTTATTCAGTTGCAAAATCACTGGCAAGTATTAATTGTATGCCTTCTCCTTCTATCAATGAAAGGTGTCCAGTTTCTCTTTTATTTTCTTAATTTGTCATGACAATTGTTTTCTCACATAATTATATATTCTGAAAATATCGGTGGGATACAATCGGTGTTTAAAACATAAGGTTTTATGGTCTATGACTTATATTTTGTATTTGCATAAGACAGAAATTATAGTCTTTTCCTTCTTCATCCTTCTGCTCATTCTTCCTGTTATGAATGAATTTGAGATTTTGTCTGATTAGTCTATAAATTTAATTAATTCAGACACAATATCATTGGATCAGAGTAGCGGTCTAGAATGTCACAAGTATTAGGGTTTTAATTTATGCTTCCCTTATTTATCTTAGCAAAATAATTTTTAGGAACATCCCTCAACTTGTAAATTTGAATGTACCCTATGTTGAGGCAATTGACAGTAGATTTAGACAGATAGCCTAGAGAACCTTTGAGGATTTGAAGTAAGATAACTGAGATCAAGATGAATATAACTCCAGACTTATATTTTGTATATTTTGAAATATATTTATGTATTTATTCTATCATATTATTTTAAATGGACATTTATTGAACATTTTTTTTTCTTTTCTAAGGATCTACTATGATGCTTTCATTATGTAATTCGTAATTCTCTGTTGGAAAAGGTGAATTTAATTTAACACACTTTTTAAGTTTATTGTCTGGTAATTAATCTAGCTCAGAAGTGTCAAACTCAAGGCCTGGGAGCCAGATCTGCCCATGGGGTACTTAGATCTGGACTGGGAGCTGCCCTGGAAACAGCAAAGAACCGACCTGCGGTGCTTCTGCTGTAAAAATGGGCACATGAGCTCCGTTTTTTGGTGCCACAGCCTCTTGCAACCCTCTTCCAGTGAAAACAGAGCTCGGAGGGACTGCAAACATCCCTGCCACACTCCATTTTCACTGGCAGAGGGTTGCAGGAGGCCGTGGCAGCCAAAAATGATGCTCGGGAGCCCATTTTCACTGGAAGAGCATTCAGGCCACCACAGTTGCCCCCGATATGAATGATGTTAAACTGGCTACACCCACGCTGGCACCTAAGGTCAAACACAACCCTGATTTGGCCCTCAATGAAATTGAGTTTGACACCCCGATCTAGCTTCAGTCAATGTTTGGAATAAGAGTTTCAGAATTCAGCTCCCCTTTGGACTCAGATTGATCACTTATCTGACCTCAACCCTTAAAATACTGTGCATGAAGAGGTCAGGTTCAGTATTCTCAGTGACTGTCATGAAATGCTGAACTGAAGATATAATTTACATTATGATCTACTAGTAGTCCTTAACTTAATTAGAATTGGAACTGGAATCACCAATCATTAAACAAATCCAGATTCTACTTGTTTGTTTGTTTGTTTGTTTGTTTATTTATTTATTTATTTATTAGTTCGATTTATATATGCTGCTCTTCTCCAGAGAATCAGAGCAGTTTACAATGCATTAAGCAATAGCCTTCATACTTTTTTATATACCTTTATATAGAGCATTTTGCCCCCCCCCCCCAAGCTGTGTTCTATTTTATACAAAGTCAGCTTATTGCCCCCACAAACTGGGTCCTCATTTTACCTACCTCAAAAGGATGGAAGGCTGAGTCAACCTTGAGCCTGATGAGAATTGAACTTGCAGTAATTGCAGGCAGCTAGAAGCTAAGTACTACTTTAAAGAGCAGCAGTTTAGTCCACTGCGCCACCAGGCTTTTATTGACTTTGCTTGCCAGAAAATTCCAGATTTCTGGAAAAGCCTTTTTTAAAACTTTTGCAAAATAAACAAAAAATGAATTATTATTTTTTTTAGTCAAGTATGATGCCTGGTAACTAATTATTTGTTTTATTTATTTGGTCTAAATGTTATTACTGCTTCTGAAGTTCAACAATCTTTAGAGATTTTGGAAGAATTAACTTTGGCCTCTAAAGGAGTAACCTTTTTTATAAGAACTAGAGGGGACTTCAGATTATTTACACGACCTTTAAATAATAGAGTGAAAGTCGTCCCTGAGGAAAACAATGGAGGATTACATTGAACAATGTAAAATTAAATACCTATCATCAAAAAATCATACTAATATAAAATAAATGCTTCATGAATATTGGATTCCTCAAAAATATATCCAGCAAAGGATTGTCACAATCACATCGTTCTTAGAGATGTAATTCAGAATTAAAGATCAAACCATATTATTTTGTCTTTTATTGTAGTTTGGGCAGGCCTAATCAGGCTTGGTAATAAAATTCGGGTCAATCAGCCATATGAATCAAATCATAATCATATGATTTTCATAAGCCCAGTGCCTGAATCTTTCAAAATGTAAGCATTATGGATTGTGGAATTGCAGAGGAAATCACTATTGGTTCAAATAATCATTACACAACACTGAAAGAAGAAATGTATACATTATTTTTACCAATGGTCTGCTTTTGTCATAGTTTGAATTACCATTTTAAAAAACTTTCAAGTGACATATGATTAACTATTTCAGATTTGTTCATTACTGTACAGAATTTCCAGGCATCATTTTTTCGGGATTTTTAACAAAACTCTTTTAAAATGCAGTGCTTATAAATTTTGAAGCTGTGTTAATAGTGTAATGTTGTAGTTTCTGTATTATATTTATTGACTAGTCTAGGTTTAGAAACTACACACATACACATACACACAAACACACACAATATGCAGTGAGTTTGAAACCAATAGTTTGACAATTCTTTCCTTCAAGGTGGAAAACTATATGAAACTGGAATATTACTTAACTATTAAAAGAGCTTGGATTGCAATAGCCATTTTAAAAAGAGGGAACACATGCTTCTAATTATCTTAACTGACTTACAGTATTACAATCACTTCTCATCAGAATAAATAATAATTTGCTATTTGGTAAGTCTATTACTACTATTTCTCAGTGGCATTTATGTGCAGTTTTACATTTCAATAAACACAAGGACAGAATCCATGGTGAATGAGAAATTATCACTGTTTTCATAGTCTATTTATGGCTAAGGCCTGTTTGGAATCGTTCTGCCTCACATATAGGCAGATGAACAAAAGTGGTCGGTATTGTCTATGTGTTTTAATTAACTACTGAATCACTGATAATAGACAATATGTGGGAAAACCATCTGGCAAATAAAGAACAGTTAAGAACAGATATGTATGATTTGATCTACAGTTTTAATTTTAAAAATATTAAAATTGTATATATTTGCATGTTGTTTAGTACAATAGCTTGGGTTATAATAATTGTGTGATATAACCTAGCCTCTTTACACACACACACACACACACACACACACACACACACACACACAGACATACACACACTTACAGTAATATAAGCTAAGGAAGAAAAAAGAAAAATAAAGAAAAAGCAAAAAGTGCAAAAAAGAAAAAAGAGAAAAAGAGACGAGCTATAAAAAGTGGCTTCCAATATTCTTATAGCAGTTATATATTTAAACTCTCTCTAAAGACACATCATATTACTCTTCTTTTTTCTAATATAATCTATCCCGTCTAATCATCAAAATCATAAATCATAAATTCTTTGATTCTCCCCCCCTTTTTATCCAAGAAGTCAATAAGAAGTTTTCAGTCACCAATAAATACAGGGATGGGATTATATGAATTCTATAAATTGAACTATTTCCAATGTAGAATCAATATTTCTCCCACATCTGTTATGTTGAGCTCTTCCTCATTTTCTTTTTTACTGACTTTTACTGACTTTCTTTGAACTTGTGGGTTAGAATACGTCACTGATGATGAAAGAAACCAACCACTACAGCTATCAGACAGAAGGATCTTAACTTGTTTGGGCTAATGGACTGCTTTTCATTTTTTAAAATGTATTTATTTTGTGTGTGAAGACAAATTTATTTCTGTCTGAAGACACAAGATATGGTCAGTTATTTAACTTTTTGAGAGGGCTGGGAGATTCTTTGTAAGTATTATGTAGCAAGATGGATGTCTTTGAGAGAAACATTTTGGCCAATCAGTCTCTGTCCAATCATCTTGGAAGACTATTGTGATGATACAATGAAGGGGTATTCATGTACTATATAAAATACCTTGAGTTACTGGAGGAAATGCAACTTATAAATGTCACAAATTAATAGGTTATGATGTTTTCAAAGAAGATTGAAGAATCAACATTGGAACTTTTGTTGCTGAATTTGAAAGGTACTGTTTGTCATTATAAAAAATGAGGTTGATGGATCCACTAGTTCTTCACTCCTGCTAATAAACTCATAGGTAAAAAATTGTGGGAATGATCAATATCAAGAATTTGCAAGTTAAATTAAAAACTAAAATATTGAATGAAAAGATAAAGGCAGCAAAGAAATTCAAGTGCAATTTTAAAAGTTCTTCATACTTAATGAAAAAGAATTTGTTTTAGAAATGTTTTCATAGCCCAAAATGTTTTGATATTTTTATGGGTGTAATGTGGTGTTCCTATACATATTTAAAGATGAGTGGTAAGAAATATATATGAATAGCTTATATTTATTACAGAAAAGTCTTTTTCAGTAGTCCCTGTTTTTCCATGCTAATTTTTCCTTGAGAAATTAATGAAGGATTCTCCTCCAGCCTAAAAAATTGGTGAAGAACTTGAAAAAGTTCTTCACCAATTATTCATACCCAACTTCACAATGGGTTTTAATTGCTATCTTTTTTCAGGCAAATATTTCCAACACACAGAAATTAATTAATTTCCATGAGATGACATGACATGACATGACATGACATGATGTGTGGTGACATGACATGACATTTATTTAATTTAGATGTAGCAGCTGCATCAGCAGGACCAGTCACCCAGACTTTTACTGCCCAGTTGAGTTTGACTAGGAAAAAGGAACTGGGTGGAGGGTACTTTTGTGATCCTTGGCTCTTAACTATGAAGTTCCACAATAATTTTATAGAAAAGCACCAAAGGGAAATGATTGGATAAAATATATGATTTATTTTCCTTCTGTTTTAAATAGCAATTACATTTGGGAAGAATGAACTTATGTGATTCATAAAAAAGCTCTGATAATGCTGTCCACTGATCCTTTTGTAAAGGAACTCTGTTCTTTTGTCTACTTTGTCTTCATTGCCACTACTGGTTGCTGACTTTTTGGTTCTTAACCAGAAAGTCATTGATCTGTCATTATCACTTTCTGCCTGCTACTCCTCTATACAATGGAGTTCCAGACCTATGCCCCATCGCTCTAACTTACCGTACTTCTAAAGTATCACTGCTTGCAAAAGTCAATCTAAACTTCCAACATAAACAAGGTGCCTAAAATCAAAATAATGTTTCTTGTCATATCAGGAACATCCATCTGTATTTTAAAAAAACTTTTAAAATATCCTGTGTCTGGGTAGAACCATCATAATCTCTGTTCATTGAAGACAGCGATACTTCAAAGGGCCTTTTTAAAGGATGGAGGATAAGACCATCAGCAGTTTAAAATCACAGCAATCAAGTAGGAGAAAAACAAAAAAATATTTGAAAGGTAAATACTGAAGACAAATAAGAAAACAAATCTAATAAAATCTTTCATGCCTTCCTCTACATTTCGTAAGTATTTGGCTACTTTATGTTGGAATAATTGCCTGGATTAAATGAAGTAGCATTTGTTTGTTTAGATTTCTTTTATTCTAAGGAACTCAGAGAAGTACACATAATTTTCTTCTCACTTTTTTTTCATTCTCATAAAATCCTGCAAGATAAATTAAACTAAAAGAATGATTGCTGATCACAATTGCCCAATAAGCTAACTGGGTACTTCTATTCCCTGTCCTTAGTCATGGTTATGAACTAATTCTTTAGCCATGTATTTTTACTCAAACTTTACAAGAATAGATTTATAGAATAATTAGAATAAGAATAATAGTATAATTAGGGGAAAACATTTTATAACAACTAACAAGACAGAAAGAACTAACTTTCTGTCCCAGAGGGAAGAAAAATCAATCCAAACACATAAATGTGTTTTACTCCGATTTAAACCCATAATTCAAAACTGTTCACGAACACTGAAACAAAGTCTCAAAAGAACCTTTCCTGCTAATTAGCACCTTTAGCTCTTGTTAAACAAGTCAGTGTGACAAGTTTTAATTAAGTGTAATTATACACACACACACACACACACATATATACATACATATATATATATATATATATATACACACATACATACACACACACACAATATTCTACGATAAAGCTGTTTCTAAGGAATTATAGAATGTGTTACTAATTTAACTCAGTGCAGTCAGTCATGACACTTAATTTCCCTTGCCCATTTAATAATCATACGGAAACACTATTTGGTGACTGTGAATAAAGAAATATCTCAAAAGAACCATTTTTTGCAAAGTTAAGAATGACAGAAAATCATGCTATTTGGTTTAGAGTTAACGTGCATTATGAAAAACAACACAAAGGCAAGATATAAAACATATTAAAATAACATACACTTACTGCATTACACCCAAAACATTCACTATTGTTCTCCATAACTTTATGTTCTTGCAAACATTTTTTTTATTTGACCTGGTTAACACTGCTTTTTTATTATTTTTATTTTTATTTCTCAAAGTTCTTACAAAAATATTATTATCTCCTGCTGGGAGCAACTAAATAGTATCCTGTTAGTATTTTTAATTTTATTTTAAAGTAGAGACTAATAGAAGACATAGATTTGTTGTTCCACCTTGTCACAAAGTTACAGCAACCTATTTGTGGGGAACTGACTGATCAATTAGGACCCATTAAGTTACTGTTGACTCCTAGTGATCACATACATTTTCTCCGTGATGATCTATCCCTAATCTGGTCTTTCAGGTCTTCCAATGGTGAATTCATTAACAATATAACTATGTCCATTTATTATGCCAAAAGGGGATGCGGTTCAATCACATGGTTGTGACGGCCATCTTGGCTTTTTTTTTAATCCTCTTGTGAGCACTTTTGCCTCTGTGTGCTGAGGTCAACCCTATAAGGTAGACCAGACCAAGAAACCAATACTGAATGGGTTTAAAGCTACTATTATTGGAACAGCTAGACCAACAAAAATTTGCCAGTCGGAATGTGGCTTCCATCGTCCTTCACTTTATCATCCTGTGAATTAAATTAATATTTGCTGAAGTTAGTTTCTTGAAATGGGTTCAAAGTCTGATCATTGCTTTGGCAGCAGATCTTCCTCCTTTCCTTCAAGGCCATTCCCTATTTTCTCTATGGCTGATGGATAGAGTTGTTGTGAAATAAAAGCTCTAACAAAAATTTCAAAATATATCTCATTTCATTGCTGTAATGAGTCTAATGTGCCTGAGGCACAATAGAATATACTCTGGGTTATTACATCACCTCATTTTCAATGGATTATAATCCATTAGTAGTGTATCATCATCATGATGCTATCAGCTGTCCAACTCAGCCACTGTGAAGGAAACCTTTTAGCAGAGAGCTCCGTTTCACACATGATGTGAAGAATACAGGATGCAGACACAATACAAAGTCTGTAACTGGGTTATTGGGTCATTTACTTCTTGAAGGCTCTTGCCCTTGAGTTTAGAAAAGAGAAATGATTATTAGTTTATATCATTTTCTTTTACTGTAGAAAAGCGGTCATTTAATGTCTACTGGATTTCTGAACAGATTAAACTCAAATGTTATTGATGAATATTTTCCAACCTATTATATGCATAATTGGATTCCACAATTACTAATGCAAAATACAGCAGTTCAAAAAAAACATTTCAGTGCATCATACATACAGACTCAGATTGTGTGTTTGAGAGAGAGAGAGAGACAGGGGGATAGAGAGAGGGAGGGAGGGAGGGAGGGTGGGAGAGAGAGAGAGAGAGAGAAATGAGAGAGAGAAGCTACAGGCACCTTCAAAAGACAGATGTACTTGAAAATGTGACAATGACACAGCAGTGGTATATGAGTCATTAGTCTTCCAGCTTGTTAGTGTTATAAAAATAATGAGAAGCAGAGAAAGATCATTATGCTACATAAAAGCATAATATAAATTCATCTCTAGTATTCAACCTTTGATTTTGAGATATTGCACCGTAGGTACTCCTGCTATTAATTTCGAATTCTAGTTTTTCTTTTGCCTTACAACATGCAGAAGGGCTAAGGGTCTGTTCAGTTGCATAGATTTTAGCACAATCAATGGACAGACATCTATCCAGTTGTAAAAAGCAGGGATCAGTTTGTGTTGCAGTTTTCACAAAACCAGATTTGTACATTAGTAGTAAATTATTAGTTATTAGTAGAAGAATCCTAGTAAGGATTCTTCATCAGTCCCTCAACATGATGTTCTGCAGAAAGGTGGAGACTACAATTACCATCATCCTCATCTGAAGTCATCTAGAAGGTATAAGATGGTATTTTTGTAATTATTTCTCAAGTTAATAAGCATCCTTTACAAGATTATATACTAGGTATATGGCTTTAAGAGGATTCTGGATTCTGTGAGCTATTGGTTTGTTTTGTAATGGTGACAGCATTTTCTAATATTAATATTCAGTTTTATTCCCACTGGTTGTTGATTCTTTGTATTTGTGTTTTACAAATGTAAATCATGGATGAGAAATCTGGATAATAAAAAGATTTATTCCATTGCCCTACTTCAGTCTTATTCAGTCTTATTTTAGATATACAGGTAGTCCTCGAGTTATGACCACAACCGAGCACAAAATTTATGTTGCTAAGTGAAATTTTTGTTAGATGAGTTTGCCTCATTTTACGACTTTTCTTGCCACAGTTGTTAAATGAATCATTGTATTTGTTAAGTTAGTAACATGGTTGCTAAGTGAATCTGGATAACCCATTGTCAGAAGGTTGCAAAAGGGGATCACATGACTGCAACCATCATAAATATGAACTAGTTGCCAAGCATCTGAATTTTGATCATGTGTCTAAGGAGATGCTGGAACAGTATAAGTATGAAAAACAAGTCACTTTTTTCAGTGATGTTGTAACTTTGAATGGTCACTAAACGACCTGTTGTAAGTGGAGGACTATCTGTATTTGCCTTTCTCCCTACCCCATTTTTTTCCTTTTGACTATATTTCTTTCTCTAAAATGTCATGCCATTTTCCAGTGTGTTTTCACTAGTAATGATGACAGATACTGGTAGAAGACCTCTGAGTCTTCAGATGCTATGAAGATGACAACAAATAATTACGATCTTTCTGCTAATATAATATGATGGGATATTTCCATGTTTAATATTTTTTCAGGCCTAGAAATCAGAGAAAAATAAGAGCCTGCTGGCACAGCAGATTAAAGCCTGTTATTAACATTTAGCTGCCTGCAAATACTATAAGTTCGAATCTCACCAGGCTCAAGGTTGACTCAGTCTTCCATCCTTTCTAAGGTAGGTCAAATGAGGACCCAGATTGTGGGGGCAATAAGTTGACTTTGTATAGATATACAAAAGTATGAAGGCTATTGCTTAACGCATTGTAAGCCACCCTGAGTCTCCGGAGAAGGGCGGCATATAAATCAAATTTTAAAAAAATGCTTTTCCAAATCAGATCATCATAATTAGGCACCACCAAGTTGGACCTGTCACATTGAAGACCATAAAGAAAGTAAGTCCTGTCCTTTTCCATAAAGCCTCCATTGCTTTATTAATTAACACAGGATCAGTGAGATATGTTGTGTAAACCATTATGTATCCTCTTCAAAGTTGTTCTTACCATGTTTCATCAGCTGAAATCTTTCTGAATAAATCTTTCTGCTTCCATGGCCTGCTTTTAGTGAGTATATGTATGCCATCTTTCATATATATCTGTTCACTCAAATATAAAGACAAGCTCTACATATTATTGCTGTATAGAGGCATTATATATTTATTGGCATTACATGCTAGTTACAATATATTGGCACGTCATGATTACAGATATTCTTCAATTTGCGATCATTTGTTTAATGATTGCATAAAGTCAGAAGGGTGTTCTAAAAGATCATTTATGACCGGTCCCTGCATTTATGATCATCACATGGTCCTCATGGTCACATGGTCAAAAATTAAGTACTTAGCAACTAGCGTGTATTTACAACTATTGTGGTGTCCTGAGGTCATATGATATTCATTTGTAATCTTCCCAGGAGCTTCTGATAAGCCATGTCAATGAGGAAAGGTTATTCACTTAACTGCTGTGGCAAAAACTATTATAAATCAGGTGCAACTCAGACTGCATCACTTAACAAAGGAACTTCTGGTTGCAGTTGTGATTGTAAATTGAGGACTATCTTTAATGTATTCTAACACATGTGACCATTTAGGATTAACAATTAATCCCTAACACTGATCTTTACCTCTTGCAAGGCATTCCAGCAATCTTCTTGGTCTTTCTTTCTTTCCTTCTTCCTTCTGCCTCATTAAAAATTGATATGTTTGTAACTATAAGAAGCTAGAGCTGATCCAAATTTGTCACTTTTGGGGATTAGGAATTACAGAGAGATGGTAGTTGGGGGTTTTTCCCCTTTCTATTGCTTTTTTGGGGAAAAATATATTTCTGCCATTTTTTTAATAGTGTCTTTCATTTTGTAGTGGCAGGTTTTTCCTTGCACTCTACCACATGGATTAATAATGCTACTTTAACGGAAGAAACCATACCCTAGTCAACATTGACAGTGCAAATTTTGATATATAAGCAAAGAGGAAACTCCATTTCCCCATGCATGTTGCTACCTAGCTTACTAATAAAATGTTTGTGGGAAAATAATCATCCCAGAGAATACCAAGAAACCAAAGATCAAACTTGAACAATTTATATTCTCTAGTGTGTGAGAATATTTGTAGTCACACATAGAAAGAGGTTAATATAGAAAAAAACTGGATCTATTTCAAAAAGCAAAAGAGACAAAAAACCCACACTTGCTGAATAAAAGTGTATTTGCCTGAAGCTACTTTTTAAAAATGATTATATAGCCCAGAAATAAAACTATCTTTGTTCTGTTTCAAAATGTGTCTTTTTTTTCCAGAATTCTAAATCAAAGATTAGTCTTCCAATACAACAGGATGCCATTACTTTTCTCCTAGTTGCATGATTCTTGTTGATAGTTATAGCTGTTAGAAGCCATTTGGTTCTTTCCTCATATTATTAATTATTAGATGCTGTTTTAGGATATATTTTTTGTAATTTTTAAAATTCCCTTTTTATAGTTATTGTATTGTTTTATTGTGTTTGGTCTTGGACCATAAATAAATGTTGATTAATTGATGAAAGTTCTCTAGACTAAGTTGGCAGAAACTATACTTCAATATTTTCTTTCTAAATTCTAATAATTTGGTGATATACCTCATCTGATAATAGTATTACTCAGTTACTGTATGTTTTTAAATTAATTCTGGAAATTCCTGTTCTGTTAGAACAGTATAGCTTTTAATATGAATTCAAAGCAAGTGATAACAAGTGATGTAATGAAAGGAAAGAACAATCTTGGAGGGCAGGAGGAAGAGCTGCTACCAAGACAACAATTGGATAAAAGAAACTTGAATCTGAGGCAGAAGTGAAAAACATCTTAGATAAGACCCTTCCTATTGAAGCCTAGGGAGAGGAAGCAGAGAAGCACATTCAGACTTTCAAGATTCCGTTACTATAGCAGTTTTAAAGCGGTTTTACAGAGTCAGCCTATTGCCCCGAACAATCTGGGTCCTCATTTTACCCACCTTGGAAGGATGGAAGGATGAGTCAGCCTTGAGCTGATGAGATTTGAACTGCTGAACTGCACTAGCAATCAGATGAAATAGCCTGCAGTACTGGACTCTAACCACTGCTCCACCTCGGCTATAATCCCATAATAAAAGTAATATCAGCCTACATATGGTTACCTGGTCAAGCCTATCTTGAAAGACTTTGAATAAGTACTGGAGTGGGGAAACTGTTATGTCCTTATAAGGACACCCGCCTGGGATTGGCTGAAGATCCTTCGGCGGGAGATTTGAATCCCTGTCAGGGGGCGGTGCGTCTGCCGGAGCAAATATAAGGAGAGCTCCGGCAGCGCTCAAGCAGTTCAGTTCTCGTTAATAAACGTTGTTACTTGAACTCCGCTGGTCACTTCTTCTTTCCTGCGCCGATCTAACACTGGCGATGAAGGACTAGGGAAGAACCTCCGCGTGGCACGATCGCCATAACGAGCTGAAGTCACTCGACGCGGTCTGAGAGATGGCAACGCCGCAAGCGCCGTTCGCCTCGCTGGCTCCTTTCAACCCCAGCCGGGAGAAATGGAGCTCCTATATGATACGTTTCCGCCAATTCCTCCGGGGAAACGGCTACACCAATCTAGATGACGAGAGGAAGAGGGCTCTCTTCCTCGCTCACTGCGGCACCGACGTTTTGGAGCTCGCCGTCAACCTCGTCGCACCCAGAGACATTGAGGTCATGTCCTGGGTAGATCTCCAGACTGCCCTGCAAGACCACTATGCACCAACGGGCACCCCCATATCGAATCGGTTCACCTTCCGCCAGCGTAACCAGAAGGAAGGCGAATCCCTCAAAGACTTTGTGGCAGCATTGCGTCAAATCGCAGCAAACTGCGAGTTTGAGAACGTTGACAATGCCTTATGCGACGGGATCGTCTTCGGGATGGGAGATGCAAACCTCCAAAAGAAGTTCCTGAGCAGAAAAAGACTGTCCCTGAAGGACGTTCTTGAGGAGGCTACGGCTGCTGAAACATCCGAGACCGCCGCCGCTGCCATGCTCCAGTCCCGAGGGATCCATAAGATCCGCAAACCGTCATCAGAATCGTCCGATGACTCTGCCACACCGACCGACTCAGAGGGGGAGTCGACCATTTTGAAAGTTTCCCGCCCATCTAGGCGGGAAATTCAAAAAGATGGCCGCCACGCCGCTCAGTGCGGCAGTTGCAAGGGACACCATTCCCGCCAATCCTGCCGCTGGCGTGATGCAAGCTGCAGACGCTGCCTTAAGAAGGGGCACATCGCTGAGGCATGCAGAGCCTCTGATCCGGTTCCAGAATCAATCAAGCCCCGTAATCGCCACGACTCCCAGAGGTCATCCAAACGGCCCTCACTCCAGCATAACCGCGACGACCACAACGGTTCTCATGGCGGCACTGTGAACCGGCAACGATCGCCCTCACCAGCAACAACAGTGCCACGAAATTCCACGTGACACTGTTGGCAGAAGGCTTGCCGTGCACGATGGAAGTCGATTCTGGCTCTGTCTATTCTATCATCGACTGGCACCAGGTAAAGAGGCTGAAGCCGGCACTCACCAAGCGCCAACTTGAACCCCTTCACTCCAAGCTGGTGGATTTCGGCGGCAATCCCATCGGCGTCATTGGAAGAACCAACCTCCAGATCACCTTCAAGCAGTTCCAAGGCCAGCTCCCCATAACCGTCGTGGAGCATAGCCGCCCGACCCTGCTGGGCGTGGAGTGGTTCCAGCCGTTGGGGCTTTCTATTGGAGGCATCCACCAGATTAGTTCAGGCGAACTCGACTCACTCATCGGAGAGTTCCAAGAAGTCTTCGATGGTAAATTAGGGACCTTTTCAGGGAAACCCATCTCTTTTAATCTGGACAAGGGGGTAACCCCAATTCGGCTCAAGCCCCACCGGGTTCCATTTGCCTTGCGGGCTAAGGTAGACGCTCAGCTGGATAAACTGATTGCCCAAGGCATACTGGAACCCATCGATCATGCTTCATGGGAAACTCCCATTGTGACCCCCATGAAGCAGGATGGATCTGTGCGCATCTGCGCCGACTACAAAGTGACCATCAACAAGGCGTTGCCGCAGAGCGCATAACCTGTGCCGGTAGTGCAACATTTGCTGCACTCACTCGGCAAGGGCAAAATTTTTGCGAAACTGGACCTGGCCCAGGCTTACCAGCAATTGCCAGTTGATCAGGAAACGGCGGAGGCACAGACTATTGTCACCCATAGAGGCGCGTTTAAGTGCAACCGTCTCCAGTTTGGAGTCAGTGCAGCCCCAGGCATTTTCCAATCCATGATGGAACGCCTTCTCCAAGGCTTTCCAGGGGTGGTGCCTTACTTCGATGATGTACTGATCTCTGGGGACTCTAAGGCTCAACTCCTGGACCGACTGAGACTTGTTCTCCAGCGGTTCAGGGAGAAGGGCTTGAGGGTCCGGAGGGACAAGTGCATCATTGGGGTACAGGAAGTCGAGTTCCTGGGCTATCTCATAGATAGTTCTGGCATCCACCCCACCAAATCAAAAGTTAAAGCTATCCATGAAGCTCCCAGCCCCAAAAACAAAGCGGAGCTTCAGGCTTTCCTTGGATTGCTTAACTTCTACGCTATTTTCCTCCAACGGAAAGCCATTATTGCTGAGCCGCTCCATCGCTTACTGGCAAAGGCGGCTTCCTGGAGGTGGGGACGCGAGGAAGAGTCTGCATTCAGAGCCGTTAAGCAACTTCTGACCTCTGACAGTGTGCTCATTCAATACAATGAGACGCTGCCCATCAGACTAACCTGTGATGCTTCCCCCTACGGAGTCGGCGCTGTGCTCAGTCACGAACTGCCTACCGGCTGTGAAGCCCCCGTAGCCTATTTCTCAAAGACTATGTCCAGTGCTGAGCGCAACTACAGCCAACTGGACAAAGAGGCGTTGGCTATTGTTGCAGGGGTGAAGCGTTTCCACGAATATCTTTATGGACGGCACTTCACCATTGTCACCGATCACAAGCCTCTCCTGGGCCTCCTCGCAGGCGACAAGCAGACCCCAGCCTTCATGTCCCCCCGGATGATGCGTTGGGCTATCTTCCTCGCCGGCTACTCCTACAGCCTCATCCACCAGCCTGGTAAAGCCATCGCGAACGCCGACGCGCTGAGCAGGTGCCCATCCGCCGACTCCGTGGAAGACCCGGCCCCCACGCTCGAGCTGCTGCATATTGACAACGACAGCAACTGTCCAGTGACATCTGCCGACGTGGCGACGCACACGCGGGCTGACCCCATCCTTCGGCAAGTCCGCTCCTGGGTCCTCAGAGGCTGGCTTGCTCGAATTGACAGTGATGACTTCAGCCCATTCAGCCGCAAGCAAGGGGAGCTGTCCACCATGCGCGGCTGTTTACTATGGGGAGATCGGGTGCTGATTCCCAGCACGCTTCAACGAAGGACTCTTGCAGCGCTGCATAAAGGACACCTGGGCATTGTCCGGATGAAAGCCCTGGCACGGAGCTACGTCTGGTGGCCAACACTGGACAAAGACATTGAACATTGGGTCGCCAGGTGTAGCCCGTGCCAAGAAGTCAGAGCTGCTCCGCCTCAGTCTGACCCGACGCCTTGGGAAACTCTGAGCTCCCCCTGGTCGCGCATTCACATAGACTTTGCTGGACCCATCCAGGGGCACCACCTCCTCATCGTGGTTGATGCCTACTCTAAATGGCTGGAAGTCGTCCCCATGGCATCCACCACAACGGAAGCCACGATCCGAGCACTCCGGCGTCTTTTTGCGACCCATGGGCTTCCAGACGTCTTGGTCTCCGACAACGGGCCCCAACTTACGCTCGTGCCCATGGAAGCTTTCCTGGCAGGGTTGGGCATCCGCCATGCCCTCTCTGCCCCTTACAGACCGGCCAGAAATGGACAGGCTGAACGGATGGTGAGACTCACAAAGGAGTCGCTCGCCAAGATGGGCCCGGGGGATTGGCAGGAGCGCATTGACACTTTTTTGCTCACCCAGCACATCACGCCTCACTCTGCCACCCGAAAATGCCCTGCCAAACTGTTAATGGGCAGGCGACTCCGGTCACCCCTGGACAGACTGCACCCGCAATACACCTCTGAGGTGCCCGCATCTGCCAGTCGCCAACTTCGCCAGTTTTCCGTCGGCGATGCCGTTTTCGCTCTCAATTTCCACGGCTCGCCTAAATGGCTTAAAGCTACAGTACACAGCACAACCGGTCCCAAATCCTACCGCGTTGAGCTGGAAGATGGACAGGTCGTGAGACGTCATCTCGACCAGCTCCGCAAAAGGTGGAGGGAAGTGAGCGAAAACCACCCCGACGAGGTAGGCCTAAACCACCCTGACGAGGTAGGCCTAAACCACCCTGGCGCGGTAGGCCTATACCACCCCTACGAGGTAGGCCTAAACCACCCCGATGGGGCAGGCCTAAACCACCCTGGCGTGGTAGGACTAAACCACCCAGACGAGGGAGGCCGGCGACATGCGGGAAGAGCAGACACCCCAGCACCTAGCCTAACGCAAACTCCGGAAAGGCAAGTAGACCGGGGACAAGCCAAGCCAGGACCCCGAAGCAACGCGGGGTGAATGGCAGCCAACACCTCGAGACCCAAGACCTCCAGGCAAGCAACGAAGGCCAAGTAGACCGGGGACAACCCAGCAGGGGAAGCCAACATCAACCCTGCGAAGTAGGCAACCGACAGTCCAGGGACGGGGACCTCCAGCCAACGCTATAGGAGGCCCCACAACAACCAGCCGACCGCGCAGAAGACCAACCCTGCGAGGAAGGCCACCACCACCCCTGCAGGGTAGGCCAACACCAACCCGACATGGCAGAGCATCCCAGCGTCCAGAGGGAGCGGCAACCACCACCGCCAGGCCAACCGCGCAGAGAGGGCCTACGCCACCCCGGCAAGGTAGGCCTACACCACCCCGACAGAGCCGACCTGTCACCAACCTTGTCCGCCTGCCGCCCCGGGAGTAAGCCGGACTCAACCGGAGAACCCGGGGGCCTAACCCAACCACCACCGCCGAACTCGCACCCAAGCCCAGACCGGCGCGACCCTATCCCGGAGGGAACCCGAGGGGCACCCAGGGACCTACCGTGGCTCAGGAGTTCCGGACCGGCCGAAAGCAGGGATCCACACCGGCGGCACCAAGATCCGTGCAGGAACGAGGCAGACCAGCATCGCCCGCAGGCGGAGGTCCTCGACCCGGCCGGAGGTTCGGGAGCAGTGCCCGCGTCCTCGACGGCCAGATCCACCCCGGCACCGGGAAGAAATCCCCGGACCGAGGAAGCACCCTCCGGCATGGAAGGCAACCTCTCTAAGAATGGACTGCGCAGGTCAGCGCGTTCACGTCGACGTCCTGTATATTTAAGTGACTATTTCCCTTGAGTGACTGACTAAGAACTAGGGGGGAGGAGTGTTATGTCCTTATAAGGACACCCGCCTGGGATTGGCTGAAGATCCTTCGGCGGGAGATTTGAATCCCTGTCAGGGGGCGGTGCGTCTGCCGGAGCAAATATAAGGAGAGCTCCGGCAGCGCTCAAGCAGTTCAGTTCTCGTTAATAAACGTTGTTACTTGAACTCCGCTGGTCACTTCTTCTTTCCTGCGCCGATCTAACAGAAACCATGGCTTTAGAATGGCCTGGGAGACTGAAAATTAACCCACAAGTTGGCAATAGAGAACTACTGCCATGTTGCTGCTAAGAAAACTGCATTGAATCCAAACATGGTTTGAGTGACATAAACTGAAGGGAAAAGAGAATCAGAAATAAAAGAGACTTAAGCTGAAGTCCATAGCTTCTGTGACAGAGAAGAGATCCTTAGTATAATCATTTTTCCTCTGTTCATGTCTCAAATTAGTCTAGCACATGTTTTTTCCAAATTTATGTAGGAAATAAGGAGAGGAGAATCCAAGGTAACCTTAGAGGAATTAAGCTGAAGACCTTTCAGCACTCTGACCAACTCTGTGTTATTTCACTTGACCTGCTGCACAGGATCTAACAATTTTCCCAGCAGTGTCAACTCTCTGTTTTGCCTGGTTCTTTAATCTGTAGCTTCCTTCTTCTCGTCAAATGTTCTCTCTCAAGGGAAGTTGTTGTCTAACTTAGTTGACAGTAGAAATTCTGTCAATATTTTGCACAGAAGAACCTGAAATGATATATTTTTCTTCTGTCAGTTGTATCTGCAGTCAGAAATTATTAGCATTTAAATATAGCTATTGCTAAATTCTGTCACAGGAAAAAATGGAAATGATTGGAGAGGAAAATATGCAAATTTTTTATTTTATTAGACTTGTTCTAAGAAACAGCATGGTAAATCTTTTAAACTAAAAGCTAAGTTAAACTTTCCAAATTGATTTTCACATTATTTTTGTGCAGATCAAAAAACAATGTGCTTCTTTTTGAGAATTTATTAGACCTTTTAAAATTGCAGGACTTTTTTTTTAATGGAATATATATTTCCCCCTAAAACTTCACTTCTCTAGCTTTCCAATGAAAACCATCAATAAATAGAAAGCAGGATTGTTAGCTTGCAAGACAATGATACATGATATAACAATGCTCTAGCATTAAAATCTGTGTTCCAGAATAGACCTCCAAGAACCTATGACCCGCCAACCTGCTAATGTGCATTTTGGCTTTCCAAGTGCTTAATAACTACAGAATGTTCCAAGAAGTGAAGAATTTGGTGCCAAGAATTTGGTGCACTCTGATATTTCCCAACTGGAGAGAGGCTTAAGCACATTATCCTGAATATACTTAGAAAAATACCTGTGATTGGAAGCCTGAAATTACAATAAATAAGGAAATGAAATCCTAATGAAATAGAATAAATACATTTCCTTTCAAATTCTTCTATGGTTAGAATTTCAGGAGTCAAATTGATGAACATAGCACTACAGCCCATTCATAGCAACATCTCAGTTGCATCTCAATATGATTAGGTGATGCAAATACAATTCTGTATAAAGGGTTGAATAATTTTTAGGCTGCAAAGCCATTGGAAACAGTTAATACAGTATATTATGTGTACATAATGTATCATGAACAATAGACACTCATTGAATTGTATAGCACTAAATGCATCCAAGCAAATTCTAAATTATGAAAAAGTAACTAAATATTATGGGGAGTTTCATTGCAACTGAAAAGTCTGAATTAGACTGTCTTTCTTTCTTTCTTTCTTTCTTTCTTTCTTTCTTTCTTTCTTTCTTTTCTCTTTCTCTCTCTCTCTGTCTCTCTTTCTTTCTTTCTCTCTTAACTTTTATAGTCTGTTGTTATCTCCAGAGAAAACCATTTTAAATGTGTTTTCCATGTTTCTTCTTGAAGTTGACATTCAATATCCAGCATTTTTCATTCTTCCCTGTAGAGCTGGGCTTCTTTCTACTATACGTAGTTTTGAAAGCAATATACACGTTTGACACTGATTTTGTGTGCAGTACCAGATTCATGTTAACTTACTCAATAAGATAATTTATGACTCCTTTCTTGTTAAAGTGTCTCCAAAAGAAATATGGCTGCTTTGGAGTTGTTAAAATGGCAATGGAACATGTTCTGTAGAAGCATATAGATGAAGAGATTACGACTCTGAATTTCCTAAAACAGAATTAACAGACTAATAGTAATCAAAGACTTCTTGCTTGAAATATATGATGTGCCAAATAAAAGATAAAGACAGGCCTGAAATATAAGTCAGGGTCTACAGGAAGAGGTTAGGTTCTGACATGCCTTTGGGACACTTCAACATTTTGAAAACTAACAGATTGGATTTATATTTATGGTACTGCTTCAAAAGAAGAGAAAAGTAGTATATAGGTGGATGACTTTTTAAAGAACTAAAGTCCCAGAATGAATGCTGTTCTCAATCAGAAAGGCACAAAGTAGGTTAGCTTGCAGGTATCTCATTACTGGAACCATTGTTAGGTCTCTGAGTAGGCAAATAATAGAGATATACTTGTAGGTAGAGTCTTTTTAAGACGAGCCCTGTTTTGACTAGAACTAATTCTTTCTATAATTGTGTTAAGTTTACACATACAAAAAGAAAAAAACTAATCTAAACTAAGAAAAATATAAAAAGAAAAAGAAAGGTGCAGAGAGAAAAAAGATATATAAAAGAATGCCTTTCCATCCCTTCATTCAAATATACTTCAGTAAATTAGCACCTTCTCTAGTATTTCAATTTTTTAAAAAAATCTCTTCTTCTCATATCTAATCTCAAATGAATTTTTTTTAAAAAACCCTCATTATTCAGTCTAAATCAGGAAAAGTTCATTATGAGTTGGCAGAAATATAACATGCGTATTTTAACCCTAAGTTGTAACACAAAATAGATTTATTTGCTTCTTATTTTGTCTGAAAAATAATAAAGCTAAATAAATATTTATTTATTTATTTTCTTCATTTATAAACAAATATTTTAAGCTAATACATTCGGTCCTGTTAAAAAATAACTTCCATTAATGGCTTTTAGAAACTCCAACTATTTAACTCTAGTTGAATAAATCCAGTTTATATTTCCTCCATTTCCTTTAAAAAGCTTGATCTTTAATCTGAAATAATAATAATAATAATAATAATAATAATAATAATAATAATAATAATAATATAATTTTATTTCTATACCGCTCTTCTCTCGAAGGACTCAGGGCGGTGTACAGCCTGTTAAAAGCACAAAAGACAGACAAGAATTAAAAATAATTAAAATTATTAAATAATTTGGCTCAAATATAAAACCCCCAAATTTAAAACCCCACATTTAAAACATCCAATTAAATAATGTTCCCCAAGTTTATTTCTTACCTTGTCTCTTTGTCTCATTTCAGAAACAGTCTCAATCTTTTAATGTATTTCTTTTATACATCCAAGACAAAGAGGATTTCCAATCACTCATCTGGTTTATTATCACTCATCACTGGAGGTTTTCAAGAAGAGATTGGACAGTCATTTGTCCAAAATAATATAGGATCTTTTGCTTGAGCAGGGGGTTGGATTAGTAGACCTCCAAGGTCCCTTCCAGTACTCTGATATAATTTGAATGTCCCCCTTAAGTTGTTAATAGTTATTAAGACATCAGCTGGTTTAATATGTAAATTAAAATTTGTAAATCCATTATGGACTCTTTTTCAGTATCATTTTTGTAGTTTTAAATCAGTTTTAAAATCCACATGCAAATTAATCTGTATTTTGTCCAGTAAAATGGGATCCACTTCTATAGCTTCTGTTCAACCAAGCTGAAAGCAATTTCTGAGTACGCTGTTTCTAAACAGCTTCTAAACAGCTTCTTCTACAGTCAAATAATATTACTCCACAGGTCTCTTGGGATGAAGTGGCTCAATGGCTAAGACGCTGAGCTTGTTGAACAAAAGGTTGGCTGTTCAGTGGTTTGAATCCCTAGTGCCGCATAATGCAGTGAGCTTCTGTTACTTGTTCCAGCTTCTGCCAACATAGCAGTTCAAAAGCACATAAAAAATGCAAGTAGAAAAATAGAGACCACCTTTGGTGGGAAGATAATAGTGTTCCATGCCCCTTTGGCATTTAGTCATGCCAGCGACATGATCACAGAGACCTGTTTGGACAGCGCTGACTCTTCAGGTATGAAACAGAGATGAGCACTGCCCCCTAGAGTTGGGAACGACTAGCACATACATGCGAGGGGAACCTTTACCTTTACCTTACAGGTCTCTTCTCCTTTAATTGTAATCTTTGGTCCTTTCTGGCTTCCTTTAATCAACCATCAAAATACACTTTTATATTGGTTGCTTATATCAAGCAACAAAACTTTCCCACTGGAAGATTTCTTATATTAATTTTAAAAAAATCTTCATATATATTTTTATAAATTTTTAAATAACCCACAGGAATTATACTTTCAACTCCATCTGGCCCTTTACAGAACTAATATTCTTGTGCTCCTTTTGCTGTTTTCACTAAAAAAATAAAATTCTTCTTTTTAACACTTAAACTTTCATAAACCTTCTTTCATCCAGGGTAAAAGAAAACTCTCCTGGCATGATAAAAATGCCCTTCAGAATGTTCTTAACATCTAAAGAAATCAATAACAAGGAATTTCTTTGTTTGGTTAGGAAAGGAAGCAGGAAAGTCCAAATGAAGACACAAATTGCAGTTTAGGCTTGACGAGTTGCCCACAGCTCCTAGAGTTCTCTAACCTACCAGAGATTACTATTTTATTATCTTTTTCCAGGAAGCCTCGGTAGCGAGCAAACATGTACCATAAATGATCCTAACCCTCTCCTTGACCTGGCAGGAATTCCAAGGAATTGCTTGTGAATTCTAATTCTAATTCTAATTAATTAGATTTCTATACCGCCCTTCTCCTACCGGACTCAAGGCGGTGAACAGCCAATTAAAAACCAATACAAAAAAGTTAAAAACATACTAAAACCAATATAAATTAGGCTGAGAGTATAAAACCAAGTAAAACTCTAAAAAATTTAAAAATAGAAGGGATCAGGCAAGTCCGGCAAATTGAAAGAGATGAGTCTTCAGAGCCCAACGAAAAGTCTGGAGGTCAGCAATTGTTCTCAGTTCTGGAGGAAGATCGTTCCAGAGGAAGATCGTTCCAGATTCATTCTGTGAAACCATCTTTAGTTTCCCCCGAAATGGCTTAAACTAAACCAAAAGTCATTTGGTTTAATTTTATTATTTATTTATTTATTTATTTATTTATTTATTTATTTATTTATTTATTTATTTATTTATTTATTTGTGTATGCATGTATGTATGTATGTATGTATGTATGTATGTATGTATGTATGTATTTATTTATTTATTTATTTATTTATTTATTTATTTATTTAAATTTATATACCACCCTTCTCCTTGCAGACTCAGGGCGGTGAACAGCCAAAAATAAAAACAAATCTTACAAAAGTTAAAAAATTATTAAAAGCAACTAAATATAAATTTGGCCCATTTGTTAAAAACGATTCAATTAAAATTCATAATAAAACTCTAAAAAGGTTTTCCCATGGGATCAGGCCAGGCCAGCTAGCTGAAAAAAGTGTGTTTTTAAGGCGCGACGAAAAGTCCGGAGGTCAGAGATTCTTCGCAACTCTGGAGGAAGATCGTTCCAGAAGGTGGGAGCTACCAGAGAGAAGGCTCTCCCCCTGGGGGTCGCCAGCTGACATTGTCTGGCTGATGGCACCCTAAGGAGGCCCTCTCTGTGGGAGCGAAGTGGCCGGTGGGAGGCAATTGGTGGCAGTAGGCGGTCCCGTAAGTACCCAGGTCCTAAGCCATGGAGGTGATAACCAACACGTTGAAGCGCACCCAGAAGTCCACCGACAGCCAATGCAGCTCCTGCAGGAGAGGTGTCACATGGGAGCACACTGTCTCTCCCATAATCCCCTGCGCAGTCGCATTCTGCACCAGTTGGAGCCTCCGGGTTGGAGCCACTGGGTTGGAGCCTCTGGGTTGGAGCCACCCCAAGGGGAGCCCCATGTAGAGAGCATTACAATAGTCCAAGCGAGAAATGACGAGCGCTTGAGTGACTGTGCATAAGGGGTCCCGATCTAGAAAGGGTCGCAACTGGCGTATCAGGCGAACCTGATGAAAAGTCCCCCTGGCCATGGCCATAGTATGTTCCTCTAAAGACAGCTGTGGATCCAGGAGGACGCCTAAGTTGCGTACCCTTTCCATAGGGGCTAATGATTCTCCCCCAATGACCAGCAATGGAGTCAGCTGGCTATATCGGGATGCCGGCAGCCACAGCCACTCGGTCTTGGAGGGGTTGAGTTGAAGCCTGTTTCTCCCCATCCAGACCCGCACGGCTTCAAGGCACTGGGACATCACTTCCACAGCATCGTTGGGGTGGTCTGGGGTGGAAATGTACAGCTGAGTATCATCAGCGTACTGATGGAACTCCACCCCAAAACCATGGATGATCTCACCCAGCGGCTTTACATAAATGTTGAACAGGAGAGATGAGAGGACCGACCCTTGTAGCTTGAATCAAACCAGTTGCTTAGAAAATCAATCTACATATATTTCCCCATGGTCCTGTAGGAAGATAACACTCACCCCTCTCCTAGAAAATGAAATGTTTTAGGAAATATTAAAAGGGCAGAATATTTTCCCCTAAAAGGGAGGCAGAAATTTATCCCCCCCACACACACCTTTGTCAATGGGCCATTAAGGCCTGAGCCAGCTCATCTGCAACACAAAAGACATTATAGGACCCATCTAGCAATAGACACTCACCATATGGAACCTGGGAAGATTATATCAGCTCAAGCAAGCCTAGGAGACAGCCAACAAAGTTAACTAAGACCCCCACCCCCTGGGAGTTTGACCACCAATCAGAGTGCATTTCTTATACAGGAACAGGAAATTCTAAGGTGGGGCCCAACAGATGGCATAAAACAAGGCACTCTCAGCATCTCTTTCCTTTTTCTGCTCAGGAACTCAAACCATGTGATCCTGTTCAGGAACTCAAGCCATGTGATCCTATTCATTAATAAACCTTCTTTCCAAGCAATTTACATGTTTCCAGTGTCTTTTTCCCCACTTGGAACTGAACCCAGAAGGATTTCTTCCAACAGCATGTAGTAAGAAAATCTAGATAGCAGATTTTCTGCTATGAAAACAGATACCTGTTTTCATAGCAGAGTTAATGAAGTCTACCCTATTTCAGGAAAATGAACTTTAAGGGTTGGAAGTTTTCAGCAAAATGATAACAAATTCATTTATGCCCATTGTTTTTGAGGAGTACTTTGTAGGATCATGCTTGATACAATTACAATCTGTGAAATATTGGAAATCTGTGATTTTCTTGTCGTTTCTAATGCTGGGAAGAAAGGATTTTTCTTCTCCTTGCTTTTGGGTGTTTGGAAAGGATTTGTATATAAAAATGGCACACATTAATTATTCCTAAATAAGGATCTGAAAAATATTACAATGATGTGTTTAGGGTTCAGATATTTACCATAAATTTGCAACACTTAAGCGAGTTGTATTGTTATATTTTATTTGGGATGTTTTTGCTCACAGGATAGAGGTGACACCAGTATTTGAAAGGATGAGAAGGGAGAGAGAAAATTTCATTTGTAAAATCTATTTACCATATTTACACAACAGGACGATAATGCTTTCCTAATTATTGTTCTGAGCTGGAAGGTGGCTCATTTGCATTGGAAATAAGGGGTAAATGACTGGACATATGCTTACTGATTAGCTTGAAAATTAGCCATTAGTTGGGGGGGGGGGGACTCTGTCAGGTGAATTTAATCCTTTTTTAAATAACAAAGCAAGAGCTTTCTCTCTGTGTCTCTATGTCTTTCTCTCTTTCTTAGTCCAATTACCACTTGCCCTGATATCCAGTTTTATTCCCTTCACACTTCCCCTTAACCCATCTTCCTATTGGTAAAATATCTTTTCTAAATTAGGCACAAATATCTCATTGTCATCAAGAATCATAATGATCTGAAAGGCTTTTTTTTTTACATTTTAATAAATAAAATGAATGCTGTATATTGGCCTTTCCCATTTTTAAAAATGTGACTTTTAGAAAGAATGGAGGGAGAGAGGGAGGGAGGGAGGAATTTATTTATACATCTAAATATTCAGATGGATGGATGGATGGATGGATCCATCCATCCATCCATCCATCCATCCATCCATCCATCCATCCATCCATCCATCCACTTATCATCTATTCCTAATCCAGCATTGATTTCACCTAGAATTAGCCACCAAAGAAGCTAAGATTTTGGAAGAACTTTGTTTATTGTATTTATGCCTACAATTCATTTTGTGGTGGGAAGGAGGATTGTCTGAAAAGATCATAAATGCATTAAGTGTACACTGCAGTGCTTGTATATGCTACATAACAAAAAGAAGCTTCTATCTGTGTATGGTTTTTAAATGGAGTTCTACTTCCCTGTCATCTCTACAATATTTTGTGAGCAATTTACATCATTTTTTGTGTGTGTGTTTATATTACAAACACAACCAAATGACCTTTTGATCAATTATAAAAATGGTTCTTGTCTGAAACAATGTCTCCAATCAGCTCTTACAGTTGTGGCTTCTAAAGCAGAGATTCTGTGTCTTATTTCAGCTTTGTTTCCAAAGGAGAAGCTTAGCTCATCATTGCCTCCAACATTTAGCAATGGAAACAGAAACAACTGAAGCAGAAAATCTATTTTCATTCTCCTTCCAGTTCATACTCAGGTGCCAGGTTTGAATTGTGCATCCAGTTACCAACAGCAAGTGTACAAAAAGTCATGGAGACTTTGACTGAAACAGTATTTAACTGAATGGGAGCAATAGATATTGGCATTTTTGAATTAACTGTGGTCCCTCAAGCCATTCTCCAAAGCTTTAAAAACTGTTGCTGCCTCTGCTGTCACAGTCATTCAGTTAGAAAATGCAGAAAAAACACAGGAGTTCCTTTGGATACATCTTTCCTGTACCTTTCCAAAAATTCAGAAAATGAAACTTTAGTGCAGTTTTTCCCTGTGGCATACAGAGAGGTCAGCAAAACAAATATGGGGCTTTTCTCTCTGTGTCTCTGTCTCTCTCTTCCCTTGCTTCTCTGAAATTTTATTCTATGAAAAATTCTTAAATGGAGGCTATTGAAGGCACTCTTTCCACCTCCCTGTCCTTCTAATCTACAACTCTCAGTTTCAGCAGTAGCCAGATTTCTTTTTAACAACTTTGGAAAAGAACATTTTTGCTTTTGATTCCAAACTTTCACAGTACCAGTATTTTCTTACCCCAATCTTCCACAAATAAATTTAAAAATGATCACAATGGTCTGCAGTTCTTTGCCAAAATGCTGGTTTATATTTGCAAGTCTAATGCTTGCAGAGAACACCATGAATCAATCAGTGCTCAGCTTGTATCTCTTTAGCTGATCAATAGAAGGCTACATAAAACTTTATTCAGTTAGTGCCTGGCCCTCTGGAATACTCATAATTGTGCAGTAATGCAAAGAAAAGAAAGAAAAGAAACACACATGCATGTAATGATTCTTGCTTTTCTATACTTGTGTTTATATATATTTCTCTGGAATTGGGAAGGAAATGTCAGGTAGATTTCTGAGAGCAGAAGATATATATGAACTGTAAATAATATAAACAAATTAACTGAATTCTCATCATCCCGAGCTGAAAATAAAAGCTTTGTACTTCCCCATGGTTCAGTATTGTTTTAAAGAGTCCATGGGATTTATGAAGGTGACAATTTGTCAACTATACAAATTTTCTCACAATTTGTACTATGGATACATATTGCTAAAGTAGTCAGATTCAGGAAGATACAAGTAATAGAAGATCCTGTTCCAGAAACATGTCACAAAAAATGTAAAGAAAAACAGAAGCTCTGTTGCAGCAATTTGACCCTCAGAATTAAAATTGTGGAGCCTGGCAAGAATGTCCTCAAATAGTAAATATACTATTCAGAAAAGTAGCAGAAATGCAGCTGAAAAGGAAGGGAGGAGGGAGGGAGTAAGTTCCAAAAGAGAGAACAATCCACTCTGAATCTAATCTATGCTATGGCAAAACATCCACTGGAAATTTCCTGATGGATCCGTTTGGCTTAACAATGTGGGATTTATACAAACTGAATGCACAGTCCTAAAATTTTGGTAGATATTCAGTACTTTCTATGACATCATCAGTCATTTGGAGATATTAAGACAGTTTTCTGGAGCTAAATCTTTATCAGATACTACGTATCGGTGATCCAAATCTGAAATGGGTTCTATAGTGACATAATCTAGAGCAGGGGTGTCAAACTTGTGGCCCGCAGGCTGGATACATCATATGCTGGCCATGCCCAACCCCATTTTAACAAAGGGGGGGGAAGAGTTGTGATACATCACATGGCGACAATGTGTCATCATGAGTTTGACATCCCTGATCTAAAGGAAAATCTTCCCTACTTATTCATTGGTTGTGTTTTACCAATGAACATAATTTGTGAGTTGGACTTTACATTTCGTCACATAGTTCACATGTGATTTTGTCAGCCCTTTGCAGTTCACCAGGTGAGAAATCATATGCCACAATAACAATTGAATTACAGTTTATTATTACATGACAAAATTCTGAAAGTCTGCAAGAGATTATGCTTCCTCTCTTTTATACCAAAAAGAATCAAGGCAGGGCAATTTTCTGTTTCTTTCTTACTTTCCAAGTCTAAGCTGGCCTTTACATAAGAATTGAATTTCTTCTTTAAAGCCAAATCTATATTCCTGTATGTTTTTCTTCAACAAGCAATCTGAATTTGGGGAATTAAAGGCACAAGAGTAAAATGACTTACTCAGCTAATTATCTACCCTTTCCCATTCTGCACATCACAAACTGTTTATGAAATGTCTCATGTGACCTAAAACATTCAAACCAAATTGTCCCACCTCTTTGCATTGCTAGAGCAGGCGTCTATTTATGCATCTGTTATTGTAGTACCATGTGGGGCTTCCCATATCACCATTGCACAAATTGATTTCATCTTCATGATAAGCAAGAACAATGCAAATGGATGGGTGTTGCCTTAGTGTGGTGTGCAAATGTGTGCAAATTTTCAACTGCATTGTATTTATTCATCTATTATATCTGCAGAAATCAAAGACATTCCATGGAACTCTCCCTCTATTTTATTTTAGCCTCGTACAGAAAAAAAAGAACATTCATCATGGTCATAAAATAACTCACAGTTTGCTAAATTTTCATGGATCCTTTAATCCAGATGTCTTCAAAGTTGGCAGCTTTAAGAGTTGTGGACTTCAACTCCCAGAATTCTCCCAGAGTCTGAAGTCCATAAGTCTTAAAGCTGCCAAGTTTGAAGACTTCTGCTTTAATCTGTTGCTGAAAATAATAATTCCCCTCTGCCTAATTTTAAATCCAAGTCTGATGACAAGCCCCAAAATTTGTTTGCTCTTCCCACAGGCTTACATGCCAATACTTTTAACAGGATCAGAGAAGAGAAGCAGTGAAAAATCAGATGAGCTTTGCATACAGTTAGAGATGCATTTTATCTCTTGCTTGTGATAAACATCAATCAGAGCCTTTGTGGCAGTTCATCTATGACTCTCCCACAATACTAGAAAACGCAACAGCAATTGAGAAAATGCTTTTGTTGATTCATTTGCATTATGGACAGTCTCTGAAACTCTTTGCATACCTGTAATTAGAAATGTTATTTCCAGAAAATTTGTGTCAATAGCATCTGGACCAGAAACAGAAGTCCTGCATTTTACACTCCTCTGTTTCCCATTCAGATATGGATGGCTTGCTGCAAATCAATCCTCAGGATTCAATCCATAATGTTTTCAGGACTTGCTTTCTTGCACTCAGTTAATGGCTTCCTTGTATATGAATTGTTAACACCAAACATTCTGTATACAATTACAGGATTCTCGGATATGTTTAAAAATGTATGCATCTGTGTATAGTCCACCTTGTTATGGGGAAGTAGTTTTGCAGTAAAGTAAAGTTAATGGGAATGTTATGACTATAACACTTGTTAAAAAGAAATGTACGATATTTGTGAAATGCAATATCATTGGATCTATCCAGAAGCTGAAAAAAGTACTTGACATTTATAAGCTTTATAAATGGGTTCTTGACCCAACTAAAACGTTCCACAAAAGCCATTTAAATAGCATTAAAAGTCTGCAGAGGAAGAAGAAATTTCTCCTCCTCCAGCTTCCAAATGAATGGCAAATTCTTGGGATGGTTAGAAAAGGCAAGATGATAAACATTGTAGGGTCAACACCCTACAGATATTGCTGTGTTAAAAAAAATCTAGAGTTTCTACTGTTCAGAGTTTCTCTGACTGGCTGGGCCAGATAATGTGGCATGCTTTAGAAAATTCTGGGGGGAAATTCAGGCTGCACTTCCACTAACCTAAGATACTACTTAGGTTTGCTGTTTTGCCATTACCTTGGAAAAAATTAACCTTTACCAGTTCTACTAGAAACTAGTATCATCTTTATCTGTCAGTTCAATGTTTTGATCAGAACTAGCAGAAAAATGAATGGGAATTTCTTACATCTGTAGCAGAAGATGGGCAATCTCTTCCATTGACAGGAATACTATTGCTAATAATTCCATATCCAAAAACAGATTAAGATTGACCAGAAGTTGTCTATATGATAGGTGATTGTATAAATGTTTTAAATAAACAAATAGGTTTCTATGGCCGATCTCCCACAGTACCATAGTCACATCTTACCGGTATTCGATATGGCCAAGAAAGTGGCTCTTTGTTTTCCTCTAGTGGTAGACCAGAATTATTGCAAATCTAGTAGCCCTGATCTTATTCAAATATTCAAATTAAAAACTTTCAAATTATATTATGGAATCAGCTATGCTCCTCGCATTCACCTTGCTCAGATCTGTAAATTATAGTCTGAGTCTTGCTATAAATATGAGCTATACTTCAACCATTTGTTCAAGTAATTGGAATCATATTTGCTACATGATTGAGCATATGGACATTATAATCACAGGGTAGTCACCGTTGAGCACATGCAGGATGCAGGATGGTGTTAAAGAAAGAATAATTCTTCACTCCAAAGAACTATGGTTGCTATCCATAAAACTAGTAGTAAGTAGTCACCCACTTATTTGTCCTATATATGAAACAAACAGAAGGTAAAAAGTTATATTAATGTAGTTACTTATCAAGCACATCTAAATTATATTAAAGTAAACAGAATATCTTTACAATCTCCAAGGAATATGACAACCTTTGAGCATCCCTAATGTTTTGAAATTGAAAGTTGAAAAATTTGCCCTAATATCCATTAATAGCTGGCTATAATATTATTATAATGTTGTTTAAATGCACTACTAGGCCAGTCATGGATTGTGAAAGTGTTAACTTCATTGCAAGTAATTATTTGATGTTACATAACATGCTAGATTAATTCATTGGTTATATATTTAGCCTGTGTAGCGTAGAGGGCTAATGCCTCCTACTAAAGGCAGCAATTAACACCAGCTGCCTGTAATTTCTGTGAGTTCAATCCTAGCCAGGCTCAAGGTCGACTCAGCCTTCCATCCTTTCTAAGGTGGGTAAATTGAGGACCCAGTTTGTGGGGGCAATAAGCTGACTTTGTATAAATATAAATATACAAAAGTATGAAGGCTATTGCTTAACGCATTGTAAGCCACCCTGAGTCTCCGGAGAAGGGCGGCATATAAATCAAATTAAAAAAACACCGCCCTGAGTCCGTAAGGAGAAGGGCGGTATATAAATCCAATAAATAATAATAATAATAATAATATTAATCTTCTTCTGAATATGAAGCATTTTTAATAAGACCATTTTTCTTCCAGATCGTTTTATCATTAAGATGCTTTCTATTTCCCATAAATACATGTATATTATGTTTACATGTATAAAATGTAATTATGTTACATGTATAAAATACATGTATATTACTATTCAGATTGCCTATTCTGTTTGGTGATATTCATATTTAATCCCATTTTATGTACTTTATCATGAGAATATTGGAGTTCACAACATGTGCGTGGCAATGCTAATACAAATGTTATGCTCTGCAGATATAATTTATGTATATACTGTTGTTATTGTCTGGTCCCATCTAGTGGCCAGGGCCAAGTACCAATCTGTATTGTTTGGAAGCTGACCAGGCTCTTTAAGGGTCATCTACCCATAAACCCTCCCTTCCAAAACAAGTGCATCCTCGGAAGCCAGACATCATTTCTTCTAGTATTCGGGAGGAAACATAAGCACCAGAAGAATCCAGCCTAATCCATGGTGCACGTCAGAGGTGGGTTCTACTTACCTTTCTACCGGTTTGCAATGGGGCCACACGCACGCTCTTATGTGCATGCTCAGAAGCTGATGATGTTGGAGTTAGTGGGCAGAGCCTCCCTCCAGTTTTACAACCGGTGTGAACCGGGACAACCCACCACTGGCACACATTCATTTGAGGACAAAAATACACATTCCCTATACAAAGCATCGCTAGTGCGATTTAGATTTATCTGTATTTGTTAATTGCTATGCCCACCATCAACTCAACACTACTTATTTTGTATTTGGGCTCTTATTCTATGTATTTCTATTTTCCCAGTTTCCCATTTTCAACCATCCTTTTCCTTTAATAAAATATCCAGATATACGCAGAAAGTTTGTTTTCTTGGAGGATTGGGAGTTTAGCTGCGTGTCAAGCTGCACATAGAGTAACATGTAGTGAGGATAGAACATCAAATATGATTTCACTATATATATAAATATATTTCACTATAGATGAGAAGCATTATTTCTAATAATAATCCCATCCATAGCCATCTCCATCTTGGCTAGCCACCGTGAGAGGGTAGCTTGTATGTGTACCCTCTGAGTTTGTCGAAATGGCACAAGACTCCTTCCATTGTCGTGAGAGGACAGTGGAATCCAGCTTACCCACTTCAAGTTGTCTGCTTCCTTGTTCCAGGACTTTTTAGAACTTCCTATGGGACCCTGGCCAGATGTCATCTCCATCTTTTCGGTCTTTGGATGTACTCAGCAGCTGAGCTTCTTGTGCTGCGAGACTCCCTCCTCTCACAGGCTTGGCCTTCCATACTATCAAGGGCCTACCTTGATGATGGCTTTTGGGTGGGGTGTTTTGAGGTGGGGGGGTCCTTACAGATCAGGGAGCCCACGTGTTGGACAGTGCCAGTGGGGATGGGGGCGTGGACAGAGAACAGTGGACCGACGGTCATTCTATCACTGTGGTGGTTGGGAGGTGTGGTGGTGGAGGGTACTGAGGGCGTTTAGACATTGGAGGGGCACATCCCTGCTGCTTGCAGCAGGTTCAGTGCTCTGACCCCCTTGGTTCTGCTTGTATCCCTAGGGGGCTAGGAGTGTGGAACCCGGGACTCCGGCTGGTGTATGTTAATGCCAGGTCCATTGTTAATAAGGCTCCCCTTGTATGAGATCTGATCGACAAGGGGTGTGTGGACCTGGCTTGTATCACTGAGACCTGGTTGGACTTGGAGGAGAGTTTCCCCTCTCTGATTCCCCTCTCAGGCTTCCAGGTACTGCACCAGCCGCGACTCCACAGGAGGGATGGGTTGTGGCGGTTTTTATTAGGGAAGGTCTTAGACCTAGGGAGGTCACTGTCCCTCAGATAGGCAGGTGTGAATCACTTCTGTTGAAATGGGACCCTGAAGTGTGGTTGGCTCTGTTGATTATGTACTTGTCTCCCAGCTGCGTATCCTCAGTCCTGCCCACAGTGCTCGAAGTCTTAGTTGAACTGACGGTTGAGCTCCCCAACCTGATGGTTGTGGGAGATTTTAATCTCCCATCAGCCGGTGAGACTTCTGAGTTGGTTCGGGAGTTCATGGCCTTCATGACAGCCATGGACCTGACTCAAGTCATACAGGGCCCTACTCACAGTGGCGGGCACACACTCAACCTGATTTTTGTCTCTGTACAGTGGATAAATGCTCGGGGTAGGGGTGAACTTTCTATTCAACCTCTGTCATGGACCGACCATTCCCTTCTTAAGCTAGACTTTCTGTCCGTCAACCCCCATCACTGGGAGGCGCCTGATGGACCCTGATAGGTTCCTGACGGAACTTGGGACATTTCCCACTGACCTAGCCAGTGACTCACCATAGCCCTGGTGGATGCCTGGGAACGGGCTGCCATTGGGACACTGTATCAAATCGCCCCTTTGTGGCCTCTCTGCTGACAGGAATCCTGGGCAGCTCCATGGTTTTCCAAGGAACTACATGAGATGAAGCATTGGAAGAGACGCCTGGAGGGCTGTTGGAGATCTTCCTGCTCCGAATCCAATCGAGCACAGCTAAGAACCCATATTAGGTCTTATCTTGTGGCAATGGAAGCAGCAAAATGGGACTATTTTTCTAGTCTCATTTTTTTGCAGAAAATCACCCAGCGACCTTGTTCTTAGTGACCCACTCCTTCCTCAATCAAGGAACGAGGGAGGAACCCTTACAAGGCAGCGCTGAGGGCTTTGCACGGTTTCTACAAGACAAAGTCGCTCAGATCCATATGGGTTTAGACTCTGACTGAGCAGGATCCAACGAGGAAGTGGGAGCTAGTCCTAAAGGTAACATCTGGGTTGACTTTGACCTTGTTTCCATTGACAAAGTGGACAGGATTGGGGGTAGATTGGGGGCCTCCACATGTTTGTTGGACCCTTGTCCCTCCTGGCTTGTTATGGCAACCAGAGAGGTGAGTGGACACTGGATCCAGGTGATTATCAATGCTTCTTTGAGGAATGGGGTGTTCCCACTTTACTTGAGGAGGTAGTGGTCCAACCCCTCCTCAAGAAGCCTGCTCTGGATCCAGCCTCCTTGAACAACTTTCATCCCATCTCCAACCTTCCAACCTTTATAGTGAAGGTTGTTGACTCTGTGCTGGCATACCAACTTCCACAATTTCTGGATGAAACTGATTATCTGGACCAGTACCAATCAGGCTTCAGGTGTGGGCACAGCACAGAAATGGTGTTCGTCGCTCTGGTGAATGATCTCTGGCAGGCCCGGGATAGGGGGTTTTCCTCCATTCTGGTGCTACTTGACCTCTCAGCAACTTTTGATATCATCGACCATGGTATCCTACTGCGATGGCTCCGGGGGATGGGGGTTGGAGGCACTGTTTTACGGTGATTCTCCTCCCATCTCTCGGGCCATATGCAGTTTGTCTGGGCAGGGGGTCAGAGATCCTCCCTGAGGCCCCTCACTTGTGGGGTGCTGCAAGGGTCGGTTCTCTCCCCCCTGCTCTTTAACATCTATATGAAGCTGCTGGGTGAGATTGTTTGTAGTTTTGGGGTGGGGTATCATCAGTATGCTGATGATACCCAGCTCTACATCTCCACCCAGGGATGCCCTTTCTGTGATGTCCCAGTGCCTGGAGTCGGTATGGGTCTGGATGGGTAGAAACAGGCTCAGACTCAACCCCAAGACTGAGAGCTGTGGATACCGGCATCTCCTGATCTAGTTGCCCCATCACTTCAGATAGGAGGGGAGTCTCTGGCTCCCTCTAAAGGGTTTGTAATCTTGGCATCCTCCCCGATTCTTGGCTGTCCTTGGTGGATCATCTGACAGCCGTGACAGGGGGGGCTTTTGCACAGGTTTGCCTGGTGCACCAGTTACACCCTTTCCTAGACAGGGATGCCCTCCGTACAGTCACTCATGCTCTCATCATTTCTCACCTGGATTAATGCAATGCCCTCTACATGGGACTGCCCTTGGGATGCACCCGGAGGCTCCAGCTGGTCCAGAATGCGGCCACACGGATTGTTACGGGAGCTTCTCCTTACTCCCATGTGACACCTCTCCTGCGTGAGCTGCACTGGCTGCCGGTTATTATTTGGATTCGCTTCAAGGTGCTGGTTCTTACCTATAAAGCCCTACATGGCATGGGCCCAGGATACTTGCAGGACCACCTCCTACCGGCCTTCCACTGCCCTGTGCGGTCACATAGGGCTGCCCTCCTCCGGGTACCATTGGCCAGACAATGTCGGCCCGTGGCCCCCAGGATGAGGGCATTCTCAGTGGCCACACCGACCCTCTGGAATGAATTACCCATCGAGCTCTGGTTGGCCCCTGACCTCTGCACTTTCTGCACCGACCTGAAGACATGGCTGTTTCAGCAATTTCCCTGATCTGCTATGAGATTTTATTTTGTTTGGGGGTTTTAGATTGGCTGATTTTAGGATTTTCTATTGTTATATGTTTTTATTTCTGTGTGCCATCCTGAGTCCTACGGGAGAAGGGCGACATATAAATTTAATAAAATAAATAAATAAATAATGCAGATCATTTAAATCAAGCAGCATTTATCTAAAACAAACAAACCAACAAATAAATAAATAATGCAGATCATTTTAAGTCAAGCAGCATTTATCTAAAACATTTTTCTCTCTCTGTCTGCTAGACATTCCCTTTCCCATATTTTCCTACTTTATGCAACCTTTCAAAACAATAAAGCATATGACTAAACATTACTAATTCTTTTTCTACAGGAAAAATAAAGCTTCTTCCTTCTATTAAGTCTGATCAGCTTTATACATACCATGTTTCCCAAAAATAAGACCCTATCTTATATCTTTTTGAACCCTGAAATAAACGCTTAGCCTTATTGCCATGCACTCAAAAGCCTGATTGAGATGATGATGATGATGATGATGATTATGATGGTGATGATGATGATGATGATGATTAGATTTATATGCCGTCCTTCCGGAGACTCAGGGCGGCTTACAATGTGTTAAGCAATAGCCTTTATACTTTTGTATATTTTATACAAAGTCAGTTTATTGCCCCCACAAACTGGGTCCTCAATTTACCTATCTTAGAAAGGATGGAAGGCTAAATCAACCTTGAGCCTGGTGAGATTCGAACTTGCAATAATTGCAGACAGCTGAATGTTAATAACAGGCTTTTAGTCTGTTGAGCTATCCAGGCTCTTATCAGGGGATGTCTTATTTTGGGGAAAACATGGTAGCTATTTCTATAATCTTAACCATTTAAGATTAAGTAAGGGCATAGTTACAGTGGTTGGGAATCTCTTTCAGACTGACAGGAGCTGTTTTTCTATCTAGAGCCTGCTTCAGAGTCCATCTGCAACACGCAGACATCTGTCCCATTGCTCATCTTTCTTGGGTGATTTTTGGACAGCATTCATGTTCATTTCAGGAGTCAACAACAACCAGTGTCTAGAATGTATTTTGGGTTACCAGCCATCATCCTTTTCCATTCCTCAGCCTCTCTTTATGTGTCTATCAGATCTGTCTTTGTCTTACAGCAGGCCTATTTTCCTTTACAGTAAGAAAATGCATGTCTCTTATCTGAACTTTAGGCTGTCAAATACAACAGTATATATAAACAGCAAGTCCATATGACAGAATTGTAGAGCGCTTAGCACCTAATGTACTCACACATTTCCTGTTCATAAACAATCACACTTTTTTTTTGTAATGTGTTAAGAAGTCACACCTGAAAAGGGTTTCCAGGTGGAAATCAATTCTCACACCTGGAAAGCAAAGCTTTATCAGCCTGATTATAGCATCTAACTTCTTGAGTCACCAGCAAACAAAGATTTCTAAACCACATTGTTTAGCAGCATCATTTAGATGAAATAGCAGGTGATTTATTTTTATTGACTCAAGGGTTAATAGGAAATGATAAACATTATCACAGAACTTAATCACGAGCAACTTGTTAAGAGGAAGATAACTCTGCTTGACTTAAAATGATCTTTCACTTTGTATTAGATCTTAAGAAAAATCTTTAAAAATTGGCCAAAGGGTCAAATTTAATACTTAAATTTGCATTTATACTTAAAAGCATCAATGCATTTTTTTAAAAAAAGAAAATATATAAATTGAATAAAAATAAGCACAGGGACGTGCCTAAATGCTAGCTATTACTTGGATACTCATTTCCTGTAATATTTGTTAGATTTTAGTATTATTTAAAATAAGAAATGAACTGCATAGTCTATTTTCAGTAAATAGAGAACAGAGAAGAATTGGAAATCCTTTATAACTAGGTAGGGATTCACAGGACATGATGATTTTATATTCTCTTTGAAGGACAGAATTGCAGTCTGGAAAAACTTGTACTTTCAAAGAGTCTAATGTTTCTGTAAGAAGGATTTTTTAATTTAAAAAATAGAAAAGAACTCTTGGCTAACTCATAAGGCTCAAATCTAAAAGTAAGGGCAATCTGCGGCCATTTCAATCACAGATTTTTTTTTCCTCTCCTTCAAAAGGACAGACCACTAGCTGAAATTTATTTGATTAACATTCATTTTGCATAGGATCAGCTGGAAATGAAACACTCAAATTCTCTCCAACGAGAATTCTCATAAAATTTCATTTTAATTGCTATCAGGAACTCCATTTTCTTCCGGAGTTGTAATTTGCATCACAGTAGGCTATTTTTTACCAGTAAAGGATAGAGCATAAATGGGGAAATATGCCACCATTACCCCTGAAATCTTGGTTGCTCCTATGGATTATTAAAAGTGAGATACCTAAGCATGATTATGTTTATTCTTTAGATACATAAATGACAATCGTAAAAGACACAGAAAAGATGTTTGGGGCCACAGCTTAGCCATGCCTATATTAAAGTGTGGAAAAGATCCAACTCACAATGTTTATGCTTTTGCTTCAAAGAAATAGAAAGTAGCCTTCATTTATTTACTCATTTGAACACTTGCTTGCTTAAAAAAGAATTTATTTTTTATTATGAATATATTAAAGCTCTAATTTAAGTTCACAATAACATAAGGAAATGTGTTTCTATTGCTGTGTGAGACAAAATCAAAGGCTTTTTTGTTTTGAGGTAACATGGGTAATGCAAAATAAATTATTCTAAGTGTTGTTACTGAAAAACCCACATAGAAGGAAGACTATGTTTTCTAAGAACTGGAAGGATGGCCAGAAGCAGATGGCCATATTGCCTTGCTCAGTTGTTTCAAATGGGGAATTTCACATGAACATTAAATAAAGCAACATTAGCTTCTTAATTTTAGTATCATATTAAACACACACACTTTGATAAAAATTAGTGGATTAAATTCAAAGAGGATAAAAGCAGAAAATACTGGCTTTCTAGGACAAAGATGTACAACCTGAAATTTCAGGGCAAAAGTTCCCAACAAATTCTCACTTTTAATGTGACAGAATATAAATTATCTTCATCGCAGGATTCTCCAAAAGGTTCCCCAGTATTGTTCTATTCAGGATAGGAGCTAGGGATCAAACTCTGCCTAGGCAAATTGTTTCTCACAGACCATATATCTGCCTTGGAATTCCAGCTTTTTGAATCAGTTTCAGATATGAAAAATGTCACTGCTTTATACAGAGGTATCCACTGAATTACTCAAGAGACTCCAGGGTTGATGTCTTATAGAAATACTAATGACATCAGATAGAAAATGATTTATACTAAACATTTAACATTTTTAGTGCAACATATATTCTTTCCAAGGGCTGATCTCAATGGAAAGCACTTAGGCAACAAAAATGCATATGCATGCTTGTATCTGTATGTATACATATATATGTTAAAAGGAACACATCATATAATGAGACAAAAATGTTTAAAAAAATCTCTACTTTTTTATAGCTATACACTTGAAGTTCTGCTTTGTCATCTAATAACCAATATAAATTCATCCTCCAGCATGTACATAGTTAGCATCATCTGCCTACTGACCAAATGCTTTTATTGTGCTGATGATTGACCTACTGTTGTTTTGTGCTTTTGAGTTAGTCCTGGTAATGGCTTGAACTAATCCTTGCAAGGTGTTTAACAAGGTTTTTCCAGAAGGGTTTGACACTGCCTCCTTTCTAGGGCTGAGTGAATGACTGATCCAAGATAACCTAGTTGTCTTTATGCCTAATGCAGGACTAGAATCCATGATCTCCCAGTTTCTAGCATGGTGCCTCAACCTACTACAGAAAACTGACTCTCTGATTCATTAAAAGGTAAAGGTTCCCTCGCACATATGTGCTAGTCATTATTGACTCTAGGGGGCAGTGCTCATCTCCATTTCAAAGCCAAAGAGCCAATGCTGTCTGAAGATGTCTTCGTGGTCATGTGGCCGGCATGACTAAACATCAAAGGTGCATGAAACACTGTTACCTTCCCACCAAAGGTGGTCCCTATTTTTCTACTTGCATTTTTTACATGCTTTCGAACTGCTAGGTTGGCAGAAGCTTGGATAAGTAACGGGAACTCACTAGGGATTCGAACTGCTGTACTACTGACCTTTCGATCGACAAGCTCAGTGTCTTAGCCACTGACCCACCACATCATTACATTCATTACATGCCATCAAATACTGTAGTTTTCAACTTCTAGCGATCACATTGATATATTTCCGTAACAATCTATTTCTTACTTGGTCCTTCAAGAAGTGGTGATTTTCCCCCTGTTCATGAAACCTTAGCTGGACTCAACATTTTGTTCTGTTCCAATCTTCTATTTTAGAAGGTAGGCAGATTGCACACTCATACTCACACTCATTCTGAAAGAAACATATTATCTGGACCATTTATTATCAGGATTCAGGTGGAGATGCAGTATAAAGGCAGACTAGTACTGGTGTCACACTGGTTCTGGTGAGATAGTTTTGGGCCATATTGAGATGCAAATTCAGTTTTGATGAGACTCCTTTATAGTTAGCTCTTTGGGGAAAAATCTTAGAAAATTGGTGGTAAATCATTATTTTGGAAAGTTTGGGCAGAAACCGGATTAAGACTTCAAATTAATTGTTATATAATAACTGAATTTAGGATTTTTTTTTTCCATTTTCAGATTGAATTTAAATTTCATATAATAAATTCATGTAATTTTTTTTTCCATTTTTCCAATTAACCTTGGAGGTCTTCTAGTCCAATCCCTTGTTCAAGCAGAACAATCTTGCCTCCTCCCATGAGACACCTGGATCCAACACATTTAATGTTTAGGAAAACACTAAAAAAAAAAATTCACATCCAATGTGAAAGTTTTGTTTCCTGTCTATTGAACGCCTCCAGAAATTATAGTAAGGACTAATTATCGCCATGCTGCTGGAGATGTATTTTAAAAGTAACCTAATGTGGGCTTGTCCTACTCTTGCTATATTTTGTTTCAAATGTATAGAATTGTCAATATGGGTTTGGACAATTGGCAAACACAATCTAGACATACAACTTGCTGTGAGGAATTAACAATGGTCTAGTCACCTCTGGGGGAGCAGACATAACATTATAGCAGAGAATTGGCACCAAGAGGACTAACACTGGATGCCAAAATCTTTCTGGATGACAAAAGTACTGTAACGTCTTCCAACTTGATCCCCAGACAGCTGTTCCCCATAAGCAAACTGCAGATACAGACATTTCTGTGGCACGCCTGTGAGTTGAGTGGCTAGGGAGCATAAGATTCCATTCACATTTGCATCTACGGTGCAGCCTTTAATGACAATATGATCTGCTGTCCCATTTCTTAGACACATTTTTAAACAATTATTTTATAACTTGAATCATGTTGATATTGCCACAGCAGACAAGTTTTGTTGGGTTCGGGTTTTTTTAGTCTTTTTGGGGGTTATAAAAATAGCCAACTGACTTTGATCTCCTATGGGAAAGTTCTTTTGCTTCCATTTAAAAGATTGGAGACAATTAGTGGAATTTACATAATAAGAGATAGTTTCTTAAAGATGAATATACAATTCAAACCAGAGCTTTTCTTTTAGGACCGATGGATAAACAGATGGGGGAAAAACTTTGTTTTTATATCTGACAATTGCAGCAAGACTATTATATGCACAACTTTACCCACAAGGAGGAATGAATAGTTAAGATGATGAAGTTTGCCAAGATGGCCAAATTGATTACTTTGAGACAGCATATTACCTAATTGTAATGCTGATTGGAAACCCTTTATTGACAGTTTACATGAAACTAAACAAATGAAATTGTGGTTTAATGATTAAAAAAACTATATTACAGGAAAAAGGTAAGCAATGTAACAACTGTAGACTAAGAATTTAATTTGCATTTATACTTATAACCACTATAAAAAAAATAGGAAACAATTTCTTTATATTTCTCTTTTTTTCTGTTTTCTAAATACTTGTTTCTGTTCTTTTTTATTTTTTTATTCTAAATAAGTTTGTATTATTTTTTTAATTTTTTATCATAAAATTTTAATAAAATTATATAAAAAAGATGGATGTCTCCACCATGCATAGGAAGTAAGGACAAAAATAACTATGTTACATTGAGAAGCTGAATTTACACATGACTTATGACAGAAGGTTGCTGATATATGAAGTTTGTCAACATCTAAATCATTCATTTTTTGACAGAGGAAAAGTGTGTCTTTCTCTTCTAGATGTTAGCCACATTATATATACCATGTGTTCCCAAAAATAAGACCCTGTCTTATATTTTTTTTGAACTCTGAAATAAGTGCTTGGCCTTATTTTCGGTGTATTATTACTTTGGGGCATTACTTTGGAGCAAGATGGGGCTCCTCTTGCCATCTTACCTGATTTTCACCTCTGTTTCCCTAACCCTAACCAGAGAAAATGGTGGGGACAGGCTGTACATGTGTTTAAATATTTTTGAGGAGGTTTTATTTTTGGGGAGGGCTTATTTTGAGGGGGCTTATTTTAGCAAATGTACTTAAAAGCCCGATTGGGAGGAACCGGAAGCGTCACAGCAAGACTGGCTGGAAAATAGTGAAGCTCCAACAAGCTTCGCGAAAATCCAGCCAGAAAAATTGCTGTCGGGGGGTCTTCGGACAGGAACCATCTTGAGGAACCAAGAGGAACAGGCAAATTCCTTGAAGGGTCAGAGGCAGCTCTTTGATCAAGCAGTGGGGGTGGTGGCCATTAAAACGACCATTCTAAGCTGGGGCAACGAGACTAAGATTTGTGCAGGAGCAATGTTTGAATAGAGTATTATAACTGAATAAGTGATTTAGCCAACTTAAAGGTAAAAAGAATTTTTTTAAAAAAGCTTAAAAGAGTCCTTGTGTAAAATAAGTGGCTAATTAGCACTTGGAAATTTTAATTGGAGGCAAAAGAACAAAGAGGAAGTTAAAAGACTAAAGCCCAAAAAAGAATTTTTTCTACTTGGACTCAAAAGTTAATTTGAAGGAATTAGAAATAATACAAGAAAAAGAAAACTGAGAGAAAGCATTTTTAACAATAAAAGAAAAAGAAATCAAAGAGAAAGTACTTTCTAGGTGGATTTAAAGGTGATACTTTGTTGCTTGGGGATTAGTGGATTGGTGAGAGACATCTGCTGATGGAAAGAAAGCACTACAACAAACACTTTAAACATTGAAGGAACAGTAAGAATTTTGACTACCATGGGAAATTTTAAGGAGTACTTGTTTAAACAGCTGGATTCCAACTTTGAAAAGAAGTGAAAAAGAACAAAGCCTTAAACTGGAATGGTCTAGACAATATTGGAATTGAAATTATTTGGAAATTATTTGAAAAAAAGAGACACTATATGGGCTTCAATTTTAATTACATATAAATTAAAAAAATTTTTTTGAATTGACAATATGGAATATTGAGAATATGAGGAACTAATGGAAATGCTTAAGAAGGTGCATGAAGCATTTAAGAGTGATAAAGAAGCGGAAATCTTGTTAGAATATGAAAAAAAGAAAAAGAGAATATAAATGTGAAGCAAGAACATAATGTTAAAGGGAAAATAATTGAAGATGAAAAAAATAGATAATTACACTGGGATTGACAGTGGAAAAGACAGTGGAAAAAGTAGAAAGGGTCAATGTCACCCAAAAAAGAAAGGAAGAGAAGGAAATGCGAAAAGACTGAGGTGGAAAATTAAAAGGGTAACAGTCTTAAAAATGAGAGAAAGAATTCAGGGGAAAAGATACAGTAAATACAAAAAGAAAAAGAAGAAAATAAGAGAATAGGTGAAAGGTAGAAAAAGATTAAAAAGTGGAATTTTAGAGAGACCAAAAGAAAATGGGTAAAAGGGGAAGAACAATGGAGAGAAGGAAAGAAATAAAAAAATTATTAGCTGATTAAAAGGAAATGTCCTAGTAGTAGAAATTGTATGTAAGAAGCAAACAAGAAGTATATTGTTTATAAAGTGGATCAGCAGATGTAATATGAAATGTAGATTAGTTTAAATATGAAAATAATTGAAATTAAGATATAAAATTGAAATGCTCATAAATGACACATGTAAGAAATAAAAAGAAATATATTGTTTATTGTAAAATGGATTAGCAGAAGCAATATGAAATGAAGATTGGTTTATATGTGAAAATAACTGAAATTAAGATATAAAATTGAAATGCTAGTAACTGAGGAAAATAATTAAATAATGTTGGAATAAGAAATTAGGAACTAAGGAAAATAAGAGGTGGAAGGTTAATTAAATTAAAAGGTTTTAATGTAAAAATGGAATAAGCTGAAATACATTGTTAATTAAAAAATGTGATGGGGACTTTAAAAAATATCGTTAATAAATGGAGAAAAAATAAGGGTTCCCATGATACCATTGTGGAAAATATTGAATGGAAAATGAATATATCAATGGGGAGAGAATAGAAGGAGGAATAGAGGGAAGAAGGAGAAGAGAGGAAGGAGAGAGAGAGGAATAGAAGAAAGGGAAAAGGAAAAGAAGAAAGGGAGGAGAAATAAGAGTAGGAGAGAAGGTTAGAAAGGGAGGAAGCAAGGAGGAGGGGGAAAGGAAGGGGAAGTAGAGAAGGAGTAGGAGAGGACGAAAGAAGAAAGTAGAAAAGGGTAGAAGAAGGAAGGGAAGGGAGAGAGGAGAAGGAGAAGAAGAATTGTTGTAAAACAAGGGAAATGAAATGGTAGAAAGGCAACCCCGAGCATATTCAAATTTATTAGGATGAAGAACGAATCAATATGAAAGTTAAAAGAAAATATATATGATTAACAATGGATAAGATAACTAATTGAAATAATGTTAAGAAACTAGGATTTGAGGGTGAATGGTGATGATGTTTCTATAATAAGTATAGAAGTATTAAGAAAAGATAAAAAATATGGAAAAAGAATATTTTGGCAAAAAATGTAACTATGTAAAATGAAATTGGATATGATATCGCCAAAACTCTGGTCATAAAAGATGTGTGTCTGTCTGTGTGAGAGAGAAAAATGGATAAAACTTGATTCAAAAAAAAAAGCCCAATTTAGCTTATTATCGGGGGCTGTTTTATTTTAGGGAAAACAGGGTAGATTTTATTCATTTATACATTTATATGTTAATTTCAAATTCATATCATAGGATTTTTACTAAGTGTCTAAATTTAAAACATGGATTTAGAATTTGTATTTTAGACGGCCATTTATAAAGATATCATTGCTGCTGATATTGTGTTTTATAAAGGAAAACAGCATTACAAAACTGTTGTTGGCTTCAAATAAATCTGCAAAGAAAAATGTGTAATTCATGCACAGGAAGCATAAAAATAAACTTCATGTGACATTCCTTGTACATTTATCTGTCTGTTTAATATAGGTCAATCAATATTTCACTAGTATTTCAACAAAAGGGTGTTTGGGTTTGTAATAATTCCTGTTTGCAATCATCCCTTTTCAAAAATAACTATGAAGCAATAGGAATGGAAACTTGGGTAGACTGTAATTCTCAAAAGACTGAAACAGTCATTTTAAAAATGATATTCTCATATAATGTTACTGTATAATCTACTAGCTTTTGCTCTGATTACAATTAAGATTTTTTTTTTTCCTCTTTAATAATCTTCAATCAAGTTTCACAGTTTAAAAGCATTCAGGTTTATATCTGAAAAAGAATATATTAATGTTTTCAAAGTCAATCACTTTTAAAAGCAATGTAAATTGAAATGCACATTAAGGACTATCAGAATAATACCTAAAATGCTTCTACTTTTCAGTAAAAATAACAATAGCACTTAGATTTATATACCGCTTCACAGAACTTTACAGGCTTCTCTGAGCGGTTTATAGAATCAGCATATTGTCCCAACAATCTGGGTTCTCAATTTACCCACCTTGGAAGGATGGAAGGCTGAGTCAACCTTGAGCTGGTGAGAATTGAATTGCCGAACTGCAGCCTGCAGTCAGCAGAAATAGCCAACAGTACTGCACTCTAACCACCATGTGCCACCATGGTAAGTAAGAATGTTACTGAATTTATATATTAATCCAGGGGGGAAAAAAAACAGTTCCAAAAATTTCATCTAATTCATTCACAATAACTGACATATGGAAAGCAGATATAAAATGTAAGCATATTTTGAAACAAGAAATTATGATAAATTTGAAAAATAATGCTATCCACCAAAATGGACAAGTTGCTAAATCTAAATGGCAAATAATATATTCCACATCTTCATTCAAATGCTTGCTTTTCTCTACCAGACTTCAGTGCTTCTAACTTCATGGGTAGGATGCCTCCATTGGGCCATAGCATCTATGCATTTTTGCATTGTCAGAAGCATAGAACAAACTAAATGTAAATCTACAACACTGAACACAAGTAATTTGAGAAATACTTTGCTTCTTGTCTCTTAGCTCTTTTTTCTCTATTTTCCAGTCGCAGATGGTAAACCAGGGGCTAAGGCAGTATTGTTGTTTTTTTAACTCTCTTTTACCAATCTTGATTAGCGATTTATGAGTACTTTCCTGCCATCCTCACCGCACAGGCACTTTTAAAAAATCTCTACAGAAACAAATGCTGGGAAACTGGGAGACAAAAATGGAAGGACACTGTCTGACTACAATTTTGTGCTCCCCTTTTGGAACTGGACAGAGGATAATTTTGCACCTAAGCAGATCATAACTTATGGACATAGTGACAAGGATAATCAAAAGGCTCAGTTTGTCAGTTTTTCTGGTAAACAGTACAATGGCTACATTAAGGCTTTGTTAGGCTTAAATCACTCTTTGAGCAAACTAGTTTCCATTCCTGGTAGTCAACTTTGCAGCCATCAGTTGATCACATGATCTTTGCAGCTCAGATCTAATATTCCACAGAATACTAGGTGTTGCTTTTAACTCATATGCAACTCAGAGTTAGTTCAATGGTAAATCCTCTGTGACCTTATTTTTGCCATGCCAATCATTCTTCAAGCTATATGGGATACAGAAAGGTAAAGGTTCCCCTCACACATATGTGCTAGTCATTCCCGACTCTAAGGGGCAGTGTTCATCTTTGTTTCAAAGCCAAAGAGCCAGTGCCAAAGATGTCTCTGTGGTCATGTGGCCAGACTAAATGCCAAAGGTACACACAACGCTGTTACCTTCCCACCAAAGGTGGTCCCTTTTTTCTACTTGCATTTTTTATGTGTTTTTGAAATGCTAGGTTGGCAGAAGCTGGGACAAGTAATGGGAGCTCACCCTAGGGATGAACTAGGGATTCAAACCGCTGAACTGAAGACCTTTCGATCAACAAGCACAGTGTCTTAGCCACTAAGCCACCACCTCCCTTGGTATACAGTAGCGATCTCTTAATATTTGAGCTCCTGGTTTTCTTAAAAAATTAATTGTATCCATCTTTATTATTTTACAAATAACCCAAGGCGGTGAACATTTCCAATATAGCTTCCTCCTCCTATTTACATTACAACTACAATCCTGTGAGGTGGGATAAACTGAGAGACAGTGATTGGCCCAGAGAACTATAAAAGTGCTATAAGTTCTTGATTTTATATTTTATTATTTGCTCTTTCAAGCTCTTTGTGCTTCTTTCTATTTTTTCCTACCCATTGTTTTTAAGGAATATTATTTTCAATTATTGTTCCTGTTAAAGTTAACAATATATATTTAGTTCTATTGGCTTACCATATTGCATAACAAACAGACCATTATTTGGCAGTCTAATTATTCTAAAGCCTCTTGTCTGAAATAATTATGTATATAGCCCAAAGTCATTAATTCAACTTTATTCCAATGAAACCTAAAAATAAATTAGGACATCATATATTTCAATTTAATTTGGAATCCATGATATGAAAGTGTTAATTTAGGGTAAATATTAAGTGATTCAAACCTATCTCAGAGATTACTTTGCTTTTCTTAGCTATAAATTGCTGCCCTTTTCACGATTCTGTGTCTCAGGCCCATTTAAATTACCATTATCAATTGCTATAATATATGGCTGAATGAAAGAATACTAAAGCTTTCTGAAATATATATTTTATTGTTTTCAGATGATTGTAAAAAGATTGTGCAATGTCATTATTTAATGGGAACAAGCCAAAGTACCTACTCGGGTATTTTTAAAAGGGGAGATATATGTTTCAACTTATCTGTCCTGCCAGAAGACTATTGAAGAACGTATGAGCTGTTGACAATACATTCTACTTTAAAGCCTTCAGTAATGAAAGACTGAGCATTTTTATATTGTTTTTATAAGAAGGATATATAGAAAACAGTAGGGAACTATAAAGTACAGCTGATTGAACAAATGGCTTGGATAGATACTGAAACATATAGAGCTGACATGGAACTGAATTCAGAGCTTTACTACAATTGTAGTGTTATTATTCCTCAATATGATGAAGCCGAACCCCAAAATCCTTGCATTCAAGTTTTTATAATTTTTTTAAAAAATTGATTTATATGCCTCCCTTTTCCGGAGACTCAGGGCAGCTTACAATGCGTTAAGCAATAGCCTTCATACTTTTGTATATTTTATACAAAGTCAGCTTATTGCCCCCACAAACTGGGTCCTCATTTCATCTACCTTAGAAAGGATGGAAGGCTGAGTCAACCTTGAGCCTGGTGAGATTCGAACATACAGTAATTGCAGACAGCTGGAGTTAATCACAATGCACAATGCATTAGTCTGCTGAGCTATCCAGGCTCCTGGTTTTACACTTGTGCTTTCTATGAATTGGTTGGTTTCATATTGTACTTCTAGAATTTGGCAACTGTTTAGCTGCTAATATTGAACTCTTTCTTGGTTTTCTTTTTTTCTGAAATCAATTATGTCACCACTTTTTACATGTATTTATATGCAATTATTGTTTATTTTTCCTTTATTGTTTTTAAAATAATGACAGAGGAGCAAAAAAAAAAAAAATAAGATAAAAATGCATGTATTGTCAAAGGAAAGGAAAAAAACCATAGAAAGTGTTTTAATTCTTAAAAAAAAGTGAAAAAAGTTTAAGAGAAAAGATATATTATTTTAGCTGTAAGTAGTTACAGTTTTGTATAAAATTATCTAATAATTCAAGTGGTACATATTCCTAATACATTTATATAACTATCTAGATTTTACATTTATATTGCTATCTAGAGTTTAATCTACTGTATTTTTTATAAGATGTCTGATGGCCTAGTAACAGCATTCCATGTGCCTCAGCATATAGTCAGGCCTGCCACGTGATCACCAGAGGTTTTCAGCTCCTTCAGCTAGGAAACAGGAATAAGCACCGCTCCCTAGAGTCAGACATAACTGGACAGAAGAAACCTTTACTCTTTTATTTTTGTATAAATGAGTTCCATATTTCATTAGATTTGTTTATAAGTCCATAGCTATAGGCAGTCACCTCATAGACGGCAATCAGGCCTTCAATCCATTAAGTGAAAGGGGTGATACGTTTATCTTTCATATGCTGCACCATCATTCTTTTCACCATAATAAGGTTATCAACAATCCTTTTATGCTGTCCAGTTGTTCAATTCCAAGTACTAGGTATGTAATTCAAAAAAATATTATTGTTAGAAAATTTTAGCTTTTGTCACACAATTATATTTATATAATCTAATACATTCTCCCAAAACTTAGAAAATTAAAAAACATTATATTTGTACATTTAATGCAGTAATAATTTCACAGTTCCTTTCCAAGGCCAATATATATTTATGTGGGAATAAGTCCTATATGTAATGAGATTTAAATATTCATAGGATTGGGCAGTTAATGAAGAAACATTGCTGTTGATGTTTTCTTTCCTGCTTCCAAGTTTGCTTGCTACCACTTAAAATAACTATATTACTTCATGTGAGTTTCATTTAATTGCATTCATTGCTCATAACATAATATTTCCTGTACCCTTAGTCTGTTGGTTATAATGGGTTATTAGTAAATGGTTTATTGTAATCTGAGAACTGTTAAATTGATGTTATGTTTGTGCTCAAGAAACAAAGCTATTTTTCTCTTTAAATTTTTTTTTTAAATCACTGAACAATCACTATGCTGTTCTCATCTGTAGCATTATTGATTTTTAGTAGGGGTGTTTTCTATTTAATTCTTGCACCTTTATTTCTGTTTCTGCTATTACCTGCTGATTGCTTTATCTATAGTTAAAAGTCAATAAAAATCTTCTTAATGTACTAAATTCTTGTGTATCACTAAGTAGTACTGGCAATTGTAAAATAATTTCTGTGAATTGAAGATTCTGGAATATTTAGAGCCTGCCCTTAAAATATTTACTTTATTCTGGTTAAATAGAGCAGTGTATAACAGAAATGTATAAAGCATTAACATAATTTCATTCTGTCTTTATCTTTTAATTTTTTAGTTAATTTATCAGCCTCAGCACAATCCAAAATCTTCTGGATAATAGCATCCTCTGGTGGGCTGTTTGGATTTTTCCAGAATTGTGCGTATATCAATCTCGCCACTATAATCACATGAAGGGCAAGATACCATACATCCTTTTCCATATTCTCTGGCCTGAATCTCAGCAAGCATGTCTCTGGGTGCCAGTCGACTTTTGAATTTAGAACTTCATTTAACCATTTTTTAATCTTTCCCCAGAATCCCACTGCTTTCGGGCATGTCCACCATTGATGCTAGTATGTGCCCCTTTCTTTCCCACATTTCCAGCAATCTGTGGGATATCCCTTAAACATTCTAGCTAATCGGTCTGGAGAGAGATGCCATCTATATACCATCTTGTATATGTTCTCTTTGTAGGCTGTGGATACCACTAATTTCATATTGTCCCACCATATCTCCTGCCATTTCTCTAGGTGGATTGAGAAACCAAAAATTTTTCCCCAAGCAATCATGGTATCTTTAATTATTTCTTCACCTATCTCTATTTCTATCAATAATTTATATGCTTTCGAAATCATGCATTTTTCTTGTCCTATTAAAATTTTATCTAATTCTTGTAATTCGCTACTAATACCTCTCTCTTTATCTTGATTATATTTAGAGTTAATTTGCATATACATCCACCAATCCACTTGCATTCCTTGTAGATTCAATTCTTGCTTAGATTTTAGTTTTCCCAATGGATTCAATAATTCTTTATATGTTAATTTTCTGTCAAAATTATATAATTTGGGGTATGTTAGCGCTTCTATAGGTGATATCCAACATGGTGTCTTGGTATAGTATTTTTTACTAATTTTTTCCCAGGTCCGAATTAGGGTGTTTCTTACATAATGTTGGGTAAACCATTTACTTTGTGAGGTGTTATTTCTCCAAAGAGCCATATGCCAACCCTGGTGTATGTCAAATCCTTCTAATTTAAGAAGACGTCTATTTTTTAGAGTAATCCATTCTTTTACCCAGGTTAATATCGCCGCTGCATGGTAATTTTCCCAGCATGGTAATCCCAAGCCCCACTCTCTTTTATCTCTTGCATCATCTTTCTTTTAATCCGTGGTTTTCTCCCTTGCCAGACAAATTTAGTTATTATTTGGTTTAGATCCATAAAAAAAAATTTCGATAGATTAACTGGGGCGGTTTGAAATAAGAAATTGAATTTTGGTAACACATATGATTTTACTGTTGTTACTCGTCCCAAAAATGAAAGTGAAACATAAATGAACATAAATGAAACATAATTTCATTCTGAATCACAAATACTGTTTCCCATCAACAATCCATTTACCTACCCTATTTAATCAGTATCGTTACTTTCAAATAGCAAGGACAGAATCAAGAATGAGAAACTGTATTACTGTGGGCATTCCTTAGCTGGAGCAGACATAGCTAAAACAAGGTTTTCTTGAATGACATTCATCTATACCTCAATTTATACTTTCCTCAATCCCAAGAAAGCACCCCTCTACATTTATGGTTGGAGGGAAGTACTAAGATTAATTTTTTAAAAATAGCATTTTAATACAAAGAGAGGCAACATATTTTCTGAAGCAGATCCCCAGATTTGGTGGAAAAGGCATGCAATGTTTGTTTGTTTGTTTGTTTAAATACTTATAGCCCACACACCCCCTTAAGATTCTCCAGGTAGATTACAGTTCAAAAATATATCATATAACATAATAATAGGAGATAAAAATATACAATATTTTTAGAATTCAAAAGAGCAATAACTGGAATATAAAAATAGAAAGGCACAAATTTATTTTCTTTGGTTTTGTTTTTTACAGGCCACAGTAGAGTATAGGCTATAACTAGTCTACAGTTATTGAATCCTGAATATTAGAATAAAAATCTAGAACTTCAGTAAAAATTGTAAATCAGATAATACTAGTGCCAGCCTGTACTTTATAGAGGGAGCTTTCTAAAGGTAGGAGTTTGCAACAGAGAAGGACCTCTTCCATACCTCCATAAAATCTATAGAAGCTATCATTTTGGTGCAGAATGTAGAAGCAAGGTTGTCACTTATATCATCTGTTAGAATTTATGCAATCCTAAAGAAGGCATGCTTGCTGTGTACATGCTAACATGTGGAGTTCCAGATTGGAGTAATTATACCAGAGTCCCCAAATGGTTTAGAAACCCAATATTTGAGAAACTGCTTCTTTCCAAACATTAAGAAGTATATGGAAGACATTTTAGCATTCCAAGATTAATGGGGAGGTATATTTTATGTTTTTAGTTTTAGTTTCTGAGAACAGAGGAAATAAATAAGAAGTTCTAGCTCAGTGCTGAAGCCTAGTTTGAAACTTGACTGCAATGGTTCCACATATTCCATATTTTCAAAGTATATTAGTTGTTCATCAGACTTAAGCATTTACCACAGAAGACAATATTTATCACATAGTTTAATTACAAAACACATATGAATCCAGAGATACCTTTAGGAGTGACTGCTCCATTCCTTTTTCGAGGTTGAGAGGAATCATTCCTGACACTATGCTGCCTCTCCTTTGCTTAAATATAACGATCAAGTTGGTCAAGAGTCAAACCTATATGCTATGAGCTAGAACTTCTTATTTATTTTCTCTGATCTCAGAAATTAAAACCGATCCCTCCCAAAATATAACCAAATGATGCTCCAGTCACTTGCTCATTTATTTCTTCATTAGTGGTATTAAATTTTGAGAGGTAATTTACCTTTTCCTTAAAATAATTAGCAAATTCTTTGTACCTATCCAAGGATTCAGATACAATCTGTAATGAAGATTTGGTCAAAAAGCAATTTACATACAACTGATAAATTTATTCAAAATGCTGGCTAGATGGACAGAAAGACATGGATACAGAGACATATGCGTCATAAAAACACATTTAAAAGGGCAGACTATTTTGCTAACTCAGAAAAAAACTACTATTCCTACCGTTGTAACATCCTATAGAATATGAAATCCTTGACTCACTTAATTTCTATACAGTATTTTTTAAGAACATAGTATATGAAATTCATAAAATCTCTGAACCCCGTGGATTTTATACTCTAAAATATCACATCAGTACTAGAATCCATAATTACAATGCATTCTCAGTCTGAACACTTATTTTGCAACAAACACAAGTTTTAGTTCTATCCACTACTGAAAATACCAGAATTAAAATTAAATTATACTAATATGTTGCAGTGCTAGGAGAAACAGTGACAATAATTATCAGTAATAATCATTTATACAGTTGTGAAATTATCTACAAAGAAATGTATACAAAAGAAAGCAATGAGCATATTTTCTCCCTTTCTTCTTTCTTGAATGTGTATATTATACTGATACTGAAAATTTCCTGCATAAATATTTCCATGAAGTTGAAAACAAAAGAAAGGCAATAAATAAAAGGTCTTTATTCTATGAAGAAGAATAGCATTATGAAAAGCATGTTATGAGAAAACATGTATTAGCTATTCATAAGTATAATTTCTGGTAAGAATGGAGAACACTGATCTTTTGAGATTTCTTAAATGCTGGTCAAGTAATATTTCAGTGACTCCATGCTTCCGGCAGCTTGTTTTTTGTTATTTGGGTTTTTCTTTTACAAATGATAGTTCAGTTTTGTCAAACATGACAATATAATAAGAGTCATTGGTTCAGGTTAAGTTATTTTCAATAGATAACAAAAGAAAACCTCTCTATTCAGAAAGAGTAGTTTAAGACAGATGAATGGAGCTTTGAATCTGACTTTTCTCAAGTTAATGGTTCCAGATGTGCAGTCTGCACTTTCACTAATTACCAGCTAACCTGGACATTATACAATTGTGGTCTGATACCTACAAAATGACTTGATTCCGCTGCCTTGGAATGATGTACGTTCTAAGTCAGAAATGGCTAAATGAAAAGGTCTTCCAGTCAACCCAATGACACTGATTTAGTCCATAATGACATAATGATCAGAGAGGCCAGTGGGCTGTAGATAGAAAACAAATGATGCACTCTGGAACCATCAAATTATTTTGCCTTTCCTTGTTTAAGAAATTGCTACCCATGGTGTTAAGGATATTGTTGTTGTGTAACAACTAGCAGAGTGAAGTGCACAGAGAAACGTTTTTGAGAGCACTGAGATAGAGATACATACAAACTGGTGTTATCAAAAATGTTCTTTATAATGGGAAATAAACAATCTCGTAGTCTTCTAAACAGTCCAAGTCTTTACCGGTTAACTCTAAACAAACTCTTACCAAACAAACAGTAGTTGGTTCACAAACCCCGGATGGTAGCAGATCCACCCACACATGCACGTAATCAATGGCAGCTTATCATCATCTGAACCTTTTACAGTACCGTGCTTAAATACATTGTTAAACTATAAGTAATTATAGCATGACTCGCATTACAGCATGATGCAGCATTAAAACTTAAAGTCACAGAACACATATATTGCCTGGACAACTGTTAGGCCCAAAGCATATCCTAACATGCTCCCCTTTGGACAGGCCAATATATACAGTTTGAATACAATATATACAGTTTAGATACAATACATACAATTTAGATTCTTAAAACATATCTTTCACAACATGCTTTATGTTTGACAGCACCTTGGCAAACTACAGTTGCCTTATATCGATCTGGTGGATGCCTTTCCCTAGTAGATCTTCTAGGTAATACAGGACTCAATTCAGATGTTTCAGTTTCATCCTCCCCTAAACCTACTTCCTGTTCCTCAACCTTAATAGAGGATTCTACAGTATCTATATCCTCAGGAATCTCATCAGGGATATGATGCTCTATCCTAACAGTATTATTATCATGTCTGAAATCTGCACGCTCTAGTTTATCCCATCCTACGTGCTCTAGAAACTTAGCACTGTCTTCTTTAACGTCCTGAAATTTAAGTGCCCAAGTCTCCGATGTAACAGATGAATACATTCATCATGTGGTTTAACATTCTCATAAACAGACTTAGAATTAGCCACCAATACTGGGTTCTCCCTTAAAATGAATAAATCATTTTCTAAACTTGCAGTAACAACCTTGCCATCTTTCTCTATAAAACACTTATCATTTTTAAATGTTACTGTAAACCCAAATTGTACCAAAGATTTAACAGATAATAAATTGAATTTTAAACCAGGAATATATAACATAGGCAATGGTTCATTACTAAATGACCAACGAGCAACACCCTCTCCAGCTACCTTAACCTTCCAGCCATTTGCTAGTTTAACATGTTGGTTACTCTTCTCCATTTTAACAAAACATTTTCTATTTCTAGTAATAGATTGAGAAGCACCACTATCAACAACCCAACAATCCTGGTTAACATCAGTAGTTGAACTAGATATAGCTAAATTACAATCCTTCTTGGGTCTATTATTGTCCCTAACAGGCATTTTCTTATTTTTACAATATTTAGCTATATGCCCTTTAGCCCCACAAGCAAAACAACGTTTTACAAAATAAGCAGTTGAGTACATTTTATCTTCTTTTGGTTGTTGCACTCTCAACTGATCCCTTTCTTGTCTTCTTTTGGATTATTCCAACAACCTACCGGTTATGCCAGCCAATGTCAGTTCATCTCTGGACAAAACCTCTAACGAAGAAACAAAGTTGTCATAACTATTGTCCAAAGAAGAAAGAATTATGTAAACTTGTTGTAGTTCAGAGAAAACAAGTTCCTTTTCATGCAGCTCCTGGAAACTTCTGGTCATGGATTCCAAATGAGCCATCATATCTCCCCCTTTAAGAAGATGTTGTCTAAATAATCTTCGTGTGAGATATATATGAGCACCCACAGAGTCACGAACATATAGTCTCTTCAACTTGGTCCAACACCTAGCAGCAGACTCTTCACCACGAATATGGACAAACTGCTGGTCACCCAGTGTCAGTCCAATAATACAAAGAGCTCGTTCATTGTCTCTGTTAAACTTGGCTACTTTCTTGGCATCTTCTTCATCAGCAGGATCCCATGCTGTTACATCCGGTGGATTATTAACTATGTCCCACAGTCCTTCTCTACGCAAAAGTAGACCACATTTTGTAGACCAGGATACATAGTTCATTCCATCCAGCCGGGTTATCATGGAAAAATTTGCTGCTTGTTCTAGTGCCATCTTCACGTAGATTGTTTATAACAAACACAGTCTGTACTACTCACAAACTCAAACAAGCTCTCAGTTTAACTCTGAAAAAATCCTAGTTAGTTCTGGTTGGCTGGCTCTGGGCCCATAACCAATGTTAAGGATATTGTTGTTGTGTAACAACTAGCAGAGTGAAGTGCACAGAGAAACGTTTTTGAGAGCACTGAGATAGAGATACATACAAACTGGTGTTATCAAAAATGTTCTTTATAATGGGAAATAAACAATCTCGTAGTCTTCTAAACAGTCCAAGTCTTTACCGGTTAACTCTAAACAAACTCTTACCAAACAAACAGTAGTTGGTTCACAAACCCCGGATGGTAGCAGATCCACCCACACATGCACGTAATCAATGGCAGCTTATCATCATCTGAACCTTTTACAGTACCGTGCTTAAATACATTGTTAAACTATAAGTAATTATAGCATGACTCGCATTACAGCATGATGCAGCATTAAAACTTAAAGTCACAGAACACATATATTGCCTGGACAACTGTTAGGCCCAAAGCATATCCTAACACATGGTCCATTTCCTCCTACGGTGGAGCACATTTCCTCCTACAAAGTGTGAAGCACATGCTCTTTAACTTTCATTCCAGTCGCCCATAATTTATTTCTTGTAAGTAAATCTCTTTTTCTGTTATAAACTCAGTTTCACTAATCATTGCCCAGGTTAGATTCCCTTTCTTGAGAACAAACACGTGTTCACAATGTCTCACCCTCTAATAAGAAAGTCACCTTTTAGCACATCCTGCCAGTAGACAATACCTGGAATCAGCATCAACCAACCATTTAACCACAGAGCTATGAAGTGGCCAGCATTGCTCTTATAAAATCTGCTGTAATTCAACCAGTTTTCTGTGGGAGATTCAGACCACATCAGTTGTCAAAAACTGTATTCACATTAGTAGCAGACTTCCAGATACCAAATAAGAATCTTAATTAATTCTGAGTTGAACGTTCAAGGTACAACAGATTGTGCTATTCTTTCCTTCATATGACTTGGATTTTTGCTAAAATCTGTTTTCTTTCTCTTTACTCGGAAATTAAAAATAGGAGTTACATGTCTCAGTACTTACTCTTCATAATTTGAGAAACTTAACTTCTTTTTTTAGTAAAGGATATAAAATGTGGGTTTTCACTGCTCAAAGGCTCTAGAGAGGAAGATATTTCAGTGATTGGCTATTACTCAGTACCTACCTGCTCAACCAGGATTTTAGAATGTTCTTATTAGAATTCTTCTAACAAATGTGCTACAACAAATCTCATTTGAATTCATCTAACAAATTTGCTAGAATTCATCTAACAAATAAGCTACAACAAAATCTTATTAGAATTCATGTAACAAATTTGCTACTTCTTGCTTAGGTCTTTTGTCTTTCATTCTCTCTCATCAGTATCTAGGATATGCTGACTCAAATTTCCTTCCTAATTGTTGGAAACACAAAAACAAAAGTAGATTTATTTCTCCCTTGAAATGTAATGTTTTGAAGAAATATATCTTATGCCTTTCTTTGTGTACTGCAAGGTCTTGTCTAAATCATAATGGATCAATACCAGAGAATATGCAGTGGTGCTTAAAAGTTTGTGAATCCATTTGAATTTTCAATATTCCTGCATATTTATTGAGGATCATTTTCCTCAATAAATAACTGAACAGCTATAGTACTTTTTACTTATTTATTGTCTTTATCTAGTTTTAGAATTTGTGTGGAAAACAGAAAACATTTTAAGTCATATTTATGCAGAAATATTGTAAATTCAAAAGGGTTCAAAACTTTTAAGCGCTTTTAAGCATTATATATTTGAAAGGGTAAAGACCATAATTTTCCTGCAAGGGTACCTCTGTCAAATGAAGGAAAAGAGGTTTAAGACATACTTTCCTTTTTTATTTCCACTGCTTTATTCATTTTTATTTCATGCTTGATCAAATCTTAAACTGCCAAAATGAGGCCAATTTTTGGCTTTATTGTGAGCCAAAAACGAATCACTTTCAGTGCATCCTACTGGTAATAATCAACAGATCAACAAATGGACAGACTTTGTGTCTCCCCAGATTCACACAGCATGTTGTTATCACCAGCAACCTCCACTTGAGCCTATTGGTTTTACACTTAGGCATTCCCACCCTCAGCCTATTCAATGTCCTCCAAGTAAAATAGGGGAGATCATCTGGCTGTAAGGAATCCTGTCACTATACGTACTGCTTCATTGACAGTAATGTCAACTTGTTTCTCATGTGTGAATGCACTCTCCAGTATGGAGATAGTATGCACTATCTCCATATTGGAGCAGCATACTCAGGGCCAAAATCAATATTTGCAGCATAAATATTTAAGCGTCTCCCATGTCAATTTCCTGATAATGTTTTTTTTTATTATTATTTATTTATTTGTCAAGAATATATTAGGTAATATATATATAAGTATAAGCATGAATACATAAAATAGATACAAATAGAGGAAACATTAGGATAGGGATGGTAGGCACACTGGTGCTTTTATGCACGCCCCTGACAGACCTCATAGGAATGGGCTGAAATTTTGGGGAATCTGAGATGAAACCACAGAGTCAGGTAGTGTATTCCAGCATCGACCACTCTGTTGCTGGTCATATTTTCTGCAATTGAGTTTGGAGCGGTTCACTTTAAATTTGTGTCTATTGTATTCTTGGGTATTGTTGTGGTTGAAGCTGAAATAGTCATTGACAGGTAGGACATTGTAGCAGATAATTTTATGAGCTACTCTTAGGTCATACCGAAGACGGCGTACTTCTAAGTTTTCGAAGCCCAGAATTTAAAGTCTGGTGGCATAAGGTATTTTGTTGAGCAGAGGAGTGGAGGATTCTTCTTGTGAAATATTTCTGGATATGTTCGATTGTATTAATGTTTGATATGCAGTGCAGGTTCCAGACAGATGAGCTGTATTCGAGAATTGGTCTAGCAAATGTTTTGTATGCTATGGTTAGTAGTGTGATATTACCAGAGAAGTAGCTATGGTTAGGTTTACAACTCTTAATGCCTTTTTGGCAATGTTACAATGGGCTTTGGCACTTAGATCATTAAATATGAATACTCCAAGGTCCTTGACAGAGTGAGGGCCATCTACAAAGTCGGGTCCACTCAGTTTATTTTTTGTGTTCTGATTCTTTTTGTCAATGTGTAAGACAGAGCATTTGTTGGGTGAGATTTGGAGTTGCCAATTGTTTGACCATTCCGACACAAAGTCAAGGTCTTTTTGAAGGGTAGCAGCATTGTTGGTGGTGTTAAATATTTTTACATCATCGGCGAAGAGAATGCAGTTGCTTATAATATGATTGCAAAGGTCATTTATGTATAGTAGGAAGAGTGTTGGTCCTAGAACGCTGCCTTGCACTGACTTTAACCTTAGTATTCAGGCAATGTGGTTTAAGTGAAAGTGTCCTATCAAGAGCCTCAGATAGCTCGACAGGCTAGATAGCCTGTTATTAATACCCAGCTGTCTGCAATTATGCGAGTTCGAGGCTCAAGGTTGACTCAGCCTTCCATCCTTTCCAAGGTAGGTAAATTGAGGACCCAGTTTGTGGGGGCAATAAGCTGACTTTGTATAAATATACAAAAGTATGAAGGCTATTGCTTAACACATTGTAAGCTGCTCTGAGTCTCTGGAGAAGGCGGCATATAAATCAAATAAAAAAAAACAAACATGATCCTTGTGTGGCCAATGCTTTATGTGGCCACTGCTTTATCATCTGCACAGATAAATAGTCATGTGCTGTCAGGAACTGGTTGATCATTCATATGTATATGTTATACAGAATTGGAAACAATACACTTCCTTGTGGCAGTCCATTCTTCTGTAACCTCCATCTACCGTAAAGTGTCATGAAAAATCTCTGATTCTGTAGGAAAGTGCCAATGACTCTAATGAGCCTATTGACTTCAATAAGTTTAGCTTACATAACAATATTCTATGATTCATAGTATCATATCCTGCAATTATATCTATAAGAGCCATTCCAGTAATCAGCTTTCATTCATAGCCATCTTCAATATAGTATGTAAGATTACGAATCTGACCACAGCATGACCTCTTTGGTCTAAAGCCTGCTGGCTCCCTCATGACCTTTTCATCAATAGTTCCTAAAATACAGTTAAAAACCATCCATTCCAACACCTTGTACAGATGGCAGAGGAGTGACATTGTTCAATAATTTTGAAAATCATCTGGGTCTTTGCCTAGTTTTAGTAAGACAGTCACTTTTGCCTGTCTCCATAGTTTAGAGATCTTAAACTCATCATTACATTTCTTGCAAAAGCCACTTCAATATACATGGGCCAAATTGTTTTTTCTACTCCATTCTTATATCATCATTGCTCACTGCTTTACTTAATTTCATGTTCTTTATGACTTTCTTCAATTCAGATATCACAAATGGGCATTTTATAGTCCTTTCTCTTGTTCCTCTGCTTGAATAACTTGTTCCTGCTCCTTTTTTCCTTGCATTTTCCCATTTGTCAACAACTAGCCAGTGACATGGTCTTCATAGTGCTTTACAGCCCTTTCTAAGCAGTTTACGGAGCCAGCATATTGCTCCCAACAATCTGGGTCTTCATTTTACCAATCTTGGAAGGATGAAAGATGGAATCAATCTTGAGCAGTCAGGATCAACCTCCTGACAGTGAGCAGTGACCAATGAGCAGAGACAGCCTGCAATACTGCAGTTTAACCATTCTGCCACCATGGCTCTTATACTGGTGGTGTTGGCTCATTACTGATTATTGATCTAGATCACTAGATTCCCACTGCTGAAATAGGGAAACTCTTGAGGGCTTATTATTGTACACAAATAGGATATCAAATATTTCTGTCTTATTTATGGACAGAGAAATGTCATATTTGTCTTGAAAATGATTTTTTAATAATCCTTGGAAGATGAGATTCACAATCAAGAATGACAGAAGCACAATTTCCCTCTGCCTAAAATATAATTGTTATTTTTAGGAGAGACATATATGAATTAGTTCTTTTCATATCCTTCCAATGTAGTAGACCTAAGATTATTTGTTAACATTGTGTAGAAATGGAAGATGTGGGTCAGTACAGAAACCATTGAGAGGAGATGCCTAGAGAGAAATTCTTCTTCTATTCCCTGCTATTCTTCATTTTGTTCATTTTTCTTTTTTCTTTTTCTTTTTCTTCCACTTCCTCTTCCTTCTCCAGGCTGGAAGATGAAGAGGTAAAAAAAAAGGAAGACACATATTTATTTTACCACTGATTGCATTCATATTTCTGAAAAAAGCAAGAGGGTGAGAAAGTTTTCTGCTGAAGTTCTTTCCTTAATAAAATGTTTATGAACTAAAACATTCTATAAAGTTTCCTTCTGCTAGGTCAGGGCAATTTGTCTGACAGACAGTGATTCTGCAGGCTCTCTGGGCTTTTCCAATTCTGTTGCTTGAGATTGTTTTAACTGAAGATGTCAGTAATTGAACCAAGGGTCTTTTGTTTGCAAGATTTGAACACCATCACTGAGTTATAACCTGTCTTAATAATGTTCTCCTGCTGAGCATCGCTGAACACAGAAATAAGAGTATGCAAAGAAATGGGTGATATAAGTCCTTTCCTTTTAAATATGTGTACTGCCAGTATATTGTCAGTATACTTCGTATTTCCTTTAGGCTATTCCTTCATTGTGATCCTATTGTGCACATTAAGGTTTACAACAAGAAATCAACCTTAACCAACAAAACAGCAGACAGCCTGTGAGGCAAAGCCCTGGAGCTTTGAGGTGCTTGTTTGCCTGAAGGGTGAACATAGTTCACTGAAGCTCAGCAAAAGTTCCACAGTGTTAATAAATGTACAGCATGTAGCTGACAAAATGAAAAATGGAAACTCAGTTATAATACCCTAAAGGATCTCAGGGATATGTTCAACTGGTGGGATTCCAATTTGTATCTTTAAAAGAACATTAAACTGGTTGAAGATCAAACCCTTTGGACTGAGATGCAGAACACAAATATTGAGGTTATGGTAGACTTTGAAATACACTTAATGAAATGAAAATGCTATTTTTCACTTTATATTTTTCTTGTTTTTTTTTTTAATTAGAAATACTGATTTCTTAATACATAAAGAAACCCCAGTTATATTGTCAGAGAATATTAAATGAGTCACTGTTGTGTGGAAACTATAATGGAACTTGCTTCAGTTATTCTGTTTCTAGTTAATGGTCTTGCCCAAATCTACAGCTGTTTGGGGTGTGATGACAGGACTTTTTCTCCCATTGATTCTTTTCTTTCTGCCAATTTGTTTTATGGCAATGTTATGATTATTATCATTTCTAGAGACACAGAGATAGTTTTTGTGCTAGTACAAATGAAAGTTTTGAATGATATCATGAAGAAAAGCACAAATGAAGTCCAGATTCCTAAATAAGCAAAGTTAAACTTGTTCAGTACGTTTGGGACAGTTGCTACTGAATTTTACCTAAATAAAACTTTAACCTGCAGTCTCTGCTTTTGGAGATATTTAACATGAATTAAGTTTTCATAAACACTAGCATAAGGAATTATATGTATAGAATCTTATTTTCTAGAAGAAAAGCAGGGATTTAAGTATTATGAATAATATTTAAAAATACTTAAGCTTAATAAACAGCCATTTTATTTAACCAACAAAAAATCCTAGAGCAAAATAAATAAATAAATCCCACCCCCCAAAGACCTGTAGTGGTCAGAAAACCCCAAATTTATATCGAAGAAATCTCTTATTAGTCAAATAATGTTCTGCATTTGTTTACAGGGAGATCTATAGCTTCCTATTATTACTATAGGAACAGTCTGCAAATGTAACAATATCAGATGACTTTTCTAAGAATTTCTGAGTAAAAAGACAAGCAAATATGGTTGACTTCCCCAGAAAGTCAGACAATGACCCAATACATCATAGAAATGTATCATACATGATATATTTATTTCAAAGATGTTTTCAGCCTTATTATGAGCCCCAAATCAATGTAATTGAAATATAAGTGGTAAGTGTTTTCATTGCAGCAGTTCCCTCAGGCAAAACAATCTTTCACCATCATTAGTATCAAAAATATTTAAGTCAGTGCTGAAATTAGTATATCTCAAGGAATAAATCTCAATGGGGCATTTTGTAGCAGGATCAGAAATAAAGCCAGAGAAACATAAGAAAGAGATGGGCAAATTATCAGTCTAAAACTGAGGTAGAAGCAGATCTGGGCAGCTAAAATCTAGAAGGCCACCAATGGTGAACAAAGAGCCTGTTCTATATGTCACTGCTATTTTGTGACAATCTGGATTTTTCCTGTCCACGTGTAGTAATCCTAGGCAGAGCAAATAAACAAATTTATTTGATCTCCACATACATAATCCCCAAGAATCTTTAAAATGAGCTGATTTGGATGATCAGCCATCTTGTCTTACTTCACATTAATAGGGTTTTCTCTGAAGATGGAACCTTGAATATTTTGCATTTCAAATTCAAAGCCCAGATAACTCGTTTCCAGATGTGCTGTTCTGCACTTTCTCTCTCACACACACACACAAACACATAACTGTAGTTTAGTGAGTTTATTAATATTACGCCACAATTCCCTTCACCAAAAACCCAGAACTATCTCAATTAAGTCCAGCTATGAGTAGACCAATGCTAGTCCACAAACCAATCGCCAATGACTCCACAAGGCATTTGAAAGTTTCCTAATCAAAATAACCCACAACGCAAAATTAAATCCACAAGACAAGAGGGTTCATGAGGCAAGAAAAGTCCAAGTTCACAAGGCATGATCCAAGTTAAGGCACAGTGTCAATCCAAAGCAAGACAAGAATCACAATGACCAGAAAACACCCAGCTAGGAAATGAACATGTTCCCAGCATCACTTTGATCTGTCTGTCTGCTGTGCTAAATAGCCAGCTTCTGGTGCAGCCTATCAAGAAGGCCAAAGCTTTCTCCTCATGAGTAATCTGACTAACCTTCTCTGCTCCTGTTCCCCTTTTCTCTGCCCTATATGTTCTTGGTTCAGGTGCAGAAGGCAGTTCCTCTTCTTTCTTTTTTTAAAATTTGATTTATATGCTGCCCTTCTCCGAAGACTCAGGGCGGTTTACAATGTGTTAAGCAATAGCTTTCATGCTTTTGTAAATTTATACAAAGTCAGCTTATTGCCCCCACAAACTGGGTCCTCAATTTACCTACCTTAGAAAGGATGGAAGGCTGAGTCAACCTGGAGCCTGATGAGATTCGAATTGGTGTAATTGCAGACAGCTGGATGTTAATTACGGTGCTTAGTCTGCAGAGCTATCTAGGCTCTCTTAATCACTGACTGGCTGCAGCTGCATGTTTTCTCCACCTGAAGCCTCTAACTTCAGGTGGAGAAATTGTCCTGTTCTAACTGTGCTTGAGCCAAAACCCTCTTAGACAGCTAACCAACTCCCCTCCAGACATTCCTGGAACTAGTTCTTCTTCCTCTGAGCTGACATCTGGAGAGATGTCTGGGAAAGTGTCTGGGAAAATCATCACATCAGATTTATTCATGATTTTAAAGTGTCTTTCCTTTCCTACCCATCAGTACCAGTTATCAAACTCTGACAGATCAAGCTCTTTTGCTTGTTATAAGTATGGGAAGTACTCACATACAGGATGTTCCTAAATATGAATGGTCCCTGCTAATTCCCACATCTGTTGAGCAATTCATGGTTAAATTCTCTAGAGTAAAAGGTTCTCTAGGGCAGCCTTTGCCCATGTCTACAGCTAAATGAAAAGGACACATTTGCACAAACAAATACTGAAATTATATTGGCAACATTAAAATAATAAAATACATTATTAAGCAAATGTAACTGAGTATCTTAAGGGCAAGAATTATCCTTTCTTTTAAACAAATTCATTTTTTCACACACATATAGTACTTTGACTGAGAAATAGATAAAGTACAGTGGATTGATAGGAAAATGAGCCAGTTTTGTATATAGACCAGGGGTGCCAAATTTGATTTCATTGAGGGTCACATCAGTGTTATGTTTGACCTCAGAGGGCCGGGGTGTGTGTGGCCAAGGGTGGGCATGACCACAATGGGCATTTGACCCATGTTCAAGATGCATTTTTTCCCTTTTCTTCTTTCATTCCACAGTTCTTTACTATAACCATTTTCCTATCTCTTCTACCGGATGTTACTGGCAAACATTTATTACTTATTCTGCATGCTCCACTAAACATTTTATTTCTAAATTTATACCCCATTGTTTAATAGTAAATTGCTTTTCAAGGCAAAAAAGTTATTTATACTATTGTATTTTTATTATTCAACTAATAATAAAAATACAATAGCATAAATAACATAATACGATATCTAACAGCAGAGGTAAATTTCCAGGATAGTAAATAGAAATGGCTGTCAATTATAGATTGTCATGCACAAATACAAGATTATGCCTTTATCCCACCTGGGACAGTCAGATCATATATCTGTGTTCTTGATCCCATTATATAGATCCCATCATATAGAATTAGACCATCGATTAGAGAAATACAAGCGTGGCTAGCAGGTGCATTGGAGCAACTTCAAGATTAGTTTGGGAGCCCTGATTGGGCACTGTTTGAGAAGCACAATACTGATACTTACACTTCAACAGTACTGTTTTATATTAAAAGCTGCATTGATGTTGTCAGTACCACCAGACAAGTATGGGTGATCTCTAAGAACAAGCCCTGGATAAGTAGAGAAGTGTGTCTTTTATTAAGACCAAAAAATGTTGCTTTCCATTCTGGTGATGCGTCAAGGTATAGTGAGGCAAGAGCTAAATTGAAAAAGTGTATCAAGGACGCTAAAGCTACATACAGACGGAAGACTGAACATATTTTTGAGAACTCAGACTCTGGTTGGGTATGGCAAGGTCTGCGACAAATCACGGGACAAAGCAATAAAAATAGTTTGTCTAGCAGTAGTGACTCTTTGGCTGGACAGCTAAATCAATTCTTCAGCCGTTTTGAGGTGGATACAGGAACGACCATCATTCCAGCATTTACCACTGATAGTACACCATTAACATCTACCATTGATAGATAACTATTTCTACTGCAGATCTCTGATGTGAGACACGCTTTTCAGAATGTTAATATCCAGAAGGCAGCTGGGCCTGATTGAATTCTGGGATGAGTTGTCAGGGATTGCACTGCAGAGCTAGCTGGAGTATTCACGAATATTTTCAATCTATCCCTGTCACAGTGCCTATCCCTACCTGCCTGAAGACATCTATTATAGTGCCAGTTCCTAAGCAGACAGTAGTGGTATCCCTTAATGATTATAGACCAGTAGCTTTAACATCTGTTGTCATAAAAGGTGAGAGGCTGGTGTTGAACTATATTAAGGCTAGTCTTCCATCTACTTTAGACCCATACCAATTTGCATATAGGGGTAATAGATCAACTGACAATGCTATGTCTATTGTTGTCCATACTGTATTGAATCATTTGGAACAACAGGGGACATATGTTATTTGTGAATTATATCTCTGCCTTTAACACCATTTTACCCAACAGGTTGTTTTTTAAAATGTCCAATTTGGGTATAAATCAGAGGATTTGTTTGTGGATAAGGGATTTTCTGACAGATAGGCCACAGTCAGTAAGGATAGGATCTCACCATTTCTCTACTCTGATACTAAGCACAGGAGCTTCCCCCAGGGTTGTGTGCTAAGCCCTTTCCTTTATACCTTGTATATACATGACTGTACTCCATTATATAACACCAACACAATTATTAAATTTGCGGATGACAAACAGTGGTAAGGCTCATTAATAAGAACAATGAGTCTGCTTACAGGAAGGAAGTACAAGGACTGATATTGTGGTGTAATGAAAATAATCATCTCACACTTAACATCACAAAAACTAAAAAACTTATAATTGACTTCAGGAGGAAGAGAGGTGTACATTTACCATTGTACATAAATGGTGAGGAGGTGGAGAGGATAGGTAGTTTTCAATTTCTGGGCATTTATATCTCAGAGTACCTCTCATGGACTATGAATGCTAACATGCTTGTGAAGGCACAGAAGAGGCTGTACTTCCTGAGAATGCTCAGGAAGATAAATCTATCTCAGCATCTACTTTGGTCCTACTATCACAGGACCATTGAGAGTATCCTGACATATGGCATTCTTGCATGATATGGGAGCAGCTCTGTAGTGGACAAAAAAGCTCTATAGAGAATAATTAAAACTGCCCAGAATATCATCAGACTCCAGATATTAGCCCTGGATGACATTTTTGAATCTCACTGTTTGAAAAAGTTACCTTCTTGCAGAAGATACAGAACAATTAAAATTCAGACCACATGTTTTCTGAATAGTTTTTATCCCAGAGCTATAATTGCACTCAACAATGAACTAAAGGGCCACCATCAGTGAGCTGCTGGACAGTATTACTGTTGTGTGGATGTTTGGGTGGTTTAGAGGTGGAGAACTGTAGTGGGTAGGAGTGTATTTGGGGATTGTTATGTGTGTTGGACCTGGTCTTTGGGTGTTATGTGAATTTTGTTGTATCGGTATACTGTGTATATACATACAATGACAATACAGTTATTTGTTTGTTTGTTTGTTTATTGTGGATTGTAGATTAAATGGACCTACATTATGTAAAATCTGGCATTAAACTGTAGTATTAACATGTTGCTTGTTTTATATCCAGATCAGGCACTTACTTGAGGCCACATAATTGTAATCCAGTCCAATCCAGTCCTCCTGCCACACTCTGATGGCTGAACAAGGGCCACACAGAAGCCCCACACAGGCCCAATTTTTGGCATCCCCAGCTTTCTGCAGCACTCTGATGGCCAAAAATAGGCCCCGTGGAGACCCCATGAGGCCCCCGCATAGCCTATTTTTGGCCTCCCTAGCCTCCTGCACTACGCTGGCTGACAGAGGCACTGCAGACTGGTCCTTTGATATTTTCAGACCAGACCCAGGGGCCAGATTTAAGCACCTTGTGGTCTGGATCCAGCCCACAAGTCTTAAGTTTTTCATCCCTGATATAGGCTGAAGAGGGAATGTATGAAATTGGAATTAATGCAAGAGTATGGATTGTCTGACTGCAGAAATAATACATCATTTTCAAATTTCTTTCCCCTTGGTACTGCCTTTATTCCAAGTAGAAATAGATATGGCAGAGAAAATGGTTCTAACCATTGTAGTTGCTCTTTTTTCTGTTATGAAAGAAAGTCACCATCTTGTTCCATTCCCAGTGTATAGATTCATTGCAAATCAGTTGAATAGAATAACTGAAAAAAGTTGAGGGATAAATTCATCAATTTTGAACTATTGATTAGCTATGCAGTGTCTTGTTTAAGCTTTTCCAAATAAATACTTGGAAGCAAAAGGAAAGGAAGGAGATAAATAGTCATTCTAGTTTGCCTACTTCTTTTATAAGCAAAAGGGAAAACACATCATCAAAAAAGAGAACCGCAGAACTGCATATTTCTTTCTTCATTGAAATGGTATTTGGAGAACTAGTCTAAAACCATCTCCTTATCCTTATCCTTATCACTGTTAATTTTAAAGAAACCATGATTCTAATTAACTCTGGCATGAATGGTCTTTCTAAAAGATTTCATGAAATTAATGGGAAGGAAAATTTTCTCCAGAGAGTGGGAAAATTTTCAACAATTTCTCACAGGAAAGAATTCTCCTCAAAAGCAAAGAGAACATCACAACTGAAGAAACTTTCATGAAAGGCATTTCCACATGAGATCTTCTACTATTTGTTTCCCGTGCTTTCCTCTGAATTTCTGCTCTGAGCAGAAGAATAAACTGCCCTAAGTCTAACTATTCAGTGAGTTATCACTTAGGATTTTCCTGAAGAACAAGAAAATATGGAGACTTTAGCTAATGGGAGAAAAGACACACATTAAGGTCCTAATGGCTAAGAAAGTCATGTTAGTTACAAAAAACATGTTGGTCTTGTTTTTAACATAAAAAAAACATGTTGTTCTTGTTTTACAAAACATGTTGGAAATGAATTTAAAACTGCTGAAGCAATAGCAATTGTTATTATTATATAGAGAGAAGAAAAATGGAAAAAGTTTGAACTTTATGCAGACTAAATACCATAACACTCTAACAAAATCTTTATTACAGGCATAGCTATACTTTTAGCTCTAAGCCCTTATATGTTTTTTATGATTTCTAATCTTTTTACTTTTTTTACTTGATGATACTCAAAGAAAGAAAAAAGAAAGGGAGACAGAGTGAGGCCTTGCTATATATACTATTTTAAAAATTCAATAAATGTTAAAACCAAGAATAGTTATCATGAAAGGCTTTAAACATACATTTATAAAATCATTGTTAGAATTTAAATAATAACTTAGTACTTGCCATTAGGACATGTGTGATCATCTAACTTGTATGAACTTGAGAATTAAGCTAATTTTATAGGGAATTCCAACATCCTTTTTCTTTCTTCTTATAGTTGTTCTTCAAGATGACAGATGGGACAGAAATCTGTGGATTGGAACAACACTATACAGTAAACTATGTCATCTAACCGAACTATAATGATTGGCAGTGCAGATAGTTAGTAAATAATTAATGTCTTACCAATCTGAATCAGTTTTTCAGGTAGAAACATTCTGGAGCTAAATCAGAAAACATGAGCAACAGCATGAATTGAATTTCCAAGTTATAATTATTTTCCCAAATACATTTCCAAGTATATACATTCTGCTTCAGTGCTAACAAGAATCTTTGCCTGGGGAAATTTTCAACTGGCAGGAGTTACTTTTTTCAAATGAACAGTTGCTTTTAAAAGAGGCCTACATTCCTCCTTCAGTTGAAATTCCTTCAGAGAAATTTCTTGAAATAGGGAGCATCATGATGAGGGGGGGAAAAGGCTCTTAGCAGTACATATATTATTGACAAAGGTGTGAAGAAGGAACTCCTTAACTTACACGAAGCTGCCAGTCACCTACCCACCCATTTGCACATATGAGAAGAGTGGGGGGATGGGGGGGAGTGGGGGAGAGACAGAATGTTCTTTATTCCTGTTTCACAAAACTAGGCCTACTTTACTGAGAGCCCAAATATAGAAAATTCTCATATTAGTTCTTTGCCTGTTAAGCAAACCAGAATTCCATCCAATCTTAACACACTATATTCCATTTAATTCTGGTTTTTCTTTCCTTCTGTGACATAAAAATGCACGCACACACACACATATATATACAAGCATACAAGGCCATGTCTCACATTACGCAGAGGCAGAAGCTCATTAGGGATATGTGGTCTCTTTCTGCTCTTTAATAAGATTATTCACAAGAAGATTTGCTAATGCATATTCAGCTCATGGATGGAAAATTCAGCCATTTCCTAGTTGTGACCCAGCTTCCCTCTACACAAAGGCCATCCTCTGTGAGGGCATCTCTACCTAGCCGTATATGCCTAAACATCTCTTTAATTTAGAGATTCCAAAAATGCTTCTGTTTTGTTTGTTTTTTCCTCTTCAAAGTTCCACGCAGAATCACACGGCTGAAAGCCTAGGCAGAAGTGACAGACAAATCAGACTAGAATGATGGAAGTGATACATAAGAATCTAGAGATATGTATGATCATAAACAAGTGCAATTGTATCATCACATCACAACATATAATGTACAACATCCCTTATTGGGACGTAAGTACAAAACAGTGCAGTTTGTAATGATGGCATAATGGCACATGCTGTGTATCATGTTTTCTCCCTCATCACTCTTAGCTTCAAATATCTATGAAGCCATCTCATTTCCAACTTATCTAGAAAATATTGAGGAGGAAAAACTTTATGAAGTTTTTTTTCAATGTTCAAAATATATTTGTCACATTTACTATTTACATTTGGGGAGGAGGTATTCAAACCACAGTTGATTAGTCCCTGCCATTAGGCTTGCCACTACCTTCCCCCTATGGCTTAGAGCAGGGGTCCCCAAACTTGGCAGCTTTAAGACTTGTGGACTTCAACTCCCAGAATTCTCCACAAGTCCACAAGTCTTAAAGCTGCCAAGTTTGAGGACCCCTGGCTTAGAGGGAATAACTGATCCAAGACTGATCTATGACTGCCTAAAGATGAGACTAGAACTCAGGTTTTCTAGCACCTAGTTCACCACTTTACTAACCAAAGCGGCATAATAATAATAATAATAATAATAATAATAATAATAATAATGATGATGATGATGATGATGATAATGATAATTTTATTTCTATACTTCCCTTCTCCCGAAGGACTCAGGGCGGTGTACAGCCTATTAAAAGCACAAAGACAAACAAAAATTAAAAATAATTAAAATTATTAAATAATTTTGATTCAAATATAAAACCCCAAATTTAAAACCCCAAATTTAAAACATCCAGTTAAAATCATTACATTGATAGCCCAGCCTGGCAGAACAACAAGGTTTTAACAATATATATAGGAGCCTGAGTAGCGTAGGGGAGTAATGCCTCCTACAAAGGCAGCATTTAAGATCCAGCTGCTGCAATTACTTGTGAGTTCAATCCCAGGCAGGCTCAAGGTCAACTCAGCCTTCCATCCTTTATAAGGTGGGTAAATTGAGGACCCAGTTTGTTGGGGGCAGTAAGCTGACTTTGTATAAATATAAATATACAAAAGTATGAAGGCTATTGCTTAACGAACTGTAAGCCGCCCTGAGTCTCTGGAGAAGGGCGGCATATAAATCAAATTTTTAAAAAATATATATATAGCACATATGTATATGGGTATGTAGGTTTATGTATGTAGGAATGTATGTATGTTTATGTATATATACACACACATGTATACACATGTGTGGGTCATGTGACTCTGAATTTGAGATGATTCCTCCCAAAATGAAAGAGTCAGTGGAGGAAAAAAAGTGATTAATCCAAGGGAAAATAAACCTATGCAACAGTCAGGTTTCCGACAATGTTAGTTCAGGCACAAGTAACCAGGAATAGAGTTTCGGTTAAAGTACTTCAAGTTTATTTCATGCGACCTATAAAAGAATCTGATTAAAAGTCAAGGCAAATTGGCACTAGATAAGAATTAACAGAATTTGGAAGGGAGAGTATTGGATTTAGATCTTTTGTGGAAGCAAAGCAATTCCAAACTGATAACACATTTGATCCTACCCTCAGACTCACCCTGGTTATCCCCTACAGATAGTTTGTTAATTCTAGTTAATTCTAATTGAAACCAATCCAGAAGATCTTGCACATAGGCTGTTGTTATCATCATTGTGATTAACATGATTACTATCCCATTTTTTCCCAGAAACTCAAGGTGACTTTCTAGTTATGGGAAGCTTGGAAGGAAGACCTAGGCCAGTGATAGCTAACCTTTTTGCCATCGCATGCCAAAAGCAGGGGGGGGGGAATGGACGGACGTGTCCCCACGTCCATAATTCTATCTGCCTCACCCCCTCATGCTCCCCCTGCTTTTGGCACATGATGGCACGGTGGGCCCAGTAGGCCCTTTTTTCGCTCTCCCCAGGCTCCAGAGCCTTTCTAGGAGCCTGGGGAGGGCAAAAACAGCCTTCCCCACCCTTCCTAGAGGCCCTCCAGAGGCTGGAAACAGCATGTTTCCTGACTTCTGGTGGGGCCAGAAAGCCTGAAAATCAACTGACCAGTGCACACATGCATGCTGGATCTGAGCTCACGTGCCCACCGATATGGCTCCACGTGCCACCTGTTGCACCCGTGCCATAAGTTTGCCATTACGGCCCTAGGCAGAAGATGGCATATCCAAAGTGGCAATTCCCATAGCTGGCTGGGGAATTGTGGGATCTGAAGTACACCCATCTTGAAGTTGCCAAGATTGAAAAACACTGAAAAAACACAGATACCAAAGAAGCTACATTTCAGAGACATAATTTTGAGTAAATGTGCAAGCCATGAAGAGTGTCCTAAAGAGAAATGTACAGATCACTGAATGAAGGATTTGCAACTGACACATGCATTCCCTGTGCTGAAATGGACAGAAAGGTACATTTATAAAAATTAAGCTTTAGACTTGCTGTAGTAAAGTAGTCTATTCCAGGCTGCAAGTTTCTTTCATGCTCTTCTAATGTATATAATGGAAAAATGTTATCATAATAATAATACTGGACTCCTGTTTCATTGTCTTGCATGTCTGCTATCGTTTTAAAAAAGCTAGTAGCTATCAAAGTCCACCAAGATGTAAATATAATGAATCCATATGATCCCACTGTCTTCATGTGATACAAATTAAAAGTCTGCATTCTGCAGATCAAAAGAAGAATTTCCCCCTCAAAATTATATTCAATTTTTATACATACCAGAGGATTATCTGCTATATAACTATAGTCATCCTGCTCTATGTAGGATATATAAACAATAATGTGCAAAAGATAGAAAAAAAATAGTGTGTGGGGGGGGAGGTGGGGAATAAAGACATACAATAAGACAAAAATTGTTAAAGTTAGCTTACCAACACTTTTCACTGTACCTCTTGTAAAATGCAGAGAATCGCAGTCTTCTTGTTCTTATCCTTCCGTTTATAATACCTAGCAAAATATTTTTTATCCTGAATGGCTTTCATTCAGAACAATTTGGCCCCAAACTCATAGAAACATGAGTTAGAATTTCCAAGGTTGCTGAATCCAGCTTGATGTAACTTATCTCTGATGCTTCCGGGATTCAGTGCAACTATTTCAATCCATGGATTCCTACTTATTTATTTATTTATTATTTATTTATTTATTAATTAGATTTCTATACCGCCCTTCTCCTACCGGACTCAGGGCGGTGAACAGCCAATTTAAAAACCAATACAAAAAAGTTAAAAACGTACTAAAACCAATATAAATTTAGGCTGAAAATATAAAACCAAATAAAACTCTAAAAACTCTAAAAAGTTTAAAAAGTAGAAGGGATCAGGCAAGTCCGGCAAGTTGGAAGAGATATGTCTTCAGAGCCCGACGAAAAGTCCGGAGGTCAGCGATTGTTCTCAGATCTGGAGGAAGATCGTTCCAGAGGGTGGGAGCTACCACAGAGAACGCTCTCCCCCTGGGGGTCGCCAGCTGGCACTGTCTGGCTGACGGCACCCTGAGGAGGCCCTCTCTGTGGGAGCGAACCGGCCAGTGGGAGGCAATAGGTGGCAGAAGGCGGTCCCGTAAGTACCCTGGTCCTAAGCCATGGAGCGCTTTAAAGGTGATTACCAACACCTTGAAACGCACCCGGAAGTCAACCGGCAACCAATGCAGCTCACACAGGAGAGGTGTCACATGGGAGTGCCCTGTCGCTCCCATAATCCCCTGCGCGGCCGCATTCTGTACCAGCTGGAGCCTCCAGATGCATCCCAAGGGGAGCCCCATGTAGAGAGCATTACAGTAGTCCAAGCGAGACGTGACGAGCGCCTGAGTGACTGTGCGTAGGGAGTCCCGATCTAGAAAGGGCCGCAACTGGCGTATCAGGCGAACCTGATAAAAAGCTCCCCTGGCCACAGCTGTCGTATGCTCCTCTAAAGACAGCCGTGGATCCAGGAGGACGCCCAAGTTGCGCACCCTTTCCATGGGGGCCAATGATTTGCCCCCAATAACCAACAATGGAGTCAGTTGGCTATATCGGGACGCCGGCAGCCACAGCCACTCGGTCTTGGAGGGGTTGAGTCGAAGCCTGTTTCTCCCCATCCAGACCCGCACAGCTTCAGGGCACTGGGACATCACTTCCACGGCATCGTTGGGGTGGTCTGGGGTGGAGATGTACAGCTGAGTGTCATCAGCGTACTGATGGAATTCCACCCCAAAACCACGGATGATCTCACCCGCGGCTTTACATAAATGTTGAACAGAAGGGGCGAGAGGACCGACCCTTGTGGCACCCCACACACTAGGCGCCTCGGGGTCGACAGCTGCCCCCCTGTCAACACAGATTGCGACCGGTCAGAGAGATAGGAGGAGAACCACCGCAAAATGGTGCCCCCCACCCCCAATCCCTCCAACCGGCGCAACATGATACCATGGTCGATGGTATCAAAAGCCGCTGAGAGGTCTAACAGCACCAGGATAGAGGAGTACCCCCTACCCCGGGCCCTCCAGAGATCATCCACCAATGCGACCAATGCCGTTTCGGTGCTGTAACCAGACCTGAAGCCGGACTGGAGCGGGTCTAAATAGACAGCTTCATCCAGGTACCAGGGGAGCTGCCACACCACCACACTTTCAGATATATACACCATTACTTAGTTCAAGTATGTCCAACCTGCAGCTAACAAGAGCTGCATGTGGCCTTGGACAGCTAATAATGTGGTCCACAAAATTTTATTAAAAAATGGGAAGTGTATTTTTATAACATTAACTATATTATATATTTTATATGTGATCCAATACAATTTTCTTCACTCAGTACAGCCCAGGCAAGCCAAAAGTTTGGACTTGCCTGGCTTAGTTGATAAATATTATAAGCCTTTCAGAATTAAACCCATAGCTTCATTTTCCGGCATTTATTTAGAAAATACATGAATACGCCACATTCCTTCAAGCTTATCACACTCTTCTTTATTCTCTTACTTGCAGAGCTGTTACAAATGGTTTATCTATTTTTATTTCTTTCACTGCCTGTGTTAATGCATCTTCATTCACTGTGTTAATGCATCTTCTTACCATTTACTCTGGTTACATTCAAAGACAGATGGTTATTGCCAAAGGACTTCACAGACTGTGACCTTCATCAGTGATGTTGGTCAATTAAGTCTTCTTGATAAAGTTTTTTGATAAGGTTTTCTTTTAAATGAAACAGAAATGCAGAGTATATAGAGGTAGCATAGATGAATTTTGGCAAAATTTGGTCACTCTGCAACAAGCAGAGTGAAGCAGAGTTTCATCCCAGTCATGCTCACACTATTAGATGTAAACTAAGATTGCTCATTTACAAACAATTTGCAACATGTTGCTTATTATATTTCACCAGCTAAGTAGCACATGCACTGTAATGACATGTTCTACCTCACTGTATCTCCTGTCTTTTCTTTTAGATTTTTTTACTTATTTGGTGGTTGGTCTCAACTTTAAGCTGATCTGTTGACTGTTTTTGGTTGCTGTTTTCCAAGGATTGTTCTGCCTGCATTTTCATATTGCTGAACGGTGGCATCCACCTTGCTATCTGGCTGGATGGTGGCCAGCGCAGAAAGGTCCCTGCAGTACTTCTGTTATTTCAGATGAAGTAAAAAAAAATGATGCTAAAATATTTCTGAGACAGTAGATTTCTCAAAAGTGATTTTCATCTTCATAACAGGTAAAAAAAAAAGAAAGTTCTGTCCTTGTGTGGATTTGAAAGATCCCAAGTAAACAATTACACTGAAATGATGAATTCTGAGAGTCTGGAGTTCTAAGCATAGCAAAGGTAAACACAGCAGAGGTGAGTCTTTAAAAGCTGTTGTCAGAATTTTCTTCCAGGAAGTGAGGTTAAGATATCAGGCTAGAAAATAAAAGAGTTTAATCCCAATTTAGGTATGAAAGCCAATTGGATGCTTTCGACCAGTCACTCACTCTGGTCCCAATATCAGGTTCCGGCAACAAGTCAGCCAGTCAATTCCTGTATCAACCAATGGATCAATTCTTAGTTGCTTTGGGGGTGGGGGTGGGGGTGGCGCGTGGACTTAAACTTGCAGGAAAATGCTAGAAAGAAAGAAAAAATATTAATAAAAGGCCAAGCTGAGCCTCCAACAAATGCACAGCTAAGACACCGTAGGAGACTAGTATATTTACCTATTGGCTTAATATGTGGTGCATTAATTCAAGTCAATGTAATAAGTTTCCTGGTGAGGAAATGTAAGAAATTGCAGAGTATATGGTAAACCTGCAATTGCTCTATGATATGGATGAATAAATGTGGTCCTATCAAATCTTCTTTATAAATTTAAGTAAATTTACATTTTTCTTAATGACATGAGGTTGGTTTTCCTTTTAATAAGCATTAACATACTTTCATGTAAGGTTTTGTTTTGTTTTTGCCTTTGAGTTAGACTTTCCTCCTAGCAACTGCATGGGCAAATCCCTTCAATTATTTAGGCAAGTTTTTTAGAAGTGGTTTGCGATTGCCGCCTTTTAGCGTAAAGTTACCCAGTTTGTTGCCTGAAGTCACTGGCTGTCATGCCTATGGCGAGATTAGAAGTCAAATTTTCCCTCACATTACTTACTAGAATCACTTCTTCAACTGGCCTGGTTTTGAGGCTATAGGTCTAATCTTTAGAGCTCAGCCTTCTGCTGTTGTATCATTCAAGCTTTCAAAGTCTAAAAGATTTTGAGTGATGCAGTCGAGGAGTTCTGAACGCTTGCTGGCTCTAACTTCACCAGAGTCGAGACATTGATTTTAACACTGCTGGAATCAATCCAAGACTATTATCCCTAAGCATATCCTCCTTTATCTTCTATCTTCTTTTCCTTCTCATCAGAAAACACATCAAAGCAGTTCCATGGTCATTTAGTTTTATATTTTTAATTTATGTACAAATATATTGACACAATCTAACTTTTCTCTTGATCATACTGGGGTTAATGGATTACAGCTTTCTAATAGGAGAAAAATGCGTCCTTCTGGTATCCCAAATATTTAAGGGAACAAATAAACGTCTATCAAAATTAGGAATACTATTAGGACATTGTATCATTCTTCAAACTAACTAAACTTTCTCTTCAAATATATTTGTTTTAAAGACATAACTTGTAGTTTTGGCAACATCAATATAGTATTGTCCATGTTGCCATGCCCACAATCTGATTCAAGCAATATTTAAAATGTTGATTCAGTATCTTTAAGTATCCACTAGCATTATGCTCATCATAATATGCATATTGATAATATTTGCATTTTTGTTTGCAGCAGGATAGGATTAGTTTTATCTACATTCAAAACTGTCATATCTGTTTTTATATCTACTTGCTGATTAGACTGATTACCATGACATACTTCAGCAAAATGTCAAATCTTTTTGGAATAATTACACTGAAGACTCTTAGCATTTTCTATAACTTGCTAGACACTGTAATGGGCCACATGAAAACATGAACTCCATAATCATTAATTCTATTGCATTCTTTGCATAAGTGATTATTTCTCATTTATATCTTCTTCTTCTGCCATATTCGTCATCGGACATTGGCGATCATGTTGGCAATCCTATTTTTGTCAACAGCAACAAGAAAAAGTGCTGCTGAGTTTTGTCCAAACCAGTCCCTTAGGTTTTGAAGTCATGATGTTCTTCTTCTGCTTGGACCTCATTTGCCTTCAATCTTTCCTTGGAGGATTAAGTGAAGGATACCTTATTTTTCTGGGTGTCACATCACATGCCCCAAATATTTAACTTTCACTTTTTAATGGCTTTGATTATTTCCGTTTGCTTTCCCAGGTGGCTTTTCACCTCCTCATTTGTGATTTTGTTAATGCAGCTTATACGTTAACAGTCATCTGTAAATAAATTTGCCCATTTCTCTTTTATAAAGTCCATTAACCTGAACTCTTTCACGTGTTTCCATTTATGGCACAATATTTTTTTTTCTCAAATAAAAACCATATCCAAAAATGTATGTTATAAAGCCATGATAGTGGACCTTTGGCACATGTGCCAGAGGTGACACGCAGAGCCTTCTCTGCTGGCATGCGCGCCGTCGCCCCAGGTCTGATCTCCATGATGTTTCTTTCAGGAGCTCCTGTTTCTGTGCAAACAACGAAACAGAAGCTTGTGAAAGAAAAAGATCTTACCTCTTGCATCGCTGATGGTGTTGTAATGTCCCACCTCCCACTGGCCAGCTGATCTTCAGTTCTCTGCTACGCATATTTGCATGTCTGTGCATGAGCATGTTCATGTCCATGCATGCACACGTTCACGCACATGCGCACATCTTTCATTTTGGGCATGCACAAGCACGCAGTTTGGGCACTCGGTGTCTAAAAGGTTCACCATCACTGTTATAAAGTATAAGCCATATATATATATATATATATATATATATATATATATATATATATATATATGTGTGTGTGTGTGTGTGTGTGTGTGTGTGTGTGTGTGTGTGTGTGTGTGTGTGTGTACAGGTGATATCTCGGGTTTCTTTCCGTGTAATTGCAAACATATCTTTGGAAGTATTGCAGGACGTTTCGATGAAATCTCATTCATCATCTTCTGGCTGATGTTCTCGGCTTGGTGCCTATGGGCAAACTTTGCACATAGGCACCAAGCCGAGAACATCAGCCAGAAGATGATGAATGCGATTTCATCGAAACGTCCTGCAATACTTCCAAAGATATGTTTGCAATTACACGGGAAGAAACCCGAGATATCACCTGTACACACATATATACCCGTGAAAACTTACACAGACAAATATATATATATATATATATATATATATATATATATATATATATATATATATATATATATATATATTCTGAGGTTTTCGTGGGTGTTTATATGTAGGTCTTTGGTTATTTGGGTCTTCTCCCGCGTAAAATTGGAAGTATCTTGGCGACGTTTTGACGAAGCCGAGAACACCAGCCTGAAGATGACGAATGAGGCTTCATCGAAACGTCGCCAAGATACTTCCAATTTTACGCGGGAGAAGACCCAAATAACCAAAGACCTACATATATATGTGTGCGTGTGTGTGTGTGTGTGTGTGTGTGTGTGTGTGTGTGTCAGTTAACTGAACTCTTTCAAATTACACAAATTACATTAGCTTCCTAACAAGCTTTACATTGCTGTTGGGCTTGTATTTTTCATTGGGTTTCCTTGCAGCTATGGCTATTCAGTAAAATATTTGGAAGCAATCAGGCAAAGGTGCTTTTTTCAAGAGGCAACTGGACTTTGATTTTCCTTGAAGACATTTTGCTTTTCATCAAAGATGCTTCTTCAGTTCAGAACTTGGATAAGAATGAAAATGTCTCTGCGTGACTGAGAATCTCCATAGACAACCATTTCTATTGTTTCAGCTCTTTATTATCTATTATCTTCCCTATTTCTTTTGGAGCTATCCCTCCAAACATCCACACCAGCATCATCTTATTCTGAGTTTTAGCTTTCTTGACACTCAAACTGCCACTTTATTACTAAATTTTTAATTACTAAAACCTATATCCCATTCCTATACAGTTTGTGTTTATTTTTGCTCTTCATCTATACAGATCTTTTAACCTTATCCTTTTTTACTTCCTTAGGGAATTGTTTGTATTTTTGTGTTAACTTAATAATTCACTCTTTTCAGAATCTCCTATTGATTTTTTAATTTATTTGTTGTTTAAGATTTCAAGACAACTTCTACTGAAGACAGTCAAAGAGATGGCTTTGAACAGAAAAATCAAGAGCCATTAAATAAGCAAATAAGGGCTGAAACATTCCTTGGGTTCTATGAAGCAAGATAGTATTCAGAAGAGTCTCAGGCAGGCGCCTTCCTTATATTGGGTTATAAGAGGGAGGAGAGGAAAAGTACAATCAGATTTATACAATTCAGCTACTACAGTCTTTCTTAATAAAGTATAGCCCTAATCTTCCTGGGAGTCAATTCACAATCTGCTGTATCTGCTGATCTCTATTGCTGATCTTTTCTGTCCCATTTATTTAAAAAAGCATCTGACTTCCTCAGATCCAAGATATATGACTATTTTCTCAGTGTCTTCAAATTACAAGTGTGTTTAGTGACTATTCAAGTCGAAGTTACATTCAAAGTTAGTAATGGATGGAAACTAATCAAGGAGACAACCAACCTAGAACTAAGGAGAAATTTCCTGAAAATTTGAACAATTAATCAATGGAACAACTTGTCTCTGAAAGTTGTGGGTGCTCCAATACTGGAGGTTTTTAAGAGGAGACTGGACAATGATTTGTCTGAAAGGTTTTCCTGCTTGGAGGTCTTCTAGTCCAACCCCCTGCCTAGGCAGGAAACCCTACACCATTTCAGATAAATGGTTATCCAATATCTTTTTTAAAACTTCCAGTGTTGGAGCATTCACAACTTCTGGAGTCAAGTTATTCCACTGATTAATTGTTCTAGCTGTCAGGAAATTTCTCCTTAGTTCTAGGTTGCTCCTCTCCTTGATTAGTTTCCACCCATTGCTTCCTGTTCTGCCCTCAGGTGCTTTGGAGAATAGCTTGATTTCCTCTTCTTTGTGGCAACCCCTGAGATATTGGAACACTGTTATCATGTCACCCCTGAGCCTTCTTTTCATTAAATTAGAGATACCCAGTTCCTGCAACTGTTCTTCATAAGTTTTAGCCTCCAGTCCCCTAATCATCCTTGTTGCTCTTCTCTGCACTCTTTCTGGAGTTTGACTAGAGTTGGACTAGAAGTTCTCCAAGATCCCTTCCAAGTCTGTTATTCTTTTTACAATGACACTGAAAAAAGTGAGTTATGACTCTTTTTACACTTACAACCAGTGCAGCATACCCAAAGTTATATGATCAAAATTTGGATGCTTGGCAACTGGTTCATATTTAATGATAGTTGTAGGGTCCCAGGGTCATATGATCACTTTTTGTGACTTCTAACAAAATAAAGTCAATAAGGAAGCCGGATTCATTTAATAACTGTGTTACTAATTTAACAACTGCAATGATTCACTCAACAACTGTGGCAAAAAAAGCTGGTAAGATGGGTCAAAACTCTCTTAACAACTGTTTCATTTAGTAACAGAAATGATGAGCTCAATTGTGGTCATAAGTCGAGGACTATCTCTATCTGATCCATCATGCAATAAACACAAATAAACACAGGGTTATTATAACTATATGCCAGCTCTCCTCCTGCTTCAATTGTCAAAAGATGTGGGGGAAATGAAATGGTATGAAAAATATAATGTCTTCTTAATGAATATTATGCAAATTATCCCAGCCTTCTTCACTTTAGCTGCTTACATTTCCAATTAAGATATCTACATTTTCTGATGTTAACGTGTTTTAAAATCACAGGACGCCAAATTAAACAGCTACACAAGCTTTTTTTTTCTTTTGCAACAAGAGCAACCAAGAAGGATGACTCTTTCAACAATTCCTTCTTACACTTAACTGCACATTTGACATAATAATGGGTGAGTTAATTTACTCTAATTAAATACCAACTGGCCATTAATGTGTTGTTGACAGAAACCAGCTAAGTATTAATTTAATGTGTTGCTCAAATATTTAAAAACTACCAATGTAAAGCCAGAATCAGCTTCTTAGTGTTTACGAAATAAATCTAAATCTGAGGTGATTGCATTAAAGTAATTGGATGATTATTATGTATCTGGCAAATAAAAGATACGCATGAGGCTGAAAATATATCATGGGGAGATGGTCCCATAAAATCAACATGCATTAAAAACTACCTCCAAAATGTAATAAATGGCAATAATCTCTCAAGAAATGAAGATTTCTTAATATCCTCTTAAGTACCACTTTCTTATTTAGAACTGGAAGCTATTCTACTATATTTTTCTATTTCTATTTCAAAATAGAGAAATATTCATTTTTGAGTTCTCTAGGGCATATCAACTAGAATCAGTTCTGTTCATCTTCCCTTGTTTTCCATCATGTCTAAATGGAAGGTAAAATAAGTCTACCATCACTGGATGGCAGACCCAAACAGCTCCAAAATTAAAATTAAAATTAAAACAACACATATTTGTTTCATCTCTGAAAGAGGTAAGATGAATTTTTCCATTGATTTTTATTAACAATGCTAACATCTACACTGCAAGAGAACCCTGCTTTGGGGGAATTGTTCCATATTTTCTCATTCCCAGGTAAATCAAAGATCCAGTTTTCTCTCTACAATTTTCCAGAAGTTATTTATGCCCAGCTTTAGCTTGGAAGATAAGGGGATCCTTATGGGATAATATTCAGGTAAAAGTGTCTGACAGGAAAGAAGACTTGCCATTTTTAAAATCCAATTGTTATAAGCTATGTTAATACCAACTGGAGTTGAACAGCCCAGTTTAATTTAAAATTATGTCCATGCAGAATCAAGTTTTTAGAAGAGCAGGACAAGGTACACCACAAACACTTTCTATTTTCTTCCAAATGCTTATTCCCAAAAAAAAAAAAAAAGGCACTGACAGAACAAACAATGTTCCTAAATGAATAAATTACAAAAAAATAAAAACAAAAAAACCTGAAACATTAAAAAAAATCCTATTTTTAGGGCTCCATTGCCCCTGGCCAATGTATTTTGCACTAAAAAATAAATGAACATTATTTAGCATTTCATTTTCGAACCAAAAAATAAAAAGCTTTCAACAATATCTTGTACAGGGCAATCGTCTCACATTGCTAACCTTTTTCTGCTGTTTTATTACATTGACAGGACTAGAAACCTAGTCAGCAGAAAAGGGCTGAGCAATTGAGGGTGGGGGTAGGGATAGGACAAGAGGCTTACAAGGCCCTTTCAGTTCTGAACAACTTCATTCATCAGTTTTGTAGAACTCTTAATATTTCTACAGCACTGCACACGAATAGGTAGAGTGTGGACTTCAGAGATGTGATTGTCTTTATTCATCTGTGTCCATTAAGTACATTTGTGTGTCTTAATAAGGCTATTAAAAATCCACTAGAAAAATCAACCACACAGAGATATAAAAGTAGTATTTTTTGAAATGGTCACTTAAGTTTAATGTTTTGAATAAGTAGGGAATCTCAACAAGATTAGCTTGATTTAATTTGCTCATTTAAAAGTTTCCGTTCCATGATTTTTAAGTTGGAAAAATGAAATAATAGCCATTGGTCAAAGGCAATATTTATTTTTCCTTCTTTCCTGTAAGGATCTCTTTCCACAATGGAAGAGATCTTGTCCATTTGTTTACAGCATCTTTCCTCGTTACATTTTCCCAATTGTCTTTTCCAAATGAGGAATTGCAATTTAACAGATACGGTGTAAGAATTGTTTTCTCAGTGATGAACTTTTGCATCTAGATCACACATTCATTACAATTCATCTCAGTTTCTCAGGCTGCTTTTTAAAATTGCAAAATGGTTTACAGAAATGACTTGTAGCCATATTTAATCAGTGAGCCCTTTAATTGCTTATTTTGCAAGTGTGCAAAGAAACAGAAAATAACTTTTTACAAGCAAGATGTATTAAAATAGTAAACACAAAGATTTCGCATATTTTATATGCTGTCAGTTTTGTAGGGGGCAAAGTGTGTGTCCAGAGCCCATGTTTATGGATATTGATGATATCCAATTTATACCTGCTAATTTATACAATTTATACTTTCTTTCACCAAAGATGCCTAGTAGACTGAAAAAGCAGTTTAGTGAATTGACTTCACAATCATTTGCTATAATAATGTTTAATCTTATTGTGCAGATGGCTCTTAATATCAAAATGTTTTTTAACCCACCATTTATCTCTCCCTACATACCGCATACCGATATGTCCGACTTGCTTGAATTATCCTCTATTAGTTCTCAATTCTACGCCAATGGAAAAATGTCACCATCAGACTCACTAGTGCATCTTTTTCCCAGTGAATTACATTAAGTTTTTTTCTCACTTTTTGTGTAAAATATTATTGATATATTAAGCCACCCAGAGTCCCTTGGGATTGGGCGGCATATAAATGCGATTTAAGGATCCTTTTTTAATTAAAAATTACAAAAAGCAGATAGTCCAAGGCACTCAGCACTTCCAAGAAATTCTTTCTAATGTAGGAGAAAAATTTGTTCTTTTCTTTCTTAAACGGATCTGAACTTCTTCAGCCGCTCAAGAAATTATTGGCAATTCATATCACTTTTTCCTTGCATTTTGCCAATGATGCTGTAGTACTCCAAACTTCAGCTACAGAAGATAGATACTAAATCATAATTCAAAATGATAAACTTGAAACTGAGATTTACTAAGCTCAAATATCATCAAGATCTTCCTCCTTATGTTAGAATTCTCAGCAAAGCAAGTTCCATTTTTATTCCATTCATTTGAGTTTGATTCTCAGAGAGAGTCTGAACAAATCTGCAGCTTCCTTGGCAATGTTTTTCAGAAGTGGTTTGCCATTGCCCCCTTCTTAGAGCTGAGAGACAGTGACTGCCAAAGATCACCCAGTTGGCTTTGTTCTTAAGCTACCTAGAGTAGCTCCATGATGAGATAGGCAGCAAATAATTTTAACAAATCAATCAATCAGTCAATCAATCAATCAATTAACAATAAAGAAGTATTCAGAAATAACTCCATATGTCCTTCTTGGTTCTTTGGACTTGACAAGAAAGGTCTAATGCAATACAGGTAGTCCTCAACTTTAGACTGCATTAGACCTCAGAATATCTGTTATTTGCCATGAGGGCCATAAGTCAAAGCATCTACATGACCAAACAAATTGTATGATTTTTTTTTTTTTTTGCAGTGGCCATTAAGTGAATGGAGGTATAAAACAAACACTGCAATCATTATGCAAAACCAATGTACACAATGATCTTTCTTTCCTTCCTTCTTTCTTTCTTTCTTTCTTTCTTTCTTTCTTTCTTTCTTTCTTTCTTTCTCTCTCTCTCTCTCTCTCTCTTTCTTTCTTTCTTTCTTTCTTTCTTTTCTGGAAACCAGAAGTAAGCACTGGTTTCCAGGAAAAAAAATAGTAAATCTCAGTCACATGATTATGACAGTCTTCAAACAGTCACAAATATTGGCTGGTTGCCCAGTGCCCAAAATACAATCACGTCCCCATGAGGGAACCATAGCATCAGAATTTCAAATCCATGTTTTAAGTATCTTTGAGGGGTCATAACTTCAAACAATCACTAAGTGATCAGTTGTAAGTTAAGAACTATCTGTACTCCAATATTAGAAAAAATCTTATATCAAATGCAACAGGTTCTCCAAAACTATTCAAAAGAAGAGGAGGGAAAACTTGGAATCTGAACTTTATGAGTTAGCTTTTATAGGAACATTTTAAATCAATTTTGGCAAGCATCAAAAATGGCCAATTAAAATAATTCAGAGATAGCTCTCCAACCCCTTCAAATTACATCACATTAATTAAATCTTTCCAGATTGTACTATCAAGTTGGTTAATATTATCGTATCAGTGACATTGCCTAGTTAATTATTAGTTTTGGATGGATGCTTTTGAGAAAATTTGAAAAGGTATGCCACAATATTCCATAATTAATTCTAATTTAGTTGTAATAATAATTTTGTCCATGATATATAAAATGATACCGCAGGCACACTCAATATAAGAAATTGTATACTGAAGTTCATATTTGTTTGAATCAATGGTATTGAAAATTGTGGGAAATAACACTGGTAATAGTTGTTAATTATATTTTAATTTAAATTTTTAAGAAAAGGAAAAAACACAGAAAAGAGAAAGGAAAGGAAAAAAGGCAAAAAAGAAAAACTAAGTGGTTTAAGCTGGCAATTTATAAGCATCATCGCCTCTTATTGATTGTGTTGCATCAGGTCCAGCATCCTGAATATAATCTTCCATTTTTCTTAGGCCATAAAAATGTATTACTTGTCTCTATTAATTATTAATAGAGACCATTTTTTTCAAGAGGCAACTGGACTTTCTGGTTTTTCTTTGAAGATGTTTCGCTTCTCATCCAAGAAGCTCCTTAAACTCTGACTGGATGGTGCGAAATGGAAGGATTTATATTCCTTGCAGACAGCTGGACACTTGCATTCTTTTAGTGGGTCGTTAAGGTCACTTGGAGGTTTATCTGTGACATCAGGGTCAACTGGGTGGTGCAAATTGGTGTGGAGTCTTCTTGGAACTGTTGAAAGGACTGTGTTGTAGATTGGAGATAGAGATACCCCTCTGTTGAAAGACAGCTGTTCAGTTAGAATAGAATATAAAAAACACTATCATTATAATTTTCCAGTTACGTGAATAATTATTTTTATTTTTTTGATGTAAATTCCTAGGTATTTAATATTTTTAGTTTACATTAAACTTCATCCTTGGATTAAATATCAGCATCATATGCATTCAGTTTATACTTTTGAGTTGTTTGTTTTTCTTCACTTATCTTCTTGGTCAATGGCTCTAATGCCATTAAGATTGTGAAATGATATGGAAGACAGCTTATACAGTCCCCCTTATTATTGTATACTTTTGTGTTTTAAAAAAATTACTGTGGTGTTGGCTTCTTGTTCTTTATCAATAAACTTAGTCTATGTAAAGATTTAGAGTCATAATTCATTTTCTTTAGAATCATAACTATGAAATGCCATTTGAAATTATAAATAGTTTTCACAGCCTCAATAAAGATAATTATTGCCTTCTGGTTATTATAATTTATTTATTTATTATTTATTTATTTATTATATTTCTATACCGCCCTTCTCCCGTAGGACTCAGGGTGGTGTACAGCCAAGGTAAAATGACAAACACACAAACATCATAAAATAAAATTTAAAATGATTAAACATTTTGGTCTAATTGAATAAAAAACCCAGAATTAAAATAACAAAATTAAAAATCGTTTAAATGGTCAGCCCCACCTGTTGGAACATCAGGGTCTTGAGGTCACGGCAGAAAGTACAGAGGTCGGGGATGTTACGTATCTCCGGGGGCAATTCATTCCAAAGGGCTGGAGCCTTCACAGAGTAGGCCCTCCCCCTAGGGGTCACCAGTTGGCATAATTTGACTGATGGCACCCTGAGGAGTCCCTCTCTGTGAGAGCGAACTGGTCAGTGGGAGGCTATTGGTGGCAGAAGACGGTCTCGTAGATATCCAGGCCCTAAGCCATGGAGCACTTTAAAGGTGGTGACCAACACCTTGAATCGTACCCGGAAGACCACTGGGAGCCAGTGCAGCTCGCGCAGGAGAGGTGTTACATGGGCGCAACAAGTTGCGCCCATAATCACCTGTGCGGCCGCATTCTGGACCAGTTGGAGCCTCTGGGTGCTCTTCAAGGGGAGCCCCATGTAGAGAGCATTACAGTAGTCCAGAAGGGAGGTGATAAAGGCATGAGTGACCGTGCGCAGGGCGTTCCGGTCCAGAAAGGGACGCAACTGGCGGATCAGGCAAACCTGATTAAAGAGCCCCCTGGCCATGGCCATCATATGATCTTCTAAAGACAGCTGTGAATCCAGGAGGACACCCAGATTGCGAGTCCTCTCTGTGGGGGGCAAGATCTCATTCCCAATAGTCAGCAATGGCATCAGCTGACTATACCGGGATGCCAGAAGCCACAGCCACTCGGTCTTGGAGGGGTTGAGTCTTAGCTTGTTTCTCCCCATCCAGATCCGTATGGCCTCCAGGCAGTGGGACATCACATTAAGGACATCATTGGGGTGATCCGGGGTGGAGATGTACAGCTGCGTGTTGTCAGCATGCTGAGGACCCTCACCCCAAAACCACAGATGATCTCGCCCAGCAGCTTCACATAAATGTTGAACAGAAGGGGCAAGAGGACTGCCCCTTGAAGCACCCCACAAACAAGATGCCTCGAGGTCGACCTCTGCACCCCTGCCAACACAAACTGTGAACGGCCGGAGAGGAAGCAGGAGAACCACTGGAGCATGGTGCCCCCTATTCCTAACCCCTCCAGCCGGTGCAGCATGATACCATGGTCAATAGTATCAAAAGCCGCTGAGAGATCTAATAGGACCAGGACAGAGGAACAGCCCCTGTTCCCTCCAGAGATCATCAACCAATGCAACCAATGTCATTTCCATGCTGTATCCTGGCCTGAAGCCCGACTGGTACAGATCCAGATAGACAGCTTCATCCAGGTACTGGAGTAGTTGTCGCGCCACCACACTCTCAACAATCTTTGCAACAAAGCGGAAGTTGGAGAGTGGATGATAATTTGCTAATACAGCCAGGTCCAGGGAAGGCTTCTTGAGGAGGAGCTTCACCACCGCCTCTTTCAAGGTGGCGGGAAAGATACCCTCACTCAGAGAAACATTTATAATCCCTTGGAGCCAGCCTCGTGTAACCTCCCAGGAGGCCAGCACCAACCAGGAGGGACACGGGTCCAATAAACATGTGGCAGTGCTAAGCCTACCCAGAATGCTGTCCATGTCCTTGGGAACCACAGAGTCAAATTCTTCCCAGATAATACTCTCAGGACCTACCCCCGTCTCCTCCCCTGGACCCACCCAGTTGGAGTCCAGACCTTTCCGAATCTGAGCGACTTTATTATGCAGGAATTGCACAAAATCCTCAGCCCAACCCTGCAAGGGAGTGGCTCTGTTTAGGGAGCAGGTCACCCTAAACAGAGTGGTTGGGGGGTTCTCTGCAGATGCGATAAGAGCGGAAAAATAGCAAGAGTTTGCCACTTTTATCGCCACTAGGTAGGTCTTGATATAAGACCTCACCAGTGTTTGGTCAGATTCAAAGCGGCTTGTCCTCCAATCACTCTCCAGGCGTCTTTTCCGACACTTCATCTCTCTCAGGTCCTCAGAGAGCCAAGGAGCCAGTTGAGATCAGCTTCGGGTCAGAGGCCGCTAAGGCACGATGCGGTCCAAAGCTCCAGTGGCCGCCCTATCCCAGGTGGCTACCAGGTCCTCAGTCGAATCGTGAGCCAGGGTCTCAGGAAATGGCTCAAGCTCTGTCAGGAACCTCTCCAGGTCCATCAGGCACCTGGGATGGAACCACATGGTCGGTTCCGTCTCCCTGCAGTGGAGGGAAGCGGCTCGAAAGTCCACGTGAAGGAGAGAATGATCTGACCATGACAAGGGCTTGATGTCTAAATCCTCTATTCCTAGATCATTCAGCCACTGACCAGAGACAAAAATCAAGTCCAGAGTGTGTCCCCCTGTGTGAGTGGGCCTTGAACTAACTGGGTCAGGTCCATGGCCATCATGGAAGCCATGAACTCCCGAGCTGCCTCCGACATTTCACTGGGGGATGGCAGGTTAAAATCCCCCATAACAATAAATCTGGGGGTATCCACCATCACCCCGGCTATAACGTCGAGAAGCTCAGGCAGGGCCGCTGCCACATGGCAGGGAGCCAAGTACGTAGTCAGCAATTTATACTGGTATTATAAAAAATATTCAAGATACGTCTACTATCTTTCATGTATTACCATGGGATAAATAGTTTTTAATTCTATTTTGCAAGTTTTGCATTGCAAGTATTGATGTAAAAAGTTTGTAATCAACATTCAATAAAGAAAGAGGTCTGGAATTGGTTCAACTATATATATATAAGAGGTGACTCCTGAGGAAGTGGACAAGGCTGTATGATGAGTTCCTCCACTTGTTTGTTGGACCCGTGCCCCTCCTGGTTGGTTTTGGCCAGCAGGGAGGTGACACGAGGCTGGCTCCAGGCTTTAGTTAACACATCCTTGAAGGAAGAGGCCTTCCCGCAACCATTAAAGGAAGCAGTTGTAAGGCCCCTCCTCAAGAAGCCTTCCCTGGATCCAACAGAATTAAAGAACTTTCATCCAGTCTCCAACCTACCCTTTGTGGGAAAGGTTGTAGAGAAAGTAGTGGCACTTAAGCTCCTGAAGTCATTGGAGGAAACGGATTATCTAGACCCTTTTCAGTCTGACTTCAGGCTTGGCTACAGCACAGAAACTGCTTTGGTCACACTGATGGATGATCTCTGGTGAGCCCGAGATGGGGGTCATTCCTCCATCTTAGTGCTACTTGACCTCTCAGTGGCTTTTGATAACATTGACCATGGTATTCTTCTGGGATGAATAAGGGAGTTGGAGTGGGCGGCACCGTGTTACGGTGGTTCTCCTCCTATCTCTCTGGTTGGTCACAGTTGGTGTTGGTAGGAGGACAGAGATCGACCCCTAGGCCTCTCGTTTGTGGGGTGCCTCAGGATTCGGTCCTCTCTCCCCTCCTATTTAACATCTACATGAAGCCGCTGGGTGAGATCATCTGACAATACGAGGTGAGGTATCAGCAATACCCTGATGATACCCAGCTGTATATCTCTACCCCGTTTCAATTCAGTGATGCGGTGGATGTGATGTGCCATTGCCTGGAGGCTGTGAGGGTCTGGATGGGAGTCAACAGGCTCAGACTTAACCCAGACAAGACCGAATGGCTGTGGGTATTGCTTCCTAAAGACTATGTTGACTGTCTATCCTTGGTTCTGGGCGGGGGGAATGTCCCCCTCAGAACAGGCTCGCAATTTGGGTGTCCTCCTAGCCTCACAGCTAAGATTAGAGCAACATGTGACAGCTGTAGCTAGGGGGATCTTTGCACGGGTTCCCCTGGTGTACCAATTGCGACCTTACTTGGATCAGGAGGCTCTCCTCAATGTCACTCATGCCCTTGTCACTTCACAGTTAGTTTATTGCAATGCGCTCTACATGGGGCTACCCTTGAAAAGTGTTCGGAGACTACAGTTGGTCCAGAACGCAGCTGTGTGAGCTGTCGTGGGTGCACCTAGGTACACCCACATTACACCAATTCTCCATGAACTGTATTGGCTCCCTATTGTTCTCCAGTCACAATTCAAGGTGTTGGTTATTACTTTTAAAGCTCTACATGGCTCAGGGCCAGGTTATCTTCAAGACCACTTTCTACCGCATAGCTCCCAGCGACCGGTAAGATCCCACAGAGTTGGTCTTCTCCAGGTCCCATCAGCTAAACAATGCCAGCTGGTGGGCCCATGGGGGAGGGCCTTCTATGTGGCTGCCCCAGCTCTCTGGAACCAGTTACCTCCTGAGCTCCAGACCATCCCCACCCTATTGGCCTTCCGAAAAGCATTGATCTGGCTTTTCCGGCAGGCCTGGGGCCGTTGATCTCGCTCTGGCAATCTGGTGAGATCCGGCCATGAATGGTATGAATGAGTTTTAATGTTTTTTAATTTTTAAATGTTTTTTTTATTAGGATTTTAAATGTATTGTGAGCCGCCCTGAGTCTTTGGAGAGGGGTGGCATATAATTTAATTAAATTGAAATTGAAATTAAAAATTGAAATTGACCAGGATGAGCCCAAGGGAGAAGTCAAGTATGTCATCAGTCTTGAATCAATTTGTGCCTATAAGAGATATAAATCCAGCCAACCTTGAAATCCATTGACTCTTGTCTACTGCCAATTTGCTTTGACCATTAGTTCAGATTCTTGTAGAGAACTTTAGCTTACAATAAATCTATATATTCATTTGAATTGCTGGACCCCTGATTTTCTGCACTTAACAACATACAGTACATGACAAAAAATTATATTGATGTTTAAATCACATGTATTACCATATTAATCATTTAATCAATTTTTTAAAAGATTTGCAGCATTTTGCATTCATGATCTGGATTTTTCTTCCCTTTTCATTTAAATGTTGCCAGAAACACCCTCCTGCAACAATGCATTAATCAATGCATTGGACCACCTACAGGTCACCGTTGTGGAGTGTGTCACTAACTAGGAAGGGCAGGGATCTAATAAGCAAGTAACAACCCGCTTAAAATCCCAAGGATCCTGTCCACTTCCTCAGGTCCAATAGGGTCAAATCATTCCCAGATAATCTGACAAGTTCATTCTCCAGCAATTCCAATAGCAATAGCACTTAGACTTATATACCACTTTACAGTGATTTACAGCCCTCTCTAAGTGGTTTACAATGTCAGCATATAGCTCCCAACAATCTGGGTCCTCATTTTATCAACTTTGGAAGGATGGAAGGCTGAGTCAACCTCAAGCCTGGTGAAATTTCAACTGCCAAATTACTGGCAGCCGGCAGTCAGCAGAAGTTGTCTGCAATACTACATTTTAACCACTGCGCCACCACAGCTATTTCAATGGACCTGTTCCATACTTGGATTCAAATTGAGAATGCATCTGAACGATTTTATCGATCAGGTGTTCAACAAATTCCACCGCAGTTTGAAATTTATGACTGGTTTGAAGTAGTTTTGTAACAAAATATTTATTGTGATATGCATTTAGTTAAATGAGGACACTTAATGCTCTTACTGCACAATATTACACTTGCAAAGGGTCTAAAAAGTTTTAAATCATGCTAAGGTGATAAGAGATATAACCTTTTGACTCCCAATCAGAAATTTCTGCTGATTATTTTTTATCAATGCATTTGTCTTAATGCCTAGAATGTCACACTTGTAACATTCTAGGCATGAAGACTAATCCATTGATAAAAATGTTAAGCACTCGTTAAGTTTTAATTAATTAATTAATTAATTAATTTCTACGCTGCCCATCTCCACCAGGTGACTCAGAGCAGTTTACAACCTCATCATAAAACCATATAGTGTAAATGCAGGAATAAAAATGTAAATTAAAAAAATAATTAAGATTTTCAAATAAAGATAAAAATCAAGATTTTGGACTTTATGATTACATTCGGTTTTCATGCTTTCCATGCCCACAAGATTTCTCTTGCATAATATAATTCAGTGCCTTGTCAGTATGTATCACCACCACATCCTCTGCATTATTAAGACACAGAAATATCTTAACTCGTGAATATTATGTTCCCTGTCCGAGTGTATTTGTTCCTGACACATTTTGAATAAGAAGTAATGGATTGCTAGCAGAGTAAAAAGAAGAAACAGGCCTAATGTCCCAATTAGCATTTCCAGTGCGAAATCTTGCCTCCTTTATCCTGACAGAACTTTTTTCTAAAAATATAAATTAAAGTATTTTGGATTCAGCAGTTTCTATTCACAAAGACCATTCATGGATGACTTTAGCTCAGTGAGTTTATTTGTGGTGGTTATATCAACCATTTCCAAAACTATTTACTTTATCTGCAACTAAACTTGAGTCAAATGGATTGAGATGGGCAGCTATAGAAATTGAATAAATAAATAAAGTAGACAGATTGCCAAACAGGTTTCTATTTTTTTAAAGAAAATTATAATATTATTAATGCATAGAGATATTTTTCCCTACTTGTTTATCAAGACATATACTTTTTGGGTCATCTAATGAATAAAGTTTAAATTGTCAGTATTAAGAAATGTAACTACAACTTTTCAGAATGTTTACTCATGTTGCTATTTACTAACCAACCCAATATTGACAAACCTCAGTGATGAATGTTGACTGGGATGTAAATTTAATACAGCATCATATATGACTCAGTTGTTATTTTAAGAAATAATTAATGTAACCAAAATGGGAAATACGAAGTGTGTATTATATACAAAGGAAAGATGACGTTCCAATTAAAAAAAATGTATGCAGTGATAGAAAAGCAACTGGACTCACCACTGGACATTGAACCTTGTGTCCCAATCCTGCAACTCTTTCTCATTTCCAGTTTGACTTTTTCAACTCCAATAGCTAGATTTTGTTTTCTTTTTCCTTGCTTGATTTGGTGGTGGTGGTGTGTGTGTGTGTGTGTGTGTGTGTGTGTGTGTATTCATGGCAAATAATGTTAATCATATGGTTTCTAGAAAAGCTATCACATCAATAGGTACCTGGTTGTTACTTTTGAGTTCTGGCTCCTGGAATAAATGTATACATATCATAATCGTTATTGTCATCCTCATTCCAGGTCAATCAATTTCAGGATGAAGATATCTTCATCAACTTTGCAAATATTTTGACATATCACAAATTGTTTTAGTTAAGATATCTGAACTGAGTTACATCTTTTGAATAGCATTTCTTTGGATGTTTTCTAGCTATTTGAGGAACAAAATGGTATCAGTAAAGGGTAGGCGTTGTTCAGCATTGACATAATAATAGAGTTGGAAGGGACCCTGGAGGTCTTCTTAGTCCAATACCCTGCTCAAGCAGGAAACTCTATGGTTGTCTAATATCTTCTTAAAAACCTCCAGTGATGGAGCACCCACAACTTTTGGAAGGAAGTTGTTCACTGATTAATTGTTCTGTCAGGAAATTTCTCCTTAATTCTAGGTTGCTTCACTCCTTGATTAGTTTCCATTCCATCCTTCTCGTTGAGTGGACACAGCAGCCAGACGTGGGTTGTGCTCATTGGTCAGAATGAGGGACTGAGCCTGTCAAATCAGTTAAATTCCGCCCCTGTTGCTTGGGGCTCCCAGCTTTTGTCGAAAGAGGAAGACAGACTCGGAGTGTGGAAGAAAACAGAAACAACATTAGTGACCAGACTGACAAAAAAAGGGTTGGGCTGGCTGCTATCTCCACTCAACGAGAAGGGGCATATCAGGTAGGATCAACGTCCCTTCTCCATTGAAGGTGGAGACAGCAGCCAGACATGGGACATACCAAAGTTCATTGTCCCAGCTCACAGGAGGGAACAATCTGGGCAGAAGACTCGCCCCGCATATCGACAGCCTATAACACTCTCCTCCCAAAGGCAGCCTCCTTGGAGGCAAATTTATCTAACTTATAGTGCCTAACAAAGGGGGAAGGAGAAGCCCAGGTAGCTGCCCTGCAGATCTCAAGCAACGAGGCCCAAGAGGCCCAGGCAGCTGTAGTCGCAGCACTTCTAGTAGAATGAGCTGTCACATTAGTAGGAAGTGGCAAACACCAGAGTTCGTATGCCGTAGTAATTGTAGTCCAGATCCAACGACCAATCGTTGAAGAAGTCACTCTGTGCCCTAAAGAAGCAGGGAGAAAGGAAATGAACAATGATTCTGTCCTACGAATATCAGCAGTCCTTCGGAGGTAGATCTGAAGAGCCCGATGGACATCCAACATGTGCAATTGGCTCTCCAATGGTTTGGAAGGACACGGGCAGAAATCTGGAAGAACCAGCTCCTGCAAACGATGAAAGGGAGAGTTAATCTTAGGCACAAATGTAGGATCCAACCTGAGGACCACACAGTCCACATGGAACACTCACAAATCATAATGCAACGATCTCAGAGATTCGCCGTGCCGAAGTTATAGCGATCAGGAAAGCCACTTTGCCGGATAAAAGTCATAGACTTGCAGAACCCAGCAGTTCATACGGAGACCCCATAAGAAAGTCCAACACCAGTGAAAGGTCCCAAGTGGGGTACCGATGTAGTACTGGAGGACAGAGATTCATTGCTCCTTGGAGAAATCTACGAATCAGTGGATGGTGTGACAATGAATGAGTGGAATTGTACGTCAGGATCGACGAAATAGAGGCCACCTGTCTCCGTAGTGTGTTGGGAGAAAGACCTTTGTCAACCCAGCCTGGAGAAACATCAGGACTTGCATGACAGAAGCTGAAAGAGCGGAGAAGCCTTGGAACTCACACCAGGAGGAATAGGTCCGCCAAGTGGCCTAATAAATTCGGTCGGTTGATGACCGCCAAGATGCCTGGATAGTACAAATTACTGAGGCCAGGATATGATCCCGCTGCAGAATGTCCCGCTCAACCGCCAAGCAGTCATCTGTAGCCACAGAGGCTCTGGGTGTACAATCAGGGCTGAGGCAATCAGGGGTACACGGGATCCTCCAAGGAGGAGACACTGATAAATTCATGAGGTCCACAAACCATGACCTCCTCCACCAATGTGGTGCTACAAGAATGATTTCCGCCTGTTCTAGCAGAAGTTTTCGAAGTACCCTCAGAATGAAGGGAATTAGCAGAAAGGCATACAGCAAGCCTTGAGGCCAAGGGTAGAGCAGGGCATCCCCAGCTTCCGTCTGTTCAGAATGGAAACGGTAGAAGAAGCGGGGAAGTTTGGTATTCTGGGAGGCGAACAGGTGGCATGCCGAAATGATCCGCCATCATCTGGAAGAGGAGAGGATGGAGACTGCATTCCGTGTGATCTATCCTTTGGTGGCTCAACCAGTCTGCCGTCACGTTCACATCTCCCGATATATGGTCCGCCTTTAATGAAGCCAGATGGTGCTCTGCCCAAAGTCCCAGTCATTTGGCCTCCTGCATCAGAGACCTGAACCTGGTGTCACCCTGGCAATTTACGTGGGCCTTGGCTGAGGTGTTGTTGGTGAGCACCAGTACATGTGCGCCAGCCACCAGCTGACAAAAAACTTGAAGTGGAAGGGAATTCGCACGAAGTTCCAGCCAATTGATACTGCGAGCAGCATCCGCAGCGGACCATGTGACCTGAGCGACTTGCGCCCTGCAGTGAGCTCCTCAACCAAATTTGCTGGCATCGGTGGGCACTATCACCCTTTTTGGCTCCAGGACCAGGCAGCCTTTGGAAATTGCAGGGGATCGCCACCCCAAAGGGACGCGAGCACTTCCCTCGGAACTGCAATTCTGGCCGAAGAGGAACCCCTGCCTGCCTTCTGTAAAGGCAAGAAAAACCATTGAAGGTCTCTAAGGTGTAACCCTGCCCAGGGAACAATAGAAATGGCCGAGATCATCTTGCCCAACAGTTTTGAGAGTAGCAAGGGAAATGCCCTTCTATCTTTTATGACCCTGGCCACAAGAGATTTCAACCCGGGTTCTCGATCTGGGGAGAGGAAAACATTACCTTCAATTGAATCAATTATAGTTCCTAAATGAAGAATTCTAGTCGAGGGTTTCAGATGGCTTTCTCTGTGTTAACAGAGAAGCCGGGCGAGGCCAATGTCTGAATGGTAAGTTGGAGATCTGAAATGGCCTGCTAGGGATTAAACAGAAGTGACTTAAATAGAGCCTGGGGAAATAGGCCCATGAATGCAGGTTGATCTGGAGATAAGCTCTTATCCTCCAACAACTCTGGTTCTGAGGCTCCATCTCTTCCGATACGGAGTGTCTACTGACATAGGAGATGGATGGAGAATCTGAGCCCGCAAGCGAGAGGGCATCTTCCATATCAACTCTGTCCGGTGAAGCCGAATGGTCTGAATGAACCGAATACACTGTAGTCAGTCTGGCAGTTGAGAAAGGATGAGCCAATAGGGATTGTTGCACCACTGTTGCAATCATATATTGAATGTCCTCTGGACGTAAAGAGGTAGAATCATGGTCTCGGGCTGGGCTAGCAACCATAGAGACTCAGACCAAAGCAGAAAATATAGATGGATGAACCACGACCCAGCGGGAGCGTTAGACTCCACAGCATTGATACATCCCACAGACAGGGGAGATCCCCATAAGTTAGCTGACTCAACTAACACCAGGAAGTCTTGCAGAGACATCTGAACTGGGGTCAGAGAGGGGTCACATCTACATTCCCCTGGAGAAACCCTGCTTGTTGTAGATGATGTAGGACCACTGTCCTTGGCCTTGACTACAGGCTTCCGTAGAAGGTTTCCCTTGCGTCTAGCAGAAACCTTAGACTGAAGTTTAATGGATACTCCATTCCCTTGCACGTGCTTGGCATCTTTACACTTGGAAGCAACTGACAGCTCCCTTACTGTGGCCTGGCGGCCCTGTTTTGACTTGGCCAGAGCCTTAGGCATGATAGGCCATATAACAGAAAATAGACTCTGTGTTAAGCAAGGCAGTCCTGTATCAGGGGAATGTCAAATTCTAGATGCAGCCTGTGATAAATGTGTGAGGCACCAACAGAGAAAGGAGAAGGCAATTAACACCAAGCCTGTAAGGTGCAGCAATGTCTGCCAAAAGGGCTGAAGACAAGGTTAGGTCAGGTAGCAGGCACAGCCAGAAAGGCTGGAGGCCTGAGAGAAGCTCAATGTGCCACCTTGCCCCTAAACAAAATGGCAGCCGGAGCTACAAACTCAGGGAGCACGAAGCTCCCTTACTGCGCAGATCAGCAATGTCAAACAGCTGAGATGCAGGCCAGTAAGAGAAGTCAAAGAGCTGATCAGGAATAAATCAGGGCTATTTTACAGTTCATAAAGCCCTTATGACGTGACCACAAGCAGCAAACCATAGGGAGTGTGAAAACTCCACCTCGAAGCTGGCAGCAAGGTCGATCAGCTGAGAGGTGGTTAATAGTGACAGCGGGCAGAGCTCTGTTCATTTTTGCAGGAGAGAATCAGAGCCTGGAGGAAAAAAACTGACAACCGGTGATAGTCAGGGAGCACTATGGCCAAAGGCTTAGGCAGGTAAGGCTGCGGCCCCCAAGGGCAAGCAGAAAGTCATAGGAAGGCTCACATGCCACCTCGCCTCTACAAAATCGTGGCAGGAGCTGACAAGCTTCGCCCCACCACAAAATAGCGACTGGGGCTGCAGAGAATGGGAGCACGAAGCTCCACTACCACCAAGGGCATACGCTCAAACGCCCTAACTCCAGCTGCCGACTAATGCCCGTAACAAGGCAGCACAGTAATAGGTGAGTCGTGCCTTTAAAAAAAAAAAACAAGTAAAGCCTCTGTGCAATCCAACCAGCGGCTAAAAGGAGGGAGCGCGAAGCTCCGCTTGCGATACCGTGGCTCAGCACGCAACTTGTTAACGAGACAGGCTATTTAAAGAGAACCTGAAGCCTCTATGATAGCCAACAAGTGGCAAGAGCAAGGGGGCGTGAAAAGATCCTCTATAGTCTAAACGGCTCAGCGTATAGCACCTGAAGTAAAAAAACTTCACTCCTCCGTGAAAGGCCGACAAGCAGCTAGCAACAGGGAGCACGAAAAGCTCCTCTACCCACAGATCAGCTCAGCGATAAGATGGCTGCCTGTTAAGTTCAGGGAGTGCTAGGCTGCACAGCCACTCGATGTAGAAAGTGGAGGTGGGCTCCTCAGGCCCTGCCAACGACTCTCGCCCCCCCACCCCACGGGAACAGATAGCTCCACCAACTATGTACTTACTGACCAGCCAGTGATGATGCTGAGGGTCAGACAATAGAACTCAAACTCAGGGCTAACAGATAGCCTCTGAGGTTTGAAACAAACAGTCCAGCAACCAGAGGGGTAGTCAAGAGTAGATCCAAAGGTCAAAATCCAGAAATTCAAATAAAAAAGTACTATAACAGCTAATAACTCTCAGAGTCACTAAACCACACAACTGTCCAGTCTGACGACTGAGCAAAAAGCTGGGAGCCCCTGCAACAGGGGTGGAATTTAACTGATTTGACAGGCTCAGTCCCTCATTCTGACCAATGAGCACAACCCATGTCTGGCTGCTATCTTCACTTTCAATGGAGAAAAGGTTGACATACATCCCTTTTCTTCTTTATGGAAGCCTCTTTATGGCAGATATTGGAACATTACTATCACACCACTTCTAGTCCTTCTTTTTATTAAACTAGACATACCCAATTCCTGCAACTCTTCTTCATGTTTTATTCTCCAATCCCCTAATCATCTTTGTTGTTCTTCTCTACACTCTTTCTAGAGTCTCAACATCTTTTTCTTATCTTGGTGACCAATTTACATTAAATAAATATTCCATCATCATGGGAAATGCTAGTCATTATCATACAAGAACAATAATTAAGAACATAAGAAAATGCAGACCAATAAGCCATCTTTTGGTTCTGTACAAACTTCTCACACAAATTATTTTAAAATAAATCTTGCAACATTAGACTTTGCCCAACAAGTTATTTTCAGCAATGAGTTTAGCACTATAAATCATATAAAAATTGTTCACTAAATTATTAAATGTCATAATGAAAACCAGATACAACTTTGCCTAGCCTCCACTGGCTTTGAAAAGTCTGGAACTCTGTAAATTGGGTGCTATATTCCAAGCATTACAAAGATAAGATGTGGAACAGCCATACCTCAGTTTCCTGAAATCAATATATAAACGTGTGACAGCTAGCATCCACATAAACAAAAGGAGAGACACCATCAATACAGAAAGGAATTTGACTAAGGATTCAATTTCACCAAAACAATTCTCTCAGAAAGCCTAGAAAAGATATCAAGATGATATCAAGTGGTCCAAAGTAGGAATAAAGGTTAATGGTGCCTACCTACATTTAAAAAAAAATTTTTTTTTGATTTATATGCCGCTCTTCTCTGGAGACTCAGGAGGGCTTACACCTAAGCAATAGCCTTCATACTTTTGTACAAAGTCAGTTTATTGTCCCCACAACTGCGTCCTCATTTTACCTACCTTAGAAAGGATGGAAGGCTGAGTCAACCTTGAGCCTGGTGAGATTCGAACTTCCAGTAATTGCAGACAGCTGATGTTAATCACAATGCTTTTAGTCTGCTGAGCCAGGCCCAGTTATTTGATAATAACTTTAGTTTTTCCTTTAATAATATGGAAAGCCTTCAAATCTGAATGGCAAAAAGGTAAAGGTCAGTCTTGAAAATGAACTTGAGGGAGACACAAGTAACATTGAACAACTATCTCCAACATTTGTGTGTGTGTGTGTGTGTGTGTGTGTGTGTGTGTGTGTGTGAGAGAGAGAGAGAGAGAGAGAGAGAGAGAGAGAGAGAGAGAGAGAGAGAGAGAGAGAGAGTCTATCCATCTATTCATTTATCTATCATCCATGCATCCATCCATCCATCCATCCATCCATCCATATCTTTCTAAATCCTTCTTCTTCCAAACGAATCAGACTAATATGGACTAATTTGGACTAATAACATGGAATTGAAAAGGAGCTGTTTTTTAAAGACTGCTGCAGGAAAATCCTATTTCATAATTTAAGCATTTTATCATTGTTTTGCAAACATACATGCATGATAACAGAGATATTGAAGGTAGAAGTGAAACTTACTCATACATGGTAGACATCTCAAGAAGATATTAAAATTCCAGTTTTTCAGATAGATGACAGCTAGAGAAGAGAGAGATTTTGACAAAGAAAGAGAATCGAGGGGAATAAATTACACATTGTCAGGATATCTCCTTCATAAAACTTAGATAATCAAAATCAACAGAGATTCAGGTCCAATAAAAGTACTTTCTTCACCCAGTGCACACTTAAACTATAGAATCCACTATCACAAGATGGCCAACAAATTAGGAGGCTTTAAAAAAGATTAGGCAATTTCAAGGAGGATTAAACTGTTAATGGCTAATACTCATGATGACCCTATTTCCTCCAGGCCACAGTGTTAAACATCCAGGGAAGAAGGCATGCAGTTTTATTTAATTGATTTTTATCACCCAAACAAAAGTAGAATCATCAAGTCTGCTCTGCAAGATAGTTTGAAGAGCATATCAGCTAGTCCAATATAAGAAATGAAATGATGCAATTTATTATTTTAAGACACCAAACAATTCAAACACCAAACAAACATTAATTTATTCAAATATTCAATCATTCATATTTATATTGGTACATATGAGTGACAAGATGGAAAAGAATTACTAGTGGTTGCAGATTAGTGGTTTCTTCTCTCATGGGTGGTTTGGAATTGCCCCCATCCCCATCCCCCCAATATCTTATGGCCTGGAAAGATGTCACTGCATTCCTTGTATACAAATGTGCATTCATTTCAATGGAAGGCTCCTGGTGCATTCATGCATATAGTCACACCAAGAATGTTATTTTCCAAAATGTTTCACTAGCTTACTAAATTTCAGCAAAACAATGTGAATGAGCTGAGGTATTGGATACTTCTGTCAAATTGTGACTACAAATTTATCCTGTATATATTTGGGAAGAAAAAAAGTGAAGAATTTCTACTTTTAAGCTATTTAAAAAAAACATTGGAACTCCAACACTTATTTGGAACTCCAAATTTCAGGGAGAAATTTGGACAAATGGTATCTGGGAGCTTTTCTGTTTCCTTTATGATATATAGAAGTAGCTTTATCTATTATATCTATGATGAAAAAAATGATATACAGTAGAAAAGTCATTTTTTCCTGTATTTCATTGGATTTGCTTATGGCCATTGTTCTCCATGAAAAATAAATGAATAGGCCACTAATGCTCTCGCTATTACAAGAAGTGGCTTCTGAAAGATAACTAGCTAAGCCTCAGGGATCTATAGCCTTCCTGATTAAAAGCAACAAAAATGAAGGTAGTATTTCTAGCAAGCCAGAGCATAGAATGCAGTCAGCCGTGAAGAAAAATAGATACAAGTTTCAGCTTTTGAATCATTTAAATCTCTTAATACTATATAGCAGACTTGGTGATGTATAACTTTTCATGGAAAAAAGAATGTTCTTATTTTAGTGTTACTATTGCAGATTCAGAAGAAATAAGAGGCAGAGATTAAAAAAGAAAGGGAAGGAAGTACAGCTGTGAAGATTTATCTATTCATTTATTAGACGGAAAGGAAATGCCATATTAAATGAATGACTTTCCACTTTGAAGATTACCTGTGAGGGACTACACCTACTGGATTTTCAAGATTCAGGATGGGACAGCTGCTTTGTGCTAATATGACAATAGTAACATTGTTTGACTGTATTTTGAAGTACTGCTATTCTTCTTGAGGCAGTTTGCACAAGGCATGTCATTAGCTAATTAATTCAAAAGATGACCAGGCTGAGTCTGAAGGAGGACTCAAATGCATCATCTGTATTGAATCCCTACACATCCACAAGAGATCTAATCCAACCCATTTGAATTCCTTTGACTCTAATCTACCGACAATTTGCTTTGACTCTTAGTAGTTCAGATTCTTGTAGAGAGAATCACCTTGCAATAAACTTTTATATTTATTTTAAACTTCCTGGAGTTCCTGATATTCCTGTGCTTGACAGTTAAACCTAGATGAGCTTTGATCTGTGTGTGGCTATGGTGCTTGGAAATAAATCTTTCTGTAAATTGTATCCATAGATCTGATAACTCTGATAATCTGATAACCATCCCATATCTATGAAAATGTGATGGTACAGTGCTTAGAATGCAGAAAAACAGAAAACACAATAACAACGGTGGAAGGGACCTTGGAGTCTTCTTAGTCCAACCTCCTGTTTAGGCAGGAAACCCTACACCACTTCAGACAAATGGTTATCCAATCTCTTCTTTGAAACTTCCAGTATTGGACATTCACAACTTCTGGAGGCAAGTTGTTCCACTGATTAATTGTTCTAACTGTCAGGAAATTTCTCCTTAGTTCTAGGTTGCTTCTCTCCTTGATTAGTTTCCACCCATTGCTTCTTGTTCTGCCGTCAGGTGCTTTGGAGAATAGTTGACTCCCTCTTCTTTGTGGCAGCCCCTGTGATATTGGAATACTGTTATTGAAAGAGATCAGGTGTTTTCCAGATGCTACTGCCAGCAGAGACAAGAGGCATATTTTTAAGATAGTCAAGAATGCCAATAAGGACTGTGATATTGATGTTATTATACATCTTGGCACAAATGACCTGTCCCAAAAAAATGTACTTTCTGTGCAGAATAATTTCCAGAGCTTGGGGTATGAACTTCATAGTATAGGCTTATCTTTTCAGAGGTTTTACCAGTATATAAGGAACAAAAAGGGAAAGGCCAGTGTGTAGCAGAGTTTAATGTGTAGCTAACTTTGGTTTTACTCCACTCCTTGGTTTTATTAGTCATGATGTCTGCAGCTGGTCCAATGAAAACCTGTACAAAAGAGATAGTTTGCATCCATCAAAGAAAGGGACTAAGTTACTTGGCATTAAATTCACAGATTTTCTGGATAAACATTTAAACTGAACAGCCGGGACAGAGAATTAATTGATACAGAATATTTTCATCCCCAGCAATCTAAAAATTAATAGGGTTATCAGTGCATGTAACATAGATGTTTGCACAGGTAAGATTATCAACCTTGCTGTCAAGCAAAACCAAGCATTTAATAGTGAGTGACATACCATGTGCACTAAACAAACAGGTGTATTGCAGGCTTACTCACAGCTCACTCCAGGAGTTTGATTCTGAATAGCTCAAGGTTAACACAGCCTTCCATCCTTCCATGGTCAGTAAAATGAGGACCCAGATTGTTGGAGGCAATATGCTGACTATATAAACCACTTAAAGAGGGCTGTAAAGCACTATGAAGCAATATATAAATCTAAGTGCTATTGTTAAAGTTACTGGTGGGTTGCTTATGGCAAAGAAAATACCATTTTGCACATTTGCACATGTGATGATTGGGGGACATGATGGCTCAACAATTAAAGATGCTGAGCTTGTCAGCTGGTAAGCCAACATTCCAACTTCGAGACCCAAGCACCATGCAATGGGGTTTCTTGCCCGGCTCCTGCCCATTTAGTAGATCAAAAGCGTGCAAATGCAAGTAGATACAGTAAATAGGTACCACTTCAATGGGAAAGTAACAGCCCTTTGTGAAGCTTGGCATATATTCATGCTGGCCAAATGAGCTCAGAAATGTCTTCGGACAATGCTGGCTCCCTCAGCTAAGAAGCGGATATGAGCACTGCCCCCTAGAATCTGTTGTGGCTCCGTTGCCTGAGCCTGCGTCATCAGCAGGGGAGGACTCTGAGAGTGAGGGAGAGGAGTTGGCAAGGCCTCCTTCTCCAGGACTCTCCTCTCTGGCAATGCCTCCGGAGGACACCGAAGGGCAGGAGATAGGCCCAGAGCCAAGCTCGTCCCCGCAGCCACAGGAGGACATTGACGAGGGGAGTGAGTTTTGGTTGGATCCTCGCCAGCGTCAGAGAGACAGGAAAGCCCAGCAGAGGAAAAGGCGTGGTCGTGATTAGCTGGTGGACCACGCCTCCCAGACTATATAAGAGAGGGATTGCAGCCGTATCTTTGTGACGAACAAAACAAAGATTCATGGATCCCGGTTTTGAATCGGGCCTGCGTCTCAGCTTTGGTGGTGTGTATGTGACTGACCTATTAATAAAGACGTTGGCAAGCAGCTGCGGATTGCTGCCAACCTTTGTTATCAGCTTACTTGGTTGCCTGCCAGTTCATTAGACTCTGATTGTCTGAGGGGAGGTTATTTCTGGGCACGGGGCCAGAACAGAATCATATACAACTCAAAAGGGAAAACTTCTGCCTTTACCATATTATGACGATCATATATGAGTAGCGTGACCAATGTGCTGCTATCATCAATATGGTTTTGGAGAGAATCCATATCTTTGCCACACAGACATCAACCCATTCTTACAGAATAGCCTGGCCTGACCGTCCTGTGCTTCAAAGCATTCCCATTTTTTCATATATTTCATATATTTGTAGGAAGCAAAATGCAGCTGTCAAATATATGAAATAATACAGGGAGAAAAGGCCCAGGCAATTTCAACTCCAAATTTAGTCTTGATTTTAATTTAAAAGGAGTTGTAGTTTAGAAATTCAAAAATATAGTAGCTTAATTTGCTAAAACACATCTGACGGAAGGTTTTCTCTGTATGTTCAAGCAGTCTATGCAGAAGTATAAGTGGCTTAATGGTCTTATGATGGTTTAAATGTGAAATGAATAGGCCATACTGAAATTCATTATCACCACTATTCTGCATCCCATAATGCACATTCTTTCTTGTTTTAACTTTGACAGAACATGACCCACCATTCAAGTTTCACTAAAGTGCAGTGCCGTGCAGCTGTACAAAAGAAGGCATCTCATGCCTGTGATTTGTAGCCTTAATTTACTATTAGGTTCCCAACTGCAGTTTGGGAATGCTAGGCAGTTGGGCAGTTTCCCCAACTGCCTAGCATTCTTTTCTGGCCAATGTTCTGATAAGAGTTTAACTAAGTTACCCTGCCTAGTGAACACAGCAGCAGCTCTGTATATATAAGGATGCCAAAAGGGATTGATTTGTCTGAGCAGTTTTAATTTGCCTTCCAACCAAAGCATCAAGATTTCATAACATATCTGAGTCTCTACATGGGAATTTGTGGCATGCTGATTGCTTATTTTGCTAATGGTTTGTGCCTACTGTTTATAATACCATTTATGGCCTTCTCCTAATACAGCCATAATTCATACTTGGCTTATTTTGTAAGCAGGAATGTAACATCTTTTCAATAAGCTTTCTCTCAATGGTATTATGAATTTAATAGTTGCAGTTGAGTGGATATAGGCTTTTTTAGATTTACCTGTAAGATGAAGAAAATAGCATATTCATTCCTTCTACATTATTTATATGCTGTTCCTTTTGTTTAAACCTGAACGCTGCACAGAATAAAATATTTTCAAATCTCCAACTGTACTATCCACATAAAATTATAAACTACATAGTTATCTACAAACAAGGGGGAAAATTGCACCTAACATTCTTCTCACCTATTTCCAAAAGCTCAACAATAAAATAGTCTTTTCCTGTTTCCAGGAACTAGTGTGAGCAAGGAAAATTTTAAACATTTAGAAATTTTCTCTGACTCAGAAATTTTCACCCTATCATTTCCCAAGACACCTGAGGAGAAAATAGCACCAGAAAATACTTCCCATGATGCAAGGATGCATAGAAAACCATTTTATACAAATGGAATCTTTTCTATAGTATATTTTTATATATGTTTATATTATTTTAATGTAATTTATATTACAATATTATTATAATATAATATGCGTGGTGGTGCAATGGTTAGAATGAAGTATTGATCTTTCTTTCAGATTTCTCTCAGGGCCAGGCCAAGTGAAGAAGCATCCTGATACTTCATATTTTAAAATCCATGATGAAGTCTGCAAGAACAGAAATTTAGACCAAACAATCTACACAAAAATTTAGACTTTCACATGACCACAAGAAATCTGTAAAACAAGGCTAATAACCTTGGCTCTGAATTATGCTATCAATAGTAAAATTGAAATTAAGACTTGGTTTGACTATAAAAAAAAATTATTGTAGCTGAGCTATAATTATTGCTATTTCACTAATTTTAATATTTCCCTTCTGTTACCATGCATAACAATGATCAGAGTTTCAACTGTGGGGTTGTGGTTGTAATAGCCATCTTGGCACATTTTACCTCTGCTTTGTCACAGATATTCCTATTCAAGAATTAGTCACTCTATTTTTAGTCAGCAACTGAAGAACTAAGGTTTGGGTGGGTTGCTATCTCTCCTCATGAGTTATAGGTAAAATCAGAAATAATGCACAATCTTTACAAGCTGAATTTCTGAATTACTCAAAAGTGACATAAAAGCATCCTATCTTTTTCCAAGATAAATCTCACGCACCCAACTGCAATGACTAGATGCAAAATGTTACAGGCACTCCACTACTCATTTTAGTGTTCCAAAAGAGACCAATAATGTTGCATCTGAGAAGTTAATTCTCAAATGTTAAGAGAAACCTGCTGCTACATCTTCCTTTTTCTCCCTCTGTATGTGGTCCTGCCTCCTGCCTCTCCTTGAAACATAAGGCACTACTCAGTTGTTCACTGAGTATCTGAAAAAGCGCTGTTGTTGCTGGAAGCTAAAATGTATTTAACTGCAAATTATGGGCCTGTTAATGAAACAGGATGACTTCGACTGAAATAAACTGGTAAAAGGCAATTCCCATGGGAAAAAAGTCCTTTTGGGAGGATCTTTAAAGAGGAGTAGCAGATTGCAAAATGAGACTTTTAAGACACAGCTTGACTTCAGACCCCATAAGAATCTTCAGCTGCTAGCACTTAGAAGAGGTTTGAATTAGACACAAGTGATTTATTTAGGGGGCAGAAGAAAGTCATAATGTTGGGGGAACCACGGCCCTAATGACTCAAGCAATTTAGCCCTTCAGGCATTGTAACTGGGGTTGTTCCCTTGCTTTTTCTTCAAAGCCATCAAGGAGCCATTCTTTCCATCCAGCCAATATGCTTTACTCTGAGTGGATCCTGGAAGCATAAGATCCATGAAGCAGCTTTTGCAGCTTTCATGGCAGACAAAACCCTGCATCCAGATGCTGTAAAGTGAGGCACTTTACCTTGATGCACAATTTTGCAAAACAGCAGCAAACAGAATCACTTGCTTGACATAGGAAACTATAATTAATTTAATTAATTAATTAATTAATTAATTAATACATAGTACTCCACAGCACATGTGCCTCCCTGGATCACCGCAGTGGGTACAGTAAGAGCCTTGGTGGCGCAGTGGACTAAGTGCTGTTAAAGTAGCATTTAGTTGCCAGCTGCCTGCAATTACTGCAAATTCAAATCTCACCAGGCTCAAGGTTGACTCAGCCTTCCATCCTTCCGAGGTAGATAAAATGAGGACCTGGATTGTGGGGGCAATAAACTAACTTTGTATAAAAAGAACATCACGGGGGGGGGGGGGGGAAAGCCCTACTAAGCAGATATATACAAAAGTATGAAGGCTATTGCTTAATGCATTGTAAGCCGCCCTGAGTCTTCGGAGAAGGGTGGCATATAACTCAAACTAGTAAATACATAATAAATAAATAAAGTCCTTGGATTAAGAGATTCAGGAGGATACCAATGAGAGTTCAGCTTTAGTATATTGGTTTCCCTGGCCTGTTGCCTAGAAAAATTGTTTCATTCTACCTCTTCAGAAGGTTCCAGGAAGGCAGGATGCCCCCGGGGAGTATTCTCTTGGGCAAAGTTAAATCAAGGCCGCAATAGGAATTAATCATCTGCAAAGAATAAAATAAGGGGTCCTTTTGTCTTGGATCAAATGATAGCTTTTTTTTAAATGTCAAATATGTGTGATTGTAAGTCTTTCCTGTTGCATTGTGAAGCTACAAAAGAGTGAAAGTTTCCTTTCAAATATCAGTTCCATTAAAATAGTACAACCCTTGTTATAACTACAGGTTTTTAAAGAAAGTGCTTTCACTCTTAAGTCTTTAACAATGGGCCAGACAAACTGGTATTTTTCTGTCCAGCTTTTCCCCACCTTTGTCAACATTCCAGGAAAATTCATCTGCTAGTTTAATATAGGTCCCTGCTGTTTAGGCACCAGATCAATGCAAAGTGTTTCTCTCTGTGTGTGTGCGCGTGCATGCGTGTGTATACACACCTTAAAGAAAAATGCATTTAAAATACCCTTTCCACCCAATTTATTTTAGGATCAGTTTATTTAACTGTGTAGTTCAGAATGATTGACTGTTTTTGCAGGATTTGTTTCAGTCTGAAAGATCTTGTTCCCTCTGGATATTTCATTAATTGATGCCCATAAAAACATTCTTTCTCCTGTGATCCCATTTAAAGAAGTCTCTCTGGGCAGGATTTGATGAGCCAGGGATCATCAAACTGTACTCTTAAGAATTGGTTGAACTGCCAAGGTTTAACCCTCCATGAAATTGAGTAATTATTCATTAAGTACACTTCTCCCAATTGGGGTAAAATCATAGAATAAAGGGATCATGTTTCTTAACTATTAAAAGATGCTCCAGACAGTTCCAAAAATAGAGAAAGGAAAAGAGTTGATTTCTTGCTGGTTTGGGGGAAGAGGGGCAAATGCTCATTTTCTGGAGAGGACAAATCCCCGGTTAACCTTGCAGAAATTTATTGCCCCATTGAAAAAGCACCACTGGAAGAAACAATACAAGCTACCTCTGCTCTTCCGTGCCATCGAAACTAATTAATTTAAGAGGTTGCATTTCAGGGACATAGTAAATGACCGGCTTTGGCTGATTTCCAAAAAGCTAAACTGGATTTATCGGCACCTTTTTGAAGCTACATAACCAATAGAAAAGGTTGTAGTGGTATTGGAATGGGAGACACCAGAAAATTTCAGTATAGAAGACTTGTCTGGGAAATTGAAAAACAAATTTAAAAAATCCTAAATGACAACAGTAGCAAATAATTTCCTTTCCTTTTTTTTTTTAAAGCAGAAAACAATATGGGTATATTTATCCAATTACTCAAGGGAGCCTTTGTAATTCAGATGTTTTCTATTAAGTAAAAGAACTTGGTCCAATAGTTCAGCACTATACATTCTAACTGGAAATTCAGACAGGTGTACTTTCCAGTTAAAATACAGGGGTATCTGCAGTGTATGGTCAAAAAACTAAAGATAGAAAATACAGTGGTGTGACTGAAATTCCACCTGTGCTTTAAGTGCACTGCAGACATAGCACACTCTAATTGCACCAATAAAGCCAGTATCTTAACTTTTTTTACCATACCCAGAGGACTCAGCTCTCTGTGTGTGAGTGTATATAAGAGAGAGAGAGAGAGAGAGAGAGAAGGAGGAGGAGGAGGAGGAGGAGGAGGAGGAGGAGGAGTGAGGGAGGGAGAGGGAGGGAGGGAGGGAGGGAGGAGGAGAGAGAGGAAGAGGGAAAGATGGGAGTGAGGGAGAGAATATGCTGTTGCTATTAAAGCAGGCAAATACTTTTCCACAGTTTATCTTTAGAGTGAACTGCGGGAGTCATGTGGGGTCCGATCATAACACAGAGATTTAGTAGAGTAACTAAATCAGAATGAGAGGAGCCTTCCAGGGTGAGTTCTACTTACCTTTACTACCGGTTCACAATGGGGCCGCGCATGTGCTCTTCTGCGCTTGCGCAGAAGCGTTTTGATGATATTGGAATGGGTGAGCGGAGCCTCCCTCTAGTTTTACTATTGGTTCTATAGAACTGGTCCAAACTGGGGGCAACCCACCACTGGAGCCTTCATTTTTCCTTACCAAACCACAATACTTATTGTTAAACCAAGACCTCATTCTACATGATAAATGACTAGGTTGACCTATTAGGAAGAAAGTTAGGTGCCCTCTTTCTATGCAGCCTGGAATTCTATAAGGAAATTTTTATTGAAAAATATGCTGGAAATTGGAACAGGCTTTTTTATCATTGTTGTGGATCTGTATTCCCCCACTTACCCACTCACAAAGCACTGAAACCAGAAGAAATTAGTGCATAACTGAAAACTAAAAGCTCTAATCTAAAGCTTTCAATATCCACATAAGCAGCCAGAGCTATAGTATCTCCTATGCTTCTGAAGCTCAGAGATTCTTGCTGGTGATTTGATGCACGCAAGTACCATTTGGGAAGAAAGTTCCATAAACAGGCTTAATTCCATTCCTACAATTGTGAATAGTCACTGCCACCTATAGGCCAAGATCTCAAATGAACTGAAAGTTAGCACAAAAATAAGAGTACAAACCAATTTGCCTTATAGTTTTTTATTCCTTGAGCAATAGATTATAAACACATGCATTTGAGTTGTTCAAAGATCAGCATTTTAAAATGGACAGGACACGTCCAGTTCATGATAGCATTTCCTCTGTAGCTCGTTTCTGGTTCTTGTAGAATGAACACAGTGTGATTTATTCAGCTAGACTTTGATTGCAAAATATCAAGCTTTCTGCCTTTCCTGATTTTTGCATATAAGTTCTCTCTCTCTCTCTCTCTCTCTCTCTCTCTCTCTCTCTCTCACACACACACACACACACACACACACACAGAGAGAGAGAGGGGGGGGCATATACTATATACAAGACTTCATGACTAATCAATTCATATAGGTACTACAACTTTCCTTTTTTTCCTTCCAAACCTGAGATGATCTCCAAAATATCCCTATTGAAATGCAATCTTTGCATTTGCCAAGCCTTAAATGACTACCTTTCCAATCCATAATGATAAGCATTTTCAGCACTAAGCCTAAAACTGGTGAGTATATTGTGTGCATGAGTGGGGCACAATATTGTATACTGTTATACCAGTGAAATATTTGTATTGGTAGATACTTACAAGAAAATTTGGTCTAAATCTAAGGATATCCTTCAGAATTTATTAATAGCACTGCAGTGCCCCTAGACAAGGTCATCTTTCTACATTATTTCAATTTATTTCTTTAACTTAATTTACTTTGTAAAGCAATCCCACTCTGTAAGAACTTTGGGCAGCATATAGTAGAAGCAGTTCTAAAATTATTAAAAACCAAAATGTCTGTAGTAAGAAAAGAGTAAAACACCCAGAACCAACCACTCACTCTAACCAAAGTTCTAGTCAAAGAGCCAGAACTCTTTAAAAATCAGAATTGCTTTAAAAATGCTGTGGATAGGGGTAGGTGTATTTAGACATTTATGATGTTTAGATTACAGTGTCCTCTATTTGTAATTCTCCTGACTCTTGCCAACACTTGTTCTGTCATTTTTCTTTCTTTCCAGAAAGTGTACGTTATAAAGTAGAAATACTGTATGAAATAACCGCATGATGTTGTTTCCACAGGGAAATCTCCTGTCCTTTTTCTAAGGTGCATAGCAGCTAATGCACTTTCAAACCCACTGGGTACCAAAATGTTATTTTTAACAGCAAGAAAATCCAGTTCAACAGCAGGTTTAGGCCAAGTCATTATATAAGTCAAATTTTCCGTTTTTAAACAACGTTGATGCTTTGGTTTTCAGTATAGGATATCATGCAGATTGTTGTTAATGAAGTTACAATAGATGAGGCAGGATCATCTTAGTACATTACATGTAAAACTGACATGGATTGAATCCAGCTGCTGGTTGTATATATGGCATTATGTGTTATGAAAGGTAAAGCCATGGGATCTGTAAAACAAGTATTTTATAATATTCCATGTTGCCTTTCTAGGAATTCTCTCCATTTCTTTCTCCTGGTCAGAAAATTCATGGTGGAAAATATCCTCTTATACCTGATGGAAAGGAGAATCTTTATTAAAAATTGATGTGTGCAACTTTCCTCCGTATTCAGTAAATCTCCAGTCACTCCAATTCAAGTCATACTAACAGCTGGTGCATGGAAGGAAATTAATGCAGAAAAGTGTCTTTCATCCTTGTTATATTCTGATGTCGTGCTCTCTGAAACATTTAGAATATAATTTTGCACATGAAATGCCCCCAGCTATTTTAAGGGGTCATATTCCTACAAAGAACCTACCGCATTTCCAACTACTCGTTGATTAAAACACTTCAGCCTCCTATGACTGATGTCTGTGTACAGTGCTGGCTATTTTCCCTCTTCTCAGCTATTTGGTTCAATGGAAATTTCTTTTGGAAGACCATATCTGTATTTGTGAAGACAGGCTGGGAGATACACATACTCTGAGCTATTTATTTATTGATACCATGATTTCTGACTCACTAGTTGACCCAAAGAATATATTCAAGGCAACACACAGTATAAAAAATTAACAATATTTTAAGGCTTTTTCAAACAATATCATAGCACAGTAACTGAAGGAAAGAAGCTGTATAAAAGGATAAGCAGATCTAATTTACTCATGGAGGGATGATAAGTGTTAACGATTCATCTGAAACTGAGCAAAGAGTCAGGAAGAAAATTGTGGATTCTACAAAAAAAAAAAAGTCTCTCCTCTATTTCCACCAGCTAAGTGGACAGATGAAAGAAGCTCTAAAGCAGAAATTAAATTTTGGGCAGAATGAGGAGAGAGAAATGCATACCCACTAATGGTCAAGTGGTATCTTGCAGAGAAATATGAATGTCTGAAATGTTCTAAAAACTTAATAGCTAGCTTGGCAAAGTAGATGGTTATATATTCTACAGCAAAATATTGTTCTGCCCCAGCTTCAGATTCCCAGAGAATGTGACACACACCAAGCTTCGCAAACACTGTTTAATTCCAAACAAACCCCTTTCAAAAAATGCAGGCTTCCCATGCAAAGGGTTCTTATCAAAGTTATTAAGAACAAAGTCTGACAAAGGTTGGCAACCAGCCCAGAAAACCAGATATGAGAAGTCGATCGCTCTCCAAGATGCTCTGTAGTAATGAGACGTTGTTTCTAGCAAGAAAGCACTAGCTGCATGCAACTTAAATAGGCTAAGGGAGTGGCCAATTATCCTCAAGCCCTACTCTCGAGTAGACCTCCTCCTCCTGAGTAGCTACTCCTGCCTTTTGGCAGCCCTGTATGCCCGAACATTGAGGAGAAGCTCCTCCACTTTGCTCTCTCCACTGGAAGGAGCCTCTGGAGGTTCTGAAGGCCCTGGCTGAGTCTCTGCCTCTGGCATCACATCCTCTTCGGCCTCCTCACTGTCTGACGCAAGCACGGCTGCACAGGCTGCTGGTGCAACACCACACAGTCTCCTCGTCATCAGGATCAGCCACAATCTGCGCAGGCCGCTGGTGGGCCACAACAAATATGAAGGAAGAATTAAAGACAACTATGCTGGGCAAATGATGCAATGACTAATATGTTTTGATGACATGTCATCAATAAATTTAGAATGCATTAGACAGTGTATTCTTGAATAAAAGAATCTGCGTACGGAGCCAAATCAGTCGAGATCATTATATGTGTACACCTAACTCACTCAACAAACATTCCAGTACTTCTTTTCTATGTAAGCAAAATTTCAGTGTCTTTTTATTATCATAGATTACCTATGTTGAATTAAGGCAGATGTAAAATATTAACTGTGCCCTTACTTATTATGTCCAACTCCTGATGAAATTCTAGGCATGTTATTCTACTATGTATTACATCATTTTGAGCCAGTAGTATAGCTTCAGTCTAAGTGACATGCTATAGTGGGTATTTTTCTCTGTGTAGTTAAAATCGGTTGTGGATAAATACTTGTATCCATGCTAAAGAATGTGCAGAAGTTTGCTAGTTAATTCAGTAAATATTTTAGTCTTGCTCAGCAGTTAAGATCAGAAACTCATACTCAGTATTTAGAATAACAAGACAGTTGTGTATGTTATTTTGGATCCTACCATAGCAACTTAAAATCGGGGTATTTGTGATTTAGCCTTAATTTAAGGATAGTAACCAGTTCTTTTTTCAGAATGATCTGTGCATATAAATCTTTTGCAATATCTTTAAAAGTAAAAAATATTCAATATTTTTAATGGGGCAGGAATGGCAATATAAGCACAAATCTGGCAATTAAATATGTTTTACTATGAGAAAGGAAAGTTTGAACTATTGCACATTTTTAAAATTTTGTACACTCTTGTAATTAATTAAATGCACAACATTTAACTATAAGTCCCTGTATTTCTTTTCTATAGATCCAATACTAGATTAATAGGAGTTCTTATGATTTTTTAGGATCTGTGAGTACACTATATGTGCAAGTCTATTTGCTTCTTGAGGAAAAAAAAGAGATAGTTACAGTGTCCCTGTGGATAATCTACCTACCAAACAAAATAACAAGGTTTTGATGTATTGCCGATTTGAGTGAATATGGGATGCGAAGAATACACACAGACTTATCTAAAAACTAATCAGATTATTTTTTAAAAGGAATATATATGCTCAATTTATAACGCTTACAATTCACCAATGGTTTACTATCGCTCCATCTCCAAATCTATAGTAAAAAGGCTTGTATTGCATAAGTGGATGAAAAGGCAATTTCCTAAAGCTTTGCCAAATTGATGTAAATCAATCACTAGAGCCAAAGGGAACCTGCATACCATTCCGCTATCTCATGTGTGAGAAAGCTTTTCTTAGCAGATCAGCAGTGCTTATAAATGAGGCTGTCTAATTTTCAACAGTTAAAAAACTAATAGATACTCATTGGAAACAGACATAAAAGATTTGAGGAAATGGAAAGTCAATTCTAAGCCTTTTATAACAGTTTGCTTACGTGAGCTAAAAATGCACTAGGACAAGAGAAACTATACAAATCCTTACCAACATCACTTTGTACAGGACCAGAAGTACAATGAGACTCAAGAAGACCAGTACACTAGGACTAAGGCTCCACTGTTATCCTGCTGTCTCATCTGCAGAGCACTTAGGCCTAAGTGCACTTAAAGTGAGACATCAGCATGGGCACCATTTTCTGCAGCCTTCTGAATGAGATACTGAGATAGATGTGAACTACCAACTATTTCCCTGAAAGAAAATCAACAGCAGGGCTGTATGTAGAATTCAAGACTTCGATAGAACAAGGTCTTTTGCTTGAGTCCATGGCAACACTGCACCTAACACAATCTTTTGCTTTAAACAACAGGGAAGAAAACGAATGAGCTGTTAGCAGACTGCAAGAGAAGTTCTTATATTAAAAGCTCTGCTGCCAGGGGAGAGATCTTGATGTTGAACATGAGTATATACAAAGTCATAGTTTCGGTTTTTAATATAAAGTTCACTTTTTGCTAGAAACCTTATTAAATATGAATATTGAAAGCTTGTGAGTAGAAACAGTAAAAAGTGCAAAGGAAAGGGAGGCAGGGAGGGAAGGAAAAGAAGTAGGAACTAGCTGAAATATCAGCAAGGTCCTAATTTATTTATTTAAGCATTAACTCTGTTTGGGAGCTCCCATCCTGATTCTCTGGCCAGCTTATAATATAGAGAATTAGAAACTGCCATTAAAAACAGGTTAAAAATAAAATGCAGCCAGAACCATTAAATACTTAATGTATTTCCCTCCTGAATACCCTTTCCAAGGGATGTCTTCATCATTATTGCATAGGTAATAAAGAAAGGGGCACATTTGAACATGCATCCATTTTTATTCCACGTCTATATTTTGTCATGCAAAATTCCAGGCTGGATAAATCATAACCTAGAATTAAGATTTTCAGATGAAATATCAACAACTTCAGAGATGCAGACAATACCACTTTAAGGGCAGAAAATGAAGAGGAACTAAAAAGCATCTTGAGGAGAATGCAGTTCTTAAAACAGCATATTAAAAAGCAGACCAAGCAGACCAAGCGGCCCCGTTGAGAACCGGTAGTAAAGGTAAGTAGAACCCACCCTGATGCACTTGACCCCTCCCTTGGGCTCAGCCCTGATGATCTCCTATACATGACTTAGCAACTGAACAATAAAAAACATTTCTTTGATTTTCCTCTTTGCCTCTGAGTTTTATACGTTTGCTTTATCTATGGATGTTCACTTTTTTATAGTGAAAAGTATGGAACTTTTTTGGGACACATGCAAGTTCAAATCTAACAATTAATATAGTAATTATCATATTAAAATAGTAATTTGAAGTCTATCAGATCAGAAAATTTAGTTCCAACAGAAATTAAATATTAGCTCTCTGGGTCAAACTAATACAGTAAAATTTTATATATCTCCCTCAGCTTTGACATTTAACCAACTGTTGCTTCAGTGATAAAGATTCACATTTTAACTGCAGTTAATAAATTCCAAAGTAGCTATTGATGGTCTTGTCGAGTGGATTCATCTTAAGATAGTGAGAGTTATGGTGTAATTTAACATCAGATGTACAGTACTGTCTGTACAGGAGAATTATATATGCAGCCTACATGTAAATCTTCAGGAGCAGATATTTATACTATGCAATGATATAATAATTATAAGAAACTGAGATACTGCTGATGAGTTAAAATGATTTGGGGCATAATTTGTACCAATAAATAAGTAGGCATCAATAGCTTCCTTCAAGGATGGAACCGAAAGGAGGAACATTTTTATTTTCTATTCATTTCTCCCTGTATTTTGTTTCTGCTCTTGATAAATTATAATGTATTTCTGAAACAGCTCCCTATGTAATTTTTAAAACAATGCTGATTTCACAACATTCCATGGGCTGTTCACATTCAATATTGTTTTCCTACTTTTGGAAAATACGTGAAATATGAAAGTTGTCATCATATACACTCATGAGAATTTTAACTCAGTGAGGGAAAGAAGTCCTGAGCAGAGATAATTCCTTAGCGTGACTTCAGTCATGCAGTGTGCTTAATTGATACAGTGCATTATAAAAACCTGCTAATTCAGTCAGAACTGGGTGATGGATGGAATTAACCCCACATTATACTGAGAGACATGGATTTAATATATTAAGCTGGATCAGGCCTAATTAATACTTCATTTCAAGATTACTAGACATGTAAATTAGATTGGCTTTTCTAGCCTAGGCAAGGGCTCATGGAATATCTGTTGAAGACAGGATATGAACTACCAATAAAGGCAGTGGTAGGATTCAAAAAAAAATTACTACTGGTTCTGTGGGCGTGGCTTTGTGGGTTGGCATGGCTTCATGGCTGTCTTAGTGGGCGTGGCAGGGGAAAGATACTGTAAAATCTCCATTCCCTCCCCATTCCAGGGGAAGGTTACTGCAAAATCCCCTTTTCGTCCTGATCAGCTGGGACTAGATGGGGCGGAGCCAGTCAGAGGTGGTATTTATCGGTTCTCCGAACTACTGAAAATTTCTACCACTCAGAACCTGATGAATACCACCTCTGAATAAAGGAGAATATTTGAAGCTCAGGGTTGAAATGAGGGATCCTTGGTGCTCTCTGAGCTTGCTTGTTTTCTTGCAAATTCTTCATTACCCTAACTAGATAACATCATCAGTGCTAATAAGGAGTGTGTTTGCTGTCAGTTTATACTCTGGTGTCTTGTCTGTCTGTGTGAGTGTGGGGGAGGTTGAAGGGATTCTTTGGTTGGGCTATTTACTGATGGCTCTTTGGCAGTTTCCTGATTGGGTTATTGTTCATTTGATTTGGTCTGAAATTAATCTTGGAATTAATCTATGCTGAACTGAGCACTGATTACTGGTAGAGAGATACTGAAGTCTTTTTCTCTTTTGGGCTAGTTGATTATCTCTTTTGCATAGTCTATAAATGTTGTTAATGTCTATGTGTAGTATGGATGATCATTTCCTTTTTCTGCTGTTCTGAGTTGCTGCAGTGTATTTGGGCTAGTTTAAATAAAGTCCTTACACAGCTTCTCTTGTGGGAGTTTGCATTGTTGCTTTGGTAATGGATTTTGGTAGTATGGGTTTTCTGTAGACTTGCATTTCTAGTTTGCCATTGTGGTCTCTGTTAATCAGGATGTCCAGGAAGAGTAGATTATGAAGTGCATTGGCACTTAGCTGCTCATAATAGCTATGACCACAAGAGCAATAGGAGCATGAATAGAAAGTTGGGAATTTATTTTTGAAGTGTCTCTTTATGTCTTTTTTGCCCATGCTTTGATTATGAAATTGCAATCTTGGGTCTTATTTCTAGCCTTAGTTTTCTAGGCACACATAGAAAATGGTACCTTAAAGTCAATTTGATTCTTAGAGACTGTTTAGACAAGTTCCCACAGTTTTCTTGACAATCTTTTCAGAAGTGGTTTTCTTCTAAGAAACAGTGACTCACCAAAGCTATTCAGGTGTCTTTCTCCCTAAGGAAGGAGTAGAACTCACAATCTTCTGTTTTTTTAGCCTGATGCCTTGACCACTACATTATACATGGAGTTATTCTCTTGACTGTCCTCCTAATAGAATATAGCTAACTAAATGTTAGGCTTTTCTGTCTACTCCAGATACTTCCTGTAAATAAACCTTAATACTGTGAAACTTACAAAATTTGCTGAAGTAGTCTTTATAAGTTGGACCCCATCTCCAGGGTCACAAAATGCTGCCTTCAGCCATATGAAGTAGGACAGGAAGTGAGAACAGTGTGCATTCTCTAAATTAGATTATCTTGACTTTGTGGTAGTAGATCCAAATAGTGCAAAATAAGCTATGATTACACCAAGTGTGCTATGTGAACTAATTTCACAATATACTGGTTTCATGAAGTTAGTAGATGAATAGTTCTTCTAGTGTGAGAGATGTTCTTTTCTCAAATTCACTCTACTCATGAAGATAAAGGAAGTGGTCAATGAAAGTATGTCTTGTGATTATTTCATTTCTTTGTAAAGCCCAACATTTGAGTATTATCATGCAGTAACAGGTTGCCCCATGAATGGCTCAAGCAAACTGGGAAGAAAAAACAAACAAACCGAAGACCAACACTCAATATTGAACGCAAAAGCTACCATTTGTCCAGGATTTTTTTTTAAATATATTGATCTAAATACTTATTTGAAATGCCAATAGGAATACAATGTAATCTGGAGTGGGGGAAGTAGACTAGGTGCACTAATACCATAAGTTTCCCTTGATTTTACATAAGAAGTCTTCAGCTATCATGTCAGACATTTTTCTAGGACTTCAGATTTCTCAATGTGTTTCTAATGGTTGGAACATTGACTTCATGTAGAAAAAATGACACTGATGTAGGATACAATGAGAAGTTAAGTGTGACTGAAAAGAAGAGTGCTCAAATAATATGCAACTGCCAACTTCTTAGAAATTTTAAAATCTCTTCATATAACTGCAGGAATAAGATTTTAATACTCTAGAAGCACTTCTCTATTTCAGAAAACATTGAGCAATTATGTAGAATAAAAACATATTATTAAATTGATTCAAGGACTTCACATTTTCATTGCTTTATTGCAATGCTTCTCCGTCTTAGCAACTTTCAAATGTGTGGACTTCAACTCTCAGAACTCCCTAGACAATGTATCGGGAGTTGAAATCTTAAAGTTGTGAAACACTGCTGTATACTGGTTTTGTTTTAAGACTTTCCAGAATTACAGAAGTATAGAGTTGGGAGAGGATGTTTAGATCATGAGTTCAATCCAAGAATCCAGAGATTTAAAAACATCTATGGCACACCTGTTCATTTGTTTCTTTTTTCCTAAGTAATAAAGTCTGCCTTGTCTGACTTAAATGTCATTAGGTTCTTTTCAACCCACTCCAAGATTGATTTTTTTCCCCTGCCTGCCTTTTAGGATACTAATTATGCCACCAACTTTTCTGCCATCTGCAAATTTCATTAATGATCTGCAAGTCAATAATGAAAAGGATGAAGAGAATAATGCTCAGACTGACCCTTCAACAGACTTCCTATTTTATTATTTTAATGTTAAAGGTACCGTTAATGGCTACTTTTCTGAGTGCTGTTTTTAAACTAGATGCGAATCTAGATAATAAATACACTCTGAAGGAAAACTATTTTGTCATAAAATCTTTATGAATTGTTACTCCAAAAACCATATGTCATTTTAACTATTCCTCCTTTGTCTGTAAGAAACAAAACCTCTGTACAAGTAAGCAAACAGTTCTCTTCATTGTTTATTCTCAGACAATCAAAAATAAAGAAATCTATACAAGCCTTTCCATAAATCACAAATAATGCACAAAGAACATCTTTTGGAATGGATGATTTGTTCATGTTTAAGGATGTTTTGTTTTCTCTAAATCATTTGGATTTCCCAGAGAAATGTAATGAAGTACATTCTGTCGTACTGGGTTTCTGAATATAACCCATGAGCTACAAGTAAAAATGCTACTTGTATTACTTTGTCATAATGTTCTGTGTCCGGGTATGAGTTTGTTTTTTTTCCTGATTCTTAGTGCTAAGAAAAGGTTTTTTATGCCACAACTGCAATTTTCTCTGATTGTTTCAGTTGGTCTTTCAATTAAATTCTTCAACAAAACCAACTTGCCTATATTAATTAGTTTGTTAATGTAATTGTCATGGATATTTTATCAAAGACTTTACTATGGTTAAGGTACATTTGGCCTGCAGCATTCCTATAATCTACTAGGGAAGTTTTCAGATTTTCAAAAAATTAATCTTGACAAATCTGCTGCCTTCTATTAATTAGTGCATTATTATCAACATGATTAAAATACAATCTACTCTAGAAAGTTCCTTTGCTTTCTTCTCATTCCAATTTTGTTTCTTTTTTTGAAGATGCAAACAACATTTGTCCTCTTCTGCACATCATGCTTTCTTCACAATTTTTTAAAGATGCTTCAACTAGATCATCAACAAATTCTTCCAACAGTCTAGGATGTGCTTCATATGACCTTGGAGAAGTGAATTCATCCATTATCAGTCAATATTTTCTGGCTATGTTTCTATCCTCCTGTGACTATGTGGGACAGGGGTCTGCAACCTTAAACACTCAAAGAGCCATTTGGACCCATTTTCCACAAAAAAGAAAACACCAGGAGCCACAAAACCTGGGTGGGCGTGGCCAATTCAATGTCACTCCCACCCAGTAACATGACCCCCGAGCCATGCCAGCTAGGTTTTGTGGCTCCCAGTGTTTTCTGTGATGAAGGCGGTTTCTCTCCCTCCCTTTCCCTCTCCCTCTCTTTCTTTCTTTCTCTTTCCTTCTCTCTCTCATTTGTTTCTCTCTCTTTTCTCTCTCTCTCTCATTCTCTCCCTCCAGCTGTCTCTCATTTCTCTCTCCCCCCTCCTTCTCTTTCTCATTTGTTTTTCTCTCTCTTTTTCTTCTCTCTCATTCTCTCCCATCATCACCTTCTCATTTCTCTCTTTCTCTGTCTCTCTCTCATCTCTCCCTCTCTTTCTTGTGCATGTGCGCCGCTTGCCAGCGATGGTGTTAGGACACTTTTCAACCAACACTGGCAGCTGCACCATTCAGCTGGAGGAGTAAAGAAGCTCAGGGCAGCGGGAAAAGAAAGCTGGTCCCACCAAACCTCACATGCCCACCCTGAGGATCAGGCTCGGAAAAAGCCAGAGTGCCCTCGCCAAAGACGCTCACCCATCAGCTGTCAATCCACCCACTCGGCCCACTCGAGTGCACCCTCCCAACTCTGCAAAGCCAGAGGATTGCATGAAAAGGAGGAGGAAGAGGGTCATCTTTGGGGAACCCACCACAGTGGCTCGTGCTTGCTCCTCAGCTATGGGCCTGTCCCCCTTTCCATTGTACCCTCCTTCTGGATCCTATTCCCATCCCACCAGCTCTCATGTTAGCGAGATTGATGTCAGCCATGGCTGGGTTGGGCCAGTGTCTCAGGGCGGGGAACAGGTCGCGCAACTGGGTCAGCAGGGAGCCATAGGAGAGGGGTCAAAGAGCCACATGCAAGAACACAAGTCAGATCAGGAGACCCAAATTAATTGGTAGCCTCACATTGCAATGAACAAGGACACACATTCAATTTTAAAACTATTAAAATCATTAGCCTTGCAGGTACAAAGATAGCCAGGGAAATGATTAAAGCTTGGGAAACAAGCCTCTTGCAGTTAAAAAAAATGCTGATTTACCACCAGCTTATCAAGTACTTAAGAGCCGAGGGCTTGGCAGTACAAGGAAATATCAGCCAATCTCCAGCAATCAACACACCAATCAACCAATAGGAAAGCACCACATAAATGCAACTCAGAGAATAACCCAAAGCACATATTCCAGTAGAGAGAAATTCCCTGAAGATGGGCTTCAGCATGAGTCTGAAAGCTCAGAAAAGTAAATCTCTGGTTTGGGTGACTGACCCAGATCTTGGAGCAGTATACTTTCCTTTTATCTTTATTTTATCTTGAACATACTGTATATGAAGGACTTCCTTTTCATTGTTCACTAATCTTATCTCTTTCTACTCTTTAGTTCTCCTGGCACTGTCTTTACAATTAGTAACATCTACCTTCCAAATATATGTGCTATGTTCCCCCACCCTCTGTGTCTTCCCTAAGCCCTTTGTGTACCTATGTGTCTTTTATTATATTCTGAAAGAAACCTGAAGAATATTCTTTGAAATCGGTAATGGCAATTATCTTCAAATACAAAGTGAAATCTTCACAAGAAATCTAAGTCATGTAATTTCCCAGGAGGAACCATTTATCTCTTTATTATTTATTTAAGGCATACATTTTATGATATAAAAGCCTTTTAATGTAGTTGACTATAAAAATACTAGTGGTAAATATTAGAATTAATAAAAAATAGTAACAATAAACCAATTAGCATTATTTTATAGTTAGGTAATTTCAAACATATGTAGTTATTTTAAGGTAATTTTCACATCATGTAACTTCAAATTGTGAAGTTATTGTTAACTTAAGCTCTCTTCTATACTATTTCTTCGAAACAGAATCTTTTAAACTTATGTCATTTAAATTATCAAGTACTTTTCTGAATATAATGCTGTATGCAAACAGTTCAGAAAGAAGGGGGATATTAATCTTCAGATCATATTTGATCACTTGCATAATGAATTCTCTTAAATGTTGGACGGAGGGTTGTTGTTGTTTTTTGTTCTTTGTGAGTGGTGTTGAAGGATGACATTGTAACCATTGTAGCATATGAACCACAGTATATGTATGGTTTTTATCAGTATATAAGGGTTCATGAATTGGAATAGACATGGTAACAGGTCAGCCAATGGGGACTGTTCGGTGACCCAGATGGCTCAGAGCCTGGGCATGGCTTAGGTTCACTGATGTGTGTGTGGGGGGTGTGGGTGTGGGTGTGTATGAGTGCTTCTGTGATTCTATGGCTTCTGTGATTATTGATTCTGTGCTTCTGGATTCTGAGTTCTGTTTCTGACTTCTGCCTTATGGTATTGTATATAAAGAAGTTTCTTATATAAATATGAATCCTGCTAAAGTCTTTACTTGTGTGCTTGTTGAATTGCTGCAAACTCTAACTGTTTCCTTACCACAGTTTTGCTATGTACATGAGAACAAATTATCTTCTAATTCCATGCATATGTTTCAACAAAACAACTCTTTAAAATGTAATTTTGAAAAAAATATTGCATATCCCTCCGAATGCTCACATTTTATTTATGGCAAATCAATATATTCCTTGTAATTGGACAAAAAAAAAAGATTTTGTTGCTGCTTAATTGTATAAGACAGCTGTTTATATGTGCCACCTGTAAAATAGCCTGCTAAAATAACAGAATGTCACAAATATGTTTCTTATTCCTATGTGGATTTGTAACAGATTCTAAATCTTAATGCAGCAAACATCTGTAACATGTTATTATAAATAGTACCCTACTTTCTACATCACACCACAGACAATATGCTGCAATATAGACAGTGAGCTGAACAATATCCTTACATAAAATCCTAGGAATGCTAGCCATTTTATTTCATTTCTAGTCCCCAGCCAATAAAACACTACAATAGAATAAATTTTAAAATACATAAACTGCAATAAAAAATATTAGAATGCAAAACAAAAAGCCTCAAAGCTGAAACAATAATGAGAAGAGGATAACATCTGCTTTCTGCAAGCCATAGCTATTACTAAAAACTAGGAGATTGTGATGGATAGTCTCTCTGGAGGGGGAGGAGGGAAGATGGACCACAGTAAAGGGGATATTTCCCAGGAAGAAGGGTGTTAGATCGGCGCAAGGCAACAGACGAGAGTCGTTAGTGAATTCAGCACCTTTTTATTTCCAGCACAATGTGACTGCGCTCTGCTGGCTGGGCTGCTGGAGCTCTCCTTTTTAAGGAGCTCCAGGAAGACCAGATGGCCAATGACAGCAGATTAAATCTCCCACGGTCCGGACAGCCAATCAGCAGTGAGCATGAAATCTTAAGTAGATTCTAGCCAATCTGTACATAACACCCCTCCCCTCCTAGAATGAACAGTGTCCAATCCCCTGTCTATATATGTTATGTAGTCCTCTAGGTAGGCAAGGCACACTGGCTTCCTACTGGACCTGTGCAGTTCACTTGTCCCTGGGATCTTGGCTGCAGCGGTCGAGTCTGGTGTTCCTCTGGCTGCCTGGGAAGGAACCTTTTGGAGCTGCTCAGCCCATGAGTCGAGTTCCGGCCTGGTTCCTTCAGCTTCTGCAACCGTCACTTCCCACTGGATGCCCTTAATCCCAGAGGAATGGTCACAGCTCTGCTGGGCAAGTAGTCCCCCTGTTGGGCCTGGTTCCTGCTCATCTGCTTCCTGGCCAATGGTTAAGCATGCTCCTTGGGGCGGAGACCTCAGGTTCTGTGATTGTTGCTCTGGCCCTCCGGTCGCAGTTCAGTCACCCTGGTTCCTCAGCTCGGTGTCCCCAGGTGGTGTCTGAGTTGCTTGATATGCCTCCTCCAGATCCACCCATCCTCCAGCTCAATGCAGTATAACTTGGGGCCAGTGACAGCAACAACTCTGCTCCAGCCAGATCATGTACCCTGCATAGTTGTGTGTGAATACCCGGTCCTGTATGTTGAATGCCAGCGTGGGCCGTGCGGAGTCCAGGGGGGTCTCAGGAAGGTAGTCCAGGTGGTATCAGTCAAGTTGCAACCTCAACCTTCTTTCCATCAGCAACTCCGGTGGGGTCTTGTTGCATGGGGGGGGGGTGATATGTTGAGCGAGGAGGAACTGGTCGACTTTTTCCTGCCAATTCCCTGGGCCCATGCGGGTGAGGGTTTCCTTGGTTAGTCTCACCATTCACTCGACCTGCCCATTGCTTGCTAGGTGGAAAGGAGAGATGAGTATGTGCTGGATCCCATTCTTGTTGCCAGTGTTAGATCAGCACAAGGCAACAGATGAGAGTTGTTAATGAATTCAGCACCTTTTTATTTCCAGCAAAATGTGACTGTGCTCTGCCAGCTGGGCTGCCAGAGCTCGCCTTTTTAAGGTGCTTCAGGCAGACCAGCCAGCCAATGACAGCAGGTTAAATTTCCCATGGTCCAGACAGACAATCAGCGGTGAGCATGAAACCTTATGTAGATTCTAGCCAATCCATACATAACAGAGGGAGTACCAAGGAGGGATCAAGACAAGAGGCAGACCTGGATAGGAGACAGAAGAAGAGAGTTAGGGTAGCCACTCCCTAGAATCTCCCTCTTAAGGTGAGAGTAGTAAAGGTTTAGTCTGACAAGATTCTGTCTATGTAGGTGTGAGCAAGAGAGAGTGAGCAAGAGAGAGGGAGGGAGGGAGTGGGAGGGAGAGAGAGAGAAATGAATTTTAGCTAGATTGTTCTGTGTCATTGCTGGACTAAGCCTAATGGCAAACTTTATAGTCTGAATTATGTCTTGCAAATGGAAGATTGTAATTTATTGATCAGAGAGAAAATTAAACTTGCTGATAATCAGCTACATGGGATGTCATGGGTTGTACAATGGGTGCCTAACATATATGAGTTACTAATTCGACCTTTGTTCCTGAGCAGAAACACATATGATTGCTGTATGGAAAGCTAATATATCTGTGTATAGTCTCCATAAGAGGTAGTGTACCAATTCAAGCTAAAGTACAAAGTTTCCTATGTGAAAGATTAGAATAGTTATAGATGTACAGAGAATATGGAGAACCTGTAATTTTTTTTTTTCATAAAAGGGAAGATAATTGTGGCCCTATCAAATTCTCTGTTTACATTTGTTTAGGGCTTTATCTTAATTTTCTAAGTTTGATTTATTTTAACATGCGTTAACATTCCTTCATCTAAGATTGAGTTTTGTTTTGCTTTGTTTTGTGTACTATTGTTTTAGCATTTGAAACAGATTTTATTAATGGCAACTACATGGAAAAATCTAATCCAGTGACAAAATCCAATTTTTTTTTATTGTTTTTTTTTTCATTTATTATCCATTTTATTACATCTTTATACAAAATAATTACCAGACAGTTTACAATATAGAAGTTTTAAAATCCAGGATTCTTTTTTAAGTTACCAGTTCCGAATGCCATTAAAACAGCCTGAGAATAACTACCATCCTATCTATAGTAAAGCCATACTTGCTTATTTCTGGAATCCCAATAGATGCCATTTTTTTTTAATTGAAAAAGTTTTACAATACAAAATTTTTCCATTTTCTCCCCCCCCCCCCGATCCCCCTCCCCTACCCCTCCCATCCTCCCTCCCCAACCCTTTCCCTCCCTATCCCCCCCCTGACTTCCGCTACAAGTTTAAGAAAAACAAAATTTAGAACAAGGGAAAAAGAAAAAGATTATTAAATATTCAAATTCTAAATTAAACAAATTTCGAAAGAGGAAAAGAAAGAGAAAGAAGGAAAGAGGGCACAAAAGTAAAAAACAAACTAACAGGAACAAACATTAATATATTTAAACAATATTGTAATAAAAAAAAACCCTTATAGTTAAAAACACCATTATAATTCTATCCTAACTACACCCTTAACTAAAGAGAAAAAAACCCCCAAAAACATAAAACACAAAAAATATATATGCGTATATAGTTATAATCATACAGTTATATCATAAAGAAAATTATCTTTTATTTAATTCATTTCTCAGTCTATATAATCCAAATTTCGATCTTCTCTTCAACTTGAGTGATGTCAAATATATTTCCTCTCATAAATCCGCTTCAATAATCTTCATCTTGCCGCTGCCCCCATCAGCAAAGTAAAACATTTCTCCACACAACCCCCCGAGTGACTTTATATAAGTAAAATCCAACCACGAAGATATTCACTCCTCTAGGAAAAATCATTCCAGCTAGCTTATACTATACCTAAAAATAAGCTTTTGCAGCCTTTCAAACAAAAGCTGCTTCCCAGATGTTTCTTTGAAATTAGTTCAAATCCTGCCACCCTTTGCAATTCAATCCTTCGGGTTATAAGATGTTTTCAAGTTCTTAGTCTTCTCCTAGACGATATGTTCCACCAAAATATATAATTGGGTAACCAGTGATCGCTGCTAATTTTGCAGCAATCTATCAAAACTCAGGATATCATGTCCAATCCAGGATAAACTTCATAGTAAAAATTTTTATAATCCATTTTAATATGTAAGTTTAAAATTAGTCCAATTTAGAATGAACTTTTAACCAGTTATTGTGCTTAATCCATTTTTTCCAAATCCTTCAATACTTTCTGATTCAGTATCAAGCAATTCAGGATGCTCTTTAAATTTATCACCTGTGGTTTCCAGTCGGATTTCTTCATTGAATTCTAATTCCTGTCGATTAACATCAACCCCCATGTCTTGAAGAGTATTGGACCTCTGCTGCTGGTCATCTCGATGTAAAACTTTGTTTTTTGAATCTTCCTCCAGCAGTTCAAGGTCTTGTAGTCCCCCAGAAACACTGGGGTGTTCAGTTTTCTCATCCGAAAAAACCATAATAGAATCCTCTGGACAACCAACAAAATCTCCTTTTACTTTTAACGCACTTTGATTTTCTTCTTTCTTTTCACATCTTGTAAACTCTATTTTTGACTTTTTATTCTTGAGATATTTCGGTGCTCCCTTAAAAATATTTTGATAAAAATATTCTGCTTTTTCAATAGTATTCAAACAGTGTCTCACACCTTGATATCTAAAAATTATACCAGTTGGAAAGTCCCATCTAAATAGAATATTACTTCTCTTCAATTCCTTGACCAAAAAATCAAAATCTTTCCTGTCTTTTAAAACCTTCGAAGGTAGCTCTTTGAAGACCCTGATTTGTGTGCCTGCTACCTGCAGTCTATCGGAATAAGACTTTTGTAGAATATCATCTCTCAGTCTTTTATCCGTGAAGTAGACAACGACATCTCTAGGCAAATTCCTTTGTTTAGCCAAACGTGAGTTAACTCTATAAACTTTCACAATAGAGCCCAAAATTAGTTCATCTTGTAACTTTAATAATTCTGCAACGGCCTTTGCACAAGTTGTCCTTAGGTTTTCTCTATTATCTTCTTTTATCCCTCTCAATCTAATTGCAGATTCCATAGACTTAATTTGAAGCATAATAACATCATTCTGAATATTATGGTTATTGGCCTCTGCTTCCAGGAGTTTCATTTGTAACTCTTGTATTTGAGATTCAAATTTACTACTCATCTCAATCATTTTCTTCCCCATTGCAGCCAGCGCTGTTGAAAAATCTGAGGCTACTTGAGCAATGATTTGATTTAATTGATCATATTTCCCAGAAACCAGTTCCTCAAGATCCTTCTGTGAACCTTTTATCTTATCTACCACACTCTCTAAGGACCTTGTAATTAACTCTTTTAACTCCTGTTCTGTAAGTCTCTGCACATGAGACATTTCAATTTTATTCATCTGGTTCAAAGGGGAGCCCCCCCTTCCTTTAGGTTTAGGCATCTTTACTTTTTTAAAAAAAAAAAAAACCCCAAGAAAAAGAATCTTCCTTACTTCAATAGAGAAAAGAAAAAAAAAAAGGGTAGAAAAAATCTGTTTAAATCAACCTCTATTCCTTTGGGTTCTTTGTCTGTAACAGGATATTCCTTTCATGACTATTTCCGCTGACACTTTCCTTTCAGGCAGAGCCTGTCGCCATTTTAAAGACTTTCAATTTTCTTCCTCTCCTTCCCCCTTCCCCCCCCTCCTCTTCCGAAAAAAACTCCGTTAAGGAAAAAATCCATACTTGCTTGAATTTTTCTTTTCTCTTCTCCAGCTTGCTCCAAATGTGATTTCAATCGTGGTGTTGCTCCCACGTCTGGCTCCGCTAATTAAATAATTAGCGGAGGATCCTCTCGGCGCGGAGCATACCCTGGGGGTATGGAGGGAACCATCCCTCTGAGCCCTCCCCAGGACATGGAAAATTCCTGGGGGGCTCAGAGAGGTTCTACCTCACCCCCAGAAGCTCTGCCTGTTCCTCCCGTCGAGGAACAGGTTTTTCGAGCCGCCTGCCAGCTGTGAGGCGGCTCTAACGCGCCGGGAGACAAAATCCAAATTTTTTATTACCGGTTCTGTGGGCGTGGCTTGGTGGGCATGGTGTGGCTTGGTAGGCATGGCAGGGGAAGGATACTGCAAAATCTTCATTCCTACCACATGCTGGGGCCAGCCAGAGGTGGCATTTGCCAGTTCTCCGAACTACTCAAAATTTCCACTACCAGTTCTCCAAACTACTCAAAATTTCTGCTTCCGGTTCTCCAGAACCAGTCAGAACCTGCTGGATTTCACCCCTGATCTAATCAATTTTCTAAGCAGTGTTTGCCATTGGCTTTTTATTAGCCTAAAGTCACCAGTTTGTGGTCTGAAGTCACCAAGTTGGCTTCAATGCATAAGGTAGAATTAGAAGCCAGATTTCTTCATTCCTAGTCCAACCTCTTAATCACAAATCTGGCTCTCAATATAAGCATGTTAGGACATATTAACTGAGATAACTACTTTCCACTCTGTCCAAGTCAGCCCTTCATTTTAAACATAATAATAAAATTTCATAAACATTAAGCAACTGAAACTACTTAATTATTATATTCAAAGTTTATTCCAAGATAAAGGAAGAGAACTGTTTGGTTTCTTCCTAATTTTTTTGGCAGCACAAATGGGAATATGGGATTAAAAAATGGGTCTGAGGATCACAAGTGGTCTACATATTGGAGTTACACATGCCTACATTTTCCTGGATTTTTCTCCTCAACTTGAAATTATCCATCCAATAGATTTTAATATTAAGTACAAATAATTTGATTTATTTATTTATCAAATTTTTATACTACTCATCACAATTGTGCACCCCTGAATTAAAACTCTGATCTCTGGTTCTAGATCATCACTCTGTATAACTTCTTGTACCATCTCTCCTATTTAAAATCTATTCTATAAAATCTGCTACTTCTTATAAAATAACAGCTACATTTCTTCAACAATTTTCCTATTGTTCTTGTTCTGCTTTATACATATCTCTACTTTGCTCTGTCTTTTCCTCCCTTCTCCCTTCTCTTCAGTCATTGTTCCAAAAGACCTGAATTTCAAAAATCCTAATAATTTCTAAATCTCTTTTCTGAATTTTATCAAGCCAATGAAGAATTGATTTCCTTAATAAGACAGCATGTATTCTCTTGGTGGTTTCCACTAATGTGTGTGTGAGGGGGGGGGGGAGGAGGGAGGGAGGAAGGATGGGAAAGAGAGAGAAAATACTGTTTGTATAATAATATGTATTACATTTTTATTATTAAGACTCTTGTTATGCTAGTATCTCATACACTCGGTTTAATTCTTCTGTTGTATATTTTCAACTTTCACTGGCCATTCACTGAATAAATAGTATTTCACATACATACACATAGCTCTGTGTCATGCTGGCAGCTTCCCTAAAAAGGTAGTCTTCATGAGAGTAGCATTGTTAGTGGACAACTCTGCATTCAGTGACAATAAAACCAAAAAAATGTTGAGGCTGCAGGTCTTTTACTGGAAACATTGTGCCATAGTTGGCAATTTGCTGATAGCATAGATTAGCGAGGGGTGGGTTAAAACAGCATTCCTTATATGCCATGATTTACTTCTGACCAGAACTTATGTTTGTGCTTTATCTGCTTGAACAGCCTGTATATTTTGATTTAAAAATCCAGTTGAATGAAGAAATTAGCAAAATTGAATAGGCAGTGTTGAGGCAGAAACATCTAAATCTTAAATGATGTAATCAGTGGATAGACTCATTAGAAGCACTTGATGAAACTTCCTACACTGAGCTACTGGGCCGTGCAGTTAGGAGCTAATAACTGAAAGGCATCATATCATGAATTCTTGGTGGCTTTAAATATAGCACTTGTCTTTTATGTAGGGTTGACAGTGTTTGCCTCAATGAAAAGTTGTTAAAATAATTAGGGAAATAGTGCATGTAGAGCTCTTTGGCTTTAAGGAATATGCGACAACAGCTGAGCTAGCAGTATTTTTTCCTTCATTTTTCTTCAATACTGCCATATTAAAGAAACACATGACATGGCATCAATATAGACACCAGTCATTTCTGGTTGTATGGAAAGCCTACTGTAAAATATCATTTGCAGGACACATAAAATCAAATGCAATATTTATTACTATCATAGACCAAGATTGATTTAGGACAAACTGGCCTCAGAATTGTCCTCAATGGAAAAAAAGCAGTGGAAAGAAAGAAAAAGAAGGAAGGAAGGAAGGAAGGAAGGAAGGAAGGAAGGAAGGAAGGAGGGAGGGAGGGAGGGAGGGAGGGAGGGAGGGAGGGAGGGAGGGAGGGAGGGAGGAGAAGAAGGGGAAGGGGAGCATATACTGAAGGTTGCAGATTGGAGAATTTCATTCAAGGGTTATCCCAAAGGTTCTTTTCAAGAGGCAACTGGATTTTCTGCTTTTTCTCGCTTCTCGTCAGCTGTCTGCAAGGAGTATAAATCCTTCCATTTCATACCATCCAGTCAGAGCTGAAAAAGTTTCTTGGATGTGAAGTGAAACATTTTCAGAGAAAAAACAGAAAGTCCAGTTGTCTTTTGAAAAAGCACCTTTGGGACAATTATGACCTGGATGACTGAGAATGTTCATAGACATTCAACGTTTAGATAAGGTCCATAGGAATTTTTTATTCAATTCTTGAAACTAAGTGGTAAATATTTGTATTGGGGGAGGAGATAATAATCTGATAACTGCTATTTATGCCATTTCACTAATTAATAATGGGCAGGTGTGCAAAAAAAAATCTTACTGATGTAATTGTTTACAACAATAATCCAAAAATAGAAGGGAGAGTCCCTGGGTCATCTTAAATTGCAGCTGTTCTTTATGTCATATAACGTAGATCAAATCTAAATGAAACCTAAAAGAAAATCTGAGATACAATAATAGTTATTTGCCCTTTGGCATGCTCTTATGTTACATGTATATATGTGAAATACTTGGTTTAAGTTTACAGATATTAAAAATAGCATTGTTCCAATTATGGGAGGAAGGAGTAGAAATAAGTTCAGTAATTCAATCATGTTTGTAACTGACATCTATAATCAGCTTTTTATGAATCTTTTAGCATATTTTTTATTGTCTGTATTGCAATTTCACTTCTATAGCTTTCTCTGAAAGTCACTGCTTCTGTGCTGCCAACATTTTACTCCAACAAAGCATGAATATCAGAAAAACTCGGTGGACTATTCATTTCTTTCGCCACTGCAAATCATCCAATCTTTTGAAACATCTTTTGATTTTCAAAAATATGGGGGGAAAAAAATAATAAAGGGGAAATTTTTTATTCTAAGTCAAGAACATCAAACCGAAAAAATAAACCCGAAACAAAATTCCATAAAATCTAGATTTGTCTTACTTCATTATTTAGGGACTTATTACTCCTAAAGTTACACAAACAAAGCAGAAAAACATCAAATGTAATATAAAGACACTTATCATAAAAGTGGAGACTTAATGCAGATGTTAAACACAGAGATTGCTAACAAGGGTCCATTCATTTTTCCAACATATTTGGCATCAACTGGAGAACAAATTCTGCAGCCAAGTGGGAGTGAGTGGAAGATCAAACAGATTCTTGTCATGCCTTGCTGATGACTTTGTCATCCAAAAACTAAAGGAAGAAGTAGAGGGTCAGCTATACTGAACTTAATTCTTACTAATAAGGAAGAAATGGTTGAGGAAGTGGAAGTTGTAGGAATTTGGGGGAGAAGGTGACCATATTGTATTAGAATTCACCATAATGAAGGCACAGGTAATTGAACAAAGTCAGATTAGGGTTTATAATGTTAATAGAGCTGACTTCAACAAAGTAAGAGAGCTAAAAGATTCCATGTATAGAAATCCTAGAACAAAAAACATCTCAGGATACCGGGAAAACTCTGAAAAATTATATAATAAAAGTTTAAACAAAAACAATGCCACAGACAAGGAAAAACCAGAAATACCAAATGAAACCATAAAGATTGTACAAAGAACTCTCTGACAAACTGAGTGTTACGGATCTGTCAGAGGCCAGCTCCAACAAGGAGGATGAGTCAGAACTGGGGTTATTAGAAAAAGGTGACATGGAGCAGCTGGAAACTGCAAAGAGTGCCATGACTGACAAGGACACAGTTCTGAAAATGTAGGGAAGTGGGGTGAGCGTTTGACTGTGCAAGCAGTGCCTGTGCAAGCAAAAGAATGTGTGAGGCACAGTAGCAGGGTTGATTCCAATGAGGAACAATTGTAACCTTACCCAATCCATGGATGAGGAGAGTTGAATGCTGAGAGGCACAGAGGACATTGGTGAGTCTACTTGCAAGGAATCAGTCTTGCCCCTTCTAATGAGAAACACTGGCTGATGTTGACTTAAGTGGACAGAGAGGATCAATTGTTTGTTGGACACAACGGTTTTCAATATGTTGTCTTGTACATGCTATTTGACCTCCTTGTGCCTTAAATCTCTTGACTTCCTACTGACTTTGTTGTGCCTTGTGTGTTGATCTCCTCATGCCTTGAACCTCTTGACTATCCATTGAGTTCATCATGCCTTGACTCCTTGGACTCTGTATTAACTTTCTCATGCCTTAAACCTATTGATTTTACATTGACTTCCTTGGGCTTCAAACTCCTGGAACTGTGTTTGCCAATGTCATGCTACAAAGCCTGAGAGTTGGGATGATTTATCTGGCTAATGTCTTCTCTCCGCCCCCCATGCTTTAAATGAAGATAAGACTGTGGTGTATTGGGAACATACTGCTGAAGGATTGCACTTGCAGTTGGGACCTGGGGATTGACAAAGGGGTTTGACTGTATGAAACAAACACATTGAACCCTGCTTGTGTGCACATGCATGGACTGGAACAGGACACTGAGGAACAAAAGTGATATGTATAAAAAATGTAAACAGAATCATGTAACCACAACAGAATACCAGCAAATAACCTGAATTTGGAGTCTGGAAGGCTAAGACTTATAATGAACTAAGGCTTCCAACAAATTTCGAAAATAACCAAAAAAGTTTCTTTGTAAGGAACAAAAAGAAAGTCAAGGAAATGGTAATTCTACTAATGGAATAAGATGGCAAGAAGATCGTGGGAAGTAATTGTACCATTCTACAATGCACTAGGAATAGTGTGTTCAGATCTGGTCATTAAAATAAAAAACAGATGCTGAAATCCTAGAAACCATGCAGAGAAGAGTAACAAAGATGATAAGGAGTCTGAAAGCTAAATTATATGAGGCTAAGAGAACTAAGTATGTTTAGCTAATGAAGAAAAGGCATGGTAGCCATCTTCTAGTACTTGAAGGACTGACACAGGGAAAAGGGTGTCAATTTATTCTCCATAGCACCTGAGATCAGGATTAGATGCTCATTAAAGAGAGATTTAATCTGGAACTAAGGAGGAATTTTCTGACAGTGAGAACAATTAATCAGTGGAACAACTTGCTTTCCAGAATTGTGACTATTTCATTGCTGGAGGTCTTCAGTAAAAGATTGAGCAACTATTTGTTGCATGCACAGTGAAAAACAATTTGATCAAGTTTAGGAGGCAGAGGATTGGAGATTGATAAAGACTATTAGGAATAATTCCAAATTAGTATTGAAACCATAACACAATACCACTCTAGCTAGCTAAATACACTTGGAGGACAAAGAGATTATAAATAAGGAGTCTAGGAGTCTTATCTCTGTTGGAGAAATTCTTCCCACAGAGTTTTTTTTAATAATTTTTTTTTAATAATAACATTCTTCCATTGGAGCTCAAGTTGTTTATTACCATTATTACCATTTTGGAAGCAAAAGCAAAACTAAAAAGTTTGTGGAGCTTATAAGAGCAACCCTCTTATAGACATGCTAATTATAGCACACATGATTTGGTGCAACAGAATTATTGATTGAACATGAGATCATAAATTGATGGGATATACATTATATCTTGGTGAAGTAAGTGCAATGAATGCACTTGAAGGTGCATGAATGATGCACCATAATGAAGGTGGTACTACAAAGACAATAACATATCCTTATATGCTTTGTCATAGGCAAACACTATGTTTTTGAATAAAAGTTTCTATAGATGTTTCAGGGTGTGATGGCTCAGTGGTTAAGATGTTAGGTTGTTGGCTGGAAAGTCAACATCCCCGGTTCAAGACTCAAGTGCAAGGCAAAAGGGCAAACTCCCATTACTTTCTTCAGCTTTTGCTCATTTAGCAGTTCAAAATCATACAAATGCAAGTAGATAAATAGGTACCACTGTGTTGGGAAATAACAGTGTTCCATGTGCCTCGGTGTATAGTCATGCCAGTTACTTAACCATTAGCATCTTTGGACAACACTAGCTTCCTTGGCTAAGAAACAGAGATGAGCACTTCCCCCTCAACTTGGACACAACTGGATAGAGAAACCTAGTTGTGCCACTTTTTCTATGTGCTATCTTCAAATGGCCTTCCCTTCCAGAGCTGTTTCATCTCTCTTAATCAGCAGTGTTACAGCTACATTTTCATGACTGATACAACAGTTAATTTTCTGTGGGAAAATTGATTTGGTGAGTGGCCATTTATTTATCCAAACTAACTTCATTGTTTTTCTTCACCTCTGAACAATACGGTGCTCTATCCAGATTTCAAACCAGTGCAATACCAGAGATTTAAAAAGTGAAATCAGTCAATCGGTCTTCTGTAGCTTCTGCAATACCTGTACTCAAAATTTTTGTAACTACCTTGGATCTGTTATAGCTGAGAACTGTTTTACCTCCCTTCCTTTCTTAAAGGGTTGAAATCCAGAAACTTCTCTTTTTCTATTTATGTTACATTTGCTTTTCCAAACTAGAGGAGATGGGAGAAAAAGTGCAGAAGCAGCAAGTCTTCAGTGTGGCTAAATCTCTTATCTCTTGCGTTCCAGCCATCTGTCAAAGAAGCGAGCCATCCCTCTAAACAGATGAAGTTTCCCTTCTTTTATTTTCTGGTGACTCCTATTAATTACTTAGCAAAACAGCTACTAGATTTGTTTTGCATAGATAGCATTTCCAGCAATGAAATATGTCCAACCTTTTCTCTTTTTTAAGCTACTTTCTTCTTTTGCCTGGGTTTACTCTCCAATTCTGCATGCAAAGCATCTTAGATATAATAATTATTTAGCTAGTTAGAAGTACATATTTCTGCTCTTCAAATGATATGAATGGAAGAATGATCCTTCCGTTTCCTTGTGACTGGATTTTTAAACTATTTTTAACAGTTTAATCTAATTCCTAAATGCCTTTTGCCAAATCTCTTACTTTATTACTTTAACCTTGCTGTCTTCCTTCTCTCCCCCCTCCCTTTTCACAACAGCAGCATTTCTGATATTGGCTTTATGCATAATATTCTATTTTCAGCTTCTACCCCATGTATTTTGACCACTAATTTAGAATATTTTGCTACTTATTTTTTTTCCAGCTTCATATGGTTGATCCCTTTATCTGTCAGGCAATCTCCTTTTTAAATTCCTCACTATTTTCTCAGCCACCCAACTGAAGCAAGTGCTTAGGATCTTATGGATCTTTGGCTCTGTATTTGGGAGACTTAGAAAACCACTACTGAGTCTTTGTAAGATCGAAGAGCACTAACAAATAAGAGAGCAGTATGTGAACAAGGAAGATGGTGAATGAAAGTGAAGGTAATGAATGATCCAGAACATTGGAAAACATGATTCTAATGTGGCTGAACACTCACATCCTTCCCTTCATGAGTGGCCCTTATTGTTATATAAAGTAAAGTAAAGTAAAATAGTTTTCTCTGTCAGTTGCGAATTGAAATACTAGGATTTTTTTTTTACCAGAATAACTTAGTTTACAGCTTTGATCTTGGCTTAAAAGTATAATTTGACTTCAGGCAGCAAAATATCATGGACTTGATATGAAAAAAAAGAAAAAAAATCCAATACTTAGCAACTGCCTTTATCACATGCAAATGAATGGCTATGGTTGTTATCAGTATTGTTGCTATTGTTATTCAAGCTATTAAAGTATTATTGAATTTAAAAAGGGTGATATTAAGGTTTATGCAGATTGAGAATTAGGAAAGCAGCAACGTCCTGTATGTTGTGTTAGACCAGGGAATTCAATTTCATTGAGGGCCACATCAGGGTTGTTTGACCTCCGGCAGCCAGGCTGGGCGTGGCCAGCTCAATGTCATTCATGTTGGGAATGCCTATGATGGCCCAGGTGCTTTGCCAGTGAAACAGGCTCTTGAGCTCCATTTTCGGCTTCCTGCAACCCTCTGCCAGCAAAAACAGAGCTTGGGAAGGCTGCACTCACACTCAGGAGCTTGTTTTCACTGGCAGAAGCACTGCAGGCCAGTCCTTCACGGTTTCCAGGGCAGCCCCGCGGGCCAGATCTAAGTACCCCACTGGCTGAATTTGGCCCCCAGGCCTTGAGTTTGACACCACTGTGTTAGAGAATCCTTAGTAATACAGTTTTCAACTTGCATAAGGCTTAATAGGCCAGAGTTTCCCCACTGTTGATCCAAACCTGGAAACTGAAAGAAAAATAAGGACCGAATTATAAGATTTGTGGCATGCATTTTATAAAGTTTAGCTTTTTCAAGTCTAATCTTCTGCTGAACCATCAGTAATTCTTCAGCGAGATTCTGATTAATATCGCCAGTGGCATTATAATGAATGGTTAGGAAGAATGCTGTCTATTGAATTACATTGTCTTTCAGTGAAAACTCATCCCCTCTCTAAACAATTAACCTTGTAACTCACAAAATAAAGACTTTGTTTTCATCATCGTTAGTAGTTATTTCCAGAGTCTACTCTCATGGAAATGCATTAAATTGTGGCTTGTACTGCCTCAGAGAATTTGTAATATTCAAAATGAAACCCCTGAAACTCACAAACTTAATGAAACACTGTAAATTATGTATATGTAAACCAGAATTATGCCCTGCTGCATTTGAAGTTGATGGTATAAGCTAAGCAGCTGGTCAGATTTCCGAAAACATTCCCTTTACAACTCTATCGATCTTGTGACTCCCTTGGTTTAAATTTTTCAGTGCAGTGATTTAAATCTTTGGACCCCATATTCAACCATTTGCTACTCAGAAGCTACCTATGAATTTACCACAGTAACATGCAAAAAGTCAATCACCTGTAGCATGACACCTGCTCCTAGATTGATTGCTTTTAAGACTGCTGTCCACTAATTTTGCACTGCTCACAATATATCCAGACACAGCATATAATCAATTTCATGCATGACTGATAATATTAATCACCATGATCATTATTACTAGTGTGCTATTTTTTAAAGGAACACTTGATATTTTCTAAAGTTCAAGAAATTAGAGTGGCACAAGGCATATAGTGCCACAAATATTGTTCTGTGTACTTCTTGGTCATTTTCATGAGGAAAACATCTTGAAAATCCAAAGAATGTTTTGTCCAGTTTCATCATTTAGCTATGAGATTCTTGTTCTTTCCTTAATTACGAAGCGAGCTTGATATCTGTTTCACTGATGGAAATGTAGTTCTCATGCAGATCACTGACTTGACTCATTTTACTTGATGTGGTCTTAGCATCCCCAGGGAGCCTACAAATTAGGTTTGGACAGCTGGCATTGATACAGAACCACCATAATACTACTGGAATGCACAGCAAAACCAACAGCCTCATTCCACAAGTAATCTTGTTAAGTTTTTTATTCATTCATATTGAATCCATGTACATAAAAAAAAAAACCACAGCATTTTTTTGGCCTCAATCTTTTTCCTAGTTCATGGTGACATTATTCAACTAGAAGTTATGTTTCTTTTAGGTCAATTGAAGAAAAAGAAATGATGCCAGTTTAAGCCAATAGAATCTGATCTTCACCCTATGATCATCAATCCAAGCTAGAGTGCACTTAGTTTGATTCATAGTCACATTCTCCTAACTACACTGTCAGTGACCAAGTACCATTTCTTGAAAGAAGAAGAAGTATGGCCCCATCAATCTCCCTTTTCATACTGGACCACATCAGTAGTAGTGTTTTTTTTGTTTTTGTTTTGTTTTTTTGATAGTTCAATAAATAACTGTGGCATAGAAAAAAAATCAGAGGGCATACAATAGTAGAAGAGTCAATTCTTCCTGCCTGGATACAAAAAAAGGGGAGGGAATTGCTTGAACTCTGTTATGATCATGTCTTAAAGAGCCAAATCAGCATAAATTGCTATAATTGAGGAGTGAACTGCCTTTACCATAATTCCAAATTTTGTAGTTAATTCGAAAATCCAACAATATAAACTTAGCTGAAAACTCGCCTGAGCTTTTAAATCACACTTCTATATTAGCATATGTGTGTTGCGAAATACTCTGAGGAATTTCTCTCTGTTTCCATGAATCAAATTGTCTTCCTTTTCTGAAATACATTTTTCTGCCTCACTTTTAACACAGAATACTAACTGAAAAATGAAGTCAAATGTATGACTCTTCCTAAAAGGATTGTTGTATTGTTTCAGTTACACAACTCCTATTGAATTCAGCAAGACTTAGTGATATAAAACCATACCGCTCAATTTTTTTTGCCAAACAAATATTTATTGGTCTCTCAATATTTTGAATCACAGCTACTTAAACCCATAGGAAATGAGAGCCACCCAGAGTTTTATATAAAACAGGAAGTTATATACCTTTTTTAAAAAATACATAATAAATAAAATTATCATGGATTATGGGAGCTGAGCTAAAAACTTCAAGTTTTGTAAATAAAACTGGATCAGTTCAGTTAGTTAAGTATCAATTGAACAATAAATGAACATGTAAAACATTTTTTTAAAAAATTAGAACATATCATGGAAAATTCAGACAACAGAGAACAAATGGCCTACTGTTTATTTACTGATGTCTTAACTACCACACCAAACTTGTTCTCTGCATACATAAATAAAACTTTGGAAAGAAATGTAACTATTAAAGTTATATATGTGAAATTAAGCTCTATTCTTAAAATACTGAATTTGTCATTTCATGAAGAACTTTGGTTGTGCTGCGCTTGAGGCTTAGTAAACAGAATAATCTTGCATAAATGAAAAGTTTCTGCATGATCCTCCTTGTCAAATTTTGGAATATTGAAACTTGCTTCCACTATGTGACTGCATATCTTTGAAAGGATAGCTTTGCCAGTGAAATGTATAGTATCATATGGTTCAAAGAAAGAATGTGCATTCCAGTAAGTAGTAAGCAAGGCTTATATTGCATACCATGTTTTTCTTTAAAAGTTGTTTTAAATTTGTTGTTTTAGGACAAAAATAACGGGAATGAAAAACTGAAAAAAGATCAGTACAGTAGTCAGAAGGGCAGATGGATATAGAAATTGATAAGCAAGTTGAAAGTTAGTATGATAAAAAGATGGATAAAAGAACTAAAAAGAGCCTGCAGAATAGTATCTCCCCACCCTCCACCCCCAGCTTTGCCCTCCACAAGTGAATTAGGCTGATTTTATCTATCTAAAGTAGCTTTTCTTAATCTCCACAACTTTAAAATATGTGGACTTCAATTCCTAAGATTCTACAATGAACCATGTTGACAGTCGAAGTCCACATACCTTCACCTTGCCAAGATTGAGAAACACTAGATACTAACTAGGATGAGTCAGAACAGCAAAGCAGAGGTCCAAAGGATTGCCTGATACTGTATCACCAATCATTTTGTTTAACAGTGTTTGCAGAGATAATGAATTGCATTGGACAGCTACTCCTGTCAATATTGGCCAAACCATCACACCTCTCTCTCTCCTACTCCTTTTCCAGTTATGGAAGGAAAGCTACAATAGTATTTCAGTTGCTACCAAGGTAGAAGTCACACAAAGGTGCAGTGAATGATAAATTTAATTCAAATCACACTAAAGTACTTCAGAAGCAATCCATTTGGTTTGGCATCTCAAATCAAGAAGCGATTATTTAGAGGAAGTTTCACTGATTGTCCTCTGAATCAAATATTCAAAAGCTTTCATACCTAATAATCAGATTGTTCTGCTTTTCCTAAATTATATATCTTTTTCAAATAAAAGTGCATGCCATTCCCACATTTACGTTAGTTTGCTTAATAATGCTGCTCATAAGTTTGAATACTATTTTATTCACATCTTCTAATTCATTTATATTTCTATATTTATATTTACATTTATTTATGAAATTTATATTTTATATTTTTCCTAACAAAATCAAATTGCTCTGCATTTGTGGTGGAGAAAAATACATGTTACAAACAAAATGAAGGGTACCTGGGGTTTTTGGATATAAACCCCATTTCCTCTATTTGCTTAATCCTACCAGGGACACTCCAACATCTCCTTAACAATGGAGCTCTTCTGCCATTCCTTAAAGAACTATTTTGTCTAATAATAAAAATAACCCCAGGCATGTTAAGAAGGACATGTTATAGCTTCTTCAAAAGGTTTCCAAATATCAGATTCCTATGATTTTCCTGTAGCCCTCAACTTTTATACAACTCTTTATTTTCTCACTGTACAGGGTTTACCTTATCAATTTTATTATTATCATGGTTTGGTGCACAGTCAGCCAGATGTTCAGACTGGATTTGGCATTGTTGTCTACCTACTGAGTCTTTACCAAAGGACTTGGGATAGGCAAATGTGGATGTTTGATGGTGTTACAGATATTGCAGGATAGAAGCTGTTCCGAGTAAAACTGCCTTTTGCAACTGACTGATGGCAAATTTATCTATGCCAATGGTGATCAAGTAGTGTTCCAGTTGTTTTGAAATTGCACCCAAGGCACTTGTTACTATTGATTCTACACTTGCTTGCTTTTGCCACAGTTGTTCTATTTCTATTTATAGGTTTTTGCATTTTGTTATCTTCTCCAATTCTTTCTTTTCTATTCTGCTGTCTCCAAGCACTGATACATCCACTATCCAGACTTTTCTTTTTGTCTTTCTTATTGACAATTGTTAAGTCTAGGGTGTTATATGGCAGGTGCCTGTGTGTTTGGATTCTAAATTCCTAGAGAAGTTTAATTTCTTCATTTTCTTCATGACTTTCTCTAATTTTGGATTGTGGATGATCCTGACGACAAGGAGGCTCATGTGGTGTTGCGCCAGCAGCCTGTACAGCCGGGGCTCAAGTCAGACAGTGAGGAGGCTGAAGAAGATGTGGTGCCAGAGGCAGAGATTCAGCCAGGGCCTTCAGATCCTCCAGAGGCTCCTCCAAGTGAAGAGAGTGAAGTGGAGGAGCCTCTTCTCAATGCACGAGCATGCAGAGCTGCCAAAAAGCAGGAGTGGTTACTCAGGAGGAGGTCTCCTCGAGAGTAAGGCTTGGGGCTAATTGGCTATTTAAGTTTGCACACAGCTGGCAAACGTTGCAGGAAACAACATGTGTTCGTCTGGTCGTTCATTGAGCATTTGAGAGTGAATTTTCCTTGCAAACCTGGTTTCTGAGCTAATTGCCAACTATTGTAAGCCTTTATCTAATCTTTGGAATTTCTGGCAGGCTGTTAAGGATATTTTTAGTGATAGCCTGCATTTGAAAAAGAGTGTGTTGTAGTAAACAGAGTTTCATTTTCATTTCATTTCACTTATTAAATTTGTATACTGCCCTTCTCCTGATAGACTCAGGGTGGTGAACAGCCATAATTTAAAATACAAACAGTATGAAAGTTAAAATAATTTAAAACACAATTAAATCCATTTTGGCTTCCCCAAATTTAAAACCCCTCTCTAAAATTAACCCATTAAAATCTTTTTAAGCCAGCCCGGCTTGCTGAAATAGAAAAGTCTTCAGGACCTTCCGGAAAGTACGGAGGTCTGGGATCAGTCGTATTCCTGGGGGTAGCTCATTCCAGAGGGCGAGAGCCCTCACAGAGAAGGCTCTCCCCCTGGGGATCACTGGTCAACATTGCCTGACCAATGGCACCCTGAGGAGACCATCTCTGTGAGAGCTTATTGGCCGGTGGGAGGTTATCGGTGGCAGAAGGTGGTCTCATAAATACCCAGGCCCTAAGCCATGGAGCACCTTAAAGATGACAACCAACACCTTGAAGCGCACCCGGAAGACCACTGGGAGCCAGTGCATCTCGTGCAGGAGAGGTGTCACATGGGAGCGCCAGGTCATCCCCATAATCACCCGCGCGGCCACATTCTGGGCCAATTGGAGCCTCCAGGTGGTCCTCAAGGGGCCCCATGTAGAGAGCATTACAGTGGTCCAGACGACTACTGAGTTGTTTGGAGTTTTGTTTGTGCTACATTTCTTGGGTTCCATAGCTGGGGCAGAACAAATTTATAGTCCCAGCAGCTCTTGTCTGCATGGAAATGATATTTCTTGCAGATCTTCCAATGCACCATTGTTGCTACTTTGTCATACCACTGCTTGTAATTAGTTTGTGCAATCTTCTTTCAGCAGCTTACCAGGTGGTCCACTGTGTCTTCAGCTCTTTTGCATAGGCAGCACTGACTGTCTGTTTCTGTCTTCTCAGTTCTGGCTTTGCATGCATTTGTCCTTAAGGCTTGGTCTTGTGCAGCCAGAATTAATCTCTCGGTCACTTTTTTCAACTTTCCTGCTCTTAGCCATTGCTAGGTCTTGTTATTATCTGCTTTCCCTGCTATTTTTTTTAAATATACTGACCATGTAGTGCTTTGTCTTCCCGTGCCTCCAGTCTGTTTTTCATTTGGTCTTTCTTGTAGATCAGTTTGGTCTTTCGAAAGTCAATAAGCCTTTATGGTATACTAACTTCAGTGCATCTTCTTCATTGTCTTTCAGATATTTTTCTAAAGTCATTTTTTTTTCTTCAACTATCTGATATACTTGCAACATTTTTTTCTTCAACTATCTGATATACTTGCAACATTCCACTCCCACCTTGCCTTGGTAGGTAGAGTCTATCAATGTCACTGCAAGGATGAAGGGCATGATTCATTGTCATTATTTTTCTGGTCTTCCTATTGTTTGCTTTTATTTCTGCTGGAGTCCAGTCCACTATTCCAGCTGTTTATCTAATGACTGATATTGCCCATGTGTTGATTGATAATATTTCCTCCATTGAGTTTGAACAGAATAACAGAGTTGGAAGGGACCTTGGAAGTCTTCTAGTCCAACTCCCTGCTTAGGCAGGAAACCCTACACCACTTCAGACAAATAGTTATCCAACATCTTCTTAAAAACTTCCAGTGTTGGAGCATTTACAACTTCTGGAGACAAGTTGTTCCACTGATTAATTGTTCTAACTGTCAGGAAATTTCTTCTTAGTTCTAAGTTGTTTCTCTCCTTGATTAGTTTCTACCCATTGCTTCTTGTTCTACCGTCATGAAGATCTTCTTCATTTTCTTAATGTATTCACTTCTAATCTTTTTCTTGACTTCAGTGTGCTTAATGTTGTCAGCTTGAAGGATACCTAGGTATTTGTAGTAATCATCGTCATCCCAAGGGTGGGTTCTACTTACGTTTACTACCAGTATGCAATGGGATCGCGCATGCACGCTCACTTCGTTTGTGCATGCACCTTGCTTCTGCACATGCGCAGTTCGCTTCTGGTAACATCAGGGTCAGTGGACGGAGCCTCCCACTGGTTTTACTACTGGTTCTATAGAACCGGTCCAAACCGGGGGCAACCCACCACTGCCTCATCCATACTCTTAATGTTATTCTCATGGAGCATCTTGATTCCTTCAGTTTTCACAATTTTTCCTTGTTTGATAGTGAGTTGGTACATTTGTCCAATCCAAACTCTGTTGCAATATCTGAGCTATATATATGGACAGTGTTGATCAGCAATTCTATTTCAGATGATGTTTTTCCATACAGCTTCAAATTGTCCATGTAAAGGAGGTGAGATGATTTGGCAGGTGTTTTTGATTTTGATTCTGGATGCTATTCTTTCCAGAACAGGTGCATTCATTTCAAATATCCTCTTCTTCTTGGACTTGATCTGTAATAACATATCATTATTTCTTTGTTTTCAATCATTGTATATTTGTGACTGGTAAACAACTTTTCTTCCAGTAGTGCTGCAGCTGCTGGCCCTGGTTGGTCAGCCAAGAGTCCTGAGTCCTGTTGCCCATTTTTCACCAGATATTCAGGAATTTCCACATCTAGCATGGACCTTGTTAACCTGGGTGACATCCAACTTGGTATGACTTCCTGAAATTTACACCATATCATATTTTTATGGGAGAGACACGTATTTGTTGTACACCTCTGATGAAACCTGTCCAGTATGGTTGAACCTCTGGCATAGCTCTCATCTTCCTCAGAGCACACAAGCACCACAGCCACATCATGGTAGTGCCACACTGGGGGATTATTATATACTTTATTCATTAAACATGAAACTCAGTCAACTGAACATTCAAAAATGCATCACAAATACCATTGACTGGTGCTAATGGTTGATATGGGATGCTGCCAGCATCCTAGGTATCAACCAAGTACCTTCTTAAGATATACGATGTTCCAAGTTGCACAGTTTTTTGCAGTTCTGCTGTTATTGCAGGAAGTTACAGTTTGTTGATGTGCCTTATAAAATTCTTGGACATGGTACCAAGTGCCCCAATGAAAATGGGTATCTCTGTTACATGTTTCATCTACACACCTATTGCGTAGTTTTGATGGCTAAATCATGATATTTTGTGATTTTTTCCAGTTCTTTTTCTTCAACTCTGGCATCTCTTGGTACTGCAATGTCAATAAATTGTATGTTTCGGTTTTCAACAACTGTGATATCTGTTGTGTTCCAAATGACGATCTGTCTGTATTTGAAAGTCCCACAAGATCTTTACCTTCTCATTTTCTATAACTTTTTCCACTTTATGTTCCCATGACTTTTTGGATACAGGTAAGTCGTATTTTTTACATAATGACCAGTGGATTAATTTAGCAACTTGATCGTGTCTAGCTTTGTAATCAGTTTGTGTGATTTTGCTGCATTCACATATTAAATGTGAAACAGTTTTGAATTTGTTGTTGCAAAGTCGGCAGTTTGGATTGTTGGTGGATTTTTGTATCTTTTGCTTTCATGACATTAGTTTGTAGTGCTTGTTCTTGAGCAGCGCGTATTAAACCTTCTGTTTCTTTCTTGATGGTTCCCATCTTAAGCCATGCCCATGTAAAGTTGTTATCACATTTTCCTTCAATGTTTTTCAAGTGCTGTCCATACAAACCTTTGGTTTTCCGTCTATTTAATCTGTCATCCAGCTGTTTTTCCTTATATTCTGTCTTTGTTTCAGTTGTTTTTATAATGTTCTCTGTTTTCACAGCCTGCAGCAATTTTTCTCTACTTTGGTTCACATAATCATTCAAACTTCATTTTTCTTCTTCTACAGTTTGATGGATTTGCAATAACTCTCTGCCCCCTATTTTTCTTGACAGGTACAACCTGTCGATGTCACTTCATGGGTGTAAAGCGTGGTACATATTCAAAAGTTTGCGTCTTTTCTGGTCCAAGTTTTCCAATTCATCCAAAGTCCAGTTGATGATTCCAGCTGAGTAGTGTATCACTGGAGTTGCCCATGTATTAATGGTTTTAATTATGTTTCCAGCATTCAGCTTTGAATTTAATATTTTGCGGACCCTCTAGATGTATTCCTTTTGCATTGACTCTTTGATTTTTCCATTAAAGATGTTATCTGCTTCCAATATGCCTAGGTATTTCTAACCATCATCTTTTGCTAATGTTTTCACTATGCTTTGATTTCCCAGTTCTACTCCTTCTATTTTTTCCATTTTTCCAATTGCAATGTTGGACAGTAGTGGCAAAAGTGAGTCCCCCTGGAATATTCCTTGTCTGATATCAACTTCACCAATGTTCTCCCCATTTGCTGTTAGAACTGTTTTCCATTTTTTGCATATTTGCTTTAAAAAATGTACAAATATTTTTGCTGATACCAAGTTTTCCAGACAGGTGTTAATCCAGCTGTGGGGTAATGAATCAAATGTATTTTTAGTAGTGCCACACTGGATAATGATGTTGATGATGATGATGATGATGATGATGATAGATTTATCCTTTAGTTTGATTCACAGTCTGGGACTGATAAAAACAGTTGAAGTCCTAACGAAGAACCTAATAGCTATTTAGGTAACGTCTGAGTATATAGGCAGTTCCAAGTAAAGTGGTTTTTTGTAGTCAGAATATTCAAGTCTAATAAGTTCAAAATGTCCATATATCTAGGCAAGCCTTTAGGTATATACAAGGACAAATAGGCTGAAAACAGCTTCTATCCCAGAGCAGTAACTATATTGAATTTTACTGTATAGTGCAATATTAATGCAATATCAGTGGTTTTCAGTTTAATTGGATAGAATGTTAAGAATGTGTGTTTGTGTTTTATTTTTATAGTTATAATGTACACTGAAGGTGGCATTTAATTTTGTTGTACGAGGTGCAATGACTATAAAGTAAACTAACTTACTAACTAACTAACTAACTAATGCTCCAAGGGTTTCTATTACTATTGGTACAACTATTGATTTCTTCTTCCATAATAGCTCAACTTCAGTTTGCATATTGCAATGATATATTATTGTTGTTGTTGTTGTTGTTGTTGTTGTTGTTAATGTTAATAGCTATCCTACATGCATACAATATCTAGTAGTACAAGTTTATCTCACCTAATCCCTAGGTTTTTTCATTAAGTAGAATATGTGTGTCTTGTAATATAATTTTAGGTGGTAGTGATTTTAACAGCTTAATACAAATGTGTAATTCCATTCTTTTTTAAGATCTGAATCATTAAATTCCAGTTGCTAATTTTAAGCACCATTCCTTTATGTAGAATATTTCTCTAAATCAATTTCTCAACATTACCGACATCTCACATTGTACAAAGCTTAAAATTAGGAAACCTAAAGAGAAAACTTTTAAATAATTAATATGGATCTAAAGTTTAAAAAGTTAAAAAAATAAACATAACGCCAGAAAGGTGATTTAAAAATGCACAATCATAACAATTCAAAAGAAAAAAGAAAAAAAAATCCTTCAATTTTAAACTTCTAATTTTGTTTAAGTTTCTGTTTCCCTACTGCCACTCAATCCTGGAAATAAAGACATCAAAGTATAAAGTATCTGTACGCATATAGTAAGACTGTTGAAGAAAAAAGAATAAAATATTCATTTATTAATGTACTCATTAACAATATGTATGATATTGTGGGTATTGTAGGAATCTGGAGAAGATTCCAAATGGACATTGGTACAGTATCCTACTGAAATTTTTAGTCAGGATTACATTTTTAGGCAGCAATATAAAATTCTGATATTCTCATGCTGCTATGAAACTTTGAAGCAATATACATTTGTTCATTTCAAAGATGTGAGCTGCATTATTAAATGTGCTCCCTCTTCATGCCAGTTTTGGAAAATGTGTTTTGCATCACTGAATCTCCTATTAAATATCAGACAATGCTGATACTCTGCCAAGAATAGAATCATTAAATGTAACAATATTGATTGGCATGTAATTGTCCCATTAAAATTCATAGTGTCCTATTATTGCTTTTTTCCAATAAAATAATTTATTGGGTGAATGTGCTTTTGATTTCATATTGTACTATTGACGTTTTACAATGAAAATGAGTGAGGAGAGAGAAAAAAGAGGAGGGGAGGAAAAAGGAAGGAAGGAAGGAAGGAAGGAAGGAAGGAAGGAAGGAAGGAAGGAAGGAAGGAAGGAAGGCTTTCTAAAGATTAGCTATAGATGAAACAAAGTGAAGTAATCTTGTATTCCTGATGATTAAAATAATTCACAGAAAATTGGACAAAAATGTAAAAAAATAGATGTAGTCTTGTAGTAGGAACCCTGAAGCTGCCAAAGGTCTATGAAACATAATTTTAAAAATTATTAAATTAAGCTATATTTAGCATTACACTGTGATGTATCAACTTTCACTGAAAATGTTTTAACCATTGAAAATAAGACTACTTAATCTAAACAGTAATTTAAGTATTCATTACCAAACTGATCTTTCTTGCAGTTCATATTTCATGTAGTGATAATTTCCAGACTGAAATAAATCCAGATTTAATCTGAACCTCTTACAGATTACAACACATTAATTAAACAGGCACTTTGTGAGTGAACCATGGAAATCAGGTCAGAGAGAAGACAAAAGAATTCTGCAGAAGATCTTAAAGATTCATGGTCAGAATAAAGATCTAAAAGGATAGTCTCTGATGCATGGCACAAAACATGCTTTGTCTGTGAGAAGCACATATTTCTTCTATAGTTTCATATTGACTAAAATAATGTCTTGTGGGACAGTTTGAAAAGACATTTGATTAACATTGAAAGAATGACTAAGACCAGGAAAGAAAATCCGACACAGTATATTTGTATGCTTAAATTTGTATTCTAAGATCTTTCAACTTCTGTGCTGCGAAATACAGAGCCTTTTTCCAATTGAACCTAAACACAAACATTCCCTAACAAACTTTTTTATCTGGATGAGTCGTCATGATAGTGGTTCCATTCTCCTTGACCCATATTTGAGGCACTTTAAAGCCATCTTTAGCTGTTCCCATGTTACAGTGGTGTTTTGCCAGTTAAGCAGACAACAGCCAGTTTAGGGTGTGATATCAACCCATCTTTATTGGCCATGTTAGGTAATGTAGGACTCCCTAATCACCTTTAGCTCTGGCCTATATTTTCCAGGACCATTCTATTTTGGGAACAGAAGCAGAAAAATCAGTTCTATCAATTGGCGTCTTCTTATCTCCTCCTGTCTTTGGGCCAATATTCAATTTTGGAATCCACTCATGAAATGATATTTATGACTTGTTTAAATTTTTCTACGTTGATTTTTGTTTTGTGGAGTACATAGGAACACTATGATACTCAGAAGACAACTGCCTTCCAATTTGGCTGTGAGTCAAAAAGGTGTAGAACGGTCAATTCAGACAGGAATTTTGAAAGAATGGTTTCCTCAGGCATTCCTGATTCAATAAAATTCTATCGCACCTCTTTAAAAAATCTATCATACATCTGAAACATTTATGAGTGCAAAATAAACATTCAGGCAAAAAGTGATGTAAATTTTCTCAAGTTTCTCTGACACATTGTAAACTGTATCTTCTCTCTGAAAAAACAAAAAAGAAAATGGAGATGGGGAATGTATTGATCCCTGTACTCAAATACAGATTGTCATATTGTTCTGCTATTCTTGTAACTGAATATTGTGAACACATTTCGGGAATTAGGAAGAATACTGTGGAATTTCCACACAGCAATTTAGTGTATTATCATTATGGCTTTTGTTGTTAGTTATAAAGTCATGTCTGACCCATTGCAACCCCAGGGACAATGTTCCCCCAGGTCTTCCTGTCCTCTACCATCCTCTCGAGTCCATTTAAGCTCACTCCTAATGCTTCAGTGACTCCATTCATTCAGCCATCTCTATCATCTCCTCCTTCTTTTGCCCTCAATATTTCCCAGCATTAAGTTCTTCTCCAGTGAGTCCTTCCTTCTCATTAGGTGGCCAAAGTATTTGAGTTCATCTTCAGAATCTGGCCTTCTAAAGAGCAGTCAGTGTTGATCTCCTCTAGGACTTACCGGTTTGATCACCTTGCAGTCCAAGAGACTCTCAGGAGTTTTTGTCCAGCACCATAGTTCAAAGGCTTCAATTCTTTGGCACTCAGCCTTTCTTATGGTCCAACTTTCACACCATACATTGCAACTGGGAAAACCATAGCCTTGACTATATGCACTTTTGTTGACAGAGTGATGTCTCTGCTTTTCAGTATGCTGTCTAGATTTGCCATAGCTTTCCTCCCCAGGAGCAAGTGTCTTTTAATTTCTTGGCTGCAGTCCCCATCTGCAGTGATCCTTATGGCTATATATCACTAATGAGGACAGGCTTTATCTCACCACAGTGATAGCTGGATGATGGTATGAATCACTAGTGCAGAAATGCTTTCAATAAAATCCATCTTTTGCCTTTCTCTTGTAACAGTTGAGAGCCAAAGTCATAGATAACTCTTAAAGTTTTCTAAATTACCCATTTTTGCATCCAGCATTCACAGGACAGCTGGTGTAATCACTGATCTTAGTTGGTGGACAAAAAAGGCTTAGTGATAATTTAATGAGCAATATTAGTTGAATGTTCGATTATCTTGTACAATCTTTTGACAACTAGCTCATTATAATCTTCTTTCTTCTTTCTTTTTTCTTTCTTTTTCTTTCTTTCTCTCTTTTTTGCTGGTTGTGGGACAGGAATATGGAAACGCTAGTTGGAAAAGACTCTTATGAGGACAGATGCATCCAGAAAGAATTGCCAGGTCTGTAAAAGCATTTGTATAAGTGCATCACATAAAATAGAATGACACGAAAACTAAGAAAAAGATTACTAGAGAACCAAAGGAAACAATGTGCAACCCTACAGTTATTATCATATTATTTCATAATAGTTTAGCAACTTTATGCATATGATGAACTGATCTGCAACTCACAAAAACTTAATGACATGTGTTAGTCAGAAAGCGGGCTTTGGGAGATAACAATAAACATTTTAGTACTCCAGTACTGACTTTTCTTGCTGGTTTTTTTCCATAGGTGGATAAGGATGGCAGCAATAATTACAACCTTCCTTCACTCTGATCAAACTTCATGGTGACATTTTGCTCACTGAGTTCTGATTTATTTAGAGTATAATTTATAACCCTTCCTCCAAGTGAAATAAAGCAGATAGCAAAAGATATAAAACATGGTAATTCAATTCACAGCATGCAAGTCATTAAATATAAAGAAAACAGCCATTCAAAGCAGGGGCATTCTAGGATGTTATGATGAGGGGTAGAGAAAAATAGGTGTGTGGGGAGAGGTACTGTGTATTCACAGGGTCACAGACAATCTCCAAATGAGCCATCTAAAGTTAGCTATCATGAAAATGGATAGTGAAGTACTCATGTGGAGAAGGTTACTTTTGCTCAGCTGTAAACTTAACTTACAATAAAAGAATATAAATATGTGCAACAATAAAATAAGTTAAATGTGTGCAAAAATAATTAGTCAGGCAATTTACTTAAGTAGAAATCTATATTTTCTTTGATTTCAAACAAGCTAAGAGGGAAGGGAGGGCAGGGCAGGGCAGGGCAGGGAAAGGCAAGGCAAGGCAGGGCAGGGCAGGGCTGAGGAGGAGAGGGAGGGAGGGAGGGAGGGAGAGAGGGAAGGAAGGAAGGAAGGAAGGAAGGAAGGAAGGAAGGAAGGAAGGAAGGAAGGAAGGAAGGAAGGAAGGAAGGAAATGTTGAACTATGGCAAGATCTTAATCATAAAATATGATCCACAAGGAAACACCACAAAACAGTTTTGCCCTATTTGAGATTGGGTCACAAAAGATAATGTCATCTCTAAAATAAGAGATGGTTCCCTTGTGAAGTGCATGAGATAATGGCAAGTGGAAAAGTGCCAGTAGGAATAAGAAGTGTGTTAAGCTTGGACTGGACAAACTTTAGTAGCAGTTGTAAAATATATGGAATGGTAAAGCTGTATCATAAAACATACTGTAGATCCTCATTTCAGTTTTTCTGGAACTCAGATGTAGCCTCATCAGCTGGATTTGAATTAGGTAAGCTTGCATGGAGATGTGTATTCGAATGCCTAAATAGGTTTTTAGTTCAAAAATCAAACAATAAACCATACATTTATTTATTACCTCCTCAGCCTATGCATAAATAAAATGATCATGAAGCACCGGAAAAAATTTAAAGACCTTTATGAAGCACCTGCTTTAAGAACATAAGCACAATGTCACCTGATTATATTACTTTTGCCTCAGAAATCAGTAGTTTCCACTGACAACTGTAGAAGGCTTATGAAGTTATAATCAAGAGCAAGCTGAAAGGATATCAAAGATGGTTCTTAAACTTACAATAATGGATCTACTTGGAATTTTTTTGCAAATATCCGCATTTTCAAACTCAGTTTCTCCCATAGACTTCAACAGGAAACATATTCATTTTCAAGCTGCCAGTAGACCACCTAACAGACATTAGTCTAAGGAGCAGATCTTCAAACCATTAGGATGAATTGCTCCCAGTCAGGACCTCCAATTTCCATTGCATGCTTATGAAGGAATCATATGGACAGATATAAGAAATATACTGCCACATTGTAAGTGATTGTTTCTTGTTTTCACTTAAGAAAAAACTGTGTTTAGTATAACAATATATATACTAGTTGCTACCATATTTGCTGCTACAGAATTTGTTTGATAACTAGGAAGTAACAGTTTGAATAAAATATGAAGCAACCAAGTGCTTTAGAATTGGAAAAGAAAGGCAGCAAATTTATATACCATCACTTTATTTAGTTATAGGCACATGGTGACTCAGTGGCTAAAATGCTGAGCTTGCCAGTTGAAAGGTTGGCAGTTCAGTGGTTTGAATTCCTAGTTCCATGTAACAGAGTGAGCTCCCGTTACTTCTGCCAACCTAGAAGTTCAAAAGCATAAAAAATGTAAGTAGAAAAATAGGGACCATCTTTGGTGGGAAGGTAACAGCGTTCCGTGCGCCTTTGGCGTTTAGTCATGTCGGCCACATGCCTAAAGACTAAGACGACTAAGACGTAGCCACGTGCCGGCCATGTCTTTGACAGCACTACCTCTTCGGCTTTGAAATGGAGATGAGCACCACTCCCTAGAGTCAGGAACAATTAGCACGTATGTACAAGGGAAACCTTTACCTATTTAGTTAACATACAGTACATGCAGAATTTATCATTATTATTATTATTATTATTATTATTATTATTATTATTATTATTATTATTATTATTATTATTTATTGGATTTCTATACCGCCCTTCTCCCAAAGGACTCAGGGTGGTGAACAGATTAAGATACATATAAATATATTTTATAAACAGTAAATAATAAATTAAGTCAACTTGGTGTATCTACTAAGACCTTGGCATAGAATTTTGATGTTTATGCTAGCCCTGCTTGTTGAAATAGAAAGGTCTTCAAGGCACGTCGGAAAGTGCGAAGATCTGGGATTATTCGTATTCCAGGTGGTATTTTGTTCCAAAGCGTAGGTGCCCCCACAGAGAAGGCCCTCTCCCTTGGAACCACCAGACGACATTGTTTTAATGATGGTACCATGAGTAGGCCTACTCTGTGAGAGCGTATTGGTTGGTGGGAGGTTATCATGAAAAATGCTGGACTAGAAAGAATAGAAATTGGAAATTGTAGCCCTCAACTTACAACTATTCATTTATGACCATTCAAAGTTACAGCAGCACCAAAAAAAAAAGTGACTTATGACCATTTTTCACACTTACAACTATTGTAGCATCCCGATGGCCATGTGACCAAAATTTGGATGCATGGCAACTGGCATGTATTATGATGGTTGCAATGTCCCAGGGTTATGTGATCACCTTTTGCAACCTTCTGACAAGCAAAAATAAATGTCAAAAATGGGACAAAACTCACTTAGCAACTGTTTTGCTTTGCAATAGAAATTTTGAGCTCTGATTATACTTGTCCCATTATCCCTTATTTCTATATATATTCCATCATACCTTATCATTATAACAATACATTTTTTTACAAGCGTTGCATTTTTTGTGATATTCCCCCCTTTATTCTTATTTACCATTTCTAATCTCTATCCAATTATACCATTTATTCCATAATGTATATTCCATTTATTTTATCGTCTTTGTTAATTTGTCCATCTCAACACAGTCCAGAATTTTCCTTATCATTCATTGGTATATTCTCATTTTTTCTGGTTCTGTGCATAAGATAGTCTTGCAGCTGATATGATAAGTAAAATTAGATACTTTACTATTTCTTTACTATATTTCCTATTAAGTATTCCCAACAGAAAGGTCTCCAGTTTCCAGTCTATGGGTTGGTCAGTTATCTCTTCCAACCATTTTCTGATTTTGGTCCAATATTTTTTTGCAGATGAACATGTCCACCATAGATGGTAACATGTTCCGTATACTTTTTTACACTTTCGACATGTTAGAGAACTGTTCGAAAACATCTTAGCAAGCCTTGCCAGTGGAGGGTGCCATCTGTAAAATATCTTCAGCTGGTTTTCCTTGAATGCCGCAGACATAGTCAAATTTATATTTGTTTCCCATATTTTTCCTATTTCTCCAATTCTATATTATATCTTGAAAAAATTCCCATTTAATCAGTTTCCTTGACCACCTCATCTTCCATTTTATATCTCAATAGATATTTGTATATTTTACTGATTAATTTTATCTCTGTTCCATGTATGATTTTATCCAAATCTTGCTGTTCCTTTTGTATTTCATATTTTTTTTTAATCCTCTGTGTACTTTAATTGGATTTGTGTATATGTCCACCAATCTACCTCCTGCCTACATCTTGTTCCAATTCGTGTTTTGTTTTCAAATTTCCCTGTTCATTTACCAGTTTCTCATATCTAATTATCTTGTCTATATCAAGTAAATTTGGATGTTTCAATGTTTCTGTTGGGGATAACCACATTGGAATTCTTATATAATGTTTTATTTTTTTCCAAATCTGTAGCAGTGCATTCCTAATTACATGCATTTGAAAGTATCTATGCATTTTATACTTCTCATCCCGTAGGAATGCATGCCATCCCACTTGCAAATCATGCCCTTCTACTGCTAGAATTCTATTGTTTCTCAGTTGCATCCAATCTTTTAACCAGGTTAAAATTGATGTTTGGTAATATAAGTTTAAGTTTGTATATATTGTGTGTTCATGTATTGTTGGGGTTGAAGCTGAAGTAGTTATTGACAGGTAGAATATTGTAGCAGATAATTTTGTGTACTACACTTAGTAATGTGCCATATTACTAAGTATCATATCAGCATTAGACCATCAGAAAAACTGAATATTTTTTTTAAAAATCATGTCTTTGAACCTTGCTGCTGAGAAAATCATTGAGAATACCTTGGATCATAACTAGAATAAATTATTCTGTACATGAGAAGACTTGATACTCTCTGAGCTTACTTGTTTTCTATCAGACATTTCATTACCCAAACTAGGTAACTTCATAAGAGGAGGGCTGTTTCTGTTGGCTTCTTTAGCAGTTCTTTAATTTGGCTTTTGTTCACTTCTTGATTGTTGGTCAGATTTTAATCTTGGTGTTAATCTATCCTTATCTATACAGTGATTGCTAGTGGGGAGATGTTTTGGTCTTTTTGCTCTCTTTTTGGCTTGTTGATTGTCTCTTTTGCACAGCCTGTAGATGTTTTTTATGCCTATTGATGGCAATTTGTCAAAATGCCAGGCTTCCAGGATTTTTCCAATGTTCTTGGACTTGGGGATTGTTCTAGGATGGTGTCAACAGCCTCCCTGTTGAAACTATGATTAAGTGTCTTCATATATTGTGAAATTAAAGAGTTTTTATCATATCTTCTGACTGCTAGTTGGTGTACATGAATGTGTTCTGCTAATCTCCTGCCTGTTTGTCCTACCTAATAGATATTGCAGTCTTTACACGGAATGTTGTAGATGAAGCCTGTTTTTTCCTTCTGAGACTGGTGGATCTTTTGATTTACTTAAGGTGTTTTGGAGGGCTTTAGTTGGTTTGTGTTCTATGGTGATGGCATGTAGTCTGTTGGTAATTTCTGAAATAGTTTTGATGTATGACAATGTTCTTCTTTATCAATTATTCAGTACAAGATGAAATAGAACCTGACAAAAACAGTTGAAGCACTAATAATGAAACTCAAAATTAAATATTCTGGACACATAATGTAAAAGCAAGATTCCAATGTAAGAAAGGTGGTATTCAGCAGGTTCTAACCAGTTCTAGAGAACCGAAAGTGGAAATTTTGAATAGTTCAGAGAACCAGTAAATACCATCTCTGACTGGCCCTGCCCCCATCTATTCTCTGCCTCCTGAATCCCAGCTGATTGAAGAAATGGGGATTTTGCAATAACCTTCCCCTGGAGTTAGGTGGGAATGGAGATTTTACAGTCTCTTTCCCCTGCCATGCTACACCCACCAAACCACACCCACAGAACCGGTAGTAAAAATTTTTGAATCCCACCACTACAAATTAAGCATATAACTTGCATGATAATTTAACTATCTGGGCATGATGTCATGTTGGCATCACCATGGTTAGTAATGAAAGCCACTAATGGTAATACAACTGAAAACAAATAATACATGTCCTGTTCTGAATACTGAAAGAACAGAAGGGTTTTTTTTTTTACTTTATCAAAACTGTAAATAATGTAGCTAGTTTCTACTAAGCTCAATTTATTCCTTTTTTTTCAGAGTGAGATGTTAATATAACTTGTTTATTGAATTCATGCATTCTGCTCACCCATAATGTTTTCTTTCAATCACTAAGCTTAGAACACTCATTTTGGTGTGGTAAATAAATATTTCAATGTTACAGCTTTTAGTGATGTTTTAACAAATATTATAGTTGGTAAGTTTTTATAACCTGTGGTGCAATCTTACCAGGAAAGTAGGCATATTACAGAAAGTAGGCATATGCAGTATAAATTCATTCACTGAGAATTATCAGCAAAATTGTTGGCCAATTAATATAATAAACAACTTGTTATAAGCTGTCGCTTAAGTTAAAGGCAAGCACTGATTTTTACTTGCAGTCATAAAAGCATTACAGTTTGTGCTTCCCCCCCCCCCCTTCTCCTGTACATTCCAGACACATTTTTCGGCCCTACTTTATAGTAGATTGATGGGTTAGTGAGCCACAAAGTCTAGACCCAACTTGATTCTTTCAAAATTTCAAGAAAAACATTAAAGAAGTCAAAGGAGTCAAAGGAAGTTCTTAGGATTGTCAGTTTAACTAGGAGACTGAAAAGGTTGACTATTTTAGACAGATTCTTATCTTTTGTCAACAAGTCAGCTGGATCTCCTAAATATATAAAATAATCTTTGATCATTCTCTCAGTGTAACATACACCTTCAGGCCTTTTTTGGAATTTCCCATTTTCAAAGCCAAGGAAGCTCATGTCTACTCTAGCAACCTCAGCTTTCATTTTCAAACTTCAGACATATTTGCTGCTACTCATCCATACAGAAAATTATGCAAAAGTTAGAAGTATATTTTATGTTTAAGAATTCTTAATGTTTCTCGTCAATACAGCTTTCCAGTAAAATTCTCAACATTAACAATAAAATGAGCAGGCTATTCCTACAATCTACTTTGTTCTACAGTTCGTTATGGCAAAGTCATTATTAGGATCCTTTTCAGACATGTGGGGTTTTTTGTTTTGTTTTTTAAAAGAAATTCTCTAAATTTTTGGAAAAAACGAAAAAGATGGAATGGCACCTTTTTAATTTAAAATAACTCTTTCATCTTTAATTTCAAAAATCAACACCCACTTTCAGTTGTTTAATTCCAGTCATTTTTGGATGGACCATATAAGCCCAAAAATTGTTTCATTACATGATCTATTCAGAAAGTCACAAAAAATAAAGAATGGTTAGTGAAAATTGCCCACTACAGTTACTACTATTGTTGTAATTGTGCTGGATTTTTACAATATTAAATAAACACATATTTAAATAAAATTAAATGAAGCCAATTCCACAGTCAGATTGTAGATACATAAGAAACACAAATCTGGTTTTCAGGAGGAAACATTCTAACTTTGGCCATTGTGGTTTGACAATAGGTTGTCTTTGAGCAGAAACCTTGACGGCATTCATGGCAAAATGGGTAACATTGTTTTAATATCTCTAATGTTCAAAGCATCTTTTCATGTTCAATGTCTAATTAAAAGTGTTAATAATAAACTTTTTTATACCTAGATTAGATTTATTTATTATTTAAATATCACATTTCTGTCCATGCTGTGTTCTCGTGTTTGAGGATTGGAGAGTTAGTAGGGAACCCGTGTGGTTGTGGATTTTGAGTTATTGTCAATTGGCTTTTTATCTCAACTATCTTTATAGTTTTCTAATGCTGTTATGATCTTATTTTAATTGTGGTTTTAATTATACCTAGTTGCCTAGAGTTGCTACAGTGAGATGGACAACCATTCCAATCCACTTTAAAAATAATCATAGCCACATAAAGTAATTTACATTAGAAAAAAATGATATATTTCCTCACCTCACTCTAGCGGGTTTTTACTATTGCCTCTTCAGGATTTATTTTTCTCAACTTCCCAGTCTAGTCTACAGTATTGATATTCCACAGAGGTGTCTCCTCCAAAAATTAACCAGACTGCTTAGCTTCTGAAACCAGATAAAAGAAAATTCCAAAATCCTAGCCAACAGTCATGCTGGCTGGGCAAATTAGAACTTGTATCCTAACAGATTAAGAGAGCATTGGGCTGTGGAAAACTGTATTGGTTCAGGACTATATGCGTATGCAAAGTACTAGCAAAGCTGATTATTCCTTGCAATATAAATTACCATAGTATGTGCCAAAAGGCAGAGTAGCCTACAATATGCCACATATTTTGAATATTTACATGGCAAAAACCAACCAACTTACTTTTCCAGGAAGGTTTGCATTGACTCATTTGCAGTTCTATCCATCTTGTATCCACAGGAAAATGTGAATTTTAACATGTGGATTGAAACTGTGTGTGTGTGTGTGTATTGTGTTATAGGAGAGACATGACATCCTAAAAGTAATATTTAATATTTATTTGGTAAGTAAGAATGAATTCAATAAAATCTAATAAGATCATAGAAATAGGGGAAGGGCAATCATTTTTATGTGCTTAAAAGGCAAACAGAATGAAATCTTTCTAATAAAAGCCATTCTTCTTTAAAAAAATTCATTGCTGTATATATTTAAAAAATAATCCATACACTCAATATTTAAAGCAAAGTTACAGTATTTTAAAAGTTCTAGCCTTACTGCTAATCATACAAACATCTTCAGTTTTTCTATAACAAAAAAGACAACCCAACTGAGACATTCTGACTGTTTTTAATCATCTCATTTAATGTACATGTCAGATCAAAGAAACCTAGGTTACACGAAATTCAAGATCAAAGCCACTCAATTCTAAAGCGGATAATAGAGAAAGGTGGAATTATTTGTCACACCTGTCACTTAATAAAGAAAATGTCCCAAGTCATCTTGGCCTGCTTGGTGAAGTCTTATGAGTTTCCTGCTTCGTTTATCATTCTGTTAGCAAATTACTTTTAAAATCTAGCAGATATTAGTGGACTTTTACTTTTACTTTTAGTCTGTTGGCTGGTGTAAGAAAACCTCAAAGATAATTAAATGGTTAGCACATATTGAAGTGAAATTAAAAGTTTGTGTCTGGCTCAGCAGTTGTTATACTGTATTTTTCTGCCTTTGCATTTAGCTGCACATAAATTTGTTCACAGGGTCAAAAATATACATACACATATATGAAATCTACTGAACTCAACGCATAATTTCATGATGGTAATAGCACAGATCCCTGGCGTGACTTGACCTAGATCACAATGGAATTGAAACTGCATAACAAATGTTAACATTTCAATATAATACTAAAAAGCAAGGACCTTTGAAAGCGTCATTTGTCATTAATATTTAAAAATGCTACAAATGTTTTCCCCTCTCAAGCTGGTATATGTTATCATTTACAATAAAAATATGACTAATTTGTTTTGGAAAATGTATAGTTACCTGCATATTATAAATGGAAATAAACTAATGAGGTAGATCATTCAGAAGTTGGTTTTAACTGGCAACTGAAAGCATCCTAGACAAAGCAAAATTCTAGGAATTCCTGAAAGATTGGCACTCAGACAAATAATCCATTAATAAAAGTATAGAGATGAACTACAAAATTCAAAAGATAGTTTTTAAAATCTAAAAAGTACAGAGAAAAACCAGAACAGATCTCCTAGAGCAGCCAACATCCAGATAAGCAAGGATTAAGACCAGACAAAGCAATAAACAATACCCTAATCAAGGAACTACCAAAGAGAAAAAGCTACAGCTCCACTAATGCTGGTAGAGCAAGGTGCTATAAACTGAGAGTGAATCCTATGCTCACTAGCACTGATGATATTACCCAGTTGATTAATGAAACATTCACAATCAAATAATAATATCAGGGAGCATGAAGGACTCCATATTCCTGGTATTTTCGGTATCATGAAGCAAATAGAAGCCTAGGAGGAGTAAATGGATAAAATTTAATTAAATGCCTTTATAACTGAACTGGCTTAAGCAATGTCTGAAATTTAATAGAATTCTTCTAAGGTCTCAGGCAATGTGTGTGTGTTGGTCTATGACAGAGGCAAGGGCTAGCTCTATCATCAGCCAATTGTCACAAATAGATACTGAAAATATTAAAAAAGACTGCAAGTGTCACAAAATTGCTTAGAGCTGTTTTAGAACTGCCCAAGTGAGAAGGAAGATACTACATCAATGATAATTGTTGTAGTGCTAAAAAAAACTTTTGTTTGGAGATTTGATTCCACAGCAATTTGACCTCCACACTGAATTAACTTTTTGAATCAGAAAATCCATTTAAATTTGGTTTGGATTATTTGGATGCTTCTGGCTATGTGCAGAAACAGCTTGTAAAAATGATTTCAAAATCTGAATTGAGTACATCTGATCTGATGATTTGATAGGCAGAATTAGTCTGAGTTTTTGAATCAGAGCAAATGGAATTTCCAAACTGATGATTCAAACCAGATTTTACATTGTTTGCATAGGCCTAATATTTATCCTTTTCATTAGGCAGCAAAATGTCTTGAGCTGCCCTGGCAGAAATGCAGTAGTATCTTGGCAGATAGTGCTGAAAGGCTCACTAAAATTTGAAGCCACTAAATAGACAAGAGGGAAGGAATCACTGGAGAAAAAAAGATTAACTTATTTCTGCAGGGCTCACAAATCCAGCAACTGCTGGCTGCAAATGACTCTGAATGGTAGCAAGTTTGTTTTTCATTTCACATTTGCACAAAAGATACCTAAAGCTGGGGAAGATTAGCCTTCCCATGGTAGAAGAAAACAAAACAAGGAAAATATAAACAAGGTCAGTGAAAATCAATGTAGAAATTTATGTCTCCCACTTCAGCTAACCCCGGTGAGGAACATGTACAGTACACAAGAAGAATTAAATCTGGCACTATCAAATAATGGGGGCGGGGGGGGGGTCTTTTTAATCTGCATGTAATTCATGCTAGGAGAATATAAATGTGAAATGAACTGTTTGCTTTTTAATACTGCTGACCGACAGCATGAAATGAGAGGAATTTCAAACAAGATAGAAGAGAATCTGATAAAGCCATTGTTTAACAAGCATTCTTCCCAGAAAGCATCAGTATTTACAACCATTTTGTTTCCTCAGTAGCAGAAACACTCTGCCAAGCCATCAGCTGGATTACTCAAAGACAAAATGTCATTTTGCTACTGCTATTGATCTGTAAAATATATACAAGCTGTTTGTTTTTATGCATAATCTGCCTGCACTGAGTTAAGGCTCCTACACAAGTGAGGCAAATCAAATTGTAAATTTATACAAACACAGTTTTAAATTATAAAATCAATATTTTGTAGACAAATTGTTGCTTAGATTAAACATGCAATTTAACATTCAGACATTTATAATTCTTTATTTTACAATTTCTGTAACCTTCCCAATCCATAGATCTTCAGCCATAAACAATAAAATAAATAATAAATAAATAAAAATAATATACGAAAAAATAGCCCAGATTTTATGTTTAATACATGTGTATACAGGCACATACACAAACATATGCAACATATACTCAAATGCAATCAAGCTAAAACAAATTTAGTCGTACAATTAGAAATCTATGAAACCTAGTAGTAAATATTCTACTTCAGAGTTAATAACCAATGAGATACTGGCATATTTACTGTTAACTTATTCATAAAGCAGATTATTGAAATGCAATAATACATTGTGCTAGTGTAAAGAATTTTGGCTACACTGACAATTTACAAAATGTTGTGACATCATCATCTGATGGATGTACAAGAAGAAGGAGAACAGAATTTTTGTCATTTCTGAATTGTAGATGGAGAGCTCTTATAGTCTACAGTAGCAAAGAATCAGCAGTTTGCTAGTATGTTTTCTAATAAAAAAGATATAAGGCATAAGCTTTCATGAGCTCACAAAAGCCTATGACATTTAATAAAATTTTAACTTCAGAAAAAGTGCTACAAAACTTTCTAGTTTTTTTTTTTTGTTTGTTTGTTTGTTTTGGTTATTTAGTTTCTGCAAATTTGGATTTATGCAAATTTATATCCTTACCTAAACTAAGTAAATAGGGTAATGGAGAACAATATGGTCAACCAGCTGAATTCGTTCATAGAATATAGGCAAAAATCCTCCTACAAGTCTTCTGTTGAATGTGCTTCTAATCAGGCTGATGGTTCCCTATCAGCCAATAGTTAAAATGGCTTTTTAAGCAATTTAAGAAAAGGTAGCATAGCTTTGCTCCCACTTTCCCAGCATTCTAATAATATAGGGTATATATACAGTCAGGTCCAGAAATATTGGGACATTGACACAATTCTAACATCTTTGGCTCTATACACCACCACAATGGAGTTGGAATGAAACAAACACAATGTGCTTTAACTGCAGACTGTCATCTTTAATTTGAGGGTATGTACATCTAACTCAGGTGAATGGTGTAGGACTTACAGCAGTTTGCATATGTGCCTCCCACTTGTTAACGGACCAAAGGTAATGGGACAGAATAATAATCATAACTCAAACTTTCCCTTCTTAATACTTGGTTGCAAATCCTTTGCAGTCAATCACAGCCTGAAGTCTGGAACACATAGACATTACCAGATGCTGGGTTTCATCCCTGGTGATGCTCTGCCAGGCCTCTACTGCAACTGTCTTCAGTTCCTGCTTGTTCTTGGGGCATTTTCCCTTCAGTTTTGTCTTCAGCAAGTGAAATGCATACTCAATGGGATTCAGGTCAGGTGATTGACTTGACCATTGCATAACATTCCACTTCTGTCCCTTCAAAAACTCTTTGGTTGCTTTTGCAGTAAGCTTTGGGTCATTGTCCATCTGCACTGTGAAGCGCTGTCCAATGAATTCTGCAGCATTTGGCTGAATATGAGCAGATAATATTGCCCGAAACACTTCAGAATTCATCCTGCTGCTTTTGTCAGCAGTCACATCATCAATAAATACAAGAGAACCAGTTCCATTGGCAGCCATACATGCTCACGCCATGACACTACCACCGCCATGCTTCACTGATGAGGTGGTATGCTTAGGATCATGAGCAGTTCCTTTCCTTCTCCATACTCTTCTGTTCCCATCACTCTGGTACAAGTTGATCTTGGTCTCATCTGTCCATAGGATCTCATTCCAGAACTGTGAAGGCTTTGTTAGATGTTGTTTGGCAAACTCTAATCTGCCCTTCCTGTTTTTGAGGCTCACCAATGGTTTACATCTTGTGGTGAACCCTCTGTATTCACTCTGGTGAAGTCTTCTCTTGATTGTTGACTTTGACACACATACACCTACCTCCTGGAGAGTGTTCTTGATCTGTCCAACTGTTGTGAAGGGTATTTTCTTCACCAGGGAAAGAATTCTTCGGTCATCCACCACAGTTTTTTCCGTGATCTCCCGGGTCTTTTGGTGTTGCTGAGTTTACCGGTGCATTCCTTCTTTTTGAGAGTATTCCAAACAGTTGTTTTGGCCATGCCTAATGTTCTTGCTATCTCTCTGATGGGTTTGTCTTGTTTCTTCAGCCTAATGATGGCTTGCTTCACTGATAGTGACAGCTCTTTGGATCTCATCTTGAGAGTTGACAGCAAAAGATTCCAAATGCAAATAGCACACTTGAAATGAACTCTGGGCCTTTTATCTGCACATTGAAATTGGAGTAACAAGGGAATATCGTACACCTGGCCATTACCTTTGGTCCCTTAACAAGTGGGAGGCACATATACAAACTACTGTAAGTCCTACACTGTTCTTCTGAGTTGGATGTACATACCCTCAAATTAAAGCTGACAGTCTGCAGTTAAAGCACATTGTGTTTGCTTCATTCCAACTCCATTGTGGTGATGTATAGAGCCAAAGACGTTAGAATTGTATCGATGTCCCAATATTTCTGGACCTGCCTGTAATTCTGGATGAATTATGTATGTGTGTAAGTATATATGTATAAAATTGATGCAGCCATGGGAAACTCATATTACCATTGTTTGGTTATCTGGGCATGCATGTACAAAAATCTGTAGAAAGAAGACAATACTAACCCAGTGAAGGATTGTGGTTTTTTCTGTTCTTGAATAATTCTTTTATAAATGTTCCTAATCAAACATAAAATCAAAAACAGGAGACATAGGGAGAAGCAACAAAAATGGAATGAAGTAGAAATGTTCTTTTTTTTCTACCAAGTATATAATTAATCTCTGTTGGATTAAAGATACCTTCCAGACCATGAATCCAAGGGAATAAAAGTGCCTTAGTTTACACTATTATTAATTGGAAGGAAAAATAAAATTGACCATCTAATATTTCAGATTATTTTGTAACAAAAATTTGATTGTGTAAAATCACGTATTATATGCCAGGGATGTCTAACTCACGGTATCACGGTGGCGTCATGTGACATATTGGGACTTTTTTTGCCCTTAGCTAAACTGGACATGGGCATGGCCAGTGTGTGAGACATCCAGCCAGTGGGTTGGGAGTTTGACAGTCCTGTTATCTTTCAGGATATCCCACTTAATTTTTTTTCCAATTAAAGTTCTACCAACATCCTCAGTCTGTTCCATTTCATGTTCTTATTAAATCATATTAAATAGTCAACTCTTGTTTTTCTAACTTACAGTTCTAGTCCATACATTTTTAGTTGGCTGGAAAAGGAGTCTCTTACGAATATACTACTTACAAACACAATACTTACTTTTACTAAATATTCACACTCTGAATACGTGTTAAATAATAACACTTATTCCCTGAGGGCTGAAATATTTTAGATTGCTACCCTGTTGCTTTGCAGTGATTGTTACTGAAAATTTTTTTAGAATCACTAGTTAATTAGAATATCAGTTTTCTAATTCACATGAAAGACAGTCATTGGTTTACTAAACTGCAGAACTCCATTGAGGTTTTTGAATTCCTGTTTGAAACAGCTTTCAATGTCGCTGAGCATGCTCAATCATCACTGAATTGTTTTGAAGTTCCATTTGCCATACTTTTTCAACAGAGTTTATTGTGCTTCAGAAAAACTTGATGTTCTGGAAGGTTTTTTGATATCTACTTTTTTTGTATGGCTAAAGAAGAATGAATGCACTTTGACTATGAGTTCACTATCAAGACTTCTGGGAAGAAATGACAAACTGAAGACAGCTTCATGAAAACCAGAGGCAATGATCCCAACAGAATGAAGAGCTGGCAAGCAGACCAATTCTTTGTAATTCCTCTGTGAATAAGAAGAGAATCTAAGATTGCACACAGATGTTTCTCACAAGGAAACTACAAGAGAGTGGTCTGTGGTGGGCTTAGAACTCTGGGAGATAAGCCATCTTCATTCAAATTGTGGTCAGTGCCTTTTCTAAGAATACTGAATTCACCTATGAAAAGGAATTCACTGAGTTCCTTTTTAAATCACTTTTGGAAATTACTTTTTAACTACTTTTAGCTATTAGGAAACTTTGGACCAACATGTTTTACAACTTTCCTTCAATCCTTAGCAAAAGAAGATTTAAAGAAAAGTTTGATTTTTTTTTAAACAATTCTTTTGAAATAAAATAGCAAATTAGTGGTTTCAACTTTGATTTTGAAAAGTTACAAAAGACTATAGCGGTCCAGATGGATTTGAAATAAGATTTTTGAACTAATATAAAGATCTTCCCCATGGTAAAATTCCTTTCTTTTGAATTCTTTTTTTTAAAAAAGATAGAATGAGACTTGGAAGGTTAGTTACCAAAAGGGGACTAAAGGAAGGAACCAAGAAGAACTAAAGATTACAATTAAAGAAGCCGGCTTAAATTTGACCTACTAATACAGAATAGAGCACAAGGCATTTCAACAGCTGCAAACTGACTAATTACATAGTAAGAAAAACCACAAAAAAATTTACCGTGTTGAAATGTCTTTAAGTGTTCAACTATTAAAGATGCAGGATTTCGGTCTTTCATGTCATCTTTGATAGACTGCCTAAATAAGAATCCAAATGTTTCTGAAATAAATAAGAGTTCAGGTTTTAAATTATAGAAATGAGGACAAACCACAGAATCAGATTTATGGCTATTTTTATATTTATGACTGTTTTTCAGTTTGAAAGTATAGGAAGCTGTATTACTGATTTAAGAGCTTGCATTCTTTTTTCCTTATCACAAAATAAAATGTTTTCACTTGTAATTTTTTTTATAATGAATGTAATACGTTGCTTTCTGCATAAATGTTTATACCTTTCTCCTTCCCATGATTGACATCCATCTTTTGCCTCCTTCCAGTACCATTCTTCTTAAATCCTTCCCAATTTAGTCAATAACTCAAAAAAGATGGATAATTTTCAAATACAAATTTAATACACACTTTGCTTCATTGTTTCTCCATAAATTGTTGAGATAGCACAGTAGTGTGTTCTGTTCAAGCTATTTCATTTTTATAACTGATTCCACTGTGTGCAGGGTTTTTAATCACATCCAGAGGATGATTAATATTTATATAATGATTGATGGACATTGCAACCTTTTCTTAATATTCAAGCTGGCATTACTGCTTGATTTAATTTTATACAAATATGATATCTCTACAGCTTACCCATTGATATTCATCTGGGCACATCAGTGAGTTTAAAGAGGCATTTATTAACTTGCAGAACATCAAAATATTAGATCCACTGTGATTTTTGTTATGGATCTAGCCTGCTTATCTACCTATCAGAAAGGAAGTGTTACTGAGTACAGTGAAAGTTACTTTTATATAGATATGCACGGAATTAACATTCTTCCATACTTTTTGTAATTAAGGCTAGAAATTAATGAATCCATATTGCCTGGGTCTTTCTCCCCCATGTCAGCTCCTCACAAGGAGCTACTTTTCCCGAAAATCTCATCCAGTTCTGTCCAACAAGGAATTTGTGGTTTTCCAATAATCAGTAAAAAGTATGAAAGCTTTAGATTTCCCAATTTAGATGCAAATTAAGATCCTACATCAACATGGGACAAAGGGGAAGGGGCTGGATTTCTGAACTGTTTCTTAGGGGAACTATCAGTTTTTATAATTTCCAGGCCAAGATCTAAACCACTTACATCCACCATTGGAAGTATTTTTAAAAACCTGCATCAAAACAGCAAGTTTTTCATCACATGGTTGCAGTCACCATCTTGATGATTTTGCTGACTTCACCCATCCCAGTTCAAACTGAATTTTGTGATTGGTATGAACACTTATTTCCTAAGCAATAATTACATTGTTCTATACTTATATTTCCACTCAAGTGGAAACAATGAAATTCTTTTTATTTGTGCTGTGAGATATATTTCAAAACTGAGTCCCTAAAATAGTGTAGCAGATTTTGCACTTCAGAAGCCAATTAATACACTACTGCAGTAGTAATCCAATAATTCTGAAATATAACACATTGACTTAGTTGTGGGAAAACTAAAAATATATGTTTAATTGTCTGTTTTGCATACTTAATGCATACTTAAAATCACAAAAAGGAAAAAGTGATTAATGCACAATATATATAGTATAGAGTAATAAACAACTTCTAATAAGTAATCATCATCTACCCTTCTTCATCTTGTCATTGTTTTACTAGGTTTACAGTTGCCATTAAAAAGCTACTTCCCTGGCTTCTCTGTGGGTTACCAAAACATCAGGCTAAGGTGAATCCAAAACCTTGGTGTCCATAGAAGATAGAGCATACTTACAGTTTCAGATGGAATACTATGTTGTTCATTGGGCTAATATATATACACATTGAGCAATTTATAGTGCTATGTCAACATACCGTAGTACCTACTATTATTATAGTACCTGATACTATCATGAATGAGACACCACTCTAAGGAATAAACTGTATACTGTATGTTCTGCAAAACTATAACTTAGAATCAACTGCTACTAAACTATTGTGCAGCTCGAATTAAATTCCTCGTTCATGGCTTCAGTTTGATATAACTCAGCAATATATTTCTGATAAACATTACACTATCAGTAAATCATATTTTTATATCCATGTTTTCTTTTAGCCCAATATGCCAAATACCAAAACATTTCCTAATTATTATATTATAGCTATCATGTTTGCTTTTAGATCTAGTTATATGAAAACATTTGGGCATAGTTGTTTTTCCTTGATCTGTGATCATACTATTTAGAGGATAATATTTATTTCAGGGAATACTCATTACTAACCAGCATCATATTAGACAGATTTGAGACAATCTCCTGTTCTTAATAATTAAAGAAAATTTTCCAGATGCTCTCTTTCTATTGTTTGTATACCAGTATCCATCCTTTCATAACCCATGCCAGCTAGGGTTATGAAACTGCAATTAAACATATCTAAACAATATCAAATTTGAAGAGAGGATAGGACATTAATAGTTTCTTCTCCTTAATTATGAAAACATGTTTTATTTTATCTTATAAAAGCATGACAGGTGAATAACATCTTCATCAAAACAAACAAGTAGCACCACATTGAGAGTGTAACAGTTGGAATGGTTTCAATTTTTCTCTGTATTTATACAGAAGCATATGTTAAAAGGAATTTATCACATGTTTTCTATAATTTTTCCCTCTCTCCCCCATCAAAGTTTGGGTGAGAAATAGTTTCCAGAAAACTGTAAGGCAGAAGATCCAAACTGCATTTAAAGAACATGCCAAGTGTGGAAACTGTTAACTATGATTAAGACATTTGTTCTATGTATGTTCTGTGACTGTTGCTCAAATGACGTAGTAAGCTATAGCATGGTTTGCCAGATTCCCTTCCTTGTGGTCACCATTTGTGTGATTAAATCAGAGCCACCAGACCTATTCCTGCCTTTCATGAGGCTGTGGGAAGAGAGGAAGTGTACACGTACAAATAATCATGTTGTAACATTGAGGTTAAAGGAATGGAAAACTGCCCCTGTTGATATGACAGTATGGACAGATTCCGAAAATCGTGTGATTTGTGGTTTTAAGGTATAAAATACAAAGTTGAAAAATGGGAGGTTGCCAATCGTACCCAAGCCGACGCTTTTGGCTGCTTGACTGATTGACCCTCATTGCAATGTGATGTGAGTGCCTTAATAGCAAAGGCTTTATGTTTCGTATGCTTTAAATTCTAATAAACCTCTGAATCCTAAAGTTTTGTGGTGTGCTTGTCTGTTCAGTTGTTACTAAGTGCAACTATGCTCATAATCAGGTTTTCCCCCCTGACAGTTTTTATCTACTTCTTATTAATTTTAATGCTTTTGTATTTATAATTTTATTGCATTGTAAGCCACCCAGAGTCACTTTGGATAGTAAGGTGGGCAGCTTATAAATTTAATAAATAAATTCAGCATATATTGCTGAGAAATAGCCACTAATATTATAGAGGAAATGGCTAGTGAACAAATCAGTAACACTAATCAATCCTCAGTAATTCCTAATTATTGAACTTGATGCTGTTGCTGATTTGCAACCAGGCAGCCCTTAAAGCTTCTACTGCATACTATATAATGGAAGAGAAGTCACTCTTCATTCCTTCAGTTATTATGTAGAGTTGGCGGCATGAAAACATTTTATCCTCCAAACTCTTAATATTCTTTTTAATGGTTGACTTGGACTGCATTCACTTTAATGAGTCCACTCCATAAAGAAGTGGGTTTTTTTCCCTGGGTTCATTCAGAAACTGGCTGTTTTAATGAACAGTAGAGGTATTGTGTTCACATAAACTGTATAGCACTCTTTCCAAATTATTTTCAAACTTGCATTATATCCACTGCATACAATATACCACTTAAATGCTGCTATTATATTTCTGCCAGAAGATAAGAGCCACAGCAAAAGATAGCTCTCTAACACTCTGAGAGCACTGGCCAAAGCCTGCCAGTTCTCTACTTTTCATCAAGCTGAACATTTTCTGATCAGTTCAGTTTAATGGCTGAGTGAGCAGCTCTATTTAGACAGAAACCTACTTAGTTCTTTTTAGAACATTTCTAGGGCTTCATTTATGTTGCTGTAAGGCCACCCTGTCAATGTCAATGTGGGAAGGCATGGCTTCTCAAATTTTATGGTGCAACGACCTTCTAAAATAATAAGTTAGATTTGTGTGATCCCCTCTCCACACTGAATAAATCAGTCAGATAGATTTCTGACAGAGCAAGCACATTGCCTTGCCTCTATATTTGCCCTCCAGGCTTGGAGACCCAAACCTGGGATCACTAAAAGAATTAACTTCCAAGGTATGAGTTTTCCTTCATTGGCCTTTTGCATTCTGAGCCACAACTTCTGTAATTCTACCCAAGACAATAAAAAGCAGGATCAAAGTGCTTTTGCCCAGGATTATTTAACAAGGTGAAGCTTTTCCTAGACCTTTTTATATAGAAGATAAATTGAGTCATGGCTCAGAGCCTTTGACTATACTAGATATCATGAGCATGTGAACATGTTGTGAGGCATTATCTTCCTGCAAAATGGAGAAGAGTAGTATTCAAGCTTGAAGTAGGATGAAAATTAAATGTCAGCACCAGGTATGATGGTCCCTGGGAAGAAACCATGAAATACCACTTTCAAAGAATGGGATAATGATCTTGGACAAGAGTGCTTTGTTCTTCTTGGACAGCATGCAGGAGTCATTGCTATGAACTTGTTCCTGAAAATAGACTGGTCCAATGCCAGCAGCTCAGTGAAGGCCATCCATATAGCTATGTAGAACAGACAAATAAAAGAAAATAGAGGTAGTCGGACTAAATATGGTCCACAAGTTCTTTTTTTCCACAAGTCAGAGAGAACGAAGGAACCATCTCTCCGTTCTTTTATCTCTGTTCAAATAACACAGATTACTGAGGAAATTAATTTAACTCTTGAGACTAAAATTAGCTCTTTCTATCTCTGTTCCATCCAGCTGAGTAAATTTAGCTGTTTGCTATACATTGAGGTAGACAAAGCCAGGAAAGAGATACCACAAGTCTTAGAATTCTTCTTTATTGAGATATAGGCTATAATAACAGAATCTTAAAAGCCTGATCATTGTTGTTCCTATATCAAAGTGAACAATATTGAGTTTCTTTGTCACCCTTGCCTATTTTCTTAAGATATAGCTAATATTTTACTAACAGTTACCATATATTTTCTTCAATTTATGTATTCCCTCACATTCTACTGTATATAGCGCTGTAACACTTCTTCCTATGCTTCAGTTAAGTATAATATGCAAACCGAGTCAGTAACTGGCAGTAGTTTTGCAAGGTTTCAGATTGGAATCTTTTTTTAGGCCTTGTTTTTTTAGAAATGAGATACATGTTATTCTGAATTTCCAGCATGTAAAAACCGGCATCACTGAAAAGTTGCTTGCTAAAATAACCATGGCTAGCTAACCTGAACATAGCTAGATCTAAGGAATTCATGCCCTCAGAGTTGTTGATTAATTTATTTTATTTATTTCCAAAAATTTATATGCCACCCTTCTCCCTAAAGACTCAGGGCAGTGAACACAAGTTAAAACATACAATAATAAAAGGAACATAATTAAAACCCAGTTAAAACAACAATAAAATAATAAAAACCAAGGATCAGGGTCAACCCATTTGTTGAAACAGCCAAGTCTTTAAGTCCCGATGGAAGGAACGGAGATAAGGCACCGTCCGAAGCTCGGTGGGTAACTCATGCCAGAGGATAGGAGTACCTACAGAGAACACTCTACCCCTGGAGGTCACCAGCTGACATTGTCTGGCCGATGGTACCCTGAGAAGGACAGCCCTGTGTTAGCGGACAGGACGGTGGGAGGCGAGTAGGAGATGGCCCTGCAAATACCCCAGACCTAAGCCATGTAGGGCTTTAAAGGTAAGTACCAGCACCTTGAAGCGGATCCAGAGGACCTCTGGTAGCCAGTGAGCTCACGTAGGACAGGTGTTACACGGGAGTAATGGGGAGCTCCCGTAACCACCCACGCAGCCGCATTCTGGACCAGCTAGAGGCCCCATGTAGAGGGAGTTGCAGTAATCCAAGCAAGAAGTAACCAGTGCATGAGTGACTATGCAAAGGGCATCTCAGTCTAGAAAAGGGTGCAACTGGCGCACCAGGCGAACCTGGGTGAAAGCCCCCCTGGTCACAGACATAAGATGGTCTTCCAAAGACAGCTGGGAATCCAGAAGGACATCTAAATTGTGGGCCCTCTCGATGGGAGGAAGCACTCCCCCCCTCATCAAAAGTGATGGGACTTCTAAAGCACAAGATGCCTGCATCCAGTGGAATGCCTCTCCACTCAGTCTTGGAGGGGTTGAGTCTTAGCCTGTTCCTACCATCCAGGCCCGTACCGCCTCCAGGCAGTGGGACAACACGGAAAGGGCATCCCCGGGGTGGCCACAGGTGGAGATATATAACTGAGTATCATCAGCATATTGATGATACCTCACCCCAAAACCACGAATGATCTCACCCAGCAGCCTCATATAGATAATATAGTTAAAGAGTAGGGGTGAGAGAACCAAGCCCTGAGGCACCCCACAAGTTAGGGGCCTTAGGGTGGACCTCTGCCCCACCTCCCATACAAACTGCAAATGACCTGAGAGGTAGGAGGAGAACCACTGTAAAACAATGCCTCCTACCCCCAACGGCCCCAAGTTGTTGCAGTAAGATACTATGGTCGATGATATCGAAAGCCACTGAGAGGTCAAGTAGGACCGGGATGGAGGAACAACCTCCATCCCGGGGCTGTCAGTGATGATTCACCAGGGTCCCAGCTCAGCAAGAAAGTCAAGTGAAATGCATGAACAAGTAGAAGGGAGGGGGGGAGGGAAAGAAAAAGAAGGAAGGAAGGAAGGAAGGAAGGAAGGAAGGAAGGAAGGAAGGAAGGAAGGAAGGAAGGAAGGAAGGAAGGAAAGAAAGAGAAAGAAAGAAAGAAAGAAAGAAAGAAAGAAAGAAAGAAAGAAAGAAAGAAGGAAGAAAGGGTTTGCAGTGGAGTGTGAGGGGAGATCACAATTGTTGCAAATTGCAAGTTTAAAAAAATGAGGGCAGCTTGGTGTAGCTGATATCACAACCCTTACAAACCATTCAGCTATGCACTAATTAATATTTCATTCTTATTTAAATTATGCTGGAGTGTCTCCTAGAACTCTGCTTGAGAGATGTGTGAAAATGAGATTAGAATCATTGATTACAACGCTTATGCATATATCTCAAGGGAAACTTTTCTTTTGATTTTAAATTTCACCCCCTTCCACTTATGAATATTTTTCATGTCAGCTTGAAGGAATATCTTTTCTCCTAGGTGAGAACAGAGAAAAAACTATGTGTTAGCCAAATATGTCTCATAAACTAAGAGATTTTTCTCTGTGGGTTTATACTTCAACCTTGTTTGATTCTTCACAAGAGGCTGGCCTTTAACAGCATGACTAAGCTGTGGTTTCTGTGCTGAAACATGTTGCTATGATAATACTTTAATCAAGAAAAGAAAAAGGAATAAATATTGAAGGAAGCACTTTAGAAAGTACTCCGGACTGATTATTTCTGAACAATAAAAACAATCATTCATAACAGATAACAGGGTAATGTACTTACTGCCAGTACTACAGTTCTTGGGAGCAAAGAATGATATTAAAAATTGCTGAATTAAATTAATTATTCAGGTTGAAATGTATATAGGAATCCACCATGGATTTAATGATGAGTTTGTTTGGAAAAATAGCCTATTGTGTTGGACCTTTTCTGCAATGGTTTATTACATTTGTATGCCTTATGTTTCTTCATAGATACGGTAGCTCTCAAAGCAATCTCTTCTATAATACTATTTTCATATTTACCCATCCTTCCTTAATAACAGAGGTCTCATGGTTTAATCAAAAAAAAAAAAGGGAAATAAGCATCTTAGTGTCATGAATCAAGATCTGGCCTCATATATATACATGAGCCATGTCATGACACATCTAAAGGTGGTATATTGCTTATTTTCTCATTTTCACACAGACAAACAGAAGGTCACCCTATTCAGCAAGATTGATACAAAGTATATATCAATTTCCCTTTTGTCCAAATTCTGTCATTGATCCCAAAGTACTTTTGGAGACATTATAATTTAGTTCACAATAATAATGGTGGCAAAGCACTCCATAGGTATTAATTTCTGGAGACAGGAGAAACCACTTTCATATGAGAAATGAATGTTTTCAAATGCATATTTTCTTACTTTTTCAGGACAGATTATCAAAATTCTTATTTTCTGTCCACACATATTTCCAAAAGCAATTCCCATAATAATTATAATAGTAAATCCCCACTAACCACGAGGAACACCATATCCTTTTCCTTACTTCAAGCAGAAGGAACAAGTAAGGTGAGCAAATGGAAGAAAGTTTTTTTTCCCCTCCATTACTGTAGTATGCTATGCAAAGATAACAACAACAACAACAACAACAACAACCTTTATTGTCACTGCACAACATATGTACAATGAGATTGGTGGAGCTCCTCGGCACACACGCATCCAATACAACTCACAATGAAGACAGAAAATCCCTAACTCAATAAATGATATTAACAAATGCCCAATCCTATTGCACCAGTGTGAATATGTTATACGTTGTGCCGGCCCTACAAGTCCATCATACTACGTAGTTATGATGTTATTTCACATTCAGGAGTCTGACAGCCCACGGATAAAAACTGAGACAATGAGTGGTGTAATTCTCTGAAAGGCTGTTGCAATTACTGAACTGGAAAAATTTTCCCACATATTTCATTTTGGAATAATAGCACACAAAATTAAGATTCTGTCTGTGATTCCAAAGAAGAAAAGTCAAATAATTGATGGTCCTTGGAATAGGCTTATCAAGTATCCCAGGAATGAGAATTTAGTGATTTTTAATTTGATTAAATATATTTATATATTTTAAGATTTCTGATTTTGTTGTTTTATTTGCTCTTTTCCTTGTCCATTTCACTGTGGCTGGCATTATGTCTCTCCTTTGTTTTACAATTAATGCCATGAGAGAATTCAATCTGGAGGATCCTGGATCCATTTTTTTCCAAGAAACTTCCATCAGTTCTGGCAACATAGGAAAGCAAACCCATCAGGAAAAGATTCAGCAGCCCATTTGCATTTGAAAGACAAAGTCATTCTTTTGAAAACAGCAAAGTCCACATTTTGGATAGAGAGGACCATTGGTATGAAAGAGGGGTAAAAGAGGCCATTTATGTTAACATTGAGCTGCTGCCATGCCTGAATTCAATGAGGTGGAGGATTGTTTGTATCCTTGAGCATACTGACATGTATTCAGCTTGACACAGTTTGAAGGTGAAGGGGGTAGATAGAGCCTTCAGTAAAAACAGGATTCCTAACCGGTGAATCAGCCACATTTCAACTCCTGGCTGACCAGAGGAGAAGGAAGACATATGTAACCCAGCAACCAGCTCCCATCTTGGTTGGACAATGTGACCAATGTTTTGGAAACTAAGAACTGATGTTGAACTGAAAAGACCCGGAATGTTAGTACTGGTTTTTCACTAGAAGTGCCAACATGATGTACTAAATAAATTTAATCTTTGAGGAAGAGTAATACTTTGGGATTTGATTTATGATGGGTGCATTATTTGGAATCTAACAGCTGTCCTCTCTCAACAGAGGGCTAAGACACTACCTATCTCCTGTCTACAACACAGTCCTTTCAGCAATTCAAAGAAAATTCCACATCCATTTGCACTTTGATATAGGTGATACTGAGGAAACAGATAAACCCCCAAGTGACCTCGAGCTCTCAGGAGGAGTGCTAAGACCAGATTCCTGAAAAATATGATCTTTTCAACATCCCCCCCCCACATCCTGTCAGAATGTTCCATAGCTGTTACGTGCAGACGGCAAGCACGGGCGGCCAATAGAGCAGCCAATTGGCCCATGTGCCGGCAATCAGCAGACAGGAAATTGGTGGCTCCTGATTGGTCCAGCTACTGACAGCTCAGTATAAAAGAGCTGTCAATGCCTCAAAATGCCGCTCGCTCTCCAAGGTAGTTAGCTAAGCAGAGCGAGTCATTTGTTAGCCAATAAACATTTGTGAAGTGTTTATCCTGCCTAGCCTCCCTTCTTAAGCCTTTGTTCAGCAAATAGAACAATAGCCCCCACCATTTTGCCAGAATTGATGAAGCTTATTGGATGAAAAATGAAATGTCTTCTTCTTCCTCAAAAAAAACAAAAAAACAACCCAGTTGCCTTTTGAAAGCACCTTTGAGACAACTACCATTTCCCCAAAAATAAGCCCAATTGGGCTTTTGAGCACATGGCAATAAAGCCAAATGCTTATTTCAGGGTTCAAAAACATATAAGACAAGGTCAAATTTTCGGGGAAACACAGTATGACCTGGATGTAGATGGGCTGCATTTTTAACAAAATATGTTATTGTACTGACAATGCAATAAAAATATTTTCCAATTGACACCCTGTGTCCACCCTGTGATATTCCTAATCTTCAGGATTGAGACAAAATAGGAATGAGAAAAATCAAACACTGGAGCCAACCATGAATGTAAATTGAAAACACAGTCTGTCAGGTCTGTGCAGATCAGTTACAATCCCTTTTTGAGGCTCTTCACCATGTTGTGAAGTATGATGAGGTAAGTGTGTTGTGTGAGGTAGATGTCTCACTTCGCTTCAATATGGCCAATGCCTTTTGGAGGGAACTCAATTCACCTCCACAAAACTTTGAGATGAAATAAATATGACTGCATCATTCGCTTCTGTGGCTACAAAAATTCTTAGCAATACCCATTTTAGTGAAATTGGTACTTAATTTCTTCATTTTTATTATTAAAATTTAGCGTATATCATGGTCCTAGAGACAAAAGTAACATCAAACTAAATCTTAATTGCTTTGCAGGAATAGTAGCTGTTACAGACAGTTGATAGCCAATGAAGGAGAGGAAACAGTAGCTTATAATTTACAGCTATTCAGATTTCAAAGCTTTTGTGTTTTCTTGCAGCACTATAAAAAAGATGGCTTTGAATTTCTTCTTATCTCCAGGCCTGTTGATGATGGATGCTGTTGATTATTAGATTTTTAAAAAATTCAGCCTTTAATACTTTATCTCAAGGCAGTGAACATACCTAATACACCTTTCTCCTTCTATGTTCCCACAACAATCCTTTGTGGTGAGTTGTAGTGAAAGAAAGCCAGCCTAAGACAGAACTAGAACCAGGGGTGGGATTCAGCTGGTTCGGACTGGTTTGCATGAACTGGATGTTAATTTTAATCTGGTTCACTGAATCAGTAGTTGCAAGGACTGGCTGGCCCCACCCATCGCACCCCACCACCCAGGAGTCTCCACATGGCCCTTTTTGGATAAAATGATAAATGCAGAGTCCCCATGGAGACTCTGGGAGGGCAAAAAATGGACCTACCGGAAATACTGAAGTCTGGGGGAGGGTGAAAATCTGGAAACAGGCCCATTTCTGGCCTCATGAGGGCCTTCAGAGCCTGGGGGAGGACCTTTTCACCTTCCTGGAGCCTCGATGAAAGCCTGCAGAGCCTGGGGAGGGTGAAAACGCCCCCTCCTCCCTGCCACCGTGGTACAGGAAGCTGACTAGGCCATGCCCCCATAGCCACGCCCACCCAGTAACCAGGCAGAGAACCAATTGCTAAAATTTTTCAATCCCACCCCTGACTAGAACTCATGGTTTTCTGTTCTCAAAAGCTGTTCTCCGCATTTTTGCTTTCCTATTCAGATACAATGAGGTGTAATCTTGCACACTCATGCAAATAAACATATGGAATGCTATGCTAATGAATAAATGAAGTGGCAGAAGAAAATACTAATCATTTATAGCACTATAAAATCCAGCAGTCTGTGTACAATTGAAAATTCAGCCTATGTAAAGTCCTAAGAATAATTGCAAATTGCAGGTTAGGCCAGTTTGCTGAAAGATGAAGATCAAATGAAATTCTTTTCTATCTCTCTCTATGTTTTTCTCGTCTAACCACCAGCTGTTCTAAGGATCTGATAGATGATCCTTATAGATTCTTTCAGCACTATAATTTTATGATTCTATGATGGCATGCATAGGTGCAGGTTTCTCTAAAGGAAGTCCAGAGAAGACCTTTCAGACCTTTGTACACATTCTCAAATTTTCTTCTATAATCTGAATATTTCCCCAAATCTCTTACATACAATACTTTATAGCAAAAAGAGCCCTAAATACAATAGAAATTTTCCCTATTGATCTAAACAATTAATAAGGCACTTGCTCAATCAGAAGAAATTCTCAGTTATAAAAAAAAGTGCTTTTGTTTTAATTTAGAGTAAGAGGTTATTTTAGTACAGTAGAACTTTTCTACTGTAGTTATGGAAAAAATTATGGTTGTGACCAGAGGTTCTACTGTGTATCTTTCTATGCATACTGAAGAAAGTTGGAAATTCATCTTCTATTTACTGTTTATTTTTCTTGTCTGTTTCTAACTTTTCTCCCTTTTTTGATCCCCTTGCCCATTTTTTCCATTTTTGTTATTTTGTATTTTTTCTTTAAAAGTAAATAAAGTTGAATGAAAAAAAGAAGGGACACTCAATTAATCATATTTAGCTTACCTTCCAAAATGCTTTTTAAAAATGTATTCAGACACATCATACAGAATCATCTTTAAATATAATCATTAACATTGTAGCAGCTGTTCTGCATCAGACTTTAAAATGAGATCAATATATTACCTGTCAAATTTGTCTTGTGTTCTACAACCCAGTCTGTACAAATTATCACGTTGAAATGCTGGCAGAATATGAGAATTCTTCAGTAAAAGTTGAATCGTGAGTATAGACAGATAGTGCCCACCATTGAGCAGAGAGATAATGTTAAACTAATATCACTACTTGCTTGGAAAGCTCTATTTCTTTTGAAAATGGGCTTCTCAAAAAACTGTTCCTTTTTTTTTTGTACAGCTACCTATAATAACACAATAGTAAGAATCTGTACAAAGATGGCTTGCTGCTTTCCTATACCATCCATTTTGCTGCATTATGTATGGTCAGTGATATATTGAACTGAAATATTTCAGTTCAGTTGAGTTGAAATATTTCATATTTCCAAACCACCCATGTGTCTCAAAAAGATCTCTGGGCAGTGTACAACATAATATAACTAATAAATAAAACAATGTATAAAAATTAGCATTGAAATTAAAAATTAAATTAGGGATAAAAATTAAAATGATAAAATAATGGCAATTAAACATCAAAAGGGATGGTATAGGCGGGAGAGACTTTCAAGGAACTAGTCAGCCTCATGGTTGTATGTCCCCGCCCACTGTGCCTCCCATGGAAGGCTGCAGAGCCAAGTTTTGACCTCTTTGGGAAAGGCTAAGAGATTGGGGGCTCTCCTAACCTCTGCAAGCAGGATGCTCCACAAAGTGGAGGCAATGGTAGAGAAGGATCTCTTCCTAGACCCAAAGACTTAACCAGTGTTAACTCAAGGCTGTTAAAACACATGCTATCCTTGGCCTAATTTCAAAACCTCTTTGCAAACAAGTAAGAGGGACCAGTGGGAAACAGGAACAAGGACTGCATATAGATTAACAAACAGCAAAAGTGCTGCCCAACTTGAATAAAAGGCCAAAAGCGTTCATTTCATGGTAGGAAAGAAATGCAAATGGAGACGTTTGGTCAGCCATTAAGCAATTTAGAACCAGGAAACCATGTTGTTGCACCAGCAAATCGGTCTGCAAAGAAAAAGCATCTACTAGAATTTGCAAAATCTGTCTTGATAGAACTAAGGAAGCTTTTTAGCATTCAATCTTTCTTCTGTCCCTCTTTTTCAAATTTACCACTCATCCTCTCATCCAAAATTCATGAGACCAACACATTGTCAGGTAAATCTTTCCCCGCTTTCTTACTCTGTCTGCTTGATTTTTACTCAAGCTACTTTACCATCCATTCCTACCTGTCTTTTCATCTCCAAGGACTAAGGATGGAGACGATTCTTTTGCATTATACTTTTATTCAGTTGTCATAGGCATTGCTGGAGGTTAAGTTGAGATCATCCTGATCTTCTTTAAGGTCGGTTGGCTAAGGTGGTACCAGCAATACCTATGGAATAGAAATAGATCCGAGAATGTTGATCTGAATACTTTGAGCTTGAGAGATGCTTTGGTGTCTTAGGCCACATGGTACAGGGCATATAAACACAAATGAAGGAGACTTGGTTTTCCAGACCCTATGGAAGAGCAGTCTGCTTAAACAAAATTGCAGGCACGTGTGCTGTCTTGTTTCCTTCCCTTTTGAGCCTTTCCTCCAGCTTCAGCCCACCAGAGGTTTCAATAAAGTAGCAACCTTGACACAGGTCTGGGAGGAAATGTGTGTTTTGGACCTCTGCAGCTGCCAGAGAATAACAACTAATTGAAAGAAGGTATTTGGACCTGGACAAGAGTAGATGGTCTAAAAGAGAAGAAAAGAAGTACAGTAGTCCTTGACTAACAGCTATTCATTCAGCAATCGTTTAAAATTATGATGGCACTGAAATTATGATGATGCTATGCCTGAAATTATAACTGTTGCAATTCCTCAAGTCATCTGATCAAAATGTGGGTGCTTGTAGCCCACTTGTTTTTATATAGTGTGAAAAGTTACTTGCTCCATTTAGTCTTTGTTTTAATGTATTCCTTGAAGCTAGTACTTACAACCACAGGAGCTCTTTAACTTTTCCCACCTGCATATCTCTCCACTTCATCTCTGTTCATTTAGCCACAAGCACTAGCAAGCATTCATTTGCCCAGCTGGCTAATATCAGGTGAGCAGAAGGACTCATTTTTTTTCCAGTCCGTTTGTTCAGTTCTAGAGATGCTTGGAAATTTGGACAGGGATAGGGATAGGGATGACTCAGTCGCTAAGATGCTGAACTTGCCGACTGAAAGGTCAGCACTTCAGCAGTTCAAATCCCTAGTGCTATGTAATGGGGTGAGCTCCCATTACCTGTCCCAGCTTCTGCCAACCTAGCAGTTTGAAAGCACATAAAAAAATGCAAGTAGAAAAATAGGGATCACCTTTCATGGGAAGGTAACAGTATTCCATGAGCCTTTGGCATTTAGTCATGCTGGCCACATGATCATGGAAACGTCTTCAGACAGCACTGGCTCTTTGGCTTTGAAATGGAGATGATTACTGCCCCCTAGAATGACTAGCACATATATGCGAGGAGAACCTTTACCTTTACCTTTTAGGGATAGGGATAGGGATAGGGATAGGGATAGGGATAGGGATGGGGATAGGGATGGGGATGGGGATGGGGATGGGGATAGGGATAGGGATAGGGATAGGGATAGGGATAGGGATAGGGATAGGGATAGGGGGAAATATCCTTTCCTATCCCATTAAAACCTCCTCAAATATCACCTTCCCCCTGAAATTGCAGTCATTAAATGTGCATCTTTATAACTAAATATCACTTATCTTGTGGGAAGTGAGCACATGTGACCTGCATATTACACACTCGTGCGTCAAATTCTTAACTCTCTGTTTTAGTTTTTCCTGTCAATGTTATAAATAAGGAATACAATGTAAGGATAAACTGAAATTACAACTAAAAAGTCAGAAGATGATCAAAGGATACCAGCTTTCATAAATTGTTAAATGGAAAGAATCTGACTTTATTCATTAATCTTGCATACAAAATTGTAATTAAGCAGGAATCGGAGTCATTAAGATATTTACACGTAAAGCAGTCGGTATAAACATATACAGGAGAAATATGCAGTGGGGAAATAGAGATGGGAAGAAAACAATTAAATTAGATAAATCAGTAAACAGTACCAACAAAAAGAAAACATTGATATAAATCAGAATAGACAACCCAAACAGAGACAAAAAGAAAATTGTAAAATGCCCCGAAGTCTCAGAAGTACTTTTCAAAAAAGTAATCATAAAAATTTTTTATGATTATCAACAGTTTATTTAAGAAATCAAATATAATGTTAATTCAAGCTGTAAATCTCCCTCTAAATAATTAAATGTAAAAATGCATACCTTGGTTTACAAATTTTTCTTCCCTTTGGAATTTTTATGCCATTCAAAGCTAGATCGCCTTTTCATTATTTGGGTTCAAATAATGGAACCCAAATGGGAAGATTTTTTAAAAAAATTCTTCCTTTAAATGTATAGTGTAGCTTGAATAAAAATTAGCTAATAATCTTAGCAAAAAGTGGGATGGATGTTTGGCAAGAGTTTAAACAGGTTTTTTCCCTCTAGCCATCAGCTGGGACTCAGGAGGCAGCAATAGATTGGGGGTGGGGCCAAATAAAAGGTAAGAATAACGCAGGTAGTGGGTGGGGAGGGGGCAGAACCGGTTTGGTGATGTCATATCATGACCGTTACGGACTTCGGAGAACTGGGCTGAACCGGGAGGAACCCACCATTGAACTCGCATGGACTTATTTTTAGTAGTTGTTGTTTGATGCAATATGGAATCAGTGCTAAGAGATTTTTCCCTTCTGTGGGTAAGGTAGAATGTGTTACATGTCTCTTCAATACTTTTAGCATTTTAACATTTTCTTGGCAGCTTCCTATGTCCACTCATGGTAAAATTACTTCAGGGTTTGACTAGATCTATGATCTATGGTTGTGAATGTGAAGTATAAAGTAGAGGTGTTTTTGTAACTTACTGTTAATATTTTATTGTGTAAGATGTTATTGTCCTACAAGATTTTTTTCTCTTTAAACATTTATAAACCCTGGATAATATGGAAGGTTTTTATGAGTGTAATTTTTTACTGTCTAATAAAAAGGCAGCTCTAGATCAGCACTGAATTGATACATCTTTTTGTGAGGTTATCATGACAGTAAAACAGACTTTTTGTGTGGATAATACACATATAAAAAACTTTGTTGTCTGGTATTTTATTGTGAACCACCTAGAATTTTATTTCTTTCATTCATTCATTCATTCATTCATTCATTCATTCATTCATTCATTCATTCCTTATTTATTTATTTGGTTTTTATCCCACCTTTGTAACTTTATAAATAACTCAAGGCAGTGAACATATATAATACTCCCTGCTCCTATATTCCCCACATCAACTCTGTGAGGTGGGCAGGGCTGAGCAACATTTTAAAATAAGTGGCCACCAAAATATTTTAAATGAATAAATATATTTTTATTCTGCATTCAGTCTGTTAAGAATAGCATTCAAGAGTAAATGGAAGAAACATTGATTGATCTATTGACTAGTTGGTTAGTAAGTCGATTGATTGATTGATTGATTGTCATCAAGTCAGTTTTGAATCTTAGTGACCACATGGATGGATTCTCTCCAGAATGATCTACCTTCTACTTGGCATGTTACATCATTCTTGTCCTAACTAAAGCCCACATTATGGATCTCTCAGGGAAACTGGGTCTCATATCTCAAAAATGATGTGGATATAAGTGCTTTAAGTGAGAATTCTTGCTTAATGTGTTCTATAGTTCATCCGTTTTCCTGACTGTCTATCCTTAAAAGTCTTCTCCATCAATAAGAAGGTACATTAATAACTCTGTTCTTCTAAATCTAGCTTCACATCCACAGATTGTCATAAGAAAAAAATGTCATAAACAATTAGAATTCAAAAAGAAAATTTTTCCATTTAATATCTTGTCCTCTCCATAGCAATATTTATTGTTTATTGAAAAATCAAAAAGTCTTCTGTTTAGCCTGTAAATAACATCTTATTTCTATTTACAGGCTAATATTAAATAGAAAGTCATATATTTCTTTGTAGGCAGGCATTTTCTGAAAACCATCTGCAAATAATAATAATAAAACACTTTTTCCCTGCTTGCTAAATGGAATTTACAAAGTTAAATGAATACAAATAAATCTATAAATACAATTACTGCTGTATTGTATTGAGGAAACATCATTGTTGCTCATCTGAGTGAATGAAAATGCTTTTATAATGAAAAAGCACTGCTGACCCCATAGCATGTTCCAGGCCTCTATATATGGCAGGAGTATCAAATTCAAGTCCCAGGGGAGCTTAGGTCTGGGCCATGGGGCTGCCCTGCAAACAGCAAAGGACTGTCCCAGAGTGCCTCTGCCAGTGAAAATGAAGCTCAGGAGGGCCTCCTGCAGCTCTCCCGAGCTCCATTTTCACTGGCAGAAAATTGCAGGAAGCTGTCACAGCAGCAAACAGAGCTCAGGAGCCTGTTTTTGCTGGATGAGCACTCTGGCCACCACAGGAGCCCCTGACAGAAGTGACATCAAGATGGCCATGCCCACCCTGGCCACACCCACCCTGGTTCTCCAAGGTAAACACAACCCTGATGCGGACCTCAATGAAATCGAGTTTGACACCCCTGAGATATGAGAAATTTTGTCTTTGTGATGTGCAATGTGTATTCCTTGGATATTTTCAGATTGTACCTTCAGTTCACCAAAAAGCAACTGAAATGCTTTTAACCCAGTAAGTTTAGGCCTGACCTGGGTGATTGAAACAGAAAACTACCTCATTTACAGGGTCTGTTCATGCCTTCCCTGCTTGGCTCTGCATGAATGGGTGATTGGCTCTAGATGAAGAGACAAGGTGTAAAACTGCTGTCATTTGCTAATAAGTTCCCTAAATGCTTTGTTTCTCTGTAGACTTCCTAATTAGCAGAAAACAGTTCAATTAACTTCTCTAAAAAGATTTAATAAAAGGACACAGGCCACTGATTTCTCTTTGTAATTTACAAAACATGCCAACAGGGAACATGACAAGCTCTTTTTAGCCTATCATGGCATCAAGTCCAACTCATAAAGAGATCCAAATAAATAGTTCCTGAATGTGAACCAGATGCTCACTATTAATACATTTTGTCTTTCCCAACCAGCAGCTCTAAATGAAGACATGTAATTCAAAAGAAGTGTCCAAATAGACAGTACTACAAATCTGCCAGCATCCTTTGAAAAATTATTGTCTAAGACTTTAAAACCTATTTACCAGTCCCACAGGTGCACATCTTTTACCTATACATTTTTCATGAATTATAGTTTTAGTCAGGATCGAATTTGTTCATTGTCTTCATTGCAGTAATTACTAAAAACAGGATTTTCCTTGCACATAGCTTGATTTCTGACTGCCACAATAATTTTTCATTGCAAGGGAAAGAAATGTGTAATGTGACTTTCTAGTGCCATTCTCTTAGGCTTACTAAGTACATAACAGATGAAACTTTACTATGTGTTTGGAAAATCAGGAGAAGGAAACAAATCCCTGTGTAAGGTCTTGCCTCTACTCCCCAAATCAAGAAACTACGGACTCTTGAAACAGCAGCATTTCAAAAGGAACCTTTTATTGAAAGGAAGTGATTGCAAGACAAAAAGTGGGCTCTAAGGTCCCCTTAGGCAAATCTGGAGTTAGAAACCCTCCCCTCAGTTTGATACTAAATGAGCCAATTCACAGGTGTGAAGATGGTCAACCTGGGAAGGAGATAAAGGACTGTTCCCAGGCGCTTCTTTCAGGAAGCTTCAGAACTGAGACAAAACAGATGGCCCTCCTTTACACATTCCCCAAAGGTAAATCAAAGCACAGGGCAGATAGGTGTCAGAGTTATAAACTAAGGGATTATAGGATATGTAGGAAACAGGAAGAGGGTAATAAGTGAATAAATGATCCAGCCCTCCCTCCCTACAGAAATGGAAGTATTATGATAGGGTATCCTGAACACAGAAATATATAACCCTCTAACAGATCAAGCGTACAGTACATCCTGGTTACCATATCATGTAGACATCCCACTAGTTGTTTTCCTAGAACTTGGCTTCAGCATAGATCTTCAATATCTTCATCAGTCTACTGATGAGGCAAACTGGCAAAAGACTTCTTATACTTGAATTCTCATATTCTCAGTTCTGGCCAGAGAAAGTTGATAGTTCCTATAAAATTACCCCACTCTCATCAATCCACCAGGAACTGTGTTTCCGTGATCATTTTGCTGTGGCTAGTAGAATGGCAGGACATTTTACCAGTGTAACGTTCTCCTCCTTCTCCTCCTTTTTGTGTTCTGATCATAGGAATATCAACCTTGCAGAAGATACAACATAAGTCTTATATGAATTCAATATTCTTATTGGAAAATAAAGTCTCTTCATAATGGCCCTTATCTCTCAGCTATTCCACATAATAAAAATAGTTTTTAAAAATGTTTAAAAATGAAAATAAATTTCAAATAAAAATCAGAACAAAATGGCTCAGGTTGCATTCTATAACAATAGTTCCCACATTTCTAGTTCAAATAAATCATATATTCCAACTTTTTCTCCTCTTATCCCCACCTGCAATTTCCTAAGTTTTCAAGATAAATAAGAATGGTGCCTTTAAAAAATATTTTTCAGATCTATGAGGAATCATAGCTGAGGTGGCGCAGTGGTACCAGGAAGATGCCGCATTCCATGCTGTGAAATGCCTCCTGGTATCCAATGCAGTCCTCACGCAGTTCTTGCAGCATCTTCCCTTGACATTAGCCTGCAACGCTTCCCAATATGGGGTGGGGGCTGTATTAAGCCACAAACTGCCATCGGGAAGGGAGCTCCCATTGCCTATTTTTTGAAAACCTTGGCTCCAGCTGAGAGGAATTACTCTCAGTTGGATAAAGAGGCTCTCGCTTTGGTGGCCGGGGTCAAATGGTTTCACCACTACCTGTACGGATGCCCTTTTACTTTGTACACAGACCATAAACCTCTTTTGGGCATACTGGCGGGCGACCGGCAAGCTCCTCAAATTTTATCCCCCTGAATGACTCGCTACTCTATGTTCTTGGCGGCTTATTCTTATACTTTAATTCATCGGCCAGGAAAGGACATTGCCCACGCGGATGCATTGAGCCGTTGCCCCGTCTCTGATCTCCTCATGGACCCTGTTCCGGTTTCCACTGTGTTTCTGATTGAGGATTCTCCGCTGCTGGTCACCTCTATGGACATCACTCGTCTTTCCGCAAAGGACAGTATCCTGTCTCAAGTGCTCGAATGGGTGGCCAGGAATGGCCGCAAGGACCATTCACCCCAGAATTCCAACCTTATGCTACAAGGCGGCTCGAACTGTCTACCCAGGCCAGCTGCTTAGTGTGGGGGCACAGGGTAGTGATTCCGCCTCCTCTCAGACGGTCATTGTTAAAACAGTTACATTGGGGGCACCCAGGGGTGGTGGGTATGAAAGCATTGGGCCGATGTTATCTATGGTGGCCGCTATTGGATCAGGACATTACACAGTGGGTCTCCGCATGCTCCCAATGTCAGGTGTGCATGTCTATGCCACCACAGGGCCCGCCGGGGAGGTGGGAGACACCGGGAGCTCCCTGGTCTAAGATACATGTAGACCTCGCTGGCCCATTAAAGGGCCAGTCGTTCCTGGTGGTGGCCGACGCCTTCTCTAAGTGGGTGGAGGTTGTTCCTTTGCACACTACCATGGCTGGGGCCGTCATTAAGGCATTGCGTCATATGTTTATCACGCATGGATTACCGGATGTTATTGTATCCGTTAATGGGCCCCAATTTATGGCCGTTGAATTTGAAGGTTTCCTGGTGCACAGAGGAATATGACACTGTTTGATACCACCTTTCCATCCGTCCAGCAATGGCTGTGTGGAACGCGCAGTGAGATCTGCAAAGGAGGCCCTAAAGAAAATAAGACAGGGGACGTGGGAGGACAGGGTGGAGGAATTCCTAATAGCTCAACATACCACGCCTTGTCAACTGACTAATAGGAGTCCCGCTGAGCTATTAATGGGACAGAAGCTCCGCATGACATTAGACAGGTTGCATCCCGCATATGGACATAGCAAACCGTTGGATTCCCACACGAGATGCCACCCTTTCCGTATCGGGGACCTAGTTTATGCCCGGAATTATGGGGGGTTACCAGTGTGGTTGGAAGGAAAGGTGATCGGAATAACAGGGCCCTGTTCCTATCACGTAGAGGTTGAGCAAGGGAGAATTTGGAAGCGCCACCAGGACCAGTTAAGGGAACGGAGGCAGATAGCTCATGGCGAGAGTAGAAAAAATGATAGGAGCCCACAGCATGGCAGCACAGCCGAGGTGTTCCCTGAAGAGTTGAACCTTGAGCCCATAGAACCTAGGTCACCAGCTCCGGGAAGAAGACAGTCAGAGGGAACACCTAGGTCACCAGCTACAGGAAGAGGAGAGTCAGAGGGAGCACCTCGGTCACCAGCTCCAGGAGGAGGACAGTCAGAGGGAACACCTAGGTCACCAGTTCCAGGAAGAGTACAGTCAGAGGGCTTACCTTCACCAGACCGCAAGGGTGGGTCCACCAGAAGCGGAGGTAGGAGGCAAAGCGAGGACACTCAGACCCAGAGGGAGCGTCCTGATTCCTCAGCCGACATGCAAGGAGGGGTGGAGCTTAGGAGATCAGGAAGGGTCCGCCGATGGCTGGCATATCTGAGCGATTACACATGCATTTGATGACAGCACATGCTCAGAATTAGGGGGAAGGAGTGTTGCATATCAAGGGGAGTTGTTGGGTATGTTGATTGGCTGCTCACAAGCCGTGTTCCTATTGGTTAATGTGTTGACAGCCGAGGATATAAATAGGAGGCTGTTCTGCGTGGGGTTTGAGTTTGCTGAGGCTCCATATGTCCTTCAAATGCTAAATCATTTAAACTATTCAAAATTTCCACTACTGGTACACATTGCACACCACAAAGACAAAATTTCTCCATATCTCAGGGGTGTCAAACTCGATTTCATTGAGGTCCGCATCAGGGTTGTGTTTACCTTGGAGAGCCAGGGTGGGTGTGGCCAGGCAGAGTGGACTTTATGCTACTTGAATTCCTACCTTTCTTTTGAGAGCTTACCCTCTTGTTTGCTACAAAAGCCCTTAAGCAGCCTTTCTCAACTGTTTTACTCTGGAAAAGCCCTTGAAATAATTTTAAGGTCTAGGGAACCCCTGCATGAAAATGACAAAAGACATAAAAACTTCACAATGCAATTATCTTCTAATTTACACAATCCATGGTTTATTCCAGTTATTAACAAGTGGTAACAGCAAAGTGGCAGGCTGGCCATTGAATCATGGCATGTAGATATTCCTACCAGTGCGAATCCTATCATTGTGGAATGTGCAAAGTTAAAAGCAACTAAGATTATTCTTTTTTTTAAAATCAGAATCTGCCATAACACCCCTAGTGACCTTTTATGGAGGATTAGTTGAGAAAGGTTACTCCAAGTAGACCTTAAACAACAAAGATTAAGGTCTCTGGTCAAAAGTTCTAGTGCATGAAATTGATTGATCCAAAGTAGCCTAGACTGATTAGTTTTCCAAGCACATGTTTCCAGCCTCCACACTCTACAGATTATAAAAATTTATTCCTTGCTTTGTGGATGTTGCAATGAAAATTCTAGCATTCCCAGGGACTGAGATAGCCTTTCACCATTTCCAGACACCCAGGCCTACTGATCTTACTTACTTTCTTTCGAACTGCCATTCTCTTCCCCAGCACTGGCTTGCTCTCTGACTGTCCTGGCCAAATCAATTAGTAACTGCCAACACAATAATTTATAATAGAACAGAATTGTTTTAGGACAGCAATTGTATTTTCAGGCAGTAGAATTGAAAGGATTCATTGCATAGAAGCCTTACAAGTAGCCTTTGAGATAAGTGCTTTTAATGCCAACTTACTTCTCTCCAAGTTATGAATGAAATTAAAGCATATTGCTATGTACTAGTTGCTTCTTGGCTACACAAACCTGGAGAACCACTAGATGGAAGTCAACCATACCAAACATCTTTTGTTGCTATTCGTAATTGGAAGGTTGAACAGACAAATGGTTGGCCTGTTGTTATGACATTTTTTAAAAAATAAATCAATCGATAGTACAGTGGAAAAGAAAAAAAGTTGCAATGAGTAGAGATGAGTAGAGATAGTAGAGAGCCTGAAGAGAATATATCCTAGTTGTAATGTACTGTGGAAAGTTAGCTGGATTCCTTTACCCTCTGTTTTAATATATTCCTTGAAGCGAGTTGGGTGAAATAAAGTAACATAAAGTAAACTTTATATTTACTTATAAAGTTACATTCTATGAGGAGTCCTTGGTGCAATCTGAGGTTGGTTGTTTTTTTGAAGATGTTTCTTTACCCAAACAGTTATGTTCCATTCACTCTAATAGATACGGGCAGTTTACAAGAATATGAAAGTGTTTTATAGACTTTCTTCTAGTAACCTTTTACCTTAAATATAATTAAGTCTGGAGTTACTGGAAGAGTACATACCAAAGAAAAGTCATAAAATTCATCATATTAGAGATTATTATATATTTATATAATATAAATTTATTATATTATTAAAATTATTATTTTTACATTTATTATGTACACAACAATATGAAATCACAGCTGCTAGTCCTTAAACTGGAGTTGTCCTTCATACACATCAAGTTCTTCCCAAGAACCCACTGCAGATGTTGCCATGTATCAACATTGTATATGTGCAGATCCAAGCAGTCTGGTCTTTTGTATTTGAGTGATGAAAATGCTGTCAATGTACAGATTTTCTAAGACCTATGGTTCTTGGTCTGGCACTCAGTGTGCCAATAACCACTGGAAACACCATGGTTGGTTTGTGACATAATCTTTCAACTTTGATTTTCAGATATTGATACTTCCTTCTCCAATTCTTTGTCTTCTACTATTCTCTGGTATTACCGAATTAATTAATCATATTGGGTACTTTTTCAACTACTATTATAAGCTAAGACTGTCACAGATTGTACTTGGACATCCCACAATATTTTAACTTGCTTATTTTTTACTACTTTTTCTTTTTTCTTTTTTTTTTACTACTTTTTCAACTATATAATCCCACCAATTTTTCATTACTGAGAGATGACAATTTTTACAGACGTTGCAATGAATCATTTTGGCAACTGTGTTATGTCATTGTTTATAAGAAATTTGGACAATTTTCTTTTACAAGAAACTGTATATGAAATCCTGTTTCTTTGGGTTTTCTGAACAATCTGCACTTGAATCATTTGATGATTTTTTTTTTCAATTGTGCCTTTTGCTCTTGAGCAGTCAAAATGAAGCATTTAATTTCTTTTCTTAATAATCCAGTTGTAAACCAGTCACAGCCTTTATTTTTATCTACTTTCTCCTTGATCTTTTGTAGAAATTGACCATATGATGCTTTTCTTACCAGCATTCAGTTTGCGGTTTTACTTTATTTCAATATCTATGTTTTGTTTCCTGTACATTCAGCAAGTTTTAAACTTGTATCAATGCTTATTCTTGACTGTCTGTTACATAATCAGTCACTGCATGCTTCTCCTCTTCAATGGTTTGTCTGACTTCAAGTAAACCTGTGATTCCATTTGTGTGGGGCAGGTATGATCAATCCATAATGCTACGCAAATGCCATGTATGTTGAATAGTCTTAATTTTCTTGTTTTTGTTCTAAACAGACTAATTAATAATTTCAGCAGTGTATTATAACACAGGTATGGCCCATATGGGTGTGATAGAGTTTAAATTTTGTCTTTAACAATTTAATCTTGTCTTTAGCAATCAAAAAGCTTTGACAAAATCCTTACATCGAGGGATCCTGAACAAGCTTAATAGCCATGGGATAAAAAAACTGGTTGTTTCATGGATCAATGGACAGTTTTTGACAGTTGTTACCATGAAAAGTGCACTTTTATAGTAAAAGCAAGCAGAGATTATATTATAGGAAGGTGGGTCAGCTATACAATGTATATATAAAATATCCTAGCTGCTTGCTTACTAACATGATTTCAAATTTGAGCCACTTTTAAACTTTGTCCCTTTGCATTTCTAAATTTTATTATTTTTTTAACCCAAAGAAATTTATCTTAATTTTAGCCTGATTTCAGTTTTAACTTTAAAATTTAGCCTTGAAAATATTAACTAAAGCTTTCTCTACACTTTGGTTTCATTTCCTGTTCTTACTCATTCCTGATTATTTGTGTCTGTTAACATTTTCTTGACTCTTTTATTGAGTTTCAACTTAGCTCTTAAACTTTTATTTGTTAATTTTATTATGTCTCTTTGTCTATGCCTCCTCTTTCTGCAGAATCCCTTGACTTAGTTTCCTTTTTCTAGCCTCTGCCTTCAAGCCAGGAAGAAACATTTACTTTACTCTCCTTGCTTAAGACAGACTTTATGGATGTTTCTTTTCTTATAATATACCCTTCTCATCTTAACATCTCCGATCTCTGAACCACTATTTAATTCAGACTAATCAGGGAGGCAGAATATAATTTACTGAACATAATTTTTCTGGCATGTATTCCCCTAAGGTTTGCAAAATTTTCAATATTTGTTGGCGTAATTACATTTTATCATTCTGGGTACAAGCCCTTCTCCAGTACTAATTTGGCATAATGGAAAACAAAAAGCTTCTGAGATGTATCAATGAATCTTTTCTTACAATTGATTCATCACAGTCTACAGAAGAGAAAGTTTGACAAAACTGAAGACAATATACACATGTGGACAAGTGCTTGGATGGATGGGCAGCACTGAAAACATGTCTGCTTCACTTTTTGTGAAAGGGAAGTGCAACATGTTTTTAATCCATGCATCACTGGATACTCTGAAGGCAGTAAACTTATTAATTGACCAATCTGAAAAAGACAGAGTATGCACAGATTGGCTGGCGTTCTCTGCCTTAGCTCAGATTGAATATTATTCTGTATTCATAACAGACAATGCAATTCAGAAAATATCTTAACTGCCCATAAGGATGATGTGAATAAATTAGAAGTTAAAATTAAAATACTGGAGACATGATAGAGATATATAAAATAGTATGGAAAATGTGGATAAGCATTTTTTTCCTTTTTTTCGCAATAATAGAATATGTTGACTAAAACTACATATGGGGAGCTTAAGATCCAATGAAAGACATTTCTTTTACCCAATTATATTGTAGTTCTATTATAGAATTTGCTGTCATCTAATATAATAATCTGGCCATCCAATGAAGGCCAAATTTAATGGTAAAATTCATAGGAAATATTAAAAGTAGTCTTGCTAAGTTATATTTTAAATCCCTAAAGCAAATTTAATTAAGACTTCATTGCTAAGGAATAACATAAAAAGAGCTATTAACTTATTGTCTTGTTTATGAGTTTTCGATTGCATATAGCTTTCCATGCAAAATATTAAATTAGCTAGGTCTTTGGACTGAGATGGCAAGCAGGAATCTTGATTTGTTATAATGTTTTCTTAAATGTGCACCTCTACCATTGAATTACAGTAGTTCTGTCTTGTCATCTGCACATTAGCAAAGTAGGAGAATAAAATCTGTTATGGATATTATGCAGAATTTTACAGTATTTCTAAAACTACTTTCCAAGATCCCATCAAAGCTAATCAACTTAATCGACATCTGTTGAAAACAATATATTTGTTTAATACAATGAGATCTGATTCTTAGATTGATAGGATATCTGGTTGCTATTTTCAAAACAATCAATAAAAAGTCTGTTCCTTCTTTGATTTACCAAAGAAATAGTTCTTCCACTTTTTTTTTTTTTAAAAAAAGCATGAGTAAAACAATCAGTCTCTTCCTGACCCAATTTGCTTATGTAGAGATTTTTCATTCGAAAGTAGAATGCTTGCTGGAATTCTTGCATTGTTATTTTAATCTTATTTTGCTCATCAGAATCCTGACAAAGTTGTTTTGGGGATTAACTATTAGTCCAGAAGTCTGCCCTATTCAACCAGACCTATGAGTTTGTTTGTCCCATTTTTGGCATCTGTCAAACACAGGAGGTTGAACATTTGTCAGAAAAAAAAAATCTAAGGATACTTAAATAAATGTTATTTCATACCAAACTATCAAGAATGTGATATTCAGAGTACCAACACATTTCAAAATATTTCAGGTAACTTAATAATTTTATTGGCAGAACAACCTCTGCAGACTTTTTTCTGCTTCTACTTTTACAGGCCTGTTGCAGCTAGAAGCTTTGCTTGGGTGACATTCATTTTACAAAATGTCAACTGTTACTCATGTCAGCATCTGTTCACTCATGTGATAACCATTACATTAGAGAAGCAGGATTTCAGCCATTTGGAAATATAATAGCTGTGACATTGAAAATAAGAACTACTGTGATTAATGCCAGGTCACACATGAATATATTATTTTTAAAAGTGCAAGGAAGAAAGTCAGCCAATGGACATAAGTTTTATTTGCAATAGTAACAAATATCTGTAGTTCAGGTGCAGGATGAGGGTGAAGGTTCATTCTTCAAGCTTGGGGGTTGGCTTCTGAACAATTCATTACCAGATGTGGTAACCTCTTCAGTAGAGTCTATGGGATGTCAGTGTTAGTGTTCTTCTGTTTATAAGGGCTTCAGATATTGATGTGTCAAATGAGGGTCTTGTGATGGGTCAGGTGTGAGTCATCAATGCGGGTCTTGTGATGAGTCTTATGATGGGGAGGTTACATCAGGTGACGGTCATTGGGAGGTGAACTGGTGATAGGGCTTGCGTGTGGGTTGGTTGGGGGTCTATGCTGTCTTTGATTGGCTTGTGATTGATTTGGATTCTGAGGAGTTCATAAGCTGGTTGTAGGTCAGTGTATCTGTTGATAGAATTGCTTGTGGGGCGCCAGGTTTTGATGAACTTACAACACATTTTTGTGTTCCTCCAGTCTGTTTGGTTGTCCCTTCCAATTCTGTTATTCTGTTATTATAGTGCAGAGACTGAAAAGACATTGAATGGCAGTAGTTTTATATCTTTTACTTTGCCTAGTTTTCTCATCTAATAGTTTTGATTTATCTAGAATTAAGCCACAATTGGATAGTTCTTTTAGCATAACAAACTTTATTTTTTATAAACTGAAAAGTGAGAGATACCAAGTGGGAAGACGCATATATAAATAATGGTAATAATGGTGAGCACTATTGACAGGAACACTGCTCGTATTTAATATAGCCTTGACAAACTAATTATTTCCTAAACTTCCTTTATTCAACCTTAAAGCTAAGTAGTCAAGGGTCCATATGTGGATTTATATGGAACTGTGTTACCACTCCAATAATAATTCACTTATTATTAGGACATATCTGAGCAATCCACATCTTCCTTTTTTAAAAAAATAAATACAGGAATCATTTTATGTAGGTATTTAAATAATCAAGGAGAATGGTGGTATTGAAAATACAGACAATACATTGTTTCTAGAATACAATATATTATTTCTTCCTTCTAGAATTCCTTCTGGAATAATTAAGCTACAGTAATTGTTCTTGGGAAGAGTTACTTGATGGTTTCATCGAATAAAGAGCTTAATTCTTACTTCTAACTTGAAGCTCATTAATGTAAACTGGAGGGAAGCCAAAAGCCTTTTGAAAGTGTGCAGTCTATGTTGATAAAATTATAAATATCATAATCCTAAATTATGTTGAAATCAGAATCCAAGAATCTTCATATCTCAGTTTTGTAGATAAGAGTTAGCCAAACAGGGCCGTGGTTGAAGCTACTGAAACTTCTCAATTTTTAAAATGCATGTTATGCTTTTATTGGAAATTGCTTCAAATGAACAGAGGTGTTAGAGTTTTGTCTGGCATAATTTTCATAATTAATTGCAAAAATGAGGTACTTTATTGGAAGTGTCATATAGTTCCTCCAGGTTCTTTCGCAATGAATTTGCTTCCACAGAAAGCATGTACTAATGAGCAGGTATTGCACATTTTCTGTAAAAGATGTGGGGAAGTAAATACCATACTTTTTGGTGTATAAGATGCATCCCCCCCCAAAAAAAGTGGGTGGAAATGTGTGTGCATCCTATACAACAAAGTTGCTGAAGCCCTGTCCATTTGCCAGCCCCCACTCTTCAGCCTCCTTTGCAGCAAACAGCCTAGTCAGCTTCAGCACAGCCTGATTTAGCATGAACATCTGATTGGTGGTTGGATCTGCCTCCCGGTAAACCATCTATCAGCTGTCGCCTATTACCGCTGCCGCCTATTGCTGCCTCCATGTACCCAATTTTATGGCTCTGCACACCCCTTATTTCAGTGTTCGCGTGCCCCATTTTTGACCTGTTCCAGGCAGTGGGGATCACCACTGCTGTCGCCTACACCCACCACCTGGAACAGGCTGAAAATGGGACGCATGGAGATCGAAAAACGGGCATGTGGAGGCTGAAAATGGGATGCATCTTATAGTCCAGAGTGTCTGAAAAATATGGTAGATAATGTATATTTTCAAAAGGAAGTACATACCTGCCATAAACCAATAAAGCAATAAGTTCAAATCTTTTTTCTTTAATTCAAGTTGAAGGTATAAAAATCTCAGGGTGAAAATCTATTGTGATAAGCAAATAATGTGGGCTAAAATGGGCTTGATCTATACACTCCTACTTCTGAACATAAATGATTACGAATAGTTTATATGGGCATGGAAACGGACCAGAATGGAAAAGATGATCCGACCACTAGTATTCATCTTTTTAAAAAAGACAAAGATTTCAGTGGATAAATTGCTAACAAAATGCTTCATTTTCTTTGATATTGGCTTTAAGCACCCAAAAACTTCTTTCACTGATCAAATATATTTCTTATTTCCCCAAACATCCAAAAGTGTTTAGTAACAAGTACTTTTTTTCTCTGGATCACATCAAGAGAACAGTCATAAGCAAGTTTATGTAGAGTTTATCTTAAAGTTTATCATAAAGGAGCTTAAAGGGAGCTATTAGCATTTTAGCACCTTGCAATCTGTCCTCCCTTGCCCAATTTAGCATAAAGGTTAGGCAGTTTGAAAACCAGTGATAGCACTGTGGCTTACTTAACTTTTATTTTCCTAGAAAAAAAAGAGGAACAAGAAACAAAAATTGGCAAGAGGCAGATAATGCTTTTTTTTTCAAGTAGGTCTTGTATTTCTAAGCAAGAGGCATGATGACCTCTTTAATCCAATTTTCCAGGAAAATTAGTATAGTTCTTTCTTATTTGTAGTGTTATTCCCTTGGGCCTATTTGCCCGTTCCACTTCAAGTACCTTTACCCTTTCGTTATGAGACTGTACTCTTCTCCCAGCACAAGCCATTGAGATTGTCAGAGGTTAGGCTATATCAAGAGTTCCATGCTGAGCCATTAGGTTATCAGGACTTCTGCTATTATGCTTCCTTTCCACATAACATATATTTTAGGATTGTTGGACTTTTTTTTTTTTTTTTTGGTTCTCTTTCTCTCTTGTTATTAATGCACATTAGTTCCTGGTGGAGCCATTATCAATTTCTCCAGTTTGGAATTTTTTTCAGCTTGTCAAATGCCACAACCATTATAGCATGCTATTTTCAAGGATATGGACTTCTGAAGTTTCAAGACACCTGGAGAACCTTTAAGAAAAGTACCTGTTAGACAGATATGTGGCTAACACCCTTTATATCTGCCTTTCATTCTTTTCTCAGACAAAATTCTGAAAGCACAATAGTCAAGCAAAGATTACAAAGCAGAATTACAAAGCAGAGTACACAAAGGCATGTACACATATAAGTTGTCTTCTTTCTGTTAAAAATGCATCCCATTAGAAGGGAAATGCATGCTGTGTTAATAGCTATCAATACTATTTCTATCAAGACATACGCAGTATATGCTATCTTCATTATAGTCCATAGCACTATTGATGGTCAGCTGACTGAGTATGCTAGAATTTTACTGGCAACAGAACATAAAACAACCAAGAAAGAATTAATGTTCTGACCATCCATTTCTGAATTCACATTCTTGAATTGTTCATATAAGCTTTATTCAGGTTTTGCTGCTCATTGGCACCTGAGGCCTGAACTGAGAGGATAAATTGAATGAATGACTAAATCTATCTGGGATGTAGATTTTCCATTTATATCCACCAATGTCACTGTACTTCTAACTGCTGACTTGATTTTTACACTTTCAGTATAAGAATCTACCAAGAGTTCACGAGTGCCAATATAGTGTAATTATTAGGGAGTGGACCAGAACAGAAAGGTCTAAGTTCAAGATCATTGTTAGGCATGAAAAATTGGAGCAGTTACTCTCACACTCAAGGGCTGGTGCTATGGAGAAAAATGGATGGTTTGAAAGCCTCTTGAATTCTTAGGAGAAAAGTAAGGTTAAAATAAAAGTGTTGTTAGGCACTTAAATGTACTATACTTACAGAGATGTGCAGTCAGGAATCCTGATGAAGAATACTTTTCAGCCCAATACACCTTTAAAATTTTTTATAGATGGTCATATTCAACCCATGAAGCAGTTAGGAACACAGAAAACTATCCTGTTTTCCCCAAAATAAGACATCCCTGATAATAAACCCAATCGGGCTTTTGAGCGCATGGCAATAAGGCCAAGAGCTTATTTCACGATTCAAAAAAATATAAGACAGGGTCTTATTTTTGGAGAAACATGGTAAAGTTTCCAAAATTTCAGAATATATTGAGCAGCACACATGCAATTGACTGTACTTACCGATTACAGATAGTGTCCTTCTGAAATGCAAGGAATGCAAGACCATAGCTTCTTAAAGCAGCTGTGTCTTTCTTTACACATTCATTTGAGCATACAAAAAGGGTAAGTTTCTGTAAGGCCAGAAAGGAAAGTGATCTGGCTTTTGCTTTAGGCACTAGATCAGAACAGAAGGTGAATGTAGCATTTTGCTTATATAAATGGGATTGTTATGATGTTTGATGTATGAGGATTTCTTTTAGGATTTTTTCTTTGCATTTTGTTATTTGTATATTTATTGTTAGTCATACACACAGTTATTTTATATAATATGGCCAGCCATATAAATCTTTTCAATAAATATAGAGATAACAGATTGCTGTTGTGATTTCTACTATGGCTAGGATACTTTTCTAGTATAGCCAGCCTGATACACAACACAGTTAAGTATATCAACAAAAGTACAAACAGAAATGTTGGATCCATTGTTTTGCTATTACTTAATTAAAAAGGATGTGGTGGCTCAGTGACTAAAACGCTTGTCGATCGAAAAGTCAGCAGTTCAGCGGTTCAAAGTGCCGCATAATGGGGTGAGCTCCCATTTCTTGTCACAGCTTCTGCCAACCTAGCAGTTCGAAAACAGGTAAAAATGCAAGTAGAAAAATAGGCACCACCTTTGGTGGGAAGGTAACAGCATTCCGTGCACCTTTGCTGTTTAGTCATGGAGACGTCTTCAGACAACGCTGGCTTTGAAATGGAGATGAGCACCGCCCCCTAGAGTCGAGAACAATTAGCACATATATGAGGGGAACTTTTACTTTTACCTTATTACTTAATTACTATTTTAAAGCTGCATACATATGGTGCTGCTTTCTGGACAATTAAAAATGTTGCTCAGTCAGTGGAACCATATGAGCTTGAAGCTCTGCCTCTGCTAGACAAATAGAAAAGAGGGCCAGTAATTGTGTCCTCATATTTAACTGAATGTGTTGGCGCACGGCCTGTTGTTATATCTGTTTCTTTGTGCTGCAAAACAATTCACTCCATATTTTAAAAAAGTCAGCATAAACCAAATGTAATCTGACAACTAATGAATAAAGTAGCTCTTAGAGACAATATATTTTGCAAGCTATGAAATCTCCATCAGACAGCTAGTCAAGGTAAAATGTATTTTAAATGCCCAGTAAATCCATAAGTATAATTCTCTGTGATATTTTGGTATTTCTGTTATTAGCAAGTTTCCAAATAATTCAGCTTGAATTAGACTTCCACATGATTTAAGAGCAATGTTTGGAAATGTTATATGATGACACTCAATCTTAAAAGCCACTGCAATATACTTTGAAAATGACTTTTGAAATGTTAAATGGTCAATCCATATTTAAATGGAGCTGAGGTGGTGCAGTGGTTAGAGTGCTGTACTGCAGCTACTTCAGCTGACTGCTAGTTCAGCAGATCAAATCTCACCGGCTCAAGGTTGACTCAGACTTCCACCCTTCTGAGATAGGTAAAATGAGGACCCAGATTGCTGGGGGCAGTATGCTATTTAGTATACTGTCGATTGTTGTAAGCTGCCCAGAGTTCTCGGAGAGTGGGCAGCATAGAAATATGATTAATAAATAATAATAAAAATATGATTAATAATAATAAATAAATAATCTGATGATTGTTATATGATTTGTAACATAGGACAATATGGTACCTCAAGAAATCTCAGGGCCTTATCTTTAGTTGTTACATTTTTAGCATCAACAGAACTTTAATATTGTGAAACATGTGAAATTTTATATGTATGGGAAGTATATCAGCCACTAAATATTAAATATTAGATTACATTAAATATTGTTTTAATTTTAATATATTAAATATTATTTTAATTGCAGCCTATGTCAGATTTAGATTTGGTTTCTTGCTCTATTTTATTCTGCAATGAAGAATATCTATAGGATAACCATTGATAATGGAAATATCTTACAAGCTCTCGCTGATTTCTGGTTAAAAAAAGTTAAGTAAGAAAGTCCAATGCGTAAACTTCACCACATGGATCCTTAAAGCCAAACCTCCTTCACTGTGAGTTTAAACCATCTCTTGAGAAGAAGAAAAATCATCAATAACTTTGCTCCCAATCACATGAGTGGAGTCCAGATATCATGACCAATCGAATTAAGGGAAGATGAAAGATCAAGCAAAGAATAAAAGCTTATCAGAGGGAGATCCAACCTCAAAACAAGGAGAATTTTCTGACAATGAGAACAATGAGTCAATGGAACAGCTTGCCTCTCCAATTTGTGAGTGGCCCCTCACTGGAAGTTCTCAAGAAAAAAATAGACAACCATTTGTCTGGGATGGTATAAGGACTTCTGCTTGGGTAGGGGGTTGGACTAGAAGATCTCTAAATTTCCATCCAGTCCTATTATTCTAGGAAGCAGGACCAGAAAGACCACAACTCCCATCCCATTTTCATCTCAGGTTTATATGCATCCTTAATCCCACAGTAAACTATTTCAAGATATGTTAAATCTGACATACTTCATTTCCCATGCGGATGAGAGCCCAGTTTTTGGACCCATAAAGCATGATCAGCTCTGAACCTATTACACTTAAAGTTCATAAATGCATGTTCTTTCCTGTACAGGCACCAGGAACCAGTATTTTCCTTCCTTTCTTCCTATCCCCCTCCTTGGAAATATCTAGAAAGATATCAAGTTTACAAAAATCTGCACTTTTCGAATGCAGGAGAATATATCCTATTGGTTATTGGTTATTTTGTGATTACAAAACAACAGAAGAAGAATTGGAGAGCATATTTGTCCTCCTTTGTTTTGCATGCAGTAAAACATCAGAGGTCAGATCAAGCCACCTGTAAAAAAAACAAAAAACCATCATCTAACACTACCTAATGCATAGCCTGCGTTGTTTTGAGGGCTTTCATGACAATGATGACATTCAAAAGTGAGGGACAGTAGCAAAAATAGAAAGTTAATCTATCTGCTTAGTTTAATACAATCTGACCATGTGAAATCAAGATACCATTGGGTGCATATTTTTCTGCTGCCACCAGGAGGGGTGGATAACAATTTAATCTGCAAATGTAGAAAAGGACTAAAGAGAGTCAGATTTTAAGAAATAGGGCTGTTTTATGAAACCACTAACCATTTGCCTAGTAGGTGGCCTATACTTTATGTGTGTTTTTAATTATTGAAGGTTGCCTTCTGAACCTTCCTCTTCTCCCAGGGGAACTCTGAAGCAGCCTTGGAGCATAAAAGTGCTATACTATTACATCATCATTTGCATATTCTGCCAAGGCAGGAAGCCACTTGATGGTCTTGTTAGCAACAACAGGATTATAAAACAACTTAATGAGAAGCTCTGATGCAAAGAATGTTGCCAAATTCTTTAATTATATTGATCCTCAAGTACCTTTCTCCCCAACTAGAAAAAGTGGGTTTTCTCACTGTTATAAAATCCATGCCAAGTTTTCAGACAAAAGCATACTGGCATGAATAGAAAGCCCTTGATTCCCTCGGAGAGACACTGATTTTCCCTCACTTATTTTGTATTTATGATGCAGCCCATAGTCATAAATTAAAATGAACTAGGCTTTGGGGGGCATCAATAGGATGTAAGAGACTGGATAAACTTGTCAGTGTCACCAGCATTTACAAACAGTTTTTATGTCTATGCATTTTGCTAAAGGCTCTATTGGCAGCACTTAATAATTTCTTGGTACCCTACATTTCCTCCAAAAAGATATTTATGCAAAAAAATATAAATGTTACAAAGAAAGCATCAGTTTCATATCAGTTTAGCTGTCAGACTGGAATGGAAAATTTCATTTCAGAAAGATATTTAAAAGTCACTTTTGGATAGTGCAGTCTCGTAGCAAAACAGTTTTTGAAAAAAGCATAACAATTGTTTAAAATTGGCTGAAATCTGTAAATAGCAAAATATCCCAGAGGCCAGAACCAAAGATATGGTTCCTATCCTCCTTGTCAACATATCTTATTCAACAATAACATTAGACCATTTCACAATCAATGTAAGACGATGGGAGTTCATTGCTCCTGACTTTACAAATACTCAGCAATTCTATGCAGGAACTGAAGATACTGAGTTCTTCTATACAGCCTGATTGAGTTTAAATTAGGCAAACTCTAATAAGCACTTAATAAAAGAAAGGCTGAATGCCTCTGCAGTATGATGCTTGGAAGTATTAAGGAACTTGTAAACTTCCCTTGACGTGTACCTTATAGGACCAAGTGGCTTTGGGTGTGTGGAGTTTTTGGTCTGGGATTTTAACATATTTAGTTCTGCGTGGGGTTGCACTGCATTATGCAATGCATTATGATTGTGCTCATTATGCACACAATGCATAACGTAGGAGGTTCTCTTGGACTTACAACTCCTGCTTGAAGAGTCATGGCTAGGAGAGCCTTTGCACAACTTCATTGTTGTATGCCAGTTTCACCCTTATCTGGATCGAGGTCATTGTGCTCAATCATTCAAGCCCTGGTCATGTCACAGTTGGACTGTTGCAATGTGCTATACATGGGCTGACTCTTGAAGAGTATCTGGAAGCTACAGCTGGTGCAGAATGCAGCTGTGCTGATTGTTCTTGGGACTCTTGGGATGACCCATGTTACATGTTACATGAGCTGCATTAGTTGCCAGGTTGCTTCCAGGTCCAATTCAAAATGTTGCTTATCACTTTTAAAAACCTTCATGGCAGAGGAAAAGAGTATCTGAGGAACCATCTTACCTGGTGGGGCTTGCCTGCCCCACCATACTGATAGAAGTGGCATGCTATGGACTCCATCAGTCAAGGAATTCCAGCTGGTGGGGTCCAGGCGAAGAGCATTTTCTGCCATGGCTTCTGCTCTCTGGAACACCTTGCCCCCTTAGGCAAGGTTTGCACTTACCATTTTGATCTTCTGAAAGGGCATGAAGACATGGTTCTACCAACTGGCCAGGCTCCCAATGGGGACATGTCATTCTGGAGGTGGTTAATTGATTAGATAAAATTCCACATCCTCCCCATGTGCACCCTGCTCCCTTCCTCTCCGTGTCTTCATTTTAATTCAAATGTAATGTCTCTATTGTTTTAATGTTTCATTGGTGTTTTTGTCTATTGTAAACCACCTTGCCTTCAATCAAATGCCTACCTTTTCATGAGCTTTAAGGGAATAAGATGACTGGAAAGCCTTTATGAACTTTTTCCTGAAATAAAAGAAAAATGAACTTGTGACTTATAGTTTGTGATTTGAAGTTAAAAAAGGATAGCTCATTGAAACAAAGAAATAATGCTGTAACTTTAGAGGGAGGGAACAAAATATAAAGATATTTATAACTACTTTCAAGAAGATTGGAAGATGCTTCTTTCTTTCTTTTTTCCTTTTATTTACTTTTCTTTCTCTTTATTGCTTTATTTCTTTCTTCCATTTTATATTTCTTTTTCTCTTTTCTATTTACACTATTTGTCTTTATTATCATTATTTTCTTTATGCATTTTACTTTGTTAAAAGTTGATTCAATAAAATTAGTTTAAAAAATAAGAAGAGGTTTTATTCTTCCTCTTCAATCCTTTTTGCTACTATGCTAGCATTCATTGCAGTATATGAGAAAAACAATCTTCTAGGTCTATCAGAACATTGAATACATGTCACATTTCAGTCTCATCTACTGCAAGGATTGGAGATTGTAAGCAAGATTTCAAGTCAGGATGTTGTGGAAGCCTGCAGAAATTGTTAAGAAAAAGCATATCGCTCCAGTATTAGAAAGAAAAGTGCAAATCATATGGCTCACAATAAGCCACTTAAGACTTTGCACAATATGTAAATCAAGTCAGAACCCTTGATGAAATCCTTGATGAAATCTGATCAAACCCTGAAAGTTCATAGCAATAGACTGCAGACATTGTTTTCCAATACGTGGAGTATTAGCCGTGCCTATTTCTAAAATAAACTGGAGCAAGATTAACCCAGTTATCCCTATTTGAATCTTAGCCCATTGCTTCTCAGCAGGAGTTTGCTGGACCAACATAATGAAACATATTTGCAGAGTGAAATGTACATGGTAGATTCACTGCTAGGGTCAAAGCAGTCCTGAGCATCAAAATCTGCAGGTAGAAATGCAGGTAATAGTGCAAACTGCTGCTCAAGGGAGACAGAAAGGATTAATAATCACCATCCAGTCTTGTTCTCCTTCCGTGAAATGCCAAATGGCAACAGTTATCAATCAATGAAGCAAAATACATTAGCAGATTGATTGGGTTTGATACAGTGGTAGCCATCTAGACTTCAGAGTACTCTTTAAAACAATTTTTATTGTGCGATGCTGGAGAAAGCCAACAAATAATAAACCTGTCAGAGTGCTCACCAAGTGCTCGTAAATATAAAAGCAGCCTAGCAGCTGCAAGAGGAAATGGATTCCTGATGCCAGCACCAAAAAAGGCAATTCTGCATCTGATACCCATTCCACTGTAACTTTTGTTTTCTTTGTGTAATTTGTTCTCAGAGAGGGTAGATTTTGCATGAATGAGAGTGTGAGGAGTAGGATTCAGGCACATTATGAAGTGAATGCCAATATGTAACATCTATCTTGCTGAATCAGAATTGTTTCTTCCTCACTTGTTCATGACCTTCAAACAATTGGATGCCATGGTAAGACATGGAAGGTTACTGAAAAACTGAAGGAAGACTGAATGTGTGGAGAACCAGTCACTGAAGACATTGGACACATTCTTGTTGACTGCAAATTGTATGTCTAGAAAGGGCTGCTTACTTAGTCCCTTATTTAAAACCAAAAAGAAATTAGAGCAGCTAGGAGAAACAATTTTACTTATTGCAGGGAACACACCAACCTATCACTAGTAAGACTGCACTCTTCATTTCAAAAGTCATCTCAAAAAGGACAAAATACTTAGGTCAGATTGGAGTTAAATGTAGAAGTGATGATTTATTATGAGGTTTGATTTCTTTGTGTATATTTTCATTTTGTATCACTTTTATATATTTGATATGGTCAATTGACTTAATCAATAAAGTTTTCTTCTTCACTTGTTCATGTCTAATCTCTTTTATTTCCCAGAAGTTTGCATAGATAAGTGCCTTCAATCCCTTTCCATATATGTCCTTTAACACTAACACAGATTCTTTCTTTTTCTATTTTTAAGGTACCATTTCTACCTTTTATCAAAGCAATAGGGAACAGGTTGCTCTTTCACTCCTCCTTCTTCTTTTGTAGGTCTATGGAAACTTTGTAACAAGAAAGAATAATGTTCCCACATTTCAATTTAAACTTTTTAAAACAAATAAAAGAAAGATGTGAAGGTTAGGGTTGAAGACAGTTCTTTGGTTTATTGAATCATTACTTGATCAATAAAAATATTATTTTAAAAATCAATAACTGATGATCATCAGAGTATGTAGCCTGCCATTCCAAAATGAAGCCACTGGAGGCATCCCAATTGAAGCTGGAGTCACTACTAGAAGGGAATGGGATGCTGAAAACCAATCACATTGGAGGGTTTAAGATTTAATTATTGGTACATAAAATAGCAGTTTTGAATTAAAATGGGAGATCATGAGCACAAGATACATTTATAATGGGTTGGGAATGGGAAAAAGACAACATCCATTTCTGCTCTCATGAAGTGATCGGTGAAGCAACAAATGTAGATCTGCCTTAAGGCAAAGTAGTGTGATTTTCAATCAAAGTAATGGTATAAGGTTTTAGAACAAATAAATTAGAGAAGTTCAGAGAGATTATCTGCCTTTTTAAAAAATCTCCTAATTCTTATTCACTGTAATGAAAGAGGATTTGCTTCAAACTTTCAAACAGTCAATAGTAAAATTATCACAAGCAGAATACACGAGTGTGATAATTAAGAGTTAGGATTTTTTTTACAGCAAATCAAAAGGATGCCAAAAGGATGTCATCATTATAATTTACATTTGCCATCATGCAAATGTCATCATTATAGATTGAAGTATACATTTTGTAGCATGCATATGATGGCACATTTGTCATAATATGTCGTCTTTCCATAGGTATAGACACCCAAGCCAAGAAATTGCATATGAATACACTTTCCTTATATAGGTTTCCCAGTCTGCAGTCTTCTGCCCTTCCAGTTTTCCAATGAATCCCAAGAGAAGTTATTATGAGAGAAGTCCTCCACATGTTTTTCAAAACTAGTCCTGTTGTTCCTGCTGAAACCAAGTGTTGGTTCTGAGTAAACATTGGAAAATGTAGTCTCCTGTAGAAAGCAGTGAAATTGCACATATTTGATGAAGAATTTCAAAAACCTTACACCTAGCTTTAAGATAAAGTCTTCTCCAGCTTGATTAAGTCACAAAGTATTTTCAATAAAATTGGCCTCTTTGCTCTACTTTTTATTTTATTTTATTTATTTTATTAATCGAATTTCTATACCGCCCTTCTCCTTCCGGACTCAGGGCGGTGAACAGCCAATTTAAAACCAATAACAATACGGTGAGTTAAAATGTACTAAAAGTCCATATAAATTTAGGCTGAAAATATATCGAATAAAACACTAAAACTCTAAAAATTTAAATAATTTAAAATAATTTAAAATTTACAATATTTAAAATATTTAAAAATATTTAAAAATAGGAGGATCAGGCAAGTCCGGCAAGTTGGAAGAAATGAGTCTTCAACGCCCGACGAAAGGTCCGGAGGTCAGCAATAGTTCTCAGATCTGGAGGGAGATCGTTCCAGAGGGTGGGGGCTACCACAGAGAATGCTCTCCCCCTGGGGGTCGCCAGCCGGCACTGTCTGGCTGACGGCACCCTGAGGAGGCCCTCTCTGTGGGAGCGAACCGGCCGGTGGGAGGCAATAGGTGGCAGAAGGCGGTCCCGTAAGTACCCTGGTCCTAAGCCATGGAGCGCTTTAAAGGTGATTACCAACACCTTGAAACGCACCCGGAAATCAACCGGCAACCAATGCAGCTCACGCAGGAGAGGTGTCACATGGGAGCGCCCTGTCGCTCCCATAATCCCCCGCGCGGCCGCATTCTGTACCAGTTGAAGCCTCCGGATGCATCCCAAGGGGAGCCCCATGTAGAGAGCGTTACAGTAGTCCAAGCGAGACGTGACGAGCGCCTGAGTGACTGTGCGCAGGGAGTCCCGATCTAGAAAGGGGCGCAACTGGCGTATCAGGCGGACCTGATAAAAGGCCCCCCTGGCCACAGCTGTCGTATGATCCTCTAATGACAGCCGTGGATCCAGAGGACGCCCAAGTTGCGCACCCTTTCCGTGGGGGCCAATGGTTCGCCCCCAATAACCAACGATGGAGTCAGTTGGCTATATCGGGACGCCGGCAGCCACAGCCACTCGGTCTTGGAGGGGTTGAGTCGAAGCCTGTTTCTCCCCATCCAGACCCGCACAGCTTCAAGGCACTGGGACATCACTTCCACGGCATCGTTGGGGTGGTCTGGGGTGGAAATGTACAGCTGAGTGTCATCAGCGTACTGATGGAATTCCACCCCAAAACCAAGGATGATCTCACCCAGCGGCTTTACATAAATGTTGAACAGAAGGGGCGAGAGGACCGACCCTTGTGGCACCCCACACACTAGGCGCCTCGGGGTCGACCGCTGCCCCCCTGTCAACACCGATTGCGACCGGTCGGAGAGGTAGGAGGAGAACCACCGCAGAACGGTGCCCCCCACCCCCCACCCCCAATCCCTCCAACCGGCGCAACATGATACCATGGTCGATGGTATCAAAAGCCGCTGAGAGGTCTAACAGCACCAGGATAGAGGAGTACCCCCTACCCCGGGCCCTCCAGAGATCATCCACCAATGCGACCAATGCCATTTCGGTGCTGTAACCAGACCTGAAGCCGGACTGGAGCGGGTCTAAATAGACAGCTTCATCCAGGTACCGGGGGAGCTGCCGCGCCACCACACTCTCAACAACCTTCGCTAGGAAGGGAAGGTTGGAGACAGGACGATAATTTACCAAAACAGCCGGGTCCAGGGAAGGCTTCTTGAGGAGGGGCCTCACCACCGCCTCCTTCAAGGCAGGCAGAAGGACACCCTCACTCAAAGAAGCATTTATAATCTCCTGGAGCCAGCCTCATGTAACCTCCCGGGAGGCCAGCACCAATCAGGAGGGACACGGGTCCAACAAACATGTGGTAGCGTTCAGTCTACCCAGGATCCTGTCCACGTCCTCAGGAGCCACAGGATCGAACTCAGCCCAGATAACACTCTCAAGACTGGGCTTAGTCACCTCGCTCGAACTAACCCAGTCAGAGGCCAGCTCATCCCAAATCTGAGTTATTTTGTCATCCAGATATTGAACAAAATCCTCAGCATGACCCTGCAAGGGATCCTCCCGCGCTCCCAGGTGAAGGAGGGAGCGGGTCACCCTAAACAGGGCGGCTGGGCGATTATCTGATGACGCAATAAGAGCGGTGAAATAGTTAGATTTCGCCGCTTTTATTGCCACTAAGTAAGTCTTAATATGAGCTCTTACTAGTGTTAAGTCGGATTCAGAGCGACTAGCCCTCCAACCGCTCTCTAGGCGTCTTTTCCGGCGCTTCATCTCCCTCAGCTCCTCGGTAAACCAAGGAGATAAGTGAGTTCGGCGCCGGGTCAGAGGCCGCAAAGGCGTGACCCGGTCCAAGGCCCCACCGGCTGCCCTATCCCAGGCACCCACCAGGTCCTCAGCCGAGTCGCGTGTCAGTGTCTCAGGAAATGGCCCAAGCTCCGTCTGGAACCTATCAGGATCCATCAGGCGCCTGGGGCGGAACCACCTAGTTGGTTCCGCCTCCCTGCGATGGGGTGTAACGGTCAGAAAGTCGAGACGAAGGAGCGAGTGGTCAGTCCATGACAAGGGTTCAACACCTATATCCCCGATATCAAGACCACTCAGCCACTGACCAGAGATAAAAACCAAGTCCAGGGTGTGTCCACCAATGTGAGTCGGGCCCTGAATTACCTGGGTCAGGTCCATGGCCGTCATGGAAGCCATGAACTCCCGAGCCATCTCAGATGTCTCGCCGATAGATGGCAGGTTGAAATCCCCCATGACTATAAGCTTGGGGGTATCAACCGCCACCTCGGCTATAACATTGAGAAGCTCGGGCAGGGTCGTTGCCACGTGGCAGGGAGCCAGGTACATGACTAACAGACCCATCTGCCCACTGGGACCCCATCTCACAAAGGCAGACTCACACCCGGCTATCTGAGGTACAGTGGCCTCCCTCGGACCCAGACCTTCCTTAATAATGACCGCTACTCCCCCACTCCTGCCCTGGGCTCTCGGCTGGTGGAATGCAAGGAAACCCGGTGGACACATCTCCACGAGGGGAACTCCCCCCTCGTGGCCCAACCAGGTCTCGGTAATACCGGCCAGGTCCACACCCCCCTCTTCAAGAAGATCACATATGAGGGGGGCCTTGTTTACCACGGACCTCGCATTGCACAACAACAGCCGGAGCCCCAGGTCCTGAGACTCTAAACAACCCGGGGAACAGGAATAGCTCCGGGGACCGGGGCGCGCAATCGCTCGAAGACAGCGAGTGCGCGCCCCCCGCACACGATATGGTCCCCTGCTCTCGCCATATCTGCCCCTCCCACATAACGTAGTTATCACACCACCCTCGTCCGAGGGCTCATTGAGAGCCCTCTTGCCTCCAGAGACTAAACCCCCCGTGGCATCAAAGACTGTCGGGCCTGTCCCTTTCCCCCCCGGGTTTCCCCCCAAACCCACTCCCTCCCCCACCCCAGAACCCCCTAAAACACCCCTTAAAAGATTACTTAAAAAACCCCTCAATACCCTCTTCGTGACATGCCACCTCTCGGGGTCCCAAAACCCGTCATTAAGGTAGGCCCTCGATAGTGTGGAGAGCCAAACCCGCGAGAGGGGGGAATCTCGCAGGGCAAGAAGCGTCGACCTAGGAAGCATCCAGCAGAAGTGGGCCAGAAATAGTGGCATGGCAAAGGTCCATGATCATAGTTCGAATAATGTCCTGAAGCAGGGACCAGATCAGACAGGAGAAAAACGCCACTACCCTCTCACGGTAGCGGCCAAAGAGTCTCTGCATTCTGTCTCAAGGGAGGGAGTGTCCAGACCACCCTCTCATGGTGGTCCAATCAGCAGGCGCGTTGGAAAGTCCAAGGGCCACTCTCTCACCGTGGCCCGGCGAATTCGTCCTGCGATGTGGCACCCCCTCAAGGTGGAAACAGAATCGGCTCCTCCCGTGAGCTGGCCTGTCTTCTAATGGCCAGCCAGCGGACGATGGAATGCTGCACGAAAGATGGTAAAAAGGCCAGGAGTCCAGGCACAGGCAGCTAATGGAGAAGCAAGCTTGATTTAAAGGGCCAGCGGAGGGCAAACTAGCAGAAAGATGGAATGCTGCTAGACAAGGCTAAGGGAAGCCGGAGTCCGAAGCCCAAATTGCTGGTAAATAGGCATGGGGTTGGAGGGCCAGCGGAGGACAGGCGGGATGGGGGGGGGATGCTGAGGGCTTCACCACATCCACCAGCGCCCTCAGACCACCACCAGCTGCCAGCGCCCTCTCACCGCCGTCGCCGCTCGCCACTCGATCTTCCTCGTTCCCTGCGGCGCCGCCATCTTCCGCAGCGCCGCCCAGCACCGCCCAGCTGTTTTTGGGCGGCGGGAACCTCTGGAGGTCTGCTAGGGCCTGCTGGGGCCTGCTGAGGCTTCGCAGCGGCTGCCCTCTCACCGCAGCCGCCGCTAGCCCCTCGCCACCCCTCGCCGCCATTCCATCCAATTTCGCCACTCCGCGCCGCTCCCCCGCCGCGCCGCCATCTCCGCAGCGCCTCTCAACTGTTTGGAGGCCCGGAAACGGCGCAAGCGGTGGGGACCTTTTTATGTTTTGTGTTTTAACTTTTTATGTTTGTTTTAATTTTTCACACTCAAAATCAGCATCCCAATTGTGACAGTAGAATATAGTTAGAAGAATGGAGTCTGGGATAAGATGTCCCTACTTATGAAATGTATAAGTGCCATTCATTCCAAGCTACTTTGAAGCTAATAAACAATAAAGGGAGTAGTGGACCTAAACATAATACTCAAGTTTCTCTAATATTTGCTTTACTGAAGATAATTCATAGATCAAGGGTAGATTTGATTCTTTTTTAGCTGAGAAAAGTGGGATTGTGAAAGGATTTTGCATATTTTCATATACTCATCCATTAGGACCAAAGGAACTCAAGACCATGCCTTTAGCTGTGCCTCTTAATTCAACCTTGCTGTTTCTGTCAGTTCTAAAATTCTGCTGTGGGAGAGACAGTCATCTGTTGTGCTGAAAAGAACAGCAGACGGGAAAATCACATATAACTTTGGAATCAAGGTTCCATGTATTTCTTTTTGAAAAGGATATATCAATCATCCAAGTAGCACATATAGGAGCACAGTCTTCTAAAGAATGCTTCTTCCATTTCCTTGACAGCAGTTTTAGGTTAATTTGGAAATAATTAGCTTGAACGAAACAGCTAAAGAACCACAAGATAATCCTGAATATAGTGTTGCATGTCTTGATTGTCTAGAAATGATTCTAGAGTTAGAACACTGCATAGATTTTATATTGAAATAACACAAATGTGCTTTGAACTCTTCTAAATTTGTAGCTGGATCGATGATCTATCAGGAAGTTAAATCATTGTTGGTCATTCAGTTACATTTCGGACTCTCCAGTGATTTGAAGTATTTTTTTTTTAACCTTAGAAGTTATAGGGACTTCTAGTGATTCAGAAGATCTATAAAAGCTATCCTCAGGATGAACCCTAGAGAAGTTCCTTAATACTTCTGTTCATTTGTTCCATATTATTTCCTTTTCTGTCCAGAAATATTTGAAGAAAAATGTCTATGAAATTTTGCAGTGAGCCTTCCTAGTTACTTACCATGTATTTTTTTTAAATTTCTTGAGGAATCTCACACTGTTTTGATCTTACTGATTGAAATGATCTTAATGATTTAAAAACAAAGTAAATCTTAAAAACAAGGTAAACCTTTAAGTTTACAAGGTAAACTTAAATCTTAATAATTTAAAAACAAGGCAAACTTCTAGCAATTGATTATTAAAGCTCAGATTATAACTTTCAGACTATTCCTGCATCTGACAGTCTCATCTATGAAGGAAGTTTCCTAGAACTAAGAAAACCAAGCTTGGATGACTTCTGTTAGCAAGAGTAGGAAAGGTGGGGATTGGTTAGCTGATTGGGATTTTGTTTCTGTTTTTAATTATACACCATTATATTAACAGGAAAGAAATAACTAACCAAGCTATGTTACTAAGATGCTCTGCTGCTTTTCTGTGGAATGAAATTGATCCCTCTGCCTACTTTTGGAATGAACTGTTTGGGGACTTTTATTGGGCCTGAGTGGCCTTTATTTTCTTCCACTAAAGAAGCATCTTACCACCAGAGATGCCTAAAGTCCATTCTAATTTATATAGAAGGCTTTTAGGGAGTTCATGATTGTTCTGTTACTTCCCATTTGTCAAGAAATAAAAACTAAAATGGTTGCTAGTTCAACATCAAGAAAATGACAAAGGAATTACACAGAAATTGTTCCCACTTTCATATTTCCTTCCAATCTAAAGCACAGAATTTGTTCTCTTATTGGTGATTAAACTAAAGATTTATTGATCAAAGAAGTCAAGTCAAGTAGAAGACTTCCTTCTAGTTCATTGCAGTATGAACTTCCATAGAATCATGAGATCCACACACACACATACAAAACACCTTGAAATTTAAATTTAAATTTAAATTGAGTACAGTATTAGGGTCAGCAAGCTTTCAGTTTGTTTAAAAATAAAGACCTCTTCAAGATCAAGTTCATTCTGGAGTCATTGCACAGATACAGCCATGTAATTTTCATAACAGTAACACTGATGCTTCTTAACATTTCTTCAAGAGTTATACTAGACCGGATTTCGTGTGGCTCCGCAGAAATCCGTAAAGCTGCTAGAACAGCGCAAATCAGCTGTCTAGCAGCTAAAAATTCTCCCCCTGGGAAAAGGGGGAAGAGAAAAGCAGAGGGGCTTGGGTAGAGCTCCCCAAGACCCCTAGGCTTTCTTCTTTTAAACCTGGGGGTTGAAGGGTGAGAGTGCCCTGGAAACCCCTCAGCACTCCAGATTAGGGACGTGCCTGCCTGGCTTGGCAGAACAGGGCATCGCGATCACACCAGCAGCATAGGAATAAAGATCCGAAGAATTTTTCTCAAAGACTGAAGGAAATTTGGATTCTGGATGCTGGCAGAGCGAAATCAGGACAGCGGGATTTGCAAGTATGCAAGTAAAGCTTTAACTCCATATGACAACTCCATATAAAAAAATTTAAATATGGCTGCCATTAAAGAAAGAGCGGGTGAGTCAGCAAACACAAATGGGGACTTTAAAGGATTCACAAGAAACTTTTGATCTCTTTATTTTGGACATTGTGGACATAGTTAAAGACACTATCCAGGAGTGGAAGTTGGAATATTTTAAGGATCTGCTGGCTGGGAAAGAGGAAGAAATCATACAGCCTAATGTGATTATGGAGAACAAAGAAGAGGCAGTCAGAGAAAAAATGGAGTCTAGCATTTTGGAAACAGAAGTTTTGGTGAAGGGTTCCACACAATTAGTTGGAGTGTATCAGAAAGACTCATTATTGCAGACTGCAAAATACTATGACATTTTTTGTTTTTATGGACAGAGTCAATTCCTAGAGAATGAAGTGACTGATTTTACAAGCAGAAAAAGTAGAGATGGGGATTTTAAAGCGAAGGGAATAACTTTGAAAGGGGAATGGACTCTCAAGAGACAGCTGTTGCAATTTCAACTTCAAAATTTCTTGAAAATAAAAGCAGGGGGATGAGCCATGTTTAAGATGAAAGTGTCATCTAAAAAGAAAGACTGGAAGAAATACAGAAAGAAAGGAAGAATGTGCGATGAACTCTTTGAAGGTTATACTTGGTAGATTATGGATGTTTGATATAAATGTTTAACTAAAAAGGGAAGTTTCTTAAGAGTTATTGAGTTATTAAAATGGTTAACTAAAACTCAAGTGATACTTTATTGAAAGCTTTGGGATTTATATAGATTTTCTAGGATTATATTTGATTGATATTTTATTGAGGTTAAAGGTTTATTAAGAAATTTTAAATGTTTAAGGTGACAACAGAATTTCTAAAAGGTTTATATGTATTGAGGGATAAGGTTTAATTAAAACTGGATAGCTTTTTAAAACTTACTACAGTTCTAAAGTGGCTAGCTTGAAAATAAATGGATGGTTTCTTAGTATTAAGAAATTTTATATGCTTAAGGTGAGATATTAGAAGTTTTAAAGGCTATATGTGACGAAATGTTTATGTTTGAGGTTAGTCAGTTCAATGGTTAATAATACTGTCTCAAAGACATGTTTTAAAGAAATTTTCTTTTAAGTTAATGCTATGAGAAAACTTATAAATGAAATGTTGAAGAATGTTAATTAGGGGAGTTAAAGAATGTGGGGGATTTTTTTTGGAATTTATAATAAGGTAGTATATGTTAGCTTAGGCTTGTTAGATGATATGTCCTGTCCTTGCTCTGGGAAGTCAGGTGGGGGGGGGGGAAATTGGGAGAAAGGGGTGTGGGGGGAAAATTTGTTTTATGATTTCTAATAAAATAAAAGACAGGTAGATGGATTAATAGAGAAGTAAGGAATTTGGGGAAAATGTTATAATAAATGAAATGATGATATTAAGACATGATAAATAATTGAGGGTAAGAAGAGGATATAAAAGATGTACTAGATGCTATATTTTGTTGATTGACTATATATTGTTTATATGTTTACTGGTTTGTAGGTTTGTATGTTTGATTATAAAAATAAAAAACTTTTTCCAAAAAAAAAAGAGAGTTATACTACTAGTTCAATTTTCCCACAACCCTGTAATATTTTCTACCACCAATTGTTGGCGGAAATGGACCAACTATGTCAGTGTGTACCAAATCAAAAATGCGTGTTGACAGGCGTGTAGCGCGTTTTGGAGTGGCTGCTGCTTTGGATTTGGCTTTCTTGCAGGCAGCACAATCCAGAAACACCTTACACCCCTTTCGATCCAAACCTTTTGCGAACTCCGGCATTTTTCAAAGAACCCGGAAGCTGGCATGTCCCAATCTTCTATGCCACTTATGAATGCACCTGGAATGCAAAGGTTTACCAGTTAGTGAATTTTCAACATTAACAGTTTTATGAGGAACCTCAGGCTTGCTCTGAGCAACCTGTTTCCCAACTTTCTTTTTGTTGGCTTTAGGAGCCTTTGGAGTAGCAACAGGATCTCTCACCGGGACATCTCTCTCTGAGCCTGTGCTCTCCTCTTTTGGAGTTTGTATATTTGCCTGTGCTTGCGATTTAGATTTTGGTTTTAAGTAATAAACACCACCAATTAACATAGTTTCAGCAACAATATCTCCATCTTTAACTATGTAACTTGCTTTCTCGAGGTGGTGAACCTGGAACTTTAAAACTCTAGACAAGTGAGCCTGACTAAAAGTTGCTGTTGGTATGTAGCAGACATCAGGAATGAATGCATTGAGCTCTTCAACATAAACAGTTCCTTTTCCTTTGACCTGACAAGGATGATTGGAAAAAGAATAAAGTTCACGTAGTTCAGGTTCAGACTCGTGCATCTCTGTGAAAAGTTCTTTTCTGTAAGTAACATGGAAAGCTGCACCACTGTCCAAAGTCCACAAAAGCCGTCTGTCATACTCTGGATGAGGTTGTGGATCATTGGTTAAAGCCAATGTGGCGAGTGGAGCTTACGAATCACGCCTTGGACCACGACAACCTTGTCTACCGCCTCTGCCTCTGCCTCTGGAGTCTGTTCCTCTGGGCTGGTACGTGACGGGAGCTGGAACTCGTTGGGGACAATCTCGGGTTGCATGTCCCACACGGTTGCAGATGTTGCATCTTGGCATCCTTGGAGCATAGGTCCTTCCTCGGAAGGGATGCCTAGCTGGAGCTCTTGATGTGAGTGGTCCTCTCAAATGTGGTGTGGCTAACATCAGTGCCTCCTCTTCAATTAAGAGTCTGCACACATTGTCCACTGTGCGTTGAGCAATAGGCACTTGGTTAATCTTTGTAATGGCATCTTTCCATTCATAGTTCAAAGAGTTAATGATAATGCTGATCATTTGAATATCTTCAATAAGATAGCCCCTTTCTCTCAATTCTTTCCTCATACCTTTCAGTTTGGTCAAATGTTCTCCAATTTGTTCACCAGGTTTCAATTTCGAACCATGGAATTCAGACATGAGCAAACATGAAGACTCAATTGAGACAGGCCTGTAGCAATTTTCCAATTGGACCCAAATTTGTTGGGCTGTTGCATCAGGCAGAAAAGTAACCTGCAGTTCAGTATCCATGGACATCAATAATGTTGTGCAGGCTTTAGTCTCTAAGTCTCTTATTTCAGGCGTCTATGGTTGGGCAGGAGGGTTAAACACCATATGATGTGTGCCTTCTCTGCGTAGCAAAAGTCCAACCTCACTGACCCAGGCCTTGTAATTCTGCCCTGACATCTTTAATTTTGACTCACCAGCCAGTGGAGCAACAGAGTATGCCTGTTGAGGAATAGGCATTTGAGGTGCTGGCTGTGGGAGCAAAGGCACTTGTTGTGCTGGAAGTGGACCAGGAGCTGGCCCTGGTTGTACAGCTGGAGACACATGTGCATGAGTTTGTACCTGTGGCATCTGAGCTGCAATATTAAAATGACCTGCTGGAGATGCAGTCATTTGCCTTTGCTGCATTAAGCGTTGTGTTCCATCTAAAAAGACCCCAGCACCACCAGGGGGTGCTGAAAATTGAGCTTGTGGAGACACTTGTGGCATTGCAGTTTGAAGGCTTGATTCAGTTAGTTTTACTTCTCTATCCACATCATATGAAATCTGAGAAGAGACAACTTTACTAGGCACATGTGACGTGTACACAACTCTCTGTTCTGATTTGCCTGACACAATATCCACCAGGGGGTGTGTCTTTGGCTCTGAGGGAGAAGGAGGCAAGATGGCGTTTTTTGAGATTTCATGAATGCGAGATTCTCTCTTATCTAGCTCAAGCCTAGATAAAGCCATTTTTGCCTCGGAGAGCTCACGTTCAAAAATTTCTATCTGGTCATGATAGTTTCTTATAGCTTGCTCATGAGGAGAGACTTTGAAGGTTTGAGAGGGATAATAAAATGTTTCTCCCTCTGCGTGGGAAGAAAAAGGCTTTGCCGTTTGCGGAAGTTTTGGCTTGGCCCCAAGCATTTCAAAATCAGAAGGCTCTAAGAACACAGTTTGAAAGCATGCATAATTAGAAGGTTGAGTTATTGACCTCAGTCGTAGTACTTCGCCTTCAAAAGCAGCTTTTCTGTTATTTTCCTCCTGAAGCTTCGTTAAGAGCATTTTTTCTGATTCTTCTGCATCTCCCATGGTTTCTTTTTCTTCCAGTTGAGTGGCAGATGCAAGAGGTTGAAATCTGGAAGATCTTTCCATTTCATCCTCATCTGAAGAGGATAAAGTTTTGGGCTTCATTCTGCCCTTTTCCTTCATTTTTCCTTTTTTCTTCTTTCTCGGCATCTTAGAAGTTAATTGTTTAGTGTTCCGCAGTCACTAAATCAACTATCTGTCTAATTAGCCTAGACGGTCATGATCAAAAGTAACAAACCAGGAAGAGCCATAAATCAACCATCCTCTGCTACCATTGTCAGAGCGGCAATCAGCCCCATTACCTTGCGTGGGGTAATTGCCCTCATTTTGAGTTGGATCGTGGCTTTTATCCTGTTGCATACTTTGATAAATAAAACCGAAGAAACATCTTCTAATTAAACTCATATTTATTATAAGAAAATAAAAACATCTCACTATCTAAAACAGATTACATGTTGGCAAAGAATCCCCAGCCTGACCTTAGCTGGCTGGAGAACAAAGGAAAGTTTCTAGAAGAAGTACAGAAGAATGCAATGACATGCGTAGTAGATGCTGTAGTTGCTGATAAGGGATATGACTACGGTGAGTCTGATAGTCCAGAAATATTAGCTCTGCTGGTAAATATAAAAACGCGGTGATAGACTAACTGTCCCAAAGTCACCCAACGACCTTCTAAACTGAAGGTGAATTTGATCCAGGATTTATTTAGTTCTAGTCTAGAATTTTAAATACTAAACCATTGCCTTCTTCCAGGGTATTTTTTTTTTAACTTACCTGTTTAGACTAAAGCCCCAGGCTTTTCTAATGGTGTCTCATCCAAATATTAACTGGCCAATGTTGCTTAACTTCTTGTCATCACCCAAAATCATTGAGGTGCTGCTGTATCTTGACAAACAAAAACATTTCTGGATTGCTTAATAGGAACAAATGTCACTTGAAATGTTAGTAAATGATTAATATAAAATCACTGCTGAATTAAATAGCAGATGTTAAGTTTTCTACATGGAAAAAATATCTCATAATCCTTGTCAAAGTCTTGAGGAAATTATCTATTCTGTGGACAAATGACTTATCCAAATTCTTTACCAGATACTGTATGTGGGCAGAGATAGGACAAATTTCCTTCAATTTCTTCAGAAGAAGGAAAAACCCTCTTAAGAATTTCTCGGATGTACAACTCATCACTACTGAAAATTCTCTGTTTCATCATGATTCTTCTCCTGGGAATGAAGGAATGTAAGAGTGGTCAGGCATACTGCAGATTACCAAGAGACAATTGTTCAATTGTTCTTAAACTCTTTAAGTGCAAGATCACCCATGTGTCTATTAGATTTTTCTTCTCTTCTGAAGGAATTTCTAAAGGAAATTTTCTTCTGTGCCATTGAATGGCAATTGCTGGGAGTGAGGCAAAGCGTTGATTCTAGTGAGATTCCAAAAGAAAAGCTGGAAAGCAGTTTTGACACTGTTAGGTGTCTGGCATTTACTCACAACAGGTAGCCAATAACTCCAGCAACTTCCTAAACAAGGTACTTTTTCTTTCATGTGATGTCCTCTTTCCAACCCCTTGCTCTGCAAGACACCCTGGAGATATCTACCCATGATGATACAGTAAACTCAAGTGAGAATTCTCAGTTGGCTTTAAGTCCTGCTTAGAATGTCTAGCAAACTGAAGAGATCACCAAGAAATAAAGCTATTCAGTCATATCTTTGTGACATGTTCTCTATAATCTTCTTAATCTAATAATAAAAGATTTAAATAATAAGATGTATATTCTGAAAAATAGATAGACATATTTAATTTTGGTAACTCTGCTTATATACATACATACATACATACGTGTGTGTGTGTGTGTGTGTGTGTGTGTGTGTGTGTGTGTTTTCTGAGGTTTTTGCGGGTGTTTGTATGTAGGGTCTTCTCCCGCGTAGAATTGGAAGTATCTTGGCGACGTTTCAATGAAGTCTCATTCGTCATCTTCAGGCTGGTGTTCTCGGCTTCGTGCTTCCAGGAGCAATGTGAGATTGCAGCTGTCTCTTCCTTTTAACTGCTAGTGGGGGTGTGAGTTGATTGGGTGGGAGCTTGGCTGTGTTCTGATTGGGTGGAGGTGTGTTCTGATTGGTAGGGGCTTGGCTGTGCTCTGATTGGCTGGGGGTGTGTTCTGTTTGGGTGGGGGCTTGGTTGTGCTCGGCTTAGTCTGAGTTGCAGGGGAATTTGAGCTGGTCAGCTGCGTTGTTGTGTTTTGGCTTTGTGTTTGTGGCCGTGAGAGCTCTTCATGGTGGGTGTTGGTCTGATTCATGTATGGATTGGAGGGGTTAAAAGTGGCTAATGATGCAGCTGTGGTCTGGCTTCTGGTCCTTGGTCGTGCCTCATTATCAGTGTGCGTTTGAGTCTGCTTTCTGCGTGGATGTGTGGTGGTGACATCCTGTGTGGCTCTTGTGAGTGTGGGTCTGGTGTCATTCATCGTGTTAGGAACTCGTTTGTCAATAAGAGCGGGTTTCCAAATGGCTGGTAGGCTGGAGGTATAGTCTCGTTTGTTCATGCTGTGTGGGCATTTTTCTATCTCGATGGCTTCCAAACCGCAGCTGCATCATTAGCACACCGACACACACACCGACAAACTCCGAAGACTACAAGAATGCCAGAAACAAACCCCTCCACCCTCACAGCCACACATGAAACAAACAGTGCATAACATCTCAGATAGGATCCTCACCAAAGCCGAAACCAATGTCCTTTCCAAAGGATTCAACTTTGCAGTTGCTCCCAAATGCATCCCCACTGAAACCATTATATGCGGAGTTGAAACCAGCCTGACCAAAATCAACCCGACGATGCAAACAGAATCAGACTCGAAATCACCAACATCCTCTGCACCAGCAAGCCACCCAAAAGCAACTTACCCAAAGAGGAACAGACAGCACTACTTAACCTGAAAGAAGACACCAGCATAATAACCCTACCAGCAGACAAGGGCAACGCCACGGTGGTTATGAACACATCTGACTACCAAACCAAATTAACCAACCTACTCCAAGACTCCACATACAAACCCCTAAACACAGACCCCACCACCTACCTGGAAAAAACCACCAGATCCAAAATAAAAGCCTCCCCCATCAGCAAAGAGATCCAGCAAAGAATCATTCCCAGAGAAAAATCATCCAGATGCCCTAAGCTCTATGGTCTCCCCAAGTTACACAAAGAAGGAACCCCACTTAGACCCATAGTCAGCTCCATAGGCTCACCTCTACAAAACCTACCCAAATTTGTCACCAAACAACTACAGCCCTATGCAGAATCCATCACCTCGCACGTAAAAAACTAATTCCAGTTCATAGATATCATAAAGAAACAAAACTTACAGCCCAATGACCTACTCGTGAGCTTCGATGTCATATCCCTCTTTACCCAAGTACCAATCAAAGAAGCCTTGACAGTTATCCAAAACAAATATAAGCCCCCCAAGCACATCCTCGATCTGACCAACCACTGCCTATCCAACACATACTTCATCTATAATGGACAAAAATACAAACAAATAGAAGGAGCACCCATGGGATCACCCCTCTCACCTGTCATTGCCAACCTCTATATGGAGCACTTTGAAACCCAAGCTCTAGAAAAATCCGATCACAAACCGAAACTTTGGCTCAGATACGTAGACGACACCTTCATAATCTGGCCACATGGGAAAGAAAAACTGAACAACTTCCTCACACACCTCAACAGCCTACACCCCAAAATACAGTTCACCATGGAAACAGAAGCGAACAACCAACTTCCCTTCCTGGATGTCTTAGTCTACAGGAAATCCGATGGCTCCCTAGGACACACTATCTACCAGAAGAAAACACACACAAACCACTATCTGCATGCACTCTCACACCACCACCCAGCCCAGATCAACTCTGTAGCGAAAACACTCATCTATAGAACAAAACGCTTAGCTGACGAACAACACCTAAAAACCGAACTACACACTCTCACTAACGTACTAACATCCAATGGATTCCAAAGAAATAAGATTACCAACCTAATCCAAAAAGAAACCCCCACTAAAATTCAAGACAGAGAACAAGAAAACGGCAAAGCCCTCCTCCCATACATAAAAGGCACCACAGACAGAATAAGCAAAATTCTGCAGAAACATAACATCAAGACAGCATTCTGCACAAACCGAAAAATATCCACCATCCTGAGGAACCCCAAAGACAAAATTGAGTTAGAAAATCAAGGAGTATATGAAATCCCATGCACCGCCTGCCCCACCACATACATCGGACAAACCAACAGAAGAATAAGTGCACGCATTGAAGAACATAAAAACTCAGTCAAAAAAGAGGAACCAACTTCTTCCCTGGTCCAACATTTTAAAGCCACAGGACATGAAATTGACTTTAAAAAGACCAGAACTATCGCCAAAATTGAACACTTTAATGACAGAATAATCAGAGAAGCCATCGAGATAGAAAAATGCCCACACAGCATGAACAAACGAGACGATACCTCCTGCCTGCCAGCCATTTGGAAACCCGCCCTTATTGACAAACGAGTCCCTAACACGATGAATGACACCAGACCCACACTCACAAGAGCCACACAGGATGTCACCACCACACATCCATGCAGAAAGCAGACTCAAACCCACACGGATAATGAGGCACGACCAAGGACCAGAAGCCAGACCGCAGCTGCATCATTAGCCACTTTTAACCCCTCCAATCCATATATGAATCAGACCAACACCCTCCATGAAAAGCTCTCAAGACCACAAACACGAAGCCAAACAACAACGCAGCTCACCAGCTCAAATCCCCCTGCAACTCAGACTAAGCCGAGCACAACTAAGCCCCCACCCAAACAGAACACACCCCCAGCCAATCAGAGCACAACCAAGCCCCCATCCAATCAGAGCACAGCCAAGCCCCTAACCAATCAGAACACACCTTCACCCAATCAGAACACAGCCAAGCTCCCACCCAATCAGCTCACACCCCCACTAGCAGTTAAAAGGAAGGGTCAGCTGCAATCTCACATTGCTCCTGGAAGCACGAAGCCGAGAACACCAGTGTGAAGATGACGAATGAGACTTCGTCGAAACGTCGCCAAGATATTTCCAATTCTACGCGGGAGAAGACCCAAATAACCAAAGACCTACATACAAACACCCGCGAAAACCTCAGAAAACACACACACACACACACACACACACACACACACACACACACACAGAGTCAGGTCCAGAAATATTGGGACATCGACACAATTCTAACATCTTAGGCTCTATACACCACCACAATGGAGTTGGAACGAAACAAACACAATGTGCTTTAACTGCAGACTGTCATCTTTAATTTGAGGGCATGTACATCCAACTCGGGTGAACGGTATAGGACTTACAGCAGTTTGCATATGTGCCTCCCACTTATTAAGGGACCAAAGATAATGGGACAGAATAATAATCATAAATCAAACTTTCCCTTCTTAATACTTGGTTGCAAATCCTTTGCAGTCAATCACAGCTTGAAGTCTGGAATGCATAGACATCACCAGATGCTGGTTTCATCCCTGGTGATGCTCTGCCAGGCCTCTACTGCAACTGTCTTCAGTTCCTGCTTGTTCTTGGGGCATATTCCGTTCAGCTTTGTCTTCAGCAAGTTAAATGCATGCTCAATGGGATTCGTCAGGTGACTGACTTGGCCATTGCCTAACATTCCATTTCTGTCCCTTCAAAAACTCTTTGGTTGCTTTTGCAGTATGCTTTGGGTCATTGTCCATCTGTACTGTGAAGCGCCGTCCAATGAGTTCTGCAGCATTTGGCTGAATGGGAGCAGATAATATTGCCCAAAACACTTCAGAATTCATCCTGCTGCTTTTGTCAGCAGTCACATCATCAATAAATACAAGAGAACCAGTTCCATTGGCAGCCATACATGCCCACGCTATGATACTACCACCACCATGCTTCACTGATGGGGTGGTATGCTTAGGATCATGAGCAGTTCCTTTCCTTCTCCATACTCTTCTGTTCCCATCACTCTGGTACAAGTTGATCTTGGTCTCATCTGTCCATAGGATTTCATTCCAGAACTGTGAAGGCTTTGTTAGATGTTGTTTGGCAAACTCTAATCTGGCCTTCCTGTTTTTGAGGCTCACCAATGGTTTACATCTTGTGTTGACCCCTCTGTATTCACTCTGATGAAGTCTTCTCTTGATTGTTGACTTTGACACACATACACCTACCCCCTGGAGAGTGTTCTTGATCTGGCCAACTGTTGTGAAGGTATTTTCTTCACCAGGGAAAGAATTCCTCGGTCATCCACCACAGTTGTTTTCTGTGATCTCCTCGGTCTTTTGGTGTTGCTGAGCTCACCGGTGCGTTCCTTCTTTTTGAGAATGTTCCAAACAGTTGTTTTGGCCATGCCTAATGTTCTTGCTAGCTCTCTGATGGGTTTGTCTTGTTTCTTCAGCCTAATGATGGCTTGCTTCACTGAAAGTCTTTGGATCTCATCTTGAGAGTTGACAGCAAAGATTCCAAATGCAAATAGCACACTTGAAATGAACTCTGGGCCTTTTATCTGCACATTGAAATTGGGGTAATGAGAGAATATCATACACCTGGCCATGGAATAGCTGAGAAGCCAATTGTCCCATTATTTTTGGTCCCTTAACAAGTTGGAGGCACATATGCAAACTGCTGTAAGTCCTACACTGTTCACCTGAGTTGGACGTACATATCCTCAAATTAAAGCTGACAGTCTGCAGTTAAAGCACATTGTGTTTGCTTCATTCCAATTCCATTGTGGTGGTGTATACAGCCAAAGACGTTAGAATTGTGTTGATGTCTCAATATTTCTGGACCTGACTGTATATACATATACATATACATATACATATACATATACATATACATATACATATACATATACATATATATACACCATACACACACGCACACACACACACACAAACACAATTACCAAAATTATTTTCATAGTGATATTTATTTCGATTGGAACAACTGAAAATATTTTCAGTTTACTCTCTCAGCCAGCTCTCTACTTATACCATTCAACATTATAAATCATGTATTTAAGAGAAATATATAAAAGCAGTAGGCAGGAAAGAAAGATTGTATCTGTAAAGCTGATATAATTATAATGCTATGTACTCATAATAAATTAAAATTCAGAATATATATAACTATAAAGCAAGAAAATAATAATCTGTAATTCTCCACTAGGCGACATGGACTGCTATTCATAAACAGATTGTAATGTACTTCAGTTTCATTAATATGTTCAAGAAAAATGCAGTTGGTGAATTATTCTCTGCCATTAATCCCAAAGCAATCCATTGCCTCTGGAATCATTTTCAGTACATTTCTCCAGTACAATGTACTGATTAAATATGCAAAGTCCTTAATGAAACATGAAAAAATATAGTCCTGTCATCAATGAGTATGCATACCTGTTTCCATACAACTCTTTTCTATTGGTTTATAAGATGCATTTAAAGGAGTATATTAGAAAGCTTTCAGGTTTATTTCACAACTTTTAGAGAAAGTGGCTAAACTGTGCAATCAGAGGGTCCCAGAAACAGCAACAAAAGTTCTGTGTTGAATATAGTGAGACTCATTAGGAACAAAGCAGGTGACAAGCTTGTAGCAGATGTCTGAAGAAAACTCCAGAGAAGGACACATCGAAATAATGTGTTAAGACAAGGTGTGGGCTGAGGACATTTTTCTTTATGTCCTTCTATATTTGTCTCTACAGATTTCAAAGAAACCACAGTTATAAGGGTGGCAAAGAATGCTATGAAAATATTAGTGGCCACTAAAAATGGAAGTTGGCCAATATGTGGTAACTGGCCTTGGTGCTTCCAATTCCTGGTCTCTTCGAACTTTCAGAAAAAGGCTGGGGCATGCCCAGAAGCAAATTCCTCTTCCAATCCCCCCTCAATGTAAAATGCCCTCAGGGCTTATTGGATGGATAATCATGAACTAAATAATAAAAAAGGAAATAAATAATAAATAACCATGAAATACTCTAGTCTAGAAAAGTGAATAATATTTGGAGAATATATAGTCAGGTAAGCAGCACCATTTTTGGGATCAGCTCTTTTCCACATGACAAGTGTAGAAGTTTTGCATTTGCAGCCTATATTTCCAGACTAGGAAAATATGGACGAAAATATAAATCTATCTGCTTACATTTGGAGATTTGGCAGAATGAGCCCATATACATAATATGACATGATGCAAGCAGAGGCTATTGTTAGCCAGGTAGGAATAAAATGTAATTAGTTGTTTCATAAACTGGTCAATGATACAGTTCTATTAATTCTGAAGTGGTAAGAAAAATCAGACAACTATAACTACAGTTCGTTGAAAAATTAGAAACTGGGAGAATAATAGGATTCTTCCATTTACCAGCTGGAATGAAACAAGCAATGTATGTGATTATAGGCTCTGTATGTAGCTACCATTTGATAGATGGTAGCTATATGCTACCATCTATCAAATTTATTCACTCATTTCCTATTACACACGTTTCTCTCTTTTTCTCTTTGACATTTTTTATTTCTGCTAGACTCTGTGTGAAATCATACGCTAAATAATTTTCCATAAGGATTAGCATTTGCCATTATTTTCCCCAGATAGATGCACAATTCTACCTAACAAAAAACTAAAATGCCCCCTCCCCCAACATTATGAATTATCTGACTCCCAACTGTTAAAAATCTAATTAAGGCAGCTCTTCTTGCCCTTTGCATAAACAGCACACAAATATCACTACACTTTCTTCTTTTTTTCTTTTCTTTCTTTTCTTTTCTTTTCTTTTTCTTTTTTCTTTTTTCTTTTTTCTTTTTTCTTTTTTCTTTTTTTTTGCTTGTAGACTACAATTCTATTATTTTGGCTCAAAAATCATTCTCATGGCAGTTCAGTGCAGTTTGTGAGTAGTGAGCACAGGGATTCCAACCTTCTTATCCAAAACCTCTATGATGAAAGTAGCCATCTCATTTATTGTACAGCTCTGTCCCTACTGAATAGGATCATTAACTCTGGCTTCAAAAGAAGGAAATAGCAAATATTTACAATGTGATCATCAATTGCATCTTTTCTTCAAAAAGGTCTTTGTTTGCTTGCTTGCTTCACTTTATGCAGGCAAAGAGATATAGAAAACCTTCCAGAATTCCAGGAGACAATGTAAACTGAGTGACAAGCTATTTCTTATAATCTTTGCAGGAGAAACAGAGAGAATTACATTGTTCTCCTGAGATCACACCTGATCACATCTCATTTTTGCAGAAACCCTAATGTTACTGCTTTGTAGCATAACACCAAATAATAGCACACAGGTATCTGGATCAATGAATGTGGGGGAAAAAAGTGACAAGAAAATTCAAGTTTCACATACGCTACTCTCATCACGTAACAAAAGGGCATTTTAAATTCTAGCTGTCAAAAGCTGGCGGCAAAGCTCAAATGAAGCCTGTGGTCCCATTCACACAACTTCATCAGCTACTTCAATACTGAGATGAATTCAAAGATCAAACTCAGTCCACAGTGGGGCAGGAAAGGGTGAGTTTTGGCCAAAGCCTGGGTTTAGTTTGAGTTAAATATCCAGTTAATTGTGCTGTGTATCCGATCAAGACTCCCAAGAAAAAGTTGAAGACATAGAAAGATTTAGAAACCTTCCCCATGATGTAATTCACAATCAGGACCTGGAAACCAAGAACACAATCCAAATCCATAGGCAGCCTATATTACCAGGCCAAACTCTTAGCTTTCAGCCTACATAAGGAATATGTTTTGATCTAGTCAATGTAATAAGGTGCTACCAGGATCATCAATAAGGAAATATAGCTAAGTTATGTTTGTTATTGTCACACCTTTCCCAGCTTGGATTTCTAAGAAAGAAAGACCCTCAACTTCATTTGTGCCAAGACAGTGGTGGGTTCGGACCAGTTCTATAGAACTGGTAGTAAAACCAGCGGGAGGCTCCACCAACTGACCCTGACATCATCAGAAGCGATCTGTGTATGCACAGAAGAAAGGCACGAGCAAAGCGAGCATGTGCATGCGATCCCATTGCGAACTGGTAGTAAAGGTAAGTAGAACCCACCATTGTGCCAAGCGTATACTTTTACTAAAAGCCAAATAGTTACAATACAGTACAGCAAAGTCAGAACAAAAAAAACCAAACAAACCTGTGAAGTATTTTTCCTAGTTAACTTTCTCCTCCCCATTCCACTCCCCCCCCCACTCTGTTATCTCCCTATTGTCCAATTATATTCAAAAGACTTGTTTTGGTAACAGTCCCTGCATCGGCAGACAAGATGGTGAACCATTACATTCCACTGCCAGGCATCTGGCCTCAGGATGCTGAACCAATGTCTTGGGAAACCACATTAAGTAGTTTCTGTTTTCCCCTCCCAGCAACTCCCTCCTCCTGCTATGGCAGGCTGGCATCTAGCAAAGCGAGGCTGAAGTGCAGGATGGCAGTTGTGACAGTTGTGCAATCAGGACCTGGAGATTTGGCACAGGTGCTCCAAGTGATGAGCTGCTGAACACTTTTTACATGACAGTTTAGAATCTTTAGTCCTTATAGGATGGTCGGTAGGTTTTCCTGAACAAGAAGGACTATTATCATGCTTCTTACTCAAATAAACCAACAAGAATTTCCTGAATTCTGTGTTTCTTTACAAATAAGCTTTAAAAATGTAATATATCTTATTTAAAATAACAATACAATTTTCCCTTCTCAAGTCTGTGTCTCCCAAGTCATGCTTCTTTTCTTTCTTAATTCTTCTTTGCTGTATAACATTGTTCCTTTCATATTCAGTATTATGAATTAATCAAGTTGATAGATGAAGGACCGTGCAAATCTCTTGATGTGGACAAGGTAGAAAAAGAAAAAAGTTATTACAGCCATTAAAGATGAGAATTATATGTAATTCTGAATATACAATTGACTATTTTTAAAATGTGTACTCTTACCTATATTATAATCTCAAAAAACTACCTGATAGAGTTATAAACATCCTTGCCCCAGAGGTGAAGAAGCCAAAAGACTGGCCCCAGTCTTTTGGCTTTCCACAAAGGGGTTAAAACTTAGCTCTGCAACCTTGCATTGGGGGAACAGGAGACCACACATTGATGAGGATGGCTAGCCCTTGAGAGCTGCCCTCACTTGTAATACTCCAACATTAAATGGCCATCATAGGATTTTTGATGTTTAATTATTCTATAAATTTATTTTTTTAATTTGAATTAAATTTTAATTCAATTCAATTTTAATGTTCATTTTATATATATTTTATATATTATATTATATTATATTATATTATATTATATTATATTATATTGCATTGCATTGCATTGCATTGCATTGCATTGCATTGCATTGCATTGCATTGCATTGCATTGCATTGCTACGCGATGCTATGCTATACTAATTATTATATTATTATATTATATTATATTATATTATATTATATTATATTATATTATATTATATTATATTATATTATATTATATTATATTATATTATATTATATTATATTATATTATATTATATTAATGTAGATTGCCCAAAGCTGCTCTTTGAGGGAGATGGGTGGTTTAGAAATATGAAAAACAAACAAACAAACAAACAAACAAATAGGTAAATAAATTTTATTGATAAAATTATTGTGTCATTAATTGCTACTTTGTTAATAAGATTAAAAAAAATAATTCTGGACATTTGATGGGTTTCTTGTGGCAAGTGCTCATGCTCCATTTCCATGAACGGTGGGCTCACACAAATGAAGCTGGGTGCATGTGCTTGCCCACTACTCATGCAGAAGTATCCCCCCTCCAGTCCACAGAGTCAGAAAGTTTGGGGAACTCTGTTCTATAGCATAAGAGACAGGCAAAGATGGAAAATAACTGCTGAGTGCAGCAAACTTAACTAGCACTAATGTTCTTAAATCTGTATGATTGTTTAAGGAATGGCAACAATCAGATGGTTTAATAATAAGGGAAAGCCTCCAAAAATTTGGTGCCATATCAATAGCTCACTGTCATGAATCTTCTCTTTCAATAACCATTTTTGCTTGATTATTTACCAATTAAAAATAAAACAGTTTTCTGTTATCTTGAATTATAACCTTATGTATAATTTCTAGTACAAAATTTGGAATGGCTGTACTCAATATAAATTGTCCATCCTGGACCCTCTGAAATATTAACATGAACACCTGGACTATTCTTTGTTCAAAATAGACTAGATTATACATTCCTATCACTACTACATCAATTTGAATAATGCAGTCTATTATTTCTGAAAAATCTGATCTTTTTTCCTAATGCTAAATTGATGTTATGAGCTAACCCAGAATCTAAAGCTGAATTTAAAAAGCATTGTGTTATATGGATGTTGGGCATTATTTTTATGGATGTTGGGCTTTTTATGGTGGTCTAAGCAGTCTAATTAGTGAATTATAATACGGTGTTTGTATGTTAAAGAACAAATATTAATTTACCTTTTCTCAGCTACTGGCAATATTTACAGATATAACATTGGTAAGACATGTATTTTTCAATATAGATGTTTAAGAACCAATATTATTTACCGTAATTGAGCAAGTTAGGAAAAGTTTCTTACAGTTGTAGGAATCCATAAGGATGATTATAATGAAATGCATTAAACATCCATTCATTATACAAGCACATTGATACTTTTATGTAAAACCTAAATACCTACATATATGCATGCATTATATTTTTTTTCTTTTTGGTTTGATCTATTTAAGCTAAATAATTAAAGATAGAGATAGACAGCTTTATTTAATATGTAGATTAAAGATTTAGATTAGCAAGAAAGATAGAATATTAAAGATACAAGCATCTTGGAAAATTGCTTATAAAGTCTCTATTGGGTGTGTAAAGGTGAAGATCAACATTTTATATTGTGTCTGAAAAGAAATGGCAACCCCCAGCACAGATCTTTTGATATGGGCCTAATACAATCCCAGTGTAATGTACACATTAGGAACCTGAGCAAATGTTTTTGAAATCTGAAGTTTCCAGTTACCCCTCAGATTACTCCATTAGGTAACAAAATGCAGAACAACTTCTTCAATGTTTATTTACTTCTGAAGCTTTCAGCTTGCATATTTTGCAAAGAATGTCTGTTAGTGAATATAATAATGCTGCAGAAGCATAGTCTCAATTAATATGGGGTATTAGACATATTTCTAAACACAATATGATTATAAGCTTCTGACATGACCTAGTAGTTGCTGAGTAGACAGCACCACCTGTTGAAAAATGCTCATGAACTGTAACTGTAAGCTAAATTACTTTGAGAGAATCAAATCCATTGGGTTAAATTTTGGGTGCTCAAAAGACATTAAAGTTAGAATGCACCTTATGTATTCCTAATTTTATAACTGTTATTAAGGAATACCATTTCTAGAATAATTGAAGTAAGTGGTGACCTTATTTTCTCCCCTTTTCAAAATGAGAAAATAATTTCTTGGAACTGTCAACATAGCACAACTTACTGAGGAAGCTGTTTTACTTAGTAATTAAAAGAAAAGAAAAGAAGAAGAGCCTGGATAGCTCAACAGATTAAAAAACCTGTTATTAACATTCAGCTGTCTGCAATTATTGCAAGTTCGAATCTCACCAGGCTCAAGGTTGACTCAACCTTCCATCCTTTCTAAGGTAGGTAAATTGAGGACTCAGTTTGTGGGGGCAATAAGCTGACTTTGTATAAAATATACAAAAGTATGAAAGCTATTGCTTAACGCTTTGTAAGCCACCCTGAATCTCCGGAGAAGGGCGGCATATAAATCTAATTTTAAAAAAAGAAAAGAATACTGCAGTAAGGGTTTTTTTTTTTTTTTTTTTTTTGTAAATAATAAATATAATTTTGCGGGACCGCCTTCTGCCGCCAATAGCCTTCCACCGGCCAGTACGCTTACACAGAGACCGGGTGCCTTTGGCCAGACAGTGTCGGCTGGTGACCCCCAGAGGGAGAGCCTTCTCTGTGGCGGTGCCCGCCCTCTGGAATGACCTACTCCCGGAGATACGCATACGATATCAGACCTCCGGACCTTTCGTCGGGCCCTTAAAACCCATTTGTTCCATCTAGCTGGGCTGGCTTGATCCCATCCTCTGTTTTAAATTGAAATTGATTTTAAATTGGACTGTTTTAATTGTCGGCCGAAAATATTTAATAATTTTTAATTGGTTTTAATTTTTGTATACCATGTTTTTATTCTGGCTGTTCACCGCCCTGAGTCCGCAAGGAGAAGGGCGGTTTATAAATTGAAACAAATAAATAAATAAATTTACAAAATAAGAAGAAAATAATTTCCATGTATGACTTTCATGAAAATCCTTGTCTACTTTTAATTGGCACTCACTCTTTTATAAGGAGCAAAAAATCCCCAAATAATCTGATTTCAGAAAGAACCGAAACATTTTGAATTTATCCTGCCTTTATAAAACCATTTTGAATGGTAATATCTTCTGTTTTACAGCTATAAGCACCAGATGATATTTTTGTTCATAGTGATTTCAGATAAAACTCAAGAGAAAAACAAGTTATCCTCCAATGAATGATGCTTAAAACTCCTGAAGTTTTTATAGTATGAAATTAAAGACAACAATAGACTGGCCTTGTTCTCCTTGGCTGCTCAGGTTCATCATTTTGCTTTCATTGCTTTAGATAACAGCAACCTTTGAGAACACAGATCAAAAACAGACAAAAGAAAGCAAACAATATTTAAAAGCAACAATGTATGGATATCATACAGGCAGCACTTAGAAAAGATTCTTCTACAAGATCGTCATGGTTTAATGATTAGCCATAAGGTGAACTGGTGGAAAACTTTTCATATAAATCTTTCAATAGAAGAGAATATGTGTAGGTCAGGGCTGAATTGTGGGGTTCTAAGTGTTCAAGTTAGGTTGTTTGCTTTCAGACGTTTCATTACCCAGTTCAGTAATATCATCAATGTGAGTACAGTGTGAGTTAGTTAATGAAATGTCTGAAACCAAACAACCAAGCTCAGAGATCAGCAAAAAACCTCTAATATAAAGGCTTGTAATGTTTACTTATGAAAAGTCATAAATATTTTCACACATACAGGTTCCACTAAATTCAACAGATCTTGTATTTCAGTTTAGTGTTATATGAGTATTCTTTTTATTTAGATAAATTCAAAACATCATAGCAGCAAAAATGGATCCGTACTACTGTTCTCAACAAATTTTGTGGAGGATGGTAAATTATACAGAGGCAAACAGAAGAATTCAGGTCAGCTCGTGAGAGTTTGCATTAATTACCACCTCACTGCCATTTTAACATAGTGATGATCTCTTTCCCATTTTTCTAGAATTCAAATGTTGTCTAATAACCAATGTAATAGTATGTAAATGTATCAGCAAGCTGTCCCACAGAAAACTGCTTGCTGGTATGTGTTAATGAGAAAGGAGGTTGCCTAGCAAAGCTCTCTTTTCTATTCCATTTATTTATCAAGAAGATAAAAATCAGTTCTATTTTTCTTCCCAGTTCTATCACAAACAGATTCTAAATGTTATATCTTTTCATTAAACATGTGCTGTTGCCATGACCTATGCCTGGGTACTCTAGTTAGGGTATCTAACCATTTTTCTTTGCCTATCTATGGTTTTCATGATTAATAAGTACCATATTTTTCAGAGTGTAACACGCACCAACCTTTTTTGGTGAGGAAAAGAAGAAAAAGAAATCTCCCTCTGCCTCTGAGCAATTTTGCCTGGTTGCAGCAAACAGCAAACAGCCTACTTTACTTTCATTTTTGTTTTCAGCATAGTTTGATTAGCACAAGGAAAAAAAATCTGCTCCAGGAATTTACCTCTATGCAGCAAGCAGCAGAGCCCTGCATAAAACAGCTGAGAGCAAATCAGCTGAGAGTCAGGAGGCCAATCCAATCAACTTGTGCTAATTAGGTTGTGCTGAAGCTGAAAGGAGCTATTTTTTCTTGCTGTTTGCTGGCAAGGAGGTAACTGCTGCAAGGCAGAGGCAAAGGGTGGGGGCCAGTAGGTAGGTGGGGCTACATTTAGTGTATAAGAGGCACCTAAATTTTCACCCCCTTTTAGGGGGAGAAAGGTGCATCTTATACTCTGAAAAATATGGTAAATGGTAAAGCACTCTATATGTGTGTGTTTGAATACAAAGGACGTATAAATCCTTTTGCTAAGCCAATTTGGGCATCATGATGTCCATTATCACAATATGTGACACATGCTTCTCAGCCTCCTTGCCCTACTTATTTTTTTCCCCAAAAAATAAAAAGCTTCAGGCAAAACTAAAATTGGATTCTGATAACCTGCAAACCAGCAAACAGCTTCTTACATCATTTTTATTTATAAGATTGCATTGGAGGTTTATGTAGGCCCCATAGATAAAAATTGGTAGCTCACTTTTACACCTTTGTTGGACTGGTTCATCTGCCTACAGGAAAAAAAAATACTACACCTGGAAAATATGAAAAAGTTTGGATTAAACAGATGATGTAGTATTTAATATAATCATCCGTTTAATATATTTTCAGAATCCAAATTTTCCCACTCTTCTAAGATGAATATACACTTTTAGATTAACAAATGCCCACATAATTTCCCCACCATCTAGTTAGAGGTGAAGAAGCTTCCATATGACACGTTTAGTTAAATCATTTAAATCCACTTAAAATCCACATTTAATCCACTTAAAATAAAAAGAGGCTATGTGGATTACACATTCCCAGCAGGTGATAAATTCATTTTGCCCTAGCTCTTGTTTCTTAACCTAAATTGTTCTTATCAGCTCCTTTCTCTCTCTCTTTGTCAACATTCATGTATAAAAAATCAGGTATGAAATGAATCTTGGAATAATGCTATAATAACTATAGCGTGGACATAATGATATATGTCGTATGGTGATCTGGAAATTTTCTTGAACCAGTATAGACAAGCAGCCACATCCATAAATATTGTCTCAAATGTGCTTTTTCAAGAAGCAACTGAACTTTCTTGTTTTTCTTTAAGATGATTCACTTCTCATCCATGAAGCTTCTTCAGCTATGATTGGATGGTCGGTAATAGGATTTATACTCCTTTCAGATAGCTTGTCATTTGTATTGTTTTAGAGAGTCATTGAGGACACTTGAAGATTTTTCTGTGTCCTCAGGGTCACTTGAAAAGTACAAATGGGTGTAGAACCTTCTTGGAACTGCCGAAAGGTTTCCCCACCATCCAGCTAGAGCTGAAGAAACTTTTTAGATGAGAAGCGAAATTTCTTCAAAGAAATATGAGAAAGTCCAGTTGCCTCTTGAAAATGCTCCTTCATGACAACCATGAGCTGAATGACTGAGAATATTGCAAAAAATAATTAATTTATAGAGTTAACTGACACAAATTTTGAATGGAATTGAGTCATTGGGATGGCTGCCATCACCTCTCACACCATTACAAAAAAACTAGATAAAGTTCACAATGTATAAATCTGTTCATGAACAACAAAAAATATCTCAAAATCTGCCTTGATTTTTTTTTCAAGTTTTCTTCCACTAAAAAAGACATTCCTGTTTTTCTACATTTATTTTCACAAAGCTAAGAATTTCTTTATATTTTTTCTGTATTGTTTTGTTAACTAATTATACTCTGCAAGGAGGCAGAAAATCTTTCTTCTAAAGTTGTCCTTTTTTGCTTAACTTCTTTCAATTATCTTGAAGGCACTGGTCTCAGATTGCCAGCCTGAAAACAGACTAGCTTTAGGTGATCCTTCGTAATGGTTTTACCTGAGATAGGACTCTATATCTAGCTTATGAATTTTCACAGTGTCTGGAAGACTTTTGAGACTTTTTTCCCCTGATCCAAGTGAGTGATTCTGATAGGCCCACTGCTGCTGACCAGCTATAAAAATCTAGAAACTCTTTGCAAGTGGTCAAATGTTTCTATTTTTAATGTAAGAGCTTTCATTAATGAGATATGATGAAACCGGTACTTCACGATTGTGTTATCATTTCCTTCAGCTTCATTGAAGCCAAAATATGTCAAAAGGGAGTTCAGCAAGAAACAGAATAGAACAAAATGTGGGCAAACTAAATTTCAGAATTATCAGAAACAAAGATACTTTGTCTGAATCATATGCTGATATTCAGCTACTACACATTCTTTTTTTCACATTACTATATGGGTACAATTTTCTTCTCAAGAATTTAGTTTCAAATGACCCAGGCAACCTTTATTCTGACTGATGCAGCAAATTTGCTTTAGGCATTTCTAACCTATCAACATCTTATAAACACTCAGAACATCAGCTACTATGTTCTAAAGGGGAAAAAAAACACTCAAAAAGTTTGTATAGTTGCATATTCAGTTTTTTCTCCAGGTCTTATTTCACTTACAGCAAGCCACAGTAAGTATCATTCTGATCAAGAAAGTTATATTCCTAATACAGAATTCAACATTTTGTAAAAACATTAACAGACTTTGTTTTATACTGTATCATTGTTGTATTGTTACAAACTTCAGAATGACCCTAGCACTATACATTATAGAAACATAAATACCGTGTTGTTTTAAAAACATCATGAATAAACTTAAATCTGCAATAATTATAAGTGCGGTGATAAACATTCACAAACTATAGACCAAAGCTTACAGAAACTTTGTACAGCCCACCTGTACAGAAGGTGAGTACAGCCTATCTGTTCCTAATTGGCCTGCTGATGGGGTTGCATAATATATCATGAAAGATCCTTGATGATCCCTGAGGTTGATTGTTTTCTTGCAAATGTTTTATTACCCAAACTAGGTAACATCATCAGTGCTAGTAGGGAGCGGGATTTGCTCTCAGTTTATATTCTAGTGGTTGATGGGAGTGGTTTTGGTGATTTTTTGTTTGGGCTGTTTACTGTTAACTTGTTTGGCACGTCCTTGATTGGGTATTGTTTACTTCTTGATTGTTGGTCTGATGTTAATTTTGATGTTAATCTATACTCATCTGGAAGTTGGTTGCTGTTGAGGAGGTGTTTTGGTCTTTTCGTTCCCCTTTGTCTTGCTGATTGTCTCTTTCACACTGTAGATGCTGTTTATATCTAAGTCCATGGCTAATTTGTCAGACTTCCAGAAATTGTGTAGTGTTTTTGGACTTGGCTTGTCTAATATGGTTTCTATTAAAATAGCCTTCAGTGGAACATATTCACAAACACCAACTAGCAATTAAAGGAAATGATGGAAACTCTTTAATCTGACTCTCTCAGATATTGCCTTTGCTTGTTCTAGAAGCTACAGAGATTTTTCTATGGTAAACTCATAGCAGGTGTAATGGCAAAAAACTTTCCATCTGCAAGATGCCTTTTCTCTTTCTTCTACATTTAAAGTTATCTTGCAAGTTGTGAAGGTAACAAGATAATAAATTGGGGGATTTCCCAAGAAGGCATTTTTCTGAATACTTTTACCCATGGTTGATGATCCTGAGGCAGGAAAAGGGGAGATACATATGAAGTAAAGCTTAGAGATACAACAAAGAGATAATTGAACCTGACGTAGATGGAGCAAAATAAAACTACTGGAAACAGGGAAATTACCAGTCTAGAAATTCTGCATGACTATATATATTTTAAAAAGACCAACTTTGTTTCTGTTTCAGATAAGTCAGCCTGGATATAGGGAAAATGATCCAGTCCTTGAAAAATCAACAACATTTTGGAAATGCTGAGATTCGAAACTTATTCTGAACTGGGGAAAAAACTTTTGAAAGTCACCACAGAAAAGATCACTTAAGCTCCAAAAGTACAAATGATTTATTTTTTCAATCTGGGATTCAGTCTTATGTTGCATGCATTGTATAAATTTCATTATACAATGCATGCAATATACATTTTATAATGCATGTTGCATTATACATTATACAACATGTATAATGTATGCAATGCAACATACATTAAACAGTTGGTAATGAGGTTAGTAGAGTTACATTGTAGCAAGAAACTGAACATTATTATAGTTCAATATGTGTGTTGATGTACATTTTCCTCCCATGCCTGGAAAAGGTAATAGTCTTAAAGGCAAAATCAGACCTTTAGTTTTCAAGTAGCATGGCTCAAATTTCAATAAACTGTGACTTTAGACCTGTTTTGGAGATCAGAAAGCTACTGAAGGAAATGTACTAAAAGTGAATGCTAAGAATAATTTGTATTATGGAGTATATGTCTATGGAGATTCCCGGTCCTCCAGGTCATGGTTTTCCCAAAGGTGCTTTTTCAACGAGTTATATGCAGTACAATGCAGCGAGCCATGTACAGATTTATACATTGTGGAAACAAAACAATCACTGCATAAACACATGGCACAACATAGGAGAACAAACCCATCAGGATTAGATTAACATTTTAAATCTGCATTTAAAAGACAAAGGCTACTCTTTTGACGAGAGCAAAGTCCACATTTTGAACAGAGAGGACTGCTAGTTTGAAAAAAAGGTCAAAGAGATCATTTATGTTAAAATTGAACAGCTATCTCTCAACAGAGGGGGAGGGATATGACACCATCTATCTCCAGTCTATAACACAGTCCTTTCAACAGTTCCAAGAAGGCTCAACACCCATCTCCACCATTCAGGTGACCTCCAGGTGGCCTTAATGACTTGTTAAAAGAATGCAAATGACCAGCTGTCTGCAAGGAGTATAAATCCTTCCATTCCCCACCATCCAGTCAGAGCTGAAGATGTTTCTTGGATGAGAAGTGAAATGTCTTTGAAGAGGGAGAAAAAAAGTCCAGTTGCCTCTTGAAAAGCATCTTTGGGACATTATGGGATATAATTGCAAAAGGGATTCCTCTATAACTTTCTTAGAGTTCAAAGACACTCTTTAGCACAACACAAGTTCACACAACTCTTCCCTCACCACACTATTCACAAACACAAACATAGGGTTATATTATATTCTAGTAAAAAGTGTGATTTAACATTTGATTTAAACATGACAGATTTTTCTGTATTTGCAAAAAAATGTATTTCTTCAACTATGTTGTACAAAACAGTAAGAAAAGACTCCTACAAGATATCATAAAGTATACATTTAATAAAAATTATATGAATTAAATACAAGCTTACACTGCCAGTTTTCTAACAGGCTTAATTTTATTCCACATTCTTCAACCAAACTCTGGTGTCTCCTTCGTTCTGTCATGCATTCAGGAAAGTTCAAAATAAGCAAAAATAATTCCACAATTTAAATTTGACATTCTACTACTTAAGACTTTGGGGTCTTTAGTAAATCATGTTGAATAACCACTGAAAAAATACAGTAATTTTTCCCTTGCTTAAAGAAGGAGTATTATGTTTTTTGTTCCATGTTCCTATTAATGTCCAACTATGCTTTTAATTGTGATTCTAAGTCTGAGGGGTTTTAGAAATATTTTATTGAATCTTGTTCTTATTATCAATTTTAAATTAATTTCAATTTATAATTTGTTCTATAAAATAAGATACAATTTTAAAAAATAAAATACAGCAAAAAAAATCAGCAACTAGCAGCTGATTGTTAGATTGTTACTTGATGGTTTAATGAAAGAAGAAATCGTTTAGTTAAATAGCATAATTTCATTTGTGAACTATATAACCTATTTTCTTCTTGTTCTATGCATTATTGTTATTATCACATTTTTTAAAGAAGCCATGTTAATTATTTGCATGCAGTTTTATGTGTAAACTTCCTTAAATGTTTGCACCATCTTGACTACAAGAATAAAATGACACATTTGCTGCCCTACTCCTAAATAAATTTGGGATTGTTTATTATTTAGTTGTACAATAATAAAACGATAAAGAAAAGTTAATAAAATTAACATCTGCATCTACGTTCCTGTTGGCCAAGTACTCTCTGATTCTATAAGTTTTCATTTTTAATGACATAAAAGGGAAGGTGAATTACCTATTTGCCAAAGTTGGTGAATTGGTATGTTTGAAAGATAAGAGCCCTGACTGAGCAAGTTAAAAAGTGCTACCAAAAAATGTATTTCATAATATTTTGGCCTATGCAGCATGTTGAGAGTGACCCTTTGAAGGTGACATATCAAATAACAATTCTCACAACAGAAGATTGTTTCTAAAACAATAAATAGTTATCACGTGAACTGGATAATTGTGCTTAGGTGGAAATAGATGAAAAATGTGAGAAAAGTTTTAAGGTGGAAATGATAAAATATTTATAGACTGGGTCAAAACTTTTGGTAGTTTTAAAAGTATGGGAACTACAGTATTGTCTTTTATTTACTACTTAGAATGGAATATAGCAAGTGGTGGGCATGTTTGTTTGTTTGTTTGTTTGTCAAGCATATATAAGATAATAGGTAAAAGTATAAATATAATTGAATACATGAAAAGAGTAAAAGGAATATTAGGACAGGGACAGTAGGCACGCTGGTGCACTTATGCACGCCCCTTACAGACCTCTTAGGAATGGAGTAAGGTCAACAGTAAACAGTTTAAGGTTAAAGTTTTGGAGGTTTGGGGAAGAAACTGCAGAGTCAGGTAGTGCATTCCAGGCATTGACCACTCTGTTACTGAAGTCATATTTTCTGCAATCAAGTTTGGAACAGTTTACCTTGAGTTTGTATCTATTATTTGCTCATGAATTGTTGTGTTTGCAGCTGAAGTAGTCACTGACAGGAAGAAAACACTATTGGGTTTTCTATCTTGGTTCCAGGGGTGAGCACCAGCTGCAATTCTACAATGACTGAATTGATATAGTCTCTCACTTGGCACAAAGGATTTATTTATTTAAAACATTTATAGAGCCATCCATCTTGTACCAAACTCTGAAATGTTATAAACCAAAGAAAAAAGAACCCCAGGTTACAATAAAATATTAAGAAGACTTGTCACCATAGCCAAACCTTTACATGCAGCCCAGCTCACAACAAATTCATCTCAACAATGTCATACTGTTGCAGAACTTGGGTGGAAACTGAGGTCTTGAATGTTTTTGGGAGGGTTAAAACTGTAGAGGCTTAGGAGAACCTCAGGGAGAAATATGTTGCATAGGGCGAGGGCTATCATGGAAAGTATGCATGCTTCCTGCGTCCCATAAAAACACTTAAGTGAGGAGATTAGGCAGATTACCCTATCCAATTTGGTAGAAAACCCTAATGCTCTTATGGAGAAGTTATCCCACAGTTAACCTGATCTATGAATGCTAACATGCTTGTGAAGAAGGTACAGAAGAGGCTGTGCCTTCTTCCTGAGAATGCTCAGGAAGATAAATCTATCTCAGCATCTACTTCTGTCTTACTATTGCAGCACCATTGAAAGTGTCCTGACATATGGCATTCTTGCATGGTATGGGAGCAGCTCTGTAGCAGACAAAAAGGCTCTACAGAGAATCATTAAAACTGCCCAGAGTATCATTGGACTCCAGCTACCAGCCCTGGATGACATCTTCAAATCTCGCTGTTTAAGAAAGTTGCATAACATTCTCAGAGACTCTTCCCATCCTACTTACAATCTTTTTGAACTGTTGCCTTCTGGCAGAAGATACAGAACAATTAAAACTCAGACCACACGTTTTCTAAATAGTTTTTATCCCAGAGCTATAATTTCACTCAACAATGAACTAAAGGGCCAGCATCAGTGAGCTGTTGGACAGTATTACTTGGTCTTTTGTGTGGATGTTTGGGTGGTTTAGGGGTGGAGAATTGTGGTGGGTTGGAATGTGTTTGGGGATTGTTATGTGTGTTGGACCTGTTCTTTAGGTGTTAAGTGAATTTCGCTGTATGGGTATACTGTGTATACACGTAAAATGACAATAAAGTTATTTATTTATTTTATTTTTATCTCGTATAGGGATTTCAAAGTAATAATCACCAATTTGAATTGTACTGTATTATACAATTGTGTATTGTGTGTAGTATTATTATTATTATCCTTTATTCATTAAACATGAAACTCAGTCAATTGAACATTTAAAAATGTGTCACAAATTTGATTGACTGGTGCTAATGGTTGATACAGGTTGCTGTCAGCATCCTAGATATCAACCAAGTACCTTCTTAAAATATATGATGTTCTGAGTAGCACAGATTTTTGTAGTTCCACTGGTGTTATTGCAGAAAGCTGCAATTTCTTGAAGTGTCCTGATGACAATGGGTATCACTGTTACATGTTTCATCCATAATTGCATAGTTTTTATGGCCAGGTCGCGATATTTCATGATTTTTTTTCCAGTTCTTTTTCCTCAACCCAGGTATCTCTTAGTACAACGATATCAATAAACTGTACTCTTCAGCCTCAATAACCATGATATCTAGCATGTTGTGTTCCAAATGACAATCCGTCTCTATTAGAAAGTCCCACAAGATCTTCACTGTCTCATTTTCTATAACTTTTTCTACTCTATGCTCCCATGGCTTTTTGGATTCAGATAAGTCGTATTTTTTACATAATGACCAGTGGACTAATTTAGCAACTCGATCACGTCTAGCTTTGTAATCAGTTTGCGTGATTTTGCTGTACTCACATATTAAGTGTGAAACAATTTCAACTTTGTTGTTGCAAAGTCGGCTGTTTGAATTGTCAGTCGATTTTTGTATCTTCACTTTCATGGCATTAGTTTGTAGTGCTTGTTCTTGAGCAGCAAGTGTTAAATTTTCCGTTTCTTTCTTGATGGTTCCTCTCTTAAGCCATGCCCATGTCAAGTTGTTATCACATTTTCCTTCAATGTTTTTCAAGTGCTGTCCATGCAGAGCTTTGGTTTCCCATCCATTTAGTCTGTCATCCAACTATTTTTCTTTATATTCTGCCTTTGTTTCTGTTGTTTTTATAATGCTCTCCGTTTTCACAGCCTGCAGCAATCTTTCTGTACTTTGGTTCATATAATCATTCAAACTTCATTTTTCTTCTTCTACAGTTTGATGGATTTGCAATAGCCCTCTGACATTATTATTTTTGTGTTTCTCCAAAAATTAAACCTGTCTTATAGTTTTTTTTAACCCTGAAATAAGCGCTTGGCCTTATTGCCATGCACTCAGAAGCCTGATTGGGCTTATTATCAGGGGATGTCTTATTTGGGGGGAAACAGGGTATTATTATTATTATTATTATTATTATTATTATTATTATTATTATTATTATTATTAAATCTATAGTGAGATTCACAGACTTTGAGGCTGGTTAATAGTTCAGCAGCTCGAGTCCTAATCAAGGACCTAGGAACTGTTAAGGTATGGTTGGAAGATGTAAGCTGTTCCGAGTAAGGTCGTTTTTTGTAGAGTAAAAATGTTCAAGTCCGGTAAATTTAGAATTTCTAAATAGCAGGATAACCCTTTGGGTATTGCTCCAAGGGCTCCAATTACAATTGGGACAACACACGATTTCTTTTTCCACAGTTGCTCAACTTCAATTTGCAAGTCCCGGTACTTTGAGATTTTTTCTTGCTACTTATCTTCAATCTGTGCATCACCAGGTATTGCAATGTCAATGAACCATACTTTTTTCGTTTCAACTACTGTTATGTCAGGTGTGTTGTGGACAAAGTGCCTGTTAGTCTAAATCCTAAAGTCCGACAAGATCTTGAGTTTCTCATTCTCTAAAACTTTCTCATCGTGATGCTCCCAGTGGTTTTTGCTATATTCAAATCCAAACTTCTGGCACAATTTCCAGTGAACGATCTTAGCAACGCGGTCATGGCATTGTAGGTAGTTGTTGTTGTTGTTGTTGTTGTTGTTGTTAAACATGAAACTCTGTCAATTGAACATTTACAAATGTTTAAATATATTATATTATTATCATCATCATCATCTGCTTCAACTGTCAAAAACGTGAGATAGTCATAAATGTATAATAGAAAATATTCTATTATAGAAGGTATAATAGAAAATAGGTCAATATGGCCAATGTTTTGGTTGCATAGTAACATCCCTGTGCATCCCTAGGAAGATGAACACCAACTTTAACTTCACTTTAAATTGTATGGGAAGGGAGGGAAAGTTCCTTGTTGCTAAGACAACCGTGCTTCCTTGGCAGTAAATGTGCTTCCTGCCTTGCTACATACAGTAGTATAGTGTGTTCCTTGTTCCTTTTGAATCTTCTTCCTTACTCTTTAGAAGGCACAACATTCACTTCTGAAGGCACACAATTCCAATTAAACTGCTTTCTGATTCTCACTGATAATTGGCATACATCTCTTAACTGATAGCAAACAGGTTACTATAAAACAGGGGGGGGGAAAGATTCCATGGACCCTTGGAATTTGTCAGAACCATTAATACCAATTTGTTTGCATTTAACACAAACCTTTTCTACGAATCACGGAATGCCATAATGTAGACTTTTGGATTTTAAAAAGGTAATGACTATCATAAACAAGTCAAAGTTGATTCTTGGTTACAACACTAAGTACAATCATATAGATTTCTTTACAATAATACAGAAATGATGTTTCCCATTACTTTTGTTCCAAATATTTTTCTTTTCAATCCAGTCTAATTCTGGTAGTATCCCAAACAAGCATTCCCAGATCCAGGCCTTTTACAAAAAGATCAGGTTTTTTCAAACAATATCCTTTGTCTGAATCCTTTGGATTCCTCTGCAGTCTAGAGTATAAGTGCAATATGTAAGACACCTCTTGGGTTATAAGTACCTGAAATTATGTTTTGTGTTTTTTTTTAAAAAATGTTAACCATTGCTTTTGGGGGGTTTCAGAACAAAACAAACTGGTAATATTCATTTGCCCTGAAAGGGAAAAGTTTCATCAGTAAAACTTATTTTTCAAGACTTACATAATGCCCATATTTTTTAGAAATATCGCGAGTGGGATTTGCTGAACTGTTATTTCCATTGAATACAGGCAGAATGCCTGCCTAATGGCTGTAGTTCATTGCCATTTTACAAGCACCTTTGTCTACAGAAAATATTCTAACCTGGAGGATTTTCTTTTTTCTGCCAAAATGTTTTGGCATGCAAACCAGGCATCTGGTACATAACAAATGCAGTAATTTTTGAATGCTATTCGTATGTTCAGAACTATTCATTATGCAAGTGATTGCTATTCTGTGGAAAGGAATAAAAAGAGATTATGCTAGATATTTTATTAATATCATGAAATGAAGCATTACTACTGGAAACATCTATTTTCTTGAGGTTTCACAACTACTACTACTACTACTACTACTACTACTACTACTACTACTCTCCCTTCTCTGACACCCTAGTGATTGGCTTCATTGTGATTGTGCATTAGAAGCCAAACTGAGAGATTCTTTAGTTACTTGAAGTCATGTTGGTGACAAATCATTCTCATAAGCATTCAAGCAATGCAACAAGAAATGGACACAGCTGCTGGAATAGATGAACACAGCTGCCTCTGAAGATGAGATGTCTCCATTACCACTTAGTGAGCTTGGTGAAGACCAAACATCACAGAGATACAATACTTGCATCTTTGTGGATATATGACTGATTCCTTCTTCTTTGGATCAGCATAACAATTCTCTCAAAGGCATTTTCATTATTACAAGTGAAATCTACCACAAAACATTTCAGTGTAATAAAAGCCTGGTTTTTATCAGGTTCCAGATAGCCACCAATAAAATCAAACAAAATAGATAATTCTGTTCTTATTGCCTTCTTTTATACAGTGTTTTTGTTTTGATTGACACTTAATATTCTCATCTCCTGAAATGTTCCCTATGGCTCTTTTATAAACCCAGGATTTCCTCCAACCATTCAGATACTTTCCTCTTATTTGTCAATGGAGCAGTATTGATTTACACTCATCATTAGAATTTAGTAAGAGGAGGCTATTATCACCATGTTCACCATTATTCTAAATCTAATATCTATATAATTGTTTAGCAGTAAAATCAGAGTAGACAAAAAAAAACCCTTCCTTCTTAACATGTTATTTCACTTCCATAAGATGTAAAGATAGTTTCAGACCCTGGTGCCTTTGAAAAAAGATTAAAACATAATTGATCAATAATACTGATAAAACTCTGTACCATAGTAATGATTTGTTTTGGGATGATGCACCGCCAGGGAGCATGAAAACATAACAATTTTATTTAATTCCAGTAAACAATGCAATCTTGTAAAAGCGACAATTCAGTACATATACCAAAATCTAAAAATATTAAGGACAGAGGTTAGGAAGAAGAAAAGATTGTCATCAATTGCCAAAAAGACACAAGGATCATTTTCAGATAAGCTTGAAAAGAGAGTTGCACAGTTGACACATCACAATAAAGGTCCTTTCCCATTCATTAATGTATATTTAATGATTTTCACTACAAATGTTAAACTGCCAAAGTTCTCTGAGCACTTTGTAGTAAAGGAATTAAAATATAATTTAAAAAACAAAAAGTAAAAGACCATAAATTAGTTGTTTCTCTTTTAAGGTGAAGATGGGATGATATCTCTGACATTGAAGGATAGACCTCTCAATGTTATGTAAAATGTAAGTTTCAGATTTAGATGTGACAATACTGTGTTTGGGGTAATGGGAAGAAGCATAACTATAGATCACAGATATTACTTTCATAGCCATATGTGGATTTCTTATGAACAAAATGTAACAACCTAAATGGCTTGAACCAATAGGGTTATGAAAAACATATCCCAGTTTTATAGAAATAGCTATAAGAGCTTAGAGATTTTAATGATTTGTATTAAATTTTATGATTCTATGATATGTTATTTGTATAAAAACTCTCAGGAGAGTGAAAGTGTCCAACTTATCTTGATCAATTAAACCTAACCCTAACCTGAATCCTTACATTTCATACCTGTGTGGAAATTATTTTGTCTGGGCAACAGATTATTCCTGTACATGTGCAAAATTAGTCATGGGAAGGAAGGAAGGAAGGAAGGAAGGAAGGAAGGAAGGAAGGAAGGAAGGAAGGAAGGAAGGAAGGAAGGAAGGAAATTGTAAATGGGAGTTTGAGACCTATGGAACTGTCCTTTTCCCTGGACAATGAGGATAGAGCTTCACATACTCAAAGATCACAGAGACAAGAATTGGTGTCAGAAAATAAATTGGTAAAATCTTCAACTATTTTCATGGTGTGTCTCCTTGTTTGATGGTACATCAGCTTGAAACCAAGGAAGTAAGAGTCATACAACATTTTGGATAAATTAAAGAAAGAAAGATACACATTATTTGTAAACTTTAGGGTATGGATTTGATATGCATCTGAGAGCAGAACTCCACTGAAGCAATGTAATTTTGAGTTCTTAAGTAATATAATGTCTTATTCAGAAGTTTATATTGTTTAGAAGTGCAAAGAAGTTTCCAGTGTTCTTGTCCACATGGATAATGCTCTGATATACTTTTTAAGTTGCATTTGCTACTGGAATTAGCAACCTGAGAGCCTTCCATTCACTCTCAACTAAAATGCAAGGGAAGAGAAATTGATATAATTAACCACATCCATTGCCTTCATAGATCAATGATTCCTTGACATTATTTCCCTTCTTGCTTTTTAGATCAAATTAAGGCTTTTGCCTTGCATTCATTGCTGTGTATGGCCTTCTTAGCATCAAATTCATAAATCTTTGACCATATCTTCTATATCCTTTCCTACTCATTCCCCTTTCCTTTTTTTCATATATTTGGTTGAAAAGTAGGTATAATTAGTGTTTTCTTTCCAGAATTTTCCAGATTCTCTATTCAGATGTTTTAAAAATTAAAACTGAAGATGGCAGGGATACCAAGAACAGATGAGTAATATCATTACCATGGGAAATTTGTTGCAAGGTATCTGAGTTAAATTTGTTCAGTAGCTGAATAAATTTGGTTTTAAAATAATAGCATGTTTTCTGCACAGTGTTAAAGATGTAGAATAAGAATCACCCTAGGCATTAGATATTGGGGAGGGAAAATTACAAAGGCAGGAGGCAGAGGGAGATAGAACAGTATGCCCTCAACTGGCCATTTTCGTAGTTCAATACCAATTCCCTATTCTAGCCTAGTTGCTTCATTCCTAGGACTTGAATGTCACAATGCTTGATGCCATTCATTCCTGGGTTATTACAATAGACTGGGATTACTTTTGAAAACTATTAAGAAAATATAGCCTGCACCAACAAAAAATAAATAAAAAATTCTAAACATGTTGGTTTGTATAAACTTGCTTGATTTGGCTAGGGAAGAAACAGAGCCATAGAAATTGATAAGGAATTGTCTTTAGGCAGGTGTTCTGTATTGGGGATAACACTGAATTTGATCAGGATTCAAATCTATGCAAACATTAGACTTCAATAGACTTTTCATCTGAATGTAGTAACATACAATACTTAAGAGTGCTCAGAAACTCTCAGCTTCTGGATCATGAGCAGATACCACATGATTTTGAGAAAATATTCAGTTTATGAGGTTACAAGCAAGGTGTGCTCAGTCCACCTGTACTCTAAAGCACCTTTTTGTTTTCAAATTCAAATCCATCTCCAGCGCTAGGAAATAACCCCAATTAATAATGTATAGAATTAAGCTCAATTCTACATATATAAAGCATTCATGATTGCCCCATCCATTCCTCATAAGAAATAAAGAAACTTCAGGCAGGTAATGCTCTTGTCTCCTTCTTCCTAGCCTCACCAACATCCCACTTTTTAAAAAAAACAATGATTTATATGCCGCCCTTCTCCGGAGACTCAGGGCAGCTTACAATGCATTAAGCAATAGCCTTCATACTTTTGTGTATTTATACAAAGTCAGCTTATTGCCCCCACAAACTGGGTCCTCAATTTACCCACCTTAGAAAGGATGGAAGGCTGAGTCGACCTTGAGCCTGGCTAGGATTGAACTCGCAGTAATTGCAGGCAGCTGGATGTTAAATACTGCCTTAGTAGGAGGCATTAGCCTCCTATGCCACCCAGGTTCCTCGCCACTTTTGATCCTATTCAACTCTTCCTGATAATGTCCAAAACTTGTTCCTGGAAAAATAAATTGCTCATGTATCTGAACTCTTTATAGGTTTGAGCAGAAGTGCCAGCTCATTGTATGGTCATTAATTCTGATATTTTATGTGAGCTGCCACCACAAATAACTCTCATTGTTAACCTGAGGGCATTAAATAACCATTTAGGGCAATATCTTTGGACTGTCACCTCAACAAAACACTTTGTTCTGGAAAGTGTTCTGGAATCTATTTACATTTACTTGATGTCAGTTCTATCATTCTTCCTGGAAAAAAATCTTAATTTATACATTTATAGCTACAATGTAGATTTAGTTTAAGTACAAATCTATAGGGCATAATTCCACAAGAAATAGCTCAAGTTTTGGCTATAGATTTGGATAGTCAACAGAAAACTGATGAAAATTACATGCAGCTGGTACATTTTCCCCAGTCATGGCAAGCAGAACTCCTCTCCCTCCCCTCCCCAACACATAAACATGCACACACAAATGCACATCCAGACTCACACACTATAGCTTGTACATAGATATATGCATATACACACATATACACACAGAAACTTACACATATTCACACACACAATACATACCCATTTGTCATTTAGTGGGTATATAAGAAGACTTACCTGATTAATTTCAGAACAATTGTATTGCTTCTACCCATATTTTGAGCACTTAGTAATGGATGACCTACAGTATGCTTCCCCAACTTCTTTTGGGCTTTCCCCTCAGCCCCATCTAGGAGAATCAGTGGTCAAAGGAGAAGGCAATCATAGCACAACATGAATTAAAGAAATATTAGTTTAAAGGAATTCTGAAAGAAAATCTCTTAGCTATTACAACTGTAGGAAGCAATATCACTATCATCTGAGAACAGATAATTGGTGCAAGTGAAAAGGATCTGAGAAGAGGTCTGATAAATAATTCTCAGCAACCTTCAGGATTAATTTAAACTTTTTTTGTCAATTACCTCATTTTAATCTCACACTTTAAGATAATTTAAAGCTAATGTTGATGAAACCATCAACATTAGATAGGCAGGTCCTTCTATTTCCAGCCTGTGTTAAAATTCAGGTATTCATTATGAATGAAAGTGCTCATTCATAACTCATTCCATCTTATTCAGCATTCATTTGAAATTTGGAAAAATAGCTGAATAAAGGTTCTATTTAAGTACATGTATAAATTTATAGCCTAATATCTAATTTTTCTACAATATGGATATTTCTAAATAAATCTCTTACCAGAATGTAATTTTTTAAGAGATATCTTCTAAAACATACATAATTTCTTCATTGCTTCATTTTCTCAGCCAAACGTTCCATTGCAACATCCAGAGAAGTGCCAAACCTAAAGCATAAACTTATTTATTTTGATCCATATTTTAGTCCACAGTGTGTTGGCCAGGTCAGCTGAATCAGAATTCACAAAGAATGTGTCTCTCAAACTTTCCCATCACAACAAAATTATTCTTAGGTCATTTGGAGAAAAAGGTCTACAGCAAAGTTCAGAACCTCACCCCCATATGCTATTCTTCAAATCCCAATTAAAAACTTATACTGGCAAAAATTTCTTGTTGCCATTCCTTGTTCAGTTTTCATTTTTCCTTCTGGCAACCTGTCTGCATTACTTTTGCCATCAGCAACAATACCACACAGGCTACCAGTTGGAGAACATGAAACATCCATTATAGTGCTTTTCAGTATTCAGTGGAAAGTGCCATCAGTTGTATATAAATAGAGCTTGAATTCAGAAGGAAAAAAATAGGATTGCAATAATGCAAAAATATCTCCATGAATGAGTTTCATTTTTGAAATCTGAAGGAGGTGTTTTACTACATACCTCTGGAATTTTTCTTCATTTTAGTAGAAATTCTGGAATGCTGGGAAGTGGCAAGTCATCTGGATAATCCCACACCAAAAAAGTCTTACCATTGTCCTTAACAGGACCTAAGCAAACATTTATAGCTGGCAATTCTAATAGATTTGTTGTTCATGTTTTGTAGATTTTTTTTCTATGAAACTAATTCTTACACTTCACAATTCATTTTATCATTGTAGATTTTATTTGTAAGTGAATTTTGGAAATAAAGAGTATTAAAAGGGCTAAAACAATAGTCTCCAAAATCTCAATCTGATTATCTGTTATATTATCTGCAAAATCTCAATCTGGTTATCTGCTATATTATCTGCTAAATTATCATTTCCAATCATTTGAAGTGCTTTGCTGCTATATATGGCTATCTAAGTTTCTGTATGTCTTCTCTATCTATCATCTGTCTGTCTGTCTGTCTATACAGCCAGCCAGCTGGTCATCCATCCATCCATCCATCCATCCATCCATCCATCCATCCATCATCTATCAATATATCATCATGTCTATGCTGATAGATCACATAAATATTACAATGTTTCAGGTTTTTTCCCATTCTATTATTTACATTCTATTATTCCCATCCTATTTTTCATTCTGTTGTTCAGTGGTGTGTGTTTTTTGGTTATTTGTTTTCTAAGTATTTGGAGTCATGATTTGTTTCACAAATTTTTAAAAGAAATAAAGTATAAACAGAAAAAAATTGTTGTGACTCAAGCTTATGTACACATGTACTATAATTTTGATTTCTTGGCCTGTTTACATCTTTATAAGCTTTGTGGCCACTTCTTTTGACAAGGGTTTTTAGCCAAGTCATTATCCTGCACTCAAAAATATTCTTTTACTTATTGTGGCTTTTTGTTTTACTTTGCTTAATCAGACCCCTGACTAAGTACAGTTTAGACCCCTAAACTATACTTTCCCACCAGAGGAATAGCAAATTACTACAGTTTTATTTTGTATTCTGCACTCTTCTGAACTTTAATATGAATTCAGCTCTAGACTTAGGTACCAATCTGTATGCATTAAGAGAAGCTAACTGGCAACCACTGTTGACAAAGATCCATGTATTAGGACATTTGCAGAAGAAAATAAATTTAAAAACTTACCACAATTCTAAACATACAATTTGCAGGATATCTGACTGAGTTCATAGTCAACTGAAATGGGGCAGATTTTAACTAGTCTGGAACATGACTTTATGATGCCTACTTAAAAAAATGTTTCTGGAAGAGAAAGTAATACTAACACATTGCCAAGACCTTTGAAAATGTGAGAAAACAGAGAAGATGAAGAAGAAAATTAATGAGATGGTTTGCTGAGCTAATGTAAACATCAGATATATACAAATATATAACTTCTAGACAGACTGGAATCTATGTACCTTAACTTGTGGTTGAGATGGTCAATACACAGATATTCTGGAAACTGCAGTCCAAAGCATCTGACAGTATCTTTATTGTGGTCTATGTTTTCATCTGAAGTAAAATTTTATTTATACAATTTGTTCCTATCCCTTTTTTAAAGAGTATTAGAATTTAAAATTATTCTACATCTTATTGTAAAAATAAATGAAAAGTTTTATTGGGAAGGTATAAACTCCTTTCTCTTTAATTTACCTGACCTCAAACTTTCTTCATTTTAACTTTCCTATAGCTTTTATCACAATATTCTCAAACTTTTTATATCTAAAGGTAACCATTTAGGGCTTGACAAGGCTTGTAAATTTAATTATGCCCATATGATCCCAGCTTTTCTTTGAGAGTCACAAGGAAGAATCTAGGGGAAAAATCATCCTTATGAGAGAAATATATATTATTTGCTCAGGTATTTTCCTGACCTCCTACCCCTTTAGTTGTCCTTTTTTCAATATCTGTCCAAAAAAAAAAAAACCCCTTCTCTTATGCACTTCTTGAGCTCTACTTCAGTTTTATATGAGAAAAGAAACATATGAAGAATATAATTCCCTTTTCTTATTCTGTACATTGACAATGTTTAATGGCTGCACTGGCTTGTGGTCACTTACCTATTGATATTCCTGAAGTGAGTAGTTTTGCATATAACAGAAAAAGGTGCTTTAAACCATCTGTATAGAAAGACGGTGCTACCCCAGATCATCAATCTGTGATTGATAATAGTGTTCACTCTGTGCTAATGAACTTTGTCTTTATTGAGGTAATGGAAAAGCTGAGCAGTACTGTTTCATGCAGTGCTTAAAAATTAAATTAAATTGGTTTTTATATAGTTTTTTTTTCTTTAGTTGACCACGTTTTCTCTTTCTTTTAATATATTAAAGCAATGAAAATCATCATAGATAATAATGTAATACAATAATAGTAAAATAATAATAAAGCTGCTTTTTCTAAGGCCTGTAAATAGTACTGTTATTTATATATAGATTTGTTTTTACCCAGCACAATTTTTTATTTCTGTATTTCAGAATAAAGAGTCATCAACTTTGGCAACTAACAAAAAAGGGGATGAATTAAAATGCTACCCTGTTTTCCCCAAAATAAAACATCTCCTGATAATAAACCCAATCTGGCTTTTGAGCACATGACAATAAGGCAAAGCGCTTATTTCAGGGTTAAAAAAAATATAAGACAGGGTCTTATTTTTGGGAAAATACAGTAATTCTAAGTCAAGATCAAGTCATTCAAAGTACAGAGTTTAAATGGAAACATCGATTAAATATTACAAGGCTATGTTATGCAAATTAGCTGCCAGAGAACAAAAGTATTAATAGAGCCAATAGAATGGAGATAATAAGTAATAAACTATTCAGAAAGTAATAATAGTAACTTGGTCTACATCTGGATGGCATAGAATAAGCTGGATTGGATGGATTAATCATCTTGTTACATTTTTCACTGAGCACACTTGACCCAACTTAGAGCTCTAAGCATAATTAATAAAGAAAAATAGCAAAGTGGCAGAAGGAACTAAAATTTCAAATTAAGTAATAGGTTGTCTTATAGATGATAAATCATGGGAGAGAGAGTTGCACTTAAGCATGTGTGCAAAGAGAACAAGGCAGAATTAAAGTTATATTTGTACTAATGAGGTATCAACTGTTAAACATATGCATGTTGAAGAAGATGGCTTCCCCATGCTCTTTCTAAAACGTTGGACTAACTTATACCCTACCTAAGTTACTCTTTTATTTTAGCAATAGATTAAACTAAAAGGTCAGTTCTGATGTATAATAAATAAAAACAGTCCATTTATTCTAAAATGTAGAATAATATTTACCAGGTAATGTCATCAACCCAGCTGAACATTTTAACACTTTCATTCAACAGAATCTATTGTACTCCGTGGTTGTTGTTGGGCAACAAAATGGAAAGATTTCCTTTAAGCTCTTAGGATAAGGACAGAATATGATCTAACAAATAAAATGCATTGCAAAGTGAAGGAAATGGTACTAACTTTAATTTGAACTAACCTGGATCTAAGCTGAAATTTCTCACATCTTTTTTTGTGAGAAACTTTTTGAGGTTTTCTTTTTCTCACCATCCTGCAGTAAATAGAAGAGGCAAACTAGGGACCAGTTGCAGTAGCAACAGAATGAAAAGCCAAAACTCATAGTACTATCGTCATAGCTCAAAAGCAACCATTAAAAATTACCATTATTAGAGAACTTGAGAACTTCTCCCTTGATCCTTGCTGAGCCTTCTACAACTCTAAAGCCCACACATCTATGAGACACCCAGTTTGATATAAATTGCTTAGGATTTTATATCTGTACTCTGATATTTACCAATCTGATGGGGAAAAATCAATATGAGTTTTTTCCAAATTGTGCTTAAACCCCTGTTATTGATGCAAGCTTTCAATTGTTACTTTCTTTATTTTTAGGGAGTAACAATTTTTAAGGTCTATTTGTACTCTGGGAGAAGGAGGAAGAGGAAGAAGAGAAGGAGGAAAAGTGGGGTGAGGGGGAGGAAGGGGAAGAAAAAGGGAGGGAGGGAGGGAGGGAGGGAGGAAGGAAGGAAGGAAGAAAGGAAGGAAGGAAGGAATAGTCTAGAAAAAGTAATGCCCACATTGTGCAATGCTTTATAGTCATATTAAATCTATGAAGTAGTGAAAAACTTTTTAAGTTTCTAAGAAAAAGAAAAACCGGGGATAAAAAGGGGAAAGTGGGGATGGACTACAAATTTGAAGCATGTCTCAATCAACTTAGACAGACTGAAAGATTCTCAAGATATATACAGTAAATTGGGTCTTAAAAGGTACAAATAGAGTTCTATGATGACCGGGGCCTTTCCAAACCCTGATTGAAAAAAATAAAGAAATAATTATTGTATCTCTATTTTGAAATATGAATTCCAGCTGTGAAAATTAAAACTGTTTTCCTCCATATAGATGGAAGCAGGAGACAATAAGTGCAACTTTTACACTAACAAAGCTGGATATAATTTAAGCTGTTGTCAGCTCTTTAAAAAGTGGGTGGGAGGCAGTGATGAATTCTGTCCAGGGAATCCTTCATTAAGTGAAGTTTATTTAGATATCCTATAAGTGGGAACAATGTTTAGAATAAATCTTGTTTAATAACACCTATTATTAATCCATAATGTGTCAATTTCTTTGCAAGAACCATCTGCCAGCTCTTAGGAATATCATTTCCAAACTGTTATCTGCATGTCTGTTTTCTGCAGTACTGACAGTTTCCATTATAACTGGATCATTTTCTTTTGAAAAATCTTCCCTTGAGATACTTTGAAGACGTGAAGGTGTGATGATATAGGGGTCTCACTTAACAGGCTGCTGAACTGTGTCTTTAGTTATCTGAAAAACAGATTTTCAAAACAGTGACTCTTTATAAAATATTATTAATTTATTAAATATCACTATAAATTGAGGAAAATGTTTTCAGAAAAGATCATGAATCTTGAAATTTCCCAGGCTTAAAACAAAACTAGATGCTATTATGTATTAATTTATTCATATTTAATTAGGCCAACTAAATATGTTATCAATCAAAGACAGAAAATTGGTTGCATGTGCCAAACGTTTTTCACATCACTAGGAGGAAAAAAGTAATGACATTTTTAAAAATCTCAGCCCAGCTGTCTAAAGAAGGCTTCAGCTGATGGCTTTTTATTGGAACCCAACTTTCCATTTTCTCTTTTATATCCCCCCATTCCATCACAAATCTCACCTTCTGCCTGTTTACCTGCTTTGTGATTGTTCATCATTTAATTTCTAGAATTGGCAATACTGCACTTGATAATGCTAAAATATAATGAAGGTGTAGAGGAAGTATAGACATCTAGCAAGTTCAGTCTGGTTCGTGACAGCTGATTGTTAAATTGTTCCACTCTTTACAGCGAAGCCCAAAACTCACATTTTCCCTGTTCTGCGTGCTGATTGGAGTGTTTTTGACAGAGAACATATTGCACATGAATAGACAAACTTAGAGCATGACAGGATTCAGTTCCTGGTTTTTCTCTGCATGTATTTTAACTCTAATTACATTGAAAATACTGGGACTTAAAATGTTTGAATTAATATGACTTACATTGATTCATTTTAACAAAGCCTGATGTGTCTAATTGTGGGTTATGCATGAAAATTTTTCTCAAATCTATGCATGTACATATATGCCTATCTTGTTCAATAATATTGTAACTACAGAATTATATTTTGTGAACCTAGTTCTAACCAAGAGTGTGGTCAGTGAATTTAGGGTTAGAACTGATACTTCTTTAACTAGTAAAGCCTTTAATGTTACCATTACCATTAGCTTTAGTTACCATTTTATTTGTTTGTTTGTTTATTAAATTTAGAGACTGTCCATCTCACTCACAGAGTGACTCTTTGTAGTGTATAATTAAAAGATAAAAACCATATAAATACTGTATTCCAATAGAAGGCAATTAAAATGAGGATATAATTAATTGAGTTAAAAAGGCAGGGGAAAGGCCTTCAAGGCTCTAACCAAGCCCAAGGTTGTATGCTCCTCTGTGGGCCCCAAGTGAGATGGCAGTGAATCCCAATGTGAGCCACTGGACACAGGACAGTGTAGATATTAGCAATAGTGGAGTCATTTTAAAATGTCTCTGGGTCCTGGCACCTCAGGCCTACTTATATAGCCAGGTCTTGAAAATTCAGAACAATAACAAACATGGAGATAACCTCTCTTTTGTGATGGATTGTGCCTTTGAAGGGAGACGTGATATGATGGACTACAGTAATGTGGTAATTTCCCAGGAAGGCAGAAAACGGGGAAAAACAAGAGAGATCTCAGTCCTAAGCTGGATCAGAGACAGAGGAAATGTTAGGATAGCCATTCCCTAGAATCTTCCAGGGGGAGAGTAGTATAAGTTTAATTTGGCAAGATTCTAGCTATATCATGAAAGAATTTAACTTTGGTTGGATTGTTCTATGTTATCCTTGGGCTGGAACTGACACTTTGGGGGTCAGAATGTTGCACAAGGCAGTAATCATGTGGACCCCCTCCTAGGAGTCGCCAAGTGTAAATCTGTAGCATATGAAACCATCTACTCCACACTGAATAAGTATTCTCTCTATAAAGAGAATTCTTTATATGGAAGATTTTTTTTTCTCTATAACATTCCAAAACCATTGTATCTGTTTAACTTAGTTAAGTTCTGTTATTTTGATCATTTTCCTGAATTTTTTGATATTAAGTTGATGAGAAAAGTTATTCCCATTTGCAATTTTAGTAATTCAGAAGCCCTATCTTGTTAGCATTTTTCTAACTCATTCACTTTTTTATCCTGGTAAAATAACAGAGCTTTCAGAAGTACATTCTGACTATTAATTTCTTTGACTTTTCTCTTGATGAATTGCCAGAACTGGTTGCTCTTAAATTTAGATTACACCCTGGTGTAGATGGCATTCAATTTGGTTTACTTCTTTTTCAAAACCACCTTGTTATTGATCAGAGAGGATTATTCAAGAAGCAGATTTTGACAGATGGTACCTAGTTCTTCCAAAAAGCTGTAGGCCATTTGACCTACTTTATGGACCTTTAACTCACCTGCCTTCCCATCACCATTGATAAGGTTCAATTTATATGCTTCTTACCAGTGGTGGGATTCAAATAATTTAACAACCAGTTATCTGCTCTAATTATTTCTTCCAATAACCAATTCACCAAACTGCTCAGAAAGTTAACAACCGATTCTCGAAGTGGTGCGAACTGGCTGAATCCCAGCACTGCTTTATGTTTTCAGTAGTTTCATTTTTCAAATTACTTCGTTAAAACTCTATTTTGTGTTTCTCAGTGGTTACTAAACAAGAATATTCACTTTTTTAAACCATAGAACAAAAATTATTATTTCCAAGTTAAAAAGAAATCATAACATTTAGAAAGAATATTTAGCTGCAGAAAATCCTGAGTCAAATTAACCATCCTAAATAAACAATTTGCTTGTCCATTTTTAATATTAAAAGCAAGTGTTTCGTAGCATTAAAAAAAATTTAACAACAGTTTCATTAAGATATAATTTTTACAGATGCCATTTTGCTTTTCAAACACAAGTTTCCAGTCAAACTTTTGAATGTCCTGAGAGACTAGTTTATAAATGAAGTAATATCAGCTGTATCAGAATTGATTGTCTCATTTTTTTTCCATCAGAAACTAATGTACAAATTTAATATACAGTTTTGGTTCCTGTGTGGCACATTGTTTCCAATGTACACTGAACAGATTGAAATATCTTTTGAACTATGTTTTTTAGAAAATTAAAGAGCCACAGAACAAAATCTACAAGCTGGAACAATGGACAATGATATATTAATGTTTGATATGAATATACTATCAACAAAATTCAAAGAAATAATGTTTAATAGGCAAAGAAATTGACAAAAATACAAACATTAGACTATTATAAATAATATTAGACAATATTTTAATATTAGACAATATTTTAAAATAATAGTATTCAGTATTCAATTGTGCAGTCCCTTTTAACATTTCAGAAGGAAATCTCAACCATTCAATGACTAATTTTGATATAACGACCATACATCTTTTTATTTAATATTTTGGCCATGGTATTTACTTTTATGATTGTTGCTGTTGTGACCTATATTGTTTAAAATTTAGAATGTAATTATCCTTTCCATGGATGTTTTAATTGTTTGGATGTTTTTTCTGATTTCAGGAAACCACCAGCAGTGTGTATAGAAGAGAAAGTAGTCTGAAGCTGTCTTAATTATTATTCATGAGCAGAAAAATATTTGGATGGTTTTAATAATAGGGAGAACTATTTACTGAGCCTGGGCAAAATGATTGCACTCAAAGTTGGCAAAGCAAGTTATGCCATGGAGGCAACACAATTCTTTCCTTCAAGGCAAAGAAGCAACACAATTTTCTTCCTGGAGTCATTTTGTCTCCTTCACCATCTGTCAATTTCTGTAGTTGACCAGGACTTTCATTTACACCACATGCTGAAATTAAAATACTGTTTACTCAGTTAGTAAATAGCAAAATTTGATAAAAGGTATTGCCAAATCAAAGAGATAAGAAAATATCAGCACAACAAAGAAAAACAAATACAAATGTTACATAGACTACTGTAATGATGTGTTAATTATCTGTGCAAGTGTAGATCTAATATATTATATTGCCTAATACAAGATATTAGCATGCATTAAACCTAAAATGATAGATAAAACATAAGTAGTTATTTGTGTGACAAGTTATGCTACATTTTCATTGTGGAAACACAGAATTTGGCCACTGCCACTGATTTTAAATCTTCCAGAAGGTGGCTCACATATTCCGTTCCTGGAAATGTACATATTGCCAGCAGAATATAAACAGGCCTGGTGATCTCTGTAGAATTTACAGTGTAATAATAATAATACATGTGAAGTGAACATTGCAAGCCAAGTGATGGCATGTAGCAGATTTGCTTTGATTTTAGAATGCAGAAATTTCCCGAACCTTCACCAACTAAAGCTTTTAAGCTTTGCAAGTCTTATCACTCTTTTTAAGCTTTGAAAGTCCTATAATTCTTGTCATTGGTGTTTTATTCTTTAACAGTTATTTTCTGTAATTAGTAGTAGTCATCTAAATACAGTGAAATGCTCTTTTATCCAAAATAGTATCTTCAGCATCTTATTCTTCTACTGTATCAAAGCAGGAATCTAACCAAATGTGCTATGGAACAACATTCAATTCCCTGAATTCAGCAGGGAATTTATAAGGAAATGAATACTTTTGTAAAATATATGCTTGTGATTCCTTAACTTTCTATAATGAAATTATTTAATTAAAGAGGTATTATGGAACTATCACCCATAGGACAAATGCAGATTTTTTTTAAAGAACAAAATTTAAATGTTTTGAATACTGATGAGATCTTGGTCCAATCCACACAGTCCAGTGACAGAGCAATGAATGCAAACATAACCTTTTTGAGGAGATAAGCAGGTGATCTGTATCATTGTTTCACATTAGTAGTATACATTGAATGGCTTTCTCAGTAAACAGCTTGGCAAAACATTTCCAAAGCATGAAGTGGTTAAACAATATATATAGCAATGCATAAAACCAGTCACCACACTGACAAATAGAACATACTGCAATTACTACCAAGCAATTACTGCAAAGTGATTTAAAAGAAAGACAAAGAATATTTTTCATAGAATATTTCGCAGATGGAAGTTCAGATTCTTTTGTCACACTTACATGACTTTCAAGATTCAGTGAGGACTGATTTCTGGATATGCCTCCAATAAATAGATGGTGAATATAGAGCCAAGGCCATTGAAAAAATAAGGCTCAGATTTTATTCAGCTTTGAGAATTGTGCGGTTATTATCTCAGACAATAGTTCTGTAATGACTGGAAGCATCTGGAGTTCTGAGCTTTTTCTGAAGAAATGAAGTGTTAAAAAGGTATTGGTTATATGTACCATTTAACATACCGAGCAGGAAAAGGCTCATTCTTTTCATCCACATGATTTTCTAATAGATTTTGATTATAGTACAATTTTGGGGGGAAATAATCCCAAAATTTCAAGGCATTCTAGTCCACTGATTTTTCAATGAAACAATATACGAGATCACGCTTCTAGCATGATGGTAAGCAAGTTTTACACAGTTCAATGAGGCCTCGACAGTCAAATAGCCTAATGATTTGCATATATAACTCTAATAATAATAGCAAGTGTCACAGAGGAACAAATTACTGATCTGAAACCTAAAACAGTATATTAAGTATTCGTTCAAAAAATTGGTATGTACATTGGACACACTTTCTACATTCAGCTATACTTCAGTATACTTTACATTTATTATTTTTACTCCAACAGAAGGATTTTATAATTAACTATCATTCTACACTGATATGACATACTTTCTTAAAATACCGGTTGTTTTTTATATGAAGATGATACATTGTCAGTTGATAGTATTCAGCAACATTTTTAGATGTCAGAACAAGATTTACTTATAGCTTCACTGCTTAACAGTTGATGAAGAAGTTTGAGCTCAAAGCATTACCTGAAATTGGTAAATTCCATATTAGGGTATAAGAAATTCCACTGGAATTTGTGTATAAAGCAAATATTCAATGGCCCATACTATTGTATTTAATTCTATAGAGAGAGATAATCCGAACTGTAATTGACCACAGGTAGTCTTTGACTTGTGACCACAATTGGGATCAGAATTTCTGTTACTAAGCAAGGAACTTTTTAAGTGAGTCACAGACAATTTTTTGCCATAGTTAAGCAACTCACTGCAGTTGTTAAGTAAATTACATGGTTGCTAAGTAAACCTGGCTTCCACGGTTGACTTTCCTTGTTAGAAGCTCTCTGAAAGGGTCATAAATGGCAATCATGTGAGCTTGGAACACTGCATAATTGTTCCAGGCTCATTGTCATAAATGGCAATGAGCCTGGAACACTGCAACTGTTGTAAATACAAATTCTGATTACTTGACCATGAGGATGCAGCAAAAGTCATGACTTTTTTCAGTGCCATAATAATAATGAAGTTGTAAATCAAGGACTACCTGCATTTTAAAATATAGGTACGGATATATTATTATAGAGAATAAAGAATTCTATTTGTATGTAAATCTTATAATGGCAATTTTTTTATCATGTATGCACATGAGCTTTCACAAACTTAGAGTTCATCAGTTTTATTATTCTTATGGTTGGTTGGTAAGACAGATGTTTAGGCTGGATTTGGCATTTTTATCCACCTATCCAATGTTGTTGTTTGAAGGTATTAAAATATTGTTGCAGGATGTAAGCTGTTCTAAGTAAAGCTGTCTTTTGCAGTTGACTAATGGTGACTTTGTCAGTGCTGATGGTGTTCAAGTAGTGCTCCAGATGTTTTGGGATTATACCCAAGGCTCCTATTACTTTGCTTTCTTTTGCCACAGTTGTTCTACTTCTATTTGCAGGTATTTCTCTTTCTATTCTGCTGTCTCCAGTACTGCAACATCCACTAGCTAGACCAGTGGTTCCCAACCTTTTTTTGGCCATGCCCCACCTAAGCATCTCTAAAATCCTGATGCCCTTCCTGTGACATATAATTCTTACTTTACTCAAAAAGTGAACTCTTCTCATACGGAAGAAGCCTAAAAGTCCATTAACTTGGTTTAAACAAGGTTCAAATTGCCCCCATTAAAAATCAAATTGCTCCCCTGTGGGGCGTGGGCCCCATGTTGGGAACTACTGATCTAGACTTTTTTATCTTCCTTCCTTATCAGCAATGTTAAGTTTGGGGCATTATGAGGCAACTTCTGGTTTGTTTGTATCCCAGAGTACTTTAGTTTCTTTATTTTCTATTACTTTGTCTATATTCTGGTCTGATCAGTTCTTGTTTGCAGGCAACTGGTATTTCTTGAAAATCTGGGTCTCTCAGTCCTTGAATGCTACTACAATACATTGAATTTATGTCTAAAGTATAAAATTCAACTTCTTGGCAATGAGTTTCTATCACCAGCTACACATTAAACTTCTGTAAAAGCACTTTCAAGTATGGATAGAAAAAATATAATCAACATTATAAGTTCCTGAAATAAATCAGCCAAAAAATATCCTGGAGCCAGAGCTGATGCTGAATACATACAGTTATTAGGAAGAGTCTTTCTCTATAATGATAACATCCAAAATCAATAATATTTAAAAATACAAACTATTACTGCTTTAAAAGCAAAGTTTGCTCTCTATAAAAACTTGTAAACAAATAAAAAGTTTGGATGACAACCATGATGAGTTATGCTTCAGATTTAGTTAAACTTTCCATCATTATACCAGTCCCTCTATGCTCCTCCCGCACTGGCCATTTGCACATTCCTTTGCTCCCTCCTTCACCTGGCAGCAGTCACTTACATACCAGAATGAAAGGGAAAGGAAGGGAAGGAAAGGGAAAATTTCCAATACCCACTGCTATTCTTCTGCAAGGAAACTGAATGGGGAAACCTCCCGCTTTCATTGATTTTTTGCTCACCCATGTCATTCTGTTTCTTCAATACACATTACACATGTGGAACCCATTACCCTAAAGTACCCCAACAACTGCAGGGCATATTTTCCAAGCAGGCTCGGATCCAATGGCGGGTTTCTACAATTCACCTGAACCGGGACAAACCAGTAGTGACAGCAGCAGGACGCTCCGCCCACCCACCCAGATGTCATCACAGATACTCTGTGCATGCGCAGAAGCACTGTGCGCAAGCGAAGCAAGTGCACACACATTCACACTTACAGTTCTGAACCGGTAGTAAAGATAAGTGAAACCAACTACTGCTCTGATTTAAGTAGTCAGGATTATACAGTTAGAGAAAGATGATGTCAAGTTATGTGGGAGACAGAGGAAAGAGCTGCAACTACAGCAATGATCAGAGAAAAATCAATTTAGTCTGTAAAGGAATGTGGGCATGACAAACATTTCAGAAGGGTCCCTCTCTAGTTTCTTGAGATGTAAGGTCAACAGGGAGAAATTACTTTTAGACTTGCAAAATTATATTACTCTAACCTTACAATTAAGTAGAGCTAGTAATTTTGTTTGTACTTCTTGTCTGTCTGCCTGTGTAGTAAGTAAGGCTAACAGATTAGGGATGGATTCTACTTACCTTTACTACCGGTTTGCAATGTGCCCCCCCCCACCCCGCGCATGCGCAGATCACTTTTGACGATGTCCAGATCAGTGGGCGGAGCCTCCCGCCGGTTTTACTACCGGTTCTATAGAACCGGTCGAAACCAGGGGCAACCCACCATTATAACAGATACTTGGGCCTTAAGGATTTTAAAGATCAGTTCCTGGTAGGCAACTCAAACTTTTCAGTATAGGTATCCTGTGATTTCTGCACTTGTAGCTGCCTGACAGTTGCAAATTTTAAATCATTTTTAAATCATTTTTCAAGGGAAGTTCCATACACCCATACATACAGGATAGGCTATTACTGGATCCAACTGGTTCAGGAAGGGTTGCAATTTGTTTCATATTATGTTCCATATTATGCAAAAAATACTTTTTGTCACAGATTCCACTTGCAAATCTAGGGAGGGTGATTCAAGAAACGGTAAACTTACTCTTTCTGAAAGAATACACTCCTTGAAGGAACAGGGGTCACTTCAAATCCCAAATTGACCATCCTTTTTATCTACAGTATTAGAACCTGTATCTTTTCTGGATTTTAACCTGTTCTCCCTTACACATCCATTATTTGCTTTTAATTTGTCTGAATCCTTTTTACAAACCATAATTGGATACAGTACTTAAGACAGTACCTTATATTATATTTCTACTGATCCAACTGAAAATGCTTTTGATAAGCTCTAATTCTAATATCAAGAACCATTTTACATGGGCCATTACCAATCTGTATATTCTCTTATCCTAAAGCTGCGTGTCTTTATGCAGTCTGCTAACACTCAATCATTCTGAAGTCATATTTTGGATAGGTGGCATTCCTTATATTAGGTTAGTGCCATTTCTTTGCATAAGTCACCATGTTGGGACTTATCTTCTTTTACTGAATTCTACAGGATGCTGCTAATCCATTTTACCATCAAAGAGCTATGTAGCTTTTAAGCTGTTTTCTGTTTTCTTTTTACTTATAGTGAAGGAATAATATTTCTTCTCTTGGGTCTTTTTAAAACAACATGTTCCTCAAACAAAAATTAAGAAAACCCATCTATGTAGTCATTAAAGTCCATTGAGGTTCTTGAAAGCAGAAACATTTAATTTATATTTTTGATGTCAATAGTTTTCAATTTGCTAGAATGACTATAATAGCCTCTCTAAGTGCTTTATAGTAATATAGCCTAAAGGATTTTGCTTGTTTAGCTAATGTGTAATGTTGCCTTGTTGTTGTTGTTGTTTTTGTTTTGTATAAGGATTTGCCCCAAATAACATTCTGTCTATTTACTGAAAAATATAATTAAAACTGCATATAATTTGATGGTTATTTTGTTTGCTTCTTGTTAAATTGAATTATGCCCTTGAGCTATAGGATAAATTAATCTCCCTTCTCTTGAGATTACAAAGATATTTCTTACCAACATTTCAAGATATTTTTAAGGATAAACTGAAGGTTGTTCGTCATGCCAAATATGTTCAACAGTCTCAAATCCACTCTGAAATGAGAAAACCTGAACTACCAATATATTTTGCTTCCTTGTCATTTATTAATTAACCAACCTTCTCAAAAATAGGCTTGCTATAAATATGTAGAGCTTCCATTCTCAGAATTCTCAGCAATTGCCCTGCTAGATGGAGAATTCTAAAGTCCACACTATCTAGAAAGTGCCAATATTATTATATATTTCTGGCATGTGACATACTTTTCTTGATGGCATCAACACTGCCATTAATTGCTATAACTCATCTAACAAGATTGTCGTGGGGGAAAGAGAAGGAAGGAATTATATGTATTTGTTGCCTTGAGTTATTTATAAAAATAATACAGGTGGGATTAAATAAACTCTAATAAGATCTAAGCAACTTTCATACTAATTCATAATGATAGTTCATCTTTGTGAAAGACGAAATGTTCTTTCTCTCTTTGTGTGTGTGTATGTACCTACATGCATACCTATCCAGGTGAAATGTTTTTCCATCTGGGAAAAAGCCTTTTGAGTTATTCCTGTCAGTAGGCTGTTTGCCTGTCTGTTGTAAAATATGTTTTAAGGCTCATCTGGTGAAAAGCAGAGCTTTTGCATGTGTTTGTATAACATTTATCAGAGTAAGGTCACATCCAAAAGAGAACTTCTGCTATATAAATATTAAACTACAATAGAATATTAAACTACCATTATTCAGTATAAGGACATTCATTTTTCTTTTTCCTGTGTATTTGCAACCTTGACAGACCTCGCTGGCAATGACATTTCTCTGTATCATTCTCATTAATCAGATACCCAGGTTGCATTTCAAGTCAGTAATAGTTTTTCAAGTCATTATGGGGTTCCTTAAAACATGAAAAGACATTGCTCTAAAATGAAATACACACAAAAAAGAGATCTTTATATGAAAAAAAGTCTGCAAAGCTGCTTCTTGCAAACTAATCTTTGTTTTTGGGATGGAATTGTCCATACATAGCTATCTGCACACTTAATGAATGGAAATAATTAGCATGTCTGCCTTAGCTTGTATTATCTATGCAGCATTTGGCAGTAGGAATACATAATGACTCACACATCTAATAATGTGCAATGCTACAGTACATTTTTTCTGAGCCACTCCAAGTGGTTTTGGATAGCATTTTCACTTTTATTATTATGCTGTCTTCCCTCTTTCCCTTCTTTATTAGCATAGAAAGGCAATCATCCAAACAGTGCAAACCAGATGACATTATGAATGGGCAACACATTAGTAATAGCTGTGCACAGAAAAGGAGCAATTTTGAACAGAATGAACAACATTGCTGGGGGGGAAATTGCAGCCACAGTCCATGGAACACAATAGGAAAGTACCGAGGCACACCTGGCAAGTCAAAATAAAGAATAATTACATCTTAAATATTTTGTGTAAATATGTTGCATTACCAATGTATAAAATGAAAGAATACTTGAGAGATAGCATTAGTCACATTAATTCCAAAGCCTAATTTGTTACAACAAAAAGAATGCAAGTATTTTCAGTCCCATAGAAAAAACAGCATCATCAGTTTTGCACCATAAATATATTGCCACATCTGATTTATCATCTGAAAAAAAAAATTTGGCACTTGCATGCATCATTTTGTGATATTGTCGTTTCAGAAATTGATATAAGAAATTAACAATACAAAAGTCTGTGTCCAAGTTTAATTTTACCATGAAACTGATTCAGAAACCCTCCTGTAGGACTTCTCTCATTTAAAATGGATGTGAACACGTTTATGCCTTTAATAAGCTTTTGTAACTACTAGTATTGATACTGAAATATTATAACTTTTTACTTAACTTAAGCTGTTCAAGATAAGTTGTCACTCCTGTCCTTATTAGATCATACCATTGTAACAAAAGGGATATGTTTTTCATGTCCTAAAATATCATCTTTGGTATTTTGAAAAAAAGGTTGTTAGAATAAGTAGTTTTATAAATTACCTATTAGCCTTGAATAATTTTGATAAAACAATTTCAGTTCTTTAGGCATGAAGATGAAATAACATGCATCCTGACATCCTGACCAGAGGTGGTATTCAGCAGGTTCTGATCAGTTCTGGAGAACAGGTAGTGGAAATTTTGAATAGTTCAGAGAACCGGTAAGTACCACCTCTGTCTGGCCCTGCCCCCATCTATTCTCTGCCTCCCAAGTCCAGCTGATCTGGAGGAAATGGGGATTTTGCAGTAACTTTCCCCTGGACTGGGGAGGAAATGGAGATATTACAGTATCCTTCCCCTGCCATGCCCACCAAGCCACAGCCACCAAGCCATGCCATGCCACGCCAACCAAGCTATGACCACAGAACCGGTAGTAAAAAATTTTGAATCCCACCACTGATCCTGACCTAAGCCCCAGCCTTTAGTATGGTTGTTACTTTTTTTTTTTTTTGTCATGGTGCATCTTTGTTCTTCTTGCCGTCCTATGAACATCCTTGTGTGAAAGTGGCCTAATTCATTTTCTTCCTAAAGATCAGAATACCAAAAAGAAGCTTCTCAGCCTGGCTCCACCCAAAAAAAACCCCTGTCATATTTGTTGGAAAGACTTTTTTAATTATTGAGAGGTCATCAATGCAACCCTACTTTCAATCCCACACAACATGGATCTACTTCAGAGAACACTGGGAAGACGAATCATCTCAACCTTTTCCTGCAATATTCCTTGAAAAAGCTTGTTTACTGTTACCTTAGATGGAAAAGGATGAGTATCCTCTCCTGCCATTGGGCTCTCCCAACTTATTTCTCTACCACTGCTCAGTTGGAAGCAGTGGCAGAGCCCAGCCACATGAAATCAGCTTTTTTTATCGCTAGCTATTCTTAGCCACCAGCCAGCAGGAGAATTAGTGGGATACAAAAGGAGCTTTTTTATGCCACTTTCATCTACTGATGGAGGTGGGAGAAAATAAGCCATGCAATAGGACAGATCCTTCTTTGCATCTGGAGCTGACAAGTAGTTAGAGAGTCCAGTATATGAAAGGAGCTTTTCTGCACTGAATGCCAAGCTCCCCTGTTAGCAATACTGAATACTATAGCCTGTACTGAAGCTATTGAGCCTCAAGGAACTCTCAGGTGCTCTCTAGCATGCTCCAAAAGATTTCTGAAAGCACTTAATCTGGAGCATCCTTTGGCCAATCCTATAGGAGAGGGATTCTATTAACCTTCTCCTTCAGCACTCACCAAAGAAAATACCTTTCTTAATGTAAGCCTGAGAAAAAATTTAATTTGCTCCAAGTAACATGGATATTTTACTTCAGTCTTAGAAGAAAAGGTACCATTTTTGCACCATAATCAACCTCAAGCAAGTATTTAATTCAATGGTTTATTGAAGCAAAGCTTCCCACTATCTTGCAACCTACATTGTGCATCTTTTAAAATCCTCATGTCTTTCTTCAGATTCATAAACAAATGATCAGCCACAGTGATAGGTAGATAGCAGAGAATCTCTGGATTTGTCTTATTTGGATCATGGCCCCAAGCCATACTCTAATCTATCCTAATCTATTTTACCCTGAATTAAGGTAAAATAACAAGGTATAAAACTAGGCATACTAGCCTGTGTGCCATAATTGAAAATAGGGGCACAACTACTTCTGTGTAACTTGCTTATTCTTTCTTCCCCATCCAACATAAATTTGTATCTCACAAAAATTCTGCATATCAAAAGACTAGATTACATGAGGAATATATTACACAAAACCATACATTAATGACTGAAACCAAAGCAGTATTTGTGTCAAGCCCTGCAACTGCTGAGTACAGACAAGAAAACTCTGTCAAGGACCTTGGAGTATTCATATCAAATGATCTAAGTGCCAAAGCCCACTATAACAACATCGCCAAAAAGGCATTAAAGGCTGTAAATCTAATCTTGCATAGCTTCTTCTCCAGTGATATTAGGATACTAACCAGAGCATACAAAACATTTGCTAGACCAATTCTCGAATACAGCTCATATTGCTTTGTAGGAAGTTAGCACCCACTCTTTCCTGGAAGAATGAAAAATTTTAGTAAATATTAAAACGGCAGAATATTATGTTTTCCTGGTTGAGAAATGGAAAAACATGTTTTAAAGACAAAGCAACTCTCCCCTTCCTGCCTCCCCCCCCCCCTTTGTTAATGGGCCAGAGGCAGAAACGCCATCTTTGACAATAGGACCCATCTGCAACACAATAGCAACAGAAACTAACACAATGGGACCCATCTAGGACAGAAACTCATCACATGACAGCTGGGAAGTTTACATCAGCCAGCAAGGCTAGCTAAGACCCTCCAATCAGGATACTCTTTCAGAGCCCCAGGAAGTTTATTTATTTATTGGTTCGATTTATATGCCGCCCTTCTCCAGAGACTCAGGGTGGTTTACAATGCATTAAGAATAGCCTTCATACTTTTGTATATACTTGCTTGGTAGGGCTTTTGGCCCCCCAAGCGGTGTTCTTTTTTATACAAAGTCAGTTTTTTGTCCCCACAATCCGAGTTCTCATTTTACCTACCTCAGAAGGATGGAAGGCTGAGTCAACCTTGAGCCTGGTAACATTCGAACTTGAAGTAATTGCAGGCAGCTGGCAACTAAGTGCTATTTAACAGCGCTTTAGTCCACTGCTCCACCAGGGTCCTCCAGTTCTAAGCCAGAGAAAGCATAAAACCCAGGGACTCACTGTATCTTGTCCCTTTTCTGTTCAGGAACTCAAGCCATGTGATCCTGTCCACCATTAAACCATCTTTCCAAGCAGTCTCCATGTTTCCATTGTCTTTATCCCCACTTGCAGCTAAAACCAGAAGGATATTTCTTCCTACAGCTTGAACCCACACTGCATATACAGCTTGAACTCACATATTGGAACTACAATATGTAGTTCCAATATGTAGTTCTTGAACTACATATTGGACATTAATACAATTGAACATGTCCAAAAATATTTCACAAGAAGAGTGCTCCACTTCTCTGCTCGCAACAAAATATCTTACGCCACCAGACTTGAAATTTTGGGCTTAGAAAATTTAGAGCTACGCCTCATTTGGTATGACCTAAGCATAGCTCATAAAATCATCTGCTACAATGTCCTACCTGTCAATGACTACTTCAGCTTCAACCACAACAATACACGAGTACACAATAGATACAAACTTAAAGTGAACCACTCCAAACTCAATTGCAGAAAATATGACTTGTCAATAGTCAATGCCTGGAATGCACTACCTGACTCTTGTGGTTTCATCCCAAAACCTCCAAAATTTAAACCTTAGACTGGCTACTGTTGATCTCACCCATTCTTAAGTGGTCTGTAAGGGGCATGCATAACCGTCCCTGTTCTAATGTTCCTTTTAATTGCATTCATTGTACTGTATGTACTCAATTCATGCTTATACTTATATATATATTATCTAATAAGTACTCAACAAATAAATAATATAAAATAATATAAAATAATGAAATAATAAAATAATAAAATAATAAAATAAAATAAAATAAAATAAAATAAAATAAAATAAAATAAAATAAAATAAAATAAAATAAAATAAAATAAAATAAAATAAAATAAAAAGATTCATACTGAATACTTTAATGATTGTTAAAGTTCCAAATTAGGAATCAGAGTACAGGCTCTTGAGAACTGAGTTGGAAACTTTCCAGAGCTCCTTTAAAGTGAGTTCATTAAGGGAAGGTCTCTTTGACTCTTCTGAATCTCTTTTTCCCAAAATGTCTCCAAGACAGACTAAGACCCCATTTCTTTAATAAGCCTGTAACAAGATCGCTTGCCTGGTGATTATTTGTGTTTAGAGATACAGTATTATTTCTTTCTCAGCCTCAGCAAAATCTATTACTTTAGAGAGATAGTGCAGCACCTCAGATTTAAAAGCAAAAAAAGATGCATAGCATCATTCACATCACATCTGTTTTTAAGCCATAGATATGTGTCTTTTTCCAGTACTGTAAGTTATTTCTGCAGCTGAAGCATTCCCCCAGGAAAAGACAGCTTATTTAAACAATTGCAGGTAGGAATTGCATGCATACTCCCATGTGTTCGAATGCACTATTTTGCATTTAAATAAAAAACATTCTATTGTCCTAACTTTTGACAATGTGAAACAACTTTCCCTCCCCCTTGCCCTTCCTTTTGCTGAAAAAATTCAAGTAGCTTTATTCCTGAAAATTGCTGGAGAAGAAGCCACAGCAATATTCAACACCAACACCTTCTGGGTTAATGATGAACAAGATAAAGAAAATCTCAGTTTTGTTTGTCATGTCTGGCAGCTTATTGTTTTAATAAATGTTACTTATGAGAGGCATATATTTTTCACAAGAATGCAATAGGAAGAAGAAAAAGAGGGTTCTTATATGACAGTTTTTAAATTGTTATCAGAGTCTTATGGATTTGGATGATTGAAATATTCTGTTATCAAGAATTGAATTGTTTGTGAAATTAGGTTAGGAAAATATACAAACAAGGTTACTGAATATGTGTGATTTCATTCTGGAAAAGTGATAGTTACTTGCCAACCAGAAGACATAACAATAAATCAGATGAAGTGGTTTGGACTTTTAAAAAAATCTTGGTATTATAAATGATAAGTGTTATCAAAATAAACTGATAAACAATCTCAAATGCCCCAATTGGGAACAGAACCTAAAAAATCTTGCAGCAAGAATAGTATTCACCATGAAATTTAGGCATCACGGAAAAGATTAAAAATATGTGGAATTTAAGCATTTTGGTAAGAGTGGGAAATTGCCATTTAAAAAGAATTCTACACAATGAAAGAAGGAATAAAATAGAGGACTAAGAAGAAGAAGAAGGAAAGTATTGTATCTAGGACTTTAATTTCAAATAATTTGGGAAAAGATGGAATGTTGCTTTGCATGTGTTAGTCATAAGATAATAAATTGTAAAATGATACAATTTAATTATTGGCTATAAATGTTTCTAAGACCTTGAAAACCTCTCAAAGGCTATACTAAAAACTCACTTTAACTAGGAATTAAGAGTACAGGGAAATGTGATCTTTCGTTGTGAACCCAGAGAAACAAGTTGGAAGATTGAATTGTAAGATCGCTTCTCGGCCTTTTGACTAAGATCAAGTGTGTGAATTGGAGAATTTGATGCAAAGCTTTATGTTTGAAAACGGTAACTGAAATGAATGTAGTGCACTGTGCAAAGTTAGAAAAAAAGAGCAAAAATAAAAATAAAAAGCTAGAACAATAAAGTAAAAACATGATTACATAGGCAAAGAACTTTGGACATAGCATTGAACTAAGCAAATGGGAAAAACTATGGAAAGTTAACAGTAAATTGACATTAGCAGTACCATACAAAGAAAATGCCTATAAGATGTTCTACAAATGGCATCTTCCCCCAGCATGGATTTCAAAAATGTTCCCCAACACTTCTCCACTTTGCTGGAAATTCAAGGCACAAAAAGGGACCACTTTGCTGGAAATTCAAGGCACAAAAAGGGACATGTGGTGGTTGTGCCCAAAAGCAAAACAATTCTGGAACAAAATCAAAATCCAACTGGAAGAAATAACAGCACAAAAAATCCCACTAAAACCGGAAATGTATCTATTGGGTATGCTCACAAGTAACTATAAAAAAGAAACAATATATCTAATTACACATATTCTGACCGCAGCAAGAATCATCTTTGCACAACATTGGGAATCGGAAGAAATCCCAACACAAGATAAAATAATATTGAAAGTAATTAAATGTGCTGAGATGGACAACTCACCAAAGAAATCTAAAAGGAAGAATCTGAATACTACCTGGTCTGGCAAAAATTGTATCAGTGGCTGGAGAAAAGGAAAACCAAATAAAAAGATGACCCTAAATGATTTGAACCAAATCGTGTACCAAATGAAATACAATAAAGCTACAACAAAACTTCACAAAATATCATTATACAAGGTGAGTGGTGGGAAAATATATTTAGAAATGCAATTTACAGATGTACTGTCTTACGAAATAAGATGTCACGTTTAAATGTTGTAAATGTTGTATTTTGTTTTACTTGTACTTGTATGTGTTTTGTCTTTATTCTTTTGTGTGTTTGTGTTTAATAAAAATTTATAAAAAAACAAAAACAAAACATGAGTGCAGAAAAAAAAACATGCAAAAACAAAACCACCCAAAACTTTGATTAATAGGAGACAGGAGAAATAGTCACAGATTAGGCAATGATCAGACAAGTGGCAATTGAATCTGCAGAAGGAATGGGGATATGACAAAGGTCTCAGAAGGAACCCTCCCTAGTTTCGTAGTCTGTAGAGGTGACGGGTAAAAGATGTACTTTCAGATTGCTAGATTTTCTTAAAATAAAGTAAAGTTAGAACAAGCATTTCTGGTTGTGCTTCTTGAACTATCTCTCAAGCTGACAGTTTTTGTCATCAATGAAAGAATAACATTCTTCAAATTATTCCTTGGATCTGTCTTTTTAATATTTGTCAAGCATTCCACTGCCAGAAGCTTGGCTATCTATCTAATACATACATACATTCTGTGTGGCTCTGATGCTATGGAAATTCAATTTTAAGGAATGCACTAGAGCATCTCCCAGTATTTAAGCAAATGACAAAACTACATTTCTTTCACCAAGCTTTTATCTGTTAATTAGTCTGTTGATAATGTTTTTTATTTTTATTTTAAATATTTTCTAATTTTTGTTGGAAAATTGGAAATTGCATAAAGCTTACACAAAGGGAAGGAAGGAGTATAAATTTAATAATAAAGAAAAATAAATATGTCATGAACATGAAAGCCTAAATGTCCTAAAAGTAGATTTGCTGAACTCTTGCTTACCAGAGCAAAATGCATGAGCTTTCTTACTTTTTTCTACAAATTACCTTTTATATACAACCACCTATACCAGTGATGGCTAACCTTTTTGCCATCGCGTGCCAAAAGTGGGAGGAGCGCGGTGGGGTCATACGCACGCATGCCCACATCCATAATTCTATGCGCCCCCCCCCCTCATGTTCCCCCCCACTTTTGGCACATGATGGCACAGTGGGCCCAGTAGGCCCGTTTTTTGTCCTCCCCAGGATCCAGAGCCTTTCTAGGAGTCTGGGGAAGGCAAAAACAGCCTTCCCCAACCCCCCAAAGGCCTTCCGGAGGCCAGAAACAGTGTGTTTCCTGACTTCTGGTGGGCCCAGAAGGCCCAAAAATCAGCTGGCTAGCACATACATATGTGTTGGAGCTGAGCTCGCATGCCCACCGATATGGCTCCATGTGCCACCTGTGGCACCCATGCCATAGGTTCGCCATCACGGACCTATACAGTAACTCTTACTTTTCTTTTATACCCTTACCACCATCACCATTTCATTTCAACTGAAGAATAAAAATTAGATGAGCTACTCAAGCTCTAAGTATGTATGAATAGTTGTACTGTTACTGGGATTTATGTTTAGAACCAGAAAACATTTCACCTATGAATCTGCTCTCCATGGTATTGGAAACCCTTGGACAAAATTCAAAGCTTTTAGGTTTATATCATAAAATTTAGGTATAAAACACCATAACTGATAGTAAAAAGTAAGTAAGTTATTTAATCTAAAGTCATGTATTTGAACATAAAAGGCAAAAGGGAAAGAAGTAAATATCACTCTACATCCTTTCGTATAAACACATAAATATAAGAAATTTTATGTTACCCAGATGAATTAATCTTTCCCCCTGCCCTTTGTTATGACAGTTTGGTATCTAATTTAATTTTTTATGTAATGGTACTGCACTTAATTGGACTGTAAATTTAACACCCATTTTGTATTTCATCTGTCAGAACTGCTTAGTTTCAAAATTTAGCGGATATTTAGAGCAGATTGCATTACATTTTGCTCTGGTGATAATTTTAATTCATAAAAGCAGATATTATTAAGCATTTTGGTAACAACATTTACGTATTCCTAAAATAACTTAAAAAGTGTTGAACTAAAAGTAGTCAAAAGAATTATTCATATAGTATATCAAACAAGGAAAGCTTATTGCACACATTGATCAGCTCCCAAGTGAAGTTTGTCTCTGATCTATGCTATGCAACAACTGTTTTGTAAAAGGCCACTACACTAGATAATAAAACTGTGTGGCACTTCAAAATGTATTTCAGCATGCATGTAAGTACATCCACCTGCAGTTCCCTAAACCAAATATGTCACTTCCTCAGATCGTGCTATAAACAGCAACTGACATACGACCCCAGAAAAGAGGCTACCTTTTGCCTTTGAATCAAAAAGCATTGTATGCTTTTTGAATTATTAAAATCCAGTGCCCTTTTTTATATCAATGAAGTTCTTTGCTTACGTTCACACCTGCACATTCCAAAGAATCTTTTTGAAAAGATTTTAACAATGCTAAACTTATTTTCTCCTTCATTTCATTTCTTTCTTCTTGTTCTGGATGTGTAAGAGAAAATAAATATATAAATACGATTCCTTCTCCTTCAGAGTTGGAAAATAAAACATCTGCAAGAAACAAATCAAGCTCAGAGAGCAGCAGGGACCCCTGCTCTTGGATTGCTTCAACAAGGATCTTTGCAGAGCTCCAACTGTATCCTCTTTCAGATCAGAAGACCCTAATCATTTATGCCTTAGTTACCTTGAAATTGGATCCCTCTAATCCATGTGACATTCAGCTGGTCTTGATGATCACTCAGGAGCTGTTGGTTGGTTCAGAATGCACTGGTATGGCTCCTTAAGACATTCTTGGTGTTGTCAACTCTATAGGTCTAAGAAATCAATGCCATATGGCTCTAAATCTATTTTAATTAGAACAGCTATAGTAAGAGAGACTTCCAAATCCTTCACTTTATCTTCATGTGAATAAGGGAGGGTCTTTCTCAAGGAAGTTTCTTAGAATGCACTTAAGCTGTGCTTGTTTGATCGTTGCATTTTCGTACTGTACTTTAAGACCTTCTCTAAGGCTTTATTCTCTATGCCTTCTACATAAGAAACTAATACCTCCAAATTTACTACCAGTTCTGTGGGCGTGGTTTGGTGAACGTGGTTTGGCACGGTGGGCATGGCATAGCGAGCATGGCAGGGGAAGGATATTGCAAATTTTAAATTTTAAAAAATGGTAGAACTATTACTGATATTGCAAATCTCCATTCCCACCCTACTCTGGGGCCAGCCAGAGGTGGTATTTGCCGGTTCTCCAAACTATTAAAAATTTCCGCTACCGGTTCTCCAGAACCTGTCAGAACCTGCTGCATTTCACCCCTGTTCTATTTCATGAACTGTGCTGGTGCTGCTAATCAAGTCAACATGGCTTGAACCTGGTTTTTTTTTTTTTTTTTTGGTAATATCACTGCCCCCTAATAGAATCTAGATCCAATGGGTACACACTCACAGTTTGTGCTGGAGGTTCTCACTGTTTTGTACAAACCATAACAAAATGGGCTCCAAGTATTTTCTGCAGGACCTGATTTCCTGTTCAATATTCACTTGTTAATATAAAAGCTACACTAACACTTTAATATTCAGAAAGTTTTAAAACATGATTTTTTTCCCCAATGTGTTTTGTGGGACTAAAATAAGAGTGGACAGAGGTATCTAATTTTTTTTGCCATCAATTTTGGGGGAGTTTTCTGATATGATTATAGCATTATGATTATATTTGCTGTGTATATTTTATGGCTGTATATGTTGATAATTTATTCTCCGTTCAAAACAATTGAAGTCACAGCTATCAATTCTTTAGCTGATATTAGCCTTCATACATATTATGCATTTGTATATTCCTGCTTGTAAGGCCTTCAGAGTCAAGTGCTTGAAACAGCATAAAGTCTTTCATAATACATAAATTTTAAAAAATGGTAGAACTATTACTGAAATGTATTTACTGAACATGTGAATTTTCCAAGAATGGGCTCAATTTGTATTCTCAACACTTAAATATAATGTATTGAGAAAAGATTTTCTTTTCATATTTCATTAAAGTCATGAGTTTAACATTAGTGAAAATAGCTTGGCGTAATTTCACCATTACAGTTGTTTTGTTGAAACTTAACAGGGCAAAGGTGCTCTTGAATATTTCTGTCCATGGTCTAGTATATACATCATTCAACTACTGAACTGTCTACAAGAACAATAACTCAATAAACTTTAGGTTTACTGCTAGTTCCATCAGCACCATTAAGATGAGGCATGGCTGATGTTCATAGTTCAATAATCTTTTCTCATATGATTTTCCTTTTGTAAGTTTAAATAGACTCAGGGAGGTTGATATGTACTGAATACATGACTTGGGTCTCAGAGCAAGTTTCTCTTTCCTGATTGAGTCATTTGCCTTAAAAATTAATGTATATTGTATCATTCTCTGAGGCACTCAGATACATTTGCTTAGACTTCCCACAGAAAGAAATGATTCTTTTAGGGCATCTCATTATATTACATTTCAAGAGTGTAGGAGAACTTTTATGATGACCATTTCATTAGATAAAGTTAACCTTTTTCCTTATCATTACTAAGTTACTAAATAAAAAAGGAATTGATGGACTCCTTTTAGAAAAATGGAGAACATGAGATAAAAAAAGTGTTAATGAATGGTTCTCAATAACTGGCAAATGGATTTAAATATTTTAATAGGGCTCTTTTTTCCTATTAAGCCATTAAATATTTATTTATTTTTCAAATCATTTGGAGTCAAGGAGATAAATCTCAAATAAAGAAGACATACCGTGTTACCATAAATTGCTACTTATTTATAGACTACCAAGAATATGGGCAATACAGGAAATTAATGCCTCATTTACATGTTTTATCAATATCATGGCAAGGTTTTATAGAACAAGCACAACAGCTGCAAATTATGTAATTACGTATCTGTATGCAAATTCACTGACTTCCCATAAATGGGGAAACTCTATTTCCAATGCTAATGAAGTGCCTGTTATTGCCTAATCATTCCTAAATGTGATTCTGTGCCAGATGTCATTGTAGCTGGTGGAACCTTTATTGTCAGGTTAGCTGAGGTAGCACCATTAACACGGTCATAAAAACTCCATTTGTAATTAAATTACTTCCAGTATTTCCATGATATTTCCACTGTCCTCCTGTCCAAGGCAAGCATGTTAGTTACTTGCATTAGTTAATCGTAACTTCTGAAGTCCAACTTTCAGTCATCATACAGAGGGGCTAACTTCTTGCAGCAGTAAAGTTCCAATCAATCCAGAGTTGGAATCCATTCCCATATGCACTGTGCTAAGGAATGGATAAAGCTGTGTTTATGGTACAGTGTTTAGAAGCAAATATAAATACTTAGGCAGCATAGAATGCCTACCCTTAATATATTATTTATATTTTGGCATGTAAACATTTATATCTCAAATCTTTATTTATACATAGTATTTATTCTTGTTTTGTAATGATTAACTATAACAATATGTACTACCTACTTAGGACTATCATTTATAATACCAACATTAACTTTTAAAAACTAATTAACCCATCAATTTTCTGCTTTCTATTTGGCTGGTCAACCTGCCACCACCTCTGTATCATGGAAAAGACTGCAAGATAGAAACCTCTACAACTATATCTCAGAATTCACGAAGTACTCAAATGGGATACCTATTGATATTCAAAACTGTTAGTAATGCTGATAAAACATTTACTTTCGTCTTTATCTTCAGAATGTTATGCTTTCTACCTAATAGCATAATTATGAATTATAGTTCATAATTTTAACCATACAACATAAATATTGCTGCATTGAAATCTGCATTGAAATAATTAAATATACCAATATTTATAACATTACCAAAAAAAAAAGATAAAATGGGATTCCTTCAATGTCCAAATCAGGAAAAAAAACCATGAAGTTGCTACTATTTTGCAAGCTGCAGTAACTGCAATGACACAATAATAGAATAATTTAACAGATAATTCCATGTGTGTGTGTTTATGTGTCTGCATAGACCCTATTACTATCTCTCATAGTGATAGACCTGCTATTGCTGAGATTCTTAGTTTCTGGATCGACCTGTCTTTCTCCTTGATCTTTTCTACTGAAGAGGGAGGACCTTAAAAGTAGGACCTCAAGCCCAACTGCCAAACTTAATGTGATCAGATCATTTTCATCAGGGATAGAACAAGAAGCTTTTGAATCAGAAATTTGTTCTAGCTTCATGAACTACCTAGGATTGTTCTCCAGTCTTCACCAGGAATAGAATTTTTGCAACCTCTGGGTGCAACTTCTGGATTTTCTTGACTTCAGTCCAGACACCAGTGGCTGTAATTTTCCCACAGTATATCAATTATGAAGACTACAAAAATAGATAGACATGTCAGTCTAAAAGGAAGAGTCAAATATGTCACATTTAGTTTAACTAAGTCTTTTCCTACTTAAAGAGGAATCCCTGGATCACACATGGAAAAGTATCCTGTTATATTTATTGAAATAGCCTTCTCTTGGAGTTTAAACTTTATTTTAGTCTTATAAAATATCCTCATGCTCTTGGCAGTTCAAGAGAAAAGACAGACCTTGTTTTAACTTTTTAAAATGCTAAAAGTAAGTTTTTTAATGAGATTGATTTAAATGATGTATATAATATGTTATTAATTTCTAAATTCTCAAAATAATGAATTATATAAATGATCTAAATAATGAAGCAATGAAGACACAAAAGAAATGTCATGGCCATGTTTAAAGTAAGATAAAGAATGAAAATGACCAATCATAGATAAAGGTAGCAGTGTCCATGAGGAATCACAACAGTCAAGATAATGATTATGAACAAACATATGATCCACATCCCACTTTTTATATATGCACATAACATCAAAGCCCAAACAAAGGAGGTAGGACTTCAGTCTCATGGTCGTGTCTAACCATATCTTTTTAAAATACAACACATCATGTCTTGCTCCAGATATCCCTAATAAGAACTGTGATGCTTGAGCGAATACCGTGGCAGTAAGGAAAATGAAGCCAGTGTTTATTACAGAAAACCAAGCTGGAAGCTTATTTGCTGGGTTGTTGGAATTTTCTAGGAATCAACATTAACATCTCTTACATTTGCTCCAAGTTAGACACCAACTATCCAAAAGCAGCTGAGATGTCATATATTACATGTTGCAGAGATATCCAAAATCAGTGTACTAATCTTTGGAAAGTATATCACACTGTTTGCCACCTGTAGATATGATCCCCGTTATATCTGGCAGATAAGTGAAAAGGCTGAGCATGGCTGATGGTAAATGTATCTTTGAGAGAAGGAATGCTATCTCTCCCCTTGTTAATCCCTGAAAGGCTGGCAAACTCAGGTAACAAGAAGCACTTGGATTTATGCAGTAGGATAATGTAACCAAATATTAAAATGGTCTCAGAGTAACATTCCCACCCAACTTCAACCTAGTGCAATTACTGTATTTTTTGGACTATAAAACCGGGGTGTACGACGCACCTTAGTTTTTGGGAAAGAAAATAAGAAAAAAGCTGTTTGGGAGTGAATCAGCCTCCCGGAATACCCCCAATCAGATGCTCCCAGAAGTGAACTTTAGCAACAGGTTCATTGGTTATGAGCTCTGCGCCTTGCTTTTTTTTCAGCCTCTGAAACCTCTGTTTGAGAGGCTTTTTTTTCAACCTCTGAGACCTCCATTTCAGAGGCTGGGCAGGACCACATTTGGTGTATAAGATGCACCCAAATTTTTACCCTCTTTTAGTGGGAGGGAAAGGTGCATCTTATACTCCAAAAAATATGGTAACAGCCTATTTTCCCAGTTAGTGAAACAGAAGTAAAGATGGCACATCATCTGACAATTAATATTGTGCTGCACAACAAACAGATCATGTACACATGAAATATATGTTTTAATTCTCCAAGGAAAGCTGACTAGAAGAAGATTGCTAAAAAGTCTATCTACAAGAAGAAATCTACCAGAAATGCAAAAATATTCTTTTCAGAGAAACAGGTTATGACTTGAATTGACTGAGGACTTTTAATAAATATTAATTAGTCCACCAATAACCCCTGTTTTTTGTTTGTTTTTCCTGGCATCCTGAATACATGTGTAGATATATTAACATAAAACTCATAGAGCAGCAGTTTCAAAGGTCATTAAATAAAAGAGAAGCTAAAAATGTATATGAGTCTTCCCAAGGGAGAAATACGCCTCAAGATGTTTCTTAAAACAAATTTTAGTGTCATCAAATAATAATCTCTTCATGGAATAGCATATAATTAGAGTAAAAATGTTAACTGAAAATTGATAAATTAATACTCTGTGGACTGACTGAATATAATCAGGAGATGCCTTTTGCTCAAAATGTAACTTTAGTGGCGCCAACTCTTTAGCAACTAACAACCTACTGACCACAACATTAAATAGGGCACCTCGATAGAGCATCAGGGATTTGCTTCATGTCCTTTTTTGTTCTGTATTCTGCCTGTTCCTTATCCATGCGGGTGCTAATCTCAGGATATTTTCTTTTTGTCTTTTTCTCCCCAATTATATTCACTCTTCAATTCTATCTGATAAATTGTAGGCTTTGAACTGTTCATGTATTTTCTTAAAGAAAACATGTTCTAAACTTGCTTCACTAATATTTATCCAACTAAATTCCAGTTCTCTGAAACACACTCATACACAACATACACAACATACATATATTTCTCCAATACTTTTAAAACATTTCTTTTTTGTCATTCAAAGCTTATTTCTTTTCACAAGCTCTCCATCAGCTTCCCACCCCAATCTATTACACTAACCATCAGGTGATAATCATGATGGTCTTTCAGATGAATCATTAATTTGTGTTCCCTCTTTTCTTGATGATGATTGTTCAAGGAAAAGTAGATTTTCTCATATTCTAAGAAACTGGTAGTATTAGAAACTGTCCAAAAAAGATGAAGTACCAAGAAAGAAAGAGAGAATATGAGAGTAAATTACCTTCTGTCAGATTTCTTGGAAATATACACGAACTACCTTTCTTTATAAAGAAAAAGTGTCAACATTCTTGAAAAAAAACCTGGGAAACTCACAAAATCTTAAAATGTGATGGAACTCCAAAACAAACACGCTGTTGAATAAGTCTTGCAAGTTTTCAGAAACACTGAATAAATCCTTGAATTCCACCTTGAGAATAAGAAGTCACTTCTTCCCTGTCTCTAAGTGGGATATCACAAAGCTTAGTTCCCTGGTGAAATGAAAGAACTGACAGATGGTGAACAAATTCATGACTGGTATATTTTTAAAGCTAGAAATAAAGTTTGAAACATTCTTCTTATGGTCTACAGATTCTTTCTAGATGCTTTTATAATTTAATGAAAAGTAACTCTTTTCATCCTTTTAACAAAATTAATGTTAGCGGCACTAAAGGGGAAAAAAATAAGCAAACCAAACCTGCCATGGAATTAAAAACCTCATTTCTCTGTGCTGTTATTACAAAATTATAAGAAAATGTGTGAATTGTGAATGATTTGCTGAAAAATTAATATAAGGTTTATGAAAAAGTATTTCTTTTCTGTTTAAATGGTTCTTTATGTATTTGGTTATCTTTACACTTAAGTACCTTAATCTAAATTTAAGAGACTATACAATGACCTGTTTTGAAAATATAGTACTCCACAATGCAACACTTTACTAAAAAAAAAAACCAAAAAAAACCCAGAGACAGTCTTTAGTCCAACTGCTCCTTATTTTAGTGAGTCCAGATATTAGCATCTAATTACATCGTGCTAATGCATATCTATGACATGAGGCATTTTAAAATCATATTTAAGGTAAGATAAAATGTGTAAAATGCTTATATTCAAAATGTAAGCTTAACACTGTTCACACTGATAGTATTGTCACTAAAATATGTTCATTATTCCACTTCCATCAGTAGTGAACTTCATGAAGCCAATTTCAATTGAAGTCTTTAACTGTTTGTCTTCTATACATGCTTCAATTGGAAATGCTGTTTTAAGAAATTCCTGCTTAATTTCAATCTCTTCTTCCTCTTCCGCCAGTTGCTCTCTCTGGGTTATGGTTATTTAAGCTCCAGAGTTGATAAATTTTCATATTCATTCTCTACTCCCTATTTTTCTCTCCTATCCATGCCAGGAAAGAAGCACCAGCCCTTTTCTGAGAAAAGCTCAATTCCTGTTAGTTCATCCATTTAAAAAAAGGAGTGAGGGAAAGATTCCCCTGCTGAATTAGGAAAAATCCTAACAGCAAGCAGGGTAGGCATGGGCTATTGGGAGCAGAAATGAAGCATGGGAGATGGGGGCATTTGTTTTTAAAGTTCACACCAGACAGCTGGATCAGAGATACAGAGACATCTGTATAAAACAGAATGAACTGCATAGTCTGAGGAAAATTGTCAGATCTATGCCCATCACAATTGGTATCCATTTAGGGACTGGACCTTTGTTTCCAGTCCCTAAGTGCCTGCCGATTTTTCTTCTAATACGTGTAACACGTTACAAAGAGCTAGCAAGAATGGGAGAAGAAAGACAGCAGGATTGGTTTATGTATTTGGACTGATTTTATTAACATTACTTAGTAACATTACTTACTTAAACTAAACTAAACTTTAATTTAGTTTCAAAACTAAAATTTATTGTCCTAAAATATAGTGTGCTATACAAAATTGTATGATTCTGCGTATTCCGTAGCACAGAATACAACTGGGAAGAATAGAAATTAAAGGTCAGATGCTAAAGAGGAGTTAGGCCCTTAATGTCTTTTCTGCTTTTTAGCAGGAATAATATTATGCTACTTGGAAATCAGGTAGAAATACTACCAATTTCATATGATAGAGAAGGCTGATTATTGGATATGGTACCTTCCCAGATGGAATAAATGTCAATTCAATTTTTATCAAGCTTTTAATTTATGCAGTAATTAACAATGTTAATATATTCAAATGCATAATTTCTCATATATTAATGTGCACAACTGATCCCCCTACATCACACATTCAATCTAATTCAAATCACGTTTAGTGGAATTTGTTTTAGACAGTTTAATAAAGAAGATCTGTAGAAACCACAATAAAGATCTCTAATGAGTTTTCCCTGCCATGCAAAAATTACTCTCTGTCAGTAGAAAGAGCACACAAATTAAAACAAATACTTAATAAAGAAGACAACTGATTCTCATCTTATTTAATAGGATGTCTTGAAGCATTACTAGACTGAAACACCAGAATAACTAAATATTTCTCTACATTGAACAAAGAAAAGGAATGGGATTCCAAATATATCAGGTGAAGAGTTTTTGTTCAGATTGATGGCAATATGAAGTAGTTTTAAAAACCGTTTTTAGAAAACGTTGAAAGCTTTTGCTCTAAAGTTATTTTAGCATCACATGCTAATACCTAGAAATATCAGAGAAGCCTGATGGAAACTGTTTCTTTTAATTGACTATTCTTATAAATGAAACCTAAATATTTATTGAGGCTGATCTTGTAACTGCCCTTAAGACCACTAAAGGCTTATACTTAATGAAATAAATATTGCCTTAGTTTTATTTTAAAAAATTAAAATATGTAATCACTTATTTATAATTTCCTTTTGATTTCCTGTCTGCAGACAGACACACCCACACGTCTGTGTATGTGTATGTGTGTGCATGTGCATGCTCGTCACCTCTCGCCTGGATTACTGTAATGCTCTCTACATGGGGCTCCCCTTGGGGTGCACCCGGAGGCTCCAACTGGTGCAGAATGCGGCCGCGCGGGGGATTATGGGAGCGACAGGGCGCTCCCATGTGACTCCTCTCCTGCGCGAGCTGCATTGGTTGCCGGTGGACTTCCGGGTGCGTTTCAAGGTGTTGGTGATCACCTTTAAAGCGCTCCATGGCTTAGGACCAGGGTACTTACGGGACCGCCTTCTGCCGCCAGTTGCCTCCCACCGGCCAGTTCGCTCCCACAGGGTGCCGTCAGCCAGACAATGCCGGCTGGCGACCCCCAGGGGGAGAGCCTTCTCTGTGGCAGCCCCGACCCTCTGGAATGATCTTCCTCCAGAACTGAGAACGATCCCTGACCTCCGAACGTTCCAACGGGCCCTGAAAACGTATCTTTTCCAACTTGCCGGTCTAGCCTGATCCCCGCTGAATTTTAACATTTTTAGTGTCTTAGCGTTGTGGTATTTTAATATTTAAATTGTTCTTAACAGTCAGCCAAAGCTTATATGGGTTTTAATTGATTTTTAACTTTTGTACACTGTATTTTTATCTGGCTGTACACCGCCCTGAGTCCGCAAGGAGAAGGGCGGTATATAAATCTAATAAATAATAATAATAATAATAATAATAATAATAATAATAATAATAATAATAATAATAATAATATATAAACACATACACACACACACACATACACACAGTGTGTGTGTTTGTGTGTCTATCTGTCTGTCTGTCTGCCTGCAGATCAGCTATTTTTTTTTCATGTGAAAACACTTGATATGTAATCAGGTAGATATCACAAAAAGAATTATATTGTCCCTTTCCCCTAATTACTAGTTTACTATATGTCAGGAATTAATATGTGCTATCAATATTTAAACATATACTCCTAAATCAAGAGTCCTCTGACCCAAGTTTAGTGACTTCAGTGTGCTGTCCTATTTCAAATATGCAGCCAACATTCATTATCTTGAATGTAGCTTATGTGATAGTAGCCAGGATTTCTGAACACTTTTTAATATATTATTTGAATACAATTGAATGAAAACATCCATCCATCCATATGTTGAGGAACTTCATTGACGCATATCTAACCATTGGCCATATTGGTTGAGACAATGGGAGTTGACGTTCAGTAACTTAAGGGAGACACCTCTAGGAAAATAATGTTAATGGTAGAAGGACTAATTAGGAGCATGACAACAAGATTTTTTTGCTTCTACCAGCTGTCCCATTTGCCAATGTCAGGGGGAATGTTGGGTTTAATCTTGTTCTTCCAGCTGTTCAGCTGTCTAGAGAAATTGCCATGCGAATGAGGGTGATCAGTTAGTTCAGTATGTGGGACTTGGAGAAGATTTCTTCTGATAGGTTGTATAAAGTGCCTTGTGATTACTGCTTCATCTGTCTAGCAACTAATTTATTTTTTATTTAGTTAGGACAAAGAGTTTTATTGTTGGAACTGTTGTATTATCAAATATTGAAGGAAATGTTTAGTGATGTAATGTGGATATCGTTGGTACTGCATATTGTTACACAGTTGCTTTCTGCTCATTTGAATTACAAGGTGTTGTAAATGAACTGCAGGAGAGTTAATACAATCTGATGGATTTGTTTTGCTGGAATTTAAATTGCCTATTCTACTCAAAAGTGGTTCACATAGTCTACAAGTAGAAAATGTGGCATGTAAATAAATTGACTAGGACATGCTGAGCCAATTGATCCCCATTTTTAACTAAAGTAACATATACAGCTAGTTGGTTTTTTTCTTCTTTTTTATTGAACATATTAGATGAGAAGATAAGCAAAGAAAAATGCAAAGTTTTTAAAAGAAATATAGGAGCAAATTTCAAATAATGAGATAACAAAAGTTTAAAATAGTTTAAAATATCATAAATTCTGCTTTTATCTAAAATACTATTAATCACTTGTAATATTGTAAAACACTAAAACAGGAATCAAAATTTTTTATTGAATTTTAAACTAAAATATCTGATTAACATAATATAAATCACTATTTAAGGGAATAAACTACAATACATTAAGACTACAGAAGAGATGTATTTTTCTCTAAAATTAAAGTGTTGAAGTAAACAAAATTCTCAATTTTAAGGTATGATTTTTGTTCATGTATACTGTAGGAAGGAAAATCCTTCTGGTTCAGTTCCTAAACTGGAGTTTGTGGGTTCAAGTCCCAAATTGTAGGAAGGAAAATGTATCTAGTTCATTTCCAAGCTGGGAGAAAGATGCTGAAAATACAAGGAAGCTGATTAGAAAGAAAGTTTATTGATGACTAGGTTTTATGGTTCTGGATCAGCTGAACCATTGGTTTGATGAGTACATGGACTTTTATAAGTTTCAGAGATGCTGCTGAGGGGTTGTGCAATGCCTGAAATGCCCTTAGGAGATTGGGCAATGTATGGGCTCTGGATCTTCTGCTAAATGGTAGTGTGTTAATCCTATTATGTCCTGAAGATTTATGTACTGTTCTTCTTAATCCATCATCCTGGAGCTGAAAATCTTTTGTTTGTGGCTAGGATGGCCCAGTCTTTCTTAATGGGCACAAAATATCTGCCAGGTGGGTGTGTTATTAAGAAAGACTGAGTTTGTTTTCTGTCTTTAAGAACATGTTTCTCCATTTTTCCCTTTGGGGAAATAAAATATTCTGCCTTTTTAATATTTCCCAAAATATAGTATTTCATTCTTCTAGGAGAGGAGGACTTCCCACAATACAATTAAAATCAAATTAGAATTGAGTTCTTCATTCGATTTGCTTTTTAAGTGCAAATGTATAGCAATTTTAAAAGTTTATTTAACCATTGCAAATTCTTAGCAATGATTACAATTTAAAAAAAGTATGACTGCACAAATACTTACCAAATTGTTTTGGTATAGGGAAAACAGAAGAACTACGTAAAATTGCTAATGGAACTATGGTTGTTGATATTGCTTCCATACAAATAAAGAATTGATAAGAATGTGACATAATTATATATTATAGTAAACTTTCCCTGAACTTCAAAAATATCACATGTATGGAAATCATCCTAAAGATTGGCATTTATCTGAATACTTTGTCCTGGCATTCAAATCATTTAATACATTAACAGAGATTCATATCTCTGCTTATATTCCAAACTGATGAATGCCATTATTTGCCAGCAATGCCCAAGCATGTCCATTTCAAAAGAAATAAGGACATCAATTTGATAAAGATGAATTTTAAAATGAAAGATTTTAATATTGTTCATCAAAGATTGTCTCCTGAGACATGAACATGAATAGCAATTTCTTTTTTTGCAAATGTAAATTAATGCACTACTAGAAAAATACCTGTGCCCAAAAACTTTTTTATAGTCACTTTTAATTATCTAATTATCACTGTCTTGTTTTTTCTCAATTTCATTTCTTACTGCTCATATTACATGCCTTCCCCAGCTGTACTTGCAACCTGTGATAACACACTGTGCATCTCAACAGAAAATGTGTGCTGAAATAAATGTTCCAGCTTCTAAGTTATAATAAACTTAATATGAGCACTTTTCCAGATCTTGTTCAGGAGATATTAATTGGTTTCCCTGTCTTAAATCCAAAGTTTGTTCCACAAACATATGAGGAAAAACTATGAAATTTGGAGAAAATAGATGTTTGAAAGACCATCTCTTCCAATCTTCAAGCAGTCCAAGAAAGGAAAATGAGATTATCTGATTTAAAATAATTTTTTTAAAAAAATCTTTTCTTCTTGCCTATGCTTAACTAACTAGATTGAAAACACTGCCCAAATAAATTTATTGAATCTTACTTTTGTGATCTGATCTCTTCGTTTACCATTTTTGGGCAAATAAAAAAGTAGCTTCAGGATTCATTCTCATATAAGATTAACAAGATCAAGGTGATACATTTTCCCATTATTCCATGAATAGATATGTACATATTTTGTAATTGTAAGAATAAAGGTATGAATTTATAAACATTTATATAAATATTTGAATTAATTTTCATAGGTAGTGGATTTATAATTAACATTAGCACAATTTGTAGTATACATGGATAAAATCTGGTCATTACTAAGTGTATACACTATATGTTCTTTAATCCAAGAAAGAGACATGTAGAGAAAAACAAAGATTGATTCATGTTCTGGAGCAGGGGTGGGCTGCTGGGGGTTCGGGAGAACCTCTAGTAAAATTCTGTGCAGTTTGGAGAACCCCCAAATCCCACTCCTGTCTGGAACTGCTCACCCTGCCCCACGCCCCGAGGAGTCCCCACGTGGCCCATTTGGATGCAGGTAAGTGCAGGGAATGTGTGGAGGCTCGGAAAGGGTGAAAAACGGGCCTACCAGAAGTTTGGGAAGGGCCGCCAGAGGGCCTTCAAAGCCTGGGGAGGCTGTTATCGCTCTCCCGGAGGCTTGAGAAAAGCCTCCAGAGTCCAGTCCTGTGGTGCAGGAGGCCAACTAGGCCACGCCGACCATGGCCACACCCACCCAGCAACTGGGCAGAAAACCCTTTGCTAAAATTTTTTGAAGTCCACTCTTGGTCTGGAACCTAGAAATGTTTTGCTATAATTCTTAGATTAACTCAGGGGTGAAATGCTCTTGGCTTGGACCAGCTCAGGCGAGTAGGCAGCGATGGCGGTGGGCAGTTCGGAAAACCGGTAGCAAAAATCCCTGCCCCCACCCGTCATACCCAGCTGAGCCACACAATCATCAGAGCCTTTTTTTCTTTTAAATGGCTCTGCTAATCAGGCAACTCAGCTTGGATCGCCAGAGCCATTTAAAAGAAAAGAAACTGAGTTGCTAATCAGGCAACTCAGTCGGGATTGTCAGAGCCATTTAAAAGAAAAAAAGTTTTTTCTTTTAAATGGCTCTGATGATCCAAGCTCTGACGATCCAAGCTGAGTTGCCTGCCAATCATCAGAGCCTTTTGAAAGCATTTTTACATGGTTTTACATGTAAAAAATGGTTTTAAAAGAAAAAAAATTGGCCATGCCCACACAGTTACATTACTCCCACTACCAATCCATGCCCACAGAACCGGTAGTAACAAATTTTAGATTTCACCCCTGGATTAACTGCTTGATTTGATGCAAGGTTCATCTTCATTTAAAAGATGATAAACATTTTGAAACAGATTTATGAAGAGACAAAAAAAATTGATTAGTATTGATTAATCCTGCCCAAAGTCTCTTTTTTTTTCTTGGTTTCCTTTGGAAGACTAATCAATGCAAAATTATAGGGTTTATATTGGTAGCCCTAGACTAGTGGTTCCCAACCTTTTTTTTGGCCATGCCACACCTAAGCATCTCAAAAATCCTGACGTGGCATGGGCCCCACGTTGGGAACCACTGCCCTAGACCTACCATTCAGCCTAATCAGTTAAATCAATTCAAATAGATTATAGAGTTTTGCTGTCATAAAAGTGAAGCAAATTGTTGCTTACTCATTTCAGTAAGTTGCTTACTTACTCATATTTCAAATAAGGAGAATAGAAAAACTGATTGGGATTTTCTGCTTAAAATACTAAAATAATTTCTCTGGCTTTAGTTTCTCTGCATAGATGGAAGTGTAAGGAATCATTTGAAGTTCTACTTTAGAGGCTAAGATGTCTTTGGAGAGCCCTGAATATTTGGGTTTATCTCAAAAGATATAAAATGAGAAAAAAACAAAAAGCAGCCATTTCTACAATATAACAGGATAAATGCTTCATAACAAGAAGCAGTCCAAAAACAACTTCCCATCTTTTAAACCATCCTTATTTATTTTGGTCCCAATATCTTCTTTGTTCTACTTCCCCAAAAGACCTGACTTACTGTATATCATCCAAGGTGTCTTCCAGGAAGATCTCTGTATAATTTCTTTCATAAACAGAAACAATCAACCCAAGAATTTGTCCAGTAGAATAAGTCTTCTCTATATTCCATAAGAATAACAAGAATTTTGCTATTCAATATTCAGATTGTATCCTGCACCATTAAACATTTAGTCTGACTCTCTTTGCTGTTACAATTGTGGAAATTTATCTTAATACAACAAAAGAATGCATATACCAAAATTAATTAAATATAGTTAGGAGAAAGCTAATTAGAGATAATATGTCATGTTCCATTTTTTTTGCCCTCTGATAGAAATAAGAAAAAAATTAATGTCCTTCTTTTTGATAATTCATTAAAAATCTTCTAAGTATGGTTATGAAAGGAAAGATGGGATGTTGTTCAGAGGAAGATATAACTCCAGCTGTGCTAACAGCAGCATAATGACCCACAACTATATTATGTGAACTGAAGGCCTGAATCAGATTATCATGTAAGAAACAGCTGCTGCATCTTTAGATAAAAGAACTGGGACAGAGAAATAAGTTAAAACAAAACAAAACCTCAAAATGAATAAAGTATCTGTTGTGGTACCTTCTATTTGTTTCTGTCAGAACTGTCAGCCAGTAGATTTTAAAAGGAGAATTGGAAGTTACACTGCATGGCAGATAATTGTATGTTACTGGCAGAAGCCTATGGAATTTATTTTCACTATTTTCTGATGAGTTTTTATGGGCCTGTTTGGGAAATGTACAACCTGTGTGGATCTTAAAGAAATCTGGTGTGCAATGTCACAGTAGGCTATTTCAAAAGCTACTGTATTTTATTTTCTGTTTTCCTACTTATGCCCTTTGTGTATGTGCTTTAATTTGTAATTTGGATGTTCTTTGAAGGTTATATTGCCATGAATGAATTGTAAATAAGTATTAAATATTGTACATATGCATACTCCTGAAGAACTGAAAATGATCCTTAAGACTTCCTAACCAAAAAAAAAATCATAAAAATAGCCAAAAGTTTGCCTTCATTGGATAGCTTAAAATAAGCAAAATTCTAACATTCATCTTATAGTATTCATAAATTTCAAAAATGCTTTCCAAGTACAATGTGCAATGAAAAGCAATCCAGTATTGTTGAAGCTATTTCTGAAGACTGGGTATGGTACTTCTATAAAACTAACCTTTCAGCAAATTAAAGCATGTCTAGCTGGAAGTTAAGGTATTTTAAAATATTGATTACATAAGAAAATTCATAAAAACTGCAAATTCATAAAAATTGTGTCTCTTCTTCTCTCACCATGAGAGGGAATGAGTAACAGCATATGAAAATGTATATTCAGTTTTGAAACAAGGCATGCCTGATCTTTAAAAGTTGCATTTTATTGGTAAGCATATTTATGCAAATTTAATCAAATTTGCTATATGATCAGTCAACTGAGATCTCTTTGATTGAATGAAATATCATGCATTAGAAAAGAGTAGAATAGAATATCATTAATCTTTTCCACCATAGCATCAACTGATTATGCTTTATTAGAAATAAATCCTTTTCAGTGTGGTTGCTGATTGTTCTCGCTTTCTTATAGTTTATTTATAAAAATAAGGCATATATATGCCAACTCTTGCTCTGAATGTCTTACAGTATATCATTAATAAAATGATTAATTTCAAATAAAATTGACATCATCAAATTATATTAAGCAACAAGTGCATGCATAATAAAACCTAAAACTATCAAAATTCAGTGTTGTAATGATAACTTTAAAAAATATTCAATTTAATCTGTTTCATTAATATTTAAATTTATCCTTGTAAAATTTCATTTTCTTGTTTTCTACAATTTCTTGATTTTTATATGGATTGCTTTGCTTAGTTTACTAATTTTTTCAGTAATGTTTATGTTAAAACACTACCATTTTTTTTCCAATATCTGTTTATGAGTTTCATGAGATATCGCAATCATACTAGAAAGAAATATTCATATGAATTAAACATTTTTGTTTTATAATAAACAAAACAGAGGCGGGGTCACTGCTAAACTCCAGAGAAGCAGCCTAATCTTACATAATAAGCAAAATAACAAGTTGATATTCTGCAACATCTGAGTTTTGTTGTTTATCATATTTGTAAAACATTTATCTTAATTCCACTCTTATCCACTTATATATCTTCTGCCCACAAATGAATTGGCCAAGCTCAACCTGGTCTTGAGAAACTCAGCCAAATGGCACAGGTGAAGATCTGGATGAAGGGATTTTATAATAGAAATTTCTACAGCTTGTTCTTTTTATTCTTTGCCAATCAGCAGCATCTGCCATACATTCCTTGCCATATCACCTCAGCCTTTAAAGTTTCTGAATCAAATGTAACTTACTGCCTGAATTAACTAATATTTGCATCTCCAGTTTGTTGTACTCCAGTTTTTCTCTGGTCTGGTTTGATGAATTGTTTCCTGCTATTATGCATCAGTGCATAAACGTAGCATGTACCCAGCTGCAGATCCCTTTCTTCCATTCCCAGTTAGTGATAAAGATGTTTTATTTTTCCATTCCAGTTGAATGGAAGTATAATTCCAATTATACTCCTTTGAGTATAATTATTATTGGTGCCAGGTTGCTTATTGTCTCCCAAAGTCCAAGAAGAGTTGAAATATAATTTGTTCCAGCCAAACTTTTAGCAACGAGTATTCAATTGTTTTTTCACTCTAGAATTTTTGATATGTTCCTTACCATGAACCTGCAGCCAAAACTCTAATTCTAAATAATGTCGTAAGAAGTGGAGTCCTAATTGTGACTTCAAATAGCAAAATAGAAATCATTGTATTATGAGACACATCTAGTTTTTTCCAGAGCCAGAATAATTCTTAAATTAGGTCTTTAAAATGTGCTAACCAGTTCATGGACACATGATGAAACAAAGAAATAAGAAAGTTTACATACAGAATAATCACTACATACCCAAAGACAAATGATTGCAGCTATAAAAAGAATATATTAGAAGCTTCTAAATGCACTACTTTCATACTGAAAAACAATTGAGTTCTTAAAACTATGAGAGACTCCCTCTTAAACTAGCTCTCCCTTTAAACCTTTATTTCCCCGCTAATTCAAGCCTGACAGCATGTAAAGGGAATAGAGGATAGCAGTCTTTTTACAGGTGCAGTTGTGAAAATTTTAAAAAATGAAGTGCAGTTGTGACTTTCAATGCTTGGGACAAATTTGATGAACAATAGAAAGGATTAGAGCAGCAAATGATCACACTTCTGCTGAGGTAGGAGAAGGGTTTATCAGTTCAAAGAAGCAGAAACTAATATGGGCAGCTGTCCATATGAAGATAATCAAATAGAGAAGCAAGACTGATGGATGAGAACCATAACCATAAACATAAATCATAAAAAATGTTTTCATTTTACTGGAACTCAAACATTTTTTTACACCTCCTGTAGGTGAAACAGGTTCTGATGCTCCAGAAGAGAATAAAAGGTCATGAAGAATGAGACATAATGGATTCATAATGTTCCTGACTGGCCAGAATTTAAAATAAATCCAAGTTCTCTTGATGTTCCAAAAATAAAACTAATTTTGTAGTCTAGATCTCATCAGAAGTTTCAGATACAGTTTGGTAATATAAGAATTTTTATGGAATAAACAGTCACTTACAATATAGGAATGGGCCTCTTTTATTTTGAGTGGTTCAAAAACACACCTTTTTCATCCTACTTTTTCCATTAATCAAATAAATATTTTCATGTTTCTTATTGACCTTGAAGCAGAGAAACAGTTAAGTGCTTACGTGATTTCCAACTAATGCCTATGAGTGGCTGCCACTTGACATATTTCTGTTGCATAAAGGGAAGAGTGAATGCATCTAGGCCCTATAAGACAACAAAATCATGATAACTGATGACCACTACTATATATGTGTACAACCATATCGATTGACTTGTGAAGTATGCTATCTGCCAGGAACATGGAGCAGGGAGATGACAGAAAACTTACAACTATTATCTAAGTAAAAGATCTTGGACAAGCAAAGAAAATAATAGAAAGAAACTCATATTAGCACTGCCTTAATTTCCTGGGGTAAAACAGGGGAAAACGGAAAACACGGGTTTCAAGATTCTGTTACATCAATAAAGCAGAGCTCCGCTCTTTATGGATGGGTCTGTTTCTTGATCTGGCCTATTTGAAAGGATTAGCATTATGGATATGTAGATAAATAATTGATTTGTATCATTTACACTCTTTCAAAACAGAAGAAAAATGCTTCGTATTTCATCCAACTGATGGAAAAGATCCAGGAAATGAAAGATGACAATATCAAGCTGCTGTGATCACAGAGATTTGGTGTCTGGGATTAGTCTAGATGGTAGCCTGGTGTTCTGTTAAAGCCTGCCAATCTTATTTGTACATCTTTAAGTCAAATCTTGGTTGTGGAGAATTGAAAATAAAAACCCTGAAGTACAGGCCTTTCATAAAGACATGAGCACTGTAGAAAGTGGATGTGTCACTGAAACTTATTAAATCATTTAAAAATCAGAAAAATATTACCTAAGAAACTTCATAGTGTTAATTATCTATACACTAATGTTCATAGTATGAAATATGAATTGGATAATCTTGAGCTCTTGGAAAGTAAATGTGATTTAATAACTGGAACGAAACTTTGCAAGATGGCTCCCATGACTAGAATATTTCAGTTGAAAAATACAATTTGTTCTAAATGGATAGAAGCTATAGAAAATGAAGAAGAATTTTATTGTGTGCTAAAATATTTGTTCCTGTTCAGAAATCCATATGAATGAACTTGGCAATGTGATAGAGAGCATCTGGGTTAAAACAAGCAGAGGAACAAATGCAAGCAATATTGTTGTCAGTGTCTACTTTCACTTGCCCAGCCAAGAAGAAAATGTGGATAATGCCTTCCAAAAGCAAATTGCAAATCTTTTGAAGAAGCATAAAGTAATAGTGGATGTAGATTTTAATTACCCAAACATCTGTCAGATGATAAATTCTATCAAGCATGGTTCTTCCAGAAAATTCCTGAGTTTTCTTGCTGACAAATTTCTCCTTCTGAGAATTGAGGATCCCATGAAAGGCAAAGCTAAAGGGGAGAAAAGGAGATCAAGATGAATGCAAGTAAGTCCAATGTAGGCATGCAGAACAGCAGAAAAAGCCGATTTTGCTACACAGAAAGCTTACTGAAGAACACTACAGGAAATAGAAAGAAGAACTTGTCATTACATGATTTCTCAGTTTCCAGGCCTTAACTATTATGTCAAATTAGCTCTTTGTGTTAAACAATAGCTACATATATAAAAGCTACAGATTGTATAATGTCTATTGTGTACAGACTTGGAGCTCGAAACACTCCTCCACGCATCCTCCATTTATTATCTGATCAGGGTTTATTGAGTTTGTGTCACTGAATTGCTTCCAAGAGAGAGATAAACCAAAGCATAACATGTCCTTCCTTTAGTTAGTGTCACATTTATGCAGCTGCACCTCAATAATAGAAATTTTGATATGTGAACTGTTAGCATAAACCTTTGAAACAAATCCTTGAAGAATAAGACTTTTCAGAGTTTTCTGAAACAGAAACTATAATGCATGTAGCAAGCTAGTTATTTGTTGCAAATATATATATGGCAATTGTAAAAGACAGGAGAGAGTGAAAAAACCTTAGAGGCTTTTTTTTTTATTATTAAATTTCAGCAGCAGCAGAGCCAGTAATTGCAGACCTTAATCATTGGTGTCTATCAGTGAAAGTAAGAAAATAGGCTTTCTTCATCAGGTCTATTGTAAAAGGAAATTGTTATGCCCTTTTAAGACCATGATTACATACTTACTATTTTCCATGGTTATATTAACAACTATAAAGATAGATGATCCATGTTTATTTTAAGAAATACTTCCTACATGCTAGTCTTAGCCCAAACCCTTGCCTATGATTATATCCTACACTAAAATTTATGAATGTGTGCCTGTCTTTATTAGGCAAAGGAAAAAAAATTAGTGCCATGATAACATAACAGCCCTTTTCAAAGTCTAATCCCTGTAAAAAAAATCTATTCTGATAATTGAAGATTGTGATTCTGCAGTGTTGGTAACACTATTTTCTCTCTGGTTTTAAATAATTGCAGTCCAGATGGTTTGTTTACTGGAAGAGGTGGAGGTTTAACCTGGGGCAGTATTCCTGAGGGCATTTTATTGAAACTAATGTTAATGTAGGTTAATGCATTCAGATCCACATCTTGGGGTCTTGTCCTAATAGCTTTTTTCAAGGATTTTCATTAGTTTTAATTCCTATTCCATTTTATAGAATTTTTTAATGATTTTCAGTTTGGTACAGTATCAAGTTAAAGATGGCATTGTATTTATATGTTATTTATTTGCAGTTTTTTAATCATCTATAGTTTTAATAAAATCTATGATAATGGTTAACCGCCATGGACTGTTTATGCCAGGCTCACATGGTATCGAAGCGTAATAAATGAGCAAATATAAGTACATAAAATTACAGTCACTGCATCTGAGAATTTACCAGCTGAAATAGAGATTGTATTCAAGTACATGGCAATTTGTTCTTTGAGGCATTGCATATTTTATATTCTCTAAAACACATTAGTCTGTAAGGTTCTCCATCTTTCAACTATGTATTAAAGAAAGTTTTATGAATCAAACTTAGAATAATGCCATTTGGTTTATATTTGATATTGCATTGCCACTTCAAAACAAGCACATCAAATAATAATTAACTTTTAAAAGGATTTGGATCAAATGGTTCCTCAACAAAGATATGGTGTTCACCAAGATCCAGAAGTTTATTTCTTGCATTTATATCCCACACTTTCTCCAGGAATTCAAGACATGACACTCCTCAGTGTGACTAAGGAATAATGATGAGCTACGGTTCTAATCCAGTGCCTTGATGACTACAATATTATACCTTGCAATGGGCACTAGGAACAGAAAATGAGCATGGGGACATTTTATTCACTAGAGACCTTATTTTCTCAACAAAGAAACTGCAGCACAAGTCTAACATTTAATGTGATGTTTGTGATATCTAGCAGAAAGTTGTAGAGGAAGGAAGGAAGGAAGGAAGGAAGGAAGGAAGGAAGGAAGGAAGGAAGGAAGGAAGGAAGGAAGGAAGGAAGGAAGTCATTGCAGGAAATAAAAATAAAAGGATTACTAAAAGACAGAAATTTGTCTAAGAACAAATGCATGGGTGATCTATTACCAGACACTGGATTATCAGACATTCTGTATATTTTTCATGCTTACAAGTCCATATGTCTTGATTTCATATTGCTAAGTAGTATTCAGCATGTGTTGGTGTAAACAGTGTAGCAGCTTTTCCAACATGGTTATCTTAAATTAATCTGGTTAATTTCACTACCACCATTTTGAGAACAAAAGAGAAAAGCCTACCAACCCTGCTACTACTACCGGAGAAAGAAAAGTCCCCACTATTCTATTGAGCATACACCTACTTAGACACACAAACCAATAAACCACCGCTGCCCACAAAGCAGAGAGAAGCAAAAGTTCCTTCCACTGTGATGGATCAAAAAGAAAAGACTAAGTTTATTCCTATTTGAATTGTTCAGGATAGACCTATCAAAATTATTCCCTCCCAAATGAGCCAATATCAAATGAACAGATAGGTCCTGAACTAATTTTGAACCAGCCCAATGTTTTCATATGAAAGTACAGGTAAGGAATTCATAACTACAAGAATTGCAAATCCAGTTTAGAAAATTTTCAAAACAATGCAGGCCACCTCCATAATTGCTTGAGCTGTATCTGTTGTCAAAAATAGGGAATAGAATGTTACAGATAATTACAGATCATTCATTTTAATGAACCTTTCCTCTTCCCATTTTATGCAAAACATACCAAACCTACAAGAAGGAGAAGTTTCTTCTGATATTCTTTGGGCATTTCCTACCACAGTAATATTACCTCAGTTGCTCTTCTAAAAGATATAACAATCTAAAATGGGGTCTAATTTCTTTACTTTCTGAACTTAGCAACAATCACACTTGTGTACAAACTACACAAAGGAGGGGGCAGTCTTCATTGCACTCGCACATCATACTGAAAAAATACAATTATCGAGGGCAGGGATATCAAACAATTTCTTCTGAGGCATTTCTTTATTCTTCCCAGCCTTTTGTGGTAAAGAAAAACAATCACAGAATGCAGAGCATTTTCTCTGCAGGTTTTTCTTCATATAAATCCTTATCATCTGTCACTAGCATAAGACGCGGAAGCGAGGTGAGATAATGCAAATGCTCAAATGCTGTCAGTTCAAATGTGAGCAGGCGTTGGGTGAGAAGATGAAAAAGGCTCTTTTGCACTGGGGCTTAAGTAGAACAGTCTAACTGAGAAAAAGAATAATATTCTAATCCTGACATAAGAAATCAAATTAAATCTGCTGCAACCAGCTAGGCTACTGCAGTATACTGTATATCAGAGGGTATCTTTTTTTAAAAAAAGTTTGCTTGCTTTTTTATGAAAAATCCAAAAGCTTCAGAGTGTAATTGCCTTATGAGATTTTTTTATCACTATTAAAATAATAATAATAATCAAGGAGCAAGGGAGAATATAAAAGATATAACAAAGATATAAGCAAGGGAGATGAGGAAGAAATTGGCAGGCAAAGCAAGAGAAAGAACAGGGGAATTGAATAAAATGTAATATTGATGACAGACTGTCAAGTGTGAAAAGATCTAGGAATGATAACATTTTTGTCTTTGGCATAATTACTTCTTTTATTTAGTTGTTTGTTTGTTTTCAGTCTGAACCAGATCCAACCATCCATCCACAAGTATCAAGTAGACTTGGGCTATAGCACTTTCCATTAAGCATTCAGCTACTTTGCAGACTTAAAAATATCATATAACAGAGTTTTTCTTATTTTTGCTTGCATTTAAATCAAATAAATCCATAAAAATATGTGCACAACATAGAAAACTTTACCGATACATTTACTCCATAACAGTTTGCACAAAAATGTGGAGGCTTCTTTCCTTGATAAATAAATCATTCATTCTGTTCCACCACTTTCGATATATGAAGCAAATGTTTTTGAAGATTCTGGAGAATTCCAATCCACAGGTATTATTAATCATTGACTGTATATACATTTTCTGAGGGAGTTTATGCAACAGTTCTTGCCACTGAAGCAATATTCTGCCTTTTCAACGCATGAAATATTAACAGTCTAAAACAGACAATGCTGCTAGCTGCATGCAGTGTTAACAAGTCCCTTTTTTTTGGCCAAGAAAAGTATAACAGACACTATGAAAGAATTAAGTTAATAAACAACTGGATTATTGTTGTTTTTTTACTTTTCTCCTAGTGACCTAAAGGAGAACTTGAGCAGAACATGTGAAGTTCTTATTTATCAACTGATAGTTATTTCAGATATTTCTATGCTATTTCTGTCAACTGAATCTAACCAGTTTACTAAAGCATACTGTATATAACCATATCAGGGGTGGTATTCACTTACCTTCGCTACTGGTTCGCAAATGTAAGCGCATGTGCCAGCTCTGCACATGTGCAGGACCTTCTGCACATGTGCAGAGCATCAAAAACAGGATGTGATGATGTCTGGGTGGGTGGGCGGCGCCTCCCGCAACCACCGCTGCTGGTTTGCCCGAACCAGATAGAACCGACTGAATACCATCACTGAACCGTATCATCAAAATATGCCATGCAACATATGAGGGAAATGAAGAACAATGCAGAATATAATAAAAAATATAGTACAATATGGTATATTGTCTGTGCCAATCATGCATCGCAGCTCCATTCATATATTCTGTTCTTCAGATAGATTAGTCTTCAAATACTCTCTGAATAAGCCAGTTCTTATTAGGTTGCTGAGCAGAGGTGGGTTTCAGCAGGTTCTGACCAGTTCTGGAGAACCGGTAGCGGAAATTTTGAGTAATTCAGAGAACCGGTAGTAAAAATTGTGACTGGCCCTGCCCCCATCTATTCTCTGCCTCCCAAGTCCCAGCTGATTGGGAGATTCCCCTGGAGTGGGGTAGAAATGGAGTTTTTACAGTATCCATCCCCTGCCACGCCCACCAAGCCATGCCATGGCCACCAAGCCACACCCACAGAACCGGTAGTAAAAAAATTTGAAACCCACCACTGTTCCTGAGCATCCAAAGTGTAAGTGCTGTTCTTATTTGAGTAAGTAATTTAGGAAAAGGAAGTCCCATCTTTCAAGGGACCAAAGTTTCCAACTTTCTCACAGTTCTGTACTGGGACAAAATCTTCTGGAGCTCAAGAAATGGTAAATGTGTAGACTAATTGCAAGTGAAAAGAACACCTTATTTTTTTCCTAACAATTGAAGTGTGGAATATAATTATGAAAATAAATCAATAGAAATAAGTGTAGTGGTAAGGGACTTTAACTATCCTGGTATCCCCTAGGAAACAAACTGCAGTACTGCACTCTTTGACCTTCTCATCTCCTTTGAAGTGCCCGAGCAAATGGCTCAGGCACTCCCATCATGGCACCGAGGAAATTCTTCATGGGCAGGAATTGGAAGATGAATGGCGATAAGAAAAGCCTTTCAGAGCTTAACTTTGTCATCCAAAAGATGGAGAAAGAAACTGAAGCATCAGCTTTCTGGCCTGAATTTTTACTAATAGGGATGAAATAGTTGAGGGAAGTTATAGAAACTTTGGGGAAAGTAACCATGTCATACCAGAATTCACCATAATGCAGGCACAGGTAACTGAACAAAGTCAGATAGTTTAAGACTTTAGGAAAACAGACTTTAACAAACTGAGAGTATAGGAAAGATTCCATGAATAGAATTCTATGGTTAGAAGGAAAAATAGCTCTGGATGCTTCCTCCAAGCCTTTCTTTGCCTACCTCTACTTGATTTTCATGTCCATCGCATTTCTCACCATTGTATGCATTGTATGCATGTACGGTAGCCCCCCAAGTTTGTGGGGCTACCGTAAAAAAAAACTTCTCGCGAGAAGTTGGAATTAATTGATTAAACTTTTTTTTAAGATAGTTCCACAAACTTGTTTCCCTGCACACAATGGCGAGAAACGCAACAAAACTGGAAATCAAGTATTGGTAGGCAAAGAAAGCCTTGGAGGAAGTGAGGGCACCTGGGTGGTTGTGGATGGGACAAGCTTTTCTGCCCAGAAAATCCTCATTTTTGATGCTGATGCTGAAAGGCAGAGAAAGCACTACCGGGAAAAGCTAGTCAGTCTGGGAGTTGGGAATACCCTTTCTTCCCATCCCACCTCGATAAAGGGAGCAGGTGGCTAAGTGAGGGACAGGAAGGCCTGCCATGCCCAGCGAAGGGGGGGGAGAAGAGATGGCAAGAGGAGCCCTATTTTGTGCCATGCATCTCGCTCAGTGGTGGATTCCTCTTGGTTCGGTCCGGTTCCGCCCGGTTCCGCCGAGCCAGTAGCGGTGATGATATGATGTCACTGAACTGATTCTGGCCCCCCTTCACCCCCTGCCCCCCCACCCCCGCCCCCCCAATCACCCCCTGCATTATACTTATCTTTTATTTGGTCCCACCCCCAATCTATTGCTGCCTCCTGAGTCCCAGCTGATGGCTAGAGAGAAAAAAAACTGTTTAAACTCTTGCCACGGAGCTTCAAAGGGCCGTCCTACAGCTGATCAGTTTTAAAAGAAAACAAATGAGTAGACTGGTGCCTGCAAAAATACATGAGTCGATCAGTACCTGCAAAGATACCTGCACCTCTCCCTCTTTCCTGCCGGACGGCTGCAGTGCGTCCGACTCACCGAATCTGGCCTGCTGATCTCAACCAGCAGCAGCAGCAGCTCTGACCTGATCCTGGCCAGCAATTCTGCAGGCAAGAAATGGCCAAACCGATCCCACTTCATGGTTGCACAGACAGAGCCCACACCGGCCATTGCTCGGAGCTCTGGCGCTGGTCCCCCTCCCCCCAAGTCCAGGTCGACAGGGCTAGGGCTGGCAAGCTTGTGCCAGAAACATCTCCAGGACCCAGAGAGACAGAACCTCTGGTCCTAGCTAGATCAGCTGATCCACGGCCACAGGCCACGGTTAAGGGGCCGAGTAGCCATGAGATGATTGCACTTTCTGCCTCCTGCACCTCAAAAAATAATAATAATAAGACCTAATAAGGTCAAGCACTTATTTCTGGGGTCAAAAGAAAATAAGGCCCAGTCTTATTTTCAGGAAAACACGGTAGCAGTGTGTGTCATACATTAGCACACACTGTGCTAGAGAGAAATTTCCTGAAGATGGGTTCCAGCATGAGTTGAAAGCTCGGAAGACTAAACCTCTGGTCCTGGTGACTGACCCAGATTGGATCCTGCAGTATTTTATATATTTTTCAAAAAATAAAGTTGTTGTCCTGATATTTGTAGAAAAGCTTATATGGGATTTATTTCCAAATCTTCACATCCAAAATCCACATTTTCATGAGGATGTATTTGGATCTGCACATTTCTTTAACATTGGTTTAAGCTTTATTTGCCCTTCCCATTGCAGAATTAACAATGTTATCATAGAACTTGGCCATGAGTGAGCATCTACTAGTGTTAGCCCTCAACAACCTCTTTACAAGATACGTAACTATGAATGCTTGCTCTATATTTGTTGTAAGGTTACATTAACAGAATCTTGCAAGTTTAAAAACATTTCTCCAACTCCTTTACTTTTTCTCCTCAGAAAACTAGGAAGATACCTTCTGAGATGTTTCCCATATTGCCTCTGTTTTTTGTGGTCTCAGATATCTTTTGGATAATGGCTGTTTAGTCTGCAGCTCATCCTCCTGTCTACCATTATAACTAGCCAGATTTCTATTTTGTCATGTATTCTACATTTGCGGTGCAATCAAGTACCTTCCATATGCAGCAGAATTTCTGATATAACATTTAATTACTCAGTATTTTCCACCTGATATCTTATTTTCAGTGCAAAATATAGCATTCTCTTCTCAGGGCCTAATAGCTCTATTATTTCAGGACACCTATTAGAATCCAAACTAGTTGTGCACAGAGTTACAGAAATGTGTTACAATTTATCAATTTTATAAGAAATATGTTTAAATTCCCAAGGAAATATATTCAACATCAGCACAAACAATGTCAATTTTATTCATGATGGTGCCATGATTTTAAGCAAGTTTGAAATTGTATATGCTCTTAGACTTTCTCCCTCCTTGCCCCAGGGTTGAGGGCAATTCTTTTTTTTTCCCCTCAACAATTCTGGAATAAAATACACTCCCATAACTCCTGCATTGCTGTGGGTCCTGAGGCTTATTATTATTATTATTATTATTATTATTATTATTATTTATTAAATTTATATACCGCCCTTCTCCTAATGGACTCAGGGCAGTGTACAGCCAAGAATAAAAGCACTCCAATACAAACTTTAAAATATTAATAAAAGAATTAAATAATTTTGGCCCAACAAATTTAAAAAACCAATAGATAATTAAAATTTAAAACCCATAAAACTTTAGACTTAAAAAGAGGGGGGGGGGGGGTTTACGCTTATCTTGTACTTTAACCATATACAAAAGAAGAAAATCAAAGGCTTTCTGTTAATGGATTTAGGCTCTTCACAAAATAATCTCTTTGCAATTTACTGGTATTTTCCTTTATTTGGTTCTACTCCATTATTAAACTAAAAGGACACTATCATAGGCCAGAAGGCGTTTTTACTCACTCCTGGGATGAGAAGATAACAATACTTCTGAAAGACCAGATTCCTACAGGAATATACAAACTAGGGATAGATGTCAATCACTCAAATAGACATTCTCTCTATACAGTCCATGTGAAATATTACAAGTCTGAAACAAGCTCTATCTCATCTTCATCCCAGGCATCTAACCACCCCCAGTTTAGGATGAAATAAATCCTTCCTATTATTTTCCAACTTCAGTCTGTTTTGTAGCCTTCCAAAGTTTTATTTCTTTCCCTTCACTATTTATTAAGTCAGACCATCTATTTCTACAGTCTCCTTGTAACAGTAAAGCAGTTCATTTTATACTTGGAGCCATGATAGAAATTTTTTCCATCACATTTTTCAACTTGTATTAACATTTCCAAAGTATCCTGTTCAATGATTTTATACCATAATATTCAAACATAACAGAGTCCTTATTATTAAGCGGGGTACAACGCAGGGTGAAATTATGTTGTAATTTAATATATGTGTTCATTTTAGTTTGATTTACACCATGTGTGGCAGCAGGGTTACACAAAGTGATCAGTATTGATATCCAAGTTTGTTGTTTTTATTACTATTATTTGTTGTTATATTAGTATTAATGTTTTGGAGCAATGAACAATATGAACTTCACAGAGGTCAAAGAGCTGAAGAACTTGGGGACCCCTACTATAAAGTAAAAAGTAGAGATCTTAACTTCTTTTTCCCAGAAATTTTCTGGATTTACCTTCTTGTCTTGGTACAATTGCTCAATAGTTTACACTGTCACCACCTCTAATTATGGGAAGCCTTTATCCCCTTAACCTTGGCATGTAAAATAGATAAGGATTCCCAACCTGACACTTATCAGTAAAGTGAGAATGATTAGGAAGATGAGGATATTTATAAGATATCCTCTTATCTTTTACACCAGTTTTGCCCCTCTTGTTTTGAAATACATGACTAAAAAAGGAGTTCCTTCTAAGGATTTTTAATAAACCAAAATTTATCATTTAAAATTTAAAAAAATCTCTTTAATGTTATGTCACATGCGAGGCAATTTTAAGAGAATAAATATGGCAAATAATACTGATAAAATCACAAGTAGTGTATTAAAAGAATTATCCCACGAAATGCTTGAGAGGAATGCTAATCACAGAACTACAGTACTCAAAAAACAGATAGAACAATTGTATAAAAACTGAGCTTGTACAGAAAACAGAATATACTAGAAACAATAATGATGGATGAAAATACCATATAAAAATATTAATGAACACAGATAAAAACAAAGGGTATAATTATGGAGAGTTTGGGTGAAATTGTTAATCTACATCTGTCCAAGCAATAATTACTTGCATAAAATATCTGTTTTTGTTTTTGTTTTGTTCAAATCTCTGTTTTGTTTGTAGCAATTCTGAAACTTATATTTGAAGGTCAAAAAAAAATACTAAAATCCTTCAGTTTCCCTCCATCATCTTGATGTTCTTTTCCACCAGACTTCTCTTCTTGTCCCTTTGCAACTTGTTTTTAGAGTGTGTGTGGGAGTGGGGGATGGGTTAGACAGCTGTTTCACTTTCTAGAAGGCAGGAACTAAAATGAGTGCTAGAGTATAAGTGCTCAGGTCCATGATTCAGGCATGAAGATTTTACTGAGGCAAACAAATGCGACAGAAACACTGATTCCATGTCTGAAATGTTTCTATCAAATCTCAGATGCATGAGTCGAATAATATCATTTTGTGAATATGACTGAACTGTAAGCTAAAGTCTCATTAAGCATCGTTTGCCTTCATGGACATACCCTGCCTGCCTCCAAAAAACTTTTTTTTTCAGTTTTTAAACTTATCAAGTTATAATTGATAGTTTTTAGGGGCAAAAGCTATGAAAAGTTAAATTTTTAAAATATAAATTATGTTAGTTTGTAGAGTAGAACATAGAATAAACACCTCATCTCACTAAGTTCATCTGGGTAAACCTATATATTATTATTAAAATCACATTCTTCATTAGTTTCCCATTGGAAATCTTTTCACATCTAATTCTAAAGAAATGACTATGTTGGATCAGATTGAGAGTTAGCTCAATCTGCTTAATGATCATTCTGAATCATTAAGCAGAGGCATTCCAGAAAATGACAAATATGCTGGCTTATTTTATAAAATGTTTTCTTTTTAAAATATTGTGGAATCAAAACCATATATTCTGATGATTAATTTCACCTTCATTGGGAAAATTTCTGATACCAAACACTTTCTTGTTGCTAGTGTTTTTATTGTCATTGTTGTTTTGTTTTACTTCTTAAATTGTGATTCTGCAGTTGATCTCACATTCTTATTTTGAAAATGAGAACATAAGAAATGCCTGCAGAAAGATAATTAGCAAAAGCATCATTTAAGATGATCAAATTATTTCCATTATCTTTTAAACCAATTGCTTGAGGTTTTTGCGTTCTTTTCTCAGAGACTGAATTTCAGAACTTGGACACGCTAATTCGTACAGAAGAATAATCAGTCAGTGAGAATGAATAAATTTTGTGTCTGCCCAGTTAGTCAGAAAAATAATTGAAAACATGACTGCTTATGTGGTTCCTGAAGAACTTCAAAGATGTTCCTAATCACAGAAAAAAGAATGCCATCTGTTCATTGTTACTACATTGTCTTAGGTGTTACTATTTTATTCTCCCAGCAATACGAATAAAGAGAGCTGTCAACTCTTTATAATGAAAAAGATATTTTGTTCTATCTCCTTCTTTCCTTAAAAATGTGTTCAAGATCCCTCTCCAATTTTAAGATTTATTTTCAGGTTTGGAAGTGCTGATCTCAAATTCATCCCAGCTTAAAGAGCATCAATCTTTGTCACTTTTTGTCTCCTAGACCTGCACATCATTTATAAATATACTCATACACACATTCTCTGTGGATGACAGAAGTCAACAGAAAAGGTCACTGTTCTATGATGGCAGAAATGGGATGCTGGTGAGGGAGGAATAATAACCCACCTGACTCAGATCTAAATGGCCAGCAGTTCAGGTCAAGCAAAGCCACTGCAATTACACACATGATGCCTATTCTAAATGGAAGACAAGATGCAAGAATGTGCTGGGTGACAGTCATGTCTTTGAAAAAGTTTTGACTCTGTGCTCACAATATCCCAAGGGAAATGTGTTGGTAATGCTGAATGTCTTGCTTCATTTGGGCTATTCATCTTAAGGGGAAGTTTTACTGGGTAATAATATATTCCAGTGGTATGAGCTCTTAAAAAGCAGGAAGCTTGACAGTTCCCTTTCCAATCCAATGCATGTTCCCGTATTCATCAAACACTCTAGAAAATCAAAGTGCTATCAATGGGGGACTGGCAGGTTTTACTCCCATGAAGAATTTCTCAACAGGCCTCGGTAATGATGGTATCCAAGTGAATAAGACCTAAAGACTACAAAGAAGAGACTGGCATAGGTAGAGTTGGTCAAAAAAGGCAAGAAGAAATCATGTGGCATCAAAATGCACAATAAGCAGAACTTCGATCACACCACCACTACCACCAATTTGCCTTTCTATCTGTCTCCTGTTGACAACGCTGAAGTTAGATCTATTAGCCGAACTTTGGATAACTATTGAGCTCTTAGAGCTAGATAAGAGTATGGTAAGTAAAGGATAGAATGGAAGATTGTACTAAAAACAGCTGTTATAACTGCAGAATAAATTCAGAGGAACAGAGGTCTTGTACAGCATAAGATTTAATTTAAAAACACAGACACCCCATGTATGGTGTTAGCTACAATAGTCCTTTAACATAATTACCAAGGGATAATTACATACAGCCACCTTGTTGAGTTGTTAACATTTTCAAATCTTGCAAGTTTGCCAAATGTGTGAAAATACATTTGCACTTCCAAGAAAAGTTATAAATATATACATTCTTGTGGCATAAAAATAAAATATTTTAAAGATGATTGCTAGACTATTTCTTTTTAAATAAAAGAATTTTAAAAATCCCTTCTAGATTATATAATTTCCTGCTTTTCAACTAAGCATGTTTACCTGCCACTGCTATCACATGACAAGGATATTTTCCTTTTTTTAAAGTTGTGTAATGATGGCTCTTCTGGACTACGTCCAACAGAATGCAACTCAAATATGAAAGCTTTAAACCACAAGACAGAAGGCTAGAGCCTCAATATGTCCCTAGGTAAAAGATTTCTACAGTTGCTGGACAGCCAATGTCTCTTGCTATGTTCTGTTCAGTCTCACCTTTGGAACATGGATGACATTTCTAAAGGGGACATTTGAAATAAATTTTCTTGGGGATTATTTATAGAAACAAACTTTTAAGGACTTTATGAGCATGCTGATAAACTTGCACAAGTCTTTAGGGAGCCACAGAACTTTTATGTTTCCTTCCTCTATCTCATTTCAAAGAAATTGAAGATAAAGATGATTTTTTATTCAACAAAACAATTGCAGCAATCACATCACTGGCTATTCAAAATCATTTGTGATCTTAACATTGACCCTTTTATTCTGAACAGACTTGGGCCTCCTATATGAATTAAGGTTTTTTAGGTTCATTTCTGTGCAGAATTAGTAGATTACATATTTGGCTAAATATAACAGACCTTAATTCACCGAAAGGTTTTCTTTCAAGAGATAGTCACAAACATTACCACCTCCAGTTATATTATACTATTATTCCAGGCATTTTTAATGTATCAATATAGAATTTTGAGGAGTTACAACTGAAGTTACTAGCAAACGCACCAGACTGGTGGAGAACAAATTAAAACATCAAATCAGAACCAGATTAAAATATCCATTTGTTTACTGGCTCATTAGGTAACTTTCAAATTATTTTATATTGTAGAGTTATTTAGGATTGTGAAGGCACAATGTGCAGTACGCTGACTTCTTTGAAAAAAAATCCAAACATAAAATGTAAATGGATATATACTATTGTGAAAGTAATATGGGATACCAACCAGAGGAAAACTGCAGGTTACAAATTACGAGTTCAGAAATTAGCCAGAGAAGCCAAAATGCAATATTCTTGAATTATTATGTAATGTGTGGTCCAAAATTAAAAGCAGAAAGAACATACGTATTTTTAAAAATCTTTTCTCAAGTGTTAAAAATGTTTAGTAGCTACCTTTGCTTCCAGTAATTCAGTGGTTGCTGCATGAAGATTTCAAATAATAATACAATGTTCTTTCTTTGCTGCTTCTCTTATTTATTCTTGTTTCTTTCTATAGATATTTCAATTTGGTTCTATGTGATTTCTCTATGATGACTCTGAATTAAATCTTAACTATATCACAGGTCCATGTATTAGCTTATCTCTTCAAAATTTCTCTTGTTCTTCATCATAGAGATTTTTCTATTGTTTTTTTTTTAATTAATTTTTTTTTACTTTTCACTATGATAATTCCATCTTCAATTAAGCAGTGTGTTGTCTGGTAAAGATATCTTTATAAAGTAATAATCAAAATTTAAAGCAATATTCATTACTTTAACATTAATTCTATAGTATCAAAATGATAATATTAAACCTAATAATCATAATATTTGCTTCTCTTTCTTAACGTATCTTCTTTATTTCACTAATCTTGGTTAAAATGGTCTTTGTTCCTGTTTCTAACTTCCGTTTTTATTGTCTAACCATTGATAAAATCAGTCCCATGTCATGTAATATTCAGTTTGTTCTTTTTTCCTTGATTGCTAGAGTGAGTCTGTCCATTTCTGCACATTCTAATATTTTCTTAATCACATTTTCATCTCTGGGAATCTCTTCACTTTTCCAATTTTGTGCAAATACAATTCTAGCATATTCTAGCAAATATGAATCATTAAATATGCATTCCCCTTATTATATTTTTTTAGGTAAAATCGCCAACAAGAATATTTCTGGCTTTAAGTCAATGTGCTGCTTTATCATTTTTTCCAACCACGTATGTATTTTTTTCCAGTACTCTTTTGCCTTTGAGCATGTCCAACACATACGATAATATGACCCAGGTATCTGGTGGCACTTCCAACATTTAGCCGATTTATCTTTAAACATCTTTGCCAACCTTGCTGGTGCAAAATGCCATCTATAAAACACCTTATACACATTTTCTTTGTATGCAGTTGACATTGTTAATTTATAGTTTCTGTCCCACAGTTTCTGCCATTTATTTAACTCTATTGTATATTGCTTTTTTATTACAACCAAAAACTGTTGTAGCTATAAATCCCATATACTTTTGGATTACTGGCATGCCGAAAAACCAACAGTTCAACCAATAATCTTCCATGTTTGTTTTAACATTTCCACTTTCTTAAACATCCTAATTAAATTGAATTTCACTCTTGCAGTACTTTGAACCTCAATCTCAGCCGTCCTAGGCTAAGCACGGCAACACCAAGAAACACACGCGCACAGGTCGGTGCTATGCTGGTTTATTATCCGGCTGGCTCCAGGAACGTACTGCACTCGTTAAACGATTTGAAATTAGCGCTACATTCTGTAGGCATGCAGCTGTTTTATAGCAAAGAGCTTGTTACTGTGCCGCCCCGCCCTGTATCTAAAGCCACACCCTCCCTCCTCTTTCCGGATGCTGGTCTCGGCGTCTCAGCGTTTTCCCAGCCTCTCCTCGTGCCGGCGTCTCTGCAGTGAGGGTGTCAGCGAATACAGCAGTTGGTGTGTTGAAGCCCTAATACCGTCGCCCCGCCTTCCCCACCCCGCACACGTCCGCCTATTCCTGGGTGCTCCCATCACCAGTGCACACACACCCCCTGTGCAGGTAATGTTGTCGAGCCTGTTGCTTGGCTCGACAGGCGGCTCCTCCTTCACCACGAGTCCTTCTGTAAGGGAAAAATCACAAGATTAGTAGCCTATCATGGCTTCTGGGGATGCGTCTTATGAAATTGTTTGACTAATTGTTTAGCGTTTACGTTTGGGGCGGACACCCAGGATGCCTCCTCATGGGGATATCCCTTCCACCGAATCAAGTACCACACTTTACCCCCTTTCATTTTGGAGTCTAAGATTTCCTCCACTTCATAATGGTCCCCTGTGGTTGGGCCAGGATGGGTATGCGGGTCTGGGCCAGGGGGAACGAGCTTCAGGAGACTTATATGAAATATGGGGTGGATTTTTCCCAGTAATGGCAGCAGCTTGAGCGCTACTGTTACGGGATTTATGAGCTTAGTAATCGGGAAGGGCCCTAGGTATTTAGGCCCTAATTTACGACAGGGTACTTTCAATTTAAGGTACTTGGTTGATAGATATACCATATCTGTAATGGACAGCAAGGGGCCATCCTCTTTTTGTCGGCTTGTGTTTTGTAGTCTTTTGCCGTCCTCTCTAGTGCGTCTCTCACTTGTGGCCATACGGCTGTGAGCTTTTCTGCCCATTCTGCTGGCATCACCGCCGTCCCTGGTGCCTGGTCTAGCTCTGGGATGGCTACAAAGTCCCGCCCTGTTGTTATACGAAAGGGGGTGAACCCAGTGCTACTGTGAACCGTGTTATTATAGGCCACTTCAGCGAAGGGTAATAACGTTGCCCAATTGTGTTGTTGATAGGACACATAACAACGGAGATAACGCTCTATCATCGCATTTGCCCGCTCTACTGCTCCGTTCGTGCTGGGATGGTAAGCAGAGCTAAGTCCTTGAGATGACCCTATAGCCCGTATAAAGTTGTGCCAGAAGCGGGCCGTGAATTGCACCCCCCTATCAGAAATAATACGACGGGGTACACCGTGTAACCTATAGATGTGTTGGATGAATAGTTTCGTCAGGCATCGAGCTGATGGTAGGTCATGACAGGGAATGAAATGGGCTTGCTTCGAGAACAAATCAACGATAGTCCAGATCACGGTATTCCCATTGCTTTCTGGTAAGTCTACGATAAAGTCCATTCCTATGTCTTCCCATGGCTGGGTAGGTGTAGCGACTGGGTGTAAGAGGCCGAGTGGTTTGCCAGGTCGCGCTTTCGTTTTCGCGCAGACAGAACAGCCTCGGGTATACTCTTCCACATCCTGTCGCATATGCGGCCACCAGAACTGCCGTCGGACCAGATGGTACGTCTTCAGGAAACCAAAGTGTCCCGCAGCCCTGCAGTCATGGCATCGATGTAATACGCTCGTCCGAGCCCCCAAAGGGACGCATATTCGCTCCCCCTTCCAGAAGAGACCATCCCTTTTTGTAAGGACGTGTTGGTTGTTTTGTAACCAGTCATCTGTTGTCTCCTCCCTTTGTAGTCGAGTCCTCCACTCGTTTGTGTTGTGCGCCATGAGAGCTGTTGTCTGTGGGTCGGGCTGTCCTCCTGGCACCATAGCTTGAACCACCTCGTCTCTCTGACTTTGGAATTGTGGCATGCGTGACAAAGCATCCGCTAGGAAGTTCCTTCCCCCTGGTACGTGCTTCAGACTAAAGCGGAACCGTTGAAAATACTGAGCCCACCGCACCTGTTTGGGAGACAGGCGGCGGGGTGTCTGCAATGCTATTAGATTCCGATGGTCGGTCCATACCTCAAACGGGATCTGTGCCCCCTCTAGTAAATGTCGCCACGTGAGCAGGGCCCAGCGAACAGCAAAGGCCTCCTTCTCCCAAATGGCCCAACCCCTCTCTGTGGGGTTGAACTTCTTTGATGTGTAAGCACATGGCCTGAGGTGGCCCTGGGCATCCGTTTGCAACAAAACAGCTCCCACGGCCACGTCGCTTACATCCACCTGTACGACAAACAGCTTTGTTTGGTCCGGGTGCCGTTTTAAAGTTTCAAATGCCTCCTGGCACTCGAGTGTCCAGTGCAGGCGCCGCCCGGGACGTGGTGGTGCCTCCCCTTTGGTGCGCAGCAAGTTTGTTAGTGGTAGAGCGATGTGTGCAAACGTGGGTATAAAACTGCGATAAAAATTAGCGAAGCCGAGGAAGCTTTGCAACTGGCGTCGGGTTGTGGGTGCTTGCCATTCCAGAATGGTAGCCACCTTTTTGGGGTCCATCTCCACACCGTCCTTTGAAATGCGATACCCGAGGTAATCCAACTGTGTACGGTGGAACTTGCATTTAGACGCTTTCACACGGCATTTAGATGCTAAACACGGCAACACCAAGAAACACACGCGCACAGGTCGGTGCTATGCTGGTTTATTATCCGGCTGGCTCCAGGAACGTACTGCACTCGTTAAACGATTTGAAATTAGCGCTACATTCTGTAGGCATGCAGCTGTTTTATAGCAAAGAGCTTGTTACTGTGCCGCCCCACCCTGTATTTAAAGCCACACCCTCCCTCCTCTTTCCGGATGCTGGTCTCGGCGTCTCAGCATTTTCCCAGCCTCTCCTCGTGCCGGCGTCTCTGCAGTGAGGGTGTCAGCGAATACAGCAGTTGGTGTGTTGAAGCCCTAATACCGTCGCCCCGCCTTCCCCACCCCGCACACATCCGCCTATTCCTGGGTGCTCCCATCACCAGTGCACACACACACCCCTGTGCAGGTAATGTTGTCGAGCCTGTTGCTTGGCTCGACACTCAATCTGTGAATATAAAAACTATTTCTGAGACAGGTGTCCTAAAAGAATAACAGTTGTTCATGAAGCAAGACTTGGCCAATCCTAAATTCCTACTAAGCTATAAAGTTGGTTTTATAACTTTTGACTAAACAAAGTCATTATTTCTCTCTTTATAACCATTATATGTTAAGCTGAGGTGGGTTTCAACAGGTTCTGACCAGTTCTGGAGAACCAGAAGTGGAAATTTTGAGTAGTTTGGAGAACCAGTAGTAAAAATCCTGACTGGTCCCACCCCCATCTATTCTCTGCCTCCCAAGTTCCAGCTGATTGGAAGGAAATTGGGATTTTGCAGTAACCTTCCCCTGGAGTGGGATAGGAATGGAGATTTTACAGTATCCTTCTCCTGCCATGCCCATCAAGCCATGTCACGCCCACCAAGCCATACCCACAGAACCAGTAGTAAAAAATTTTGAAACCCACCACTGATGTTAAACATATAAATCCATAAGCCCTTCCATGGCCTGTGGCCACTGAATCTGTGGGAATGCTTCTTTGTTTATGTTCCTATACAAACTACAAGGTCATCTTCAAGAGCCCTGCTTTCAAAATTCTCCCAATCTGAACAGTAAGTTGTAGCTACCAAGTAGCAATTTTTTCCAGTTTAAAATATGCAATGAACAAAATTCCAGCTCAACACATCAGGAAAATATTCTCTTTTCAAGGAATCTATAAAATCTATTTTATAGATTCCTATATATAGGAATCTATAAAAGCCTATTTATAATCTATTATAGCAACTCATACTCTAAAAAGCAAGTTACTCGCAGATTCAAATAGTATGTGTATAGCAATGAGCAAAACATTAGGGAACAGGGTCTTGAAAATCAGCTACGTACCGGTATGTTTTGATTCTCATTTGTCATGTTAAGGTTTAGCTTCCTAGAGCTTTTGCTCTTCTTTCCAAATGAGTAATTTTAATGGGGAAGATGCTAACTGCTTATCTGATAGCACAATAAAATTTGGCAGTATGCTGGAAATATACATTTTCATTCCCAGACTCAGAATTCCATCTAGGTAGTCCTTGTTTAGTGACTATTTGAAGTTACAATGGACCTTCCAAGAGCTACTTAGAACCCAGTTCTTAAGATCCAATGGCCATTTGTAGCATCCCATAGTTGTTTTTTTTAAGAAAAGGCTTTGTTTTACAACCATGGTGTTTATTTAACAACCATGTTGTTTGCTTAATGACCAATATAAAAAGGTAACAAAATTATGCCATGAGTTACATCTGTAATATAGACTCAATTATGGTCATAAGTCAAGGACTACCAGTAACAGAGTCATAAGAATTTGTGTAAGAAAGTTATAACATTCTAGGATTTCTTTCAGATCCAAAATATGTTCATTTTTTCACAGAAAGTATAAACTAAATAGGAATAGTCCAGTGGTGGGTTGCCCCCAGTTTGTACCGGTTCTATAGAACCGGTAGTAAAACTGGCGGAAGGCTTCACCCACTGACCCTGATGTCATCAGAACGCTTCTGTGCATGTGCAGAAGCTCCTTTGCATGCGCAGAAGAGCAACCAGTAGTAAGGTAAGTAGTACCCACCCCTGGAATAGACTCAAAGGAGAAATGCAAATGAAGACTGTTTTCTTCCTATTCAAAACTGAGATTGCTTGCAGGGGATGATAAATAATGATAAAATAGGAAGAAAAGAAAAAGAATTATAAGGTAAAATACTAAACAAGCTAACTGTCAACAACCCAACCAAAGAACCTCTAAGACCATCTCCATCAACATCAACAGGGCATATAACTGAATAGAATATAAGAATATATTAGAATGTAGATTAGAATATAAACTGAGAGTAAACTCTACGCCTTAATAACACTGATGATGTTACCTAGTTCAGGTAATGAAACATCTGCAAGAAAACAACCAACCACACAGAGTACAAAGTACCCTTTACATTTCAACCCTGAACTACAAATATTCTCCTTTAAAAGTAAATAGAGTTATGATTTTCAGCTGCTGATGTTTAGTGAGCACATCTTCAAATGAAGGTTTCCTGGATATCTGATCTCTGCAGGAAATTTTGGGATCTCTGACCATTTAACTGCTAATGTTTTAAAATATTAACACAAATAAACAATTATTATTAGGCATGGACAGTAGATTAAAAGGCTAGAGAAGCATACGCAGGATAATATAGCTTGGGCCAGAAGAACAAAATCCCTGCTTGGGGGAATGAATGTGTCTGTCATCCATTAGAGATGATATAGCTATTCTTATACTCTTGATTATCTTAAATTGACTACAAGATTGGACTAGAGGGCCCCCAACTTGCCATGTCACTTTATGACATGGGTGTCAAATTTGTGGCATCACGTTGCCATCATGTGACATATCACGAAGTTTTTTTCTCTTTGCAGAGCTGGCATGTGACACAGGCTGCCAGTTTGATACCCCTGCTTTATAATCTTTGGATTCTACCTAAAACCATGGCTGAATTATTTCATGACTGAATATGGAAAATGTATTTGTTTAAACATTAGTTTGAAAAAGTTATGATTCCACTCATCATCTGCATCATGATAATATATTAGGTATTTAAATATTCCCATTTAAAAATATAAGAAAGCCAACTTCAGCTTTAATGATTTCAACACAAAGCTGCTTAATACTGGTATCCTATTTGTTTTGGCTAAATTTCTGAAAGCAACAGTTATTGACTAAAATGTCTAAAAAAGGTAAATGTTAAACTTTTGGAGATGATGTATCACCCTGTTGTTTGCAGAAGGCCACCCAAAAATTGAATTAGATGAAGCAAAATTTGAGTTCCTTTTGAACAACAATCTAGATGCCAGCCTACTTCAGGAAAAAAGTGTCCAGTGTAAACACCAGAGTTATGAATTATGATTTAGCAGCTAATTCAGTCCATGAGAGAAAAACTTGTCTGGCATATCCCGATAGTACTTTAGATAGAATGCAAGAGAAAGCTGTGTCAAGGTTTGTGATAAATTGAGCGCTCAGAAAGCCCTGAATCCAAAATTACCTAGCAAATGATAAATTTGCTATAATAAATGAAGCAGGCAATAAAAAGGGGGAGAGAGAAAGAAAAAAAGGGGGACAGGAAAAACTACTATCTCTGTAAATTTCAACTTCATATACAACTAACTTCAAAAACTTACATTTCTCTGCAGTTGATTTGACTTGGCCTCCATTCATCATATGAATCTGAGTAAGGCACAATAACCAGCCCAAAACCCATAAACCCAGAAGCACTTGTTTAAGTTCAGTTTGTGAGGTTCAGTTCATACACAAAAAATTATAACATGTCTAATAAACTAACATCTTGCTGACTTAAGGATTCCATGCACTAAAAGTTTACAGACAATCTCAGAAAGTTCAATCTAAGCATATTTACTGATCATTGCAAATAGAATAAAACAGTATCCCAAACCCCAGTTCATGGATTGGCATTGGTCCATGACATGCCAGAAACTGGGCCATGCAAACAAGCAAAGCCCCATCTGCAGGATGCAGGTAGCATATGAAACCATGTCCTCTCTACTCTGCAGAAAAGCCTCTCTCCACGGAACCAGTCCTTGGTGCCCAGAAGGTTGGAGGTCATTGGAATAAAATATATAGAGACATAAATATTCCTGGCTTCTCTCTTATCTTTCTTTTTAAAATTCTTTCTTTGGTTCTATCTTTGGTTCTTTCTTTCTTTTTCACACACACATGGATGCCTCTGTGCATGCATGCACGTGCACACACACCCACACAAAGACAGAGAGAAACAGATGTGCACACTTATTGTACAGAATACCTGACAGACCTTGAAAATACAAACAAGAAGAAAATTAAGAGAGGAAACAGGGCTGCTAAAGAAGAGATTCTTGAATCCAGGTGTAAGGGAAGTATGAGAAAGTTAGAGTGTGGCCACCTTGATTACACCATTGTGCAGGAGAATGAGATGAGTAAGTTTTCAAGACTGTTACTTTACCCTATTACTTTAGTAAGAAATATTTTTTTCCTCTACACTTGTCAGCTAAGTGTAGAGGAATGCAAAGATAATATTGAAGAAGATATGCAAGAAAAACATTCCAGAGAGCTCCCTCTGGAAAAGGGGAAGCCGTGAGAAAAAAACTCAAAATAGCCCCACTTGTTAATTGTAAAAGGACCCAGTGCAAAATTCTGGCAAGCTTTCAAGATTCTGTTTATTATGCCATACACAATTAAATAGCTTTCCAGGAATCTAAGACTGACTCTGAGCTTGCCAGCTTCATACAGCAAAATAGCCAGCAAATATGTCAGGCTTTTACCTTTACCCAATACCTTCAGAAACCACAATCTCAATTAGATATTAATAATATTACAAAAACAGAGATTTTTTTTTCTTGCAAGCGTAGGCTTTTATCAATCAGGAGGCAATATAATTATGGAGAATAGTGGCAAACCAGTGGTGGGATTCAGGCAATTTAACAACTGGTTCTCTACCCTAATGATTTCTTCCAAGAACCAGTGTGCCAAACTGCTCAGAAAGTTAACAACCAGTTCTCCTGAAGTGGTGGGAACTAGCTGAATCCCACCACTGGTGGCAAACCATATGTGTGTGTTTTCCCAAGGAAATCTCAAGCATTTAATATTAGAACTTTTCCCATGAATGGGGGACAGCTCTATTTACTATAGCTTCATATTTTAAATTCTTTATTTGAAAGATATATTTTAATCAGATTGAACATGGATTGTAAGCAGGGTGGGTTCTACTTACCTTTACTACCGGTTCACAATGGGGCCCTGTACTCGCACTTCTTCTTTCTGATGACATCAGGATCAGTAGGAGGAGCCTTCTGCCGGTTTTACTACCGGTTCTATAGAACCGGTCCAAACCGGGGGCAACCCACCACTGATTGTAAGCACCTGTATTATGTTTTAAAAGCATAAAAGGTGATCAGTCAGGGGCACTGTATAATTTATTTCTATGTAAAATGGCACTATGCTGATTATTTAACCTATAATAATACATCTTCTAGAAGTGTTCTTTTCTTATTTTAGATCAGATCCTTGATGATGTAGTGAAATTGATTTGAATAGTATAATGGATCATCTTAACTCTATAAAGTGCATGGGGCCATGCCATTTCTTCCATTCCTTGTAACCAATAAACTCTAGCATTTTTATAGAGCAAAAACGACCTGTTAGTGAAGGTACAGTTCAGGAGTTGGAAACAATAGCTCATATGATTTGGGCATGTCCTAGGGTTTCCATAACTACACCTGAAATTTGTAAGATTATCAATATGACTTTAAATCAGTCAGTCTGTACCAAGAATGTGTATGTTTTTCTGACCATACCCCCGTATATTTGAAATATCAGAAAATATGATCTATTTGCACAAGGAAGGGTTGAAATAATTATGTTACAACACTGGAAGGATAAATCTATACCTGCTTCATGATGTGTATTTGAATAGGGCAGAGATGGTCAACAAAAGCAAAAGATTTTCAAATAATTTGACAATTATTTTGGAGCTGTTGTTTATTCAAATTTCCTTATTCTCATCCTTTTTAGTATATTATATTATATTACATTTTAGTCAGTTACGTCTATACATATATTTTATTGCTTTGCTTTACATAACAAAATTATAGCAGGTAATCAAAAAGTTAAAATAAATAAGGTAGATGGCAACTCATAATGGTTATGTTTAGTTATATTATCTGAAACTTTTTGTTTTTAAAGAACATTATTAACAAGCTGGAACAAAACAGTGACAGCCAATTTCATACTTATGTCAAGAAAACAATATAGATGTCTCCATAAAGTCAGCAGGAGTCAAGCTCAACTTGGAGGAAACTTTATCTTTATTAACAAGGTGGTAGCTAGAAATCAAATGTTTAATTTATTTGGTCCATGACTTTCAACGCTGATTAGCAATAGGCTTTTAAGAAAAGATTTGTTTTCTAAGCCTATACCTAGAGGACTAAATCTGAGGCTTTTTGCATGCAAGCCATGTACATGGAGAGTGTCCAAAATAAAATGAAATAAGATAAGAGTAGGAGTCTGAATGCATTTAAATATACAAAGCAATATTAGACTTCAGATTTTAATAGATAGCACATAAAGGTAAATAAGAGATAGTGCATAGTGTTATTTCACACCTATCAACTTGCTCCCAAAAGTCATACGTTTATCTAACTTGCAAAGATTAAAGTCACTGCAAGCTGTGTCCATCAGAAAAGTAACCTTCTACATATTTAGTCCTGTTGCCATCACAGATTAAAAGAGAATGTCAGTAATTATAGGTGAAAGTAGAACTATCAATTCTGGAAATCAAGAATTCTGACATTGAAAAGTGTTCTTAGGATAGGACAGGAATGAAGTCTACATGGATTCTATGCTGAAGCCAGGAAGAAACAACTCACTCTGGGGCAGAAATTTTCATAAGGGGAGTACAACAAAAACTTACTTTAAAAAAATAAGAGGTGGAAGACAACTGACCCCGATAACTTTGCTGAAATTGAGCACCAAACTTGAGAATACTTATTAAAAATTAAACCTATGATTTGCGTCATTATAAATAATATTATAGTTTCTTTGTAAATGTATAAAATCTGACTGGAGCCCAAATGCATGTAGGGAGAAGGACTATAAAAAAACATGCAGTTTTGTCCCAACTTTTCTAAAAGTATTTCTATTTTAAAAGCAGCTTCCTGATGGTATTAATATAATCCTTCTTAGATAGGTTGGGAAAGGAATTGTGTAGGATTTTTGAAAATCATTCAAAATGTTTAAAGAAATCCCAACTATCAAAGCAATCACTTGACAATTGGCTTCCATAAAAATATCTCCTCTTAATATCCTGAGACATTTAGCATCTCTTTGTCAAGCTCAAGTCTTGTCAAAGATGACGTATTGCTTTAAGGCCCTCCGCAGTGTTAGCTCTATCCAGAGAAATCAGAAAGAAATCCCAAATAAAGCAGCAGCCTTTTAAATATCTTACAGAAATATAATTGCTGTAGAATAGAAGCATTTTATCATTAGGTATCCAATTAATGTTTTTTTCTACCCCTATATTTGCTTTACGTAAATATTTTTCCAAGATCATTTTAGGAAAATTAGAATAAAATTTTACAAAAATATTAAATATTAATGTATTGAAGAATGAAAGCAAGTTTAAGCCAGTTTCAAAAGTCATGAATAACTTGAAAGCACTAAGATTGTTTGTTTAAAAAGGCTATATCACCAGACTTCTAAAAGACACTTTTCTGTTCAGCAAACCATTGCACAACTGGGACATTTCACCAAGAAAGCCATTTCACCATGTCTTTGGCTCATGTATACCTCTCCTTAGATTGCAAAAGTAGGAAGTGAAAAAGCTCCTCTGGAAATAAAGTCTTATTTCCTCAGTCCTGTTTTGTTCCTTTCAAGCATTAAGGCTATTTAGCTACTCCATAAATTCTAGAGGTTTGCTGGCTGCCAGAGTGAAAAGATAGAGAAGGGAACCCAGAAAGTAGTGAATGTGATTTCACTCAATTGTGGTTCCAGAAAAATCTTGGTTACATAGGAAAAACCTGGCTTAAAGGAAAAACACACATTAAACCTACGAAAAGTAAGAAAATAGACACACATATATATGTGTATGTATGTGTGTGTGTGTGTGTGTGTGTGTGTGTGTATATATATATGTATATGTATATGTATATGTATATGTATATGTATATGTATATGTATATGTATATGTATATGTATATGTATATATATCAGCATAGCTCAAGCATCCATAAATGGATAAAGAGCTAGTGAGAACTAATTCTCAAGTTTTAATGAAAATAAGTAGAAATCAGGTCTTAATTAAGATGCCAGGCTAGGATAGAAAGTAACATATTGAGAACATATTATTCAGCACATATGTTTCTAACCAAAAAGAACTTCCACAAATTAATAAATGTGCAACTACTTTAAAAAAAGAGAAAAAAATACAAGTCCCTGGAAACCATGTGGAATATGCAAGAAATAATATATAACTTAATACCAGCTATTTCTCAACATGAAACTGAAGTCTAGTGTTGAAACAGTATATTTTAGTAATGATGTGCAGTGGAATGAGTTCTGCCATTGCCATATGAGCTATTTGTATGACAAGTATTTAAACAAGCTCGTAGATTCAGTTTGAGAAGTTGACCACCCAGTTTTGAATCACAGATCAGGTGGTATATTGGAAGTTGGGGGAGGTGATAAAAAAAAGAGAAATCAAGCTGCTTCTTAGCTATACGTATCGAATAGAAAGATGTCATCATCCAAACATAGATGCTTGATATCCTTACAATATCACTGCAGAATTTCCAAGAACATTTTAAGTATATCTCCTTGGCATTCTCTTCCAACTTTGCCTTGTCATTCCCTTCTAATGCCTTCAGCTCAAGTATCTTTTGTTCCTATTGTGTACTCATTTCTCAGAGTCAAAATATGGGAGCATATGTTTGTCCATCACCATCATTGTTTTTTTGGTCTATTCAAAACCTGCGATATTCTTAAAATATGTCAAAATCAGTCATGGTAAGATGCCTATTTCTTGCTGTTTCTCAAGAATATGTTTTTAACAGTCCTATATTACCATTGGAGGAAAACATTGTTTCATTATCTTTGTTGAAATGAAAATATCCTGATCCTCTATGATCTTGCCTAAAAAGTCATTGCTTTCCTCCCTATGATTAATCACTTCTTTTCATAGGATATAAAAAGAATCTGAGAGGACGCAGAGATGTAGTGCATGGATTAGTATGCAAAGTGCATAGCTGCATCATATCCATGATTGGAGTTGGAGTTAGTAGGTAGAGTTTTTTTTTAAAAATCTAAACTTATTTTAGGGCTTCTGGTATATTTTTTAAAATGGGCTTCTAGCTTCAAAATGAGGATAAACATCAGTTTTGCATATTGATGCTACAAAGTTGCAGTTTTATACATTTATGTCACTAATTGAGAAGGTTAGGGATGCAAAAATTGACTTTGGAGGCCTCATATAGCATTGGAGTTTTCTGGTGATCTGCCCATATTCCTTTAGATTGCAGTTCATTGGTTTTCCCCAATACAAAAATGCAAAGATTCGTTGGGAAGTTGACCAAAAAGTGTTTGCCCAAGAATATTGTCAGAATATTAACATGCTGCTATGAATTGTAAACTGTTACTTGGAACCCTGACACTTTCCATATCAGCTGATCTCACCAGACACCTGTCCCAATAAGTTCGCACCTCATAAAATATATTTATTAATGAGCTTAGCTATAATGAGCGATTAATCCATCTGTGATTTGCAAGGAGATCAAAGGCAAGTTTCTATAGGAAAGGAATGTCATTAAGACAGGCCTGATTTTTAGGTGCATGATTATACTTGAGATAAAGCACTGTCTTTCAAGAAACTGCTGAAAGAAAAATGTTGCATGATGTTACAATACACATCAGGGCAAAATCAGCCATGGTCCATGATTGTTTCCCTTGTGAATTACCTGAAAAATGGGGGGGGGGGGGATCTGCAATCTTTTTAAAATCTTCTTCAAGGTTATAGAGAGAGAATAATGTGAGTATTATTACTAGAAGAAGACAGCCTCAAAGCTTAATACCATCAATATTCCCATCACAATGAAACTTAAGGGTTTAATAGAACAAAGCTTACCTTTTTTTACCTTTGATGATTTTTAAAATAGGTTTTAATTAAAACACAAATAAGTAGGGTGATTAGTCTTTCTTTGCCTCAGTTTACTGTATATTAGCAAACAGAACATTCACAACTGAAGAAACATAAAAATAAAGCCTAGTTTGGAATATGTCACATAGAATAACATCTATGTGACATATGGAACGAGTTAATGGATTAAAAAAAGTTTCATAATAAATTAATATCCCTAATTAGAATAAACCTCAATGAGACTACATTAAAATCTCATTTTCCCTTTAAAAATTCAATAAAATGGTACTAATTAAATCATACAATCATTAAAGCAAGGTTTATTTGACGCTTCAACTATTTTATGTGGTTATTAAAAGCCATTTTTAACAGCTTGTTTACAACTCTTAAACTTGACACAGAGCTGCAGCAACTGTCAATGTCAGCAAATGCTACTTTTGAGCACATCAATGCAGTGCACAACTACCAGTATCTGTTGGAACTTCCTTAGAGGTGGTTCAAAAATAGTCATAATGGTGGCCACAAACACATGAGGAGTCCCACTGGAGTTTTTTGTTTTTGTTGTTTTGTTTTGTTTTTAATTCATTGCGTGTTTTGTTTATGTAGTCAGGCCATCGTCCTTACTTTTTCTACCCACATGTCCTTTGAATTGCCCGGGGCAACTGCATCTTGACAGGAAGATGCAGCTTGTTTCCGAAACAATCGTGAAGGTAGAAAGGCAACAGCATTCTTTAGATGTTCTAATCTCACAATCCTTAATAATAATAAAGATTTGATTCTGATACTGATTCAATGATCTGTAAAAGAGATTTGGGGCTGGTACACAAGCTACCTGATTCATCTCAAAATGAGATGTAGCTCTTCAGAAAATTTTGATTCTCACTGAATCTCATGGAAAATCCCCATATGTTTGGTTAATATTGCTAATTTTCTTTATGATTAGAAAATATTACAGTTACTTTTACTATTATTTTCTCTCTCTTTCTTTCCTTGACATGTTCAAGCATAGGGACTAAACCCTGCAAGCTCTGAGATATACGGATGTGCAAAGTTTGTTTTCTTTTCTTTTAAAAACAATTTCTAATGAAACTAGCTTTGATATGGTGCTACAGTATTTGATAATTTCAAACCTATAAAATTATAGAAATGTACATATAGAGGCTTTTGTAGCCATTACCGTCAAAGCTAACCTTTGAGGCGTAACAATGGAAAGATAATGGAAATGTTTTCTAAACTGCATGATTAGATAATCAGGCAGTAAAAGAAATTCAGTCTCTGAATTATTTCATGAGGGAGTAGCAGCTAGCTGACCTTGGCTGATTGCAAAGAGTAAATAGGGTTGGACCTGCTAAATAGTTGAATGGGACAGAACAATGTAAAACCAGGGTTGTATCCAAACCAGAGAGTCCAAAAATCTTGCAGAAGAAAGTAATGGCAACCTGCTGATGTCAAGAAAGTGGCAATGTTATCTTCCAGAGCCCAAGGTAATTGATCTACTCCACCATAGAAAAATATATAATTTTTCCAAAGCATCGTGATTTAATTCAGCATTCAGCTGAACTCTTGGATGCTTCCAGCTCATATTATTAGGCTGCATAGATTCTCATTAGTTCTGAACTCTGGTTATTCCTTATCTGTCTTTTTTAATTTTTTGACTGTATGTATGTATGTATGTATGTATGTATGTATGTATGTATATGCTTCTTCACTATAGACAACCAAGTTATTTTATGGACCAGCTTAGGCCTGATGTTTCATTGGTATTACTGTGTGACTTATAAAAAGGAGCAGCTATGCATTGGTATTCATGGAATAAGCAGAACATTTGTTTGTATTGTCTGAAAGGAACAATTATGTCATACCTTTTTTAGATTTTTTTTTAGATTTTTTAGCTTTTTAAATTGTCAATGGGTTTTAATTTGAATGTTTTTAAATTTTGGGCCAAAGTTATGTTATTCTTTTAAAATTTAAAATTTTGTATTGGTATGTGTCTTAGTTCTGGCTGTGCACCGCCCTGAGTCCACTAGGAGGCGTGCAGTATACAAATTGAATGAAATAAATAAATACATAAAATACCTCAGACACATCTTCTCAGGGAAGCAAGTCACCATTTTTGCTGAGAGGAAGAAGTTTCATTATTATTCATTTAATATGGGATGAACACATAAACAGTATATAGATAGTCCTTGATTTGCAACAGTTCATTTGGTGACCATTACAACAGCACTGGAAAAAGTGACTTATGACTATTTTTCTCACTTACGACCATTGCAGCATCCACATGGTCACGTGATCAAAATTCAGATCCTTGGCCACTGACTCATCTCTATGACAGTTGCAGCATCCCAAGGTCATGTGATCCCATTTTGTGACCTTCTGTCAAGCAAAGTCGATGGCGAAGCCAGACTCACTTACCAACTATGTTGCTAACTTAACAATTGCAGTGATTCACTTAACAATTGTGGCAAGAAAGGTGGTAAAATGGGGCAAAACTCATTTAACAAATGTCTCACTTAGCAACAGAAACTTTGTGCTGAATTGTGGTCATAAATCGAGGACTATCTGTAAAATAGACTATTATATTAAATAGTCAGTGACAGTTTTCTTCTTTTATATGGAGACTTCATTTCTTTTGTTCCAAATGTATTCCTCATGTGCTGGTGCTTTTATCTTATCATGCTGTTTGAGAAGCACATGTGTTGCTGTCTTTGGTAGAAGAGGGAGAACAAACATTTCTTCAAAATGTAATAACTCCCTGGAGTTTCTCTTCAGTGTAGGTATCGCAATACACTGCAGGTTTCCAAACTCAGGGTCTTATGAATTATCTCCTTCTCTTTCCAATTTCCTTTTCCACACTTAAGATCAGGACTGTCAGGGAACCTGACAAATAAGCCTTCTGGTACAATGCAGATTTGTAGACTTGTTCTAATTCACTGTTTACAAAAGGCATTAAGAGTTCCCACTTCCATCTATCATTACTAAGTGTATATTGCTAATTTGGAAGTTTTCTCATCTGACTCAGAAAGATCAGATGTTCCTTTTGGAAATGAAATGTAGAAATATTAGAGATATTACATGCTTTTCAGCAAACTAAAGATCTTGGTGTGCTTCAAGAATCTTTAATATCTCTTTTATGTGTTTTAAAATTTAAATAAATATAGTTTTTCACTGCTAGAAAAAAATCTTTGAAAAACCATGCAGTAATAATAAATTGTAGCCCACCCAGACATTTAAAATGAATTGTTTTTATTCCTTTTAACAGAGGAAAAATCTGTCATTCTAGGAGAAAAGCAGATATGCTTTTAATGTATTGAAATCAATGTTTTCAAGCATGACTGTCCTCTTTTATTGAATTTTCAGCAATTTATATAATTCTGTTCTTTACTGAAGAAACTTGGAACAGCTATTACTATCATTGTCATTTATCATTTCAAACATTGTCATCCAATAGATAAAATTTAAAATTAATTAATGTGCCTAATACATATCTTGCTGTTATAAATTATATTTTAGAGTAAATTTCCTGGACAAATCTTTTTGAAGTTCTCAATTTTTAGACTTTTAAAAGAATATGTACACTGTATATAAACAAAATGGGTCAGAATCTGGAACATATATTTCTTTCTTTTCTCACACATGAGTAGGAACTTATAACTGATGAATGAGATACCACACATTCAGGTATCATCTCTGACCAGCCAACATCCTATTTTCCCACAAAATAAGTCATTACCTGGGCCTCCTCCCGGGCTAAATTGATGTGTTTTTAGGCCCAAAATATACAAATTAATTAGCAAGAAAATAGTACACTAGACCTACCAGAAGAAAATAAATAAGAAAGGGAAAATCTAAAAATAATTGAAGGTAGATATCAATTTATTTCCATGAATGATCGCTGAGTCTTAGAACCTGATCTTTGCAATAAATATTTCTCTGAAATAAGCTTGCAGCAGAATTACAGCTCCCAATGACTACCTGACTAATAGAATACCTGGATTGAGACTCTGTGACTCTTCATCTGGAAGAGTTTAGATGACAAGATGTATGATTCAAGGTATTTTTCCCCAGCCATGGAACTGGTTGACTTGGTGAGTGGCTCAACACAACATACTGTTTCTACTGCAACAATGATGTTGCTGTAAGAAGAAAACATATTCCCTTGAAGTTCTGGAGGAAAGGTGGGATATAAAAATGTATGGATAAATTTTAACCATTTTTTTAATCAAATGTGTGTGCCCTTGAGTCTCAATAACTAAAACAAGAAAAATCCAACTCATAACAAGTGAAAAATAAAATATAGGAAGAAGGACAGGAGCAAAGCAAAGGTTTGTTTTTCCCTAAGGAAAAGTTTGGGTGAAAAGACAGGTCTTCAAGACCTTCTAAACAAACCCCAGCAGAGCAGTTATGGAAAGAATATTAATTTATATAACTGTGTTAGATGTATTGTAGAACTGAATTAACACAATGTAAACATAATTACAATGCTCATCGTTCAAACTAAGAGGCCCAATCCACATCACTTCATTTATCAACCCCTTTTCCAGGTCAACACATACACATACACATACCCATGCCCTTTACGTGTCACCTAAAATCAACACATCCACACCTCCATACCTTTCAAGACCCACACCAAGGACAAGCTCCTCCCTTTTGGACCTCACTTTCTCTGTAGCTATCCCATAGGCAAACATCTTTGCTGGAGAATAAATAAATCTCCTTTCCTCACAGCTGTGAGTTCCATTTTGATTTATTCTTGTGCAACCCCAGCTCAAGTTGACACCCCAAATTGTTTTTCTGACATCCAGGTCCACCTGGATCTCAAGAGGAACTTCAGACTAGATTTATATATGCTTTACTATATAATAGTAAATTAATATTGAATTTTATGGTTTATTATACAAAAGACAAATTTTGTATAAAAAGAACAAAATTGAGTAACTTCTGTTTTCTACAGTTGAAGCCAAGCTACAGTAATGATAATGGTTAAATGAAAAATAGACTAATAGTTTGCTCCCTATAAATAGGCTTGCTTTAAATTTAAGATCTGCTTCAGAATTTCTTTTCAGTCCTGAAAAGTTCCAGTTGTGGAAAATGTTCTCTCAGAAAGTTTGGTAGCCTCAAGTCTGTGCAAAGACTTTATTTGGAAATTTGATCCAAGAGTGACAAATTAACTTTCCAAATTGGTTGTTTCTGTATCAATCCAACAATTAATGGCTTTTTTGCACAGTTTCAGAAAAGGATTTTTCCCCTCAAAGAGTACTGATTTTCTAAGACAAGCCGGCTTGATTCAAGTGCACAGGTTCAGATTCAGCCAAATATTCCAAACTGACTCTGACCAGATCTGCACACTTCTAGTAATCATTATTTTTATCATTTAGGACCTCCTTTCATTATCTGGAGCTTTAAATAAAATATTGGCTGTTGAAGCTCTTATTTATTGGCTCTTTCAGATTTTATTTCATCTTCTGCTGCTATATAAATTGTGCTTGTACACGCCAGTTAATTATGTAGGAAGCTTTTAATTGGAAACTGATTCTAACATTGCCGGTTTGAAAGCCTGTATGTAAATACTTGAAGCAGATAAATTGCTTTGAACAGCTGGAGGAAAAAAATCTGTTTTGTGGATTATGTGCATATTTATGACTCATCCTATATGAAGAAGATGGTTACAGAAAATGAATGCAAGGGAAAGATAGCAGCTTAGCAGTTGCCAAGCTGTTCTCTTTATTTGCTGTATTTGCCTATGTTACCTACAGGAAGTAGAACACCCTTTTAAAAATGGAATATTGTATCTTTGAAATTAGGATCCCAAGGAATTCAATATTTTTTGACATGATCCATTGAAACAAATATGTTTTAAATCTACTTACCTTAAGGTGAAATGCTAAGCTTTCAAATTCATTTATGAGATTGGTGACGTGGAGATATCTTAACAGAGGGACTCAAAAAAAAAGAAACATCTCCAAAAATCTAATAATATTCCCACCATTTGTATAGAATTAAGTGGATTGTGAACCATCATTTTTACTCAGTGTTTTCATGGACAAAAATAGAAACTTTAGAAAGGAATTGCTCCAAAATAATATTGCTCATGGGGTTTTGTTTTTAATTAATTAATATTAAAAAAATGTTATTTATCTTATCTTAATTATCTGGGATTGCTGTTATATCATTAATGTTTCCCTACAAAGGGAAATATATTATATTTCACTCCAGAGGTATTTGGGGGGGCATTAATTCCTGGGGGTCCAAGGCAAGCTCAATTGTATTTATTTTTAATTTGTACCTAAGGCCTATGACCAATTAATCATGTATTAACTACAGCTTTATTCTACATCTGCTATCTTAGCTACCAAGATTTGCTAGTGACCTGACTGCATTCCGCTAGTTGGCTGATCAGTTCCAGCAACCATATTTCTTAATGACATGTTGATGTTTCAGGAGAACATTTGGGAATACTACACAACACAAGTGAAAGAGATGTTGGGAGGGAAATAAAAGAGTAAGGCCAATAAAATTTTAGGTCAAAGAAAAGAAATTCAAATACTATATTAACTGAGCCACTTTTGAGCATAAAACAAAACAAAGCAGCAGACAATTTGGACATCAGAGTTCTTTAGAATTTCAACGCCTAGGAAATGTATTTCAGTTTTATGGTTTCTTCCAACTATAATAAATCTTTGTTCTTTCAAACAGAAGCAGCCACATAATGAAAGAAGAAAGTATCCACTAGTTCATGAGAGCAACCTGCTTCAAACCAGGGGTGAAATCCAGCAGGTTCTAACAGGTTCTGGAGAAATTTTGAGTAGTTCGGAGAACTGGCAAATATCATCTCTGGCTGGTCCCAGAGTGGGGTGGGAATGGAGATTTTGCAATATCCTTCCCCTGCCATGCCCACCAAACCACACCCACAGAAACGGTAGGGAAAAAATTTGGATTTCACCCCTGCTTCAAACTAAAAAAAAAACAATGGCAATATAGCACTGGGGCAGGAAACGATAAGAAAGAAACTTGTCTCTAGGAGGCTGCTACACATTTTTTTACTCAGGATCTGTGCACGGGAATTTTATTTGTTGCCCTTTCTGTTCCAGAAAACCTAAAAAGATCCTTCCAATTTTATAATTTGTTATTGCTCCCTAAACCTGGGCACATCTTGATTGAATGGCAATAATTATGCATTCTTTTTATACTTCATCTAAAGTTAATGTCAAAGCTGTACACTATTTTCTTCCCAATACAGTCATCTATTAGGAACTAAACTCCTGAAAATGATACACAGTTGATGTGTAATGGATTAAAAAAATCTAAATCTATGAATCAGAAAGTCATGGTTCAAATTTTCCTATTCCACAGGCTCTTGGGTTGTTCTGAAGTTATTCTTTCTCTGCTTCAGTTGTCATCCTAGCATAACTGAAGTGCAAAATAATAATGTTAATTTATCTTACATGGCTGTTCTAAGGATCACTATTAAATAGCATATTTAATCTATATACTGGAAAACACGACACAGATTTTGATTTCCCATTTTATATAAATGTCACTGCTACTGCTATTAATCATCAGTATATGTGGAACTCTGCACAGCAGTATCAAAAATGTGTGTAGGATTAAGAAACAGTCAAATGTTTCTTAAAAAGAGATTAGGAAAAAAAATGCAATGGTTCAGAAATATAGGGCCAAACTACAAAATAGCATGAAACCATTTCAGTAAAATCTGATTACAACCAAGTGCATATAAGGAGATTAAAAACAAGAGATATAGAGAGGTACAGATGTGGGGGAGGGGAGAGGAATCCAGTACACTCCAGAAAAATCCTATTTTAAATTGTGATACAGTATTAATTGCATGTTCATAATGTGGTCAAGGAGTTTTTAATCTTTTTATACTAGAGGTGGGTATCAGGACATCAACAGAGGCAGCTGCAAAATCTTATGATTTTGTCAAAATGACTAACCAAATATCAGGATAAAATGGATAAAAGCACTATCCTTTTAAAAGATGCAGTCAACAATATAATGTATGATTGAATGCTTATTTTTCATCTTTTGGTTTCTCTCCCTCACCTCCATGGACCTTTCTTTCTGTTTATCAACAATTCATTGGAAGACTTTGACATTCCAAGAAGCCTTGTGAACAGCAATGATCATAGAAACCAGCAGAATTCACATGATATAAGAAGGAAATGCTGCTTCCTGGAATACCCATTTTCCTGCAATGCACAGACGTAGTAAAAATGCAGCTTCAGAGGCATCATATAATCATATAATAGACTTTGCAGAACCTGAGAAAGGGGGGGGGGTCATTATTTGCAAAATATAGAATGATATGTAATGCCTGCACATTCGTCCTTTATCAGGCAAATGCCTGACAGTTAACAAAAGGATTAATAAAAAACTGCCTAATTAATTTAAAGATAAATGGAGTGATAATGTTACTAAGACTATGAGAAACTAACTATCTTGGTTGTAAGTAGCTGCAAGGGCTGTGCAGAGCCACTTTTTAATATAGTGACTACTGAAGGGGCAGAGATGTCAAGCAAGAAATTGTCTTTATTCCTCCTTCTTTGTTTCTGCTCTAATTTTTCTGATTACAAGATTAATTGTTAATCAATCTTGATACTAGTTAGCTCCACATAACCCAGTTATTGATTGGATTTTTCTTAAACACGGGTTTAGGCACCTTATTTAAGAAAAATTCAACTAACACAAGAATGTCAAACTCACACCGTCATGATGTCTCACAACTTTTTCCCGCTTTGTAAACTGGGTATGGGCGTGGCCAGCGTGTGATGCACCCAGTCCACAGGCCACGAGTTTGACATTCCTGAACTAACATTTTAAAAGTGGGATAACTGGCATGCTTTGGGCAGATATTGATACACTGGAACTTTTTTCCAAGCCTGTCCATAAACTCACATTAGCATTAAACTCATGTTTAAAATAATCAAGCTATCTGCTTCATTGTGGGAATGTACTCTGAAAGGAATCAGTTCTACTGCATAATGCAGTCCTCCTTCCCATGGTAATCAGCTTTTGGAGAGCTTAACATTTTACTTGCTACCTTCTACAGTCTATGGAACAGCTGCCAGGGCTGAAGGTGATTTTCTAACAGAGGAATTGGTCCAAAAGAATAGAACATGATGGCTAAAGTCCCTTCAGTTTCACTCTAAACAATTGATTTCTAGCTGGAGAAGAAGTGGCAGGTGAAGGGAAAAATTTGGGCAGATTACAATGGTTGTGGCCACCTTGCCTCCCATACACACCCCAATCCTATAGGCAAGGAGAAATTAACTCTGTTAGTGTTGTATCTGCAGGTTGAACCATCTGTCAAGACAATTACTAGCAGTGTTACAATTGGCAGCTGGCTTTTCTGACAGTTGGTAATGTTGAAGACAGAAGAGCAGGCTTTCTTACAGGGGGGATGAGAACACTATCCCCCAGCTGCAAGGTAAAACAAATGTAACTGGCATTGGCAGTGGAGGCAGCAAAATCTGTGCCAGTTTGGTTTCCTGTTGATGATAGAAAGCATTTTAACTAAGATGGGAGGAAGATTACATAAATTCTTCTCTTTATCTACTTTCTACAAAAATATAACCTTTCCTCCATAAAGAAGAATGAAGATGTAGGCATACAAGCATTCTACCAGATGTGAAGTTTCCTTAAAAGAAACTACTATTTCTTATCTGGCCTCTGGGACATAGAATATTTGCTTCTAGAATGTGTTAATGGCCTTGATTCTGTTTACTAAATACAGACCACAGTAAGTGAACAAAAAGAATGCCAATATTTTTTTTTTGTGTACACAAGGTCCCATACCATTTACATTCATAAAAAGAATATGAAAAAAAGCCCAAAACTAGTTTACAAACACCTTAAAGTAAGTGCAATAGGCTTCTTCCTAGCAAACCTTTCACTAGGAAAAATAAATACTAGATGAATTTGTCTGATGAAATCTTGCAGTCCATGAAAAGCAAAATTTCTGCCTACCAAACACTGCAGCAGATATTGTTTATACTCCTAGAGAAAAAGTTTAATTCTTCTTGAACCTTACCATGGTCCAGAACAGGGGTGGGTTCTACTTACCTTTACTACCGGTTCGCAATGGGCGCGGATCGCATCTCACGATGTCAGAGTCAGTGGGCGGAGCCTCCCACTGGTTTTACTACCGGTTCTATAGAACCAGTCCGAATCAGGAGCAACCCGCCACTTGTCCAGAAGATTAAAAAAATCACACAAACAGATACAATGCAGTACAATAGATGTCAATACTTTAAAAATATTTTCGAAATGAACATTCTAATTCCAATTTTATGCTTTCAGGGTGATGAGGGCCATATGTAGAAAGTAAGGGATAAATTTGCTTTCTGTACATGCTATACTCACGTAATGATGATTCAGAACCAAAATATACAGTGATTAAACTTTATTGGTTTTCTTAAATTTTCCTGGAATTAAAATAATTTTTGTAAGAAGAAAATAAGGGAAGAATACATTATTAACACTCTCTGTGCATACCATTGTCCTGATCCTGATAACCATCACATCATCCACACTTACCTCCATCACTTAAGTTACAATTAACAATTCTGTAATAGATTGACATTCTGTTGGTGAATATTTAATAGAAAAAACAGTTAGTGTAAAAGCTGAATGAAAATGAAGCTAAGTACCAGATATCATTTTCTGACAAAAAAATTGCACCACATCTGCATAATACTATATATTTCTCTACCTTAGACAGAGTGACCAAGCCTGGGCAGCAAACACCAGGGGGCCACAAAGAGCTTTCTTTACTACCATCACATGGTCATCTAATTTTTTTTTAGACCAGACATAGCAGTAGCAGCCCTAACTTTCATACAATGTATAAAAAAGCAAGAGCAGAATAAATCAATCCAAGAATTTTAATATATACATGAAACTTCATTTATCAGTGGAGAGCAAGTTTTAATCAGTGAATTTATAATTTAAAATAAAACAAAATCAAGCAAGACCAACTTTACAGAATTAAGATTTCTTGGGAAAGAATGAAGAAGAAAATTATCTCCTTGAAATCAATGACCTTTAGAAAACTCTTAACAACTTCTTTCATTGCTATAGGCCTGCCTATCTATATACCTAATTAGATACTTCACTGATTTGCATTTATCAACATCATGGATTTAATATTTTATGACTCGGATTTTATACATGCATTTTCTAGCCTGAACACAGTTATATGTGTCATAAGGAAAACTTTATTTGTCATACATATAATTTCCTAATGGTTTATTTCTTCACTGTATAAATCCAAATGTTTAAAAGTTCTATGGAAGAACTGTCATTTCTTATATACTGCACTTATATACTGCAATACACTGTGTAAAATCTGGGGAAAGTTCACTCATTACAATAATTTAATCTAGAACTGTAGCCTGCATGGATTGTAGAAGTGAATTAGAATCAAATGAAGAAATTTCACAGCCTATTGCTTGAACCTTCTCCATGAAACTGTATTTGAGTGATAATCTCTGCTGTTTCTTGGAATGTAGTTAGTTCAACCAACTAAATTTATGAAAAAGCATACTGTAGAAGATACTTTTGATATTAAATTTGTCAGTAACTATGGCAAATTTATCCACAAATCTGTCCCATTCACAAATAAAATAGTCTAGTTTAATATGAGACAGGTTAGGATGTGATTTTTTTATGTATGTTCCTTTTAATGTCTTCATGTAATATCTCATTTGATATCAAGCAAAACCAGACCAACAAAAAATCCACTTCCTACATTGTATTAAATTTATTGAATAATTGATAACTGGCTGAGTTCATACTTGTATGAACTTATAAACTATGGTTAATAAACTATATTATGTAAGTGAAATATCAAGCTTTGATTTAAAACTGATTCCTGAATCCACATAAGATATTTGTTCTGAAACTGTCAGACTTTCTTCACTCAGTTTTAGGAGCATCAACCTCATCCTTTTCTTCATAACCATATCTGGGTTGAAAAAATCTAAATTACATCTTAGATGGAAGTTAGAAATTGCAGTATCTCTTTGCAGCTTTTCAGCGGTCATCCAAAATTTTGTGGATCAGATGTGGTCAATTTTTTTTTTTTTTTGAGTTTTCTATTTCTTTCAAGAATTCTGAATCCTGCATTTTAAGGTGAAATGTAAATTCTGCAAGATTTTGTAACCAATTAAGTAATAATTATGAGTTTTTTGTTTGTTTCTTGTTTTCTAAACCAGCATGGGTTGATATTCATGATGCAAATCAAGAATTCCTTAACCTAAATTTTCATAATTTAAATATTTTTTCTTTGTTCATTTGAACATATTTTCTCTTCATTTCTTTTTCTATATGTCTGTGATTTTTAACCAGTTTACTTTTTGTACAATCTGTGCACAAGAGAGTGTATTGTGATGTTATGCCTCTTATCATCATCATCATCATCATCATCATCATCATCTGGCATTGTTACATTAACCAGGAGACCACAATGCTATTGCAGAGCTGCCAATTTCCAGCTCCGCTATAGGACATTCTCATGCACTTCCCAAGATATACCATAGGAGGGCGCACTAGGTGAGATGCAGGAAGAGTGGCTCTTCTTGCAGCTCATCCTACGCCACCTACTTTCCCTGGAACTGCATGGACCACCGACTCATCTCCCCACTGAAATGGTACCTGTTTATCTACTAACATAGAACACATTTTCGAACTGTTAGCCAGACAGAATCTGAGGTGAGTGATGGAAGCTCATTCAACCCACTGGAGCAAAGACCATCTTCAACATCATTAAGTCACTGAGCCACCGTGCCTCTTAATGTCAAATAATACAAATAGAACAAAAGATAATATTGCTCACAAAAAAACCTTCCGTTCTGTCTCATTCACCATTAAATAAAGTCAGCTACATATTTGCATCTAACTTAAAATGAAGCACAAATTGTACTCATAATATTAAAATCTATGTACTGAAACGTTTAATTTACAAAAAAGAAAAGGAAATCCTGCATCTTCGTCATCATTATTGAGGGCAATATGCTGACTCTGTAAGCCACTTAGAGAGGGTAGTAAAGCACTGTGAAGTGGTATATAAGTCTAAATGCTATTGCTATTGCTATCATCTCCTATGTGATATTATAAACATATATATTAAACTTGTAGTTTGGATAAAGTAAACAAAAGTAAATACATGTAATTAAATATCAAGATTTCCAAGTTTCAAGAGTATTTATATCATATTTCTAAGGTTAGAATTGTAAAACACATTCTAAACAATTATGACTTATCATCTTAAATTCTTTGAAGCTACATTTTGATATCTATTTATTTAGGGGTAAAAGTCTCACTTACCAAAAAAAAACCCTCTTACAAATCAAAAGAAATCAATCTAGGTCAGATCACTGTTGAGGGTAACAGCCATTTAGTGGTGTTTCTGAAGGATTTACCAATTATTGTAAATTGAACACATAGGCATTAAACTATGTAAAATATATGAAAAATAAAGTCATTAGTTCTTTTAAATAATAGAACCATTACTGGGGATTTCACTCACTTCCAAGCTTAACCTATATTTATTGTTATTATTCTCATCATTCTCATCATCACTTTTGTAAATTGAAAACATACTACACACAGGAAGTAATAATATAGCTATAACATATAACATGATTCAAACTGATTTTTTACATTTTACATTGCCTTCTATAAGCATCTGCAGACAGTTATCTTTATATGATGAACGCAGGGGAGCTGAAATATAGCTGGTGTTCATTAATTATTTAGTTTATTCAATGGCCAATCCAGATTTTAGATTGTTAAATCTATTGAATAAATGCCCATTTCTGTTGCTTTAAAGAATTGGAACAGACCTGCTTATTTGTGAATGAAAAGCAAGGCTTTTTAGGGTTTTGCTGTGGCTTCTGGTTGCATTCACATTGTTTTCTAGGAAACAGAACTATTTCTTTGAAAAAAAAAAGAAATGGAATGTAAGTAATGCCATATTAAGAGAAATATGGAATATTTCATATGGTGGGTCTCATTTGCAAAAACTCACTAAAAAATAAACAAATCTTTTGGCATCTTAAATATCAACAAATTTTAACTTCCCATTTTATTTTACTTTTGGAAAAACTGTTCTCCAGGAAACTGAACAAACTTATCACATATACTCATACAAAGTATTTAGCTCTAGCTAAGATTCTGTGCAGTTCGGAGAACCCCCAAATCCCCTTCGTGGCTGGCTCCAGCCACCCCACTCCACCCCTCCCAGGAGTCCCCACACAGGGACAATTTGGGTACAGTTAAGTGCAGAAGTGCACACATTTCTGGCCTCCAGAGGACCTCCGGAGCCTGGGCAAGCTGTTTTCGCCCTTCCGGAAGCTCGAGGAAAGCCTCCAAAGCCTGGGGAGGGTGAAAACTCCCCGCCCCCCAGTCATGGTGCAGGAGGCCAACTAGGCCACCATGGCCACGCCCACCCAGAAACTGGGCAGAGAACCCGTTGCTAAAATTTTTGAAGCCCACCCATGGCAAGTACACACATATTAAGGCAACAAAGAAAGCTGTTTTAATTCTTTCAAGAGAACTTGATTTGCACCAAGATGCTTTATGAAGTATCTTTTTTCAGTGCTTTTCAAAATCCCTTTGGCATATTCAACATTTGAAAATGCTGCTAGTTAACCAGTGGGATTATCTGTGAAAGATAATTCATGCATTATATACTAAAGGTGCCAATTTTTCAACAATTTTAAGGAAAACAGTATTTTAGTCCTAGGAATAGGAATTCCTAGTTACCCTTAATGTTGTATTATCACAAATGAATTGCTTGTTAAAATAACATAGTCCAGATGGCTATACCAATTCATAATTATACAACTGCCAAAAACTACAGGCTTGCCAATATGGATATCCTGCTATAAAATATGCTTCTGGAATCATCTAGACCTGTTTCATTCCTATATTTGTGGTAAAGTAACAATTTTTCTTTAACTTTTCCCACAATTGGATTTGATTATTTCCTATTTACTGATCTTTTTCAAAGAATGCAGTGATATATCATATGTATGTAGATGAATTTCTTGAAGGCTTTAACAGTGTTTTGTTCATGCTGTATATCATAATATTGAGAAAAACTAACAATTTGCCCTGACACTTCCATCTGTTACCAACTTTAAAGTTCCATTTCCATCAGATGACTAGTTTGAATGATAAATGAATTATGCAAACCATAAAATAATTTATTTTTATACATTCAGAGGATTGTTCCTTTTTTAAAAAAATTATTGTTTTATCAATATATAAATACAAAGAAAAATAAAAATATGAAAGTAAGAGAAGAAAAAAGAAAGGGGGAAGAAAAATATAAGGTACAAGGGAAGAAAAAAAGGTGTTGATTTCTGACTCCTTTTAGCACAGTACAGGATAACAACATTACCTCAACTTTTTACTTTTACACATTGTTATAGAATGTGTTCTATACACTACAGAATGTGTGTTGTTATAGAAATGGCTATATAACTAGCCATTTATATAACAACAAATCTCTCTAATTAGCATAACTAAAGTAAAAATTTCATTTTTTTTATTACAAGCACAAAATCCAGAAGTGATAGCCAAATAAAAAACAAATATATTCTCCACTTTGAATAGAACAAGTTAATCATTTCTGCTTTATCTTCCTTGCTGTTGAAATCATATGTATTTCCATTTGCAGTTAATAATCTTTATAAACTATCACCCTTTACATTAACAAAATTCACTGTATTCTTTCAGATTATTTAACCTTAAAGGGAAAAATGCGTTTTTTTCATCCATTTTAAAACACTACGCTTTTCTTTAAAACATTTCTAATATTAAAACATTGTAATACATCTTTTTTTAAACTTCCCCTTAACAGACATACTTTAAAATTCACTTTCAGACCAATAAAATTCCAACTAACTCCAATTGATCCAGTGCTTACCTCTGGATCTTTTGTCATGTCAGCCTCTGCCAGTGTGTGGAAAATTAATGATTTTTTAGAGACTCCGAATTCAAATTTAGGATTGTAACAAATCACTTTTCCTGAGCTAACAATTGGGTAGTTCTGATGTTTTTTTTTTTAAAGAATGGCATATATTACCAAAAGAAGTGTGTGCTGTGCTTTTCCTAATACTATGAAGCATGAAAATATAATCTTCCAATGATGAGCCAATAACACAACTTCCTTGTACTCATCAACAAAATACTTTCCACTAAGGTCATAAGAAAATAAGAGAAGTTCTGCTAAGCAAACTAAGGACATACAGTATTTACTTGTATTTAATTCCCTTTTTTCTTATCTCTATTAGGCTGCTGATTTAAATCAGGCAGCTGATTTAACTTCCCACTGGCTTTCCACTAAAAGTAAACTCTCTGCAGCTGGCTGAAATGTGAAAGCCCTGCGGGATTTAATGGGTCATTTTCTCATGGTAACAATTCTTGCTTTTCCTCCTTTATATCTCCTGAGTTATCTTGCACCATGTAGAGGTGGCTTCACATTTATGCTTTTACTGCTGGAAATGCAGGGATGTCAGTGACAGAGGGTAAATGCCTTGGCAACTTGGCAGCTCTCCTCATAGTGACCTTCAGATTTATTTTTATTTTTTAATTTGATTTATATGCCGCCTGTTCTGTCCCCGTCTCACACACGCACCCCCACAGACAAGCAACAGTTAAAGAACTCAGCCAACAACAGTTTATCCGGTATCAGAATTGGCAGCAACCCAGTGGTTGGCTGCCAGGTATTCTTTACTCACGTGGGGGGAGTTTCTCCCTTCGTCCGGGAACAAAGCCAACACACGACAAATAATCAAAAAAGTCCAGTAATACAAAGAAGGTTCTCCGATATCCGTTTTTTGCTTGTCACAGAGCTGAACCGGCCACCACACCCTCTTTTATACCCTGTGGGGTGTGGTCCAGTGACTCAGCCTTATCCCTGGCATGCCTCTTCCTCTGCTGCATGCGCTTATCTCTGTGACGATGTCGAGGGTCCAGCCAAGACTCATCTTCCTCATTACTGTCCATCTGTGGCTGCGTGGACGTGCTTGGCCCCGGGCCTATCTCTTGGCCTTCGGAGGACACTGAAGGCATTGCCAGAGAGGAGGTCCTGGAGAGGGAGGCCTTGCCGACTCTTCTCCTTCACTCTCAGAGTCCTCTCCTGCCGATAACACAGGCTCAGGTAACGGAGCCACAATACCACTCTTCTCCAGAGATTCAGGGCGGCTTACAATGCATTAAGCAATAGCCTTCATACTTTTGTATATTTTATACAAAGTCAGCTTATTGCCCCCACAAACTGGGTCCTCAATTTACCTACCTTAGAAAGGATGGAAGGCTGAGTCAACCTTGAGCCTGGTGAGATTCAAACTTACAGTAATTGCAGACAGCTGGTGTTAATCACAATGCTTTTAGTCTGCTTAGCTACCAGGCTCTTATTTCTTCTTTTAATGCTAAATACCACATATACTTAGCCTGCACTGAGCCAGGCTGGGCTGGGGTGGGGTGATGACAGTCTTTTGAGGTCGGAGACCAGATGAATAAATACACTCCACAGTAAGTCCAGAACTACACTTTATTGAGATAATTTATAGTAACAGAATCTTCTAAATAATCTTGTGTTTTACCTTCCGTCCCTCTTATAACCTACTGAGTCAGGGGAGAAGCCAGCCTCTGTACTATTTATATGTCTATATAATAAAAAACAGAATAACAGAGTTAGAAGCGATATTAATTAAATTAATGTTTTAAGTATGTAACCTTAACATTAATGTAACATACTTTTGCCAACCATCAATAAGATTGATGGGAAGGCATTAATTTTCCCAAAGGGCTACATGAGAAACTGGGATTGTTGTGGAGGGCCAAACTAATGTAACCTGATTTGATGTTCTCAAACACCATCACTTCAACCTCTCAAGTTGCTCCACGTGAGGGGCAAGCACTGAGCAGCTGCAAAAAAATTGTTCCTCTCCTCAGCCTCCAGCTGACTGAAGGATTGCGCAGCAGCTGCAGAAAGCCAGAACCAACTCAGCTTCTTGTGCCATTCCATGTGGCAACGGTATTTACATTTGATTTCTAATTTCCAATTGTTCTCACATAGCTGGACAGTAATGGGGGAATCTGTCTGTCTATCTGTCTATTATCTATCTTTCTCTCTCTCTCTCTCTCTGTCTATCTATCTCTGTCTATTAATTATCAGTTTACTTCATGTAGTAACAGCAGTGCTAAAAGAACACTATGACTGTTAAAAAGGCATGAAACCAAATATTATCCCCCTAGAGATTAGAACTAAGATGAAAAAAGTGTCAGTAGATGTGTCTTGCATTTTCCAACTTAAGGCAGACACTAAGAAAGCCTTGTCCAATGTACCTCATCTCAAATTACAAAAATCCTGAATTTGACCTTCTGAATTCAACAACAATAAGTGTTTAGAATGACTCAGTCTCTAGATGCACTGCACAAATCACTGGAGGTTATCACCTGTCGGTTTCAGAAATATTCTGATAGGACAATAGGCAGGTAGAAAGCAAAATCCAAAGAATAGCTAATGAAAAGGAGAAGTTTATATATAGTTCCATTATAGGCTGGCAAAAATGCAGCCAGCTTTAATGAGAATAATCACTCTGTCAAATCTACCTAGTTCAAAATGAATATGTATGCTGCTGACATTCTTTAATATGTTCTCCAGACAGCTCAGCATGCATTTATGAAGGACTGGGAAAGGATACAATACCTTCTACAATAGGAATGCACAAGAAAGCACTAATTACTTAGCAGGATGTCCTCAGGACTATTCCTAATCGCAAGTCCCATGTGACGAATGGTTCAGCTAAAATGGCTGTTATTTTAGTTATTCAACGCTTCCTGTATTTAATGTATAAAACATCAAATAAAAGCTCTAGGGGAAGGAAGGGAAATGTATATTAAAAATCATCTTTTACACAGATTATGTGTGTGTTATATGAATCAATGAGCTATCATTCTGTCACAAACTCTCTTTTCATAAAATTAATATTTATAGTGCAAACTTATACTAGTCTAGTTCAAAGTAATTCCAATGGGATTTATTCTAAGGTAGAAAAGTATAGGATGATTACCTTAGCAATTTGAATATCTACCTTCAAATTATGTATTAAAAATAACATGGAGTTTCTCATAGCAGTCAATAAGTATTACAATAAATATTATAATAAAGAATTCATATTTATATAATCTGAAGTGACAAAAATTGCAGGTTTTCAATTTTCAGCATAATTGCTTGAAGCAGGCAGTTGTCTTCCATGACTGTTCTTCTGTCAGATTTGATTGCTAAATACATGAGAGGCAAAGACACAGAATGTTTGTATTTATATCTCCTCACTTATTTATTTATTTATTTATTTATTTATTTATTTATTTATTTATTTATTTATTATTGTGATTTATATGCCACCATTCTCCCAAAAGACTCAGGGCAGCTTACATACACTAATCATCAATACAGATCACAGTGTAGAAATTAAAATAAAATTAAAACCCCCATTAAAACCATATTAAAATTATAAAATTGTACAACCCCACAATCAGATTATTGCTGGAACAGCCAGGTCTTTAGTTCACGGTGGAATAAGAGGAGGTCAGGGGCCATCCTGAGCTCAGCGGGCAGACCATTCCAAAGGGTCAGCGCTCCGACAAAGAAAGCCCACCCCCTGGGGGCCGCCAACCAACATTGTTTGGCCAACGACCAAGGAGGCCAACTCTGTGGGAGCGCACAGGATGATGGGAGGAAGGCGAGAGGTGGTCCTGTAAGTACATATAACAAGAATATCTGAAATTAACTATGTAATTTTTTAAAATTGTATAATCAGATTTCAGAAAAGGCTAGATTTTGTAAATGTAAAAATTGTATAGATCTACATATAAAGTATAGTATACCATAAAACCACAAATATATAGTATATTAAAAGTTACAATTTCATAAGATATATGTGACCCTAAAGCACAGGCAGTTCAGCCTTAGCTTAGACCAGGGGTGTCAAACTCACGGTGTCATGGCAGCATCACATGATGTATCAGAACTTTTTCCCCTTTGCTAAACTGTGGTCATGACCAGTGTGAGACACATCCAGCATATAGGACGGAAATATGACAGACCTGACTTAGACCAATTCATGGGACTGCATAATGAAATGAGCTGATATTTGTATAGTCTAGTCTAGAACTTTCTAGACTAGCTGATATTTGCATAGTCTAGTCTAGAACTTTCCTGTTGCATTTTCTACCACCAAATACTAGCATACTAAATAGGAATAAATAGGAATTGGTTCATGACTATGGCATCTGCTAACAAAATGGGAAACTCTTCTTGTTCCAGCTTGTGGTTTTATTTATTTATTTACTGTGAAGTGTGAGAGCTTCTCAAATTGACATAAGACATAATATAAATACTTTGGGCCAAACTCTTTGGTACACCAGACTGAGCCAACCCTAATTTTAGCATATTATCCAAGTTTCAGAAGCAAATTTTAGCACGTTCAAAGTAACCTATTTATTAAATCTATGCATATTCAACATGGATCATCTTTCATTATTCCATAAAGATGGGATAGTGGCATTCACACAGTAACCTTTCATCCAAATAGTAATCCAAGAAATGTTATATGCATCCAGGAAATGTTATCAATATGGATTAAAGGTTAATAGTCGAATACTCAACTATTCAGGATTAAGAGACTAGGTGCCTATGAAGTTTATTTGGCACTTTTATAACAAGGAAAATATAAACTGGAAAACAAAGTCCTGTAAAGTAACCACATTAGGCAAAGAAGAGTAAGTCACACAGAGCAGGTAATGAAGGTAGACACTTGCCAGAAGACAAGTATCAGAAATTAGTAATGGGGTCATAGTGACAAGAATCAGTTGGATTCCTTACCTATTCTTCCCAGATGTTTCCTAAGCATATTTTTTTAAAAAAATTCATTTCTGTTATAGAAAGGAAAAGTACATCCCTCTTTTTTTAATTCTAATAGAATAAAAAAAATGAATGCTCACCATTTAAAATTATAAAGCATCTATAATTGGGAGAACCACACAATGAACAATTTAAAGGGTGGGGGCACCAAAGAGGCATCTTCCAGTAAATCTAAAGAGCTGGTAGAAATACGCCATGAGTCTGCTTTCCTCAACTGCAAAAAACAAATTCTATCCCTGCACTTATCTTATACTATGACATCGTTTTTCATGAATCTCTGTGGCTGGTTGTTGTTGTTTTTTACTTTGCTTTACCATTCTTAAGAAGAGAGAAAGAAAAAGAGGCAAGATGGCTTTTCCACACATCAGGAATATTCAGTTTAACAGCAAGACTTATCAAACGAGTATACACTTTCTACTCTGGCTGCAGATTCAGATGTTCAGTGATAGTGCTAAGTAAAATGGACAACTTTCTTGCCATCAGCAAACACTATTCTCCCTTTCCTTTCCTGAAGCCCAATTAGTGACACAATCAAATACCTAGATTGGATGATATTTTTTTTGCTGTCCAGTCGTTTTTTTTTCCTGTTTATTATTATTCCAAGGTTGGAACTTGGAGAATTCAAGCACTAAAAATGTGCTAGTTACAAGAAATGATTTTGCATGTGTATTGTGCTCCCACAAAGAAAGAAAAGTGGTAATTTATTTTGGACTGATTGGGGGATGTGGGTTCTTTTCAGCTCTGCAAGGCACCTCTTCCCTCCACCTAAAAAACCAGGCAAAACCTATTCAGGATTAAGGAACAAAATGGATATTAAATCATCCCAAGATTTAAGGTACCTAATCCATAAGCCAAAAATCCACTTACTTCAGATATGTTCAAATTTTCTGGAATTGGAGATCTGCATAAATTACTCCAACTTCAAAATATCTCAGGAGTGTAACAAAGGCTAGGATGGGAAAGTTTATGAACAGTTAGGAGATGTATTGCTTCTGTTAAGTTAGTTATCAAACAAGAAGAAATATCACACTAGATATTTTTTTAATTAGAATTAAAAACTGAGACTAAAATAATGATACTGTTAAGCATTAGTATCTTACTTTCATTAAAGAAAAATCACACTCCCTTTTTACTCTTCATTTCATCTTGTGTATATAGAAATTGTTCTAATGGAAAAGTAGATATTTCATATATACAATGAACATATACGAATGAATCCTTTTTTGAAAATAGCAAAAGGATTATGTATCTGATGCTTAATCTTTTAACTAATTCCTATTTTTTCACACTTTGTCTACTCTTTGGTAGCTAGGGTTGTTAGGGGTGTTCCTTTTTTACTTTCTTTTCCCTTAAAAGATTTGTTTTCCTTTCCTTCTGTCTCTTGATTAATATAATGTTACTGTGATTTCATAGTTCTTGTAGAAGTAGAATTGCTAAAGACTGGGAATGAAGTTTTTAGAGAAAGGCATTGAAACATACAAGATTAAGTGTGAGGCAAGTCCCATGTCTTCGGCTTTGTTCATTCAGATCTACATATGTTTTCAATTCCCTTGATGGAGATGGAATAAGCCACCCACACTGAGCTACTAAAGCTGGAACATTGGAGTACAGAATTTGTTAAGTTGTAGCCTACGTCGCAGCTTAGTCAAAACACATCTTGTAGGCTGGATACTTAACAGTTTTTGATGGAGCTTTGAATTATTAAAAGCAAGGTTCTTTCCCCATTAGTATATTCTACAATCAACCAACCATTGTTTTGCCATGTTAAGAGTAATGTGGCATTTAAAAAAGAATCCTTCAGTTTGAGCGAGCTACTGTTACAAAGATATTTTGCTGCTAGCAAAAGATAACTGCCAAAAGGCTGGGGAAGAGACAAGAAAGTTCAAAACCCAAAGAAAACCAGAAATAAACTTCAGGACGTTGTAGCAAGGTGCAATGGTTATACATATTCCCCATATACCTGATGTCTCTTCCCAAAAAGAGGAAAACTAATAATATTGATTGATTGATTGATTGATTGATTAGTTCAATTTATACACCGCCCTCCTCCGAAGACTCAGGGCAGGTTACAATGGACTTACGGCAATAGCTTAATTCATTCTTTTGTATATACCTGCTTATTAGGACTTTTGGTCCCCCATAAGCGGTGTTTCTACAAAGTCAGCTTATTGCCCCAACAATCCGGGTCCTTAATTTACCTACCTTGGAAGGATGGAAGGCTGAGTCAACCTTGAGCCTGGTGAGATTTGAACTCACACTAATTGTAGGCTTCTGGCAGCTAAGTGCTACATAACAGCACTTAGTCCGCTGTACCACCAAGGTTCTTGGGGGATTTGGGGGGATTGAGTGGGTAGTGTGGATTCTTTACCCAATGTTATTGAGTCTTATCTTTTCCCTGTTAAATTAATCAATAGGATGGACATTCCCAAAAAGCAAAATAAGCTTGAACCATCTGCCTTTTTTTTTTTCATTAAACACTAAGCTAAAACTTACTACCTTATAGAAGAAAATCCAGGCCAATCCCAGAAGAGTTTATGGAAGGGTCCAGTGATGGCTCCATCAGAAGCTGGTTCAGAGGAGGAAGATAAGCTAAAACCAAGGCCATCAGATGGTGGTGGCATGAATGCCCAAGAACATAGGGAGAACCTGGGAACTGAGGAAGATATAATCCTAGATCCTGACATTAGGAGAGCAGTTGACCAGATGGTCAACCACTTGCACTAGCAGAAGCAGTGAATACTATACTAGCACCTGCTCCCCCCTGCATGCAGGTCAGAAGAGGCTCCAGAGAGCCACTCAGCTCTGCTGGAGTCTGAGAAGAATTCTAGAACCCAAAATTATGGAATGAAACAGATTAGAACATGGGCAATAATGAATCCTAACATGATTCAACATACTGTACCTTTTCTATTAAACATATTCCTAGTACTCTTAAAAAATTCCAGCAGTAATATTCTGTCAAACAAAGTAACTTCCTTCCTTATTTGTCCTGGCAGTTTTAAAACATGCTCTCATAGGCCATTTTAGAGATAATAAAGCAAGACCATATAGTTTTTTATGGGCATTTGAACTGATTAGACTGCTCGTTCGTTAATTTAGCTACTAATCCATCTCCAATATGGGCCAGTGTGAGTTAAAAGAGTGGAAATAAGCACATTTGTTGGCTTGCATGATCTGTTGTGCAAGCACATTTTGTAAAATGTGCTGAAAAGCACAATGGTGAAATAAAAGCTTTTTTCCTTGTTTCTTTCTATTTTCGCAAAAAAAGAAGGAAAGGTCATTGCTGTGGTTTCTATTAAAAGACCAACAATTTCAGTGTTCATCTACTGAATAACACAGTTAGAGAAAGATGGTGCTAAAAGTAGTCTGTATGAGCTCAGTGGCATGCTGAATACATTTCAGTTCCCTAAGGGCAAAATGGGATGGTTTCAGAATGACTTGAAAACTGAATACTTGGTAGAATGGAATAGATGGACCTATTCTTCACAATATTTGTAATTCACTACAGGAATCTTACTAAATGAAGAGTAGAACATCTAATGATGATACCTAGCAATTCTCAAGTTACAATCTGATCCCAGAAAATTACAAAGAGGATATATGGCTTTTTATTTATTCCGTATTATTTGAATCTCTTTTCCTTCCAGAAAACAAATATATATTTACCATCTGGCAATTTTCTCTCATTGGCTATCCAAAAAATATACCAACTTTTACAAAACATTTTTGAGATCAGCTTTCACTGAATTATGTCTATTCCAAAAGGTCGATGATTCCCATTTGCAGTACTGACATATGGATCTGTCCACCTATATAACATCAGTCATTATCTGTACTTCTTCAATCATTCAAAAATGCCCCTGCAAGGTAAAGAAGTACCATAATAACCTGTAATTTTCAGCTGAGGAAATGAGGCAGTTGGACGTCACAAATGAGATCTGAGGCACAGACAGATAATAGGCCAAAAATCTCTTGAGACATAATTCAATACAGAACTAGCCATGTTTTTTTGCCCTCTAGGTACAACTTAAAATGATGGAAATTATAGTCTTTGCTTTGTTTTTTCCTCCTAGGAGGTAAGGGCAATGATTAACTACAACCCCCTCTCCAAATTCACTGTAGGTAGTATGTGGTCATTCAGTTTAAGTGCATGAAAACCTGAAGAGTTCAATTCATGCATGTGTGCCTGTATGTCTATTACAATTGTATAAATCAATCTTATTTTGAATTAGAGTTTCTACCTGCACAAAGAGCACGATCTGTTCCATTTGTGATTCAGAATTAAGGGTAAGCAGATCTGATTCAAGCATACATACATGTATTAGACTCATAAAAGCAAGAATGGTAGACCCTTCAGAAGACATTAACCTTGTTAAGTTCCAGCTCTACAATTTTTTAAACACCTCCTTGATTATTTTTTTTTAGGATAGAAGAAACTGGGATGATTAAGGAACAAATTAACAGTTTCCAAATTGGGGAGAGGGCACCAAACTTGGCTTAACATGGAAAAATTAGCATTAGCATTAGAATTAACTTTCCATTGTAAGGCAATGTGCTTTGTTGTTGATGTTGAATTGATTTTTATTTTATTTATTTTAAAGTCAGGACAGTTAGCATAGCTGGTTATCAAGTTCACCCTTCCTTGGAAAGATCTTATCATTGACAGGGTTCAGTTTACAGATGTTAGATAGCCAGTTGGGACAGGTTTGAAGAATATGTTGGTTATTTTATTTTATTTATTTTGTTCTTTCTGACAGATATAAAATTGGAGTCTGGTGCTGACCTACAGTATGTCTATATCTTGAAAGATGATTTGTGCTGGGATGGTGTGGAACATGGCACATTCGTGGTTTTTATTGCATGGCAACAGAAGTTTTCTTCTCTTTATAGTTAATTGCAGCTAGAAATCATACCACTGTAGCTAGTTTACAGTTGAATGAAGAAAGAAAATGGGAGTAAACTGACTCTGTTGAATCTAACATACGAATACTAGCTTAGGTGAAGTATTGTACTCCATTGCAAACAGGAGGATGGGAAAAAGGGTATGGAAATAAATTAATGCTTCAGTTGCATCAAAGTTGTGACTTGTTAGCAATATTTAGGACAATAGGTATGTAAGAGAGGCATTGTGCTATTCAACCACTGCCAAGCTTTCTCCATATATTGTATGGATATGATGTTCCTACATTGGATATTATGCAGAACAAACTCAAAAGCAGCAGAAATCAATCAGAAAACTTAATGGTAAGGTTATGAAATATTATGAAGTTACCTGATTCAATCTGTAGCTTTGAAATGAAGATATGCCCAGTGGTAATATCTATTGATGAGGCAGTGTGGTGTAGTAGTTAAGTCACCAGGCTAGAAAACTGGAGACCATAGTTTTAGTGCTGCCCTAGGCCCAGAGCTACTTGGGTGACTTTGAGCCAGTCACTCCCTATCTGCCCTAGGAAGAAGGAAATGGCAAACCAAAAAAACCTTGCCAAGAAAAATATATATGAAAATTTTCAGTCATGGTTGTCCCAAAGATGCTTTCTCAAAAGACAACTAGACTTTGTTTTTCCTTGAAGATGTTTTGCTTCTCATCTAAGAACTGAAGGTCCAGTTGTCTATTGAAATAGCATCTTTGGGACTTGCCAAGAAAACCACAAGAACTAATCCAGGCAGTTGCCAGGAATCAACACTGATTGAAGAATATATATCTATCTCAATCTGATAAAAGGAGGAGAACTTGTGGCTCACAGGTTAATACAACTGCCTAAAATGCAGGCAGTCCAAATTTGAATCTGAATAAGGGTATGGCTAGCTGATGAGAGCTAAATTTAAATATATATATGTAGGTTTTTGGTTATTCGGGTCTTCTCCCACATAAAATTGGAAGTGTCTTGGCGACATTTTGACAAAGTCTCATTCATCATCTTCAGGCTGGTGTTTTCGGCTTCGTGCTTCTAGGAGCAATGTGTGATTGCAGCTGTTTCTTCCTTTTAACTGCTAGTGGGGTGTGAACTGAATAGGTGGGAGCTTGGCTGTGTTCTGATTGGGTTTTACCTTAGCCATTGGGTTTTTTGTAGATTAGGATGTCCAGAAAGGGAAGTTTGTTGTTAGGTTCTGTTTCCATAGTAAATTGTATTTTGGGGTGTAGGGTGTTGAGAAGTGTGAGAAAGTTGTCCAGTTTTTCTTCCCATGTGGCCAAATTATGAAAGTGTCATCTACATATCTCAGCCAGAGTTTGGGTTTGTGTTCAGATTTATCTAAGGCGTTGGTTTCAAAGTGTTACATGTACAAGTTTGCGATGACTGGTGAGAGGGGTGATCCCATAGGTGCTTCTTCTATCTGTTTGTATCTTTGTCCATTGTGGATAAAGTTCACACACACACACCCCAAGACCTCCAGCCAATTCACATTCCAGCCAGCCACAAGGATGAAGCCCTGCCACCTGGTGGAGAAAAATCGACTAAATAGAAGCCAAGCCAATAGACACAGACTGGGACTCCCAACCAATCAGAATGAATGAAGAGGTGGGGCCATCCCAGCAAAGCAGACTACCAGCACCAGATTTGAAATAGTAACGACAGTTGCTGCAAAAGACCCCTTGCACAACCCTCCAATTGAGCTTTCAAGCGCATGTGGTAAAATAACCCCCCCCCAACAAATAAGCCTCCCCAATACTTAGATACATACATGGGGGGAAAGGGAGGGGGAACATCAGCAGGCCAGATTCGATGAGCCAGACGCACCACTGCCACTCAGAAGAAGAAGAAGAAATAGAGGAGGCGCTGCAAGAGCACCCATTTCTCACGTTCTTCTCCTCCCAAATCTGACTTGCCGATCTCGGCTGGCAAGGGGCAGTGGCAGGTGGGGAGGGGTTGGGTGGCAGAGAAGCAAGAATTATGCCGCTCACCCAAACCCCAGATCTCTGTTTGCCTTGCAGGCTCTTCAAGAGGAAGGCGATCGAGCCAGTCTGTGGCTTTTGCAATCCAAGCCAGCGCTTCTTCTCCTGCTCCCCTTTCCCCACCACCACCACCAGCGGTATTTAACTTGAGAACCAGCAGCTTGGATTTAAAAGAGTCTCTTTTAAACTCTTCCCGGCTGTCCTTTTGTTCTCTGCTTCAGCTCCAGGAGCTGCAACCAACCCCTATCCCACCCTATCCCTCGCTGGGGTGGAGGGGGGTGCTTGGGAGAACTTTGGCAAGGCTGGCCAGGTGACCCTCAGGATGGAGACCCTCACCCTGGCCCCCTTGGCCACTTTGAAGCAGCTGTGCAAGCCCAACCCAGCCCAGTCCAGCCAGCCTCCTTGGTTGGCAGCCAGGGAAGTGGGGGGATAGAGAAGGTCCAAGAAGACCCTGGGCTGCCCTGCTGTGCTTCTCCTGCCCCCTTGCCCTCCTTTTACATGCTGTCTCGTCTGCAGACAAGACCCTTCCTTGAGCCATCATCCCCCCAATCTCCCACCATCCTCTCTCCGAAAACTTGCCAGAGCTTGCTTGCTCCCAAAGCTTGTACGGAGCTTGCTTGCCAGAAATGCTGTCTCCTTTCTGCTTCATGTTCTGGAGTCTTTCTTGTCCAGAATGCCACAGAGCCCAGTGGAACTGGCCGGAGAGGCACTGGCCAATGTCAGCCATGGGTGAGCCTGAGAAGACATATGTTGTTGGCCTTCAGGCCCCACGCCATGTGAGTCCTTCCTCACTTCCCTTTTGACCTGCTCCACACTGGACATCACCTCGGCTCAGGAGTCGGACTCAGGACTCTCCTCCAGGACATCGTTCCATCCAACCAAGCCCTGCCAACTTTATGGGAGTGGGGGGAATAGAAGAAAAGTTTCTGGTCATTGGGGAGCTGCCACGATTGCTAGAGGCAGTGGGCTTAGCAGCACTGGCAAAGCAGTTAGTCGGTGCTCTGGTACTAGTTCCCCTGCCAGGAGCCGAGGTTTTGAGGTCCTGCACCTCAAAAATAATAAGACACCCCCCCCTTGATAATAAGGTCAAAGCCATATTTCAGGGGTCAAAAGAAAATAAGACCCTGTCTTATTTTCGGGGAAATGTGTGTGTGTGTGTGTTACACACATGCATGCACACAAAGATTTGGCATTTCTAAAAAAATATTAATAGGGCTATGCAGTAGTTCAGATTTAAAGGCCAAATAAAACTACAGTTTCTTAAATCAAATGCTTATTTTCCTGAGATTATTTACCAGTTATGAATTCTCCTTCCTTCCTTCTTTGATTCCAGTATCCTCGGTGTCTCCATCACCTGTCACTCATTCTCACTGCATCACTGCTTCATTACATTCCCAAGATTATTTTTTCCCCTCAAAATGTCTCTTTCCTGAAACTTTTGTCTTTTAAATAATGTCAAAATCCTCCCAACAATGCCTATGCAAATAATACTGAGTTACATTCATATATTGTCAAAATGCTACTGGTTAGTAATGTGTTTTTAAAAAGAAATATAAATAAACCTAGCAACAAAAACTATCCAGCTGGCTGCATTTTTCCTTTTGTTATCTACATTCTTTCTTCATTTAAAACATACCAATCATCCATATGGATTGAGCCCATCTTGCTCCAGCCTTCTATCTCCATTGTCCCTTCTTTTTCCTCTCTCATACACGTTCTCAGAACGGTCAGACAATGGTCAGAAAGTGCCTGTCTAATCTGTGTGTAAACAGTTGGGAAAGTGTCTCAGTTCAGAAAAATGACAGAAAGGTTGATGTGATCTCAATCCATCTAAGGTAAAGGTAAAAGTTCCCCTTGCACAGATATGCTAGTCATTCCTGACTCTAGGGAGCGGTGCTCATCTCTCTTTCAAAGATGAAGAGCCAGCGCTGTCCAAAGACGTATCCATGGTCATGTGGTCGGCATAACTAAACGCCAAAGGTGCACATATTGCTGTTACCTTCCCACCAAAGGTGGTCCCTATTTTTCTACTTGCATTTTTTACATGCTTTCGAACTGCTAGGTTGGCAGAAGCTGGGACAAGTAACTGGAGCTCATCCCATTACGCTGCACTAGGGATTCGAACCGCTGAACTGCCAACCTTTCGATTGACAAGCTCAGTGTGTTAGCCACTGAACCACCACATTCATTTTCCATCTACAACCTTATCATTATTATTCAGGAGATAATAAAATTCATAACATCAAGTAACTAAAGATGTCTATCCATCTCTATCCGATTATCTCCTCTTCCTTGGAACTTGTGAAAATTGCCATATTTTGTTCTTAATGAAAAGTTTGGATGGAAGAGATGTCAAAAGATATGCAATGCAAATCACATCAGTCTGTAATCTGCTTCCGATAGTTGTTTTCCACATTTCTTTTCTTGGCCGTTGTATTAAGAAGCCATTGTATTAAGCTGACATTAACCCTTGTCGCCAATGCCTTCAAAGCACCAATAATATGGGGTTGTGCTCCGTGCCTTGTTGTGCACCTAAAAATTAGGATTAAAGATTCCCCTGAGAAAAATATTAACATTTATAAAAAGGTGAGAAAATCCTACACTGAAACTCCGTCCTATATGAACAGCAAGTTAATGAAACAGATGAGGCTTAAAAAAAAAAAAAAAAACTAAGGCTCTTCAGATTGCTGGTGAAATGCTTTAACAAAATTGCAGTACAAAACTGTTTGGCAGCAATTGTCATTGTCCCCACAAGCATTGTCCCCACAAGCATTTTCAGAGAAAACAGAACCATTCTGTTAGTTCTAATGATGGACAATGAAATTTATAAACCATTTTTTGACACTTATGGCACTACATAATCTCAAGATAAGAGACTTTTATTCACAGATTAACACCTGTCACCTTAACCAATCAAATATATTGGGCCCTACCTGTCTTTGCCTCAGATTCCTTCATTCTTTATAACTCTCAATAAAAGTGACTATAGCTCTGCATGGCAAATATTATCATTTCATAGACCCTTCTACCAACAAAATCTCTCTCTCTCTCTCTCTCTCTCTCTCTCTCTCTCTCTCTCTCTCTCTCTCTTCAGAATCCCCTCCCCAAGAATCCAAATTTACAAATATCTTCTGCATGGGAGTCAATCTATTGTAAATGAGTAAAGAAATAATAACTTAGAAATTCTTCTTCTATACAAGTATTAAAACAAGCGTATTCAGATTTGATATGTTATAAATATGCTTTTTCATATTTGATATGTTATAAATATGCTTTTCTTCACAGATGTGTCATATATCTCAGTGCTGTTTTGATTTTTAAAACATCAGCTTTATGAATATTCAACAATAGTTTTATTAATATGCATGCCAAATAGTCTATGCGGGAAAGCTAAACTCTGTGTAACTGACAAGAGCAAGTTCTTTCTTTACACAGTGTAACAAAAACAAGATCTTCAATAGGTGTTACCTATTGAAGGTAGGTATCAATATAGTGGTAGAGAAGTGACAGATATAATACAGATGTTGAATTATATATACCAATATTGCTGCAGGCTGGAAAGGGGTGACTAGCAACATAACTGCTGAGAAGGTTTAATAAGAAGATATGGCCATGAACAGGAAAAATGGACCTAAAGAAATAATGCAACAGAAGTGTTTAAGACTTTAATTTAAGCATACAACCTAATGTTTGTGGACTCGTGGATTGGTATTTCTACTTTGTTTTACTCAACCATTGAACTTATTTCCTAAGAGTCTAATATTAGTTTGCTTGCAACACTGAAATATTAAAATAATCTCAGAATTGAAACATAGAATCAGATTTCTCATTGCTGAAGACAGTATAAATGATAGGAAAAAATATTCATTTGATCGGTGTCTAAGGGCACCCATTCACCAAAGATGGGGCAGCTTCTATATTTAAAACAATATAATAGTACAAAAAAAAAAATAACAACACTCCAGTAATTAATATTTCCACTATATAAGCAAAGTCTTCATATCCCACAATACAATTAGCAGCATCACAGCCTACCCTTTATCTAATATTTATGTGAAAAGAGACGTTTTAATGCAATAACAAATATCACAATTAACTCAATAAGTTGAGTGAAGTTAAGTGTAAATTTAGCAGCATTTTAGAAGTAATTTAGAAGATGCATATTATCCATTGAATTCTCTATCAATTTTTGAGGCTAAGGAATTGAAATTTTATGGTGTTACAGAGAAGATAAAGTTGTGTGCAGGTTGACCCACAATTTCTACACATCTTTCTGAACTCTCAAACCTATGCTTCCATAGGTAAGCAGGCATTCCCTGTCCTATGCGTCATAAGGTATTGCAGATACTTTCTGCCCTTTCTAAAATATAGTCTAAAATATGTCTAAAATATGACAAACTTCTAAATATAGAGAAGTTTGTCAGTTTCTCCCACAAACCTCCTGAAAGTTTCAAAACAATAAATATTCATAAGTAAAGCCTTAACTGTAGCCATTTTAGAAGTGTTTTGAGAAGAATGTGCTCAAAAAATAAAAGCACTCCAAAATCAACCATGTCTCAGTAAAATATATGCTACTAATTAGCTAAACCTACTGTGCTATTAATGTAGTAAGCATGTAAAAAACAATCTGCCAAGAATGAGTTTGTTTCAACAATTAAATAGAGCATCAGAAAGGACAGTAAATGAAAACTTAGTAATTTAAGCCTAAAAGATATGTTGTAAATCATCAACACCTGTCGTAAAACTCAAATAGAGAATATGTCCGCTCTCTAGCAAGCTTTCATGATAATAAGTTATTTTCAACTAAACACTGCTCAGTAAGAAATTAACAATCAGTATAATGTTTTCAATGGCACAGCACTGCAGAAGGGTATGAACAGAATCTATTATATCTCCGTCCATATCTTTATTGTATAATAAATTCTGTTCATACTCTTCTGCAGTGCTATGCCATCTGAAATTAATCAGGTCAAGCCTGTGAAAGTGCTTTCTTGTTCATTAAATCCTGTTTGTGAATGGTCTTAAGGTTATTTACCCAGCAACATGTTGTTCTGGTGTCAGACAAGTTTTTGTTCCTTCCTTCCTCTTTTAAATGATAGATATGCTACTTTGTTTCATGAGAATGTGATTCGTGGTTGCTGACGGGAGCTTTAAATACAGTTTCATTAGTAAGATTTGGGTAAGTGGTAAAACTGTTCTCTGAGTTTTTCACCTCTTCTTAAGTGTTGGTGGCCATCTGACACATTGTACCATCTTAAATAAATGTAGGAAACAGTAGAAAATATCTGTATGTATAAGAGATACACTGTTCTTGTTGACTGAAGGGAAGGAGGGTAGTCTGGAAGTGAAAACATCTGCACATTCTTTCATGTTTTGGAAAATGGATAGTGATCTTTCTGTAGGAGATGACAGACAGAGCCTGAAGGTGGGGTCAAATGCATCATCATTTGGAATCTTTATGCAATCACGAAGGACCTAAGTCTGTCCCCTGTGAATCCCATTCTTATTTTGCACCAATTTGATTTGACCATTAGTAGATCTGATTTCTATGTATAAGTAGCATGTAATAACCTCCATGAAAGTGAAGTCAGAGATAATTTGGTTTATAAAAGTGAAATAATTAAATTGTCCTTAACTTTTAATAAGTCTGGCTAAAGTAATCTCCATGAGAATTTTGCTTCTGAGTGTTTTTTTGGCTGTTTGGAATTTGACAGTAACATTTGCCTGGATGTGATGTAAACATAAAAGCCATTATTAGAACTGAGAAATATTTCACATTTGAAACTATACAAAAGTATTTCAGAGCAAGAGGGGAATTTATATAGAACACTTGCATGAAAATCATTTAATCAAATGTCCTTTTCCCCAGGACTGGGTAGCAGCTATGAAGGGCAGGAAAAGACACAAGTGCTTTAAAGAGTCAAGTTAGAAGTTAGTTCCTTACTCCCACATGCTCTGAATCTAAAATGCTGAACAGCCCTAATGGTCACTATAAGATAAACAGAAATAGTATATATCTCATTAAGTGAAAAAGATAATAACCAGATTATATCTGGCATGCCACAGTGACTTTCTTTACAGAACCCAGCCAGTTCCATTCTTACCTTTTCCAAACTTTTCCAAACTCCCAAAATAGTCTGAAACCTTTCAGTCATGACTCTTTTAATGACATCATTGCAAAAACCAAATGTTTTCCCATGGACTCAGTCAAGAACCCTTCCTAATCTTATATTTATCTGTTTTCAAAGCTAACTTGAACTAGATAACCCTTCAAAACAGAGTACACTTTCAGATAGAAAAATATCATCAGTCAGCTCAATTAATCAGTGGAATGGCTTGCCTCTGGAATTTGTGGTTGCTCCATCATTGGAGGTTTTCAGGAAGAGACTGGATACCCATTTGTCCAGAATTGTGCCCTTCTGCCCTGTAGTTGGACTACAAGATCTCTAAGGTCTTCCAATTCTCTTATTCTATGTTTATCTTTTAGAAAATAGAATACATGGAGCTCTGAATAGTAATGACATGCATTCAGTTAAGTCAGGCATAAAAATTTCTGTTAATTTTTAGTTAATTCTCATTCCCCTCCCCGCAATCCCACAGCAGTGATGGCGGCGATGGAGGATGGTGCTTTCTTTACAACAATGGGCAGCCGATTCAGCGGTTTTATGACACCGGCAGGAGCGGTGGAGGGAAGATGCCGAGGGTGGCCTGTTGTGGCCTCGCCCCCCCGCATGAGCCTGTGCCCGCCTGTAATGCTGTAGGGGTGATGGCAGTATCCCCTCTCCTGGACATCATCATGATTATATCCCCTCTATTTGACATTATCATTGTTGCATCCCTGACTCTGACTCTGGCTACATTTATTTAACCACATTTACCATCCTAACATCTTTATCATCTGCCAGCGCATTGAGACCAACTTCACCCACTACGCTCTGTTATTTGGAAGAGGTCCTGGCCTGGGTGTGGGCATCGAGGGAGTCGACCTATTGCTGCTGCCACTGGACAGGATTACATCCATTAATGCCAGTTGCTGTGAGAGGGCAACTAGGTACTATCTCTCTGGGGGCAGTGGCCTGAGACTCCTCTTCACTGCCGTGAGAGGATAGTGAAGCCCGATGGATTTACTCACACCGGAAATGGGCGGACTCTTTCTCTTGGACCTTTGCTTTTAAGATGTTTTATGAAGCCTTGGCCTTATTTATTCTCTCAGCTGAATTGTGATGTATTTATCAGCCAATCTCTTAGCACTGCGAGATTCCCCCCTCTCGCAGGCCTGGCCCTCTTCATTATTGAGGGCCTACTTTAATGACGGGCTTTGGGACCCCGAAAGGTGGCATGTGGCAAAGAGGAGGGTGAGGGGTTTTTTAACAAGGGTTTTTAAGCAATTTTTAGGGGGTTCCGGGGGGGAGAGGGTGGGGGTAGAAGTGGACCTGGGGGGGTCCTTGGAATGTCAGAGCGGCAGAGTGGGTTTGAGGCGCATAGCAGAGGGAGTTGGGGGGAGGGGCTAGGAAAGGTGCCGGGGAGGACAAGAAGGGCCATTCCATCTGTACAGTGGGTGGGAGAGGCAGATATGATGGGCGCAGGGGGCCATATCAGTTTCGGGGAGTACGCACCCGCTATCTGTGAGTGGTGGCATGCTCCGGCCCCCGGAGCGCTTCCTGTAACCCTGGTTGCCCAGAGCCTCAGGGCCCGAGCCTTCGGCTGATGCTATGCAACGTCAGGTCTGCAGTAACTAAAGCCCCCCTCATTAACGATCTAATCCAGGAGGGAGGTGCGGACCTGGTGGGAATTACAGAAACTTGGTTGGGCCAGGAGGAGGGTGCCCCTCGTCGAGATGTGCCCACCAGGTTTCCGCTCATTTCATCAGCCGAGGGCTCAGGGGAGGGGCGGAGGGGTAGCGCTGATTATTAAGGAAGACCTTGATCCAAGGGAGGCCACTGTTCCTCAGGTTGCTGGCTGTGAGTCCCTCCTTGTGAAGTGGGGTCATGGGATGCAGATGGGCTTGCTGATCATATACCTGGCTACCTGCCACGTGACAGCAGCCCTGCCTGAGTTGCTTGATGTAATAGCTGGGGTGGCGGTTGGTACCCCCAGACTTATGGTTATGGGGCATTTCAACCTGCCGTCCATCGGCGAAATGTCAGAGGTAGCTCAGGAGTTCATGGCTTCCATGACGGCCATGGACCTGACCCAGTTAGTTCATGGCCCCACCCACACGGGGGCACACACGCTAGACTTGGTTTTTACCTATGGTCAGTGGCTGAATGATCTTGATTTAGGGGAATTAGCCATCAATCCCTTGTCATGGACAGATCATTCGCTCCTTCGTCTAGACTTCCATACCGCTTCCCTTCATCGCAGGGAGACGGAACCAACTAGGTGGTTCCGTCCCAGGCGCCTGATGGACCCTGGGATGGACAGGTTCCTGACGGAGCTTTCCCAGAGACTCTGGCTCACGGCTCGACTGAAGAACTGGTAGCCGCCTGGGATAGGATGGCTGCCGGGGCTTTGGACCGTGTTGTGCCTTTGCGGCCTCTGACCCGATGCCGACCTTGATTAGCTCCTTGGTTTTCCGAGGAGCTGAGAGAGATGAAGCACCGGAAAAGATGCCTAGAGAGCGATTGGAGGGCCAGTCGCACTGAATCTGACCGGACACTGGTAAGAGCTCATATTAAGACTTACCTAGTGGCAATAAAAGTGGCAAAATGTAATTATTTCTCCACTCTTATTGCATCAGCAGATAATCGCCCAGCCGCCCTGTTTAGGGTGACCCGCTCCCTCCTACAGATGGGAGCGTGGGAGCACCTCTTGCAGGGGAGAGCTGAGGAATTTGTGCAATATCTGCATGATAAAGTCGCTCAGATTCGGGACAGTCTGGACTCCAATTGGGTAGTTCCTGATGGGATGACAGGAGTGGATCTTGAGAATGTTATCTGGGATGAGTTTGACACTGTGACTCCCGAGGACATGGACAGGATTCTAGGGAGGCTGAATGCTACCACATGTTTACTGGACCCGTGTCCCTCTTGGCTGGTACTGGCCTCCCGGGAGGTTACACGAGGCTGGCTCCAGGGTATTATTAATGCTTCTTTGAGTGAGGGTGTCTTCCCGGCTGCCTTGAAAGAGGTGGTGGTGAGGCCCCTCCTCAAGAAGCCTTCCCTGGACCCGGCTATATTAGGTAATTATCATCCGGTCTCCAACCTTCGCTTCAAGGTGAAGGCTGTTGAGAGTGTGGTGGCGCAACAGCTCCCTCGTTACCTGGATGAAGCTGTCTATCTGGATCTGTGCCAGTCGGGTTTCAGGGCGGGTTACAGCATGGAAACGGCATTGATCGCGTTGGTTGATGATCTCTGGAGGGCTTGGGACAGAGGATCTTCTTCAGTCCTGGTCCTTCTTGCTCTCTCAGCGGCTTTTGATACCATCAATCATGGTATCATGCTGCGTCGGTTAGGGGGTTTGGGAGTGGGAGGCACCATTATGTGGTGGTTCTCCTCCTTTCTCGCTGATCGTACCCAGTCTGTGTTGGCAGGGGGGCAGAGGTCAACCTCGAGACACCTCACTTGTGGAGTGCCACAGGGGTCTGTCCTCTCGCCCCTCCTGTTCAACATTTATGTGAAGCCACTGGGTGAGATCATCCGTGGTTTCGGGGTGAAGTGTCAACTGTATGCTGACGACATGCAGTTGTACATTTCTACCCGGGATCACCCCAATGATGCCCTTGCCATGATGTCCCGCTGCCTGGAAGCCGTACGGATCTGGATGGGGAGGAACAGGCTCAGACTCAATCCCTCCAAGACAGAGTGGCTGTGGCTGCCAGCTCCCCGATATGGCCAGTTGGTGCCATCACTGGCTTTTGGGGATGAGATCTTGCCCCCCTCAGAGAGGGCTCGCAACTTGGGCATCCTCCTGGATGCACGGCTGTCTTTAGATGATCATATGACGGCCGTGGCCAGGGGGGCTTTTTATCAGGTCCGCCTGATTGCCCAGTTGCGTCCCTTTCTGGATCGGGACACCCTACGCACAGTCACTCACGCTCTCGTCACTTCCCGTTTGGACTACTGTAATGCTCTCTACATGGGGCTCCCCTTGAGGAGCACCTGGAGACTTCAGCTGGTCCAGAATGTGGCTGCGCGAGTGGTTATGGGAGCGACTCGTCGCTCCCGGGTAACTCCCCTCTTGCGCGAGCTGCACTGGCTTCCGGTGGTCTTCCGGGTGCATTTCAAGGTGTTAGTTACCATCTTCAAAGCGCTCCATGGCTTAGGACTGGGATATTTACAGGACCGCCTTCTGCCAATGAATACCTCCCACCGCCCGATACGCTCTCACAGAGAGGGCCTCCTCAGGGTGCCGTCTGCCAGACAATGCCGACGGGCAGCCCCCAGGGGGAGAGCATTCTCTGTGGGAGCCTCAGCCCTATGGAATGAACTACCCCCAGATATAAGAAAGATTCCTGACCTCCGTGCCTTCCAACGAGCCCTGAAGACCCTACTATTTCATCAAGCCGGTCTGACTTAAATTTGTGTTAATTTTAATAGGGGTTTTAGTAGGGGTTTTAAATTTTATGGCCAAATAGTTTAATTATTTTATTAGTTTTAATTTTTATACGTGATTGTTTTAATATGGCTGTAAACCTCCCTGAGTCCCCTCCGGGAGAAGGGCGGTATATAAATGCAATAAATTGAATTGAATTGAATTGAATTAAGTTTGATACAAGAGAATCTGCTTTAAAGAGCACTGAGTGGTGGCTCAGTGGCTAAGATGCTGAGCTTGTCGATCAAAAGGTTGGCAATTCAAGGAATCCGGAAGCAGTGCAGCGTTACTGGCTGGGAAAATGCTGGGCTCTGACAAGCTTGGCAAAATCCAGTCAGATGAACCGTCACCAGGGGATCTTCGGACCGAAGCTGTCCTGTAGGGACAGTGAAGAAAGAGAGGCAGTCCCTTGGATAACCTGAGAAATTCTCTCAGAGCCAATGACGAGGGGCAGCGATCAGAGTGAATTGCCATGAAGCTGGAGCCTCTGGAGCAAGCGATGTGCAGGAGAGAAGATTTGGACAGAGTACTGGTGTTGGGTGAGTGATTGGCTAACCCACAGACAATAAAAAGAAATTTCTAAATATTTTTAACTACTAAACTATTACTAAAATTACCCTGGCGTAGAAATTGCGGCTAAATGGCGGGGGGAGATGGCGAATGGAAAGAGAAAGTGAGAATGACAAGCACGCCATAGAAGAACCCGAATAAAGAATTAAAAGTGATTGACAAATGGAAATGTAATTCTGGAACTTGGATTCAATTTGGATTGGATTGTAAAAAGATTGGCGGTATATAAAGATGAAAGAAGAGGTGAAAACTGGCTTTTTTCTCTTTTATGACTTGATAAACACGGATGTGGATTACAAATAAAATGGTGATTTGTTAATTAATCAAGTGGAACTATGGATTATAGAGAGACATCTGCAGGAGAAGGAAGAGCATGACATGGAATTGTTTACTTTGAGAAAACCTTTGAAGAAATGAAACCTTGAACTTTTAAAGAGATAACTGACGAGAACTAAGGAGGATACATTTTGCCTACAAGAGGATGGACTTTGATGATTATAAAAGAGGGACCTTAATGTAACTTAAAACTGGAATAATTCAACCCGGAAAGAATAAAATGGAACAGGAACTTAATGAATTGATAAAGACTATGTGTTTGGAAATAAAGGAAATGATTATAAATTTGCATGGAAAATCAAAATCTGAGGAGGCAAAGACAGAGCTAGAATGCACTGAAGATGAAAAGGAAATGACTAATGAGAAACAAGAAAGAGAGAGGGATAATGAAGAAGACAAAGATAAAGAGACTATAGAAAATTAAACAATTGTAATATTAAGTATGGACAAAAAAAAGAAACAAAGAAGAAAAAGGGTGGAACAGGAAAAATATAAAAAAACTTAAATGATTACACTGAGATTTACAGCTGAAAGATAAGAAAGATGGAAAAGAATGGAAAATAATAAGAAATAAAGGACAAAATAAAAGATTTTATGACTTTAAAATACAAAATATACATACGAGGATTAACAACGAAAAGATACAAAAAAGGAAATAGAGAGTAGAAACATTGACAATTTTAGGGCAGAATAGTAGAGTGCAGAAATTTAAAATACAAAAGAAAGGAAGAAGAAGGGAAAACAAAAGGCAAAAAAGGAAAAGAGGGTGGAGGAGAAGAAAAAATATTAAAAACATAAATGATTACACTGGGATTTACAGTGGAAATATGAGAAAGAGGGAGAAGAGATGGAAAATAATGGGAAATAAAGGGCAAAGATTTCATGATTTTAAGATACAAAATATTAATAATGAAAAGATACGAAAAAGGAAAACAAAAGTAGAAACAAAGGAAAAACTGTAATAAATGTCACATGCTCAATAATATTGGAGGTTTATAGAATGATAAGATTTAACAATATAAATTAACCAGCTGGAGGAAATGTAATATTTGGAATATTTCAAACTATATATTTGAAACATAATTAAAAAGAGAAAAGACGACAAATTAAGAATATTTTAAGAACTAATCGGATTGGGTAAAATGAAAAAGGATTAAGATGCGCTTTTATAAATATATATCTGAATAAGTGGAAATTTATTGTTAAGATGTTTTGAGAAATATATTTAATGATTGAAATTGAATGTAAAACCTAATGAAATTGAAATGATAAAAATGATTTAAGTGTTATACTTGCAAGAAATAAAGCAGAAAAAATATATTGGTAAAAGTAAAAAAGATAAGAGATTAGAAAATTGTTTGAGTAAAGATTTGAAGGAAAAAAGAGAACAAGATGAAATATATCATTAATAATTAAAAAGATAAGGGATCGGGGTTGCCTGAACTCCACAATGAAAAACATTAAATTGAAAATGAATATAGCAATAGAGAGAGATGAAGGAATTGGAAGGGAGGAGGAAGGAGAGAGAGGGACAGAAGACTGGGAGGAGGGAAGGGAAGGGAAAGTAGAGTAGGAGAGAAGGTAAAATGGGGGAGAGAGGAAGAGAAGGAGAAGGGAAGGGGAAGTAGAGAAGAGAAGAAGAAGGTGGGGAAAGAGAGTTGGAAGGAGAAGAGGGAGAGGTAGGTTTGAGGAGAAAGATTGCTGTACAATAAAAAAAGATGAAGTGGAAGAAAGGCAGCTCTGAACAAACAAATATAAATATATTAAGAAAAAGAATGAATTGTTTAAGAATAAAAGAAAATAAATACGTACAAATAGTAAAGTTAGAATTTAGGGATAAATGAAGAAGGTGTTTAGGTATGCAAGTATAGAAATACTGAGGTATATTCAAAAAAAGGAAAGAGGGGAAGATGATATTGACAAAAATTGTAATTGATAAAATGTATTTGAATTTGACTAATTGTATAAGATTCTTATCTTATACCAACCAACACTCTGTTCGGAAAAAAAAAAGATGTGGGTGAAGGTGGGAGAGGAGAAAAGAAAAAAAATAATAAAACTTGTTTGGTTTTTTGGCAGTTCATCGGTTCGAATCCCTAGTGCCGCATAACAGGGTGAGCTCCTGTTACTTGTCCCAGCTTCTGCCAACCTAGCAGTTCGAAAGCACGTAAAAAAATGCAAGTAGAAAAATAGGGACCACCTTTGGTGGAAAGGTATCAGCATTCTATGCGCCTTTGGTGTTTAGTCATGCCAGCCACATGACCATGGAAATGTCTTTGGACAGCGCTGGCTCTTCATCTTTGAAAGGGAGAAGAGCACTGCCCCCTAGAGTCGGGAATGACTAGCACATATGTGCGAGGGAAACCTTTACCTTACTGAGGTAAAGTTTGAGATAAGTTCTCAAGGATAGCATGCATATTCAGTGTTTGTAGTTTTTTACTTACAAGAATATATTTTTCACTAAATTGTTTCTTCAGTAGCCTGCAGCCTACCTAGCTTCTTCACTTAAACTCTCAAGATAAGACTTCATGAGGAACTCCTCCACTGGATTTTTTCAATAACTTCTGTCCTCTGTTAAAAGAAGCTCTTCTCTTGATAAATTATTTGAGAATAATTACTTGAGCGTTTTTCCCACTTTGGACAAACAATTTCAAAAGGCCATCTGTGCCGTACTATTCATATACTAAAATAACTTTCATCTTTTAAACAAATAGCATTAAAACATATTTAAACCATTAAAAATGGCACAAACACATTTTTAAAATTAATGCATAATACAATTTGCAACATTCTTCCTCATGGTTTAGATCCACCACCTCTTCCTATTGCTTTGATGTTCACCTCTCATGGGGGAGTAGCTAGCAAATGAAAAGCTAATGCTTTCTTTTAAATACTCTGTCTCTTACTGCAGCATGTGTAATTAAAAATAATAATAAAGCTATATTTTTTGTTTGCACAAAGCCTTGCCAAGATTGCTACAATCCTACCAAGTGAAGGAAACTTTAAATTTGGCATGTTGTTGCCCCTCCTTACAAGTATCTTCACTGTCTCTTTAAGCTTCCTATTTTGCAGCCTATTCTCCTGTGATGATATACATCTGCTACCACAGCATGATAGCAACCATTTCCAAGATTCATAAGGACAGAGTCCCAAACTTATTCCCAACCTTCTGCTCATCAGACAGCACTGGCTGGAATAGTCCCAAAAGGAATCCATTGATATGGTTGGACACCAAACAGCAGGAAGTAAGATGATGATGATGCAAAGTGTGACATGTCATGCCTGCTGGCACACAACGTGAAGTCAAACAAACACTGGCAGAGAAAACTTAGCCAGCAGGAGATGTTCCCAGGGAGATGCCATTTCCTCTCTACAATTAGAAGCGACATTATACTGTTGGAGTCCTTCTGTTCTTTTTTTGCCCTTAAAAAGTGAAGGATGACTCTGGAAGGATCTGTTTTGCTATATAGGCATGTCACTGTTGACTAGCTATACTTCCTTTCTTTTTATAAGACAGCAATTAAGAAATCATTTCTAGCAGGTGCATGTAGAATCTCTACCTTGATTACAAATAAGAAGGGGGGAAAATCTCCTAACTGGCTCCTTGCTACACATGATGGGTTTTGAGAATAAACAACTGGGGAGCTAAAATGTGAGATCAAGAACAATCCAATTCATTCATTCATTCATTCATTCATTCATTCATTCATTCATTCATTCATTCATTTATTTATTTATTTATTTATTCATTCATTCATTCATTCATTCATTCATTCATTTGTTAGATTTATATGCATTAAGCAATAGCCTTCATACTTTTGTATATCCCTGCTTAGTAGGGTTTTTGCCCCCTCCCAAAGCAGTATTCTTTCTTATACAAAGTCAGCTTATTGCCCCCACAATCTAGGTCCTCATTTCTCCTACCTTGAAAGGATGGAATGCTGAGTCAACCTTGAGCCTCGTGAGATTTGAACTTGCAATAATTGCAGGAAGTTGGCAACTAAGTGCTACTTTAACAGCACTTAGTCCACTGCGCCACCAGGCTCTTGTATATGTTCTGAAGTGAGCCTTAATAAATTCTGTGGACATGAAAAAGTGATGGAGATAGCAGAGATGGCAAAACTATTTGCCATTAATTAAGGAGAAGAATTTACCCAGTTTTGTTTCTACTTACAAAACCTCTACTAGACAACATGCACAAAACGGGAAAAAATCAGAATTTGATTTTAGTTTTTGATGACTATATTAACTTTGTTGTTATAGAAATATCTTGTATCTATCAAAAATGTAAAGCAAAAAGTTCAGGTTGTATAATTATACAAGACTTTCATAAGATTTATGAATAGAATTATTTTTTTAAAAAAATATATTGAGATATATATTTTGCCAAATCAGTATAATATCCTGCAGGGACAAATGTAATATAGAAAGAGTTTATCTTCCTTGAAGTAGATAGCTGGAAATTTCCTCTGAGATCCAATATATAGTAATTAAGATTCTGGTCTAGAATCAGGGAGACCCAAGTATATCCATCTATCCGGTGGTGAGATTCAAATAATTTAACAACCAGTTCACCCAGGGTCAGGTTGGCTGTCATCGGCATTGTGGCCCATCCCCATCCTCCAGCTCTACCACACTTGCAGGATGAGCCTTCCACGATGGCCAATCTGACTATGGAGAAACTGATTATTAAATTACACCCCCCATTGTCAAAGTGGATCCTGGGTGCTGCACTACAATGGAGAAATGGGAAATGGAGTGGCCAGTGCTAGGGAAGGAGGAGTCCGCTTTCCCTCTTTCTTCTCCTTGATTTTCCTCCTTCCCTCACATCGGCAGCTCCATTTCCCATTTCTTCATTGCAGTGCAGCATTACACCACCAAGTTTGCCTCAGCCACCACCACCCAGATTCCCTTGCTTTCCCCGAGCATTTCTTTGCTAGCCCGATTTCCAGGTCCATCACGTTCCTCCCTCACATTCCTCCATCATGTTTCTCGCTTTCATGTGCAGGGAAAGAAAAGTTTGTGGGATTTTAAAAAAAAATTCAATTAATCAATTCCAACTTCTCATGGAAAAAAAAAGATCCCACAAAGTTGGAATTGATAGATTGAAATTTTTTTTATAGTCCCACAAACTTTTCTTTCCCTGCACACGATGGCGAGAACACAATGGAGAAATGTGATGGACCTGGAAATCAGGTTAGCAATGAAATGCTTGGGGGAAGTGAGGCATCTGGGAGCCAGGCACTGAAATGGGCCCATCTCTCTTGAACAGCTGCCCAGGCCCGCTGGAGAGAAGGCCAGTATCTACTGGCACTTAAACGTGGTGGCATTCCAGCTCTGGCTGGGAAGGGGCAGCCAGCATGGGTGCTGTAGGCAGGATGCCCACTTGTTTCCCCAGCCCTCTGGCACTCCACCTGCGCTTTGGCCCTGGCCTGCTGCCATATGCACAGGACCTGCCCCACCCGCCGCCTGCTGTAAAGTAAGACGGTTTTCAGCTGAGTGATGTGATTGAAGGCACTGTGTCTCTCCTCTCTTAAACTTCTGGGAAGCGTTTTTTTTCCCCCACCTGGAAGGAAGTTGGATGAAAACCAGACGTGTTCCAGAAAACACAGTTTTTCTGGAACACATCTAACCAGTTCGCCAAACTCAGCAAAAAAATAGGTATTGGACTATTGGTTCTACTGAATCCCACCACTGCATCTATCCAACAACATGGAGTTCAGTGATGAGAAAAATAAACTCCTGCACTTATGCAGAAAAAAACAAATGTACAGGGTACAGAAAAGGCAGTACCTGGCTCAACAGTAGCTCCTGTGAGATGGATCCATATGTCCTGATAGACCACTGCTAAAGTATGGGTCAGCAGTGTACTGCAGCTGCCAAAAAAGCCAATGAAGTCCTAGGTCCTAGGTTGCATCAACAGAGGGATAGCATCTAGATCATGGGAAGTGATAGTACCGCTCTATACTTCACTAGTGAGGCAACACTTAGAATACTGTATCCAGTTCTGGTCACCACAGTACAAATAGATGCTGAAACCCTAGAAAGAATGCAGAGAAAAGCAACAAAGATTATAAGGGGTCTGGAGGATATATCATACAATGAATGGCTAAGAAAATTAGCCTAAAAAGGAGAAGGCTTCGGAGTGACATGATAGTTATTCTCTAATATTGAAGGACTCTCACAGGAAAGAGTGGGTTGATTTGTTCTCCATAGTACCTGAGTGTGGAAGCTTGTCAGAGGGAGAATTGGAACAAAGGAGAAATTTACTGACAGTGAGATCATTTAATTAATGAAATAGCTTACCTCCTGGAGTAAGTGCTCCATCACTGGAAGTTTTCAAGAAAAGATTGGACAACCATTTGTCTGGGATAGTATGAGCACATATGCCTTGGGCAGGTGGTTGAACTAGAAGACCTCCAAAATCCTATGATTCTATGTTCTCAGCAATAGAACCTTACTGTGTTCTACTAGTAATACTTTTTACTACCATCCTTTTGAGCAAGTTGATCTCTCAGTCCAACCACTTATGTTTCCAAGTACAGTTGGGGGTGGGGAAATACAAGGAGGAAATGCAACGCACATCACCATGAATTCCTGAAGGCAGAACATAAATCAAACATGTAACAAATAGTCATTATTCTGATGGTTTAAAAAAATTGTGCGTGTTTATGGACTGATCCAGAAAATACGAAAATAACTTCATATTAAAATGTGAGCCAAATTATTTTCTCTTACCCCTCTGCTCTAGTTAATATTGTGAAATAGTATACTTTAACACTAGGCTGTAATTCCCAGATTACAGTGTATGATTGTGTCTCCCAGAGTGGCAACCACGGAAACTTAAAATTACTGAAAAGATAAAGAGAAGCTTTTTGTTTCTAGTGTTCTCCAAAAATGATGATAATTGCAGAGCCAACAAAATTGGGCCTGCTGTGATTTGCCCTGTTGAAACAATCTGGTTCTGGTTACTTCAGAGGGAATAGGATAAATGAATTTACTTACCAGTTTGACTTATATATATTTATTACAAAATATTCTCAGGAATTATAGTATAATAGACAAAAGACCTAAGAAGAGAGCAAGAGAAATTGAGTGCCCGGGGGGGGGGGGTGTATATTCATCTTGATATTAGTTAAAATTCCAGCAGATACTGTATACCAAGCTGTGAAGGGCATTCTACTTTTGAACTGCACATAGTAACATCTTCTTTCTTTCAAAGGAAAAGAATATTTTGGACAATTGTTCGCTTGTTTGTTTGTTTTAATCTCACCTTTATTATTCTTGATAAAGAACTAAAAGCAGCGATTTTATTATTTTTTATGATGAATGGAAAACAGTTTTAATGAGTGAAGAACAATTCACGATGAGTAAAGGGCAGTTTTCATTCACTTACTATGAAATGACTTATGGTATGGGTGAATGTACATCCTTCATCATACAATCACATTTCCTAGCTTCCACGCTTTACTTGTACACTTCAGGAGATATTTAAAAGACTCTCCCATCACACTTTTTCAGTAACAACACTACTGCCATCTGTAAAAGCTGATTTTGACAAATTTGCCTTTGAGAAATTGTTGGAAATTTCTCCTCTCCCTGAAGATGGTTAAATGAACCATTTTTGCTTATACATTTGGTGATTGTTTTTTCAAAAGAGTTTGTCCATTTGAACTCCTGATTTAAAAGCTTCACTACCATCTCTTTGACCAAATTCACTGGTGATACCAAAGTTCTATAGAATACAGTCTTATAGCTTCCAGTCAAAACAGTGTAAGGCACATGAATCTACTCATAATTATGCTTAAAGTAAAGACAAAGCTTTCCCCTGTCCAGTCATGGCCAACTCTAGGGGCAGCGCTCATCTCCGTTTCTTAGCCAAGGGAGCCAGCATTGTCTGAAAACATTTCCATGTCATGTGGCCAGCATGACTGTACAGTGAGGTACACAGAATACTGTTACCTTCCCACCAAACTATCAGTGGTGGAATTCAAAAATTTTTACTACCGGTTCTGTGGCATAGCTTGGTGGACGTGGCAGGGGAAGGATACTGCAAAATCTCCATTCCCTCCCCACTTCTGGGAGAAGGATATTGCAAAATCTCCATTCCCACCCCACTCTGGGGCCAACCAGAGGTGGTATTTGTCAGTTCTCCAAACTACTCAAAATTTCCGCTACCGGTTCTCCAGAACCTGTCAGAACCTGCTGAATTTCACCCCTGGAACTGATACCTATTTATTTACTTGTAAATAATGCTTTCATGCTTTCAAACTGCTAGGTGATTAGAATTGGGACAAGAAGTGGCACTCTGGTCTCAAACCCATGCTGTCAGCTTTCCAGCTGATAAACTCAGTGTCAGTGTTCCAATACTGACATAGACGCAAGGAGGAAAAAAGTTTGACATTTCACCTAGAAAAACTTTCGGTGAATTCAGTCTCCTGGGAGATGTATGGGAGGGGTGACATTCCTGTGTGCTGAAGAGACAGATAAGAGAGAGTGATCTGGAAGACAGCCAATGGAGAGCAGTTTCTGGGGAAGGAATAGGAGGGGTTTTGGATGGAGGGGCCAGTACTGTCTGCATGGTTGTCGGGCACGGATGCATTGCTCAATAAAGAGAATATTTCCTAAAGATTGCTGCTTGGAAATTAATTTATTTTGAGGATGAAACCGAAACTTCTGACACTCAGCATCTTTGACCCACTGCAACCCCTTAATTATAGTTAAAACCTCACAAAGGTTATATCTATTTTTTCAAAGGGTGCATTGGGCCCACTAAAGTTCATGTGTAGTGAAAATGTGCATCTGTCCTATATTATTTATAAGATTGTGCCACGGTTTGTGACATTCATCACTCTCACCAACAACTCCTCAAAAGTCAAATTATGACCATTATAAAAATACATTTTGTTCCCTCTGAATATTTCTACACTAGTTGTTAATTCTGAATAGGGACATGAGCAAAAGTGGATGGGAGTACGCATATGTGTTTCTTTAATATAAGGAGGTATTTCCTGTCAAAAATCACCGATCTTCATTATGTGATGTTGTTCAAACTTGGACAAGATTCTAATAGCTAACTTAGTTCCTAATTCTCTTTGCCATCAGGATAAAGTCAATCACCAGTAAAAGTAAGTTTACTTTTTTCAGGTTTCTTTGGTTCCTTTCACAACATGGAGAAGATGTTTTTCAGTTCATTGACTTTCCTCCATTCCCACTATCATCCACTTCCTTAGCTGATAACTCACAAGTTGCAATGGAAGAAACTATGCCAAGGAAAACACAGAACTGTCTGATAAATTTTATTTTGCAATAAAAAATTAAAAATAAAAGCATATCTTGCGTATATCATGGTCATCTTCTCCACTATATGGAATAATGAAAGAAAAGATAGGACAAAGGTGATCTTAAGGTGATTGAAGAAATGATGATAGTAATTAACAAAAGGAAATGTATAAAATACAGGAACCTTATTTTGGCAAACTCTGGGCATAATTCTAAATATAGAGGATATTCAGTAAGTTGGTTGTGCTTTCAACTCATTTTGGAATTTAATGCCCCATTAATAAGACTCAATAGAGGAACCAATTGTAGGAAAATATAAAAATATAGGGCTGGCACATAGACTCTTACTCCCACCAGTCTGGATGCCTGTATACAGCTTATATGTGCCAAAAGTCAATGTTAATAGCACACTTCCGTAGGTGGCTTTAATGGAATGGAAGCCAGTGCCTTCTCAATTGTACCTATAGCAATTCAGTGGACATAAACACTTTTTATTCTTGGGCTTCATCTTCTTAATGTGTTTTTGAGCAGTGTGAGATGTTTAGTTCTCCAAGGGACATGCATGAGTCATTTAACAGGACATCTTTGCAGACAAATAAATAGCAGGGGAGAAATCAAACAGGGACTGGCAAAGATGCCAGGTAAAGAACCATGGAGAATATAGTAGTTTCTTACAACTAAAGTTAAAAATGAGGATGAAATGCAATCTGATTAGGGAGGGTTACAGTCAGGAAGAAGAGACAGAATAAACAAAGATTACAAAGGTGGAATATATCTTGGTTTTTTTCCAAAATGCAAATATAAATATTCTACCTTGTGTGCATTTGATCCTTCTTCAGTACAGGTAATCCTTGACTTACAACCACAATAAGGACCAGAAAATTCATTAAGCAATACAATCATTAAGAGAGTCATCACATAACTGCATCTGATTTTACAACTTTTTTGCCATGCTTGTTAAGCTATTTGTGTAGTTCCTCCATGACTTTGCTTGTCAAAACCAAAAGGAAAGGTCACAAATGATTATCATGTGACCCCCAGCATGCTGCAAACATTATAAATATATGCTGGTTGCCAGGCATTTAAATCATGTGATCACAGGGACACTGTGATGTGACTGCAGGAATGCTGCAACCATCATAAATGCAAGGACCAGTCAAAAGTCACTTTTTAAAAGTCACCATCATCAATTTGAAGAGTCACCAAATGAATGGTCACAAATCAATGCAGTCTTAGTCTACTACAGAAATGTGCATCACTATTCTTCTGAAATCTGTATAATAGGATTGGATACAGATAAGCTCTTTGTGATAGAAGAAGGCCACTATAGGTAGATAGGGAACCAATAGTGAAGATGGTGCAGGGGAGTGAAATGGGGTATCATCTTGATTTCTTCCCTTAACAGAAAATTTCATCTAATTGTTTTTCTGCTTCCAAAAAAGGTTCAGCCATTTACTAATCTATAGCAAAGCCATCCACCTCTCCACCAATTCACCCTAAATATCACTAAAGACTTAAAGCTTTAAAGATAGTTGTGATAGTTTGCTTTTTTAATCTATAAATGAATGGCAGACCTTTAATAGCTACCAAAATCTTTTTTGTTATATTTATTATTGTTGCTCCATGATAGATTCTGCTGATGATTAGTAAATGACATGACATTAAGATTGCAGTCAATCTGGCTGGGAATAACATTATAGCAACTTGGAGGCAGATGCCTGGGGGCAGGAGGGCAAAAATTTCTGAGGGAGCCCATCATCCAGATAAATCTTGAGGGGAACAGCTGGAACAGCAGATATTAGCTGCTTGAAATGTTGTGTACTGAGCTGTGTAGATGCTAATTCAAAGTCATTTATTAGCTTGTCTGAGATCTCACTGGCTGAAATATTTTGTCATGCAACAATTATTATTAACACAATCACACCTGACAACTGAGTCATTATCAATGCTTAACATCTGATTAGGTAGCTATTGCCTAGAGGCAAAATGATGGTCCATTAAAGTTCTGATGGAAAACACTAACATGACTTGTGATCTACACTTTGAAGTCTATTATTATTGAGTCTGCACCTGTTAATATGAGATTGATGGTGATGAATATTAATGCAAATACAATCAGTTTAACATGGATGATGCTCTTAATAGGCCAAAATCTGTTTGCATAGGCACTGACCAAAACAGAGGATCTCAAAATTATATTTAGCCCCCTGCCCTAAGATATGAAGTCATGGAGTTTTTTGAAGACAATCTTGTGTATCAGGCTGAGCCCTATACATAGATCAGTCAATGCAATCACTGACCATTATCATGCATCTGAATATACCTTCATCCTGCTGTGTTCATAAGAACTTGTGGAAATGGGAAATTTCCATTTACAAGCAATTTCCTCTTCTAAAGTGCAGACATGGTAGCAATTCACTATCTATTGGGTATAGACACAGAAAAAGAAGAAAGTAGCATTTCAAGGGTATATCATCATAATAAGCAGATGTGATGTTTGCAGTTTTTTAATCTGTTATTCATTTTGTGAGAAAAGTAAAGTAAATTCTCTTTTAATGGAAAAATAAGAATAGGATAAAGCATTCAGTTTTTGACATATTATTGAACACAGATTGGCCAAGATAGTGGCCAGAAGCGGGGGAGGGGTTTCTACTTACCTTTACTACCTGTTCGCATCATGCCTGCAGGCACAGATCACTTACAATGACATCCAGGTCAGTGGGCGGAGCCTCCCACCAATTTTACTACTGGTTCTTGCAAACTGGTCTGAACCGGGGGCAACCCACCACTGGCCAAAAGTATATGCTCTGATTAGCTGTTTATATTCTATTCTATTTAACAAATGTTATAGACATGTAGTAGAAAATTGACCATTTAAAGTAGAACTAGTCTTGTTCCACTTTATATGTATAATTAAGGATTTGGGATATGGAAAGAATGCTTATCTTGAAATGTTCTAATTTTACTGAAAATAGACAAAAAAGGACAAACAACTCAGCAAACACTAGATCAGGTAGGCGTGGCAGTTTTTAAGAAATTGACATTTATTAGTGGATTTTATTTAAATCTCATATTTATACCCCTAATAGTGCTTAAAATATCTTATAATAAAAATAGATGATAAAGCTCTAATTACTTCTCAAGAAATAGATAAAATTGACATATTAGTCTTAGCCATGCAAAAACATTCTTGCTCTTTGATGAAATCTAACAATACTTATTAATTCAAGGGGACAACAATGCTTTTATCCTAAAACTTTACCAAATTCAATATATATTTCCTTATGACTAGCAAGGGTGATTCTGTCACCCTTACAAGAGATGGTGAAATTTTCTTTAATTAAATCCTTCAATTGTATTGAATAATTTCTATGTTGTTATCAGCCATCCCAGGTAACTCAGACAAGAAACACTAAATGAACTGATTTAGTTGATGACAACTCTCAGGCATCCAGGCAAAGGTATCTGATATTCAGATACCTTGTAGAGATCCAACCCAGAGTAAACAAGGTAACAAAAAAATTGTTCAATTGCCATGATTCACCTTCAGAGAAATGAACTGATTCTACTTTACTGTAAGGCTACATTAACATAACCTTCCAAGTTTGAAAGTACAAAGTTCCCATCTCTACTTTAACTACTACTACTACTAATCCATTAGTGCAAGTCTTTCCTAAGTTACTTTTTGCTGACTATTAACCCACTGGGAACATCTGCCTCTCTTGTCTGATTGTTTCCTAGACATCTCTTCCCTTGTTTCATGTCATCCATATATTGCATTGCAGTTGTCTTTACTACAGTTCTTTAGACAGTGCTGAAATATTTGACAGTGTTCCAGTTTATTTTTCAGAAATTAGCTTACATTTCTAAGCCACTTTACTTCCAATGACTCAGAGTATCATATGTAGACAAAAATAGATTAACTACAACACTCAATAGTATGAATTTTAATGACACTGACTAATACATTATGCATCACATTTATTATATTTAGTGACTATTGTACACTATCCAAAATCATTTCTTGTGAGATGGGTGGCTATATAAATTTGATTAATAAATAAAAATAAATAAATAAATAAGCATGAGTCACTCCTAATATCCCCCAAATGGCTTCATCTTCCAGAGTCACATTTTTTTTATTTCTGTTTGCTATATTGAAGGAATATAAGGGCAAGGTGTCTCTTGAAAATATCACCATCATTGACGAAATCCTATAATAGAGCTTAGAACATGGCATTCTCTGGGAGATGGGATCTTCAGCAAAGACCTTCTCCGAGATCTTACCAAATAGATTATTTTCTTCAGAGTAGGGGTTTCTGGACAAGAACAATTATCTTTGATCTATTTCAATCTAGGTTCAGGTCCTAGTTATGGAACAGAGCATGCTTTAATCACTTTATAGATAATTTTACTATTTTGATTGATCTAAAACAGATCTTCTCTCCCATATACCATGCTGACATTCTTTTTTTTTCTTTATTTAAATGCAGCCTATTTGATGACTGAGAAATATAACTGGAAGCAATCTTAACAGTGATGGTTATTAGCTCCAATGCCTGGGAGAAAATGTTGCACTTAAGAAGCAGGGAAAGACCAAGCAAATCTTAGAAGAAAACAAAACAGAGGGAATATTGACAAACTGTCCATCAGGTGAGTCTGCAGCTTTTCAGTGTTTGGTAAATAGATGAGATCTGCTGGTATTTCCGTGCCTAACATAGTTTAAGACACTTTACACATCCATCATCTAACGATAACTCACCATTACTTTCATTTAACTATTAGTCAACAATGGACAAATTCACAAATATGTCTGCTATACTAATTCAGTTTCTATCATATCTTTTGCCTCTACAGTTTGTAAACAGAAGGAGTAAATATTCAGGCTTTTCTTACATGTTTAGTTTACTTTAGTAGTTCAAGGACTTATCTTAATCATTGGTTCTTCTAAGTTTTAATTAGGCCTCATGATATTACATGCATTGGAGTTTAAAATTTTATTAAAACAAATACTCCAAGAAAAATGTATTATTTATTCTCAATTCCAGTCTTAATGATCCTACCCCACTTAGTAAGGTAGGTGAATTTTATTTATTTATTTTTTTAAAAAGCAAATTTTGTAGTGTAGTTAATATGATCAGTTGTGAAGTTCTTCCTTGAATGCTTGATAGTTTCCAACAGATCTGTCAAGTCTCTGAGAGTTTAAATGTTTTTACAAAGTTCAGTTTTGTCCTTCATATAATAAAATTTCTATTCTGTCTTAATTATGATGGCAGAAGAGGGTGCTGTCCATATCTACTAAGTACAGGTTAGACACTGCTGGATTTTGCCGGTTTGTTTCTCTTCTCCCATAAAATATTATCTGCTAGCAGGAAAACATCCCTCACCATCCTCTTCAATGTGGATGGAAATAGAGAAGATGTGAGCTTTGAAAAATGGCTAGACTGGTGGGCTTAGTGAATTATCCATCATTTTTCTGCAAGTGTTTTGTGCAGGTACATTTAAAGGAAGCACAAATATCAGCTGTTGAACTCCTGAGGACATAAATTTCCTATTCTAGAAAAACATTAAACCCATGTTCAAAAATAGATAAGCATAGATTTAATTCAATTTCAGAATAGCATCAAAAGTAGATGAATGAAAGTTAAGTGTTCTTATAGAAGAGAACACCAAAAAATGGGAACGGTTGTGAAACTATAGCTGATTAGCTATCAAGCTGATCCAGGTCTCTATGAAATGGTTTGAAAGAACCATCCCCAATGCCCAAAGCATAATTGTCCTGAAACACAGAATCTAGGGACCAGAAAGAAGGGTGTGCCTAAAACAGCCAATAGATGTCAAATTGACTCCATGGTTTAGGTGTCAAATGACAGCATTCCTGAGAGAATGGTCAACTAAGCACGTCACAGTATATCCACAGAAATCCTGTGTCAGTTTGAGGGGGGAAACTCTCAGTGGTAACAACTTACAGCTACAGGCAACTTAAGGTTGCCTTAAAAACAAATTGGAATTAGACATCATGTGAGCACAGCAAACAAAATTTGCCAGGGCATTTTTTGCTGCAGTTAAATTATGTCAAGCCTCAAAGCCAATCCAGTGATTTAATGTCTATTATCACAACAAAAAGTCTCCATAAAAAAACAACCTGAGGAAAATATATCCAAACCTATGCCTACACCTGTCTAAAATTCAGAACAAGATATCTTTGGATCATAATTCTCTCACCATAATATTCCCTTCATTGTGAGATTGATTTCATCCATAATTCAAAATAAAATTTCTGAGAACTTTCTTCATTTCCTTTTATTTAGAATAATGGGGCTAGAGAGTACTTGATGTTCTGTAATTAACTAAAAGAACATCATCTATCATAATTAATCTCTCAACCTAACGATTAATTACTGATTTCACAGATATCTTCACAGCAGGATGGGAATACAGTATAAAGAAATAAGTGATCTATAAAGCCTTCAGCACTTTTCAGCATGATAGTTTTTAATCTACTGAGAGCATCAAGGTTGATAAGAACCTTTTTGTTCTAAAACCATCATATTCTTTCCTATTTGGTAAAACCAATAGCCCAGGGAAAGATACTTACAAAGCCAACCAGGATACTAATAATATTTTTAACCAATGTAATTGACAAGTTTCATTTCTTCTATGAGCATAATTTCATCCCAGCATAATTTCTTCTGTGAGCATAATTTCATTCATCACAGAAAAGAGATAAAACATTCTTTGGAAAAAATATAACAAGCTACAACAGTCTGTTAATACTGTAGAAAAGAATGGAGCATGGTATAATTTCAGAAATGTAGAAAGTATAATTTCCTTGTTATTTTATTGTTCTAAACAAAAAGATAAATTTTAAAAATGTAGAACTGAAAAACAACTAGAAGTAAAAAGAGAATATAAAACTATACACACTATATATATATATATATATATATATCAAAATAATCTAAACAGAAAAGTATCATTAATGTAGTTAATAAATGGTAAGCAAATTTGAGTGAACGTCTCTTGCGTTATAGAGTTCTTTGTTTTTATAACATTTTCTCAGCCCAAGGCAATTTCTCACACTTTGAAGTAACACTGATCCAGAGAGAGGAATATTTTACTTTTCCAATGTTTTGTAATAACAAACCTGGCAGTTGAAAATATAATTTTAGCATTAAAAAATGTTCTTTTGTGTCTTGATACCATGTGTATGGGAGAGGATCATGGTAGGTATACAGAGAAGAGTTCTTAATTCTATGTTTCAACTACATAGCCTTCAAATCATTATTTGAGAGGGAACCGTCACAGAGAGACTGGCTGAGAAAATACCAGGCTCTAATGAGCTTGGCGAAACTCAGCCAGACGAACCGCTGTCGGGGAATCTTCAGACCAGAACCATCCTGTAGGGATGGTGAAGAAGGAGACGCATCTCAGTCGGCTAAAGAGGAACAGGCAAGTTCTTCGGAAAGCCAAAGAAAACTCTTCGATCAGACGGCCACCGCCATGAAGCCGGGGCATCCGGAATAAGAATTGTGCAGGAGTGAAGATTTGGATGGAGTTTTGGTTCCGGGTGAATGATTGGCCAACTCACATGTAAAAAGGAAAAAAAATTGAAATGTTTAAAGCTATCCCAGCATGGAAACAGCAGCTAAATAGTGTCGGGGGAAGTTAATTGACAGAGAAGAGAGAAAGCGGAAGTAAAAAACACTAAAGCCCGAAACGGAGTTTGATGCTTAAATTTTAAATGTGGATACTGAATTTGGGGAGACTAAATTTATTATAAGAAAAAGAAACCCAAAAGAAAATACTTTTGGAATAGGATTGGATATAAACTGCAAGGAAAACTTTGAACTTTAAAGGAAGATTAAAGAATAAAGAGAAAGACACAATAGAAAAGCCCTGTTAAAGATTTTAAACTGAACTTGAACTGGAATGTAAAGTTGGAAATTGGAAAGTATAAGAAACTTAGAAGAGAAAGAAAGAAAGTTAATTGGATTTAATATACAAAACTGAATATTTTGTTAAATTGTTGATTTGGAACTTGTGGATTCTAGAGAGCCATCTACTAGCAGAAAAAAAATACTACATTGAATGCTTTAAATATGGGAAATTTACTGCATCCTTGAGGAATGAGCCGTGAGAATTTGTAAGGAGGATTTGTTTGTCTTTTCAACAACATTGATAATACAAGAGGTGGAAAACAACAAACTTTAAATTGGAGTTAAAAAGTAACTAGAATGTCAAAATGTGGCAAGAAATAATTGAGATGGTTCAATTGGTATGTTTATCATTTGATATGGACACAGAAAAATCAAGAATTTTTCCGGACCATAGTCAATTGGATGAACAAGCTACTAATAAAGAGCAAGAAAATAACACTGAAGACAAAGACACTGATGAAAAATTAAATGATTACATTGGGAATAGCAATGAAAAAAAGAGAGTGAATAATAGCTTCAATGATTACACTGAGATTAACAGTGCTAAAAATAGAGAGGTCAGAAAGAAGCAGAGAGGAAAAAGAGGAATAGATCAGCTGAGAATAGAGAGCAATCTAGGCAAGATTCTTTTTTTAATGATTACATTGGGATTAACAATGTTAAAAATAGAAAATTCAGAGGGGAAAAATTGAATGATTACATTGGGATTAACAATGGGGAAACAAGGAAGGTAAGAGGAGAAATGGGGAATATAACAGAAGAGAACAAAATAGAGGATAACTATAAAAGAAGAAAAAGAAAATGGGTGGTATATTAGATGGATCAGGAGAAAATGGTTAAAGGGAGTAATTAATGGATAGGAAGGGTAATATGAAATATATGCAAAGTAATGATTGTATTAACAATGGTATTAGGATTAATATTGGTGATTATATTATTTGAATAAGAGGAGATTTGGTAAATGAAATGGAAATGAATAAAATTAAAAATATTGGGACTTTTTAAAAAGAATTTAAATGACAAATTCTATTAAAAATATAGATAAAAGGGGGAAAGTAGAATATTGGCAGAAATTGGAGTATATATAGTAAATATGGAGAAAATAAATTGTACGAATTTTGACTCAGTCAATACTATTCAGAAATTATGTATTTTATGTTTGCGTGTCTGAAAAAAATAGGATTTTTTTTAAAAAAAATAACTGTTTGACTTCATAAACATACTACCAAACTGTATTACATATTATATTGATAATAATTGACTAAACTCTTGTTGCTGCCTGACTCTCAACAACTCTGGGCAGCTCTGATAAACTACAATTAAATCAATAAAACAAAATAAAGATGGAAAGTGCAATGAAGTGGGAGCTTTCCCTCCCCCTTGCCTAAAGTTGGAGTTGAGAGCTTGTTCCTTTCAGCTCTTCTAAACAACAGAGTGAGGGCAGTGGTGAAATCCAAATTTTTTTACTACTGGTTCTGTGGGTTCTGACTTGGTAGTTTGGTGTGGCGTGGTGGGCGTGGCAGGGGAAGGATACTGCAAAATGTCCATTCCCACCCCACTCCAGGGGAAGGATACTGCAAAATCCCCATTCCCTCCCCACTCCTGGGGGAAGGATATTATAAAAACTTCATTCCCACCCCACTCTGGGGCCAGTCAGAGGTGGTATTTGCCGGTTCTCTGAACTGTTCAAAGTTTCTGCTACTGGTTCTCCAGAACCTGCCAGAACCTGCTGGATTTCACCCCTGAGTGAAGGTCATTTAGAGCACAGGGAAAACCTCTTTCCAGAGGGCAGATAGCAATAGCAATAGCACTTAGACTTATATATCACTTCACAGTGCTTTAAAAGCCCTCTCTGAATGGTTTACAGAGTCAGCATATATTTGTTCCCAACAATCTGGGTCCTCATTTTACCGTCCTCGAAAGGATGGAGGGCTAAGTCAAACTAGAGCATGGTGAGATTCGAACTGCCAAATTGCAGGCAGCCAGCAGGCAGCAGAAGTAGCCTGCAGTACTGCATTCTAACCACTGAGCCATTGCAGCTCTCAGCTTCTATTGGAGGAACACAAAGAACAAGTCCGATTAAACTCAAATAACAGTATTTAATAATGCTTGCCTTTTGGTAATAAAGTGGCAGAACATAATTATTTGTATTCCCTTATTGAGTTTGCAGATATATGGCTGGCAACCATATTTGTTTTGGGTGATCCAGTCCTTCCATTTAAGCAGAGCCTGGAGGAATCTTTCAGAGTCATTCTGACAACCATTCTAGGCATCTGTAAGGTAAGGTCACTGGAATTTTCTCAAATTCAACTCTGCCTATGCAAGTCCCATGAAACTGACTGATATTTAAATGTCCCAATGCTATTGGTCTTTCAGAAATAATTTTTTCCAGCATTCGGATATATTTTAGAGAATTTTTAAAGGTTTTTCAACTATGCTTTTATGTATTATATTTATTCTGGTTTTCTTAGCTGTCCAGAGTTATTAATTAAGACAAGTAGCCATATAAATTTGCAAAATAAATATCCAAAGGAAAGTGATTATTTAATGGCACTTTAACGATGTTACAGAGTTTTTTTGTATTTTTATAAGGTGGCCAAGTGAGAGATGAGATTTTTCATTGTATAGACATCCATTTGGGCTTTCCACAAGTCAGTCCCAATAAAATAGGGATATTTAATCCATGCAGTTTTTCCATGCAGGCTGTCCTGTCAGGAATTCAGGACAGCCAGAAAGGCTGCCAAAGGATGGAGAAACATGAAACACAACCACAAAAATACAGCATTCACATCTTTCAATATCTCACAGAATCAGTCCAAAACTCTTCCAAAAAAAACCCTCTGAAAAGAGTCTAACATTCTCTGAAACTGATAGAGAAAACTCTTTTGCAGTAAGATAGAAATTCAATGTACTGCAAAACAGACTGTTACCCAGTCCAAATGTTGCTCATATGAGAAACCAGACATATTTTAACAGGATTTCTAGACAATTTACAAAGGAGTTTTGGAGCGGATGGTGGTTTTTATCACTCTTGATGAGAAAGAAGACTGATGATTGTCTCATTTCTGCCTGCTATTAAAAAAATCAGGGCCTCTGTATTTTTCAGCTTGGATATTCTATTCTCACAGAAACCGGCAGTAACAGCATACGGTGTGTTACAAAAGGAAATATCTCTGATTCATAAAAGAATTTTTTTTTCCTCTTGGCATATATTTCATTTTTATACTATGAGCTATTCCCTCTAAAGCTATACAAGCATTAGAGATTATTCTGTCAGAATTTCCTTGGTAGTTAACTGCAAATTTTGGATACAATTAATATTTTTCTAAGAAGTCTGTAAACTGCTTCTTATATAGTTTACTTTTAAAAGTATATGTTAGTATACTAACATAATATAGTATAGTTAGTTAGTATAATAAGCTATCTGACAGCTGGATGGAACATCCCTTTTTTTTTAAGGAACGTGGTACAAGCTATTGTTCAAACACAGGGAAAAGGAATACAGAATTAACACAGAAAAGAAGCTGTTCACCTGTCAACTAAGTATGAATTCAAAAAAGACAGAATCAACACAACCCATTAAAATTGTCACAGTGAAGATCAAAGTAAGGGTGGACTAAAGTATGACATTTCAAAGGTATATATCCAAAGATGGTAGGTGATGGTGTAGCTAACAAAATAAAGAAGAGCAATAAGTAATTTGAAATGCTCGCAAAGCTAAGCATCATATGCCATGCTGGTTTGCAATGAATGTATTTGTAGGGGCAGAATCATCCCTAGGAAAGGTTTTAAAAAGGCAAGATGGTGGCTGCAATGGATGATGAAAGCTCTGTGTAAAAGGTTCAGGATATCAAATTGCACAATCATGGATGCCTTCTTGACTTTTTAATCCCTTGGATGCTCTGTTGATAGTTTATGGGGCAAATGCCAAGGAATGCAACTAGGGATGGTAAATAACAAAGGTTAAACCTATGTTCATTTCCTATGCTCAGATATATACCGTATAACCTTCTCATTTCACACATGATCAGTCAACCATCACATATTCATACTGTGCTTGAAAGTGGAGCTTAAATGTTCATCTAATCATCCTCTTCTTATTAAGAGTGCTTACTCTGATCCTTTAAAAAGTTGTTTGAAAAACTTGGATAGGTTTTCATTTATAGTCATGCCTAAGAAAAATGTGTTTTCAGGGAAGCAATAGAGTAGTGGGTGTCAAGACATTTGTAGCACCTTGGATAATACCATGGCTACAATGAATGTGCAAGCCAACTAGCTTTTCATGACAGCCACATCACATATACAGCAATTCTACTCCCTGTTTCATAATCTGCAATTTAACACAACTTGCTCACTTAGCAAAAAGGTTGGTCCAGCCCAATTAACAAAGTAACACAGGGAAAGTCTGAGCTGCATTACACTAGATGACTCGTAGGTAGCAGCAAAGCCTATTCTTACACATATCCTTATGTGATTTTGATTTTTGCAGCTTGCATCTGGCAGCCATAAAATGAAGGCAAACTTTAATTAATGAAATTCAATTTATAGCACTCTGTGAGTACAAGATGCTCCATACAAAATCTGAAACTGAAGTAGAACAAAGGGGAACCACTCATGCATAAGTATAGAAACTACAGACTTGGTGGAATATGTGACACAAAGGTTTGTGTATGTGTGTGGCTTTCATCTTCCCCCTAAACTCCTACACTCATAGAGAAAAACAAGCTCAAGATTAGAAATGTATAGCATAAGGCAGTGATGGCTAACCTTTTTGTCATCACGTACCGAAAGTGCACCCATAATGCAACATGTGTGTGACCCCTCCATGCTCCTCCTGCCCCTCCCCCACGTATGAGCACATGACACACACACTGCCCCTTTTGGGGCCTAGCAGGCCTCCATGCATCCTCCTGGGACCAAAAATGAGGCTGCAGGGAGGCCTGCTAGGCCCAAAATGGGGGCCCCCTGTGCTCCCCCAAACACCCCGCATGCATGTGCAACTCCCGCACATGCACACGCATCTCCCGCATGTGCCCCACCCCCTGCACATGCATGAGAGAGACCCAAAACCCAACTGGTGGGTGAGAGGCGCACACACATGTGGGGTGGAGCTGAGCTGGGCGAAGGCTTGCATGCCCGCAGAGAGGACTCTGCATGCCACCTGTGGCATATGTGCCATAGGTTCGCCATCATGGCTTTAAGATCTCATTTATTAAACTTCACTCTCAATTATAGAACAGTGAGATAAATATTGGCAAGATAAATATTGGTGAAAGAGGTCATCTCTGACCACAAATAAAGTTGATTAGGTGACTCTGGTTAAGGTTGGCTCATTCATTTGGCATTAAGAAGGCAACCAACCAGGCATCAAGCTACTTAGAAGTGGTAGTAAAAGGTTGGATAAGTCATGTGACTTCCTCTACTCCTCCACCTCCTTCAAGTGCTGCATATTATTCATCTCCAAGAAGAAGTCAGTTCCCAAATCACTTGATTCTTGAATAAGAATGAGCTGACCTATTGAGGTCTTTGTTTCAGGCTCTAAAACAAGTAGGACCAATCTAGATTTTTGAATAGTAATTCTTCAATTATAGCCCATCTCATTGGTTAGTAGGACATTATGGAACATAACCAATGGATCTCCTTGACTAAAAGAAAAAAATGAAAGCACTATGATGTATATATCTTGTCATGTGCCAATCAGGTAGGGTTTTTTATAAAATACTTTTTAACATATTATAGGATATCTTTGTTATCTAGCGTACATGCAACCCTGGATATCCTTATGAGAAATAATTACTCTCTACAATACCCATCACAAATAGGATTCAGTGGGTTATCCACATCTGTCTTCATAAGGTCGAGTCAGCCAAATATCTTTGTGCATATTAACACAATGGACAGGTATTTGATTGATTTTTAAAATAGTGTAGAAAAGGATTTAGTGAAGAAAAAAAACCAGATGGGGTGTAGAAAACAGGCAATGATTCATGGTATGAGAAGAGAGTCATTGAAGAAATATCCCTGCTTTAAACTGAGTGTTGCTGAAGGTCAGCATCAAGGAGATATCTGGTGAAGCCACACCTGAATGCAGTCAAATGTAATTTTGCACTTCTGAACCAAAGCATGAACAGAAAGACAGTGAATGTTACACTTTGCACTGGGGTTTTCCAATTTTAAAAAAAGTATACTAACTGTTAAAAAAAGTATACTAACAAGAAACTGTTAATGCACGGAGTGCATCTGTTCTTCAGACTGCATTGGATTGTCCAGAAAGCAAGTCTTGGCTTGGAAGTATAGATTAGACCAGTGTTTCTCAAACTGGCTGGCTTGGGAATTCTAGGACTTAATGTCCATGCATCTTACAGGTGACAAGTTTGAGAAACACTGTTTTAGACAACTGCATGAAGCACATTGCTATCACTAACCATTGTATCACTTCCACTAAGCTTTTTTAAATATCTGTTGCTGGATAAATGCTGGAAGTAAAAAAGGGGGGGGAAATGTTGTTTGTGGGCTTCCTATGACACCTACTTGATTATGTTGACATACTTTTCAGCTGATTCAAAAGATCTTTAGATCTTTTAGAGGCTGCTTGATACTTGAATGAGATGAAATCCCCCAATCCAACTTTTTGCAATTCTAATTGGAATATATCACTTTTCTGGTGGCATTGTAAGGATCAATGGGAAATGCCATTTTAAGGCAGAGAATAGTCATTCACAAATAGTAATATATCACTGCCTTCTGTTTGATAGAATAGATTATGTTCCCAGTGGAGAATATGCATGTCAAGTGCCAGGGAAATCAGAAGATCAGGCAGTTCAAATGGGTATCAAGATTTATTGCAAGCATAATCTCTCTACCAGAATCTGAACTACTCACAGTCCAAGCAAATTGGCAGTAGATAAGAGTCCATGGAATTCAAGGTGGGCTGGATTAGATCTCTTGTGAGCATGAAAGAATTTGTGACTAATGAATGCTTGACGCCTCCCTCAGGCTCAACCTGCAGCCTGCAGCCATCTCCTACTATGCGGTTTATTCAAGCTCTCATTATCTAACAGTATGTTGACATACTTAGGTAAAGGGAACTCAAATGCAGAATTACCAGCATGCCAGAATTAAGGGTTTGGAATAGATGTTTGCTGTTAAAATGAGTAAGAAAGACAGGAGTTCTAATAATTTATTCTATGCAGAATAATTGTAAAGTGCCAAAGCAAGGAACTCAATTATCAGCTGGTATGTGTGCCCTAATTGATGGTAAGTCTCCAAGCTTATTTCTTGGCCAAAGGAAGTAAAAATTGATGGTTTCTTCTGAGCTCTAGATTTATAACCATATAAATATGCCCATATTTAGAGTATTCTGATGTCTAACTAGATCTAACATTCAAATCAAATGTGTTTTTCACTGGAATCTGAAAAATGAAAAACAGGAGGCCTTGGCTGTCTGGAAGAACTTTATAACTCTGGATATGTTCTAATGATGGTTTTACACAGTTCCAAATGACAACTGGCCAAAGTGAGATCTATGATTTCTGCATTGGGGACAATGACAGAAGACTCATTAAGAGCTGAATTCCTGGGAATATACTGTTATAAGAAGAAGAGGTGGGGAGCTGTTTTATTTCCCCATCCTTTTATTATTGAAATAATGGCAGTGGAAAAGAGTAATTTTCTCTGTCTCCAGGTATGTAGACTACAGGTCCCATAATTCCACAGTCAAACCTGATCATTTATAAGAATTCTGGAAGCTGAAGTTGCATTTCTGCAGGTTATTTACATTAGAGAAAACTGACAAAGAATGACAGAATGTCAGCTAAAAAAACCGAAATCCTTAAAAGAATCACAATTTGAGATAAAAGTTTGAAATGTCTTATTGATCTTCACTTTCACCCACTTCAGAACTTTGAGAACACAATGTGACAAATGGTGGTCTCCTTTGAGCTTCCAAAAAGACCCTGCAGGGTTGCAGCAACAACATCAAAGATGCCACTCTACCTAACAAAAATAAGATAATTTAGTAATGTTCCATAATGTTCTCAATACATTTTTATTTGTTAAAATATATTACATATTAAACAAATTAACAAATTATCATTTTATACATACACAGGAAGGGAGGGAGGGAGGGAGGAAGGAAGGGAGAAGTGAAGGAAGCCAGGTAGGCATTACTAATGAGATGAAGCTGCTTAATTATCAAGTCACTACATCTTATATATTAAAAATTCCAAATTACGTAGAGAACAGGGAAAGCTTGAAACTACAACAACATGTCTGCAGTTTTGTGTCAGGTGTGTTTCATAGTGACTGTAGGCCACAATAGTAACTACAGTGAGAGAAAAGAAGCACATTCCAAGTATCCTTCCACCAAATTACCTTTTCCCTTCCTCTGGAACAGTCAAAATCCCAGAACTGCATAAAATTAAAAATGAAATAGATTCCTGCTTTGCCAAAGAGAATGAGAAAACAAGGCCAACTTCTAATGCTACGTCAAGCCAATATTCCTCTTACAAGACCTCCTAAGGCAGCTGAATCTCAAGGGCTTAAAGCAGGATGAAACAAAAGTTGCCTCCAATGGAGAAATCCAACACCCCCAAGCTCATCAAAGCTTTATTATTACAAGAAGATCCTCATTTTCTCAATTCAGGTTACACCACAACAGAGTCAGAAATAAATTGGTTTCAGCTGGTGAACTGAGCAACCTACTAGGGGATCACAGAAGTTTAGAACTTCTTCCTGAATTGGCACAAAGTCACTTTTTGTCTATGCCCTGTTTTAAAACCAAAAAAAAAAAAAAGAATAGAAAGACACTATTACAAATCCTCTACTTTATTTAAGTGAATGTACACACTACTCTGTCACATTCAATGAAGTTTTTGGGATAGAGTGTGATGTACATAGTTCTGCACATTCCCAACTGTGCAGAAAGTTGCTTGCAATTATCCTTGGTGACAAAATGATGAATGGATAGAGCACTAAATCTGGAAGAAACTATTAAATGAGAGATCTATTGTATTCCTTTGGTTTGTTGTTTTTAATGTACCAGGGGGGAAAAAAACATTAAACAGGACTGATGTCTAAGTATGGTTCAAGCTATGATCTGGCTTTATAGAAATACATCTGTGCTTTGGACTTCAGTTTACTTCAAAGTGGAATCCCTTTGTATTATGAGATATGTTAGAAGAACAGCCTAGATTTACGTGGTTGGGTGTCAGATTATAGTGAGAATGTCATTGTGCTTACTTTGGGTTTTAGAAACAGTTTATATCTAAAAACGGTTCCTTAAAGTACTGATGTCTGTTGACACCTTTTGGCTGCTTGCTAATCAATCTGCATGTTACCAACTGCTTAGAGAAAAAGGATTATGGAGAAACATTTTGGTAGTTAGATTATGGTCCAAATGCTATGGTAGCCCAAATAAACCTGCACTGTTGCAAGTAGCTGCCAAAGAGCGGCTGTGAAGGGACAGCAGACAAAGAACTAACACTAAGCAGAGAAAATATTGCTTGAACATGTAGTACTATCTGTATGTTCCTGTTCTCTTGTTCTAAAATTGTATAAACAAAGAAATACCTGAGCCAAATATCCACAACTCCTATAATTCTATAGTTTTTCCATGAAGGGGTTGACACTATAAAAATGTGCTCCTGGTTGTTTCTTTCTTTGGTCTTGAATGCATGATAGAAACTAATTGCCACATCACAGGAATAATCCCTATTATGACACTCCATTTCAGCAGCGTACAGTCTTGGCATCTGCATTATTAGAAAGGAGATTTCCTATTCAATGGTTATGATCCGCATGGTTGAAACGCTTCACTAAAATCAAGCTGAGCTCCCTGGAGGCTCCAGCTTGCTTCAGAGCAACCAGCCCACAGCTATTATGTATGGAGTATCATTTAGCCCCTGTTTGGTGTCATTGTTTCCACTCTATTTAACTTTGCTCTGTGACAAGCAGGACTAATGCAAGCACCCAACAATACTTTAACTACAACAAATTTCTTGACATCTGTAATGATCACAGCAAAGTGCCCTTCAAATGACTTAACATAAAAAAGGCGGTAGCACAGTAGGTCTCAAGAACTCTGTGAAACTAGAAGCTGTTTTGAGGGTAATTATACACATTATGTGCCATCCATTTTTCAAGCTGCTTATGTTTTGAATTATTTTTAGCAGAGTTTCTGGATGACAGACACATACAAACTGGGGAAATATTTTGAACTAAATTCACAGGGTGTTCTTACTAGAACCTATCATAAATAACTCCATTATTAAATACAATTTGAGTGAGTGGCTTTTTAATATTGATGTTGGAAGAAGAGAGATTGTAGTGCTTAGGGTGTGTAAAAACAATAATTTTGGCATCTTGTTGAACAGACAGTTTGCTTTAATAAACTAGTTAATGCCTATAGAACCATCTTTGATACTCTTTATTCATTATTCCTTTAAAAGAGAAGAGGGAAGGGGAAAGTAAGAGAGCAAAACTTAGGAATGCTTTATTAAAATCTAAATTTAGATGTTCAAGATCTTGTCGTATCAAGTACAATATTGTTTTGCTGTTCTTCTCATAATGTACCAAATAAAAATGACAAAGTATTTCATCCACTGGATATATTTAAGAGGCACCAGATTTCTTCAGACTAATCCTATGGTTTAAGCAAATAGTTAAACTCCAAATCATCAGAAGAATTTTATTTTAGGATTTGAATTGAATATTTCAGGATTTGAATTGAATATTCACAGTCTTAGCAGAGAGAAGGGGGAGGGGGAGGATGGGAGGGAGGGAGAGAGAGAGTGAAAGAGAGACAGAAATCATAGAGACAGAGACATGTACTATTTACAGATTGTCATGCATTCCAACCCACTGGTCATTAACATGGCCAATCAATAACTATTTATGAAAAGCAAGGGTTACATGTAAAGACACTTTCCAAATAAATGGAACATGAGTAGAAAATCTTCCAAAGAAAGCCAGAGAACCAAGTTGTCTCTGGAGCTGCTCATGGTTCATGGAAAGGAGGCTGATGTAGTAATAGCCTTCAGCATAGAAAAATGCTCTTCTCTTTCTATGCTGTAAATTCATGATCATTATTCTTTACTGACAAAAAACTGAGTTAGAACCCTTAGGGTTTCTGGATGCTGAATGCCAACCTTTGAGGACTCACCCTACAGCCCTGAGCTTGAGGAGGTGGACTTTTATGGAGGTTGTTATAAAAGCAGCCATCTGGGTGGAAGCTGTCTTAGTACTACAAAACTGCCACTACTGAAGTTATGGGATGGCTTTCCTCATGGCCAATATATTTTCTGGCATCTGATGACATAGAGAGATGCTTATTAAGTATGATCAGCACCAAAAAAAATGAACAAAAAACAGCTCTTTTTAAAGTCTGCTTCAATTCATGGGAGGCTACCCTATCCAACAATTGTTCTGCCTAATAAATAGATGCCAAGAGAAATTAAGCTTCTCCAAACATTTCTAGGAAGTATTTTCCATATAATGATTGCTTGTTTAGGTAGTTCAAAAGTCCAACATTGGACCTACAAATACTATAAGAACTTTTAAAAGTTTATTATGTGTCTTCAAGGCATTCCAAAATCCTCTTTATATCTTGCATGCCACATTTACTGCTTTTAAATCACTGCATTGTTTACTCCTATTTTGCTCACTTCTGAAAGGTTGCCAGACTCAGAAATCAGCTCATTAGTATGCAGAAATAAACCACAGTGATTTTAGATGGCAATTATACTCTATTACCCTGCTAAACTCGAAGGTAAAGCCAATTAAATTAAAGGTGACTGTTAATTCCTCTTTATTGCTGTTATCTTATGCACATTTTGCATCATTGTAATTAATGGTAACAAACTTTCAGAAAGATGAAAGGGAGTTAACTGAAACACATTTGCAAAACTCAAGAAGTAATTCAGAGTTTGATATGCTAATTGTTTATGGCTGTTTGCAAACCTTAAAAACTATAATTAATTACATTTACATAAATTGAAACAGATAGAAGACTGCTTGTCCCCCAAGAAATGATTTTGACCCCCTTAAGGACAGACATCTCAAAGTATCTGGCCAAAACCTCTTTGTTATAGTGGCCTTCAAATTGCTTGTGACAGTTTAAGAGTTGGGTAAGGTCAGGGATTTAGGCTGCAGAGATGTCAAACTGGTGGTCTGCGGGCCGGATGCATCACTCATAGGTCACGTAGTCCACCCCAGCTCCGTGAAAGGAAAACATGTCGTGAAATGTTATATGACACTATGAGCTTGACAGCTGTAATCTAGGGGCTCAGGCAAGAGAATTGTTAGAAGCAAACTAAGAAATCAATGTCCCATTCATTTTCATATACATGTAAGATACTTGCTCACACAAATACATGTACACACTCACCCACCCATTCATACATATATTATCCATACATATTTAAAACACAAAGGTCTCTGGGTGTATTTATCACAGAGAGAGAAAGAGAGAGACAAAGGAGTTAAACAGAATAAGAAAACAGCTTCCAGGGAAAGATAATATCAATACTGTAAGTCCATGATGGCAAACCTATGGCACGGGTGCCACAGGTGGCACGTGGAGCCATATTGGTGGCCACGCGAGCTCAGCTCTGGCATGCATATATGCGCTGGCCAGTTGATTTTCAGACCTTCTGGGCCCACCAGAAGTCGGGAAACAGGTTTCCAGCCTCTGGAAGTCCTCTGAGGGGGTGGGGAAGGCCGTTTTTGCCCTCCCCAGGCTCCTAGAAAGACTCTGGAGCTTGGGCCCACCGTTCCATCACGTGCCAAAAGCAGAGGGAGCATAGGGGGGCACATAAAATTATGGATGTGAGCACACATGTGTGTGACACCCCTCCTGCATTCCCCCCGCTTTTGGCACACGATGGCAAAAAGGTTAGCCATCACTGCTATAGGTTTTGCACAATGCTTTATATGTCAGGGTTTGATAACCTAGTACTTCCAAATGTTATGACAGCTTTGACTACTCCATGCTAGATTGAATCTGTGGCATCCCAAAATTAATTTTATTATTATTAAGCTTCTATACAGCCCATCTCACCAATTATAACTATATCCAAGGAATACAAATATTGCTACAGATAATAATTCATTGAAACCTTGTCCTTATGGAATCATCCATGAAGAACGTCAAGATTTCACAAAAGAAAAGCCCAGGTGAAAGATTTAATTAATCAGTTCTCATGTCTCTTTTTGGCCAGAGACATCCTAGAAGTTCATACAAAGATGATGATCTTCTGTTACTCTTATTTCCTAGTAGTTAGTAGCCTATGCACATTGTCTTTAATTTAAGAGAGAGTTTACATTAATCTCATACATACATTATATAGTCCTATGCTCTATCAATTTGCTAAGTCCCTTTTACAAAAAAAAATGCAAAAGTAGAACATTATTTTTTTTAAAAAAAATTAAAAATAGTGAAATGGATAGCCTAGTTTCAAGTTCAGTGGCCACAGAATTTTAAATAACTTGGTGATCTGGAGTGGAAAACTAAATATCTTGATAGGCCAAATGGCTTGTCCCAAAAGTGCTTTTTTCAAAAGGCAACTGGGCTTCTTCAGCTTCTTAGCTGGAAAGTGAAATGTCTTCAAAGAAAAATAAGAAAGTCCAGTTGCTTCTTGAAAAAAGCACATTTGGGACAACCATGAGCTGGATGACTGAGAATCTGCATAGCAAGATGGCTTGGTTAGATGGTTAGAACAAGGAACAGAAGCACTCTGGTTTGACTATAACCCCATCCAATCATTAGTGTTTTTACTAAACAGATCTCATTGTTAGCAATAAAGCAAATGAGCAAAACTATATTTCTCCTGGGTTTAAAGGTCATTCACAAGGTAACACATTTCTCAGAATGTGCTGGAACTACAGATAATAAACTATTACACTGTTGGCATCTTGACCTGTCAGATGTTAATGCATCCTATAATATATGTTTGCTATGCTGATTATCATCTGAATCATCAATGAGTTTTAATCTATTCTTTGCTAGAGTTTGTCAGATAGTGGGGAAAAATTTGCTTTAAAAAAGACTCTGCATTTCATAGAAAACAAAACAAAGAACTATCGAAATGTTGAATTTTATATATTAAAATTTGAGAATACTGATGAATATATTATTTAGCAATGGATGAAAGCATCCAATAAATGATTCACCAATGTTACTCAGCAAGTATGCTTCATTAAGATGTCTCCCAGACAAAAACAGCACCAGGCTTAATTTAAAGAACAAGATGATGGAGTGGTCTCATTTTGGACCAAATGTTGCCATTATTATTCTGCTGTAGCCATAAGCTATTAGTGATAAGCATTTTGTCTTTTAAGCAATTGTTAGAGTCGACCATTTCTGTGAGTTTGCTGCGTGTGCACACTATAAACTAATCTCACCCCAGCTGAAAGGCAATGGATAGTTTGTCATTCATTGTGGTGAGCAAACACGCCAGCATTTATTAAAGGGAAGACATTAGTTGTAGACAGCTGCCGAGCATTAGTAATCTCCTGAAGATTCTTGTTAGAAAGTTCAGAGCCATATTTAGATTTTTGACTGTTTATTAATTAAATTTTTATGCTGCCCATTTCACTGAGACAGTAACTCTGGACAACTTACAATACAATATAAAAGTTTTTTAAAAGCTTATACAAGACAATTAATATTAGGAGAATTAAACAGAAAAGCTAAAAACCAAGACAATAGGCTTTTCTAGAATGCCAGGAATGTGGGGGCAGATCTCACCTCCAATGGGACAATGTTCCAGAGGATGGGAGCAGCAGCAGCAAAAACAGCTCTTCTCCTGGACTCCATCAGCCAGAATTGTTTGGCAGACAGGATCTACCCCAAAAATTATGAGTGAGGGGCTAGTCCCACTGGGGTGAGATGGCTCAGCTTGGGTTTCCCTCTGATCAGTGGCAATTTAACACATTGACCTGTTTTAGAAACTGGAATTAATTTAACAAAATTTAAATTCAGCACTTTGTATGCAACAAATAAACTACATACGGTTGACATGTGAAGGATCCATTCACAAATGCCAAGCTTGTACTGGTACAGCCATATAAAAAAGAATGACCTCCCTATTTGATCCGGGAGGGGGACGGGGGGATAGCTATGTGTCTTATGAATGTGTATATCTCAGCCTGGAATGCTTCAAATATATTGGCCAGAAAATTGGTCTAATATAACTGGAAAGCTTCATAATTGCAGAAGTCTAAATTAAGCTGTTGCAGAAACATGCTAAAGGAAAAATGAATTGTAGAACATGATTAGATAATGGCTAATTTAACAGTTATCTTTTAGCTAGCCAACTTGATGGCTATTTCTTATTCTACCTAAGCAGACTGAAGCAATCCTGCAAAGTATTCAGAGGTACCAAATGCATGAATAAGCTAGATGGAACAATGAAGCTATTCTCCTCAGCCTTAATTTCTTTATAAAATAGTAATTCATCAGCCAAAGTATAACTAGATTAAATCTAGAGGCAGACACTTTTGCATGCATAAGATTTCTTCCTTTACAGCAAACTTGATTGGCCAAGCAAACCATTCTGTCCAAGGCTGTAAGACATTAGATGTCTTCCAGCTTTGTTGACTTTAGCTTTCACAATCCCAAGACAATATAGCCAATCATCTTAAAGATTGTACAATCATGACAGCTGAAATCCCAATTTCTGGGGAGGGCATCAGCCTGAGGAAGTCTTCTGCAAACTGAAGGGAGAAAAACAGACTATGGTTTTGTTTAGGTGATGTTATTCTGCAAATTGCAGTTCCACATTGTCTGCTAATCAGCCATCTGGGTACTGTGTGAAACATTTATAAAAACTGATCTTGATTTTCATTTCATTTCTCCCTCCTTTACAACTATTCATTACTTAACTACATTGGTGGGCTGACGCTTATCTGCCAAATATCAGAATCTCTAGAGCAGCATCTGGTGGCTCCTGGAAGAACCATTTCAAGCTCATTTTCAATCATAATTCATAACAGGTTCAGGATTCTGGCCATATGGGATTTATTCCAAGAGGTCTTTGTGACAGTAATAACAGCAGCTACTTTGATGGAGATACTGTCAATTTTCTGGCTTGCCAATATAAGCTTGGAAAGGCATAATTCTGGTACCTGACTGTCTGGCTTCCAAAATGGCTGGACGTACCCATCAGTGAGTGAATTTATATTCTGACAATATTCTTTAGATGGACTGATTTCTCTATACCAATTCAACCCTCAATAAAGAAATTATCCAGGAAGAATATGTTCTATTATTTTTCAGTCTGAAACTTACTAAACAAGTGCAATCCAATCAGGGATAAATAAATAAGAACAAATTGTGGTATTTTAAAATAGTGAATCAAACTCTAAAACGTGAAGTGTATGCCAGACAAAAAACTTCATCTAGTTTCTCATTTTTCCCCATATTCTGAATCAGATCTATCTTTCCTTTAGCATGATTTTTGTCTGCTTTTACATAGTATTTATCCATTCCATCATGTGCCATAGGCAACACCTACACTAGGGATCTCATTTTCTATTTCTAGGCCAAAAGATTAATTAGAGACCTCACCATCCATAGCCTCCCCTTTTATGTAGATATGAGAATAGGCCAGGTGTTTTCATAAAACTTCCAATTCACGGTTTACATGGAGTTTAATTTCCTGATCTGATAACTATTATTTCATGTTTAATTCTTAGTAAAAACTTCACTAACTTAGTTCAAATGCACAAATTCCTACTCCTCACAAATATTTCACAACTGATGCTCAGTATGTTTGCACCGAGCAGTGTTTGCCAATCCCAGCATTTTAAGCTTAATGGACTTCAACTCCAAGAATCCTCCAGCCAAACAGGCAGAAGACTGACAGAACACTGCATAAGCACCAGCTAGCAGTCAGAAGACATGATGTTCACAAAATTTGGATAGACTTAACCATAGTTTCAATTGGAAAATTGACCATCCTTACCAAGCCAAGTCCAAAAATGCTAGGGAATTTCTAGAACCCTGGCACTCTGAAAAACTAGCCATCCATAGACACATGCACATAAACATAATATCCACATGCTATGCAAATAAGACAATCAACAAGACAGAACAAGACCTCCCCACCAGCAATTAACACTCAGATGAGCATAAATTAACTCTAAGATTAACATCAGACCAACATTCAAGTAAACAATACCCCAATCGAGGAACTGTCAAACAACCCAACAGTAAACAACCCAACCAAAGAACCTCTATGACCTCCCCCACCAACACTGATAGGGCAAGCCACTAGACTATAAAGTGAGAGTAAACTGCACTCCTTACTTGCACTAATGATGTTATCTAGCTTGGGTAATGAAATGTCTACAAGAAAACAACCAAGCTCATAGAACACCAAGGACTAGTTTATTCTGGTTAACAACTATCTTCCTCTTGTAGCACTAAATTGCCTTAGTCTTGTAAACATAAAACAAATGTTCACCAATAAAAGCATTGAATGCAACAGGGAATAGAAATGAAATTGTCAGGCAGAAGGAATAAGAATGTTTTGTGAGCATAGCAAAGTAGTTTCATTAATGTTGTTCTCTTTACAAGAATTTTGCCCAAGCTAATGGCATTCTCTTGGGAACAGGCAGATAAAGGTTTGAAGAGTCTGGCATCTGTCACTTTCTCCCATGGAATGACTTTAAACTAGTCATCCTCCTTACCCCCTCTCCCGCCACTCTAACCAGAGATTTCACCACAAACACATTTCTTTGTCTATCTGCAAAGAGGAGAAAAAGGAGGATGGGGGTGTTTGTTAGGAATGGGTTTTGTGAACCTGAGAGGCAGCATAAGGCATCAGTTCCTGCCACCCTGAAAGAATAACACATGAGTATTTATTGGCTATCAACTCTGTCTACTTCAGTATTGGCCAAAAAGAACAACCACTGATTGGCTGATAGTCCTCTACATATTCTAAATCCACAAATTATAAATATAATCATGTTGATCTCTGCATAGTTCTGCAAATATCAAAACAGCCTGGATTAGGTACATACCAAACTGAGAAGAATGGGATATGGAAAGTTTTCACCTCAAAATGTATTGAAGAAACTCATGTAGGGGAAAGAAAATAAAGTCTTGCATTTTATCTCTTGAAACAATGGCCTCTGATTTTTTCATTTGAAAAACATACAGAAAAGCATATATTTTACAAAATGAAACATAAAACAAACTATTATGGTATGGAGTGCTTTCATTAGAATTCCAGATGCCCTACTTTGTTCCATTCATCTCTGTTTTTTCAGTGGACATTTTCCCTGTTCAAACAATCAGTTAAACTATTGCTTAAACCGTTAGTCAATTTTCCAGGCCCACTAAAGATACTCAAGCTTGATTGATTGATTGATTGATTGGGTCTTTGTTCCAAGTCTATGTCTACTGTATGTTTCCTATACAGATGTCATCAGGCAGTTTTATTTAGATCATCTTTGCAACCATCTTAAAGATCTTCTCCTGTTAAAATGTTCATTCCTACATTTACTATGCCAAATTTTGTTCTTAATGTTTTCATCTGACAAAAGAAATATATATACAGCAGATAAATTATATGAGCTGCATAATTCTGCTGCTTGTGTTGAAACTGATCTGTGTTGACAAATCACCTGATTTCTGAAATACTTCCAAAGAGAATATCAGGGTTCCAAGTAATACATCCATAGGAAACAAAATTCTGAAGCAGGTAGATTCCTCAAAGAATAGTCCCATAGATGCAACATGATTAAATTAAATCATTTAAAAAAAGAAATAGGAGTACTTGAAATAGCCTGTTTTTATGAAATATAGCATGTTTTCCTTCTAAATCCTATATGTCTGTATTTCAGAATAAAATATATACAACTTCATAATTTACATTAAAGTAACTGAAGGTCTCTGAATTCAAACCTTATCTTACCTATTTAAGCTTAGTCTGATTGAAAACCACATGATTGATATTACCTTTGCAGATATTAATAAATTTGCAGCAATAATAAATTATTGACATATTCAACTGTGTTTATTGCAAACAGGTAAGGAGAGATGTGTGGTTGGGATTTTGCATGTGCCCAAATTATGTGTTGCCTAATCTTTGCAGTATTAGCATTAGTGATTTTGCTATTGGATTGTATATTTGTTTGTTATAATAAAAGATACAATGGAAGCAAATATATCTTCTTTAAAAATTAATGTTGCTCCCATGAACCAAGAATGCTATCTTTAAAAAAAACATTAATATTGGAAACAGAGAGAAGCAGACACATCTAGCAATGCTATTGATTTCTAGTGATGTTCCAGATGGGAATCTTAAACACAGACAGTTTGAAAGATCAATGTGAAGCTCTGAAACTTAAAGTACATCAATAAAATTGAAGGCTGGAGTGTAGAAAGACTTAGAATTCCTCTGGGCCTGGAGATAAGGTTTTGGATTAAACTAGACTTGTATTTGGTGTGATCTTAATAGAAATTACTGGGCTGTGCAGATGAGTCCACAGACAGAGTTCTGAAAAGAAATTCTCCTTCCTTCTTAGTCTTTATTTTAATGACAGAAAGTTACTTTTGCTAGTTTCATGTAACATAATAATTAACACTTTTTTTTTTTTTGACAAACTATCTGGCTAACTTTTACATCCATTGTCATGAAAATTTTCAAAATCACGACATGTTAAATGGCATGCATGCACGTGTGTGCATGCCATTTAACAACTTTGTCACTGGGTTTGTCCTCATGGAAAGCTTTGTACTTTGAACTAACATTTGTGAATTGAAAAATGGGAACACACGGGACTCTCCAGGCAAGTACATTCACAGATCAGAGTCATTGCTGGAGCCCATCAAAGATCATTCATTGCATAGAAATAGATTTATGTGCTTGTGTGCCCTGGCATGATCATTATGGTGACAGATTTGTCCCCAACTTGCTTATAAAATCTAGTGTATTTTAATAATAAGGTGTTTAATTAAGACTGGAAATGCCATGTTCAGATTGATCCTTCCACACTTGAAGATCACTGGTTGAGTTTGTGCCAGTTACTTTCTCTTAATTCAATCAGCCCATAAGATTGTGGTGGGTAAAGTAGATGAAGGAATAGAGGATATACAGTACAGCCTGATCTTCTAGAGGAAATGTGGCATATAAATCAATGATTAAATAAAATGTTCAACCGATAGAAATTGAGACCAAATCAAGTAAATAAACCAGAATTGCCATTGTCCATGCCAAAATTTTGCTAAAAGTTAGGTATAATAATCAGGTGTGAAATCTACTTACCTTCCCAACCGGTTCAGAAGTGCATGCACCACGCGGACCCTCTGCACATACGCAAACCCTTCTGCGCATGCACAGAGGGTAAAAAACAGGTTACTTCCTGGTTAAAACCAGGAACTAATGACGACTGGGTGGGTGAGTGGAGCCTTGCGCCATCCATACTGGTTCCCGAACCTCGGGCCGCCATCGCTACCAGTTCAGCCAAACCGGTCCGAACCGGGAGGATTTCACCTCTGATAATAATAATAGTAACAGAGTTGGAAGGGACCTTGGAGATTGTCTAGTCCAACCCCCTGCTCATGCATACTAGGGATTCGAACCGCCAAGCTGCTGATCTTTCTGATTGACAAGCTCAGCATTTTAGCCACTGAGCCACCTAGACACATATTGAGCCACCTAGACAGTTAATGAGCATACACTTTTTGTAATACCACCATTTCCCAAAATGTTACTTTGAGGCACAGTAAATAACAGAGACAAGTTTAAATTTTGTAGCTAATGGATGTGTGAATCCAGAATGAACCATCTTAGCCATCTGCCTCTTTCTATTTTCCACTATTATTATTCTTGCTCCTTAGCAATAGAACTGTATGATAGTGTTGTAAGATGCAAAGAGATGAAAGTAACATTAATCAGCATGAGAAGATATGATATCTTTTAAAATAATAGATAGCAAGGGTGAACAATGTGAAGCATCCATTTTTGCTGGGTTTATAAACAAGTAAACTTGTTGAATTTAGCATAGCTTAATGTTGCCAATTCTCCAAAAGTACTGTTATTACTGGAAACTACTTAAATAGTTTTAAAATAAAAGAAAAACCACTTGTATACATTTTTCTGCTTTTTCACAAATTCAGCTCCAGATTGTACTATTTTGACAAACATCTTAAGGTTTTGTAGGAACTTAGCATCCACCCCTTTCCTAGAAGAATGAAATATTTTAGGAAATATTAAAAAGGCAGAATATTATGTTTCCCTGTATGAGTAATGGAGAAGCATGTTTTTAAAGAAAAAGCAGTTCCCGCCTTCCTGCCCCCATCCTTTGGGCCAGAGGCAGAAACTCAATCTTTGTCAATGGACCTTCATCTACAACACAATGGGCCTTCATCTACAACACAATCTAGACAGAAACTCACCAGATGGCACCTGGGAAGATTACATCAGCCAGCAGGGCTACCCCCACCCCCTGGAAGTCTGACAACCAATCAGGATACTCTTTCTGGGCCCCAGGAAGTTCAAAGCCAGAGAGAGCATAAAACCCGGAGACTCGCTCATAGTAAGACTTACCTAGTGGCGATAAAAGCGGAAAAATGTAACTATTTTTCCACTCTTATCGCATCAGCAGATAACCGCCTGGCCTCCCTGTTTGGGGTAATTCATTTCCTCCTCCATCTGAGAGCGCAGGAGGATCCCTTGCAGGGTTGCGCTGAGGATTTGTCCAGTATCTGCATGATAAAATCACTCAGATTGGGAAGGCTTGGTTTCTGACTGGGTAGGTACAGACAGGATGATGGAGGCCTTGAAAACGTCATTTGGGATGAGTTTGACCCTGTTGCTCCTGAGGAAGTGGACAGGATACAGGGGTGGCTGAAGCCAACCACATGTTTATTGGACCCGTGTCCCTCCTGGTTGTTGCTGGCCTCCCAGGCGATTATTAACGCTTCTTTGAGCGAGGGTGTCTTGCCACCCATCCCTAAAGAGGCGATGGTAGGCCCCTCCTCAAGAAGCCCTCTCTGGATCCGGCTACTTTGGCTAATTACCATCCAGTCTCCAAGCTTCCCTTCTTGGCGAAGGTTGTTGAGAGTGTGGTGGCGTGACAGATTCCTGGGTACCTGAATGAAGCTGTCTATCTGGATCCGCTCCAGTCCAGCTTCAGGCCTGGGCACAACACGGAAACGGGATTGGTCGTGTTGGTGAATGATCTCTGGAGGGCTCGGGATAGGGGTTGTTCCTTTATCCTGGTCTGTTAGATCTATTAGCAGCTTTTGATACCATCGACCATGGTATCATGCTGTGCCAGTTTGAGGGGTTGGGAGTGGGGGGCACTGTTTTAGGGTGGTTCTCCTATCTTTCTGACCGGTCACAGTCGGTGTTGGCAGGGGGACAGAGGTAGACCCCGAGGCATCTTGTTTGTGGGGTGCCGCAAGGGTCGGTCCTCTCGCCCCTTCTGTTCAACATTTATGTGAAACTGCTGGGCAAGATCATCCGTGGCTTTGGGGTGGAGTTCCATTAGTACGCTGATGATACTCAGCTGTACATCTTCACCCCAGGCCATCCCAACGATGCCTTTGAAGTGATGTCCCTGTGCCTGGAGGCCATGCGGACCTGGATGGGGAGTAATAGGCTTTGACTCAACCCTTCCAAGACCGAGTGGCTGTGGCTTCCAGCGTCCCAATATAGCCAGCTGACACCATCGCTGGCTATTGGGGGTGAGTCATTGGCCCCCACAGAGAGGGCTTGCAACTTGGGTCTCCTCCTGGATGCATGGCTGTCTTTAGAAGAGCATATGATGGCCATGGCCAGGGGGGCTTTTCATCAGGTCCTCCTGATTCACCAGTTGTGTCCCTTTCTGGATCAAGACTCCTTACACACAGTCACTCAGGCACTTGTCACTTCCTGCCTGGACTACTGCAATGCTCTCTACATGGGGCTCCCCTTGAGGAGCACCCAGAGACTCCAACTGGTGCAGAATGCGGCCACACGGGGGATTATGGGAGCAAGGGGGCACTCTCATGTGACGCCTCTCCTGCGTAAGCTGCATTGGCTTCCGGTGGTCTTCCAGGTGCGCTTCAAGGTGTTGGTCACCACCTTTAAAGCGATCCATGGCATAGAGCCTGGGTACTTGCAGTACCACCTCCACCGATAGCCTCCCACTGGCCAGTATGGTCCCACAGAGAGGGACTCCTCAGGGTGCCATCAGCCAGGCAATTTTGGCTGGTGACCCCCCCAGGGGGAGAGTCTTCTCTGTGGCAGCACCTGCCCTCTGGAACAATTTGCCCCCAGAGATACGCAGGATATCAGATCTCTAGGCTTTTCGCCGTGCCCTAAAAACTCTTTTATTTCATCAAGCTGGGCTGGCGTAACCCCCCCCCCCTTGGGGTTTGGATTTTAATTGTTTAATGGGTTTTAGGATGTTTTAAATTTTAGGGCCAATTGTTTAATTCTTTTTAAAAGATTTAAATTTTGTACTGAATGTTTTTTATTCTTGGCTGTGCACCACCCTGAGTCCACCAGGAGAAGGGTGGTATATAAATTTAATAAAATAAATAAATAAATAAATATTTACCCTTTTCTATTCAGGAACTCAAGCCATGTGATCCTGTCCACCATTAAACCATCTTTCCAAGCAGTCTCCATGTTTCCAGTGTCTTTTTCCCCACTTGGAGCAGAACCTAGAAGGATATTTCTTCCTAAAGTTTATTTATGCATAGTATACTTTATTACTGGTGCCAAATATATGATAAATTTATCCATGGCATCTGGCAAAATATGTAACTAGAAATATATGATCCATTTCTCAGAAATAATAATGGTGGGTTGTTGTTGTTCATTTCTAAAAAGGATAAATATGAATGTACTATTTTTATTAATATATTCATAACCCATGTTTTTCAACTAAATCCTATATGGCAAACTCATCTACTAATAATGGCTTTTATATCTTATGTTTATAAGAACAGTTCTATCTCTGCAAAAGAGGAAGGTATCAGCAGATTGGGATCAAGCCAATGTTTTTCAGAAATACAAAGAATATCTTTAAAAAGAATGAAAGTAGAAGAGTCTCTGAACAATCCCGGTAACGAGTGAGTTTGTTCAACAGACACAAATTGTTGTATTAGAAAGGACAAAGGTGAATGCTATTTAGTCTCCTGCAAGACAGAAAGACTGGCTGGTTGAACAGGAGAATTTCACATTGAAGAATTCCATTCAAACAGTGGATTTTATGCTACAGTGACCTTTTGCAAATACATTATTATTTTTTATTTTATTTATTTCATCAAGCATGTATTTTATGACAGATACAAGTGTAAATATAATTATAAATACTTGAAAAGGATATGAATAAAAGAAAACATTAGGATAGATAGGTATGCTGGTGCGCTTATGCACGCCCCTTACAGACCTCTTAGGAATCGGGTCAGGTCTACAGTAGGCAGTCTAAGGTTAAAGTTTTGGAGATTTGGGGAAGAAACCAGAGTCAGGCAGTGCATTCCAGGCATTGACCACTCTATTGCTGAAGTCGTATTTTCTGCAGTCTAGTTTAGATCAATTTACTATAAGTTTGTATCTATTGTGTGCTCTTGTATTGTTTTGGTTGAAGCTGAAGTATTCATTGGCTGGTAGGACATTGTAGCAGATGATTTTATGTACTATGCTTAGGTCAGACCAAAGTTCTAAATTGTCTAAGCCCAAAATTTCGAGTCGGGTGGCATAAGATATTTTGTTGCGAGCTATCTTTAGAACAGTTTTTTTGGATAAGTATCCTTGGGTTTTATTACTTGCCTACCATCTGTCAAGAGATTAGATGTCAACTAATGTCAACTAATGACATGTAATCTTTGCTCTAATAAGGTTTTTTTAAGGACACCCCAAAGTCTTTAAAAAATGCAACCTCCCTTATAATTAAAAAAAATATTCCTTATAATCTTGCTTTAGCAAGCTTATTTCAATATCCACAAAGGAAGATTTGCTAGAGCACAAACATCTATATGTTTGTTTGACTTACATCTCACTTTTGCTTTGAGACTTCAGGAAGATGTAAGTTGCACTTTTCCTTCCCGTTTTGCTGCGTAACAACAATCTCGAGGGGTAAGTGAGACTGAGAAAAGGCGACTAACCCAAATCCTCCCATTGAGCTTCTGTAGTTAAGAGAAAACTAGAACCAGAGCTTGACCCAACATCTAAATTAATTCTTTCATTACATTATATATTTCATTTGCTTATTTTAAATTCTGCTTCATTGCACTTAACTAAAATGTATCCGTGGATATTTCCTTGTTTGTAGTTGCTTTCTGACCTTTTCTCTTAAACTTTCTTTTTTTAAAATAAGAGGGAATGAGGGAAAAGTTTTTACTCATTGTTCACATGGCAGGAAGATTAGTGATAATTCTTGCTTCTGTGATTATATGTCAAGAAATCTCAATTATTCTGCTAAGAGGCCGCTGTCTATTATTGCCTTGGGATTCACCCTTGAGACTGACAGCTTCATAATTCCTGTGGAATATAGTTGTCAAGGATGGCTGCAGACAAAAAAAGGGAGAGGGACTCTGATGTTATTTGCACCAATGCCATGAAGGCCTTTGAAGATTAACATGACACCTTGGAGTTAACCTGATAATCACTATGGAGACTGTGTAAAGAATCCAAGTGACTGAACAATACATTTTCATACAGCCAGAAATGTTAATGTAATGGCATTGTCTGCAATCCTATACATATTTACCTGGGAAAAAGTAATTCAGTGCAGTTTATTTAGACATTGCATTGTTGGACATTTTCCCTTACTGGATGGTATACATCTTGGTTCTATTATAAGAGTAAATATATCTAAGATCTCTATACCAGTCTAGTGTGGTCATATCATTGACAAAGCCTTATTGATGGGACAGTCAGAACAATGGACTTTGCTCTAGTCCAAGAAGGACTATTTATAGATTTCTCACTTCCCACTTATAGAAGGTTTCCTGTCACATCTGATGGTTCCATAGCCTTCTACAGATTTTTTTTCCCTTTAACATTGCATTTTCTTGCAATAATTAAGCTAATTACCTACAATCTTCCTAGTCAAATTCAATACAATTACAACATTTGTTGCAATGCACACTGGATGACTTTAAACTGTCTTGGATTATTTTTGGATTTTTTGTAGTCAACTGTTTATTAATAAAAGTATTTTAGAAATGCCTTTGGTAAAGAGCACTTAGCAATGCAAGATTCTAGATATTGCCACTAGATTTGGACATATCCACAATTCCCTGTACATTAATCCTATCTACATTAGTATGAAAAATCTTGAAGAGTAGGAGTCCAATGAAAAACAATTTCCCTGTTCTCTTGAAGAACCTGCTCAATGCTTTAGTGCCAATTAATGCCTTGAAGAATTATAATCTGGAGAAGTTCCAGACTGACTACCAGATACTGTACTTAAAGTGCTATTTGTTTGTCATTTTGCTTTGTTTGTCATTACTCCAATCATCATGGTTGAGAAGAAGGAAGATGGTGGCAGCAAATTCTAGCCGAAGGCAATTACTGTTTCATCACTTCAGAGTGTCTTGGTTGGATGCTTCAGACCAAGATGTAGGAAGTAAGTTATGCATCATTATTGTAACTTAATGTAAAGAGCTTTATCCTAAAATGCCAAATCTCATGTTCTCAACACTCAATTCCCAAAAGAGGGCACACCTCTTGGTTTTATGTGTAACTCATAGTGAAATGAGATTCCCATTTCAGAAGTTTCTAATAAAAAGGATCTTATGGTAAATTGCACCATCATCATTCTAATATTCTAGTAATTGGCCTTCAAAATTGTGAGGTAGTTTCAACAAATATGCTAAATACCATCCCTGCTTATCACAATAAGTTAGCCATTTCTGTTTGTTTATTATTTCTTGTCTATAAAATGTTTCTGGTGCTGAGACCCATAATGGTATTTTGGGATACAACCTGGGTTTCTAGCTATTGTAACAATGATTTTTAAAATCTCCATCGACCTTAACTTTTCCCTACTACAAATATCCATGACACTGAAAACTCAAGTCATGTTCTTCTAACTTCAAAAGCCTTCTATTTCTCATCAGCACCCACTCTTTCATCGAAACCAAACAGCATAATGAAAAATATTATTTCAATTCAGGTAAGCCTATCCTTCCCTGTCTGTCTTGTGCCTGATTACCCAACTGCAGGGTTTCCTGCTTTGCAGCAGGGAGGGATCACTTGAACAAGCTATCTCTTCCTAAACTGCTTTCCTTTGCAGCAGCTTTCCTGATTAGTTAATTACTACCCTTGGCTTTTGCTGCTATTTGAAATTGGCATGATCCTAATCAGTTTCGCTTCCTTTTGTTCCTAAGTAGCCAGCAGCATGCTAAGCAGGTAGTTCACGTCAAGTTATTCCTTTCAATTCTTCACTTTGTGCTTGCTTACGTTCTTGCAATCTCTTCCTCTTCAATGCCTGTCTCCTTGCTAGTTGTGAAAGAATCAAGGTGAAAATCCCTATGGGCAGAGAAATAAGGAAAAAGGGCTAAACCCTTTTTTAAAATGCCTTTTCCAGGTTTCTTTGTGATTAAGTTCTGGAACATAAACCTTCCGTGCTGGGCTCACCTGACTGATTAAAGTCATATCCTCCTCACCTTGTAAGTATTTAGAAGCAATTATTAATAAATCTTTTTATTACAATGCAATGAAATACTTTAACACTGGATCAGTGGTGGGTTGCTCCCGGTTCGGTCCTGTTCTATAGAACCGGTAGTAAAACCGTCAGGAGGCTCCACCCACCCGCCACGACATCATCATGGGTGATCTGTGCATGCGCAGAAGCTTCTGTACATCTGCAGAAGCTCATACTCCTGCTGTGAACTGGTAGTTCAGTGACCTTTTGCAAATACATTATTATTTTTTATTTATTTATTTTGTCAAATGTGTATTAGATAACAGATATAAGTAGAAACATGATTATGAATACAGGAAATGGATATGAATAAATGGAGACCATAAGACAGGCACAGTAGGCACATTGGTGCGCCTATGCACACCCCTTACAGACCTCTTGGGAATGGGGTAAGGTCAACAGTAGATAGTCTAAGGTTAAAGTTATGGGAGTTTGGGGATGTAACCACAGAATCAGGTCAATGCCTACATTCCAGGCATTGACCACTCTGTTGCTGAAGTCATATTTTCTGCAATCGCGTTTGGAGCAGTTTACCTTGAGTTTATATCTATTGTGTGCTCGTGTATTATTGCAGTTGAAGCTGAAGTAGTCATTGAAAGGTAGTACATCGGAGCAGATAATTTTGTGTACTACACTTAAGTCAGACCAAAGGCAGCATAGTTCTTAAGTCATCTAAATCCAAAATTTCAAGTCTGGTGACAAAAGGTATTCTGTTGTGAGCAGAGGAATGGAGGACTCTTCTCATGAAATACCTCTGGACTTGCTCAATTGTATTAATGTCCAATATACAGTGCGGATACCAGGCAAATGAGCTATATTCGAGAATTGGTCTAGCAAAGGTTTTGTATGCCCTAGTTTGCAGTACAATATTACTGGACAAGAAACTTCACAAGATTAAGTTAACAATTCTTAATGCCTTTCTGGCAATGCTGTTACAGTGGGCTCTGGTGTTTAGATATTTGAGATGAACACTCCAAGGTCCTTGACAGAGTGAGAGTTGTCTATGAGGTCATATCTGCCAGAAATATGTTAAAATAAATAATACACCAGAAATATGTTAACACTGGATGTGTCAGGCTGAAGCCCAGAAATGAAACAATACAATGCAATCGAGTCCTGTCCTTTATTTAGTCACAGCTAACAGACATCATCTTGCCAAACCAAAGCTATACATTTTTAAGTTACAACTACTTATGGCCTGAGAGATTCTAGAATATGTTTCCTGAACCACTTTTTTGCTGAACCTTACACCTCAAATCTATCCAGTCTCTTGATCTGGGAAAGGTCTGAATTGGCAAAATCCTCTCATCCTGTTGCTGCTGCTACAGATATATATCCTGTCACAGTTGGTGAACAATGTTAATTTTAACAAAAAGTTAATTTTAAAAATAGTTATTATTATAGATGATGTATAAATGATATTATAGAGGAGGAACAAGCTCTATTGAACAAGACTGAAATACATTTTAATGGATTTTAAAGTTAGAATCTATAAGAACAATATGGAAAAAGGTTATATACCTATTAAATTTCTAAAGAATTTCCAAAGGAACAATGAAGAAATGGAGGGGGGTGTCAGAATCAAGGGACATTGTTAAAAACAAAGACTGTTAAAAGTACAGAGAAGGAATTTAAAGTTGAATTCTTTGATCAAGGTTAAAATATTTCTGATAGCCCTTAGTAGTTGCTGATCAGGAATGAATGAATGAAAATGAATGGTTTTCAGATTTAAGAAGAGAGCATTTGTTGTCACTAAGAGAAATAAGTTACTAAAATTGTTTATATTTGTGATGAAAAAGAAAGTTACTTCATTATACATTTATTTTTCTTTATTTTTTCTCTTTTTCTTTTTCTATTTTCTCTTGATATTTTTTATTCAGTTTCTAATTTTTCTTTTTACTCTTATAGCTTTTATTTATATTTGTTATTTTATCTTTTCAATTGTAATCTTTAATAAAATCATTATAAAAGAAATTTTGAACTGCTGTGATATATTTATAAGAAGGTGGGAAAGTACTGGTAGAAAAGTGCCTTATTTGTAGTAAAATGAAAAGATCAATAAATTCCCACCCTGCTCATTTTCATTTTCTCTGTGTTTCTTTGTGAACTACTCTTCCTAATTATTGGTTGTTGCCACAGAACAATAAAAAGGTGGTTCTTTTTTGCCTGATAAATAGCACAATGAGGTGATAAACTCTATTTATCCTGAACCAGCCTCGTCCACCCATCTATTTTACTCAGAACATTGTTTAGTATTCTGTGGGGGGCTTCAGACAGATGCCATTGAAAAGGAAGAGGACATACTTAAAAGCTAATTACCTTTCTCCTTTCAAAGAAAAAGAAGAAAGTAGGAGAATTTGTCCAAAAATTGCACTGTTTTCCCAACCCTACAATAGTACAAGGCTGAAAGCTGTGATGGAGTTGTGAAATGGTAACTCTTGCAACAAATCAGAAAACTATATTTTGCACACTGTTTTCCCAGGAGTTTTTTTTTTCAAAGTTTGTCAAGAAACAGCTTAAAGAAAACTCATTTTGGGCATGGTTCTTGGGCCACAACCCAACAGAAAAGTTGGAAGAAAATTCAGATGGTTCCAATTAAAGGAAGCTTAAGACCTGATATTTCCTTAGATATATGAGCAACCTCATGAAATATTTCTTTTTCATTGTTTTGTAGGCTGCCATCCTGTGAGATCCTCATAGTAGTATGCTTTAAGACTAAAGAAGTTATAAACAAGTCTTCTTTGTTTACTTCTTCTAACAGCGAGATGGAAAAGCAATTGCATGCGAAACCTGCACTTCTCATTTCAACTATAATAACACATAGTTATCAGGTACTTGTAAGACTGCCATGAGTGAGGATACAATTTGGTGCAAGAAAGCTAAGCCACAGACCTGGAAAATAGCAAAATAAGTCATTGTTCCAACACAAGCACAGAATCCCATAGCAGAAAGGTGTTTAAAAATCCATTTTCTTTCATGTTATTTATTTGGCACCCTAAAGCTTTCTAGATTCTGTGGAAAGCTTCAAAATGAGGTTCCATTCACAGCATGGAGCAATGCAGCTAGACAATTATTCTTTGGATATTAAAATCCAGAGTGCTTTAGACAATAATGCATTTTTATCCTTTCTTTCAAAATACAATACGCATATTGTCTACGCATATTGTGAGAATAGTAAAGTGTGTATAGTCAAGGCTATGGTTTTCCCAGTTGCAATGTATGGCTGTGAAAGTTAGACCATAAGAAAGGCTGAGCATCAAAGAATTGAGGCCTTTGAATTATGGTGCTGGAGAAGACTCCTACGAGTCCCTTGGACTGCAAGGCAATCAAACCAGTCAGTCCTAGAGGAGATCAACCCTGGCTGCTCTTTAGAAGGCCAGTTCCTGAAGATGAAACTCAAATACTTTGGCCACCTAATGAGAAGGAAGGACTCAATGGAGAAGAGCCCAATGCTGGGAAAGATTGAGGGCAAAAGAAGAACGGGATGACAGAAAACAAGATGGCTGGATGGAGTCACTGAAGCAGTAGGTATGAGTTTAAATGGACTCCAGAGGATGGTAGAGGACAGGAAGGTCTGGAGAAACATTGTCCATGGGGTCACGATGGGTTGGACATGACTTCACAACTAACAACAAGAAATGCATATTGTGTTCTATGTATATTTCTGTTCATTGTCTTTGGTGGGTTGCTAGACTTCCAGTCCAAGTCCTAAACTTCCCCAAATCCATGCTACAAAAATAAAACAGAGAAATGTACAGATGGGGGTGTTACTTCTTCAGAAATGGCATAACACATTTGCTCTTTTCAAACTTCAGGATGAAACTTTTATTTATTTATTTGGTTTACATTCAGTGTTTCCTTCTGAAGCTTCAAACAGCTAACATAGTCTCCCACCTCCTATTTTTCCTACAACAGTAAGAAACTTTAAGGTAGTATGGACTGATCAAAGACACCTAGTGAGCTTTAGTGAGGGAGACTAACACCTGTTTTTTGTCCACTCTTAATTTAAAACACCACTGCATTGTCCTGCCTGTTAGTGTTAAGGAAATCTCATTAGACATTTAAGATGCTAAAACTCATGCCTTTTTTCTTGGATGTTGCACAGTTGATATTAGTCTGAAGTCTCTACCCCTACTCACATAATGTATATGAACCTACATAATGTGATCAGAGTTCCTCTATAGGGGCAGGGATTATGGTGATTAGATTTCTTATTTCCATGGAGGAAAACTGGATGCCAATTTCAACATTTTCTTTCCAGTGACAGTGAAGCACATGGTATGCTATTTTATTTTCCTCATTGGCAAAGTTATATTTTTTTCATTAAATATAATTTATGGAAACTGTTAGGAAGTGCATGTGGAGCTAGCTATCCACTCAAGAAAACAACCAGGGTGGTTGCTTATGAGTCGATTAAATATCTAAAGCACTTTCACTTATATTTTTCTATCAATAATAAAATAATTTTATAACAGCAGGGAACTGTATTATAGTTTATTGAAGCCCTAAAGAGCATGGCAATTCCCTCATAACTATTCAGACAGACAAATGCTAAAAAATGTTGGGCATTCATGTAAACCCTGAAATACTCAAGCTTCTTTGAGTTATCCATCTGTCATTAACTTTTTTTTAAGCTCTTTTGATTTTAATTTCTCATAAAACATCAACACAAAATGAGAAGCTCACTCGGGCCATGCATAAATATTTCTTTTTATATTTAGTAGAAAGGAAGTTGTCTTGTTAATCCCAATGGATTAGCATAATAGTCTTTCATTTTATTTTCCAAAATCTATATAGATTTAAAGCTGAGGTTTCAGTTTAATTGAAGTAACCTTTGGTATAATCTAGTTTTAATGAAGTGCAATGGAGTTAAACTCCAAGGGGGCTATTAATCAAAAATATTCCATTAAAACAGCTAAAGTACAAGGGGAGGTTTTAATAAACAGTGTGAACAGTGCGAATGCCCTGTGGAAAGGTAAGGGAAAATGAGTGTCTGGATTTGGTGGTTAGGTAAACTCCAATGCCCAAATGGCATGCTGCCATCTGATTTATGATACCTTTCTCTTGCCAGCCTTCACCAAAAAAAAAAAAAAAAAAAAGCTAATTTTAAGAATGATCATTAAAAAAAAAAACATTATTCTACTAAGCTGTGAAATAGCCTGGCAATTACTTAAAATAATTTATACACTGTAATGCATTGACCTTGCTCTGAGGAGAAAATCTACAAAATAACTTCTGCCATAAAACCTGACCACTAAAAGGACTAACGGTTTTATCAAGTTTTATTGCACAGAGCCCAGTGAGACTATAAATACACATTAATAGAAAGGGTTAGGGGGAAATCATACTTTTTTAAATCCCCCCCCCTCCAAAAACCCTTTTGGAGAAATCCAATTGGGCTGGCAAAGTCACAAAGTTTTGATTATGCACTGTCATATCTGAAAAAAATATACCTTGAAGGAAGTGCTTTGATGCTTAATAGTTGAGTAGAATCAAATGTCATTGTGTTAATCTATCATGACATAAAGTAAAGAGCACGATCACAGCACTGCCACTGAAGTTGCTTTGGGTATTAGTGTCCTACATTTTATTTGGACTGCTGAAACATTTGAGAATTTTAATTCCCTGCTGGAAAAATATTGGGGTTTTAGTTTATTGCATATTGTAATAGCAAAGTCTCCTTCGAGTCAAGCTTAACTATTGTTGACTTTATAGAAAGAGTCATATCATTTGTTGTTACGGACAATCAGAAGAGGCTGGCCCTTCCAGGAACTCAACATAAATTAGCTTAATTTCTTAAAGGAAAGATTAGAAACCTGCCTACAAAAATCAGATCTTTATTCATTCATTCAATCAATCCTGTAGCTGCCCATCTCAAGCAAATGATGCAGATGTGTGCCATGGTCACTTTATTGTATCAGTGTCTGTGCACTGCAATCTTTGCTTTTCTAAAAAGAGAAAGGTAAATTAGTCATGTCCCCAGCCACCAAAAGATTGCCCACCCTACGTTCAATAAAACAAATGTTAAGAAATTCTATTCCGTGTTACAATTGCTGGATTTCAACTTCCTTTTTCCCCCCCTAGCCAGCTAGATTGGATATGTTGGGAATTGGAATCTAAATTATTTACATGACAACAAGTTATGGAAAAATCACCTTAGGCTATCTATGGAGATAGCAAAGAAACAAAAAGCCAAGATTACAAACTAGTCAATGTAATATGAGGACAGGAAGACATACCTGTAGTTGCAATTCCTAGAAAATCAAACTCCTCTTTTTGTACCTATTGGGCAGTATTCACTCTAAAGTGTGCCTTTATCTAAAATATTTCTACTATTTATCCTGACATTTAACTGCTGAACATAAATTTAATCACATTCCATTAATGCCCATTTTTAATATGCCATGCAGAGATACATTATAAAAACTAATAAGCATTGTACACAAATCAAACTTCGCAATAGCATTGCATTTTCCTAATAGTGCATTGATTTGTTAAAGGCTCTGTATCGAATATATATTACCATTCCATGGTGCACTTAAGGGAGGAAAGAGACCACCTAGGCTATGAGAAGCAAACCAGATACTTCTGGCTTTTTTTTAACAGTCAGCGATATTCAAGAATGATGACAGTGAATAGCTATGTGCATCTCAATGTGTTAAATTTACCATAATATAAGCAACTGTACCTGTTTGTAACATGCAGATTGGAAGTAGGAATTTGATGCAAGGATATGCAAGACTGAAATCACCAACCTTTGCAGATGGAGCTGAGTTCCATGAGTACAGCTTTCTTGCATGCCTTATAAGGGCAAAAGTAACACATTAGCAGAGGACTTCTAATCTTAAAGAATTACAGGAGTGAACTGAAATACTGTATCAGACTCAGATGCCATACTAAACCCATAATTAGAAAATCTCTCTCTCTCTCTCTCTCTCTCTCTGTCCCCTCACTCCCTCCCTCACTCCCTCTCCCTCACCTTTGCATCCTATATTTCCACCTAGCTGTTATCCATTAATAGAGAGTTCCATTAGAGTCTGTAAGAATTTCCATTGCAATATGAATAGATTTAAAGCCATAGCAGAAGAAAACCAATTTATAGAATTCTTGCTGTGTCTCATGATTTCAAACCTAATAGAATGAGATCCCTGCAAACCAATTTGAAAAGAGGTGCAGTTTTCATTAATACATTTAGAATTGCATCTAATTTGACTTAACAATGAATGAAATTAAATCTGAATTGGATGCAAAAAAATCCAGAATTCAGACCTTGTTTATAAATGTTCTAAGTAGCTTGAAATAAGCAACTTGTTCTTTGCTTCAGACCATCATTGAACTGCGTTATCTGAAGCTCTCTCTCATAGTTTACATTGCAAAAGGGTCTCTGGGGGGGAAAGTATACCAGCTTTGGGCCATGTATGTCATAGGGCAGGAAGATATGAACTGAAATTATAAGAACAACAGGGCAAAAAAATTAAGTTTCGCAGTCTCTTCACCTTAGACAGACCCCAGTTTGAAAAATATAGTAGCAATTTCAGTACATAAGAAAGTTCCAACTTGAGAAGAACCCAGTTCTATATTAGCATCCAACATTTAGTGGGCCTGATATCAGGTAATTATGATTAAGTTTATATAATGGACACCTCTAGTCTGAGAATTATTGGATCTTTCTTTGTCAGCCTCATTTTTTACAATAGCGACAGGTACTCATGGTTAATATCTAATGTAGACCTGATATGTCAGACCACCTCATTGTATGAGTAAATGAAGCTCCAGTACTATACACAGTTATTGAAGAATCTCTTGTTGACTTTAGTGGAATTATTAATAGTTAAAGGCAAGGCATAAATTGTATATGAAGAATGTCCTAGATTTAATTCTCAGAATTTCTTCCATTAGGAAGAAAAAGATGGGGAAAATCCTGCTTGAAAATTCAATGATCTGCAGCCAATAAATAATATGGTATTTTACTAGATAGGCTACTCAAAAGATATTACCATATTTCTGTATCTGTACTGTCGTACATCATGCTGTACAGATAAAAACCACTGAATAATTATAAGAATGATGGTGATTAATATTTTTCATTAGGCAACCTTTGTTTATCTACCAGGTGCCCTTCTTTTCTTATGTTATTTTTTCCAACCTGGCATTCATAAGTATTTCCTGTCCATTACAATTCAGCAAAAGCTCCTGATCAATATCTAATTCATGCTGTTTCAAAAACTTTATAATATCCTGTTTATGCAAAGAGTACATATTCAACGATAAATTTAACTTTCATAAAAATATTTATGAAGACACACCCATGTTTTGTGTTCTGAAAAGCCCATTTCAAAAGATCAGCCTACCAGTATGTTATCTCATTCACCTCTGTAAAGGAAAGATTAGACAGTGAATTATAAACTCTGGAAAATCGTGGAGATCACAGTTTTGAAAACATATCAGTGATTGTGCTCATGAATTATCCAGCATGATAATGTAATCAGATTTTTAAAAAATTAATCTGATGAACTTCGTTATTTTTATCTTTCAGGGAAAAAATGTTTTTTCATTATTTCAAGTGCACTTCTATATAAATGCATATAATAAGTATCATCTTAATCATAGATTTCGTAATATCCTCTTTCCAATATCACAAGTAGCGGCAACATTTTGGAAGATGATGTAGGGGCTACACAAAGCTACCTGAGTTACAATACTATTCTGGGGCATCAGGCTAACTGTAAATAAATATTACAATATTTGTAATTTTTCAGCAGCATACATATGGAGTTATGAAACTATGGAAAATGTAGTACAGATTCTGTCCCAGCTCGAGAATCCGGAAGCAGTGTGGCGTTACTGGCTGGGAAAATGCCAGGCTCCAGCGAGCTTGGCAAAATCCAGCCAGATGAACCATCACCGGGGGGGGGAGGGGTCTTCAGACCAAAGCTGTCCTATAGGGACAGTGAAAAAAGAGAGGCAGCTCGGTATCTAAAGAGGGCAGGCAAGTCCCTCGGATAGTCTGAGAAACTCTCTCCGAGCCAGTGATGGGGACACCAATCGGAGTGAATCGCCATGAAGCTGGAGCCTCTGGAGCAAGCGATGTGCAGGAGGGAAGATTTGGACAGAGTGCTGGTGTTGGGTCAGTGATTGGCTAACCCACAGACAATGAAAAGAAAATTCTAAATATTTTTACTAAACTATTACCAAAATTAGCCGGCTAAATAGTGGTGGGGGGAGATAGCGGATGGAAAGAGAAAGTGAGAATGACAAGCGTGCCATAGAAGAAACCGAATAAAGAATTGAAGGTGATTGACAAATGGAGATGTAGATTTGGAGCTTAGATTCAGTTTGGATTGGATTGTAAACTGATTGGTAGTATATAAAGGTGAAAGAAGATGTGAAAATTGGCTTTTTTCTCTTTTATGACTCGATGGACATGGACATGGATTGCAAATAAAATGGCAATTTGTGAATTAGTTGAGTGGAACTGTGGATTATAGAGAGACATCTGAGGAGAAGGAAGAGCATGACATGGAATTGTTTACTTTGAGAAAACCTTTGAAGAAACCTTGAACTTTTAAAAAGATAACTGGAGAGAATTAAGGAGGATACATTTTGCCTACAAGAGGATAGACTTTGATAATTATAAAAGAGGGACCGTAATGCAACTTAAAACTGGAATAATTCAACCCGGAAAGAATAAAATGGAACAGGAATGTAATGAACTGATAAAGATGATGTGTTTGGAAATAAAAGAAATGATTATAAATTTGGATGGAAAATTGAAATCTGAGGAGGCAAAGACAGAGCTAGAATGCACTGAAGATGAAAAAGAAATGACTAATGAGAAACAAGAAAGAGAGATGGATAATGAAGAAGACAAAGACAAAGAGACTGACTATGGAAAATTAAACAATTGTAATATTAAGTATGGACAAAAAGAAAAGAAACAAAGAAGGAAAAGAGGGTGGAACAGAAGAATATAAAAAACCAAAGAGGTGACCGCGTGCAAAGCACGTGTACAAAGAGAACCGGTGCAAAGCATGTGTACAAAGAGAACTGGTAGTAAAGCCGGTTAGAACCCACCACTGATACTACTACCAGGTAACATCATCAGTATAAGTAAAGAAATTAAAGTAGCTCCTTTGTAATATATTTCTATGGGATTAAGAGTGTATTTATTTATTTATTTATTTATTTATTTAATTTATATACCGCCCTTCTCCAACAGGACTCAGGGCGATGAACAGCCATGGTAAAACACAACATATACAATTTAAAAACAGTTTAAAAGACATTAAATAATTTTGGCCATCAATTTAAAACAACCCAGTTAAAACCAATTTCAAATTAAAACTGCAAAATGGGATCAAGCCAGCCCGGCTAGATGAAATAGATGTGTTTTCAGGGCCTGACGAAAAGTCTGGAGGTCTGGAATTGTGCTTATCTCTGGGGGTAGGTCGTTCCTGAGGGCAGGTGCCGCCACAGAGAAGGCTCTCCCCCTGGGGGTCACCAGCTGACATTGTCTGGCCGACGGCACCCTGAGGATGCCCTCTCTGTGCGAGCGAACTGGCCGGTGGGAGGCTATTGGTGGCAGAAGGTGGTCTTGTAAATACCCCTGCCCTAAGCCATGGAGCGCTTTAAATGTGGTCACCAACACCTTGAAGCACACCCGGAAGACCACAGGAATCCAGTGCAGCTCACGCAGGAGAGGTGTCACATGGGAGCTCCCCATCGCTCCCATAATCCCCACGCGGCCGCATTCTGGACCAACTGGAGCCTCCGGGTGCACCCCAAGTGAGTATGTTAAAATATATTGTTTAAAATAAATCACATTTCATAGTCAGTATTTTTTATTTTGTGAGAGATGCTAATCCCTATTAATTTTCAAAGGAAAATATAACTATTTCTTTTCTAAGGCAAAATTAGAACCATGCAACAAATTCAGTGCATAAGACTGGAATATTTATACTTTATTCTGTTAACACATTTATCTCTCCTTTCATATAAGTTTCATATATGATTACCTTTGTTTTCCATTTAAAATGAGCTGCCAAGCTGTCCCCTGAAAAGATAAATGGAAAAAATTAAACCTCCATCCACCTCATGAAATCCCTTTGGGTTTTTTCAGAGAGAATTGGCCTCTGCAATTGTTAAAGCAAATGATGAAAATAACATTTTTTTTAATTATTTTTTTTTATTGAAAAAGTTTTACAATACAATTTTATCATTCCCCCCCCCCATTTTCCCCCCTCCCACCCACACCCCCTTCCCTTCCCTTCCCTCCCCTCCCTTCCCTCCCTTGGCTTCCTTCACAAAAAAAAATATTGTTCTTATATGTCTATCAATATTAAACAAAAATATAGGTGAAATCCAAATAACATCTTAAATTTTAACATTAAACGCTAACAATTCTTTATATAGAGTAAAATTATTCTATCAAATATATGCTAACTGTAAAACATGTATATAAACTTATCAAATATTTTTAACATTAAAATTTTTCTAGATAACAATAGTATATATATGTAAAATAAGATCATTCTATCAATTATATGCTATACTAATGATTTAAACATATCAAATATTTTTAACATTAAAACTTTTAAAATTATTCTATCAAATATATGCTGACAGTAAAACATGTATATAAACTTATTTTTAGCATTAAAATTTTTTCTAGATAACAATATAGTAAATATATATAAAGTAAAATCCTTCTATCAAATATATGCTATACTAATAATTTCAAATATTTTTAACATTAAAACTTTTCTACATATCGATATAGTAAATATAGTAAAACTAATTATCAGTCAAATACTAATTGATACTTCTTAGTTTGATATTTGTTCTGCACATAATCCACCCATTTCTTCCACTCCCTAACAAAAGCTTCTTGGGTCCTTCTTTTAAATATGCAGAAATCTTTGCCATTTCTGCAAAGTTAGCCATCTTCAATGTCCATTCTTCTATAGTAGGTACACTATCTTTTTTCCAATATTGTCCAATCAGTAATCTGGCTGCAGTAATCATGTATAAAATCAATCTCGTTTCACGCGGTGAGCAATCCTTAACTATACCCAACAAAAACAATTGCAGGGAAAATTGAAGCTTCTTTTTAGAACATTCTGCATAACCCACCAGAGTTTAATCCAAAAAGCTTTGAAAATAACATTTTATTCATGCCAACCTTTTAAATCTCACTTTTAGCCATTGTCCCAACTAAATTAGGGTCTTATCTCAGTCACAATCCCTGAACTTTGGTTGGTTTATGAGATTCATTATCCATCAGTTACTTGCAGAATATGAGTGATGAACAAGATTTCCAATTCTGCATTATCACGTGAAGGAAAGAAACATGGGTAGATAAATTTTGACAAAACATTTCATTGAGCCAACAATATATTTTCAACAGTAGAGCTCCAGAAATGTTTCAGACCTCTGAATGCAAGGTAATACAACACCTTCTACACCACACACAACACAAAATTCAAGACAGTAAAAATACATTTATGATATAGATATATTCCTTTACTGCCCTCTTCAGGCTCTATATTTAATTTCCACAGAATGCAATAGCAATATTACTTGGGGGTGGGGGGGAATTGGCAGACTAGATTAAATATTCGTCATAATCAGATGAATAGAGGTTTCCAGTGTATCCATATGTCCCCCTCACACCCACCCACATGTTAAGGAGTTAGGAGTCTTTATTGATTATTCCAAGTCTGAACTAATATTCCCCTGAAGTTTCCTTCACCAACAAATAGAACACCCTCAAAAAATTCAAGGCAAATCCACTGTGTCAAAGCAAGTCCACAAAAGACAAGTCTACAAATCCAAGGCAAGTCCACAGGACAAAGGTTAAGTACAAGAAGCAGAACCAAGTGCACAAAGTCAAAGTAAATCCATGGGGCAGAGAGAAGTCCAGAGTTTACAAAACTCGATCTGGAGTCCAAGACAAGAGTCATGAACACAGGACCACTCATAGCCAGGAAATAGATACACTGTCCCCAGCATTATTCCCCTCCTTTCTTTGTGCTAAATAGCCAGCTCCCAGTGCAGCCCATTAAGGAGGGTGAGGCTGCCGCCTGCAAGTAGTCAGGCTGACCTCCATTACTCTGCCCTATATCCTCTTCCTCATTGCTGACTGGCTGGAGCTGCATGCTTTTCCCCACCCAAAGCCTCAGGGCTGTCCTTTAAATGTGTATATCAGAGGAAAGGAAATAGTGATTTATCTGTGGGGTTGTTGGTGCTCTCTGAGTTAGTCATTATCAAATGAGGTAACAACATCAGTGCTGATAGGGAATGGGATTTGCTCTCATTTTATGTACTAATGATTTGTCTTGTCTTGTTGGTAAGAGTAGCTATGGTGCTTCCTTGATTGATCTGTTGCTTGCTTGTTTGGCAGTTTCTTGATTGGGATATGGTTTGCTTCTTGATTGTTGGTCTAATGATATTCTTGATATTAATTAAATGGTATATCTTATTAGATATACAAGTGATTATATATATACATACACACACACATTCATTTTATATTCATATAAAGTAAACAAGATAAAGATGGTTGGTAGGTAGGTAGGTAGGTAGGTAGGTAGGTAGGCAGGCAGGCGGGCGGATGGGTGGATGGATGGGTGGGTGGATGGATGGATGTACTCTGTGTATGTGTGTGTTTATGTTTTTTGTGTCTTCAGGTTAGGATTGACTCTTGGCAACCACCTGGATTAGTCCCTGCAGTTTTCTTGGCAAGGTTTTTCTGAAATAATTTGCTAAGACTGAGACAGAATGCTTGGCCCAAGGTTACCAAGATGGTTTTGTGCCTAAGATGGAACTAGAACTCATGGTCTCCTGATTTCTAGCCTGATGCCTCACTTTATATATAATGTACTGGTGCTTTAAAACAAGTTTAGGCATGCAAAATGGAGCTGGGACAAATCCTTAAGAAGCCACTTCAACTTTTAAAAATGACTCTACAGTTCATATTTTCAGGCAATCTTTAACGACTGAGATTATTTTGGCTCCAAATACTATCCTTTTCCACCATTGGTCTTGGAACTTGTCAAATGTTCGTCTTTTATTTAGAAACAGAACTGATGTCTATGAAAATTGAATCTCATTTCTATGCCAGGATAGCAAATATCAACTCACAAATCTCTGCATTTTCTGCAGCTGATAAAGGAACAAAAAGCTAAATAAGAATGAGGATTGCAGCCATACTGTAGATATCAACCTGTAGCAGGAATGACTTAAGGAAAGTCTTGGGGTAAGTCAAGTAAGTTAAAAGAGCATCACAAGCCAGGATAGAGAGGAGAGTGAAGCTATCCCAACACAGCAAGAAAATCAAACAAGAGTGGGTCAAATAGGAGAAAGAATGATAAAGTGGAAAAATATATAAATACATTTTGCTGTTTGTAATAAATGCTGCTGTGCCCCCAGTCATTCTTTAACTAGGATTGCAATGAAATGTGATTAGTTTATTCTAACACTGGACATAATCAACAGACTAGAATGCTAGAATGTTAGAAAAAGATATATATTATCTTGGCAACAGCAACTATAGTATTTGCCTGAAACCAATTCACTTTTCTTCCTCCCACCAGGCAGAATTAACAAGATACATCTTCATTCCTTTGCTGAAAGACCATTTACTGCTTTATGCCTTGTTCCTGGTACTCCTAGAGATGTCCATCATTTTTCAATTGTCAGCAACAAATTGAGACAACAAGAGTCTTGAAAAAAGAGAAGCATTATTATTTTCCAATTAAATAGAGGAAGCAGAAAAAGTGTAATTTAAAATCCCCCCCCCCGTGCAATTGTGCAGATATCCACAGTCAGAATTTTCTTCCTCAAATATACAATTGATCCATGCTAAATTAGTGATCATTTCTTAATTCCTATTTATATATTTTTTTAAATCAAAGATAAAGCTGGGTTACAAATAGCAGAGGAATATGGGGAAAATATCAACAAACTTATAGATTCAGTGAAAAGAAAACATAAAAGAGGCTCAGAATATATACAAACTCTCATTTTTTTAAAAAAAAATATATCATTGAACAGGCTTACTTCAAACAAATCCACTGGGCAATTCATTTAATTTTATTGCAAAATTCTCTTTTACTAGTTGTATATTTTAAACATTTCCCACTTTTATGTCTTCATGGCAGTTTCTACTGGGTATAATAAATGAATATTTTTGATGAGTATCTGTCAGTTCACATGCAAAAAATCTAGTAACCTGTTGTGTTTATTTCCAATAACATTCTATTTCTCTTTAACAACTGAGTGTCTTTTCAAAGATTTATACTTTTATATGAAAGTTATAACTCCTGCCTCTTAGAATTAAACTATGTTCCTTAACATCCAACTGAAATGTTAATATATATGCCATGAGATTTTAATGTCTTAGGAGTTTATCCATCTTTATTATTTTTTATTGCTCCTGTCTTCAGTTTAGATTATAAAAATAGACATCAGAAAAATAATGACAATTAGGCTTGTTTTCAAATCATATCATTAATGTTGCTTCAGAACGGAGGCTCACGGGAACTGAACAGGGGATGTGGAGCCCTTTCTTCATCACTGCTTTTCCCTTCACATCACTTTTGACCAGCAGCTACTTTTCAAATTTCCAAAGTACAGTAAATGAAAGACTTTGGATTTAAAAGACTAAAACTGATGAACATGGATATAACATGCTGGAATATTGATGGCGGTGGTGTTTGTTGAGAGAAGAAAGGGCAAAGAGCCAGATAGTAGAATATGTTACACTGGGGGGTCCTGAAGGCAGAGAGAGATCAATGCATGCTAGTTTTGATTTTACCACTCTAGGCTCAGCATATTCTTTTTATTATTAAGGTTCTTGTTGTTAGGGTTAGTAGAGTCACTATCATGGATGGATGCAAGGAAAAGGAACCTGTAACATGCCCACCCTATCAGTGGTGGAATTCAATATTTTTTTACTACCGGTTCTGTAGTGTTGCTTGGTGGGTGTGATGTTGCTTGGTGGGCATGGCAGGGAAAGGATCCTGCAAAATCTCCATTCCCACCCCACTCCAGGAGAAAGATACTGCAAAATCTCCATTCCCACCCCACTCTAGGACCAGCCAGAGGTGGTATTTGCCGGTTCTCCGAACTACTCAAAATTTCCACTACCGATTCTCCAGAACCTGTCAGAACCTGCTGAATAGCCTCTGCACCCTATTAACTCTGACTGGATAGGTAGACCCAGTCAAAGCAGGACTATTGTACAAGACGATGAATCAAAACCAAACAAGCAGAGCAACTTCACAAACTACAGTGCTTATGTGTGAGATTGGTCAAGAAATTTCCTTTACACAGTTGTAGCCTTGCAGCACAATATTGCATAGAGAACAATAGCCTTAAGAGATGGAGCCAAGATACAGATTTGATCTGAGGACAACATGCAGACACAGTTTGCAAAAGTTTAGCTCCTGGAAATCTTGTAAATGACAATCTGCTTTTTTGAATACCTAAAGGCCCAAAAATGTAACAAAATTAATTCTTTTATTTGTGAAATGTTGCTGCAGATAGAACACATCTTTTCTACTTTTGATTAACTTTATTTAAAAGGACAGCATCAAGCATAAGTAGATAAAAGCAGTGCTTTGTTTGTCTTAGACAAAAACAGGAGTGATTTCTTTCCAAATTTTCCCTAATGAATCATCAGAGACATAAAGACAGGTTCTTTTGTTCCTATTGTTGCCTAACCCTCCTGCTTTTCAGATTACAACAACTTCACTAATTACTATAGCTTTGAATCTATTATTTTACCTTCTTCTTTCTCAGCCCTTAATTTGAATGCTTAGTTTAACAGGTTCACAAACAAATGCCTGATTTTTTTGACCCAAGGAAGCATGTAGTATTTGGATTAATTTTATAGAGATTCCCTAGACGGAAATATGCAAAAATCATTTCCTAGGCAAAAGTGTATAAAACATTTTTTAAAATTCCTGACAAACAAGGCAATATTCAGCCATGGCTCAGGTAAAGTATCTGTGTAATTCACTGTAAAAAGGAAGAGGATATATTTAGAACATTCTATTATTATAGTCAGTTTCAATAAAAGTAAACTTCTTATGGAGTTGATTTTCTGTTCTGATCTATCTAGTGGGACCGACAGATTAAAATGCACATCATAGAGGAAGAAAAGAGATACTGAAAGTGATGAAGTTGGATAACAAAATGTGACTGTCAGATTATGCCTAATATCGAAGATGATGTCATCATATCATCATAATCAATATTTATTCATTGACCAGGTGTCATCCAAATGTGTTGGGACTCTGAATTATCCAACAATAAGTAGCCTTGATGCTACTTGTTAGGAAAGAATAATTATTTTCACATTTTTTCTAGTAAACTGAAAAAATAGTTTTTACATAGGCATTTATTCTCCTTTGAACCTTTTCAGAATTTTTCATTTTTTCAATCTGTACCAAAGAAAAACCTGACAAGGCCTTTCTGAATCAATCTGAAAGCCTCCCTTAATCCAGAATTTGTTTTCAACAGAGCTAGCCAGAGTCCTCAAGGAAATTTTATATATTGATCTGAAGATAGCAGCTGTTCTTTTGGGGAGAACTAATTAAACAGTAAATTGCTCATTTGTTTATGAAGTTAAATTTTATGTCTTGCTTCTTCTCCAAAAATTCAAAGTACTGTACACAATACTTTCTCATCCAATTTTTCACCAGCACCATAATTCTCTGGGTGTCGTTGGACTGATATGAAGTGACTGTCTCAAAGTCTGCAGTGAACATCTATAGCAAAGACAGATTCAACCTGGGCACAGTTTGAGTACAATATCTTTGTGTGTGTGTGTGTGTGTGTGTGTGTGTGTGTGTAATTTAGCATAACTACTATTCTATATTATATACTATAAATAATTATATATTATAATTATTTATAGTATCGAATTTGTGTTTGCTCACTCCTGGTAAGTCAGTTTGCAGTGATTTACAACACTGATTAAATTTGCAATCATCAATGCAAAATAAACAACAAATAGCAATAAAATACACAATGTTATTCAAAGCACCACCGTGCATAACTAATACAAAGGGACCATTAACAAGAGGAGATTTCTAGATACTACTTTCATGTTTCTTTTGAAATCAACCCAAAAGAGGGAAGATTGTAATTCAGAGAGATGGAAATTCCACATCATTGTACAAGAAAGCCAGCTATTGAAAAGCAGAGAGAAGAATCCCAAATGCCTGGAAAAGTTTTATTTGGTCCAACGTATTTTGGAAAATATGTTCCTTTTCAAATGTATTGTACAAACCAAAATAATACAAATACTCTGACAGAGTATATCCGTAACTTGTGGCTATTTTATTTTAGTCCATCACTATATTATTTTGAATATTCATAGAGATTTGTCCTTTTATATTAATATTGTTCTAATTTATGCATGTTGCAAATCATGAAAGTCAACTGGAGTGATCTTCATCCAGTCACTCTCTCTTCAGCCCAGCTCGCATCACAGAGTTGTTGTTGTGAAAATAGCAAGAGGGAAGTGCATTGGATATGTTCACTACCTTGAATTACACTGGTAGCTCAGTACATGTCGTTAATTGGTTCCAGAATGTACAAGTACTAAAAGGGATGGGTCTTATCATGTGGCCCTTTGTTTCGTCCAGGAATAACTTTTTGTCTATTCCTTTTCCTATGTCAGAAACCTTCCTAGCATGGCCAATTTCCTATCTACCCTGAGTGGCCATCCCTCTTCTTTTGCAGTGACCTTCCCAGCATGGCTGATCGCCTGTCCATTCTCTGCAGCTGTCCCCTTCTTCCTATTGCAGCACATTGAATACTAAACAAACACCAGGTACTAGGATAAACTTTTTGTACCAAAATGCATCAAGTATCAAATTCAACACATTTTGAAGCAGTCAAGTATTGAGTTACCACTGTATTTCTATAAGTAGTAAAGATGAGATTAAATACATACATACATACATACATACATACATACATACATACATACATACATACAAGTATTATTTTTTGTGTGTCTCTTCCAATTAGATAAAATTATTTCTAGCTAATAATCCCTCATCTGGTTACAGATTTGTTCCACCTCATCCTGACCAGACTTCTCTTGTCCAGACAGGAAGCTATGATAGACACTGACATACACAATGGTGATGGAAATAAGAAGTAATTGTGGAGTCGTTTCTGTCTGATAGTGTTTCAAGATGCTTCATAAAGTTATTTAAGAATAAATAATGGGTGAAGAATGGAAGTTTATGATTGAAGAGCTCCGTGGGATAGCAATGAGATTGACCTTCAACCATCTGAATCTGGTTATCAAGGTAAGAGTGAACCCACAACACAGCTGTGCCCTCAGTCCTTAGAGCAATCCTATAGGATACCATGAATGATGGCATCAAAAGCCACCAAGACATCCACAAGCAAGAACACTTTAAACCTACCAATTTATTTCTTCCTCCAATGTTTTTTCAAAAAGATATTTGACTTTTTCTCACCTGTGGAGGAACATCAATGACATAATACCTCTCAGCAAAATATTTATATACAGACTAGTAGAGCTATAGCTTTAATTCAAATGACATAAGTGCCATATTGTGAACCATACATGCTCACTGGAATTGGCATTCTCCAAGTAGATGTTATGTTACCACCTTCTTCTACTGCAAACATAGATTGCAACTGATTTTTGCAAATGTATTGAATTGCATTCAATTTAAATGCTAAATCCAAATTACACCAACTTTCTTTTCCTCAGCAACATCTTGCCTTGCTTTATACAAAGACTGGATGTAAAAGACTGGATATTATCACCTGAAGATATATTAGGAAAACAACTAAACCTACCAGATAGAGAATAGGTTTCATGCAAAAGATCACATATATAGTTTTCGTTTATTTATATTTCTGCAATATGGATTTTCTAAACTTTGCTGATACCTCCTTGTTGTTCTACACTGGTTGTGGTGGACGGAGGGAGACAAAAGTAAATGAATAAAATAAAAGCAATATATTAGTGGATGATGTGTAGAAGCTAAGGGTGGCTTGAATTTTGCAACATTTTGCTGCAAATTCCATACCTGTTTCCTTTTTCTTGAAACAGAGCTAATTAGACAAGCTAATGGCGGTTTTTTCTACTTTATCATTTCTGAATTAATGTTTTCATAGTAATTTTATTAAAACTATTAAAAATTACAATTACAAAGATAACCCCCAACCCATACTTTAAAAAGTAAATATATAAGAAGAAAAAACATAAAATGCAGAAAAGAAAAAACAGAAAGAAAAATAGGAAAGAAAGAAAATATATAATAAATAAAAAAAGAATTAGATAAAGAAATGACTGTTTTTTTCCTGGCTATAATTTTGTTAGCATAGTGTTGTATGCTATGCTATGTTTAGCAGCCAGTTGTAAATATAAACTGGTTACCAAATGCCTGAATTGTAATCACATGATCATGGATGTGGTGTGACACTCATATGTGCAAGTACAGATCTTAAATCACTTTTCCGAGGTTGTTGCAGCTTTGCCCTATTGTTAAACTAATGGTTATAATGGACATAATCTGTACATCAACTCTTTTAATGCATGGGAGAAATTCAGGTCCTTGAAGTCATGGTAGTCGTGGTGATTTGTTAAGTGCTGCAATGAAAATCCTACGCTAATTCAAGTTTCAACAATAGATGAAAATCCTGTTAGCCAAGCCAACATAATTTGACAGCATATGTATTGGAATACAGGGTTCTGCATTTTTGAATGGGCAGGCAGTTTCACATGTATCACAATTTTGTATCTTGACCATACTCCAATTGAACTTTACCGCTCTGCTTCACCTGATTACATTTTGTCTGCAGCACACTATTCAGTCTACCCATTTATGCAGGGCTCAAAGAATCATGCTTTGCAGCTATATGAAAATCTGAGAGAGAGATCTTCCCAAACTGTATTGGGAATTTGGGGAGGTCAGTGGAGTGTCATCAACGTTGCATTCATCCTTGGATGAAAAATGGGTGGTGACAATAGATTAAAAAATAATAATAATCAAATGTGATTATTCTGATTAGATGAGGACATTATCTGCCAGCTGCTCCCTTAAGTGTCCAGCTTCTTCTGCAGACAAACAATCCTTTCATAATGGGTTGTGCTTTCGGGGCTACTTTATCAAAGAAGATGACGTTGGAAACTAGTTATAGTCTCTGATGCAAGTAGCTAAGCCATTGCATGTGTTGGAAAAAATATCCATCTGGTTCAGTTCCAAGCTGGGAGAAAGATTTTTATTAAGTATAATGGTAAAGTTTCTAATTACTTGTAGACTTTTTATGGAAGGGTGAAAGAGAATGTACCAAATATTTCAGATATATTTTCAGCATTCAACCAGGATGGACAATTTATTTTTAATGTTCATGATATATTTATCATTTGTTTATTTGTATACTTTTTGATGTTTATCACTGTTTTTGTTTGTTTACTTTTTTCAAATTTTGTATTTTAACTTCAGAAATAAATAAATAAATAAAATATTATAATAATCCTAATTCTGAAAGTTGAGAAACCACCCTAAAACAGAACTATTTTGGTATAAGGTGTTAATCTAGAAGCCAGGTGACTGAGAGTTCTAATTCCATTTTAGGCATGAAAAACCAACTGGGTGACTTTGGGCCAGTCATTCTCTCTCAGCCCAGCTTGCAAGACTGGGTTGCTGTTGTGGGAAAATAAGAGGAGAAACAAATATTGGTAGGTTCATCACCTTGAGCTATATATGGGGGGGGGGGGGAAGGCAGGATAAAAAATTTAAATAAAATGAAACTGAAAGATTTACTCATTTTCCTTCATGAATGCATCCACTCAAGGGATAGCTGATCAGCTTCTAAGTGTCCAAACAGATCAGTGTGTATAATCCAACTGCTTTCTTCACTTATATGGTAAATGCATAAAATGAGCATATGTACTTTGCCATTATTTGATATCCCTTCAAAGAGGAAGATGTTATCAGACAATTGGAACTATTTTGCCTCTCTATTCATCATTATCACTGCCCCAATTGGAGAGGTTCTTAATGGGTAACCTTCTGCAGACATAAATGACAAAAATTTATTTCTTGACATTCAGCTGTTACAGAATTTCTCAGCAGCTCAACCTTCCTATGAATGAGAAAGGTTTTCCCATTGTATGTAACCTTGAATTATAGATTTATTCACATATATGATATACTCATGCTAATTAGTCAAAAGTAAAGGTTACCCAAAGCTAGAAGTTTATTACTCAAATATAACAGCTACTGCAAATATTCTTACTAATAGTTTATTAGCTAGCAGCAATAGGAGTTCTTGGCTCATGATCCTGAACCTCCAAGATAATATCTCTCAGTTTATCCAGATTAAACTTTGGGAGTACATAATACTATCCGTCTCTTTATAAGTGAATTAGCTCTATCCTCAAAACTTTACGGCTGCTAATAGTATCCCGTCTGTACCTTGTTCTGGGTAGGAAAGCTGATCTGATTCCAAAAGTAATTTCCAGGCAGCTTATCTTGATCTTAAATTGAAAAGATCTAGGAATCATAGGGCCAGAAAAGAACTGTTTGGCTTCAAGTTCATTTTCTGAAGATCCTATCACTGAGATTTGATAATAATGTCTGGCACAACTTTCTAAGGACTTACAGGAAGAACTGTTATGTTCCTTTGAGTCCTCAGCAATGCCTAGTGACTGCAGGAAACAAAACCCTCCTGTCTCTCATTTGACTCTGTTAGCATCCTGATGGTTTTTCCCAAGTGTATTCTGTGCATAGTTTGCAATTGTTTCTTTTCCCCAGTAGAATACTGATACAGTAGAATTGCTGCAATTTTGCTTGTGGCTGTTTGATCATAAGCCAACTGATATATTTCATCTTGGTCTTACACAATATGATGGTATGCGGGAATGACTTCTTTGGGAGATGGGGGAAGGAGATGCTGCCAAGGGAGCAATCAGATAAGGGCTAGGGGGAGCCCATAGCTATATAACAGGCAGAAAAGGCCTATTAGAAGGAAACGTCCCTAATTTATCAGGCAGTAAGAGAAATGGTGGGAGAATTGTAATTTTATCTGTTGATGTAGGTTTACAATAAAGTAAAATAGCTCATTTGATCATATGTCCTATCTGGACTATCTAGGAAAGCTGATTCACCAACTCTGCCTGCAGTCAGGAATATGGGATTAATTTTTGACATTTTGACATTGTCTATACTCATCATGCTGTTGCAACTTTTTGGATGGGTTTGTTTAACAACAGCAGTGCTTGGTTAATGACTATAGTATATGCTTAATGACTGCTGCAAAAAAGGTTATAAAAATGGGTCAGTCATGTGGTGAACCACTTTACAACCCTCATAACTGTAATTACCAGGCTCAGTTATGTTTGTTGGACTGCTATCTTATTATAGCTATCTCAATAAAGTATATTTCAGGGTCCTTCTGTGGAGTATATTTCCTGAGCTGGTCCTTTTCAAAGGCTGATATTTATGCTAATAGTATTCCTTCATTTTTTCTGACACCCTGCTACCAAATCTTGATCAAAATCTGTAAGGGTTTATCACATTGGAGGAAGTCAGATGACTGAGGAGAAAGGCAGTGAAGTCTGAATGCAAATTAGCAATGGCTAATAATGCCAGCAGCCAGCCTTATTTTATGCCTGCTCAAAGTTGAGTGGGGAAACATCCTTTAAGAAGCTTAAAAAGCTAAAGCCCCTGAAATATATCAGGATTGAAAAATCTTCTTTTTCAGATCAATTTACAAAATGCAAAGCACCCAAAACCAGCTTCAGCAATGCATTCACTGCACAGCTTATTACCCTACGTGTATTTCATTTTTATATTGCCATGAAATTCAGAAATAATCACAAAAAGAAAATGTGTTAATTGTGGAACACTGATGCTTACAGGTGGCTAAATTGAGCAACTATTACAAGATTTTGATTGCCTGTTAGCTGTTTCAAATGGCTGTAAATAGCAGCGAAGCAGTGACAGTCCAAGGCTATTGTTAGAGAAGTGGCAGGAATTGGGTCTCAGTTGGGAATGGTTATGAAATTGTTATGATTTTTTTTTCTCTTTTCTGTGAAACTATCCCTTTGGGAGTCTTGCTTTTTCTTCTTATCTAGCAGAAAATCAACTTCCTCAGAGTAAGAATTTGCTGTTTCTTAGCCAGTTCAATCCTGCGTATGAAAATAGCTTTCCTAAGTCCAAAGACTCAAAGAGGTTTTCAAAAAAAAAGCTTTATAGCCATTCTGGTAGAGTAGACCCACCAGATAGCAAAGGATCCATATTTCATATTGCCCTGATGAAGAAAAGAATCATACAGGGGAAATGTAGCTTTAAGTGTCAATTTCTTCTTACTTATTAGGAATTAACCTATATTACAGCCATAAGGTGAAAAGTCAAATACACTATATAAAATTTTACAAATTACAAATCAACAAATTCAGTAACAAGTAAAGTTGAATAATACATATGGAAGCACAAAATTAAAAATGTAGGAAGCTATTTCTGGATCCTGGATGGATGAAACAAAAAACAAATAAAGGTCACGGTTTCAGTGGGAGAATTTTTTTCTACTGGATAGACAGAAGTCATCTGGAATTCCACACAGAGGCAACAGAAAGAGATGTGGTTCAAGGGCTCTATTCACAAGGACATATGTGTTACTGGTGGGAGGATGATGTAAAGAAATTTAGCATATAAATTAATTACATTAAAGGTTTCAAGTCTGAAAGGATGGAATACAATATGAAAACTCAGAATATTGAATAAAATTCCTAATTGCTACTCTTGTGTATTGACAATATCATATATAATATCATATATCAATTATTCATATAATGTAATATATTTTTCATTGACAAAGAACTATGATAACCATTTGAGATACTGGTTGAATAGACTGGTTTTCAAAGGCTGAAAAATAAGCAGCATTTCAAAATCTAACAAAGTAAAAATGAATGTTTTTATTTTATTTATTTATTTATTTATTTTATTTGCTTCGATTTATAAACCGCCCTTCTCCAGCCGGACTCCGGGTGGTGAACAGCCAGAATAAAACATGATATACAAAAATTAAAACAATTTTAAAAATATTAAATACTTTCGGCTGACAATTAAAACAGTCCAATTTAAGATCAATTCCAATTTAAAACAGAGGATGGGATCAAGCCAGCCCGGCTAGATGAAACAAGTGGGTTTTAAGGGCCCGACGAAAAGTCCAGAGGTCTGATATCCTGCGTACCTCTGGGGGTAGGTACCTTTTTATCTGGTAAGAGGTCTGTTATCCTTCATTAAATTATCTGGAAAAGAAGTTCAAGCAATTTTTAAAGATTTCATCTTAATGAATTCATTAATGAGAGGTTCCTCCAAATCACTTTTGTACATGTGTGTTTTTGTTTCAGTGTTGTTTTTTGGCAACTACATGGACTAGTCTCTGCCATATTTTGGCAAGGGTTTTTTGAAGTTTGTCATTGCCTTCTTTCCAGGGCTAAGAGAGAGTGACTGGCCCAAGGTCAGTCAGCTGGCTTCATGTGCAAGGAAGGACTAAAACTCAGTTTCACAGTCTCTAGCCAGATGCCTTCACCACTACCCAATTGGTTCTCCTTTTAAGTGACATTTTATGTGACAATTCCAGCAAACCTCGCTTTTCTCATAGTGTGTTGCTGCTAGGGATTTGACAAGCATTAACTTGTAAGAATTAATTTTCATGAGCTCAGCTTTTTCACAGAATGTGAATATGAATGATATGAGTTTTTATTTCACCTTTGAATATAAGGAAAAACTGGATCTTTCCAGCATCAGATGGGCATATGTAACATTTGCATTACATTTCTATTACCCAGTAATAAAAACATGTGGTTGTATAATTCATAGTTCTTAGAACATGAAATCTCATAGAATGCATTAATTTGTTCTATATGGATATTTTATTGGCACAGAAAATACTTATGTCATTCTTAGAAGTACTGATACAGATCAATCTGTCCTGATGAATTTTTTCCCACAAAAACTAAAAATCAACTTTTTCTGTGACTGTATTTTAGCCATTACTGCTTTCACGGACCACCAATTATAGTGTATTTCAAAGTTACAGTGCTATCATTCTCATTCATGGTTTAAAAGACTTATAAACGGGGAAGGCCAACTTTGCAATATTCTATAGGAAGTGCAAAACTAAGTAGGAAGGTTTGAAACTCTCAGAACGTCTTAAGGATTAGAAGATATTCTGATAAAATAAAAGGATTAAGGATTAGAAGATATTCTGATATAAATGACTTGTGAAATTGGCTTGTGAATTAGACTGGTTGCACTACTTCAGACAGCAGGAGTCTTAGGATAGTCTGGTGAACTGAGTAGCATCTGTGATACCAGTTGGCATCCTGGATCAGAGTATGGAATGCAAGATACCCGTATTTTTCAGACTATAAAACGCTCCAAAGTATAAGACACACCTAGCTTTTGGGGAGAAAAACAAGAAAATCTGCCTCTGCCTCCCAGCAATTTGCCTCCTTGCAGGAAACAGCAAACAGTGTGGTCAGAATCACCACAGTGTCAGCACTCCAAGCCGCATTCAATCTAGTGCTGACATAAGAAGGAGAAGAAGGGCATCTGGAAAGAGACATTTTGACTTTTCACCTACTTATTTTCTCTGGAGATAATATCCCCTAGGAGATGGGATGGGAGGGGGGAAATTCCTTTGAGCAGGTAGATTAGGGAAAGAGTGATTTGGAAGATGGTCAATGAGACCAGAAGAGTGGAGACAGGAAGGGAGGGGTTTGCACCAAGAAGTCAGTGTTGGCTATGTGGAGTCAGAAGATCGAATGCCGTGCTCAATAAATGAAAGATTTTCAGCAAAGATTCTGTTTGAAATGCAATTTATTTGAGACAAACTCTAAACCTGACAGACAGCTTGATTTAGCATGAGCAGCTGATTGGCGGTTGGATCTGCTTTCCGGAATACCTCCTATCAGCTGTTCCAGGCTGCAGCGATCGCCACCACCCACTAGTGCTGGCACTGCCCATCGCCGCTGTCACCTATCACTGCCTCCATGTGCCCCATTTTCACCTTCTGCATGTCCCATTTTCAGCCCATTCCACCACCGCCTATCCCCACAGGCTGAAGGTGGGGGCCAGTGGGTGGGGCTTCTGCAACATTCGCTGTATAAAACACACAGACATTTCCATCCATTCTTTTTGGGGAGGGGGAATGCATCTTATACTCCGAAAAGTATGGTAAGTATTTTGTCCAAACCTTTACTCCTAACCTGGTAGATTTTGTCAGTGGCATTCAAGTGGGAAAGTCTATTTTTTCAGATTACAAACTAAAACACAGAGAGTGTCAAACAGACTATTAGGAAATCAATATGGATCCCACTTTTAAAATGTACTTCCCTAAATTAAAAGGACAATATTTTAGCCCATTACTACATTCAGCCATAGTATTATGCCATGGTTTTCTATAATTGATTTGTGCATATGCCAGCATGGATGGATTTACACCTTATAGAAAGCCAGAAATGATAGTTTATAATGCACAGTGGCTTGGTTTGCATGCTAAACTAAAGAAATTGAGTTATGCCATAAATGTAATGAATTAAGCCTGTATAAAGTATAGTTTCATACTATATATCCATAAATGATACTTTAACTACTAATGCTAAAAGTCAGTTGTTATGGGACTTATAAGCAGATGGCCTGCATTTTATGTTCTTACTTCTTTTAATTAGCAATAAGATTGTGAGAACAAAGACACCATATTATTTTACGGAGGACCATATGGTCAATCTTAAACCCACACATTTCAACAAGGCAAGTTATGGGAATATAGTTAAAGGCAAAACAAAACTTTCCGACCATGATAGCCTTGATAAGTTGAAAACAGTATTATTTATGAAGTCCTTGTTATTTGTTGCAACACAATGTGAATCATAAATAGTGATAAGCACTGATGATGCGCTATTCAAAATCTGGGCATTTAAGGTTTTATTAAAGGCTTTAAAATATGTTGGGAAGGATTAGATACTATTTGTTTAGCAAATGGTTGAATAATTAACAGCAGTAAATCAAATAATGTGAACAGGGAAAAAAGTTTTTAGACATCTGTAAAAGATTTTAAATGAAGTGTGATTATGTAGAGAACAAAATAGCAGTAAATGCAGTTCAGTTTGGTCTATTTCTTTTTTCCTTCAGAGTTAATTTTAGCTGGAAAATCATACAGTAAAGGATAGAGCCTTATAAACAAACACATTGTAAGATTTCAGTTGCTGTTAACACTGCAAATATCAACTGTAAATACAGAAGCAAATTTTCTTCCAATACTCAAAAGGTTTGTACTCAAAGGTGGATAATTTTAATATACATATATTCTAAGAGCCATACTGAATAGAATTGTTGGGCCCTGCAGCTCAACACAAATAGTAAGTACTAGTAGTTCCTGGAAAAATAAGAAAGAGTCTGCATGAAGTATGTTGTGTCCTTATAAGGACATCCGCCGGGGATTGGTTAGAAAATCCTCCGGCGGGAATTTTGAATCCCTGTCAGGGGGCGGTGCGGCTGCCGGAGCGAATATAAGGAGAGCTCCGGCAGCACAGCGCTAGTTCTGTTCCCGTTGAATAAATGTGTTACTTGAACTCCGCTGGTCTCATCTTCATTCCTGCGCCGATCTAACAAAGTAAGACCTACAAAGTCAGATAAACTCTAGAATCATCTCTTAGACTCACAGTATTTTAATGACTTGACTTCATTCAAATAAAATAAAAGTAAGGGAATTGGAAATATCATGTTGGGGCATCTTGAAGGAGACAGTTTCTCAGTCTCAGGACACTTTTTGATCTTAAATCAGCAGCTATAGCAGAAAGGCCCCTGAAATTCTTTTATCAAGCTGATTTGTAGCAAGTTGGCCAGCCTGGAAGATTTCTGGGCAGCCTTCCCTAAGCAATGTTCTCCAGATGCACTGGACTACCCTCCATATATTACAAATCACCTTTGGAATTATTGAAGATAGTCCAACACAACAAGGAGACTCTAGATTAGAAGAGGTTGCTTTAGATGCATGGACTAGTCTTCGTTCATTTTACATTTGGAGTAGACATTTCTTAGAACATGGGGAGAAGATCATGCAAGTTCAACTGAGAAATATTCTATATTTTTGACCAGCTTTGCTTGTATCTAAAGTAAACCTTTGATGGTAGACTTAACAAGACCCACAATTTAATTAGTTTCTTTTATAAAATGAAATACTTTTTGAGCCTTAGCATTTCCTTTGTTACCAGGTAGAATGTGTGTTTCTATTGATGTCACAATGAGAATAAAAACTGTTCTCTTCCTAATGATTAACATCTTCCATATGACCTATTTTTCCAGAGAGAATTGAACGTAGAATAATGGGGTTGGAAGGGACCTTGGAGTTCTTCTAGTCCAACCCCCTGCTTGAGCAGGAAACCCTATACCCGTGATGGTGAACCTATGGCACGCGTGCCAGATGTGGCACACAGTGCCCTCTCTTATGGCACATGAGCTGTCGCCCCAATTCACCTCTGTCACGATGTGTGCATGCTTCCCACTTGCCAGTTGGTCTTTGGGTCTCTGCTGCGCATGTGTGGGGGGGCGGGGCACATGCAGGGCCACACACGCATGTGTGAGGGGCAGGGCATGTGTGGGAGCACCTGTGCAAGGGGCAGGGCACATGCACATGTGCAGGGGTGGGGCAAGTGGACGCATTGCATTTTGGGGGTTCAGGCGTGCTTTGGGCACTTGGTTCAGAAAAGGTTAGCCATCATTACCCTATACCATTTCAGATAATAGTATAGGGCAGAGGTGTCAAACTCTCATCATCACGGTGTCATCACATGACATATAGGGACTTTTTTCCCCTTTGCTAAACCGGGCATGGCATGGCCATAGAATAATGCATCCCGCCCACAGGCCATGTTTGACAGCCCTGGTATAGGATCTCCTGCTAAGGCAGGGGGTTGGACTAGAAGACCTCCCAAGGTCTCTTTCAACTCTATTTCTCTTGGAAATTGGTAGGATTTTTATTTTTGGAGAGGAGGTATGAAGACATTCAAGAATTCTTAAACTGCAATATTTGAATCCTGGTATTTTATTTTCTGCTGGAGATTTCTGCAATCCCAAACTGAAGCACTGACAGTGTGCTTATGCAAGTAGTTTCTCTACCACATCACAGTGATGTGCTGGAAACTGTCACTTGATGGATAGATTTGAGTTGTCTTTACACAGTCAAGATACTTTGGATGAGTTGTACAAGCTCATAAATAAAAAAATAAGAACCAATTTGTTGGATTAAGCCACAGGTTAATCTGATCCAAAAGTCCACTCTTGACAATGACTGGCTAGAGAGCCCTAAAAACCCTTTATTTATGTTTCTATATTTATTGAATAAATTGATAGGGCCAGTCATCTCATTACATCTGGACAGCTAACAGTTAAAACAGAATAAAAAACATAGTAAAAACATCCAAAATTAAAAATAGCATAAAATAGCATAACAGCCAAGAACATCCATTTACTATAATCAGGACCATGAAATGGGTTCACCCAGCACCTGATTTCTTCTCACAAGAGAGGCATTGCCTCTTCATACTTCATTTATTTGCCAGAGCTAATGAGCAATAAAAACATTTAACTCCCACTCATCTTTATGCACATTGTAATTTGAACCGAAAGGAAAGATGTAATCACCCAGTTTAGCAATATCAAAACTCTTAAAATATAATGGTATTTTTCTTCTATTAGAGAAAATAATCATCAATATATAAGTAATAAAGAATAATAATATTAAGTCTTGGGGGAGAGCTTATCATATATATTTTAGTGAAAATAGCTATCTGGCTTGCCTCCAAAGCGTGCCTTTTACTTAGTCCTTGTCTTGCCCCTCCCCCATTTTAATGCAAATTTTATAACTTTATAATTGATAAATATCTATTCTATATTTTAAAAATAAGAAGGGGAATATAAATGTTCTAATGAAATCAAAATTAGGCTTTGTTTCCCTGGAAAACCCTAAGGCCAAAATTCCGTATTTTTTGGAGTATAAGATGCACCTTACCTTTTGGGGAGGAAAATAAGAAAAAAACTGATTGGTGAATGGATCGGCCTCCCGGAATACTCCCAATCATCTGTTCCCAGAAGAGAATTTTAGCAACAGGTTCATTGGTTTTGAACTCTGTGCCTTGCTTTTTTTCTGCCTCTGAAACTTCTGAAACTCTGTTTCAGAAAAAACCTCTTTTTCTGCCTCTGAAAGCTTCTGAAACAGAGCTTCAGAAAAAAAGCCTCTGAAACTTTTCAGAAGCTTTTTTTCTGAAGTTCTGTTTCAAAGGCTTTTTTTCTGAAGCTTCCTTAAAGAGGCTTTTTTTTCTGAAGTGCTGTTTGGGGGCTTTTTTTCTGAAGCTTCCTTTCAAAGACTTTTTTTTCTGAAGCTTCATTTCTGAGGCTTTTTTTCAGCCTCTGAAACCTCAGTTTGAGAGGCTGGGTGGGACTATATTCGGTATTCCCTGTCTTTTTTGGGGGGGAAAGGTGTGTCTTATACTCTGAGAAATACGGTAATTGCAATGATTGTGCAATATTTTAAAAGCAAGAGATCGCACTATCACAATATTTAAAAAGAGAGAATATGGAGCTTATCACTGAAAAGTTCCAAAAGGTACATAAGTCACTTGGAAAAGTTAGGACATGATAAAAATGGATTCAAGTCAAGTTCAGCTTACAGAGAATTGAATGGACATAGCCATATGGTTTTCTTGGTGACTGAATAGAAGTGGTTTAGAACTGTCTTCTTTGAAATTTTATTTGTTTTATTTTCCCTGTCTAGTGTTCAGCCTGGGAAACCAACTGTACTAATTAGATCCAACACAGCTTAAATTGTCAGCAGAGACAAGGTCAGCCAGGTATATCTGTTTGCTGAAACCCAGGAACCATTAAGTATTACATTTCTCACAGCAAAACACTTCAGGCTGTGAGAAAGATCTAAAACAGAACATTATTGAGTTCTCAAAGATTACAGAAGAGCAACCAATGTTTCTAAATTTTCTCTCAGTTTCAGGATACTAAATGAGAAATGCACATACATCTCATTGGAATGGCTTGAATGCATTCATTTTTTTTACAAGTAGTGCTAGACTTACAACCATAATTAGGACCAGAATTTTCATTGTCAATCATGCAGTCATTAAGCAAATCAAGCTTAACCCATTGATTTTGCTTATTGGAAGTCACCTGGGAAGCTCACAAATGGTAATCACATGATCCCACTGCAAGTTTCCAAAAGCCTGAATTTTAATTATGTAACCATGGGGATGCTGAGATGATCATAAATGTGAGACCAGTTGTAACTCAGTTTTTTTCAGTGTCATTGTAGCTTCAAATGGTCTCTAAGTGAATGATTGTGAGTCAAGAACTACATGTATTAGGTATGTTTTTAACTAAATTCTACAGATTAATAACTATGATCTTATTATTGATCACATTTATCCTGTAAAGCAGGGGTGCTATTCAGCAGGTTTTGAAAGGTTCTGGAGAACCAGCAGTGGAAATTTTGAGTAGTTCAGAGAACTGGCAAATACCGTCTCTGGCTGGCCCCAGAGAGGGGTGGAAATGGGGATTTTACAGTATCCTTCTCCCAGGAGTGTGGTGGGAATGGAGATTTTGCTATATCCTTCCCCTGCCACGCCCACCAAGCCATGCTCACCAAGCCACACCACGCCCACCAAGCCACACGCACAGAACCAGTAGTAAAAAAATTTGAATTCCATCACTGCAGTAAAGCACTATAAATCACTTAGATTAGGCACTACAGCAGCATAATAAATAAACTTCAGAATGAACATGTTTAGGGCTAAGATGTAAGAAAGATTATTGCATAGACTTATGTACTCCCCACATAAGTCTTTGAAAGATTGGTAACTTCTGAATATAGGTCTGGATATTTAAGATAGACTTAGTGAGTGCAGATACTACATAGGATTTGTAAAGAATAAAACCCCAAGAAATTCAACCTTGTTCTTTTCTTCCCTTCACCTTTGACTTACCAGTGCATTGATGCTTAAATGGCTAAATTTTAAACACTGCAGGTATGTAGGGCTATTGTCAAACATACAATTCAGGATGATGTGATGCTTTCTCCTTTTCTTAATTCATCCAGATCTACACAGTTTTTTTATTCCTGTAGTGTATAAAAATGAGCATCCCCACTAGTGACATTGGTATCCTTTCCTTCCAAATCAACCCCCCCCCCCCCTTTCAACTTGAAAGCTGGAGGAACTTGAATGGCCATTTCTCACTGACCCACTATGACCCAGGGCCATTTCTAATAACTTTAACTCTGCCCTACAGTAATAGCTGCTTTTCTTCCTTCTCCCTTCTTCATTTTTGGAACAAAGTTGTTCAGTCTCCATACAACCCATGTTTGATCTACTTGGCAGAAGAAGGTGGATTCTGAGCATTGCTTTAAGTGATGAGTTTCTTTTGAGGGAAGATAATGAAAATCATTTTAGTCCATTTTAAGGGAAAGAGAACTGCAAAAAGCCTATTAGAAAAGAGTTGTCTCACTGAGCACTGGGCCTTCTGATGCAAACAATGCAGCTTTCTTTATTGAAATGGATGCACCACAAAGCAGTTTGGGAATGTCAGCTGTGAAAAGTCATAAGAAATATTAATCAGGTACTGCCAAAACCCAATAAGAAAATAAAAGCTGGAAAGGAAAAGTAATCATAATAGTGATATTTTCTGGTACTAATTATAATTCCTTCCTTTCTTTCTTCCTTCCTTGTTTGACTGATTTTCTGTGTTGGCAACAATTTGTGTTATTTTCAATTTTTTTATCTTTCTTGAAAATGTTAATGTCTGGGGTTTTATCATTGTGTTATAAAAGATTTACAAACCAGGAATTAAAATGGAGAAAAAAATAGTTTGCTAATGATCAGGCCTTAAGTTTTATTTTTAAAAATTACATAATCTCCTCCAAGATTCAGGTGATCCTGAGGGCATGGATAAACCCCCAAGTGGCCTCAGTGGCTCTCAGAGAGAGTCCTAATGACCAGATGACTGACCAGATATTCAATCCTTCCATTTCCTCCCCTCCCCATCCTGTCAGAACCTATCCTTCAATCTCCCATCATTCAGTCACAACTGATGAATGAAACTTCTTGGATGATAAGTAAAATGAAGATTCTTGGATGATAAGCAAAATGTCATCTTCTTCCTCAAGGAAAACAAACAGTCCAGCTGCCTTTTGAAAAAGCATCTTTGAGACAATCCCCTCCAAGGTTCTCCCCTTGACATACAGGATTGGGGTTTTTTGATGCTCTGACAAAGTTGAAGGGAATGCTGACAATAGTGCATTCTACCAAAAGGAACATAGAAAAAGACTCCTTACCAGATCAGGGTCCCTTTGTCAGGGACTATTTCAAATGTTAGAGTTCCTGGGCATCTGTCAACAAGTGGGCAACAGGACTCAGGAATAGAGTAGAGTAGAGTAGAGTAGAGTAGAGTAGAGTAGAGTAGAGTAGAGTAGAGTAGAGTAGAGTAGAGTAGAGTAGAATAGAATAGAATAGAATAGAATAGAATAGAATAGAATAGAATAGAATAGAATAGAATAGAATAGAATAGACCTTAGAGGTCTTCTAATCCAACCCTCTGCTTAGGCAGGAAATCCTACACCATTTCAAACAATCTCTTCCTTAAAACTTCCAGTGTTGGAGCATTCACAACTTCTGGAGGCAAGTTGTTCCACTGATTAATTGTTCTGCATTTCTTCTTAGTTGCATATCTCCTTAATTAATTTCCATCCACTGCTTCTTGTCCTGCCCTCAGGTGCTTTGGAGAATAGCTTGACTCCTTCTTTGTGGCAACCCCACAAAGAAGACTGCTATCATGTCACCCCTACTCCTTCTTTTCATTAAACTAGACATACCCAATTCCAGCAACCGTTCTTTATATGTTTTAGTTTCCAGTCCCATAATCATCTTTGTTGCTCTTCTCTGCACTCTTTCTAGTATGACTTTCTAATATGGTTCTGCACTCCTTCTAGTATGTTCTAGTACGGAAGTATAGCTAACCAGAGTTTAGCCCTGCAGAATTACTGGAAGAACCATAACCACAGACAAGACAAAAGTATACTGTGTTTAAAAGTAATAGCACTTAGTAATAGCTATTATTATTAATTATCCCTACAAAGCAGGGATACTTAAAGCAAATGTTTGAACTATGCAAAAGAATTTATCCGGACTGAACAATGATTAGCAGATCGACAAAGATTTATTACCAGAAATAAAATATTCAGAACTGGAAGAGATTCAGAAAAAAACTGTTAAAATAGAAGACCCAGAAACAGTAGTAGAATTATAAAAGAAACTTAGATAATAACAATTAAAAGAAACAAAAGAAACAGCTGATATGAACTACAGAAATGATAATTTAGAAGAAGTAATAAAAACAGTACAGGCCACCACTAAAACAATCTATGAACAGCTGTCCCATAAGAAGAATTAAAAGACAAAATGGTGGCATTTGCAGAATTATCAAAAGCAAAATCACATTCAGTTCCAAAGTGGAAGATTGAACAGGAGGCCAAGATAAAGAAATTTCAGGTGCAAGTAATTTAAAGAATATGAAACAACGAATCTTGAAGAATGTAAGGTTCAACACAATTTTTAAATTTTTTTTAAAAATGGTCAGCACCAGAAAATTTGAAGAAGCCAATGAAGGAGAATATTGGTAGCTCAGGTTGAAATGAAGTGTCTGTAGTAGTCTCTGAGCTTGCAGACTACTGAGCTGAGTTTTCTTGCAGACATTCATTACCCAAACTACATAATATCATCAGTGCTAGTTACTGACTAAATACCTAGCTTGACTAATGAAACATCTGCAAGAAAACAACCAAGATCAGAGAGCACCAAGGACCCCTCAATTTGAAGAAGCTCTGGAAATCATAGAACAACAAATCATCAGGAAAAATTGACTGCTATGAGGCACACATCATCCCATTTTAGCAAAATCAGCTACTTTAGTCAGATCAGAGACAATTCTACCAACGTATAAATAGCAATAGAAATTCTGAAAATAGAAAACCAAGCAAAAAGGAAGCAATCCAGTTTTGGGAAAAAATGTATGGGAAACTGAAAAAGACTATAATAAAAATGCTTGATGAATGAAGGAATTTGAAGATGAATTTAGTAAAAGTCAAATGGAAGAACTAATAATAACAGCAGAAATGGTTAAAAATCAAGTGAGAAGAATTAAAAACTTGAAATCTCTTGGAAATGATTGATTGTATAGTTTCGGGCTCAGATATTGGACTAGCTTGCATCCAATTATAGCTAAGCAGTTTAATGAAATATTACATAAAGGAGACATCTGCAACTGATTATTAATGGGCAAAACTTACCTGATTCAAAAGGATCCAATGAAAAGGATAACACCAGGAAACGATATGCCAATAAACTTGCCTACATTATTTAAATTATTCATAGGCATAATAATAGACAGTAGAAGAAAATAATATCATTTGAGTAGAACAGAAAGGAAAGGAAAGGAAAAGGAGAGTTACAAAAGATAAGTTTCTGATTAATAAAAGAATTTTGGAGAATTGCAAGAACCAAACAGCCAATTTACATATAATCTGGATAGATTATAAAAAGGTGTTTGATTCATTATTCCACAGTTGAATCATCAAATGTTTGGAAACAATTTGCATCAGTAAAAAAAACACTAGAATGTATATAGAAAAAAATAATGACACTGTGGAAGACAGAATTGGTGATTGTAAATGAAAAAATATGGATTTGTCAACATTAGAAAAGGCATCTTCCAGAGTAATTCATTGTCATCATTATTTGTGATTACTATGATCCCATTTTCAGTCATTTTGAAACAAACAAATTTTGTCTAACAAACAGAAAATATTAATAAAATCCCACATTTGCTATATATATAGATGATCTGGAACTTTATGGAAAATCAGAAACTGAAATCCATTAACTGACAAACACTGTAAGGATTTTTAGCAATGATATGACAATGGAATACAGTTTAGAGAAATGTGACACAGGTGCAATAAATTGGGAGAAAATCCATAATGGAGTTGAAATGCCAAATGGCCAAACCCTCAGAAGCCATTTGGATCAAATCTACTACTTTCTGAACAGTTTACAGTTGGATGACATGAAGCATGAAATGTGACTAGTAAAGAATATATCTGAAGAGTGGTAAAATTGTTAAAGATGAAATTGTACCGTGGAAACACTATCAAAGACATCAATACCTAAGCCATACACTGCTCAAATTATTAACTGGACACAAGCTGGAAAAGACAGTTTAGACTGAAAACACAAAAATTGATGAATATTTACTATATGTTACATTCCTGTGGTGATATTTATAGATTATACCTGCCCCAAAGAAATGGAGGAAAAGGTCAAACAAACTTTCAAACAGAAAAGCAAACAAACAAGAACAAGCATTAATGCAAATTAAAAATTGGAAGTTACTGACTGCACAAGAAACCAAACATAAATGTCAAAATAATGTACTAAAAACATAAACAGAATGATGGTAAGGAAAAGCATTATATAGTCAATTTCTACAAAAGACTGAAGGGGAGGTGGATAAAGATAAAACCTGGCAAAGGATTACAACTTGCCACTTGAACTTAAAAAAAACTCTGAAGATTTGATTTGGCCTTTCAAGATTAAGCTTTCAGACTAATGTAATCAATTTAAGAGCCGAGATTGCGCAGTAGTTAGAGTGCTGTACTGCAGCTAGTTCAGCTGTCTGCTAGTTCAGCAGATCAGCAGATCAAATCTCACCGGCTCAAGGTTGACTCAGCCTTCCATCCTTCCGAGGTTGGTAAAATGAGGACCCAGATTGTTAGGGACAATATGCTATTTAGTATACTGTCGATTGTTGTAAGCCGCCCAGAGTCCTTGGAGAGTGGGCGGCATAGAAATATGATTAATAAAAATAAGGCAAGAATTTAAAAAATCATTCAAAGTGCAGGCTGTACAAGGAAACAGAAGAAAGAGTAGATCAAATGGTCAGTTTGGGCAAGAAGTTTGCATAAACTGATTATAAACAATAACCTAATACAGTCATCAAAACCATTCACTGGAACATCCATAAAAATTATCACATAATCATAATCATAATGATAATCATGTTTACTTGTCAAACATATATAACAGGTAAAAGTATAAACATAATTTGAATACATGAAAAGATTAAGTAAAAATGAATATTAGGAACAGAAGGGTAGGCACACTGGTGCACTTATGCCCGCCCCTTACAGACCTCTTAGGAATGGGGTGAGGTCAACAGTAGATAGTTTAAGGTTAAAGTTTTGGGGAAGAAATTACAGAGTCAGGTAGTGCATTCCAGGCATTGACCCGAAGTCGTATTTTCTGCAATCAAGTTGGAATTTAAGGTTGATACAAACTCAAGATTGATACAAACCTTGAGTTTGTATCTATTATTTGCTCGTGTATTATTGTGGTTGAAGCTGAAGTAGTCATTGACAGGAAGAACATTGTGGCAGATAATTTTATGTACTATGCTTAGGTCAGACTGAAGTCAGCGTAGTTCTAAGGTGTCTAAGCCCAAAATTTGAAGTCTGGTGGCATAAAGTATTTTATTGTGGTTAGAGGAATGGAAGATACTTCTTGCAAAATATCTCTGCCAATAATGAAAAATTGGTGGGAACACACAGATGAAAAAGAAGTTGAAAATGAGCACATTATGGGATTTCCAAATACATATTGATAAAGTCTTGGTGCCTAACATACCATGTTTAATTATGGTTGAAAATAATCAAGTGTGGATGATTGATATAGTAATACCAGGAGACAACAGAAGACAAAAAAATGTTACTTTTTCTTTTTTAACACACAAGCTTAGCAGACCAATAACTTTTCTGGACTTTTCTGCAAGTCTGGAAAAAAATGGAATCACTTTTAAAATGGGAACCGGATTTTATAATGAATATATAACATTTATTCTTATACTGAAATGCATTAATTTCTATGGGTTATCATTACCTGAACTCATTTCCATTTTAATGACAAATTGATTATGCATACTTGATTTTGAAAAAGACGGAAAAGCAAAGACTCCTTTTTTCATCAATCACAGTGAACAAGCACATCATTCAGATGAGGATGATTTTTTAATAAAGCGATAAACATGTCCCTGTCTTTTGCTATAACAAGCATCGGAGTAATTTAAGCTGGGAAATGAATGGCACTGGCACCATTAAAGTTGCACAGGAAGTGAAAGTAATAGGTTCTTTATTCATACCAAAATCTTATTAAGGAAAATTATTGATTTAGAATGTTCTTCCTTATAGACTTTTTTGCCCATCAAAGAAACCCATAGGGGGAAAGTAAAGGTAAAGACCATACCAATGTTCCAGATTTAATCCACCAGCTATGCTGTCTGGAGAATTCTGGGAGTTGAAGTCCACAAGTCTTAAAGCTGCCAAGTTTGAAGACCTCTGCTTTAAAGAGTCAGCTAATTAAAGTCACTGCACTGAAGAGCACTGAAGATATTATCTAGTCCGGTAATGGACTGCAAGCAAAGCTCAGAGAGTGCCCAAGAATGCCACAGTTAAACACTGAACTACATATATTCTTTTCTAAAATCTAAAGTCATTGGCTACTCTTCCCACCCCCCTCAGGTTTGTATAGAAGCTAATGAGAAGCAGAGAAATGTGTGCTTGTGAGAGATTTGCAGCATTTCCTGTGAACTATTTTCAAAATGCACATAGCCCTATTGCTTTTGATAGATACACTGCAGACTCTGAATTCTGGAAGCTCCAGATAAATGAGTGTATAATCACATTAAGCAATATGAAATACATTTCCTGACAACTTAAATCAGGATGATAGTAACAATGTGCTCTATGTATACTGGATGTTTCAGAGATAGACGTTGAATAAAAGTTGGTTCCAATCACCCTGCTTTGGAAATGAATTCAGGAATTGGAACATTACTCCATATGGTGTGGTCTTGTCCTATTAGAGCTATGTTTGAAGCTGACTTTGACAGGACTGTTAATATCATTCTGGACCAACCGCTGTTTATTAAAGACACACATGTTCTTGTTAACCATAACCACAGTATTTGGAAATCTGTCAAAATAACAAAAATTGTGGGTTGCTTTTATTAGGCATGGGAGATTGACTAAAATAATTATTACACAATATTAGAATAGGAAATCTACTGTTCCTCTTCTAGTGTTGGTCTAATGATAAAAACTGAATTAACTTTACAGTTAATGTATAGGTAACTACATGGATCTTTTCTGAGGGGTTTTTTTTCTTTTTCTTTTGTTGTGTTTATTTTCATTATGATATATCTAGGATTTAGTTTTTCACTGTATAATCACCATCTTTTTTTCTGTTGTTGATGTAGGGTCATTGTTGTTGATATTGTTGTGATTTTTGTATTTCAATATTTGAAAATTTATTCAAAGAACAGAGACTTGGTAGCATTTTCCAAATCAAGTTTCTTATCCTAGATAACCCTTCTTTAAACTTAATTCTATATCTGGCCACTGATGAATTCTAACGTTACAAATAAATTATATTTATTATGCATCAATACACATTCCACATAATGTTGACTACAATACTGACCAAATATCTGCTAGAAACGGGATGTATATTTCTCAAGTCAACATTTATTTATTTATTTATTTATTTATTACTTCAATTTATATGCCACCCTTCTCCGGAGACTCAGGGCGGCTTACAATGCGTTAAACAATAGCTTTCATACTTTTGTATATACCTGCTTAGTAGGGCTTTCGCCCCCACCCCCTAAGTGGTGTTCTTTTTTATACAAAGTCAGCTTATTGCCCCCAAAATCCGGGTCCTCATTTTACCTACCTCGAAAGGATGGAAGGCTGAGTCAACCTTGAGCCTGGTGAGATTCGAACTTGCAGTAATTACAGGCAGCTGGTGCTAGTTAACAGCACTTTAGTCTGCTGCACCACCAAGGTTTTGCCACTGTTTCAAAGGTCTTGTTGAAATGTTTATGTTTCTTCCTCTGTCTGGCTTCATAGGGGTGCCTGAGGTAGCTCCCATTGGCTAAAACATCCACTTCAGGGATGCTTCAGCAATTCAGAAGCTGGTCACAAGGTGCCAAAAGGATGTGTTGCATTCTGTTGACTCTACAAGTAGTCCTCGCATTATGACCACAATTAAGCCCCAAATTTCTGTTACTGAGACAGTTGTTAAATGAATTTTGTCCATTTTATGATCTTTCTTACCACAGTCGTTAAGTGAATCTGATTTCCCCATTGACTTTGCTTGTAAGAAGGTCATAAAACATGACCTTGGGACCCTGAAACTGTCATAAACATGAGTCAGTTGCCAAGCGTCTGAATTTTGATCACATAGCCATGACAATGCTGCAACAATCGTGAGGGTAAAAATGGTTATACATCACTTTTTTTAGTGCCATTGTAACTTCAAACAGTCGCTAAATGAACTGTTGTAAGTTGAGGACTACCTGTAGATAGATAGATAGATAGATAGATAGATAGATAGATAGATAGATAGATAGATAGATAGATAGATAGATAGATAGATAGATAGATAGTTGGATGATGGACAGACAAACAGACTCCGTGTGTGTGTGTGTGTGTGTGTGTGTGTGTGTGTGTGTGTGTGTGTGTGTGTGTGTATTCTCTGATATTATCCTAACTGGATTTAAACCTATGCCCTATGTCAAAAGAATCAGGGCTCTAGTATTTTGCTGAGGCCTTTTTCACAACATTCTTCAAATGGCCTTTCTCTCTACTAATGCATTTATTTGTAACCTTATGGTCACTGTATAATGAAAGGTGGATAAGGTGAACAGCCTTATTTATTACCTAGCTTCACTTTAACATCATAGTGCAATTTGTAACAACTATAATAAATGCTTTGTAAACATCTGGACAGAAAAAAGCACAAGGGTAAGTCTTTCCTTTTATTGTGTTCTTCATCCTCAGTAAGGGAGAGCTTTAAAGTTCTGGGAGAAAGTATCCGATTGGTAGCAGAAAAAGTGCATAGCAACCACCTGCCAAGAGCTTATTCTTTTGTGCAGCACGACAAATCTGCAAAGAAACTCTTTTTGTTAAGCAGGTATTTTCATCCAAGCTCTCTCTCAGCATTACGCATGGTAAACAAAAATTAAATTCCAACTCTGTAGAATTCTGATGCAAAGCTTACCCTGGCTGTCATTTTAAAGCTCCTGTTAGAATCATATCTGCAACAGCGATCTCTGTTTTGCCCTAGAAGGAAGATAAGGATTTTAAAAGAAATGTATGTAAAGCTGTAACATCCATACATTTTAGATTAGATGTCCCATTAACCTAAGCCAATGAAAAGGGATGCTGCTCATTATTTTATGACAATGAGAGGGAAACCCCCATGTACGGTGGGGAAATAAAGGTAAGACTCGCATATTTAACTGCTGAGCCATCACACCCAGTTATGTCAAACAGAGTGACCCATAATTGAACTTCTAAAACAGCAAATTGATATTTTGTGGTAGTACATGGTGCTTGTTTGCTGAGGGATGGGACAGAGGTAGTATACATATTTATGCTTGATTCTTAATTTCTAAACTATTTACTATATTCTTCCCCACCCCCCAACTAAGAATATTGACCCTGTTCATTAAATATCATTCCTGTGTTCACTGTGGCTGAAAATTTTTTGTAAAGTAACCTGGTTGTCATACTTAGTTACAAAGTGGTCCAAACACAAAACATGCCCAGATGGACTAAAGTCTACGTATGTTATGTTCAGTGGTGGGTTGCTCCAGGTTCACCCCAGTTTGGGCAAACCGGTAGCAGCGGTGGTGGGAGGCTCCACCTATCCGCCCAGACATCATAAAAAATGCTCTGCGTATGCACAGAAGCGCCTCGTGCTTGCAAAGTGAATGAGCGTGCCAGCGCGATATTGATAGCGAACCGGTAGCGCCAGGATTTGAAACCCACTACTGATTATGTTAAGGCTGCATTAAAAGAATTTTTCCAGTCTGAAAGTATTTTTCTTCCACCATTTGCTTTTACAATCCAAGTAATCAGGAAGGTTTGAGACATTAGCCACACCTACATTCCTTCTGTGAGCTAAGCTAGTTCTTATCTGACCTGGTTGTGGCTCTTTCCCCTGGTATTCCCACATTCTATTATAGCTGAACAAAATATTGTTTTCCCTGAATTACTAGGTAAAGTTTATGATCTCCAAAGTCCTTGCAATAAACCTTACCAGGTAGACCATATAGGAAACACCACTAGGTGAGCTAATTCTATTTTACTAGTAAAGCAACATTAGCAGAATCTTGTAAGTCTGAAAGCAGAATTCTCCTGCTAGCTCTTTTACCTTTAAGAACACTGAGGATCTTTTCTGAGCCTCCTGCCTAGTGGTGGGTTGCTACCGGTTCACCTGGATCAGGTGAATTGGTAGTGGCGGCAGCGTGCAAACCGATAGTGATAGGTTTTGAAACCCACCTCTGCTCCTGCCCATTATCTAGTTCCAAACTATGTTTTCTACAGTTCCCTAGGCAGCATTTCTGGGCCAGTCTTCTAAGATCAATTCCCCATACTATTACATTTGTCTTGGAGAATCACTGTCCAGCAGGGATACTCTTCAAAGCTGATAACTTGTCATCTTTCCCCACTCTTTTCTACCATGTCCCCTTAAGGCTACCTTGATCCCATTCCCAGCTTTTAAGTGATGCAATCCTATGTCACTGTCCTTTGCTATGACCTTCATTCTTAAAGCAGTCATTTCCTTTTCATTGTGATACCATCCAAAGGTAGCCTCATAAAGTCCAAAATCTGTAAATCTATTATCTTGGAGGCATGTGAAGTGCCCTGCAATAAGCAATAGAGGCCGGAGAGGGATCAGCAATCAGGAAAGCTAATTTAATGTTTGTATTAAATTAGAATATAAAGGATAAGCGGACCACACAAAGGCCTTTTGCCAGCCATATTCCATTCCTTAAAGGTATAAAAGTTGGTGAGATTGCTAATGACTACCCTTCAATTAGCGTGTTTGTATTTTAGCAGGCAGCTGATAACAAAACTAATTAGAGATGTATAAACTGATTTTATACTTAGAGAGAAATATACACACAGACTTTCCAGTAGCTTTTCAGAGCAGGTTATTCTTTAAACTAAACTTGACTCAATCCAAAATATAATTAGCCACAGCATGTTATCCTGAACTTCAAAGCTAGAAGAGAATAGAAAATGGAAATGGATCCTGTCTGCTGCTGTGATGTTGTTGTGGTTTTCCTTCCAGGATGAATTGTTTTTAAAAAGTGGTAGACAAATGAAATGGATTTACAGTGATGTGCAGAAAAAATAGGGTATGAAAATTTCATAGGTGTGCTGTGTATATTTATGATTCTTTTTCCCCAGAAAAAGAAAAGGCTAACCTACCCCTAAGAGAAACAATTTAGTGTAGTGATGGTTTAGGACCCAAAGATGTTCTGAGGTTTAATTTTTGTGTAGCATGGATTCTTTCTTGGTGAATCTAGTTTAATTGATTTGGTATGGATGTCAGGGAAAGCATTCTTCCTGGAAGGGCAGGGAATACTCATTAGTTTACATTTATTTACTCTTTATTGGATGAAGTGGCTCAGTGGCTAAGACACCGAGCTTGTCAACCAAAAGGTTGGCAGTTCAGCGGTTCAATCCCAAGTGCTGTGTAACAGGATGAGCTCCCATTACTTGTCCCAGGTTTTGCCAATCTAGCAGTTTGAAAGCATGTAAAAAATGCAACTAGGAAAATTGGGACCACCTTTGGTGGGAAGGTAACAACATTCTGTGTGCGTTTGGCATTTAGTAATGCTGGCCACATGACCATGGAGACATCTTCAGACAGTGCTGGCTCTTTGGCTTTGAAACAGACATGAGCACCGCCCCCTAGAGTTGGGAACGACTAGCACATATGTGCGAGGGGAGCCTTTACCTTTACCTTTACTTACTCTTTACACTGTAAAAAGATTCCTAGAATTACTTTTCAGAGTGATTTTATCAGTAACTATTCTTTCTGTCTCACTCAGCTTCTTCCTCCCATCATTTCCATCAGGGATGGGTCCTAAAATTTTTTACTACCGGTTCTGTGGGCATGGCTTATTTTGTGGGCATGGCTTGATGGTCATGTGACGATTATTTAGGATTTAGCAGTGGTACTGGTCTACCAGGCTTTTAACTGTTACAGAGCTGTACCAATCTACCCATTTATTTTTGCAGGCACTGATCTACTCATGTACTTTTGCAGGCACTGGTCTACCCATTTATTTTTGCAGGCACTGATCTACTCATGTATTTTTGCAGGCACTGGTCTACCCATTTATTTTTGCAGGCACCGGTCTACTCATTTGTTTTCTTTTAACACTGATCAGCTGTAGGGCGGCCCTTTGAAGCCTCCTGGCAAGAGTTTAAACAGTTTTTTTTCCTCTAGCCATCAGCTGGGACTCAGGAGGCAGCAATAGATTGGGGGTGGAGCTAAATAAAAGGTAAGAATAATGCGGGGAATGAGTGGGGGGGCACCGGGGGGTAGAACTGGTTTGGTGATATCATATTGTCACTGCTACTGGCTCAGGAGAACCGGGCCAAACCGGGAGGAACCCACCACTGGTTTCCATACACAAAACATACCCCATTCTTTGTTTTTGTGATTTCATGTACTCCTACATAATTTATCTTGCTTGTCATTCCCAAATGAACAGATTTTGTATTGGTGCCTATAAATCTTTCCCGTTTAGAACTCAGACTAAGGCAGATATGTCAGATTTTGCTAAACTGTATAAAGTCAATATTTTGTCTTTGGCAGAAATTATTAATAATAATATTTTGATCAGTGTGATATGGAAATGAAGGAACTTGTTGCCAGCATTATTGAATACTGAACAAATATCAGCATATATTAGCTGGTATACTGAACATACTGAATACTGAACAAATACCAGCATATATTAGCAGCATTAATTGGAGGTCAAGAATTCCATTGTCCAAGAATATCACAAATTTCTCTACAGTCTTCTGATTTGAAGATCTTTGGTTGAATCTGATATCTTTCTTCAAATAAATAAATATTAAGTTGCTAACTGGGAGAGGGTCTGGTTCCACTACTATCATTAAAAGCACCTATTACTAGCTTACCCTGGTGTAGCAGCTATAACTTTACTTGCTTAGATACAGTTTTGCTAGTATAATCCATGCTCTGGTAACTAAGATTACTGTTATATATGAGTATTTTCTTTTGGAAAACAAAATGTCAAAAGATATCATCATCATGGGTCATGCAAAAGTGCTAGGGTATAACAATGAAAATACTAATGGGGTCACATTCAGATTCGTGTCCCTGGTTTTTGTTTTTGTTTTTTGTTTTTTTTTTGCATTCTTAATCTAAAATATCACTGAGTTTTTTATACAATATGACTCTGCTGGATTCTCAGAGCAAACCTAAATTTTTGCCACAGTAACTGAAGAAGCCTATGTAATATAAGAGACAGAAATTTCTTAAAAGATATTCCTCACACGTAGAACCTAATTCTATCCTTATTGTAGCAAGGTAGGAGCATAGAGCTTAGTCCAGAAGGCCTAATACTGGGCTGGTAACCATTTCAGGATCTACCAGTAGGGCTAGTGAGGCAGAAATGGTGCCATTCTCCTCATCTGACTTGTCTTTAGACTGTAGACATGGTGTGGAGCCCAGTAACTTAAACATGATCATAGGACCACAAGAAGATAGCATAGGCTCAAAGAATCCCAGTCTTGCTTAATTATACACTTGGTAAAAGGGAAATGTATTTGTCAGATTGATTGTAATTTATGCACACTATTAAAAAATGGATGTTTTTTTTTACTTCCCCAATAAATATGAAATACCAATAGCTCAGAAGACTCCAATGGCTGTATTAGACCTAAGACTTCATTCATTTGATTACAATGTGAATTATAGCTAGCATTTCCTGGAACAGATTTGTTTCAGCAGATCTTCTTTTGCTAAACAAAATGCTAACTCATCATTATGGGTCACAGAAAAACTTTTAGCCTTACTGGTTTTTCTGGCTAAATATACCATTTGTTTCAGTAAATGCATTAATGAAATAGTTGGGTATGGATACAACAGCACTTTCAAAATTCTTGCTTTGGTATAAAGTGTTGAATAACTCATCAGTCCAAGTTGCTGGAGCTGATGTGATTCTGCTTCTCATATGGATCTGATCATTAGAAAAAAAAAACACTGGCTGTTTAACATCAGCATTGCAACTTAGTGAGCTATCAACACTGAAAGGGGAATTTTCCATTAATGAAGCAGTGAAAGCTTCACCAGCATTTGTCTTAGGATGGAAAGTTATCTGAAACCAGGTGTCTTCTCTGGTGCCTCCTTCCATTTGTTTATTTTAAAGTTACATACTTTAAAAATTGATAACCTATATTATGAGTCTTCCTCTAGCAGCATTCCAGATGTTTCTCCTCTGTTTCACCTCCTTGAGCTCCTCAGATAACGAGCAGAAGTGGGACTGCAAAAGGGGAGAGGATTCAGATTTTGGCAGCAATAAATGACATTTATTAATTATTTAAATAGTTTTAAGAATTCCATCTACAATATAAATTGAAATTTGTTTCATTTTATTTTGACAATTTGCTCTTTACCATATGAAGAATCCTGGCAAACTCAAAAGATTGTACATTCTCTGTGGCATTTTGCAAATGCTAATATAATATCTGTCGAGTATGGAATGTGGCTTATTTCCAACATACAAAATAATTCATTTACATTCAACGATTTGATCATAATACTTCCTCACACTATTTGTTTTTGAAGTTGCCTATTAATTTAAAAAGCTACTTTCGTCAAGTGTACATAAACCCAAGGCTAAATGAAGGCTATGCTGCTTGCTGCACCTGTATATTATTTCCTGCTCCTAACTGCTAACTGAATGGAGCCGATCCTCCAAAAGATTGACCTATATTTATCCTAAAATACAGTGACAAAATATGTACTTAGGTGGACACCTTACTGTGAGGGGTTTTTTTTTTCAAAATTACAGGTGACATGATGCTTGATTTTTAGAAAGTTCAGGGAATTCGGAATTGTGCATACTTTGTAAAGTAATCATGGACAGCCACACACACACACACACACACACACCTGTACTTTGTAACAACTGTCTAATGTTTTATTGACTTCGTATCATCTGGATCTAACAGGATCACGTGCCAGGTTTCCAGTACTGTGCAAGGTTTCCAGTACTGTGCAAGGTTTCCAGTACTGTGCCAGGTTTCCAGTACTGTGCAATATTTCCACAGGTGTATTCAGCCTGACATTCATCTGACTGAGAAACATTCATCAAACCCAGGGCTGATATTTTCTATTTATGGAGTCACATAAGCATTTGCAGCTTTGAAAAGGAGGGTTTTCATCCTGGTATAAAATTGAAACAATGCTGAAGCAGGAATTCTATCATGATTTACTGCCACCAAATGTGACCCCATGCTAAGTCAGTTGGACAAGCATGTATCTGATGTCTGCCAACGGTTGCTGTGCACTGTACCAGAAGAACTTTCTTCTAAAAAATGTACACCACGTGCTGGAGAATTAACAGCCTGGCTTTCGATCAGCAGGTGGAAAAAGTAAAATATCAGCCTCAGTTCCCTGCATGGATTTGTACCCTGTGAATTAAGGAATCACATTGTTTGATTGTTTATTCATCATATTTAGACACCACCCTGCTCACTATCCAACTGACTCTGGGTGGCTTACAGATACATACAATAAAATATATCAAAGGTATGTTGTATAATTAAAAACAAGTGTGAAGAATAAAATAAGGGTAAGGTTAAAAAGACAGAGAGAGTACCCTCCAGCCAACTCCAGGATTGTGTGCCACTCTTCAAACCTTTTATATCCAGTGAGATATACAACAGTTGCTTTTCAAAAATCTCTCCTTGTGGTCCTTTTTGAATGTTTTCCCATTCAAACACTGCCAGCTCTGTGTGTACATAAGCAACTGGGTTTTTGCAGCAGTAGTGAAATCAAATGCTTCAGTAAAATGATTAGTGTGGTCCAACAGTGTTTGAGGAATTTAAGCTGCAATACACAAGCGCAGTGGCACTCCCAATTCATCAGAGGTCTTGCAAATGTTTGAGAGCCTGGTTTGTGCTTAATTAATCATCCCTTTGAAAATATTTTGTGCCTTTGGGTTCAGGCTTTTGAAAGTTGTAGTCTATCTAGCCAATTATAACTATTCAATTCAGAGCCATTCAATACTCTGATTTTGCTGTCTGCCTGGATGTGGTGCTCAAGGTGGATATTAATGGTATAAGTGGTCACAGATTATGCTGGGTAGTTCCAGGGCATGGTTTAATGACATTAATCCATTGAAATACAAAATGTGTTTCATCCAGGAAGTAGAAGGAAAAGCATACTTTTCTTATTACATCTCATAGCTCAGGATGGCTTAGTCAAATATTCATGAATCTCCTTCATGTTCCCCTTCATGGCCCTCTTCATGAGCAACCTTCTGGTGCTGAAGATGTTTGTACTGTACTTGTACATACCAATCTGTACAATCTGTACCCTGTGAGCTTTGTTGGGAATAAGCATTCCCACAAGATTACTCATGATGGATGTGCATACATAATAGGCTAGATTAAGTATGCTCCACTAAAAAAAGGGAGGGAAACCTAGTCTAGTATTTTGCTAAGAAAACAAATGGATATTCAGAGTTAGGACAATGTCTATATGACAGAGGAAAATGAAGCCAATGGTCTGAAGTTATTCAATGAGTCACTCAGAAAGAACAAAGGGCCAGCACAAGTAGCACTGAGCTTATAAAGGGTAAACAGGTTTGATGCTACAGAAATGTATATGGCATTGGTACGTGTAGTGTCAGAAACATAAAACAAGATAAACTTGACATCAGAGCAAGAACAAGCAAGACTTTGATGATTATAAAAGAGGGACCTTAAAGCGACTTAAAACTGGAATAATTCAACTTGGAAAGAATAAAATGGAACAGGAACTTAATGAACTGATAAAGACGATGTGTTTGGAAATAAAGGAAATGATTATAAATTTGCATGGAAAATCGAAATCTGAGGAGGTAAAGACAGAGCTAGAATGCACTAAAGATGAAAAGGAAATGACTAATGAGAAACAAGAAAGAGAAAGGGATAATGAAGAAGACAAAGACAAAGAGACTGACTATGGAAAATTAAACAATTGTAATATTAAGTATGGACAAAAAAGAAAAGAAACAAAGAAGGAAAAGAGGGTGGAACGGGAAAAATATAAAAAACTGAAATGATTACACTGAGATTTATAGTGGAAAGATAAGAAAGATGGAAAAGAGATGGAAAATAATAAGAACAAAGGACAAAGTAAAAGATTTTATGACTTTAAAATACAAAATAAGCATACTGGAATTAACAATGAAAAGATACAAAAAAGGAAAGAGAAAGGAGAAACAATGATAATTTTAGGGCAGAATAGGAGAGTGTAGAAATTTAAAATACAAAAGAAAGGAAGAAGAAGGGAAAACAAAAGGAAAAGAAGGAAAAGAGGGTAGAGGAGAAGAAAAATGTTAAAAATAAATGATTACACTGTAATTTACAGTGGAAATATAAGAAAGAGGGAAAAGGGATAGAAAATAATGGGGAATAAAGGGCAAAGATTTCATGATTTTAAGATACAAAATATTAATAATGAAAAGATACGAAAAAGGTAAAAAAAGTAGAAACAAAGGGAAAACGGTAATAAATATCACATGCTCAATAATATTGGAGATTTATAGAATGATAAGTTTAACAATATGAATAAACCAATGGGGGGAAATGCAATATTTGGAATATTTCAAACTATATATTTGAAACATAATTAAAAAGAGAAAAGAAGACAAATTAGGAATATTTTAAGAACTAATCGGATTAAGATATGCTTTATAAATACATATTTGAATAAGTGGAAATTTATTGTTAAGATGTTTTGAGAAATATATCTAATGATTGAAATTGAATGTAAAACTGAATGAAATTGAAATGATAAAAATGATTTAAATGTTATACTTGCAAGAAGTAAAGCAGAAAAAATATATTGGTAAAAGTAAAAAAGATAAGAGATTAGAAAATTGTTTGAGTAAAGATTTGAAGGAAAAAAGAGAACAAGATGAAATATATCGTTAATAGTTAAAAAGATAAGGGATCGGGGTTGCCTGAACTACACAACGGAAAACATTAAAATAAAAACGAATACAGCAATAGAGAGAGATGAAGGAATTGGAAGGGAGGAGGAAGAAGAGAGAGGGACGGAAGAGTACACAGGAAGGGAAAGGAAAGTAGAGTAGGAGAGAAGGGAAGACAGGGGAGAAGAGAGGAGGAGAAGGAAAAGGGAAGGAGAAGTAGAGAAGAGAAGAAGAAGGTGGGGAAAGAAAGCTGGAAGGAGAAGAGGGAGAGGCTAGGTTTGAGGAGAAAGATTGCTGTATAATAAAAAAAAGATGAAGTGGAAGAAAGGCAGCTCTGAACAAACAAATATAAATATATTAAGAAAAAGAATGAATTGTTTAAGAATAAAAGAGGATAAATATGTACAAATAGTAAAAATAGAATTTAGGGATAACTGAAGAAGTGTTTAGGTATGCAAGTATAGAAATACTGAGGTATATTCAAAAAAAAGGAAAGGGGGGAAGACAATATTGACAAAAATTGTAATTGAGTAAAATGTATTTGAATTTGACTAATTGTATAAGATAAGAAACGACCAACGCTCGGTTCAAAAAAAGAAAAAGAGAAAGATGTGGGTGAAGGTGGGAGAGGAGAAAAGAAAAAACCCAATAAAACTTGTTTTTTTTTTAAAAATGATTAGGTGACTGGAGGCTAAACCTTACAATTAACTAGGTATATCTAGTCTAACAAGGAGAAGAACTAGGGGTGACATGATAGCAGTCTCCCAATATTTGAGAGGCTGTGTCGCAGGGAAGAGAGGTTGACCTATTTTCCAAAGCACCTGAGGACAGGACAAGAAGAAATGGATGGAAGATTATCAAAGAGAGATCTAACCTAGAATTAAGGAGAGATTTCCTGACAGAATAATTAATCAATAGAACAGCTTGCTTCCAAAAGTTGTTGGAGCCTCATTACTGCAGGTTTTTAAGAAGAAATTGGACAGCCATTTGTCTAGAATGATATCAGGTCTCCTGCCCAGCTGAATGTGTCAGGTTTGGATTAGAAGACTTCCAAGATCCCTTCCAACTCTGTTATTCTGTATTCTATATTCTATTCTGTATAATTATTTACACAAGAGTGCTAACGTCAATACACAGATGCATTGAAGCTCTTACTGAACAATTATTTGCCCAGTTGTGACAACCTGTCAATACAAGATCCACCTACAACCCAATAAAGATATCAAACTCAACATATGTGAGATAAAAATTAATTAATAAATAAACAAGCATTTGGAATAATTGGAATTTTTTTTTAGTATATAAAACAAAACAGCTGACAAAATAACAAAGTCCTGCCAGGAAAATGTTATGTTTATAGCAAATCTTTTTCCAATAATGTAAAAGACAGCTCTATATATGCACATCAATAGAATGAGCAATCTCAAAATTAGATTAATTATATAAATTGCAGACAAAGATGGTGAATCTTGCAGAGTTGATGTACTTAAATCGGGAATTCATTTTTGTAAAATTCCAACTGAAACTAAAGAAAGCAAGCAAATCTGATTTGGGTCTCTGAGGTACAGCTTTTCCACATAATTCTATTCTTTGCATCTTCTTTCTTAATCAGATCTTTGCTTGCTGGGTCTTTTTTGATGACTATGAAAGTATATGATCAAAATAATATTCCATATGAGAATGCAGAACTTGTATATTTGGTAACCAAATCGACAAGGATAACATCAATCTCATAAATGACATGTTCTATTGAGTAGTTGAGTGTTGTATATATCCAATTAAATGCTCCTTACAGTAACAAATCTATTAAAATATTATTTGCATGTCCATAAAGAGGGTTGCAACTCTTTTCTATTCTTTTTTCAGTATCAAAATTTATCAATCAACTAATTCTGCTTCAGTGTAACTGTGTTCATCTTTATGGTATCTTATTAAATTAGCCTACACCATGATCCTTCCACTGTATGATATAACTAGTGGTAGGATTGAAATAATTTAACAACCGGTTCTCTGCCCTAATGATTTCTTCCAACAACCAGCTCACCAACTGCTCAGAAAGTTAACAACCGGTTCTTCCGAACTGGCTGAATCCCACCACTGGGATAGAAGAGAATATATGTAGCTCAGGATTGAACTGGGAAGGAACTCCATATGGTAAAATCAGTTGGACAAAGTAAATGCATCAATGCATTTGAGTTAGCCTGTTAGAGAAAATTGTTGAGGATACATTAATAAATAAAACAGTAAATAATAGATATAATAAAACTAGACAGTAAGACAGTAACTAGACAGGAACACTAAGAATGAAAGCTTAGATATTTTGAACTAATATTGTGAAAGCAACACTGTATAAATTGTGACACTTGAACAACATAGACAGTTGTAAAAGGACCAGCAGACAGACAAGGTGGATTAATACTGTGCTGTCATTGATAATTCAAGGTGAGTTTAATAAGGACTTAAAGAAACTATTATTGACAGACTATCCTGGCACGCTGTTGCACGCAGTAGTTCTCAACTCACAGCCTAATATTATTATTATTATTATTATTATTATTATTATTATTATTATTATTATTATTATTATTTTATTTCTATACCGCCCTTCTCCCGGAGGACTCAGGGTGGTGTACAGCCTATTAAAAGCACAAAGACAAACAAAAATTTAAAATTATTAAAATTATTAAATAATTTTGGCTCAAATATAAAAACCCTAAATTTAAAACCCCAAATTTAAAACATCCAGTTAAAATCATTACATTGATAGCCCAGCCTGGCGGAACAACAAGATTTTGAGGGCACAGCGAACTACACGGAGATCTTACGCATTTCCGGGGGAAGTTCATTCCAAAGGATAGGGGTTCCCACAGAGAAGGCCCTCCCCCTGGGTATCACCAGCCAACATAACTTGACCGATGGCACCCTGAGGAGACCCTCTTTGTGGGAGCTGACTGGCCAGTGGAAGGCTACTGGTGGCAGAAGTTGGTCTCAAAGGTACCCAGGTCCAATGCCATGGAGCGCTTTAAAGGTGGTTACCAACACCTTGAATCGCACCTGGAAGACCACTGGGAGCCAGTGCAGCTTGCACAGGAGGGGTGTCACATGGGCACAAATGGTTGCGCCCATAACCATCTGCATGGCCACATTCTGGACCAGCTGGAGCCTCTGGGTACTCTTCAAGGGGAGCACCATGTAGACAGCATTACAGTAGTCCAGTCAGGAGATGACAAGGGCATGAGTGACTGTGCACAAGGCATCACGATCCAGAAAGGGCTGCAACTGGTGAATCAGGCAAACCTGATAAAAAGCCCCCTGGCCATGGCTGTCATATGCTCTTCTAAAGACAGCTGTGCATCCAGGAGGATGCACAGATTGTGAACTCTCTCTGTGGGGGGCAAGGATTCACCCCCAATAGTCAGCAATGGCACCAGCTGACTATATCGCGATGCCGGGGGCCACAGCCACTCAGTCTTGGAAGGGTTGAATCTGAGCCTATTTCTCCCCATCCAGACCTGCATGGCCTCCAGGCAGCAAGACATTACATCAAGGGCATCATTGGGGTGGTCTGGGATGGAGATGTGCAGCTGAGTATCATCAGCGTAAAGATGGACTCTCACCCCAAAACCACGGATGATCTTACCCAGCAGCTTCATATAAATGTTGCACAGAAGGGGAGAGGACCGACCCTTGCAGCACTCCCCATGTGAGGCACCTTGAAGTCGACCTCTGCCCCCGTCAACACAAACTGTGAGTGGTCAGAGAGGAAGGAGGAGAACCACCGCAGAATGGTGCCCCCTATTCCTAATCTCCTCAACCGCCGCAGCATGATACCATGGTTGATGGTATCAAAAGCCACTAAGAGATCTAACAGGACTAGGACAGAGGAGCAACCCCTGTCCCGAGCCCTCCAGAGATCATCCACCAATGCGACCAATACCGTTTCTGTGCTGTACCCCTGCCTGAAGCCCGACTGCTATGGGTCCAGATAGATAGCTTCATCCAGGTTCCGGGGAAGTTGTCGTGCCACCACGCTCTTAACAACCTTCGCCATGAAACAAAGGTTGGAGACCGGACGATAATTGGCTAATTCAGCTGGGTCCAAGGAAGGCTTTTGGAGGAAGGGCCTCGCCACCGCCTCTTTCAAGGCAGCGGGAAAGGCACCCTCACTCAGAGAAGCATTTATAATCCCCTGGAGCCAGCCTCATGTAACCTCCCAGGAGGCCAGTACCAGGAGGGACACGGGTCCAATAAACATGTGGCAGCACTAATCTTACCCAGAACCCTGTCCACATCCTCGGGAGCCACAGGATCAAACTCCTCCCAGATAATGTTCTCAAGACCTACCCTCGTCTCCTCCCCCGGACTCAACCAGTCAGAGTCCAAGCCTTCCCGAATCCGAGTGACTTTATCATGCAAGAATTGCACAAAATCCTCAGCTCGATTATGCAAGGGATCTTCCTGCACTCCCCCCCCCAAAGAAGGGAGTGGGTCACTCTAAACAGAGTCGCCTGGCGGTTCTCTGCAGATGCGATAAAAGCAGAAAAATAGTTAGATTTTGCCGCTTTTATCGCCACTAGGTAGGTCTTGATATAAGACCTCACCAATGTTCGGTCGGAATCAGATTGACTAGTCCTCCAAATGCTCTCTAGGTATCTTTTCTGACACTTCATCTCTCTCAGCAACCAAAGTTGCAGCAGGATTGAAAAAAGAGATTTACAACTAGTCCTCACATTTATAACTATTACATCCCCATGGTCACATGATCACAACTTTTGTGGTCAACAACCAACATGCATTTGTGACAATTGCAGAATCCCAAAATGATGTGATCACCATTTGCAATCCAGCTGGCTTCCAAAAGGCAAACTCAATGGCGGAAGTCTATTCTCTTAATGACTGTGTGATTCACAACTGCAATGTTGTGGTGCCAAGTATTTCTAGTCAACATATCCAAACCAAAAACTGACAATTAAATTGGGCACAAGTCACTTAACTACTGCCTTGCTTAGGAATGGAAATTGTGGTCATAAGCGAGAACTACTTGCATTAGGTCACAAAGACTCAGAAGCAACAGAAAAGACAAAGATTGGTATTTCAGAACCATGGATAATTCCTAGCAGACAACCTGTACCAACATGTTTCAAATCCAAATGTGTCCTATAGACTGTCCGGTTCTCTTACTCTTATCAAGTTCTCTCTGTTCATTACACTGATCATTTCCAAAACTGTTATCTGGGCTGGCCAACAGGTACCAGAAAGTGTGCAAAAATTATGCCTCCAAACCAGCTGAAATTGATGAGATAAGATATTTTTTCCAGCCTTCTGGAAAAACCAAATACCTTTAGATACTCCTTGACATATAACCTCAATTAAGTGAGTTTTGCCCAGGAGTGAAAACTAAAATTTTTCCCTACCGGTTCTGTGGGCATGGCTTGGTTGGAGGGGTGTCCTGTGACTGAGTGGGCATGGCCAACTCGATGTCACTCAGAGCCATGCCCACTCAGTCACAAGACCCCCTCCCACAAGCCACGCCCGAGAACCTGGTAGGAAAACTTTTTAAATTTCTATTCTGCCAGCGTGTCCTTACCTTTTTCCCATGGCTCCACCCACCCACCCCATTCCCTGGAGTCGGGGAATGTACCATTCCCTGACTCCGGCCTTGCTGCAGAGCCGCAGAGCCACTGTCTGCTCACCCTTTGCCATGCGGCTCTGCCCACCTGCCCCATTCCCCGGAGTCGGGGAATGCACCATTCCCCAACTCCTACTGCTCACCTTTTTCCCGTGGCTGGCTGTCAGGGAAGGCAAGCGCCCAAAAGATACCGAAGTTGCTCACTCTCCTTCTTGAATGAGCCGCTCTGGTCACACACCGGCTGTGCAAGCGCAATCTGCCGCTGAATTAAATAAACAGTGTGCACTTGCACAGCTGGTGTGTGGACTAGAGTGGCTCATTCAAGAAGGAGAGTGAGCGACTCCAGTAACTTTTGGGCACTTGCCTTCCCTGACAGCCAGCCGCAGGAGAAAGATGAGCAGTAGGATACACCACATGGCGAAGGGCGAGCAGGCAGGAATGGTGCATTCCCCGACTCTGGGGAATGGAGCGGGTGGGTGGAGCCTCCAGCTGCCATTGCTACCGGTTTTCCGAACCATCGACCATCATCGCTACCTATTTGCCCGAGCCGGTCTGAACCGGGAGCATTTCACCCCTGGTTTTGCCCCAATTCCATGGTGGTAGTTTCCCCAAACATTACTCAGCAGACTAACAGTTCAGTGAAATGTCATTGTGTTTATAATGTGACCACAAAGGGCAAACTTTGTCATTGCTGGAGAAGTAGGAATATTAGAAAGACTTTGTGTTTTGGTGACCAACTACTTTTCCATCTGAAGAAGATGAAAAATCAATAATGTAATCAAATAATTGGTATTTCAGTTTGATATGGGTTTGTTTTTTTTAAGAAATACTTGTTTGGCCACAAATACCTTAAGAGAAGCAGAAGATCAGATAACCATTCATTCACCTTGAAAATAGATCTATCATCTAGTGCAGTGTTGACGAACCTTTTTGGCACCGAGTGCCAACACAGGAGTGCGAGAGAGCGTGCATGTGCCGGAAGAGCAGCCACCCAGTGTGCATCTTTGCTATGGGAAGACGGTCATCTGGTTTTCAGCACACGGATGCACGCCGGTCACCTGGTCTTCCAGTTTGTGGCAGGCATGCCTGTGCAGAGACCAGTTGGTGGGTGCGCATGCACGTGCCAGAAACTGGAAGAGCAGCCATCCAGTGCAAAGATGCACACTGGATGGCTGCTCTTCCGGTTTCCAGCACATGAGCTCTCTCTCGCACTCCTGTGTCGGCACTCGGTGCCGAAAAGGTTCGCCAACGCTCTATTAGATGATTAGAAGATGACCTTCCCATTTCCATCATGTGCTCCAGCCAGCTGGTATTTGTGCATGCATGCGCACCAGAAACGGGAAGACCAGATGGCCAATGCGCATGCACATGCCGGAAACTGGAAGATCATCTTCCCAGCACGCACATGGGCACCGGCCGGCTGCTCTTCTGATTTCATGTTCTCCTGTATGTGTGAAGACCAGCTGGCCGGCACGCCCAAACCTGGAAGATCAACAGGAGATGGCTCGTGTGCCTGGAGAGATGGCTGTGCGTACCACTTCCAGCACACGTGCCATAGGTTTGACATCACAGATCTAATGTGTTCAGAATGGAGTATTTTTTTCCCAGCTCTTAGTTTCAGATCTGTTTAGAGTAAACAAACTGAAAATAAAATGAATTTGAGAGTGCCAAAAATCTTGCCAACTGACAGATTTGGCATATTTCACTTTCAATTTTTCAAATAAGCAAGTGTCAGTCACTCATTCTCTATTTACCTCCAGATTGGACTACTGTAATGGGGCGGCCCATGAAAAGAATCTGGAAGCTTCAACTAGTGCAGACTGCAGTGGTGCAGGCAGGTATGTCTACTTGCAGAACAGCACATGCACATCTTTGTAACACAAGCTGCTTTGGTTGCAGTCTGTTTCTGGGCCCAATTCAAGGTTTTAATTTTTAAAATCCTTTCATGACATGGGACCAGGTTATCTGAGGGACCTCCTCTCCTCAATTAGCCCATCAGATTTGGCATAGAAAGCAGGCTACAGGTACAGTGGTAGGTTTCAAATTTTTACCACTGATTCTGTGGGTGTGGCTTGGTGGGCGTAGCATGGCTTGGTGGGCATGGCATGGCTTGGTGGGCATGGCAGGGGAAGGATACTGCAAAAGCTCCATTTCCTTCCAATCAACTGGGACTTGGGAGGCACAGAATAGATGGGGGCAGGGCCAGTCAGAATTTTTTGTCACTGCGTTATTTTGCATTTGCCAGCTGAGCTTCCATTCTGAACATTATGGTAGCTTGCCAGAGAACCTTATCACATAGATAGGGCTGTCTTGTGATTTCTGAGCTATTGTGCATGTCTACATTCTTTCTTTACTTTTACTTTTACCTGATTTCCTGTGTCCATCTATGAGATATCACTGCTGGTAAGATGTAGTTAGCTTGGTTTTTTTTTTACTTTTACAATAAAAATGTTTCTTAGAATATATATTTCAGGTTTTCATTCTTTGAGAGTATACACCATGGAAAACAAGATCCATTCACCTCTAATTAATTACAGTTTCCCCGGGTGGGAATGAGGCTGATTCACGCTTTGACATTTTTACTACCCGTTTTCCAAACTACTCAAAATTTCTGCTACCGGTTCTCCAGAACTGGTCAGAACCTGCTGAAACCCACCTCGGTACAGGTCCCATATACCAGCAACCCCCTCATTGGGGGACAAGGTTCTCTGCTGTAACACTGACCTAACACTCTCCCCCATGCCAAGTGAGGGTAGCTCCTTCCTTATTATGGTTCTAGACCACGGGTCTCCAACCTTGGCAACTTTAAGACATGTGGACTTCAACTCCCAGAATTCCTCAGCCAGCAAAGTTCTAGAAGTCCCTCAAGACCTAGCTATGTCAAACAGGACTGGGGGTCCCAGAAGACCAGTGACATTCTAAGATTGCTCCATCATGTTCATATCATTTATCTCTCCTGTGCTTGGTAATTTACATTTAAAAATGGATTGTTTTTCCTTTTTCAATAATGCCTGTTTTTAATAGTGTATTGCTGTGTTAAATTGTTTACACCAGAGTTATTTTTTGTGAGATGGGCGGCTATATAAATATGCTAAATAAATAAAAAACAGATTCATTTTATCTAATCTGATAACAAGGATATTGCTTGTTTTGCTTTGCTGCATGCACGCATTGCTGGCTTCTGTAGGTATTTATTGTATAAATCATAGAAACCAGCAAATCTGAGCACTGCCTAGATAACTAAAACTGAGGTTAGCAGCATTACAACAATGGTTTCTTTGGATTTCTTTTTTAATACTGAAAATCAGGTTAAAAGGTTATAAGTAAAATGTATTTTAGGAATAAATGCACTTATCACTTAATACTTTTAGAATAACAGAACCATGAACAAAAATAGTAATTTTATATGTTACAACCACATCACTGAATTTTATCAATGCCTTTCCATTCCATGGAGTTGTAAACAATTTAAGTACAGCAAAGTGCTATGATTGCTTATGCACACATACAAATGAAAATTGAATATGAGCTTAGATTCTTCACTGTCATAACATGACTTCCTGCCTATCTCTTTTTTTCCCAACCATGGGTGGATTTTTAAAAAATGTCATATGCTATAAACCTCTGAAAATCTAGATTATGAATATGACCAATTTGACCTTGAATCATAATTCAAACTAAGATTTCACTTTACCTCTTGCATGCAGAGGACCAAGTTTACCTCCCCCTTTAAATGTGGTTTGTCTGACCATGGCTTAGTACTGTATAATGCAGGGGTGAAATGCTCCTGGTTCTGACCGGATCGCCCGATCTGGTTGTGATGGCAGCAGGTGGTTCGGAAAACCAGTAGCAAAAATCCCTGTGCCCACCCACCCACCCACCCCCCACCATGCCCAGCTGAGCCGCATAATCATCAGAGGCTTTTTTTTTTACTTTTAAAAGAATTTTTTCTACAACCTCTTCCGATGAAAAAATGCTTTTAAAGGTTAAAAAAAAAAGCCTCTGATGATCCCACGGCTCAGCTGGGATCATCAGAGGCTTTTCAAAGCGTTTTTTTCTGCAACCTCTTGGCCGAAGAGGTGGTAAATAAAATGCTTTGAAAAGTCTCTGACGATCCCAGCCGAGTTCCTGATCGGCAGAGAGGCTTTTCAAAGCATTAGAAAAAATGCTTTGAAAAGTTTTTTTTAAAAAAAAAGTTGGCCACACCCACTCAGTCACATTACCCCTCCCACACCAAGCCATGCCCACAGAAGCGGTAGTAACAGATTTTACATTTCACCCCTGGTATAATGTGAAAACACATCATTTATATTTATTCAGCAAACTATGATTCACAATTCTGCGGATATGAAGCTAGGCTAAGATTCAAAATGAATATCAAGCTGGTGCTTCTAAAGTCTGAGTTTCTAGAAGTAATGTTAGTCAAGCTAGAATAATTCCTAAACCTCAACCTGATCATGGGAAATGAAAAAAACATTTCAAGCACTTATAAAGCAAGATAAAGTTCACCATATAACCAGTAATAAAGGCAGTTAACTGATGGCAGGTAGACTAAGACAGTCATAGAATGGATTCCACTTGATAAAAAGCGTCCACAAAAGAGATCTAAAACAAGAGGGAGCGATGTCATCAGCAAATATTGCGAGCCCAATTGTCAAAAGAAAACTCAAGACTGTATTGATTGGAAACATGCAGAAAAGGTCTTCATCCTGCAGTGGATAGACAATGGCTAGAATGATGAAAGACAAGGAAAGGCATTTTGGGTGTACAGTTGACAGTGTGCTCAGCAACTTCAACAGATGCAAAATAATACTGCCAGACTGATCCCTCAAATTTGCTTTCTGGAGTGCATTTTTCTAAGGTTGCTGGATCTGTGTTGGCTGCCAATTTATTTATGGACTCCTAAGAGTTCTACAAGTCTTAAAAGGAAACCAGGCTAAATGATTGGGAAAGATCAGCATGCAAAAAAAAATATTTAGCAAACTGTAGGAAGAAATATCCTTCTGGATTCAGCTCCAAGTGGGGAAAAAGACACTGGAAATATGGAGACTGCTTGGAAAGATGGTTTAATGGTGGACAGGATCACATGGTTTGAGTTCCTGAACAGAAAAAGGGCCGAGATGCTGCGAGTCCCCAGGTTTTATGCCCTCTCTGGCTTTGAACTTCCTGGGGCCCAGAAAGAGTATCCAGATTGATTGTCAGACTCCTAGGGAGTAGGGATCTTAGCTAGCCTTGCTGGCTGATATAATCTTCCCAGGTGCCATGTGGTGAGTTTCTGTTGCTAGGTGGGTCCTATTGTGTTGCAGATGATGGTCCATTGACAAAGATTGAGTTTCTGCCTCTGGCCATTTGCAAAGGGTGGGGGCAGGAAGATGGGAGCTGCTTCGTCTTTAAAACATCCTTCTCCATTTCTCATCCAGGGAAACATAATATTCTGCCTTTTTAATATTTTTCAAACATATTTTATTCCTTTAGGAAAGGGGTGGGTGCTAACTTCCTACAAAACAATATGGTTAGAGCAATCTGATAAATTGCACTTGCTTATTTTATCTCCATTTTCTGCAATCACAAGATCAACATTACCAAACCATCCTTAAGAAAAATCATTTTGGGGAAAAAAATATTAAAGCTAGAAGAAAGGAGGAAGAAAGAGATTTTATTATCTAGTGGCAACTTTCAGCTAAAAGCAGACATTAACCTTTGTTGGTGACAAACTATAACACAAAATGTAACTACCTTTCCTGTATGACCTATGTTTGGCCCTGGTAATAAACAAAATACATAAAGTTAGCTGAATGATCCTGGGAATTCAGTAGGGAAGATTTATAAGAGTGTCATTACTGCCATTGAAACGGAGCAGCATAAAAGACATGGAATATTTTCCACTGGAATTATCAGCCCATCAAAATGTACCAATAAAAACACTTTTCTTAGTTTTTAGAACTCCAACAAATATAGAGAAGAGGCTGGGGAATTGTCTAGCATAATACACCATAATCGCTCTATTATCTCCCTGGCTTTGCTAAATCCCAGTGGCATAAATAGCTAGCGGAAAGGCCATATTTTGCCATGATCAGAAAAAATGAACTATGGCTAGGTTTCTTGGTTGTTGTTGTTTTTAAACATAATTTAAGCAGAGAATAGAATATCACGTTGTATATTGCACCTCTCATTTTTGTTTCACTTGCTGTTAAATCTAAAAGCTACATTTCGGAAACATCCTGAAAAGAGAACTCAAAAATTTGTTCTGAAAAACCTTCATACATTTCGTATTGGATTTTCTTTTTTTCTTTTTCTTTTTTTAAAAAAAGATTTTTATTGTAAACATATTAAAACAAGACACAAACATACAACATTTATATACATACATTTTTTTTTTAACAGCTCTTTCGAAGTGGTCCTTTCTTACTATTTACACATATTTTAACTTTACCTTACTCCACATTGTTATCTATCTTTCCTTATTTTGTCCACATTTTACCTAGATCTTTAACATTTTTTTCTTTCTCCTTTATTCCTCTTTCTCATTTTCCCTATTCTCCAACCATTCATACCATCTACACCACACTTTATAATATTCAGTATCTTCTTTCTCCTTGAGTTCTTTTGTTAGTTTGTCCATCTCTGCGCACTCTAAAATTTTTTTAATTAAATCTTCTTCTGTTGGTGAGTTTTCCTTCTTCCAATTTTGTGCATAGACTATGTGGGCTGCTTCACATTGGATTTTCATTATTCTTTTATTTACCTGAGACCAGTAGTGGGATTCTGCAGGTTCTAGAGGGGTTCCGCGGAACCCTTTGTTAAATTGCTGGCTCGCCCCGCCCCTTGCCCCGCCCCTCCGCACCACTATTTATTGCCAATAAACAGTGATAGGCGAGGGGCGGGCAAGCCAGCAATTTAACAAAGGATTCGGTGTTTTTTTGTAATTTTATTGGCCCTCGGAGCTTCAGCATAGGCTAATTAGCCCTTGATTATATCAGCTCTGCTCCCGACTCTCAGCTGATTTGCTCTCAGCTGTTTTGCACAGCTCTTTTGCAAGCTCTTGTTTTGCAAGCTCTTTGCTTGCCTGCAGTGTTGGAGGAGGTTTTTTTTTCCCTAGCTGAAACAAAACTGAAAGTAAAGCAGGCTCTGCTGCAACGTGGCAGAATGAGGCAGGGAGAGAGATTTCTTTTTGCTCACCAAAAAAGGTAGATGCAAACAATGGGAAATTTAGGGCAAAGAGGAGAGTTCAAGATTTTAAAACACAAAAGAAAAAAAGGTCTATTTATTGTATATTGTGTTGAAAGCAGAAATGGTTAAATTATGGTTTGGAGGAATATATGGGGAAAATTATTTGGTTTATTATTATTGGTAAATATAATTAATTGATTTGTAAGAAATTGGATTGCATGGAAATAATTGGAATATTCATGTTCATATTGATTAATATACAAAAAAGATAGTTATAACTGGTTTATATAAAAATGTTTAATTTGTATTAAACAATTTTAATATTAAATAATTAACCAATGTGAGGATGAATATAAAAATAGATAACAATGGGAAGGGTATAATATAGAATAGAAGGGAATATTTGAATTTGATTAACATTAGAGATGAGGATGAAGGGTAATACTGGTTTTTTACAAAAATAGATGAGGAATAAATATGGCAAAAAGGAAATATAGAAATTGTAAATTTAATTGAAATGAATAAACACTGTTTAAATTTGTGAACCGGCCAAACACTATGTTCAAAGAAAAGACATTGTATGTTTGTATGTGTGTTTCTAATTATTGTTATTTATTCATATTTGTTCTCTTTTATTCTTTAAAGTTTAACAATTCATTCTTTATCTTAATATCTTTATATTTGTTTGGGGTTGGCTTTCTTCCCTTTCATCTTTTTTATTGTACAGCAATCTTTCTCCTCAAACCTACCACCTCTCTCTTTTCTTTCCTTCTTATTTTCTCTTCCTCCCTCTCTTCTTCTCCTCCCTACTTCCTTTTCCTTTCTCCTTCTCCTCCTCTCTTCCTCCCTCTCTTACCCTCACTCCTACTCTAATTTCCCTTTCCTTCCTTCATCCCTCTCTATTGCTGTATCCTTTTATGCATCTGTACTACTCAGAGGGCTGAAAAAGTTATTTCTGACTGGTCCTTGCACTTTTGACCAGATCTCAAACTTACGACTGTCCTCACGTTTTACGTTTTTTGCCCTATCTTATCATCATGGTGTAGAGAAGCAGTTGTGAAATGATGACATGGTTGTTAAGAATGCTGCACAGGCATAAATGTGAAGATGGTCATAAGTGTGAGAACCAGTCAAAAGTGTGAGGACCAGTCAGAAATGACTTTTTTCAGCCCTCTGAGTAGTCCCTATGCACATAGCCACGCCCACCCGGTCACATGACCAACTAGCCACGCCTACCCGGTCACATGACCAGCTAGACACACCCACCCGGTCACATGATCACCAAGCCACACCCCCAACTAAGCCAGATCCACAGAACCGGTTGTTAAAAAAATTGAATCCCACCATTGCCTGAGACTATTGAAAGATGTTTCTAAAAATATCCATACATTTTTCCCTCTGCCAAAGATAAAGCTTCTTACTTTTATTTAAGCAAAATAGGATCATTTAATGATGGTAGTTATTAATTTATTATTAATTGCCATAAGGCAGGGGGGTCAAACTCAATTTCATTGAGGGCCACATTAGGGTTGTGTCTGACCTCAGGGGGCTGGGAGAGCGTTGCCAGGATGGTGTGGCCAGCTCAACGTCACTCATGTCTGGGACATCTGTGATAGCGTGCAGCCCTCCCAGGTTCCATTTTCAGCCGCAACGGCCTGCTGCAGCACTCTCAGCAAAAACAAAGCTCCATTTTCACTGGCAGAGGCCCCGCAAATTGGTTCTTTGCCATTTCCAGGGTAGTCCCACAAGCCAGGTCTAAGCACCCTATCAGCTGGCTTCAGCCCACGGGCCTTGAGTTTTGACATCCCTGCCATAAGGTATTGTTTTATTCCTGGAATTAGGTCACAAGTTTAACTTTTTAAAAAGGTTGCATTTATTCTCTATATTACTTTAGGTGCTCTGAATTAAATTGGACAAGTATCAACGAAGGAAGTTCACAGCTCCCTATTTGTTATAATGCTAGTAAATTATGGGCCTAACAGCAGCAGGAGCTTTTTATTACTGAGTTTATGAAGATCAACCAGCTCTTAGGTAAAATGTTCGATATTTTAGAACCATGACATAGGATTTGTAGATTGTTGAGGTTTGAGAGGAAGGTATCTTCTGTACAGATGTGCATACTAGACAACGTGATCTGATAAAGAACTCACCAACATCTTTTAAATCTTGTTTTACCTTCTTGAACTTGTAAGTGGCCTGTGTGTCCACAGAAATGAAAGTAGGACAGTGGAGGGTTTTTTTAACTTTTTAGAAATGCCCAGATGGCTTTAGAATAATGTCATGTAATTAATTTAGGGCTTGATTATCTGGAATTATCACTGAACAATATGCAAAAGTAAGAAAAATATTAAAATTACTGTTCATAATTAAGACAAACACATTCTCCTTTGAGTTTGAAAAATGATACTGAAACCAGGGCTTCCATGGGAGAATTAAGGTAAATTTATTTTTAATTTCTAGTTTGTTTTTCTTACATGCTGTGTGTGTGTGCATGTATATACTCAGTGGTGGGATTCAGCCAGTTCGCAGCACTTCGGGAGAACCAGTTGTTAACTTCCTGAGCAGTTTGCCAAACTGGTTGTTGGAAGAAATCATTAGGGCAGAGAACCGGTTGTTAAATTACTTGAATCCCACCACTGCATATACTTCAGGGGTGGGTTCTACTTACCTTTACTACTGGGTCACATCACACCCCCATGTGCTCTTCTGCTAATGTGCAGATCACTTATGATGATGTCCGGGTCAGTGGGCGGAGCCTCCTGCCGGTTTTACTACTGGTTCTTGTGAAAGGAAACTATCCAAAAGTACTCCTAAAGAGTAGAATTTGGGAGGAAGATCCTGCTCGTTTTCTGTTTGGACATGTAACCATCTACTATGAAAAAGAGAAAAGAGACTTAAGACAGTACAAAATATTCTGGGTAGCTAGAGAGAACGATAAGAAGCAACTTTTTTTTTTTTTTTTGTAAATGGGTATTTTTATTAAATACCCATTGGTATTCATTTTGTAAACTTATCTATAATTTGGGCCCATTCAAAATTCCAGTTAGAAGCATTCCTTTGAATATCTTTCTAAACTATTAAATTAGGCTAAAAATATGAGGCATAACAAAATACTAATTTATATACATCCTTCAACCTCATGGACACAGTATGACGTGGCAAATAATTGCACAATCCCCATGCCCATTCATGAGGATTTTCCCCCATGTCCTCCTTGTTGGGTTATGTATGTATGTATTCACAAACCTACGTGAACAAAGATGTTAGCAGAAATTAATATTAGATAGATAGTCAAAGAATATATCTTGCATAAGTGTCTATTAGTTCCAGATATGATTTACTGAATAATTAAATTAAGGCATTATGAGTCATGAACCTGATTTAATCATTTAGAAGAAGGCTTTCTTTTTTTTCTGAGGATAGTATGAAGGCTTCCATCTCTACTTCCATTTTTACCCATGAGACTACAAAAAGAACCATCTGATATGTCTCATTGAAGCTAAGGACTTCTTTGATCAGAGGTTTCTCCCATGTTTTCCTGGGGGAAACAGCATGTTCTCATCCTTGATGTTCGCAGGAGATCAAAGGGGACTTTGTTCCATGTACCCAACTGCAAATAATTAAGTCAAGACAACTATTCACAGCTACGTTTATTCCATGTTTCTGTCCCTGGAAATTTGAACTCCTTTCTGTACCACAAGGTATCATGATAACATTGAACTGACAGGAACCACCTACATTAGCTGCTTGTTTCATTCATTTATCCAGAACAAAAATAAATTCTACTCCCATAAAGATTCACCAATATATAAGCTTAACGGTGGAATGCTGCCGGTTTAACAACCGTTTGGTGATTGCGCGCTTTGCGCTTTCGCACATGCACAGTTTTACAAATACTAACCTTCTGCGTTACCACTTGGGAATAATACAGCTGAGGCAGCAATCCACTATGCCACGCCAATTAGCTGAGAATATAAAGGTAAGTAAAGCACAGGGGTGAGTGAGTGGGCCGACCTGATTGTCGGCACAAACCGGTTCGCTCCCAGCTGATCGTCGGAGCTACTGGTTCACCCAAACTGGTCTGAACCGGTAGAATCCCATCCCTGTGTATTTCCTAATTCTTACATGAAGCCTAGCAAAATTGATGAATTTACTGCTGCCATATATAATGATGGCCATCAGTTTAGATGATTTGACAAATTAGAAGATTAGGTGAGAAATAGCTACTACAGGATTCGTAATAATTGGATAACACCTCCTGAATTCTGAATCCTAAGTCTTGCATATCAGCTCCCAGGAAATTATAGTGGAAGAGAGGTATCATTTTCTGATACTTTAGGAGTTTCCAAAATGGATTTGGTTGACCACTGGATTTGTGCCACTATAGGACTATCATCTATTACCGAGGGAGCAATGGAAACTCTGGCTAAATATGGATGCCTTTCTGGATGACCTCTAAGCAATGGTGAAATGTAAAATTTGTTACTACCGGTTCTGTGGGTGTGGCTTGGTGGGGGGATGGTAATGTGACTGGGTAGGTGTGGCCAACTTTTCTTTTTTTACTTTTAAAACCATTTTTTCTATAACCTTTGGACAAATAGGTTGTAAAAAAATAGTTTTGAAAGCCTCTGCCGATCAGGCAACTCAGCTGGGATCGTCAGAGGCTTTTAAAAGCATTTTTTCTACAACCTCTTCGAAGAGGTTGTAAAAAAATTGCTTTTAAAAGCCCTGGCGATCCCAGCTGAGCCGCACGATTATCAGAGGCTTTTTTCTTTACTTTTAAAAGCATTTTTTCAGCCAAAGAGGTTGTAGAAAAAATGCATTTAAAAATAATTTTAAAAATAAAAATCCTCTGATGATTTTGTGGCTCAGCTGGGCATGGTGGGGGGCAGGGATGTTTGCTACCAGTTCTCCGAACCACCTGCCGGATCAGGCGATCCAGTCTGAACTGGGAGCATTTCAGCCCTGCCTCTAAGTCATCATCCAGTCACAAAAACAATGAGATAATTTATAAAGCCTTGATGTAAAATATTAGCTAAGACAGGAAACAGAATTGGATGAGTTAAATCTACTTTATTGTAAAGCTACATTAACAGAATATTGTAAGACTAAAGCAGGAGTTTCAAACTGGCAGCCCACGGGCTGGATGTGTCACATGCAGGCCACCCCTACCCCAGCTCCATGAAGGGGAAAAACATTGTGAAATATCACATGACGGCAACATGATGCAGCAAATTTGACACCCATGGACTAAAAGTTCAAACTTCCCATTGCCTCTTTTAACCATCTGATCTATTTGGGTGGGAAGTTAAGTGGCTCTGGGTTCCTCCCTCCCTTGTTTGATCATTTCCTAAGCAGTATTTCTTGTCCCTCAAGAACATCCACACATTCTATTCCATTTCTAAATTAAAGTGTGGTTGAATAATTTGCATTCAGTTTCTCACATGCTTTATCCATCATTGGTCTAAACATGCACAATTGAAAATCAATTGCATGTAAAATTTGAAAGATTCCCCCCTAGCCATTACTTAGCACTCTCCTTCTTCGGTGTCATCTCCTAGGCTTCATTATCTCTCAATGACTTTTATTGGGAATTGTAATAGATTATTACTAAGCCGCCTCTTCTGTCACTCCCAAAATGTCACAATCAAATAAATTTTACATATTTAAAGCTTCATTGGTGCTCCTGAATAAGCTTTCCTATTTTAGCAATAGACGATCTATGATCCATGATGATGAGTATGTCACATTGCTTCAAACAATTCCAATATAATTGTCAAATTGTGTCCATGTGATTTTGTGCATCGATGAATCAAGGCATGGGGTGAAAAGCACTTAAATGTGAAAATGACCTACATTACCCTGATCCTAACTGCTGCCTGTTTTAAAGCTTTCCCTTTCAGCACTTGACAAGTAAGTGAAGACAGCATTTCAAATTATTTTGACTCCACCATAATATATGTTGTTTCGGGACTGAACTAGTTATCTCCTCTTGGACTCCCTTGCCTTTTTAACTTCTTGCAGAGGAGAGAAGAACAGTGACTCGGATACCATGGCAACCTCTCCCTTTTTGCAGTTGCTGAGCTGTTAAATAATGGGGCAGTCAAAACATTTATAGGCTAGAGCAGGTTATAAATATGCTCGCAATATAGCAAGGGCAAACTTTTGATGACCGGAGGCTGCAGGTTATCTATAACTCCCTTCCTGGGAAGATAGCAGACGATGATGAAATCTAATTGGGTCATGTCACTTGTGTAAGTGGAACTAGAAATTTGTTTGTGGGGGAAGGGAAATAAATAGGCTTTGTTATTTCTGTTTTAACTCTGCTTAAATTATTTTCTTACATGTAAAACCACAGAAAGTTGTGCCAGTGATTTTAAAATGGCACACTAATTTACCTTGGAATATTACTCCCCCAGGAGAAAGGGGGAATTACATGAACGTGGAGATGCAAGTTGTCCACTGTTATAAGCATATATAAAAGTGTATTCCTTTTTCAGATGACAAGATGAAATGCCAATCCGATGCGGAGTCAGACTCCAGGCTAAAAATCATTGAGTTCTAATTCTGTGTTAGACATGAAAGCCAGTTGTGTGACTTTAAGCCAGTCACTCTCCCAGCCCAGCCCACCTCACAGGGTTGTTGTTGTGGGGGAAATGGTATTTGTAACTATGAGTTACAAATGAGTTACCTTGAGTTATTTGTAAAGAGTAATAAAGCTTGTATATAAATAAAAAAATCATTTAATTTAATTCTGTAACATTTACAATCTAACAGTCTAAATCCAAGAGAATGCTGCAGCTCTGTGTTTTAAGTCAACACCTTATCAACTCTTATTGCTAAACAAATGCAAAGCAGCTGTAGCTCTCCACCGATTAGCATTAAACCCTTCAAAATCCAACCCAACCCAGGCAGCACTGCTGTTTTGTACACAATTGATTAACTCCTAGTGGTTTGCAACTAAAGCTAATCTATTCATTTTACAGCCTTGAGAAAGCTCCAAATGAAGTGTGCCTCTTGTTAGAGGAATCCAAATCAATCAAGCAATACATACATCAAAAAGGTAACCGCTTTGGGGATATTTTAAAAGGTATAAATAACTTAAAGAGATTTAAATCATCCTGTTTTCATATGCCTTTCCCCTCTAAATCTGCAGAATGCTTTATTGATTCAGCACATGCTGCTATCCTTCGCAAAATGCTAGTGAACAGGCAGAATGGAATTAATCTAGAGACAGAATGAAGGAGCAGAGATGATGAGAGCCCTGAACCAACCAACCTTTCATTTCAACCGCCCACAGAATCTGCATGCTGTTTTTTTAAAAAAAGGACCATCCTGCATAAATCTTGAGTATCATAAATGAAATGGCATTTTTAAAAAGCAACAAAAAAGCAGCAGTCCCCAGATCTGTACCAGCTTGTTAAATTATCAAGGATTAAAAAACATATTCCTCCCAAAAGAAGAAAATTAATAACAAATGAATGTCTGGCTATCCAATAGATTTCTATCAGCTACCACTTAACGTCCTGAAAGTCAAAGGTTATCTTATCTGTGGGGGTAGGTTGAAATCCTAATTTTTAGGCCAGGTCCTAAAATTCTTTATTAGTTCAGTAAAAATCAATTTGGAAAAGGATTTCAATTAACAAAAATGTCTCGCAAGACAATAGTATAAGGCAGTCTTTCCCAATCTTAGGGATTTCAGACTTCAGCATTGGAATCCCAAGCAAAAATCATAATGACTTGGAAACTCTGGGAAGTGAAGTTTATATATCTGGAGGCATTCCAATTTGGAAAGGCTGGTGCAACATTTTTTTTCTCTAACACTATCCTATTTTCCAACATGTTTAGGCATATATGCATATCCTCCCTGTATTTCAATAACAAATGTTGGGAGAATAGACACTTTGCATATGTTTTGACATCCATGATTAATTTGGGTAGCATCTCTTCCTTCTAAAACTGTATTTCTGAATTATTAACCTAATCTGTTTCAACCATTCAGAATTAAGTCTACCATACCTGGACTGGAAAAAGTCAGATCAGAGGTGGGTTTCAAAGATTTTTATCACCAGTTCGCCATGCGTGTGCACTCTTGCTTCGTGCACACACCTTCCGCGCATACTTCCGTGCATGGGGGCGGGTGGGGGCGGGGGCGGGCCCACCCGCGATCTCCACTACCAGTTCACCTGAACCGGTGCAAACCAGCTGAATACCACCACTGAGTCAGATGTCTTTTAGATCAGCAGTCACCAACTGGTGGTCCGTGAATCACTGGTGGTCCACAAAAAAAATGTTGGTGGTCCACAAAAAAATTATTTGCATTTTTTATATTGCATTAAATCAGGAGTCCTCAAACTACAGCCCCTGGGCTGGATACATACAATGAATGTTTGTGTTGCTGCAGAGAGTCTCCCCCTTTGGGGTCTTTTTGCATGGGTTGGAGGGGGGCAGAAATTCTGATTTGAGGTCTGCTTCAGTTAGGTGCGGGGCTTTGGGCAAAGGCTGGAGGGAAGCACCGCTGGTGACAAAGAGCAGAGGACCTTGTTCCAGTGGAACTGCAACATGGCCTGGAACTGACTGACTATCTCAGCCCACTAAGCCCCCAGCTGCCGGTACCTGGCCTTGCAATCCTGCAGGTCTTCCCTTTGCTTGGAAAGCCTATGCTCATAGTCCTCAGTGAGGTGCTTCTGCTGAGCCTCCTTCTTGGTCAGATCCAATTTGAACTGAGCTGTTTTGCCAACTCTTTCTCGTGGTGGCTGCTTAGCTCCAACAACTGCTTCCTGTTGGGGCCCTAAGGAGCCCGGGTGCGGAGGCGAAGAGTGGAGGGGAGGGGCAAATAGAGGCCAGCAAGGCACTCTTCAATGTGAGTGACATTGAGTTGACTATGCCCACCCAGTCACATGACTATCTACCCACGCCCACCCAGCCGGTCATTAGGCAGATCATATTAGTGGTCCATGGGATTTAAAATTATGAATTTAGTGGTCCTTGAGGTCCGAAAAGTTGGTGACCCCTGTTTTAGGTGACAACAAAGACACTGATGTCATTCAGCAATTGTCCAAGTGGCTTATAACAAACTTCAGAAGAGGGTGGTGACAAATACATCCTGAAAAAATTGAAACAATTCAAAAGCTATGCCTTTGAAGAATGTTAGGCATGCATTTTACCTCCCTCTTTTGAAATGTAAAACTTTTGCAGACTGATTTGTAACACTCAAATTCACTGAAATCAATCAGCAAAAAAGACTTATCATCTCAGGATACAACACAGCAAGGCTTTGATCTCTACATGTAATTTTTGGGTGAGATTCAAGGTCACCTGGCTCAACACCTGGATAAGTTACTGCCTGCTGTTCACAATATCTGCTCGTCCAGCAAGATTTGGAAGCAGGTATCTCTGCAAAGTATGGTCAAATCAATCATGATGGGAGCCAGCTTGATGCAATTGAAGCTCTGTTCTTTTAAAAGAAACTGTGTTAGATGTGCAATGTAAATAAAACAACAGGCAGAGTTTCTATTGCACTATTGGGGCTGTTATCTTGACTTTTTAGACCATGTAACCCTTGGATCCCTTCAGATGCTCTTTTTTATAGAGTGTTATCTTCTGAGGTCATAAAGGCAGGACTTTTCAACTATTACCCTCCTTCTGTGGAATAGCATTTCTCCCAGGATTATAAAGTCATGGCTATCTCCAAGCAGCCTTTGAAATCTGAATTGGGAGTTATGACACCCCCCCACCCCCACCCCCAATAAGTGATGGTTAGCTATTTTGATATAACTCTTCCTCAAGTGTCAGAATTGTACATTGAATAAAAGGATATTTAAAAACTTATCTTGGTCAACTCAGGACTAAATAATCACCTTGCATCCAAGTGGATTTATCCAAAAAATACCTTCTTTTTAGAATAAATACATTCTAAAAAGTAGAATAAATAAATTATTAAAAATTGTACAATAAATAAATAGAATTTATTCTACAAATAAAGCTTGTTTTAGTCAAAAACTAAGTTTCAGAGTTCTGAAAATTAATTGTATAATTTATTGCTCTAGAGTATGGACAGCTGCCTCTTTTTTTTAGTTTTGTCTTCAGTAAAATAAATTCTGGCTGGGGAATTTTGGGAGTTAAAGTCCACACATCTTAAAACTGCCAATGTTGAGAGACACTGCTCTAATCCAAACAGTTATCATAATTTCCTGACATTTGGAGATAAGAATCTAGAAACATATAGCACAAACCTAAAAAATACTCTATCCCTTCCCCTAAGAAAATATTCTTAAAGAAACAGAAACATTCAACCCTCAAGGTGAAAATGCAGGGCTGCTAACCTGAGCAGCACGGAACATCCCAAGAAAAAGTCCTGCTTTCAAGCAAGGTTGCAGAATGATTTCATGTATTTTCCGCTGAAAGAAAGTTTTATTAGAATCAAGTGATGTTTGAAAATATATTCAGTGTGATACTATAAATATTTACTCAGAATTAAATATTTGGTATATTTAGTGGGCTTTTTCACTCCAAAATTACCTTGGGGGAAAATCCCCCTAATTATTCAGAAAGACACTTCCCTCATTTGGGGAATTAAAGATTTGCATTTATCTTTATTGATCTCTGCCATATATATCCATTGCCGTTCACCCCTGATACCAACATACAAACACATATCCCAGTTGCCACAACTGCAGCTATGCATCAAACAGCCTGCCAGTTTAGCATACCTTCTGCTTCAGAGGAATTGGACTCTCCAGCTATTTGGTGGTGGCTGAGCATTCAATCAATCATGCTTGGAGAGAGATTTTAGAAAAGCAGACGTTGCTTTCCCATATTCCCATTGCAATGGAAAGGAAAAGCATTATGCATGGATGTGTGAGTGTGTGTACCTTTGTGTAGTTCCTGACCCACCATTCTGCACGGCATATTACTTTCAAGGCCCAAAAGATTGCTCAGTCAATTGTAACGGCTGGAAACATCTTTAATTAAGAACTTCAACCTTTTGTGAAAAGAAGATGGGAGCTCCACAGCCACTACTATAGGAAATAAAACATAGCCAAGTCAGTTAGGACAAACCACCCTTCAAATTCAAACAGGCAAAGTAAACAAACTTTGCTTGGCAAAAAAAAAAAAAAAAAAATCAAGCCAAAGAGAAATATTAGTTGAAGAGAGTGTTATAGACCCTTTGGAAGACATCTAAAATACTTTTCAAGAGATTTAAAATGTTTTTGGTTTTTTTGGCAAAGTGCAGCAGCAGCAGCAAATATTTGCATCCTGTCATTTTTATTATTTACTTCCTTGCAAAACAGGTGCCAAAGAAGACTATCAATGACCCGCAGTATTGTCTCCTAAACCTGGGTTTGGAGGATAGATTACCCAGCACCAATGTTCAATATTAATAAGGCAAAAAAGCAGCAGGACGCAATTTGTTCTTCTTTTAATACGGTAGTAAAATATATGCTACCACATGGTTACACTCTGGCTTCACGAACAGTGAGAGAATAGGATGTTTCTAAAAATTTGCTGGGAAATACCTAGAGTTGCTAGGTTTTCTTAAAAGACTCCTACATTCTATCTACTTGTTTAAAAAACCATATACCATTCAGATTGTATAAAATTCAGAGAAAACTCAGTTTGATTTAGAAAATAACTCGACTACTCCATCACAGCGATAATCGTGTCTACCCACATGAAGCACATGTTTAGCAATGTTTTATTTTATCTGGACTGAGTCTTTTTTATTATCATAATATAGAAATACACTCTGGGAGCATTCCAAGCTTTGGGAAATGCAGTTGATCTGTTATAGGCTAGAGCTCTTGCAAAAGATAACCTAGATAAGATTATCTACAGCTCTTGCAGAAGATAACCTACTGCAAAGAAATAATCTAGACAAAAAAGATGCCACTGTACATAGAGTTGAGATTCAGAGACAAGCAAGCAGAAAACTGATATTTTGAGTGACAAAGGACTAAACTGAAGGTCATTAGGCTGTGTATAGCAGCTATGTAAAGCACTGTCAAATTGATATACTGGATGCACATATTGTTCTGACACAAGAATGGCCTTCTTCAGACTTATTTTTTCCTTCCAAATTGTGCTGATGAAATTTGGCCACACAATTTTCATTACTAACTTAGGATGCAAAGTGGTCTCAATGAAGCTTAATAACCTGCTAAAAAAAGGGAATGCCCATCTACGCACACAAATTTCAAACCACACTGTGTTCAGCCATTTCATCTACAGTCTTGGAGAGTTAGAACAACTTCTGAATCAGCAGGGAAATGCAGTTGCAATTTTTAAGACTTATTTTCTATTTTGACAACAGGCACACCCACCTCTTTCCATTACTATCAAGAAAATGAATTTCTCCCATTGTTTCAATAACAGGAAACTTGGAAGCTTGGTGTATGTATTTTAAAAGAAAACAAAGCATAGCTCATAAAAACATCTGCTACAATGTCCTACCTGTCAATGACTACTTCAGCTTCAACCACAACAATACACGAGCACACAATAGATACAACCTTAAAGGGAACCGCTCCAGTGCGATTGCAGAAAATATGAATTCAGTAACAGAGTTGTTAATGCCTGGAATGCACTACCAGGCTCTGTGGTCTCATCCCAAACCCCCCAAAACTTTAAACTGAGACGGTCTACTGTTGACCTCACCCCATTCCTAAGAGGTCTGTAAGGGGCGTGCATAAGAACACCAGCGTGCCTACTGCCCCTGTCCTAATGTTTCTTTTCATTGTATTCATTTTATGTATTCAATTCATGCTTATATATATAAAAGCCTGTGTTGCCACCATTTCCAACATAACTTATCCATCAACCCACAACCCAGCAACAGTACTTCCACCCAATCAAAATACAACTACGTCATCAGCCAATCAGAATACAACAACACTGTCAACCAATCAGAATACACCTTTGCCTCTTTTCATTGAAAAATGTCAGTTAAGATCAATTTACCCATAAGCACCAAACCGAGAACATCAGCCAGAAGATGACGAATGTGATTTCGTCGAAACGTCGCTACTACCCTTCTAAAGATACGTTTACAAGTACACGGGAAGAAACCCGAGATATTACCTGTACACACATATATACCCGTGAAAACTTACATACATACCCCTCCAAGACCGAGTGGCTGTGGCTGCCGGCATCCCGATATAGCCAACTGACTCCATCGTTGGTTATTGGGGGCGAATCATTGGCCCCCACGGAAAGGGTGCGCAACTTGGGCGTCCTCCTGGACCCACGGCTGTCTTTAGAGGAGCATACGACAGCTGTGGCCAGGGGAGCTTTTTATCAGGTTCGCCTGATACGCCAGTTGCGGCCCTTTCTAGATCGGGACTCCCTACGCACAGTCACTCAGGCGCCCGTCACGTCTCGCTTGGACTACTGTAATGCTCTCTACATGGGGCTCCCCTTGGGGTGCATCCGGAGGCTTCAGCTGGTACAGAATGCGGCCGCGCGGGGGATTATGGGAGCGACAGGGCGCTCCCATGTGACACCTCTCCTGCGTGAGCTGCATTGGTTGCCGGTTGACTTCCGGGTGCGTTTCAAGGTGTTGGTAATCACCTTTAAAGCGCTCCATGGCTTAGGACCAGGGTACTTACGGGACCGCCTTCTGCCATCTATTGCCTCCCACCGGCCGGTTCGCTCCCACAGAGAGGGCCTCCTCCGGGTGCCGTCAGCCAGACAGTGCCGGCTGGCGACCCCCAGGGGGAGAGCGTTCTCTGTGGTAGCTCCCACCCTCTGGAACGATCTCCCTCCAGATCTGAGGACAATCGCTGACCTCCGGACTTTTCGTCGGGCTCTGAAGACTCATCCCTTCCAACTTGCCGGACTTGCCTGATCCCTCCTATTTTTTTTAAACTATTTTTTAAACTTTTTAGAGTTTTAGAGTTTTATTTGGTTTTACATTTCAGCCTAAATTTATATTGGTTTTAGTACGTTTTAGCTTTTTTGTGTTTGTATTGGTTTTAAATTGGCTGTTCACCGCCCTGAGTCCGGAAGGAGAAGGGCGGTATAGAAATTTAATAAATAATAATAATAAATAATAATAATAATAATACATACATACATACATACATATATTTTCTGAGGTTTTCGCGGGTGTTTGTATGTAGTTCTTTGGTTATTCAGGTTTTCTCCCACGTAAAATTTGAAGTGTCTTGGCGACGTTTCGACGAAATCTCATTCGTCATCTTCAGGCTGGTGTTTTCGGCTTCGTGCTCTGCACGAAGTGGTGTACAAGTCTAAGTGCTATGGCTATTTTGATATTGATAGACTTTAAAGATTAGACATTAGAGGGCGCTAGTTACCTAATCAGAAAGGAGACCATACAACCCTTTTGTAGCATCAATTGAGGCTATTGTAGAGGAACAAGTCCCATTGAATAAAATTGAACAGGTGCAATTAAAAATTACAGTTTACAAGGTTGTGGAAATAATGGATTTACAAATGAAAGTTGAAAATTGAAAAAGAAATAGAAATCAAAATCAAAATCAGATAATCTGGATAATCCTTATACTGAATTTAAAGGAGGGATTTGCTGGAGTTGCTGCATTGTAAGTACAAAGGGGCAGATGAACACAAGAATTTTGTGAGAAAGGTATGGGAAGGTAGATGTTAAAAACTTTCTTTGAGGATATTAAAGTTTGTTTGCAGAAAGAATACAGAATTGGTTTATTTGACTGAAGTTACAGAAACGGCTTGTTCTTTTCAGGGATGTTTAAAAGTTTAATACTAGAACTGGATGATGATGATTACTTCTGGCAATGTTCTATTCTTTTTTGAATGAGACCAAACTTTGATTATTTGAAGAGGAAAGGGGGGGGAGATTTATTTAAAGGGAAAGGAAGGCTTTAGACTAAGTGGAATAGATATAATCTGTAATATCTATGTTGTTATTTCTGATAATCTTTACCGAACTTTTGCTATTTAACAGGGAGACATGAGGTTTTATAGAAATTGGGGTGAGTTTTATAGAAATTGGGGCAAGATATGGAATGAGATGTTTGTTGATACTTTAAGAGGTAGTGATTAATGGTTAATATCGATTATTTTTCCTGGGATAAAGGGTGTTTCTTTTTTTTTCCCTATTTTCTATTTTCTGCACATCCCTTTCAAATTTTTAGTATATTTAATGGATTTTTTTTATTCTGTAGTTGTATAATTTTTTGGTATAAAGTAAAACAAAAAGCTGGGTGACTTTGGACTAGTCACTCTCTCTTAGCTCAACCCACTTCAAAGGGTTGTTGTTGTGGGGAAAATTGAAGAAAGGTGTATTTAGTATGTTCACCATCTTGAGTTATTTATTAAATAATAAATGTAGAATGAAAATAAACTTTAACAAAATTAATACATTAAATAACATAAATAAATAATATAACCCTTAGTAAAATTATTCAGAAAAAAATATATTCATTTTTTTAAAAAAATCTGCCTTTAGCTCATCTGCTTTGGAGGAATCACATTGTATTTGCTTATCCACAAGTTTATAGAGACTGCCTATTTTCACGGAGTATATTTCCAGACAAGTGCATTTTTGCCCATCTTAAAAAGGCCTAGACATCTTTTTGTACCAGCCTTTTGAGACAGGCCAGATCAAGAAAACAGGCACAGCAGGGAATCATAAATGCTTTTCAGCATGGCAAGGAATCTTGAAAGCCTGTCCTAGTTTCTCATTGTTACATCTTATAGTATACAAAATCAAGGTGGGATTGTTCTGAATTTCTTTCTCATTTTTTTCTGCTTTCTCAAAACTGTGTGATCATTTGTTCCTTTAATGGCTTGCTCCTTCCTTCTCTATTCCCAAGGTCAGCTCAACATTCCTATTACAGTTCGTAAATATTTGATAGTTTCTTCCTAGTTCTTCCATCATTTTTTTCCCTTACAACTGTAAATCTGATAAAGAGAAAAAAAATAGAATGGTTTCTTTTTGCCAAGAGACTTTTCAGGAAATTAAAAGATAGAAAGGCTACTCATATTAAATTGGAGGGTTTTATTCAAAGATTAGTGAAATGATTCTGGAGTCTGAAATAATCGGTTTGAAACTTAGAATGACACATTTTGCTCTTTATACTTCCAAGATTGGGAACCACAATATACTAAAACGTTTCAGCCTTTCTGTATTAAACAAGCACATTTTATTTTGATTTCTCTGCTTAGATTGCAGAAGATTCTCAATTCTATTTTAAGGTCACAGTTAGCTTGTAATGATACTAGTGTCAGCTATAAGTAGTTCTCGACTTATGAGTGCTCGCTTAGGAACTGTTTGAAGTTACAAACTTTCTGAAAAAGGGGATTAACTAAAATTCTGACAGTTGCTCCCCTCCCTCTGGTCACCTGATTGTACTCTGGCTACTCAGCACTGCAATCATGTACCCGCACTTCACCATGGTTTGGTCGAAAACTGGTAGTTACTTTTCAACAAAACGGTGCCCATAGCAATCATCACAATGTTTGCCTAACGAACACTGCAAAAAATGTAAAATTGAGTTGGTTACATCATGGATCCCCAACCCCCGTCCATGCCCAATGTTGGCAACCGCCTGTTTGGAACTGGGCCACAGAAGTGGTGAGCAAGTGCATATGCAACATTGCATTTGTGAAAGCAGCACATGCACATAAAACCATTCCCACTCACACTCCCCACTGCTGCTTCCACCTGTCCACCAATCTGGAAAGATTGGAAAGTGCTGGGTTACATGGCCAACCCATTTCATGACCATTATGACTTACAACTCTGATGGGCAGGCTTCCATTATGGCTGTAATTCAAGGAGTGGCTGTATTGAGTGTAACTCTTCCTCCACATGAATGGGAATGGATTGCACAGTAGAATATTGCCAATATTATTGTAGTTGCACAGTAGTCACAATCATCCTGTTTTTCCAGCACAAGGCCAATTTAAGAAATTTGTGAGGGCGTAGTAATGGAATACCGCATTTGAAACAATAACCTAAACAACCCAGTTCCAGATTAATATCAATGGATTCCTACAAAATGAGATATGTATTCAGCATGGAATATCCAGAAAATAATTTAAGATTATCGTGTTTCCCCAAAAATAAGACCCCGTCTTGTATTTTTTTGAACCCTGAAATAAGTGCTTGGCCTTATTGCCATGCACGCAAAAGCCCAATTGCGCTTATTATCAGGGGATGTCTTATTTTGGGGAAAACAGGATATCTAGGATATATTACAACAGGATATCTTGGATATATTACACAATAAAACCCTTCTCAGGGAAATGACCCGCATTGGCCTGGCCTAACACTGAACCACATTGGCAAATGGGTCAAAAATTCCATTATTCCAATCTGCAGTAGCCAGAGGCAGCTGACCTTCCAGGAAATCTCATTGATTTAAAGTAAATACAAGATGCTCTCTCATGATCAGAATGATAGAGACAGACTGTTGTTGTTTGGCCCATCTTTAACACATAGCTCACTGCAGTAATAGTATTTCTTTACTGTTCCAGGTCCAGTGCACCTATATACATCATGGCCCCACTTACCCACTAAACCAGACCTGAAGGAAATAATGTATGCTGTTACACTTCTGGCAAATTTAGTTAATTTCCTAAGAAACATCCAGGCTCCGAAGTACATAACATAACCATTATTGTGCTAAATTACTGAATATTTCTTACAATGCAATTCTGGAATTAATTAGGAATTTTGCACTTAGAATAATGTTAAGTCGTTCTTAATGTGAACAGCTTGACCATAAATTCCATAATTCCTTTCAATAATACTTTGGAGTGGAGGAAAAACACTCTTCAGCGTGAATTACTTTTTTCTTTTCCAATTCCAGATTTTTATAGTAACAGCAACACCTGCTGGAAAAAGTTGGAAAGATAAAAAAAAAAACAAGGTTGGGGAGATCCTGTTTCGTAGAAAGATGGTAGAGAGAAACCTTCAAGTACTGTCAAAGAAGGCAAAAACCGCAGCAGAGCAAGAAGCTATGATCTTTCTCCTGCTCTTTCCCTCAGCAATCCAGCATCTGCGGAAGTCGATAAGGAGGAAGCAGTGGTCTCCTCCAAAGGCACATTGCCAAGGCCCCAAAGAATCTGGAATAAAACTCCACTTCTTCTTGAGCAAAACTATACTCTCTTTAACCACAACGCACTCAGCAGGAATATGGCAGTTGGGTTTCCTGTAACTTGTAAAGGCATCAGCCAATGTTGAAAGGCCCGAGGAACATCGTCCAGATATGTTGCTTTTCATTTCTAGGACTTAATGCTAATATGCTGGACCATTTTACTGGATCATCATTAGCAAGCATGCAAACAACAAAAAGACAGGGAAAAAACGGGCTGTCACTCCCCTTCCTTTACTTCAATCTCTGCAAAACAGCCATCGTTGTGGAAGAAACAGCCATTGTTGTGGAAGTTTACTACCCAGCAGCAAACTCCAGGCATCTTTGTGGAATGCATCAGATAGACTACTGTTATGGAAGAAAGGATATAAGAGACATCCCAAAGAGCAGCTAGAGTCAGGTTTATTTTGCAAAATAGATTCAGAATCAGAGTTGTATCTGAAAGTTCTGAATGAAGAGTCCATCTTTACACAGCGCCTTTTTATACAGTTTGGAACAAAGGATTCTTGCCATCACAGTAACTATCCATACATTGACATTTCTTAATTATTACAGTTCTACATCATCCCCGCCAAACAATCATAATTCTTCTCTAAATCACTGGAGCATAAATTCAAATTATCTTCTTGTTGAAGGACAAGTTTTAGCCCATATGGATGTCCATGACCTAACCACCTCTAGCTATATGTCTTTTAGGTTTGTTCCTTTCTTCTGACAAATTAGGGGGCCTCTTTAGAGTGTTAAAGGAAATTACATGTTGGCTTTGTATTCTCTGCAGCTGCACGTATTTCTTGTCTTCAGAATATGGTTGCTTTTAGAATATCTTTTAGAATATAGTGAATATATAAAGTTAGAATATAATGAATATATAAAGTTATCCAAAGGTCATATATCCGGTTCTACCTTACTACCACATTTTTAAAAGTCTGGAGAGATTCTCAGTCATCCAGGTCATGGTTGTCCCAAAGGTGCTTCTTCCGGAGGCAACTGGACTGTCGTTTTTTTTTTCTTTCAAGATGAGAAGCGAAGAAAAAAATCGAAGTCCAGTTGCCTCCGGAAAAAACACCTTTCAGAGACATTTTTTTAGTCTCCAGGATGGGCATCGAGATCTGGCTCTTTACCAAGGCGCTAGGATAGACCGATGGGCATCTGTGGATGGTATGGAAGCATACTAGAAGAAGACTAAGACCCAGGGGTTTTAGTTCAGTTGCCCCTACCCAGCGGCTACCAGATACGGGCTATAAAAATCCAGATTATTTTTAAATGGCACCAAAGATTTCTTTGTTATCATTTAATGGTAAAAAACGGATTTTTGCAGGAAACATTATAGTGTCTGCCTCGCTTCCCTATTGGAACCGTTAGACGAGAAGTGGAAAGCTGGTAAAATCGCAAGCACGAGAAAAGCTTCCCCTGTTGTGCATAAGCGCAACAGACCAGGCACCCTTCGTCAGGCAAGAAGCCTCGATGCCTGCAATGCGCATGCTCAGTACGAAGGACCCGAAAAGGCCCGAAGGTCTGCTTTCGGGGCTTCCGTAGCGGCGCAGGAAAAACGAAAGGCGGAGTTTGTCCTTCCGCGGGCCCCGTACTACGACAGCAGACATGGCGGAATATTCTTGCGTTAAGAAAACAAAACTGGTTCTTAAGGGGACGAAATCGAAAAGGTGAGTGTGTTATTCCTCAGGATGGTGGAAGAGATGGTGGGTTTTCCCCTTTTTCTCCAGAAAGTATGGTTGATACCGTCGCCTGGGAGGCGGTTTGTAGTGCTCGCCCTGAAAATGACTAAATGCCTCTGGGCATACACAGATGTCCTTCCCTCGCTTTTGAGAAAAAAGTTCCTCATGCAGCTGCGATTAAAGGAGGAAATTATGAAATTTTAAAATCTAAAATTTTTAAAAAGTGTATTTTTAAACTATATTTTTTAAACTAAAAATGCTAGGTTCTGAGAGAAAGTGACTATCACCCAGTTGTCTTCTAGTCTAAGGCAGTATTAGAATTTGCAGTCTTCCAGTTTCTAGCCTGGTGCCTTAACCACAACACCAGACTATTACTCCAAAATCAGACTTTAGCTCAAAAGAAAGCACAGTACTGCATAAGTTTTACCATAGCTTAAATTCCTATTCTGCCAACTACTTTGTATAACCTCTTGTTAAGTAAACTATAGTTAATTACATTGGAATTCTTTTTGCTCCTAATTGGTTTTTGGTTATATTTTGGCAGTATTTATAAAAATTGAATTTGCATTGTTCATAAACCTAAGCATCTGTCCAGTGGTGTATTAGGGCCATAACAGACTTGACTAAGGCTAGAATATAAATACCTCTGTATAATGGATTGTGTTGCCATTTTATGTATAGATTCAAAAGAAGGGTTTATTTCAGGGGAGAGTGAGATGTAGTTTAAACAAAACACCAATAGAAACCAGGATAGGTTTATAATATATAGCCTTTCACTTAACATATGAGTTTATGGGGAACCCTGATATTTAAGCAAGAGCAGTTCAGAAAGGATTTGGGAAACCAGATAAGAAATTTAGTTAATTAGTTCTAAATTTCAGCATTTTCTTTGGACATGTTCTTGACCTTCTGTTGAATGTTGCTGTCATTTAAGAAAGAAATGTGCAATAGTAAATTGGTTAGAATTATCAATTGCAAATGCCCACTTTTCTTTCAGTAAGAAAAAAAATACAGATAAAAAACGTAAAAGGGAAGAGGATGCAGAAGATAAGCTTGATATAGTTGGTAAGTGATTTTTTTCACGGAAAATAAAAAAAATATGGGAATTCTTAATTAGGGGCCAAAGAAAGATTAATGTTTAAATAAACTTCTAATTCTAGCTGATTGGGACATACCTCCCTGTCTTAAATGGTAATATATCGTATTTTGTGGTTAATAGAACATAAGCCTATTATACAACAATATTGATGGTTGGAGTCTGAGCATAATGGAATAGTCACAGATTGTGTCTATACGTTGCATATTTTATGATAACTTACTGAATATAACATTCACAGCATTTTATTGTGATTCTCAATACTTCAAGCTGTCTAACTTACGAACTCAGATACATAGTCCAAAGCTAGCAATAGTAAATATGATCTTTCATGTTTACTTTTATCAGCTGTTGTGGCAAGAGAATTTGTACATCTAAAGCTAGACACTTCATTATTAGACTGCAAAATTACAAACAAGGATAAATACAGGGAAATGTGTTTTGTATCTAGTGGCCTCCCATATATTTGCGTCTAAATTTGGTATCCCATAAAGAAGTTAATGTGTTTAATGATAATGACAATTTGAAAGGCTGTTGATTAACAGCTGCAATTGGGCATTAACATTGATCTTTCCTTAAGAAATTATAATCCCTTACATTTTAAGAAGTAGGGAGCAGCTCTTTGATTCTGTTGTTTTCTCTTATTTTAGAAGGCTGGTGGACAGTAACTAATTTTGGTGAAATCACAGGAACTGTAGCAATAGAGATGGGTTTGGGAACCTATATCAGTGCTCTTGATAATGGCCTCTTTACTCTTGGAGCTCCACATAAAGGTTGGTATCACATCTATTTATGTCAAGAGTAATCATTCTGTTTTTCCCAGTGATAGCAAATGTATGGTAAATTAATCTTACAAACACAGCCAAAGCGGTGTCCAGATTTCTACCTGCATTTAATTATTAGCAGGTCAGTTGCATCCAAAAAATACAGAACCAAATACAGATAGACTTTGACATTACCATAATTGAGACTGGAATTTCCATCACTAAGCAATGAGGTCATAAAGTGCAATGTTATGTGCCACATTGCTTAGCAATGGCAATCCTGGCAGTTCCTGTTGCCATCTTTAACTACCGTATTTTTCAGAGTATAAGACACACTTTTTCCCCCCTAAAAGAGGGTGAAAATTTGGATGCGTCTTATACTCCTAATGTAGTCCTGCCCACCAGCCTGCCCCCACCCTCGACCTCCGCGCATCCTCTCAAACGGAGCTTTTGGAGCCTCCAAAAGTTCCATTTGAGAGGTTGAAAAAGTAAGCGGGTGAAGAAGCAAGGCACAGAGGCCAAAATGGCAACTTGGAACAGCTACTGGTTTGTCGAACCAGTTCCGCACTTCGCCTGCTTTACTCATCCTGTACACACCCTATGACGATCAGCTGCATTTTGGAAGCTGCGTATTTGCCCCAACGAGGCCTGTGCGTGCTCATAACCAGCAGACCTGTTGCTAAAGTTCACCTCCCAGAATATCCCCAATGAACAGCTCATTGGGGGTATTCTGGGAGGCTGATAAACCCGCTAATCAGCTGCTTGTGCTGAATCAGGCTAATACGCTGAAGCTGACCAGGCTGTTTGCTAAGGACGCTAGCCAGATAAATGCCAATGGATGCTGGTAGGCAGAGGCATAATTTTTTTTTCTTTTTTTCTCCCCAAAATCTAAGGTGCGTCTTATATTCCGGAGCATATTATACTCCGAAAAATACAGTAAATTCCATTAGTCATTAGTTAAAACCCATCCTGATCTAAGCCATTCCTGGCTTGGTTTCTCCTAACCCTGAGCCATTGTTCTTCTAAGGTAAGGAAATGTCTTCCTGTCAACTCCCTTCAACTGCCTACCCACCCATCCCCATCTCTTCTCTTTTGGCCACCCCACATCCTGCCTTATTAGGTAGATGCCGAATTTAATTTTATATTTCTTGTGATGCAAAACCAGTCCTATTTGTTGTAAATTATAGATAGGTATAGGTAGTGAATATATCAGAAAAAAATAAATTTTGATTTTCCTAATGTCCTTAGTGCATTCTCTGAATCTTTTGTATCATTAATTGTTAAACTAATTCTCCAACTTCCAACAACTATTAAACTATCTAAAGCCAAAGTTGGTGCTCAGTTATATATTTATAAGGAATTTAAAAGCACTTCAATCACAGTTCTTGAAAATCCTACCAGAAGTTCCTTATTCAACTTCCAATTCTCTGACATTACTGGAATTAGGCTGCATTTCCCTTGGAGACTGATTAACTTTGCTGTCTTTGGTTCTGGCTGAAGCAAGTCTATTGGGGAACTTCCCTGGTCCATCTCATCTTATTAGGTTCACTTCTACCCAAGAGAACAAATTATTGATAATTTGGCATACCAGAGTCTCATTTTGACAGCACTACCTACTTTTGGGACTTAATGAAGCCCTGGCTGAACCAAAGAGAAGATTTGAAAATCTAGAGATCGAAAATGACAGAGCCAATACCATGTCTCACCCCCTTTATAGCACAATTGCTTTTTCTCCCTGGACTGTCCCTTGATATTTCTTTAACCTGTTATGTGGTCTATATAGGAGACTATTTTATTTTGGCCCAGATTGAGATGTTACCTATTAGGGCAACAATTGATAGATATATAAGTCTCCCATATGAAAGCCAGATTTGTTTCTTTGCAGACTTGGAGGTAGAATTTGTTTGATATGGACTATCATACTGTATAAAATATCATATATGCCTATTGAACACTGAACTGTGATCATACTTTATATTTCCAATTGTTAACAGTTCTAATTGTCATTGCATTCAGGAGTCCATCCCCCTTTTCCTGGATGGTAACTCTTCAAAAACCTCAAAGATGTTGAACAGATTTTTATCAGTAGTTACAAGCCATTTGTTCCTCCCTAATTTTATTTATTTAGAATTTTTATCCTGCCTTTATTATTGTAAATCTTAAGATGGTGAACATACCTAATATTCCTCCTCCTATTTTCCCTACAGCCACAACTTATAAGGTGGATTGGGCTAAAAGAGAGTTACTGGCCCAAAGTCACCTAGCTGGCTTTCATGCCTAAGATAGGACTGGAACTCACAGTTTCCTGGTTTCTGTCCTGGTGCTTTAACCACAATACCACTGGCTCTCTAGAAATAACTCATTGTGATAAACATGCCTAATACTTTTTTCTCATTCTATTTTTCCTACAACCACAAACTCTCCTAGTTTCTATCTTGGTGTTTTAACTAGATCAGGCTGGGTTCCCCAATTTGCAAATTAGTAAACATTGACTGCGTTAGAAATTTTGTTTTTTAAATCCCTTTTTATAGTTGACTGTATGCTAGTCTTTTTCTTGTTTTCAGTCTTAGATGGTAAATAAACTGATTGAATTCTACAACTATAATAAACATATCTATTTTTTTTAAAAAAAACAGATGAAGGACCTAGTCCTCCTGAACAATTCACTGCAGTCAAGCTGTCAGATACAAGGTAATTTTTCTCTTGGACTTGGAATTAATATAAGATTATCAAGTTTAGATTGTATAATCTCTCTCTAGGTTCCTTTTGTAATCATAATTTAGAAATAATAATTCCCTTTAAGAAATTGATATGTATCAATTTTATTTATGTCCACGAGAGTTACAGAATCACAGCATGTATGCATCGAAAAAACACATGAAGATCTTATAGGTTAGATTCACTGCTGACACATTTCGATTGTGCAGTTTCTGCAGATGTAGGATGTATACATACATACAGGTCTCCCACATGAAAGGGAAAAAAAGACTACAGTCAGGTCCAGAAATATTGGGACATCGACACAATTCTAACATCTTTGGCTCTATACACCACCACAATGGAGCTGGAATGAAACAAACACAGTGCTTTAACTGCAGACTGTCAGCTTTAATTTGAGGGTATGTACATCCAACTCGGGTGAACGGTGTAGGACTTACAGCAGTTTGCATATGTGCCTCCCACTTATTAAGGGACCAAAGGTAATGCGACAGAATAATATTCATAAATCAAACTTTCCCTTCTTAATACTTGGTTACAAATCCTTTGCAGTCAATTACAGCCTGAAGTCTGGAACGCATAGACATCACCAGACACTGGGTTTCATTCCTGGTGATGCTCTGTCAGGCCTCTACTGCAACTGTCTTCAGTTCCTGCTTGTTCTTGGGGCATTTTCCCTTCAGTTTTGTCTTCAGCAATTGAAATGCATGCTCAATGGGATTCAGGTCAGGTTATTGACTTGGCCATTGCATAACATTCCACTTCCGTCCCTTCAAAAACTCTTTGGTTGCTTTTGCAGTATGCTTTGGGTCATTGTTCATCTGCACTGTGAAGTGCCATCCAATGAGTTCTACAGCATTTGGCTGAATGTGAGCAGATAATATTGCCCAAAACACTTCAGAATTCATCCTGCTGCTTTTGTCAGCAGTCACATCATCAATAAATACAAGAGAACCAGTTCCATTGACAGCCATACATGCCCACGCCATGACACTACCACCACCATGCTTCACTGATGAGGTGGTATGCTTAGGATCATGAGCAGTTCCTTTCCTTCTCCATACTCTTCTCTTCCCATTACTTTGGTACAAGTTGATCTTGGTCTCATCTGTCCATAGGATCTTGTTCCAGAACTGTGAAGGCTTTGTTAGATGTTGTTTGGGAAACTCTAATCTGGCCTTCCTGTTTTTGAGGCTCATCAATGGTTTACATCTTGTGGTAAATCCTCTATATTCACTCTGGTGAAGTCTTCTCTTGATTGTTGACTTTGACACACATACTCCGACCTGGAGAGTGTTCTTGATCTGGCCAACTGTTGTGAAGGATATTTTCTTCACCAGGGAAAGAATTCTTTGGTCATCCACCACAGTTAGTTTCCGTGGTCTCCCGGGTCTTTTGGTGTTGCTGAGCTCACCGGTGTGTTCCTTCCTTTTGAGAATGTTCCAAACAGCTGTTTCAGCCACGCCTAATGTTCTTGCTATCTCTCTGATGGGTTTGTTTTGTTTCTTCAGCCTAATGATGGCGTGCTTCACTGATAGTGACAGCTCTTTGGATCTCATCTTGAAAGTTGACAGCAACAGATTCCAAATGCAAATAGCACGCTTGAAATGAACTCTGGGCCTTTTATCTGCACATTGAAATTGGGGTACATTGAAACATTGAAATTGGGGTAATGAGGGAATATCACACACCTGGCCATGGAATAGCTGAGAAGCCAATTGTCCCATTATCTTTGGCCCCTTAACAAGTGGGAGGCACATATGCAAACTGCTGTAAGTCCTACACCGTTCACCTGAGTTGGATGTACATACCCTCAAATTAAAGCTGACAGTCTGCAGTTAAAGCACATTGTGTTTGTTTCATTCCAACTCCATTGTATAGAGCCAAAGATGTTAGAATTTGTCGATGTCCCAATATTTCTGGACCTGACTGTATATGAATTAAAGCCCCTTCAGACTCATCCATATCTTGCAGTGGATGGTTTGATATGTCTTCAGGGAAGGTTAGACTACATAACCTCTTCTTCTAGTGGTTAGCCACTTTCCCATATGCTCATGTTCTGTGTGGAGAAAACATTGACACCTTTCTTCATACAACTTGCATAAAGTAAGTATACATGCATTATTGTCTTACCTTATATATCCTGTTTCTGCTAGAAATAGGAAAAATTGGGTTTAAGAACTTAGAAAGGTCAACCTAAAAGCAAATCAGGGTCTTAGATTGACCTTTCTAAATTCTTAAACCCAACTTGGATTTGAGAAAACACAGATTGAAATCCCTACTTAATCATAGTATCTTTTTGTTATCATTCCTTCCTAGTGGAAGCTATTTCACTAAGTATTTTTTATGGTGACGCAGTGAAAAGAAAAGGCTACAAATGCCATTCACTTAAACTCCCAAAGAAAATCAGGACACAGACAATATTGTTAACAGTAACAGCAATAATTATATAATGCTACTTATTATATATAACACAACAGAAGAAAGTTTGTTGGGGATGGTTGGATAGTGGGTTCATGTTCTTCGGTGGTGGGTTGCCCCCAGTTCGGACTGGTTCGCAAGAACCGGTAGTAAAACCGGCAGGAGGCCCCGCTCACCGCCCTGGATGTGGCATTCTGAGCATGCACAGAAGCAAGGCGCGCGCAATCCCATTGTGTACTAGTAGTAAAGGTAAGTAGAACCCACCCCTGATGCTCTTGGTTGCATAGTGAGCTCATGTGAATATCCGTTTGGATATTCTCTGGGTTTCTGAACTGCAAGTGTAAACACGGATCCATACTTCTACAGTTACTCATAATTTCTTTTAAAGAAATGTGTTTATTGTCTCCTCATTGGATCGGAGAGTATTCTAGAACATAATTTGAAAAAAATATTAACTTCAGTATTAATCTGATCAATCCCCCAAATAATTTCTTTTCTCTTTTTTTCCCCTTCCTTTTCCTTTCCTTTCCTTTCTTTTTATTTCCCCTTCCTTCCTTCCTTCCTTCCTTCCTTCCTTCCTTCCTTCCTTCCTTCAGAATTGCATTGAAATCAGGGTATGGAAAATACCTTGGCATTAATTCAGATGGGCTTGTAATTGGACGTTCCGATGCAATAGGTGCAAGGGAGCAGTGGGAGCCTGTGTTTCAAGAGGCAAGTGTTCTAAAACATTCAGTTGTCCTTCTTAATGTATCTTAGCAGAAAAGGATGTACCTTGTATTTGTGAAGAGAATTTGAAGTATCACATATGTCAGATAAAGTCACAATGATTTGCTCTGAGCCGGATTCTAGCTGTACAGGTCCTGGCCTTGACTGAGGCATAGTCTAGCGGAGTTACCTGTGAAGGGCTTGAGCCTATGAGTAGAGAGGATAACCAGATGGTTATTAAAATCATAGCCTTCCTGGTTCATCAAGGTCCTGGATCCAGGCAGGAATGAATGTGTCCTTCCCCACCCCCACCCCCCACCTCAGGGCAAGTGGAGAACTGCTGATTTTTAAAGAGACAATGGTCTATCATCTTAAGAAATTCTCAGAAAATCAAAGTCTACAGGACAATTTTTGTTTCCAATTTTTCTTTTTTATGGAAAATTGTAGAAAATGTAGTTGGTTTGCAGCTTTAGAAAGCTTTGGAAGAAATGGGTTGTCTGGATCAGGAATTCTGGGAGTTGAAGTCCAAGCGTCTTAAACTTGCCATATATTCCTAGCCTTGATATATTGGCTGATTACCACCTATAAAGCGCTTCAGGACATAAGGCCAGGCTATTTGCTGGACCGTGTTTATGCCCATCCAGTGAAATGTACCTAGGTGAGTGTATTCTACGTAGTTTCTAAGAAACAATGTCCTGGTAATATTCTGTTGCATTCTCTGTTGCAACAGTTTCTCTTTGCGATAGTATAACTTCTGAGATTCAGATGGCTTTATTTATTTATTTATTTATTTATTTATTTATTTATTTATTTATTTATTTTTTATTTATTTATTTATTTAGCTAGCTAGCTAGCTAGCTAGCTAGCCTTCTGTAAGACCTTGAAATCCTGGTTCTTCCCTCAGGATAGAACGAGGGAGTTGAATGGACCAATTTTGTAATAGAGTAGTTGGGAAGATGAATATGATAGTGAGCTCAGTTGTATTTTCTCTTTTGTGATTTCACACTTCTGGCTGGTTATCTTTTCTTTCTTTTAATCTTACTTTAGGTACACAGATTTGCATTTTGAGTTGGGTGGCCATACAAAAACATGTGAACAATAAATAATGTGCTCACCCCCTAGCCTCTTTAGTTACATCAGATCAGATAGCACATGATTGGAAGATTGCCAAAGAGTTCTGTTCAGGCAGGGAAGATTTTAATCTTCCCGCCCTATGGAACAAATTGCCCCCAGAGATTATTATTATTATTATTATTAATTAAATTTATATACCGCACTTCTCCTGACGGACTCAGGGCGGTGAACAGCCGATTAAAAACCAATACAAAAAGGTTAAAATCGTACTAAAACAGATATAAATTAGGCTGAGAGTTTAAAAAGCAGAATAAAAACTCTAAAAAATTTTAAAAAGTAGAAGGGATCAGGCAAGTCCGGCAAGTTGAAAGAGATAAGTCTTCAGAGCCCTACGAAAAGTCCGGAGGTCGGCAATTGTTCTCAGTTCTGGAGGAAGATCGTTCCAGAGGGTGGGGGCTACCACAGAGAAGGTTCTCCCCCTGGGGGTCGCCAGCCGACATTGTCTGGCTGACGGCACCCTGAGGAGGCCCTCTCTGTGGGAGCGAACCGGCCGGTGGGAGGCAATTGGTGGCAGAAGGCGGTCCCGTAAGTACCCTGGTCCTAAGCCATGGAGCGCTTTAAAGGTGATTACCAACACCTTGAAACGCACCTGGAAGTCAACCGGCAACCAATGCAGCTCACGCAGGAGAGGTGTCCATAATCCCCCGCGCGGCCGCATTCTGTACCAGCTGGAGCCTCCGGGTGCATCCCAAGGGGAGCCCCATGTAGAGAGCATTGCAGTAGTCCAAGCGAGACGTGACGAGCGCCTGAGTGACTGTGCATAGGGAGTCCCGATCTAGAAAGGGCCGCAACTGGCGTATCAGGTGAACCTGATAGAAAGCTCCCCTGGCCACAGCTGTCGTATGCTCCTCTAAAGACAGCCGTGGGTCCAGGAGGACGCCCAAGTTGCGCACCCTTTCCGTGGGGGCCAATGATTCGCCCCCAATAACCAACGATGGAGTCAGTTGGCTATATCGGGACGCCGGCAGCCACAGCCACTCGGTCTTGGAGGGGTTGAGTCGAAGCCTGTTTCTCCCCATCCAGACCCGCACAGCTTCAAGGCACTGGGACATCACTTCCACGGCATCGTTGGGGTGGTCTGGGGTGGAGATGTACAGCTGAGTGTCATCAGCGTACTGATGGAATTCCACCCCAAAACCCACGGATGATCTCACCCAGCGGCTTTACATAAATGTTGAACAGAAGGGGCCAGAGGACCGACCCTTGTGGCACCCCACACACTAGGCGCCTCGGGGTCGACCGCTGCCCCCCTGTCAACATAGATTGCGACCTGTCGGAGAGGTAGGAGGAGAACCACCGTAAAACGGTGCCTCCCACCCCCAATCCCTCCAACCGGCGCAACATGATACCATGGTCGATGGTATCAAAAGCTGCTGAGAGGTCTAACAACACCAGGATAGAGGAGTACCCCCTATCCTGGGCCCTCCAGAGATCATCCACCAACGCGACCAATGCCGTTTCAGTGCTGTAACCAGACCTGAAGCCGGACTGGAGCGGATCTAAATAGACAGCTTCATCCAGGTACCGGGGGAGCTGCCACGCCACCACACTCTCAACAACCTTCACTAGAAAGGGAAGGTTGGAGACTGGACGATAATTTGCCAAAACAGCTGGGTCCAGGGAGGGCTTCTTGAGGAGGGGCCTCACCACCGCCTCCTTCAAGGCGGTCGGTAGGGCACCCTCACTCAAAGAAGCGTTTATAATCTCCTGGAGCCAGCCTCGTGTAACCTCCCGGGAGGCCAGCACCAACCAGGAGGGACACGGGTCCAATAAACATGTGGTAGCGTTCAGTCTTCCCAGAATCCTGTCCGCGTCCTCAGGAGCCACAGGATCGAACTCAGCCCAGATAACACTCTCAGGATAGTATGATCCCCGACCTACGTACCTTTCACCGTGCCCTTGAGACTACTATTTCAACAGGCTGGGCTGACAAAATAATGAATTTTAAATGGGCATTTTAGTCTTGGAATTTTTAAAAATAGGGCCAAATTATTTAATGTGTTTTAAATGTGTTTTAAATTTTGTGGTATATGTTGTTTTTATTATGGCTGTGCACCGCCCTGAGTTTCTCGGGAGAAGGGCAGTATAAAAAATTAAATAAAAAATAAAAATAAATAATAGGCTTGATTGGCAGGACAAACCTCTGTCTCATGAGTCAAACTAGATGCCAAGATTCTGTTCTTCGGTAGCCTAATTTTCTTTTTTCCAACTCTAGAGAAGAGATATTTGCACAAATTGGCAAAGAAATATTTATATACAAATGCCTTTTACTCTAAGTGAATAAAGGAAATTTCCTACCTATCTCTGACTATTTAGGGATTTGATTGTTCCTATTGCAGAAGTGTGGATTCACCTTGGACTAAATGGATGAAATAATATATCCTATAATAAGACAATTTCTTATGTTACTGAGACCAAAATGACACTATTGGAACATTTACTGTAACATATTTTTTGAAGTGACTATTTCAGTCTGACACTTGGAGAAGCATATTATTGAAAATAGTTGTCAACTTGTTGAATGTAGACTTCAATTTAAATTTGTAATAATGTTCTAAAATGCTGTGTTGTAACAATAAAGTGGGGGGAAATGGTTATCCAAAATCCATGAACATGCATACATGTTCAGGATCAAAAATAACATTAATGGGTTTGGAAGTAATGGGTATGGAAATAAATTGCTGAAAAAATAATCTTCTTTAAATCTTGCTTGTGAACCTTAAGCAAATAATCTAATTTGACTTTTTGTTGTTGTTTTTTCCCTTGCAGGGAAAATTGGCTCTGTTAGCAGCCAACAGCTGTTTTATCAGTTGTAATGAAGAAGGTGATATAATAGCCAAAAGTAAAACAGCAGACGATGATGAAATGATAAAGGTAACTCTTGTGATTTGTAAATAAAGGTACTACTATAAGCAGTGTTTGAATAACAAACGAATGCAGAAACCTGTAGCTTACCACTTAATTCAAAAAGATATGATTTCTTTTTTCAAAGATGGTGATGGTTACAAGAACTGGTTGGTACACATGTATCCTTCCTGGTGTTTTACCTATAACGTATACCATTTCTGATCATCATTTATTGTTCAGAAACCCAGACAAGGAAAGCTTCCTTTATCGTCTGATTTAGGTTGTCCATTTTAACTGGTTTGAACTTTTGTACTTTCTTGAGAGAAAAACTGGATCCTTGGCAACTTTAGATGAAATAGCTTTAGCTAAATGCTTTTTCCTTTAGTTAAGGTACGGGCTTATATAGCAGAATTGATAGAATTTCTCCCAACATATTTAAAATCAGAAAATATTCCGGTTATTATGCAGCAAAGGTTCGTAACTTGGGCGTCCTCCTGGATGCACAGCTGTCTTTAGAAGAGCATATGACGGCCGTGGCCAGGGGGGCTTTTTATCAGGTTTGCCTGATACGCCAGTTGCGTCCCTTTCTGGGTCGGGACTCCTTATGCACAGTCACTCATGCCCTGGTCACTTCTCACCTAGATGACATGGGGCTCCCCTTGAGGACCACCCGGAGGCTCCAACTGGTCCAGAATGTGGCCGCACGGGTGATTATGGGGGCGACTTGGCACTCCCATGTGACACCTCTCCTGCGCGAGCTGCACTGGTTCCCAGTGGTCTTCCGGGTGCGCTTCAAGGTCTTGGTTCTCATCTTTAAAGCACTCCATGGCTTAGGACCTGGGTACTTACGAGACCAATTTTTGCCACCGATAACCTCCCATCGGCCAATACGCTCTCATAGAGAAGGTCTCCTCAGGGTGCCGTCGGTCAGGCAATGTCGACTGGCACCCCCAGGGGGAGAGCCTTCTCTGTGAGGGCCCCCGCCCTCTGGAACGAGTTACCCCCACGCAAGGCATTAAAGACTTTTCCAATTCCAGCAAGCCGGGCTGGCTTAACGTAGATTTTAATGGGTGAATTTTATGAGGGGTTTTAAATTTGGGAAAGCCAAAATTGATTTAATTATGTTTTAGATTATTTTAACTTTTATATTGCTTGTATTTTAATGTTTGGCTGTTCACCACCCTGAGTCCGTCGGGAGAAGGGCGGTATACAAATTTAATAAACTCAAACTCAAACTCAAAAGGCACTCCCAGCAACAGTGTATAAGACTTAATACTGGAAGAACAGTTGTACAATCATGCGCTTAAACTAAATCCTTTCTATATATATATTCCTTGAATCAGTTTTATACGACCTAGCATATCTTGATGTGTTGGATTATACAAGTCTTTTTTTCTCCCCATCTGCTGAGAGCAATAAGAGTCCACACCCATGGGATGTATCAAGTGGAGAGAAAGCTGCTCTGTTTGTAAGGGCTTTATTATGAGATGTTATCAAAGCAGATTCTTCACAGACAGATGCATACTTAGGATTAGTGAACCTGAGTAGGAAAATGTGGAGGAAAAAAGGAAAGGAAAGTTCTAGAACTTACTAGAAAGGAAGGTAAATTCAACTTACCTGCCTGGACTTTTCAAAATCTGTAATTTTCTCTCCTCATTTAGATCAGAACATGTACAGAAAGAGAAGCCAAACGAAAAGATGACATTTCTGAAGAAGATAAAGGAAATGTAAAGCATTGTGAGATCAACTATGTGTATGTAACATAAATTACTTCATTCTCAGTAAAAGAAATAAAAGCAAGTTGTAACTTGACTAGTAATAACAAGATATTTTTCTTTTGGTGAAAACATTTCAAGAACTCTGGCCCGAGATTTCTGAATAAATTTTATGCTTCAGCTGCAACTAGGGCTCAAAACTGAACATAGGGCAGATTTGGTTTTGAAGAACAACTTATTTTCATGGAACAAGATAAAAACTTTTGCAGCTAATTACAAAATAGTTATTTTTACCAGCTTGTCTTAAGGTTCATCATTGGGTTCAACTCATAAAGGGGTGGATTGTTTTAAGCTATTTTACTGTTAAGGAGCTCTGGTGGCTCAGCAGACTAAAAGCATTGTAATTAAACACCAGCTGTGTGCAATTACTGTGTTCGAATCCCCAGGCTCAAGGTTGACTCAGCCTTCCATCCTTTCTAAGGTAGGTAAATTGAGGACCCAGTTTGTGGGGGCAATAAGCTGACTTTGTATAAATATACAAAAGTATGAAGGCTATTGCTTAACGCATTGTAAGCCGCCCTGAGTCTCTGGAGAAGGGCAGCATATAAATCAAATTAAAAAAAAAAAGATGTCTTAAATATGTTTGTTCTGCAAATACACATGGATACACATATGTGAAACACTCTTCCCCAAAACCACATCCCCTTGATTAAATCATGAAACTTAACTTCTCTGTCATATGCTGCTAATGGTCCTAAGTAAGAACTGCAGTACATGATGTAAGACATATTTCTTCACTGTTCTGGTTTGCATTTAGTTCTCCCTTTGTACAGGTAGTCCTTGATTTACGATCACAATTGAGCCTAAAATTTATGTTTCCTAAGTGAAAGATTTGTTAAGTTTTGACCCATTTTATGACTTTTTTGTCACAATTATTTGAGTGAATCATTGCAATTGTCAAGTTAGTAACACGGTTGTTAAGTGAATATGGCTTCCCCATTGATGGCTTGTCAGAAGATGTTGTGGCCAGTCAGCGGCCTGTGCAGCTAGTAGCTGATTCCGACAGGGAGGACACTGGTGTGGTACTGCGCCAGCAGCCTGTGCAGCTGGCACTCGAGTCAGACAGTGAGGAGGGAGGAGAAGAAGTGGTGCCAGAGGTGGGGATTCAGCCAGGGCCTTCAGAACCTCCAGAAGCTCCCATAAGTGAAGAGAAAGAAGAGGAGGAGCCTCTTCTCGATGCACGGGTGCGCAGAGTTGCCAAAAGGCAGGAGTGGCTCCTCAGGAGGTGGTCTCCTCGAGAGTAAGGCTTGGGGCTAATTGGCCACTCCTTTAGCCTATTTAAGGAAGGATGATGACTGAGGCAATTTGCAGGGAACAACTTCGTTCACTCTCCGTCACATCTTGATCTTAGTTTTCTTATCAGTTTCCTGCAAATTGCTTCTGGGCTTTCTGCCAACCATAGTAAGATTACGATTATTTATTCTTTGGATTCTTGTAGGCTGTTAAGAAAGTTAATTAACAGCCTTTGTTTGAAAAAGTCTGATTTAATTTAGTAAACTAAGGATTGTACAGACTTTGTGTGTGCTGCGTTCTTTGGGGTCCGTAGCTGTGGCAGAACAGAAGGTCACAAAAGCTAATCACATGACCCCAGGACACTGCATTGGTCATAAGTATGAGCTACTTTCCAAGCATCTGAATTTTGATCATGTGACCATGGGGATGCTGCAATGGTTGTGTGAAAAATGGTCACAAGTCACTTTTCGGTGCTGTTGTAACTTTGAACGGTCACTAAAGGAACTATTGTAAATTGAGGACTACCTGTACTGTATAACCCACGCAGTCAGGAGGACAAACAAGTCAGTTGACACTCTACTTGACCCCAGAGGTGATTCCAGTTTTCAACTTTTTCTGTGCCAAGGGATACTTTATAGTCTATAGCTCTTGGAAAAATTAATCTTTACAAGACTTTTTATTCTATAAAAATATTTCTATACAATGAGAATTCTCCCAGCTATTCTGATAATTCTTTCATGCTTTTCAGTGGTCTATATTTTGCCTTCCCTCTCTCTCTCAGGAGTAAACCATTAAGGATCACCAGTAGAGAGAAAATATATATATCATTCAAATCAAAGGCATTAATCATCTGTGTTTTATTTTCTAGGAAGAAGTTTCAGAGTTTTCAAGATCACAAACTCAAAGTAAGCCAAGAAGATAGTAAAATTCTGAAAAAAGCTAGGAAAGAAGGCACTTTCCATGAAGCACTGCTGGACAGGTACTCTTATTTATATAGTCTTATTCTGTTTCTCTTTTTTTTCCTGTATACTCAAGGTGCCAAACACACCAATATTCCTTCCACCTCATATTTTCCCCACCTGTGTGGTGAGTTCAGCTGAGAGAGAATGACTGGCCCAAAGTCACCTTTCATGCCTAAAGTGGGACTAGAACTCATAGTCTCATAGTTTCTAACCTGGTGTCTTAATCACTAGTTCAAATTATTTCAACCAAACTAGTTAATAATCTCAAAGCAATCATTTTCTTAACTACAGGATAGAGGGTCTTGTGCAGCTTTTCCTGAACTAAGTACATATTTGCGCGGCACAAATTTTATCTGAAAATATTCTACGTACAAATATAACCGTAAATTTTATTTCTGCTTAATTTATATTTATTAAATTTATATCACTATGTTAAATGCAATAATTCTCACAATAAAAAATATTAAAAACAATAAAACCATCATGGCTCCTATAAACAAAGCAGAACAATTCTCTCCCTTTGTGTTCCGTCTGAAAATAGCAGTCTATACTTTGGAAGCATTTAAGATTCATTTTGAGAAGGGAGTTTGATATTATGATAAAATAAAATGTAAAAAGAAAGAAAAGCATTATTCAAAAAGCATACAGATAGCTCACTCTTATTTTATTTTTCTTTCCTTTTTCTCTTGGTGTATACTACGTTTACTTAAACATTATTATTAAGCTTAAAAATAAAAATTTATAAAATTGACAACAGTTATGGATCTTGTGTGAGAAAATTGAACAATGGTAGTTAAACCTTTTTTGGGTGGGAGGAGAAAATCTAAAGTTTTTGTTTTCTGGGTGGGGGAAGTAATTCTTTGTGTTTAGGGGCCTAGAAAAAGTCAGTTACCTAACTTAAGCAAAGCTGGGAGAAGACTACCTGGCTGCTGCCTCAGGCAAAAGGCACAAGCTCACCGCCTAAGCTTAACTCCATCTGTGAAGGTCGATTGGCACTATCACAACACAAATTTGGGTGGGAACTCCTGTCAGTGACTTGCTGCAATTAGCCAAGGTGGCGAGCATGTTCAAGGCACTTCTCAACTTGCAAGCCCAGATTTTATGGTAATTAAGCTTACTGTTATCATTGGTCAGCCAGATATTTAGATTAGATTTGGCATATTTGTCTGCCTGTCAAGGATCTGAAGCTGATTTGTTTAATAATATTAAATAATAATATTAAGTGCATATTAAATATTGCCATTATTATTTAGACTTAATTTTATATGCACTCGATTTTTTTCTGTGCATGAGGGTTTCATATTTTATGTGGGAATATAAGGTAGGATAGGCACCCACATTTTTTATAGTCATTTATATAAAGAGCTTCTTGCTCTTTCTTTTCCAACATCTCCTTCCAACACTGGCCATTTTGGCTTTTATTTGTATTTTGTTTCTTCTTGGTGTTCTAAAACTGTGATTTAGAAACCCAGAGTCTTATATGCAGCAGGATCAAGTGAATAAATAAATAATGGGCATCATTCATCTACAGTCACCCACAAACCCAAACACAAATGATTTAAAGGACTTCATTGTCCTTTTTATCAATTTACATAAAATTTCATATCAATTATACCCTTATATTGCATTGCATTCGTTCTATTGTGGTTGGTATAATGAGAATATAATTCTTTATTGGCCAAGTGTGATTGGACATACAAGGAATTTGTCATTGGTGCATATGCTCTCAGTGTACATAAAAGGAAAAAAAGAAAAAAATACATCAAGAATCATAAGATATAACACTTAGTGATAGTCGTAGGTTACTATTAAGCAATCAAATCATACTAGGAAACAAACAGAGCAATATAAATCAAAAGTACAAGCAATGGGGTTATAGTTATAAGTGGGAGGAGACAGGTAATAGGAAGGATGAGAAGAAGAATAGTAATACAGTCTTAGCAAATAGTTTGACAGTGTTGTGGGAATTAGTTGTTTAGCAAAGTGACGGCATTCCAGAAAAAACTGCCCTTGTGTCTAGTTGTTCTGGTGTGCAGTGCCCTATAGTGTTGTTTTGATATCAAACCTTTACATCAATTATATTAAGTATGCTGCATTTTACGATGCACAGAATAACTTTCTTGCCACAGTTATTAAGTGAATTACTAAACTTAAATTAATAACATGGTTGTTAAGTGAATCAGGCTTCCCCATTGACTGATCTCACATGATCTCGGAAAACTGCAGTCATCATAAATAAGAGTCAGTTGCCAAGCATCTCAGTTTTGATCACGTGACCATGGATATGCTCTAATAGTCCTAAGTGTGAAAAACTATCATAAATCACTTTTTTCACTGGCATTGTAACTTTGAATGGCCACTGAATGAACTGTTGTAAATTGAGAACTACCTGTAGTAAACCAATTTGAAGATTCATTTTGGGAGTTGATGGGTGATTTTCCTCCTTCAGTAATTTTCAAACAAAAGCATTGACTAATGGATATTCCTCTAAAAACAATATATACTATCGTATTTACATTTTCATCCGCATAATCTAAAAAGTTTGCTATGCCAATTTTTAAACATTATAATTTCAAATATTTTTATCACAATGTTTCAAAAAACACATAATTTTGAGTATAAAGCAGGCTGTTTCAAATATTTTTGGAAGCATGTCAAGCTTCATCTACTGCCAAAAATCCCACAACAGTCTGGTTTATCTATGAGATGGGACATTTTGCTAGATTTCACACTTGATATATTTCAGAATGGTACATTTTGTACAGTCCTACTTATATCAGTGATAAATGAGATAGATTTAGCAGAAATAGTTCCCATTGATTTAGTTTAAATCACAATTGCATTATGTCAACTATTTTAATCCATCCTTTTCTTCCTTTCTTTTTTAGGAGAGCAAAACTGAAAGCTGATAGATATTGCAAATAATCAAAACTGGGGTGCACTTTAATCCTTCCCTTATTAGCTGCTTTGTATATGTGTATGTGTGTGAATTTTTTAAAATAAAACAGATTTGTCAAAGTAAATCTCAATTATTCTAAGACCTTGTTATTTCTTTAGGAAGTAAATCCTTGTGTTAATATATTTAACATTTTCATGTTTGTAATTCACATTACATTATAATTGCTGCAAGATTATCAAAAAATAAAGCAGAAATAGGCATAAAATATGCAAATCTAATACATAGTACAACACAGGGCTCTGGGTGGCTTAAAAAAGAGCCAAAGGAGAAATAAAATTAAGTCCCATGCCATTAATGTCATTGACACCTTTTATCAGCCAAATAAAATTGTTCTAAAGCCTCTTCCAAATATTATAGGAAGGTAATATTCCCATTTTAATATTAGGTCCAAAAGAAGGGTTCTACTACAAAAGGAGAATATGCTGTTAATGTTGAACATATGCAGGATAGGACCCATGAATGTTGGTCCAATAAGATTGAATACACAGGTACCCCTTGACTTACAACAGTTCATTTAGTGACCATTCGAAGTTAAAAGAGCACTAAAGTGACTTATGACTGCTTTTCACACTTACAATTATTGTAGCATCCCCATGGTCACATGATCAAAATTTGGATGCTTGGCAATTGGTTTATATTTATGACTGTTGTAGTGTCTAGGGTCATGTCACGTTTTACATGTTATTGCATGCTATTAACAATTGCAGTGATACACTTAACAACTGGAACAAGAAAAATGAAGCAAAATTCATTTAACTGTCTCAGCAATAGAAACATTAGAATCAATTATGATCATAAATTGAAGACTACAGCTAATTTAGATTTTAGCTATGTAAACTGGATTATAGGATTATACAGCATTCCAAGAACTGGATTGTATTTTTTTTAAAAAAAATATTGAAAATTATTAAAAAATACAAAAGAAAAAAATATAGAGATATAGATAGGATTGCAGAGAGTAACATAATACATATATAGTTTAGAACATCAGCTTTCACCTAATAATAGCACAAACCTCCATTGAGGCAAAATCATCAAAACTGAAGGTGTGTCCAGAAGAAAGAATTCCCAACTACCATACAATATTCCTATAAATATTTACCCACAATCATATTGAGATTCTTATTTACATTCTTCTTAAGATTTCTTTCTTGCAGCCAAGCATACCACTGGTCCCAACATACAGCCCCGATTCTTGTCTATCTCGCAAGAGACCAGTACGTTTGTCTGCCTCTGCACAGTCCATGATCTTTGCCTCTGATGGTATATTTTTGGATTTCCATTCTTGAGCGAACGAGATCCTGGCTGCAATAATGATGTGGAGAGCAAGATACCAATTAAATTTATTTAAATTACCTGGTTTCATGCCTAATAAAAACGTTTCTGGGTTCAATTTTACCCTACACCCTATGATTTCAAATATCCATTTTTGGATTCTATCCCAATACTCTCCTCCTCGGGGACAGGTCCACCAAATATGAAAATAAGTTCCCATAGCCGCCTTGCATTTCCAACAAACCGGGGATGTTCCCAGGAACATCTTTGATAATCTAGCCGGAGGGAGGTGCCATCTATACAGCATTTTATATATATTTTCCTTATAGGGAACCAACATTGTTAGTTTTAGAGTTCTTCCCCAAATTTCTTCCCACTTTTCAAGTTCAATCGAGTGTCCCAAATTTCTCCACCAGGCAATCATTGAGTCCTTAATAACCTCCTCTCCAATCCAACCCTCTTGTTACAATTCCTCTTAAGGGATAATACCTTCTCATTCTTCCCCAACAAGATTTTATCAAGTTCTTGTAAGGAATTATAGATTCCTCCCTTGTTTTTATCCTGAGCTGTTCTGGATTGGACCTGGTTATATGTCAACCAATCTAACTCATAGCCGAGTCCCGCCAGCATACTTCAAGGCTTTACTCTGCCTAAAAGATCCAACAACACTTGGTAAGTTAAAGACTTATTTCTATTATAAAAGGTCGGGCATATCATCGCTTCTAGAGGGGAAAGCCAGATCGAAATCATCAGATAATATTTATTTTTTACTCGATCCCAAGTAGTTATCAAAATCTTTTGGATAAAATGGTCCATAAAATATTTATGTTTTTTGGACTTTTCCTGACTCAGATAATAATGCCACCCCTGGTGCAGGTTATGACCTGGGTTATTGGATTGTATTCTGACCGTTACCAGAATGGCGGAATTGAATTATTCAAGGGCTGGTCCATTAAAAGTATTTAAGTTTATATTGTAAATGTTTGATTGCAGTATTGTAATATTGTTAACCACTGAATCTGAAAATAGTGGCAGGTATTAAATACATAAACATAATATAAAGCAATAGTAAGACCAATATTAATAAATCAGTGTGTTATTTCATTCTTCATAAGATCTCCAAGGGGGCTCAATGGCTCAGCAGTTGAAGACACTGAACTTGTCAGCTGGAAAGCTGATAGCCTGGGTTCAAGACCCAAGCGCGCTGCGCAATGAGATGAACTCCCATAACTTGCCGCAGCTTCTGCCCACCTAGCCAGAATGGGACAACTTGTTGCGACCAATTCACTGTGGGACAACTCCCCATGGCTAACTTGCCATGGATCAACTCACCATGGGACAATTCAACAATTAAATTTAATTATTTAAAATAATTAAAAATATTTTAATTTTTGTCATTCGCATTTCATTTTGTCCCTCCTTTTACATCCTTTCTTTAATGATTCTGTACTATCATTTCTTCGATATTAGTGTAACTCTTGTCCCATGGCGAGTAGTCCTGTGGCGAGTTGGCCCGTGGCAAGTTGCCAACAGCAAGTTGGCTATGGCAAGTTGGTGTAGACTCCACCTAGCTGTTCAAAAGTATGCAAGTACAAGTAGATAAATAGGTACCAATTCAGTGGGAAGATAATTGTTCCATGCACCTCAGCGTATACTCAAGCTGGCCACATGATCATGGAAATGTCTTTAGACAATGCTGTCTCCCCAGCTAAGAAAAAGAGACTGGCACCACCCTTAGAGTTGGATAGGGGAAACCTTTACCTAGGCTCTCCAAAAATTTACAGACAAGTAAAAAATTGTGGGTTGAAGTTGATTTCTAGCAGGAAACTTTTCCACAGTGCAGACACTTCCAAAAAGAAGCAAGCTTGGTCCTTGCTCTTTTGTTTTTCTCTCCTCAGGAAATGCAATTCTGTCCTGGGAAGAAGTACATCTCTGTTCTCCAGAGCTGCTACTCTGATAACTACATACAGCTTTTTATGTTTGTGCCTTTGATTCATTGTTGACTCTTGTGATTGATAAGTCCATGCAGTTTTCCTGGCAAAATTTCAATAGTTGTTTGCTATTGCCTGCTTCCTATGGCTGAAAGAGTGTGACTAAGTCAAGGTCACCCAGCCAGCTTTGTGCCTAAAGAGAGAGGGCTCCTGATTTATAGCCTGGTGCCTTTAACTACTACACTAAACTGGTTCTCATAATTTTCTATGATGCTGCAATTTAAATTGCGTTAAAACGTACAGAAAATAGACTGCCAGCAGGTAGCATCACCTGCCCATGCAGGATTGATCTTATCACAGCTATGTAAATCGTAGAGCTCAAATATATAAGAAATACTGGGACACACAAACAAGCACATATTTTAGCCCACCCTTCACCATCTTTTTAATATTATATTTCTATTACGTCAAAAGCTTATTTATGTGGAAATACATTAGGGGAGTTTTACCACGAGTACCCTTAGTATATGTGATCTGTATTATATAAAATGCCTATCAAATTTTACCATTATTTTACCAGAAGCATTCCGTTCAAACAAATCCTGACATTTTTGGAAGGTCTGTATTTCTGCTTTCAAGCTTTACTGTCTTAGATTTTTCCACATTTTTAGATTCCTCCCCTTTAGAATTCTAATGTTTCAAAAGAACATTAGGAGATTATACAAAATATGTACAGAACGCAAAGCTTGTACACCTTGGTACACCTTCCCCAGTAATAAATCCCACTAAACAAAGAAGCGATTATGGCTGAATAAAGATACATAGACTACACTGTTCATCAGTAAAATAGCATACAAGGAAATTATCTTTACAAGCATGCTAGAGAGTGAATTGCATTTACAAGCATGCTAGAGAGTGAATTGCATTTATGAAGGGAAGGAAATAGAACAGAATGAGCTTCAAGATAAGCCAGTTTCCAAAATGTGTATTTCTCATGCTGTAAAAATTAGCTACAGTTATAACCTAAAGTAGTTATGGGAAAAAATTGTGCAATGTTGCTGCTTACAAAACAGTTAACACATAGTTTGTCATTCCAAGTGATATTTATCCTGGGAGAATCTCAGTTCAGATTGACAGCTGATCTAGTCAGTGTCTCCTTTTGGGGGGAGAGGGATATAGCTCTTTTGGAATTATGAAATATGTATCTAAGTTTATATCTTTGAATTTAAATGAATGCATATCATTTTCATCCATATCTGTTCCACCCTTTCACCTTTCGTCATTTTGAACAAGTGTTTGCCCACTTCGTTATTGATAACGCACATTTGGGGAACACTTGAGGAATTAAATCTTGCCTTCATCTTTTCTTCATAAACATGGCCGCCTTGAACTTTGACATGGGCACAAATAAATCTGATAATAATCAAGAACTGGAGAAGATAACAAAATACAAAGACCTATAAATAGAAATAGAATGACTGTGGCAAAAAAAGGCAAAGATAGTACCAATAGTAATAGGTGCCTAGGGTGAAATCCCAAAACAACTACCATACCACATGAACACTATCAGCATTGACAAAATCATGATTGGTCAATTATAAAAGGCAGCTTTACTCAGAACATCTTACATCCTGCAACAATACCTTAAACATCATCAAACCTCCACATCTGCTTAGGTTCTTGGGAAGGACTCAATAGATGGACAAAACTGCCAAATACAGTTTAAACATCTGGCTGATTGAGCAAAGAACCATAATAACATCCTGTTTGATTGTATCTCTTTTTAGTCAATGAATACCACCTACATATAGGAGTTGGCTAATGTAGAAAAGCATTATTGTCCTTTCACACCCTCCTTTAGCAATCTAAAGGAGTGCCTTCACAGAAAATCCAATTTTTTGTCACTGGATTGTTCACTACATAATACTTATAGAAGAACAGATGGGTGTAGCAAGTTGGTTTTTATTTTTTAATATATTATTTTGGTGACCTAGTTTCTCTGTTGGACAAACAATAGTCTTGAATGTATTGGACAGAATGTATTATGTTTATAATTAAATATGGGAAACGAAGGATATCCATTGTTCTCTCCTGATGTTTTCAGATATATATTCTGATTATGTAAAATGTTTCAGTTCAAAGAAACATAAGTAATATTTGTTGCTTTAACCAAGGGCCATAACAAAATCAAGATAGATATTAAAGGATTATTTTAAAGATAATAGTGCATAGGATAAAACGTAAAAAATCCAAAACTGCAGCTGATAAATTTTAATGTATCCATGACCCAAGAAAAAGAGAAATGCTTAACAGAATTTTTCAAGCAGACTGATAAAATACAGTTATTGGCAATTACCTTAAAAACTAGCTTAGTTTTCAGCAGTTGCCAAGCAAAATTTGTTTTGGGAACATCTTATTTTTCAAGCAGTAAAAATGTGAGTCAGGAAAGGCAATCATAAAAAAAAAAATACTAAGGTAAAAATACCTTAGTATTTTTACGTCCCAGTTAAGAAATTGGACAAGTTGGCAGACAATGAGAAATAACAATCACCAACTATTATTAATATTAATAATCCATATTAATAATCATTCATTTTCAATGAGGAAAAATCACTGAATGATTCAAACTGCGGAAAGAAACAGAGGAAACAGTACATCATATACAGGTAGCCTTCAATTTATTACCACATTTGAGCCTGAAATTATGGTCATTGCAATGGGTTAGAAAGTTCCCCACTTGGTCACCTTGCTTAATGGCCACAATACCAGCTCTCCCAATTGTAGTCCTTAAGTGGAGGAGGATATGTCAGGGGCTGGAGGAGGCCTCGGATGGCCTGGTGCAGGACCACACTGTATCATTTATCCGGTTCATAACTGACCTGCATCAAGCCTCCTTCCACCCACTGAGGCAACTCTTGCATTGTTTCCTGTCCTGCTAGATCCCACACCCTTGGGCTCTTCCCTCATCACACTTCACTCCAATCACCTCTCCAAAGATTACCTTTCCAAAAGAGTACCCAGCTGATGTGTCACACATTGTCTTCTAGCAGAGGCCACCTCCTGGACATGGGTGACATTTGAGCCATCTCTCAGGAGAGGGAGAGACTGTGAGAATGGCAGCTGCTTCCCGAATGGTGGGAAGTGGTCTCTGTAAAATGCAGCTGATTCGCCTTCCAAAAGACAATCTTTAGAAATTTTATTTCAGAAAGAGAAACAGCCGATGCACCCATGCAGCTTTTTACAAGAGGTCACTTTATGCTATCCGGAAACAAATGCCATGTGGGTACTGGCTGCAATTCTTGGATGAAGAGAATCGTGGCCAGTTCTAAAACAGCACCCACTCTGGGATAACATGAAACGGCTTCTATATGGATGGGCTGCATGGTGCATTGGCTATTTCTCTTTCCAAAAAGCTATTTTCAGAAGAGGGAAGTGGAATGAGGCACAATGGGGAGAGGTAGGCCCAAGATGTGGGACTTAGAAGCTTGAGCAGCAGACCCAAGGGCTTTGGGCTCAACTGGGTGAAAAGTAGGCCCAAGGAACCCAGCGGGGCAGAGTGGGAGAATATATGTGGGTGGGAGTAGGTCATATGGGTGTGTAATTGCCAAACTGTGATCAAGTGACCACAGGGTGCTTCAGCAGCCACACCTTTGGTTACAGACCGCAAGTGCTTTCATTCAGCATAGAAATAATCTCAAATAGCTACTGAAGAAAATATTGTAAAACAAGGACTCAGCTCATGCAAGATCACACAAACTAATTATAAATAGCAACATAATATAATTGCCAGAATGAATCACTGAAGCATCTGCAAAAATTATCATGTGGCAGTAGCAAACAATTGGTGAGAATACATATTGCAAATGAGCAAGTTAAAAGTCTATGGAGATACTCAGTCATCCAGGTCATGGTTGTCCCAGAGATGCTTTTTCAAGAGGAAACTGGGCTTTCTGGTTTTTCTTTGAAGATGTTTCGCTTCTCATCCAAGAAGCTTCTTCAGCTCCCCACCATTCAGTCCAGCTGCCTCTTGAAAAAGCACCTTCAGGATGAGCAAATTAAAATATTGTGGGATTTCAAAATACAGGTCGTGACTCATAACACACTAAATTTAGTTGACAAAAAGAAAAGTGAGGGCAGATAATTAAAAAGAAAAAAGAAAAGTGTAGATAATTGCTCCTGGTAGCAATACCAGGAGACAATAGAATATAATAAAAAGAATTTGAGAAGATCACAACATATCAAGATCTGAAAATGGAAACTGAAAGATTATGAAATAAACTGGCCATGGTAATCTTGGTATAGTTGGACAGCATTTAGAAAATTTCCATCTGTCAATTATAAAAGACACACTATCTGGATTCGCACAAATACCCTGCTGATACATTACAACAACCTAAAGTTCTTGGAAAGAATTCAGTGCATATGAAGACCAAGATCAGCTAAAGTACTGACAGCTATGATTTCATATTTTTTATATATATATTAATAATAAATTTATATTCCAACTGATTCACAGCAATCCTTTAATATCCTTTATTTTGGAAGTCTTATAAAAAAAAAGGAGTGATTGTGTTTAAACAATTTTCATATTTAAAATTGAAAAGCTCGTCGTTGGGAAAACTTTGTTTCTGGATACACTAATCAAATCAAACTGGACAGCTGTATTATGCACCTGGATTTATACAGTTATTGTGATGTAAAATAATTTAATTTAATTTATTTTGTCCACCGAAATAATAGCAATGGTTATCTGGCATCTGACCCGTCCCTCCCCATGCTTCTTTTTCTTCCAAATTGCCACTAGCAGTAATGTTACCATCATTTCATCCCTACAAAGTATTTCACTTAGGAAAGAATCAAAATGCAGTACAGGAAAGGGAATCATTGCCTTACTAACACAGCTGAGGGAAAGGTTAATAGAACAGAAGTCGATTACAATATGAATATGAATCAGCAATTATGGGCTTAAAAGAAAAAACCCTGCATATTTAGGCCACATCAGTAGAACTATAGCTTTCAATTCATAGGAAGTTGTTGCACTTTATATTGCTTTGATCAAAACACACAGTTCACCTTTGAATGCTTTGAAAAATATGTCCTGCCCTCAGGTGCTTTGGAAAATAGGTTAACCAACATCAGAACATATACCATGGAAGTATTTATTTATTTATTTAATTAATTAAGACTCCGTCTTCACAGTTGCCTTAAATTCTTGAACCACATGCTATCAGGTCTGCAGTTCCTCTTGTGCTACAAAATACCTTATGCATTGTCCTCTGAACAAAGAGATATCAAGTAGAAGGTGGGCAAGATTTTGACTAGGCCCAGAGGAAGAGGCCAAGTCACTCAGAGAAAACATGGTGAAAACATCTTCCATCAGGCCTTTTGAAAATTTGGAAGTCAGCATTGTCACAACATGTTCTCTGTTCTCTATCTCTATATATGATTCTAATGTATCCTTAAATGATAGTAGATTGTTTAACAGTCTTATTTCATCATGCATGATTCTATGAAATGCAAACAGATGGTGCTTGAATTCACTGCTACCTACAGTACAGTCTCTAATACTGAATATATATATATATAAACACCCGCGAAAACCTCAGAAAACAGATATATATATATAATTTCCTGACAAAACAATTAATCAGTGGAATGACTTGCCTCCAGAAGTTGTGAATGCTCCAACACTGGAAATTTGTAAAACGAGATTGGACAACCATTTGTCTGATATGGAATAGGTTTTCTGCCTTAGCAGGAGGTTGGACTAGAAGACCTCTAAGGTCCCTTCCAATACTGTTATTCTGTCCTGGTATTCTCCCACTCTATGGAAAGACACTAGCTGTAGCAATTTAAGCAATCATTCTAGGTGGTTTACCAATTGCAAGTGTTTTGATCACTATGAACAAAAAAAAATCTAGGGATTTGGGCAGCAAACAAAATTGTGCTATAGTAAATGGGAAAAAAAGATTAGTTTGACTCTCTAGTCATACAGTATACAGATCCTGCAGTAAATATAAATAATGAAGTGTGTAGTCCAGAGGATGGCCTTGTTTAATTATTCTATTAAATTCTCACTTCCATCTCATAATATACTGTAAGGCATTGCATTAAAACCGATTCAGCAATATAGAACACACACAATCATAATTGTAGCTTTTTAATGATATACTAAAGTCTTTTCTTCCATTCTTAAATTCTTTACTTGGCAAAAGATAATGATGGCATAATTTACAGATCCCCAATGTGGCAGCTGGACAATTAGTGCTATCTTTATAGATTTAGGTGGGGCAGTTTCAGGGCAGTGATCAGTGGATTTTCCTGTTTTCTTTGTCCTCCCACTTAATATCACTATTAAAGTGTGTTTGTTGGTTAGGGGAATGGAGATCAGATCACAGACATTTCAGGTTGCTCCAGGATTCAGCCTGTCCTTTCCTGTTCTACATCTACCTACATCTTCTGCAGGAGATCATCTGCCAGTAGAGGATGAAGGATCATCAATATGCTGGTGCTACTCAATGATACATCTCCACTTGGCTCCTTGGGAGACATGCTGGAAATCATAACTGGTGTTGGGAAGCTATCAGGGTATGCATGGGGAAAATAGGCTCAATCAGATAAGATGGAGTAACTAGATTCTGAGGTTCGCCAATTTCAAAACTATACTATTTATGACTCTTGATGAGATTGTGCTCCCTGGAAACAATTGCACTGAAGTTGATCCCTCATGCATTTGTCATCTTTTGATTAAATTACTGCAATTTGTTCTATATGCAGCTGCCCTTGAAGATCATCTGGAATCTTTAGCTGATTGAAAATGCAGTGACATGCATGCTTAGTGATGTAGGGAGCCCATGCACTTCCCAAAAGGAAAATCAACTGGGAAGCGGTCTTCCCAAAATAGAAAGAAGGCTCTTCTGAAATAAAAGCCAACTCGCATTCTCTCGCAAACAGGGAAATCGCCCAAAGAAGCTTTTCCCAACAAGCCAAGTGTCTGTGAATGAAATATTTCGGTATTTCATTCACAGAAATACCGAAATATTTCAGTGAATTATTTCACTGAAATATTTCGGTATTTCTGTGAATGAAATTTCTGTGAATGAAATTCACTGAATACCGAAATATCGGTATTCAGTGAAATACATTCACTGTATTCACAAAGAGCCTTTGTGAATGGATAGTCAGTATCCGGACAACTCCATTCATCAGCAAAGTGCTACTGGCTGTAACTTTCATAAAGGGCCGAAACTGTTAAGGATACAAAAACAATGACACTCAAGTTTACATCCAACCTCAAGGCATGACCTCTAAACCACAATGAGAATTAGGCAACAATAATTAGAATGCTAAAAGGGCACCATCAGGCACAGATTAAAATACATTTCACAACGAAACTGGGCATATAAATCACAAAGCCCTAGAATCACATAAAAACCCATCCACTCATCAGTTTTCTCAGCTGTCCCAGAACTGATCACTGAAGTCATTTCTGATCACCAATAAAAAGAACTTTCCTTTCAGCTGGCTTCTCTCTTCATTCAGCAGCAGCATCGTTTCTCCTGGATGGGGACTCAATCCAATACTTCCTACTTTGGTTACCCATAGAATTGCCATCTTACTGTGCAAACTGAATATCCTAGTTGGGTATTCAATGTGCTGATTATTCCTATAAAGATTTATATGGTTCTGAGTCTGGTTATCTATATGGCCAAACCACTTCTTTTTACATTTGCTTCTGACAATTCACCATTGTTCTTTCTTGACCCTATTTTTTCTTGTTTTAGCTCACAATTCTTAAGTAAATGCTAGCTTATTTTTATATTTCTCCTCACTTCCATACAAAACTTAGTTTTGCAGTGTCACTTGGTGATTGGGCATTATTGTGAGCTTTCACATGAGGTAGGCAATATTTAAAAATGGCAATACTTCCATGGGATCACGTGAGAACACAGACTTGGCTATCTACCAGTTTTTTAAAAAAGTATATTTCTAGTTCAGTGGAAATTTGTCCTCTTCTAAAAAGACCATAGGTCAACTAAAGATCATTCCAAATTAATAGCATGTGAACAAATTTCCAAAATTAATTACCGTACTTTTTGGAGTATAAGACACACTTTTCCACCCCTAAAAGAGGGTGAAAATTTGAGTGCGTCTTAAACATGTAGCCCCTCCCAACCACCGGCCCCCACCCTTCGGCCATTTTCAGTCTCCACGCGTCGCCTTCTCCCGTAGGACTCGGGGCGGCTCACACAATAAAAACAATGATTAAAACAATTAAAATAAGTCCAAAAATTAAAATCCCCAATTAAAACTCCCATAATCAGTTAGGGAATTTGATGATAGAGCCATGTCTTAAGGCCAATGCAGAATGTGTGGAGATCGGGGGCCGTCCGGAGCTCGGTGGGTAACCCATTCCAGAGGGTAAGTGCGGCCACAGAGAATGCCCTCATCCTGGGGACTGCCAGCTGACATTGTCTGGCCGACGGCACCCAGAGGGGGGCCATTCTACAGGGCAGTGGGAGGCCAGTAGGAGGTTGTCCTGCAAGTACCTTGGGCCCATGCCAAGTAGGGCTTTATAGGTAAGTACCAGCACCTTGAAGCGGATCCGGAAGGCCACCGACAGCCAGTGCAGCTCGCGCAGGAGAGGTGTTACCCGGGAGTAACGAGAAGCTCCTATAACAACCCGCACGGCTGCATTTTGGACTAGCTGGAGCTCCTGATGCACCCCAAGGGCAGTCCCATTATAATACACATACACATACACTGATTCATACATTGCTCTTTTATTTTTAAACTTGTCTTTTTTAAGATCTCAAGAAATCAATATAGCTATGACTTCCTTAGTTTTCTTCCCATTCCTCTATACCAATTCACTCTACTTTTGTATTTTATTTGCCTTAGATTCTCTCTATAACAACAAGCCTCACTAGGTGGCTCAGTGGCTAAGTCACTGAGCTTGTTGATCAGAAAGGTTGGTGGTTCGAATCCCTAGTACAGGTCTCCTGCATGAGCAGGGGCATGGACTACTGTGTTTCCCCGAAAATAAGACCCTGTCTTATATTTTTTTGAACTCTGAAATAAGTGCTTGGCCTTATTGCCATGCGCTCAAAAGCCCAATTGGGCTTATTATCAGGGGATGTCTTATTTGGGGGGAAACAGAGTAGATGACCTCCAAGGTCCCTTCCAACTCTGTTACTGTTAACAAGCCACCTCAACATACTGTACTTACTTCTATGATAGCTCCATTTGTATTCAATCCACATTAATTCATGCCCATTCATTCTTGATTCTTTTTTTTCCCTTGGTCTGCTACTTTTGCTTCTGAAGTATTCCATTTCACTCTATTCCATTTGCATAACTTTCAATTTGATGCTTCTGACATAGCTCTCACTTCACTAAGACAAAGTGGTCTATGCTCTTTATAGAGCGATTTTGCAAACTGTTATTCCTTACAACAGGTACAACATATTACTTACCACTTTTCTATTAAGATGCCCACCCAGTGGTGGGATTCAGCCAGTTCACACCACTTCGGGAGAACCGGTTGTTAACGTTCTGAGAAGTTTGGTGAACTGGGTGTTGGAAGAAATTATTAGGGCAGAGAACCGGTTGTTAAATTATTTGAATCCCACCACTGTGCCCACCCATCCATTTTCCATCTTTGCTAAACACCTAACTTTTATAAATCATTTGCCTTATTTTTTATTACTTAATTTAATGGTTAAAATATATGGTCACTAGGAATTGAAAACAATTTGATAGCATGTAGTCAATCATTCACTATACTACCTTGGGTTTTAAAGCATGAAGTTTGAAATTCAAACTCCTTGTTCTATCATACGGTCTGTCATTTGCTGAAAATAATTTGGGTGCTCAACTCCCCTCCCCTACTCCAATACATCCACTCTCTGCTTAATAAACTAATCCCCTTTGGGCAGGGGTGGGCAACTGTGGCCCTTTTACAACATGCGGACTTCAATTCCCAGAATTCCTGAGACAGCCAAGCTGGCTCAGGATTCTTGGAGTTGACATCCACAGGTCATAAAGGGGCCATATTTGCCCATCCCTGTCCTTGGGCAATCATTCTTGATCTTCCAACATCTCCTCTTTTTTCATCCCAAATCAACTATCACTTTTATGCTTGCATCATAATTTTTAGTATTTTATATAGCCGTCTGATTTCTACAGGGTTCATCCTCAAGCAAGACTCTTGTTTGAAATCACATCCTCTAGCAATTTGTATTTCCTGATTCTTTTGTGAATTTGGAATATTTGAATACCTTGGGTGGTTTAAAATGAAAATCTAAGCCTTTTTTGCAATGGAAAAATGGTCCTCCATAATCCTTGTAAGCTATTCATGGATCCGTTTGGATGGAACGCTGGTTTTAAAATACATAAAATAGAGCCGGGAATCCTCATATGAATAGCACTTTCGCACTAAATCACCTAGCAGGAAGAAGGAAGCAATTCCATCCCCACTTCTCGGCTGAATGGTACGTTCCGAGTCAAAGTCGCTTCCCTCCCTTCCAAACTGTTTGGTAAATTCCGAGCAACGAGTCACATGAAGGAGAGGCTGCCCCGGGTGGAAATCACGTGTCAGAGCAGCCTTTTCTTAACCTCCTGAGCTGCTGCGGCAGCAATTGGATTTGGTCAGCTGGAAGGACGATGCGCTGTTGGGTCTTCGTAGCGGTGGTGGCCGCGACTTTGCTGGCCGTGCGAGCCCGGGATCCGGTGAGTTCCGAGGAGAGCTCCCCTCTTCCCTCTCTGCTTCTTAAGGCCTGGACCGGCTCTTCCTTCCTAAATAGTGGGAAGGGAGCTTAGTCTGTTGCGGTGCTGGAGTGGGAAGTGGAGGGCGAAGGGGAAACTCTCGAAAGCGTTGCCGTGTGAATGCGATTGGGGCAAGAGAAAAAAGGGGAAAGGGGCTGGTATTGGCTCGGCTCGGCCGTCCGGCTCCAGGGTTGAAAGTAGGCGAAAGTTTCTGCGTTGTAAGAGCTTTTCTGTTGCTGGTTGCTATGCATCACGCATCAAAAATTAGGACATTTTAGGAGTTGAAGCAAACCTTGGAAGAACTAGAGTTGTTCTAAGAAGGAAAACACCAATGCATTTAAAAAAAAACCAGAGATGCTAGGTTTGTTCCAAATTTACTCAAACTTAAGAAAGAGCCAGTGAAATGAGGGAGATGCAGTTGATTGCAGTCATTACTTTCAGGGCGTCTGCTCTGATATAGCCAACTTTTCCCTGGTTAAAAAAAAAGTATTTAGAATAGAATAGAATTCTTCATTGGCCGAGTGTGTTTGGATACACAAGGAATTTGTCTTTGATGTATGTGCTCTCAGTGTACATAAGGAGAATAAAATACATTCATCAAGAATAAAAAGATACAACACTTAGTGGTAGTCAAGGTTATATAGTTTATATAACTATAATTTATAAGGTTATATGGTTTAGTGTGAGTACATTAACACTAGGAGATCCCAAGGCTTTAGATTAGATTGAAAAGTTGTGGGAAGTTCTGGAAAAAGACACTGGGGAAACTATTGCAATGTTGTGATCAGGAAAATAAAACTGAACTGCCCTAGTCATAAATTGTGAGGAACTGAAAGCTCAACTGATGCTTTTTCTAGATAGGAAAGTAGGTGATAATTCGTGTGAAAAAATGAGATCCCATTTTATAAGAGAGTTGGAGAAAACAAGTTTATTCCATACATTAGAGACAGAATAGAGCAGCTTGATGGTCCTTAAATAGGGTGTGGTAACATTTGTCTCCAGTGAAGATGGCCATTTCTTGTTTTTCCTGATGGAGTTGTAGATAAACAAATCTGAAGAATGTCAGAGATGTTGAGAAAGGCTGTACTAAGAAGTCTTTAAAAGTTTTATTCAAAAGATGGAATGTTAGTCAAATTGACTCCTTTCTAATTTTCAGTTGACTGGCAAAAAAGGATTGGGCTGAAGGAGAAACAAGCTTATAGTAACCACAAGCTTAGGTAGACAGTTTGCAGGTTGCTTCTCAGCCTTCAGAAATAGTGAATGTATATAAATGCAAAACACTAGTGCAAGACACTCTTCTCAAACACCAAATTAAGCATTTAGTAGTAAAGTTCTACTCACCAACCTGAACAGTTTGCCCATTTACTTCAGTAACTATCCTCATATTCTAACAGTAGATTTCACTTTAAACTTCCTGTTCAGTACTGCAGAGAAACTGAAACGTTATTTCTCTGCTTCATTGCATGGTTGCAAGAGAGAACTCCCTTTACATGTATCTTGTTCATAAATACCGTATTTACTGGGATTATATGCCATCAACCAGGTTGGAACAGATTAGCTCTCATATCTTTTAAAAATGTTTATGGCTTTTTCCAATCCATGCTGGCAAAATTCAACTGGGATTTTCATCTTTTAGCTTTTTGTAGCTTTTTTTCTCTCCTGACTTTCTTATCGCATCTTAAATTATTCAGATGTCCAGTGCTTGTTCACATTCCTAATTGCATTTAAGCATTTATTTTTAGCCTAATTTTGTTTCTAAAGTTTTCATGAGCTATTTTACTTGTATCCCATACAAGAACAAAGATATTCATTATTTGAATATTTTTTTTCTATTTTATTTTTTACATGCATACAATTTTTTTCTAGTTATGTGAAAGTTTTAACATATTCAGAGAACAGCAATTAAACTTGCAGTGGTTTTATGATTCATAAAATTCCTGTTTCTTTTATCTTTCTGGTAATATTGTCAGAATGGTTCTGGCAGTAACATTTTGGCTTGAAATACCAACATATTAATGGCCCATATGGGGATATATGATGGTACTCCATGTGCCCATTTTCAGGGATACGCAACTGCAATTTTTCTTATTTTTTTTTCCTGTTGTACGTCCACAGATCAGGTGAATTGGGACAGTGGTGTAGTGAAGTTTTAATAAAGAATAGTTTAATGAAGAATTTTGTGGCCTGTTTGCTTGTACTAAAGAACAGACGACAAAGAATCTTATCAATTCAGGAAGCAAACATAAAGTCTTCCCTACACATACCAATGACATGCCGCCTTAATATTTCACAAAACCAGAGTATATAATTAGAAACAGGAAGAATCTGAGTAACTTCAAATTTAATGAGTTTGTACTTTTCTGGATGCATCTTTGATCTTGCTGCATTTCTCACTCTGTATATTTTAGAAATATGAAACTATCTTGATTAATAATTCATTTCTTTGCATGTTCTTGTTTGAGATGCCTTTCTCTTATTTTGGCAACAAATACCTTCCAACATACTTAGAATATTACTTTATCTGCCTATTGCTTGCTTACCTGGCCTTTCTTTCTGTTTTATATTCATTAATACTTAATTTCTTGAATAAATATAATACAGAGTTTTGCTTACCTGTAAGGAATGATATATAAAAGATACATGAGCCATATATAAAATGATATACAATTAGAGATGCGACAAATTGCTTGTCTTTTAGAAAATAGATGCCTGTATAAACTACTTTTATACATATTAATCTACTAATATATTAATTTGTATTCAATACTTCTTGCACAGCTCTATCTTGGCCATCATCTTGTTCCATAATGGTGGAAGACATAAGGTCCCCACAAATGTCAAGAACTGTGCATGCCAATTTTCTGACTGGATCCCTTGTAAGCCATACCTACTGGAAATGAGAGGGGAGGAAAACAACTGGCACATTTCTTGACACAAAATAAATGCTACTTTACAGATGCACAACATTTTAAGGAAGAATTTACTGTACCACTACCTCCAGTTCTGGTTTTTTTCTCCCTTTTTATGTTGTTACTCCTGCAATCTTGAAGCAACAACTGCTTTGTATTCTTTTTAATAAACATGTATGTTACCCTTGCCATATGAGATGCCCTGTTCGCGCAGAGTTTCTCAACATTGTAAAATTCCCATCCTAATATATTCTTGGGTGCAGCACCGGAAACTAAATTTTTGCATTTTTGCTAATGAATATCATTGAAGTGGATTATGGAATGGGAAGATTATTACACTATTATTTAACACTGAGTTGCATAGAAAGTTGTACATCACTGCTTTTTCAGGTTTATTTAGCCTACAGAGACAAGATGCTCAGGGCTGATTTTCTTTTCCCGTGGAAGAGAAAACAAGATTCTTTCATGGGTATTTGATTTTATTTTTAAATGTTTACTGGGTTGCCTGAAAAAAAATCCAAGCCTGAACTGTCATCATCGTGTTAACAATTTTAGCTGCATAATCTAGTTGAGTGATACTTCTCAAGACCTATGATTTTGGCTTCTCCATGCATTTAGAGATGCACATGTTATCAGCAACAGAATATTTTTGTGAATGTGATCTACATAATATTGCATTTTTAAAAACCTTTTATACTGGTTTGTTCTAATTTCCACTACCACATTTCTATATTTTTGTTAATGAAGTTAATGAATACATTGAATGAATTTAATCTACATTTGAGGAGGACAAATATTCTGACTAAATGCAGTCAAAGAGTATTGCATAAAAACTGCATAAAGAGTATGCAGTATTTAATATGGGTCTTTGCTTAGCTTCATTCATGGAAAGTTATTATCTTGTCCTGCCAGCCCCCTCTATGTGACATCAGGTTGTACTAACACTTGGCAAGCCAAGAAAAAATTCTGGGAGCTATTAGTAGGAAAGAAATTACACAAAGTAGAATCCCAGGATAAAAGGATAAATATATGCATCTCAGGATCCAATCTGAGTCTGTCACGGGGACCAAAGATTTATTTTTCCAAGCTTTTGTGCTGTGCTGGAGGCCCTCAAATTAGAAGCTGTTTCTGTTTAACTGGCAATAATTTAGATATCTTGCCAAATCATGCATAAATTAGCCTTATTCTGTTTAACATTGTTAACAGAATAAGGCTATTCTGGATGTATTCTAGGTCCACGCTTCTTGCCCTGCGAGATTCCCCCCTCTCGCAGGCCTGGCCCTCCATGCTATCGAGGGCCTACCTTAATGACGGGTTTTGGGACCCCGAGAGGTGGCATGTGGCAAAAAGGGGGTTGAGGGGTTTTTTAAGTTCATTTTTCACTAGAATTTTAAGGGTTTCTGGGGTGGGGGTGGGAGAGGGTTTGGGGGAGAACCCGAATGGGAGAAGGACAGGCTTGGCAGTTTGTGGTGTTATGTGGGGTGTAGACTCTGGAGGTAAGAGGGCTTCTAGAGAGCCCTCTGTTGAGGGTTGGGCTATAGAAACACTGTGTGGGAGGGGCAGATATGGCGTGAGCGGGAGACCATATCATGTGATGGGAGCACGCACTCGCTGTCTTCGAGCGATTGCGCGCCCCGGTCCCCGGAGCTATTCCCGTTCCCCAGGACTCGGCTGAGGACCTGGTGGCTGCCTGGGATAGGGCGGCCAGTGGGGCCTTGGACCGTGTCGTGCCTTTGCGGCCTCTGACCCAGCGCCGAACCCACTTAGCCCCTTGGTTTAGCGAGGAGCTGAGGGAGATGAAGTGCCGGAAAAGACGCCTAGAGAGCGGTTGGAGGGCCAGCCGCTCTGAATCTGACTTGACACTAGTAAGAGCTTATATTAAGACTTACATAGTGGTGATAAAAGCGGCTAAGTCTAACTACTTTGCCGCTCTTATCGCGTCATCAGATAATCGCCCAGCCGCCCTGTTTAGGGTGACCCGCTCCCTCCTCCATTCGGGAGCGCGGGAGGATCCCTTACAGGGACGTGCTGAGGATTTTGTTCAATATCTGGATTATAAAATAACTCAGATTCGGGATGACTTGGCCGCTGACTGGGTTAGTTCAGGCGGGGTGACTGAGCCTGGTCTTGAGAGTGTTATCTGGGCTGAGTTCGATCCTGTGGCTCCCGAGGACGTGGACAGGATTCTGGGAAGACTGAACGCAACCACATGTTTATTGGACCCGTATCCCTCCTGGTTGGTGCTGGCCTCCCGGGAGGTTACACGAGGCTGGCTCCAGGAGATTATAAACGCTTCTTTGAGTGAGGGTGCCCTTCCGACCGCCTTGAAGGAGGCGGTGGTGAGGCCCCTCCTCAAGAAGCCCTCCCTGGACCCAGCTGTTTTAGCTAACTACCGTCCCGTCTCCAACCTTCCCTTTTTAGCGAAAGTTGTTGAGAGTACCTGGCAGCTCCCCCGGTACCTGGATGAAGCTGTCTATTTAGACCCGCTCCAGTCCGGCTTCAGGTCTGGATACAGCACCAAAACGGCATTGGTCGCGTTGGTGGATGATCTCTGGAGGGCCCGGGGTAGGGGGTACTCCTCTATCCTGGTGCTGTTAGACCTCTCAGCGGCTTTTGATACCATCGACTATGGTATCATGTTGCGCCGGTTGGAGGGACTGGGGGTGGGGGGCACCGTTTTGCGGTGGTTCTCCTCCTACCTCTCCGACCGGTCGCAATCCGTGTTGACAGGGGGGCAGCGGTTAACCCCGAGGCGCCTGGTATGTGGGGTGCCACAAGGGTCGGTCCTCTCGCCCCTCCTGTTCAACATTTATGTAAAGCCGCTGGGTGAGATCATCCGTGGTTTTGGGGTGGAGTTCCATCAGTACGCTGATGATACTCAGCTGTACATTTCCACCCCAGACCACCCCAACGATGCCGTGGAAGTGATGTCCCAGTGCCTTGAAGCTGTGCGGGTCTGGATGGGGAGAAACAGGTTTCGACTCAACCCCTCCAAGACCGAGTGGCTGTGGCTGCCAGCGTCCCGATATAGCCAGCTGACACCATCGCTGGTTATTGGGGGCGAATCATTGGCCCCCACGGAAAGGGTTCGCAACTTGGGCGTCCTCCTGGATTCACGGCTGTCTTTAGAGGATCATACGACAGCCGTGGCCAGGGGGGCTTTTTATCAGGTTCGCCTGATACGCCAGTCACGGCCCTTCCTAGATCGGGACTCCCTACGCACGGTCACTCATGCTCTTGTCACTTCCCGTCTGGACTACTGCAATGCTCTCTACATGGGGCTCCCCTTGGGGTGCACCCAGAGGCTCCAACTGGTACAGAATGCGGCCGCGCGGGGGATTATGGGAGCGACAGGACGCTCCCACGTGACACCTCTCCTGCGTGAGCTGCATTGGTTGCCAGTGGACTTTCGGGTGCGTTTCAAGGTGTTGGTAATCACCTTTAAAGCGCTCCATGGCTTAGGGCCAGGGTACTTACGGGACCGCCTTCTGCCACCAATTGCCTCCCACCGGCCGGTTCGCTCCCACAGAGAGGGCCTCCTCAGGGTACCGTCAGGGTGCAGACAATGCCGGCTGGCGACCCCCAGGGGGAGAGCCTTCTCTGTGGCAGCACCCACCCTTTGGAATGATCTGCCTCCAGAGTTAAGAACAATCTCCGACCTCCCGACCTTCCGGCGGGCTTTAAAAACTCATCTTTTTCAGCTTGCCGGCTTAGCCTGATTCCTGTAAATATTTTATCATTTTAGAGTTTTTTATTATCTTTAAATGAATTTGGTTTTAATTTATGGCCATTTATATTGTTTTTTATGAAATTTTAACTTTTGTGTGCTTGTTTTTAATCGGCTGTGCACCACCCTGAGTCCGTAAGGAGAAGGGCAGTATATAAATCAAACAAACAAACAAACAAACAAATAAATAAATAAATAAATAAATAAATAAATAATAACTAACTAACTAACTAACTAACTAACTAACTAACTAACATAGTATCCTCTTAACCTCACGCCTTAAATACCCTATTGCTAGAGATTTTATATCATGGAAATGAAAGATCCTTAATAAGTTGAAGCCTGGAAAGGACTAGATTACTGGATAATCTAGATATCTAGACTAAATAGAAATTTCTAAATAATTACAAGATCTAAATATCTTTTTGAATAATTGCAGTTCACTCAAAAAAAAAAGCTTCACTACAATCTGTTGTGATATTAAGGTGAACTCATTTTCTCACCTATAAAGTGAACTTGTATTCTCATCAGTGCAACTTTGTGTTCTCACATATACACTAATATAAACCTGTATGGAGTTAATCCATCAAGTCAACTCTTGTTAGGTAAGTCTACTTCTTAATAAATGGAAAGATTAAAGGCATATTTTATTTATACTTCATATTTTTAACTGCCCATCTTCCTCAGAGAGGGACTTTTGGCAATTACTCTGGCAAATCTGATACTCTCACTTCTTACTGAGGTTGGGTAATAGAGATTCCAGATTTCACATTATTGAAAATTCCATGAATCTATATTTTTAACAGAAATATTCAAATACATAAACACTGATTTAGTAGGTACAAGCTAATTTATTAGGATAATCTTTAACGTGAGTAACATTGTTGCAATAATTATTCTAACAAACCATAATGTTGACATAAAATAATTATAACACATTCCAAAAAGAAAAATTATCTTTTGATTTTATCTTTTGTAATTTATATTAATTTTAGTTATGCTTAGTGTTAGGGAACACTAGTTAATTTTTCAGAGAATTCTAGGACAAGTTAAGGATTCTAGTTTTAGAAAAGAATACCAAAACCTATTGTTTAAACAAGAAGAAACTGCTGGCTCCAGAAGATTTGTACTCCTACATTTATTTTACTTGTTAGCAAATGATTGTGGTAGTTGTATTGCATAATATTTGGGAAGCTATAATTGTTTATCCCTGTTGAAACCAATTATTAGTCTCCAAACCAGATAAACTGAGAGCTCTTCCTAATTTATAACCAAAATAGCTTGTTTCTAGTCCTCTCTTCCAACTACTAAAGGTCAGAAAGGAAAACTTTCAGAACTTCAGATTCTCCAGTATCTACATTAGTAGTAGTTTCAATGGCGTGTCTGAATTAGTTCACCATATCATACAGTAAAAAGCTTCCCAACTTTATAACTTCCAATACAGGATGCATTACTGTATTTAAAGGTTTATGTACCAACCAGGGGCAGCTTTTCAACACAAAGTAAAATACACTGATGGCTACATGACTTAATTCTTCCACTGTGTGTAGATTTAACCTTCGCTTCCTTTTTTCCTATGGCAACAGGAGAAAGTGCAAGGACTTCAATGTTTTGTATTTCACTTATATAAAAAGCACTTAAAAAGGCTTTTATTTTATTTCCAGTTTGCTGAAGATTGCAAAATACATGAATATCCTCCAGATGGACCAACGTATGTAATTTACTAACAACTCTTCTGATATTTGCAGATGCAAAGAGAAACTGGTTTAATTAGATAGGAATTTTGAATTTTTTGTACTGTATCAAAATTATACTACAAGGAAAATATACTACAAATTATACTACAAAGAAAATTAGGATAATCTTTTTTTGCGTAATAAACATAACTGATAAAGGTAGTCCTTGACTTACAACCAGTTGCTTAGCAATTGATGTTCCAACATTGATGTTGGATGTTGATGTTCCAACAGCCCGTCCCCCCCACCCCCACAGATCATGTCATGTTTTGGATTCTTGGGAACTGACATGTGTTCGTGGCTATTTGCAGAGTCCTGTGGTAATGCGTCCACAACTTACAATGTTTTTGGATAGAAACTGGTATTTCTTTTCGGATTCTGGCAAAAAATGTCCAACAAATTCACTTAATGACTGTGGTGATTCATTTAGACATTCTAAAAAAGGGTAAAAATTCGGACACAATCACATGGTGACCAACTTACAACTGTACTTCTATATATCTGGAAAACATATGATGGTGTGGTTAGAGACTAGTTCTTGTTAGTTCTCTTTAGAAATAATAAAAAGTTTCTCAAGTAAGACAGAAAACAATATTTACCTCTTTCAATAAATAATAGGGAAATGACTCCAAGTTTCATATAAATTGCACCTGTCTTAAATATTGGTGAATTAAAATAGGACAGCTAAAATAATTAGGACAATAGTGTAAGAAATGATAGATTGGAAATTAGCAGTTTATATGTTACAGTTTCATTCAGAAATTTATGGAAATTCACTGTTTTTCAGGTTTAAAGGAACAATTCCTGAATATGTCATAAATCTTGACCTACCACCAAGTGAGAGATGGGTCCAGGTGGTACGTGACAAAAAAAATGAGGTAAGGAACATAGGAGAAAGAATAACGTATCTTTGTCTTCTCTGAGAGAGTTATGATTTAATTAATTTGAATTATCATTGCTAATACCCATAATATTAGAAATGCCCCCCAAAATTAGGGGAAAAGCAATGTTTTTGCACACTGAAGTCAAACCATTTGATAAATTGGCAATTAGGATCAGTCATCTACAATATCCTCCTCATTTTGGTCCAGTCAAGAGCCTAGAAGCTAGTGATACTGGATATTCACTATATCTGCAGGTAATCCAGTGGGAACAATTATACGGGAGTCTGTCTTCCTCAGTTATCCAAAGTAACATTGTAACATATGTAATTGGAATCCAAATGAATTTCCTGATTGGTTGGTTTTGCAGAATGAAAGTCTGCAAGTGGGAATAAGTTTCTAAAGTTGGCCTCATCACAATGTGACAAAAGAGGCATTATGAGTAAGGATGACCAGATAGCAGCAATATGGGTGCCTTCCTACATCACCCCACACACCCTCACTTTCCAGGTTGAAATGAGGCAGAGAAGGAGTGAATAGATTCCCATTTCAAAGCTTTTTTACTTACACAAAGTGAAGGTTCAAAGTGCCTCGCAGTTTTGCAAATTGTTGTACATTATTTATTGCACTTATTTATAACGTCTGATATATTTCCATTTAATTGGCTTTTGCATTCCATTCTGCTAACCTATGGTAATCTCTTGTCTTTTCTTACACTCTTACAGTTAAAGATTGTAATGAAGATTATTAAAGATATTGTATTGACATTCATCCATAATGAGAAATTTGTAGCATCTATGGAGTCAAAAATAGTGAGTAGATTTTCTATGTTCAGTTTGGGGAAGAAATTGAACCAAGTGTAAATTCTAGCTACTACTTATGAATGAAAGACCATGCCTGTAGATGGAGACTTATTAATAATTATATATGTGACCTGCTGTTTAAGAATATAATCTCAACCAGTAAGTATAGTATCTCTTCCTCCCAAAATAAGACTACTTTTCCAAGAAATCTTAATTATTTTTAATCGGCACAGTAGATTTTCCATACTGTATCAGAGTACAAGTCTCATTAGCAACCCAAATTTGCTAACTCTTGCTTGGAACATAAAGGAATAATCCAGTCTGATTATCTATTGGCGCATTATATCAACCAACAATAGTGGTACCAGGTTTCATTCTTCATTGGCCCAACCTAGAGTAGCCAAATAGAGTAGTCTGGGCATGTTCTATACAATAAAGTGGATCTTTTTCTAACTGAGGCACAAAACTGAAACTTATTTATGGACAATTCCATTGATGAACTGCACGTTATGATGCACTCCAAAAAGAGGGGTTTTTGCAGAGAGAACAGGAAGATACATGTAAAAAAAATGTGGAAAAAAAATAAAATTGAAAACATTTTTTTCATATTCCATAAATGTTATACCTGAAAATTTTAATGTCATTCAGTGTTCCAATATTTTAATATGGGTTCTCTTATTGGATTCTTCTGCTTCTATTGGTTTCAGTACAACTTACTCTGGAATTTATTTATTTATTTATTATTTTATTTATTTCATCAAGCATGTATTTGATAACAGATACAAATGTAAACAAAATTATGAATACATGAAATGAATACGAATAAAAGGAAACATTAGGACAGGGATGGTAGGCACGCTGGTGCGCTTAAGCACGCTCCTTACAATTAGACAATTAATTAGACAAAAACTAGACAATTAAAGGAACTGCCAGCATGTGCAGTGTTATGGGAGTTAACGTAATAACTGGGGTGATTAAAAAAGCAATAGCATTTAGACTTGCATACTGCTTAACAGTGCTTTATGTGGTTTCCAGAAAATCAGCATATGCCCCCCTTCCCCCTCCCCCAAAAAAGATGGAAGGTTGAGTCAACCTTGAGCCGATCAGGATCGAAGGAATCGAACCCTTGGCAATGTGAGCAGAGTTAGCCTGCAATACTGCATTCTAACCACTGTGCCAAGATAATGAAGGAGAACAGAAAAGGGAAACATAAAATTGACAAGCCCAGTACGAGTTTTAAACTGCATGCTTAAAGTCATTTTGTTCCACATATTTAGCCATCATAAATCATTCTCTTCCATTTTCCTACTGTGGCATTTTCTCTTGAAACAGAAGTGAAGGCTCTTCCTAAAGCAGTACAATATGTTACTTTATAAAATAATACTTTATTGTTGGTTTGAGATGGCCTTCAATTGACTTGCTGGGTTCAAAGAAAAAGACAGAACCATGTAGAATTTAGAACTTTCAGCCATTTTGGTTTCCTTAGAAATACAATATTCTCATATTTGATTGACTTGTTCTTGAAAGTCCATAGCCAAGTGGCTATCTTCGTTGTCTTCAATATGAGTTTTACTTTTCCTGTTCTTTATCATCCTTATGTGAACATTTTTCAGAGATTCAGACATTGCAGTCAGTGAAATAACAATAAAAGAAGGATTGTATTGGAGTTTATAATTTTTCAGCAATTTCAGCTTTTCTGAAATACAAGTTTTAATCTTTTTCTTTCAAAGGAAAGGGAGAGAGAATAATTGCAGTACTTCTACCAATGAATGAAATTAAATTATATGAATGGTCCCTTAAATTTTATTACACTGGAATAGGCTATCTTTCCATGAGTGGCAGTTGTGCTTAACTTTCAAAATGATCCAAGAGCTTCAGTAGACAGGCAGAAATACATTAGAGTGGAAGAAGATTACAGATATGGCAAGGTATAGTATTTTTTGTAATGTTTGGTGAGTGGATTGAGAAGGGAATTATTGGTTTGTGTTAAATGTATTTTAGCTTAAAGAGCAATGTTTATATTTCTTACTTGAACCTGTGAGAAAAGACGTGTAATTTTATCAGTAGAATAGCAGCTGCAGAAAAAGATGTTCAGAAACCATATTTCACTGAGTGAAATAATTTGTGCTTAAAAAAGAAAGTTTATTTTTTCTTTTAGCATGCATCATTATAATTTGCCAAATCAGTCTAACTAATTCATGATTTCCTTTTAGGGTTGGTTATGCTCTACCCTTCCCTATCCTTTCAATGAAGAAATAAAAGGCATTGCTTCTGCTATTGATGCTCCTTTAGGTAATTTCCATATTCCTGTAATATTTGACTTTCAAATACAGAGGTCTTCAAACTTGGCAGCTTTAAGACTTGTGGACTTCAACTCCCAGAATTCTCCAGCCAGTTAAGTCTTAAAGCTGCCAAGTTTGAAGACCTCTGCTCAAATATATAGGTTCCTTTGTTGTCTCATTTTAGCTGTTCCATTAGCTAAAGGTCTGTGCTGAGGTTCGAGTAAGGGCATGGAACTTCAGTGCCCAGGTGTGCAATCTGCATGTAAAATAGGCATAAAACCAGATAATTAATTCAACAGAAGAAATGCTAAATCCATTATTTACTTCCATTAAATGTCAGTCAACAAACACTGAGTGGAATTTCAAGAGTGCATTATATTTTCTCTAATTTTCATGCAAGAAGCATAATGTTTAAAGCAAGGTTTAACTTCATGTATTGGTATATCTGATCTCCTTTATCCTATAACCTTTTCCCTTATTTTTCAGAAATTGCAAAATGGGGTATTATGTAATTCAGAAAGGCATGCTAGCTCTAGAAAGGCATGTTAGACAATTTATGAACAAGTGCAAATTAGACTTAACATAAGATAAGAAAGCTCATAAATTCTTTTTATAAGCAGCTAAATACCATGTGAGATAGTATCTTTTGTAGCATCTAATGATTCTCAAAATAATAGAAAGGTGTGACATAGATTTCTCTTATGCCTTTTCAACATTTTTGACAGTATATAAGTTATTCTTTGTTATTATTTTGCTACCTGTAATCTAGAGTTACCTGGGATTAGCGCTGCCAGATTATATTTCTTGCTTTGGTTTGTACACAATGTCTATATATTTTATTGACAATTCAATATTCTCTGCTTCGGCTCTCCCACTATGTAGGTGATCTTGTTGTGTTCAACATCTTCTATGAGATCTTCACGGTGTGCACATCCATAATAGCTGAAGACAAAACAGGTAGGCAATGATTAGCTATTGTGATTCATTTGAGAATGCAATCCCTAAACATGTGGAGCACCACTTGAAACACCTTCGGCATTGACAAAATCACAACCAGTCATTTGCAAAAGGCACCATATTTTTTTTCAGTGCCATTGTAACTTCAGACATTCACTAAATGGATGGTTGTAATTTGAGAATTACTGTACTAAGGCAAGAAGGCCTGGTACTGTACCCAGGCCTAAGGCCCAAAGGGTGTGAAGGGCCCCATCTCTTGGTTGTGTTAACAATCATCAATAGTGATAGCTCCCTCAGTAGCTATGTATTTTAATTTTTGTTTTTATGAGGAGAATTTGTTTTTAACTTATTTTATAATATTGTTTGCTGCCCCCAGAATTATTTGTTGAAATTGTTGGCCATCAAAATTGAATAAATAAATAATGATTAAACATCTTTTCTCTTCAAATTTGTTTTGCTTTGTTTTCTTTTTCAATCAGGAAAGCTATACCATGCTAGAAATCTTGATTTTGGACTGTTTCTTGGGTACGTAATAGCTGCAAGATTATTATACTTCTTTCTGAATGTTAGTATTATTTGTGTCTGCAGCATACTGATGTTTTCCATTTTTCTTTAAGGCCATGTCTTATTGCAATTACTTTACAATGCATATTAAATCTACCATTTACATATGAACCGAAATTGAGGGTTAGTTTGTATTTTAGGCCATACATAGTACCTAGAATTTGATATCTAATAGCAAAAATATCAGTGCAAGTGTTTGCAATTTCAAGGATGCTAGAAGCAAGGGTAATGTGAAGTTTCTAAAAGTTGCCCTAATTAATTCATGAGCCATGAGCCAAACTTCAAAAGAAATACAGTCATTTATTAGGAGCACCATTTCGGCAATATTCGGATACAGTTAGAACTAATTCCACGTAGATTTCGCCTATGACCCTGTCTCTCCCTTCCTCCCTGGCCATGTCATAAATCACATTTTGCAATTAACCACTTTGGCTGGCGGTGAAATCCAACACCCTCCTTCTGTTTGCGGTCAGGAAGCATGTATGGAATGTAACTTCAGTTAGGGAAATCAATCAGCTCTATCAGTTCTCCCTCCCTCCTGCTCATGGCAACTTGAAAGCTTTGCAAGTTGACAGGTAATCAATTTGTACATCTACTTAATGCTGGGTATAAAATTGGAAGACCACCATAGTTTTTACAGTATATCCTGCAGGATAAATGTATGGTTTTTTTAATGCATTATCATCCTTTTTTGTTTTGATCTTAATAATTGACAAGGTACTAGGGAATCCTGATCTTTCTTAAAAGAGTTAGCCGAAGCTTTATGTTCTACAGAGTATAGAATTTTAACTTAGTCCTTGGAGTAAAATTCAAGGGTGTTAATGAAAAAAGACTGAATGGGATGAGGAGGCTGACAATGTATGCAAACCTTTCCATTAACTATTAAGATAGATGTTGCACCCGATTAATGGAGAAAAGAAAGTGATACGCATGCTATATACCATATTTTCTGGTGTATAAGACGACTTTCTAACACACGAAAATCTTCTCAAAAGTCGGGGGTCGTCTTATACGCCGGGTGTCGTTCTCCTGTAACCAGGCAGACCAGCCGGAAAGGCTCTGACGAGCCTTAAATGGCTCTGAGGAGCCAAGCTGAATTGCCTGCTGAGTTGCCACTAATCAACTGAATTATATACACCAGAGCCATGTAAAAGGAAAAGTTTTCTCCTTTTACACGGCACTGGCCATCCCAGCTGAGTTGCCTGATTAGCAGGCAACTCAGCTGGGATCGCCAGAGCTTGGATGGTCAGAGTCATGTAAAAGGAAAAAACTTTCCTTTTACATGGCTCTGGCAATCCCAGCTGCTAATTTTTGCCTGCTAATTGATAGCAAAAATCGCCCCACTCCAGCTTGCTTACCTTAGCTGCTAGCCACAACGCTTGCCTTGCTTCACTTGCCTGCAATCCATTGCATCAGCAAGCAATTGAATCTCTCTGCCTGCAATCAAGCAGGCAGGGAGTTTTGGACTTCAATCCCTAGAATTACTCAGCCAGCAAAGCAAAGCTGGCTGAGGAATTCTGGGAGTTGAAGTCTACAAGCCTTAAAGTTGCCAAGGTTGGAGACCCCTGTTCTATTGGGTAAGTTTTTTTCCCCTTTGGGAGCTTTAAAAAATAGTTAATTGGGGTTTTTTTTAGTTGTTCTTTTTTAGACCTAGCCATTTAAAGGCTAGGTCTAAGTTTTAGGCTAGGAAGTTTTAAATTTAGCTTTCATATAAAAATAAAAATAAAATAAAATATTTGTGCAGCTTTCTGAGATGAAGTGTTTCTGTAGTGTTTCACTCTAACTACAGAAACACACAAAATCTCACAAAGCTGTATGTGGAATTTTGTGTGAAAGTTGGGTTTTGAGGCTTTTTGTGGCTGTGTGAGGTTCCTGCTTGTTGCAGGGGCCATTTTGGGTCTAGCACAGCTGCTTTTACATTGTGGGTGAGCCAGTTGATGTTTTTTAATTTTTATTTGGTGTGCGTTGGAAGAAGGGTCATCTTATACAGCAAGTATAGCCCAAACCCTATATTTTTACAGGAAAAGTCGGGGGTCGTCTTATACGCCCAGTTGTCTTATACACCAGAAAATACGGTAGTAATTTTTTGACAAACGACAAGTTGTTGAATATATTATATTGATGTAAACCCATTCAAAATATGATGGTTAGATGGTTAGCTCAAATATGATGCTTAAAGTGACATATTAAGACTAAGGAGATGTAGGTTCAAATCCTAATTCAGGCATGAAGATAATTGGTTATGTAGACCAGTCACAATCTCTCAATTAAACTTCGGTTAGGAGAAAATTGTAGAGACCTTGGATCCCTTACCAGTAACTTTGAATGCGCTATTTACGAATAAAGGAACTTTAGAAGAAAGATTCTTCTGTGATATTTCCAAATTAAGATTTATAGATCAGCCTATTGTGAAGATTGACTAGAATTGATACTATATCCCTGGTTCTCCTAAAAAAACACAGTGAAGCCAGCAAATATCTTCTAATCTAGATTTTGAGATTTAGCCCTTGACTAGAGAGAAGAAAACTCCAATTTTCATAGCTATCACCAAAAGGTGAAACTTAGGTGTTATATAGTGAGCAGTACATAGATTACTAAATAATTAGGTTTTTCTATTCAATGAAGCTGCCAGAAAGGACTCCATTTAGTTTTGAATATATATTTATTTCTTATATTTAATTTTCTTTTTCCCATGTAGGTGGGATGTACAAAATAGTTCCTGGTATACAACGCAAAAACTGAAGCCATTAATGGTATCATTGGATTTTCAGAAAAACAATAAAACAGTATTTAAATCTGCAAATTTTGCTGGCTATGTGGGAATGGTATCTGGAGTTAAACAAGTAAGTGTCCATTTATCTATATAGTGGCATAAATGGCATTCTGATCTTAATAGTACAGAAAGATTATAATTTATTACTCTCAACCTGAACATATTTAAATTTGGATGGGCAGGTGTCCAGTTTTTCTTTTTTGTGACTTAACAGCCAAAGCCTGCTACAACTTGCAAAGCAAATTTTCACTATCTGAAAAAAAGATCTGCTCTTATTTTGCCTGTTTATTTATTGCAACATATATAAAAATAATTTTACTTTTCATGCTTGAGTTCTGCAAATGTAATAGAGCAAATCAGACCAAACATTACATGAGAGGAGAGGTGAAGAGATTAATTTTGGCCTAAAACTTTCTTGGGTTGCATTTTTTGTTACATTCACAAAATGTATTTATTTGACAGATAGATTGTCTAGGAAATGAAATTTGTATCCTGCAAGTTTCTACAATCCTGGCTGCCACTGGAAGTGCTTCATGCACAAGTCTGAGGAGAAAACAAAATAGGCACATTTAACTTAATGTTCTACAAATATGTTTGCTTCAGTTTGATGTTCTACAGTTGGGCAGTGAGATGGAAAAATGGCTCAATTGTTGAATATTCCTCTAAATGTCAGGCTTCCTCCAAATTCATTTTTCTTATTGAATCAGAAACTTCCCTGTTCCGAGGGATTATTTACATGAGTACTTTTGAAAGAAACATACAATTTTCAATTTCTCTCTTTTCTCTGCTCTGGTAATCTTGTCTTGTTCAGCTGGTGTAACAAATCTCAGGATAGTTGACAGTGAGTTAATGACACAATCATTTTGCAGCCCCTCTGAAGGCACTATGAGGCTCAAGCACCTGACTGTCCTCTGTCATGAGAATTTCTAACTGGGTTCACACAGTTTATTGCTTCAAGTTTATTGATGGTTTGGGATTGGCACATTCTTTGAACTGTGAACTTGTAAACAATGGCTTTGGGTTTTGTGCAGATCCAGTATTAAACAAAACATGATTAGATTAACACATTAATCGTGTTAATCCAGTGACGCTCTTGCACACAAACATATAATAAATATATTAAGGCATAATTTGCTTATTTAAGCAACCCTCATTGTCTGAGTTCATGTAGTTTGATAAGTCAAATTGGTTTACAATTCATGGAGGTTGATGTCATAAACAAGCATCTATAGTATGATTTAATCCATTGTGTGAAAAGCTATGTACACAAGCATGGTGAACTGTGGTTTTGTTTAATTGTACCTTATTGCGTAATTTATAATTCATTGGGTTTGCACATCATTGCAAGTCAGAACTCATTGCTTATGGTCACAAGGATGGATTCAACATTTTATGCCACATAAAAAGATCACACAATCATTTAAAGCAGGGGTGCCCAACCTTGGCAATTTTAAGTTTTGTGGACTTTAACTCCCAGAATTGGCTGCCTGGGGAATTCTGGGAGTTGAAGTCCTCAAGTCTTAACGTTACTGAGGTTGGACACCCCTGATTTAAAGTGATTTATTAAAGGAATCATAGTGTATGTAAATAGTAGAGCCCAAAGCTCTGTAACAGGAAGTCTGCTAGTCATATTGGACTCCTTTATGGAAAAATCTTTATTAGATATAATAATATTGAAAATGAATTTACTATATTCAGGTAACAGTTGCATTCATTGGCTTCTGTTTTAGGGGATGTTTACATTAACCATGAATGAGAGATTCAGTCTTGATGGAGGTTACATTGGTGAGTATCCCTAATTAACTGTTCTTGTCTAAAGAGAAAATATCAAGAGAGAGTCATTTTATTAAAGGATGAATCCTAAATCTCTCAGATTATCAATTATGTCTGATGTCAGGAATGAAGAGAAATAGCATTAAATTAAGATTCAAAAGATGAGGTCTAATTGAATAGAATTAATGCTCTGAATCTTTTACAGGAGTCTTTGAGTGGCTTATTGGCAAGAGGGATGGTTGGTGGATGAGTTTTCTCACCAGAGCTGTGTTGGAAAACAGCACAAGGTAACGTCAGATGCATAAACAGTTCAAGATAATTAATCATTTTGTAACTGCTATAAAGTAGACAGAAACCTTTCCCTTCCCTTCCCTTCCCTTCCCTTCCCTTTTCCTGCCTGCACTGTTTTCCACTTCTTTTATCTTTTTTTAAAATTTCATTCTATATAATTTCATGCTTATTTTTTATTTATGTGAAAATCTTTTATAAAAATTATTCAAAAGTTGCTTAAGCAGTTAAGCAGCAGATGTGACTATATATTAGTGTTGCAACTAATATAGGTTTTTTTTTTATATTTTTGTAAAGTTCTTGTTAATCATGTATTTTTACAATCAACTTTTATCAAAAAATTGGGACAGGCACACAAGACAAGTTGTGAATCATTTTGCTTATGTAGATAATGATTGATTATTATCAAATTTTTGTCAACTCCTAGAAACCATATAAATAGATTTTCTCCATGACAGTCTATCTCTAACTGTAATCTTTCAGGTTACATTCAACAGCACTGTAGCAAAATCCATCAAGCTTGCTGCTAGTCTTCCTATTGTGTTTCCCCGAAAATAAAGATCCTGTCTTCTATTTTTTTTTTTTTTTTTGAACCCTGCAATAAGCGCTTGGCCTTATTGCCATGCGCTCAAAAGCCTGATTGGGCTTATTATCAGGGGATGTCTTATTTTGGAGGAAACAGGGTGTCTTTTCAAGCATTAGCAATGTCTCCAAAGACCTAGGTCTTCACATAATGTGTCCAAAGTAGGATAATTTGATAGTTCAGTCACTTTGATAAATTTATTTTAATTCCAAGACTAGTTGTTCTACCTGTTGTCATATAAAATTATACCTTTACATATAATTTTTTTGTGCTCCTTGACTTTTATTGCTAGAGCTTACAGATCTTTTGAATATTTGGCTATCAGTGTTGAGTAATCAACATAGCACAGGTTATTAAAGTTCGTCAATTTTAAAACTACATTCTTCTTCTTCTTCCAATCCAGCTTCCCTTAATAAATATTCAGTACAATGGTACCTCGGTACTCATCGTTAATTGGTTCCAGGAGGCGCAATGAGTACCAAAAATGATGAGTACCAAACAATTTTTTCCCATAAGGAATAATGTAGTGAGTCATAAGGCAGCCGACACTGACAACTTTTGCATTGAGTACGCAACAACGATGAGTATCAGGACAAATTCATGAAAAAAATTTGTCCTGATACTCATCGTTGTTGCGTACCAAATTCAGTAAGTTTCAAAGCAGTTGAGTACAAAGGTGCCACTCTATATAGGTTACATGAATAAGGAGAAAGTTAAATTCCTTTGCCAACTTGGAGCCAGTCTGTTTCTTTTTTAAAAAATTTGTTTTATTGAATTTTTATAATTAAACAATCATTATTCAACTCTTGTGCATGACTGACCATTTACATATCATCACACTCATATTCACCTATACTTTATATATTTTTACTAAGTCTATATTCTATTATTTTCCTTTTTTTCTATTTTTGATCCAATTATACCATTTCTCACATATTACATAAAAATCCGAGTCCATCAATTCTTTAAATTCAAGTGTCCAATATCTTTTTAATTATTAAATCTTCAGAGGGTATATTAGAGCTTCTCCAACATTGTGCAAAGACCAATCTTGCCGCAGTTGTCATGTGTAGAATAATATATGTTGGGTTTTTTTCATATTTCCTTTTCATTACAATTCTGGTGTGTATTCTATCTGGAAGCCTGTTACTTCTTGTATCCAACTGTGTATTTTCATCCAATATTTTTTTGTTTCGGAGCATAACCACCTTGTATGAAAGAAGGTACCTTGCTTTTGTCCACATTTCCAACAATTGGGATTTAAATTTGGATATATTTTGCCAATCTAGAAGGTGCCAAATACCAACAGTAAAGCATTTTATATTGATTTTCTTTATATTTTACCGATCTGATTAGTTTATAATTTGTATTCCAAACTCCCTTGCCAACGCTGAGCCAGTCTGTTTCATTATGCTCTGTCTGAATTATGGTTTCCTGACCTGTATATACTGTTAAGTTTCTTGTGAGAACAATAAGATGCTCTGGGATTTCGATTTTTCTGAGCACATTCCACAACTAGATGTGAATTAACACAGTAAAAGGCCTTTTTATAATCAATGAACCACATTGCATCTTCTTTTTCATATTCTTTAGCTTTTTCAATGTATCTCACATGCATCAGCAATGATAACTTGTGTTCTTTAGCCTTTTCTAAAACCAGTTTGGAATCTGAAACCTCTTTTTCAATGAAGGACTATAATCAGATGATCCTAAGCATTAATTTATTTTTAGGACAATAGCGAATACAGCTGACACATCATGGTTGGCTTGAGTCATATTTTCTGACTTGTACACAATCACATGTTGAGCTTGTGATCAAACTCTATTTTTTATCCTGACTGATCTTCATTGCTGCCTCTGAATAGCAATATAATTGTTTATCATAAAGGAAGGAAGAATAGGAAAAGTCATCTTTCTCATTATTTAATTGGCAGTCGAAGAGCCACATTAGAGGCACATTAGGTCATAGGAGCTCTAGTAGTAGATGGACTAGAGAAAGTGTTATAAAGAGAATCTACTATTTGTATCCCTTGTGGCTTTCCTAGCATCAATTGCCATGGTTCTAATCATCCTTAAATTAGCCATCCTGTAACTATATCCTTCAGATACATAAACTGCCATTCTTAGAACTGAGAATGGCTAATATTTCTGGGAGATACCAAATTTGGTAAAGCTATTTGAAAGTTTTTCAGTATCTCTTTGATTCTTGCCTGTTTACTTAGGAATAATAAAATGCACCTTGTCTTTCTTTGTCTTTTGCAGTAGAACAATATGTCTCCATCCATCCATTTATTTATTTTTATATACTACTCTGTATGGTACATTCCCAAACTGGTCAGAGATTATTAGATCCTTGGGTATAGGCATCTCTTCTCTCCCCACCACCTCAAATCATGCCACTGAAACTTACAAATACTAATGACTTGGTAAACACTGAGATAACTTTTTCCCAATAATTTTTGCTGAGAAAACCAAGAGAAGGGCCCCTTTCATAGTCTTATGACTGCTGAAAATAATAGGGTGGGAGGATGGGTAGCACACACAGCCGCCACAAACATAGTTCCTATTCTTGCTGTATATTAAGCATTTTGAAAGGCCTCCTTTTGTTTATAATGTGCATGTCATGCCTGCTCCCTGTAATCATTGCATTGTTTCTCTTGTTGCATATAGTTATGAAGATGCAAAGGATAAATTGGCCAACACAAAGCTGCTGGCTCCAGCTTACTTCATATTAGGAGGAAACAAATCGGACGAAGGTTGCATTATTACACGTTCTCGAAGTGCTGCTTTAAACATTAAGAAGTAAGTATGGTCACTAAGGAAAATATCACTGTTGCCTATAATAGCATGTGTTAAAACAGCCATGTTGATACTTACAATGCAATAAAGGTGGTTTTAGCCAGTTTTTGCATTTGTTTTCAATCTCATTACATCAGCTGTGCTTTATTAGCTTTAACAGTTTTCTTTTTAAAGAAGAAATGTTTTTAACTTTATGAGAGATCAGTTTGGCATGCACTTTTAAGAAATAGCTTGAATTTAGCTGCTAATGTTTTAGAAATATTGGGTCATAACTTTGGTAATATTTATCTTTTATTTCAAGTTTGGATGCAAAGAATGGCAACTGGTTTGTTGTAGAAACCAATTATGACCCCTGGAAGGCTCCACTTATCATAGATGACAGGAGGCACCCTGCAATGAATTGCTTGAATAAAACAGGTCAAGAGGTAATGCTGTGTAATAGGAAAGATAATTATGCAGAGAATTAAAGTTATTAATTTGATTATCTTATGCAAGGGGGTGTCAAGATGGAACTTAGAAATACCATTTAAAAACAACTGAAATTTGTAAGTTGTTCCATACAGCTAACAAATGTAGCCCAACATAACCATTGTTGAAATTGCATATTTGCACTAAATCAAAATATGGCTTTTATTTTACTTATAGATCATAGTTTATAGTCCACAGTTCAATCCCAAAATACGTATGTTTTCTTTTAGCTTGTTTTAGGGCAGTAAACTAGTTTTAAACTATAGTTTGTTACCTTATTGACTGGAATTATAATTTAATGGCAATGTGTGATTTATGAGTTTCTGACATTTTGTTGGGAATGACTGAACTTCTGAAACACGCAAGGGACAAAAGGGTGGGTTAGAAAGGAAAGGAAATTTCAATAAACCTCAAATTTAACTAGCCATGTCTATCTTGTATTAGGCATGGCTAATTTTTGTCTTGTTTAACAAATTATTAGCCGCCTCTATGAATTCAAACAATATGATTAATGGAAATAACTTTCATTCTAAAATTCAGCTAAATATTTTGAGTTTGACTGACACAATAAACTAAAATAGTCACAAGCCTAGAGTTATTTGTTTAATTCTACAGCTGGGATGGTAGCAATATCTCAGAGCAAATTCTTGACTCTGCCTATGATGCAAGTCATTAGGATGGGACACTTGTTGCTGAGATCAGAGATTGGTTAATGGTATTTTGTACTACAGCTGCTCTAAAGATTAAAACAGAACTTTTAATTTTTGATTTCAATCTTTACTCTTCCTTCCCTACCAGAACATCGCATTATCAAGTTTATACAACGTTCTGTCCACAAAGCCTATCCTCAACAAGGTAACTTTTGTTTATTTTACTTTTATTTATACCTCACCTTTATTTTTTTATAAACAAGTCCAGGTGAGGAATATATCTAATAGTCCTCCTCCTCATATTTCCCCCACAACAACAACTCTGTGAGGTAGGTTGGTCTGAGGGAGAGTGATTGGCCCAAAGTCACCCACGCCCTGGCTAAGGGGGAGACTAGAACTCACTGTCTCCCAGTTGCTAGCCTGGTGCCTTAAAAAAATTGGCTGTCTAAACTTATAACTCCTTGTTTGATGCATAACCTAAAAGAATTCCATTCATTCTTGTCCGTCTGCCTTTGAATTGATCCATTTGCTTTTAAACTAAATATTGTTTTGAGCGTTTTGGTTCTGCTTAACCCATTATGGGGTGGTAGAATGGGAAACAGCAGAGTTATCTTTTAAACTGGGGCAGTAAATTGTTTGCAACTGGAGACACATTTCTACCATTTTTGTTGTTGTTGTTACTTTGGTAATCAACAGAGTTCAGATATATTCTATTGGATAGGCAGGATGTAGTTTTGTGCACTTATTTTGCTGACAGAGAGAGAGAGAGAGAGAGAATGAAGAATCACATTGACTTGGGTCATTGATTGTCACTAAATGTCACAAGGACAAATCAATAAAAGGGACCTGTAAGTTTTAAAACTTTCTATAGCTGCAGTTTATGTATTCTTTGCCTTGACACCTGCGTAACTCTTGTTCATGCATGCTTGCAGCCAAAGATCACTATATTCCAATATTTTCCTGTCATACTTATTTTCTTGGGATGCAGGTGACACTGAAAGACCCCTGTGAGCAGCTTTCCTTCTCCAGGAGGAAAAGCTAGGCGTCAGAAGTGGTCTTTGGATGACTTAGATAACGTTGACACTCAATCCTGCTGAATCTATAGACAATCTCTTTGAAATGATGCAAAATCATTTTTTTCCCACCATTGTGATAAAGTTCTACTTTTTGCAAAGATACAAATGCCACAAATATTTATTATTCAGTTGATTAATTGCTTTTGATTTTTTTTGTGTGACATACTGGATGTTATTTGCTTAGAATGATCATCTAGCACATAATCTGTTTTTTGAATTTGTGTAAGCTTATGTGCAATCTTATGTGCAAGCAAATCTTCATCGTTTTTCTCAAGATTTTTACTCCAAGTGGTTCTAGCCCAGGGACACAATTTCTTTTTATAAAGTAAAAACTAGGCATTAAACTTGATTGTGACTATAAACAACTGTGCCATGAAAGCATAGTTAAATCTGGGCTTTGTTGTATTGTGACAAATCAGATATATATCCATTTAATGTTTTGGTTATCTTACTAATAGACATGATAAAGCACAACAGCCCTAATGTAGCAAAAGCATTGAAATGAAAGGTTTATTGTTTTGAAAAGCATTTGCTTTTAACATATAGGGAAACTGACATTTTTCTATGAAACTTTCCCCCTTATTTAGTTGACAGTCTCAACCACACTTTTAGAAGTTTCTGAAGGCCAAATAGAGACTTATCTGAGGGATTGTCCAGACCCCTGCAGTCCCTGGTGAGGGCCACACAGCCTGCAGAATGCAACTCATGGAAGACGATCCCTTGCTGGGTGAAAAATGGCAGATGTTTTCCATTGCGAAGAACCTCTTCTTCAGTGTGTCTCCAGAGAAACCTGGATTTAAGTGCTTGCAATTCATCCAGCAAAATTAACTCAGTCTGCTTTCCAAATGTATACTTTTCATTGTATGAACCTTAAACAGGGTTTGGGGCTTCTGCTTCTTCCTCCTTAACGTCAGTTAATCCTTGGTTAGGCAGTGTTACTAAAGAATTTCTTAAGGCAAGTATCTTATTGCAGTTTGCCCTATGTATCTTCACTCAGGAATTAAGGCCCATTGTATTTAGTATGCAAGGTGTGTTTTAGGCAGGTGTGTGTGGGATACAGTTTTAGGAGATGATGAGTTTGAACTGGTATTGTCCAATCCTTTGAAAAACTTAGTGTTTGCCTTCTTCTTTGGCTGCCACCTACTTTGGTACATTAGGAGTTCTTACCTCCTGTGCACCTGCAGACTTCCACCTTCTTCCAGGAGGAGAGAGCCATGAGAAAACCCAGCCCTGCCCTGTCAGAGGAACAGCATGGCACTCCTCTCCAGTTAGCAAACATGCCTGGAGGTTTCTAAGGTGTTGCCTCTGACATTCTTCAGAGGTTCCCAGTTAGTCCTCCACCTACGACTGTTTTTCATCTTCAGCCACAAGTTTTAAACCAGTTGCATATCTTTAAGTAGTAATTATGAGTGAAGCCATGTTGCTGTTTTCCATAAAACATAATTGGCTAAGATGGCAGATGAATAGGAGTTTTTGGGCAGTCTGGTGAGGCCAACCACGCCCTCTGGTCTCACTGCAGTGTGACCTCCAGTTGGATAAGTAGAGTAGAAAGAGTGTCATGTTGAGGCATATCAGTAAGTACAGCATGGTGGGTTTCAGTGCACTGTCTCAAGACTTGGTATATTTTTAGTGGTACTACTTGCCAAAATATAGAGCCACCATCTCAGGATCACAACAAACTGAATGTTTCAGTTCTGTTAATTGGAATTAAAAATGTTAACAATATGTACTTGATAATTTTGCAATTAAAAAAATAAATTACATTGTGTCTTCTTATTGAAAGGAAATGATACTGCACTGATAAACTGTGTTGCTGCAACTTCTAAATAACTTCTTTCAGTGTTTACTTATGTAACATTTCTCATAAATTAAGCCTAGGATCCAGCTAATACATTAATCAGGTTTATTACTTGTCTGATTAATAAATTAAGCTTGGTATCTTTTGATAATTTAAGAAATGGCCCTTTTAAAGCCACCCATGCCCATATTTCATTGATTTGTTTGGTGTCAGCAAATAATTCTATTATACTTTGTATGAAGTTAAAGGGATTATCCTTCAAGGCATCTGTAAATGTTGAAAGTTAGGGACTCTCCTTAAAGAAAATTTGATGTATTTGACACACTGGTGCTTTACTCCCAGGCATGGGAGATTACCTGGGTGAGGTGAGTAAATGTTGGTACAGAAGAGAGCTTAATGTTTGAGGATTTAATGCCAAATAATCCAAATGATGTGAACTAACCTGACACTATCTCATCTGCAATTTTTATTTACTGCCTTAATGAGTTAGAATTTGCTTTTGCCCAACAAAGCTTTTCTAAATGTCAGATGTATTTCCATAGCATGTTTAACTTGCTCCACTTGCTGGCTTAACAGATCCCACTCTATTGCATTTTATATCCTACACATACCATGAGTAGGATGTAAAATGAATACTTGCTCTTTGATCTTTTTAAAGATTCATTACATCTCATTAAAGTTGTTAGATCAAGTCTTTCCAGTTGTGGTAAATTGTTATCAATCAAGTAAATCTTTTAAAATCATATTTTATCAGGCAAATAATGTTGCATTCCTAGCTGAGTGGGTAAGATATTCCACTTATGCCTTTATATTTAAGAGCAGTGCTTAGCTCTGGTCAGTGACTGATATAATTCAAGGAGCTTGAACTTACTTAGCATCTTTGCAAAGCAATTCTTCCCAGAGTGTTAAATTATAGATAGGTTTTATATCTGCACCTATTTGCACTCTTAAAACCTTGGGAGTGCACTATGATGTGTTCCACAGCCATGCTGTTTGTGCATTGTGTATACATCAGAGGAAAAAAAATCAGTGTTCATTCAGAAGGAAGCAAAGACTGGCTACTCCCATTAGCTGCTCCTCCTTCCCAATTTTTTTAAAAAAATCACTATGTTCCTAAAAGTTGTGTTTCCTAAATGAGATGTCTCATTCTGTACATACGCTACCCAGTGAATTCCCAAAAATTTGTTAAATTTCATCTGTCTTTGAATTAAGAATGCCTAAATCTGCTGATTTCAACATTTCTCACTCTGCTGGGACCAGTTTTGCTTTAGCTTAATTCTCAGGGCATCTTTTTTCTTGGATTTATCCATGGTTGGCCTACTGGGGGTTGAAAAGCACAATAAATTATGTGCCGGCGGGTGTCACACATTGGCAGTTGTGATACATATTTTGAGTGACGGAGGGACAGCAGATGGTGAAAGAGCCACATGTGGCTCCAGAGCCGCAGATTGCTGACCCCTGCCCTTGATATATATATATATATATATATATATATATATATATATATATATATATATATATATATATATATATATATATATATATATATATATATATATATATATATATATTGTATTTTCCGGAGTATAAGACACACCCTTTTTTCCACAAAAAAGGAGGGTGAAAATCTGGGTGCGTTTTATACTCGGAATGTAGCCCCACTCAGCCTCACAAACGTAGATTTTAAAGGCTGAATGAAGCCTTTGAAAGAAGCTTCAGAAAAAAAACCTCTGAAAGACTTTTATCTAAAATAATATGGCAAGCAGCAAAAGAAGAATCAGTAAAAGTTCTAACCAAACAAATCTAGAGAATGACACAATAACCAACAGATTGGAAGAGGTTAATCTACATACCAATACCAAAGAAAAGAGACTGAACAGAGTACAGACAGTCCTTCAGAAAAAAAGCCTCTGAAAGGAGCTCCAGAAAAAAAGCCTCTGAAAGAAGGCTTTTTTTCTGAAGCTGTTTCAGAGGCTTTCAGAGACAGAAAAAAGTTTTTTTCTGAAACAGTTTCAGAGGCAGAAAAAAAAAAGCAAGGCACAGAGCTCACAACCAATGAACCTGTTGCTAAAATTCACCTCTGGAAACAGCTGATTGGGGGTATTCCAGGAGGCGGATCCACCCACCAATCAGCTTTTTTCTTATATTCCTCCCCAAAAACTAAGGTGCTTCTTATACTCTGGTGTGTCTTATACTCCGAAAAATACGGTATTAAGTGAGACTTCAAAACCTAAGTATTCATTTCTTAGTGAGACTTCTAGATGACTGCATTTTGCAATATTCTGCATCTTTGTTTCTGTGTTTATTTTCCAACAATATCTACGAAGCCTGTACGTATTAATGGAAGACCATGGCATTTTTATCAAGTATCTGATTTTGGTTTCTATTGAGTGGAATGTTCTTGTTGCCACTCAAGTTTAAGGATAAACGAATACGCAGTCTTCTCAAAGCAGAAGAATTTGTGCATTTGCATTCCTGAGTTGAACTAAGACTAAACAAGCTACAATTAAATACTTAATATGTTAATCTTTAAAAGTATTCACTTCCCAACCCCAGGGACGTTTGTAGACACTGCCCTTTTTGCCTTACAATACTTTGATCCACTCTGTGCATCATTCACTTGAATAGCAATAGATTTTTAAGGCAATATCTGATTTTACATAGTGGGATCAAACTGTGTTTACAAGGGGAAAATTTACTAAAGGAATACATTATTTCAAATACATTCTATCCAGGTTGGTAAGGCATTGCTGGTATTTTCATGGAACAAAATTAGGCATTAGTGCTGTCCTGCACATTCATGGCAAGAAGGAATTTCATACTGTTGTAACAAAAATAACGTTCTCATCACTCCAATTTTGGGAACAGAGGACTCTGGATTTAGATATATTTTCACACAATATTTTATCACAAAATGAACAGTTGTATTCAGAAGAAACAGTTTCTAAAGGATACAAAAAACAATTGGTGAAGAATTCTGAAGTGGTTGAAATAACGATATATTTAATATATTTAACTTTCCTTACATTTTCTGGGCTAGTCCATTTAATCAAAATATTTAATCAAAAAGAAGAAGGTATTGTATATACAACTGTTTATACACCATATGGAGACGATGTAAGGGAGTAAGTTGGTCAGTTCTTGCACACAAATACAAAGCTGAAATTGGTTTGGGATACTGTCCCAAAACTATGTCCACAGGCAATCCATCTCAGTCATGTAGCCACTTTTGAGCTAAAGATTTATGATGACCAATGAAATGGTTGAGAGCGCAATCATTAGAGAGCTAATATCTGTTATAAAGACAAAGAATTATTGTGTTATATGTACTAAGATTATTATGACCACTATTTAGAAAATTATTTTTATTTCAATCTGATCTTTTTACTATAGTTTTTATTACTCTTCATTCTATCTTTGCCCTGTAAATCTTTTTCTGATAAAATAATTATAGCTCAGGAAAGCTTATACTGTAGTAAATTTGTCAGTTTTTAAGATATCCCAATATGCAAGAAGAGAAAAACATTGTTCTGGTATTGCAAGAAGAGCAAAACATTGAAGAGCACCTTTGGATCAAGCCCATTATTGTACGATGAGAACTCAGTAACACTTTTATAAACAAGCTAGCAATAAACTGTTCTTAAAAATCAACACTTTTCCCTAGACTCTATTATTACTCATGGCTCATCTTAGCTTCATATAGCATTGTCCAAAATACACCTACATACAAGTCAAACTTTTTTTAAAACTACATGGTAAAATTGCTAAATCACAATAATAAAAACATAAGAACTGCAGCCAGGTTGAAAGTTTAGCTGTTTGAACTTTTATGAGAAAAAATTAGCAAGCCTATTCTAAAAGGCAGTGTGTGAAAAACTACTTTACATTTTATACAGATTAGAACACATGAAACGTAGTAATGATTTTCTATTTGCATTTATCAATGAATTAGCCCACAGAAACGTTCCAGAGGTCATTTTCATGCACTTTGAGCTCCAACAATCTCTGAAAAAGGAAAATAAAGAAGTAACTATTTATCAACAATACAAAATACACCTTTGTACTGAAACCAGCTTTAACAAAGGTGTTTTGTAAACTACAGTCAACGAATATATATGATCAGACAACATTAGTTCGTTATTCTCATTGTGAAGATGAGAGTTTATTGTTCCCTACAATTAATACAAATCAATGTAAATAGGTAATAATTTTTGGTACGTCAGAAATAATTCAGTAATAGTAGAAAACAAAATAGATTATCACTATGCAAAATTTGTCCATCTAGATTAGAATGTTCTGCAAATTCTGGAAAGTTCCAGTGTCTCTCCTAAACATCTTTGATCCTCCTCCTAAGCAGGATTTTTGGAGATATTCAAAAATTTCCAGAAATAACTTCTTTAAACAGGCAGCATTTTGCAATGTTGAATTGTTTCTAGTTTGGAAATTATTAAATATATCTGGGAATAGTTTAATTTAGTGGTTAAGATATCAAGCTAGAAAGCAGGAGATCATGAGTTTTATTCCCACCTTAGCCACAAAAGCCAGCTAGGTGACTTTGGGCCAGTCAATCTCTCTCAACCCAACTCACCTCACAAAGTTGTTGTTATGGGGAAAATAGGAGGAAGAAGGTGCATTGGGTATGTTCATCACTTTGAATTATTTGTAAAAATAAGAAAGGCAGACTACAAATAACTAAAAAACAGAAAAATGTGAAGGCCCAGAATGAAACATTCCAGAGTTCTTTAGGCCAGTGAATTTTGTACATTTCTAAGAAAGGATAGAACCTGTTCAACTAAATTTCACTTAGTTAACAGGTTCACAACCATAGCAAGACAAACTGTAAAATATAACTGTTCTCTAACTTGAGCTTGATTCCTGGTCATTTCACTATATAGTTCTGTTAGGCAATGATTCAGGAATGGTTTCTTATTGCCTTATTCTTCCCATTCTTTCACTTCCCAGTCTTGCCTTCAGATCTGGGGTTTCTTGATGATTTGCCACTCAAGTATAACAACCCCCTCTCTCTTTTTTAGGATAACTAAAGTCACCAAACTATTATAGAGATATGCATATTATTTCAGTTAGGGTTAGGATTAGCTTTAAGTCTGAATGCAGAACAAAACTAAAAATATGTATGCAACTTTTCCTAGTTCTAAAGTCTACAATCTGCATCAAGTAAACTAATTGTATCAGCAGGAATAGGATAAGTAAAACTAAAAGTAATCAAAGATTCTCACCAGGTTCCTTCAACATTTGAGGATCTCCTACTAATTCCTCACCCTGCCTTTCTGCTTCAGCTAGAATTTCTTCAGTGATACTATTCGTCTGAGACTCTGCCATCATTTTTTTCATTAGTTCTTCCTGAAAATGGATCAGAAGAGTAATTCTCACAATTTACTAGTCTTGTCCACTTGTTCTACACCATGCTCTTAAAAATAACCTTTTTGCTTTGTATATTTCTTAGCATAACATTTACCTCTGAGTAGACTGCAAGTTTAAGCGGTATGTCTTCAAGTTTTACAAAGTCATCTTCATCAGATTTCTGACTCACATTTCCAGAACCAGTTTCCTATAGAGAGAACGGTTCTAATTTAATTATTTATCTGTAAAATGTATAACTTGACTTTCTTCCAAGAGCTGAGGAGGTCCCCAAAACATTCTTCAGTTTTATAATTATTTCATTAAAATAATTACTTATTGACTTCTTGTTATGAACAGATATCATCTTTCAGAACCAATGTAACTGAACTAAACTAAAACTAAACAATAAAACTGAAGTCCAAAAGAAGCATTCTAGGTACACAATTCTCCAACCATGCATTCTTGACGCTCATATCATATATTTATATTATATTTAAGAGACAAAAGCACTACATACATATTCATTAACCAATACAGGAGATTCTGTATCAGGACTGCCAACTACAGAGCTTTCAGGTGTTCCCGATGATGATTTTGAGTCTCCACATATTGCATCTACAGCTTTGTTTTCATTTTCTGCTAATGGAGAGTTTGTTTTTTCAGTAGCTATTTTAATGCTGGCATTAAAATCTTCAGCAACTCTAACAACTAAGGACTGCTTTTCTTCTGTAAGATTAAGATACTGAGGTACAATAGCAGGTATATTTTGATCATCTGAAAAACAAACAATATTTGATTATGTTGCTTGCAAGGGCTGGGGATTTTATAACAGTGTACACAAAAAAACAACAGTTCGTGAATACGGAAAACATTTCAAAAGATTACATTAAAAGATACATATATTTTATAGAAATTATCATGTTGAATAATTTAAAACTGATCTTGTATAAGTAACTCAAAACTTCAATATATTGACTTCAGTTAGACATATTAATTGTTAAGAGGGTCCAAGATTGTAATCTTAGAGGCTGAAAGAACAACACATTGTGTCATTTTGTCAATTAGTTTAATAGTCTAAATCCAGACTACACCAAGAGTTCATGCTATAAATATATTACTAAATAATAAGACTTTGAATAATAAGCAAAAAACAATACTTGAACAATTTATAAAGAAACAGCAATCTACTTGTGGCCCGAAAATTATTAATATTTATTTATTGATTTATTGGTTCAATTTATATGCATATGAAGTGTTCTAAGCATAAACTTAATCAACTTGTTTTGTCCATATTTCTCTTGTTCTCCTTCCACTATTTAATTAATTTTCTTTTCCTATTTTACTAGTTTTAATAAAGCCAAAATAAATTTAGATCTTATTAATGTTACTTATATTTTCAAATATAAAAGCATGAAATCTTAAACTCTGAAAGAGTAGGATACATTTAATAAACTCTGAAGTAAGAGTGCTGCCATGCCATAGAATCCTTTGTGTTCTGTTTAATAAGCGTAAAGTATTCATAAAATAAGCACTGATGGTAATACCTAGCTTTTATTTAACTTCAGTATAATTAACATAAGAGAAAGCAATTATTTTTATGAGTACATTTCTGTATTTCAATAGAATAAATTTTTTTAATCACCAAAACACTTGTGAATTAATTCTACTCTGGCCCAAACCAAGCATCATCTAATTTCACAAAAATTTCAGATGATTTATCTTTTTTCCTAAGAACAAAAAATACCTTGTAAATAAGTTTTTCTATATTCATTTTACCTTTAGTATTTACAGAGTCTTGTTCAGAAGATAAAGTTTGACACACATTTGGATTTTCTGATATGGACTGTGAAATCTGTGACAAAATAAATTTATTTACTATTTTGACTCATTTAAACATTAATTACTTCGTATTAATTAAAGCTCTAATCTTATCATGAAACATAGAAAGAATCTTAAATTCAGTGTTAATAGTAATGTTCTGCTTCAAATAGTTTAGCAAGCAGGAGAATATTCATTCATTTAAAAACCATTGTTTCTAATACATTACATTATTACAGATTAAAAATCCCCATCAAACTTCCAGTCTTCTTGTTTGAAAAGGTATTGCATTTTCTTAGCAACTTTAAATTTCACAGTTTTACCACAGTTTTACCACTATAGCATAGTTTTAGATTTTCTAAATAATTATGTTAATAAATCTTTCCAAAGAATGAAAACTTGTCTAGCATCAACATATACTCATTCTCTCAATACCTGTTCTTCTTCGTTTTCAGCTGTAGTTTCATTATTTGCTTGGAGGGAGGTTTGAACATCTACAGGTCCTTCTTCAAATTCATCTATTTCTTCGTCTTCATTTTCATCTTCTCCACTTCCATAATTAGTGAGAGCCTGAGTTTCTGCTTTAGATAAGCCTAGAATGTGTGAAATATACTCCAAACATAAAACAGACCACAATGACTAAATACATACCCAGAAACACAAATGTTAAAAGCCTTGGGTTATTCTTTACCCCAGTATGAGTTTAGTATAATCTAAAGCATGGGTGTCACACTTGCCGTGTCACATTGCTGTTACACGACGTTTTGCAATGTTTTTCCCATTCGTGGAGTTGGGGTGTATGTGGCCTGCATGTGATGCATTTAGCCTGCGAGCCGCCAGTTTGACACCCCTGGTCTAAAGGGATATAGAACATTCCAAAGTCCTCTGAAATGGTCTGTTTCCAGTTTAAATTCTGAAAATCCTAAATCTTCTCTTTCAAAATAAACTATCAAGAGATATTAAACAGTGGAGAAGGAATTACTTGGGCTCAAGAAATACAAATCAAAGACTACTTTGAAGCATAGAACTAGCAATTTGAGTCTTTAGATTCTAGCCTTGCTTCTACAAATGTAATTATGCAAAATATTTTAGACACTAAATAGTAAGGCTAAAGCTGTGCATCATAGATGGATATCTAATGGCATAATTTTATGTTTATTTTAATTATCCAGAATGTGCAATATAGCATACTCCCAACTAGTACTGACTGGATGGAAGTCAAAGCCTATTATACAAAGAAGCTACAAATGTTCAGCAATAATGGTATGTGCAGTACAATATTAAAAATGAATGTAAGTGTATTTCATTTCCTACTGGAGACACAGGAGTGAAAGAATGCTGTGGGAACAGTTCTTTTCATGCATGTGATCACCTTTTGGAATTTAAGTATAACTCTGTTAAACCAGGCTCAAAGGCCAATCTAGTCATCATAACTTTAGTTTAGACTAGTATCTATTGCATTTCATCTTAAACATAATTCAGACTCAATAGGTGTAATAATCTACCTGATATATTTAACAATTGGATTGACAAACATGTGAATACATTTATCTGTATTTATTTATTTAGCATACAGCAATTTATCTATAACAAGCTATAACAGAAGAGGACAGAATTTGTGATCTTTCATTCCATTAACGCAAATGCTTGATTACATGAAATTATAATCAAAGCCATTAAAGTTGCTTACTTATGGAGACTGGACAATTTTCACTCTCTTCTTCCTGATCAGAAGGATCTGATCTTGTACTGATTGGAATTTCTCTGCTGAATATTGCAGGTTCATGAACTTGCTTAATAGTTTCAGTTTCATCTTTGTCCTAGAAATAAACAAATTTATTGTTATACAGAATAAAAGAGCTTTAATTGTTTAAGAATTATTTTTAGTGGGGAAAAAAGGATGAATCCTATAATGTCTATTCTATAAAAGATTTTACAATTCTGCTCAAATTTATCATCTCTTCAAATACCACTTAAAAACAGTTGGGGGGGGGGGATCTTGGAGTAAAGAATATGAAAACTCCTTAATGGGAAAGAACCTATTCAGCAACTATTATCATGGCTTATGAACCTCCAAGAAATATCTAGTTTGACTGCTGCTCAAAAAGACTTTAGTTTAATTTTGCTGGCCGTTCTCACTATTAGAAAATTAATCAATAAAAGCCCCAGCATCACCCTAAGTTAGAACAACCTCCTAAGCACATTTCTACATGAGTGTATGAATATGTGTGTTTGTGCGTATAGGATTAATAACTTCTTTGATCATTTGAGATAAACATAAAAAAGTTCATTTATCTTTAAAAATATTCATCAGAAATGATAAAACACCTTCAATTACAAAATCTGCAAAAATAAAGAAATAGAGGACATATTCCTCATTGCTTGAAAATTTCCTTACTTTGTCTTCATCAATATCTTCAGTAGAGGAACATACTCCTTCTTCAAGTGATTTTTTTACCTAATAAATAGAAATTTGAAAGAATACTGGCTTCTTTTCAAACTAAATACCAACAACCAGATAAGATGGAGATATATAAATGAATTCTGAGCCATATATTCATTTTGCTATGATCTTCTTTTCATTTGGTAACTATTAAAGTATTACAATATTGTTTAACTAGATATTTTAGGTTTTTGCAGCTTGCCCTATTAGAACTGGCTATTAGATTGGCTGAACACTTTCTCTACAGGCTCTGGATCGGTATGACAGAGATATAGTTGAGTGGTTAAATTGCCTTACAACTTAAAAATATAAAGGTCAGATGATTCAAATCCTATTGGGATGCTAGTATTTTCAAACTCCTTGTCTTATGTCCAAGACAAAGGCAGAGTGAAACCTTAATGAACTGTAATAAATTAAAAAACTAATGAACAAAGAACCATTCTATTCTTCTACTGTTCTACAAATAATATACTAAACTGAAGAATTTAAAGTACAAAAACTGTCATAAGTAACAGGATGTGGTCCTATTATAGCAAGCTAAAATCTTCATGCTAAGACTCTGATACTGTTTGATATTAGAACAGAAAAATTTCTACATTCTTTTGACATCTGCAGTCTTACTAGTGACAAATAAAATAAAGCAAAATATACAACCTTCCTCAAATTCATGAACACTGATTTCCAAAATATGCCTGTTTGTTTTCATTATTGCATACAGAATGAAAAATGTCATTTATTAAGAATGTAAAACATGGTTTAATTTTGAAGCTGACTTACTTTCTAAGCTGAACAAAAATTCTCAAATAGAGGCTTCTTATTTAATTCTTATTTATTATCAGATCAGCCCCCATCAGCCTCAGTTATTGTTTTTGGTGTTTGGAAACAATGGGAGCTACAAATGAAAATATCTGAGACCAACAAGTGGGAAAAATTGAATAGTTCATAACTGAATATCATTTGACTCAGGAAGAATACTGACAGTAAGAGAATGCATAGGAAAATATAAAAATTGAAATTTAACAGAATTTGAAATATATTATTATACTTGCATTACATGAAACAAAATTTTATATTGACCTCTTTAATACAAGATTGTGAGATTCCACCTACTTCTATTTTTGGTTTACATTTTTGCTTTGCTGTCAGACTGTTATTATCCAAGTCTTGCATGAGTTTAAAAAAGGCTAATTCATTGAATAAGACTTCAGAAATCTCCACAAGAAGGTCCTCCCCACAATCCTTTAACTTTTTACCAGCAAATTTTGCCAGTGAATCCTGTCCAAAAAAAGAGAAAAGAAAAGAAAAGAAAAAAGATTTGATGTATCTATTATGTTTAACTTTCATTCTTTCCCACCTCCTGATTATATTCAAGGTGGCTGATACAGCATTATTCAACTTTACTTCATAAATGAACATATTAGCTCGAAGGCTTAGCTAAGATCATTGAATGAGTTTATGGGTAAGCAAGGTCTAAGGAATATAGCATTTTATTCTAAAGCAAAACAGACAAGAATTTTGATTAAATTCTCCCCCTCAGTTTCTATTGTGATAGATACTACTTTATCCAGATATTTTCTGATTGTATATTCCTCGTTTGACTAATCAATTAATGCACCAATTTCTAAAGCAAAAATAGAAGGCATGAATGAAAAGTGTTCCCGAAGAAGCTCTGTCAAACTTGGATAATTCTCATTTTTAGCCACTGAAGTAATATTTCAAATGATTTATCAAAAGTTTCATTAAAATATTCAATTTTCTCACACTGTAAAGATGAGTATATTTTAAGTGTCAGCATTTACAAATCAGACAAATGCTATCGATTGGACTTTCCATACTTCTACTTGAGTTGCCAGATTATTTAAGATCTCTTTCATATTAATTTTTCAAGAAATTATAAAATGCTTAGCTTTGATTCAGTAGCTTAAGTGCTATATAAACAGATTTACTGAAGTGGTAAAAAAACAACTGCTATTATTGGCAGAAACATTCACTTCAGAAACAAGGTACAATAATATTTCCAAAGCATTACCAGCACCATAGTGATTCTGAAAATAATCCTTATTTTTACGGAGCTCACAAACTGTATACTTGCCTGCAAAATGCTACCAAGTTGCTTATGAAATATCTTGACAAATTCTTTGCTTTCATCATTTTGTTGAGTAAGGGTTAAGACCATACGTTTTACAGCAGTCAAGAGTTGAGAAGTACATATTTCATCCATGTGTTCCTAGAAAGAATTCAGATTAAGTTTTATTTAAACTAAGGATGTATATATGAAAAAAGTAATTTAGTTTACATAACTTGATTATAATTTGCATATAATTAGAGATAAGAAAAAGATCAGAACTCAGTCAATCGGGCTTCTTTAGAAAATACAGAATAGGAAGAAATATTCTAATTTGGTAAGAAACACTTTTACTTTGAATATGGGATAAGTGAAGCACCACCTTCTCTACAGAGGAAATCAGCTGCTTCTTAAGAAAAATTTAGCTACAAGTTTCTGTAAGAGCAAATTCTTATTTTCTAACTGGCACTTACTGAAACCAGCATTATAATACCTTCAGAAATGGGATAACTTCTTTCATAATTGCTTTAATTTGTCGATCCAGCTGCTGAGTATCTATTCGGGGGCAAGGAATAGAAGATACTTCAGTAGTCTGCGGTGCAGAATGGCTTTCAACTGCATCTGAACCTTTAAAGAAGTATGTTAATATTAATACTTTTTCCCCTCAAAAAAAAATAATTTCAATGTAAGTAAAAATTTCTGGATCTTTGATTACATAAATTATAAGTAAGCATACTAAAGAATAAAAAGTTCAATATAACAAGTGTATAGTCACTGCCTTTTTCTTTTTAGATAAATAAGTGCCATTTTATTTTTTAAAATTTTTTTTTAATGAATTTTATTGAATAAACAAAATTATTACAATTCGACATTTCTGGTTTGGCTACGTGTAGTCATGCTATGTACATTATATAAGTGGTACCTAATATAGTTATATACATATACATCTTTTAAAAATTAAGATATAGAATATTTGTATATTCTTACAATGCCAATTGTGGTATATCTTATTACTTTACGTATATAGGTTACATAAGTAGTTTATTATTAACCTCCTTAATTCAAATCAAAATTTACATTTGTTTTCCAACCACCTATACCAAATTCCGAATCCTCATTCTCATTCAGTATGTATGTCAGTCTACACATTTCAGCGCATTCTAATATTTTACTGGTTATGTGTTCTTCAGTTGGGCCTCCTTTCTCTTTCTGTCGTTTCGCATATACTAATCTAGCGGCTGTGATGATATGTATGATCAAGTATTTCTTCTTCTTCCCATATGCCTTTTTTAGTACTCCCAGGAGGTAAATTTCTGGTTCAAGATTGATATTCTCCTCTATTATTTCTTGGATTCATTTTTGTATTATTTTCCAGAATTTCCTTGCTTCCGGACACGTCCACCACATATGGTAGAAGGTACCGTGACTGTGGCCACACTTCCAACACATTGGTTTTGCATTCAGGTATATTTTTGCTATCCTACTTGGCACTAAATGCTATCTATACAGCATTTTGTACTGGTTCTCCTTATATGTGACTGCTCTAGTCAATTTGAGTTGTTATTCCATATTTCTTCCCAATCATCTAAATTTATATTGTGGCCAATGTTTTTTCCCCACGCAATCATCTGGTCTTTGAGTATTTCACCTTCCCTATCATAATTGAGCATATACAAGTATAATTTAGCTAATAATTTGGTCTCTACTCCCAACCATATTTTGTGGAATCCATTCGTCCCCATTTCAATGCCACATTCCTCCTTATCTTTTCTATATCGTGATTTAATTTGTAAATAAGGCCACCAGTCGATGTGGATCCCTTGCTCCTCCAAGGCCTCATTTGTTTTCAGGTTGCCTCCATCGTCTAATATGTCTTGGTATTTATACATTTTTTCCATTCCTACCATATTGGGATAGATCATTGCCTCCATTGTGAAGGTTCATTTTGGGATTTTTGTATAATGTTTATATCTAATTTCTTTCCAGGTCCGCATTAATACGCTTCTAATTTTGTGTCTATGGAAGTGCGTCTCTGCCCCTTTTCCTTTATCCCACAGAGAGGCGTGCCAGCCTTTCTGCAGGTCATATCCTTCCAATGTCAAGAGTCTTTTATTTCGTAATGTAGCCCAGTCTCTTAACACTAGGTTGGTGGCTCTCTGATATATCTCCCACACTGGAAGGCCAAATCCACTTCTATTTTTTCCTGCAATGTTCATTGGCTTTTTTCCTCCCCAAATAAATTTCCTTATGGCCCTATTCAAGTCTAAAAAAAATTTCTTGTCTATATTAACTGGTATAGTTTGGGATAAATATATCAGTTTTGGTAGGATACTCATCTTTATGGTGGCTCTCCTACCTAACACTGATATTTGCAACTTCCTCCACCTTTCCAAATCTTCCAGAATTTTACTTAATAGTGGTACATAATTGTCTTCTTTTAAGGTCGAGCACCTGGCCATTATGCAAATCCCTAAGATAAATGAAAGTATGCAAGTAGTTAAAAAGATAAAATTTTATCTTTTTAACTACTTGCATACCCAAAGTTTCTTCTAAGATTCTCTGTTGCCTCCCTGACATATTTTTGGTTAATATTTTAGTTTTGGTTTTGTTCAATTTAAATCCCGATAGTTTCCCATATTCATCTAGTTCTTCCAGTACTTTTTTCCCATCTCTAAAGGTTCTTCCATAATTAATGCAACATCATCAGCAAATGCTTGAATTTTAAATATTTCACTCCTAATTTTCAGTCCTCTTATCTTGGTATTATGTCTAATTTTTCTTAGCAGAACTTCCAATGCCAATATAAATAAAAGCAGTGACTGCGTAAAAAAGGTCACTGCCTTTTTTACACTAATTATGTAAATACCAAAACATTTACATTCAAAAATCAATGCTAATATAGCAGATAATACCCTGAAATATGTAGCAAATTAATACCTTCCAATTTAGAAGAAGGAGCAGTCTGAAGATTACTACAGCAACCATCCTCGGACTCAAGATTACCCTCAGCAGCTATTTTCATCCGTTCATATTCTCTCATTCTAGCCAATGCTTGGTCTAAATGAATCACAGTGTTGCCTATATATTGGCAAGAAAATCATATAAAATAGATCTTTTGGCACTGAAAATCAAATATTACCAGGTGCAAATTAAACATAAAACTGGAAAAAGAGGAACCAAGATTATTCTTAAATATACCTGCAATTGAAAAACCACACTTAGGATAATTGCGACTTAATAACTGAACACATGAAGAAGCTAACTACTATAGAGATTTATAATACTTTGAAGTTAATGTCTAACAGAAAGAATATTTTGCTCTATATATTAACAGTATTATGTTCTTTAATCTACAACAATGGGTACAAACCCCAAGTCACTCCATTAGGTATAAAATGTATTTTCATAAAGCTGTGGCACTGCTCTATATCCAAAGCCAAACTTCTCTGGACAATTCTTGCTTAATTATTTGAGAAACAGAATGTGATAACAATCACAGTTCTTTTCTTTTTTGAATGCTAAGACTAAAAGAATTTCAAGTTTGAAAAAGGGACAACCTGCACCAAAATGGATGTTAATGTGACTGATCATTGTCTAGTTGATATCTAGTTGATTGTTCTGGTCATGAAACTAACAAGAACAGGTGGTCCACCTTTAACATCCACCTATTCTGCAGCTGTTCAAACTTGCAACATAATGTTGCAAGTTCTGGCTGGTGCTGTGCCCTTGTAGTCAAGTGATCACAATCAGGTACTTGGCAACTGGTCCAGTTTTCTAATTATTGCAGCATTATACAGTCACATTAGCACAATTTGTGACTTTTCCTGCCAGCTTCCTATAAGTAAAGTCAATGGGAAAATGACAGGAAGTCAAAAGTCACAATCATGTGAGGTCATAGCTTAATGATCTGCACAGTCCTTACCTATCAACAGTACCAGCAACAGAAATTGCTGAAGCCATCATGATGTGACATTGCACTTTGTGCTGCATCACCTAGCGATGGAAATTCTGATCCCAATTACAATTAATTAAGGACTATCTGTACTCCAATGTCAATGAATTGCAAACTGCAATTCTTAGGTTGGTGCTTACCAAGATCATCAGTAGCAAATGGTTCAAAATTTGAAGATGTAGATCTAGTACTGCCATTGTCTCTATCATTTTGTTCAGATTCTCTGCAAGCACCTTGGTCAAAATTCTTTGCAAATGTCTCCTTAAAAAAGACAACACAAAAATTTGGCAATGCTTTCCCATAATCAATCATCTTTTTGCAATTTTATATATTACCATTCCAGAATTTTAAGTAGGATTATTTTAAAATGGAATACTCAAATTTGATTCCCTGCAGGTATACCGACTTGTTAGCTAGGAATTATAGAAATTGAAGTGACATGCATATACAGTGATTGGGGAAGATAGTAAATGTGTTCAATAAGATCAAGCCTCCAACCACTTGCATAAACTGAACATATATATGTGTGTGTTTGTGCGTGAGAGAGAGAGAAAGGGTGGGACAGAGGGAGGGAGGAATAGTTAGTTAGTTAGTTTAGTTTATTCAATTTGTATACCACCCTTCTCCTGACGGACTCAGGGCGGTGAACAGCCAAACATTAAAATACAAACAATACAAAAGTTAAAATAATCTAAAACATAATTAAATCAAATTTTGGCTTTCCCAAATTTAAAACCCCTCATAAAATTCACCCATTAAAATCTACGTTAAGCCAGCCCGGCTTGCTGGAATAGAAAAGTCTTTAATGCCTTGCGGAAAGTGCGGAGGTCTGGGATCAATCGAATCCCCGGGGGTAACTCGTTCCAGAGGGCGGGGGCCCCCACAGAGAAGGCTCTCCCCCCAGGGGGTCGCCAGTCAACATTGCCTGACCGACGGCACGCTGAGGAGACCCTCTCTATGAGAGCATATTGGCCGGTGGGAGGTTATCGGTGGCAGAAGGTGGTCTCGTAAGTACCCAGGTCCTAAGCCATGGAGCGCTTTAAAGATGAGAACCAAGACCTTGAAGCGCAAGCAGAAGACCACTGGGAGCCAGTGCAGCTCGCGCAGGAGAGGTGTCATGTGGGAGCGCCAAGTCACCCCCATAATCACCCGCGCGGCTGCATTCTGGACCAGTTGGAGCCTTCGGGTGGTCCTCAAGGGGAGCCCCATGTAGAGAGCATTACAGTAGTCCAGGCAAGAAGTGACCAGGGCATGAGTGACTGTGCATAAGGAGTCCCGATCCAGAAAGGGACGCAACTGGCGTATCAGGCGAACCTGATAAAAAGCCCCCCTGGCCACGGCCATCATATGCTCTTCTAAAGACAGCCGTGGATCCAGGAGGACGCCCACATTACGAACCCTCTTCGTGGGGCCAAAGACTCGCCCCCAATAGCCAGCAAAGGCACCAGCTGGCTATATCGGGACGCCGGCATCCACAGCCACTCGGTCTTGGAAAGATTGAGTCGGAGCCTGTTCCCTCCCATCCAGACCCGTACGGCCTCCAGACACTGGGACATTACTTCAAGGGCATCATTGGGGTGATCCGGGGTGGAGATGTACAGCTGCATATCGTCAGCATACAGATGACACTGCACCCCGAAACCACGGATTATCTCACCCAGCGGCTTGAACAGAAGGAGCAAGAGGACCGATCCTTGCGGCACCCCGCAAGCAAGGCGCCTCGAGGTCGACCTCTGCCCCCCGCACCAACACGGACTGCGACCGGTCGGAGAGATAGGAGGAGAACCACCACAACACGGTGCCTCCCATCCCCAATCCCTCCAGCCGGTGCAGCATGATACCATGGTCAATGGTATCAAAAGCCGCTGAGAAGTCTAATAGGACCAGAACAGAGGAGCAACCCCTGTCCCGAGCTCTCCAGAGATCATCAACCAACGCGACCAATGCCGTCTCCGTGCTGTACCCAGGCCTGAAGCCGGACTGGAACGGATCTAGATAAGACAGGTACTGCGGGAGCTGTTGCGCAACCACAATTTCTACAACCTTCGCCAAGAAGCGAAGGTTGGAGACCGGACGATAATTTCCCAAAACATCCGGGTCCAGAGAAGGCTTCTTGAGGAGAGGTCTCACCACCGCCTCTTTCAAGGCGGGAGGCAAGAAACCCTCGCTCAAAGAAGCATTTATAATCCTCTGGAGCCAGCCTCGTTTAACCTCCCAGTAGCCAGGATACCCCCTCCTACCAAAAAACTGCTAGTAAAGAATGTGACTATAATTCAGGGGTGTCAAATTCAAGACCCGTGGCTAGTGTCCTTGCAGCAAATGGCAAACAGTCTGGTCAGCTTCAGTATATTATTGCAGCCCCAGCACGTTACTCATCAGGGCTCCGCTCTGTTGCGCCGACTACCAGTCAGCTGAGCTGAGTTGTCGCCACTGGGCAATGCTGGAGCCTTCACTGCCAAGCAGCTGGATCTGCCTTCTGGAATACCACTGATCAGCTATTCTAGGCAGTGGGGATTGTTGCTGCTGCCGCCACCAATCACCACCACCACTGTTCTGGGAGAGCGCTCCAACCGCCGTACATCTGCTTGGCAGCAAACACCCCAGTGTTCCCTGGCGGCAGCAATGACAGGCAGCAGTGGTGGCAAATGCTGCCACCACACCAACCTCCCTCTCCCCTGCCGCAATATTCGTTCTATAAAACGCACAGACATTTCCACTTACTTTGGGGGGAGGGGAGTGTGTCTTATTGTGCGAAAAATATGGTAACTCAGTAAAGTGAACAATTTAATTGTTCAATGAGTTTTATGCTAAAAACTAAAACAAAAAATACACCTTTATTAAGTCAAAAATCAAACTTGATCTTAAAATATCCAAAGGTTTACATAACTTACATCATCAGTGGTTGCAAGGCTTTCACTAGGAGTAAGCTCTGAATTTGATCCTATCCAGACATTTGAATTCAGTTGCTTTGGACATTCTCCTCTCATATTATCTTCAGATGCATGTCTGGTCACTATGTCCTGTGTAAAGCAATAATTTTTGGCAGAAATTTATTTTTCAGAAATTAAAAAAAATTTTTTTTAAAAAAAGGCAACCTCAAATCACAATTTTCCAAGTACCTGTAAAGCATACAGTGCTCTTTGCCTCAAATAATCTGTATTTAGCATCTGGAGTTCATGGAAAAGTTCAATTAGAAAATGAGGGCGAGATTCATTTTGAGATATCAAAGTAGCTACTTCAGAATAAATGGTGTCTCGTAAAGCTTCAAACATAGAAAGATCACTGCCTGTTTCTGCAGAAAAATAGACATAAATGTTATCTTAATATTAATTTTTATTAGAATAAAAGTTCTGAGGAGAATATATAGCAATTGTGGTATGGTCACACCTAGGAAGAAGGTAAATTCTTCAGCTTGAAAGGAAATGAGATATTCCTGTTCAATGGTTAATTCTTTGCAGGATACTACCCTAGAGTTCTCTGATCTTGGTGAGGCAGTTGCTAAAAATATGAAAAGTCCTTACATGTGAAGGGAATATAAGCATGCCAAATATGATCCAAGTCATTTAGTACTTAATTTACATTTTTAAAACAAATCAATTTCCTCACATTTCTCTTTGCAGAACTAAAATTTCCAGAAAAAGTCACACCATAGATCCTGACACATAATTAACCACAATTAGATACATTCTCCCAGTCACTTGTGAAACTTATTTTAAACAAAGAATTAAGTTCAATAAGAATTCCCCAATTTAATACTAAAATCCCAACTTCATGCAGATATTTAATATACCACATTACCAAAGAGTGGATTTGTGATAAGGAATGATATTTGAGCTCAGGATCAATGTTCTGAACTCCAAATAATGCTTTCAAATTATTTACAAATGTCTCGAACATTTTTCCCCATATCCTACTATCAAGACACTTTTATTTATTATGTATAAATGTGTGAATTTCTAAAATGATAGCATAGTAATAAATTATTATATACATCACCTATCACCTGTAAACTACATCAGAGTAGAAAATCATTCCTGACATTTATGGACCTAATCAGTTTCTTTACTTCATGTCTGTGTCATGGCTCTGAAGAAGGCAGCTGCCTATATTTTATGCTACAATTTTTTATTTAAGATCTCAAATTGTCAAGATCTCAAATTGTTGATTTTATCTGTCCTTGAATTCTGATTAGTTCAATTTTACACACATCTAATGATGAATTTTGGCAACTACAATTCTTTTAAACATTAATTCATTCAGGTCCTTCTTTTTTTAAAATAATAAAAGTCTTAACTCTATTCCACTTGACCCACAAGCTGTATTTTCTTGCAGCTAAGACTTACTGTATTTCCCCAAAAATAAGACCCAGCCTTATTTGGGGGAGGGGGAGGCAGCAATAAGCACTCAGGCTTATTTTCAGGGATGTCTTATTTTTTTGACATGCAGAAGGCTGTGATCGTGGGGGCCAAGGGAGTGGGAGCACAGCTATTGGTGGCCCCCTCTCCGTCCCACTGTCTGCTTGCCAGCAGCCACAACAGGCCAAGCTCTTGGCATGCCCCAACCCCCACCCACCCTGCCTGCTGCTGGAAGACGAAGCAGGTGCAGAGCTACCATAGGGAACCAGGGGCATCCTAGCTCGCACAGCCGGCATGAAAGCTCCAGTGCCTACCAGGGCCAGGGCACGGCACCTGCAGCACCAAGTAGACATGCAGCCTAGTGCTCAGCAGCCCAAATACTTGATAATGCAGGTTGCTGCCTATGGGGCACCCAAATACTTTCGCCCAGAGGGAGACCATGCTCTGGGTAAAAAGTGCATAGCAGAGCCAGGCAGAGGCAGAGGCAGAGCCAGAAGCGATCTCTTTTTTTATATATATATTTTATTTCTTTTCTAGACAGAGGCGATCTCAATGCGCCACCCATCTTCCAGGTTACCAGTAGAAACAACACACAGCCTTTCCCAGTAAAGATAATTGCAGGCAATGCTGTCCCTTTCAAGCTATCAATTCTCTGTGTGTGTGTGTGTGTGTGTGAGGGAGGGAGGGAGGGAGGGAGGGGGAGAGAAAGAGACAGAGACAGAGGATGGGAACTGGGTAAGGGGACCAAGCCTCCCCCACCCAGAAGCAACATGTAGCCTTTCCCAGTAACGAGAATTGCAGGCATTTACCAGCAGACACATCATTGAAACTACATATTAAGATCTATAGATATGTTGCATAATGTTTGGATTTTCAAATAGTCACATAATTAAATTATCTTAAGGTACAAATAGTTTATAATAATAAACTATCATTATTTACTCTAACTTATATTTTTTTGGAAGTTAGTAACTACTCATGATTGATGAATCACAGTTCAAGAAAAATAGAAAAAAATGGTTACATTCTGGTTATCTCAAGAAATAGCTACAAATGCCAGATTTACTGGTATTTCTAATATAAATGATACTACTTATATCCTGCCATAAAAACCTTTCATATCTGCAGTATCTGCCTCATGATCTTTTAGTAATAATACCTATTCAACTGAGCAAGTAGATAAAAAAAATTTCAGTGGTATGTAGAAGCCATCTGAAGTAATGAAAGGCATATTCAACAATTAAATAAGCAAATAAAAAACAAAAAAGTTTTTAAAAATGAAGGCAAGTAAGTTTAGAAGCTAAGCAGCTAGTGCATTACCTGGTGCTTGTAAGCATGCATTTCTGTTAGACTGCTGCAGTATTCTCCTAGCATGTGCTGCAGGAAAGGTGCGGGTGGGAAGGACAGACAGTGATAAACACAAAATGTGTATCAGAAATAAAGGCAAGGCCTTGTGAAATAATGGGAGAATGTCTACTTAGTAATAGAAATTATTTTTTCAAACTTCCCTTGGTAACCTTTTTATTCCAGAAAAGAAAAAAAAGTATCAGATTCAAAAAGTATTTTTGAAAAATACATGACTTTGCAATGGTGCCCATACACAATTTTAATTGAAACCGATTTGTTGTCAAATGAAGTAAAAATAAATGCATTGTATTTAAATGTAATTTCAACATTAAAATTATCTCCCATAATTTCAAAGAGCCAAAAAGAAGAAGAAACAGATAAACATTTCTTCATTATTGGTAAAAAGAAAAACTGGCCCTAAACCATAGTTTGTATTATGGGTATGAGCCAGTCTCTAGCTTCCTGAGTCACACACTTGTTTTCTTTCCTTTTGCATGGTAGCTATAAAATTACATGCTTTTGCTTTGGATTTACAAGTTTTTAATGAATTATGCAAGCTATAAACTACAGTACAGATAAGGGGGAGAGCCTTCATAAATGGTACTTTACTGTCACTAGAATTAAAGCGTGTCTCTGTTTGAGACAAACCCTGAATAACATAGGAAATTAATTTAATCTAAATATGTGGCTGAATAAAAAAAGAATGTATTTGATTTAAAAAACCAACTGTAAGGCTACAAAATGATTTAAGGTTTTCCTTAAATCATCCTACTGTTGAGATCCTACTGTTTCTATTACTTCATAAATTAGGTGAGAAAAGGCAATAATGAAAAGAGTAGACCAGTAACTAGTCTACTTTGCAATTAATGAGATAATACATTCAAAAATGTATACAGTAGTATCTTGCTAGTCAACTGCTTTGAAACTCATTGAATCACTGAAACTCATTGAAGTACTCAATGCATTTTGACATGAAAATTTTGTCCTGGTACTCATGGTTTGTTTGGTATTCAACACATAAGCTCGAACTTATTGGCATTGGTTGCCTTTTAACTCACTATATTATTTGTTATGGGAAAATTTTGTTTGGTACTCATTGCACCTCTTGGAACCAATTAACAATGAATACCGAGGTTCAAGAGAACTGGAAGAACTGTCTCAGGAAAGAGGATACAGATCCATTATTCCCGACGTAAGACAAGAACGAATGGGTGGAAACTTTATAAAGAAAGATCCAAGCTTGAAGTAAGGAAGAATTTCCTGATGGTGGGAATTATTAAGCAGTGGAACACTGCCCTCTGGAGCTCTGAGTGTTCCATCACTGGAGTTTTCAAGCAAATGTTATACACAACCATTTTCTTGGGTAGGTTTGAGTTACTTTTCTGGAACTGAGAAAGAACTAATGCAGTGGAAATCTTGATTCTATCATAATTCTGTAAAGTATCTGTAAATTTCATTCCATTCTATTACAAACAGGTCTTAGTATGTTTTTCCCTAATTGAAGAATATATTTTCCTAAAGCATCAAATTAGGCACTAAGCCGATTTCTGCGACCTGTTCAAGCTCCATGGCAAAATCAGCCACATTTTCATTCGATGCGAACAATGCAGCAACTGAAGTAAATCAAAAACAAAAGCAATGGGCTTTGAGATATGTGTCCAAAGAAAGAAGTTTGGGCTCGCTATTATACTGTTAAACTACGGTTTTCTTGTAGGGTTATACAACTTCAGAACCCAGAGGTGCTAGCAGTTTCTCAAATCCCTTAAAGCCCTTCCAAAGTTGCCAATAACTCTATTTTTTTAAATAAACAGTAGAAAGCATATTAACTAAATCTTAGAGATGTATTTTTACATGAGGAGAAATTAGGTCTGTCAGTCCCATTACACATTCTTAACTGCAGATGTAACAAAGAAACACACACGCACATGCATGCATATTCAATATATACATTGCACTTTTTCAAATATGTGTCTATGTATGTATACATACATACATATTTGAACAGTGTACTTTTTCACTGTGTGTGTGTGTATGTGTGTATAGTGAAAAAGTGCACTGTTGTACAATTATTAATCAGGAATAATTTGATTTTGGAAACTTGTTGCTAACCATTTACTTGCTTTAAACATCATTTATTAAAATCAATTGGTAAATGTAGTCATTAAACACAGATTATTAATATAATAACAATATAATCCATTTGCAAATTATTTAAGATGAAAGTTTTAATTTTAAATATGCTTACTTGAATCCATTTGTTATTATATTTAAAAGGATCTTAATAGAATGGAAATGAATTTAGGACTGAAATAAAGAATTCCATCCATATTTTCACAACAGTACTTTTTATCTTATGTACTCTGTACTATGTTCTGTGAATATTCTGCTAAACAGTTAGCAGTTACGTGTGTTATGTCACAAAACGTTTAAAACACAATTCCTTTTATGCAGACATGAAGAACATATGGATCTATTTATTTCAGAAGTATATCATTTAAATATTTTGAAATAAGTACCTGAAGACATTTCTGATGACCTACTATATTTAATTATTTTCTCCAATTGTTCACGATTTTTTTTACTGAATACTTTTGCTTGAACAAGTTCTTCTTTCCGAGTTGAAGGTCGACCACTGTTGCTCTTGTAAGGCTCACATGTACTAGAAACACTGGCACTTTCAAAACCTTTAAATAAATAGATTTTAGTTTTACAACTTATTCTAATTCTACAAAGCTGTAACATTTAAAAATGTTGATCACAATGTCAATCTATTAAGCAAAATGGCTTAATAATCTCTACATAAATTAAATCAACCAATTTAAACAAAAACGGTTTGGTTTGGATTAAATTAATGTTGATTTGAGTCAAATACCAGATACCATACAAACTAATTAAATCATGTTACAAAATTGTTTCTGAAAGTTAGGCACTAAAAAAGAAATCTATAAGCGTTGGCTACACATTTTTTACAATGGAAATGTACAGTGGGCGAGAAGGCATTCATTCATATGGGCTTGTCCCATAATCTTCATACTATGTTTTAATGTCACAAAGTATTAATAAATATCACTTATATCTTATTTTGAATAATATAGCAAAAATGTTATTTATTAGCATTAGGCAGCAAAAAAAAAAAAGATTAGTCTTTAATGTTGAAAAGTATAATCCTAGTTTTTATCATCATAGACCACTCTGCATTTAATTTGCTCACTAATTCCATAAATTCCAATCACGCCTCAAATTAGCTGGCCATAAAAATCTCAATAGGAAAATGATATTAAACTATTGGCCTAATGTCTGGTTCTTTTCTTTGTGATTACTTCCAATAACATAATGTCTATCTCTTAAACTGGAACAATGTCGTAAAGCAAAAAGTAATGACTTGTGGGTAATCATCAAAATCTCTATAAACCTTGGGCAGTGACCATGTGAAACTTACACTTAAACTTAATGACATCAAATTTGATGAAGAAGCAAATATCTTGTCAGGGAAATAGTTTTGGCAAATAACTAATTACCTCTCTTCAGACATTTCCAAAATGAAGGAAAACTTTATTTTGGGCAAGCATAATATTTTGCAAATGGATGTAAAATATATATTCTAGATTATTTAATAGAGTTAAGAGGGCAAGCAGATTTGCTCCATGTGCAATTGGGGCAAGAGAGACTACCGGAGGAGCATCCATCAAAGAGAAGAGTACTGGTTCAGATACACGGGGAATTGCCACAGGACCTGCACATAGGGAAAATATTTACAAAGTTTTACACTGATGCAGCCTACTTTAAGAGTTTTGTGGACTCAATTTTCTTGAGGTTTTCTCACCCTAAGGAAAACAAAATGCAAATATAGAGAGCAACCCAAGCACAAAACAAGCCCAAGTTTATATATACAATTGTCATACCATTAGCTCTAGGTCGTTTTTTAAACTGGGAACTACTCCTCCTCTTATTCTTGGACTTCGGTGTTTTGTCTTTTGAAGCCAGACTGGCCTGTGCAGATGCTTTCCTAGGTTTAAATGTTTTTGTCACAGTAGTTGGATCCACCGGATCAGGCATGCTACTAAAGCTTTCCAGAGATTCTTCATCAAATTCCCTTTGTCTGCTCATGTCAGGTGGATTTTTGTGATTGCTACATGCTGCATTTTGCACTGGAACTGCAAATCCAGTTCTGAGAAATGGCTGTTTTTCTTTTCCTCCTTCCTGATATTCATTTAACCAAGCTGATCTATTTTCCATCTCTTCTTCAGGCTGTCTCTGACTTCTTAACAAAGACAGAAACATTCAGAATATATTTCAGTCATAGTAGTAAAGCCAAACGTTTTCCAAGGAAAGTTAATAAGAAAAGTAAAAATATAATTTAGCACAGTTCCATTGCTACTTTGCACAAATCTCTAGCACATCAGTTCACGAGCCTTCTTTACAATGGTTCATCATTAAATATAATTGGTGTTAACAGCTTTCAACACATAATCTTGCAAATACAAATACTGGGTTCCAAAAAAGAGGTTGAATGTGTTTTCAAATAATGCTAAGGTATGGTAAAAGATTATAGGTTCCTGCCCCCACATTGTTCTATTTGAATCACTGATATTTTCAAATACTCTCTATTGCCTAGCAATTAAATTGATATTCAGAGTAATATGGTACTTGTAGCAAGAGAAACCAAAACTAAAATTATTCTTTTCAAACACAGTTTGGAATTAAAACCAACAATAATCTAACTTTTGTCTTTATGCGTTAACCAGCTGGGTGACTTTGAGCCAATCACTCTCTCTCAGCCCAATTCACATCACAGGGTTTTTGTTGCAGGGAAAATAGGAGAAATGTGTGTTGGATATGTTCACCACCTTAAGTTATTTGTAAAAGCAATAAAAATGGATAAACAAATAAATAAAATTCCAACTTTATTATCAACCTCTATCAAAATGGAAACCAAGCTATTCAGTGCTCAGTGTTTTCTACCAAGGAAGGCTTTTTGGATACAAAGCATTATTCTGCCCTTATTTTTTTTAAAAAGTAAAATATGAATCATCCTATTAGTAGATCAATTGTTGCTGAACCCAAATGGAATCAGACTGATACTTAGTATCTTTGAGTAAAGGAAATTCCTCATTCCAACAAATACTGCAACTTAAATATATCATTTCTAAATACCTCTTTCACTATGAATCTTACTGCGTTTAAGAGAAAAGAATACCAAAATACAAACAAAACTTTCTTTTCACAAACAGAAAACCAAGTGTGAATTATAATGCAATGCCATTCACCAAGCACTAGAAGCATACCTCATATTAGGTTTCAGATACCTTTGGTTCTCTGCTCCAGAGGTAGAATTACTTTCAAATGGCTTTGGAAATGCCATATAGTCAGCTTTTCCAGTATTGTTATGGTTTAAGGTGGGCTGATGTTCACTGTTTTGAGCATTACAATTATGTGAAAAGTCCCCAGATGGGAACATCTGGCCAAGATTGATGCCTATAAAAATAAATGAGATCAGAAATAGATTATATACATAATTCAAGTATTTTTTAATCATCAGAATACAAGAAAAGCAAATAAACGCTAACATATTATTGGGTTTTCAAATTATGTTGCTATTTTTCTTGAGGATACTCAAAATAGTTCAGATGAAACTATTCCATTTATAACCAAGCTAAATCCCCTGGCTATAAGACTGATTTGAATCCCCGAATATGAGATTTGTACTATATTTTATACATTTACAAGGAAAAAAATAAGCTTGAAATAAATTAAGAATAAGAGTTTTCAATTCTTATTCTCAAGACTTAAATATTACATTAACTATTTCCTAACTAATGCATTTGAGGAGTAAATAGCAAAATCAATCTGCACATTAAGTTCTATTTCCTGTGGCTATAAATAAACTTTATGTTCAATTGAGAATGCTCTCTTACAGATGAACAAATGCTGCAGGGAATATATTCCATTTTTAGTTGATTCTAGGGTGCTGTAGGAAAGTTCAGTGTTAATACTTTAGTCTGTTATATAAAATGTACTAGCATCTAAATCAAAAGATAATAGCTTCAGGTTTTTTTAGAAAACTGAATGGTTCAAATAAACATTATTAAACAAGTATCAATTAAATTCCTTTTAGCTTTTAACAATTTCTCTTCATTCTCTATTACTGTAAGGCATGCAAACATGTACTCTCTTGTTCATCTTTGTAAATATTACTGCTTTTGAATAACAGTACATTATTTTTTAATCTTAATAGTATTGAAGTAAAATATTTAGATGGAAGCAATAAATTAAAACCACAAATTAAAATATCATATACTTTCTTTTGCTATTAAAGAGGCACTTCAAGCACATTCTACATAACATTAACACATTTAATTAGTTAGAAGATACTTAAGTAAACCAAGAACAATTTGCTTTGAAGAAAGAACGATGTGAAACTAGGCAGTGTTTTTTGACCGTTTGTTTGCAACAAAAAAATCGGCATCATTGCTACTCCTAAATTCTGAAAATGCCCACCTGGTGGGAAAGAAGAGAAATTTGTGAATCCAGGCATATTGAATAAGTTCATTGCTTGGGAAGGGAAACTAAAGGGACAAAATACAGTTGGTGATGGATGTGGTGGTGCCCTGTTGTCTTTCTCCTCTTTAGGTGTTCTGGCCTGCTGCTTCTCTTGCTGGCGCATGAGATTATTTAACATTTGCTTCAACCTGTAATTGTAAGTAATGATTTATGAACAGAGAGTAATATAAGGTTGGGGCAAAATATTAGTTTTAGGGAAAGTAATTAAACAACATTTAATTATTGAACATAGCCAGAATTGCACATACCAGTTGGCAAAGACTAATAAACAAAAGAAAAGCAAATAACAAAAAGCAGTTTGCCATAAATAGCTATAAGAAAGAATAAAACCAAGATGTTCTACATATTTAACATGTGGCTTAACCTCTATATGTATATCTTTTAAAAACTAAATAAGGTGTTATAATTATTTTATTATTGCTATAGTCCCAGAAATGCTTAAATATTTTAGAATGTACCTCAGTACTGTAATAGTAGTTAATTAATTATCAACCTTACAACCTTATCAAAAATAAAAAATAAAATACAGGATCTAATTATAGATAAAAGAAAATACAGTAATAAAATACATATGTAGTAAATATAAGAAATCAGTATTTAGATAAATATATCTTCTTTACAGGATACCCCATCTGTATCCTGTAATGCAATGGGTTCTTATCGCAATCTCCTTAACTATAAACCTAACAGTTCCGATAATATATACATTAGAGCTCAAAAGGAAACAGGACAATCTACAACTCAAATCCCAGCAGGCTATCTTTCAAGTAGGGATAATAAATATGTAAGCCTTTATAGTTGACTTCTTCAAGTGAGGTAGCTTTTGTAAGGCCCCACATTTAGAACTATTTTTGCCCTGAATACTTTCAAAATAGAGGTCAAAGTACCTGGGCAATTATAATTAAATAATTTATATAATCTTTTAGCACCCTTATCAAGTTTCTTTTAAAATGATTTATCCACAAACCTATGTCGGCAATTCCCTATTTACTATTCCCAAACAGTAAAAATTCATTTGTTCACTAGGTTCTCCATTTATCTGCCAGTCACATTTCATGCTTTTTGCTAAATACCATTACTTTAAATTTTGTTTTATTGCTGTTTAAAAAATTTAAAACACAGAAAGTATTTAGCTTTCACAACAGTCTTCAAGGATCTATTTAATACTGTGTCATTAGAAATAATGTCATGATATAAAATGTTATTAATAAATTTATCAGGGATCTTCGGCATACAAGTGCCAGAAAACTATAGGAATTCTAGAATATTAGAGACATAGAGTGAAAAAGCATTATGGCTAGAATATAAATCTGTGTAACATCATTATGGGTAGATATGCTTAGAGAACCATTCCCCTCTCCCCCTATACAGACTTTCAAATGGGTGTTTGCGTAGAGGGTCTTAACCATGAATAAGAGTCTGGATTCCATATTTAAGTTGGCCAAATTCTTCCACAAATGTTTGACTTTATAAAGTCAAAAGGCATAGAGAGATCTATAAAGGCAGTAAACAGTTTCTTGCCATGAGTTGATTTGGTACGAGATGGTGCAAAACGAAACAACTGTATATTGTGGGCACTCTGATCTAAATCCAGCTTGTTCCTCCACTAAGAAATATATTTCCATTACCCAATCTTCTATTTTGCTTCGTTTAAAATATATGACATGCGTTTAAGGTTTATCAGTCTATAATTTTGGGGTCACCCTTTTCTCTGTTTATATATGGGAACTATAATTCCCACTGACTGGGATGGAAGAACAGCCTTGCCAAAAATGGGCCCACCAATTAATATGTGTCTTGAAGACCTCTGGAAGTAAAAAATCTTCTCCAGGCACCTTATTAGATTTCAGAGATTGAGTAATGAATTTTATTTCTGATACTGACACAGAAGGCCAGGGAGGAAGATTACAAAAGCTATAGTATCAATAATTTGCTTAGCTGGAAGGCTCTGGATAGAATTAGTAAACATAAAAACTCTCATAAACTGAAGCTGTAACAGGAATATAGAAGTGAACTTTACGTTCCTTCAATAAACTGATATAATATTCCGGAAAAAAACTGAATTTCTCCTTTTGCTTAAAACTCCAGATCTGACCATATTTTAGTAGTTCGAGAAACTTTTTTTATAGGTTATAAGCTTCTTTTAATCATGCCTAATTTTTAATATTTTAACATAGTCTTTTATGACAGGGCATCCCTAGGCCTGGCGCATTGCTGTCTTCAGTAAGTTACTGAAAACAAAAATAGAATTAAACCAATTTATACTTATTTCCTGTTAGTTTCTAGTAGGAAGTTCATTAGTTAAAAATTTCCAAGACACAGATCAGCGTATTGGACCAGGATTTTATCTGGACCTTGGATACAGGAGGAAACTGAGTTTCTCGAAGTCTAGGTTGTTCTGAATTTAAAAAGATGGATATTGCCTTAGTATCCATCTTGGCCCAATTGAGTTGTCTATTCTAGCACATTTCAAAATTAGTTACTACTGCTACTATTGCTAGAATGCGCCTCAGTAAAGTATATTTTTGCACTGCTCCCAAAATATTGTACTTTCTTTTTCTGTAGCTTTCACATACAGAAATTTAATGTGACAACAATTCTCTTAGGTTCCTCAAAAATAACCAAATGCACATAATTATGTTGTGTTGGCTGCTATTTCTGAAAAGGGTATAAAGTTAAAGTGGATACCTTTGAACATTATTTTGTTGCCAGGTCAGCTGTGCATAGCACTGATTTAATTGATGCATTATAAGGTGTACTTGTGGTGAAGCAACATTACCAGGCATCACACTATATGGGCCAGTAAGCAAGGTCTGCAGTAAACAAGAGAGCATCTGCAAAGAAAAACAATGTTAAGTATTTTTAAAGACTTTTAAAAAGAATGCAGTAGGTCGGATCTGTACTGGCCACTGTCATAATTATTTTTCCAGGAGCTGCATCTTAATCCAAAAGTTCTCCAAGACAACATGAAGTCTGATAGAAAATCTCTCAGCTTATTCTACTGCTCAGAGCTCCCCAATATACGGATTTGTTTTCAGTTTATTAAATCTTAATCGATTCTAGCTCCTGGCTATAACTGAGCTAAAAAAATCCAAATAGTTCATAAAATATTGAAACCCTAACCATCCCAAAAAAATTTTGGCCTAATTTTGCAAAATCTTTTGGCCTAATTTTCAGAAAGGTTTTTAAGTGGATAAAGTAAAATACCACAAAATATAGCTCTCCAAAGGGAGACAAGTGCTATAATACTCTCTTACCGATTCCTAGTTTAACATCTTGTGGAGGAAAATAAGAAACATGACTAGATTAAAAAAAACAATATACATGAGCAGGAAAAGATTGGATCTGCACTGAACCGTTTTAGGATTCTTGACCAAAATAAGCCAAATTCACAATCTGAAAAAAAATTCACCCATACTGAAGAAAGCTCTTTTAAAAGTATTTTTACAATGTACCTGTTGGTCCTGCATTAAAGTCTGACAAACACTGACACTGAATTCAAGATGCTTCTTTAATTGGTTAATTTGCTCTTGCCATTGTTCTTTCTCCTCTACATAAGAAAGGTCAGACATCCAGCGATGATTTTCTTGCCGTCGCATGCTGATGTTCTGTTGCTGCCTTGCTTTATCTAGAGGGCGGTAGTTTCCATCTGCTGAAAGAGGACGAGGATTCTTCCATCTAAAAGTAATGTTACAAAAAGGCATTATTATTCTAGAAAATCATTTCCTGGTACAATCAATTCATCAAATAAAAATGCAAGAGATTTAAAAATCCATTTGGAGAAAAATGTATCTGTTCTTTCATACTATTTTACAAGTATGGAATCTTCATCACATGTATATAACCAGTCCTCCCTTTCTTTCTTACGGAAGGAATTGCTTATCTTTGGATATATATTGGTAAATATCCTGTTTTCCATGCAAAGTGAATTGAAATATCCCAAAGTACATTTAATTTATTCTTAGAAGTTACTGTGTTTTAGTAGCTGAAAAATTGAATAGCTGAATGATAAACTGATAAAGGAAATACTGAGAAGTCTTTAGTGCGCTCTGAATTTGGTTCTTTTCCTGCAGATGTTTCATTCCCAAACTAGGTAACACCACCAGTGCTAGTAGGGAGTGGGTTTGCTTTCAGTTTATATTCTAGTAGTTGGTCCTGTCAATATTCATGGGAATGACTTTGGTGGGTCTTTGGTTGGACTATTTACTGTTAGTTTATTGGACTATTGTTTGCTTCTTGGTTATTCTTGATTATTGGTCTAATGTTAATCTTGGTGATAATCTATGATCATCTGGATGTTGATTTTTGGTGAGGTGTTTTAATTTTTTTGTTCACTTTTTGGTGTTCCCTTTTTGTCCCTTTCAAATGGTATATAGATGTTGTATATGTCTATGTGCCTGTTAATGGCTGATTTGTCAGTGCCAGGCTTGGCATGATGAGAGAAATAACATCCATCTGGATGATTGTGGTGACACTTACTGTTTTATAACTAGTTACTTTATGATTACTGGAGATCCTATTATGAATATAAGGAAGACTTTTAAGTAAAGTGATTTTTGACTTGCGGAAGCTTCCTGGACTATTTAAATGGAATTGAATAACAACTCTGAGATGTAAAGGGCTATGATAATTGAACTTTCTGAGGAGTAACATTAGACTGGGGACTTATTAAATTAAAACAAGATGCTTCATTAGGGGGAAAGGAATGAGACTTCAAGAGAAATGGTGTGGATAGTTCAAAGCATTAGGGGTACTATGGAAAAGAATCACAGAGAGATAAAGTACCTAATGCAAAGTATACATGGGAAAATATGCTACAACTGATGATGAACGAAGATTGAAGAGTCCAGGAAAGAGACAAGATAGCAGAAAGAATAAAAGAAAAGGCAGAATGGACAAATCAGCAAACAAAACCAAAAGATGGAAAGAAGATGATGATAAAGATAATCATGACTGATGAAGTAAAAAGGGAAAAGCACTTTAGGAGATTTAAAAGAGGAATCAGATAATTGGAAAGATACTTTTGAAAGGGTGATAGGGGCTTGGGTAGATATTCTGGAGACCTGGCAGTTTAGGAGGATAGAAATGGGAGAAATACTCAGTCTGAATGGTGAAGATACAGATGCTTGATAGAGATAAAGATCCAGGACAGGAATATGAGAGGCAAGCCAAAAAAACGAATAAGAATTGAAGTATTAAACTGGGTGAGAGATGATGTATAGAAAGAAATTATTATAGATATTTTTTCTTTTTTTTTCCTAATATAATGATGGCCTGATTAGAAATTTATAGAGGAAGAAATAAGAATGCACACATTTATATATTAGGATTAGTAATAGTGACCTGATTTAGGGGGAATATTAACAGATATAATTTTCCCCCCTTTTTATATAATAGAGTATAAGTAATAATTTGATGGGAAAGACTAGAGGGTGAAAGATTAAATTACCATGGACGTTTATAACATCATTGGCATTAAAATGGAATATTGAAATATTGAATAATTGCCTTAAAAATCATGTATATCAATTCTAAGATTATATAAATTTGATTAATATAATGATTATTACGATGAGCATTATTGATATTTGCATCAAAATGAATTATACCCAGGGGCCACACTGTTCATGTATTGATATTGATGTATATTTAAAAATAAAAAATCTAAAAAAAAACCCCAATTTAATTATTTAAAATAATTTTAAAAATATTTTATTTTTTTTCATTCACATTTCATTTTGTCCCTTCTTTGGCATCCTTTCTTTAATGATTCTATCCCATTATTTCTTCGATATTAATGTAACTCTTGTTCCACAGTGAGTTATCCCATGGCAAATTGGCCATGGCAAGTTGTTCCATGGTGAATTGGCCACGGTTGTAGACCCCCAAGCAGCATACATACCTAATACTCCTGTCTATTTGAGCACAACAACTTGTGAAGTGGATTGGGCTGAGGAACAGACATTCAACTAACCTCTCTTTATCTTCTTTTGCACAATATGAGATCTGATCTACATTATTGGGACACATGGGCATTTCATTGGAACTACATTCTTGTTCTTCCTCTTCCTCTTCTGCTTGAGCCAGCCCATCAGAAAGGTAAACTTCATCACCTTCATCTTCATCAAGTGCACACTGTGTAGATCCTCCCCATGTTGCCATTGTCCTAGCATTATGAATTTTAAAAGTTATGCTAAAGTATAATAAAAGTGAATTAAGTCATACAGAACTAAAACATGGCATCATATCAAAATCAATATAAAATATTTCCCAAATGAGTATCATATTCAGGGTATACACTGTTTTAACTTCATTTTTTATTGTTTAAGAATTCTGTTAATCCCAAATGATATTTATATAAATATGCATTTTATTGATATATTCCCTTTCGATGGTTTTATTTTCTGTTAATGCAGAAAACTACAAAATTGATATTGGAAAAATTGCACAACAGCATTTAGAAAAGCATGATCTATGACAGGATTCAATTAGAAATAAAGTCAGTTTAGCTCTGCCTTAAGTGTGCTGAATATGAAGTGGGGGGGGGAAATGCTCTCTGACTTTCAAATTTCTGCTATATATTCTTGTGGAATGTGTTTCATGATCTGGCTTATTTTAAAGGGCTAATAGTATCTATAAAAGAACAAGTGATTTTTTTTTAAAAAAAGTGAATAACGTAATAGTTACTGCTCATATGTTTATATCGAGCTATAAACCTGGCTACCTAACCAGCATTCTGGCCAATCATAATACTAACTAAAACATGATTGAGAGGATGAAAGTTTGGAGACATTTGAATCCTAGAAACTTTTATGAAAAGACAAAGACAGAGTCACCTTATGGGGAAATGTGCAGCATAAAAATTTAGTAACTAAAGACAAATAAACATTTTTGTATAACAGCTATTGTAGCTACCTACTAGGCAACCATTATAACTACAGGACTCATGAAACAGAGCATAAAGAGGAAGCAACAATATCCCAGCCTTGTCAGCAATTAGGATAAATTGTAGAGAAAAAATTCCCTTCTCCTCAGTTAATGCTCTAATTATAGCTATTTAAATAGATCCTAACCCTTTTGGGGGAAAATACTTTTTTTACAGCAATTTTTTCACACCAAATGAATAGAACTTAATCTTACTTTTCTGTTCTGCTTTGCTGGGGAGTACACTGAGTCTCTGATCCATTACTTTTAACAGATCCAGGTGCAGCAGGTGAAACATCTGCTAAATTTTGTCTTCTCTGATGCTCAGCCATTAAGGCTTCTAGTTGTTTTCTTCTTTGTCTCAATTCTTCTCTTAAAATTTCATGTTTGCGCACTTGAGACCAGGTCTGTTTAAAAATTAATATTTATAGAATACTCGTGAGGTTTAAGTCAAAGGATGTTAATACAAAATTATATACAAGGATATTTTTTTTTGTTAGACACAAACCATGTATGTTTTGGAATACCCCAAGTTAAAGTAGTATAGAGAAAAGGTTCCATACCAAACAACTCAAACAGTAATGCCATTAAGGAAGAAAAAGAACACAAGAAAGAAAAAAAATATATGTATACTTGCATTGACAAAAAGATGGAGTAAATATTCAGTCAGTCAATGATGTAATCAGAGGAAACAAGTTAGAAAATACAAAAAGTTCTTTGTCATTTCTCCTTCAGTTACTTGCAGCCTTGATAATGTTTATTATCAAACATTATCAGAGTCTTTAGAACAGTTTATATATTCCATTTTGCTGTTGTTTTTTTTTAAAGTCCACTAAGAGGACGAGACAAAGAAAACAAGTTCCCTTTTCAGTTACAATGCTGCTATATCAGTTTCTCCAAGAAAAAAAGTGTAGTAGCATTATTAAAGAAGTACACACAGTACCTCACTATCTACCGCTAATTCTTCTGGTTGAATCGGAGACTTGCTCACTGTGCTGACTTCATTAGCAGCTGTTGTGAAAGCATTCCCTGCACAATTATCCAGGCTTGATGTTAGCTAAAAAAAGAAATAAATATTAAAATTGCAATCTGAATACTCTAAAAAGCTTAAAACCAAAAGAATGATATACAGTATTTTTTTTTATTTTAATTAACTAAACTGATTCCAGTAGAGTGAAGAGTACTTGATTAGTGTCTGGATATTGCACCTAACTCTTTAAGGATATCTAATATATCTTTCTTCAATTTATTCAAAGCTGCATTTCTAAACAGTTTTTTGCAATCAGGACCAAAACACCTTCCTCCCCTTTTTAAAAAATACCAAAATTAATTTTCTTGTTGGTGAATTACAAATAATATTGCCTGTGAGACTCTATCCTTCCCTCCATTATGTTAGAAATCGAAAGGAATTGTACATACTTGAAGATCTGGGCAAGCCTTCTGCAGGACCTGAATTTTTTCTTGAATATTTATAAGTTTCTTTCTTTCTTCTTGAAGATGTTTAATTTCTCTTTTTTGTTGCTGAAGTTTAGCTTCATAAAATTTCTCCCTAAAAATAAATTTTGTGTTATTATTTTCTGGGTGAAAAAATTACAAGAACATATAACAAAATAGTAGCCTTGTAACTTAAAACCATTACTCACCTTTCTGTTATTTCAAACTGATTCATAGGAACAGATCTATATAGTTGGATGTCCAATGTGAAAGCCTAATATATTCACTGTAACATTGAGAATTGGTGAACCTCTAAATTAGACTGCACCTTCCTAGAAGACCATGAAGAGATTGGCCAAGTCCTAAACTTTGTACACCTTCCAGTATGAAGATAAAGTTCTTTATACTTTCCAGTATGAAGATCAAAGATTCTTACTTTTCCAGTATGAGTCTTTTATCTTTATGCGAGTTTCAATTCTGGCCCTTCAAATGTGCATCTTCCTCAAATGCACTAATGAATCTGCAGCTTAATTTTATAACATTCCTTAATGAAAAAGATCATACCTTGCTTTTTCATTCAGTCCAACACTTTTCTGTGATTTGTTTGCACTGTTTCGAATGTTGTTTGGCTGTTGCTGTCCTTTTTCTTCCTCCGCCAAAAAAAATTGTTCCACGTTACTCTGTCCTGCTGCCTCTGGCTCCATCTCGTCATCCTAAAAGCAATAGCAATATCACCTATTCCCATTTTCAACACTTTATATCATTTGAATGAGTTTACATTGGATGAAATAGATATACATATTTCTAGCAATTCAGGGCAGCTAAGTTTTGATGACTCCAGTCATAATTCGTGTCATATTAAATTTACTTTAAAAAGGATGAGGAATTTAGGAAAAAGAATTGAAGTTGTAAATAAATATCCAAATTATAAACTATCATGATGAACAGAGAACAAGAATTCCAGCCATACGATGATAATATGTGTACCACCTATACATCTGTATATACTCAATAATACATTTGGATATTGAGTTATCAATTTAAATGTCAGTAGATTCAGTGAACATACAATAAATACAAACAAATTGAATTTTTCAGTTTAGGAGAACTATCATTTAAATGTCATGTATTTCTTTTAATATTTAACAGGCCTTCAAAATAAAGATATCTTTTCAGTATTTCGTCATTTAAAAACTTCTAAAACTGAAGCCATTACAGAACAAACCAGACCACATAATACTCTTGAAAATTATCCTATTTACTACTGGCATAAAAAAAGTTTTTTTTTAAAAAACTAGAAAATGTACCTGGACCATAGCCACAAGATTTTGAAGCTGTTTCAGTTTTTGCTTTGCTGCTATAAGTCTGTTGATCTTTTGCTCAAACTCAGCATCAATAGCACCCTCATCAGCTATGCTACTTCTTCGACTGGATAATGAAGTTTTGCTGATTCTATCGGCTTCAGCATCAATATCCCCATCATCATCTTGTGGGACAATCACATCATCTTCTTTCCTATTATAGTGACAATCTGAAAAGGACAATAAACTAAATAAAGGAATGAAGACTTACTGTATTTAATAAACTATTTAAAATTAGAATAATCCAAAATTAGTGTATCGTTAAAATTCCATTTGTAATATAAATGTTTACAAAGTGACAGATAAGAAGCACCGTCTTAGAGCAGGTATATACTCCCTTGGTCATCTTAGATCCATGATGGCGAACTTATGGCATGCATGCCAGAGGTGGCACATAGCACCCTCTCTGTGGGCATGCGAGCCATTACCCCAGTTCAGCCCTGCCACGCATGCATGCATGCCTCCCACTGGCCAACTGGTCTTCGGGTCTCTGCTGTGTATGTAGGGTGGGGGGCGGGGCACATGCTGGGTATTTGTGCATGCAAAGGTTAGCCATCATTGTCTTAGATCCTGTCCTCTGAAATTTCCCTAGCTTTGTAGTATCTTCGGCAAGGTGCAGCAACCAGAACTATGCACAATATTCCAGGTATGGTCCTACCATTGGGGTTTTTTTATAAGGGCATTATTATATTAGCATCTTGATGTTCAATAACATTTCTTATTACCCCTAATATGCAACTGGCCTTTACAGCAGATGCATACTACATCAACACCTGCATTGAGCTGCCCACATTTAGTCCAAGATCATTCACTGCTAGCACTGGCCTCATTTGTTTCAACAAGTATTTACAAGTTTTAATGCTAATGTGCACCATTGTGTTGTACGGTAATGTCTTACCGTACAACACTTGATGACTGCTAAAAAACTAAAATGTTATTAATTAATGTTGCAGTAAGAGTTCACGCCAATATATTACAGAATATATATCCAATAAGATATTGAAGCATACCTAAAGTAGAAGGCATATTTGGCATCCTTACATTAGCAGATTGATTATTTATTTCACAGGATGTATTAAGATGTCTTCCATTTCGGTTATTAGTTCCACACTGCAAATTGCTATTATAGTTAATTTCACCCCAGTTACTGATTCCTTGAGGATTCCTGTTTTGAAAAAAATCCAGTGGATCAGTATCTTTAATTTTTCACAAGTTATACACTACCACAAAATAACAATTTCATACAAATATACACTAAAATATTTACTTACTCAAAAAAAAAATTCCTTTTCCCCTACTATAAACTACTCCAACGGACCTTGTCAGAACAACCAATCTTACACAAAGCACTCTATGTTGTGTGCCAGTTTCAAGTTTAAAGAATACTTATTTTCATATTGACATGCTATACAAAATAACCTTCAAATTCTCACATTTGTTTCATGATTTTAACTTAAGTAAACAAAAGTCTTGAAATGCAATCATATAATTGTTCCCTTAGGAGAGACCTTAGGTTGAATTCAGACTAAGGTGACCTTAGGTAGTCATTCAAATCAAAAGATTTAAAATTTAGTAAATAATTTAAATAGGATTTAACTCAAATCAACTTTAAGTATGCCTAAGCCTGAAGATCTAACGTCAATGATTAAACCAGAAAATGCAAGAAACGGAAATATTTCCTCAAATATCTAAACCCAAACCCAGTTTCGTCTTATTTGTTGTTTGTTAGCTGCCCACATGAACAGTACATACGTATTTCCCTTCAATGAGAAATTCACATAAATCTTTGAAGGGAATCCTTATTATAACATCAAATAATAATACAAGAGATACTATTATAAAAAGAAACAGATGCATTTTGATTCATAAACGACCTGCTCAAAGACATGAAAGTAAAACTTAACACATCTAAGTAAGGTCCTAAATAACTTATGTTGATCAGACAATAAAGCTCTAAAAACCCATCTACAAGTAGGGTAGCAACAGTAAACAAAATTCAGTTATGCATGAAATGTGTACAAACATACAAATGAAAGATATGAATCAGTTTCAGTTAGTCAAGCAGTAGATTATGATGCTAAGTTACAATTAGTATCAATGTACAGTATAGTATAATAAGTAAAATAAAAAATATTGTGGACAAGTGTCTTCCTCAAACTCTGAAAAAAAAATGACAAGACAATCGGGAAAGCTTATAATTGCCCCAGTGGAGCAGATTATCACACTGTCTGTGCATTATTGCAAACACAAAAAGGGTAAAATAGATACATTCACTTTAATTTCACTGTTATAAACATATTACACATTCAAGTCTGGACAAGAACAAATGCTGTTAGCACAATTATATTTTGATTACTCATTACTTGTTAACTTATGTGCAAGTAACCAACCTAATATTTGTAACAGGTTGTGGATTCTCATGTTCAGATTCACAGTCAGACTCTCCAGTCTCTTCTTCCTCTTTAGTATTTTCATTTACAGCATCTGTCATCATATCAGAAGTTTGCTCATAATAGTGGACTAGTTCACGCAATTCATTCAATCTCTTGCGAACTTCATTCAGCTTCCTAGAATTAAAAAAAATCAGTTTACTTGTAGATATGAAACGGTTGGGGGGAACTCTAATAATTTTGTTTGCTTTCTTTATTTAAATGATTTTGGCTAATGTATGCACTATTATTAGGTGAATAATTCTGTAAATTATCTTAGAAAGCAGATTATTAGACAAAGACCACAACTTCTTGATATCTTGTTCTGTGTTAGTCAATTTTATGATAAAGTACTAGAAAAGCCTTTGTGCCAAACATTTGTGTAATTCCCTTGAATTCTTAAGATTCAATTAGTGTCCAATTTATTACATGTTGCATTGTGAAATAACAGAAAAGGTTAAATTATTTCTATATTCATGATGGCATTAGGTCGCGTTATCTAAGGGACTTCTTTATTTTTATTTTTCTGTGCCCTGTAAATGCAGGCAGAGTGGGTCCATGTCCCTTCAATTAAATATTGCCATACCATGCAACTCAGAAAAGCACAGCAGGGACCCCACAATACAAAACAACTGCATTAATCCCATACTCAAGTTCTAAGGCTTTCTGGAACCCCAGGAGAGTGGACACTGTCTGCATCTCTGAAGGAGATGATGTTCTACAAGCTCCAGATGGCAATAGAAAGCACACTTTCTATTGTTTACTGTTCTAGTTCTTTTAGCCAGAGGTGACTATTTATGTGGATTAAAACTGCTTTAATTATTTTTACTAGTTTTCCTGGATTTTGTAAACTGTCCAGTCTTCTGCAGTGGGTAGACATAAAAAAATCTAATAATTAAATTAATAAGTATATTATTCTTTCTCAATCTTCATGTTCCTAGGATCATCTATAACAGGGTTGTCAAACTCAAGGGTCCGGCCACGGGGTGCTTAGATCTGGCCCGCAGGGATGCCCTGGAAACAGCAAAGGACCGGCCCACGGTGCCTCTGCCAGAGAAAACAGAGCTTGGGAGGGCCACACGCAGCCCTCACGAGTTCCATTTTCATTGGCAGAGGGTTGCAGGAGGCCGTCGAAGCCAGAAATGAGCTCCGTTTTCGCTGGCAGAGGGTTGCAGGAGGCTGTCACAGCTGGAAACAGAGCTCAGGAGCCTGTTTTTGCTGGTAGAGGACTCAGGCCACCACAAGTACCCCTGACATGAGTGACGTTGAGCTGGCCATACCCACTCCGGTCCTCCAAGTCAAACACAACCTTGATGCGGTCCTCAATTAAATCAAGTTTGACACCCCTGATCTATAAAGGTAATCTTGGAACTAAGAACTAATTGTCATAACTCAACCTTTTTAATCATACCTGTAGTAACATTTTTATAACTTGGTGTTCTATTGATTTTACTGATTTCATTAATAGTCCAAATCATATGGTAGAATTAAGATTCTGAAATGGGTATAATATTGCACTGCTAAATAACATCATGAATTTTATTTATGTATGCTGTTACTTCCAGTAAAAATATGTATATACCTATTTCAAAAATCCAGGACTTCCGGTTTGGCGCCATGGCAATTCAGTTGGGGAAATGGCGGGGCTCTGATGAGCCTCGTGAAAACCCCGACTGTCAAACCGCCACTGACAGGTCTGCGGACCGAACCTGTCCTGTAGGGACAGGAGAAAGAGAGGGACACCTTGGACGGCCGAGAGGAACAGGGAAGTTCCTCAGAGGCCGGAGGAAACCCTCTTGAGCCAGCAGTGGGGGTGCAGAAACCATGGCGGCTGCCTCGAAGCTGAGTCAAACCAGAGAAGCACTGTGCAGGAGGAAGAAAGAAGAAAAGAGCGAAGTGTTCAGAAGCCGGGTGAGTGACACTGACCCAGGCGGGAACAACGGTAGAACATGGATTTTTACAAGGAACCCCCTAGCCTTAAACAGCGACTATGGATCTGTGGGATAAGATGATTTAGTAAAATTAATGCGTAGGACGAAAGACCCGTTAAGGACTTCAATGTATTATGGACTGATTTGGCACAATCTGCTTATTGAAATAAATTAGAAAACTAAGGAACTTTATTTTTTAAATTGGAATAGATTACCCTTAGAGAAAGAAAAAAGACAAAAGCGACAAATAGGAACCTGACAACTTTAAAAGCTAAAAGCTAAAAGATCAGAGACAAATGGATGATCACATAATTGACAAAAGGGAGAATTGCTGCAACTAAATGAAAGTGTGAATTCTAGATTGCTTTCGGCTTGAAAGAGATACACTTTGGGGATGAGAAGCATTACTTCAGGATTTAACATTTTTGGGAAGTTAAATTTAAAGAAGAGAGACAAACGTAGGGTTAATAGCTATAAAATGGCGATTGCTGTGATTAAGCGGAATGTGGATTGTAGAGGTCTTCCTTCTGTTTGGGAAAGAAACATTCTGAATTGCTATCTACTTTTGGATTTTGGAGATTCCTATTCTGTCTTTGGGTGATTTTACAAAGAAAGAAGAAATATACTTGATTTATTAAAATCGAAACTAACTGGCTTAGCAACAAAAGGTGTGGGGCAGGAATAAAAGACAGGAAGCTGATCAATTTTACATGGACCAGGTGTTACAAAAGAATTAAAGTGACATATGGAGTTTCTAATATGGAAATATAAATCTTGAAGTGGAACATTTATGGACAGATAGGGAAATGAAGAAATAAAGCAGATAAAGTTAAAGTGTAATGTTTAAAAGCTAAATGTATAAATGATTTTTAGATAAAAACAGGAGGGATCCTGAAGTAACAAAGATGGGAAATAAAAGAAGATATTTAAAATAAAGGATTGATGTTCAGGTGGTTAAAAATGACATTTTTGTAAAAACATAAGAGTATATACCAATATGAGATAAATTTAAGAAAACTTACTGTTTGATGCAACATGTTTTAATTCTAAATATATAAACAAATTTGAGAAGGGTAAATATAACTGATTAATGTATTATTGGATGAAAATATAAGATACACAGACTTAAGTAATGAATTGTGACTGATCAATGTACGCTGGAAATGATTAATATTATGAAATGTGTTGAGAATTAATCCAGAAGAGTATATTGGGAAATAGTTAAATAATAGACAAATATTCTGTAAGGAAAAAGTTAAAATAAGAGATGCTGGATATCGGTGAAATAAGAGTTGGAGTTCTGGTGGAGATGATGCTGGAAATCAGCCAAACAATAGTTGGAGTCTTGGAGATTATGCTGGAAATCAGCCAAAATAAAAGATGCTGGAAATCAGCCAAACAACAGTTGGCTATATGGAGATTATGCTGGAAATCAACCAAAATAATAATATGCTGGAAATCAGCCAAACTATAGTTGGAGGTATGAAGGAGAATATGCTGAAAATCAGCTAAAATAAAAATATGCTGGAAATCAGTCAAATAATAGTAGCAGTTATGGAGGAGGATATGAATTTTGGGATAAATCTGTGTAAAATGAAATGTGTAATAGATGATAAATGTGAGAAAATTAAAGTTAAAGTGATAATAGTCCAAGATTTAAAGATTTGATGAAATGGGTCTAGAGATTAAGAAATATGGATAGAATTTTGTTTTATAAATCGAAATAAAAATAGAGTTGTATTTAATTTGAGAATAAGATTTGTGGTGATAAAATTGTAAGGTAAATAATTAGATTAAGAGGTTAGAATACTTTTTTAAGATTAATGTTTTGATACTGAGGTTAAAAGATAAAAATGAGTTAAGTTCATTTGGAAATTAAATTCGTAATGATATAATAGAATGGTTTAGATTAAGATGTTAGAATTGATGTTAAAAATTTTTATGTTTTGATTTTTAATTTTAAAAGATGTAATGAGAAATTGTGAATGGAGCTAGTTAAAGAAATGTAACCGATTGTACCTATCTATGACTGGATCAAGACCGTTCTTGAAAGATATATTTTATGTTTATGTTTGAAAAAATAAAAAATATTTTTTTAAAAAAATCCAAACAATTATATGCATATTTAATGTTCGTAATCAAGCTATATGTTAGCATTAAGCATGAAAATCTACCTTTTCCCCACAATCACTGTTTATATAAACTGAAATCCCTTGTAGCATGGTATTACAACCACAAAAAAAAAAAAATCTGACTAGGAATTTCTATAACACAAGTCTGCTTTTTTTAAACTGCTTTTTTAAAACCAATAAACTACAGTACTTAATACGCCAAAATAATGTAATAATGGATTACTGAAGCTTTTCTGTTGGATTTAAGTTGTCTTCTTCACTGTCATTCTGTGAAGTCACAGAATCCAGATGATATACAGCTGAGGATGCTAAGCTGTTTGGTTCTTCATTGACAGCTATTGTAGGCCCTGCAGGTGCAGAAGCAATTGAAGCTGTGCTCCTTTGGTCAATACTTCTTTGTGGAGATCCTGCAGCTGGCAGAACTGCAAAGTTAAAGACAATTCTGTTTAATCCTGTTTTACGTTAAAAAAATGCATCTGTTGAATATATTTTGAATATCTGATCCAAAATTAAGGCATATGCTAAAGATAATTTAACAAAGGTATTTTAACTCCTGTTAAATAGTCTTTCTAAAACAATAACCTGAAATCATTGGTGGAAAGCACTCCCTCCCTCCTGGGAGTCTGGACTACATTGCATCACAAATCACTTATCTTAAAATCACCTTTTACTTATTCCTTTCTCACAAATATTCTCATAGCTTTCTTTAAAGAGTCATTCTCTTTACTGTGGAGAGGCTGGAGCTTGGAAATATGTAAAACGAACATTGGCTTACCTGAATGTTCCTTTTCGAAGTGCTGCGACTGCATTCCATCGGCTGGGTTGATGTTCTAGTTGCTCTATGGGAACTGAGTGTAGCTCTATGATTTTTTCTCTTGGATCTATCTTCCTCCCTTCTTGGTAACTCCCTCTCTGTAGCTCCTCCTCCAGTCTGTTCGCGAAGTTGCGAGTAAACAATTGAATCTGGAACTAGAAACTTCCAACCGAAATATAAATATTACAGTAACAAATGCAGTCTCAAGTAAAAGGGAGGGTATGGAATGCAGTCGCAGCACTTCGAAAAGGAACATTCAGGTAAGCCAATGTTCGTTTTCCAAAGTGCTGCTCCTGCATTCCATCGGCTGGGACATACCCAAGCTCCAGAAATAAGGGGTGGGAGACTGCCCACAAATTTTGTCAGGCCAACACAACTTGTTGTAGCACCCTTCTTCCGAAGGACGCCTCAGCAGAGGCGTAGGTATCAATTTTGTAATGTCTAATGAACAGTGTTGCCGACGACCAGGTAGCTGCACGGCAAATCTCATAGAGAGAAGACTGGGTAGCCCATGCTGCCGAAGTTCCTGCGCTCCTAGTAGAGTGAGCAGATATACGTCCCGGATTTGGGTGAGAATGACGTTCATAGGCAGTAGAGATACATGCCCTGACCCAGCATCCTATAGTCACTGATGAGACCTTCTGGCCCAAGGTCCGAGGATGAAAAGAAACAAACAATGCTTCAGATTTCCTAAAAGCAGAAGTACGTTTTATATACCTACGCAATGCCCTTCGTACATCGAGAGTATGCCATTCTTTTTCCCTAGGATGGCGAGGGGAAGGGCAAAAGTCAGGTAGAATCAACTCCTGCGCTCTGTGAAAAGCAGAGTTAATTTTTGGTAGAAATGTTGGGTCAAGTCGTAGGACAACCCTGTCCGGGTAAAAAATACAAAGGTCTTTGCGGATAGACAAAGCAGCTATCTCTGAGATACGCCTGGCGGACGTCACGGCAATCAGAAAGGCAGTTTTAAACGATAGAAGTTTAAGGCTCGTGGAAGCTAACGGTTCAAAAGGATCATCCGTAAGAGATTGCAATACAAAGGGTAAATCCCACGACGGGAATCGATGAACAGTCGGAGGAGAAATGTTAGATGCTCCATGTAAAAACTCCTGGATCCTAGGATTCTGCGCGAGGGTGCGGAATGGTTCGCACTTAAGCACTGTCGAAATCGCTGCCACCTGGCGACGTAGAGTAGCTGATGCTAAACCTTTTGTCAAGCCGGCTTGCAAAAACCCCAGGACATCCGGAATACTCGCTGATGTAGGGTCCACATGTCGCATAACACACCAGGAAGCGAAAGCTTTCCAGGACGCCTGATAGATTCTGGTGGTTGAAGGACGTCTCGAGGATTGTATGGTGTGTACAATGTCGTCTGGTAAACCATCTCTCTTTAACTGGATCCGCTCAAGCGCCAGACGGTCAACCTGAGCCATACTGGATCTGGGTGCGCGATGACCCCCTGGCAGAGAGCGATCCTGGACGGAGGAATGTTCCAATGCGGAGCAATTGAGAGGCTCCGAAGGTCGGAGTACCAGGGTCTCCTGGGTCAGTCTGGAGCTACAAGAAGAAGCTCTGCCCTCTCCTTGATCAGCTTCCGAATTACCCGTGGTATTAGGGATAGTGGCGGGAACGCGTACAGAAGACCTGTTAGCCAAGAACAACGAAGGGCGTCGCAAGCTTCCGCTCCTATTTCTGGATATCGAGAAACGAACCTTGGCAGTTGAGCATTCCTCCTTGTTGCGAAGAGATCTACCTGTGGACAACCGAACCTCTGAACAATGTCCTGGAAAATCTGCGGGTGGAGTTGCCACTCTGCGGGATCTAGCGTCTGTCTGCTGAGCCAGTCTGCTGTAGTATTTTCCTGACCGGAGATATGATCCGCTTGAAGAGAAAGGACATGGTGTTCCGCCCAGGTCAGGATCCTTTCTGTTTCTGCCATCAGAAGCCGGGATTTGGTGCCCCCCTCCCGGTTGATGGTAACCGGCGCTTTGGTGGTAACATTGTCGGTCAGAATCAACACGTGTTGATTCCTCAATACAGGTTGGAAAGACTTGAGTGCAAGGCGAACGGCCCTCAGTTCCAGCAGATTGATGCTGAACTCCTTCTCCCTCGGAGACCAAAGTCCCTGAGACACTTGCCTGTCCAGGTGGGCTCCCCAGCCCTGTAAACTGGCATCCGTCGTCAGTATGCGCCTTTCCGGCTCGAAAAAGAAGCAACCTTTCAGTATTGCAGGGGACATCCACCATTTGAGGGACAGACGTACATGGGGCGGTACTACGATCAAGAGAGGAGACGATGCTTGGCCTTTCCTCTGAAAGGGCAGGAGGAGCCATTGGAGAGGTCGGGAGTGCCTGCGAGCCCAAGGGACAATGGCCAGGCAGGCAACCATTTTCCCCAACAACTGTGACAAGAGAAGAATCGGAGACTTCCTCTGCGATCTGACAAGTTTGACCATGCTGACCAGACTCCGAATTCTGTCCGGAGACAGGAAGACCTGTCCCTTCACTGAATTGATGACTGCACCTAAGTGTAGAATTCGGGTGGACGGAACAAGCTGACTTTTCGGGTAGTTGATGGAGAACCCGTGACTTTGAAAGATCTGTATTACAGCTGCAATGTCCGCTGTTGCCTGATGGACAGAGGACGACAGAACCAAAATGTCGTCCAAATAGCAAAGGATTCGGACAGGAAGAAGACGTAATTGAGCTGAAACCACCGCTACCAGCTTCGTGAATGTCCTGGGGGCCGAGGAGAGCCCGAAGGGCATTGCACAATACTGGTAGCGCCTGCTGCCATACTCGAAGCAGAGGTATCTGCGGTGAGATGGAAGAATGGGGATATGGAGATAGGCCTCCCTGAGATCTACAGACTGCATCAGATCCCCTTCTCTGATGGAGGCCAGGATAGCCCGCAGGGATTGCATCTTGAATCTTCTGTAAGAAATAAACTGGTTGAGATGCTTCAAATTCAAGATGCCTCGCCAACCGCCCGAGGACTTTGGAACTAAAAACATTGTAGAGTAGACTCCTGTCTTCTCCTGTCCCGCCGGAACAGGTTCTATGGCATGAATTGTCAAAAGGTGACAAATTTCGGCCTCCATCAAGGCCTGCATGTCCGGTAGAGGAACTGGACAGCTGACAAATCGATCCGGGGGAGGAGATTGGACCTCCAGAGAAAGTCCGAATTTCACCGTTCTCAAAATCCAAGATTCGCTCGTTGAAGTCGCCCATTGAGCATGGAACAGTTGGAGTCTGCCTCCAATGGGCGAGTCGCCGGCTGAGTCATTTGCCCCTACGGGAAGCTCTGAAGCCGGAGCCTCGAAACTGACGTTTCGCAGGGGCAGTGGTCCGGCCTCTGTCACGAAAGGGCTGCCTGTCTGTTGGGCGATTCGAACCTTGAGAGTTGGACCTTTGAGAGTAATAGTTCCCAGAACTGAAGGGGTAACGGAAAGACTGTCGTTGAGAGTAGGGAGAAAAACGCCGTTCAGGACGTCTATAAGATGAGGGTAGAATTTTCTTCTTGTCCTTATCCTCTATTAAGAGGGGTTCTAGGGACGGGCCAAATAATAGAGGAGACCTGTAAGAGGAAGTCGCAAGCTTCCATTTTGTTCTGGCATCCGCCCGCCAATTGCGGAGCCAGAACATCCGACGTGATGTTACAGAGGAAGACAGGGCACGTGAAGCAAATTTAGCGGCGTTTAGGGATGCATCCGCGGAGTACTCCGCTGCTGCAATTAATTTGTTAATGTCATGATGTAAGCGGATATCATCCGTTGGTAAAGTTTCCTGTAATTGCCTGAGCCATAACAAGGACGCTCTGGTGAAAAATGAAGTCGCAGTTGCAGCCCGCACTGCCCAGGCCGAAGCTTGGTGAGTCTTCCTAAAGGCGAGCTCAGCCTTTCTATCTTCAGCTCGAAGCCCATCCACTATGTCGCCTGTGATCAAAAACGAGGAAGATAAAGCAGCCACCGGCTGGTCCACAGAAGGTAAAGCTAGAAGGGATTCCAGCTCTGGACTAGCACAATACAACTTCTTGTCTAAAGAAATCGGCGCAGGCAGGGACCCTGGTTGGGACCACCCACTTTGTACTACTTCTGAAAAGAGAGGTGGACAGGGAACAAAATCTTTTTCCGGTTTGGACACCTGAAACAGCTGGTCATGAGGAGCTGGCAATTGTTGTGACCCGTCAGAAGAAGTCGGGGTAAGACCAAATTTAGTGACAAGTTTCACTTTGTGAAGCAACGATTTAAAAAGAGCCGGGCGAAACAGACCAGAGAATGTAGGTTGATCTGGTAAAAGTCCTTCGTCTTCTGACAGCTCCATATCGTCAGGAAATTCTTCATCTATGTCAGAATCATCACTAGAAATCTCCTGCTGATGGCATGTCGAGGTGATTTTGGTAGAAGTTTTGCTTGGGCCAGGCTGAGGCTGAGCTGAAAGATGGCTCGAGGCAGCTCCTTGATGAAGACTGGCAGCCAACACCTTGGCCAGAGCGTCAGACAATACAGAATGAATGTCCACCTGAGGGTTTGCAGGTGGGCCTTGAGAACAATGAGGAGCAGAAGGCACTTGTGTCCCCCCCGCTGAAACTGGGGCCTCAGAAGGTTCTGCAGACGTTGATGGTGCTGCTGAGTCAAGAGCAGTCTGATCCTTTGAAGAATCCTTGTTAGAAACTGGTGGAAGGTGGTGAGGAAGGGAGCCAAACACAGGTTGGGCAGGTGACTTATTAGAAGAGGCCTGAAGGAACGCAGCCTTACGAGCCTTGTCAAATTGGCGTTCAAGAGCGTTGTGGCGACGAAGAGCGCATTTGTCAGCCATCTTAGATGCTCTGGTTCGAGGCCTAACGAGCTTAACAGCCCTGCTCTTGGCCTTAGACTTGCCAGCTTTGGGTGGCTCAGGTTCAACTGGGGTATCAGAAATCTCAGGCTCAAGGTCTGAAGATAATGGAGATTCAGACATTTTGTAGCAGAGAATCAACTCAAGCAAGTTAATCAAATTCTATTATTAATACTAATAGTTAATTATTTTTTTTTTTAATTTGGGAGCAAATTAATCAATGGCTCCAATAAATAGAGGAATTAATTATGCCACAGGAGAGTGAGTTGAAACAAACAGAATTGCGCCTCCCAGCCAGGTGAAAAGATTGTTGGTGTTTTATAAAAGGCTAGGCTCGTGCGAGCCAGCAAGCGCCTGGAGAGGTAAGGGGCCTTCAGGAAAAAAACGCCACTAAAAATCAGGCCTGTCCGTGAAGTCTTGGTGATAAACGGCTAGGCTCGTCCGAGCCAGCAAGCGCCTAGGTCCCAAGCGGTGGTGGTTAGGGGCAGTCAAATAAGGCGGACAATGGCGCCCGCAACAAAAATTGAGCCACAAAATGGCGCCCGCCACTCCAGCGGTCTTCAAAATGGCGCCCGCTACTAAGACGACCTTCAAAATGGCGCCCGATGTCTCAGCGGGAAGATCCAACGCTCCCCTATTATTCGAAGGCAATCAAAATGGCCGCTGCAGCCGAAAAACGGCGGGAAAATCAATCGCCAAAGGAGAATAGGCCCCCGGGGACGAAACACTCACTGCGAGGAATGCGCTCGATCCGCAGCGCTACCACCAACCGCTATACACATCAGAGCTTGCCAGGCACATAGGCAGAGGCTCCGGAGCCGCTAAAAAACCGCTGCTGACGCTGAGGCGGTCGCGGTCTTAATCGGCTGACCGATGAGCCAACGAACCCGCCTGCGGCTATAGGGAGAAGCTGGGAGGCTAAAATAAGTGGGCTGTCAGGGAAAAACGCTCTGAAAAGCGAAGCAGCCTGGAGCCCCAGGCGCTTCAGCGCTCCCTGACAGCAGGGCCACGAAGCAGCAGTCAGCAGAAAATAAAACGTACACAACTAAATAATAAATTAGCTAACGCAACAATAAACGACAAAAATAAAAAATATAGCTAAACTAAACTAATCTAAGAAACAAGAACAGCAATTCTTAATTTGAAAGAGCTAGGCAAAAACACTCCAGTTCCCTCAGCAACTGAGTGAACAGACTGGAGGAGGAGCTACAGAGAGGGAGTTACCAAGAAGGGAGGAAGATAGATCCAAGAGAAAAAATCATAGAGCTACACTCAGTTCCCATAGAGCAACTAGAACATCAACCCAGCCGATGGAATGCAGGAGCAGCACTTTGGAAAATAAATAATCCCACATACTTATTTTTATAATGCCTGAGGAAAGGAATCTCATCCAACATTTATATTGTAATTTATCCCTTCACTATTTGCTTATGATTTGGGAGGAAAAATAACTAAGAATTTCTGAGAAAGTGGTATTTAGAGAACAGTACCTAAACTTGACAGATAACTATTAGCAATCTTATCTCAAAATGCAATAGAATTGACTTGATTCCCATTTTCAATAATTAAGTATCCCAAAAAGTTTATCTCTAAAACTCTCATTTACGCTTCAGGGTGCTATCTACTTACATGATGATGAGTTGTTAAGATGCTGGTCACGAAGTGTATGCAGTGCTCCTAGCAGTTTATCCATCTTTTGCTTTTTATCCTGTAATGCTACCATCTTACTAAATAGTTGTGCTTTTTTATCAGAAAGTTGCTCAGACATAGAAGAATTTCTGCTCTGGGAAACTTCTCTGGCAAGAGAGAGACTCTCTGCTTGCCTTCTGTTATCAGGTACAGGTTGAATCTAAAATCAAGCACATATATTTTAAGCACTGGAATGTTTAGCAGTGAAATATTTTAAAGTACAGTTAATATGCACACTTTGTATTGAATGCGGCGAGTGATGGAAATGAAAGCCATCTATAAAAACCAATGGAGAAACAAATATTTAACTGAATTGAGACTAAATACAGCATGTCTATTCTACAAGGAAGGGAAAAAAATACAACTATGAAACCTGAGCATTATCATTGGACATAGAATGCTGACTGAATGAGGGAGGAAACCTAAAAACATATATAACCTTTAATAAAAGTTTCCCCAATACATTTTATGCTCAAAAGTTTACCTGAGAATCATGAAGCTGATTATGAAAACGTTGAATTAAATCATTTAATTCCTCATTCAGCTCAGATGTTAGACTCACTCCAGAAACGCTACCTGTTGTTTCTGTTACAACTAAAAGGAGGAAAAAGAGAACAGTCCTATTCAGATATCAAACTACAAGCTAATTAAAAGTTAAGAAACAGAAATTGAATCACATCAAGAATATTTATATTATTTTTGATTGGAAATATGAAAAAAATGAGCTGCTAATTACACAAGTATTTCTGGTATTATTAATAGTTTAAGTCATAATACATAATGTAGTATATTATATTCATTACCTTTAACTTTCTAAATATTTCTTGCTTTTCATCTTATGCATACTCCACTAGATATTTGTTATTTTAATATACTTATACTTCCAGCATTAAATTGAAAGCCAAGCTAAATGCAGTATCAGTGTCTTTCATTTTTTAAAAAAAGCTTGAGGTATATTTCTCATCAATGCTGCTAAAAATTCATCTAAATTCTAATTTAAATTCTCAATGAATGTAATTTTCAAGTGCCTGAGTAATGTGGCCCATACAATTTTTGTTTGTTTAGGTTTTTTTTTAAATATATATATATATATATAGAAGTTCAACATACCAGAATCATCCATGACAGCAATAGCTTGTTCTGCTTTATGATGAAGAGCAAGCAAGGCTGCTTGCCTCCCCTTCAGAGCCTTTAATTGTTCCTGCTGTTGTAGCATCCTTTTCAGTAAGTCATGTTGCTTCTTTAGGTTTGCAAGTTCTTCTGTAGCTTCTTGCTGAGGATCTCTAGCCTGGAAAAATAATCATCATTTATATTATATCAGAAATAATTTCATTATTTTTTGCAATTATAATTTGCAAAATACTTCTGTGAGAAATAAATTAAATCTTAATCTAAAAATATTTTAAATTGTGTACATTACATTAAGCATAATATTGTAATAAAAGGACAAGTTAATAAGAATGAAAAATGCTGGCACTGTCTATTATTTCAAGTAAATAGCAAAAATTTATGCTTAGCAAAGTAACTCTCTACTCACTGATCTTTTTTTTTTCTAAAGGTTTGGGTTGAGAATAATTTAAGGGACAATATTTAAGAGCCAGTTAATAAAGGAGGGAAAATCAACAGCACATCTGAAACCTTATTATTTCAATGGAAGGGTAAAAAAAGGGGGGGAGGGGGACCCTAACAGAAGTAAAGAACCAAACACAATTTCTACTCAGTTCAAATACCTTATTGGAAATTATCCAATCCAACAAAGTAAAACTCTTTGTTTTTAATATCTAATGTCTAATTTACAGCTTGAGGGGAGTTTTTAAGAGGGAAGAGGGAAAGAGAAGATTTTTTTTAAAAAAAAGAAAGTTATGGGATTAATCTGACCAAGATTGAACTGGTCCAAGTCATGCAACAAATAACTTCTCAAACTCTTAATAGCTGTACAGGTAGTTCTTAATTTACGACAGTTCATTTAGAGACCATTTGAATTTACAATGGCACTGAAAAAAGCAACTTATGACCATTTTTCACACTTACAACCATTGTAGTATCCCCATGATCATCAGATCAAAATTCAGATACTTGACAACTGATTCATATTTATAATGGTTGTAATGTCCTCAAGTCATCTAATCATCTTTTGTGACCTTTTGACAAGCGAAGTAATCAGGAAGCCAGTCTCAGCAAGTGGGTTACTAATTTAACTGCAGTGATTCACTTAACTGTGGCAAGAAAGATCGTAAAATGGGGCAAAATTCACTTAACAACTTAGCAACAGAGGTTTTATGGTCAATTGTGATCATAAGTCGAGGACTACCTGTATAGACATTCAGAATACAAAGACACCATACTGAGTTCCCCCATTTCCGCTTACAGAAGTACCCAATTCACAAAGTGGGAATCTCTGCTAGAATTTATTCATTTTTGAAAAAGCTGGTCAGAATCCAAATCCAAATCCTATTAAAAATGCGATTTTAGGAAACAGTAGTAATTGAAACAGTAAATTTTAAAGTAATTAACTGATAAATAAGAAAAGTCCAAGAGATACTGTTGCATCATAGAAAAGATTCCATATGGAAGCCCTCAATTTTTTGGCTTTTAAAGAATAATACCTTCTACAAATAAACAGTATTTTCCTGGAATAAATAATAATTAAGAAACAATATAAAATTTATTAATTCAAATATTAATTCTAACAGACATTACCAAAAAGAATTAAGAAATCATTGAAACAAAATAAATACCGATTGGATTTTAAAGAAAAGGGGAAGGCTTAAAAGATTAAGACCTTTTACTGAAAGATTCCCAAGGCAATATTTAGTAGTACCTTTGAGAGCAATCCAGGTTCTTGGCTATTTATCCTACTAGACCAGATTTCCCTGCCATTGAGGGCAGTTATGTCTCTTTTCCCTTTTGGAGTTGCTGTAACATCCATGTCTGAAACCTGTCCTTGAGTAGCTGAATTCCCTAGTTTGTCCTCAATGCAGGGCCGAGTTTTCAGACTAAAAGATACCTCCTTTATCAAATAATTTAAGTCAGACTGTGAGCATATATTTCGGTGAAACATAATTTTTCAAGTTATGGCCTATTGATTTGTCAATACAATATGTCTGTACTTAATTCATTGCAATTTTATTTGTCTCAACATATCAATCACTATGATCCAGAGGACATACAGGAATTTCACTCTCCTTTAGGTAGTTTTTTCCATTAAATATTTCAATTACCATTTAAATTTCAAAAGGTAAGAAAGAAAACAGTTCAGAAGTATGGAAGCAATTATTCTAATCAGGAAAACACTGTTGCCTTATGGATGGCATACACACATTTCTATGGATTATGACCAGTATAAATTCAGTAATTATTTCAACAGGAATTTGATTTCAAGCCTTGAAATCCACAATGTAATATTAAGCCTACAACATATATTATTAATGGTCAAAGGTTCTCAAATTCGGAATTCAATTTGAGACAACCCATATCAATCATACAGCATTATGCATTAAAAGGGGTTGCTCCAAATTCATCAGGCATGTTTTGTTATTACCAAAAGTATTTTAAGAAGTTGAAAAACATTTCAAACATTTTGAAGTTCAGAATGGCCCTAAAATATTTCCAATGAGGCTTTGTTTTGCTTTGACCTTGAAATGTGTTACACACGAATATAATCTCACATGCATAAGTAAAATTCTCCTATGTGGTACAGAGGATTATCTTTCATGAATAAAATGATAGATTAGTGTTTTATTAAACTCATCAAGCTCAAATGTCTATATTTTTTTAACATTAATATTGGTCACTTTTTAAATTTTCAAGATTATTACACACTTAGCTTTGTTCCTACTCCCATTTTTTTTAAAAAACGAACCTTTTGGCAAGTTTTTCAAAGGAATATGCTAACGCAAGCCAGTTATTATTCTCATCATTTATAATTGCCCATTAAATGAATATTTTGGTTAGCCCAGCTCAACTCAGAATTTTTCTGACAGAGGGCTGGCTGCAATCAACTATCAAATACAATGTGATTTCTCAGGACCTACAAAGCCAATTATAAACCTATCAGCATATTATTTTTTGAAAAAGTGAGGTAGAATAGTTCCTTCTAAAGTAATAAAATTTAGTAATAATGTGTTTTATTACAGGTTTTATAATATTTAGCATTGTAAATAATGAAAAATAGGTGTTTAAAATAAATTCTAATCTTAAATTATCTCAAAAATTGTTTTCACTTGTAGCACCTTAATTACTAAAAAGTATCTTACCGTTGTATCTGAAACTTCAGACTGCACATCTAAGTTTAGTGATGTGCTCTCAGCTACAGAACCAGATCCCACAGCTGAATCTATAGTCCGACCATCCTCCTCATTTTCTCTAGCCTGAAATATTTTTGTGGTATAAATAAAAAACTAATAAATGAAATAATAAAATGAATGTTATGGATAGTGCTATATAACAAACTCATCCCCCATTTGATTTTATGAATTTTCTCAATGAATTTCAATTGTCTTTTAAACTTACTAGCATTTTCTGCAAAAATTTCAGGTAAGATTTCTCTTGTTCTTTCAGATGATCTATAAGATGTGATAAGCGTTCAACATTAGCAGATCTCTCGTTTTTCTCAACAAGGTCTTCTCTCATGGAACTAGCTTTTGCAATGTAGTCACGAATTTGAACTAATCTGCTCACAATCTGAAAAATTCACAAAAGTAATGATCAATTGGGTTGATTTGATGTATTGGCTCTAAAGCACTATAATAAAACAAATACATTTCAAGACCTGTCTCCTAATAATATGGGACAAACTATCATAACAATATACAAGGCTAATTAGCAAGGCAGTGGAATCCTTTGCATGGATTTATGATTATTTATAAATTACGCATATGGACTGCACATAAGTAACTGTTAGAACTCTCAAAGGAATTATGAACCACTTACAAGAGAATGTCATTTTAAAATGTTCAGCAGGAATATTGGTTCAGATTAGATTTCTGAGCAATACTATTTACAAACGCATTCTATACCATCCTCTTATGTCTGTTCTATGTTCTTATAAAATATTTTGAATTAAAGATTTTGCTTCATGTATCTACTTTTATAAAATCTGAAATCTTTTAAAATTAATCACTAGATCAAAAATGTCTACAAAGTTTTCTAATTTGCTTTAAAATGTAAGCTATTTCATGCATTGGGCTTTTAGGCATTGTAGTGGGCAAAAGTTTCATTTCTGGAATATCTGCTGAAGTTACTACATTGGTGAAACTCGGAACTTTTGTTAGTTTAAATCTCTGAGCATTCAAAATTGGAAAGATTTGATGTAAGAAAAGGTCTACCAATTTGCTGGTACCGGTAATTATAATAAAACTAAGGCTAAATTATGAAAGTGCAATAAAATATAAAAATGTTTTAATTTCACAAGTTTTTGCTATTCTAGTAAAATAGTCTCAGTATGTTATTTGTGCAAAACTACTATCCATTGAGGGTATAAGCCAAGAAAACTAAAATGATACCTAGAAGCAAGTCATGTCAAAAGTTCCTTTGTTTTCATACAAAAATTAACATATATTTATTTCTTGCCCTACCCTAATCTTCAAAACAAACAAACAAACAATAATTTTATTCTCTGTGTGAGGGGGGAGTATTACACAAACCATTTTATCATTTTAGGGGACAGTAATAATTCATTATTCCTGGAATTCTCAAACTTTAACTACCCATCAGGGCTTATTACAAAATGAGGTTATATAAGGTTTTTAATGCATTTTTAAAGCACTGTTAGAAAATCACCTGTAGTAGTGCATAACAAAAATATATTTTAGTTCTTAGTATCACTTTAAAATTGAATCATTTTCAAAATTAAAATTTTGTAGAAAACATCAGCAAAAATGCACAAAGCATTACTCTTTAAGATGAAACCTCAGATGGGGAGGACCAGTGTCACAATGGTTGATGCAGTATTACAGGCTAACTCTGCCTACAGCCTGGAGTTCAATCCTGACAGGATAAAGGTTGACTCAGCCTTCCATTCTTCTGAGGTTGGTAAATTGAGGACACAGATTGTTGGTGGAAATACACCGACATTGTAAACCATCCAGAGTGTGCTACAGGGCACAATGGGGCAGTATATAAGTTATTGCTATGCTATTGCTATGAAGTACAAACAGTACCTGGCTACTGTCCACTGCAGGTTCACCTCTACCATCTTCTTCAATTGAGACTGGACAATTCTGCAACAAATCTTTATTCAAAGCAGCAGTAAATAAGTCTTTATATTTTGAAGATGCACCAGTTTCTTGTATTTGAGAACTCATTGCAGCATCTTTGTCCTTGTTAGTATTAATCTGTAGTGATAGGAAGTTGAATGGTTTTCTGTTTTCATTAAGCTGGCGTTTGTTGTTAGCAGCTGTTGCTCTGCCCTGAGAATCACTTCCAATACTTCTCTATGTAAGAGTGAAACATCAACAAATTATTCACATTTCCAATAATCATGTACTACTTACATGTAATCTTATGGAGTATTACCCATGCTCTGAATAGGCAAATATTATTTTCTATATCACGTGTTCAGAATCAAGACAGTCTGTAACACTGATACTATATATTATAACCATTCAGTTTAAACTGTAGCATGCATCCATTCATCCTTTTTTCCCACCATCTCTTTGTTTCTATCATTACTCTATTTTTTACTTCTCTCCCACTAACTGAATTATCAAAAGAAAGGGTGACAGAAGGCAGAACTAAGAGGTTCATTAACTGTTGGTTTTGTAGTGAAGCACTGTAGAAACAAAACTCCTAGCAAGAATTTAGTCTGTTAAGGAATACAAAACCAAAGTCAGTTTAGAATACATATTGATATTACACAGTACTCGAATAATTGTTAAGTATCAAGCAGAAACATGAACAGGAATTTCCTTTATTTCTAGAAATAAAAAAGTTATGATTATAGTGACAATAACTTTAATCTGAAATATATATATTATTGTTGCTCATAGCTACCAAAACTAGATAACAGATTCTTTAACTATTCTTCCCAAAAAGAATGCACAGCAAGTATCTGGGCAGATGCTAGCATTCTCAGATGGAAACAAAGCACCAAAAAGCAAAGCACATTCTTGGCAGCTGCTAACTTTTACATTTCTTTCTTTGATCCTTCAACAACAAAAAGTCTTAATGAAACATAGTAATTATGCCCAAGATTAAACCTTTAGAAGTTGAAGTTGGTATGATTCAAGAATAACTATAATGATAACAGCTCGATATCACCCAGATGATCTTGGGTGATCCCTAACAAACAGGACTGTACCCATTTAATATTTGAATGGGACACCATCAGGAAGTCCTAGATTTGTAGACTTAACTGACAATTAAAAAAAAAGCCTCTGGAAAACAATAATGTCAAGACATTTCCACATTGTTCCAAGAAAACTTCATGGATATGTTTATTGATGTATCTTTAACTTAGTTTCAATTTTATTTTGAAACAAGAAATAAAGCTTCTTTCTTTTCTTCTCATGGGAAGAAAAATAATTGGATACTCTGCATTCCAAATTAAGTAGAATGGTGAATAAATTAAATCACTTGAAGGCAATTCATATTTTCTTTCCCACAGTATGAGCAGCTGTATTAAAACCAGCAATACCAGGAAAAATATTTAATGTGACTCCTGACAAAATTCCTTCTCTTACATTTCTACATTGAAATAGTAATGTCACAGAGAAATCCAGACAATTTGTCCTTTCTTACAAATAGCACAATTCCAATTATGCCTAATCAACATAGCTTGCAATGTAAAAATAGGTGGCATATATGTGTCTTAAAGTGAATCATCTCAGGTTTGCATGGGGATACTATACTTTCCTCAGTACAGAATTCTGTTTACAACTTTTCTCAACTCACCTCAACATTAAACTATACTGTGCAATGAATAAGATTATTTACTCCATTTTTTAAAAATATTCAACTATGTTTTGTTTAGTAAAGATAGAACACAAACCTGGTCTAAATCACTGAAATTTATTCTTTGTTTAAGCTTTTCCAGTTCTGTCTGTTCTGGGACAGACATTTGGGTTATATATCTAGTACGAGGGAAAGTATGCGGAGTCTTTGACTTCCTTCGTCCAACTTCTGGGGTAGATTCTGGAGAAATATCATTGGTAAATCTTGTTTCACTTTCAGCAGAAACTTTTTTTTGGTTTTTTTCTGAAGATCTATTTGGCCTCTTTGGCTGACTTCCCCAACTCTAAAATAAAATACACACAGCACAAAATCACAAGGGAGAGGTTTAAAATTAAAGGTATTGATGTTTAAAATGGCAAAGAGAAAAAAAATCCTACCAGAAGCATTTTAATTAAAATTTACTTCCTGTTGAAGGTAATATGTTACAATCTACATGTTTTCTTAATTCTGTAAAATTGATTTCAAGCTTATAATTTCAACATTTCTTATATTGTTGCTTTTTTTAAACAGTACTTTATGTCTTCAATTCTTAAACCTTGTAATTTTATGAACTTCATAATTCATTTCAAGAAATTTAGAAGAATCTTAATGCATAACCCCCATTTCATATGAATATACATAAGAAACTGTAGCAATACCGTATTGTTCAATCGATCATCAAGGCTTTCATGGCTCCAGCTTGGTAAGTCATGGTCATCTATTCCTTCTTCAAAAGGACTTCCTCCTGTAGCCATTGTAGTGATGATCAGCTATTGAAAAAATAAATAGCTGCAAGATAGAAATATATTTTAGCATGCTATCTTTTAATTTATACATAATTAAGATATTGCATCAATTCAAATGTAATGAGAATATACTGAACAAGATCAGTCACAATTATAATGGGAAACGATTTCTATATTTGGTCAGTTCGTATAACATTGAAGATCTATCCCAATGATGGCTAACCTTTTTGCCATTGCGTGCCAAAAGTGTGGGGAGCGCGATGGGGTCACACGCACGCTTGCCCACATCCATAATTCTATGTGCCCCGCCCCGTGCTCCCCCCGCTTTTGGCACTTGATGGCACAGTGGCCCCGGTAGGCCTGTTTTTTGCTCTCCCCAGGCTCCAGAGCCTTTCTAGGAACTTGGGGAGGGCAAAAACGACCTTCCCCATCTCTCCCAGAGGCCCTCTGGAGGCCGGAAACAGTGTGTTTCCTGACTTCTGGTGGGCCCAGAAGGCCCGAAAATCAGCTGGCTGGCACACGCATGCGTGCTGGAGCTGAGCTTGCGTGCCCACCAATATGGCTCCACGTGCCAACCGTGGCACCCGTGCCATAGGTTCACCATCACGGATCCACTAGTTTATCAATTAATGAATCTATTTAACAATAGAATATTTAAAGCCCTTTATAGTTTTTATTTTAGAAACAATATATGCTTTAAAAATAATTAAATTAAATCTGACACAATTTTTCTGTAATAGTTTAACTCAAAGGAATTTCCAGAACTAAACTCAACTTACTGTATATACAAGAATGCTGTAATACAGTTCAGATTATACAGTAAAACATACCTATACAACACTACCCTATTTTTGTATTCCAGTATTTTTAAAATTTTATTCAAAGATAAACATGTTTAAGATGAAGCACTAATCACTTAAGAGATTTCTACAGTACTAAATCCTATAAATGCAGTAAAGCCTACTGAGTTAAAATGCATGTATTCTAGGTAAATTATGTAGGACTGCAACCTACACTGATTAAATACTAAAATAATTTATTCAGAAACACAAACATTCCTCCTACCAATGATACTATAAAAGTATGTACAATCAATTTTACTATATGTTGCTCTATACATTCCATGACTTGCTAACAATATTCCATGCGTGCATTTACTCACATGAACTTTATTTAGTTTTAGAGCTAATCCCTTTTCACTCATTTTCCTACCAGCAATTTTCAAATAGCTCTTGTCATGAAAGATTTGCTTCTCTTCAATACTAGTACCATGACTAGTAAAAGATGGAGCAAAGTTAATACAGGTAATTCTCAACTTAAGACAATTGAGCCGAAAATTTCTGTTGTTAAGACATTTGTTAAATGAGTTTTGCCCCATTTTATGACATTTCTTGCCATAGTTAAAGAGAATCACTGCAGTTGATAAATTAGTAACACAGTCGTTAAATGAATCTGGCTTCCCCATTGATTTTGCTTGTCAAAAGCTTTCAAAAGGTGATGACATGACCTTGGGACACAGCAATGGTCTAAATACGAGTCAGTTGCCAAGCATCTGAATTTTGATCACATAATCATAGGAATGTTACAAAAATTATAAATGTCAATAATAGTGATGTGCCATTGTAACTTTGAAGGATCACTAAACGAACTGTTGTAAGTCAAGTACTACCTGTACTAATGTGTGCACAGACCCATCATTTTTATTAAACAGAAAAAGAAACCTTCTGTCCTCAATGGAAATGCAAAGAGAATATTCAACTGTTACAAATTTAAAGATAATACAACAAATACCTTCCAAATTTCTGTTTCAGTTTCTTTGCTACATGATAGCACCATGACTTTAAAGTCATATGTACAATGCAATCTATTCGTAAGTCCTAAATTTAACAATTTAATAAGATTATATGTTCTATATACATTATGTTTTCTACAATATATATTAAAAATATTATAGACATATAAGTCTCTTCAATGCCAGGATTAAAAAATGACAACTGAAGGATAAAATAGTGTAGACTCTTTCACATATTTTTAAACAATAAAAACTAAAGTATAATAACAATAGATATCACACATGAAATTTTCTTATGAGCTTCAAAAACCTAAGTCAAAATTAGAATACAGCAAATTTATGTTATCAAATACAAAGCAACAATGCAATATCAAATTATTCTTAAAAATTAGAATAAGTTGCTATAAACATAAAATATCACCCTCTCGTCACCTTATCTTCTACTACATTAAAAAAAAGCTAAACCCAATGACTCCTGTGCTATTGTAGATTAAGATTGGTAATAAATAGTTTAATGAAACAGTTAATGTATTACTGAAAGCAGGCATACTTAGCCAATCTCACAAAGTTGCAATTTTTCTCCTGTCTTGGAATTATATAAATAAATCCATATTTATCATATCCATATCCATATCTCATATCCATGAGAAGGTAACCATGGTTTTTTAATATGAGAAATTTTTACAAAAATAGAAATTTTCTCTCCTTCATCCAATTTTTATTCAGAGGAAGGAAGAAAAGTGTTCTGGTTTCTTTTAAACAACTATGTTTGCATTGATCTTCTTCCTGAAAGTGAAAGTTTTGCATTGAATGTTGTTCCTGGAATATTTAACTGTGCCTGTACTATGCTCAATGTGTGTATGTTCTTATTTAGTTGAACAATATTCACTCAGATTTGGGGAGCATCCAAATCCAATTATTTGGAAATAAGCCAATTCCTAGAATCAATTTAGGACGCCAAAGTTTGATCTATCATGAATGCCCCTCTCATAAGAAATCCTTTTCCATGTATTTATAACCTATAATAGTAATGGAAATAAACACTAGGCTCTGATACCCTAATTATATAATCTGAGAAAAGAAAAACATGTTCAATTGTCAGGGATAGTTTGACATACTTAGATGTTTTATACATAACAACCTATCAATCCAATTTACAGTTCTTGCCCTAAAACAAGAGCCCTTTTTTACATTTTATGGTGTTTTAAATCAAAACACCTTAGTTTTCATTAACCTTCTTTTATAAATTTCTACAGTATTTATAGTGTTGCTGCAGATCCAAGCAACAAGATCAACATGGAGTTACTAATACAAAGAGCTGCCAAATGTATATTGAAAACAGTTCAGTACAAAGGACAATAGCAAATATAAACAGCCTCACTTGGCCTGTGCTTCTGAGTAAAAATATATAAAACTCTTGCACATACAAGATAGTGTTCCATGATTCCATTTCTTATTTTTAGGAATCAATGGTCAATACAATTGGGAATTTCTGTAGCCACCGTATTAGCTTTCTGTTAGAATAAAAATAACAACCTCATGTATATACAATTATATTATTATTGTATGGCACAACATAACATTTTTAGGCTGAATTTGCAAAATATACTAAGGCACAAAATACATAACCAGTTTCTATAAACCCCTGCAATGTGTTTAGTTCATGGTTCACTGTTTTCTGCATACGCAGAAAATTGGATTAATTCAGCAAATCATGGTTCAATTACCAGGGACTAGGAAACAATGTAAACTAAAAATGAAAAGGATAACTCTGTCTTTTTATATATGAGTGATAACAAAAGTTTGATAGATAAGAAGTCAGCTGGCCCTGAAAATTCAAACAGATTTTTCACTTAAATTCATAGTTTAGTGGATAATGAAAATGCCCAAAAGTTATAAAGCAATAAATTTAGGGCACGAAGCATCCAAGATATAGAAACTTAGTTTTTATATTGCTTTTGTAGGAATTATTTAAAAATAGGCCTTCACAATGGCCCAGTTTAATGTCTGTTAAATAAACCCACAAAGAGTTAAATTTGGTTTTACCTATATGCCTTTCTATTATTCTTCTGTATCTCAATTTCATTTTAAGAGAGCAATCCAGTAGGGGGAGACTGAATTTTATAAACTACCTTTCAACAATCCAACAGCCTTCCAGCCATTGCTGGCACTCATCTCCTGTTAAGATGCTTAATAATTCTAAGTATATTTTGAGCAACTGCCTTGTTGCATAAAATGTTTCACACACACACACACACACACACACATATATACATATACATATATATACATATATATACCTATATATATATATGTATATGTGTGTATGTGTATGTGTATGTGTATGTATGTGTGTGTGTGTGTGTGTATATATATATATATATATATATATATATATCAATGCCAGTATACCAGTCTTATTGCTATCGATTGTAAGGGGGGGGGGTCAGGTGACCATGACAAATTTATTACAGAAAGATCAGAAAATCAAACTTTCCAGATCCATTACAAATAAACAATAGTAATGAATCCTACAAGATTTAACCCACTCTATACTACTAGCCGTTTCCTACGAAGGCAAACCATTCTTGGGACGAGGTGGAGGCAGGTAATCTAGCCTACCTATTTGGGACGAGGCTGGGACCAGCCGTCCCCGAAGCGCTTCAACGTATCTTTTAAAAACTCCCCAGCCGCAGTTTCCTCTTTTCTGGTAGCCAAGGTGCTACGCTACTCCAGCTGAAGGGAATGAAGAGGAAAAGAGGGTAAAAAAGACGGTTACGGGGCGGAGTCCCAGGGCCCGCTTTTTCTCTCAAATAGGCGGCAATGTCGAAGTCGCGAGGGAAAGGAGAGGGACCGAGGAAGGTGGCTCGGCGCCAGATTGCTGACTAGGGAAGCGAACGCGCCGTCGCCCTAGCAACAAGGAACCACTACCTTTCTTCCACCCACTCAAGGTAGAGGGGAGGAGCCTAACTAGAGCGCGCGCTACAAGGGAGGAGGCGGGGAGAAGGGCACGCCCCCTCCCCGTCCTTCTAAGGAAGGAGTCGAGGAGCGCGAGCACCCCGAGGCCCTGAGACTTATCACCTGCCCCCCGCAACTGCTTCTCACTCCGAGGTTCACCTACGCCGGATTCCTTGGGAATATAACACACAAACAGACACATATTTTTCTTGGGAGATATAGCGCGTGCCCCCCTTTTGCCCCTTCCACTCATTGTGTCCAAGTGAGTAAACTCGCGCTTCTTCGTACCGTGATCTACCGAGAGACCCGCTTGAGGAATCCTCTCACACCCCACCTCCAACGCCTGTCCCGGACGCCATCTTGGTTTTTTTTTTAGCGAAAAGAAAGTCGGCGGACGGATACACACCGTTACTTAGTAACGTCTGCCCGGGAAGCGATTTCCTCTTCCACGCCGCGCGTCCCAGCTTTGCCTCTTCAGTCCGCTGATCCTGCGTCACGTGATAAGAGCGCCAATGACCTGCCCCCATCCGAGCTACAGTATTCCGTTCCTGGTTGGCCAAGATGCTTCGAATCAACTCGCGCGGGAGTTGCCTAAATAAACGGACCAAAAACTATGTTTCCCAGAATGCAGGTCGGACGCTTTCCCACAAATGAATGGGGTTCATTTAAAGGATTCTGGGAGCTGTAGTTTTAGTTTCTCTTCCCGCCTCTGTTCTTACCATTCTTAGATAAAGCTGTTCTTGGAAAGGAGTTGTTTAGACAGTAATCCAGGGAGAAGCGTGCATCCGTGATTTTTGAATTTCTGAAGAGAGGTTTCGGGGAAAAGCCTACATCCAAAATTAGTGCAGTCATGAGGGGGGAATAAACGGTTGAAAGAGAAGGAAGTGATGAAAAAGAAGCAAACTGCATCCCCAACTAGTTGTACAGCAAAATGCTGACACCAAATCCATTTTCATCACTGTGATCGGTAAAACCCAGCAGTGGTCCATGGAGAGCTGTAGACTTAAAATGGAGCAAACACTTACTATTTTATTAGACCAAAGTAATCAAATTACAAGAAATTAAAGCTGTATGAAACACTATGTTGACAGAGACAGTGGAAAACCTGTAATACAGCCAAAGGTGATAGAACCAGCAACATAAAACCTGTATAAACTGGTTCTTTCCAGTTTAAACTGATTTCTACAGGACTGAGCCTACCTTCTCTCAATCGGATCTTGCGGACAATTCTCTAATACGACAATTATCCAGATTTATGCTCCCAACTAGTGATGCAAAAGAACAAGAGATTGATACATTTTATTTCATGTCCAATCGACATATGACCTTAAGCATACACCTATATTTTCAAGAGAATATAAGGAATTGCCTTGAATCTCATTGATAAAAAAATAGAGAAATGCAGAATGGAGTGCAGTAAGTTCTTAAGATGAACGTTAAAACAGACTGACAGACACTAAGAAACAGAAAGCAAACTGTCCTGTCCAAGGCCAACACCCACAAACACACACAAGAGGTAGTTGCACGTTTTACTGTTGGTATTGTTAAAAAGTGCCCAAGTAGTAAGGAGGGCATTTTTTTTGGTGAAAGAATTTGCCAGTGACATCACCGTTGCAGGGGATGCCCAGTTGGGGGCTCTTTTTGTGTTCCCATGAAGTTGCTCACCAAAGTGATACCCATTAATCTAATTAAATTGCAGTTACCTGCTTTCAAACTGCTGGGTTGGTGGGAGCTGGAGTGTGTGATGGGAGCTCATCCCACCCCATGGCAGCAACAGGTCTCAAATGCAAGCCTGGTGATTGTCAGTCCAGCATTCTAACCTCATGAGCTACCACACTCCCTTAGAGGGAGCATTTTATTTATTTATTTATTTAGTGTATGCCATTTATAGGGTCATGCAATCACTGATATACAAATTTAGTTTAAATAAAGCATCAGTGTGTGTATGAGAGGAGGAGAGAAGAGAAAGAGAGAAAGAAAGAAAGAATACAATAAAGGACATAGTATATTAAATTAAGATAAAAACCATAGTAAAACCACCATAATATGGAGTCATAAAATTGCAATGGATGTTATAATTCAATATCTAAGAAAGCTAACCATCTTCTAACTGCTTCTGGTGACTGTGGTGAGATCATTCCAAATGCCTTGAAATTTCCTGAGGAGACATTTTTGAACTATATATGCTATATTTTGTTCTGGTGCATCACAGTTGTATTGAGGGCTTTCGACCATTCCCCATTTAAAGAGCTTTGCCTTAGTTCTGGCATGGCCTGTCCTGATTCTATTCAGATGGCTCCATATTTTTCAGGAGAACTGCATTTCTGGAAGAGGTTTTGTTGGATCTGTGTGAACTGTTTGGTTGTGATTAATAAAATTAGTTTCCTAGACTCTAATATTTTATGTATTGGAAGTTGTCTAGGAGTCAATGGCATGTTTATTTTATTCCACTCCTGAACTGTCTGTTATTATCTTGTGAGATCAGGAGGGGCAATGTTAGAAAGAACATGGAGCCCTGAGTCCTATGTCAGTTAAGGGTTCTAGATATTATTCTCTTTGTGTCAGTAAGGTGAACATAAAAATCGTTGCTATGATAACTTCTTCCCTACCCAATATTCGGCAACAAAATATAACAGGCATGAGAATAATGCACACACAAATAGGAAACAAGTCCCCAAATCAAGCAAGCATGCCTTACTAGAGTTTCAAATCCAAGAGTAGAAAATGAAGTCCAAGGAAAAGAAGCTTCATCAGCTGATCTTGGGGTCAAAGCCAAAGTCATGGGATTTGAAGTTCATATTCAAAACACACAGAATCTGGGTTAGCAAATGGTTGTTACCAACTAAGATGCTTGTAGTATTGTAAAGTATTTATAACGCCCGTCTTTCCAATCAACTACAAGAAATTAAAGGGGCTCAAGGTTGACTCAGCCTTCCATCCTTTCTAAGGTAGGTAAAATGAGGACCCAGTTTGTGGGGGCAATAAGCTGACTTTGTATAAATATATACAAAAGTATGAAGGCTATTGCTTAACGTATTGTAAGCCTCCCTGAGTCTCCGGAGAAGGGCGGCATATAAATCAAATTTTTAAAAAAAAACTTACACCAGTGTGTAAAATTGATCTGTCCAGCAGATGGCAGACATATGTAAGAAAAACACATTAAATGTTTGGTGCAAGGACCAATATTATTTACTAAAAGCTGGAAATGTTTAATAAGAATAGGATGATACATTGCAAGTAGACTAAGAAATTATATTTCTCTAAAGTCACTAATGGGCTTAATTTAGGCTAGATATCAGAGGTAGGTTTCAGCAGGTTCTGACCAGTTCTGCAGAACCTGTAGTGGAAATTTTGAGTAGTTCGGAGAACAGGTAATAAAAATTCTGACTGGCCCTGTCCCCATCTATTCTCTGCCTCCCAAGTCCCAGCTGATCGGGAGGGAATGGAGATTTTACAGTATCCTTCTCCTGTCATGCCTACCAAGCCACACCCACCAAGCCACACCACACCAACCAAGCCACACCCACAGAGCTGGTAGTAAAGAATTTTGAACTAGATATGCATAATTACATACAAATAAATAGTATGTGTTAAATAGCGGGCGAAATGAAGGACTGGATACGCTTAAACTCAAGTACTTTTATTAGCTCCATAAATCGCAATGGCAACACTAACCGCGGCAGCTCCTTTCATAGTCAGGAGCTGTCCGCGGTTTCAGCCACTGACGTTCCTCTGAATTTCCCGCTCTAGTTCCTCTTCTCTGATTGGTCCATTCAAATCTGCCAGTCAATACTTAACAGTATGCAGTGTAGTTGTTGTTATCATTATGAGAAAAAAAGAGATTATCCAATTCATACCAGAAAGATTCCACTTATTTTTTTTTTTTTTTTTTTTTTTTTTTTTGCATAAGTCAGGGGCTTCCAACTTTTACAGCCAATGAGCTCATATTGAATTTTAAGATTATGGAAATGTTACAAAGTGCTTCTACAGGATGATTGGGAATGAGCTTGTCTAAAATAACAATTTCTCACTGGGGAAATCAGTGAGATAGTTCTCCACTATCAACATTAGCATCCTAAGATGTTTTATAGCTTGTAGGTGTGTGTATGAGGTACACAGTGGGGTGCAATCCTCTATTTTTTTCTTTTCTTAGAATGCCCATGGGATATAGTCAGGAACAGAAGCATTATTGAAAATAGTGTTGGGTTTAGTATTTTACACACATATTCCCATTTAATTTTTTAAAAATCATTTGATTTTTAAAGAAATTGAATCATATTTTCTTTAAAATAACATCAGAAGAATTTTTTAAAATGCCTTTGCTTTATAGCTAACTGTAAATGAATGAATGAATTTAGATGAATTTTAGATGGGTGCACGCTGGAACAGGTTCACCAAGTTATCAATTTAACATCTAATATAGGTCACTGCATTATATATTTGCCAGCTGAGCGTCCATTCTGAATATTACGGTAGCCTGCCAGAGAACTTTATCACATATCTATAGTAACTGAGATAAGACTGGTTCTGTGAAATTTTAAGCTACTGCGCATGTCTACATTCTCTCTTTTGTAACTTCCTGATTTATATTTCTTTTGTTCGTCTATGTGATACAACTGCCGGTAAAAGATGTAGTTAGCAAGTTTGTTTTATTTCTTTATAATAAAATGTTTCTTAGAATATATTCAGGTTTTCTTTCTTTAAAGTATATAGCATGGAAAAACAAGATCCTTCCGTCTCTAATCAAGTGCAATTACCCAGGGCGGGGGGGAACGGGGCTGATTTACGCTCCGACATAATAGTCTCACTATTCTGAGCTATATATTAAATTGTTTTTTGGAGCACTGAAACACACCAGGATCATTCATTTGATTGAGACCACTTATTTATTTATTTATTTATTTATTTATTTATTTATTTATTTATTTAGTCAATTTATAGTAGCCACCCATCTCAACAAATGATTATCGGTGGTGAACAATATCTAAAAATCAAATGGAGGCAATAAAAACTATTGCAACCATAACTGTAAAAGCTAAAATATATAGCAGCAGAGAAAATGTAGCAGTTACTAACAGAACCAGGAGGCGGGAATAAAACCAGGTCTTTAGGATTTTACGAAAGGACAGCAGGATCAGGTCCAGCTTAATCTCCGGCTGCAGGTGCTACAGCAAAAAAGATTTACCTTCTGAGCCTGTCAGTCAACATTCCTTAGCCAACAGGACCCAGAGCCTGACCTTCCTGCTGGTGCAGATAGGACAGGTATAACAAGATGAGGCAGTCTCTTAAGTTAAATTATGTGAAACCAGACCATGATCAGATTGCTATTCTGCACAAAGCTCAACTAGAAGCTAATATAGATTAGTTTAATGTAACTATTGTCTGGACGATTAGCTTAAGGCAAAGTAGACCTCCAAAAATGATGCAGCGTATGGGAAGGTTTCTATTGCTATTCTCTTTTCATATCTTAGAGGTACATGGGAAATTTAAGTTGGAAAACACAGGGGCTGAATGAAAAAGGAGTCTTTTTCCAATCCACGTGCAAGAGTTGACCTCAAATGGGCCACTGCAAGCTTTTTATTGGAGACAGCGTTTGAAAAAATAAATATATATTTGGTTCTTTCATTTGTTTGTTGACTTTGAAGGTTTTTGTTATTTTTTTTCCTTCCAGATTAAACTAGAGATTTCAAATCATGCTTCATAAGTGGTGTGGACCTTGCAAAGTAAATTTTTCATCATTTTCAAAATACCCCATTTTAAATTGAAGACCTTTAAAAGAATTAAGGAAAGAATATGTGGAATTGCAAACAACCTTTGGAAATTGGAAAAGGATAAAATGGTTATACAATGTTTAATCTTTTGTACAATTACATTCACAGGATGTGTCCTAATAAAGATTTCTGTGTTGTTTTTGTTGTGGATACAAAACATTGGGACAAGAAGATTAGGAGCAGGAATAGTTCCTGTTATGTCCTTATAAGGACATCCCGATTCCGATGGCGAAATGGCCGTCCACAAAGTTTCCCGGCCATCCAGGCGGAAAAATCCACAAAATGGCCACTGGGGTGAACGCTGCGGCAGCTGTAGAGGCGATCACCCCAGAACATCCTGCAGATGGCGAGACGTGACCTGCCGACGCTGCCTGAAGAGGGGGCACATCGCTGAGGCATGCAGAGCCACCGACCTAGCCCCCGAACCGCCCAGACCCAAGAATCGCAAAAACTGCCGCGACAACCAGAGGACATCCAAACAGTCCTCATACCAGCCCAGACGCGATGGTTACGATGATTCCCGGAACGGCGCGGTAAATCAGACCACCATAGCCCACACCAGCAACAACAGCGTCACCAAGTTCCACGTGACACTATTGGCAGAGGGCTCACCCTGTAAGATGGAGGTAGACTCCGGCTTCATCTACTCCATCATAGATTGGCACCAACTGAAGAAGCTCAACCCTGCACTCCAGACTGGTGGATTTCAGTGGGAATCCCATCGGCTTCCTGGAGAGAACCAACATCCACATCGCCTTCAAGCAGTTCCAGGGACAGCTTCCAGTCATCGTCGTGGAGCACAGCCGCCCGAACCTGCTCCGCGTGGAGTGGTTTCAGCTGTTGGGGCTTTCCATAGGAGGCATCCACCAGATTAGGGCAGACGAACTCGACTCACTCATGAAGAGTTCCAGGAAGTCTTCAATGGTAAGCTGGGGAAATACATAGGGAAGCCCATTTCTTTCAATCTGGACAAGGGGGTAACCCCAATTCGGTTCAAGCCCTGCCGGGTTCCATTCGCCTTGCAGCCCAAGGTAGATGCTCAGCTAGATAAGCTGATTGCCCAAGGTGTCCTGGAACCCATCGATCATGCTTCATGGGAGACTCCCATTGTGACCCCGATGAAGCAGGATGGATCGGTGTGCATCTGCACTGATTATAAGATGACGATAAACAAGGCTTTGCCGCAGAGCGCATACCCTGTGCCAGTGGTGCAGCACCTCCTGCATTCACTAGGCAAGGGCACCATTTTTGCCAAACTGGACCTGGCCCAGGCTTACCAGCAACTGCCAGTAGACCAAAAAATGGCAGAGGCTCAAACCATAGTCACACACAGGGGGGCATTCAAATGCAACCGTCTCCAATTTGGAGTCAGTGCCGCCCCAGGGATATTTCAATCCATGATGGAACGCCTTCTCCAAGGCGTTCCAGGGGTAGTGCCATACTTTGATGATGTTTTGATCTCCGGCGACTCAAAGGCACAACTCCTTGAATGGCTGAGGCTTGTCCTGCAGCGGTTCAGAGAGAAGGGCTTGAGAGTCAGGCGGGACAAATGCATCATCGGGGTCCAGGAGGTCGAGTTCCTGGACTACCTCATCGATAGCACTGGCGTACACCCCACTAAATCAAAAGTTAAAGCTATTCATGAAGCTCCCAGCCCCAAAAACAAAGCGGATCTTCAGGCTTTCCTTGGATTGCTTAACTTCTACGCAATATTCCTCCAACAGAAAGCCACAGTTGCTGAGCCGCTCCATCGCTTGCTGGGGAAAGCAGTTTCCTGGAAGTGGGACAACGAGGAGGAAACAGCTTTCCGGGCCATCAAGGGACTATTGACGTCCAAAAGCGTCCTCATCCAATACAGCAAGACGCTACCCATCTGGCTAACCTGTGACGCGTCGCCATATGGGGTCGGGGCAGTGCTCAGCCATGAGCTGCCCAATGGTTCGGAAGCCCCCATCGCCTACTTCTCAAAGACAATGTCCAGCGCTGAATGCAACTACAGCCAGCTGGACAAAGAGGTGTTGGCGATCATTGCAGGGGTGAAACGGTTCCACAAATACCTCTACGGAAGAAGTTTCACCATAGTCACGGACCACAAACCGCTCCTGGGCCTACTTGCAGGCGACAAGCAAACCCCAACCTTCATGTCGCCGCAGATGACATGATGGGCTATCTTCCTCGCTGGCTACTCGTATAGACTTATCCACCAGCCAGGAAAGTCTATTGCCAACGCCAATGCCTTGAGCAGATGCCCATCCGCAGACACCATAGAAGACCCGGCCCCCACACTTGAGCTCCTACACATCGACCACAACAGCTGCCCAGTCACATCTGCAGACGTAGCTGCGCACACTAAGAAGGACCCCTCGCTCCGCCAAGTGCAGTCCTGGATACTCAGAGGGTGGCCAGCACAGATAACCGGGGAAGAATACAGCCCATTCAGCCGCAAGCAAAAGGAGCTGTCCACCATGAAAGGCTGTCTGCTATGGGGAGACAGAGTGCTGATTCCCAGCACTCTGCAACGGAAGACGCTCAAGACGTTGCACAACGGACACCCTGGCATCGTCCGAATGAAGGCCCTGGCATCGTCCGAATGAAGGCCCCGGAGCTACGTCTGGTGGCCGTTGCTAGACAAGGACATTGAACAATGGGTCGCCACATGTGGCCCGTGCTAAGAAGTTCGAGCAGCACCGCCCCAAGCAGAACCAACTCCATGGGAGACGCCCAGCACCTCCTGGTCTCGGATCCACATCGACTTTGCGAATCCGATGCAGGGGCGCCACCTCCTAATTGTGGTCGATGCCTTTTCCAAATGGCTCGAGGTGGTACCCATGGCATCGACCACATTGGAAGCGACCATTCGCGCACTCCGCCGGCTCTTCACGACCCATGGGCTTCCGGACGTCTTGGTTTCCGACAACGGTCCCCAGCTTACGTCCGTGCCCATGGAAGCCTTCCTGGCCGGACTGGGCATCTGCCACGCCCTCTCCACACCCTACAGGCTGGCTGGAAATGGTCAAGCTAAACGGATGGTGAGGCTCACCAAGGAGGCACTCACCAAGATGGGCCCGGGTGATTGGCAGGAGCGCATCGACACCTTCCTCCTCACTCAACACATAACACCGCATGCCACCACAAAGAAATGCCCATCAGAGCTCCTGATGAGCAGAAGACTCCGGTCACCTCTGGACAGGCTTCACCCCCAGTACGACTCAGAGGTGCCCGCAACCGCCAGCTGCCAACTCCGGTGTTTTGCCGTGGGAGATCCCGTCTTCGCGCTGAACTTCCATGGCTATCCGAAATGGCTCAAAGGAAAAATTCACAGCACAACCAGCCCGAAATCCTATCGGGTAGACCTGGAAGATGGACAGGTCGCAAGACGTCACATCGACCAGCTCCACAAAAGGTGGAGGGGATTGGACGGAAACCAACTCGACGAGGTAGGCCCACATCACCCCAAAGAGGTAGGCCTGCCTCAACCCGATGAGGTAGACCTGCCACACCCCAACGAGGTAGGCCTACAACACCCCGGGGAAGAGGGACCGCCATTCCCCGTCGCAGTAGAACCACCACCCGCCAGGGCCAGTGCCGGCAACGAGATAGCGCCAGTAGACCGGGGACAATGCCTGAGGGGGACCCCGAAGCATCCCGGGGTGGACAGCCGGCGACACCTCGACACCCAAGACCTACGCGCTGACGACCGCAGCCAGGAGAGCCAAAGTCCAGAGGGCCACCACACACAACAACACCATGGCAAGGTCGGATGGCACCAATCAAAAAGCGAGAGCCATCGCCAGAACAGCACAGTAGACCGGGACCAACCGAGCAGGGGAGGCCAACAACAATACTGCGAGGTCGGCACCCAACCCACCGGTGAGGGAGACCTCCATCTGCCACACCAGAGGGAGTTCCAACAACCACCCAACCAAGAGGCAGACCAACCCTGCAAGGAGGGCCTCCACCACCCCAGCAAGGGAGGCCTGCACCAGCCAGACCGAGACGACTGCAGACAACAACACCCCAGCGGTGAGAGTCGTCAACTGCCCCAACAACGCCAACCCAGCAGAGAGGGCCTACGCCACCCCTGTGAAGGAGGCCTGCACCACCCCGACGGTCGACCCGACACCAACCCGGACCGCCAGCCACCCCGGGAGTGGACCGGACTCAACCAGGGAACCCCGGGGCCAGACCCAGATGCTGCCGCAGGACCTGCACCCACGACCGGACCCGACCAACCCCGACCCAGTAGGAACTGGAGGGAAACCCAGGGACTTACCGAGGTTCAGGAGTTCCGGACCGGTCGAGAGCGAGGATCCGCGACGGCGATTCCAAGATCCGAGCGGGGAAGAAGAAGACCAGCATCGCCCGCAGGCGGAGGTCCACGACCCGGCCGGAGGTACGGGAACACCGTCCGCGTCCTCGACGGCCGGATCCAGCCCGGCTCCAGGGAGGGAGCCAGGAGCCACAGGAGCACCCTCCGACCAGGAGGGCTGTCAGCCAGCTAATGGACTGCGCAGGTCTAGCAGAACGTGTAGACGGCCTGCATACCTACGGGACTATATTATTGATGGACAGACTAAGAACTAGGGGGGAGGAGTGTTATGTCCTTATAAGGACATTTGCCAGGGATTGGCTAGAAAATCCTCCAGCGGGAATTTTGAACCGCTGTCTAGTGGGCGGTGCGGCTGCCGGAGCGAATATAAGGAGAGCTCCAGCAGCGCAGCGCCAGTCTTGTTCCTGTTTAAATAAACTTGTTCAAGTACTCCGCTGGTCACGTCTTCTTTCCTGCGCCGATCTTACAGTTCCTTTGGCAGAATTATATAAAATGGGAAAGTAAACCTGGCTCCTATAATATTTGCCAGGTCAGAATTCTCATCTCATTTCAGCCAAAATACTTTCTAATATATACAAGTTTATGATTAGTGTACATAAAATCCAATTAGGCATTCCTAGGGGAAAAAATAAGTATCAAATTCTGAGATGCCATTCCTACAAACAAAATCTTTCAGGGACAATATGCTTCAACAATTGAAATGTTAAAAATTGCATCTGATTCTTTTTTATTTACAAAATCTTCTACCGCTAAACTATCTTCTCCCCAACCATTAATCTAATTGAATATGTTTAATAAATGTGTTCAATATATACTGCTCAAAAATAAATAAATAAAGGGAACATAAGCAGAAGACATCCGAGATCTGAATGAATGAAATAGCCTTATTAAATACTTTGTTCTTTACATACAATAGTTTATACACCGTTCAAACAACTAAAGGGAACACAAAACTACTGTATGTAACGAACAAAGTATTTAATAAGGCTATTTCATTCATTCAGATCTTGGATGTCTTCTGCTTGTGTTCCCTTTATTTTTTTGAGCAATGTACATTAATTTTGTTTGGTGTATATAGGAATTTATAATATAACAACTATGGCACTGACTTCCAAGAATAATTTTCTAACCATTTTGTTTTTGTAATACAAATTGTTTTCAGTAGATGCTGATATGCTGATACATAATGGTTCATTTTTACATTGTCTCTAAAATGAAATGTTAATCTATTCCTTTTCTGCCCTGGATTGATGATCTGGACTACAATGGATTCTGCTAACAGAATTGTGTTTTGCTAAATGTCTTAGCTCACGGGTGTCAAACTTGATTTCATTGGGGGCTGCATCAGGGTTGTGTTTGATTTTGGGGGGGCGTGTCCAGGGTGGGCATGGCCAGCTTGACGTCACTCGTGTTGGAGGTGCCTATGGTGGCCTGAGTGCTGTCAGCGAAAATGGGTTCCTGAGTTCCGTTTTCGGCTGCGATGGCCTCCTGAAACCCTCTGCCCACGAAAATGAAGCTCCAGAAGGCCACCTATGGCCCCCACGAGCTCCATTTCTCTGGCAGAGGGACTGTGGGCCATTCCTTCACTGTTTCCAGGGTGGCCCCACAGGCCAGATCTAAGCACCCTGCAGGCTGGATTCAGCCCCTGGGCCTTGAGTTTGACACCCTGTCTTAACTGATGTGAAGCTGCAAGAGGGGGAGGAAATACACAGAGAATGCCAACAGGGCACTTACAAAGAATGTGGAATCAGAGAGCTGTGAGATTGTTTGGAAGAATTAATCCTAAAAAACAGGCTGCAGTTGTAGCTTTCATTTCTACAGCTACTTATTAAAATGTCTATTAATCAATAGAAGGTGCCTCAATCAGTTGTAATTTTTTAAAAACCAAAAATAAAAAAATAAGTATCATTTTGCAGGCTGATATTCTCCTCACATGTTGGTCTTTAATGCCCAAATGGAGTCACTATAGCCAAAGTTCCACCAACAGCAGACCATGGGTTGGATTGCAGTCTTACATGGTCTTCTTGGAATACTTTAAAGCTCTGCTCAGTTCTAAAAAAACCAATTTGTCTTTTACATCCCATAGTTAGGAGCCAAGGAGAAAATGTAAACCAATTAATTTGCAACAGATCATGCAAAAATTGAATCAGGCAAGGACTGAGCAACTCTTTTTGTATAAATGTAGACCTCTGCATTTTGCATGATAACTAATGACAATTTCAAATTTTGCAAACCAGAACTAAACCTTTGAAAAAAATAAGTGTTATTTAATATAAATAAGAAAATGTCCTAGTCTGTGGAACTCTGAAGGGCAGGTATGTAACATTAGCTTGCAAACACAGAACATTTACCAAATCTTGGACTGCTGCCAAATGCAATACTAAAGCAAGACCAGCCCAGTCTTAAAAACAAATTACGTAAGAAAAAAATTCTGATGAAGAAAATAATTTACTGGAAATAGCCAAATAAATTTGGAAAGATTTGTTTAAGTTTAGTAACTCTTGGGTGCAGTGTTATGTGCTAAGAAGCAATTAAAAACACAGACTGTATATGAAGAGAGCAACCACTGTTTATTTCTGTACTGAAAACATTTCTAAGGGATAAATAACACAATCCTGTGAATACTTTATGAGAAGTGCAGTTGTGTAAACGATAGGAATGGGCAACTTTTTGCTCCTAGGAATTGTATTCTTGTGTAATGTTTCAGCCTGTAGAGAATGTAGGAAAAAAGGCCAGAGGTAGCTTTTCCCCACTACTTCCTCACATATGAACAGATTGTTGCTTTGCATTTTTCATAGGTATACATATTTGATATCATGAATGCACACTAAACAGTTGTCCTATAATTACTGATCACCAAAGAAAGAAAGTTTACAAGATCTGGTTCACAAATGGAGTACCCCAGACCCCATTAACAGTAGCATATAGAAACTATAATGAACTGGACTAGCAGTTGACGTTTAGGCTACTGATAAGACATGTGTCACCACCATTCTTGAGAACAAATGGGGTTCACATCAGTGGTGAAATCCAAATTTTTTTACTACTGGTTCTGTGGGCATGGCTTGGTGGGTGTGGTAGGCGTGGTAGTGGAAGGATACTGCAAAATCTCCATTCCCACGCCACTCTGGGGCCAGACAGAAGTGGTATTTGCCGGTTCTCCAAACTGCTCAAAATATCCGTTACCGGTTCTCCAGAATCTGTCAGAACCTGCTGGATTTCACCCAGGGGTGAAATCTAAAATTTGTTACTACTGGTTCTGTGGGCGTGGCTTGGTGTGGGAGGTAATGTGACTGGGTGGACGTGGCCAACTTTTTTTTAACTTTTAAAAGCATTTTTTCTACAACTTCTGCAGAAGAGGTTGCAGAAAAAAATGGTTTTAGAAGCCTCTGACAATCAAGCAACTCAGCTGGGATCATCAGAGGCTTTTAAAGGCATTTTTTTTCTACAACTTCTTTGGCTGAAAAGGTTGTAGAAAAAATGCTTTTAAAAGTTAAAAAAAACAGCCTCTGATGATTGCGCGGCTCAGATGGGCATGGGGGGGGGGCAAGGATTTTTGCTACCGGTTCTCTGAACCACCCGCCCCCATCGCTACTGGATCAGGCGATCTGTCCGAACTTGGAGCATTTCACCCCTGATTTCACCCCTGGTTCACATCACAAACATACTACAGTATAACCAAACCACACTTTGGTGTGGTTTGTTAGCAACAGACGCCATTTGTTTTCCAGCTTTATCAAATACTTTTTCTCAACAACTAATAAGGAGAGTTTCCCATTCTCCCTTTTTCCAAAATAACAATGCAATGAGATTGATGCCTAATTTTGTCCAAAATTCTCTTATGAAAAAGAAATTGATCCTTTAAAAAAAAAAAGATATACACACGGACATTTCTAAATGGCTGAAGATGATTCTATTAGCATTGTCTTTATAACTGTCAAGCCCAGCTCCTCCAAACATTCCTCACTCCTGACTCATTATAGTTTGAACAGTTCAAAATAAAGGCAAAAAAAGATTCTGGGAAAACTTGGATCAGCTCTGAAGATACTAACTTTCCAGTTTTCAGAGGTAAAACAAGCTATTTTTTCGACTAGAAGTGATGTATTTTTTCTAGCTGGCAAGGATGAAGATGGGGAAAGGAAGGAAGGTAGGTTGCAATTCTAAAGTATGTTTCCTAGAACTTTTTAAATAAGTAAGTTCAGAAGAAATCTCAAGTAAATTCATATAAGACAGGATTGATAGCACTGCATCTTGCCATTGAGGCAAGCTTTGGAGACTTTCTTGCAAAGAATATGAATGCATTTCCATATACAACAATAGCAAAAGCTTTTGTTCCTCCAATCACTATGTGAGCACTAATCTATTATGCGGCCTTCAAGACACATAATTTGACTTGAAAGCCATATCATAGAGAAGAGGCAATTCTCTTACAAAAAAAAAATACTCACAAGATCCTTGCCTGTTACTACAATTAACAGGAAGCTGATTAAGATAGGTTTTCACTATCTATGTTGGAATTGCCCAGTCCTGGGAATTACCCAATCTTTTTCAGTTAGATATTTAAATGTAAAGTTATTTTATATCACTGGATTAAAATGATACTGTTGATATAATATAAGCATGATCTTAACAGAAACTGTAAAATGTGCATAGCAATTAAATTGTTCCATCTATATTTTTCAGATTAATTATATCTAAAATTAAGAGAGACAATGAGCTTTTTGAAATAGTATTTGCATCTTGTTTCAGAATGTTAAATATTAAAATTGTACCCATATTTATATACCCTTCAGCATGGGAGTGTTGTTTTTTTAGTTTGATGTGGCTGTTTTCCATATATATTTGTTTGTTAATTAAAAATGCCACATCAGAAAAAGAGAAATGGTTGTTGTTGTTACTATTACACTATGCAATTTTCTTCTACCATTTACACATTCTTGGATGCATTTTAAAAAGATTTTGAATATTGATTTATTCAATGTAGTAGACTAATTGTTGGAAGAGTGGTGAGCAAGTAATCACCATGGCAGGAAAACTGTTTTGCTCTAAATTCTATTAGTAAAGTTAGATGGTTGGTAGGTTTAGGTGGAATATTGTATTGTATAATATTTCCACTATAACTATAAATATGTTATGATTTACATTGCTTGTGTTCCTTTTATGCAATTTTAACTGCAATTTAATTCTAAGTCAGAAGGAATCTATTAACTTTTCTAACTATGGGATTTTGAATGCTCATTCCCCTTTCCTGTTTTATTTAGCATCTTCATAAATTTGATGGGTGACATATCATCAGATGATTCCTGCTATAGAGTTCTACCATGATGAACCAAATGGGAGATATAGTGTTCTGATTGTAGGATGGGGAGAAACAGTCTCAGACTAAAGCCAAGCAAAATGGAATGGTGGCTAATCCAGAAACCAACTGATTCCAGGACTGCATCAACATTAATCATTGGGGGTTGTGCTTCTCCTCAAAGAGTAGGATCACAATGTAGGGGCAAATAGAGGCTCTAACCAGCAGGAGTTTTGCCCCATTTTGGCTGTTGTGCCACTTGCAGTCTTTCCTGGAGTGGGAGGTACTGAGATCAGCTACTCACATCCGTATCATTTCTCAGCTAGATTACTGCAATTCATTCCCTGTATAGCTTCTCTTAAAGATCCTCTACAGACATCAAGTGTATGTTTACCAGTCAAGCATAGTGTTATCTGATACCAGGACCAATGAGTTTTTGGTGAAGTAGAATCTCCCTATCTATTGCACACTAATAGCATGCCTGCTATGGATTCCCCAACCTGGGCTGTCCAACAATAGGAGCCTCAAAATAGGTATTCTCAGCATGGACTCCTCATCTCTACAAAATCTTGTCTCCAGAAATAAGACTTTCCTTTCCCAATGGTATTCCAGAGACTTATTGAATCCTGCTTATTCTGGAAGGCCTGGGAAGAGTACACTAAATAGAGAAAGCAGGGCCATGAGTGAGTGTTGATGAAGGATATTACTGTATTATCTTTATAATTTTTATACTATTATGCTTGTATTTTATATTGTTGATTTTATCATACATATCACTGCGAGCTGCTTAGATATAAACTAGATTTTCCTACTGCTGTGCAAATGCTTCCATTTGTCATAGATGCATTGTTTCCTCATCATGAAAAGCAGTGTATGAATCTCTTAACAAAAAGTACCTGGGTAGAGACTTCTGTAGATATTTTTATATGGTATTTCCAGATCAGTTTTATATAGCAATCAATAACTTCCAGAAATGGCAATTTGAACACTTCACAACTTTAATACCTATTTCTGAGTTGCAATCTGACATAGCATGTATTATAATAGCAGTATTTTAATAGTGTAATAGCAGTATAATAAATATAGTTAAAATCAGTTCCATTATGTCTATATGGAAGAAAGTGCTAAGAGCTGGAAGATTAGTATTTGATGCTATATATACTGTATAATAAATTCTCACTATATTTGATATTATGTAAGATTTTTTAGCTTTTCTTGCAACTGATATTTTCTTTTGCAAATATCAACACATAACAAAATACCACCAACCCTAGTTAATACATGATGAGCTGTAGCTGTGTTTTTCAGATTAATCTGGCAATTTAATGAGGCACTGTAGACTGTTTGTTGTTCCGTTTAGCTAATTATAGGCTTGGATACCATTTGGTTTATTGTTTTGCTATCACCTATAAGAATGAATCTCATTAGCAAACAAATGAATATGCAATTCATTATTTAGCCAGCACAATTTAAATGTGTGTTTTAATGTCTTTAGTTTGAACATTGGAACTTCCCCAAATAGCTATGTTCCACAGTGAAAATTTTATTGGATTGTAACTGAGAGAACATTTTGGGATCTGAGAAAATGTACATAGAGATGCATAGTAATCTTCTCAAGTAAATAAATCATTATCATATTAACTTTCTAAGATCAATTGATTGGGCTATCTGAGGAACCATCTCTCCCTGTTGGGACTAGCCCTCCTCACTTGCGCCAGTGGAAGAGACCTGCTACAGATTCCCTTGGGCAGGTTCAAAGAAAAGAGCCTTTCCAGTTGTGACCACTCTACCACTGAAGGTGAGAACTGCCCCAATCCTTTTGGCCTTCTGGAAGGGTACTAAAACTTGGATTTGCTGGTTGGCTCGGAGCCTCAAGAGGAGTGATCACTACTAAAGGTGGCAGATGGGGTAAGACAACCTCTTGGTTCTGATTTCATTATAGATTTAAATTTTTAATCTGTGTAGCTTTAATGTTCTAATGTTTTAATTAATTTTTCTACTTTTTTCATAACCTGTAAGCTTCCCAGAGTCACCTTATAGGGGAGATGGGTGGCATAAAAATTTAATAACTAAAGTGATATAGCAAATGGGTGGCGGACAAAGATAATGCAATACACAATCTAATCAATTAAAAAAAAACCAACCAAGAAAAGTCAAATTGAGACCCCTGTAAAAATCTAATTGCCAACATTTCACACCCATATGGGAACTTGATTATTACACTAGCCCCAGGCTAGGAAAAAACAGATTTTTACAGCCCTCAAGAAAGCCAACCAGGCTGGGCCATCCATATTTCCAGGACGAAGCTACTTCATAAAGCAGACACTATGACAAAGAAGGCATGTTAATCTTTATGCTATTGTCTACTCTAATGAAAAACCGAAAAGAGTACATACTCTATTGCAAAGATAAATATGATGATACTATGAGCAACGCACTGCATGTAGGTTTAGTTATACTGTACATTAATTAAGTCATTGAAATCAAAAGGACACCAGTTGTTATTTTATTCTTACACTTTAAGGTTGACTAAATTAAACCAATCCAGGATCAGGAGAGAATAATGTACTACAGTACTAAAGTAACTGGGATCACAAATGTCACAAATATAAATCACGATTTATGTTTATGTAGCATAATGTAGAAGCCCAACCAATTGTGGTTTACTTACCAATAAGTTATTCAAGGCATATAGTTCAAGTCTTCAAAGACCAAATCAGTTAATAAATATATAGTTTAAAATGTAGTTCAGCTGATAAAAAAGTCATAAAATGGTATTTCATCTAGCCCACATAGGTCCTAATACCCTTTAGGGCTGTAGCATTAATTTTTTAAAAAAATGTAAACTGTAATTTCTTTTTCCAGGGTGACACCTGGTTAAGAAACATTTTTAAGCTTAAATTTGTCTTAAGATATGCTCTTTTTTTCTTATCTTCCCTGAAAATTGGCTAGAACTTTGAAGTAATCTGATTTCTATCATTATATACAGTATCTCCACCCTACCAAGACAATGAAGAGCCAATGAGAAAACAACCAGCCAATCCCTGATGGCTCCTACACAGTGCCAAGTGCTGAGAACTTACGCTTGCATTTCAGCTGACAAACAGTGCTGGTTTTCTTTGCAGGTTCATCAAAATGGAAAAGTGGAGTTTATTGTACTTACTACTTCTACACACAACAATCATATGCTCCCTCGACTCGGTAAGTTTTATTCTTTGCAAGAAAGCTTCTGTATATTTTTTAAAAGGGAGGAGCGAAGTGAAAAAGCCACACATACATTATATTCACAAAGGGGATGTAGTGATCTAGAAATGAGCTGCATAGAACAGATTCTCTTAAATAATTAGAACCATGTTTGATTTTTAAAAGCAACTGGTAGGGAAGGGGACAAATCCTGAATTTGCAGGTTTTATCTGACAATAGCATCCCTTTGCGTCTCAAAGATTGGGCAATTTCAAAGTTTTATTATGTTTTTGTAACTTTGGTGAAATGGTTAAAGGTAAAGTAGAACTTTAAGCTTTGCCTCTCTAGTTCTCATTAGCTTTTTCACAAATAGGACCTTAACAAAAAATGGTTGAGTTTAACTTCTTCCTTCATCTCTTGCTCATAAGTAGTTATGCCAGCAGAGGGCAGGTGCTCCCTGCTAGTTCCAAACATTTTTCCTTTCCTTTCTTATTTTGCTTCCTCATTCCCCCTTTGTTGCCAGACCTAAGTCTTGGTGTTATATGTTTCTAAGCTAGCTCTGTATCCCATCCCAAACTAGTTTCCTTCACTCTGTTACATCTCCTGTGCCTACATTGCCTGATTTTTAAGTTTGGGATTAGTTTAACCATAATCATCATTAGCATAATTCAACAAGATTTTTTTCCTATCCCTAACCAAAATCTAAAGGTTGCTTTACCTATTTCTCAGATTTAAAAAATCCTATTTCCTATGATCTGCATACTAGCTATTAAATATTCAACTTTAATTATTCCCATCTTCCTTGCAAATCATTAGATTGCATCAATATAAATTTGCTATATAAAGATGTCACTTACTGGAGCATTCTAGTGTCAAAAAGGGAGTTACCAACAAAATCATTTGTTAAGGTAAAGGCAAAGATTCCCCCAGCACATATGTGCTAGTCGTTCCTGACTCTAGGGAGCAGTGCTCATCTCCGTTTCAAAGCTGAAGAGCCAGTGCTGTCTGAAGACATCTCCGTGGTCATGTGGCTGGCATGACTAAATGCCAACGGCGCACGGAATACAAGACCAAAGGTGGTCCCTATTTTTCTATTTGCATTTTTTACATGCTTTCAAACTGCTGGGTTGGCAGAAGCTGGGACAAGTAACCGAAGCTCACCCCATTATGCAGCAGTACGGATACTGTTGACCTTTCGAATGACAAGCTCAGCGTCTTAGCCACTGTTACATGTGGTTTATAATATTTTTCATTGTTTTTGTAAGTTTTCTTCATAATACATCTGTAGGTAGAAAAATCTTAAGTTTGGTTGCTAATAATTATTCAGCTATAATGTTTTCAGAACATGCAGATGGTGTGTTCCTTTACTATGTTAGTAAAAGCTTACCACAAGCAATCATCAGAAGGAACTGCTTTATCCTTGAAAAGTGTAACTAGATTTTACTATTAACATCTTGGCGGTCAATGAATATAGGGTTAGAATTAAAATGTAAGAGGTGTGGATATGATTTGAGACACAAAGAAATATCTTTGTTGTTGTTTGTAATTGTCTGGATGCTGCATTCCAAATTCATCATTTCAAATTATCAGCATTTGTAATTGCCTTATGGGACTCATGTAAAAAAAAAAAGAACACTTTTTGTAAAATATTGTATCTACTTGGATGTAAATTTTAGCTTGTAACTGGCCATATAAGTTATAAAAGCGTGTGTGAGTTTATCAGTCATAGCATCTGGGAGAAACATGCAGCTATATGCCTGGAAACCAAAGAGTTTGACAACAGCTGTTTAATATCTGGCTTTGAATTTAGATTTTTTTTAAAAAAATGTACTCAGTAAAGGAGGCTGAGTCAGTTACAATCTGTTTCTAATTAGTGATCTAGCCACAACCTACATAACATCCCGCCCAATAATTATGTTTTTGTTTTGCATTTTAATGGATTTTAAGGGACTATCCTCAATCACTTTAAAATTTAGAATTCTGTAGTGTTCCAGGTGAGTGGCTTTAATTCCACTTACTTGTGAAATATAGTTATAGAACAAAAAAAAATGGAATTTTTGTTCTAATTTTTTTGGTGCATAGAATTTTCAGCAGATTTCTCTTATGGTATTTGTAAATGTGCAGAAAATGTCTTTTTCCAGAAGAAGCAAATGTAGCATTCTCAACTCAAGGAGTCTGGTGTTACCCTTCAGTGACTTGTTTAAAGATCAACAAGGGGGTGAGAAAGAAGCTGGTGATTATTTGTGATGTAATTTATTCAGATAGGTGTTTGATCCACTCCTTTTCTTATGCTTGGAGGCTTTGGGATTTGGTAAATTGTTCAGAAAAAGTCCCAAAACTGTATTTAGTATTTTTATGTCAAGAGTAAAAGCCCTAGTATATAAGAATATAAATGCAGAATTTCCACTTCAGATATGCTACCAGTGATAGACAGCTAAAACTTTTTTTTCCTTTGAGGGAGAAGGAAATAATCCTTCCTTCCTTCCATCCATCCATCGTAAAACTGAGAGAGTAGGATAAGAAACTCAGGAATGTGATTTTATTTAAGTTTGTTATTGCCAAGTATGCATTTTAAGGCAAATTGAAAACTGACATAACAGGGATACATGATAAATTGTACTTTTTTATTTGTCTTTAGCAACTTATTTCCAAGGAGTACTTCAAACTATTTTACCAGCCATTCTTATTTCCTGTATCACAAGTGGGCAAGGAGAAAAGTGATTGAGGAGAGACAGTGTGGGGAGAAGGGGAGTGATAGGATAAGTCTGATATAAAAACTGGATATTGAAACCTCTTGTTTCAGGTGGAAATTACTTGCAGTTAAAAATTACTTTTCATCACTATCTTTTCAACCTTCCATTGCATTCTAACAAAAATATTGTTTTTAATGTGTTAAGTTCATATTTAAGAAAGAAAGATCAAAATGCTCCTGCTTCTTTCGATATTTTACAATTGGACAGTCAAAGTACGGAGCATCTGTGTTTTTTAAAATCCCACTGAGCAACATTTAAAGGATAGACCATAATCAGCTAGCAACTACAGAAGGATGGTGAGCTGGCGGATTCTGGGAGTTGACATTCACAAGTCTTAAGGGTGTAAGATTGGGCAACCTTGACCTAGAGCAGCTAATAAATTAGTCTGTTTGTATATATGTCTGTGTGTTTGTTTTTGTGAAGTTACTATTATAATGTTGGTGGTGTGTTATGAGTTTTAATTTGGTATTTTATGTAATAGAGATGGTCATATAAAATTTTCAGATAAGTAACAGAACAATCCTAGATCAGTCCCAGAATTCATTTCCTGAGAATTTTCTTCCAGTTTTGGCATTCTTATCCCAGTCTTGAGAATTGAAGTGATCCCTCTGATGTTTAATAGTAGTTCTTTCTTGCATGAAGCTCATGGGTTCCCAACCTGTCATTAAATAGGAAGAAGTCCATTTCCTGTCATGCTTGTTTCATTAGACTAGGAGTACTTCCAGATAAGTATTTATTGACCTTCATTTTTAGGGGTTTTGCATGCTTGCCTACTTTCTCAAAGCTGTTTCCATCTTTTTTTCTAGTGGCAAAAGTACATTAAGAGATGGAAGAATGACACATTTGCCACAGGGTATTCCTCTCTCTGCATTTTCTCCTCCATCACAGAAAAATTCGTTCCTTATGCTGACCCAGCAGCACAGTTAGCCACAGGAAAACTGCCTTTTATACTGATTGTTAGAGCATTAGCAAAGCTCCTTTGGACTGTCATTGTGCCTCTCCCTCCAGGATGCTTCCTGACTAGCTACCTAATCTCAGCACATATTTTCTACTGCCATTGATTGGATTGCCCTGAACGGCAGGAATTAAATGAAAAACAAAAAATCTAAAATGCAACCCAAATATTTAAACAGTGAATATGCACTCCATCTGGATCCAGAGTCAATATGCCTTGAGCAACAAATGCTTATTTAATACAGCCTAGAAATGAACGCCAAAATTGAGAAGGACTTGGTTTAAAAATAATGACTTAATTTTCTTGTTACCAGTCTTACATATTCACCCATCGCTGCCTTCTCATCTAGTTCATTTCCTGCTGTTGTTCAACAATCCTGAATTATGTCTTGTAGAATGAAAAAAAAGAGGAAAAAGGAAAAGCCTAGCCCCAGATTAATCTTCTCTTTTACCACAAATAATAGTATATATATAATACTAGTATGGCTGTGGTAATTGCCTACTTTTAAGTCTAGCCAAACTTAATTAAGTTGAATGATGAGAAGGCTTATGTTTTAAAATGATGAATTTCAAATACACAATAATGAGAAAATAATTTCTGGTGTTGTCACATTAATAGAAAGGGAACATTAACAGACTAATGTGGTTTTGAACATGATGAATATATACAGTATTTGTATAAAGCAAAGCAAAGCAAAGCACCTTTGGCATTGTATGTCATTTTTTTCCATCCCCGGAATTCTCACTACAGATGTAAATTTGCAAAAGGCAAACTTCTTAGGTTATTGGAAATACAGATGACTCATGACGGTTTTGTTGTGTAGTGTTCTAGTTTCCCCCTTTTAAAACCAATATTTTAAAAATGTAGTACAGGGTGAAAACCAGGAGAAAGATATGACTTGGGAATGCTGGCAATGCGGATCCAATAGTACTAACTGTTAAGCAACTTACAACTTACTGCCCATAATTGGGGGAAAGGGTTATATTTATTCTACGGTATGTCTGTATCCATATTGCCCTGATACAATGGCATACCAGTGTTTCCAAAGGACATGCCCTCAGGTTAACACCTGAATCTTACTGTCAGTTCACTGCTGAGGCAGATCAGAAGTGAATTGAGATCCCTCATTCTGTAAGATATATTTCCTTTTTATTCTGGATATAGATCTTCTGTGGCACATGGAAGAAAAAAAATTAAGATGATACGGTTGGAGGTGGCAGAGTGTTGGTCGTAATTGGTCCTGCTTAGGGCAGCTTTTTCTATCCTGCATCTTAGACTCAGCACCTTTACTACTTCAGTAAAGTAGCTGCTGTTTTGGCTATGAGGGAACCCCAGCTTCCATAACCACTTTTTTCTCTTTTTTAAATGTGCAAGTTGACCTGCTAGTTGGTTGACCTCATCCCTGGCTAAGTGCATGCAAATGAAACTATAATATTAAAAAAAAATCAATTATTGTGCTTTTGTGACATTACCATCACAGTGCCTGCACTTTGCAACTCCCACATGGATCCTTACAGCAAACCTGCATTCTCAACATGGTTCCAGCAGCTGCATTTCAGAACTCAAATGACCACTGGATGGTGGCTTATATACATAAAAATTGATTGCTGCTACCTTGTAAAGATTTTGTACAGGTTCTGTTAATCATGGATGATTACTGGGAAAAATCATTACTGTGTCTAAGAAACAATTACAAGGTTGTACATAGCAGAGGAGGCTTTTCTTCCTGGATAGTGGATGGTGTTCAAAGGTCTGGAGTGTCAACTGACACCACCAATCATGGTCCTTGGAATATCATGTGTTGAAGTTGAATGGATACCAAAGCAGCAAACTCCCATTTCAGGAGTCTGTTTGAACTGTATTTGGAATGGCATGATTTCCTGCTGGCCTTGGAATGGGAATACAGCAGAACAGTTGGGTGGATGTGCCTTCATCTCTTCCTCTTCCTTCTCTTTGTCTCAACTTGTCTGATTGCTCCCTTCTTTTCTTTTCAGGCACAGAGCACATGCTTTTTGACCTTCTTCCTGGTAGAATGTAGTTAACTAGGTCCTACCCATATGAAGAATTTCCCATAAATAAATATCATTTCTACTCTACTTAGGAAATCTGCCAAATTAAGTGTTGTTCAGATCAGGTTCTGGTATTAGGCACTCTCACACGCGCACATGATTACTCATACCTCCTTCCTCAGTTGTCTCCAAAGCATGTCTATGAAATTCCTTATTCATAAATGCCTTTTATTTGGTGCCAATTTTTTCTCTATCTTCAGAATAAACTCTTATGTCCTGAATCAGCATCAATTAAATGTGAGAAAAAGAAAATTAGAGAATGTATGTCATTTATCAACACTTTTATTTAGAATAACAAAAATAAGGGGATGTTGTACACCCTGGTTTTTTATTAGTTCGGTTGGTATCATTTGAATCCTCTGGAAATTCTTTTGCCACTTTTAAGAAACAGAGTCAAGAGAGGGTTTTCTAACACACATGATTCTAAATATCTTGAAAATCCCCCAGTTATTTTTATTTCTATATGTGTTGCTTAGGCACCTTCTCAGGAACAAAAGAAATTTGTCCTATACAGTTTTCCTAAATAGCTAGGAGCAATAAACAAGACCTTAAAAGCTCAGCTATCTATTAAGAAAGTGCATTCCATATTATCTGAATGTAATAGGATTTTATAGGAACTGGTTATGAACTGACACTGAAATACTTAGCAACTCACTGATGAGCCCCATGACTTCCCTCTCCTTCCTGAAGACTGTAGGAAGTTGTTTCCAAGAGCAGCTGAGACTCCAGGCCCAAGTGAGACTTCTGGAACACAGTGTGAAGCAACAACAGGCAAGAATTGTGAACCTCTTAATGGAGAGAGATATACAAAGCAGGGATAAAGAAGGTGAAAACAGTGTCATCAACCTGGGAGAAGAAACAAAGTACAAAGGTTAGAAATAAATTTCATCTTTGTTTTTCAGATGGGCTCAAAACATTACTTTTACAAACCTGGAGGTTGATCAAAATTTAGAATCCAAAGGCCCTTTAAGAAGGAGAAGGAAAAGGAGAAGGAGTGGGGTTTAGAGATCTGCTTTTTCGAGCATTGTGCAGGATACATAAAGCTTTTTATCCTGCACAATGCTTGAAAAAGCAGATATCTAAATCCACTCTTTCTCCTTCTCCTTCTCCTTCTTAAAGGGCCTTTGTTTAGGTTTTCTACTCTTTATCAATCAAAAGTTTAGTAAAATGACTTACAATATTATTTTTAGTGTACATTTTACAATGTAGAAAGAATTATGTACTTATATCACATTGCAATAATCTGAATAGTAGTCTCTGGAGGTTTAAGTGCACTTAAAGTATTTTCATGTAATTCATTAAATGTGATTCATATTGTGCTGTAAACCAATATTTGGTTATTAGAATTTTCTACATGCTAAATTCTGTCGTATGTTGAAACTTAGATTTCAAGTCTGAAGCTCTTTGTTGAAAACTATGTAGCATGGTCAAACCTTAAGAAACCGAAGAATATTAAGTTTGACTAGGGAAATGGCATATAAAGGGTGAAGTAGATTTTTGACATGTTTGCCATCAATCATTGACATGAAACAAAACTCAGCTGGTAATAACAGTGAAAAATGTTTGCAGGATGTGTATTTACAGGTTTTTTTACATTACTTATTTAAATGTAAAATTATATATCTTGAATTTTTCCAGTAGAGTTTTCCAGTTATTTTTCATAAACCAATGGTTCAGCCAAAGCAGAACATAGAACAAGAGTAACCTATGTGTTGTGGCCCCGTCCTCTGAGCCTATCCCTTTGGAGGAAGGCAACTCTGAGCAGGAGGAAGAGGAGCCAGCCAGATCTCCCAGCCCTCCCCCTCTGGCACCGGCTCAGGTGCCAGCTGAAAGAGAGCCAAGTAGTGGGGAAACAGGTGTCTCAGATGAGAGTGAGGGAGAGACGTCATTCCTGGACGCACGCCAAAGAAGGCGAGAGAAAAGGGTACTGCAGCTGCGGCGTATGAGGAAATCCTGAGTCATTGGATTGGAGTCATAGGATCCATGACTCACTGGACCACACCCAGAAGCATATCTATTTAAGACAGTACAATGGGTCACGAAGTTCGTGACGAACAAAGCTAACTGCACAGCTAAACAAACGGAGCAACCTCGTAGTCTTGGAAGCTGGATGAACGGCAAAGCTACGTAGGTGATTTTCTTGTTTGTGTAAACCAATAAAGTCCTTGGCAGACGGTGTGCATATCGCTGCCAAGGTTGAGATAAGAACTGCAGAGTGTGCCAAGTGAGTCTTAACCCTCGGCTGGCTGTGTTTTTGTGGGTCTCTGAAGGGGGGGGACAGATCATCTTGTTCGTCACCCAAAACTCCATCGTTAACCCACGATGGACCAACAGCTGCAGCAGCAGGTACAGCAGATGCTGGAGGCCAATCAACTTCTGCAACAGCAAGTAGCACAGCTAACTGCACAACTTGCTTTGGGAAATGCTCCTGTAGCAGCTCCACCTGCTCCCCTTCCCCGTCCAAGATGCCCAGTGAACATGCCAGATAAGTTTTCTGGACAGCAGGAAATGTTCCCGGCCTTCTTGGGACAGTGCCAGCTGTACATGGCAATGCGGCCGGAGGATTTTCCGGATGACCGGGTTCGGGTGGCTTTTATTATCAGCTCCCTCTCTGGCACTGCCGCCCGATGGGCCACGCCCCTGTTGCTGCAAGACAGCCCCTTGCTTCTGGACTATCAGGGCTTTTTGCAACACCTGCGCACCATGTTTGAGGACCCCCTCCGGGTGCAGACGGCAGCGAGGCGCATCAAAGACCTCCGCCAAGGCAAGCACCCCCTGCAGGACTATATTGCGGAGTTCCGATTGCTAGGCCAGGATTCGGCCTGGAATGAGGCGGTGCTGATGGATGCCTTCCAGGACGGCCTCTGCGATGAGATGCAGGACGAGCTGGTTCGGGTGGAGGCGCCACAGACCCTGGACACGCTGGTGACCCAATGCCTGCGCATCGATGCCCGCCTACAACGGCGACGGCCCCGTAGGGCTCTTCCGGAACCACCGACAGTGCCGGCACCCCCGCGTTTCGTACCAACAGCGCCCCGGACCGTACCGCGTTTGGTGGCGACGGCTGAGGAGCCCATGGAGCTCGGAGCAGCCAGACCTCAACTGACGGCCCAGGAGCGGATGCGGAGACGCCAAGGGGGGTTGTGCCTCTATTGCGGCGAGGCTGGACATTTCGCCGCCTCGTGTCCCCGGAAGCGGAGTGGATCGCTCAAGCCTGTTCCGGAGCCTCGGCGTGACCAGCCGGGAAACGGGTCAGGCCTGGCCTAGGGGAAACTCTGGGTCAGGCAGGTGACCATGCCCCGCCGGAGGCGGCGGCTGTGGACTGTGAGCCCCCTCGGCACCTGATTTTGAACACCCGGGTGTTGTTGGCTAACCGGTCGGAGGGGCTCCAGGCGCACGCGCTGGTGGACTCGGGGGCCACCACGAACTTTATGGACCAGGCCTTTGTGGCCCATTACAAGGTTCCCTTGGTTCCAGTGGACCCTCCGTTGAGGGTCGAAACTATTGATGGGCGGGAACTTGTGGCGGGGCCCATCAACTTCGCTACTCAGCCCTTGCGCCTTGCCATTGGGAACCATGAGGAGGCGATCCAGTTTTATGTGACGGCGGACCTGCACTTCCCCTTGGTCCTGGGGATGGCCTGGCTTCGGGCGCACGACCCTCAGGTGGCGTGGTCGAGAAATGCCATCTCGTTCCCCAGCCTGCAGTGTGTCGACCACCTTCGCCACACCTGTGCCGGCCAGGACGTCTCTGCTCCGAACGTCTCCTTGCCTCCGGAGCTGACATCCTTCGCCGACGTGTTCAGCGAGAAGGAGGCGGATCGCTTGCCCCCGCACCGACCCTACGACTGCGCGGTGGACTTGATGCCCAACGCGCCCCTGCCCTCGGGACGCCTGTACTCCATGTCGGAGCCCGAGCTGGCCGCCTTACGGGACTTTCTGGACAAGAACCTGGCCCGTGGGTTCATCCGGCCTTCGACCTCCCCGCTCTCGGCCCCAGTCCTCTTCGTGAAAAAGAAGACGGGGGACTTGCGCCTGTGTTGCGACTACCGGCGCTTGAATGCCATCACGGTACGGAATCGCTATCCCCTGCCGCTGATCCCGGAGCTGATGGAGAGGTTGCGGGAGGCCTCGATTTTCACCAAGCTCGACCTCCGGGGAGCCTACAACCTGGTGCGGATGCGAGAGGGGGACGAGTGGAAGACGGCATTTGGCACCCGATACGGACACTTTGAATATACCGTCATGCCGTTCGGGTTGACCAACGCCCCCGCGGTCTTCCAGCACTTGATGAACGACGTGTTCCGGGACATGCTGGATCGGTTCGTGGTGATCTACCTGGATGATATTTTGATCTATTCCCGGACCCCGGAGAGTCACCTCCAGCATGTCTGCCAGGTCCTGCAGCGCCTGCGGGAGCACCAGCTCTATGCGAAGTTGGAGAAATGTTACTTCTTCCAGACTTCCATAGAGTTCCTCGGGCACATCATCACCCCCGAGGGCATCGCGATGGACCCACACAAGGTGGCGGCCTTGCGCAGTTGGGAACCCCCGCGTCGGGTGAAGGACGTCCAGCGTCTGTTGGGATTCGCCAACTACTACCGGACCTTCATCCCGGGCTTTGCCACCCTGACCGTGCCGTTGACCCAGCTCCTTCGGAAGAAGGTTCCGTTCCAGTGGGGGCCCCCGCAGCAGCAGGCCTTCGAGGTTCTCAAGCAGGCCTTTGTCACGGAGCCGGTCCTGAGGCACCCCGATCCACACCGTCCGTTCGTGGTTGAGACAGACGCGTCCAACGTGGCTATTGGAGCGGTGCTGCTACAGGCTCCGGTGGATGGTGGCACTCTTTTTCCCTGCGCTTACTACTCCCGGAAACTCACTCCTTCCGAGCGCAACTACACCATCTGGGAAAAGGAGTTGCTGGCTATCAAGGCCGCGTTCGAGGCTTGGCGACATCACCTCGAGGGGGCCCGACACCAGGTGGAGGTGCGGACGGACCATCGGAACCTGGAGCACCTCACCACGGCCAGGAATTTGAACCAGCGGCAGATCCGGTGGTCGTTGTTTTTCGCCCGGTTCAACTTCCACGTCACATACATTCCGAGCCACCTCAACCAGAGGGCGGACGCGCTATCCCGTAAGCCGGAATACTTTTGCCCAAAGGACTCCCTTTCCCCCCGGACGGTGCTGCCAGCGGACTCCTTGGCCGCGGTCCAGGAACCGATGGACCTGCGGACTCAGGTGCTGGAAGCGCAGCGACGGGACGACTGGTCGCAGCAGCGGAGAGCGGACGTCGGCCCCGCGTCCCCATGGACCGTGGAGGAGGGCTTGCTCAGGCACCGGGGTCGGCTGTACGTGCCCACAAGTCCGCTCCGAGCCCTCGTCATGAACCAGTGCCATGACAACCCCGCGGCGGGGCACTTCGGCTTCTTTAAGACCTTGAACCTAGTGACGCGGACTTTTTGGTGGCCTCGGGTACGGCACGACGTGCACGCCTACGTGACGTCCTGTGTGCCATGCCGACAGGCCAAAGCCGCGTCCGGCCCCCCTCCTGGACTCCTCCAGCCGCTGCCGACACCGGAGAGACCGTGGGGAGCCATCTCCATGGACTTCCTGACTGACCTGCCCCTGTCCGCTACGTTCACGACCGTCCTCGTGGTGGTGGATGCGCTCACGAAGATGGCACATTTCATCCCGTGCCGCGGCCTGCCCTCAGCTCGTACCACGGCTCGCCTGTTCCTGCAACACATCTTCCGCCTCCACGGCCTGCCGGACCGGGTGGTTTCGGATCGCGGGGCCCAGTTCACGGCCCGCTTCTGGAAAAGCCTGATGGCTGCGCTGGAGGTGCAGGTGTGCCTGTCGTCATCACACCACCCGGAGACTGACGGGGGCACGGAGAAGGTCATTGGCATACTGGAGCAGTACCTCCGCTGTTTTGTCAACCAGCAGCAGGACAACTGGGCCGAGTACCTTCCCCTGGCGGAGTTCGCTTTTAACAACTCCCAACATACCTCCACCCAGATGACACCGTTCCATGCCAACGTCGGGTACCATCCACGTTTTTTTCCGTTGACCATCATGGACTCCCCTGTTCCTGAGACCCGGGACTTCCTCTCGGAGCTGCAGGCGGTGCAGCAACTGGTGCGGCGGCAGCTGATCCGGGCGAAAGAGGACTATAAACGGTTCGCCGATCGCGGCCGCCGGGCGACGCCACCGCTGGAAGTTGGAGATCGGGTGTGGCTGTCCACGAAACACCTCCCCACGGACCAGCCGGTGAGGAAACTGGCCCACCGCTTTATCGGTCCCTTCCCCATCGAGGCGGTCATCAACCCGGTGGCCTATCGGTTGACTCTACCCCGCTCCATGCGGCTCCACCCCGTTTTTCATCGGTCCCTCCTGGTCCCTGAGACTCCCACTAGCCGTCTCCGCCGCCCGCCGCCGCCTGCCTCCCCAGCCGCAGCCGACGAGGACGACGCCTCGACGTATGAGGTGGACAGTATTCGGGACTCCCGTTGGCTGAAGGGGCGCTTCCAATACCTCATCGCTTGGAAAGGGTACGGGGCCGAGGATTTCACCTGGGTGGACGCATCTGCCGTTCAGGCCCCTGACCTGGTGCGGACTTTCCACGAACAGTTCCCGTCCCGACCCCATCCCGACCGTCAGACCCGGGGGAAGGGCCCTGCGGTGGGGGATAGTGTTGTGGCCCCGTCCTCTGAGCCTATCCCTTTGGAGGAAGGCAACTCTGAGCAGGAGGAAGAGGAGCCAGCCAGATCTCCCAGCCCTCCCCCTCTGGCACCGGCTCAGGTGCCAGCTGAAAGAGAGCCAAGTAGTGGGGAAACAGGTGTCTCAGATGAGAGTGAGGGAGAGACGTCATTCCTGGACGCACGCCAAAGAAGGCGAGAGAAAAGGGTACTGCAGCTGCGGCGTATGAGGAAATCCTGAGTCATTGGATTGGAGTCATAGGATCCATGACTCACTGGACCACACCCAGAAGCATATCTATTTAAGACAGTACAATGGGTCACGAAGTTCGTGACGAACAAAGCTAACTGCACAGCTAAACAAACGGAGCAACCTCGTAGTCTTGGAAGCTGGATGAACGGCAAAGCTACGTAGGTGATTTTCTTGTTTGTGTAAACCAATAAAGTCCTTGGCAGACGGTGTGCATATCGCTGCCAAGGTTGAGATAAGAACTGCAGAGTGTGCCAAGTGAGTCTTAACCCTCGGCTGGCTGTGTTTTTGTGGGTCTCTGAAGGGGGGGGACAGATCATCATGCATCCCGCAGCTCAGCTATTTCAATGGGCTATACATGGGGCTATCTTGCAGTGCCAGCAGTGATGGTTATGTCTCCTTATTCACAGAGTTAATGATGGCTAGCTAAGCATTATATTATGGGCTAACCCAACTTTAGTTCTATGTTTGAATTTAATGCAGTTTCAGTAAGTAACTAGTAGTCATTCTAGCCAACTTGCATAAGCTTTGTGTTCTATCACTGAATGGTTCAGTGAAGAGATTAAGCAACCAGCTTCTATTAAAACCAATGCTTGTGACTGTTCTGTGCTAGAACCTCAACTCTGTTAAGTATTTCCTTAGTTCTGCCTTAGGGTCCTTTTGCTATCAGGCCATGATGAGATCACCCTGTGCCTGATGGAAAAGGTCAGCTTTTATTAACATTTTATGTCTGTTCTGTTCTGTTGTGGAAGTTTTATAGACCGCAGCCTTATCTGCTTACAAATGCATCAAACAAATAAGCGAGAGGAGTTTAAAATAAACTAGTTTAATAAAAAAAAAAATCTACAAAAGAATATCAGTAATCATCTCCCTTTCAGCAATGTCCATTCAGCTCTTTCTGGAGTCGCTCCATGCGATTGGAGCCTGGGTCTTCCTTCCTCAGAAGGAGGCTTTAGTGACTTCAGCTCTTGTCTCTGACCCGGGAACAACAAGGAAGGCTATGAAGGCTGTTTTCCTGCTGGAGAGCAGTACCTTATATAACGTGTTGGTGTCAGTTACAAAAACCCAGGAAATTCAAAGTCAGGAGCTGCACTCTGATTGGCCGATTTAAATATCCAAACCAGAAGCCAATTAATAGACACAGCAAACTGTGAGAGAAGTTTTCTCTTACATGTTCCCTATTTCTCCCAGCACTAATTCATCTTCCACTCCTTATGGTAAAGTTATCCAATTGACTCATATGCGGAATCAATATCATAGGTTAACTTTTGAAGATTAACTATGACCAATATTAAGCCGAAGAGATTTGCATTTGCCAGCTATACCGTTTTAGAAGACACTTAGCAATTCTTTAGATGAGGAATGATCAGTTTTATCCAGGCTAATAGAAGTGCAATCCCATTTTGTTTTGTTTTGCTGCCTCTTTATCGCTGTTAACTTTTTAGCAAGATAAAAACTTTTAAGACTTATAATGTTGAACGTACAAATTATCCAGGGGTTGGAGAGGATGAAAATACATATATGTAAGAATATTTTAAACATATTCAATATTTTTTCAAAAAAACCCTGTAATTTCAAATACATATGATATGCACTTATAAATGGTGACTAGAATTAAATAAATACATCCTTCATTGTATGGGTTTCCTTTATTGTTCAGTTTTTCAATGTTTAATATTATATAACTAAAAACAAACACATAAAAAGAATAAACAGGACACTTTGGCAAGAAGCAATCTATGATCCATGAACGGCATTTGCCTCATTGAATTAAAATTTGTATAGGTATACTATGTAATATTTTATAGCAGGAAAGAGAATGTGACTAAACTGTATTTTAAAAATCCATTGATGTTTTGCTATAATTCAGATTGTGCTGAGATCTATCTTGCTGGTCATGCACAGAGTGGATTTTACAAGGTGAAACCTCTGAAGAGCCCCAGTGGATTCTTTGCCTATTGTGATATGGCCGAAGGAGGTGGGTGGACAGTCTTTCAGAGACGGTCAGATGGGAGTCAAAATTTTAATAGGTAAGAAGAGAATATTTGTAGTTCAGGCTTGAACTGTGAAGTCCTTGGTGCTCTCTTAATTTGGTTGCTTTCCTGAATACATTTCATTACCAAACTAGATAACATCATCAGTGCTACTAGGGAGTAAAGCTTGCCCTTATTTTTATATACTAGTGGCTTGCTCTGTCAGTGTTGGTGGGAGTGATAAGATTTTCATTAAACAAAATATAATAGGTAAGGTTTTGGTTAAACAGATTAAAATCTCTAGATTTATCTCACAGGCTTGTTATTTTTTAAACAAAATTCATTTACAGTAGAATGTCCAATTCTTATGGATAAAAATGAAAACGTATCTTTTGTAAAAATTTATGCTCAAACTAATGTAGCTCAATGCAACTTTTTTATGGTCGTTAGTTCAGATATAGTTCAATTATAGTTTAATTTTTAGAATCAATTGTATAGACACAAAGCACTGGGCCTGACATTCCCCCAAATACCAAAAATGTCCAGATGCTCTTGTTGAGTCTTAGCTAACTAATTTACTTTCAGATAAAGACTGTAAAATAATGTGAGAATTTGAGAATTATACCTTAGAGAATCTAGCAAGATCCATTTCATGGAAAGTGACTGAGCAGCATACAACAATCCACTAAACAGAAAGACTATCAAGTCATCATTTCCTAAAACCATTATATAATGATTATTTTAAAAGCTTCAAAAACCATAAAAGCAGCGTTTATTAATCAAAATCTATATTTTTTGTTATTTTAATTAGAAGCAGCATAATGATTCTGCTTTAAGAATGTGTAATAAGGTTTATTGATTGTTATTGCTGGAGGACCTGAAATTGTAATCAAATCCTTGTAGTCATTGATCATGATAGAAAGTAAATCTATAAAATGAATTGAATTTCTTTTGTTTTTTGTCTAGAAACCAAATATATGTTTGTAATTGTTAGAGAACTGCTTAAAAGCCACTTGATAATTCTCCGTGATTTATACAGATCAGAGGTTTTAATCTTTTTTTCCCCAGAAATTGGACTGAATATGAGCAGGGTTTTGGAGATTTTACTTCAGCAAATGGTGAATACTGGCTTGGGAATAAAAACCTTCATTATCTGACTTCTCAGGGTAAGAAAAACACAATTCTTTTATTAGAAAAACCAAAACCAATAATAAGGGATTGATTGATTTTGTAACAAGGAGCAGGAAGGCCAGTACCTCAGTAGGATTTCTTCACAGTTGTAATTCAAATTAAGGTGTCTCTAAGTGTGATTTATTGCTGAGTTTGTTAACAGTTTTAAATACATTCTGATATAGTGATCTCTCAGGGAATACATTTATATAATTCATTTGATTTAGATGCCACTCAACTCGAGATGACCATGGGCAGCTCACAATGTAACAGACAAAATAAATTACAATATGCATAAGAAAAAAGGAACACAATAGACACAAGATAAATTAAAAAGTTACCAAAAAACCCACCAGGATGATGAATCCAGCCAACTCAAAAAGACATATATAAAGAAATCCAACATCGAGCACCAACCAGCCTACACTGGGAGAATATCTAGGCCTTTAATTTAAGGCTCTCAAAAATGCCATCAGGATTAGAGCCACTTGGATCTCAGTAGTAGTCTCATTCCAGAGGGCAAGTGTTGTGAAAAAGGAGGCCCACTTTCTGTGTTCTGGTAGATTATATTGTTTAATTGAAGGAACCCAAGGGCAACCAACCCTGCCACTTTCTCAGCTGGACAGACACCATGAGACATAAGCATTCCTTCCAATAATCAGGCTCTCTAGGGCTTGTAGGATTTATAGGTCATAACTAGTAGCTTCAATTGCACCTGGAAGCAAATTGGCAGCTGTTACAGCTCAAAGAGCAGGGATGTCATCTGTGAATAAGGAGACATAACCATCACTGCTGGCTCTGCACGGTCTTCAAAGATAGCCCCATGTAGAGCCCATTGAAGCAGCTGAGCTGCGGGAGGCATAGGACTTGTAGAATTTTGGACTTTTGAACTTTTTTCTAAGCAAGCATGTCCAGGAAATCTATGAAAAGAATTTAAAATTAGAGGACACTTGACTATTAAAAGCTATTTTGAGTTATTTTGTTTTTAAAAAATCCTGTAAATCTCCAGCATTTTATTCATATATTTGCTGGTTCGTATAGAATAATCTCAATGTGCTTATTACAATTTGCATATTTTAAAGTATCTGCTCTGGACACTGAATCAGATTGATAGAGAAAAAAGAAACAACACCTAGTGGCAACTGGAAACACAGCCACATCTACAAACTCTATCAATCTGGAATTAGAGTAAAACAAATTTTCCCACTGTTTTTCCCTACCCAGACGAGAGAATTTCTCAAAACACTGGGCATTTAGTTATAGGTTGTGTTTAGTCTGACAATCCAACAGCTAATTTCAAGTCTGGGATGTGTAAACACAGGACATAAGTTTGTGTGTGTGTGTTTGGTTCTTTGGTCTGACTGTGTATGTGTATATGTGTAGTTCTTTGCTTTGTTCTGATTGTGAGGTCTGAACAGCTTGCCTATATAAGCACTGTTAATATAATGCAGGTGTTAATTACATGGTTAGGTATCACTAATGCATGATACAAAAAGTGCTGAGTTGCCAACTGTAAAGGGCAAAATCTCTGATTACAATTATATAATAAATTTATTTTTAATAACAGTTAACACATTTTCAATAAAATTCCATATTAACCTGCCATGATTAATCGAAGTATGACAGTATCATGCTAAGCAATAAGAAATTCAAACTACTAAAAAATGAGCAGTTAGCCACGGTATCTGAATTCTCTCAATGCCTGCAAGGAATTGAATGGAAGTTCTCTCTTCCTCTCTTCTGAATATTGCACCTTCATTTGTTCTTTTCAATTCAGGGAATTATACCTTGAGGATCGATTTGTCTGATTTTATGGATGAACAGCGCTTTGCACAGTATGAAAAGTTTCGAGTTGCAGATGAGCAGGTAATAGAAGTAACTGCAATGCCCTCTACATGGGCTGCTCCTGGGGTGTACCCGGAGGCTCCAGCTCGTCCAGAATGCAGCTGCGTGGGTTGTTACGGGAGCTTCCCATTACTCCTGTGTTACACCTCTCCTGTGCAAGCTGCACTGGTTACCGATGGTCCTTCGGATCCGCTTCAAGGTGCTGTACTCACCTATAAAGCCCTACATGGCATGGGCCCGGGGTACCTGCAGGACCACCTTCTAACTGCCTCCCACCGCCCTGTGCACTCACATAGGACTGCCCTCCTCCAGGTGCCATTGGCCAGACAATGTTGCCTGGTGGTGCCCAGGTTGAGGGCGTTTTCTGTGGGTGCACCAACCCTCTGGAATGGGTTACCCACAGAGCTCCGGATGGCCCCCGACCTCTGCTTCTTCCGCCATGACCTGAAGATATGGCTTTTCCAACAAATTTGCTGATCTGATGGGTGGTTTTAATTGGGAGATTTTAATTGATTATTTTAGTAGCTATCTTTATTGTTTTCATCATTTTAATTTCTGTGAGCCAGCCCGAGTCCTTTGGGAGAAGGGTGGCATATAAGTATAAGAAAAATAAATAAATAAATAAATAAACTTCATTAGAACTTGGAATTCTAAATACACAGCATAAGAAAATAATTATTTCACAAATGTTGTATCATTCAGAATTCTGGATGTGTGCGAGTGTGTGTGAGAGAGTTTTAGCATGATAGACTAAATGATCTCCATTCAGCTGTGAACATCATTAATTGTGGGCAGTCAAGAGTGTCCAGTTCAGTAGTGGGTTCCACTTACCTTCTCTACCACTTACCTTCTCTACCGGGAGCGTGTGTGTGTGTGTGTGTGCGCTTGCTTTGCTCATGCTTCTATGCATGCGTAGAGCATCCGTGATGACATCCAGATGGGTGGGCGGAGTCTCCTGCTGCCATCACTACTGGTTCACTATAAACCAGGGTGGACCAGTAGAAACCCACCACTGGTCCAGTTACATACAGGTGAAACTCGAAAAATTAGAGTATTGTTCACTTATTTCAGTAATGCAACTTAAAAGGTGAAACTAACTTCCGGTGGCGCCTTCCTCGTTGGCGGCGGGCTTTCCATGCCCGCCGGCTCTCTCGGCGCGTTAGAGTCGCCTCACAGCTGGCAGGCAGCTCGAAAAACCTGTTCCTCGACGGGAGGAACAGGCAGAGCTTCTGGGGGTGAGGTTGAACCTCTTTGAGCCCCCCAGGAACTTTCCATGTCCTGGGGAGGGCTCAGAAGGATGGCTCCCTCCATACCCCCAGGGTATGCTCCGCGCCGAGAGGATCCTCCGCTAATTATCTAATTAGCGGAGCCAGACGCTGGGAGCAACACCACGATTGAAAAGACATTTGGAGCAAGCTGGAAAAGAAAAAAGGAAAATTTAAGCAAGTATGGATTTTTTTTTCAACGGATTTTTTTTTGGAAGAGGAGGGGGGGAAGGGGGAAGGAGAGGAAGAAAACTCAAAGTTTTTAAAATGGCGACAGGCTCTGCTTGAAAGGAAAGTGTTAGCGGAAATGGAGTGCAGAGCTTAGTTTTGAAAGACTCTGAAAGTAATATCTTGCTACAGACAAAGAACCCAAAGGAATAGAGGTTGATTTAAACAGATTTTTTCTACTTTTTTTTTCTTTTTTCTATCGAAGCAAGGAGGATTCTTTTTCCTGGTCTTTTTTTTAAAAAAGTAAAGATGCCTAAACCTAAAGGAAGGGGGGGCTCCCCTTTGAATCAGATGAATAAAGTTGAAATGTCTCATTTGCAGAGACTTACAGAACAGGAGTTAAAAGAGTTAATTACAAGGTCCTTAGAGAGTGTGGTAGATAAGATAAAAGGTTCACAGAAGGATCTTGAGGAACTGGTTACTGGGAAATATGACCAATTAAATCAAATCATTGCTCAAGTAGCCTCAGATTTTTCAACAGCGCTGGCTGCAATGGGGAAGAAAATGATTGAGATGAGTAGTAAATTTGAATCTCAAATACAAGAGTTACAAATGAAACTCCTGGAAGCAGAGGCCAAAAACCATAATATTCAGAATGATGTTATTATGCTTCAAATTAAGACTATGGAATCTGCAATTAGACTGAGAGGGATAAAAGAAAATAACAGAGAAAACCTAAGGATAACTTGTGCAAAGGCCTTTGCAGAATTATTAAAGTTACAAGATGAACTAATTCTGGGTTCTATAGTGAAAGTTTACAGAGTTAACTCACGTTTGGCTAATCAAAGGAATTTGCCTAGAGATGTCGTTGTCTGCTTCACTGATAAAAGACTGAGAGATGATATTCTACAAAAGTCTTATTCTGATAGAGTGCAGGTAGCAGGCACACAAATCAGGGTCTTCAAAGAGTTACCATCGAAGGTTTTAAAGGACAGGAAAGTTTTTGATTTTTTGGTCAAGGAATTGAAGAGAAGTAATATCCCATTTAGATGGGATTTTCCAATTGGTATAATTTTTAGATATCAAGGTGTGAGACACTGTTTGAATACTATTGAAAAAGCAGAATATTTTTATCAAAATATTTTTAAGGGAGCACCAAAACATCTCAAGAATAAAAAATCCAAAACAGAGTTTACAAAATGTGAAAAGAAAGAAGAAAATCAAAGTGTGTTAAAAGTAAAAGGAGAATTTGGTGGTTGTCCAGAGGATTCTATTATGGATTTTTCGGATGAGAAAACTGAACACCCCAGTGCCCTTGGGGGATTACAGGACCTTGAACTGCTGGAGGAAGATTCAAAAAACAAAGTTTTACTTCGAGATGACCAGCGGCAGAGGTCCAATACTCTTCAAGACATGGGGGGTGATGCTAACCGACAGGAACTAGAAATCAACGAAGAAATCCGACTGGAAACCACAGGTGATAAATTTAAAGAGCATCGTGAATTGCTTGATACTGAATCAGAAAGCATTGAAAGATTTGGAAAAAATGGATTACAAAAATTCTTTTAAAAAGTACAACAACTTGTTAAAAGTTCATTCTAAGTTGGATTAACTTTAAACTCATATATTAAAATGGATTATAAAAATTATTACTATGAAGTTTATCCTGGATTGGACATGATATCCTGAGTTTTGATAGATTGCTGCAAAATTAGCAGCGATCATTTGTTACCCAATTATATATTTTTTGTGGAACTTATCTTCTAGGAGAAGACTAAGTACTTGAAAATATCTTATAACCCGAAGGATTGAATTGCAAAGGGTGGCAGGATTTGAAATAATTTTAAAGGAACATCTGGGAATGCAGCTTTTAGTTGGTTTTTTCTTCTTCTTCTTTTTTTTTTTTTTAGGCTTGAAAGGCTGCAAAGCTTATTTTTAGGTATATTATAAGTTAGCTTGAATGAATTTTCCTAGAGGAGTGAATATCTTCGTGGTTGGATTTTATTCATATAAAGTCACTCGGGGGGTTGTGTGGAGAAATGTTTTATTTTGCTGATGGGGGCAGCGGCAAGATGAAGATTATTGAAGCGGATTTATGTGAGGAAATATATTTGACATCAATCAAGTTGAAGAGAAGATCGAAATTTGGATTATAGAGACTGAGAAATGAATTAAACAAAAGATAATTTTCTTTATGATATAACTGTATGATCATAACTACATATGCATATATATTTCTTATGTTTTATGTTTTTGGGGTTTTTTTCTTTAGTTAAGGGTGTAGTTAGGATAGAATTATAATGGTGTTCTTAATTATAATGGTTTTTTTTATTATAATATTGTTTAAATATATTAATGTCTGGTTTTTTGTTTGTTTGTTTTTTTACTTTTTTTCCCCTCTTTCCTTCTTTCTCTTTCTCTTCCTCTTTCGAAATTTGTTTAATTTAGAATTTGAATATTTAATAATCTTTTTCTTTTTCCCTTGTTCTAAATTTTGTTTTTTTTTAACTTGTAGCGGAAGTCAGGGGGGGGATAGGGAGGGAAGGGGTTGGGGAGGGAGGATGGGAGGGGTAGGGGAGGGGGATTGGGGAGGGGGGGTGAAAATGGAAAAATTTCTGTATTGTAAAACTTTTTCAATAAAAAAAAAAGGTGAAACTAATATATGAGATAGACTCATTACATGCAAAGCGAGATAGTTCAAGCCTTGATTTGTCATAATTTTAATTATTATGGTTTACAGCTCATGAAAATCCCAAATTCACAATCTCAGAAAATTAGAATATTACATGAAATTAATAAAACAAAGATTGTACATGGAACAATATTGGACCTCTGAAAAGTATAAGCATGCATCTGTACTCAGTACTTGGTTTGGGCCCCTTTTGCATCAATTACTGCCTCAATGCAGTGTGGCATAAATAAAATCCTTGTTTTATTGATTTCATGTAATATTCTAATTTTCGGAGATTGTGAATTTGGGGTTTTCATGAGCTGTAAACTATAATCATCAAAATTATGACAAATCAAGGCTTGAACTATCTCGCTTTGCATGTAATGAATCTATCTCATATATTAGTTTCACCTTTTAAGTTGCATTACTGAAATAAATGAACTTTTGCACAATAGTCTAATTTTTCGAGTTTTACCTGTATAACACTCAAAGCCATAATGTATTTTGGAGGGGTTAATGAGATCTCTGAAGGGAAATGGAAACATTCTCTTACCTAACCAATTTCAGAGTCCCCATAAGAAGATGACGTAGTATGTATATAATCTGAACTTTTTGGTATAAGGAAGAAACAGAAGAATAAATACTACTTTTAATTAGCATTTCAATTTCAAAGGCAGTAAGCTTTCAAACTTTTGCAATCACAGACAACAAAATCAACATCATAAAATGGAGTGACTAACCACCCAATTAAATAAAAACACACTACCCCCTGCCAATTTTCAAATTTAAAATTATGGGAATTCACAATATGCTAAACTCTTTCACTGTTGACTCGAGATTTTTTTAAAAAAAATCAGTACAGAATAATATGCTCAACTTCCTTATAGGCATAAATCCTTAAAACTGGGAAATCCCCTATGCTATACATGTACCTAATTTTGGTTATTAAATGCAACCATATGAATGAAGCTTTTGCATTTTCAATTGATTTCTTTGTGGACAATGCTTCTTGTTCACCTTTTTGAAGATCTCTCTTAAATGCCAGACAGGTGTTCCACTTATACAATTCTCTTATTCCTGTTCTCAACTTCTTTGCTAGAATTCCTACAAGATGAATTGTGGGCAATATTCTGGAACAGCTGGTGACTCTCTCACAGGGGGATTTCACCCTGAAGTTAAATGGTGGGCAAATCACCAAGGGATGAAATTCAGTACCAAAGACAGAGATAATGACAATTATGAAAAGAATTGTGCTGAAGAAGATCAAGCTGGCTGGTGGTTTAACAGGTTGGCTTTCTTTTCATATTATTTTGACTTAGAAGAACTATTTTTTCCTTAAATTCATGTAAAATAACACAGAAGTTCTGAATCTGAGTAGCTTTCAATAGCAAAGTTAAGTGCTAATGTTCATTCTGTTATTATAAATTACAAATAGGTCTCAATTAGTGGAGTTAATTAATTTCACAAAATAGCCACATTATTTGAATTTGCGCTGTTTGCTATTCAAAGTGATACTTCTATGGATAAAAAAACCCAAGCCTTTTCTTTTTAAAACTTGTAGTGTTGTCCTCTGACAAAATCTACCTTTTCCCCACTTGCATATACAAACATTAGGAGCATCTATAACCCCAGCCTCAATTATGCATGCAGTAACCTCCCATTAACTGAATTTTGTGTCACCTTAAATGTGACTTTGATATCAATCTCCAATCTGCACTAAATTAAAAATTATGGGAAGTCCTCAATTTATGACCACAATTGAGCCCAAAATTTATGTTGCTAAGTATGACAGTTGTTAAGTGAATTTTGTCCCATTTTACAACCTTTCTTGCCACATTTGTTAAGAGAATCATGATAGTTGTTAAGTTAATAACAGGTTGTTAAATGAATCAAGCTTCCTAATTGAATTTGTTTGTCAGAAGGTCACAGAATCCTGGGACACTGCAACTGTCATAAATATGAGTCAGTTGCCAAACATCTGAATTTTCATCATGTGACCATGGGGATGCTGCAACAGTTGTGTGTTTTTGAGTGCAGTTGTAACTTTGAATAGTCACTAAATGGACTGTTGTAAATTGAGGATTACCTATATTTGAACTCCCACTATTCATGAACTTATATTTTCCATGTTAAACTGCAATTTGATGCTCACTAAATTGAACATAAATTGCACTGTTGTAAGAATGTTATTTCTCACTCCACATGTGTAGGATTGTGCTGCAGCAAAGAAATCTATTATAATTTGTTCTTATTATAATGACCACAAAGGAAACTTTAGTAAAGTGTAATATCATGTACATTTCTTGCTATATTTTCTTGCCTTCCAGGGCTTTATATATTCTCGATAAATTGAATTGTCAGGATCTTTTTTTGACCATTAGGCACAGCAAAATAGTTACCAGTCTTATTCTCCCTCCTTTAACAGAGATCTCAGATGTGATTCCGGAAGAGTAATTAAACTTCTCAATCACCACTGCTCTTTGCTGCAAGACAGCAGAATCTCCTCCCGTATGCCATTGAGGCAGAATTCTGTCGATTTATATTTTAAAATTTTCAGCAGTATTCAGAAATAGCATATAAATTTACATTTATTGGTTCATGCTTACCTTCTTAGGACTATCACTTAAATAGTTTAACATGAATGGGAAGATTTTCTAATTTTATTTTTTACAATATTTGGGTTTAATATATTTTATTGTTTTAGAATTATATTTAACTTTGCATGTTGGCCATAATAACAATAATAATAACTAATTTTTATCACAATCATTAGTTTTCTGAGATCTACTGGCCAATGTATTTAGAAAACCTAACACTGAAGAAAACTAGTCCTTCATAAGAAATAATATTTAAAAAATTCAAGCAACGTTCATATATTTTTGAAGGAAATTGGGATAAAATGCCATCTTTCGTTTGATCATCGCTCAGATGAGTTGTAACATTATAAGCAGGTTTTCAGTGAGTTAAGAAGCATTGTTTGTTTCCACACACCTGTTCTTTTCTACAGTATTCTGCATGGCATTAACACATAGAACATAATTATCAAAAATGACTTTTAAATGGTTGCATTTAACGTATACCCATGCATTTACAAATCTAAGAGAACTTTGACACTGCCAAAATAATAATTGTCAACAATGAATTTAAAAGGTTGCAAAATATAGCAAGGAAGTATATTTACATAGCCAGTCTAACAATATGCATAATTCTCAGGGAACAAGTTGTCTCTTATGATTTGAGAGCTATCAGATACATTTGAAAAGGTTCTGCCGCTTAGAAGCAGTTTCAATGTTCTCTTACTTTTCTTTTGTTCTGGATTCTTCTTGTTTGGCTCTGTCTATCCGGTTGTTATAAACACAAACTCTTGCCAATTATTGCAAGCATTTTGCAATACAGTTTGAGTTGGACTGAGGTGAAGCCAAGTTTACTGTGTAAAACAATATGTTTCAGCTCTCATCAATGCTAAGTTGATAAGGAGGAGGAAATGAAACAATGTTTAAATCCTGTTTTCAGTGAAGTCAAAGCTTCCGCTGACTTCAGATGGGAGTTTGTCACAACTTAAAATAAAAGAATCACATTTATTTCTGGTGACTCATAATGGAATATACTGCACTGCAATTATTCTGAGTCAAAGAATAATAATTATAAATGCATTCTTCCAGCCCTCATTATGTAGTAAGTTTTTATTACTAGTTTCAAAAAGAATCAATTATTTTTTGGCAATCATTCTGTAAATCTATCATAATAACCCTTTTTCTTCTGGACTTGGGGTTGGGTTTTCCTTAGAAATAATGAAATTAAAATTGCTGATAGGGCATCTTGGCGAATGACATGCAGCTCAAGAGCCAAGTCATAGATGATTTGGTACATAAAAAGAAGATTGAAAGAAAAGAACAGCTCAGTGCTAATGAATTTAATGGGCATTCTCCCACCTAGAAGATGTTCTAAGTTTTATATTCTAAATATATTGGATTGCAGCCTAGTTTAGTTTTTTCATTTTTATGAATTCATTATGAATGGATACTCACATAATTGGTCTATGGATGAATTATGTATATGGCTGGAAGGATGAAGTATTATGCTATGGATATTTTGTAAGCAAATACAGTCTGCTGAAGTACTGCCTAACAGGTTTTATATATATATACTTTTATTTGCGGTCACAGACCAAAACAAAACATAATTACAAAAAAACATGGGGAAAGCAACACCACAAACAGTTGGCCACCAGAAGCCCCAGCTGAGAGGAACTACAGTGTTCCCCTCTAATGGTTACAGCTCTTAAAAAAAATTTTTGAAACCTGAGAAGCAATGTGTGAAGAGCCATCCCCTAAACAATATAAGGTCAAATTACTAGCATTGGATCCAGAGAGATCTGTTTCTAGGAGAGACAGTAATTTAGTCCTGCCTACGTTGTACATAGGGCAGTGTAAAAGAACATGCTCCACAGTTTTGACCTCAGCTCTAGCACAGAGGCATAACCACTCACTCATTGGAAGCCTCTTGAATCGTCTGTCCAGCAATGCTGAGGGCAAGACGTTGAAACGAGCAAGGGAGAAAATTCTTCTATACTTAGGGATGGTTAAAGTGTAAAAATATGAGGCCATTCTCAGTCCATAATTATTACATTGGCTGAAGATCAGAGGGGGGCAGGTTTTATTAGCTCTAGCTCTTAGATACAGGTATTATATATGGAAAATGTACATATCCTATATACCTCGTAAATATGCTTCTGTCACAGAAGGAAGAAAATGGCTATATTTTTGTTGCTGAGAAACTGAAATAATTGTCTTGTATTTAACTGCAGACATAGGGCTATTGTATGTGCTGAATTACAAAGCATTTTAACTATGGAATTGATTATAATTGGATTATCATTCAGTTTGATTTTGATAGCATAACACGATTCACAATTTCAAATGCTAGAAATGGTAGACCCCTTGTTTAATGAAGCCAAATAATCCAGAGAAGTGTAATCTAATGAGATGTCATGAACGCATCAGTGCTGTCCAAAAATGGTGCTTCTTAGCACCATTTTATTGGTGCTAATTCTTAACAAGGCATTTGCATTAAGAATGTTTCTTTCAGGAGAAATGTTTTCTTCCATCAGTTGACATTGTGTAGTAAAGTAGATAAAAACATCCAAATGTAGTTACATAATAAAAGAAACTCTGGCCACAAAAAAATATTCTACAGTAAGAAGGACTGCTTTTTCTTTTCTTTTTTTTACAACTTTCTCCCAGACTTCAAACTCTTTTCCTTGCAAACTGGTCAAGAAGGCAGTGAGAAAAATCAATAGCACTGCAGAGGAATCTAGTTGAAATTGATTATTAGATTCTTTTTAGTCAGGGCTAGTTAAGGAATGGAAATGGCACTGAATGTTCTAGTTGCTTATCTCTGCTAGGACCTTAATATGGGACAACATATCTCTTTTGATCTTATTAGATCAAAGGTCTTTATCATGTCTAGTATCATCAACTATAATATCCTGCTGAGCTACCTGCAGGAGAAGGGAGCTGGTTGTATTGTTTTATGGTGTTTCTGCTTCTTCCTTAGTGGATACTTCCAGTCAGAGTCAGGGGGAGGTTTGTGATCAAGTCCCTAAAGTGTGATGTTCCTCAGGGTTTCCTTCCAAACTATTTAATCTGTACATGAATGAAGTGATTGCGGTTCAAGTTAAAATGGTTCAGGATGATGTTACTATTAGTATGCTGATGATATTCAGCTATACATCGCCATTATGGGCTGCACCAAGAAATTTCTGAAGTCCTAAATTGGTGTCCAGAGATGGTGACAGAATAAATAGTAAAACAAGTCCAGATTAAACCATTCCTTGATGAAGCAACATGTTGTCAATAGATATCAGCAACATTAATAGTAACTCTGTGGGGTCACACTCCGCCAAAGAAGCTGATTTGTAACTTGGGACTTCTCCTGGATTCTCAGGTCCTGTTAAAAAAGAATGTAGAGGCTGTGACCAGAGTCCATCTGGCAAATGATGACTGACTTTATCAGGAAGAAAATGCCCTGATGAGGATAAATGAACTTGGTCATTGCTCAGCTGGAATAGGGGGGTGCCTTTGGATTTTTACTTGTTTACATAACTTATATGACTGCCTATGTCACATAATGACCCTATGCTGTGGCAGTAAAAACAAGAATAAAAACAAAACCATTCTTCCCCCTGGGATCCTGATCAATTAGTCTCCTGACTCAATCCCCTTTCCAGACCAACACTTGGGGAAAGTGCTAGAGCAGTAATGGCAAACCTTTTCGGCACTGAGTGCCCAAACTGGAACCTGCATGTATCAGGGGTGGGTTCTACTTACCTTTATTACTGGTTAGAATTCTGAGAGTTGAAGTCCTCCAGGCTTAAAGTTACCAAGGTTGGAGACCCCGATCTAAAGCACAGCTATTTCAGGTCATTTGGTTTTTCAGTTATAAGATTTTTCTTATTTATGTTTTTTAAGCTTTGGAAATGTTTTGTCAACTCTGAAGAGAACCTGGCATTTCATACTTCTTGCTTGTGTTTGACATTGGAATAGGCTATACTTATTAATAATATCATTAATAACCTAATGAACAATATGAAAAATATGTACCTAATGAACCTAATGAAAAATATGAACAAATAAACACTTGTTCATATTTTTCTAGATAAAATGTTTTTATAATATGCACATTTTTCACATCCGTCTTGTTAGCTAATAATATAATAGACCATATTGCCTATGAGATGTATAGAGCTTAATATTAGTCCAGTCTTTAACATAATCTACACAAAGCTTTTCTCAGCTCATAGCAATTAGGTTGGTATTGTTATAAAATTTGAGCAGATGCAGTGAGAACATAACTTCCAGAATTCTAGAAGCAATCTTCCTAACATAACTATTGCAAACCCATAATGGCAATATATGCAAAATCAGATTTGCTAAATTTGCTTGATCCCAATGTATCACGATCAGAGGCTTTGTATTCTAGAAGTGAAGATCTGATATCTCTTTAAGAGCCAATGGCATGATTATTTAATGTGGAGATTGTGCCATGCAGCACTGATGCCCTATGCTCGCAAGAATGACAGTTGTCCAATTCTCCAGTTCTTTTCTGAGTGTTTTTTACGCCGTGCTTTTTGTTGTGAACAATGGAGCAGTGTTTGTGCAGGAACAAAACCAGCAAGGACAGACAAGGGAAAGCACTGATCACAGGCCATCATCACATATGCATAAGAAAAGACAATGGAGTTCCCTGGGCTGCTTTGTCAAAGATGCCTACCTGTTAAAAATCAGATCACTGGATAATAGTCTTCTTTGGACTTTTAAAAACAGAGAAGTAGAAAAGATAACAATGAAGCCTAGCTAGATTAAGGCTTGTGAGGTTTAATGTGTGCTGAGGACACACATCCTCAGCACATATTAAAGTGGTAATACAATTTGTTAAGCTTTGGTTTGGCACTTTGGTTACAACAAACTATAAATTTGTGTATTGTAAAACTAGTCAGTCATTGAGTTTGCGCACTCTACAAAATCAAGCAAGTTGTATTATGATCTAGTGCAGAGGTGGGCAACCTGAGGCTCTAGATACTTATACACAATCTGTCACCCCATTTTTGTGATATTCAGATACATTGTTGACTTCAGTTGCAGAACTAGTGGTTATTTATAATGGCAAGAGTGTGTTATGTTTGTAATTTATTTTTAACATAACGTCCTATTTGAGTCATGCTTGAGTTCTGGTGACTATGTCCAACAATACAAAACTGGTTTACAGTTGTCTCTTCCCAAGATGTCTCCTTTCCAGTGTAGCTTAGAGCTTTAGTATTTCCTAGTGATTTCTCATCCAAGTACTAATTAAATCCACCCCTGTTTTGTTCTTGAGACAGTTTACTTCTGCTAATAACTTGCAAATAGAATCACGGCATCATGGAAAATTCTTTGTCACTACATGATCCTTTAGAACTTCTCTGAAAGTTCTAAATCCAGCTTCTATCTGAAGATCTCTTTTTAAAAAAGCTCATCACTTTCTGTGATACTTCATAAGTGAAAATATTCCTCTTGATGACTAGCATGAATTATGTTCCTTGTGGGTTTTGTCCCTGTCCTTCTTGAACTTTAGTACCCCAAACTGGGTAGAGTATTGTCAGTGGAATCTACCCAGGCCAGAAGTGGAGTGGAGCAAATAAGGCCTTTGATTTGGTCTCTTTGCTTGTGTTAACACATTCCAAAAGTGTGAGATGGTGTATGCTTTTTTTTAAGTTACATCACATTATTTGTTTGTATTTAGCTTGTTGTTAACATGGCCCTTTCCATAGCCAATATAGTTATGTTGTCTGAATTGAGAAAATTGTGCTGGTGAAATAAAACATAATTAAGCATATTGGTTATGTAAAAGTTTGACTATTTTTATTGCCAGTTGTTTCAGGAAATGATTTCTTCTCTACAAATTAAGTTGATTAGCAGGCAAAAAAAGTGAAAACAATTAGTGCTGAATAAAATCAACAAAGAAAAAATAATAATTTGGGTTTTTTTCTTGCTACATTTCTGCTATATTGCAAAGAATATTCAGGAAGCAAAAAAGAGCAATGATAAAATGGAAAAGTGACTGGAAAAATTATCTGCACAACTAATAGGTACTTATTTTTTTTAAAGGGGGCTTTGATTAAGGGATAAAGTTTAAGTATCCCTCAAAACTTTGAAAATCTGAGAAGAAAAAGAAATGAGCGTTCTAGTACAAAATATATTGTAAATGTATTTAAAATTTAGAATTAATGTTTTTAAATCTTGCAGCTCCAATTTATAATTTAATCTGCATTTTTATATTTTATAATCTGTATTTATAACCTATGATAGATTTTATTTTATTTTCCTTCCTTCCCCTTCTTGCCTTCTCTTCTCTTTTCTTTTCTTTTCCACATGCTGAGGGCATAATGCTTTGCCTATATTCAATATTTTGAGGGAGGGTTATGTAATTTTTATTGAAAAAGAACTTTAAACAGAGTTTAAAAATGACAGCACCTAAAATGAAAAATAAAAAAGGAAGAAAAGAGAAAGTAAGAAACAGAGACAAAGAAAAAGAAAAATTTCTAGAAGCTATGTCCAATCTTCTATAACAGCAGTTACTGACATAATTATTACAATTTCCCTCCCAAATTATTGTTTGGTTCCTTTCTTTCATAAGCAACCCTTTTTAATCAGTAACTTCAATATTTTGATTTAGTATTATGAGGTTTTTCCTTATTTTTGTAAACATCCAAATAAACTTAACCCATATATTCCACTTACCGTGTTTCCCCAAAAATAAGTGAAATGTATTGGCTGGATCAAAGACAATGGACAATGCGAAGATCATGTAATTAACCATTTATTAACAACGGCTGGGCTAACTGCCACAGCTATAACTGAAACTGCTTAGAACTCTGCCTGACAGCTCTTATAAAGCCAGCTGTCATGTAGCTTAACCAATCACAATAGAACGTTACTTTAACCAATCAACGAACAGAATGTTACTTCCTACTTCAGCATACTTAATGCATTGCACCCCTTTCCACCTGGATGGCGCATGCATATTCTTGGAGGTATGCCGGTCGGCACCGGCTTCTGATCAAATGTCTTAACCCTGCCTCACTCACAGACTCTTGCGAGGAATTACTTTCCCCATCAGTTCTAATAACTACAAGTATGTTACTGCTTTCGACCTGTGTTTCAGTTTCTCCCTCGGGGTTTATATTGTCCGAAGTAATCTGTCGGCTCAAAATTTGCTGCTCAGTGTCTGGTAGCTTCTTAGCTTCTGGTATGCCCCTTAACCCCTGGCTGAAACTTTCTCCTGCCTGGTTCTCTCTTTCTGTTATATCATGTTCAGTACCCCATCTGACCCGTAGCTGGTCTTGGTGACGGCTCCAAACCTTGCCTTGTCCCATATCCACCTTATATGAACATGGACCTGTAATATCCACCACCTAACCTGGTAGCCATAATGGCTGACCTCCATAATTCCTAGTGTACACTTTATCACACACACACCAAAAGGTTTAGATGTCCTACTTGAATTCAAAGGCTTGGGAGGGGCGTAACAAGGTGTAACCTATCAAGAATTGTATGCAGCCGGTGACCCATCAGTAATTCTGCCGGACTCCGATTGGTAACCTGACAAGGGTGGTGTGTTGCATCAACATATACTCCGCTATATGGTCATGCCATTTCCCTGGTCCCATGTGGCCAAATGCCTCCTTTGCGGATCTCACTGCCCTTTCTGCAAGGCCATTACTGGCTGGGTGGTAAGGAGAGATAACTGCATGCCTGATACCTAATTGGGCAAGGAACAACTCAAACGTGGAAGAAGTTAATTGGGGCTCATTATCAGACATCAATAGGTCGGGTAACCCATGGGTTGAGAATAGTGTATGAAGGGCCTTTATGACCGCCTCTGAGGATGTTGAGTGCATAAGTACTCAATCCAAGTTCAATCCATTTAGAGTACGTGTCAACCACCACCAAAAAATTTTGACCATGAAATGGCCCCGCAAAGTCTCTATGAAGGCGGGACCATGGGCCAGCGGGGTCTTCCCATTCCCTGGGCTTAGGGGGCATTGGCCGAGACTCTTGACAAGGGCAGCAAGTAGCCACCCAGTCAGTGATACATTGATCAAAAGTAAGCCACCAGAGATAGGCTCTAGCTAGAGCCTTCATTCGGACTATTCCTGGATGTCCAGAATGCAATGATTTTAACACAGAATCCCGTAAAGATTTTGGAATCACCACCCTGTGTCCCCACAATAAACAACCCCCCATGGTAGATAATTCCATTTTACGGATAGTGTACGGTTTCCACTTCATGTCCATGGGCCCTTTTGGCCACCCCTCAGCACCCAGTCCATAACTGTGGAGATCTCTGGATCATGGGATGAAACTCGAGCGATGTCAGCCACCATCAAAACAAAAGGTGAGTTTTCAATCATCAGGACTGATGAGGCGGGAGCTGGGTCAGAGAGCAATGTTGGCATGGGGCACTGACTGAGGGCATCAGCATGAGCCAGATTCTTGCCTGGCACGTACAGGAGCGTGTAGTCATAGGCAGATAAAAACACAGACCACCTGGTAAATCTCAGGGATAGGAATTGCGGAGTTTGATGGTCAGTTGCTAGTAGACCAAGCAAAAGCTTATGATCGTCACTAATGTAAAAGGTCGACCATGTAGGTAATGATGAAACCGCTTGACTCCAGCTACCAATGCTAGAGCCTCCTTGTCTAGCTGTGAATAATTTCACTCCGCTGAAGCCAAAGTCCGGGAGAAAAATGCAACGGGGGCTTCACAGCCATCAGAGAAATGGTGACTTAAGACCACTCCCACCCCATATGGAGAAGCATCATACACTAGCACTAGGGGTAGGGCCTTGCAGTAGTGAGTGAGAACAGAGTTTGAAACGAGTATACATTTGAATTAGTAAATGCAGCGGCTGCAGTTGAATCCCAGTTCCAATGTGTCCCCCAGTTCAGCAAACAATGCAAAGGTTCTGCAATAGATGACTTGTGTGGTATGAAAATTCCATAAAAGTTTAAAAGGCCTAAGAAGGCTTGAAGTTCGGCCTTGTTGGTGGGAGCAGGGGCATGTAAAATAGCGTTCGTCTTAGACTCTGTAGGGTGTATACCCTTACCATCAATTAGGAAACCCAAGAACTCGATTTTGGAAGCAGCTACATTTGCTTCACTTCACTTTGAGCCCCACTCTCTGAATTCGGTTAGAACCGCTCTGAGTCTTTTAAGAAGTTCGGTGGTGCTGGTGGCCGATACTAATATGTCTTCAAAGTATGGTACAACCCCAGGAATTCCATGAAGTAAACACTCCATCATGCTCTGGAAGATTCGACTGAAACCCCAAATTGGAGGTGGCAGCAACGGAAAGCACCCCAGTGTGTCATTATAGTTTGTGTGTCTGCTGTTTGGTCATCCACAGGCAGTTGTTGATATGCCTGTGTTAAGTCTAATTTACCCAAAGAGTTCAACAAATGTTGCACAATAGGCATGGGGTATGCATGCGCCTGTAATGCACAATCAATTGTTGCTCGGTAATCTGCACAGATGCACACCGAACCATCCACCTTCATGGCAATAACAATGGGGGGTCCCCCATGATGCGTACTCAACAGGCTCCAGGATACGTTGTGCTATTAATTTGTCAAGTTCAGCATCCACCTTTGGTCGTAATGCAAATGGTACTCTTTGCGGCTTCAGGCAGCGAGGCTGCACTTGAGGGTGGAGACTGAATGAAAGCAGTTGTCCGGTGTATTTTCCTAATTCCTCAGAGAAAACTGAGGGGAATTCATTACATAACATGTCCAGTTCAGTGTTGTGGCCCCGTCCTCTGAGCCTATCCCATTGGAGGAAGGAAGCTCTGAGCAGGAGGAAGAGGAGCCAGCCAGATCTCCCAGCCCCCCCCCCTCTGGCACCGTCTCAGGTGCCAGCTGAAAGAGAGCCAAGTAGTGGGGAAACAGGTGTCTCAGATGAGAGTGAGGAAGAGACGTCATTCCTGGACGCACGCCAAAGAAGGCGAGAGAAAAGATTACTGCAGCTGCGGCGTATGAGGAAATAGATCTGAGTCACTGATTGGAGTCATAGGATCAGTGAGTCACTGGACCACACCCAGAAGCCTATCTATATAAGACAGGCCAGTGGGTCAAGAAGTTGTGATGAACAAAGCTAAACAAACATAGCAACCTCGTAGTCTTGGAAGCTAGATGAACGGCAAAGCTACGTAGGTGATTTTCTTGTTTGTGTAACCTAATAAAGTCCTTGGCAGACGGTGTGCATATCGCTGCCAAGGTTGAGATAAGAACTGTGGAGTGTGCCAAGTGATTGTTAACCCTCGGCTGGCTGTGTTTTTGTGGGTCTTTGAAGGGGGAGGACAGATCATTCAGATGATGAGATGGCATTAACTCCTTGTATAGTTAGACCTAATGCATCGAACCAATTAAGGCCCAACAGGCTGGGAAATTTTCCTTCCACAATGACTAGTGATAATAATCCACTAAACTTCTTAAATTGTACTCAGAATTTGCCACTTCCGACAATCGGAATGTTGGCTCCTTGGCAATCTTTTAGCAGGAGATGGCAGGGGTCTAGTTGTTGTTTAGCCAATTTTGGAACTAATCGTTTAATTGTACTCCATGACACCAAGGATGTAGCGGAGCTGGAATCAACTTCCATGGTGCATGGTTTCCATTCAGTGAATACTGTAAGGCGAATTTTCTGCTGGCTCAACATATTTGGTGGTGTTACTAAATTCACATCCGAAGAAGATTGTTGGTTACTATTATGAACTTTAGACAGATTAGGATGATATTGTTGGCCCCCGTCCTGCGGCACACGTGATTTGAACTGTGGCTGAGGGGCTCTGCATACTCTGGCAAGATGACCTTTGCGGCTGCAGCGGCGGCACTCTGTATTTTTAAAATGGCAATTAGCGCACAGGTGATTTCTTCCACAGCAGAAACATGCGTTCGGCCCCCTTGACATGCTAGTTGGGCCAGAGTTTTGTTTTCTAGACTCTTGAAGATGGTACACTTCAAAGTCACCATCAGAATCTGACAAATTTGTCTCATTTACAGACAATGAGTCTTTTTCCGTCTTAGGTGGAGTATATCCACAGGGCAACTCAGCTAGTGACAATGCTGCCAGTTCTGCAGCACACGCCTCATCCAATGCCATTTGAAATGTGAGGTTGTGATTTGCAATCAGACGCCTTTTAAGACTTTGGTCCCCTGACCCCACTGAAAAGTCTATTGAGGAGATAATCTTCTAAATCAAGGAATTCACGATGCCTGGCCGCCCTCCTCAGAGCCGCAACGTATTAATAGTCTCTCCAGGGACCTGATCATGATGGTAAAAGTGTTGGCAGCAGGCTATTCTTGAGGGGGCTGGTGCGTAAAGTTTTAAAAATTTTTTTATAAAGTCTTCCCATGTTCCCGAATGTACAGATTGTGGGGCCATTAATGTCATTGCAGTATCAAAGATTTCAGTACCACAGAAACTTAGGAAATAAGCGTGTTTGCGCTCAGGCATCAGCTTTGTATAATCATTTGCAATTAAGAAACATTCAAAATGTGCTAAATAAGCCTCCCACGTCTCTGCACTGGGATTGAAAGGAAGAAAGGTCTGTGCGGACGCCATCTCTTCTCCTTTTTTTTTTCCTAACTGACCCACGTTTTGTTTCTTCAGTTTAAATCACCCTTGTTTTCTTATTATTATGACCGGTAGATTGACCAGTTGATCCTCGTCACCAGTTGAAATGTATTGGCTGGATCAAAGACGATGGACAATGTGAAGATTATGTAATTAACCGTTTATTAACAACGGCTGGGCTAACTGCCACAGCTATAACTGAAACTGCTTAGAACTCTGCCTGACAACTCTTATAAAGCCAGCTGTCATGCGGCTCAACCAATCACAACAGAATGTTACTTTAACCAATCAATGAACAGAATCTGTGGACCTGTGGACTTCAACTCCCAGAATTCCTGAGCCAGCTTGGCTGTCTCAGGAATTCTGGGAGTTGAAGTCCACAGGTTGTAAAAGGGCCACATTTGCCCACCACTGACCGAAGAGTTCAACGCAATCATTGGGTGGATTTTAGGTATCATAAAAGTATAGCAAATAATTAATTAATTAATTAATTATATTTCTATACCGCCTTTCTCCCGCAGAACTCAAGGCGGTGTACAGTCAAGAAAAAATAAAAGATACATAAACATCATAAAATTGATAATTAAAATTATAACATAGTTTAGCCCAAATTAAATAAAACCCAGAATTAGATAATATTTTAATCATTTCCAGTTCACATGTCTAGCCCCGCTTGATTGAACATCTGGGTTTTGAGGGCACAGCAGAAAGCACGGAGATTAGGGATGTTTCGTATATCAGGGGGCAGTTCATTCCAAAGGGTTGGAGCCCTTACAGAGAAGGCCCTCCCCCTGGGAGTCACCCAGTCGGCACAATTTGACTGACGGTACCCTGAGTAATCCCTCCCTGTGAGAACGAACTAGTCAGTGGGAGGCTATTGGTGGCAAAAGACGGTCTCGTAAGTGCCCAGGTCCTAAGCCATGGAGCGCTTTAAAGGTGATAACATCTTGAATCGCACCCGGAAGACCACTGGGAGCCAGTGCAGCTCGCGTAGGAGATGTGTTACATGGGCGCAGCGAGATGCGCCCATAATCACCCGCGCGGCTACATTCTGGACCAGTTGGAGCCTCCAGGTGCTTTTCAAGGGGAGCCCCATGTAGAGAGCATTGCAGTAGTCCATACGGGAGGTGACTAGGGCATGAGTGACTGTGTGCAAGGCATCCCGATCCAGAAAGGGACGCAACTGGCAGATCAGGCAAACCTGATAAAAAGCCCCTCTGGCCATGGCCGTCAAATGGTCTTTAAAGATAGCCGTGAGTCCAGGAGGACACCCAAATTGCGGGGCCTCTCTGTGGGGAGCAAGGTCTCATCCCCAATTGTCAGTGATAGTACCAGCTGACTCTACCAGGACGCTGGAAGCCACAGCCACTCAGTCTTGAAGGGATTGAGTCTGAGTTTGTTTCTTCCCATCCAGATCCATACAGCCTCAGGCAACGGGACATCATAGTAAGGGCATCATTGGGGTGGTCTGGGGTGGAGATGTACAGCAGAGTGTCATCAGCATATTGATGAACATTCACCCTGAAACCACAGATGATCTCGCCTAGCAGTTTTACATAAATGTTGAACAGAAGGGGTGAGAGGACCGACCCTTGCAGCACCCCACAGATAAGGCGCCTCGAGGTCGACCTCTGCCCCCCTGCCAACACAACTGCGAATGGTCAGAGAGAAAGGAGGAGAACCACTGAAGCACAGTGCCCCCTATTCCTAACCTCTCCAGCCGGTGCAGTAGGATACCATGGTCGATGGTATCAAAAGCCGCTGAGAGATCTAATAGGACCAGGATAGAGGAGCAACCTCTGTTCCGGGCCCTCTAGAGATCATCATTAGTTGTTTTTAGTTAGGGAATAAGCAGGTTTTCTTGGGATATTGGGATATATAGGGCAAATGAAATACCTTTCAGAATTTGTCCGAAAATCAATAGAATTTTTCTTACACAAAGTAAAATATATCACAAGAATGATATTGTCACTATAGAACAGCTCTGTATAATCAGATTAATTCAGACCTTGAGTCACACAGTATATTAGACTGGAGATAGTTGCTGGTGATATTCCTATTAGGCCTGTTGTTAGACAGTCCTTTGATGACGAGTAGATGGTGAGTCTCTTCAAATCCAGGATCCATGTAAGTGGCAAAGGGTTAGAGGTAACTGCACCCCCCAAAATGAAAACAGATGGAGACGAAGAGAAATTGTGCCCCCTTTTAGTCCTAGAGATTAAATATTACTCAAGCTTCGAGGACTAAGATGCAGTGTATAGGAAAAAAAATAGGTCACAGTTTTTATTTGCAAACAGTCTGAGGAAGCTGTGATGTTGTTTGAAACTAATAAATATCTTCTATTTATTTTTCTTCTATTTCACTAGATGTCATACTGCCAACCTGAATGGCCTGTACTATAATGGACCCTATTCAGCAAGGACAGACAATGGAATTGTCTGGTATACATGGCGTGGCTGGTGGTATTCCTTGAAGTCTGTTGTCATGAAAGTCAGGCCATCAAACTTCAGACCCAGTGCTTCTAATCAGCTTCAATGGAGGGAACATCAAGAAATGCCAGGACTGTAAATCAGAAGTTAGAAAGGGCTTCTGAGAAGAAGGGAACTCTGGGGAATTTTTTGAGAGCAACCAAGGTTAGCCAAATGCTGCCACCGCCTAACCAGGTTTCATTTTTTAAATTTTTTTGTCTAAAATTTTATTTGAATGAGTTCTATTTCCAGTCATTTTATGGGCATATTCATGCACTATTTACCTTTCAGTAAAACCACAATCCAAACTAGGATACCTATATTCATCCCATTGATTTTCACAAGCTTAAATGTGCTTAATGCTTTTACGTATTTTTATTGATAAGAAAACAAATGGCATGGATATATAAACAACTTGAGCTCTTTAATTCCACAGTCATTAGCTAAAAAAGATATTTCAGGTCCTATTCCATAATAGCTACATTACTAGAAGATTGAAGACTTAAGAGCATTAATTCTACCATGTTTTTAATTTGACCCTCTTCACAAGCAGAATACAATCTAAAATATACACGGATGAAGTTAAATCTTTCCAATATTTTATATTGATGACCTACAGATCTGTAAAAAAAAATGCCTCTTTTCAGATTTTCTGAACGTTTGTCCATCTTTTCTGTTACATATTATTAGAGCAGACCTTAATGTGGGTCTTTATATATCCAAGACATATAAAGAGAGTCTGAATAGATAAATAATACTAACATTTAATGTTGCTTTTATTATATAGACAAAATCACCCAACATTCAAAGTGCCAGTGAAAGAATGATCTCTCCAGTTTAGTTAAAGGCTCTGTCTGTGTGAGAACAGAGATTCAATAGGCATATCATACCCCATTCAGAAGAAATGTCTGAAAATTTCTATAAAACATAGTTAATGCCTATTAATCTGGAAGAGATTACCTAAATTCTATTAAAGCTTTAGTCCAAGCATTGGAAAATGTTTGTGACAATGAATCCTCTCAAAGTCATCCCATCATTATTGTTTATGAAATGTATTAAAGAAGCCCCCAACTTTGGTGTTACTTATTCAATTGGACTCCATTTTTATATATACTGAAGCATTATAAATATTCTGAAATGTGGAAAATGGTTTTTTACAGAGCTATATACGTTTTAGCTTTATCACACATAGTTTCCTATGCCACTACGTGTAGCTAGTCATGCTGCACTTATGTGGATAGACGACTGAGTAAGACTGAATTTCAGAAGAAATGAAGAGTGGGTAGAACTAAGTGGCTAGGTCTCACATCTAATTAGGATAATCCAATGCAGTGTCATTTGTTTCACCCTGCAATTTATTTTTTGATGTGATTTGTAATCATTGAAGAAGAGGGACACTGCAGTGAGGATATTTTCTAAATAAAGCTTGATAAAGGAGCATTGCTTTTCCAATCTACAACATCACAAAAACTGCTGCAAATGAATTCAAAATAATATGTACCTTCTATTATTTCAATATGGCATACCTACTAATTGGCTGATACTCATGACATCACTGATGATGAATCACAATTTATTTGCTATTCCTGTCTTTTTTAAAAAATGAATTATTGCTTAGGAATTAGTGACAATTAAAGAAGAATATGAAAAAATACAGGCCACTTAGAAAAAGGACAGTGTAGTTCTAATAAAACAAAACCTATTTTGGATTAGTATATTCACTGTTAAATTATGTCAGTAAGATTCTAGACCTATTTAAAGTTTAATTTCAAATATGAATTTTTAATATTTTTAAAAGCATCACAGAAAATATTTTTTTAACAAATGCCATAATAGAAATGAAATGGAAAAATGTAGAAAATCAGTAACTATTTTTTAAAAAAAATTCATCTGTTTCTTGTTTCATACCATTGCAATAAAGATTACTTTATTTTAGGTCCATTCTATTATATGATATACTGACTGAGTATTGACTTTGCAGGTAAATAAAGTCATATCATTCATATAACATTACTTTAGAGAGCGAAGTGACTTGTATCATAAAATCCTTATAATAGCCCCATACAGGAAAAGCAATGTTGTCATCCTTATATTGCAGGTAAAGTAATGCAACTGGTCAGCAGTACTTGTAGTATGCTATGATGAGGTCAATAAGATATTGGTTAGTCAATTAATCAAATCAATACATGAGCATCATACACTAGAATACAATAAATGAGACAAGATACAGTGAAGTGAAATAAAAGAGCTATGATGAGATTAAATAGAATAAAATATAGCAGGTAAGATAAAGATAAATGAGTAAAACAAAATAGAAGAAGGGAGGAGGAGGAGGAGAAGAATAAGAATTTATGAAGTTGATTAACTGTATCAAATAAATAAAACTGATTCAAAAATGCCAATAGATACAAAGAAAAAAAATCATAATAGATCTTTAGCCCTGCATTTAACTTCAATCTGATCAAGATATTCTGTCCTGTTTGAGATGGCATTTGAAAATGAAAAGTGTAATCTTATTGTTGATATGGAGTTTTGTTTCCTGCAATATGTAAGATTGTTTCTTCTGGGTGTTTCAATATTTTTTTATTTTTTTTTAAATAAAGGCTAAATTAGCAGCCCTTTCTAGAGACAGAATTTTCAGTCAACAAGAATGTGTTCCGTGTCTTCAATGCTGAGGCTCCACCAATCCACAGTCTTTCTTCAACTGATACTTCATGAAACCTTTCAAGTCTTATCATGGAGTCCAGTTGTTTGAATTGTGTTCTAGAAAAAGTCTTCTAAGATGTCAAGGCGTGTAACTTGTTAAATTTTGATTTCGTTTTTATAAAATCAAAGTAACGATACATGCATCATTACATCTCTGAGCAAATGGTGTGATTATCTAGTAACATTATAATATCCAAATCAAATTTAGATTTAGATTTTAGATTTTATTGGATTTATATACCGCCCTACTCCCGAAGGACTCAGGGCGGTGTACAGCCAACGATAAAAATACATAAATACAAAACTTAAAACCCAACTAAAAACAGATTAAATAAATTTGGCCCAGACAGAATTAAAACACCCCAAATAATTTAAAACAGATTAAAATTTAACGCTAAAAAACGGAGAGAGGTTAGGCCAGGCCCACCTGGCAAAATAGAAAGGTCTTAAGAGCGCAGCGGAAGGTGCGCAGATCCAGGATCCTCCGTATCTCCGGGGGGAGCTCATTCCAGATAGTAGGTGCCCCCACAGAGAAAGCTCTCCCCCTGGGGGCCGCCAGCCGACATTGTTTTGCTGACAGCACCCAGAGGAACCCCTCTCTATGAGAGCGTACTGGCCAGTGGGAGGCTATTGGTGGTAGTAGGCGGTCCTGCAAGTACCCAGGTCAAGTACCCAATGTATAAAGAGCATCATTGGCATGCTGACATCATCACGTGCACCCATTTATTTAATCCCCTCTTGGCTCCTCCCCATAGATGCCTATGCAGCTGGTAGAGCAATGGCCTCTATCAGTAGTAAATGAATATTTGTATAGTTATGTCTATAGTATGTTTACACCTATCCACAGTGCAACTCTCTTTATTTGTTAAATCCTGAATTTGTAGTTGTTACTTAGAAATATGTGCAGCTGAATTATAAGGGGTTGTTCGCAAATTTGCATGAAGGTGCTGCTTCTGTTAGTTTTGAAACTGAGAAAATTAAAGTCTTCATGACATAGTAAAAAAAAGAAGGGCAGGTTTAGCAATTAGGTAGTAGCATTTATTGCTTTCCTGCCAAAGTCCAGATATTTTCTGCAAATGTTTAATAGACTTCTTGAACAATGACAGAATAATGATCAGCATATATATTACTCCTGTAAAGTGCCCAAGCATGTTTTATCTATCACCCCTTGCTATGATCACATAAGTAAATAAAGAACAGTAAGAAATAACCAGAAATAACCAGAAGGAACAAGATGTCATTCATGATGCAACTAAACACATTACATTGTTAGCAACAAGGACAATGCAAAATTATTTCTTAAATTTTCCATTATAGATATACCTTGAAAAATTTATAGTTTTATAAACAAGCACAAGCTCTATGAAGAATAAATGAGTTTTTAATGTCCTAGCACTGAACTAAACTCAGATATTCTTTTCTACAAAATAGTCAAATAAAGTACTTAGGCTTTCTTTGATTTGATTATAAAGTAAGTAGAGAATACAATAGACAAGCTCCTATTTATTTCTTTACATATTCAGGATTACAAAAATACCATCTTACCCTAGCCAGAGACAAAAATGAAACTGGAAATGTATTTGTGCCTTTGAGTCTTCTCAAGTCAGAATTCGGGACCTGTGAAGACTTTCAGATTTATGATCTTCTCTGAAGTTGAGGCTAAAAAGGCAGAGCAGATAGACTATCAACCTGAAGAGCTGGCAGAATCATCTGAGGTGGCAGCCATAGATGATAAACATGGCCATTTGGGGTTGACTCAGATCATGAGGGGTCTAAACTTGACAGAGTGTAGCTTGACAGCCCTGTAGCTCAAGAATGTGAAACCCTAACTCCTTCATTAAGCCATATCAGCCACTGAGGCTGTACAAAAGCAACAGAGTCTTTTTTTATTGTTGGAAACACTTTCTTATTTCCAGACATACTTCATTTTCTCGTATTACCCTGCAACTTGAGCTTCAACTACAACCTGGACTGCACTCTTTAGACTGCTGGTTCTTGATCCATGGACTTCTTTGCTCTGACCTGTATTTGTTTTTTTCAATGATATGGTTTGACTAAAAAGAAAAAAACTGATGATCTCCAAATATCTCCTGGCTCTCAATTTACAATCTGTCCAAGCAAGTATTATCCCTGCATTTCAAATAAATTGATTTATTAATTTATTAATTTATTTATTTTTAACCTGCCTTTATTATCCTGACAAATAACTCAAGGCAGTGAGCATATCCAGCATATCTTCTCCTATTTTCCCCACAACAATAATCCTGTGAAATGACAGGCAGAATTCTCCAACCCTTAGAAATAGCAGTAGCCACAAACCCATAGCTACACTCCGCCAGGAATTATCCAGAACCAAAGACAATATACAAAAGGATGAAAGAAACAATGTAATCTACAAAATCAATTGTAACCATTGCAGCCAATTCTACCTGGGACAAACATCTCATCAATTAAAAACCAGGATCCACAAACACCAGCTGGCAGTCAAATGCCACAATCCCAAATCCTTAATCTCTACCCACACCGACACCAAACAGCACCAGTTTGATTGGAGCCACACAAAAATAATCAGCTACGCTACCACCCACCATGCTTGTGAGTTCATCAAAGCCTGGCACTCCACAAGCAATTCCATCAACAAACACATTGACCTATAACCAGCCTATGAACCCCTTAGAATCCAAATCAACTTCACAGCCAATCAGAGACAGTATCGACCCTCAACCAACCTTCACGTCCCAATGACTCTCACCCAATGTAACTTCCCCATCACAAGATTCTTACTGATGACTCATACCTGATCCCTCATAAGATTCACCACAAGACCTTCACTTGACACACCTGAAACCCTTATAAACAGAAGAACACTGAAACCAATATCAGCTAAACTTTGCTGAAGATGTTACCTAGTCTGGTAATGAAACATTCAGAAACCAATTCACAAACTCAGAGAACTAACCTTCACCCTCATCTTGTGAGGTGAGTTGGGCTGAGAGAGTGTGTGACCGGCCCAAGATCACCCATTTGGCTTTCATGGCTAAGACTGGATTAGAACTCACAGTCTCCCACTTTATATAGCCTGTTATCTTAACCACTTGACCAAAATGGCTCTCTTTTGATTTATTATTTATTTGATTTATCTCTCAATTGATTTAATACCCTACCATTAGGATAATAATCTATACTACCATTAAACCAATTGTTCTCATTCAGTTTAGTGTAGGACATCTGGGGTGGACAGATGTTACCTGGAAGGTAATTCCAAAGATGCCCAGGCCCCAAGTCACATAGGGCCTTTACTGGTAACTGCAGTAATTTAAATTGCTCTTGTGGCAGTAACATGACTGTCTACTTAGCATAAAGGCATTTTGTATCCATTAAATTTTCTGGGTGGCCTTATAAAAGCAACCCATGTACAGTGATCAAGTATGAGATACTGACTCAGCATGCTCCTCTGCTCCCAGAAAGACCACAAATGGTTTACCAGGCAAAGCTGGCTGCAGCCTCCTATTTTTCTTGAACAAGAGCCAGGAGTCCAGGAGATTGCCCAAGTGACTGCTTTTTCAGATGAAGGACTATTTCTTCCAAAGTCAAAATCAATACCATTCATAAGCTGTTTGGTTTCTCAATTAGAGGCCACTTTACTCTGCCTGGGGTGTTTAGAGTACCTTTTGAATCTCCTGCCTAAAACAATCTGAATAATTCTTGAAGAGAATTTGCTGATATTGTCAGGGCTTTTTAAAGACACTTAAGATACCTGAGACAGGATATTTATTTCAATTTTTCTTCCCATCCTTTTATTATAATGACATTACAAAAGAACTGTCATTTTTTTTCCTGCTAAGCCAAACCCAAACTATGCTACTGTCTTTGGATTATATTTTAATTTATTAGTTGTCCTGTCTTATTAAAAGGAACATTTCACATATTAGACTAGTCTTCTCTTGTGAGAAAAGTGTGCAGGTGACCTTTGACGGACAGCTGCAATTGAGCCCACAATTATGGTTGTAACCTGTGTTGGTCTTTAAGCAAACCACCACATGACCACTCTCAATTGTACAATCTTTTGTCAGAGTACCAAGTAACAACCCTGACGAAAAAACACTCCGAGGTTAGAAGTTCCTCAACGTTTCATTTTATTAGAGATTTATTAGAGATGTTGCACATATGGGGAAACCCAAATCCGAAAGCTTCCAGGTTTTCCCTGACCATAGGAAAGTCCAAGTCCCTGCCCAGCACCCACATCCATCACAGAGCCTCAGATAGCTCAACAGGCTAGATAGCACCCAGCTGTCTGCAACTATGCAAGTTCGAGGCTCAAAGTTGACTCAGCCTTCCATCCTTTCTAAGGTAGATAAATTGAGGACCCAGTTTGTGGGGGCAATAAGCTGACTTTGTATAAATATACAAAAGTATGAAGGCTATTGCTTAACGCATTGTAAGCCACCCTGAGTTTCCGGAGAAGGGTGGCATATAAATCTAATTAAAAAAAAAAACCATGGCCCAATCAATGCACTGTCCCAACTGGAAATGCCTCCCAGTCACCCAACTCCAGGTGCAGGGCAAGATGTCCTTGACTCTTAGAGAAAAGAATGTTATTATGAGTATATACCTCCTCGATGCCATACAATCCCCCCTCCCGGTTTCCCACAGCACTAAATGTGGCAGGCCAGAAGATCCAATGCAAAAGATGGCTTCCTGGCCTGACATCTTCTTTTGTAGCAGTTGTTAAATGAACCCATTATACTTTTTTTGTGGGAAAACAGAAGAAAAGAGCATTAAATCATGACCATGGGATGCTGCAAATAACCATAAATGCAGGCCAGTTGCCAGCACCCAATATGCAATCACGTGACTGTGGAGGGAGGGGTTGGCCATCATAACTTCAAATCTTACATGTATCATGTAAGTAACTCTGGGGAGGTCCAGTGTAATTTCAAATGGTCCCTAAATGACAGGTCATAAAATTACCTTTATAACTATTGAATCAGATGCAGGGAGAGCCTGGTTCTTGTCCACCTTATGTAAGTTCACTGGGTGTCTTAGGGCCAATCATACTCTCAGCCTAATTTATTCCAATGGGTTGTTTTGTGAAAAAAGAAGAAGCTTCCTTCTTGGACTCCTGTATAAAAGATTATACAAAAACCACTCCTACCCCCCTACTCACCTTAAATAAGCTTTGATTGCGATAGGGCAGTGTTTCCCAAACTTGACCCTTTGAAGATGTATGGACTTCAACTCCCAGCATTCCTCAACCAGCCATACTGTCTGGGGAATTCTGGGAGTTGAAGTCTATGCACCTTAAAATAGCCAAGTTTGGGAAACACTGCGATAGGGGTACTGTTTAGAAAAATGAAGGGGGGAAATTCCACCCCTTATAAGTTCAGCCAACAGGCAATTCAAATTCATACTACTGGTTTCAGCTGCAATAATAGAGTTTGGAAATTTTAGACTCTGGATTTAATAGTTGCAAGCAATTATCTTTTGTAAAGTATTTCTCCACCAGAAATGGCATCTAAACTCCACACACAGTAGCTTTCTGTGAGATGTGGAGAGTTCAGTGGCTTCTCAGCTTTAGCCACAGCACCATTTTAGATTTCTATTTAATGAAACAGTTAATGCTTAGGTCATCTTTTGTAGCTTCTGACTGGTATCATTTTCAAAAATGTTTATGTTTAGCTCTACTGAATAAAAATATTTTTAGCACAGAAGGCCTTTTCCTGAAGCTCCTCCTGTATCTCTCTGAATCCAACAGAACATAAATATGCTGTTGTTTTAAGAAAGAGGGTTGTAAATTTTCCCATGGTCTCAAGTTGCTGTTTCCAGGATGAGTCCAATTATGGATTGATTATGAAGTTTCTTCCCCCTGCTGATTAAAGTCAGGATTCCAGGTCATTTTCTGACCCTCATTTCCTGTATAGACAATAGAATTTCAACTGTATTTAGATAGGTAGCTATGAAATTGAATAAAATAAATTTCCAGAGCTGTTTCCCTTTTTTCATCTGACTATTTAATGCAGTAGGATTGTATAATGAATGTGGGACATTCCCTTGTCTATGAAGAACAGGATGACATTTCAATCTTAGATGTGCTTTGAATGGCTTGAAATATCCTTGCTTGAAATAGTCCAGTTGCCACACTGCATTCTTTATTAAAGGGGGAATATCTGAATGCATTTTCCCTGGTCTGATCAACATCCACCCCAAACATATCACCAATCTACTCAGTAGTGAGATTCAGATCCTGGTGCTACCGGTTCGCTATTGGTAGCGGGCAGATATGCAAGCTCGCTTTGCGAGCACACAGAGCTTTTGTACATGCACAGAGCATTTTTGATGATGTCTGGTTAGGTGGGCAGTGTTGTGACCCAGGCCCAAATAGGTATTATCAGATGCAATCAGTTCAAAAATAGACTTTATTAGGACAACTGAGAATTAACTCTCAGCATAGTCCAAACTAAATCAAAACAAATTCTTCATAACACAATTCTTCAGCCTTATCACCAACTTTGGTCTAATTAGCCAACCTGCCAAAGGCTTTTCTTGGCAAAAGTTCAGAAGCAGAAGACGCCGACAAGAAATAAATGCAGCAAGACAAGGCAAGAAACAAAGAGCCCAAGAGCCATTGCTGGTCTTTTAAGCCTTGTGGGAGTGGCCAATCATATCTTGGCCTACTCTCAAGTCGTCCTTTTTGCTTTAGCTGCTCTTGCCTTCTGGCAACTCTTCTCATGCATGCACTAGGAACAGACTCCTCCTGTTCCTCTGCCTCTCTGCTGTTAGCTTCTGTAGGCTCCGAAGTCCGCACATCACTCCCAGATGGCCCTGGCCCTATCTCTGCCTTCGATGCAGATCCCTCATTTGGGCCTTCCCCAGCCTCCAGGACTTGCCCCTGTTCTTCCTCAGCTTCCTCACTGTCCGACTCCGCTGCCAGCTCCGCAGGCTGCTGGTGGACCACAACAGGCAGAGTCTCCCGCTGTCACCACTACCGGTTCATCTGAACCGGGGCGAACCGGGAGTAATCCACCACTGAATCTACTCCATTGATCTTACAAAATAGATTTCCCAGCTTTGTGGAGGACAATGGCTAAAGAATTTATGCCATTGATAGTGGAGTGAAACAAAGGGATACAGCTAGTCCTTGACTTACAGCAGTTCATTTAGTGACCATTCAAAGCTACAACAGTGCTATAAAAAGTGACTTATGACCATTTTTCACACTTACGACTGTTGCAGCATTCTCATGGTCACATGATCAAAATTCGGATGCTTGGCAGCTGATTCACATTTATGACCATTGCAGTATCCAAGGGTCATACAATTCCCCTTTTGCAACCTTCTGACGAACAAAGTCAATGGAAATGTCAGGTTCGTTTAACAACTGTGTTACTAATTTAACAGCTGCACTGATGCATTTAGCAACTGTGGCGAGAAAGATCATAAAATGGGGCAAAATTCACTTAACAAATGTTTCACTTAGCAACAAAAATTTTGGGCTCAGTTATGGTCATAAGTTGAGTACTGCCTATACTGAGATTTATGGCTCCAAGAATAATTTTCTAGATTTTACATTTTGGGTAAATCCTATAAAGCAGGGGTGTCAAACTTAAGGCCTGGGGCTGGATTCAGTGTGTTTAGATCTGGCCCATGGGGCCACCCTGGAAACAGCGAAGGATTGGCCCGCAGTGCCTCTGCCAGCTAAAACAGAGCTTGGAAGCACTGTGTGCAGCTCTCATGAGCTCTGTTTTCACTGGTAGAGGGTGGCAGGAGGCCAGCTCAGCTGAAAACAGAGCTCGGGAGCCTGTTTTCGCTGGCAGAACACTTGGGCCACCACCAAGTGACATTGAGTGGCCACACCCAACCTGGCCATGCCCACCCTGGCCCCACAAGGTCAAACATAACCCTGATGTGGCCCTCAATGAAATCGAGTTTGACACCCCTGATTTAGACTGAAGTTGAAAAAAATTCTCAAACAAAAGCCATGAAAAACCACTTCTATTGCCACCCCCCCCCAAAAAACCACCAAAAATCCCATACATGGATGTGTTTGAATAATTGTCAAAAGTCCATCTCAGCTAGAATGATACTTGTTTCTTTTGTCTAAAAATACAATACAAGAAAATAGGAAGCAAGTACTTGAAATAAGTTCAGGTCTGGTCTATCTACCAACATCATGACTCTAACCTTCTCCCATTTTCTCTCTTGTCATGTCATCAGAGGAACATCACAAAGCCTTTCTCCTAGTTATGGCTTCTGGGCTTTCTTCCCCACTCTGGGTGGAAGGAAAAAAAATAACTGGAAAACCACAAAGCATGTGATCTGCACTATCAAAGTCAGAGCCATAAATGCCACCATGGCAGGAGCACAAGGATGAGTCAATGCTGGCTGTCCCTCCAAGAAAAATTCCTCAATCCCACAAGCTCCCTGATTGGTGGCCAAAAGTTGTAGAACTGCAGTTCAAATAATTTGGATACTCTTTCTGGATCTAAAAGGAAAAAAAGCTTCTGCAAACAGCCACTTATCAATCGATGATATGTTTTTAAAACATTGAATCAATTGAGTAGATTTTAGAGCTATACACATTGCATCTCTGCATTATAAATTATGGCATAATAAATTAACCAATAAGCAAACTATCATACATAATTGATGTTTGAAAATGGGTTTTTATGGTTTGCAGCAACATAATTCATGTATTAAATAGCTCCAATTATTCAAATTATACCTATTTTTCATACAAAAGCAAGAAATCTGCAGAAATATTTCAGCCTTTCATAAATAAAGTTTTTATTTACTTAATGCCAGTAATGTAATGTAGAATATGAACTGATAGGACAAATATATTTAGGCAAAATAAACAGAATCTAGAAACATTAATGTTTTGCTATTGGATTCCTTGCCCAATTTTAATGTACTGGTATTCTTCAGTGGCACTATGGAAAATATTTCAACCTTATTAAAATTCTCTTTTCTTTAGACCACAAACTCTTTCACTCTAAATTGAGATCTAAGCTGATTTTAAATGATAAACATTTGTCTGATAAAAACTTAATGAAAGGCTGCATTTTCATATGGCAAAATTATCTTTTTTACATGTTGTGCAGTCTAAAAATAGCTCTTACAATAAAAATGTGCATAAACACTACCACAAAATAGAAATGAGCCTAGTAAGACATCTCAGGATAATTTTACATTTTTAAAAAATACAAGCCTAGTATAAGGTATCAATTATATTTTCTTTACACTGGTTCTTCCTTAATTTTATTTTTCTTACTATATTTAACTTCTGTGCCATTTTCAAGTGTCAGTTTTCCAAGACGGTAACACCATGGTCTAAGTAAGGAAAATATTTTGACATAAATGTGTTGGTTTCTTTTACCTATACCAAAAATATTTTCTTAATTAAAAATTTGTGGATCTTTTATTTAAGCCTGGATTTCATCTTTTAAAAGGACAAGTCCAATTCATTAGTGATAATGATATCTGCATATAGGTATCATTTTGTTGCTTAGTGGTAGGTTACACTTACCAGCTGCCTAACTATTGCCTCTTTCATTCCAGCTACAATATTTCCTTTCACTCAAGCGTATTCAGAATGTCAGTTTCTACCAGTGTAAAATGAAACTCCAGGGAAGTCAACTTCAATAAAGGTTCTACTGTGCTTCTTTGTGGTCAACTCCTTTCAGTACAAACCACTCTAATGCTTTCTGCAAAAGGAGCCTTCATAGAGTTTCATTCATTAATCATTTAAAGGGAGGAGGTTTTAAGTTTAGTGTGACATACCTGTTAAATTGATGTGACTAAGAAATAATAAACGATGGTGGTACAGTAGGTCAGATGCTGAAAAGAAATATCCATCTCATCCAGACCTCACAATTACCTTCTAGAAATAACAAAGCAGAGTAAAACTATCTCTTTCCCTCTACAATAGTGGCAACTAATGCGCATTACATTGCCACTGCCCTCATGGTGAAATGGTAAAACAAGAAGATTATAGTCATGACATAAACACACTAGCAAGCAAGTCAGTTTTCCAGATGATTTGAGTTTTCTGTATTGTTTCTGGGCAACTCTATCCTCAATCAGAATAAATTTCATTAGTTTGAGCAGATGGATTTTCTCTATGAGAGAGCCATATAATGACACTACTATACCTTATATCATGGTTAAAAAGGAATGATAATTTATCTGTAATGACACTGCTAGCTGAACAATGCACCATTTTTTTCTTCTGAATACTCTCAACAAAGACCAAATCTTCAAAATTGTCTATCTACCCTCTGAGTCAGTTAATAAACCAAATGGTGTAAGGCTATGATGAGCCCAATTATATCTCAGTCTCCTCTAAAACCCCTTCCCTGTCTACAATAATGTGAATGTGATTGCCACTTAGGTACAGAGTAGCCAAAGCAAATGCAGTATCTTCAAATACAAGATCTCATTGCCACAGATTAGGGACCAGGGAGCTATTCAAGACTGAAGGGATGCTGAGAAGTCTCTGGGAAGGAACAAACAGGATTATACCATATCGTGTAGGAAAGACTTAATTTTTTTCAATGCGTAGATTTTTATCAAGGGGAGGAGAATTTATTTCCACACCCTAATATCATCTTCCCCATTAGCTTCTTACAAGCAGCAAGCAGACCAGATATCTGCACCCATGTTTACAAAAGGTTAGAACATTGTTTGACATAGTCCTTGTTAAATGACATTAGCAGATTCCCTAAAATCACAGATCTATAATAATACAGATTATTATATTGTTATTAGTATAATTTCCAATAATTTATGGGAGAGGCCAGTTTTTGCAACAGTATTATTGGAATGAAAAATGTCCCCCTTAAAGGCTGCTTACTTGTATTCTCAGGCTTTCTTAGAATGTGTTCTCTCTGTCATACGGTAGTTGTTGTTTTAAATGGGATTGAATTTAATACTGCAGCTCTATTGGTTAAAGAGAAAATCAGCTTGTATTTGTAACAGAAAAATCAAAAACATTTCCAGCTTAAAGTAATTGCATGCTTTTGTGCATGGTGGGATTCAGCCAGTTTGCACCACTTCGGGAGAACCGGTTAATTTTCTGAGCAGTTTGGTGAACTGGTTGTTGGAAGAAATCATTAGGGCAGAGAACCAGTTGTTAAATTACTTGAATCCTACCACTGCTTTTGTGCTAGATTAATTGTTCAGCCAGAGTTTTTCAAGCTCTAATAATATGCTCTAATGAGATGCACATGTAGCTTGCCTTTAAGAAGCTACATCAAGAAACCACAACTATTGTAAATCAGAGCTGAACCATTCATTTAGCAAAGGCGATATTGTTTGTTGGGGAATATCATATCAATGCTGAGTTTGACTGGAACAAACAATAGTAGGGGGTAGAATAAAACGTATAGATGTTTATTCTGTCTTTTGGATAAAAATCCTATCCAAAGGCTACACAAGCAGAACTTATGGTTTTAGAAGCCAAATTTAGTGCACTAGAGGTACTTGGACTGGCAAGAAGAAAGAGCAGAAATCCATGCCAAGAGTCAAAGTGACCAAAACTATCAATGGTATAGAATGTGCAGAATGTCATCAATTAATACAAAATAAATAGTTAATATACAATTCTCAACAAATGTCTGCCTTCTATTCAGCACCTATATTTCACACACATTTAGCTGGAGCTCATAAAATTTCATAAAACTGAGTCTGTTCTGGAGAAAATATTGATTCTCTTTTTACTCCCAGAGTGCATAGCCTTAGAACCTGGTACTATATTTCTTTGCAGGTTCAATATATATCGCTTTACCAGGCTACTATATTTGGGCTGCAAAACTCTGATGACTTTTATATGTCATCAAAGAATGCCTCTTTGCCACCATCTAGTGGTCATCCCACATTTTGCATTCCAGAACAGGTAGATCTAGTTAACAATGCACATGTAGTTTTAGACACTGAAAAGAATAAGGGTTTATGTTGCAGGTTCAAAATCAGAAAAAAATTACCTTTGACCATAAACTCTCAGTTAAATCCACGGCCTCAAGTAAATAAGTTCTGACATGAGGCAATCCTTGCCCAAAACTCCTTTTTCATCTTTGGTCAGGTTTCCTATAATGTGATAGAAATAATCTCCCTTCTGTTTCTACTCATTTTCTGTCTTCTTCCAATTATGTCTCTTCTCTTGCCTAAGCAGTGGGTGTATGGGGAATGGGCAGGGTTGTTTTTTTTTTAAACAAAAGCCTAAAATTCTATTTTGCATAGAATCGAAATTAAATTGACTAATAAATGCAACGGATTTCCTACAAGCTTTAAAACATGGCCAAGACCTCTAATTGGACCTAGGAATGGAGGTGGATTCAAATCCTCCTTTGAAGAAACCCAAAGTTTGGCAGACAGAAATATGAGGGAGAGGGAGAAAATAAAGTCAATTCAGAAACAATTACACCAAATTACTACTTTTGACATCATCAGTAAATGTTACTTTTTGATGTCTGTTGAGGGCTGGCTATGGGAGTAGCACAAACCCACAATAAAGTAGCATCGTATTTTTCTTTAAAACCCACAGTAACGTTTGCTTTGATATCAGCAGCAAAAAACATTTCCTGACTTTGGTTCTGATAACCCTGTCTGAATTCTGCATTCTAGGATAGAAACCTATAAATACAACAATTCTCCATTCCTTGAAGCAACAATCCAAAAAACTAACAACTCCAGGCCAGTCTTTAGAGCAGCCAAACTGAAGCTATGCAGAAAGTTGAAATATTGAGCTGGATTGTGTCCAGCTCAAGGCAAAGTACAATTTGTAATGCGCAAATCTCATAAAACTTCTGAATTGCTCCCATCATTTAGAACTAACTTACGTGACTGCTTTTATTTTATTTTTGAAATTATGGCAATTTCATGCATGCACAAAGACAGTATAAGTGGTATAAGAGTTGATTCTTTTGTCATTGTTTAAATTTATTTTCTTTTTCTTTCTAACCTAACAATATTACAAAGAAACTATGCAGTAGGGCTTTGGTAGATTCTGTCTGTCTCCTATGTCAGAAGATAATTCTCTGAAAAGTCAGGTTTGAAAATGGGCCAATCAGCCCAGTGTTTAAAGAAATAACAACCCAACAAATTCCTACAGGAGAGATGATTGGGTGGAACTTCAGAATATTTACTACTGCTCTATTCTAATCCCCTAAATTGACTCAGGGCATACAGATTTTTCCCTATGTTTCACACTGCACATACAAAGAAATCCAAAAATATACACACCCATGTAATACATATGCATTCATTCTGATTAAAACCTCACAGATTGCAGCAGTGATGGGTTGCTACTGATTCACCCCAGATCCGGTGAACCGGTAGTGGCGGCGGCAGGAGGCTCCACCCACCCACCTGGATGCTTCTGCGCATGTGCAGAAACATTGTGTGAGTATGCGAGTGTGCACATTCTTACAAGCAAACTGGTAGTGACGGGTTTTGAAACCCACTACTGGACTGCATATGCACAATTCTTAGTAGTTCCTAGGGAGAATGTGCATACAAGTGCATACATACACTTCATGCTTACCGTTCTTATGGACACTGCAACCAAAGAAATTGGAGAGAATTCCAGAACCCATCCTTGGTGTGCTTTCCCTATCTTGTAAATTTTCACACTTTCTTAGGAGCAAGGTGGCGGGGACTTATACAAAGATACCATTAAAGTGGTTTAGAAGACAGGCAAGAACTTGAAATAGTTTATTATTTTTTCTCAGTGAATTGGAGTTACGTTAGAAGAGAGAGTGGTATAAATGCTTACTTTACTTATCGCTCCAGAAAACAGGTCTGTCTGGTTTGTATTGTTTCAAACTCTCTAAATGTGGATTGGAGATAATAAAATAATTGTGCTGTGAAATTGGAAGCTGGAAAACTAAGCATTCTTTTTTTTTTTTAAAGCTTTTAAATTCCCATGCACTGCATTCCATTCCATAGGATTTGTTTTTAGGGAGAATTTGAAATGACACACTTATTGATCTGGGAAAAGTCTGATTGAAGTCAGTGGGACTTTGCTTTGAATACCCGACGTACATAGAATTAATTTCTATCAGTGTGGGAAATAATAATAGTTCCCAGAATTCCCCAGCCAGTATGCTGGCTGAAAAATTCTGGGAGTTGAAGTCCACCCACCTTAAATTGCTGAGATTGAGAAACTTGCTATGGTTCAATCATAGCAAAGTTCCTATCAGTAAGTGTAGTTAAACAAACTCAAGGAAACACTTGATTTCTTTCTGGCTTGTTTCCCCCTTAACAAGTCAAATTTATAAGCCAAGAAGAATATACGGTTTATAGACCTGGCAAGGCTGCCATAATGTGTTTTTTTTTACAGCATCCTAGTACAGAGATACCCAACCTGCCTTCCCAAGATTTGTTTCTCTAAAATCTTGAATGTAGCAGCAATGAAAATATCCAAATATTGATACCAAGTCAAATTACTAATGTAACAGAAGTGGTATTAGAAAAAATGCTAAATGCATGACTAAGAAGCATACTGTTATTTATATTTTGATATAAAGGAAATGCTTTTGTACCTTTATTTTTGCTTGCTGGGTCTGTCTAACATACTACTTGAAAGCAACATTGGACCAACTGTCGTTCAAGTTTTAGTTTGAAAAATGATGGATTTTTTAAAACTAAGTATTATGTAAGAATGCAGCATCTAGGTTAATTGACATAAAATGATGATTCCCTATTTATACATAACTTTAAGCAAACCACAGATGGAGTTTTGTAAGTTTAACCCTTTTATTTCATGGAGTAATTAAGAAGATGGCATCAGTGCACTGTTTTTCATGGTTATTCCCAAACTCCTTATTTGTACAAGGAAGTACTGTAAGGGTTTTTTTTAAAAAATCAGATTTCAGGATCTACATAGCATGATTTCTGGCAACAATATGGAAATGACTTTCCAGTGCTTCTTCCAGATTTTTTAAAAAGATCTTTTTAGTCTAGCCTAGGTTCTGCTATTTCCACATGGAGTTGTAGCCAAATATCAATCATTCGACACAGCTTAGTTCTCATGATGAATTTAAGCGCTGCGACCTATTGTAAATGGGATTAATTTTTACACAATCTCCAGAAGATCCATCTTTCTTATTTCTGAAGGAAGCTACTTTCATATACTGTAACTATTTTCTCTGGATATTTCCAAACTCTTTTTCAGGCCCTGAAAGAATACAAAAGTCAGATTCACTATAAAATTTTGTCATGAATTTCTCCCATATATAAACACTGATATTTTCTGCTGTCTATAGCTATAACAAAGATTGATTGGTTGAAGTGTTTCATCCCACAGGGTTTCAGGGAGTTCTACAAAAACTGCATAAAGTCCCATCAGCATACAATAATAAGCAATAAAAACTGATGTACCAGTTTATCTAGCTTGAGAGGGCCGGTAAAATCATCCCATTGGCAATTGTATGATTTGACTAATTTTGGCTGGGTTATCTGTACTCACCCATTGCTTTCCTAATTGAGCAATAGGACCTAGACTTATATATCACTTCACAGTGCTTTAGAGCCCTCTTTAAATGGATTACAGAGTCATATTGTCCTGAACAATCTGGGTCCTCATTTTACTGACCTTGGAAGGATGGAAGGCTGAGTCAACCTTGAGCCACTCAGAATCAAACCCCATGCCATTGCATTCAACTTTTTTGTTCATTTCTCTTAACACGTCCAGCTTACTTACATTGACAAAGAAATTTCTTTTAGCAATCCTTAGCCACATATCCCTGTCTGCTACCTTTCTACCAGCATTTGCATATCTTTAAAATTCTTTGTTTCCATCTTTAATAAACATTCAATCAAGGTATCCAGATTTATCTACTTTCTTTAGATGTGTTGCCACATCTAGAGCCGAGGTGGCTCAGTGGTTAGAGTGCAGTACTGCAAGCTACTTTAGCTGACTGCTAGCTACAGTTCAAATCTCACCAGCTCAAGGTTGACTCAGTCTTCTGAGGTCAGTAAAATGAGGACCCAGATTGTGGGGGGCAATATGGTAACTGTAAACTGCTTAGAGAGGACTGTAAAAGCACTATGAAGCAGTATATAAGACTAAGTGTTATTGCAATTTATAGCATCACTCACAATTGTTGTATCTTCTTTCTGTAAAAACAAAACAAAACCCTACAATGGTTTTAAGATACATGAATTTGAAATCAATACTCTTTATTGCATCATACAGCATCTATAACAGTCCCTAATCCTTTTCTCTCCTTAGTAGATTGTTGAGTGATTAAGTTATAAGATTTAAGGAATTTTTAAGACTTAAGGAAATTGATTATTCTTTTTAAATTGCTTAGTCACTCATACTCGTCTCCCTTACAAACTACTGCAATGTGTTCTATATGGGGTTACTCTAGAAGAGTATTCAGAAACTTTAGTGGGTGCAGAATGTGGCCATGCAAACTATTTTGCACTCCCAAGGATGGCCCATGCAACACTTTGCTATGGAAGCTACATTAGATAATTGTTTGCTTCTGGATCAAGGTGTTGGTTATTACCTTTACTACATGGCATGGGGCCAGGTTAGCTAAGAAACCATCTAATCATTGTATCATCCCATCCCACCTGTTCAGGTAGAGAAGATACGTTACGGATCCGGCACTTTGACTGGTAGGATCCAGGGACTTATCTGCTGTTGCTCCCACCCTCTGGAATACTCTTCATCCAGAGGTGAGACAAGCCTTTGCTCTCCTGGCCTTTTGAAGGAGTTTGAAGGTCTGGCTCTGCCAGCTGGCATGAGGCTCACACTGAGCAGGAGATGATTGGTGCCTTAGCAGCCTATCTTTTACTTTTTATCTTATTTATTCTTTTATTGATGTGTATTTTATATGATACTTACATTTTTACATTTAATAGTACACTAACCAGAATCACTTTGTGAATTAGATGGTATCTAAATTAGAGATAAGCAAAGGTTTTGATCTTCAGATATTACTTTCATAAAGGCCCACATTTTTAACTTCTATACTATCTCTCTCCATCAATCGAATGTCTAAGTTAGATGATTATTCATCAAAAAAATATCAGGACTCTTGATATAAAAGTTTATGCAGCCTTTTATGCTTTTTTCTCTAGAGTAAATGCATACTATGTAAATGTGAAATAAGCTGAACGCACATTCTATTCATGTTTGTCCTGGTCCAATGATCATAATGCCCTCTAAGGTGTTCAACATTGCATTCAATTTTTTTTTAATGCAGTTAACAATCAACTGTGTGAATAATTTTATGTGGCATCTAGATCTTGTAGTAAACAGCTTATTGGAAACTGTATTAAAGCATATTCCAGCTAACTATTCAAATAAATTTCCTGATAGTGAAAGAGGTTTTTACAATCCTTTTATGGCTCATTACTTTGTTGTGGTAAAGGAACTTGTGTGTTCCAGTGTTGCTGGACTATACTTTGGGAGTGAACACTTCCTGGAGAGTCACCCATGATGGGTGGGTCATAAAAGAGTGGACAGACTAAATATGACCCTGTGGAAAGGAAATGGTAGTTCACTCCAGTATTTTTGTCAAGAAAATTAAAGGTGTGTATGCAACAGGGACTATGTCATCACTGTATTTTGAAGAAGAGCCTGCCAGGTTGGAAGGCATATAATGAACTAGCAGAAGGCAAATAAAAATAACCCTGGTACCTACAATGTGACTGGATTAAAGGTGAAAAAGCAGCCAGTGCCAGATGAGGCCAAAAGCAAAAGTTCAATGCTGCAAAGATATGCATAAGATTATAATGTGGAATATAAAAGCGATGGTGCAAGGCAAACCTGATGTTATCAAAATGGATATTGCATGACTGAACATTGGGAATGTTCAAGGAATCCAAAATCTGAGATAGACTGGAATAAGTCACTTTACATCTGAGAAGCATCAGATTGTGTACTGTGGACAAGAAAATCATAGAAGACTTGGAGTAAGAGGACAAGTCTTCTATGAGGATAGAAGGCAAAGTCAGTCCTCAGAGACAGCACCCCAAATGACAGAATGATTTCAATAGGAGTCCAAGAGAAGGCAATCAAAATACAGAAAAAACAGACAGGGAACAATTCTATGGCAAATTACCACACCTTGACAATACAGGAACCAGTAAAAAGATGCAGAAATAATAGGAGAACATTACCGTAAAATATGGTAGTATTTAGAATAATGTAAAAATTTGGCTTTAGTGTATGAAAATAAGTAGGAGACATATTAAAAGTTCCTCCAAAAAAAATCCATTTTTACACTAAAACCCTTTTTCCAATAACCTAAAATGGTGAATCTGCACATGAAGCTCTTTGGATAGATCAAACTGATCAATCAAGCTGATTATATACTTTGCAAGCAAAGATGCTGAAGCTTTAGTCAGCCAGCAAAACCAAGATCTTAACTTACTGCAGCTCATATTGTGAATTCCTCTTTGCAAAATTATAACTTCAAGAAAACAATTGGATCATTAAGGTACAGCCTACATGGTTATGTGGTAAAGATCAGCAATAGATTTAGTGGATTATATTTGATTAACAGATTACCTCAAGGATTGCAAAATGACCTTTTCAGAGATGAAGCAAAAACAAAAAACAAAAAACCACCACCCTCTCAAAATGCAGAAAGCAAAAGGCCAGTAAGAAGACTTTTAACTGATGCAGTATTTTGAACCTACTGTATCTAAAGAAAGCAAAAAGCAGAAGAAAATTTGCCTAAATAGTTGTTGAGTGCTAGAAAAAAGTAGGAAGAAACTACTTGGAGATAACTAGAAGAAACTACAAGAAGAAACTTGTAGTTATGAATCAGAAGTGCAAAGAAATTGAAAGTAGGAATCAAATAGGAAGAACAAGATCCAAAAAGATTCCAGAAATAAAAGGAAAATCTTTACAAATATGGGTATGATAAAAGAAAAAGAAGGCAGTGGAGAATGATGTAAAAAAATGATGATGTGGAGATACCAAAGAAACTGATAATATAAAGATACGGTCACTTACTAAACTTTTCTTCTGGAAATTAAATCCTAAAAAATTGCCAATAACAATTAGCTTCCAAGATTGATGGAACACCAAAGCAGGCTGTTGTAAAACTTTTTAAGAGATGTAGTTTGATTTTTTTCTGGAAAGCTGCATGCAGAAAACGGAGCAAGCTTTATTGATGTCAAATGCCTCAACGCATCAATGATTTACTTCTAGGAAAACATCAAATTTTGCATGGTAAGAGTTCTGCGTATACTTGCTTTCCTTTTACAGCACAGTGCTTTAATGCACTTACTATGCCTTTAAACTTTTGTGACTTATTTTACAATGTTGTGTTTGTTTTTCTTTTGAAGGAGGGTTCCTTTTAAAATAAACTATCGCTTGGATCGAAAGGATCTGCATTTCCTCAATCCAAACTGGTAGAGTTGCCACTGTCCCCCCCTCCCCCCCCATGAGATCCTGTACAATACTGAAGCTTTTCGCTGCTTCGTTTGTAGTATCACGTATTATATAATAAGAGAAGCGAGAACAAAACTCCGCGTGGGGGTAGGGGAACCCTGCAGTTTTTCCTCCAACGTAACTCCGTCTCCGTATAATTCAATAAGAAGCATTTAAATCATAGATTTAAATCTGGCCCGCAACAGTTTTACCAATTGGCAACCAATAGGGATTGCTTTTTGCCTTAATAACGTCTCTATTACGGCACACTGATTGCCTTCAGTTGGCGCAAAAGACAAGCCCCCCCTCCGCCCCAGCTTCTGGTTGGACCAGGTAGCGAGGAATGCCGTGACGTCACCGGGAGAGGCAGGTGCGGCCAGTCCCTCAAGGCACAAGAAAAGGTACTCCCTTTCAGTGGCCGGCCGGGATTGAGCACGCGCACTCGACAGAAAACGGACCAAAGGCAAAGGGAGGAGGGAAAGGAGTGAGGGAGTGAGTGAGAGAGAGAGAGCGCGCCCCGCGTGCGCGCATAGGCTCAACGCACCAGCTCCGAAGTGGTCGCTGAGGGAAGCGTCCTGCAGTAGCTCTTGAAGATAAACCAAGTTGTGCTGGAGCTGCGCTTTGAAGAGCAGCTCCGGGCGCGATAGGTAAGTGCTGTGGGCTGCAAAGGGATGAGGAAGAGGATGTTCTGGCTTCCCCTTCATCCCCTGGCTCCTTGCTGGGCTGCGACGGAGCTGGCGCAGGCGGGAAAGTGGAGAGGGGGGACTGAAGTTTTTGCTCTAGAGCAGTGTTTCTCAACCTTGGAAGCTTGAAGATGGGGGGACTTCAACTCCCAGAATCCCCCAGCCAGCGTTGCTGGCTGGGGGATTCTGGGAGTTGAAGTCCCCCCATCTTCAAGCTTCCAAGGTTGAGAAACATTGCTCTAAACCTTTGGAAGGGAGAGTGCTAGAGGTGTCTTTCCACGTCCCCTCTGGCCGGGCAAAGGCTGAACTTTCGCGTGGGAAGGAAAGTTGAGGGTTTGTGTTGTTCTTTTTTCCCCCCCGGATCGGCTGGCTGAGCTCTGCGGCGGGGGCGACAGCGAGCGAGGGTCCCTTGTCTCCGGACCTGGGAGACGCCGGCGGGCCAATAGGAAACGCGGCAGCGGAGACGGGGGGTTCTTATTGGAAGGGGGAGCCGACGACTCTGTCCCTTGCCCGGCAGCTCGCGCTGCGTCCTGTCCTCGCGCTTCTCCAGAGGCTTCTTGGCAGAGTGGGAACCGCTGCTGCGGCTGCCTGTGGGGAGGGACTGCAATCCCGGCGAAGTCTTCTGCGGCTCGGCGGGTCCTGCCTCCTGAGCTCCTGCCGCCGCCGCTGCCACTGCGGTGCCCTCAAACTGAAGGGGTCAAACGGGAGCGCGCAAATTAATAAGCCATGACTTTCCTTTCCTCCTCCCCCCCCCCGCCCCCCACGACAGCTTTAAGTACTGCTAAGGGCTTAAGAGCAAAGTTGGCAAGGATGTCACGGCTGGTCAAAGGGCTCCTTGGATTGATCTCTATTGCGCTTGCGCGAAACCGCCAAGTATGTGGAAAGCGACCTGGCCGGGTGTTGCAGTTTTTAAAAAGAGGAAAGCAATCTCCTAATCCGCCAATCAACGAACGCCCAAACCCGTGCCTTATTTTCAGAGTTGGCATATATGTGTTGTGCCCGCTGAGTGTAGAAGGCCCCTTTCACTTCTTCCTTTCTTTTCCTAAATGGCAAGAAAGGTCCCAAGTGGAAGGGGAAGCCAAGCGATGCCCTCCGTTGCCAAGAAGTGGTTCAGATTTCATCCTCCTCTTGGACTTCCCTAAAAGCTTTTATTTATTTATCCTGTAAAAAAGCACATCTGTCAAACTTAGATATGCTAAAAGTGCATATGGCTTATTAATTGGTTCTTTCTGGATTGCTTTTAGTCATTCACTTAAAATATTCTCATGGCTTTATTGAGAAAGGCTGAAAGAGGGTCTCAATTTGGATCCGAGAAAGAAAATTCGAGTTCAAAAGTTCCTGCTTCAGCTTTCTGTGTAAAGGGTATTTTTTTTTCCTTGAAGGGTGGCTGCTACAAAGAGAAATTATGGTCTGAGTATGAAACATTTTATCTGTTAGAATCAGTATGCAGAATAATAAAATATCTTCATTGAGTTCAGTGGCAACACTAAACAATTGAGCAGGTACAGTTTCTAGCAAGTTTAGAATTGGTTGTCCCTGGTGACAAACGTAAAGAATGAAAGATCTATGATTCTGGTCCTGTAAGTTCTCCCTGTCCCCCCCCCCCACCCTTTTTTTTTTTTTTTTTGCTGACATCCTTAATAAAGATTGTGGACAATTTGGTCTCCCTCTTAACAGCTTTTAGCTTAGAAAGTTTCTGAGTTAGAAAGTGCTGCTGTGAATAAAGATAATTTCCATGTTCCCCATACTATTCTTGCATCAAATTGCTTCTGTGCAGCTTCCTTTCACCTAGGCTAATTAAGATCAGGTTTACTCATCACAGTAAACCTGATCTTGTGTTTGGATTGAACCTGGTTATAATTAACAGATATTTTATCTCTTCCATCGATGCATTTAACATATGCAGAAAAGCTCAGACAAACACAGCAGAATTTTAGAACCAAGAATGGAATTTCTAAAGATTGTAGAAGAAAGAGACAATTTCAAGGTGACCTGCTTAGGGCTGTAAACCAAGCTTATGAACCAAACTGTAAGATGAACTACTTTGTGCTCCAGGCTATGGATGATTGTGTGATTAAAACAAGTGGCTTGGATATGCTTACTAGCTTTTAGTTAAGAAAAATTGTCAGATATGCAGATTTCTGGCTTTCTGAAAAGTGTCAGGTTGCACTCTGCATTTCTTTCACATCCAATGAAATACCCTTTTTCCTGCAACAGGGTTTCCCAACCTTGGCAATGATAAGACACCTTCCAGAGTTCTGAGAGTTGAAGTCTGTACATCATAATGGTGTCAATATTGGAGAAACCTTACCCTACAGAGACAGTTGCATTCTTAACTCATATCTCAAAGAATAGTGACTTCCAGTAATATCTTTTAGCTGAATGAGGAGACCAGTGGTGTCTTCAGCTGGCCAACAGGGAAGGAGACTGCAGATAATGCCACCTCTTCCCCTGCATTTCATGCTGTGTTTGTTATCATAATGAAGAAGAAACCATTCACTCTGTGGAGAACCTCAAAAAGTAATTCCATGATCAACCCAGAAAGTTTGAGAGGTGTGTGTGTGTGTGTGTGAGAGAGAGAGAGAGAGAGAGAGAGAGAGAGAGAGAGAGAAATTGGGGAGGCCAGGTGCCATTTTGAGTTTTGATTACCAAATTGAGGTAGCATTTCTGACCATTGGGAAACTATTTTTCCTATAGTTCCAAAGGAAATGCTGCAAAATTATTTTTGAAAGGTTTCTTCTGGAAAAGTAGTTGAGTTGCAAGATAATTGGCTAGGCTTACAAAGACTTCTGCAATTTCAGGGTATTGTGGGGGGAAAGAAATTAGGATTGGTGAAGCCCTTGTATGTGTTATACATTAATGTTAATTTACAAGCTTAGAAATGCAGTCGTATAGTATGAAGTCCTTTATAAATAAAAATTGATGTGAAATGCATAATTCTGTAGAATTTCAATATAGTTTTCAGTCTTAACAATGTTCAATATTCTAATATTTTTCAAACATTTTTTCCTTGGAAAAAAAATCAACTTTAATAATAATACACATGAAGAACCACTTGAATACTATCTGCATTGACTAAATCACTGTTGGTCAGTTGTAAAAGGCAATTTACATCTTGCTACATCCTCTAACAACATCAAATAACATTTTCCTATTCTTTGGGCACAGAACTCAATAGGTGGATAAAAATGCCAAATCCCGTCTAAACATTTAACCAGCAGCAGTAACAACAACAACAATAGAAAAAGAGGTAGCCTTGTAACCAACTAACTGGAAGTAAGGATAAAAAATAGATCTCTTAAAAAGCAAGTGAGTTTTTGTTCACAAGTAAAGGCAAACTTCTCTTTTCTCATTTTACTGCAAAAGTTTGTAAAAGTATTTTGATAGCTTAATGTTTGTCTCCTTCATAGTTAACTGCCTGATTTAGTTAATGACTGGATTCCTAAATTATGTTAAGCCATATTTTGGGTTTTCATGTTGAATTTGGAATCTAGTTATTCTAATATATAAACCATGGCATATTATAGTGTATAAATAAGGAAGGTTGGTCTTCGCTAACTAACCTATTTTTATCCGTTTTGGAACGGGATATTGTCTTTGATTATTATTATTTTTTGGGTCCTATATTATTTATAGTATCAGTATAGTACACAGAAGCGACTGGAAACATTTTAGTGATAGAAACATGTAGACTAATGGAATTGATTTAAAAGAATTACAAAAGAAGCTAGTAACATCTGTTTCAATGCTCAAGTTTAAGGAGCTTAATATTTCTATCATATTTAGGAAGATGTGGTCAACTTGAATCAGTTTATATATTTCCTGACAAGCCAGGTATTGTTCTTTGAACATGGGGGATAGTCTGTGAATTTTGAAAGTTCTAAAAAGATTGAAAGGTCAGAAATCATTGAAGCCCAATTATTAATTGTATCCTTAATAACTAAGCTGCAGTTGGTCTGTGGATATTATGGATCCCATAAGATACTAGTGAGTATCAGAAGGATTCAGTATGTGATTTTTATTTTGCTGACTGTGGAATTCTGGGAAGTCCACACAGTTGTGGAAGTCACACATCTTGAAGTTGCTAAGATTGAAAAACTTGCAAAGTTTTTGATTGAAGTAACAGTAGCTTGCAAAACAAAAACTTATTCAGACATGCTTAAAACAGATTTTGAACTGTTTGCCTCTTTCCTGTAGGATTAAAATGTAATAAACAAGGCATTTTGCTAGTAGTCAACTGTTTAAATGTGATGACTTCTACCAAATCATTGTGCCTTTTGACTGGTAGTTTGATTAGGCAGCTTGGAAAAATGCTTAGTTGCTTTGAGTACTTGTACTTCCTTTTGTTTCTATTTATATAAAACCCTGCTGGCAAAGATACAGGAACCAGAAGGGGCACTCACTTTGAATCTGATATCATTGTTTTGAATGACTTCTTGAGGCTAACTAAGAAGTTAAAGGATCAGAAATTATTTTTAAACCCTGTTAGCTTAAACACCTACCCGGTAATCACACTTTGAAGATATGAAACACAATAACCTCTGGATTTAATCAGTTTATCCAAGACAGTAAGTGCCCTGCTTCAGAATGCTGGTATCTAAAATGCCACTAAGTTAAACATTTTCAGGCACAACTTGTAAATTTGTAACAGTAACTTTATTGTTGATTAGCCTATAAGCCATGTTACAGACTATAAAACACAGAATGTTAAAATGTAAAAACAGAATAAAAACGGATTAAAAAATGAAAATCATATTTATATATCACCCTACAATTAACCCAATGAGGCCCTCATTTTTGGATCTCAACGGCTTTATTCAAATAAAGAGCTGTGTTATATGTGATTTTTGAATTATGAATTATGATCACACATTAAATATGTTTTAATATAAGAATCCCAAGTGGTTGTTTATCTAATGTGCAGTCCAAGATACTGATATCTCTCTCTCATACAGTTGTAAATTTGTCATTAAAATCAGCTTACTTTATATATTTTAATCTTATTGGAAGAAATTGTGTTAAAATTAATATCAACATTGCTGTCATTTCAGTATCTCATAATGTTTGGTTGGTGTTTGTACTACATGAGAAATGTTGCATTGAGATTGTAGGGTAAAGAATGGTACTCAAATCTGATTAAACAGGGTTTTTTTTCATAATTCTATTATCTATTTTTAACAATGATTAAAGAGTCACATTTAGTAAGATGGCCTATATAACTTTGAATAATATAAATAATAAATTATCCAGTTAATTATCCATTTCTTGAATATAGTCAGATCCCATGCCCTGTAATTTGCTTAGTTATGACTTATTTAGTAAAGCCCATTGGCTAAACTCACACAACACACTTTAAACATGCAGCATTCATAGTTTGCAAACCAGAATTGGTGATTCATACAGCAAGCCAGTTCAAAAGAAAACAAATACATTTTGGCTTTTCATGATGTGCATACTAGCTGATTTTCAGGTCAAATTAATTTGTTGGAAACCATGTACAAACTATGGTTCTAAAATGACCAGATTAGAAACAGACCCAAATGTGAGTAATGCTCAACAAAACCAATACATTTGGGATGAACATACAATTGCTGCTGTTTTTTATCGAGTTTTTGCTGAAATATGATTAAAAATATATAGCATGTCCTCACTATAAAGAGCTAATTATTTGTAGTTGGAATTTCAATGTTTTAATAATGTAGTACTTGATTTTTTACTTGTTTCAAAGGAAGGAAGCAAATCTTGATAAGGCTTTGTTCTAGATCTTCAAAATGTTTGTGGAGAAATCTGTGTATAGCTATTTCATACACACACTAGTATGGTGTTGATATCAATTGTTGAACAATCCAGTAATATGCAAGCTCTGACAATTTATCATTGTTTGCATTTATCCAGGAAACAATGTCACATATACTATAGGTGATATTTCTTAAGCAACATAGAAGAGAGTTTGATTTAGATAAAACTGTGACAAAATACGAATAATTTCTCACTGTGTTACTCCTCTATCCAGTTCATTTAAACTGGCAAATTTTCAAAATCACTGAATTTTGGTTTGGTTTTAATTGGGATTAGTAAACGAGGACTCTTCTGTATGACTGCTGTTTTCAGTCCTGCTATCTCACCACTGATTTAGTTTAATCTATTATAGCCCTTGCCATCACCATATTCAAACTTAAGATCTTGTGTGTGAAACAGTTGCCCCTCTAGCAAACTGGTAGAGGATGGCAAGAATGCCAGCTAGCACCCAGCCTCTTCCTGCCCTTGCACTTAGCTTGCCATGTGATGGAATTTTTTTTCTGCTATTATTTCAAATAAATAAAAAAATCCTGTTTGAGAAACAATACCAAAATTGTCTTTCTACTTAGTTTAGTAACATTAATGTTACTAATGTTACTAATGTTGCTCTGAGGCAATAGCCTTAACAGAAGGGCAAAGGTGGAAGGTAAAATGCAAGAAGAGTTTGCAGCAATGGGAAATAGGTTATCACTAATTACAGAATTGTTTTTCCAGCCGCTTCTTCTGTGGGGTAGTTGAGATGGTTTCTTCAAAAGAAACAGTTCTTCTTTTGAAGAACAGTGATGATGTGGGTGCAGAGAGATGCAGCTCAGGCATAAAAGCAAACACATTATCATTTAATGGAAGTTGCTTGAATTAAAGAAAGTATAATTGAGAAGTAGGAATCTCTTCATTTCAAAATGTTGCAAATGAATGGCAGATTCAACAACATGCTAAATTGATCATCTGCCGAGCTTTTCATTCTCCGCTCAAGATTATTTAGGCCAGCATTTTCCCTTAATTTGGTAAACTTGTCTGTGTTTTCTTTCACATCCTAATAGATGTTCCCTGCCTTGGCGATGCCAGCTTTTGAATGACAGTATTGTCTTCCTTTTTTACAAGCTTACCAGCTTAAAACATTTTTTTCATTCAACATTTTCATAAACATTCTGCAACTAATTAAAAAGGTTATTCCTTACTTTTTCCACCTTTTTCATGTGGTATCCCAAATCTAAAGTCTGAATTTTTTTAATTCTATGCTTGTTTTTATAATGGCATTTAGTTTTCTTGCAAACTAGATGACTGAGAATCCTCCATAGACATTTTCTTGCCTTGTTTTCTTTTTGTTCATGAATGAATTAGAAAATCATTTTTCGCCTGAAGGAAAATAATTAGTATTTTTATCACTTAAATTAGAAAGTATTTTCTTCTTCATTCACCACTATATTTTTCTAATTTAATAACATTTCTGCCTTTATTTACAAGTACATCTTTTCTCCTGCATCTTACTGAAGTTTCTAAAACGATGTCAATCAACTATGGACAGATTTACATTTGTTGTTATTCTTCCAGTATCAAATAATACTCATATCAATTGTATGTATAGCATACTAGAAACATATTTTCAAAGGGATAGAAAAGGTTAGATTAAAATATTGGATCAAATTTTTAACATTTTAAGGAGTCATTTAGCAAATAACTGTCAAAACTGTTGGATTGTTCCCAGTTTACTAGAAAACATTGTTATAAAAGTTTATGAAATCATTCTTCAAATAAGTAGATCTCTACTGTATGTTAACAGCTTAGAAAGTATTTATGTTATCCATACACTCATACTAAGGTGTGTTGAATAAGGACAGATTACTCTGTAAGCTCTTGCATGTGATGGCTTTATTATAATTCCTACATTCAAACAATATCTCTTTTTAATTGCTGTACACCATTTTACTGAAATCAGGAATTTCATTCACATATAGATACATTGATGTTTCACTCAAATGGAACTGTCTACTGTAACCTAAGGATAGTACAGCTCCATACGCCTGAAAATCAATGTACAGATAATCCTTGAGCAGTTGCTTAGTGACTGAATTTACCTGAAAGGGGGGACTTAAGATTTAGATCCAGAGTTCCAACAGTTCCAGTGGTCACATGACTTCACTGTTGGTGCTTGCCATCACAGCCATATTGATGGCCATTTGTAGCATCACTTGATCAAATGACCACTTTTTACAATAGTTTCCTCAAAAATCAGCATTTAATTACTGTTTTCAGCAAAACCTTTCCATAGCAAACAATGGGTTTAATTAATGACTGCCATAAAAACATTAAAAAATTGGATTGGTCATGTGCACAATCTGTTTTATAACCATTATGACTTGCAGTTATAATGGGCAGGCTCCACTATGGTAATTCTCAAGGACTACCAGTATCTATACATTGTCTACATTTATGACATGTATTTTGACCAACATTTATATTATATGAAGCATATAAGTAATAAAACCTGTTATAAAGTCAGTTATTAATTCTCAAACACTTCTTTCAAATTCAAATTATTTTTTATATCCAAAGTTAATTGGAATGATTACAATTATTTCCATTTCCTCAATGAATTACTATTTCACATATAATGTTTTGATCTGAAATAGCACTGTGAAGTTTTATTTTAATATTTTATATTTAGATTGCTTAATAAAAGAGGTATATATTAAAGCAGAGATTAAAAAATCAACGTATTTAGAGAGATATGTGAGAATTTCTATGCCTTAAGATTGGTCATTCAAATTTTACTTATATTAAGATCTTCATGACCTATCTGCTCCCAATCAGATAATATGATATAAACACACCAGCATTTTACTTTGTTCAATAAATTTATAGTTATAGGTTTTATCTACTTTTTGGAGGTTTATCTGTGAGGAAAAAAAATGGATTTTATGGGGAACTTTTTTCCAATTACAGGTAGTCCTTAACGTACGACTGCAGTCGAGCCCAAAATTAATGATGTTAAATGAAAAATTTGTTAAGTGAATTTGTCTCATTTTATGCCTCTTCTTGCCACATTTGTTAAGTGAATCACTGCAGTTGTTAAATTGCATGTTAAATAAACATGGTTGTTAAATGAATCTGGGTTCCCAATGAGTTGGCTTGTCAGAAGGTCGCAAAATGACTCCTGAACACTGTAAATGTCATAAACATGAGTCAGTTGTTAAGCATCTGAATGTGAACCACATGACCATTGGGATGCTGCAGTGGTCATAAATGTGAAAAGTAGTCATAAATCACTATTTTCAGTGCCATTATAATTTTGAATGGTCACTAAATGAACTGTTGTAAGTCAAGTACTACCTGTAGTGAGCAATAGATGGCTACAAAGTTAAATTAGAAGATTGCTGTCCCATCTTCTTTGCTTGGCAATTTTAAAACTGCAGAATTTTTTAAAAACAGAAAATAATAACCAATATCATTGGGTCAAACGCTATCATTTCAATTTAACAGTTCTTAGGTCCCTACCCACATTTAAAAATATAATTTATGCTACTGATGTTCATGATAAAGCATTCTGCTATAGGCCTTTATTATATTGCTTGAAATATTTCTTGATGTATTTCTTCTCTATTCCTATGTACATATAACTCCAAGTGCAATGTAAAAACGGTTGGTAGTTATCAACATGGCTATTTGCTAAAGCTGAATTGAACTGATTGTGGCAAAGTATACATTGTAGCTGTTTGACATATGAAATTAAACACCTGCACACTTATCTGCAGTGCTGGTGGGACTCAGAATAAAAATGGCATGAGACGTTTTACAGTGTAATTAAATAAAGATAGACTAAGTATATTGATGGGAGAGTGAAAGATTCTGCAGAGGTCATTCAGTAATACCCGTTCAAGTTATATTTAGGTCCTGTGTATAACAGAGTCCAGCTAGAGTAAAGCTGCTATTAATATAGATAAGTTATTTATATGCAACGTTCTGTAGTAAGAAGATAGTAATATTGCTTCTCCCAGTCTCTTAGACACTGATTCAAGAATCACTGGAATTATTCCTTTGCTACCAGTACTCGCCACTACTATTATGGTTATTTATGAATGTGAACAATCAGGCTAAACAGTAAAATTCAACTTGTTTAGCAAGCTTTCTATAGCCTTACAAAATGAAATTCTGCTTGTTGGCTTGCTAAGAAAAACACTGTTCATGCAGATTGTTTGTATGAAACATAAACGAAGTTTAGTGAATTAAGGACCTAATGCACTGTTTCTCAATTTTAACAACCTTAGGTTCTGTGGACTCCAGCTCCCAGAATTTCCCAGCCAGCATACTTAAGGTTGCTAAGATTGAGAAACACTGACCTAATATTTTGGAAATATATAAAGCAGTTGTGGATATTTTACTTAGATATGATATCTGTGTAAAACAGGCATGAGCAGGTTTCATATATAGTCTAATGTTCTTGGACAATCTAAAATTTACCAGTCAGAGACTGGTACAAACAGGATATGGCTGAGATTAAATAATGCTGAGCCAAGAATCTGTTCTGAATACTAGAATTAAATGTTCAAAGTCTTTAAGTAGTAAAGCCTGATGGCTGCTCTTACTAACTTAACAAGACTTGTTTACTCCCAATTAGTTACTACAAACCATATCATGACCTATATTAAACAATATACTATACTAAATTTGCAAATTTGGGAAAGACTGTTGGGTTATAATATTTATTAAATTTATATGCTTCCCACCTTACTGTTGAAGTGACACTCTATAGCAGTGATGGCAAACCTTTTTACCATCACGTGCCAAAAGCGGGGGGAACATGGTGGGATCACATGCACGCGTGCCCATATCCATAATTCTATGCCCTCCCCATGCTCCCCCCGCTTTTGGCATGCGATGGCCCAGTGGGCCCGGTAGGCCTGTTTTTTGCTCTTCCCAGGCTCCAGAGCCTTTCTAGGAGCCTGGGGAGGGCAAAAATGGCCTCCCCCCCCAAGAGGTCCTCTGGAGGCTGGGAACAGTGTGTTTCCTGACTTCTAGTGGGCCCAGAAAGCCCGAAAATCAGCTGGCTGGTGCACTCATGCATGCCAGAGCTGAGCTTGCGTGCCCACCGATACGGCTCTGCGTGCCACCTGTGGCACCCGTACCATAGGTTTGTCATCACGGCTCTATAGTATTGTAAGTAAAGGGATCTGCACATGGAATTTGGGGCAAATCTTTCTATGAAAAAGATGGGTTTTCCTCTGACCTACAACTGAAAGCTAAGAGAGATGAATGGTATGGTAATAAACAATCAGAATAATAAACAACAAACAGAAATAGAGATCTGCTTTATGGGACCCACCAGTATATGTAGATCATTAATGATCTGACACCATATTTTATTTAACAGAGTTGGGAGGGACCTTGGAGTCCTCAGAAAGTTGAGCGGCATAGAAATACGAATAATAAAATAAATAATAAAATAAATAAATAAATCTAGTCCAACCCCCTGCTCATGCAGGAGACCTATACTAGGGATTCGAAGCGCCAAACTGCAGACATTTCTGATCAACAAGCTCACTGAACCACCTAGCTAGGAGATAGCAAATTGGAATGAGGACTATATTGCTAATACATAGTCTACAAATACCTGAAAATTGTCATAGAAGTGGGAGTAGATTTTCTCTCTATTCCTCAAAAGGGCAGGACCAGAACAAATGCGTTAAAATTAAAGGAACATGATTTGGGTTAGTCTCAAGAGGAACATGTTGACTATACAAACTGTCAGTCCCTAGAAGACGCTTTTATAACTGGAAGTGTTCAAGTAGGGGTTGGATGGTCATCCATGAAAGATGTTGTAATGGGCCCTAAACTGAACAGAGGATTGAATTAAATGACCTCTAAGGTATCTTACAAATTTGATGAGTCTGTAATTCTAATAATGACCTGATGTGTAAAACTGTGTTAAGGAATACTTGATTAAATAAGGTTGAGAACTGTTAAAACAAAATTTGTTGGTTTTTTTAAATAAATCCAGCAGTATATTAATACTTCTAAATTCCAGGGTCCTGAGATTTAAAATGCATAAAGCGAGCAGTTCTGATATTCAAGAGCTCTGATTTACAAAAAGCACTGAAGAAGTTACGTTAATACTGAAACAAAATAGGACTCAGTTAAGCCTGTCATCTCTATTTAAGGGAGAGTTTGGAATTTGACTAGAGATGTTTAATGTGTTGGTCAACTTCGGTTGATGCCTATATACTTTGGATGTAGAGCAGTGAATAATATATAGTGGATTGGGAACAGGATTGTAATACAACTGGTAGTAGGTGTGACTGAGACCTAATTAATTTAATGGGTCTTTAAGTGACATTCCTGCTGTAGAATGTTTGTTAGGTAAAGCAGAGACTTCTATAACCCATCCCTTTGCATGCATTGTTGCATGCATTGTACATTAAAAAAAAAAACAGGCTTCAATCTTGTATCTGCCATTTGATGCTCTTGACCCCTCCCATACCTAATAACCATATATGAGAGGTTTATACATTATGGTATACTACATTATAGTAACATATAGTTACTATGTTTACGGTAGTACGTTGTAATGGACTATTTCCATCTAAGTGTCCCAAAAATCATACTGAGAATTATGAACCTAATTAGAATATTAGGGTTTCCTAGGCAGAAGGAATAATATTAAGCAGGTGGAATGTATAGAAGTCTAGACAAGATGGGTGGCACGCAAACCAAATAAATACATAAGCATGAGCTTGCATCCAAAATCTCACTGAATTAACTATTTTAAATTAACTTTTGGTGGAAAGGGGGGAAAAAACTCAGGATCTACCAATTCTTCTAACATGGACCTATATTTCACATATACTGTAAGTCAGAATTTCTTCCAATCACTGTAGCAGTTACAAAAGAAAAGAGCATAAATCAAAACTCAGGGTTCAGTTTTGTGAATCTTGTTTAAATCATCTTCTGTGGTTGGGTGTAGAAGAGAGAAAAGTGCATGTTAAAAATTGAAAATTATTTCACTTTATTTTCTTGTAGTTCATTCATAGGCCTTAAGAGCCCATTCTTGACTATTTTATGCTGGAAAAGAAAATGGACATCCTGTTTTCCATTAATGAGCAACAGTAGCCTAACTAATCTCAATTTTAAGGAGATAACTAATACTCAGTTTTGTACCTTATGTTGTGTCCAGTGGGTAAACATTCAGGAGGCTAGGTTGTGTATAACATCCAATGTTATTAACTAACGCAACTCAACTGAACTCATAAAAAGGCTAGCCACAACAATTACCTGACAGCTCCTTAAATAGCAGGCTGACTAAATGCTTGAGCCAATCGCGAGCAGCCAGAGGAGCGGGAGAATGGCTGCTTGCATCCTAGCCAATCCTTGACTCCTGGTAACAGACCTGTCAGGAAGGCGTCGTATCTACGAGGATCTAACACCTTATATATAATTCTATTGAAAAGTGTCTGACCATTTAAAATAACTGCTATAAGTGTCTGAGACCAAGAATGTAAATGCTGCATAATGCCACAAAATTACTTTCCCCTTTTTCAGATTAAAGAGTTTAGCAAATCGTCTTCTCTAGCAGTCACTAAACAACATGGAATACCAGCAGTCTGCTGTCCTCTGCCTCTTAAGGGTGCACTGGGCTGTTCACTTTACCAAGCTCTTTTTTCTGTATGTAAGTAAAATAGCAGAGTTAGCTGTTGCTGGAGGCTATTGGATATCTATGTGTTACATCCTTATTTAAAAGTCATGAAAAGCTTTGCGAGAATTACTGGACCTTATATTGCTGGCAGACAACTAGCCCTTGATGTAGGGTTGGCAGCTAGTCCCAGGAAAATTCTTCTGCAAGAAAAAAATTTATTAAATTCTGCCTTGTTACTGCTGCACTACTGAACTGCTGAATCCACCCTGTCTCATGAGAGGAGCCTTTGTAACAGGAAAAAAATTCCACATTTTTCTTCCTCTAGTATTTTGTAATGTGCTGAAGTATGTTAGGAATAAGATCTACAAACTGGAGAGAATTAAACAAATACAGGAAAGAAAAGGGAAGATGAAAACAAAAGGAAAATATTACTTTAAAATGACTCATTTTTAAATGTTGATATTTTTTGTTGTTGTTAGTTGCGAAGTCGTGTCCGACCCATTGCAACCCCATGGACAACGTTCCTCCAGGCCTTCCTGTCCTTTACCATCCTCTGGAGTCCATTTAAGCTCACACCTACTTCTTCAGTGACTCCATCCAGCCACCTCGTTCTCTGTCGTCCCCTTCTTTTGCCCTCAATCTTTTCCAGCATTAGGCTCTTCTCCAGTGAGTCCTTCCTTCTCATTAGATGGCAAAAGTATTTCAGTTTCATCTTCAGAATCTGGCCTTCTAAGGAGCCGTCAGGGCTGATCTCCTCTAGGACTGACTGGTTTGATTGCCTTGCAATCCAGGGACTCGCAGGAGTCTTCTCCAGCACCATAGTTCAAAGGCCTCAATTCTTTGTCGCTCAGCCTTTCTTATGGTCCAACTATATTTACATTAGATTCATTCATTTGTGCCTGGTTTAATTTTGGAGTCTAATTTCACTGTAGAGTACACCACAGAACCTTTGTTTCATCTGTCATGAAATTTATTTATTTAATAAAATTATGAAGACTAATCCATGTTGTGGTTGAGCATAGTATGTTATCTGAATCATGTAATGGATCTAGCTTATTATTAATGTGAAGAGCATTATTTACAATCTTAATTTGTGTTTAGTTCTATGAGTGTTACTTTAGTCTTAACTGCATGTGTGATGCAATCTGGAAAATAAACTAAGATATTGTTAAATCCTCTTCGTAACCCCAGATACAGAACCAGGTGAGTACTAGTATGTTTTCTTGAAAGAAATAATGTATGATAGCATTTGTAATTTCACCTACTTTGGTGTATGATAACAAGTTTATATCTTGGTTTGCCAAAGTAACAGAGAATTGGATTCATGAGATTTTAGAAATACCATGTCAGAAATTCTTATACCTAATAAAAGCACATTACACTTGTTTGGGGAGGCAAGATTTAAAAGCTGTAGTAGACTATATTAAGAAAATCCTACACATTAAGCATTAATATAAAATTCATTCAATTTCACAGGATGATTCACAATGCGATTTGTTAGTCATATGTAGTTTTAAATTCCTTGGATTATAGTCATATAATTGCTTGCCTAGAAGTAAGTGCAGGCTACATTGAGGTTAGTGAGATTTCTAATTAGTTCTGAGTTGAATTAAGTTGTTGCTGCTATTATGCATTGATTGAATTATATGTACTGTGGATGCTTTATGACAATGCCATTATGAAAATACTTGTTAGGCATATATGAATCAAAACATAGCAAATGTTTACTGGCTCCATTATTACTATTTTAAAAGCTAATGTTTTGTTTGTTTTTAAGTCAAATAACATATTTTGGATACTTAAGATAGAGGGGGCATGCTGGTTCAGTGGTTAAAGACACCTTCTCAGCTGGAGAACTGACAGCCTGCGTTCGAGACCCGAGCGCTGTGCAATGAAGTGAGCTCCCATTACTTGCCACTAGGTCTGCCAACCTAGTACGGTAGTTCAAAAGCATGAAAATGCAAGTAGATAAATAGATGCCACTTTGGTGGGAAGGTAACAGCGTTTTGTGCACCTCAGTGTATACTCATGCTTGCCACATGAGCACGGAAGTGTCTTTGGACAAGGTGGGAATCAGGCATGACTGGATAGGGGAAACCTTTACCTTTTAAAATAGATAGATGCATTTTGAAAATGCCAATAACAATGAACAATGGATGATAAATTCAATTTATGTTTTTTTAAACTACATTTCTCTGACTTAGAATATTGCTTCCAATATCAATTTGCATCTTAGAATTGTTTTAAACAACTACTGTAGTATGATTTAAAAAAACACATTTGGATTGTTTTTGGCTTATATAGATTCCCAGTGTTTATTCTCTAAATTCAAAAACCACTTAAGATTTAAAGAAGAAAACATCTCCTCCTCTGACCCTCCCAAATAATTAGCTTGATTATAGCTAATTACATACAATACAGTAAAACAATAGACTTACTAGCATTGATGATATTATCTATTTTGGGTAATGAAACATCTACAAGAAAACAACCAAGTTCAGAGTACCAAAGACCCTTTATTACAACCTTGAGCTGCAAATATTCACCTTTATTGGTATATAGGCTACAGTGCAACAATGTCATTGAGACACATTAGGAAAACTGCTCTTGTGATAATATAAATGGAGGTTTGAATAGGTTTTTTGTGACATTTCATTTTGAAAAATAAAAGGAAAAATCGCTCTCTAAAACTTGCTTTGTCTCCAAAGTAACAGCTATCCAATATATTTGTGATTGCAGTGCTTCTGTATGTCCTATACTAATACCGCAAAGACAGAATCTTGAGAAAAAATAAATATTCTGAACTAGAAAACCTTGAGTCTATAGCAGGGATCCCCAATCCCCAGGGGTGTGACCCACCATCAGGCCACAGCCTGTTCAGAACCAGGCCACAGAAGCAGCGGGTGAATGTGTAGCGGGTGAGTGAGCACATGAACACACAGCCCTATCTGTGCTACTGTTCATGCAAACGTAGCTGTGGGTGCATTTGCCCATCGCTCTTCTGGATTCATTTCTCACCCTTCGCCGGTCTGCAAGACTGAAAAGATAGGAGATCGCTGGTCTACAGCATAGAGCAGTTATGGCTAACCTTTTTGTTGTCATGTGTCGAAAGCGCACGTGTGTTCTGCCCCAGTTACAGGCCCCAAGAAGTGTAGCACACACGCACAGCTCCAAAAACTGAGTTTAATACAAACAGACCCCTTTCAAAATGCAGGCTGTAACCACAAATGTCCTTAGCAGCTTGCTTTGAATTACAGAGATTAAACAAAGTCCTACAAGGGTTGGCAATTAGCCCAGAAACCAAGTTGTAACAAAAAACTCACTCTCAAAATGCTCTGCATAGGACCAAACGTTGTTTCCAGCAATGTTTGCTATCTGTGTGTGAACTTAAATAGGCTAAGGGAGTGGCCGATTAACCCCAAGCCTTACTCTTGTGGAGACCTCCTTCTGAGTAACCACTCCTGCCTTTTGGCAGCCCTGTGTACTCGTGCATTGAGAAGAGGCTCGTCCACTTCACTCTCTTCACTTGAAGAGCATCTGGAGGTTCTGAAGGCCCTGGCTGAATCTCTGCCCCTGGCACCACATCTTCTTCAGCCTTCTTGCTGTCCGACTTGAGTGCTGGGCGCACTGGCTGCTGGCGTGACATCACACCAGCCTCCTTGTTGGGATCAACCACAATCCGCACAGGCTGCTGGTGGGCCACAACAGATGTGACAGCACTCACGCGTGCCGGCACCCTTAATGCAATGTGGCTCCCCACACACATGCACACATGACCCCCATGCTCCCCTGCATATGCGTACATGACTCCCTCATGCTCCTTCACCCCCCCCATCCATGCACACGCAATCCCCTTGCCCCCTTTTGGGCCTAGTAGGCCTCCCTGCTATTACAGGTGTTATGTCTGCCTTGTATGTAGCTTTATTCCTCTTTAGCATTTATCTCTATTGTTTTGTGATGTATTTCCTGCCTCTCTAGGATTTACCTCTGTTTGCTCCTGTGAGGCACTTCCTGTTCCTGTTGTATACATGTAGTATTTATATTCTTGATGGCTTATATAGCATTTTAACTGCATTTTGATTAAAACTACTTCAAACACCTGCAACCTCCTGGGACCAAAAGTAGGCCGCAGGGGAGCACCACACCCCCTGTGCTTCCGCCGTCCCGACACGTGCCCTGCCCTTTGCATGTGCACATGTCTCCTATGTGCGCCCTGCCCCCCATCCCAAAAACCAGCTGGCTGGCGGGAGGCGCACATATGTGGTGAAGCTGAGCTGGGTGTGGGCTCACATGTTCGCAGAGAGGGCTCTGTGTGCCAGCTGTGGCACGTGTGCTATAGGTTTGCCATCATGGGCATAGAGAGTGGATGAAGCAGTTAGAGTATCTAGAATATGAGTTTGGACTTAAACTAAAAAAGATCACTAGTACTCCTCGTTTTAAAACAGTTCATTTAGTGATCGTTTGAAGTTACAAAGGCACTGAACAAAGGGACTTATGGCCGTTTTTTAACACGACCATTGCAACATCCCCATGATCACATGATCAAAATTTAGATGCTTGGCAACTGACTCATATTTATGAACATTGCAGTGTCCTGAGGCCATGTGATCCCCTTTTGCAAACCTCTGACAAGCATAATCAATGGGAAAGCCAGATTCACTTAACAACCTTAATAACTGCAGTGATTGACTTAATTATGGCAAGAAAGGTCATAAAATGGGGCAAAAGTCATTTAACAAATGTCTCACTTAACAACAGAAATTTTGGACCTAATTGTGATCATAAATTGAGAATGACCTGTATAGATTAAATTACCTTTATATATTGCAGATAGCCCCTTAACCATTATCCATAGGTTACTATTAATGGAATAGGTAGAAATAATTCCTGATGTAGATTGCCAGGATTGTATTGTGGCCACATTGAGAAATCTATACTGGTTTCCAATTATTTTTCCAGACAATTCCAGGGAGTAGTTGTAAGATTTTAAATCCTAAATAGTTTAGAGCCAGACTACCTGAAATGTCATCTCACGTTATGAATCTGTGATTAGTAAGATATGCAGGAGACACACTATTACAAATATATCCTTTTGAAGTACCTTTTCTGAGTTATTTCCAAGAATGTCCACTGTTTACAGACAAATAGATAAGTTTTATCTATTTAACCAAGGCTCTTAAAATTGTTTTATGGATATTTTAATGTTTATGTCCTTTATAATTTTATTGCATTGTTTATTTTGGTTAGATTTTTTTAAAAGGATATAAATCAAGTAAATAGTTATAGTGCAACCACAAACTGAAAAATAGTGATTAACCACAGAAATATGCAGAGTTCTTACATTGTTGAGAAGAACTTTTCCAATACAGTCATGGATGTCTTATCAAAATAAAGTTTCAGTGAATTCAGAGGAACTTGCTTTCAGATACTGTAATTATACAGTATTACATTGTAGTTAAATTCAGCTTTTTAAAAAAATACTCTTTTTTATCCTGTCATTCTTCATTGATAACAAAAGCACAGCATACTGTATTAAACTTTTAATACTTGTATTAAAAAATCAAGATTCGTGAAGTAAGTCATCCTCCCACAAAGATCGTTTATAAAAGTTAATGTTTTAGGGATAATAGAAAGTAGAGGAACATCAAAGTAACATTTGCTGCTTAATAAAAGTATCTTCAGTTTCTCCAAGAGAATTTCTATCAGATTTTGGCAACGAATTATGTACACCATGAACTAGAACAGTTAATGAGTTTTAACTTTTTGCATCAGCAGAAACATGAACTGTCAATTACTCTTAATTTTTTTTTAACTAGATCATTTTTAAAATATTTGCTGTTGTGTGAAGCTGGAGTGCAAGATGTTCTTAACTCTAATCTATGGTGTATTTAGCTCCTTTTCTAAAAACCTACAATCCAGGATAAGTGTGAAAAGTAGAAGTGAGTCCTTTCTTTTTAGCAAATCCGAATACTCAAGTGTATGAGTATTGCCTGTCCATCTTTCTCTTTGAAACAGTAGAAACATAGTTTTTGAATCCTAGATAATAATAGTTCTGCTATATTTTGCAGTGGTCAAACCATGCCTGCTTCTACTTTGGGACACCTTGCTTTAAGTAAGATTAGATTTAGAGAAACAGAAAGAAGGCCTAGAAGGGCAACAGGGATGTATAGAATTGCAAAGTAATGTTTATGTCATGAGACTGAGAAGTGGGTATGATTAGGTTTGAGAGAAGGAAGCTGAAGTCAAGAGTGAGAAGATGCTTTTAAAAAATGGTAATTTCCCCCTGTCCAGTCATGCCCAACTCTAGGGGGTATTGCTCATTTCTGTTTCCTATCCAAGGAGCCAACATTGTTTGAAAACATCCTTTGGTCATGTGGCCAGCATGACTATATGCCAAAGTTCACAGAACATTGTTTCCTTTCCATCGAAGTAGTGCCTATTTATCTACTAACATTTGCATGTTTTGAAACTTCTGGGTTGACAGAAGCTATGGCATGAATGGGAACTCACCCCTTCACACGATGCTGGGGACTTGAACTGCCCACCTTCCAGTCAACAAGCCCAGTGCCTTAACTGCTGGGCCATGCTAGCACCTTCCAAATACCTAAAAGATTGTCCTAGATTGCATCAACAGATGGATAGTTTCAAAATCATGTGAAGTGATAGCATCACTTTATATTAAGGCCACACTTGGAATACTCCACTCAGTTCTGGTCACCACAGTACAAAAGGATGTTGACATTATAGAGTGCAACAAAGATGATAAGGGTTCTGGAGGCTAAACCATACATAGAACAATTGAAGGAACTAGGTACGTCTCATTTAATAAAGAGAAGAACTAGGGGTGATATGATAGTTGTCTTCCAATATATTAGGGGCTGTTACAGAGAATAAAAAAAATCAACCTGCTCTCCAAAGCATCTGATGTTAGGACAAGAAGAGAGATCCAATCTAGAACTAAGAAGAAATTTCCTGACAGAGCAGTTAATAAATGGAATGGCTTGCCTTCAGAAGTTGTGGATGCTCCGTCACTGGAGGCTTTCAAGAAGAAATTGGACAGCCATTTATTCAGAATAGATAGGCTGTCCTGCTTGAGTACAGGGTTGGACTAGAAGACCAAAGTCTGTTCCAACCCTATTATTATGTTATTGAATAGGAGATACAGACCTGTTCTCTCACGCCAGCATACTGGACAGGAAGACAAATTAGAAAGGCTTTTTAATGACGAGCAATTTTGATAATGGAACTAATTACCAAAGAAAAAGATGTATTTATTAAAGTTGAAGCTAGAGAGCAATTGGTGAGGAATGCCTTAATTTGGGTTTCTATGGTAGTATTCTATTTACAACTATTCATTTAACTTTGGTTCAAAGTTATGATAGCCTTGGAAAATGTACTTTATTACTTCTAGTAGCACTTACAACTGTTGCACTACCCCTGCAATCATGTAATCACAATTCATGCACTTGGCAACTGGTTTTCATTTTATTTACAGTCAATTGTAGCATCCTGCGGATATGTGATCGTGATTTGTGATTGGCAAAAATGTCCAGTGGGGAACCTGGAATTGCTTAATAAGCATAGTAATCTGCTTATTAACCACCATAGTAAAAATGGTCATAAAATCAGGTCTGTCAATGTAATGACTCAATTTATGACCGCACTGACTGAAGACTAAAATTTCGTATCCAATTGGTAGGGTTAGGGTTAGGGTTAGGGTTAGGGTTAGGGTTAGGGTTTATTATACTTAACAATGCATTATAATATACCCTATTGTATTTGACAAGCTAAAGAGTAGAAGAGTTTGTGAAAGCAGAAAATAGATTCCAGTATAGTTTACTGGATCTACTATAAAAAACTGGTTTCCATACAAAGCAACTATAGAACATTTTTGAATTTGCAGATAAATACTTAACTGAAAAGTATTGTGACAGTTCTGCTTCCAATATTTTGTCATATCGTTGTTTTGACATATCACATTGTTTTCAAATAGTAAAAAAAACTTGTTCCCTAAAGACCAAAAACAAATACATGAATCTTTCCCAATAAGCATTGCTTATTTTCAATATGTTGTTTCAAACATATTGTCATCCCTCCCCACCCCCGCCCCGCTTTCAAATAGTTTTCCTTGAGTGTGAGAAGACAGAGAAAAGAAAATAGGCTGCTTTTTATATATTTTAGTAAAGAATCTTCAGCATTTAATTCTGACTGATTGGCAAAATGTTTGATGAATGCAAGGGACCCTTCCAACTCATTCCTGTTTAAGCAGGAACACTGAAAAATTCTCCCATGCTTTGGCCATTATTAGTAATGCATGGTTACTGTTGGAATAAAACGTTATCTCTTTCCCTTCACAAGCAAACTATAAGTAAATCCTGAGACTTTTGAATAAGCTCCCCCAGGAATTTGCATTTTTGAAGTATCATTCCAATGGGGTTTCTCAGGCTCAGTGCACTTTATAAAATGAATGTAAGAGTTTAATGTCTTTGATGAATGTGAATTCTTGGATCAATTAAACTAAACTTTTTAGCTAGCTGGAGGAGATTTCTGGCTTTATTCTGACTTCATGATTATTACATCTTCTTTTTGTTTCATGTAATATGAAAGATGTCGCAAAGCCTGTTTTGCTCACAGAAACTAATACTTGTTATTTTAATACCAATTGGAATTGTTGCAGTTTTAATGTAATTCTAATTTTGTTGGCATTATTGTATAATTTTATTCAAAAAACTCATTTACACTATTTCAAAAATGGGTTTTATTCTTCACAGTTCTTGATTTAATGTTTCTGCTATGCAGATCTTTCAGGCTTTTCATCTCTGCGCAAAAAAATCTTCGCTTCTGAATCTGTATCACGCTAGCTCTATTAAAGATTTAAATCAGTTCCACTTGCGTATGTTTATGCAAAGCATTATTGTTTCCTCATAGGCAGTCGGTTGATCCAGGCAGTATTAGGGTTTCATTTGCAAGAAGTCTAAAGTCTAAACAGGTTTAATTGAACATTTGCCTGAATTTGTGTCCTAATGATATAGTTAAGCACATTGTTATGCTTATTCTTAGCTGTCCAACCCAGATAGGTTGCAGTATCAAAAGATTTTAGTGGAGATTTTGGTAGCTAAGAATACATTCAAATATATCTACTAAATAATTATTTTAAAAAAGGATATTATTTCTAAAGATGGTTCATGAAACATTTAGGTGAACCTCAGGCTATAGGTGCTGGAGAAACCAACTGTACCAAGAAACAACAAGGGTGTAGCCAAGAGCACATTTCAAAAACACTTGTTATGAAAATATGGCTGGAAGGAACTTTGTGGTGTTCATTTGCAATATGTCTGCTTCGTATGTAAAACACAGCAGGATTGACAGGAATGTGATCTCTGTAGTTGTTCAACCTGCAAAAAACAAACAAACAAACAAACAAAAACCACACACACTAATAAGGAAAAGGAAGAGGGTTGCTGGTAATTATAGTCCTGCAAAGTTTAAATGCTGAAATAATATAGAAAGAAAAATTGTGCCTCTTGTCATGGTGATATAAAGAAAAGAAAAACATACTTGAAATATTTGATTTTGTTTTAATAAACTGAACTGATAGCATATCAAAGAGAATAAAAATATACTAATTAAATTTACATTTCATTACTTTTCTGCTTTGTATCCTCTTTGGTAATATTGACTGGATTTATACAACACTTGAACCAATAAATAACCACATTTTATTCTCTCAGGTTGTGGGAACTCAACACCTATAATTCATTGGATTGTGCAATCCAAAATGTGGGATTAATTGAACAAACCATGGTTAATTTAAGGAGGGCTATCTTTCCCTCTTTCTGCAATGATTGTGAAACCCAAGCTAAGCAATAAAATGAGGGGATAATATCCCAAGGAATATATTAAATATATATCACCTGTGCAAAATGTCATTTTATATGGGGGGGGGCAATGAGAAGCATTCCTGTCTTGTAAATTCAAGCATTTAATGAAGAGAAACAGGAAAAAGAATAATGGTAAACGAGGGGTGCTTTTTCTTTTTTATGGTGCCTTTAAGTCAATATTGACTCCTGGCAATTCCCTGGCTGAATAAGTCCCTGCATTTTTCTTGGAAAGAATTTGGGAAGTGGTTTGCAATTTCCTTCTTCCTAGAGCTGAGAGAGAGTCCCTGGCTCCTAAGACTGCCCTGCTGACTTTGTGTTTAAGGCAGGACTAGAACTCAATCTCCTGATTTCTAGCTTGATGCCTTAACCACTACACCAAACTGGCTCTCAATACTGGTAATAGTGAAGAGAAATTCAAAACATTGATGACTACACTGAATATTTGCCATAAAACATCTATTTTGTTTTTTCCTTTGTCCAAACTTTGTCCAAAATTCTTTTATTATACATTACAAACATTTCTATTCTTCTCAGTTCCAATATTATTTTCAGTTTTGTGCAGTTTTATAACATAACTGGAAGGGTGCAAAGTGGGAGAGATTCAGCAAAATTGCTAATTTGAAATGAGAAATTCCTCATTTATATGATGTGATTAAATTGTGACATTTTCTAGATTGCTTATAACTTCGTCATTACTTTACACAGTACTGAATATAATACATTGAGAATTTCTAATAACAGTTTAAAATATAACATCAGTTTAAAACATGTTACATTATATAAAATAATGTAAACCTTTAAAAAATGGTTACCACTATTCCATTAGCAGTATAGTAACTATTAGGTAAAGGTAAAGGTTCCCCCTCACACATATGTGCTAGTTGTTCCCGACTCTAGGGGGAGGTGCTTATCTCCGTTTCAAAGCCGAAGAGCCAGCGCTGTCCGAAGACATCTCCATAGTCATGTGACTAAATGGCAAAGGCACACAGAACGCTGTTACCTTCCTACTAAAGGTGGTCCCTATTTTTCTACTTGCATTTTTTACATGCTTTCGAACTGCTAGGTTTGCAGAAGATGGGACAAGTAACAGGAGCTAACCCTATTACGTGGCACTAGGGATTCGAACTGCTGAACTGCTAACCTTTCGATGCTGACCTAAAAGCTCAGTGTTTTAGTCACTGAGCCACCGAGTCCCTGACTAACTTAGTTACTATACCACTATAAGTAACTAAGTAACTAATGGTTACTTATCTACAGAAAATAGATAATACAGCATTGCTTAGGGGATCCAAAACCCTTACTGAATCCAGAGACGTATGAACAAAATATGATACAGTGTAATTTTCCAATCTATTGCATTGCACATTAAATGTAAAATGGATAAATTTCTTGTACCTAAAGTAACACAGGTACATAATTAAATAGGTCTGTTCAGGTTTCTGGTAGCTCATAGAGGAATGGATAAGGTACTATAGATAGCTCTTAACTTATGATCAAAATTGGGACCAGAATTTCTGTTGCTAAGCAAGGCAGCTGTTAAGTGAGTCACAGCTAATTTTACAACCATTCTGCTATGCTTGTTAAGCAAATCATGTTAACTGAATCATCTGGTGGTTAAGTGAATGCAGCTTCCCCCACTGTCTTTGCTTGTTGGAAGCCCAGCTGGGAAGGTTGCAAGTGGCAATCACATGACCCCAAGTTGCTGCAACATTATAAATATATGCTGATTGCCAAGCACCTGAATTTTGATCATGTGACTGTGGGCATGCAACAGTTGTAAATGTGAGGACCTGTTGTTAACCACTTTTTTCAGTACCCTTATAATTTCAAATGGTCACTTAGAGAACAGGTTGTAAGTCAAGAATTACCTGTATAGTAAGCCAGATTTCCATGGCTACATCTGGGGATGATGCAAACTGTAACCTACTGATTCTGAAGGGCATCAGGCTGATAAAGAATACATAGGCAACATTTTTCTTCAACATGAGCAGAAGATGAACATTAACTAAGTTATTTCACCTTCCAAAAGTTATGTTAAACTTCTGGAAGACAATTAAGCAAAATAATTGGTTTATGTATCTAATTTTACCCAGAAGATTTTAGGGATGCCTCCTGTATTTGTTAATAAAGATACCAGTTTTTCAAAACTTGATCTTCAGATACAATACTATGAATATTCACCTATTTTTGTGGGTCAGAGCAGAAGAGTGTTAAACATTAACAGTGACTCAAGGTCAAACTACTTTGTCTTAAACACATGTGCTTAAGAATGAGTTTATATTGTACCCGTTTGTTCTATTCATCCAAAAGTGTAGGGGTTTGATCTATGTTGGTACTTTGAGAAAATAAGTTAACTCTTATTCCTTTAATTATTATTGTTGTGTCCTTTGCCATTTTTCCCATCAAAAATTCCATCGAACTACTATTGCCTTTCAAAAAATATAATTGTCTGAAAATTGCATATTTCAGGGATAAATAGCTTCTTTTGACTCTAATTCCCAATGAGAAAATAATAATAAATAATGTTCAATAAATTCTGTGCTGATGTCTAAAACTAATTAGGGGGATTTTTTTTGCACGTGCTACACTAAGTATATTCAGAAATATGTGCTTAGTATAATATACAGTATACCCTATCCCTGAATTATATTGCAATTTGTAGAACAAATTATAATTTGACCTAATTTTTCAATTTATCCAATTCTAGATCAGAACCGAATTTAATCGGGAATCCTACAGTTATGAAAAACGAATTAACCTGAAGAGGACCTTCTTAAAAATATAACCAAGACAATTTTACAGATTATCAGAATGACAGGACAGAAAGAATAAAAAATGAATGTGGAGAAAGTAGAGGAAAAAGTCTTGCAGTCGCCTTTAATCATCAGGGATGAAAATGGTAACAGATGTGTGAGTAACACCATTGGATCTTTGAATGGAAGCACTGTTAATCAACCTCACCAAGGAGTAGAACATGAAGGCTGTAAAATATTTAAAGATACAGCTGGGATTAAAACCATTGCTTCAAGTCCATGCATTGAAGAGCAAGACTTACAGAAAGCTGCCAGTGATTATATTTGCATGGGGACTTCAGACCTGAAGGCCACACAGTACTCTTTTTCAAAGGAACAAGTTTACATGGATGCCATGAATCAGACTTTCCTAGAGTCAGAGACCTGTGGCAAAGAAAGCCTTGCAAAGGAACCTTTTCAGAATTGTAGTACTAGGAAATCAATCTCTTATTGCCAGATGGATCTCATGAATTTAATGCCCCTGGCCTCTAAGGAAAGGAGCACTGTTGAAATCCAACATGCATTAGGAAGTGTCCAAATAGAACAGGAAGATGCTAATACAACGATAAATTTGGGGGATACAATAAGTAAATGTTATGAGATAGCGGTCAGTCCTAGGGAACTAGGTGAAACTTTCACCTGTGAATACTCTGGTGCTCCTAACCTAGATATTTTCATCAGTTCAAATGCTCAGTCTATCCCCCTTTCAATGGCAGAAGATGAGGTCACCAATTATATTGATTTAGTTTCACAGAAAAGCGAACAGCCTGAAAAGCAAGGACAGCAGGATGCTGGTTCTTACAGTAAGCAATTATCAGAACCAGAACAGTTTGATATGTGCAAAAACAAACATAAGAAATATATGCATAGCACTCCTGAACAAGATGAAAATAAATGGAAGGCTGGGGCTAGTATAGATGATGACATACATGGTGTTTGTTGTTTAGCCATTGAAAGCTTTGATGAGCATTCTGAACAGGAATTTTGTGAAGATGAAGTGCACATGACCAAAATCCAGAATCTTTTCAAAGAAAATGAGGCCTTGTTGAAGGGACCTAGTGAAATATCTGAGCAAATACAAAATGATACCCCAAAGGCAGAAAGAGTTGCTCTGTCTGAACACAACTGTCAAGCAACTTTCGTTGTTTATAACTCCCCAGCCAATGAACATACCTTGACTTCTCCTCCTACTGTGGGGTCAAAAAATGCAACTTTTGCTGTAGTTTCCATGCCAGATGATCCTGGTGATGGATCTAAACCTGGAAAGAATACTCCCTTGGTAAAAGATCATCCCAGAAGTCCTTCACTTAAAAATAATCCTGAACAAATTGTAGTAAAATCAACAAAGAGATCTCCTTTTACAGCTACTATAACCAAAGCCAGGAAAGCAGAAATTGTGAGCTTTCCAAAACCAAATTTCAAAAACATCAAGCCAAAAGTTGTCTCCAGGCCTGTGTCACAATGTAAGGACAGTGCTGCTCTAAAAATAACTCCAAGATCTCCTCAACTATCTACTGCTTCCTCTTCCTCCTTGTCTTCCTCGCCAAAGCAACCATCTTTTTTGTTTGCAGCACTGAGGAAAAAAAAGGACTTGGATAAGGGCACCAAAGCAGAAACACCTATGAATAAGACTCCTAAGCAACATTTTAATAAACAGCTTCCTAGCCAAGGTGTGCATGCTGCAACTTATTCTGAAAATGTTCCTCAGAAGGTTCCAAAACCAGTGTTAAAGCAGAATGTGGATCAGGTTGAGAGAGCAAAGCATCTTAGTCCATCATGCTCCCCTGTGGCTCTAATGAGCTCCCAGAACTATGGTGGGTCACCAAGTGAAGGGATGGATAATGCAGAAACTTTGATTCATCCTTGGGCTGTCAGTAGCTGCCAGAGAGCTCTAGAAAACAAGCATTCATATGACTGTACGGGAATTCCAAGTGAGACATCTACCCAAGAGATTACAAACAATGGCCATGGACTAGTGCAGTTTTGTTCGGTAAGTTTATGTGTGTATTATGTATTGTATGCATGTATTCTTAATCTGATCTTCAAGCCATGTTTTTCACTGGGTCTATGTTTTATAAATATTTATAAAAAAATATAGAATTTATTTTATAAAAAATAAAAATTCTAGTTTCCACTGGGTATTTTTTTTTAAAAAATTGAGACATCGTATGTATTTTTGTCCAGTACTTTTTCACTTTTTTCATGTTTACCATGCAATTTGGTTTGTAACTTAATAGCTACAAACTACATGGCTGCTGCCTGTTTCAACTTTAAACACCGAAGAGAAATGCTAATACAAAACTCACAACCTAGTTGACATGTTTTTCTTGAGATAGAGCCTTTTATCTTTTTTATTGAGACTTGTGTTGCAAAATTACATCTTATTAAAGATATGAAATGTCCTTCCACTATAAGTCTAATACAAAAGAGCTAGTTTGTTTACAATTTGAATCTAATCTAATCATCTAATCTTATTGTACTCTATCTATGTCTTAATGTAGGTTGTTTTAAGAATGCAATTAATACAACATAGTGCTGCAAAATAACACTTCCTAGCTTTCATTTCAGCATTAACACCATTTTGTATTTTGCAAATCCTTTTGCCCTGAAACAAAAAAATATGAGTAAATAATCTGGCATTATCAAACCAAACCAACAATCTGGTTAATATGCAGCCACTTATGTTTTGCAATGAGAATTTTTATCAAGCTTCCTTTAACTAGCAAACATGCTGATGCTAGTTAAAGGTATGTTGATGAGTCTGTCTTAAATATTGGTATAAAAATGATTGAGTGCTAGCATTACAAACTTAATATTGGTATTTAATAACATTTTAAACATATATATGCACATTCACAATTTAGATTCCTAGCAGGGGTTACCCCAGCACCCACTGATTGCTTCTGCTCTGAATGCTGAGTTGCAAAAATTTTTTGGTCTCCAAGAACAGCTGAAATTTCATGGAAGAAACTGTTGTTTCACTCCAATAATATTTGGGGACATTTGTGGCATGTCAGGGAAAAATCTTGATGCTTAACTAAGTAAGAGTTAACTATAATGTTAGATGATTTTACAGCAACAGTCACTTATCTTTACATACTCCAAACACACACAATTAAGTGCCAGAAATAGTGCTGCAATCTTATGACTGTTAGTTGCCTTCTCTGCTTAATCAAGAATGCATGGATAACTATTATTAACAAAAAGTATGTATCTACAGTATGGAAAATTTGAAGCAGTCCTTACTAGCACATATAATCAACTGAATGATGTTTTATTAGCAGTAGTTACTCTGTGCTCTGCATTATGAGAGTAAAATATACATGTTTCTACATTTATTCTCCCCATCTCTCTTTTTTCCATTTGGTATTAAATCATGCAGGTTTCTTTGTCTAAAACAGACACTGCACAAGGACAAGATTTTCCTAAAGGCAGTCCTGTTCCTGTAAGGAATGTACCCCCATCTAAAATTGCATTCCCTTTTAGGAGAGGAAGTGAGAATAAAAATACTCATGCGACCAAACTTTCGTCTCCTCAAAGACAGATTTTATCTTCAAACTCTGGTGAGAAATGTTTTTGTCTATTATCATTCTTGTCCAGAATGTATGACTACATAGTGTTTCAATTAATATAAGTTTGAAAAATATATTCAATAAAAATTAATTGAATTGTCAGTGTTTTTCCTAAACACCATTTCCCAAGTCAACGATCTAGTTGCAACTATGTGAAGTCTGAAATGTTTGGGTATAAATTCTATAATATCGCATTGTACTAAGCCAAGGTATTTTTAATCATTGTTAGAATGATCCATAAACTGACATATTCTGTTACAGTTGAGTTTACTGTGTTGTTTCAACCAGGATATGATTTCAGATTAGGTTAGAGTTTGGAGGGGTGGGGGATGGGACGGGACAGGACCATGCAAGCATTCAGACCAAAGCCCTGGCATTTATGTTAGTTATCTGTAGTTGCCTTGCTTTTACTCTTAGAATAAATTGAGGCTGAGAGTTTTAACTCTCTTTCTGAAGAATCACAGTTGCATTGTTACAATTGATTACCTTAGGAGCATACCTAGAAGTCCCCTTCTAGAGCCAGGTTGTTGATGTTCTGATATATCCATGCTACCTGAGAAAGGGATTAAATTAAATTCTTTCCAAATAATACAAATAAATGTTATTGAAAGGCTGGGAAACAAAGCTTCTTTATTTAAGTCTAAAGATTAAGCTAGACCTTTACTAAAGTTATATTAAGTTATTTGGAATTTTTTGCGTGGGTGGGTAGGTAAACCAGCAACTCTCAATTACCATGATCAATTGAATTTGGAGATCTGTAATTCTAAATTTCTCTGAAAGTAACCTAGTAGGGAAGGTTGATGTCAGTTGTTTTGAGTATCATGTATATTTAATTTTTCTGTGTGTTTCCTCATTTGACAAGAGCAACTAACATTGAATAATAGGGGTGAGATTTAGCTGGGAAGTAATGGTAACTTCCAGCTGACGATCTCTACTGAGAAAATAGTTTGAAGCTGGCTTCCCTGCAGATATGAACAACAGACTACCCCAGTATATCAAGATGGTACTTCATAATTTTGGTGGGTGTTTGAAGTCTGAGCCAGGACAATCTCAAGGGAAGACTATCATATAAGATATGCCCGAATTTAAAGCACACAAAGTAATTCTTCAGTACTTTGGGCCATTGAAATATTCTGTAAAAATTAAAATTCTGAATATCTCAATATAAGAGTTCTGTTTTACAATATTGCTATTTTTTCCTCCATAGTTTTCTAACCATTATTAACTAGATGGTTGGCCTGGACATGAAAAGCATAACTTTGAAAACATGTCATCATTTTAAAAGCATGCTAATGACTTGTTATCTAGAAAAACCTGTTTTAATTTGTCTGGCTTTCCCACCCTCTCTAAAATGGGAAGCAGTCCAAAACAATGTGCCTCTCTATGTGCCTCTCTTTCATGTTCAGACATGCTGTCTCTGTTTGTTTTCCTACCCTGAGCTTTGGTGTAAAATCTTTAAGTAGCCAATTTAATTCTCCTATTCATAAAAATGGCTTAGTGGGAGGTAGGCATAGAAAATGAAAATAACTGTAACCTTAGCTTTTTATACACTACTGTATTTAAAAACCACAATTTATGTGCTCCGTCTAATTTTATATCACCTCTTTTTAAGAAGAAGAAAGAACTAGAGTCATCTTAAAAGTAGGCATAATATGAATCATGTTTTGTTTTGTGACATTTGCAGTAATGAATTTGGAGTTTGAACTGGGTTAACTTTTAGACTTAGCTCTTACTTGAGACAATGTTATATGCATCATGGCATTTCAAGCTGATCATAGCTATTATATAAATTTCTCCCTTAACCTTGTAGATTTTGCTAGATGCTCACTTTCAATTTGTCTAGTCATGATTGACCCTTTTGAGAGCTGCAGAATCTCACTTTGAAATATAGTATAAGCGGTAGGCATTTTCAGTGGCAGCTGATTCTGCAAGTTCATCTCAATGGATGCTTTCTAAATCTATTTTATTAAGGAGTTTTTTACCTTATCTACAGGATGGTTCCATTATTTCTAATTTCAAAGCCAATTTCTATAGCCACAGGCAAACATTTTTATTGTAATAGTTGCTACGCTCTAAGACATTGCTTACATCGAGAGAAAAATCTTTGAATTGTATTAATGGATGATGGAGATTTAAACAACTCTGATATTACTATGATTTGTCTTAATAATATTAAGACAAAGGTTTTCTCCATAATCTAAAGGAGCCTCAGATAGCTCAACCGGCTGAATAGCCTGTTATTAACATCCAGCTGTCTGCAATTATACCAGTTCGAGGCTAAAGGTTGACTCAGCCTTCCATCCTTTCTAAGGTAGGTAAATTGAGAACCCAGTTTGTGGGGGCAATAAGCTGACTTTGTATTAAAATATATATATATACAGAAGTATGAAGGCTATTGCTTAACGCCTTGTAAGCCGCCCTGAGTCTCTGAAGAAGGGCGCGGGATATAAATCTAATTAAAAAAAATAAATTAAAAAAATCATAGATATATCAAAAATAAAAGAAATATAATAAAATTGAGCAAATGCCTTCAATTAGCAGCAGAAATAAGTTAGAACAATTTTCCGTAACCTGCTGCACTCTTTAGACATTCTGGGGGAAAAAGATCTTGGATTGGTAGATAGCAGAAAGCATCTGGTTGGCCAAGACTTAATAGAAAACTTGTTTTTAGTAAATATGATAATACTTTCACGGAGACACTCACAGCTATAGATCTCTGATACAAAGGTCAGCCAAGGACTCTAAATACAGAAAGTCCTCAATTTAGGACCATAATTGAACCCCAAATTTCTGTTGTTGAGACATAGGTTACATCAATTTTGCCCCATTTTACAACCTTTCTTACCTCAGCTGTTAAATGAAACACTGCAATTAATAAATTAGTAACCCGGTTGTTAAGTGAATCTGGCTTCCCCATTGACTTTGCTTGTCAAAAGGTCACAAAAGAGATGACCACATTACCTTGGGACACAGCAACTGTCATAAATATGAACCAGTTGCCAAGCATCTGAATTTTGATCACAAGACCATGGGGATGCTGCAATGGTCGTAACACTGAAAAATGGTCATAAGTCACTTTTTTCAATGTGGTTGTAACTTTGAATGGTCACTAAATGAACTGTTTAAGTCAAGGATTATCTGTATCTCCTTTTAATACCAATAGAAGAGTGGATGAAAGTTCAAGGTCTCAGTTGAGCAGCTTTGTATTCATTGGCTTCATGTTTTTAGTATAATTTAAGGCATGGGGGCTAAACAAATATTTCTTTTCCCTCACAGCAGTGCTCAGATACAGTTTGCTATCTGTTAAAGGGCCGCAAGTTTCAAGCTAAGAGGCATGAAGCAGTGTGAGCCAATACGGTGCATTCCATCCATAGCTAAAAATTAGCATGGAAAAATTGTTGCAGATACTGTGCAGACTGCTTTTTGTTAAAGAATGGCTGAAACCAAACTTGCATGTCTACTTCAAGCTAGCCTTTATATTATGGCAGATATATAAACATTTCACCACTGAGAGATCTGGTTAGAGTGTTAGCTAGGAGTCTGGCTGCTCTCCATTAGCAAGTTGGCTATTTGCATTCTGAATTATCATTTGTTTTGAAATTATTATCTGGTGCATACATGGTGTGTGGTTATCATGTTCTGAATTGCTGACAGAAAATCTGGTTTTTAGTTATGATTTATTGTTTATAGAATAAACTGAGAGGAATTAAATCTAAACATATCCACTGGCATTTGATAATAGCACAGGCATCTACACCCCCCCCTCCCCCCGCAAACTTTATAATAGCTAAAGAGTTTGGCTCATATTGCTGCTTAAAGCTAGACATGACATGTTCCTTTAGTTGTTTTTTTTTCCTTTTTAATCCAAAGTCTGTCTCCTTGGGGAGACACCATTTTAATCAGAACGAAACAGTGCCTTCAACCTTTCTCTTGGGTTGAATTTGCTGTTGAAAGTAAGTTATATCCATATTAATATACCTTAGTAGTCCAGTTTTAAGCATTTGTAGATTTAGTAACCTTTCACCAGCCAAGCTGGTTAATGCTCCCTAAAAGCATGTCTTGTGCACAGCACAGAAAGGTTATGAAGTAGTAAGGCAATAAAATTAAGACATAAATTAAGGAAAAGGAAAAAAAGTATTGCTAGTTTAAGTTTACCCTACATACTATATTTTTCCAACTTTCAATACTGGAAAACATCCTTCTTATAATGCTTTATATATTGCCTCCTGTTTTTCAAAACTCATTTCTTTGAGAGGAACTTGTACAGAAGTGTACAGAAGCATGTGGCTTATGAATTTTATTTTATTTTCTGAGAAATAGCTAATATTCCAGGCCCAGTATTCTTAACACGTAACAGGTTAACAGGCCCAGTACTCTTCAATATCTTCATCGATGATTTAAACTAGAGGAGAGAAAGGGAACTCATCAAATTTGCAGATGACACCAAGCTGGCAGGAATAGCCAACACTCCAGAAAATAAGCTTAAGATACAGAAGGATTTCAACCAACTAGAACTGGATCCTATCTTACACAATGAAATTCAGTGCTGAATATATATTAAAGTTTCTCTTGTACGTCATGTGTTTTTCTGGGGGCTGAGAAAAAGCAAAAATGTGATCTACATGCCCACTGCCCAGCATAAACAGCCATATTGAATGACCCAGATTTTGTTCATTGTAATTTTTCACAGCATTTTAAGTACCATTCTTCCGAGGAATACAAGCTAATCCCTTTGTAGCTTTTGCATTCAATCTAGTTCCCTTTCCTTTTGAACTAAGTGAACAATAACAAAATTCTTCCAATTGTCATGCATAGGTTTAGTCTTCATGCACATATTAAGATAGTTGCACAGCCACTCTATAAACAAACTGCACCCATATTTTAACAATTTTTTTCACATTTCCATACTGTCTATTTCTCTCAGAGACAGATTCTGGGGGTATACAATAAAATATAAAACAGTGTATATAAAAGTGAAAAAAAATTAAAATTAAGAGGTGGAAAAAGATTAAAACTATTTAAATGGTTAAATGGGAGGGCTTTTAGGAAACTAACTAATCCCACAGCTATATGATCCATAGATGTCCTACATGGGATGACAGAACCATGTCCTAACGCCTTTTCAGAAGAATTGGGATCTCTCTTACCTTCAGGGGAAGAATATTCCATAGGGCAGAGAAGGTTCTTTTCCTAGTCCAACTCCACCAGTTGGAATTCTTTAACTGATGAGTCTGCAACATACTTTCCCCTGCCTGAAACAGCCAAGGACTACCTGTATTTTTTCACCATTCCACAATGCATCATTTTCTTACATCCCATTGGTGTAATTCGGCATACTTTTATTGCATTCTGTATTGTAATTCTTTTCACTACATTTAAGATGCCTCTACATCCTCTTTCTTACCGCAATGCATGTAAAAAGAGGGCAAAGTTTTGCTGATACAGTCATGGCTGTCATCTTGACTTTTTGTTAACCATATCCTGCAGACACATCTGCTTATATTGTATCCAATTGCTTTTCCATTTCTTGGAGTAGTAAGTTTATCTTTTAATACTCTCTCATATATAATACTCTTTAATTTTGCTTCCTGCAGTCATTTCTGTTTTAACTTTTTTCTTATCCTTCCTTTTCTTCCATCTCCATTCATTCCCAAAGATTCACTCCCGATACCAATATATTCAGATTCTCTCATCACTGATTTTCTTCACTAATTCTTTCATCATAAAAATCGTGTTTTTATTTATTACTTTTCCATCTTTACATGTGAATATACTTATGCTTAAACTATGTAGTTAATCAAAATGATTTCTTAAGCAGATGTTCCCCAAGCAGTTGTAATTCTCAATTGTTCCTGAGTTTCTGACTAGCCCCAGTTGCTATTTCTCTTCTCTTTTCTCCATTTATCTATTCCTGGCAGCTTACCAAATATTTCTTTTTCTCTTTTTTTCCAGTTACATTAGATTGCATTAGTCCAGGATATTGTGGAATTTCCCCCCAAATTCATTTCTACTTGTTCCTTTGTTATTATTTTCATATCATACAACTGTCACCAAGCTATTGGTTCCTACTTCCACCTACACCTACAATAGTCGTCGTCTTCTTCTTCTCCTTCTCCTTCTCCTTCTCCTTCTCCTTCTCCTTCTCCTCCTCCTCCTCCTCCTCCTCCTCCTCCTCCTCCTCCTCCTCCTCCTCCTCCTCCTCCTCCTCTTCTTCTTCTTCTTCTTCTTCTTCTTCTTCTTCTTCTTCTTCTTCTTCTTTTTCTTCTTCTTCTTCTTCTTCTTCTTCTTCCTCTTCTTCTATATCTGTCATCAGATGTCGGCGATCATATTGGCAATCCTATTTTTGTCAACAGCTACATGAAAAAGTGCTGCTGAGTTTTGTCCAAACCAGTGCCTAAGGTTTCGAAGCCATGATGTTCTTCTTCTGCCTGGACCTCGTTTGCCTTCAGTCTTTCCCTGGAAAGATTAAGTGAAAGATGCCATATTTTTCTGACTGTCGCAACACATGTCTAAAATATTCTAACTTTCGCTTTTTAACGTCTTTGATGATTTCCCTTTGCAGTCCCAGGTGGCTTATCACCTCCTCATTTGTGATTTTGTTAACCCAGCTTATACATAACTGCCATCTGTAAATCCACATTTCAAATGCTTCTAGTTTCTTCAAGTGGTTTTCTGTCAGAGACCAACTCTCTACTCCATATAGCAGATTAGAAAAGATGCAACATCTGAGAAGCCTGATTTTTAGGCTGTTTATAGTAGCCTAGGTAGCATCAATTCATATTTTGTCATATAACTTTTAATTCATAATTTAATGTATACTTTCACCTTCTGGGATTTGTTCATCAATTCCATTTCATGAGATTAGGCCATGTCTGATTGAACCCCAAAGATGGGACAGTGAAATGAAGGTTCATTGCCAGGTGGGTACATTGATATTGAGTTCTAACACTTTTCATTGATGGAATCAACTGAGAGTTGCTTTTTTAAAAAAAAAATTATAGACTAGGTTCTCTTCCATAATAATCAATGCGCCATTACATGTTCTTTACTCAGTGTAAGAACAGAATTAGTCAGCTTGAGCATGTTATGTCCAATAGGCCAAATCTGTTCATGCTATTCTATGCATTTTGGGATTTCTAATCTAAAGATTGCCTTGCAAGTCAACATCCTGCTGTGCATATCCTACCAGCAAGGAGATACATGGAGTATATTGTCACACGCTTGCAGGCTAGAAATAAGATAGTCTGAACCATGTTTGTATCAAGTTGCAGGTGGAGTGTAGCAGGCAGGATCTGTGTAAATTGAGGCTTAACAAGATCCTAGAAATAGGATTGTAGTCTGCCAAAGTGTATGAGAAGAAGAAACAAACCAACCCTATGCAATTTACGGTAATATAAAACCCGCTCTTCAAGGCCCAACTTTAAGTCTGAAATAGAAGGGACAGAGAATTTAATGTGAAATATCATGCACGTATCTAATGGTCCTAATCCAATTCATGTTAGGAATACATCTAAATGTTCCTTAGTGAGAGTATTGTTAACCTTTCCATTTTAATGATTCAAAATAGATTTCCATTAGAAGGTGTATACAAAAAGGGAAAGTTAGTAGCCCAATAGTTCTTTTTCTTCTTCCCTCTTCTTTTTTTGGGAATTTTAATTATTGATACATTTGCTTTATCTATTTATTCCTTTTATTAGTGTGTGTGTATGTGTGGATGGATGGATGGACAAGTAGATTCAACACAATGGAGTCCTTAACACAATAATCAATTCAAAAACGTAACCTTTATCATATAATACATACTTTTATGCAGTCTTCAGTGTACTTTTATTTTTAATGTTATACTTAACTCTGGAAGGAACATCAGATCAGTTTTCTGCTTGTAATATTGACATCCTAAATTATAATTAATATTGATAGAGTATTTTTGCCTTTTTTTATTTCCTACATACTAAGTTAGCTAAATAACAATGTCAATAGTTTTTCAATTAATATTGCATAAAGCTCATTGTATTAAAACAATCCAATACAATGTAGTAAGATTTATAACAATATAATAAAAAGGAGAAAACAACAAACTTCCCAGCATCTGATCCAGGCTAATAATTAAATGCTATAATTTTTTTTACTAGAGATCATTTCTGCTCATCAAGACACTTCAGGAAAGCATTCAGGTCTATAGAGAATCTATCTTAATCTGTGCTATAGAATCCGGATGCCATAAATGCCTTTACCAGGTTTTCTCTGGCAAATATACACTTTGCTTCTGTAAGAGCATGCTTGAAAAAATAAAATTCTTTCTGATGTCACATTGATTTTTAAAGCACAGGGAGAATGAAAGAGTATTTCTAAGGCTACACTGATGTTCAAAGACATTTTTAAAGCCATGCTGCTGCTTTTTTTTTTTTTGCTGGAATTTAGTGGAATGAGATAATAAGCTTCTCACTGTTTTCAGGGTAACCCCGCAGCATAAAAGCATCAGATCCCATCCTTCTCTGCCTGGAGAAAATCTCAGATTTGTTAACCTCTGTACCCTTTGTTCAGGGTTTTTTTTTTATAGTTTTCACTGTATGCCTGCTTATATTATACTTAGGCCTTTTCAATCATTATTTATCCACAAGACAAGCCATATTAGATCTGTGACCGTATGTGAGGGGATAGGCCTTTAATGCAATGACATTCATATAATAACTGTAGTCCCCTATGTAGTTCTAGCATTCTGAAATTAAACCACCTTCAGTTATGCTTCTTTTCTTGTTGTATCTGGAAAAGGCATTTGATATGGCTGCTATTGGCAATGTATGGCCTTTTCTAATCTAAAATATTTATATTTAATACTTTGTTCTTAAGTAGGTGTTACCCACAGCATTATTTTTTCTGCAAAATTTCTTGGAACTTCAAATAAAATAGTCAATATTTTCTAATATACAATTTTGAAAATTCATTCTTCAGATTTCTACTGAGCTCTATGTAATTGCAATATATGTTTAATTGCCAGAAAATTGATAAATGAATGTAAAGAAATTATGTGAAGGATGGAATAGTCCTCGGTTTACAACCATTCATTTAGTGACCATTTGAAGTTATAACAGCTCTGAAAAAACCTGACTTAAACTAGTCCTTGGACTTATGACCGGTGTGAAATGCTACTAGATCGGATCAGATCGGCCAATCCGGTAGCAATGATGACCGGTAGTTCAGAGAACTGGTAGTAATGGCAGTTGGAGCTCCGCCTACCTGCCCAGAAGTCATTACTTCCTGGAAGTAGCCCAACAGGAAGAAGTGACATGCCCAGAACAAGACTCTGGCCTTGCCCCGGAGCCACCGCCCACTCGCCACCCACTTGTCCTTCGCCTTGGATCAGAGGCCAGGGCCCAGGAATGCGCCATTCACCGAAGCCGCCGCCTGCTCGCCACCTGCCTCAACGAGGTCAGGGAATGCACCATTCCCAGACTCAGGCCTTGCCGCAGAGCCGCTGCCTGCTCACTGCCCGCTTATCCTTTGCCTTGGGTCGCGGGCCGGTGCCCAGGGACCTGCCATTCACCAAAGCCCTGGAGCCACTGCCTGCTTGCCGCCTACCTCAACCGGGTCAGGGAATGCACCATTCCCCGACTCCGGCCTTGCCGTGGAGCTGCTGCCTGCTTGCCCTTTGCCACGTGGTGTGTCCTATTCCTCACCTTTCTCCCTTAGCTGGCTGTCAGGGAAGGCAAGCGCCCGAAAGTTATCGAAGTTGCTCACTCTCCTCCTTGAATGCGCCGCCACTATCGCTGCTATGGTCCATGCACCGGCTGCGCAAATACACATGTTTATTTAATTCACTCATTAGTGGCAGGTTGGGTGTGCGCTTGTGCAGCCAGCGCATGGACCAGGGCGGCGATGGTGGCAGCACATTCAAGAAGGAGAATGAGCAACTCTGATAACTTTCAGGTGCTTGCCTTCCCTGACAGCCAGCCGCGGGAGAAAGATAAGGACACACCGCTTGGCAATGAGAGAGTGGGCAGTGGCTGCAGGGCAAGTCTGGTAACGGGGAATGATACATTCCCTGACCTGGTTGAGGCAGGCGGCGAGCAGTCGGCTCCAAGGCCCCAGGGAATGGCGCATCCCTGGGCCCTGGGCCCTGACCCAAAGAGAAGAGAGAGCGGGTGGCGAGTGGGTGGCAGAATAGAAATTTTAAAAGTTTTCCTACCGGGTTCTGTGGGCGTGGCTTGGTGGGAGGGGGTCTTGTGACTGAGTGGGCATGGCTATAAGTGACATTGAGTTGGCCATGCCCACTCAGTCATAGCACACCCCTCCGCACCAAGCCACGCCCATAGAAACAGTAGGGAAAAATTTTAGATTTCACCCCTGCTTATGACCCAAGCTGTATTCCCAAGGTCACATGATCACAATTCAGCCACTTGGCAACCAGCATGTATTTACAAAGCCTGCAGCATCCCAGGGCCAGGTGATCTCTATTTGTGATCTTTGCAACCAACTTCCAACAAGCAAAGTCGATGCGGGAAGCCAGATTCACTTAACAACTGCATATTAAACATATGGCAAAAGTCATGAAATAAGCTGTGACTCAACCTTGCTTATTCTGGTCCCAATTGGGGTGTAAGATGAGGACTACCTGTACTTAAATTGAAAAAAAAGTGTAATTTTTAAACAAGCAATAAATTGTGCAAATTCTTTTTTAAAAATACTTTTTGCCAAACGTCCTCACATTCATTTACAATAAGTAACTTTTTACCTTGAATTTACCTGCTTCCTTATTTAAATACTTTTTGTTTCTAGGCAAGATGAATTTTGTGAAAAGAAATGTACACTGAGAAAGCCAAACTTCTCCATGTGATGTTTTGTTTTTCAATGTAAGATTCCTAAACCTCACTAAAAGGAGTACTAAGGAATCTTTTTCCCCTAAATGGGTAAAAGGGGAAGCAGACATACTTGGTTCTCAAGAACAGACCAAGAAGTAAGAAAGAGAATGAACCAGCTGTGCAAAAAATGAGACCCGTGAAGACATGAAAAAGTGCTGTGAACATTTGAGTGCAATGTAGTAGTCTGTATATGTATATTTGTATCTATCTGGCCAACCAAACCAACGATGTCATCATTTTCCCCCATCCTTTTTCTTCCAGTTTTTTTCATGATTTTGTGTGTTTTAGAATATAACCCTGATGATAGGAAATGTTATTAAATTTTACTTATTTAAAGAATTTGCTAGACTGCCCCACTTAGAGTTTGTGACTCTGGACATAGTACATCAATAAAAGTGCAAACTAATAAAATACAGCCAGTGCATAGTTGAAGCTAGGTATAATAAATGCGGGAGCTAGTTGGATTGATTGTTGAGATAAACATGCTTTAAATAAGTAAAATAAATAATGACCACGTGGTCTGCTTTTAACAAGGCAGCCTATCTGCATTTTTTAAACTAATTATTCAGACAACTGGCTTAATCTTTATTAAGGTGATGCCAATTTATTTAGAGAAACTTTGAGTTGGGAATGGGAAAAATGTAAATGCCTGCATAGAGGAACTTTAAGGAACTAATACATTAACTAGTGGATATAGGTTATAAGTAAAAGAGCAAAACTTTTCCAAGTTGCCTTCCAAGTTACTATCTTATAATACCACCTGGTGTTGAGGAGAGTAATAGCAATACAATATTTTCCATTTTTGTAGTAGCTGATCACATAAGTTTGAGATGTTAAATACTCCTTTTCAGATGAACTCTTTAGTGGCTAGCTTAAATTTCTTCAGTTAGCTGACATTTACTGGAAATGTTCAATCAAAGAATGGTATAATTCCTTCTGATAATTGACTCGTGGAAATAGATAAATGTCTGCAATTAGCAGCGTCTAATCGATGTTGCTGCTTAGTGAAAGAAGAAAGGATTCCTGCCATCCTTTACCTTCAGCAAATGAGATTATACAAAAGTTAATACTCTACTGAGTTTAATTTATATAACTAATGGAATAGACCATTCTTCCTGAAAAAGATGTCTTTCAAATCTGTTCAGATATGTCTTTCATAACCCCCCAGCCAGCATAGTTCTTGACCGCATAGGATGACTATGGTTGTAATCCACCCCCATTTGGAAGTCTTTGACAGCCTTTGTAAAGTACATTTGTACTTCACTGAGAAAAAACACTGGGGAGGGGGGGAGGAACAGGTGCGGGAAATCCAGATGCAGAACTCTAGCTTATAGCATTCTTCTTCGTTGTTGGCTATAATGATTGAGATGAAAAAGAGTTATGTTTAGAATCATTGGGGGATCATCAGGCCAAGTAGTCTGGTCTACTAAAAAGCCATGAAATCAATAATATTCTTGTCCATATACCAAGATATATATTAAAGATAAACCTACATTCTCAGTTTCTGCAGAATTCATGGTAGGAAGTCTTAGATGACAAAAGGAATTTAGACATCACTGTTTTAATGTAAATTTAGCTGATTTTGCCTGCTACATTGAATATCCTTAACATGCTATTATCCTAATGCAAACGAAGAAAAAAAAAAGTGCCTGTTAGCTGTGCTTAAATGCAAAGGCTTTGCCTAGTTTTCCTTTGCCGTAACTTGCTTCTTAGATGTCCTAATGTAGTATTATTTGGCAGGAGAAAATTAAGTTGGAGTATTGTTTTTAAATGGTTGAATTCGTCTGTAGATTCTCAGTCATTCAGGTCATGGTTGTCGCAAAGGTGCTTTTTTGAGGAGGCAATCGGACTTCCTTGTTTTTTCTTTGAAGACGTTTCCCTTCTCATCCAAAAAGCTTCTTCAGTTCTGACAGGAGAGTGGGGAATGGAAGGATTTATATTTCTTGCAGACAGCTGGTCATTTGCATCCTTTTTGAAGCACTTGGAGGTTTATCTGTGTCCTCAGGATTACCTGAGTAGAGTAGAAAGTACTGTTGTTTTATCTAAGCAGCAGCATGATTACTGACATCTTTCTTTATGCTGGCAGGAGGAGGAATTCCCAGGGGAAGGCTTACTACCACAAAGGCCTTATCAGGATCTTCAACTAGTTCTGGCCTGAGTTCAAAGGTGCCCGTTAGAGGACCAGGACTTCAGAGAACCTCTAGCATCTCTTCAGTCAGTAGCACTCAGAGTGACCAAAGCACTTACAGCAATAATTGTAAGTCCATTTTGGAGATCATTTAACAAGTAACTGAATAAAATCCATCGTGGTTCATTATAACTGATTTTTTTTCCTCAGCAAAAGGTGGTCACTGGTAATTCCAGACGTTCAAACTCCTATGTTGCAACAACATCCAATAGCTTTAGACCAGGGGTGTCAAACTCAAGACCTGGGGCCAGATCCGGCCTGCAGGGTGCTTAGATCTGACCCACAGGACTGCCTTGGAAACAGCAAAGGACCAGCCTGCGCTGCCTCTGCCAGTGAAAACAGAGCTTGGGAGGGCTGCTTGAGTCTCTCCCAAGCTCCATTTTCACTGGCAGAGATTTGCAGGAGGCCATTGCAGTCGAAAACGGAGCTCGGGAGCTTGTTTTCACTGGCAGAGCGCTCGGGCCAGCACAGGTGCCTCCGACATGAGTGATGTTGAATTGGCCATGCCCACTCTAGCCATTCCCAGTCCAGCCCACTGAGGTCAAACAAATTTCATTGAGGACCTCAATGAAATTGATTTTGACAGCCCTGCTTTAGACAGTGTTTTGGCCCAAATAATGTAGATCAAATTTATACTTCTCATTTTGTAGACTTCCTAAAGACTTCACAGGCATTGATGAATGCTTAGAAATGTCTGGCTGATACACAGAAGGAATTAATGTTGCACAACTTTCTAATGAAAGTTATTATTGGTTTTTTTATTACTGCTTTGAAATGAGTAAATGAAGCAATGTACAGATTTGCCAATGGCAAGAGTGATATGCCATATTAAAGAAAATCAAACCTTCCATATAAGGAGGAGCAATCTTGGGCTAAAATGTATGAGCTAGGGAGGCAAGCAGTACTATAGCATCAGTAATGATGTATTTTTGCTTCCTTTGCAGTTTTGAACCGCTATCCCTCCTCCCCCTCCCTTGTGCAATGCTTTTTAAAAGAACAGCCCTGCTATTTAAGTTTTGCAGCATGCCTTTCTCCTAACCACAGATTGGCCCTGAATTGACAGCCATATTGGCTGCCTTGCCAGCCCACTGGTTGGTCTGTTTACTTCAGTGCCTGAATCACCTAAGGAGGTTGTAAACAGTCCATGCAATTCTATCCTTGCTGCTAACAAAGGAAAGGGTTTTGCTTTTTAACAAAGAAATGTCATGATTTCCAGTTCCAGTTTAAAGATCCAACAACGGATGACATTTTCTTAAGTCTGATTTGCTAGTTGGATTAAGCTGCTCTTGTTTCCTGCCTTGACGCTTACTATTCTCTCTACCTCCCACCCACCCCCGCCCACCCTCGATTGTAATTCACTAAGAGCAAGTGTGGGGAATACGCGAGGGTGAACATGGCTGCAGTCTTTCAGACGCTGAGCTTGCTTTGATCATTTTAAATGACTGTACCAGGAGGACATCGCAGTTGCACAGAAACCGACTTCTCTCCTCATATTTTCATCAATTCTACCCTCACACCACCGGCAGACTCAGGAAGCCACTACGATGTTACCTTACTGACCTTGCTAGTAGTGGGATCGTACAGCTTTTGTATCATTCCTTTGTTAGCCACATTTTCTGGCAGAAGAAGTAGGTGACTGTCCTTTTATATCTATATGCCTATACTTCCATCTGTGGATAGAAAAAAGAGGCAGCATGTCTTGCTTTTGTAAATGAAGTGAATGTATCAAATGAAATGCTTTTCCATTCTGTCTGTTTTGAAAGAAATCGTGATGGAGAAGAGAGGGAGGAATGTGTTTAATGTTTCATGAAATAATGCATGCTTGATGCATATTCTGCACTCTTAAGAAAATCTGAAAAATACATTAGCCAAATTAATTTCCAGCTGTTGACTTTCGTGTTCCTGATGATCTTATATACCTGGTTTTTATAAGTATATGCTTCCCCCACCCCCCAACCTCTGCTCTCACCCTCCCCCTTGTCAGCATGTGCATGGCTTTGCTCAATATACTTTGGAGTTAAATAAATTGTCTGCAAAAACCACCACAGAATTCCTTCCTGTCAAGGTTTAAGCATCTTCAGTAAGACAGTTATAAATTAAAACCTAATGTATAATTTTGCATGATTGCAGATGTGCTCTTTTAAAAAAAAAAGCAATCCCAGAGCAGCAGTTCTTCATTTAATATAGGCTCTGTGATTTGTGTAATTTGTTTATAAATTGTGTGGGTCCTGTAATGTTTGTGAACATGTTTTTATACTAGACTGTTATCTTCTTCTCCATAACCCCCAACATCAATCAATTGTTTTGGCTTATAACTGCAGCATTTAAACTGAGGCTGTTTAACAGCTGCCATTGTCTATAGTCTGAATGGTTCCTCAGAAGTGTAAATCTAAAGAAAATCATAATGGAACAGTCTGGAGCAAAGGGATGAAAAGAAAAAAAGAAAAGCCCCCTCTGCCTTTTGCATAGTTTAGAATGTTGAGTATTCAAAGTGTACTTTCCCCTTTCACAAAAATAGCCATGTAACATGAATTCTGAACATGGCAGTTGTGATTGAAATGATAAAATAATAATAAAAAACTTTAAATTACCTGCAATTGTTTAAACTATTAAATAATAGGTTACAATGTTTTTTTGATCTTGGGAGTTATAGTTCATGCAGCTAAGTGGACTTTTCAACAAACTATTCATTGTCCATATAGCTTCTAAATAAATAAGTTTTCCTTGTAATATTAGCAATAGAGGAAGCATTAGTCCTTCAGATTGTGAGGGTATTTGTCAGAAACACTTGACCAATTTCAGGAACAGATGACACTTTTCATTCTAGCTAATAAGACAGGTATTGAATATAAAAAATGAATATATTTACTTCATTACCTGAACATTGAAAAGAAAATAGCATCTTTCAGACAAATAAAATAGATAGCAAACTATGTTATTAATTGGCTAGTATATTTCACATCATAATCCAAAATATTGTTCTTTTTGTTGTTGTTGAATCAGTCTTAACTCTGGCAACTATATGACCAGTCCATGCAGTTGACTTCTGTAACTAAGCTAACACTTATACTAGAACAGGGGTCTCCAACTTTGGCAACTTTAAGACTTGTGGACTTCAACTCCTGGCTGAGGAATTCTGGGAGTTGAAGTCCACAAGTCTTAAAGTTGCCAAGGTTGGAGACCTCTGGGCTAGAACATGGCCATTAACCATTAGACCATGTTCACTCTGATACTAATGTGTGTATGTGCATTTGAATCAGCTTTTCTATTTTTTATTTATTTATATATTTTTTTGCTTTGACTCCTGACTGCCTGGACTAATCCTTACATTTTTCTTGGCAAGGTTTTTCAGAAGTGGTTTGTCATTGCCTCTTTCCTAGAGTGACTGGCTCAAGATCAGTAAGCTGGCTTTGTGCCTAAGGTGGACTAGAATTTACAGTCTTCTAGTTCCTAGTCTGAGGCCTTAACCACTACACCACTACACCATTGCTCTCAGTAAGAAGCAACCACAACAGTATTGCTTTATTTGAAAGAGCATTTTTTTTCTCATTGATTTAAGCAATACTGGATTTGATTTTAACTTGCCTTGTTGCCCAATGCACAATTAATCAGTTAATAGCAATTTTATCTTCTTTTATAAGTAATTCAACAAAAAGATAAGGCCTGTCTTTAAACAATAGTTTTAACTTTTTCTCATAAAAGTAGAAGGATGGGAGAAAAAGCTCATCTATCAAGGAATGTATTCTCTAATTTCTTCTGTGTATCCCACCAAAGGACATGAGTAAGTGAGAATATCTGTAAGAAGGGTTTCCTGCTGACTACAGAGGTTCACCAGTTAAGTGATTCAAAGATTCATGTTGAGTTAGCCAAGCCCCAAACTCTTCTAAGTAAAAACCAAAGCTGGAAAATAATTAGTAAATGGTGCAGATTTAGAGCAAATATAACCCAGTTATAACATTCTTCTGCTTGGTACACTATCCTGCTTAATTTCAGCATGTTCACCCTCTTTCTTATTGCTGACCATCAGGATGATTAAGGGAATCAAGTGCTTCCATGGAGTTAGATAGCAGGGAGCAGCAAAACTGTGCGTTACCATATTGAGTGCACTTCAGATTGTGCTTCTAATGCTAGGGCTTTCTTCCTTGTGGGTATAGTTTAATGTGGATTTCCAATGTGTCAATTTACTTTTTAAAAAGTATCCACCTATTCAAATGCTGATTGAGGATAAAACTTCATTTAGCTGATGATATGGACTTTAATGCATAAAAAACCTATGATGTAAAGTCTGTTACTCTTTAAGGTCACTAAGCGTTTTTTGCAGTCATTGTTGTTATATATCATATTTTATAGGGTACCTGCAGAAGTACTGTAGCTGTGTAATTGCTACAGAATGTTTTTAATATTCTCGAAATGTGGTCATTAATAAACTTGCAATTTATGGTTGTTGTTTTTTTGCCCCAATAGCTACAAGTGCTACTATTATCAAGAAGGGAGAATGGGCTCCCAAATCTGCATGTCAGAATGGTACGGCCACCTCTCTAAAGCCAGTGCCCAGGCCACGACTCCTTTCACTGAAAAGTACACCAAAAGGTATTTGATCTGAGCAAGGATATATGAAGCAGTGATTGGCCGATAGTAACTGCCATTAGTGAGAAGCATACTGGGAAGATGGGAAAAGATTGTTGATTCCTTTGTTTTCATATTCACAACCCTGATTAAAAAAAGAATTAAAAAGCTGATACTGATTGAAAACCAACACTTAAGTTTGCAGTCACAAACTTAAGTGTTGGAAGTTGGAAGTAACACTTTAGAGCTATTAAATTGCTTTAGTAGTCAGAAAAGCCTTATAATCCTTAAACCAATAAGTGGATTTTAATGATTTTTCTTATCCAGGCATTGGTTATCTTGATAACCCGAAAACAGTTTGAGATTAACTAATAAAACTCCCTGAAGATAACTTCCTATTTCAGGAATAGGAAGTTATCTCCAACCTTGGCAACTTTAAACTGGCTGGGGAATTCTGGGAGTTGAAGTCCGCCAGGCTTAAAGTTGCCAAGGTTGGAGACCCCTGTCCTATTTGAGAGGGATTTTTTAAAAAAACAACAACTGTGAAATGCTTTACCTTTTCTTCATCTCCTTGGTTAATCATCTTTTACAGATACTGTCACCATGGTAGCTGAGTAACTTGACTGCTTTATGTAGATTGGAACCTTGAAGAACAGAAATGCTTAAATATAAATATGTTTAGCTACAAATTTATCAGTATAAAAAAGGAGATTTGGACCTGTTTGGATGACAATTGGCTGTTACTTTGTCTACGTAGATTGAGCAGGAGAATAGAACTACAGAATCCACAATTTCTCCAGATCTTGATGCAGAAATCAACAGTAAAAAGAAAGATCAGAAACTGCATCCCGTGTTTCTATTTAAAGAAGGAGCATTGGCTTGCTCTGTTAGAAGGTTGAAGTATCCTGAGAAGGATCTGCTGCTAATTTGGATCTTCACCCAACCTTCATTCTGTAGTCATAGGATTTGAACAGTACAGTTTGGATAACCATTTGGAAGATAACAGATCGGGGAAGTTTGTTCTCAGTGGATCCAGTGCATGATAGAATCATTCAGTGGGAATTATCCTATGTTCATCTTCCATCATTGATTTTGAAAGAGTAATTTTACATATGTGGGATGAAAGAAGAGCAGAAATTGCGGAGAAGCCTCTGGGTTTTCCTTAGAAAGAATTGAAAAAGCCTTCATCAGTCTTGTGCCTTCCAGATGTGTTGAGTATAGAACCAATCCCTCTCAGCTAGCATAGCCACTTTGAAAGCTGAATATGTAGCATGGTTTTTCTAACTTTAAAAAGGAGCTGATGTTTGTCCATAGTTTTGAAGTATACGTACTATATTTTAACATAATTATTTTATGGATTTTTTTTCTTAAGGAACAAAAGGTAAATTAGCCTTAGTGAACCAATGTGTTCCCAAGTCTGCTGGACCTATTCTTCCAGGGAAAAAAACAAATGATCAAAGAGGGAGTCAACGATTAGGTAAACTAATCATTTCATTCTTGTGTTGTATTGATATAATTAAGATTATCTGGAATGCCCTACCTGATTCAGTTGTTTCAGCTACAAATTTTCACAGTTTCAGTCACAAATTGACTTCTGTGGATCTTACTTCATACTTAAGTGGTCAGTAGAGAGGGCGTGCATAAGTGCGCAACGTGCCTATCATCCCTGTCATTGTATTTTTATTCTCTTATTCTGAATATTTTATTGACTACAGAAAGATTTCTATCATTCTTTTTTCGTGCTCTGGGCAAAATTCTCATTTACTGAATATATCAGTTGCAAAATCCATTAAGATGCTAGACTAGCATTGGAGAACCTGGAATGAAGTCCACCTTCAGCCATAGACACTTACTGAATAATCAGTCAGTCAGTCCAACCTATTTCACAGGCAGGTTGTTAGAGAAAAATGGAAGGTGAGAAAACTACATTTTATTTATTTTTAAGTATTAATTTATCAAATTTCTACACTGTCCAATTTACTGGGCAGTTTTTGTAAACTGCCCAGAATCTCTGGGCAGTTTACAAACAATATACATTCTACTATGTCCTATCCTGAAGAAAAGACAAGTAGTAAATCTAGCAATTATACCAACTTGGGAACTCTGATCTCAGCTATAATTGCATATTCATTTCCGAAAGATCATGTGAAGATATTTAATTGAGAAGGTTCCACACATTCCTTGCCTCAAATGAAAGTAGGGAATAAATTAAATCTTACTGGCAGACTTCTTTTCCTAAGGGTTTTCCAGGAATCAATAATTAATGATAGGCTGCTACAATTAGATTAAATCTCCTATCTGAGGAATTCCTAACCCTTTCAGCAAAGTGTTCTCTATTCAGGCTACCCTTAGGAAAGACCGCTTTTTGGATCTTTTTGCCCAAAAATATAAATTGCAAAACACAGTAAACTTTGGATCTTGAAAATAAGAAGATAACAGTGCAATCTTGCATGTAGGAAAGATTTTTATGGAAAATTTAATTTTAAACAAATAAAACCAAATCTCCAGATCAGAGGATTTCAAACTTTTTCAGATGAGAGGCAGAGAGATTTCCATATCTCCCTAGAAGGTCTAATTAAGAGATAAAACTTGAATTATAAAAAATTGTCGGCCTTTTTCACATTACTGTGTCTCTTGATGGAATTACAATTTCTCACAGAACACAGAATTGACAGAACAAACTTTGAAAAATCTGGCTCTAAAGATCAGGAAAAAAATATTTTTTGTCTTCCCAAAAATTTCTTTCCACTTTTATTAAAACGATGAGACTGATTGGGAGAACAAAAGATTAATTCCATATATGTACGACTTTAGTGATGGGTCATGAGCCACAACAGTCAATCCATTCAGAAAGACGTCATATGGAGTAGCAGGCTTTGAGTGGAAAAGCACCCAAATCGCTTCTGATTATCTTTTCACAAATATTCCAGAAGTGATATCTGTCCTTTATTAAAAGTAGAACTTTTAATGTCAACTAAAACCACCTCCTTTTGATCTCTTACTGTTAATATTCAGGAGCTGATACTGAGACAAATATATTGATTTCAAGATTAATAGCCAAACATATTAAAATGTTTTTTCAGATAAAGTCTAATATGATCCATGGAAACTTCTTGTAATGTGCTCATTTTGTTGGTGAGTTACATGCCAAATTAGAATTTTATCTTTTCCAGGACCTTCAGCACAAAATGGATCCAGGCATTTATTGTCAGCATTCAGCTCTGGTGAGTAGTTTAATCTTTCCCTCCTCATTTACTTCTAAATGTTTTATGCCATCACAAAATATTCCAGCCCTGAAATGTATACTGTATATAGGTGTTTTGGAAATGTTACGTTTCTGTAAGTACATAACTTAAGATGGTGAATGCTTTCTGGGTATAATAATTTCATGCTTAAATGCACAGGCCTTGCATTTAGAGTTTGTGTACATATGCTGGTGAAGCTGCATATCCCCTTTCCACTTCTTGATCAAATGTTTATGGATTACTTGGCCCACTTGGATCAGTCATAGATAAATTTGAATGTTTTTGTCTAGGGTGTCAAACTGGCAGCCTGTAGGCCAGATGCATCATGCAAAGGCCACACCAAACCTAGCTCCGCGAATGGGAGAAACATCATGAAACATCATGTGACAGCAATGTGATGCCACAAGTTTGACACCTGTGGTCTATATAGATGTAATTCTGTAAACTAGAATTTAGCTGTAAATAAAATAAACACTGGTGGTGGGATCTACTTTGAGGACAAAATAACTATCCAGTATCCTTCTTGTTCCTACCAATCTCATCAGCTTCATATATGATTAGTTCATGCTTACATTTAAAGCTATCATCATCATCACATTTAATTTTGTCCTGATATAATAAAATATTGTTGATTCTGTGGTTTTCTAATAAAGCAGTGTAATCAACAAATAATAATCTAGTAAGAATTAAACTCATCCTTGGAAAGAAAACCCATTTGCTGTTTTAGTGTATTTTTCTCTCCCAGCTAAACTTATAAACAAGATAAGTAAAAAACACAACTCACTAGTATTTGAAGGGTGCATTTGTATGCAGAGGTTAAGCCCATTATTTCATTTTTTAAAACAAAATTAATAAAGCAATGATAATAACAGTAATAACAGTAACAATGGCTATGTGCCCTTTGAGAAGTGCTTTGAGCTTGGCAAAAGTTCTGCATAACATTAATACTCTTTATTAAAGCTCCCACATATTTTGAAGTTTCTGTGCAAGCCTAAAATAATGGTATAGCTGTTTGAATGATTCTGTTCATTAATTCAAATCATTACTGCTTGCATTGAAGCATTTCTTCCAAATAATTTTATTATTTGGATATTCATTATAACAACCATTTGGTAAAGTAACTTTGGTATCGTATATACATGACAAAATTTTAGCGCCAAAAATTCATCCTCATAATTTGATTATATTGAGAAAAACTGCAATCTAGTTACAACTTCGATTTCAGTTTCTTGAAGATTAGACCCAGTGAAATCAATGTTTTCAATTGGGAGAGAAATAAATAATGAGGCTAAAACTATGTCAAGCCAGTTTGGTCTAGTGGTTAAGGCACTAGGCTAGCAAGTGGGAGACCATGAGTTCAAGTGTCACTTTAGTCATGAAAGCCAGCAGAGTAGCCTTGGGCCACCTGTTACTCAGCCCAACTCATCTCACAGAGTTCCTGTTGTGAGGAAAAGGAGGAGGAAGGTGTATTGATGTTTGCTGCCTTGAATTATTTGTAAAAATAATAAAAATGGGATATATTTAAATTAATTAAATTAAATTAATTATATATTTTTTATCTTTCTGAATTTCCCAGATATTCTTTTCTGCAGATTATCTGTGTTTTCTTAGTTGCTTCAGTTCACCATAGCCCTCCCCTTACAGTTTTAGAAGGATGATAGAGGAACACTCCAGCTCCCCCAAAAGTATGCCCAGGTCGAGCACAGATGTCAAATTGACTGAATATGTTGTCTTATGTTTTATTCCAATCAGACAAAATTCAGTCAGTGTTTATTTAAAAACTGACCAGATGTCAGTGATGTACATTATATAAACCCTTTATTGGTAGACAAGATCAGAGTCCCTGAAAGGGTCGACATACTAATATATTTCTTTTTTTATGTAGAAACTGCTGCGTCTTAAGAAATTGAGGCTAATTGGAACATATGTCCTTAATAGGACAAGAATGAATGATGCGATTGAAGTCTTAATCATGAATGTATTTGTTTATGTTTATCCAATCAATCAATCTTTTATTAAGATCACAGACTAGAATTAAAAATTAAAACATTAAAATAAAGTAAATAGAACAAGATCTAATAGTATTTTACAGTTATTGGTGAGATGATCGGTGGGTAGTCAAAGTCTGTCTAATTTTACAGACAGTATAGCAGAATTTAGCTGTAGGAGATTGTATCAAACTAATCCAACAATAACAGCTGAACATAAAAGATATCAGAATTTTCCAGCTAATTTACCCTGTGGGGAGTTATAAGTCAATGAATCCTTAGGGAGGGTACAATATAACAGGACATGGCCACTTGTCTACAGGGGCACATTTTCAACTCATAATGGGGATTGGCCCTCCAGAAATGCTATGGGAAGACTGTTACATCAGACTAGAATTAGTGTCCTCCACAATTTACTGGTTTACGGAGGGTGGGGCTTAGTGCTAAAGAAAATATTATTAGATATCCTGTTGTTTATTATTTGCATTTCTACTTGTTTTCTGGAGATAGAACATAATTCTTATTTGATTTGATGTTTTAAAGATATTTTAAATATTAATAGTAAAGCCAGCCGTGGCCCAAATTTGCAACTATTGTATAATGTTTCATGCAAAAAACACAAGAAGGCAAACTACTCAAAACATAGAAGTGTGGGAAAGTGACAGATATTAATTATGTTAATGTTTTATTGGGCTATCTCAATTACTCAAATAAAGTACAAGCTTTCAAGTTCTCAGAACATTTCATTAGCCACGATTACAAACAAAATAAATGGAAATATGAAAAGGGGACAAAATCTAGTGTTAAAACCATAGTCTTCATTTTGTCACATACTTAACACAGAAAAGGGAAGGGAGTGTCGTGATGGTTTCAGTTTGCGTTAATATCCATGCTTACAAAAAAGGCTGCTTACTCTGAAATGTATGTCTTGTGAGTTAAAATCAATCTGATGAATCTAGAATTTGTCCAGGCATTAAACGAAAATAGTTGTGGACCTGGATGGTTCTAAATTGTTTTCCTTTTCCTTTAAATTGGGGACAAAAGTGACAATACTAGACACAAAAAGAATCTGTTCCTCCCACCTCCAACTAAGCTGTAAAGAAAAGTGGCAATAATTTCAATAAGTGATGGCAAACCAGAAAGAAAATAAAACTGTTTGATCTAAAGTGGTATGAAGGAGAGAAATAATTCTAGTGTTATGAAAATGGCATCCCATCTACCTTAATACCTAAAGCATTTTCTTCTTGAACTTGGTATGCTGAACACAGACATGGCAATTCATCAGCTTAAATTTCTTGCCATGGTTGATTTCAATATTCATACTGAGATTCTTTCTTCATACATATACAATGTCTTCCTTGGTGCATGCTTTTGCTAATCTAGAAATGTTTTTCTTGCCTTTCTTCGTGTCCAGTTGTTCGTATAACTTGCAATAATATTCAGCTCTGACCTGAACGATAGTTTTCTTTGCTGCTCTTCTTGCAGTGATGTAATTTTGCCAGTTTTCCTTGGTCTTATATGTGTTCTTGTTGTCCATCTTTTTTTCAAAGTTCATACTGCTGGTCCCAAATTGGTTTACAGTTTCCTGTAGATTATGGCAACCAGGATCTATTATGGGTTTTCTCAAAGTACCTGCTTCAAAGATTTTCTCAGGCAGCACTTCTGCTAGAACTATATATGGTTACTCACAGACACGAGTAAACCCAATCTGAGAAAGCCATAACAAACTAGGTAGTTTTCTCACTGCTTCAAGAAGCAGTTTGATCCATTTGCACCAATATGCTTTTGAATGTGTTACATAATTCTACTAATTAATATATAGCCTCCAATGTACAGCCCAATATAGGCAATACTTTATATTCTCTTGAGTCGAACAAGGGACTCTATGTAATTCTCATGTCATGAATAGGTTGCTGTTGCTTCAGCTTTTGGCTGGTGCCATTTAGATTGACCTAACTCTGCAGGAATGAAGAACTAATTAAAACAGCCCCATGTTGGCATGAATGTTTTCCTGAATGTGCTTGAAGAATTTCCCACCTCTTACATCATTAATTTTATTAAAGCCTTGCCAGATTTTAGATTATTTTTTAAATTCTCTGCTGATGTACTTGTTATATAGCAAGTCATCAGAAAAACAGCAGAAATTGCACCTCTGATCAGTTGTTTTATGGGCTTGAGATAAGGATCAAATGGCTGGACATATATATATATATACATACATACATACATACATACAGTACTTCATACAGAGAATATCAGTGTTAAATGAAGCCTGTGTTTGTGCATATCTTGAAATTAATTCAGTCCATTTTTTATATTTTGGGCATCTCCTTGTACTACTTTGCTATTTTTTCATAACCAATTCAGCATTTTTGAAACATCAGTTTACAGCTTTCCCATCTGGAAAATTAGAATCAGTGAATCAAAAATTTGTGGGTCCTGCCTGGCATACAAAATTGGCTTAATGGGTTTTTTTCCCCCTTCTGAAATGTACCTGGCAATTTAAAGTGACAAGTTCCTAATTGATACAGCTTAAATAATTTATCGTACATTAAGATTACTGCTTACTTAATGATAGTAGCACTAAATTAAAATGAATATGCAAAAATAGCCTAGCCCTATAGACAACGAACTCTGTTTAGTATTTTTATCATCAAACAGAGAATATTGATACAGCCACAAACAACAAATCTACTTGTGTTTGATCAAAAAGAGCCAAAGGGTTGTTGTCTATTCTTGCTGGGTCAAATAGCTTTCAGGATAATGAACATAGAATTTGATTTACTAAAAACTGTTAATATAAGGAATGGTCTTAATCCATTTTGTGGAATGTTAAATCTTCTCCTCTAGTGGTCCTGAAAACTGAATGACATGATCTGTGATATTACTGGCTGATGTATTCAGCTTGGGAGACCACCCACTTCTTTCTCCTCCTCCCACTTTCTGTTACCACTGTACCACACATTTGATTAAACCTGAGCAGTGTGATGTAATTCAGAGCTGCTTCTAAATCACAGAGCAGTTTTATTCTCAGGGTGAGCTTTGTTTTAAAGCCTTTTGCCGGTAGGCAACAAAGCTCGCAGCAGGCTTTACATTGTGGATGTAGTATTTTCCTTCCTGGGTTCCTTTAATTTTTCACCTGTTTGTGAAATCTCAGTGGAGAAACGAAGAGAGGTTTGTTTATCTGGCCAGCTATTCCATGCTTTCAAAGCTGAGTTACAAAAATAGCATGTGACAGTATATGGAGAATGTTTCCTGGTTGTTTTTCTTCCAATTCCTCTAAAGATATGTTATGGTCCCCAAAATTCTCCTTATCCAACATGCATGTTCGACTAACTGCAAAAGGATTACTCCGAAATCTTCGGCTTCCCTCTGGATATAGGAGAAGCACAGTTATTATTCATGCAGGTTAGTATATTTTCCTGTGTGCCTGGGGGACATCTTGTTGACTTCTGTGGCTGTTAATAGCAACTATGAATTGTTCAGTGTGCATTTCTTTCTCACAATATTCGTCCTTAGAAAATCCAGCAATCCATTTTTCAGTAGCTGAATGTAATGTGTGTGTCGTGTGCATATGTGGTTTCCTGTAGTGGTTGTGTGTTACACACATGTGTAATCTGTTTAGAAATGTTAAAAAATGATTTTAAGGTGAATTTTTGTACATCAATAACATGCAGTGCTTCTGATGGTCCCTTAACAGATGTCTATAGGTGTTAAGAGTTTTGAATTTCAATTCTGTATCTTTCTTAATCTCTTTAGCATGATGGTACATGAAATCCTGAAAGTCTGTGCATAAATTTGGAGAAGAAATTATTCTATATTAGGAATCTCAATTCTTGGGCATGTTACTATGCAATACAAATTTTGCAGTTGCAATTAATGAGAATGGACTTTATTCTTTTAAAATGGACATATTTATTTTGTTCAACACTTTTTTTTTGATTAGTTTCTTAGAAAGAAAAAAAAGGGAATTTTGGCATACAGATTTTAAAATAGTCTAAATGCGAATCATATAAATTATTCAAAGCCTTCTATTATTATTTTATCCATGTCTGTTCTCAAGCATGAAATTCTGGCTATGCTTCTCATTTCTCTCCCCACATTCTGCAGGCAATTCCTTTTCAGCCTGGCTGTGGCACCTAGTATAGTAATCTCTTCTAACACCAGAGTGTTTTGAGTATTTTTTATATTCAGGTTAGCACAGCAGTGCCCATGGCTATTCTAATCTTTTCTCTGTGTTCATGGACATGCAGAAAAGAACTATTTGTATTCCCCTTCAGTAGCTTAGCACAATAGCCAGTCTAAACACACAATAAAGCTTAATTGTTATAGTTTTGACAGTTTCCTAGGAAATAAATTGTCTAATCAATCACGGACTGCATGTGAAACACCAAAATTCGTTGTTTCGGTAGCTTTGTACACTTTCTGCTTAATAGTCTCTCAATAGTAAGTGCTGAAAAGATTAGAAAACCGAAAAAAACAGAATACAGATGTAAAAATATATACTGTATGCAATTTGCAATGACCTCAGTAACTTGATTTAAATAACTGCATATGTCAAGGCTGCTATGCGTATAATCATATGAACATTGACTATCGTTTGTTCTCTTCTGATATGATTTGAATATCTTTCTGAATCCAAAGTGAATTTTCAAAATGTGCTTGCAACATTTTTTTAACACAATTGGCTTATCTATGGTCCCTAGAAATGAATCCACAGAGGATAGCATGTTGCAATGACTATGAATACCTATGTATTCATATGCATATTAATATGCAGGCGAAACAGAGTTTAGCATGATATGGAGAGTTTACAAAACATAGAAACAGATTATTCATCTCATTGGCCATATTACTGTTTGTAAAATAGGTAGATGCAAGTATTCTGTTTGCCTTCCTTGCAAGTAAAATACTTGGCTGGTAAGAGCTGTTGCCCAAGGAGTTGGCACCTAGTAAATCTAGCTCATTAATGGATTTATGAAGAGAGGAAGAAGAGAAAGGGAGGGAGGGAGGGAGGGAGGGAGGGAGGGAGAGGGGGAGAGAGAGAGAGAGAGAGAGAGAGAGAGAGAGAGAGAATCTGAGCATAACCAATATTTGCAATCTTTGTCTAAATACTTGTTACTGGCTTGTATGAAAATAAGTCTGTGCTCCGGCACTGATTACATCATGGTATAAATATTCATGAAGCTGCATTATGAGTTTGGTTATAAGATGCTGAACTACAGTTTACAGTCATGTTTAATACAGAGATGTTGCCCATTGAAATGAATCAGAGATGGCTATAAGTCATCAAAACATAATTGATAATAATGTGTACATTTACTTTTTCTGCCTAAATAGTGCTTTTGAAGAGCTATTCCCTCCAGCATGAGAGAGGAAGGAATGTGGTAATAGTAATCTGTGCTGTCTAATTATTTAAAGGCATCATTGATGCTATTGACAGTGGTGCTACCTCACTGAACAGGAAACATTTATAGAATAGAAGCAGCAAGTATAAAACTTCTAATTGAGGTTAAACATGTTCCATCAGCTGGGCTTCTGAGGAAATATAATCAGATTGGAAATTTTAAAAAGACTTTGTACAATGTTTTTAAGACTTGTCACCTTTAAGACGTGTGGACTTAAAATCCCACAATTCACCAACTCCCAGGGAAATCTGAAAGTTGAAATCCACACATCTTAAAAGTTGCCATGTTTGAAAAACACTGGTTTAGTCAAATTCGATATTGCTATGGAGTATTGCATAAAATTATTACTTCAATCAAAATTATCATTACAGCTTACTCCTCGACTTACGAACACAATTGAGCAAAAAATTTCTATTAATAAACAAGATGGTGGTTAAATGAATGCCACCCCATTTTGCAACCTTTCTTGCTACAGTTCTTAAGTGAATCACTGCAATTGTTAAGTTAGTAATAGGGTTGTTAATTGAACTTGGCTTCTCCATTGACTTTACTTGTCAGAACATTACAAAAGGAGACCATGAGACACTGCAGCTGTCATAAATATGAACCAATTGCCAAGCATCCAAATTTTGATTGTGTGACCACGGGGATGCTGCAACAGTCTTAAGTGTGAAAAATGGTCATAAGGTGTTTTTTTAAAAAATTGATTTATATGCCGCCCTTCTCCGGAAACTCAGGGCGGCTTACAATGCATTAAGCAATAGCCTTCATACTTTTGTATATTTATACAAAGTCAGCTTATTGCCCCCACAAACTGGGTCCTCATTTTACCTACCTTAGAAAGGATGGAAGGCTGAGTCAACCTTGAGTCTGGTGAGATTCGAATTTACAGTAATTGCAGACAGCTGGTGTTAATCACAATGCTTTAGTCTGCTGAGCCACCAGGCCCTTCAGTTACCTTTTTCAGTGTCGTAACTTTGAATGGTCACTAAAGAAATGATCGTAAGTTATGGACTATCTGTACCAGTTTGCCTTTCAGCTCCTGATACCATTCTTTGATGCCAAAATACAACTACTTTAGTTTACTCTATAGTGGAGGTCTTTCAAGCATTTGGGTACTAAATTTCACTTCATGTTTGCTGTTCTAAATCTAGAGTAGGTCTGTAGTTTGTACACAAGCTTATTTAGGGTACCAGGCTAACTAAACATAGAACTAGAGAAGTTCTAAAATGTAACTAGAATTACTTTAAAGCTGTATATTTGTATGAAGTCTTCATTAGAAAATAATTGATGAGATCTATTTTTTATTAACTTGATATATTTTTATGATTTTTGAGCTAGTTTCTATTCTGATTTTTAGATGAATAAACATTAATATCCCCAGTTTTACAAACTGGTTAGGGATGAACATAGGTAAAGGTAAAGTTCCCCTTGCACATATGTGCTAGTCATTCCCAACTCTAGGGGGCAGTGTTCATCTCCGTTTCAAAGCCGAAGAGCCAGCGCTGTCCAAAGACGTCTCTGTGGTCATATGACTAGCATGACTAAACACCAAAGGTGCATGGAACTCTGCTCCCTTCCCACCAAAGGTGGTCCCTATTTTTCTACTTGCATTTTTTACGTGCTTTCGAACTGCTAGGTTGTTAGACGCTGGGACAAGTAATGGGAGCTCACCCCCGTTACGCAGCACTAGAGATTTGAACCACTGAACTGCTGACCTTTCAATCGACAAGCTCAGCCTCTTAACCACTGAGCCACCACGTCCCTCAGGGATAAACATGGTTCAGTTTTTGGACTTTTCATCACACAATGACAATACACTCATACTTAAAGACTGGCTAGGGATGAAGATAGCCAGTCTTTAAGTGTGAGTGTATTGTCATTGTGTGATGGATAGTCCAAAAACTGGAACATGTTTAGCTTGAAATTGGTTGTTTCACCATTTCTAGATGTATTTCAGCACTATTATGATGTTACCAGAAATGTTGCAAACTCTCAGTGGGGCCATCTAGCTGTGAGCAAGTTGGCTGTGAAATAATCCTTTTTCTAAGTCAGAACACTTTAAGATCAGAACAGCTGGTTTTAATTCAAAACAGTTTTGGTTTGAAATATTCGCAGTTTGATGAAACTGACATGCCAGTTGCAAGGTTGAACTGAATAATCACAAGTAGGGCAGTTTATTTTTATGGAAACATTTGGTCACAGTTGCTGATCCAAGGTGAAAACCTCCTACACAGTTAGAAATAACTTGCCTTTAAATAACTTGACATAGCTCCAGGATACGGATTTGCTTACCTTCTATATTTAATACGAGTATGTTTTGTACTCTCCTTCTGAGCTTGATCTCAAGAGTCAATATAGTATATTAGTTTGGTTGTTGGAGTCAAGTTGAAGTTCAGTCACAGTCCCGGAAATTCACTAGGTGATGTTGGGTCAATTACCTCAAGATTTATTGTTCTGAAGGTAAAAGTGAAGGGAAGTCTTTTTGTAAAACTGTTTTTAAGCACCTGAAGGAAAAGTGGACGATCAGTGTAATCAACAAACAACTGTCAATTGTTATATAAGTGATATAAGGCTGGATTAAAACCATAGAGTCCTGAAGTAACAAACAATAATTGGGCCCTCATTTCAGAATCCCACTCACCCATCTTTCTTTGTGTTAATTTCTATCCTCTCTGCATAAACAAAATAAATTTATGCAGATAGTAAACAGAAAAATATTCTTTTAGTCAATGTACAGGTAGTCTTCAATTTATGACCCCAGTTGAACCCAAAATTTCTGTTACTATGTGAGACAATTGTTAAGTGAGTTTTTATAATCTTTTTTGTCACAGTTGTTTAGGGAATCACTGTAATTGTTAAGTTAGTAACACAGTTGTTACATGAATCTGGCTTCCTCATTGTCTTTGCTTGTCAAAAGATCACAAAAGGTAATCACATGACCTCAGGACACTGTAACTGTCATAAATATGAAGTTGCCAAGCATACACATTTTAATCACATGACCATGGGGATGCTGCGATGGTTGTAAGTGTGAAAAAATGGTCATAAGTCATTTTTTCAGTGCCACTAGTTTTGAACGATTCCTGAACAAAAACTTATAAGTAGAAGACTATCTATATTGTATTTTTTTTTAAAAAAAACTATCAAGTTGGAGATTGCATTTGCAATTTTCCCCAAAGGAAGGCAGAAAGAAATTCAGATGGAGACAATCAAGACCAGCTCAGGTTCTGCTTCTCATCCGTCCAGGCTAAAGAAGTGTTCTTTCTTTGCTGATGGTGCACCTGCCTATTTACAAAGTCCCATCAAGCTCTTAATCTTCTGTACTTCAGTCAGGAAGGTCAACCTCTGTGGCACAAAGAATTTTGTTTTTAACATTTGTGATTTTAATAGTCCTTATGTTGTTTTAATTCTTAACTTGGAATTGCTCAGAGTTTAGATGGACAGCTATACAAATGTTTTAAATAAATAAAAGCCGCTTTGTGCCTGAGATAACTGTGAAGAGTTCTCTGTAGCAGTAGCCATCTTGTAGGTAAGGCTGACAATTTAGCTTCTTTCTCATCATTAAGAGGTTTGCAGCTATCCACACTTTTCATGATGCAGTTCTATCAATTTAACAGTATTAATTCAGTATATGTCTTCATTAAGTATAGAGTTGCAATCTAAACCCTGTCCAATCTCCTTTTAAAGCCTTGCTTCTGGCATGTCACCTGAGATGTTTTAGTGTTATGGTTGAAAGCTATTCTGAGTTTAGAAGACTGGCACTCACAGACAGCCCCAAACATTTGCAGCTATATTTTCATCTTGACAGATTAGCCAACTTGGGGGAAAGGGGCAAGCCTGTCAAATGAATCACCCTTCAATTTAATACCAAATTTCCTTCATTGACATTTGTTCGTTAGTGCTTAATATCTGTAACACCTGCTTACCCCCATGTAAGTTGCTGGAGGGTTCTAAGCAAAGATGAAATCCAGCAGGTTCTGACAGGTTCTGGAGAACCGGTAGCAAAAATTTTGAGTAGTTCAGAGAACCGGCAAATACCACCTTTGGCTGGTCCCAGGGGTGGGAATGGAGATTTTGCAATATCCTTCCTCTGCCATGCCCACCAAGCCTCACCACATCTACCAAGCCAGGCCCACAGAACTGGTAGTAAAAAAAATTGGATTTCACCACTGGTTCTAAGATTATCACTGCAGCTACCAGGTTTTTTCCCTAAGCCGAATTTAGACTTTGTTTGTTTGTTTGTTTATGAAATTTATATTGCTGCCTATTCGCACATGGCGACTCAAGGCGGCTTACAAGAATATTAAAACCTCATAAAACAAAACCAATTAAAGAATCAGATAATAAATCAATAGTATATAATAAAATATGTTTAAGATAGGCTTATAACATTGAGATAAGCAAAGAAATGCTATTTTTGTAAATAGCTGATAATTATTCAGCTGTGCTGCTGTTCATAACTGTAGGAGATAGAGCTGCATTGGATGTTACCTACTTTTAAACAATGCTTATTTTAGTTTTTAGGAGGAAGAAATGCTTTAAGGGGTAAAATTTTAATGCTGATTAGATGGTCATTGGGGGAAACAGCTTTCCAGCCTTTGTAACCTCTATTTTAAAACAGATGTCATGTCCTGAAATTACTGATGAAAGTCAGTTGTCATGTGCTATATTGTTCTGCATATAAACAGATGATTATTTTTGTATTTCTCTAAAATGTGGGTGGTATCTATATTAAACTAGGGGAAGATATGCTCAGGTTATAGCTAAAGTTGGTGGCTCCAAAATAGGTGTCTCAGTTAAACAGAGTTGGTTGACTGCTTGTGGTCGCAAAGGGGTTGGGAGGCATTGTTTTTAATCTGTCTGCATTGAGTTTTTATTTTTTGTAAGTGCCTTACAATCACTGAGAGTGAGAAAGTGGCCATATATATTTTCTAAATAAATAAATAAATGAAATTATCATTTTGAGTACTACAGAAGCTTCCTTACTGCTTTCTTGAGTGTCAGTAATGATTAACATAAGCAGGATAGTTGACTTTGGCTACAAAAAGTTGTGTTGAAATATTCTCCATCAGGCTTCAATAGAATAAACCAGCTTTATGCTGCCTAAACATCTTCCAGAAATGTTTGCAAATCCCAGAATTCCTTTTGCCAAGGCAACAGAGATTTTTGGGACTTTCACTCACTTCTAAAGATGGCATCTTTGGAACTTCTGGGATAATTCTGAGAGTCAGTATTATCTGTTTATCTTCTATTATTACACTGTACTGGAAAAACAAATGTGGCGGGTATACAAGTGTCAAAAGTGTGATGTAACATGAAGTAATCTGATAATTGCACCTTCAGGTTCCAGATGGTATTGGAAAAGAAAAGAAAAACAAATGTATTATGCTGATTGACATTTGTTTAAAATATATTGAAGCAGAAACACGAAAAAGCACTAAAAATTCTTCTGAGTATTAATTACGTTTGTTTATCGGTTTCCAATCTACTTATCTCCAAGTATTTTGGGACTGTTTCTTACAGAATTCCCAGACATTTTTAGAGTTTTGAGAAATTACAATTATAATCATCTGCAAGATGGACGGTTGGGGAAAGTGGGCAGATTTACTTAACAACCCTCTCCCACTACACACCAGAAATGTTAGTTGTTGCTAAAATTACATGCAAACAAAATTAGTCTAGTTCTTCTGCACAGTACAAAAGCTGCCTCTAGGGGGCTGCAGAAAGAACATCCATCCTTCTAACAGGTATACCCAAGTAGAATCATCTCAATCAATTCTTGTAATTCTTGCTAGTTGATTTTTATATCAATAAAAATATTTCTAAAGAAAATAAATGTCTATCTGTTGCATTTCTCATTTTTGAAGAAAAAGAAATGTCTTTCTTTTAAATCTCTCTGTATGCATATCTGGACATATATATATAAAGTGATCAGGGAGATAGATAGATTTTAGGTACAGGTTGTTCTTGACTTAGGACCACAACTGAGCCCAAAATTTGTGTTACTAAGCAAGACAGTTAAGTGAATTTTGCCTCGTTTTATGACTTTTCTTGCCACAATTGTTAGATGGGCCTCCCTAAGAGACGGAGCTTATATATATACTTACTGGGGAGACTAATAGATTTCTCCTTTCCTGTGTTATTTTGTAATGATTAAAAAAAAAAACACCCAACACAGAGAATTATGGCCAGAATTCTGCTTAACTATTCTTTCAAATGGAGAATTTTTGCAGAATGCAGTCAACTAACTGAAGTGTGTTGCAATTCCTTTTGGTTAACTATAAATCTTCTAAGTACTATGTATCTGCAAAAGCAGCTGGAATTAAGATTTCAGCAAAGAAAGATACTGGTTTTCCTGTGATTTTTTTTTTTAAAAAAACTATGTATATATTCACAGAAATATCTGAGAGACTTTCCATTTAGTGTTCCTCAAATAATGAACTCAAACCACATAGTCTAATTCATGCCATATGATGAAGAACCAAGCTATTTTTATAAAGTTCAATATTTAACAATCACAGATAGTCCTCTATTTACAACAGTTCATTTAGTGACTGAAGTTATAACAGCTGAAAAATGTGACTTATGACCCTTTTTAAACAACTGTTGCAGCACCCTATAGTCAGATGATCATAATTCAGATGCTTGGCAATGGGTTCGTATTTATTATGGCTGCAGTGTCCGAAATCATGGGATCCCCCCATTTTAACCTTCTGACAAGCAAAGTCAATGAGGAAGCCAGATTCATTTAACAACCATGTTAAACTTAATTTAATTTATTTGGGACCAAGAAGAAGGGCCTTCTCCATGATAGTTCCGTCCCTGTGAAACACCATTCCTGGGGAAATAAGATTGGCCCCCTCCTTGATACTAAAAGGCCCTAAGGATCTTGTGTTGCCAGTGAGCTTGGAAACTCCAGAGAGATATTGAGCCTATCAAGCAGTTGGTCTGATTGTCATTGCCAGGGGATTAGGATTGGGTTTTGAATTGAGGTTTTATTTTTGTAAGATGCCTCAGAGTCTATGTGAGTGAATTAGGTAGCCATAGCAATTTTCTTAAATAAATAAAATAAATATGCAAAAGTTCAGTGGTCAAATTATATGTTTCAGTGAAACCCTCCCTGGACCCGGCTATTTTGGCTAATTACCGTCCAGTCTCCAACCTTCCCTTTTTAGCGAAAGTTGTTGAGAGTGTGGTTGCATGGCAGCTCCCTCGGTACCTGGATGAAGCTGTCTATTTAGACCCACTCCAGTCCGGCTTCAGGCCTGGATACAGCACTGAAACGGCATTGGTCGCATTGGTGGATGATCTCTGGCGGGCCCGGGATAGGGGTTATTCCTCTATCCTGGTGTTATTAGACCTCTCAGCGGCTTTTGATACCATCGACCATGGTATCATGTTGCGCCGATTGGAGGGACTGGGGGTGGGAGGCACCGTTTTACGGTGGTTCTCCTCCTACCTCTCCGACCGGTCGCAATCTGTGTTGACAGGGGGGCAGCAGTCGACCCCGAGGTGCCTAGTGTGTGGGGTGCCGCAGGGATCGGTCCTCTCGCCCCTCCTGTTCAACATTTATGTAAAGCCGCTGGGTGAGATCATCCGTGGTTTTGGGGTGGAGTTCCATCAGTACGCTGATGATACGCAGCTGTACATTTCCACCCCAGACCACCCCAACGATGCCGTGGAAGTGATGTCCCAGTGCCTTGAAGCCGTGCGGGCCTGGATGGGGAGAAACAGGCTTCGACTCAACCCCTCCAAGACCGAGTGGCTGTGGCTGCCGGCGTCCCGATATAGCCAGCTGACACCATCACTGGTTATTGGGGGCGAATCATTGGCCCCCACGGAAAGGGTGCGCAACTTGGGCGTCCTCCTGGACCCACGGCTGTCTTTGGAAGATCACACGACAGCTGTGGCCAGGGGAACCTTCTATCAGGTTCGCCTGATACGCCAGTTGCGGCCCTTTCTAGATCGGGACTCCCTACGCACAGTCACTCAGGCACTCGTCACCTCTCGCCTGGATTACTGCAATGCTCTCTACATGGGGCTCCCCTTGGGATGCACCCGGAGGCTCCAACTAATGCAGAATGCGGCCGCACGGGGGATTATGGGAGCGACGGGATGCTCCCATGTGACACCTCTCCTGCGCGAGCTGCATTGGCTACCTGTGGACTTCCGGGTGCGTTTCAAGGTGTTGGTGACCACCTTTAAAGCGCTCCATGGCTTAGGACCAGGGTACTTACGGGACCGCCTTCTGCCGCCAATAGCCTCCCACCGGCCGGTGCGTTCCCACAGAGAGGGTCTCCTCAGGGTGCCGTCAGCCAGACAATGCTGGCTGGCGACCCCCAGGGGGAGGGCCTTCTCTGTGGCAGCCCCTACCCTCTGGAACGATCTTCCTCCAAAACTGAGAACAATTGCTGACCTCCGGACTTTTCGTCGGGCCCTGAAAACTCATCTCTTTCAGCTTGCTGGTCTAGCCTGACCCCGCTGAATTTTTAAGATCTGTATTATAGGGTTGGGTATTTTAAATATTTAATGGTTAATGGTTTTAATTTTTAGCCAAAGTTATATGCTTTTTTAAAGAAATTGTTTAACTTTTGTGTACTATTTTATTTGGCTGTTCACCGCCCTGAGTCCGCAAGGAGAAGGGCGGTATACAAATCTAAACAAATAAATAAATAATAAATAAATAAATAAATAAACCCTAAGTAAACAAATGCATATAGCTCCTCTATGGAGGAATGACATTTGAATGGATACTCACTATTTATGTCCAGTTTAAAGATTCAAAAAACAAAACAAAAACACAGGGAATGTGTGGAAGGTTGGATTGATTCAGGGCTGTTTTCAGTGGTTTAAAAACCATGCCTCCTCTGGTGTAGTCTAAAATTTTGTTTGTTATTCCCTTTTATTGACTGTTGTTTGCTCAACGAATTGAAAGAAGGGGTACAAAGATAGGTTAGATGTATGTATCATTTGAAAGGTGAGGAAAAAAGTGCCTTATCAAATTTAAAATATTTTACAATGAGAATTGATACAGGGTGTCGCAAACCCTAACACTATAGACAATTCATTATATAAATTGCATTGAATAATGCATAAATGTTCAAACTGCTTGCCATTTTACATATTGTGATTGGCCTGTGGGGCCTGACTTCTGGAATGCCATGTATATTTTATTTTATTTTAGCTCTTCTCAAAGCAAAGTATGATTTACAAGATAGGAAATACCATTTTGCTATTTAACTGAATGCTAGCAACTTTTGCATTTACCATGTACCTTCAGTTCCCTGTTGTTAACAAGGGGTGTCAGTACGTCTGCCTCAGTTACACTAAAACAGGGGTTCCCCAGTCTCTGGGCTGTGGCCTACTAGTGGGCTCTGTACTGTTTGTAACCAGGCCAGGGAAACGGCGGGTGAGCATACCCACATGCGCATTTCCATTTGTGCGAGCAGTGGACAAGCATATGCATATGTGCTCCATTTGCGTGAGCGGCGGGCTCACATATATGCCACTCATGCAAATGGAGCTGCACGTACATGCTTGTCAGCTGCTTGTGCAGAACTATCCCCTCCCCCCCCCCCCCCCCCACCTCCAGTGGGGAAAGCAAAGCTGGAAAGGTTGGGGAACTCTGCCCTAAAATAATACTGTGAAGATGATAAAGGAATAGGATCCACCATCCATGAAGCATGGTGCAATCAGTTCTGGAGCAATTTCATCCTATATATAATACTGCCTTCATATGATTCCTTCCGATATCCTGCTCTTTGTTTTATATTGATCTGCTTCACAGTTCAAATGCTTCTGTGTTATTTCATGCATTATATTCATAATTATCCTTTAAAACAGTTTATTCTATGTTGTATCTATGTTTTATAAGGCTAACTGTAGCTGATGCTTTTATTTTTTCTTGTGATCGTTTGAAATTTAAAATCAGGTTTCTCAGTTCATTAGTTCTACTTATTAAACCATCTGATATTTAATCCAAGACCCAAAGCTATCTAAATGCATTCTTAATTAAATGAGTGTTCAGTCTTCCTAAGCTTTGTATTTTAGTGTTTATAAAGTATAGAACAGTATAAAAAGAAAATTAAGTTCTTATTGTACTTATAAGGTTCATTTTTAAAGTTATCTTCACTTTTAATAGTTAGGTTGCTGTTTCAATACTTTAAATGAAATAATTTAAGGAAATCTTTCTCTTTGTTTACATGCCTAGCAACAGCCTAGCAACAGCCTTTATGCACACACAACTCCCACACATATTTTAAACTTAATGATAATTATTGTGCACACCTTGGCTACATCCTGTTTGTTATGAACAAATTCTTCCTGAATCAGCTGAGATAAATAATATTTTAGAGTTATGCTGTGCATGGAAAATAAGTGAGCAGGCTGTCAGCTTGTCCCATTTCAGATTCTTTTCTCCACTCTAAGTTGTTCTATACTCTTAATCTGCTATAAAAAATATTCTGCTTTCCGAGAAATTATCGGAAGATGGAGTTGGATAGCTTTTAAAAATTATTATTATTGTGGAAGGGTAGATGATGAGTGAAAAACATTGCATAATGATGCTTATTTATAACATTTTTATTTAGAGATTTAAAAATATTGCATTATAGAGAGGATGTTACTTGGAAAAAAACAATCATGCTTCCAATATGTTTCTGGTACCTGTCATGTTTGAAGTCATTTTTATTATCAAAAACTCATTTAAGCTCCCTTAAGTGTGTCCTGCTCCTTCCTTCCCTCAGTAAATATTCTTGTAGACTATGAAGCAATTTTACAGAGTGCATGTAAAGTATCATATGTTCCTTTCCAATCTGGTTCATAAAGAAACAATCTAATCTTCTTGCAAATCCTAACATAAAGTTGTATTATAAATGTTCTTTGTCTTTAATATTATAGTAGACAACCATGACCCATTGGGCTATTGTTTCAGAGATATTTCTTAACCCGAACAGAGAAATCGAATGACCACAAATAGGCAAAAAGCCCAGTGAGAGATGGAGCAATTTCCTAATTCCTGTCAGCTTTACCTTTGACTTTCCTTCTGTTACACTGGCAGTTATCATTGGGAATTATTTTCATGTGATCACAGCATGAGGGCAATCCTGAAGCAGCCACCACTTTGCCAAATCCTACGCAGTAAGGGGTCTCAGTTTTTTTTTTAATTAGCCCATTTGAGGTTCATTGATCAAAACTTGCTTCCCTATTATGCACCATTATCATCCAACTGTGGATTACAAACAGACAAGAGAATTTTAGTAATATATAGTTTCTGATACAGATGAAAGTACTTTGGTTTACTTTGCTCATTTTTGCTTATTATTCTGAAGTTGAGATGAAATTAAGTGAAATGCCAGCACTGATAACACAGATAGTCCTTAATTTATAACAGTTCATTTAAAGGTAAAGGTAAAGGTCCCCCTTGCAAATATATGCTAGTTGTTCCCAACTCTAGTGGGTGATGCTCTTCTCTGTTTCAAAGCCGAAGAGCCAGCACTGTCCAAAGACGTCCCCGTGGTCATGTGGCTGGAATGACTAAATCCAAAGGCACATGGAACGCTGTTCCCTTCCCACCAAAGGTGGTCCCTATTTTTCTATTTGCATTTTTTACATGCTTTCAAACTGCTAGGTTGGCAGAAGCTGGGACAAGTAACAGAAGCTCACCCCGTTACGCGGCACTAGGGAGTCGAACTGCCGAACTGCCGACCTTTTAATCAACAAGCTCAGTGCCTTAGCCACTGAGCCACCATGTCCCTTTTATAGTTCATTTAGTGAACATTAAAAGTTACAACTGCATTGAAAAAAAATGATTTATGACCATTTTTCACATTTACTACCATTGCAGCTCCCTATGGTCATATGATCAAAATCTAGATGCTTGGCAACTGACTCATATTTATGATGGTTTCAGTGTCCCAGGGTCACATGATCACCTTTTTTTAACCTTCTGATGAGCAAAATCCATGGGAAAACCAGATTCACTTAGTAACTGGGTTACCAACGAGCAACTGCAATGATTCACTTAACAATTGTAGCAAGAAAGGTCATAAGGTAGACAAAACTCATTTAACAAATGTCTTGCCTAGCAACAGAGGGGTCGTAAATTGAGCTCAATGGTGGTCATAAGACAAAGACAATCTATAAAGCAAAAACAATGAAATCATATAGCTGATATAAAGATACAATTAAATAGCTATTCAAATGAAGGAGAAAATTAAGGAGTATTATAAAACATTTACAGATAGTTTTTGAAAATGTGAAAATAATTTTCTTTATGGAATGTCCAGTTCCCTTGTATTGCTAAAAGAATGTGCCTTACATTAATACAATGTGAAAATGACCTGGGAGAATGCAGGTAGAGATGCTGCCTAGGAAACTATCATACAAGAGAGTTAGTAGCCTTCAATGGCATAATGGTCCAAGAAAGTAACTTAGAAAGGACCCACCCTAATGGATAAAATAATGAAAAGTTGAGGTGAGGAGTTTTGTATTTTCAGACTTGCAAGAATCTATTAATGTAGCCTTACAATAAAGTAGAATTAGTTCTGTTTCCTATGTGGTTCAGGTGGGAGAGCTGACACGTACTGTGTAAGACAACACCTACATATATTCTTCTCGCACACAGTAGCATTATGACCGACATTAACTTTTGAGGGACATCCTTCAGATCTTAAATAAAAGATTTGATTGGTTTGGGTGTGGCCAAGTTAGGCATCCATTTATTACAGTAGGATTTTCTTGCCAAGACTTGCAGTTAAGTTGAACTTCAAGAACTGAGAAGATTGCCTCTTCCACCCAGTCTCTCTACATTTGTATTTTGGAAAAGTTCCATAGGTATGTGTCTGAATAACAATGTTTCAATAAGTGATTATTTCTTTTTCAAGAAATAACACTATATTCTGTGTACAAGATTTGGAAGGCAGCATCCAAAATATGCTTTCATAGTGATGGATGACTTAGCTGTGACCTTTAGAGGAACTCAAACAAATCAGGAATTATATAAAACTGAACAAAAGGAATTTAATACCATGATAGAGTCTAGAAGAGGAATGGTGACAACTTTCGATTTACAGGAGATACAGCAGTCAATTAAAGATGAGATCAGATCTGGTCAGTTGGAAATGAAATGTGCACTTGAAGAGATTAAGAAAGCATGGATGGAAATGGAAATACGATTAAATACGCAAGCTGATTTGGTCACATTGATGAAGGATATGAGCCAGAATCTGACTAATATTAAAGTGTTTCAAACAACAGTAAAGAGCCAGAACATTCCTGACAATTTGATTTCTGTTGCTGGAGATGATCAAGACCAGATATTCCAGTTATTGGGCAAGAAGCCTGAAAATATTAGCAGGTGTGCTAGCAGTTGGAACAAGAAAAATGAAGAAAATTTGGCTTTTGGTAAGGTAACCACTGTAATTCCGATAATACCAAAGACTTAAATTAAAAAAATAGTTTTCTTTTGGGTGCTTAGGAGGAAATTTCATTTTGGCAACCCTGTAATTTAACTTCTGTTTTTGGTTAACTAGAAAAAGTACTTATATGTTTTATTTTTAAATAGCAAAATTCCAGCTTTTGTCTTCCATTTATGTTGGACTTCAGCTCCCATAGTATAGTCAGCAAGGGCAACATGGACATTGGGGAGACATGAGATTAGAAAATTCTGGTGTAGGTAATACTGCCATATGTAAAGTGAACTCTTCAACATGTAGATTAAGATAGACAGAATTGTAGATATTTCAAAGCTCATAATAAATTCTTAATTCAATTACAGTACCAGGTGGAAGTGTGCCTGAGAACATGAAGAATAGATGCACCATCTATGCCTAAATCATGTATAACTATCTTTGTAATGCCTGTTCCTGTATAGACTGGTTCTCTACTTGAAATTATCAATTTTTGTAAACTGGTAGCAAGTTGAAGAACTCAATTAAATGTTCTCATGAGCAATTAAACTGTCATCATTAAAAAAAATTTTGATCTTGGTTTTATGATGGCAGTCTTGATTCAGAAATTCTGGTACGTAACAGATTTTTCCAGACTTCGATGCCCCAAATCTTTATAATATGTAAAGTACTAAAATGTAAAGTACATGAGGCAAAGTTGGCAAGAACAATAAGCAATTTTGGGAGCAGAAGACCACATACTGTATCTTGAAGTTTTCAAGGTTGAGAAACACTAATCAAACATTCTCGTGAAGTAAATCCTACATAATCTTGCTGTATTTTGTTGTCAAATACCATATAGCTGGCAAGCTAAGAAAGCAAGAATTACAGACTTCAGTAAGATACCTTTAATGCTAGTCTTGGAATAAATACAGAATCTGCAAGGACTTCCCAACCCTTCATAAATAAGAGTCGAGTCCCTTTGAATGATCTCAAAAATTTCTTGATTAGGCTTTTTGCTACCTGCTGAATTTCCATTTGTAGGATAGACTACCATCTTCTCTTCTGTTTTTAGATTGTTTTATCACTGTTCCATTATTTCCCCAGCTTTTCCACAATCATTCATACTTTTAGCAACAAACTAATTAGAACTTGGTACCAGATTACAAGAGTATTTCATCTATCCACACAGTTCTGGGTCCTTTCCCTGGGCTTGGATAATTAACATATTTTAGAGGTTGAGGTTCTTAATAACTGAATACTGTGCATTAACTTTGTGAACATCAAACTCTCAAATAACTTTTTTGCAATCCCTGTTAGTTCTGATGTAGTATGTGAGGGTGATGCAACAAGAATACTTAATAACTCATTGAATAATTCATGACCCATTTCTATGGACAATTTCAACAAAACTGGCATTTTTAGTAAAATAGGTGAATGATTCTATTAGCACCTTAGCTCCACTGTATTGAATAAACCTCTTCATCATATGGTCTGTACTTGGGGCAGCGGAATTAATCACAAACATTTGGCAATATTTGGAATCAAATGTTGGCATCTGTTAGGAAGAAATAGTTTACTGTACGGAAGGGAGTGCTGATAAGATGATGATGAAACCAGTAGGAATGTAATAATTCTAGCTACAATCAACCCTAATGATGACCTTCCAACACTCTGTTACAGATTAGTTCATCTTTATATTCCCCAGTGTTTCATTTATTTATATGCTTATTGTGCCCTTTGATAATTCACTGCGTGATTGTCCTGATGAAAATAAGGAAATTGATGCAACTGTCAAAGATAAGGAGGATACAACTCAGTTTTTAATTACTCCTAACCACTAGGTTTCTAATTAAAGCACAATTTAATAACAGGCAGCAGCATCTGGAGTTTTATTAAAATTTGTGACTAGGTGTACAAACCCCCAACATATTTTTCTTCTGTTAATTATATAGAATATGTATTATTTAATTATTTCCTATCTTTATTATTTTTACAAATCACTAAAGGCAGCAAACATATCCACCTTCCTTTTTCTATTTTCCCCACAACGACAACCTTGTGAAGAGCTGAGAGAGAGTAACTGACCCTAAAGCACCCTGTGGCTTTTAAGACTAAGGCAGGAGTTGAACTCACAGTCTTCTAGACTAAACTAGCTCTACTATATTTTTTATTTATTATAAAAACATGTTTCCCATTATACTTTTTATTAATATTTAAGTATGACTTCAACAAATTCAAATCTGATAATTTGTACATTGTTGCAAATTACTGTAATAAATTCATAAATAAAATAAATTTCATAAAGTGGATCAAAAAAGGGTCAGGTATAAATGTGACTTAATTCTTGAAAATAAATATTTCAGAGTGTGCATATTGGTAGTTGAATTGTTCTTATCCAAAGTTAGCGTAGATCAATTTCTTTGGTTTAAAAGCCTGTAATTCTTTTTTTTTTTTCTGAAATCTATTCATCATCAGAATATAAGTGTGGCAGGCATTCTGCGTTTAGTTTTTAGCTAAATGTATTATGTTTTATTATTTACCTTTTCATTCATCATAAAGTACCCCAGAGTATATAATAATCTTTACATGTATGTGCATATAAATTTACTTAGCTTGACTAGGTGGCTCAGTGGCTAAGACACTGAGCTTGTCCATCAGAAAGGTTGGCAATTCAGCAGTTCGATTCCCTAGTACAGATCTCCTGCGTGAGCAGGGGGATGGACTAGATAACCTCCAAGGTCCCTTCCAACTCTGTTACTGTTACTTAGTAGCAAAATGTGTCTCAGAATCGGCTCCAATGTCATTTGTGCAGTTTGTCTAAATAGACAATCTGACAAAATAGAAATGTGCTACTGAAGTAGCTCAGGTTTTAATGTCAATGATGCCCAAGTTTAGCTTTTTACAAGAGACAAATATTTATTTTAGGGATGGGCTTTTTGGATGTTAACTAGGCTAAGCTTGAACTTTATGAAAGCAACCATTTTGCAATAATTCTTTGACACTTGTAATTTAACGTGCTTTAGATACATGTAATAACTTGAAAGTTAGCTTGCTTTGAAATGCAAGTTTGAAATTCATTTACTGTATTTATTGATATCCTTGGATTGCTATAGCACTTCTGCAAGCATGCACATTTCTGTTTTAAACTGTGCTATGGTCATTGAGCAGAGATTAACTATAACAAACGGGCCTAAAATATTTTAAAGCAATCTTCACATACAGGTAAAATTTCTACAGGTAGTCATTCTGTCCCTTGTCTTGGGATATATTTGTTTTTAAATAGCAACATTTTAATGTGGATGAATTCAGGGCTTCTGTCAGCCCTGAATATAACTTGCATAAAATTGCTCACCATGACTAAGGAAATTCTTTAATAATAGGTAAAGTAGTGGTCATCTCCATTCAAATTAAAAAAAACACACAAACTGAAAAATATTCTCCACATATATGTGGACATTCCCGGAAAGTTTTGGCAAAGGTGTTAAAGGAAGGGAAACTGTTAAAATTAGTGATTTTAATTGATTGAATTAAGTGATTAAAAAATGAGCCCTTGTAAAAGGATGGCTGTAATGAAAATAAGGGAATATAAATTCTTTGCAGCTGCAAGCCTCTGTATTGGCCTTAGCAGTTGCAGAAACTTTGTACAAGTAGTCCTCAACTTAAAACAGTTCACTTAATGATCATTTGAAGTTACAGCGGCACTGAAAAAAAACAGTTTACAACCATTTTTCACACTAATGACCATTGCAGCATCCCCATGGGCTTATTTATTATGATCAAAATTCAGATGCTTAACAACTGACTTCTGTTTATGACTATTGCAATGCAATTAGTCATGTGATTAGCTTCTGAAACCTCCTAACAAGCAAAGTCAATTGGGAAACCACATTCACTTAACAACTGTGTTACTATCTTAATAGCTGCAGTGATTCACTTAAGAACTATGGCAAGAAAGCTCATAAAATGGGGCAAAACTCACTTAACAAATTTTTCACTTAGCAACAGAAATTTTGGGCTCAATTATAAGTCAAGGACTACATGTAATATGGCCCATTTTATACTGTACCCTTATATCTCCAGTCCATTTTCTAATTAATTTCTAGGCCTTATCCAAGCTCCAATTTAGCAAAAACTTGGGAGACAGACTGACTAAGAACATTTTACTTAGCATCCTATGTCTAGATTTAATGCATTCCCTGTATTCAGGGGAATGAAGCCAGGGTGATCATTAATCATAAAAACTTAATTCACTGCCAAGTCCTAGTCTCCATTCTGGGAAGCCTTGCATCTGCTCGCAGTGCTGAACTGGGTGTTATAAACAAGGATTTCAGAAATTAGATTGGTTTTTTTTAAATACAATACAAAACTGGAATTGTATATCAGCTGTACCCATACAATAGTTGGGCAACAAACTTTATATGGAACAACTGATAATAGAAGTTGATTAGAATATAACCATTCAATAATTCTGCAAATGCAATCCCAATCTTTAACTCATATAATAATGATATACAGCACAATAAAGCTTTTTCCCCCTGTCTAGACACAACCTTGTGTAAGACTCTTACCAAAAATATAAGATGAAATCTATTATTTCTCACAAGAATGTTTCTTGGGAAATAATTTGGAAGTAAATGTTCAGTAAGATAGATAACAGTAAAGCTCAAGCAATCTCCTTAATTAGAAATGTTGTTTAAATTACAAAAAAAAAACAAACAAAAAACTGCATCTTTGATGTGAATAATGGATACTTTATAACTGTCAGAGAACAGGTTCATAAAATCACAATGCAGTTTTGAAACTGTAGGAAGGGACTTAATAGTGTCATCACTCCCGCAATCCATGTTTTACTGTATATAAGCAATAGTGTTACATGGGCTTTATATAAAATTGTTGTCAGGAACTGTATTTTTCTTTATAAAATTATGAAATTATTGCAGTGGTTAAAATGTTGGACATGAGGTGGAGAGACTCAGATACAAATCTCAACCATAAAACTAACTGGATGTTTTCTTAGTCTTGTTTACGGCATAGAGTAACTTACATTTGGACAGGGAGGGGAGACCTACATGTAAATTGCCTTGAGCCCTCAAAAAAAAAAAGAAAAAAAAAAGGAAGGAATATATATATATATGTACCGGTTAAAACAAATAAGCTCTAGATAAAAAGATGAGTGGCTTATTTGGAAACAATTTTTTCTACTATAAAACACAGACACTGATACTGTTTTTTAAAAAGAAGAATAACTACATTTAATGGAAAACCCTTCTTTTTGATGTCAATATTAAGGCAGTAATTATAAAAGTCATTAAGAGCATAAAAGCATCCATGAAAAGGCTTACTGTACAAATTTCCCAGTATGCCTGCAGTATTGTCTAGAGAATAAAGTGCATCCACAATTTGTCATTTTTGAGATTGCAGCACTACGACGCATTAGTGTGTGTTGAAAGGGCTTACCAACACATTTACAATAAGACATTTACAATGTCTTAAAATAGAAATGTGGGACAACAGGATTTTAGTGATCAAGGTAATGATAGTGTTGAGAATTAATTGTAGACAAAAGAAATGAAATATTTTAATAAGACACTTATAGACACAGATAATGAATCTTTAGAGAATTGAATTCATGAGTTATTTTCCTTGTAACTATCAAAAGAATGCTGCAGCATGTTGTGAGTGGTTTTCACTTGTCTTACTAAATTGGACTATATTCCTGATTTATCTTTGTTTTTCCTCCTCTCCAGTTGGCCAGGGTAAGCTGAAGAGTCCTAAGAATTCATGCCTACAGACCAGGACTTCTAAAGAAGTACAAGCAGAAACAAAAACAGAAGAGTTGACGCAATACAAAAAAAAATGTGAAAACCAAAGTGGAATTATCCAGCAGCTGAAGAAATGTTTGTCAAACAGCAATAGGAAATTAGAAGCATTAGCTCTAGTGATCCAGCACTTTCAATCTGAGGTAAGGTTTCATGTCAAATGTATACATGCTTTATTTATTGAAATCTCGATGCAAGAAAAAAACTCCAAATTAAATGAGAAGCTTAAATGAACAGTGCAATAACTCAGATTACATTTCCAGGGGTATCTAGATATTGATTTCCCATCCCACTTGATATACTATATATATACATGCTTGCCAAGTTTGGAATTCCGGCGTGGACTGAAGTTATGTTTTGCGTAACTTTTTAAACTTAAATCTGTGATAGTAAAGGGATTTGCAGAAGGGCTTGTGATCTGAGTAGCTGGGCAGGTCCCTAGTGAGAGATTCAGTTCTGCAGACAATCAGGCTCCAAATCATTTAGGGCACAACAACAACAGAAAACACTTTAGTTGCATTATGTACATTATTTTGAGTTGTACAAAATAAAAGTGAGATATAAATTTTAAAAATGAACAAATAGAAAAAAGTTGTTCCTGATATGCAGTTGGCAAAAAAATCATATAATTTCTGTATTTTGGCTCAATAGCAGTTTGTGGACATGTTTATGCAACCAAGAACACATTGCAATAGTCAACCAAGGTGTGGACAACTAAGACAATGTTTCACTCATTCAAGAAGGCAAATCAGCCATAATTTTACAAACACATTCCTTGTTGCAACTACTAATTGCAAAATCCAATGATAGATGGGGAACAAAGAACACTCTCAAATTGTAGAAATAAACCTTGAATGTTATAACCCTTTCCAAAACAACTTCACCCCACTCCGAGAAGTCCAGCCCGTTTTTTACAAAAAGCAAAAGTCAAATCAGATAAGATTTTCTTTATCAGCATCACCTTTGTCTTGTCTGGATTTGATTTTAATTTGTTTTCATCTACCCTAATAACATAGTTAGATAACATTGGTTATCATTGATTGCTTCCTATGAGTTAGAAAGAAAGGAGCAATTGCCATACTTTCAGGGAGTTATAATGCAATATACCTGGAGAATGTATTATCCTATGCCCATCTGACATCTCTAAAGAAAATAGCTGCCCTCTATGTTACAATATACTGTTGAGAGCATGGAATATTTCAGTGTGATTGCAAGTAGTCTAATTCACAACATATTTATGTTTAAAACACTATGAGCTTGGAGAGTTTTCCATGGGTGTTATCAAATGATTAATCACAATACTGAGAATTATAATTAAATGGTTTGTTAGTTGTACTTGTAAATGAACTACTGTGTAATTGCATGGTGGTGCAATTGAAGCCCCTGTATCTGAAGCATTAAAGCAACTGTGTCTCCCAGGAAACTTGTCTGTATTTCAAAGACTATCCCTAGTTATATGGATATGTATGCACTGCTGGGGTTTTTTCCATTAGTGGTCCCATGCATAGACAACTTGTCACACTTTTGGAACGGTTTTGTATGTCTTCTGGAAGACAAAGCTACTTTGTCTTCCAGAAAGCGCTTCCAGAAGGCGCTTTGCTCTTGTTATCATAGACGGTGCAGACTTCTATCAGAATAACTCCTTTTGAAGCCAAAAGCTCAAATTTGGGGGTAGGATGCACTATGCATTTCTAGTAAATTGGTTCCTACCCAGCTAGTGAGTGACTCCTTCTTAGCCTTGGCTGACCTTGAAAAGCTGAGCTGAGTTAATTAATACTCAGTAATTCTTCAGAGCTGAAGACTAAAGTGAGTAGTTGAAATCCTAGTTGAAGGAAGTGGCAGTGTTTTGTACTGTTGTATTAAATATTTTCCTTTCTGGTCTTATTCAAAGAACAGCAAACCTAGGTGTTTCTGAAGTGGTAGAAACTCATTATTTCTTATTATATGACTGAGCATGAGCAAGCACTGGATTTCTGTAAATACCACTTTAAATACTGCAGCAGTCATTCTACACCTCTTTAATGAAGTAAACTATAACTCAAGAAAGCTTATGCCTTTTAATAAAACTCGTTAGTTGGAAAAATGTGTTAAGACTCCTGACTTAATGTTCCGTAGTATCCATTTATTTTAACTTGTCTTAGATTTGTGAAAATGAGACGGGTAAAACAATTAGTGCTAAGATCTCATGGAGGCTTTTTTCATGTAGGATATTGATTTCCTATAACCTTGAATCAGAGTGTTGCATCTTTATAAATCACAATTCAGTTTTGAAAGCTAGTTGTAGTTTTTTCTTTAATTCAGTATGCCAGTATCATATTGTAAATCTGTTTAGTTTCCCAAAAAGACAATATGCCTGAAACATTTTTAACATGATTTTGCCAAGGACATTATTATTACAGAAGACAACAGATGACCATTTGACTGTCAAGAAGAAAAATAATTCAGGAAAAGTTACCATTTTTTAAAAACTGTTTCTAGAAACACCTTTTTAAAAAGTTATTTCTCATGTTACCAGATCTTTAAAAGAACAAGTGTTGAATTTTCTACTGAAAAAGTTAATGAGGTCACAGTGTAGCATTAGTGACACTTCTGTTGTCATGGTAACTGATGCCATAGTCTTTTCATTACCTTGACTCAAGGGAAAGATTGAAGAAGGGCCGTTGTTGCTTAAACATACTCTTTTAATTAAATCATGGCTATAAAACTGTCCAAATGTAAATGCTTGCTTCCTTGAAAAGCCTTTCAGGAATATATAACAGCCTCTTCATCAAGAAAGAGCATGGATCTGGCTTTAATCTTGAAATTATATATGTCAGACCACTGATTAATATTAAAGGCCCATGAATTTATTGAGCTATTCGGTTTTCATCGTGTGTACTTCATCAATAATTATATTACAGTTCATGGGTTGCAGACTTGCAAAACTCTGCCATGCCTTGGGATTTGATCAATTAACCATTTTGAATGCCATATCTAGCTACAAGAAAGAAGTGGTAAGTCTCTTCAAGTACTTGGGGTCGTTTTTTTACTATTATTATTTTAAAAGAGGTTACTGGAACAGTCATTAAAAATTAGGCCATTTGTGCACCTTTCACCATTTTTTATTCATATATTTCAACTTAAGTTTCTTGTTACTATCTAAGAGAACAGAAATGTTCAGTGATACACAGAAACTGAAATCTAACCAAACATGATCAGTAGTAGTTTAAGGATCTTAGACAAATGCAGATGTACTTAGTTTACATGTGATATGACAATGCCTTTTACACATGAGGAAAAAGAAAACTAATTGTCCTGTCCATGTCTATCATATGTTATCGGATGAACGAATGATGTATCACTATAGCCTCCTAGTGTTGAAGTTGAATAACAGCACACTGCTAATAGCAATGAAGCTATAGGAATAATGTTGGGTTTGCTTCAGAAAGATATTCCTGCTGTCAATGATATTTTTTTCTTGACAAGATGCCATTTCTATCCCTTTTCTTTCCAGCAAGATCCAGCAGATTTAGTAAAAATATGTAGAAGTAAGATGGGAGTTAACAGTTCCAGGTATGGGAAGAAGGAAAGGTTGAGTGATTTGAGATTGGTTTTGGATTGCATTGCTAAGGTATGATTGGTTCCCTTTAACTGGGAATGAGCATCTCCTTTTGTCTGATTTGCAGAAAATGCCCTTCCATAATGTCTTTCAAACAAAATACCTTTTGTCATTTCATTGTCCGGTAGTTACACTGTAGTAGATAGTTGTATGGATTGTTTTAATCCATACAACTCAAGGTTAATTCTGCCTGTAAAAATGAAGCCACTAAATTAGGATTTTTCCCCTCTGTACAAATTGATGCACACTGCTTTGCACAGGAATAGCTATGAGATTTCAGCTGAAATATATACAAGGTAGTGCTTGATGTACAATCACAACTGGGACTAGAATTTCCCTTGCCAAGCAAGGCATTTGATAAGCAAGTGACAATTTTACCATGGTTGTAAAGCAAATCACTGGTTGTTTAGTGAATCATCCAGTAATTAAGCAAACTTGGCTTTCACTACTGACTTTGCTTGACAGAAGCCAACTGGGAAGGTCACAAATGGCAATCTCATGACCCTGGGACAAATGCCAAAATAAAACCATTCTGTTTTTATGTGAATGTCTCTTTCTCATTTGTTTATTTGAAATGATTAAAGCCCTTTGCTGTGAATCTGCTAATCCATACAAACAGAGTATAGTTTGGCTGTGTTTTATTTACTATGTTTCTTAGTTTCCTAGTAACTACAGTTCTCTGGGCAGTAAACAAATTATGGAAAAGCAAATGGATTTTTAAAAAGTTCACAGTAATTGAGATAAATTATCAACCATTATAATGAAGTTATATCCCTAGACTATCTCCCAAGTCATTTGAATGGCCCCTATCCTTGTTGGCTTTGGGAGAGTTTTAGAAAAGTGTTTCACAACCTTGACAACTTTAAGATGTCTGGACTTCAACTCTGGGGATTCTGGGAATTGAAGTCCATACATCTTAAACTTGCCAAGGTTGAGAAACACAAATAAAGGAAGAGTTAGCTGTTTAAACAAATTTTGAAATATAGAATGAGGTGTTTATGCTTTTAGCAGTAGAAATGTTTTAATTGGGAAGAGGAGGATGGCAAACTAATCCTGGGATCTTACTTTGTTGTTTTAACCGGTCTAACTTTTTGTAATGGTATTTTGCTTTGCTTAAATCAAATTATGGAAAGGAAGTTGTATGGCATTCAGAGTCAGTTGTGATTAGAACAACCTATAAATCCTGTAAAATAAATAAACTGATAGTGAAACACACAGTTATATACTTCTAACCCTGTAGCATAAGGGTTCTCCTGTATTTTGCATAATGTCAATAATAAAAGAAATAAGTGGAATAATTATCTCCAACAAAACCTTTAAGCTGTTGAGGGGACGTCCCTTCCCTCCCCACACACTTAGGTTTAAAACGGAGGATGGTCAGGTTTTTTTTAACTCCTCTCTCCCAGGCCACTGTGTTGGCACACTTCCTTGCTAAACAGCCCTTTGTTAATTTAATTTAAATTACTGTTAAATTAAATTCAAAGTTCCCAGTTATTATAGCAATCTATGAAGCATTCATTTTCATACTGCTCCATTCACCACACTGCCCATGTTTTCATTAAACAAATAGGGGTTCTTTTAGGGGTCGTTTAGTATTTGTTGATTTGGTTGCTGCTCAGATGATCCATTCAATAGCTACTGATAGTTTGATTCTATGTTGGTTTCTTTGAGCCAGTTGGAGTTTTTTTGGTCAAAAATATAGTATTTGATTCAATGATTTTGATTATCTGACTTGGCCTTCTAAACAGATGGTCCTTTATATTAATATAAATTCTTCTTAGCCTAAGAAATGGAACTCTCTTCCTAAACAATGAGAATTGTTGCTTTTACCTAGAATTGATAGCAGCTCCTGACTGACTAATCAGTTATCAGATAATGGATTTCTCCTATTGTGAGTTTAAACTAATTTGCAGTTGAATAAATATTTCAAAAGTAACAAATATGTTCACAAGGTGGGGCTTTCTCTTTTGTCTATTTGCAAAGTAGTTCCTGTGTCTTGAATTGAACTACCTTATTTTCTTGTACACTCACTACTTATAAATTTATAAACTTTAGCATATGAGTACAATCCTCCTTTGTGCATTGTAGTCCATGTAAATAAGTCATTAATATTCTTGTTTTAGAAATTTTTAGTATCCTATAAATTTTTCAGGAATAGAAGCAGAGAAGACTTGCTTATTTAACAAATAACAGGAAGTTTTATGGAACCTCCAAGACTAATTAGTTTATGTTGCATAATTTCTCATGGATTATAGTGTGATCTGGGACAACCTATTCGAACAGTTCAAAGCCAATAAGAGCTCACTCTATTAATAGCCCTAATGTGATTGCAGGAGCTCCCATGCTTTGCAATGTACTGCTTAAATATTCAGAATAAATACTGATGCAATATATACCCTGATTTTGAAATAACAAAGCACCATATTAGTCCTTTAGAGAAAGAAAAAGATTCTTGGTGGCCAAATTCACACATTAATCCAGGCAGTAAATGCAAGGCTGGATTTGACTCTTGATTAGATATTTCATGAGATCAAATCAAGGCTGTCACCTTTTTAAAATTATCATTATTCTGTACCTTCGAGTCACAGTTCACTCCTGGCAACTGTCAGGAGAAGTCTCTCCAGTTTTCCTGGCAACATTTACAGAAGTGGTTTGTCCTGGCCTCCTTCCTAGGGTGGAGAGAGAATGACTGGTGGCCTAAGGTCATCCAGCTGGCTTCATGCCTAGGATAGAACTAGAACTCACAGTCTTTTGTTTTCTAGTCTGATGTTTTAACCACTAAACTACACATCCAACAGCCAAGAGTATCTATGGAACTGAGGCTAAAATATTGAGTGAAGGCCTTGAGGGCTCTCGTCACATTGCTCTTTTCACTCCCACTAGCCCAGTGAGAAGCTCCTGAAAGGATTATATTGCTTTCATTTGCTGCTGTATACTCAATAGAGCAGCATAACAAGCATAAAGCAAATTTTGGCAAAGTTTCTTTCTTTTTTTCCTCTTTCAACTCACATCCTCTCATTTCCCCACCAGCCTATCTAATAAATTAAGAGTAAAAGCCTAGAATAACTAATTCAGAAAAGCTAAAAATAAAACCCATTATCCATAGAGGTGGTCAGGAGGATGTTTTCTCTCCTTCCTTTCCTCCCCCAACCCCCTCCCTCCCAGGCATTATACCAACTGATATTTGAGTAAGTGGCAATCGATCTTAGTAATGTCTGGCTCTCATTTTTCAGAAACGAAAGAGCTGTAGCTTTAAGTAATCACTAGCTGCTGCTGCCAAGTGCAGAGGCTGCAGTGAGTGTGTCTCTGTATTGGGAGAGACCAGTAGAAGGACTACGGTAAACTGCAAAGCATGATGAAGTCGAACTGAGGCAGTGGCCAATGGAGTGCAACCTGGTTGCAAGTTAAATGTGGCCCAACCAGTTTGCTTTATGGTACTGCTTGCCACCTGTACACTCCTGCCTGCATATGCTGGGGACAGAAGACAAGCTGGGGACCAAAGCTGTACAATGGGCTGCTCTAGCAGCAAAGCGTGCTTGTATTTTCCATGTGCTGCGAAAAAGGTAATTGGTATTTGTTCTGTAGTGTTCTTCTGGAATAATGTCAAGGAGTTTTCAGCAGTGGTTTGCTGCAAGCAAGGTGAAATGCTTCCCGCAGCAGGGAGCTTGGATTTTGATATCTCTGCAACGTTGAGCTTGCCAAGCAGTTGATTGCATGAAGGGGGCAGAGGGTTGGTTGTACCTTATAGATTCGGGTTGGGGGCTGGAAAGACTGCTTCTTTTCTATAACTTGTTCAATAGTTGGAAATGGGCAGAAAAGGACATGAATTCTTTTGTGATGTTTAAAGTGCACCAACTTTAGCATTAAGGAAAGAACAATCCTGATTAAGAGAATGTTTTGACTGAAACTGTGACACACAGTGTGCTGCTTCTAAATTTTGTAATTGGGTTTGTAATCTGTAGAAGACTTGGGTTCTATTTACCTTTGTTATAAAGTACTTTGCACTTTGTTTTGCATTCCTGTGTGGCCCTCAAAGTTATGAATAAGAGATCCTACAAGTTTGTTGAATACAAGTTAGAAGATGTTAATTTATTCCTAAGAGTATCCACACTTACCCAGAAAACTAATCTCTTGCTGATTTTAAAGCAGGGGTCTCCACCTTGGCAATTTGAAGACTTGTGGATTTCAACTCCCAAAATTCCTCAGCCAGCTTTGCTGAGGTGAAAACCTTATTTAAACACATCTGCTTCCGTATCTCAGAACCTTCTGTGTTTTTCCAGTGTTAAAAAGCTGTTATCATAGATGATTTGTATTTTGGCATCTCCCTCTGCCCCCCAGCTCCTGCCATTTAGCAGATAACCCGTAAATATAACTACTGAAAAGTATCCCCCCCCCCATAACATTATATGTATCTCTGTTGTGTTTTTCCCACAGAGAGAAGAAGTGCTTTCCCAGCGTAAAGACTTATCACTGGAACTTCTCAACCTACGTGGAGATCTGGGTAAGTGTTAATCAATGCTATCCTCCTTCCTTTTTTAAAGTGATAAATGGAGCAACAAAGCAGGGCCATAAGAAGTCATAGAATTGACTCAGCATCTACAGACCCCCTCCCACTGATCCCACTTCATTCTGTTCAGATCTTTATGGTCTCCATTTTTCAAGATTCTTGACTGTATGATTCTGAGGTCATCTGGTTTCTAGAGGATTTCCTCTGGAAACATGTCTCTGATGGTCCAAACATTTACTGTGGGGAAAGTGGATGATGAGATAGGCTGTGCAAATCCATGTTTTTCTTTTTGTTGGTTTAAATCAGCAATGTCGAACCTTGGTAACTTTAAGACCAGTGGACCGCAACTCCCAGAATTCCCCAGCCAGTCATGCTGACTCTCGAATTCTGGAGTTGAAGTCCACAAGTTTTAAAGTTGTCAAAGTTGAACACCCATGGTTTAAATGGAATAATGGGTATTATTGTCCCTCTTGACAGTGAGGAAACAATGGTAATGTGCTGTATTTTATTCATAGTGGTGTATCACTCCCAGCCTACTCACAGTGAACTAAAATTAACAAGAAACTAAGAAAACATCACTTAAACTAAACAGATTAATTACTTCAAGGCAGAGAATCATAAAATTCTTACAATGGTCCAAAATTAGATCCAGCTTAAATGCGCTAGAGGAGTATTTTAATTTAACAAACAGCTTTAGTATATTTAATGTTAAGTCATAAGATGATTGTAACATTATGGGTAAGAGAATAAAATTGGTTTTGCTTTATATCTTACCTCTGTCATTGTTAGCTGGCCTGAGGCAAGTTGCTGACAGTTTCAGAATACAGAATTGAGACTGGCCTATTTTATGGATTAATGGAATGGGGCAATGACATCACATATGTGAACCACTTAAGCAATTTGCTCTATAAGTTGATTGACATTCGGTCTGTGAAATGTGATTATAAGTCCCTTGTAATTTCAGATGTTTTTTTATGAGAGAAATTATTACTACAAATAACTTCAGGGCAATTTTAAGCAGTGGTTATAATTTTTTACCATTATTCATATGACCATCTCTAACTTGATGTCTCATTGCACATGGACTACAATTCCACCATTTGTGGACATATGGCTGAACCTACAGTATTTGAAGATTGCTGACATCTGGAGGATGACAGATTCAAGAAATGTTACTGTACCTTAGCATATCTAAGATGATTCATACCTTATCAATTATTGGCACTGAAAGTGCTTATTCTTACTACTAAAAGCATACAATAGATGAGATAAAGAAGCTTTATTCTGCCTTGGGTCATTAATATATTGAAAATATTTTTATGTAAATCATGCATAAGCATAAACTTTTAAGGGGATTATTTTTCAAGTGGTAGTAATACAATTATATACATAGGAGAATTGAATGTTGGCTTTGCTAGCTAGACATGGTTCCTTACTGTTTCACTTTATACCAACAAAGTATTGTGTGTTTCTGCTGGATCTTGGAAGTCAATCACTCTTCTCTTATACCCTGGTCCATTGATAATATAAGGATGTTGAGCAACAAACATTGTCCAGTTTTGATCAATGGATTAAGCATTAGGCAGGGATGGCAACTTTTTAAAAAAATCAAGACCAAAAAACCAGATTGTCAGGGTTCCAAGTAACACCCCCAACGAACGAAAACTCAGAGGCTGGAAGTTCCTCAAAGTTCCATTTTATTAGAGTTGTCATATTGGCACATATTGGTGGCTTGTTGTGAGGAGGGGATGATGGCATGGATGACTTCTTCCCTACGGCTGTCAAATTGCATTTTTTTTTCGATAAGGCTTTGGCTAGCACCTAAGCTGGCTGGAGAATTCTGGGACTTGAAGTCCACAAGTCTTAAAGCTGCCAAGTTTGAAGACCTCTGGCTTACTCTGTGTGGGGATTTTTGTACTGACTGAACAGTTCTACATGTAAGACATCAGGGTTTGTGCATGCAAAGCTGAACTTCTTTCTGGTTTATTTCAAGAGGAACAGCCACCCATTATGTACCCTGGATAATTGTTTTGGTGAGCTGCCACAGCTCATGCTTCTTTCTTTCCCCCATTGACAAAGCAGGTTAACTACCAGTGATCAATCCTAGTCCTGTGGGCACCAACATTGTAGAAGAAACATCCAGACTTGTTTGTTTCCTTCTCTGGTGTCAAGACTGCTTGGAGATCTTGGAGTCATTAACAAAAAGCTTATTCATTTTTAAAGGGATGTTTGTAGAAAGTGAAACTGGAAGAATCTGATTTGTGTTATGACATATGTCAGGCTTTGGGGTTATGATATATAACTCCATGCTGTGTCAGGTTGCCTACATTTTCCCATAGAAATCCAAAGAAAATATTTACATGCTCAATTAGTTTTGATGTCAATAACAGACCAGGAGAAAACAATAAAATGGATTAAATAAATTGAAAGTGTTTCTGGACAATAAAGTAGGAGAATAGGGATTCAACAGAGATTAGAAGGGATTATATTCCTGCAGAAGATTCAAGTTGCTGGTTAGCTGTATTAGTGAGTTTAAGCTGTCAATGTGGAAGGTCAGAGTTGTCACTGATTTGGAGATTTTCCTGTGAAAGAGTAATGCCAAATGCACTTACACCTAGTGTAATCATATTGGGAATGGATGTTGGAAGGGAGGGAGAGCCACAGATAGGACATCCGGCCTGCAAAAGCTATCTCAGCTCAGAGAAGAGGAGTGGGAAATGTGTGGGAAACATTTCAGAAGAGATGGTCCTTAGTTTTTCAAAGCATAAAAGGAAAGGAGGGAGAAATACTTTCAGTCTTCCAAGATTTTGTTAATGTAACCTTACAATAACAATAGATGTAGCACTCCTGGTTGTGCTTCTTGTCTTGATTGCTTTTAGCATTTTCTATTTGGAATCTCCTTGAAAAGATAGTTAGTCCTATTGGCTCAAAATGCTATGATCAGGTCCTTGACTAAGATCAGTCCAATGGTGGGTTGCTATCAGTTCACCCCTGATCAGGCAACCGGTAGCAGCAGCAGCGGGAGGCTCCACCCACCCACCTGGATGCTTCTATGCATGTGCAGAAGCGTCGCACAGGTGCACAAGAGTGCCCACAAGCGAACCAGGAATGACGAGTTTAGAAACCCATCCCCGGATCAGTTATAGCTAAAAGCTCTGTTGACTTCTTTTTTTTCAGATAGTTGTCCTGTCCTGAAATTGTTTTGCCAAGCCAAAAGGTCCTTCCTTCTCTAGCAAAAGGTCATCCAGCACCATACGTGTTCTTCTGCTTCTCTTTTTTCCCATTTGTTTTCTGGTTTAGAAAAGCTAAAGAACAGCAAGGCTTTTGTCCAAACTGCAGGTGATAGTCATGTTTTCTTTTTTAGTTTCCATGGCAAATGAAAGAAGCAACCCTCCGTTTCCTAATCCTCCTTCATATGCCAGAGGTCTTAATGGAACAGATAACTAGGAACCATGATGACTAGTTATTAAGCCAAGTAATATTTTCTGTTTCCCTGGTGAAGAGGCAAAAGAATTTCCACAACTCAATTTTTTGGCCTGCAAACAATCTGACTTATTTAGGATTGGACTGGTGCCTTTTGAAATAAATAAGCATTGTTTAGCTTTTTGCATCAGATTTTTTTTAAAGACTTCAACTTTTGTAATGTATTTCTTATTTTTTAATATGCATGAAATTTCATTCTGGAAAGATATGAAAACATCCCAGAATGATGAAATTGTTTCATGTCCACTTCTTTTCTTCTTCAGGAAGTTGGACCCTTCCAGATGTTTTTGATAATATCCAATAATCAGATGCAGGCAGTGTAGTGCCCTCCAGGTGTTTTTCAACTTCTGCTTCTATAGTACTAGACCATTCGGTGCTCTATGTGAGATTTGTTCCTGTTTAGGACATCTGGCTGATGCAAGCTGATAATTTCAAGGCTACACTGAAAGCAAAAGTTCAAGTTTTATCCCACAGTTTTTAAAAAACTAGAGATTTGGGAAGACCAGATATCCCCTCCTCCATATACGTAGGCCATGAAGAAAATGTGCAGGAACTGTTTGGAAATCAGGTTCTCAAGAATGGCTACCAAAATTGGAAATTTTCAAGACAGCTTTTAAAAAGTTTATTCTTACCAATCAAAGAATGTGTGTTGTATGTACATATTTTTGCTCAGAAAAGCATAAAAACTAGGCAGTGAAACAGTCCACAACAAGAACTAAAGGAAAAGCTGTATAAAAATATATCAATAATTTAAAAGTTTGAAAACTTTTATCCAAAAAGACACTGCCTTATCTGTCTGTGTAATTTTTTTTAGTGGAATACAAAACAAGAGCTCCAAAGAGTAAGATAGCTGACCTTCCAAAGTTCAGAGCTTCTGCTAGATCAGCAGTCCCCAACCTTTGCACCTTGGCAGCCTGGCTGGGGTGGGAGAGGGGAACCGGGCCATGTGAACAATGGGTACACATTGGCGCCAGCCTGCTGCTCATGCATGTGGAGTTGCACATGTGCACTGGCCCACCTTTTACATGGCCTGGTTCTGAATAGGCCACAGCCCAGTAGTTAGTAGTTAGAGCCCGTTTTCACTGGCAGAGCACTTGGGCCACTACAGGCACCTCGCCCCGACATGAGTGACATTATGCTGGCCAACTCCCCCCCCCCCCGGGTCAAACAGAACCCTGATGCAGCCCTCAATGAAGATGTGTGACACCTCTGATCTACACTTTTACAGAATTACCAGAATAGTTTTCCAAAATATAAACCATGCTTTAACGAATTCTTGGACCAGTCTAAAAATAAAAATTGTAAAAGAAGAGTAACAAATGATACTTAGTTAAAATGACTAAATTGGCATTAAATTTCATAGATCAAAATCTAGAAAAATACCTGGCCATTTAAAAGATAGCTGCATAGATAGTAGGCATCCTCTAAGAAAAAATACTCCTCCTAGAGATGTAGGTTTATTTTGCTAGTAAATCCTAAAATACATTTTGCCTACCGTCTCCATTCCTAAAAAGTGAAAATATTGGTAGCCCTCATTTAACTATAGTAATTGAATCTAGAATTTCTGTTGCTAAGTGATGTGATTGTAAAGCGTGAGTCACATGACAACACTGCTTATTGATGGCAGTTCCAACAGTATTTGATTACTATTGTTAAACCAGGACCCCACATGATCATGGCTTTCGGTTTCTTGTTGACTTCCCCATTGATTTTGCTTTTGGAAAGCCAAAGGTTGCACATCTTGATCTTGTGACCAACATACTGTAGCAATGGTCAGAAATTTAGGACATTTGCTAAATGCCTAGATTGCACTCAGGAGACCACGAGGCTGCAGCAACAAGCAGGAACTTTGAGGACTGGTTGTAACTACCATTTGTTTAGAGCCATTTCAAGGACCGTCTGTACTACAAACTAGCAAATTGTCAATCCATTTGCTATCTGAAATAGGTGTGCTGGCCATTCTTGCCGACTTCCTATACTCACTTTCTGGTAACAAAATGAAAGAAAAGGCAGTTTTTCATATTATAGCTAGAATCTGATTTTATCTTAATTTTGTAATACAGAATAAAATAATTTGAGAACATAAGTGCTTTTTCACTCTGAATTTTAGCTCCAAATTATTTTCCTTTATTACCCAAAATAAAGATAAACGTTAAACCTACTATAGCTAGCTAAGACTTATGAGGGAATTTTGTTCCTAACTAAAATGATTTATTTTAAAAGATCAAAATGTTATTCAAGATTAACTCTTCTCAAACTGACTATTTTAAGTCTCTTGAAGCACATTTGGTGCCTTATAACTACATAGACCTATATTAAACTATAGGATTATATTTAGCATTACAAGAAGTTTGGAATTAAGAATAGTTTAAAATATAATTTTGCCAGTGTAGAATAATTACTGGAGACCAAGTGTACACAATCTTCCATACAGTTTTGAATAGCAGGACAGCATATTTTGGGATAGGGGAGGGAGAATTCTGCTAGGTAAGGAACTTCTGCTGAAAAATCCTTATGCTTCATGACCTAGTAATTTCTCCCAGCATTTTCACGAAGGTGTAAAAGAATATGACAAAAAATTAGACACTTGCAATACATGGATGGATTCCTCAACATTGATTTCTGAATCTTAAAAGGACTGGGACCACTGCTTGTAATTAGTAGCAAGTTCCGATCAATGAAACTAGAAACTTCTGAGAAATTTAATGGTTCCCACCAGGCAAGAACATCATTCTTAGATAGACTGTGTGCTTTCTAGGGAGAAAGCTCAAATCCTACGTTAAGCAACTTGATAGCACTGGGAAAGATTTTTGCTAGAAAAACTCTTATCTTGCTAAACCTTTATTTGAAATGTGTCTTGAATCAACTGCATTGTTTTGGATACAGATGCTATGGCTTTGGAAAGAGTGAGAGATGATTTGTATGACTGTTTATGTGCTAGCCCAGATTGTCAGTAGCTTTTCAACTTCTCTGGAAAGGTATTTCTATAAGCTGCTATCCAACCGTCTTTTAAACTAGATATGTCTAGGATTAAACCTGGAAATAATTAACCATCCGTACATAATTCCTCAGTACACTGTTTCTCTTTTCATGGAAACTTTATTTGAAATTATTGTGTTGAGTATCTTTTTTGGGGGAAAAAAAGAATTGTAAAAGCCAAAGATGTGTTTGTGAAACTATTTGATTGTAAGAGGAAATTATTATTATTTATCATATCAAGTCACTACTACCGTTGCCTGTGAGAAATTGGAGAAAGACCGAACTGAACTGCAAGCAGCTTATGAAGGGTTTGTGCAGAAGTTGAACCAACAGCACCAAAGTGATGTATTGGAATTGGAAGAGCGGCTGAAACAGTTCTACACAGCTGAGTGTGAAAAACTTCAGAGTATCTGCATAGAAGAAGCTGAAAAATATAAAGCACAACTTCAGGAGCAGGTTAGTGGAGCTGGAGTTAGTTGGACCATTTATTTAGCAGAATGTTTAATTGTTGCAATATATTTAATTAAGGTTTGTTTTTACATTAATGCATGCCTCTGGAACCTCGGCAGTGAAGTTTAAAAGTGTGTATGTAAATACTGTATGTAAGTCGTCACAGAGTCAACTTTATGGTTCATTTTGCAATGAAGTTAAGAACTACATTGAAATGCAGCAGCCTTCTAGGATGGCCTCACGTTGCAAACCATGTTGAAACCCGTATTAAGCCAAAGTCCTATGAAACGCTATGGTGGGCTTGTGGAACACTAATTGTAGAATTAGTTTGGGGTGTGTGTGTGTGTGTGTGTGTGTGTGTGTACTTTTGAGTCAGTGTTGATTCTTGGAAACTGCCTGGAGAAGTTCTTGCAGATTTCTTGACATGGTTTTTGGAAGTGGCTTGCCATTGCTTGCTTCCTAGGGCTGAGAAGGAGTAACTGAACCACACTTGACCCAAAATAAGAATTTATTTTTACACACACACACTAAAATATTGTTACTTTTTAGGTTGACAACTTGAATATAACACATGAAAATTTTAAGCTAGAACTTGAAACCAGTCATGCAGAAAAGATAGAAGAGTTGAAAAAGGAATATGAATCTTCTTGTTCAGGTAAATTGTCTCATTTTTTCCCTGTGAATGTGACTAAGGATATTACATTTAGAAAGAAATCTAAAATCATTCAAAAGCCCGATAGAGATTTTTTTTTTTTACCATGGATACAGGATTTTTCTATTTCTAACTAAAATATAACCTGATCTTTTGCTACTGCGACTTAACTTGTAATAAAGGCATGTTAGGGAATCTTACCTCATAATAATAAACCTCTAAATTTTTTCAGAACTCAAGGCTACCCATGAATTAGAAAGAAAGTCACTTGAAGAATCTTTCCGTGAGAAGCAAGAAGAACTGGAGGTCTGAATTTTTTCCCCAGTTTGTTAATACATAGACACTTCTACGAGCTATTTCAAGATTATGTGCCTCCACTATTTGAAAATTTTACTTTTACTTTTCTCTCTTAAAAAAAACCATATTTATACTTAGTCCTTATTAATGTAGCACAGAAGTTTAGTTTTTATTAAGCATACTTATTGCTTATATTGATAGGTTTAACAGATTGTATCACTCTGGTACCCAGTTAATAGTATTAAGAATCTTAGCACATATTTATTTCTGACTTCTACCAATTTACTTTATTCTGATAGTATTTTTTAAAATGATTCCTGGCTTTATGGTAGAGCAGGGGTGTCAAACTCGATGTCATTGAGGGCTTCATCAGGGTTGTGTTTGACCTCGGGGATGGGGGTCGTGGCCAACTCAACATCACTTGTGTCAGGGCACCTACAGGGGCCTCCTGCAGTGCTCTGCCAGTGAAAATGGAGCTCAGGTGGACCGCATGAGGCCCTCCCGAGCTTCGTTTCCACTAGCAGAGGCACCACGGGCCAGTCCTTCGCTGTTTCCAGAGCGGCCCTGCCAGCCAGATCTAAGCATCCTATGGGCTGGATCCATCCTATGGGTCTTGAGTTTCACACCCCTTTGTTAGAGGCTCAATTGTTATATTGGACTGTATTTAATATTTCAGGAAAAAATCGCTGAATTACAAAGTGAAAATGATTGCTTAAATGAAAAGCTCAAGTTGGAAGAACAAAAACGCATAGCCAAAGAAAAAGCCAACTCTGTAAGTAAGGTATTTGATAGTATATATTGTAAATATTATTATAAAAGTAGAAATCTTTCACAGGTATCAGGCACTTTTCAAACTCTGTGACTGGGTGCAAAAACATGGCCCAGAAGCTGCAATTGATTTAATACTTTCATAGAGTGCAGACTATAAACTTATAAACTATATTTTGTTTAATTAGGGGCTGTATAAAGCTGGCAGAAGCTTAAGGCACCAGTTTCATCCCTTAAAACAGGTGCAGGCAACTATAGCCCCTATGCAATCTATTGACTTACAACTTGCAGAATTTCTGAGCCAGCCTTCTACAGCATTCTACAGGTCATAAAGGGGCCATAGTTGCCCACCCTTGCCTTAAGATCACTGAAGCACCACCACCATATCACTGAAATCCTAGTTCTGTATACTTTAGGTTTTGTCTCTCAACATTCTCTACAAAACTGGTAGGAAGTGTCTGATCCAACAAAAATACTTTTTCTCCTAAATATTGGGGAATGTTCCAATTTTTTAAAAAAATAAATAGAACAGGTAAAACAAATGCCAAAGCAAAGCATTTTCAGGAGAAAAAAACATACCATTTATATATCAGTGAGTCACTTCAAATGGGGCATATTAAGAATACTTAAACATGCGTAGCTAAATTTGAAATATTTATTTCATATCCAAAATCATAGGGGCAGTGTTTTTGTTTACAGGCTCATAAACCTAGAAACAGATGTAGCTGCTTTAATGAATCTCAGGCAGGATACTGTATCCTCCCTCTTCTGCAGATTTAAATGAAAACACAATTTGAGGCATTCCATCATTTGATAGAATAGCGTACAGTGGTTACATGGGCACACTGCTCAATCACTCCTGCTTAGTTTTCCTGTAGGCAGCAAAATCCCTAAATCAGGATGTTGCATTTGAGGTACGTTTAGGGTTATGAATTCCATTTAGATCTTTAGCTTATGCAATGCTGCATGCCTCAGCATCTGAAAATGATCTGTATGTAGGCAAAACACTATCTTAGCCATCTTGATTGGAGGATGATAGGAGAAAATCTAAAACATAACTTTTAAAATGCTGGTACAAAAGAATGTGTAAACTTTTGAGTTCTTATCTGTTAAAATATTGAAAGCCTGTACATTTTGTGTCATTTGAGTTGGTGCTAATAAAAGATATCACTCAGCATTGCTTAATCCTTGCGGAATTATAAAAGCAACATTTATTTAGAATTGGGCAATGCATGGTTATTTGCAGCCAATACAAATATAATTTTCATAAATTTCTCCATTCCATGCAAGTGCTTCGAAAGGGTCCTATGGTGGTTTGCAAGTGCCTATATTTTTTCCCTATTCCCTGCCCCCAAGTATGGCGAAGAAAATCCATAGCCAGTCAATATATCATACACCTAATTTAAAACACATGGCAGTGTTGAGGGGCCTTCCTAAACATCTCTGTATATAAATTTTCAGAAAAATCCTCAGATTATGTATTTGGAACAAGAACTGGAAAGTTTGAAAGCAGTATTGGAGATCAAGAATGAGAAATTGCACCAGCAAGATAACAAACTATTGAAGATGGAAAAACTGGTGAGTTTTGCATTGAAGCGCTGGGCTCCAAAATCTCATTTTTGTGCTGATAATGCAAAAAGACTTAAATCACTGAAGAATGAAATTGGGAACAGGCACCAGAAATGTTCTCTACTATGGAACAAATACATATAAATTAGCCTGTAACTAATTTCAGGAAGGAAAATTAATCTTGAGAGAGAATAAGCATTTAGCACTGGCTTGTGATCCTATGTAAAGCCTGCCCATTGCACTAGCTAAAATTGAAGTGGCTGGTTCAGATTTCATTATTAGCCAGGAATCTGAAATATGCCTGGAGGCCAACTGTGGTGATTTTCTTTCCACTTCACCCTTTTTTTGCAATATAAGCATTGCTGGTTAAATATTATAGAGATAAAACACAGTTCTCTAAATGTTTAAAATATGCAGTATAAATTATTTCTTGTTTTCAGACAACTTGAACAAAATGATAATTAGTTGAGAATTCTTGTTCATTAATCAGAAAGGAGAATTATCTTCATTAATGAACTGACTTTTGAGCTTAAAATATCCCGTTTTGGGGCCAAAAATATTATTCAATCTATAGGAGTCATATTTCTATTTTGCATTCATGGCTTGCACTTAAAAAATCATGCTGTAGGTGTCTATTCTAATAGACATTGTTGATGAGGACAAAATATTTAAGCCAAACAAGTACTCGAGAAACTTAACAATATAGAAGTTTTCAAATACTATCATATAAAAGGTTATCTAGATTATTCAATACTTGTCCTGAATTTATTTTATTTTTGTCATTCTACTACAAACTCTGGGTGGGAACTGGAATTACTGGATGTTTTTCCATCTTTTCTGATCGGTTCTGGTGTTGCTTAGAGCTTACATCTATCTGCTTGATGTCTTTTAAGAAGGTTTCATATGATAGTTTTTCACTGCTACAATTATATTTAAATTCCAGCTATCCATCCCTTCTATTCTCCTTGCCCACTCCCTGTATACACATCTGTGTACTTTACACACTGCATAACTGGAGAATACATAATGAATTGGACTATCACTCTCTTAAATAGATACCCATGATAAACTGGGAATAAACTGAATCTAACTCTTTCTTCCTATATTTTTAGATTAAGAGCTAGGTCTTTTAAATTCAACTGTCAGTCTTTTGAATTTTATTGAAAACATTTATTTTGTAGCAGTTTAAAAACTATATGTAGTATATTTTGTCAGGAGCAAGAGACTAACAGAATTATTGACATTGTTAGGTTACATTTTATAAATAGACATTCGGGGTAACTTTTTAATTGTAATTGGCAAAATACTTCAGAGGATTAGCAACAGAGTCCCTTGGGAGTTGGGCGGCATAGAAATGCGATAAATTAAATTAAATTAAATTAAATTAAACATCAATGCATTAGAACACAATTATTCCTTTGTGTTGGTCAAACAAAAAAAATGTGCAATTTGACTTCTTATCTAAGGTGGAGAGCAACACTGCCCTGGTAGAGAAAATGAGAAAACTTCAACAGGGGAATGAAGAATTAAAAGCTCGGATGGACAAACATATGGAACTTTCCAGGTATTTTAAAAGCTCAAATCTAGCTGGCCAATCTCTAGATACCTATCCTTCATGGGGGGAATTTAGAACAGGATGCATGCAAATGTTTTCCAGAACTGCCTTGGACTTTGAGTGACATGTCAAGAATAATAATTAAAAAATGAACAAGACCAGTAAATAAACTTGAATGTGATTTAATTAAATAGGGAGATATAATTATTCCTCTTATACTTAATTATATTTCTCCTCTGACCCATTCAAAATTACAATTCAGTCATGGTCTTAAGGGTGAAAATGATACTATTACTTCAAGCTAAGAGCAATGAGAATGGAGTATGATAAAGTTTCCTGTGAAAAAATAATTATTCTACAACCGTGATAGCAAACCTATGGCACGCATGCCGGAAGTGGCACACAGAGCCATCTCTCCGGGCACCCTAGCCATCACCTGTTGCTGTTCCATATGCATATGCACACCAGCCAACTGGTCTTCGCACACATGGGTACACCAGAAACCGGAAGTCCAGGTGATTGGCGCGCATGCGCGCACTGGAAACCGGACGCTTAGCTCCGTGCTCGGGAACTACTCTTCCATTTTCTGGCACTCCTCTGTGTGCGTGCTGGAGAGTTGCTTCTTTGGTTTTCAGAGCTCCCCCACGCACATGTGTGTGCTCCCATTTCGACACTCGGCACAAAGGTTCACCACACTGTTCTACAAGCATTTTGAGTAAAAAATCCTATTGCAGTTATTATATTACTCCTCTAATAGTATTACAGGTTTCCTCTAATAGATGGGCACCAATAAGATTGAAGAAAAAGAGAAATAAGTTGACGATTTCATTGTGCTCAACTAAGCCTTCATTTGTCCAAGTTTGTAATTTTGAAAGGGAGATAATCTACTGCTAATTCAATGGAGAGTTCATAGGTTCTGGAAAAACCACCACCATACCACCTCCAGAGAAGAGTGGAGAATTGCTGAACCCTTTATAGCTTGTAAATGTTGTAAAAGAAGAATAGGGCAAATATGTTTGAAGGTGAGAAGGTCTGATTTATAATTTCCCTTTTAAACCAAACAGGCAACTTTCCACTGAGCAAGCAGTTTTGCAAGAATCTTTGGAAAAAGAATCCAAGGTAAATAAACGCCTCTCGATGGAAAATGAAGAACTTTTGTGGAAGCTACACAATGGGGACCTTTGCAGTCCAAGAAAACTCTCCCCTGGCACTCCACCAATGGCCTTTCAGTCACCAAGAAATTCCAGCTCTTTCTCCAGCCCCACTGTGTCACCCAGATGACACCACTGTGAAGAGACACTCTCTTCAGGCATTTCCTTCAACCTCTGCAGAACTGAAAACATGGATTGAGGGAGCAAAAAGCTATAAAAATGCAGATGTGCTTCACTGTGTCTGAAATACAACTGGAAAGAACTGCATTGAGAAATATCTATAACATGTTCAAGGTTTTCAGGAGCAGGAAACCCAACGGTGGTTCTCCTTGTTAAAGAAAAAGGACTTCAGAAATAACTTCTCCAAAAGTTGTTGCACAAAGCACTTAAAGAGCAAGAAATATCTTGTTCACTTTTGCCTTTTTCACCTAACTCTAGGGAAAAATTGCTCAGGGGCTTATAAATAAATGATTGCAACCTTTAATACGTTCCTCATTATAGATACGTTCTTGAGACTTTGGGTGGGCATAAATGACTTAGATGCAGCATACCACCTTTGCCATGTATATGATAGAGGATAAACACAGAAGAAATTAGGGTCATGTTATTCATGAATAAAATTTTCTCATTATGCATGTTTTATCAACGTTTTTCCCCACTTTCTTGGGTCTAAAGAAAAACTGCCACTTGTACTATATGTTCTCCGTTATCTCTGTACTTCAGTTTAGTAAATGATTGAAAGGAGATGCTATTTCGGTTTGGTTGTCTACCTGTTTCATTGTGGAATGTAATGAGTCTGGTCATCTCCTTTCCAGGCATAATTACATTGTCCAAAATATTATTTTTCATCTTCTCCAGATATATGTCAGAATTAAATTGTTTTCCTCTAGCTGTATTATTTAGTCTTTACAAAAAATGCACATCAGCATAATAGAGAATTCAAACATACATACAAACATTTAGTATCAGTCTCTACAGGGTCTTATCTGACTCAAAATAGCAGTCCTTCAGAGCACAGGAGGAAAACAATGCAGATGTGCTTATTTTAAAAGGAGCAAGAGGCTATAGAAATGTACCGTGTTGCTTTGTAATATACTGAACTGATAATTTATCAATGTGCACTTTATTCAGTAAATGCTATAAGGAGCAATCTATTCATTACATTCATCAGTAACAGATTTATTAACATTTTCCCATTGGCTGCAGAATTCATTACCCTCAGTTTCATTTGACAGGTTTTCTTTGACCACATTGAATTAAACAAAATGTGATTGTTTTATAATAGAAAGATACTTACCTCTTGGGTAATGTTTAATTCTGCATTGCAAATTTAAAAACAGCATAGTGCATGTCTGCTCTTGTTAATGACCTGTTCAGTTTTTATTTTTCTGAGATTTAAAATCTCTTATGTACAAATGAGCTCTAATACAATTAAAAATTGTCTCTGCTTTCTGATATAGGTGGGATTTTTAAATCCTGTGGTTTGGTCTGTTATCATTAGTACAACCCAACAATGAAATGATATCTTTTTGTTATTTAGTGATTAACTGTTAGTCTAATGTTGGCAATGACCTTTCGAGATATTCTTTGTTCCTTTCATAAAATTAAAGAAGGGGACTTTGAATAATCTATAAACAGGGAGAACAAAATGTCTAATTAGATATTTGTTTAGAAAGCAAAATGTTGGCTTGAAGGGGGAAAGATTTTAGTTATTCTTTAATTATGGAAGCATATTATATTTGGTAATATGAAAAATTCAAGGATAAAATATTTTAATTCTGCATTGTGTATGGGATATTTTACTTGCCCAAACCCATTTAAGGAACAGTACATGCTGTTGTAGCTAGATATGCCAGCACTTCTAAATAAACTGTTGTCCAGAGACTGATTTGTATAACCATGAACATTTGCTGTAGGCTGAAATTTGGCTTAGAAATATGTCTTGAAGCAATCTATTTCTTTGGTAAGGTCATATTTGATCACATGTATTGAGTGTCGAAAACTAAAATAAATTTTTTACTGCTTTAAAACTCTTGCCTTTTTAAGTGTAAGCAAATCTCTGAAGCCAAAGTAATATAAATGCTAACATAAAGTATGTTAGGTACAGGAGAAGCCTTCCTTCCAAGTTGTGAGTCATTTAAACCAAAGTGGTTTCTAGTTAGACTGGGCTTAGAGTTGCAGACATCAAAACAGTAATTTTCAGATTTCAGAAAGCCCTTGAAAAAAATGCTTTAGTTTAGCAGACATTATGCAGTTGATTTCTCTGGTGCAATGAAAAACTATCCCCCATACCATGATATATGTTGATATATCTTCCAAGATTCCCAAGATTAGGGGAAAGAACATTAAGCTTTATTATAAATTTTTACTTAGTGGAGTTTCTTGCTGTATTTCAATTTGCATTTCAATTAAGTTTTAGCTTAACTACCAGAACAATGCATAAACTGATTAAAACATGCAAGAATCAGATGAGTTTCAAAAGAAGTAGAATCGCAAGTTCTCTGCTGGTTCATCTGATCCCTTTATATTTGTAAGAGGAAATAGAAGCATACTACAACAACAACAATTTATTATTACAGTCTTAGACTAGAGACCATAAGCATACAAAATATATGACAGTGGAGGCCATCTTGCAACCATCCCTCCTCCCAATTTTTTGGATTTTAACGTTGATCTCATGCATCTAATCTTGTCTCTGAGAATTGGGACCATTGGGGACCAGGCATGGTGGAGAAGATCATATACTCGATCCATCAGAATAGAACTGGAAGGGACCTTGGAGGTCTAGTCCATTTATTTTAGTAATAAATGGCATCCAAGTCAAGATGAGGTAGCAGTGTTGTGACATAGTGTGGGGATTTATATTGGGTCATAGATCCTGACCTATTGTGTGTGGATAGTAGTTTCTATAGATAAATATCCCATATCATATTAGAGGATAATAACTTGTAGATATAAAAAGTTTGCCTTTTATTGCTACAAAGGCTTATATGTAGACATGCATATGAGTGTGAAGTGAAGAAGTGTTTTAAATTGCTGATTAAAAACAAAAAATAATGAATGGGGTATGAAAACAACTGCAGACACCAATGCTGAAATGTGCAGATTCCTTAGAAAACAAGATTTGCAAGAATTTGCTTGCCAGTTGAATTTTAACCCTTTTATTAGGCCTAGATAGTTCCAAATTCTCTTATTTTCCCTTGTCATTTCTCCCCCTTTGTTTATTTACTTTTTCAGTTCAGCTTTTCCTTCTTTCCTTCCCCACCTTCACCTCTCCCTGATTTTTTTTCTCCTTTGCTGTTTCTATGGAAGAAAGGAGTGTATGCATATACCTACGGAAACAGATTACTAGTCCTTAATTTAGGATACAAGCTGATCACTTTGATTAGGATATGGAGCAGCCAGAGTAGTTGTTTGCATGCTTTTATCTTGTCTATAAAGACAACAGATCCCCTTCTCTATGTCATAAAGTATATACACTTTTCATGAACCTAAAGTTGAATGTTAATTACATTTTAATTATGCCTATAATCAACATGCCATTGTTCTTTCATGAACACAGGGCAGAATGGAATGCTTTTACCTTTATTATGTGCACGGCCTATTAATATGAAGAAATGCCACTGCAGTAGATGGTAGAAGATGTAGGGAGGGAGGAGTTGAATAGTTCTTCTAAGCAGACCTGGTGATGAACATAGATCACCCATCACATCATGTGTGATGGATTTTATGCTAAAAGGTTTTTTATGAACTTCTACAAATGTTCTGTCCGTTATTGTTGGAATATTGTACTGAACATTTTGCAGGAAGAACTGTTGCTTAGCTGAAGATGGTAAAATTGGCTTGCTGTAGACTAATTGTTAAATTGTTTTTCATATTTTCCTTAGATAATAAGAGATAAATGGCATTGTGCACATCGGAAAGATGCTTTCTTTTGTTGAATTTCAATAATAATAAGCAGCCGTATTGTGATTTGTAGTGGTGTTGGATTAGGAGTGAAGAACCCACACGCTAGTTTATTCTTAGCCACAAAAGCTATCTGGGAGACCGAACCAGTAATTCCTGCTCAGCCTGACCTATTTCACTGGGTGATTATTGTGGATTGTTAATCAAAAAAGAGAGTGCAAGAAAGGCAAGGTACAAATATAAACAACAAATGGTTACATAAATGTATTGCGTTTTTTCAACATTTCTTGTGAAGTATTATCAGAGTATATTTTTGTTCATAAAGAAAAATCAGGTTGAACAAGATGAATGTAAACATCGGGTTTCATAAGACAGACATCTGGTATGTTTTGCATCTTTAGCCAAGCAATGGTCCTTCCTGCACTATAGCCCTAAAGCTTTGATAGCCTATTGTGCCATCTCTAATATGCCTGTTCAAAGCATTTCGGAAAGATGGTTTAGAACAGGTCTATTCCACCATTAAAACTGCTGTGTACTGTGTTGAGCTAACTCTGCTGTTCCATTTGTCAGTGTGGGTGCACATCCCTATACTAGTACTTGAAAGCGAGACTACCAAAAAATTGCCATGCTTGTACACTAGATAGGGAAATCAGGAAGCTAAATTCTGAATTGTTGCCAAGAAAATAAATATCTATATATAGATGTACCAAGAGATCACCAGTATTTGAGCTCAGTTTGAAGAAGCTATCATTTTAATTTTTTTTCCCAAAACAGACAGTCAGACCTTGTTTTGCAACCACAACTGGGACCAGTAACCTGGTTGTTAAGCAAACTGGTCACTAAGTGAAACCACAGCTGTACTTACTATCTTACTTCAGCTTTCCTTTGCTTTCAGACCTGTGAAGGTCATGAATGTAAGAACTGCTGTAAAGTTACTTTTTAATCAGCGTTGTAATTGCAAATGGTTGCAATGTGAGAGCTACCTGGAACTGACATACTCCTTGCTACAGGAAGCTATAGAGCTTCTCCAAAACAACTGGGCTTTAGTGGCCCCAAATACCAGAAGGATTAATTGACAAGGATTGTAACAGGGGGCATATCATTGACATAGTTTGGGAGAAGGCTGCATCAATCCAGACTCCCCCCCCCCAAAAAAACCAGTAGGAAACTCTGAGCAGAAAGTAAATAATGCAATCTGTGATTATCAAACCTTTAACGGTACCTGTTCCGTGAAATTATTGAACCATGATAAAGGATTTAAACAAATTCTCTTACATTGCAATCTATTTCTATAGAATTTAGAAAAAGATCTAAAAAGGGCATACTATCCCCAAGGGAGGAACAGAAGAGTTAAAAGCTGTATCACACCATTCACCATAATTTCAGCAAGAATGTCGGATTACATCATAATCTGTAAACACCAATTGCTCTGAAATTTGAAAAACAGTTTATTCAATGTTTATTCATTTTTAAAGACACCATATCAGTTGAAATGCTACTACCTCAAGCATCAAGTCCATCCAACAAGACCTGTTAAAATTCATAGTATATGCTATGACTTCAACATAAAATATAAAAGCTATTTTAGGTAAGAACAAATTCTGCTTGGGAATAGGTGGCAATGGATACATAATATATATTTTGATAAGGAACTAAACTATTAAGAAACATGTTCTTGATCGATAAACCTTACAGCTGTGTACTTGCTTGCTTTTCTTGCAAGCAAGCATAAAGAACATAACTACAATATTGCATACTCATACTATATTATCGTCTAAGACTAACTCTCCAAATTACTGTTGGAGAAAAAGGTTTGAATATGTATCATTCATACGTAGACACAAATACAAACATGACATTATTCTCTTAGGTTCAGTGCTTTGTAGTGATATATTATTGTGTAAACCTTTTCAACACGCTCTGTAAAGTAGGCCAACATTTCTATTGTGAAAATATGGCAAGAGCTCTGCAAAGGCGGATGCCCAACGGTGACATCTCTAAAGCAACCTAGGGAGTGAACAATAGAAGCAAATTCTGAGCCATGCATTTCCTTCCTGCAGCCAAGTTTTGAAATGCTTGTACTATACTGGTTTCCAGTCTCTTTTATATTTATATGCTCAGTTTTAATTTATATAAAATTCAATATATTATGATTTTGGTCCCATGCATTTCCAGTTCCAGTTTTAAAGCTGGTCAGAACCTAGACAGTCTATTTCTTGTTCCATCTTCCTGCAGACTTCAGATTAGTTCAACCTGAGTAGCTACTGTGGTTTGTCCTCGAAGATTCTGAGCAACGCATACATAGTTTCCAGCATCAATGGTTTCCAGATCTTCAACAGTAATAATGCTCTCAGAGAGTCTTGTAGTATGACCAACTCCTCTATCAATCAGCCTCCAAGAGTCTTGGATATTTACTGGTCTTTTATACTAAAAAGATGAAAATGACACATTACATGGGGTAGAATTCTGCAAAAAAAAAAAAAAAAAAATCCCACCTCTTTTGATTTGCAAACTTTATTTTCTACTTATCTAAAACACCCACTGTAGCTTTAATCTGTATTACAACCAATAAAAGAGGCAAATTAAGGCAGATGATTTGACAAATGCCTTCTTATTTATTTATGTTTTATTTATTTTTTAAATAATTCATATTAGGCGTCAGATTTGGAAGAAATATATGAGACAGTTTAAGACTGATCTCCCTTGCATTCCTGCCAGATAGACTGCTTAATTTAGAATGTCAGCATTCAAATTCACATCTCTTGGTTTTACATGATTTGCTGTAAATATTATAAGTCCAACAGCAGTCTTTCTGTAAGGCGCAAGAAATTAGATTATAATAATTGTTCTATTGTTTCTTCTTTGCAGACTCCATACATTCAGGCAGGAAGTCTAAAGAGGAGCTGTACTTCCTTGCTGAAACACAATTACAGGTAGTCCTCATTTAGACATCACAATTGGGACCAGCAGCTCTTTCATTAAATTGATGGCTAAATGGGAAATCAAATGTCTGTGACTCTCCTTTCCTTTCCCCAATTTCCCTGTCCTTCGGAATTCTCACATTGGTGCTGGCCTAGCAAGCTCACAGTGGTTGCCTGTAACTGGCAAGACTAATCAGTTTCATACCTTTTTTTTTTTTTTTGGCTATTTATTTATTTATTTATTTATTATATTTCTATACCACCTTTCTCCCGCAGGACTCAAGGCAGTGTACAGTCAAGAAAAAATAAAAGATACATAAACATCATAAAATTGATAATTAAAATTATAGCATAGTTTAGCCCAAATTAAATAAAACCCAGAATTAGATAATATTTTAATCATTCCCAGTTAACATGTTTAGCCCCACCTGATTGAACATCAGGGTCTTGAGGGCACAGCGGAAAGCACGGAGATTAGGGATGTTTCGTATATCATGGGGCAGTTCATTCCAAAGGGTTGGAGCCCTTACAGAGAAGGCCCTCCCCCTGGGAGTCGCCAGTCGGCACAATTTGACTGACGGTACCCTGAATAGTCCCTCCCTGTGAGAACAAACTGGTCAGTGGGAGGCTATTGGTGGCAAAAGACGGTCTCGTAAGTACCCAGGTCCTAAGCCATGGAGCGCTTTAAAGGTGATAACTAACACCTTGAATTGCACCTGGAAGACCACCGGGAGCCAGTGCAGCTTGCGTAGGAGAAGTGTTACATGGGTGCAACGAGATGCGCCCATAATCACCCGCGCGGCTACATTCTGGACCAGTTGGAGCCTCCAGGTGCTTTTCAAGGGGAGCCCCATGTAGAGAGCATTGCAGTAGTCCATATGGGAGGTGACTAGGGCATGAGTGACTATGCGCCAAGGCATCCCGATCCAGAAAGGGACGCAACTGGCAGATCAGGCGAACTTGATAAAAGGCCCCCCTGGCCATGGTCTTCTAAAGATAGCTGTGAGTCCAGGAGGACGCCCAAATTGCGGGCCCTCTCTATGGGGAACAAGGTCTCATCCCCAATTGTCAGTGATGGTACCAGCTGACTATACCGGGACGCTGGAAGCCACAGCCACTCAGTCTTGGAGGGGTTGAGTCTGAGTTTGTTTCTCCCCATCCAGATCCGTACGGCCTCCAGGTAACGGGACATCACAATAAGGGCATTGTTGGGGTGGTCTGGGGTGGAGATGTATAGCTGAGTTTCATCAGCATATTGATGAACATTCACCCAGAAACCACGGATGTTCTCGCCTAGCGGTTTTACATAAATGTTGAACAGAAGGGGTGAGAGGACCGACCCTTGTGGCACCCCACAAATAAGGTGCCCTGAGGTCGACCTCTGCCCCCCTGCCAACACAAACTGCGAATGGTCAGAGAGAAAGGAGGAGAACCACCGAAGCACGGTGCCTCCTATTCGTAACCTCCCCAGCCGGTGCAGTAGGTTGATGGTTGATGGTATCAAAAGCCGCTGAGAGATCTAATAGGATCAGGATAGAGGAGCAACCTCTGTCCCGGGCCCTCCAGAGATCATCAACCAACGCGACAAATGCCGTTTCCGTGCTGTATCATGACCTGAAGCCCGACTGGAACGGATCCAGATAGACATCTTCATCCAGGTATCGGGGTAGTTGTTGCGCCACCACACTCTCAACAACCTTCGCAATGAAGCGAAGGTTGGAGACTGGATGATAGTTTGATAATAAAGCCGGGTCCAGGGAAGGTTTCTTGAGGGGGTGCTTCACAACCGCCTCTTTCAAGGCGGTGGGAAAGAAACCCTCACTCAGAGAAGCATTTATAATCCCCTGGAGCCAGCCTCGTGTAACCTCCCGGAGGCCAGTACCAATCAGGAGGGACATGGGTCCAATAAACATGTGGCAGCATTAAGCTTTCCCAGAATCCTGTCCATATCCTCAGGAGCTACAGAGCTACAGAGTCAAACTCTTCCTAGATAACGCTCTCAAGACCTACCCTCGTCTCCTCCCCTGGATCTACCCAATCAGAGTCCAGGCCATCCCGAATCTGAATGACTTTATCATGCAGGAATTGCACAAAATCCTCAGCTCGTCCCTGTAAGGGATCTTCCCACGTCCCCACCTGAAGTAGGGAGCGGGTCATCCTAAACAGCGCGGCTGGGCGGTTCTCTGCAGATGCAATAAGAGCAGAGAAGTAGCTAGACTTCACCACTTTTATCGCCACTAGGTAGGTCTTAATATAAGATCTCACCTGTGTTCGGTCAGATTCAGATCGGCTTGTCCTCCAATCGCTCTCCAGGCGTCTTTTCTGATGCTTCATCTCTCTCAGGTCCTCGGAAAACCAAGGAGCTAGTCGAGATCGGCATTGGGTCAGAGGCCGCAAAGGTCCAAGGCCCCAGCAGCCGCCCTGTCCCAGGCAACCACTAGGTCCTCAGTCGAGTTGTGAGCCAGAGTCTCAGGAAATGGCCCAAGCTCTATCGGGAACCTCTCAGGGTCCATCAGGCACCTGGGACAGAACCATTTGGTCGGTTCCGTCTCCCTGCAGTGGGTGAAAGTGACTTGAAAGTCCATGTGAAGGAGAGAATGATCAGACAAGGGCTTGATGTCTATATCCCCTATTTTAAGATCATTCAGCCACTGGTCCGAGACAAAAATCAAGTCCAGAGTGTGATTCCCTAAGTGAGTGGGGCCTTTAACTACCTGGGTCAGGTCCATGGCCGCCATGGAAGCCATGAACTCCCGAGCTGACTCTGACATTTCACCAGCAGATGGAACCATGCTTTGTCTTCCCTCCCCCTACTACCACCCAATATTGCCCTTTGGAATGCTCACTCTGTGCTGGGATAATTAGCAAGGAAGAAAATTAATATTTGTATTTATATTCACTGAAGAGGAATGGATTACAAGAAAGTAAACAGGCACACAATGAGGAATACATATCAAAAATAATGTGACAGCAGCAGGAGCTCCTTTTTTTTACTATGCAAAAAAAATGCCAAGTTTATTACTCATTTTGTGCCTCCTTACTCTCTTGTAATCCTTTCTTCTCCAATCTTGCTATTCTGTAAGAGGAGATGTAAGGGGATCAGTCATAAGAGTTTTCCTACAGAATGTTAAACAAGTAAAGGGCTGAAAAAAACCCAATCTCTGTAGGTAAATTCTCCTGTGCCTGGCCTGTTTTTTTTCCTCTCCACCACTTCCTCACAAAGTGAAAACATTGGAGAAGAGATTGGAGTAGTCAATCACACAATGGTGAATATACTGGGCTGTTTGCATAGAACACGTGGAGTTGATATCATCACCACATTTCTTTTGATATATATTCGCCATTGTGTGTCTCTTGCTCTCTTGCAATCCCTTCTTCTCTAATCTCTTCACTCTGTAACTGGGAGGGGAAGAAATCACAGATCAGGGAGAGGACAGTACATATTGACAGTAATGGCAATCATGTGAAGGACACTGCAAAATTTGTAAATGCAGGCAGGTTATAAAGTTATTTTTTTCAGCACCATCATAACTCTGAACGGTCACTGATTGAGGCATCCAGTAAGCAAGGTCTACTTGCACAGCAGTGTGTATGATCTGAGATTTAATATAGCAAGCTATGTATGCAAGTGTACATTTCCCTTCACAGAAAGACTGAAGATAGCAAAAATGAGACTGTGTCTGATCCTTTTTCCCACTTTGCCCAACAAGCATACAATCACTTATGCCATCACAGATCTCTTTTAAGTGGCTACAAGGCTTATATTGCTTTTGTTGGATTTAGATACTTAAATTAGACTTTAGCTAAACTTGTGTTTCAAGCAATTTAGATCTAAAATCAATCACCAATGAAAAATCCCCATGTATTTTATAGAATGCAATGATTGGATGTAATCTGCCATTCTTACCAAAGATCTCAATTTTTTACATGATGATTTGATGTGCAGTGCAGTTAGTTGCGTTAACATTACAAACTTAGTATTTATTTGTATCCTACCTTTATTATTTTTACAAATAATTCAAGATACCGAACATATCCAATATACCTTCTTCCTCCTATTTTTACCCACAACAACACCCCTGGGAGATGGTTTGGGCTGAGAGAGTGTGTCTGTCCTAAGGTCACCCAATTGGTTTCCATGGCTAAGGCAATACTTGAACTCACAGACTCCTGTTTTTAGTGTGATCAGTTCATTTTCATCACAACTGCCTTACAACAGTGTCATTTAATGAAGAATAACATGCAAACGAATTTACTTGAGCAATTAAAAAATCCTTAGGAAAATATATGTAACTCACATATTGAACTGTGGGGTCCAAGAAAACAACCAAGCTTTACGAGCTTTATGAGCTTGGTTGTTTTCTTGCAGACATGTCCTTATCCAATTAGATAACATCAGTGCTACAAGCTGATTAAATATCAGCAACAAAGCAATCAAATTCAGAGAGCACCAAGGACTCCACAATAAGAATGCAATATTTTATGTTACTATTTTTTTTGTTGTTGTTGTTGTTGGCAAAGAAATCTTTTTCTGTAAGAAAATAATTGTTGGGTAATTTCAAAGATAATTTCTAGCAAGACTTCTTAGTTATGCAAGAAACACTTGCATAATCTAATTTTGCATAATGTAATGTTGACTGCCAATTCTGTAATGCAGTTGCAATCTTGCTGCCTATCTATGCCCTTTTCTAACATTTCCACCTTCTAAGCTTGTCTAAAACAGGATAGCCAATTTGTTTATCATCTTGTACTAAATAATCTATCTAATTAAGCTTAGAGTAATGGAAACATAGGTTAATATTTAACCTCATCTGTATTTGATAAAATGGTTGAAATCTCTTGTTGCAACTGAATATATTTCTGTAGCTAACTGCTTTCTTCCACAATTATCTAAAATTCTTCCATGTAGTAATACACATATAATGTTCCAGTTTAGACCTCAAGAAATATGCAAAGAAAACAAAGCCTACGGTACATACCTCTTGCCCTGGATATATCCAATTAAATTCCACTTCTACATCTGGCTGCCCCAAAACTCTGCACAAAATATTAACATCACTGCCGCCTTGTAATTTATTGGATGATGCTTTGATTGTAGTTGAAGGAGGTCCATAAGGAACTAATTCAAAGCAAAAGATAAGGCAAAATGAAAAGAAGAAAAGTAAAGTGAGGTTGCTTTGAAGGTGGCCCCATTATATTCACATACCGGTAGATTAAAAATTGGGTTTCACAAGACAAGAATGGAACGATCGAAATTTATTTTCAGTTATTACATTCTTACCTTGTGCATAAAAAGATTATTAGAATTTGACAAGGTGGCTGTTGATTCACCAATCTAGTAAACAGTTCTGGAATTTTAATAATCCTTCTTTCAGGACTGGTTATACAGGTAGTCCTTGAGTTACACCCATTCGTTCAGTGACCTTTCAAAGTTGCAACAACACAGATCAAGGAGGACTTACGATCGGTGCTTTGAGCTCTGGCCCTCACAGCATTCTCACAATTATGTGATCATGATTTCTGATGTTCCCTGTTGGCTTCCCACAAAGTCAGTGGGAAAGTTAGAAGGAATTTGGGAGTTGAGGTCATATAAGGTTCTTGCTTAAAGACAAGTATGGTTATGATAGCAATCAGGACTTCCAGAACTACCATTACTAAGTTATACAATTGCATGACATCATGCTTTATGACCATGTTGCTTAGTGATGACAGTGCCGGTCCCAATTGCTGTCATAAGTAGGGGACTAACTCTACTGATCTATACTACTGGCGGTACTTAGACAACAAACTGCGCCTTTATTATATAAGCACATAGGGATTCTGGGTCTGACACTTTTTAAAATAGTCATTATTTACTCTGACTCTCCAATTTTCCATCCCTTTTCCTCCCCTAAAGAATACCTCTGTATATAAATTACAGACCTATACAAAACATGTTCCAAAAGATGATTGCTTTAAGGACTGTAACAGCAGACGTGTGCTTTGCATAAAAAATAGAGGCCTAGTGAGTGGACAGACTTCAGAGTAGGCACATAACTCTTCCAAGGGCGGCTTCTTTAAATTTCAAAAAGTGCTTTATTTACATGAATGTGCTTTGCAAAATACCTCTACTGGAAGCTTTGCATAACCCTCGTATATCATGCTCATTTCTCAAGACCACACCATTGGATCTAATGAGGTGAATTGTGAACTACAAATGCTTATGCAGTAACAAAGCTTATGTCAGACCCGGAAGTCATCTTTTATGTTTGGGCCTTCAGGCCTGCCACATCTTCTTTTGTGGGAAAATGGGTGTGGGGATTGCAGTGTAGATGATATGTAATCAAAATAACATTCCTTTCTCAAAGAGTCAAGGACGCAGTGGCCTGGCACCTGGAGTAGGATGACTGGGAGGTGTCTTCAGTTTGGGCAGTGGATGATTGGACCATGTGATGGACATGAGGGTTCTGGGCAGGGATTTGAACTTTCACTTGGGTGGGGAAAACCTGGAAGCTTTCAGATTCGGATTTTCCCAGATGTGCCAATATGTCCTCTCTAATAAAAAGTAACTTTGAAGAAATCCAACCCTTGGAGTTTTCTTTCGTCGGGGGTGTTACTTGGAACCCTGACAGCCTAATTGGTAAGAGACCATAAAATTATTCTTAAGGGCATAACTCAATGAGCCTAATTTCTTATCACTTTTTTGACTAACAAATTTCTTTCAAAGGTTTAAATTTTGTTAGTTGGAAAAAGTGCTGTCATAGGACTCCTGATTTTTATTTCATACCATAAACTAACATGGGTCTCTTCCTGCCACACCTACAACAAGAGCTATTATTAATATAAGTTAGATGGCCGAAACTGTATCATAGCTTGTAATAAATAGATATTCTCCTATATAATTCCCATATCTGCTTTGTACCTTGGAATCTCAAAATTACACTGTTATTTGGTGGCAGATCTCAAAAACTTGGCACCTGTGATTTCCTGTGTTTTCCACAAGAAAATTAAAATAGGAACTCAGAGAAACTATCAAAATTAGTCTATCCATTTGCATGATATACAGTAATTCCATCATTTTAATTTCTTGCAACCCCATCAAGAAAATATAGCCAAAGTGAGATTTCTTACAGCTTCAACTGAATAACATTGAAACTATTCTACTGCATACCAAGTCTCTTGCAATTAACTTACCTTCCACATAAAGCAATTGGTATTTGATAGAAATCTGAGGTGTCCCCCGTGATTCAGCTCTGCAGTAAACTACTCCTTTCTGATCAGAGGTTGGATGTTGGTAGATGAACCCCTTCTTGGCATCATAGACAATGTTGGTTCCATCCACTTTGATCTCTTCTGCTGGAAACTCTTGGTGCAGAGTTACTTTTGCTGATGGGTTGGTGACTCGGCAAGGAATCACAGCAGGTTTATCTGGGCTGAGGTAGACCACTTCAAAATAGCTGGGAGCAGGAACAAAGAACTCTTCTTTATCTGTATAAAGAAGCAATCCAAGGTATGTTTGTACGTTTGTGTGTGGATGGGGGTTGGTGTGTGGATGGATGGATGGATGGATGGATGAATAATAGATAGATAGATAGATAGATAGATAGATAGATAGATAGATAGATAGATAGATAGACAGACAGACAGACAGATAGGAAGGAGATATTTTATAAATAGTAAATGATAGATAGATAAGAGATAGTTACAGGGGTGGGATTCAGCCAATTCAGACTAGTTTGAGCAAACCGGATGCTCATTTTCCATCTGGTTCACCAAATCGGTAGGTGCAAGGACTGGCTGGCCCTACCCACCTCATCCTGCCCTCCCAGGAGTCTCTATGGGGCCCGTTTCAGATGCCAGATAAGTGCAGGGCCTCCGTGAAGGCTCTGGGAGGGCAAAAAATGGGCCACCTGGAAGTTCCAGAAGTCCGGAAACGGGCCTGTTTCCGGCCTCCAGAGCCCAGGGGAAGCCATTTTCGCCCTCCTTGAGGCTCGAGGAAAGTCTCCAGAGCTTGGGGAGAGTGAAAACGCCTCCCTGCCATGGTGCAGGATGCTGAATAAGCCATGGCCATCATGGCCACGTCCAGCAACTGGGCAGAGAACCAATTTTAAAATTTTTGAATCCCACCCCCAGATAGTTAATTAGTTAGATGAGAGAGAGAGAGAGAGAGAGAGAGAGAGAGGGAGGGAGGGAGGGAGGGAGGGAGAGAGGTGGCAGCTCAGCACAAATTTCTCCGTAAGAAAATAATTACTATACAGTTCTGGATTTTATTAATAAACATCTAGTAATATTTAATAATATCTTTCTTTAAAAGGTTAGTTTGTCCCATTATGTTCCCCATAGCAGCCTATGGTTGTGAAAGTTGGACAGGAAGAAAACTGACTCATCTGAGATGTTCTGGAGTATGCTGGAGAAGCTTCCTGCATATTCCTTGGACAGCAAATGTGACTCACAAGCAAGTACTGGAGCGCATAATATCAGATATGTCAATATAAGGCAAAATCATGAAACTGCATCTCACTTACTTTGGAATTCACTGGAGAAAACAATTACGTTTGGAAAGGTTAGCAGTAAAAGAAAACCAGGTTGCCAAAGAACATGGTGGCTGGACGCTATCAAACCTGATACCAACCACAGCATAGTAAAACTCAAAGAAATAGTGCAAGATCAAAAGATGTGGAGAGGCCTGGCCCATAGAATCGCCAACAGTAAAACTTGACTGAACGGATAACATCTTCATCACACACACTTAGGCAAGAAAAACCAAATGCACAGGTATAGAAATAGGTAGTACCTGGTTCAACAGCAGTAACTGTAAGAGGGTTCTAGAACTCCTAGTGGACAATCACTTAAATATGAGCCAGCGGTGAATCAGAGCTGCAAAAAAAGGCCAATGCAGTTCTAAACTACATTAACAGAAGGATTATATCAAGATCATGTGAAGCAGTGACAGGAAAGTTCTCCTTAATTTTATACTGCGTTGGTAAGACTGCACTTGGAATCCTGCATCCAGATTTGGTCACCACAGTACAAAAAAGATGTTGAGACACTAGAAATAGCGCAGAGAAGAGCAACAAAGGTGATTGGGGACTGGAGGCTAAACTGAACAATGAATGGCTGCAGGAACTAAGAATAGTCTAACAAAGCAGTCTTCCAATATTTAAGGGGCTATCATAGAGAGGAAAGGGTCAACCTATTCTCTAAAGCACTAGAGAGCAAGTCAAGAAGTAGTGGATGAAAATTTAACTAACAGATTTTCTAGGACAATTGGAATTTTTTTTTTTCTGGATGCACATCATCTTTTCTAGTTTTTAAGTTTGTTCTTAGTAATTTTAATGTTTAATACTGCCCGGAGTCTATATAGTTATATAAATATATCCCTGTGATATAATAAGCATTTTGCCCATGGTTGGTTGCTAAATTAGAAATGCTACTGTTAGGATATCTTTGAAAATTTCGCTCTATCCTCAGACCTTGAGGTAAGGTAGGTGGTGAACTCTTCAAAGATTTTCTGCCTCAATTGGAATTCTTTTCTCTGAATTCACATTACCGTTTCTAGTTTTTAAGGTTGTTCTTAGTAATTTTAATGTTTAATACCGCCCAGGTTCTATATATTTATATAAATATATATAAGGAAATATAAATATATAGACTCTAGGCAATATTAAAATTAAATTTGAGGATTAAATCTAAATTAAATCAACATTAAATCTGAGGAAACAGCGTAATTTTCAAAGATATCCTAAAGTTAAACAGTAGCATTTCTAATTTAGTAACCAACCATGGGCAAAATGCCTATTATACTGTATCTCAGGGACATAAATACTGTAAGTGTACTACTTTCAAATTCAAAGGCAACTTTCAGGCTTGACCTGCTTGGAACAACAGTCTGCCAGCTATTATGTCCTGTTTGGTCCTTGATAAATCTTGTTTTGCCATCTTAGACAAGAGGGAAGGGGGGGGGGGTGTATGGATGAACAAACACATGCAAAAATATAGTAACCTACAAGTTTTTTAACCAATTGGACATCAGTTCTTCAAGTTTATTGATCTAAGAGAAAGGTAATGCAATAGTGCTGAAAGAAATAGGCTTTAGTGATGCCTAATAACAACCCCAATGTGAGTTCTTTATTCCACATGGTTTGCTTAGAACTGCAGCTTCCCTATCAGAAGTTTTTAAAACAGCCTCATTTCAAAAACCTCATGTAATGTATCAAGTGAAAGCAGGTCAGGTTGGAAAAATCAAACAATGAATATTTGATGAACATTTGCTGCTTGTTCTGTTTTAACGTATCTGCTAAATATTTTAGGAATTGAAAGTTAAGATTGGCTTATATTACTTCCTAGAGGTTCTTCCAGTATTATATCAAAGAAAAAGTTAAGTGACTGAAGTTGGCCAAATCTTCTTGAGGAAATGTTGAAAGATATGTGGTTGGACCAGCTCATGCCTGGCATGGACTAATCAAATGGTTGTTTAATTGGGTAGACAAGGTATTCTCTCTCTGTCTCCCTCTCCCTCTAAAACAATGTGAGCAGACTTTGGATTCCTGGAGTCTCCTTTGTTTTGCTTTTTGTTTTACCAGATGCCTAAGGTCCATAATCACAGCCTAGTACAAAACCCAAAGCAGTAACAAAAAATGGGATTAGAAATTTGTTTTAAGCATCAAAAATGAAATTCAGAATCTTTCTGCCCAAAACCCCACTCCTGCTGACTCGAGCTTCTTTTTTTTCAGGAGTATAATTTGGTCAAGGAACGAAAGAAACATTTTTGTGCTGTTATTGTTGGAAATCAGAAAGGATATGTTGTATATCATAAACTGGTCAATCCAGAGTTGCATTTTCAACATTTCTATTCATGCAATATGCTAAGTGGGTGTACTCAAGAAAAAGGAAGCTGCAGTTTCAGCTGTGACAACCTGAAGATAGACCAGATCTCTAGAACTGGATAGATGGATATTTGAAAGGGAAAAACAGAAATAATCCTGGTTTCTTTGGTAATTGTTACCCAGTTTATTACCTGCAAAAAATATGTACGTTGAACCTCTTTTGGACTCGTCCTTCTTACAATTGTAACCTTTGCATAGCAGGAGCCAGCAACTATATTCACCGGTGTCTGCTGCGGTGGCATTTTCCAGGACCAGCTGACTGTACCTTTCATGTTGCTTGATACTAGTAAAAACAGAGACAAAGGACTATTTCAGCTTCTGGGCCTGATCTTAGGTTCCTTTTTTCCTTGTTTGATTATTTTGATTTTCCTTCTGTAACTTTAATCCACTTCTATAAATGAGTGAAAAGATGGAACAAAAATAGGCAGGAAAACCAATTGATATTGTTAGTATTTTCACACTTTTCTTTTTTAGGTACCAGACTTTCAGTATAAACAGAAATGATATATTCCCACATTCCATCTGTAGTGCTACAAATAGACCAAAATAGCTGTCACTGATTTTATATAGTATTGAAGAAAAATAGGCTACAACTATCTGAATTGGCAGAAGCTATCAGACAATTTAGCATTTGTACATTCAAGCCAGAAAGGGTAGATGACATCATGCAAAGACAGTAAAAAGGACATTTTTCAAAGTGCCTATTCACAACTTCTGGAAAATTGGAATGAATTCTGCAAAGACGGCAAAAGGACAGATATAAAACTATGGAACAAGCTAAGGAGTAAATAATTTAATAGAAGTTAATGGATGCATGTTTGCAGGACACGAGTGATATTCAGTAGACAATGATTACATTATAGAGATTCAATTGTGCCTGAGGAATTTTGATTGCATGTATTAGCATAATCTTTTAAATATAGCTAGAATTACTTTAGATCAGTGATGGTTACCCTTTTTGCCGTCGCGTGCCAAAAGCGGAGGGAGCGGGTGGGGGGGGTCGCATGTGTGTGCCCACACCCGTAATTCAATGCCCCGTGTCCCTGCACATGCGCGCACAACCTCCCCCTGCTTTTGGCACGGACACCAAAAAAGTTAGCGGTGGGCCCAGTAGGCCTGCTTTTTGCCCTCTCCAGGCTCCAAAGTCTTTCTTGTAGTCTGAGGAGGGTGAAAACGGCTTTTCCCACCTCCCCGGAGGTCGGAAACGGCCCGTCTCCTGACTTCCGGTGGGACTAGAAGGCCCGAAAATCAGCTGGTCGGCAGGTGAATGTGCACTGGAGCTCAGCTAAGGGAACTTTCGCGTGCCCACAGATATGGCTCCGTGTGCCACCTGTGGCACGCGTGCCATAGGTTTGCCATCACGGCCTTAGATGATACAAGGTCAGCATTAACGAGTTACTACAATGTCTGAGCCTACACATAAGTCAAATTGCAAACATTATTAATTGGTTTAAAAAATCTAATTTTTCACCTTGTACATGGACTGCAGTTATTCTTTTACAAACTATGAACTGAAACATTAGATTCACTTTTTGGCATCTGATAGATATGTTGAGACCAGCATTTTCATAATCTTCAGAAAAGAAAATGTAAATACTCCGTACAGGAAAACATTAGCCTCAGTAGGACCCTTTAAGCTGAAAGAGTTTACTTGTCATATTACAATCTAGTTTGGTGCAGAGATTAAATACATTGGGCAGGTCCATGAAATAAAAAATAGGTGTCTCCCAGGAATGAAACAATCTGTTCTACAGAAGAGAGAGACATTGATAGCTCAACATTTATCTATATTTTTTGTATATTCTCGAGCTTTAGTTACAAAGCATTTGATGTTATCATAGACAGATGAAACCAGCCTTCATTTTATTTATTTATTATATTTCTATACCGCCTTTCTCCCGCAGGACTCAAGGCGGTGTACAGTCAAGAAAAAATAAAAAATACATAAACATCATAAAATTGATAATTAAAATTATAGCATAGTTTAGCCCAAATTAAATAAAACCCAGAATTAGATAATATTTTAATCATTCCATTTTAACATGATTAGCCCCGCCTGATTGAACATCAGGGTCTTGAGAGCACAGCGGAAAGCACGGAGATTAGGGATGTTTTGTATATCAGGGGCCAGTTCATTCCAAAGGGTTGGAGCCCTTACAGAGAAGGCCCTCCCCCTGGGAGTCGCCAGTCGGCACAATTTGACTGACGGTACCCTGAGTAGTCCCTCCCTGTGAGAACGAACTGGTCGGTGGGAGGCTGTTGGTGGCAAAAGACGGTCTCGTAAGTACCCAGGTCCTAAGCCATGGAGCGCTTTAAAGGTGATAACTAACACCTTGAATCGCACCCGGAAGACTACCGGGAGCCAGTGCAGCTCATGTAGGAGAGGTGTTACATGGGCGCAACGAGATGCACCCATAATCACCTGCGTGGCTACATTCTGGACCAGTTGGAGCCTCCAGGTGCTTTTCAAGGGGAGCCCCATGGAGAGAGCATTGCAGTAGTCCAAACATTTGAAATGTTTTTACACATGGCTGTCCAGATATGGATGGATTTTAGTTTCCATCAGCAACATTTTACGAAGTAAAAATGAGAATTGTACTTCAACATTTTCAGAGCCCTCTTGTAAAAATGACAAACTCAAGAAATTCAGTTTTGTTGCACCATTTGTTCCCTTTTTCTATTGTACTGACAACTTCCAATTCTCTTTGTCTAATACATGCAACTGTTGCCATGAACCTTTTGGATAAATACAAAATCAATGCCTACAAAGACGAAAACTTTTCAGGAACTGATAAAGGTACAGGCATTGCCTAGAACAATGCAATGTTAATATGCACATCCCAGAATAAATTAATTAAAATGAATTCCTATAAAATCAATATGACTTACAACAAGACAGACAAATATAATTCCATTCCTTTCAATTGCCGGTAATCTTGGTTAATATTCACTGGATTTGTACCTTTAGTGTTTAAATCCCTCCTAGAATAATGTACACTTTGAGACTCACTTACACCAGGGGTCTCCAACCTTGGCAACTTTAAAACTTGTGGACTTCAGCTCCCAGAATTCCTCATCCAGCTTTGTTGGCTGAGGAATTCTGGGAGTTGAAGTCCAGAAGTCTCAAAGTTGCCAAGGTTGGAGACCCCTGTATTAGACCAGTGATCACTAGTGGTCCTTTGCTGTAAGTTCTACCCCCAAGTAGGCATCAAGTAGGCAAAGCTATTTTAGGTTCATTCCCTCCAGTTGAAAGCAGATTTGATTATTATGATAGGTGAAATCTGCCATCTAGTGACCCATTATGCTATAGCTCAGTTAACAGCAAAATAAACCATAGATCCCTTTGGAGATCCATTCAGAAATATTAATGATTTCTTTGCCTATGGAGATTCTTAGTCATCCAGGTCATGGTTGTCCCAAAGGTGCAATTGGACTTTCTTGTTTTTCTTTGAAGATATTTTGCTTCTCATCCAAGAAACTTCTTGAGGTCATCAGCTGAAGAAACTTCTTGGATGAGAAACTAAACGTCTTTAAAGAAAAACAAGAAAGTCCAGTTGCCTCTTGAAAAAGCACCTTTGGGACAATGATTTCTTTGCTTTTGGTATAATGAATGTCTATATATTATTAATGCAATACTTTTGAAAAGGGCTGCATGTTGTGGCTCTTGTTTATGTTTTTATGACAGTACAATAACTATCTTGGCTAAAGCTCATATATTTTAGGACAAAGGTTTGCAAGACAGTAATTTCATTTATTTCAGATCTGCTTTCTGAATAATTTAGCTTCAAAGAAAAACAGATGATGAGGAATACTACAACAGGATGTCCTACTGTCCATGGTCTTGTCGGAGTCATCCTCAGTGACTCACTGCTGTATTTTTAATTCTGCTAATATTGTTTATTATTGTTTTAATGTATGGTCAGCCTTCCAGAGCTGAATTCATAAAATGAGCAGCCATATATATTAAATAAATAAACAAATATACAAAAGCTTTACAAAGAGATGCTGCAAAGAGTTTTATAAAGAGACCCAGTTTGGTTTAATGGTTTAAGGCACGAGGCTATAAAGTGAGATCCTGTGAGTTGTAGTATGCCTTACCCATTAAAGCCAGATAGGCTACCTGTCAGCATTCCACAAACCCCCCAACTCCAAGTAAGGACACGGAAGCAAGCATTTTCCAAAGTCCACTTTACTAGAATAGGCAAACTGGCACATCTGGGAAATCCTGAATCTGAAAAGCCCGGGTTTTCTTTCAGTAAGTCAAAGCTGCCAAAACCATCTTCTTTCTCCCCAATCAATCACATGCTCCAATCAACGTCCCGACACAGGCCCCCGAACACTCCTTCTCCAGATGATGGATGCTCTGACCTTGCCCAACAGGAAGAATGCTATTATGTCTACTAACCCCCTCCTAAATCCCCCCTCCTACTTTCCCACACATGAGAAGGTGGCAGCATTGAAGCTTCCAGCCTAATATGGCTTCCAAAGCTGACACAACCTTGGGCTAGTCCCTCTGTCTCAGTCCAATTCACCTCACAGGGTTGTTGTGCAATAAATAGGAGGAGGAAGGTTTGTTGTATATGTCTGCCACTTTCAGCTATTTGTAAAAATAAAGGCAGAATATTTATTAAATAAATAAATAAGTAAATAAATAAATTGCTGTCACTGTTTTCTAAAAATACTAATTTTAAACATATATGCTTGTACAGTTGTTCTTGAAAGGTTTTCATCTGCTTTAATTAGTAATAAAAATACTGATTACTCTCTCTGACCGTATTATTGAATTAAATAATTAGGCAATGAATATGGAAAGCATATTATTCCAAGAACAAACAGAACCAAAAAATTCCAGCTCCATTCTTCCTCCAGTTGGAGGACTTCAACTCCCAGAATGCCCCAGCCAGCTTGCTCCAGGCTTAAAGTTGCCAAGGTTGGAGACCCCTGCTCCAGATCATGTTAATCTGGATGTTTGGAGAGTGGGTTTGCCATTTTCTAGAACATGATTGACTGAGATGAAAGCAGCCTGACGTGATTAGTATGGTATAGTCCAATTTCTTCTAGAATGCTGCTTCAGAGATTATGTTCTCCATAGAAATAATGGAGGTCCACAAGAGCCTCTTTAGAAAATCCATTCTTACCTGAAATCCTTACCCACATTTTTTCATTGTCTCTTCTATGATACTATAACTTCTGTTCTTTTAATACCTCTCATTAATAGAGTTAATTTCCCTTTGTGGTAAATGCTAGAAATAGAATACTAAGTTTGTATTAGCTGCTATTTCAATCATAAAGAAAATACTGGTTTTAAGCTGACACTGTTATTTTTACTCCCTAGTTTTTTCTCTCTATTTCTTTTTAGACTTTTATTTTTATTTTATTTCATTTTTATTTGTATTATATTTGTGCTTTTATTGTATTTTATTTCCCTTATTGTCTTGCTGGCCACTGATTATACTTACTACTGAGGGAAAAATAAACACTCAATCACCTTATAACATCTGCAGGTTCCAAAGACACAAAATAATATTCTTGAGTTGCTCAGAAAATGTCACTCCTAAAGGAGTCCGTTTTACACCTATCACCTATCAATGTTGTCTGAAAACAACATTATTCATATTTGCTCTGAACTTCACACCTGTTATACAAAGTCTAGTAAGAGGATTAAAACATGTCCTGCCTAATGGTTGCAAAAATAGATAGAGAGAAGATAGAAATAGGCCAGCCTACTCCCAAAATAGGGTAATGTGATTAAGAAAGAGGTGGGGAGGGAGATTATTCTTGAATCATGGTAGTTATATCATTTCTCATCATGGCTTCCTAAATTTCTTCAACAAATATTAGTTGTTACAAGTTCTTGCTTCCCAGGAACTTTTAAAGGTGCATCCAGTGCAACTGTCAGCTGAAGCCTGGCACTATTCTACAAAACTGGTTCAGCAAGGTAAGAAATATATTCTCACCCATCCAGAAATAGGGGTATAGAAAGATCCTTTTTCTGTTGCTGGTCCCCAACTCAAACTGGTCCTCTGTCTGTTCATATTTAGAAGAGATTTTAAAATTATATGTTTCTGCTAAATTAATGTTATCATTAATTTCAACTGCCTGGGCATATTTAATTCTTCAATTATATTTCTGTGATTTGCATTAAATAGTTTCTTACCATTGGTGTGGTAATAGTTCCTTGCTATTGGTGTGCTGCAGGAGCAATGCCAAATCAATAATAAATTAATCCAGTAAGGATGGTCATGAATTCTATAGTTATACAGTTAAAGCGTATATTTAATCCCCCCTCCACAAGTGATAGCTCACTCCTTTAAAAAGCAAAACAGCAGTGCTACATCCTAGCACTGACATCTTTTATAAAACACTCATGAAAAGAACATTTCCAGTTGAAATAAGAACAGCTGGCTTCATATCTTAAGATAGGAATTTTCAAATAGAGTTGCCAGCATCCATCCAGACTGGGTGGGGCCAAAACCTGATACCATTCTTTCCATTTGGAGGGCTGGGCAGGCTCTCAGGGGCAAAATGGGTGCCTTAACTTGGCATATTTGTCCCAAGGGTGTTTTTTTCCAAAAGGCAATTGGATTTTCTTGGGTTTTTTCATTGAAAACATTTTGCTTCTCATCCAAGAAGCTTCTTCAGTTCTGTCTGGTGAGGAATTTATAGTCTTTGCAGTCATCTGGTTGTTAACACTGACAGCTTATCTGTGTCCTCAAGAATCACCTGAATCAGAGAGTAATAGGGTGTGGAACTCTCCTGTCATTCCCCATCAGTCAGTTAGAACTGAAGAAACTCCTTGGCTAAGAACCAAAACATTTTCACAAAAAAAACCCCTAAGAAAATCTAGTTGCCTTTTGGAAAAGCACCTTTGGCGCAACCAAGACCTAGATTGGGTGTCAGCAATCCGCAGCTCCGGAGCCGCATGCAGCTCTTTGGGTCCTCTGCTGCAGCTCCCTGTCCCGTCATTGGCTGGCCCCAACCTTTGCCCTCCCCTCCCAGTCACTCCTCACCTGGCCTGAGAAGGTAAGGGCAACAGCGGGGGATGGAGAAGCGGCCAGGACTGATTCTCCTGCACCTCAGTCTTCCTGGAGCTTCTTTCAGTCCTTGTTGGTGCTGGGCATGCTTCAGGTGCTTGGGGAGACATGCAACCTGCTCTCCGGCCCAAGAAACTGGCCCGACTCAGCCGTAACCAACCCTGGCCTCACTAACATGAGGGCTGGCGGGGTGGGAATAGGATCCGGGAGGGGATGATGGAAAGGGAGGTGGCCCCACAGTGGCCCAGCCGTGATTTTAAGAAGCTCAGGGCAGTGGGAAAAGGGAGTTGACCCCGCCTCGTAGGCCCACCCCAGGGGTCAGGCTCAGAGAAAGCCGGAGGGCCCTCGCCAAAGATGTTCACCTGTCAGCCGGTCTCCCCCTCTCTGTATCTCTCTTTCTGTATGTTTCTCTCTGTCTCTCTCTCTATGTCTGTCGGTCTCTGTGTGTATCTCTCTCTCTCTCTCTCTCTTTCTCTGTCTCTGTATCTCTCTCTCAGAAATCCCAGCGAGCTCTCCTTGGGGCTCTTCGCTACTCCTTTTCTTTCTCTTTCACACACACATACAGAGCGAGAGTGAGTGTGTGTGTGAAAGAGAGAGAGAGAGAGAGAAGAGATACAGAGAGAGAGAGAGAGAGAGAGAGAGAGAGAGAGAGAGAGAGAGAGAGAGAGAGAGAGAGACACACACACAGAGGGGGGGAGAGAGACAAAACACACACACACACACAGATACAGAGTGGGGGAGAGAGAGGGGAAGATACAGAGAGGGAGAGAGGAGAGAGAGAGAAGGGTTTGTGGTTCCTGGTGTGGTGTTTTTTAACAACCTGTTCTCTGCCTTAATGACCTGCTGGGTAGGCGTGGCTATGGTCATGTGACTGGGTGGGAGTGAGTGACATGGAGTTAGCGTCACCCACCCAGGTTTTGTGGTTCCCAGTGTTGTTTTTTCTGTGGGAGACGGGTCCAAATGGCTCTTTGAGTGCTTAAGGTTGCAGACCCCTGACCTAGGTGATTGAGAATCTCCACAGATAAGAGCACATTTGATTCCTGAAAACATCCTCTCCCCCTCCCCCCAATGGGACTGAGCCTTCAAACTGCTAAACAGAACCTGGTATTGCCACTGGATTGATAAATTATGATTTCCTGTACTAGAATATAAGGGGGGTTGGGGTGGGGGTTGCTCATGGCTGCTCTGTAATATTGAACTTTGTGATGCCCCTCAAGGTTTATGGTGCAGTCATGCCCAGTAGGAAAGGAAAAATAAATTTCTAACTTTTGTCTGAGATTGCTGGAAACAAAGAAGAAGCCAAAAGAATGGTGCAATTGTTCATCATTCAGCCCAAATGTTGCTTTAGGAGCATACTTGTAGCTCAGTGTTGACGTGAGGTCCTTGGTGCTCTCTGAGTTTGGTTGTTTTCTTGCAAATGTTTCATTACCCAAACTAGGTGACATCTTCAGTGCTAGTCACTAGACTTTACCTAATTTGGGTAATGAAATGTTTGCAGCAACTAAGGTCAGAGAAAACCAAGGACCTCTCATTGCTTTAGGTGAAAGGCTTTGGGATCCTTTCTCAACCAGATGTCTTCCAGATGCATTGGATTATAATTCCCATAATCCCTGGCTATCATGGCCCCTGGAAGAGGGTTGTATCTAACTATATGTGGGAGATGCTCTCTCCTAAACCAAGCAGATTTTCTATTTTGTCTCATATGTTTTACCTGTACAAGACCATCCACATTTGCCTGCTTTGTTCCGAAAGAATTTCAATGAAGCCTCAGGGCCATTTCATCCTCTTTTATCTGGCAAGCCTTACCTAAGCCTGGTGTCTTTAAAGGTGTCAAGATAAGGAGGGTAGCTCCATCCAATTCTATTCCCTTTGCACCGAAGCTCTATACTTTGACCTGTTGAAAGGTTTAATGTAGCCGTGGGTTTCTGGAAGTGGCCTTTCTCCATCACTCGTGTCATTATGGAGCTGGCCTTTGGGGAAGGCTCTGTGGAGTTTCTTTCTTTTAATTTGGGAGTTCTGGTTTTGACTTTTTTGTTGCTCGGCTTAATCCGGTTCTCTCCAGGTTCCTTCGGACGTTTGCTCTTTGCAGGTTGACCAACAGCTATTACAAAGAGAGGGCAGGATGAGGAAAGATAACACAGTACATTATTAATAGGAATGTTTATGTTATTATATTTTCTTATGGGTACACTGAATGGAAGGGGGAAAAAACTGATTTAAAATTTGTATGTTTTTATATGGGCCTAAACTGCAAGCAGCTTATTGTTAATCACAATTAAGTCTGCCACATCAGCTAGGACTTTCAAAGACAGGCAATTTTTAATGCTGCACTGATTTCAATTAAATGCCCGCATATGAACAATTACCCCTAAGGGATAAACATAAAAGTGTTTTCTCCCTTTGAATATGAAATTATAGCAAAAATATACCCTCTGAAGACTTAATAATTAAAAAAGTATTGGATTGCGGCAAAATGGACAAATTGACGCTTGAATTGAAAAGATTGGTGGACTCAAATTTTTACGTGATATAGGAGAAATGGTACAATTGGTTCGAAAATAGAAAAATGGGGAAAAAACAGATAAAATAGAATGTAGATTTAGTAAAAATGTAGAGAGTATAGGTGAATTATAGTGTGATGATATGTAAATGGTCACAGTCGCACACAAGAGGTGAATAAGAATAGTTTAATTGTGAAAACTCAATAAAACAATTTTTTAAAAAAAGAAATTATAACAAAAATACTCCACTGAGATTGTAGACATTTGGTTTAGAATTCTATAAAATTAAAACTTGTGCATATAAAAAACCTGCGTAATTAGAATACTTTTATTTTGGTAGGAACCACCTATCAGTTCCCAAGATCCCAGGAGAGGTCAGATTTTCCGAGATCCGTTATTTAACTCTTAAGAACCGTGTTTTTCATGCCTTGACTAACAGGCTTCTTTTCCTTCAATTCCTTTTCCTTCTCTATCACTTTTTTTTCCTTTTTGTTGTTACCTGAGGACAGGGGCTCTCTTGCTTGAGTTACATTTGTAAGCTGCAGACTTTCCCGGTTGTACTGAGGGGCTTTAAAACGATCCAGAAACACAGCCATGGATGAGAGTTTTAAAGGGAGAGGCACGGCATCACCGCACAGTCTGTTTTCAACTACATCAATGAAAAGTTTCCAAGTCCTTAAATTCTTTAATGGGGCGGAGGTTGCAGTCCTCCGGCTCCATTACTTAGAGGCGCTCCCGTGCGCGGAGCAAACCCTTCCGAAAGGATTTGGGGTCCCCTCAAGGAGGTTTGTGGCCAAGAGAGCCACGGGGCGCCCTTTGCTCTCTTTCACGGAGAAGTCACCGTTTCCCCCCGTCCATTTTTTTAAAAAGAAAAAAAAATCCTGAAGCGTGGGGAAAGAAGGGGGCGGCAGATATTATTATTTTTTAGGCATTGCCGCCCGCAGGAAAGGAAGAGCCGGGGCTGCGGATCGGAGGAGGAGAGCGAGACTTACCGCTCTGGAGCGTCTGCTGCAGGAGCAGAAGGCTGAGCAAGAGCCAGGGCTTCATGGCAGGAGGGGGAGTGGGGGAGCCTCTTCGCCGCCTGCCACGAGGGATGCAGCCGGAACCCGCGCCTGATCTGAGACTGGGCTATAGCGGAGAGGGGGAGCAGGGAGGGAGAACAGCTCCTTCCTTTCCCGCCCCCAGCCCCCCCCCCGACTCTCTGGCAGGTCTCCTAGGACGGGATGAGCCTCTCTCCGACCCAGCAAGAACATTAGGGGCGCCCCCATTTCCATGGGGGTGGCGAGCACCGAGGGAAAAGCGAGCGGGCGGGCAGGCAAGGGAGACGACCCCGGAAAGCTGGAACCGCGCTTCAAGCCTTCCAATTCCTAAACATTGTTTAAGAAATTACGTTAGAGAATTGTTTACTATTGTAACGATAAACTACGTAAATTTTTTGTCGTAGTTTTTAACTTAATTTGAAGCACATAGATGTTTTTGACAGTGTTATGTATCTTTGTATTTTGTTCCTCTTCACTTTTGTTATTTTAAAAACAATAAAAATGGGTATTTAAAAAAATTCAGATAGGAAGCAAATGGGTGGATGGATGGATGGCTTGCAGTAGTACTTTAATTATGGAAGTTTAAGTATAATACAGTAGCAGCTTTGAAACTGTGTGCTTCCAGGAGTCTTGTTTATTTGCAGGGTGGCAAACTATTTTAAAATGATAATCATGAACTTATTGAGCATTGTTTAAGTTCCTGCACATTTTTTTTACACTATTTGAACATGATTTTTTTTTCTCAATTGCTGCTTTGTAACTTTTTTCCCCAAATACAAATAAGGACAACAAAGTGATCTATGCACATTTTTTTCCTTTTTATTTTAAAAAATAGAGAACAAATGCACAACCCTCTTCAAAGCAGTATTTTACAGTGAACAATAGCAAGAACATTTTCTTATCATTTATTATTTTAAAAGTGAAAAAACCCAAAGCACCGATTTACCTTTTTTTTTTTTACTATTTCACATGTTGCAACTGATTATACATTAATAAAAGTGGATTTTTTTCCTTTAGTTGTTTACACAATATCATGCCAGACTTTTACAAAAAGATTCTTCCCTTTAATAAACAACAAACATATACACAGTAATAATGATTACAATCATCTATCTACTTATATACACATAGGCAGTGATATAGCTAACTTTGCATAAAATGTGACCTGTTGTGAGATTTATTCTGGTTTCCTAGATTTCTCACTCAAGTTTTAGTTTTATGGGAGGTTGACAGGAAGAAAAAGGGAAAAAAGTACATATTTACAGAAACATTAATTCACTAAAAGTCACCCTACCCAAGGCCCATTATAGTGAATTTTTCTCCAAACTACATTTCAGTACCTTTTGCTTTATGGTAGGTAAAATGCCTACACTGAAAACTCCCTATATAGGAGTACATGTATAAAATACTGTTTCTAGAGAACAAATTTAAAAATCAATATACAATATACAAAACGGTGTTCTACCCTGTTTTCCCCAAAAGAAGACATCCCCTGATAATAAGCCCAATCGGGCTTTTGAGCGCATGGCAATAAGGCCAAGCGCTTATTTTAGGGTTCAAAAAATATAAGACAGGGTCTTATTTTTGGGGAAAAACGGTATAATTCAGATCTTTCTAAAAATGTTTGGACCTTCTGAAAGAATGGCTTGTAACTGGGGTAAGGATTCAGCCACACAAGCCTATACAGCAAATACAATACAAGTAGTCCTTGACTTACGACTACAATGGAGCCCAACATTTCCATTGCTAAACAAGGTAGTTAAGTGAGTTTTGACTTATTTGACAATTTTTCTTACCACAGTTGCTAAGTCAGTCACTGAAGTTGTTAAGTTAGAACACAGCTAAGTGAAATCCGCTTCCTCATTGACTTTACTTTGTCAGGTCGCAAAAGGTGATCATATGACCCCAGGACACTGAGTCCATCATAAATTTATCCCAGATGCCAAGTGTCCAAATTCTAATCATGTGAACATAGAGATGCTCCAAGAATCATAAATGTGAAAAACAGTCATAAGTCACTTTTTTTCAGTGCTGTTGTAACTTTGAACAGTCACTAAATAATTTGTTGTAAGTCGAGGACTACCTATATACTCTTTTTTATTCAATGCTATATTACAAAAGATGTGAAAAAATATGACATCTTCAGATTTTTATGTCTATGCATGTATTTTACTTAGGCTCCCTTAACCTCAAAATAAAGTGATCACATCCACTGTAAGTGATCACATCCAACCAGATTTATGTGCTTTAAGAGTGACTGCAGGAAAAAATACAATTACATTTTTATTTATTAAAAACAGGGCACTATTACCATTGACTAGCTCAGCCCTAAGTACATGAAAACTATTTACTGAATTGCACGTTGATTCAGGAGTAAATACCTTCAATTTTAATGGGGCTTTTTCTCAGGGTACCATAACAAAGCCTATTGGCAAATACTACTGGGTAACATGAAGTGTATGTGCATTTAGGGATTACTCCCAAATGTACCTGACTATGGGCCTAAGATCTTTCTGTCTTAGAATCACCCAGCTTTTACCAATTGTAAAGCCACCCAAAATAACCCGAATCTATCAAAAGAAGTTCAAGAACCGTATGACTGTTTTGATCTAAGATGATTGTATGTAAGTCTTTAACATCTTCTGTGGAGTTCCTAGTGCTCTCTGAGGTTGGCTGTTTGCTTGCAGACATATTTATTACCCAACTAGATAACAACACTAAAGGAAGTGGGGTTTGTTGTCTATATATAAAGTAGCTTTCCCTGAGACTTTTGGTGGGAGTGTGGTTTTCTTCTTGGTAGTTACTTGATTACGGTATTGTTTTCTGTCTTGATTGTCTGGAGTTAATCCCTGCTTATCTGATTGTTACCAAATGGACAGAATGCGTCTTTTTGTTTCTTTCCTAGCAGTGGTGGGTTTCAAAAATTTTTACTACTGGTTCTGTGGGTGTGACTTGGTGGGCGTAGCTTGGTGGGTGTGACAGGGGAAGGATACTGTAAAATCTCCATTCCGACCCCACTCCAGGGGAAGGTTACTGCAAAATCCCCATTTCCTCCTAATCAGCTGGGACTCAGGAGGCAGAGGATAGGGGTGGGCGAGTCAGAATTTTTACTACCGGTTCTCCAAACTATTCAAAATTTCCGCTACTGGTTCTCCAGAACTGGACAGAACCTGCTGAAACCCACCTCTGCTTCCTAGGTTTTTTTAAAGAGCTCCTTGGAATGGTGTGTAAATATGGTTTATGCGTGCATTGATGTCTAAAAGCCAAGTGTCCTGGCATTCTCTAGCATTTTTCAATTTGAGTTAACATTTTCTGTTTGCTTGGCAGAGAGGCATTTACAAGCAAGATAAAAAAAACAATGGCACATGAAAAGTAATGATGAATATCTAGAATCAACTAATATCTAAGATTTGATAATAATTCTTTACTTCTAAAGCACTTCACTTAATTTCAATGTGGCCTTTTGCAGAAAAATATTAAAATATAAATATACAAATTTAATTAGAAATATTTCTTTTCTCATTTAGAAGGATTTTGTCTTAAGAAGAAGCACTTTCATTGTGGGCTCAGTACAAAATATGTAATTTTGAACATTCTGTCTGAAGGTTTCTCTAAATTTTGTTCTGTCTCACAGCTTGTATAAATAATCTACAACATATTTCTATTAAAATTAAACAAGCTAAAGACATATTGGTTATGAAAAGGTATCTTAAAAACAGTTTAAAATAACTTTACATAACTACTTTGAAAAGCTACTGTAGATGTAAAAATAACTTCTTCGTTATTCTTTCATTTCCCATACTAAAAGATCATCTAATTTTTTAACAATTTGGGAATTGGATGAGGAAAACTATTCTGTGTACTCTAAATAATGATCATAATTTACATAAAATTTCAGTCACAAGTTTGTTTTTCCACAGATAGTTCCTAAAAATTTAAAAATCTAGTTCCCTATTTTATCGACTTTTCTTCAGAAAGGTATTTCCCTAAATTTCATTTAAAGAAAAAATACCTCCAGATGTATAGTTCTTTTGCACATGATTTCAATATTTACATGTATATCTGAGATGACCAAATGGTGACAGCACAGTTGTTTCAAGTGCCTTCCCATTGCATGTCTTTTTGTAAATGTTTTGTACCTATTTATATAAAGTTGAGCATAGAAAGCTAAATGGAGTTTGTATGCTTACATTTTTAAAAAAATAATTGTGCTCCCACATCTGCTATTCATACTAAAGTCTGCAATGACGTATTAGTTTCACAAGTTATACATAAATAAGCAGGCTGAAGTAGGAAAAAATAGTGCAAATGTAAGTATAGTATATTAAAGCAACACATAATTATATATGGGTTTTTAAATTATTCATTACCTTTGTTAACATTTTATTGATTGTTTAAGGAAAATGAACCTGAAAATTAAAAATGAATCCTTACATAGTTAAACAAAGATAGAAATAAACCCTCTTAGACTCAAGAAAAAAAAAATCTTTGGGACTTGCTGACATTTATATATAATTCTTCTTAAAGTAGATTCAATGCCTTGACTTATCCCAAATGATATGCTGGGAACTAACTATATAACTATCTTATATAGTGTCAACCGACAATCTTACCCAAAAGGTAAAGCCAGCAACGGGTACCAGCACATTATCTCAAAGTTTAAGAAAGACCTATCACACTTAAACATTAGTTTTGCTAAAACATTTGAGCTATGTTTTTCATTTTTCCTCTCCACTCTGCAAAATATACACACATACGGTACCTCTATTTCATAAACAGAGGGAACATCACAAAAATAAAAATTTATTCATGAGTTATTTAATAAATATTTTATCACCTCTGAATACAAAAGAATTTGAAGAGAATTGCTTCCTAGACAGGAAGAAGAATTTAATGGCTATGTTTGGGTATTGTGGAGAAACCACAATTTATGGTGAGAACAAGCGGTAGTAGGCCCAAAGCTTGCACTGCCTGGTCCTCATTCCTGAAGTGACGGGAGAGGACAGCCCTGCATATCTAATCTAACATCATGATTCACTTTTGTTCCTATTAACTGTGGATTATTTAAATTATTTTATAAATCATAGTTTGAAATTGACATTTTAAATTAGTTAAAAGTAATCACCACCTGATAAGGATGTGATGAAATGGGCAAACAGTAGTCAATGACCTAAATGAAACATTCCAAATTCCATGTAACTGGAGCAAGACAGAAGAACATGCAAGTTCAACACTTATTCTACTCACCACCATCCCCAAATCAGCCAGTTTTTGAATAGAGTTCCCCCCCCCCATATTTAATTGAATAATCTACCAAGTTAATATATGGGTGCACAGTTCTGCAGCCCAGTCTCTGGCAGTGCTGAGGTGCTCAGGACATCCATATATTAAGGAAGTCAACAGATGCATCAGCATTTTGTAAACTTCAGTTCCACAGAAGTGCCATTTTGCTAGTGCTTCATCATTTGTTTAAATTAATCATTCATCCATGTTTTTCATTTTCATTGGGAAGGAGGAAGAATTGGGAAATAAAACTGATACAAACAGAATTTCAATGTAGATTTTCTATCAAATATATCCATTTCAAATATTCTTAAATATTTTTTTAGAAGAATCGTCATAATTTATACTGCTTGTAGATAACAGCAAAGCAGAAGTTAGGTCAGATAACTGTCCCTCCCCCCAGCAATTTCTATGAATCTGGGACCTTTCCCCACTGTTGAACTGAGTTCATCTCCACTCATCCTTAAATCGACTCAATATTGTTTTGTATTATATTTTCTATTCTTCTTGCCAGCCTCAACCTGTCACGACTGCTGTATTCCCAGTCAGTGACCATTACCTCACTCCGCACGACAAAGTATAACTGAGTTTATACATCTGAGGTTGCTTCTGATATAATGTACAGCTAAGGATAGCCTCAGCCTCTCACTCACAGGAGCAATGTGAACCAACAACACAGAAGAAGACACCACAAAAGGCGGCTGGGTTAGAAACAAGGTATGGAAAGGTACAGAGAGTGATGGAAATCAAGTAGTTGTGTGATTATTCGGCAATGCTACCCTATTTTTAAAAGCAGTTAAGAATACATCTCCAGTATCGTAAACCATAATATTCAACTCTTCTTCTTTAGATACTCCTTATATTAGTTATATAGTACATGCCAGTTAAAGTTGTAAGATTATAGTACATGGCAGTTAAAGTTATAAGATACTGTTAAGGAAATCACCAACTTCTTTAACATGACAGATGAGTCAGATTGGCCCCCTTGGGAAATTTATTTCCCTCCACTTTCTTGCTCAGTGTTTTTAAAGATTACAACCCTCTGAGGCAAGTCTCTGATGGAAGAGATATCTAGCAACTAATTTAGATCATCTTTCATGTATTCTACTAGATATTTCTATAAAGCACAAGTGGGTTATTGCTAAATTGGGGGGAGCAAGTAGTTCACCATTTCACCAGCAACTCCATTCTGCTACCATCACTGCCTAAAAGCGCACACAACAGATTTATCAATGACAGCTAACATTCACTTGTCTTTTCATGTGGAATAAACCGAGCACTTTCACTTGCATGTTCAAGTTCACTTGTATCTCCCATGTGCTTCTTTTCTAAAGTTTCGCTTCTTTCTGAGTAGCTGTCATCATCTTCCTCTTCCTCTTTGGGACAGCTTTCCATACTATGTCGGATGCCATATGCAAAGTAAATCAGGAGTCCTTTCAAAACAAAACAACCAATAATTTTTGTAGACTTGCCGTATGTCAGTAAAATTTCTACAACTCTACTGAAGATTACAATTTGATTTTTGACCCCCGCATATCAAGACAACATTTAAATATTATTTTAACATTGATAGTTGAGTCCCCATATACTGTTGAATTGTAATTCTTACTGTCTCATTATATGACATATAAGAGAAAACTGTTACAAAACAAAATTTATTAATAAAATTTAATAACTGGACACAGAGAATATTTGTATTAATGCAGAAAAAAACTGGTACATTTATCATACATATATAATAGACCAAAAAAGAAAGCACAGACTATGTCGTGATTGGTTTCCTTAACTTGTTGCAAATGATTGTCAATGTCAGTCCTAGAAAATTTCCTCTCCCAACAAGACATCTGGGCAAATATTTACGCCTAGGCATACACATGGACACACCCAGAAGCCACTTTACAAAAAAAAGAGCAAGGGGCAAAAGAGCAAGAGCAATACCTACCAAGTGCCATCCAGATGCTGAACCGGATCCAAGTCTCTCCACTCAACTGTACCATCAAGTATATATTCACTAAGATACTTAAAGATGGCAAGAATGGCAAGAACGGAACCTAAGAATAAATATTTCACAGTATTTGCTAAAATACCCAAAGCCAACACTTTAATACTTTATATTAAAATTTGCAAAATTTAATGAAATGCTACCATGTTTCCCCGCAAATAAGACCTTGTCTTTTTTTTTTTTTTTTGAACCCTGAAATAAGCGCTTCGCCTTATTGCCATGCGCTCCAAAGCCCAATTGGACTTATTATCAGGGGATGTCTTATTTTGGGGAGTTGAAACAGGGTAGTTTCAAAATCTATGGAATCGAAGCACATATATGTCAATATAACACAACAACTAGATATGAACCATGTTCTTCTCCATAGAACCTGCCTATGATCCCAATCTAAATTACACTTCAAGTAGAGGAGTGAAATAATTGCCTAAATATTTAACTTGAAATAGCAAAGGAAACACTCATGGATGGAACAAATGCTAGTGAACAAGGCCCTTCACAGGAACCAAGGTGTTTCAGGATTCATAAATCAATTCTGAATGTCAGGAGACCTTTCACAGTAGCATCAAAGACATGCTACTGGAGTCAGGCTAAAATAGAGATTTCAGAAATATTTTCTATTCATAGAAAAATACCACCCATGGCTCTTGGTAGAAATATCATGAGTTGGCAGCTTACATGTTTAGAGAAAGTTGCTCTAGGTGGAGTAACAGTCTGAGATGATGCATATTACCAACTTATATTTTATATTATAATGTGTACTTTGAGTTAGAGGCTCTACTTAGATTTCAACTAATGTATTTCAATAAACCAAACAATCCCTGTATGCCTTTACTTCCTCATGTCCTTAAACCAACCTCCCTGTTTAGGTGCAGGACTTTATCCTTCTCTCTGTAAAATTCTATCCTATTCCCTCCTGGCCACTGCTTAAGCCTATCTAAATCTTCTTTGAGAGAAGGAGAGAAGGCTACTCGGGCATCATTCCTTTGCTACAAATCAACACTGGTTCTGTTAATTTCAGCATCCTATCCAAGTGCTTAGAAACATGCTGCTTGACCATCTGTTGTGCCCAAGATAATTTATCTCTAATTGCTCAGATGCTCAGATGCACCTCTGGCTCTTTTTTGGAATTTCCAGAGTTGCCAAAAATAAATTGTTATGACATTTGTTAACATTTATGTATTGATTTTCACCAGAAATGATCACACCACATTTCAGGCAACTTTCCCCAAATAAATATGGCAGAGCTAGCCACATTCTTCCTCCTCCTTGCTAAAAAATGAAAACTTTATATCTACAAACAGATCCTTTACCATAAATGTTACTTTGTGTTGATTTTGAGGTTGCCTCCAGATGATAAAAATAATAATCCCAAACAGTATGAAAAGAGACACAAGAAGAAAAATACTCCAAAGCTCCATATTTGCAAGTGAATGAATTCCATGGGTTGTCAGAATGCTTAATCCACAAATCAGGATAGCTGAGTGGAGATGATCAAAGAAAACAGAAAAAAGACAGACTATTTTAGTATTTCAAAAATCTGAAAATTTGTGATATATACAAAAAGTAGAGGTTAGTGTCTTTTAAAAAGGAGAATCATAGATTTATACAGTATATACAGAACACACAAGTCCTCGCTTCTTCGGACTTGAATCAAAGGACTAATTTACTACAAAACATATGAATTTGATCTTTTAATTGCATTTTGCATATAGCTAAAATTTCAAAGAAGTTAAATGCATTCCAATAGGTTTGGACTTACCCAAAAGACCCACAAGAAGGCTCACGACAGTAGCAGACTGTTCAGTTGGTAAACTTGATGGATTAGTCAGTATTTGCAGATTAAACCTCTTTCTTGGTATCATGCTAATTTGAGATTCACTTTTACATTCACCTTCTGATCCTGCAAGGGCCTCTTTTTCTGCTGAATATTTTGGTTGCTCATAGCTTAAAGTGGGTTGGTACCTGTGTGTGCAGACACGGGTTGCTAATGTAAAATCTAAAAACAAAATTAGCTCTAGAATACATGCTACTCAGCACTGATTTAGTTACAGTGTTTTAACTGATTAGGCATGAGCCTAATTTTCAAGGAATAAGGACCACTGTGCAATATTCTGGACAATCTCAAATTACATTTAAAATAATGTAATTTATTTTTTTAATATGATAATTTGAAATGGTATCATTTTATGAAATCTCACAAAGTTTTGGGACAATTGTGAAATTTATTCTTTGACCAGGAGATGCCACTTACAGATTTGAGAGGCAGCATGACACCTCAGTCTCACTAGATTGTCAACACACTAATTAGATAATACAACCACTGCCTTAAATATGCAGATCTTCCCCAGGGTTGAATCTTCACTAATTCATAGTTTTGTTCATTTTAAAATCTGTAGAAATATGGGAACCACACATGGCCTGAAATCTTATGATGACCTCATGCACAAGGCCAGCATTTAAATATATTGTCTTCTGTAACCGAGGCAGAAGCAAAACCATTTACACAAAAATTATTTTATAGAAAAATTACTTTTGCAAATTGCTTATAAACTCAATTTCAGAACTTACCTAAGTATGAGAACACAAGCAGCTACCAATGAGTATGCAAGAAGTGTACCAATAGACATCATGTCTACTAAGGCTTTTAGGTCAAAGAGAAAAGCCATTAGAGCTAGAAGAATGGGAAAAACAGCATTTGCATTAAGTATCTACATATTAAGCAAAGCATATATATTTCTTATCATATGTTTAAGCATTTAATATTTGTTTACAGAGTTTACGAACTGTTTGCAGTTTCTGACATTATAATCATATTAATTTTGAATAGGATAAATCATTGCTATATGATCATTGAAGTTTGTTCATTATAGCAATCTTTTATAATCTGTTTGAGATAAATAATTCATTCATGGAAGCTTTTGTTAAGTTAAAATTATTCTCAAATCATTTACAATGTTTGGGTTTTAAAATGGACAATGCAAAAAAACAACCATCTTATTTGTGAAAGTCACAGTAATTTTAAAAAGCATGCAGATGTTTCAGGCAAACTTTATTGTAAATTATCCATCTCAGCAAATTAAGTAATATTTTGGATCAAATTGTATTTATTTTGATAGGGTACAGATAGATGCGAAGTATTCTGATAATTGTGGTCATAGTTAATCTGTTTCTTGCAGAAAGCTCATGCAAAGAATTTTGAACTCTCAGGCATCCATAAAAACTATCTCTCTTTAAACAGTGTTAAAACAAATAAATTGGATTGGATTGCTTTACTAAAGACATGGTAGACAGACTGTTAAGAGGAAAGAAAATTAGTCACATTGTCTTCTGCAGGTACAATACTTGTTTATAAACATGAACTAGATTTTCAAGGAGTGATTTCTTTTCATAAAATTTCTTGTTATTTTGTTGATTAAAAGAAACATGATACTATTATAGCCATCAATCCCACTTCAAACAGTCTCTATTATCCCTAAGTGGCAAAAAAAGGAAATTGGGAAGAAATATAAAACAATTTGCAAGTGGAATTAGAGAATGCACAAATCGGTAAAATAAAGAAAATGTTCTTTATAGTTATATTATATTATATTATAACTTCCTGATCTTTTTTTGTATTATATTATAACTTCCTGATCTTTTTTTGTTTTGGCTCCCAGTAAGCAGATCATACATATTGTGGGAGTAAAAATAATCAGCATTTTTTCAGCTGGCTAAATAATCTGAACTGGCAATTTTTATGAAAAATTCAACACATAAAAACTTAACACTGTTTAAAATAGAGACTTAAAACATGCTGAGATTGCAACTGTGCCAGATGGAAAGGGGATCAGGCACAGCTTTCATGCCACTTTCCTTTGGCAAAATATGCTGTTTAGCATGGCGTAAGAGGAGATGCAGAGATTGGTTGTAGAAAAGTATATATGGAAATTGTACAAAAAGCACAATGGGAACATTGAAAAAACAGTAAACTATCAAGATAACCAACTTACTCTTTATTTCACACACGTACCAAGCAATATCATTGTTCACACTGAAGGAAAGCTTTGGAGAAGAACTGTAAGGAGCTCATTCTTCCACCACCATCATAATCACAATTGAAATGAAAAATGCCTTCTGATTAGTCAGCACTCTGTTCCCAATTTACATGCACAAACCGTTAGCAAGCAAGGCCCATCATATCACAGAGCTATGCATGGGAAAACAGGTCTCAGTTAAGAAACCTCAATATACAGAGCTTACCGGATATGAGCCCTGCTGTCATTGTGGCAGCAACTGGAGACTGCCTCTTGCTCACTTTGGCAAGAAATCTAAAGAGTAAACCATCTCGTGCCATGGCAAACAGAATGCGAGGCAAAGGGAACATAGAGCCCAGAAGACTAGAACAAAAAATGTAATGGTTCAAGTGCTGCAGTAACAACAGTACGTGCCAAAGCTAACCCAACATATAGACATAGATAAAAATGGGTGTGCTTTCTCGGTTAAACCCTAGTTTTCCAACCGGCAATGTTTGCGACAGACAAATAATATTTTTACTCAGAGAATCACAATTTAGAGACTGAGTTGCAAAAGAATACAGTGATAACTTTCCATGTATCACTCTGAAGGTTGTCTGTGGCTAAAGGTATCCATTGCCTTACAATACATTCACTTAGGACCTCACCTGCGACAGCCCCCGATGATAAAGTTGCAACAAGTGGAGTCTTCGTTTTGGGATTGATTTGAGCTAGACATGTGAAAAGCAAGCCATCCGATGCCATAGCATAGATTACACGAGGCATGGGGAAAATGGATCCAAGGAGACTGAATAAAAAGCAAAAGAACATGCAACATGGCCAACACCAAGTCATGCAATTTATTATAGAAAAGCAACACAATACTAATACAGGAAGTGATTCCGGAATATGGGACTTTGGCAAGGAGGTGATATGATAAATGGTGATAACTACAGTTAAGATACAAGTTTCCTGAATCCATTGGTTTTTAAATTGTACAAAAATACCATATTAATATGCAGACTTTTTTGGAAGGACTTATAGTGTGGTTCCAACATCTGATATAGATCATTCATTTTCATGGATTGAATATTAATTCATTCATCATACAGATTATATAATGTAGATCATAACCAATTGTCCTCAATCTCTGGAGTAGTGCAATAATAACATTCTCTTAAACAGCATCACAATATTATGCATTCATACTTGACTTTATTTATCTTTTTTTTCCTTATTATTGTATTCAATTTTGCTTGATTCTGGAATCAGGTAATGACTAAATCAAGTAAGTTATTATTGTTATTATAGTATACATAATATCTACTACAGTATATTGTGCCTTATATAATTCTAGCCTATGAACAAAATTTGGTTCAAAATAAAAACCCACCTAGCAGTACTGATAGAATAAAGGTGATCCTCGACTTACGACCACAATTGAGCCCAAAATATCTGTTGCTAAATGAGACATCTGTTAAATGAGTTTTGCTCCATTTTACAACCTTTCTTGCCACAATTGTTAAGCAAATCACTACAGTTGTTGTTAGTAACACAGTTGTTAAATGAATCTGACTTCCCCATTGATTTTGCTTGACAGAAGGTTACAAAAGACAATTGTATGATCCTGGGACACTGCAACCATCATAAATATGAAGCACTTGCCAAGCGGCTGAACTTTGATCATGTGACCATGGGATGCTTCAATGGTCGTAAGTATGAAAAATGGTCATTGGTCACTATTTTCAGTGTTGTTGTAACTTCGAATAGCCACAAATTGAACTGATGCTAGTTTAGGACTACCTGCATTTATAGCTTAAGGTTAATTTGTGGGGTCCTTGGTGTTCTCTGAGCTTGGTTTCCTTATAGACATTTCATTGCTGAACTAGGTAACATTATCAGTGCCCTGATGTTATTACCTAGTTTGTTAATGAAACTTCTGCAGGCAAACCTCCAAGCTCAGAGATCACCAAGGACCCCAGCTAATAGTGCCAATCACCAAACCCAAATTATTGTCTCCCCAGTCTCCACAAAGTAAGTCATATCAACCAGACTTGTGATATGATAAAAAGCTTTAAAAAGGGGGGGAGGGAAGATTAGCCTAATTAATTATTGTAAAGATCCTGTATGATACATGAGATATTTCCCATAGGTATATTTTTAAATTGGGAAGAAAAATCTTGATATAACTCTCTGACGTTGAATAATATCTGTAATGTTTAGTGATTACGACTGGTTCCACAACTATAATGTTTGTAATAAAACACTGATAACTACATAAAACTTTAATTTCATGGATCCAATTTAGCAGGTCTTAGTGTGCATGGACAATATAAGAATTTACACTGAGCTGTCAAATGATTGTTGAATCAAATTTAGATAATTTACATTACAAAGACTTGGCTTTAACCAACTTTCATTTTCAGTAGACCCATCTTTCCAATTTTTCCTTAAAATGAAGACTTTATTTTAATTATTCAGGTAGCTTGTATCTTCACTGTAGTTTTCCAGAGCAATGTACCAGTAAGATGTATCTTGGCATAATATAATTAAGCATCACCACCAAACATCTTGAATAATTGCATCAGGCAGCAGAATTAAAAACAAGCAACAAATATCCCAGTAATAATTAAGTCCTTATCATATATCAATAGCAAATTATATATACATAATTTGAAATGGCATGCCATTCATTTTAAATAGAATGGTGTACTACCTTAGATAAAGAGTAATCCTACCAATAGCAAACTTTATACATTCCCACTTAATGTATATTTCTCCTTATTATGGCTTATACAATAACACCGCATAATTAAGAAAAGAGTTCTACATCTTATTCTGTGACTATAAAACATCTACATTGTTTTAAAAGAAATGAATAGTCTTATGTACTATATATACCACATAATGGAATAAAGTGACAAAACTACTGTGGTTTGTGAAATCTAAATAATAAAACAGCTTTAAAATAATATGATTAAGATTATTATGACACAAACTTGCATGCCTCCATTCTCTCATTTCCAAGGTGTACAATGGAATTCTACAATATTTGTGTCAATTAATCAGAATTTACAAGGTTGTTGCAATTAAAATCTGGTTATAAGGACCATACTGTTTAATATTAATAAATAAATGAAACACTATGATTAGAACAATCTAAACAAGAGACATTGAGACCATATCATAACGTTAGTACAAATTCTAATCTTCCAATTATGGTTCATATATTAGGAATATCTTGTCTACATTAGAATGGATGACTTGATTAATATTAACATGCTGAAGAGATTGCTTATACCTATTGACATCATATGCCAATTTAAAATATATTGGCTAATAGCCTCAGCATTATTAGCAAACAGGCATATAGTTCCTTCTAAGCATTAGGAAACCAGTGCAATATTGCTTATTTTAACCAAAATGCTGAAATTGAAATTTGCACACATCATATGAGTATTTAAAGTATTGCTGTGGTGAATATTTTTTCTTCAATGTTATGGAAAATCATTGTTTTTTTAAAAAAAAATGTTTCAAAGCAGAATAAAAATATGGTGAATCTATAATGGTGAGTTGTAGATGTTATTGCATTTATCCAAGTTAAAAACTAGCCAACATGTGTATTTCTGATATTTCGCTGCAGAATTGTCTCTTTAACCTATCAGATTTCCTATCTTTCAATGAAAAAAATGATGGTTTTCATTTGTTGTGTTTTGCCAGATTAAATGTAACAGGCAAGGAGACTACAAAAGATTTGAAAAAAAAACTACAATTCTACCACTAAGTTCAAAAGCTTGCTTCAGAAAAATTCCAAAGTACACTAAAGTATATGTGGCAGTAATGAGTAATGGTATAGAAAAATTGATGTCTCTTTTATAGGGGAAATAATCCTCCAAAACAAATTCAGATTTTTATGTGATATCAACTGAAATCACATTTATTTTAAACTAAAAAGAGGAAGACTGGTTTCAACAAACTGTAGAATTATTGGGTTTCTTTGAACCTTATGTTTCATTCCGGACAAACTGTATTAGCAGGCAATGAAGCTATAAAACAGTTTCAGATATCCAAATCTGATGCAATTATTGTAAGCATACATTTAAAAGCAAATATTTTAGGAATTTCAATTGAATAATTCTGAAAAAAGATTGGCTGCCTGTTTTTGCTGCACTTTTTAGAAGATCTTTTCAATGTGTTATTTAAAAAAATGGGGCTAAACAAAAGAGCTGCAATGTATTGATATTATCCAACATGAATATTTTGTATAAATCCAGTATAATTCTTTAGATTCATCATACTAAGTAGCACACAGATTAAAAATTTAAGTTAAACAGCAGGATTTGAAGTAGAACACATTGTGCTATTTACAACTACTCTGCTTTATACATGTAATGAACAATTTAAGAAGTCTTATTTTGTCACTCAAATTATTTTTCCTTATTTTACCTTGTTGATAAAGCACACAGAGATCCGACTGCTACAAGGTATTTCGCTGGGCCCCATCCAACATACTCAAATGCTACAGGGAGAGGACTTTTCTCATCAAGTAAGTAGTATGGCATCATAAGAGTCAAAGCAGCTGAAACACCAAAATAGGCCAGAAAGCAGACAAGTAGAGATGCCACAATTCCAATAGGAATGGCCCTCTGAGGATTCCTGACTTCTTCCCCTAGGAGGAGAAAATAAATGCAACTACAGTGAACATGAAATATGGAAGATGTTGGGATACAGTATTCAGGTGACAAAAGGCCAATAAGAAAGAAACATCTAGAACAGTGATGGCTAACCTTTTTGCCATCGCGTGCCAAACATGGGGGGAGCACTGTGGGGTCACACGCACGCGTGCCCACATCCATAATTCTATGCGCCCTCCCCCCCATGGTCCCCCTGCTTTTGGCACGTGATGGCACGGTGGGCACCGTTTTTTGCTCTCTCCATGCTCCAAGCCTTTCTAGGAGCCTGGGGAGGGCAAAAACAGCCTTCCCCACCCCCCCAAAGGTGCTCCGGAGGCCGAAAACAGTGTCTGACTTTTGGTGGGCCCAGAAGGCTGGAAAATCAGCTGTCTGGTGCACGCATGCATGCCGGAACTGAGCTAGCATGCCCACCGATATGGCTCCATGTGCCACCTGTGGCACCCGTGCCATAGGTTCGCCATCACAGATCTAGAATGTGTACCCAGGACAAAAAGAATTATCTAAATCTATTGGAAAACTTATATCTGGTTGCAATGGCTAAAAATATTCTTGGTTAAATTTAACACGGCAATGTGCTTATGTATTTGATTTAGAACACATAATTAAACATGTTTATTCAGAAGACCCACTGTGGCCATTTCTACTCTCTAAACTCACAGGCTGATTTTGGGGTAGTCAATCTCTCTCAGGACAACCACAAGCAAAGGCTGTTGTGTAGCCTTTGCTTGTGGTTGCTTGTGGATAGCCTCCATAAAATGGAGATCTATCTAACAATTTCTATTAAAACAGCACAATTTTACAAGCTTACCAGTAGTTGCAATGCAATCAAATCCTATGAAGGCATAAAAGCAGGTTGCAGCGCCAGCTAGTGTTCCGGTAAAGCCATATGGCATGAAGCCACCAGCTCCAAATATACTTGTCACATTCTCAGAGGATGATAGATTTCTAAATATACAATTAACAATTTATAACATTTTAGATATTTATCACTTACTATAGTTATCAAACAATCCTAAAGCAATGTAGAATGTAATTATCTTTCCATAACTGTGGCACTATATAGATTGGTGGTGTTAGCCGAGCAATATCATTAGTTTTCTGCCTTTTTCACAGATCTTAAACTTCACTTCATAAGGTAATATAACTGACAAAGACTCACAAGAGAATTGAAATGTATGAAGTAGAAGACATTATACTATTTACAAGTACTCTGCTTTATACATGTCATGAACAATTTAAGAAGTCTTATTTTATCACTCAAATTATTTATTGACAGTTGCTTGTTTTTCCTTATTTTACCTTGTTGATAAAGCACCCAGAGATTTCTCCTAAATATCAATGTGCACCAAAATAATATTTTTTTCTATAATCCTGCAAGTTTTCACCATTCCTACCTAGATGGATGGCCACACATTACTCTCATAAAAGGGATGGCAGATCTGTGGCAGATTTTCCATTACAGCTGTGATTTTAAGACTTATTTTTAAAAAGTCACACTACAAAGCTTAGAATGTATTATAATACAGAGACTTCTTCCCAGTTTTAGTGATAAGGTAACAAAAAGGAGAAACAGACTAGTGCTGCTTGTATCTTCCCTGAGTAAAGGTGGAAGATCTAAAGTGACTAATGGAATCTGGTCCCATTTTCTGCCTGGTTTGCAGTCCTGGGTATTTCCCATATCCAGATTAATATGGTGGTAACTTCAGTCAAAATTTTGCTGTGTGAAGAAAATGGGAATACAATACATTTCCCTGCCTCTTATTTTTTGAGAGGGATCTCATCCATTAAACTAGAAGCAAAGCACCAAACCAGTTTCATTTGGGTAAATTTCTGAATTAAATATCTAATAATAAATTAGAGATTATGTACATTTCTGCTTTAATTTTAAGTTGGGACAGGAAAGTAACATGATTTTATTTATTTAATTATGCCTACAAAACAACCCAGGTTCTGTTATTGTTAAAAATCTTCCTTGGCTCAAGGATGACCCCAGTAACTTCACAGGAATGTCAATGTAATCTCTTGGCAATTATGCGAAAATGGTTTGCCACTGCCTTCTTCTGAGACTTTAAATTTCTCAACCTAGCCCTCAGCTCTGGGATTTCCTTATGGTTTCCCACCCAAATCTCAACCTTCTTGGTATTTCAAGATCACCCACAGTCAGCTAGAAGCCACCGTTTATTATAATGTGATAGGAACTATTATCTTTTATTTTATGATTCCCAATTTGTATGAAACAAATTTTAAAAATCAACAAAAAAGGAATGTCACCTCTGGTTGATTAGAAAAGAAAGAGGAATTAAACCACTGCCTTCCAAAGAAAGCCTGGTCAAAAAAGAATTTAATGTTATTGGATTGGATCACAGCCCACTCCTTGACCCATAACTTCTAATTTATGTGCAATTCCTGTTCCCTGCATTATCCGTCATCAGACATAAAATATGTAAAATAGAATTTTTAAAAGCCCCCACCCTGCCTATCAGTGTGCCATCTGTATCAGGTGGGAAGCTACGGGAGCTAAATCTGGGATATGGACAGAGGTTCCTAATTCTTAGTTTAGTGTAAATGCTCTCAGAACAGAAAAGATGAGAGAAAGAAGGGGAATATAGAACAAGAAAAGCCATATTACTTTATTTCGGCAGTGTAGTTTATCAGAAATTCTTCCGTTCTCTTCCAGTTATTAATGTTGCCTTTCACAAAGCCAGAAATCATAACAAAGAGCAGGACCAAGATGTTAACAGCGGTGAAGACTTTATTTACCCATGCAGATTCTTTTACTCCAAATGATAAAAGTCCTATTAAAGAGATGTTTTAGTCATAAGCAAGATCTCTTTAATGTTCCTAATATAATTATCATACTTGACCATACATACATACATAACATATCTGTCTATATGCACTCCACAATGCAAGCCTCTACTGGGCCTATATGTGCATAGTATCTGTATTCCTGTAATACTACCACTTAACCTCTGAGCCAGAAGAACTGGGAAACGTATGTAGGTAGGCCACTAATATCATCAGATGCAGATAATACATTATTCACACTGTAATCAACAGTGAATTTTGAGCTGCAGTGAATACAAATAGACTTTGTTTAACAACTGTCCTGTTTAATGATCATTCGTAATTATAATGTTGATGAAAAAAAATGACTTTATTACCAATCTTTCCATTATGAACTTTGTAGATCTATAAAGTGAAGAAAAACTGAAGTAAGATCATAAACACCATTGTGGTTTTACTTAGTGACCGTTTTGCTTAACAACCAAGTTGTCAGTCCTAATTGTAGTTGCTAAATGAGGAGGCTGTATACAATTATTCCTCTTGTGATTATATGGAGAAACCTCAAACACAGTCATTGACAAATAAGTGCTACTAAGAGCAAAATTAACCACATAACTTTTAATTCAAAAGAATAATCCAGGTGTAATTATATCTTTGAAATAAAGACTGATTAGAGTTTTCACTGCCAATACCTAAATCAGACGATATTCTTCTACACCACACTATAACTTTGTGTAAATCCAGCATTACATGTTTTAAAACACATTTTTCATTTAACAAAGATTATTGTCAAAGAAAAAATGACCATTAAAATTACTGTACCTGCTAAAAGTAATATTAGACAGACTGCAAAAAAATCTGGATATTCTGCTAAACCAGAATAATTCATTCTGAAGTAGGTTCGGAAAAAATAACCAATTTGTTTTCCAAGAAGTTCATCGAAGGTTCCACTCCATGCTCTTGCAACACTTGAAGTACCTTTGACATAAAAAACAAAAATGTGGTATATTTGAAGATCACAATGGCAAATAGCACAAAAGTACTGTGCAATTTACATAGCATCATCTGGTCTTTTAAAGTTGTATGGCATTCTGTAATTATGTTATCACACTAATTTCAAAAAATCTTTCCAGTCTTATGCCTGAACTATCATGCTAAAATGATATCAAATAAACAATAAGAATAAATTGTTCATTCCTATTTTAAAGATGCCCACCTTTTTATATGGCCAAGGTTGCCAAGGTCATGGAGAAAATAAATAAATTAAAACTCAAAATTCTAGAAACAATGTGGACACATCATGAATTCTAGAAATACACTGCAATTCTGTCATTATCAAATATTGAGACCAAATTACACTATCAAATTTCATTGGTGAATAGCACAGGAGCTATGAGGACTATATGTAGCCTGTAGGTTATTCACTCCAATATATATAGAAATAATATACTTCATTAAGAAAAGCTGCTTTCGAGTAGACAGGGGCATAAATATAGTCCTTGCTTGCATTTTTTAAAAAGCAATCTTACTTTATAATATATATTCAGATGAATATCAAAACAACCTTTTTAAAGTCAAAGCATAACTTTGACTTTGAAAGTGGAAACAAATGCTGCTGATAAAAAAATCAGTTTAAACTTGAAACAGGCTGTTTATCTTTAGTATATACACACACAAGCACAACCCACTCTAAGGGATATAAGTTTACAGCATTGTTTCACCTCTGTGATATTTCACATTGGGTTACATAAGTAGCTATTTCCTAACAGATTGCTATTTATTGATCAAATATTGGGGAAATAGGTTAATCCAAACAGAATAGGGCCTTCTTTATCAGAAGAATTATTTTATCAGAAAAATTACCAGATAACTAATGTGGGCTATATAAAGTATCAAATAGCTTCAATAACTGACTGAATTAAATAATTGTTCAATCTGTAATTAAAACTGATTGATGAATTAATGCTCGATTGGATACTGATCAAGATAAGGAAAAATTTAATATATCAAGCAGTTTGCAAAGCTCCACAATTCTACTGATTTGTGTCATACTCTTCGTAGAAGTTTCCCAACTCCCTCTTCAGCATGGCATGTAATACATGAACGCTGTGCTTCAAATAATAAGCAGAAAGAACAGTAGTATATTTTACAGTCTGCTACTTTTATACTTTAAATCCTACATGCCCACAATTTGTTGATTCACATTGTGCCTGAAAAATCATATATGCCAAACTTACGTGCTATATTCAAACCAATGTACTAAGAGAGTCGACCTGTTGAATGTATTTGGTTTCCAGAAGTTCTACTGGAATTCAAGACCTATATTTGAGATTGAAGTATTCTCTACTTAGTTCATGTATCATTTCTGTGTTATCATCCTAATACATAGTGAGTTAAAACCCCTCTCATATTGCTGGTTGCTGCATTCTGTCCTATCTTCACCACTGTCAACAGACAGAGAAAGGTCAAATGCATTTCAGAGCATGTTTAGAAACTCTGTCTCTGCTTCTTCCTCTCTCGGGCTCTCTCATGAGAAAGAAACAGCAGAGGTTTACTCAAAATAGTCAATAGCAGTCAGGATCCAAAGCCAAAAGTCTGTGTTGACTTTCCTTATAAACCTGACAACTTTCAGACATACCTATAACATAGGACAAAATGAGATTCCAGCCAGTGATAAAAGCCCAGATTTCACCAACAGTTACGTATGTGTACAGATAGGCTGAGCCAGTCTTTGGGACACGAGCACCGAATTCTGCATAACAAAGTCCGGCCATAACAGAAGCTAGGGCAGCTATGAGAAAAGAAAGTACAATACTAGGTCCAGAATCTGCTTTTGCAACTTCTCCAGCAAGGACATAAACACCAGCACCAAGGGTGCTTCCCACTCCTAAAGCAATAAGATCCACAGTTGATAAGCAGCGGCATAGCTTGGAATCTTCAAGACTGTCCCCGTTGATGATTTTTCTCCTCAGCAGGCACCGAGCAAATGACAAGGCTGGGCCACCGGTCATGTTGGATGAAAAAGCCTAAAAATGAAAAAGAGTATCATCTTCAGATTCATTGTAACACAACCATTTGTATGCAGTGAATCTTGCTCTAACAGACTTAATGGAGAAAGGTATCTGTAAAACCAAAATTTCTGTTAACTCCAAACAGGATTTTACATAAAGTACTTGACACATTTTGTACAAGTTTGAAATGGTGAATAAGATTTTGCTGTTCTGTATAACTATGGACAGAACCATATAATATAGAGACAGATTTTATCCATTGTGTCCAAAGTGTGCTAAACCAAGACTCATTCAATCAAAGGTTTGATATAATTAAGAAAAAATATAGTTTATATGCAATAACTAAGAAATAGCACAAAATTAAGGGATTGTTCTTACTTTCACTTTCTTTCAGACCACTGTAAATGTACTTAAATTATGATTATGCAATTTCACTAATTGTACTTCATAATAATAACATGCTGAAACTTAAGAAGACAACTGATGGATCAGCATTCATTCTAATCTCTCCTATTGTGGTTTTTCTAATTCACAACCTTTTCATAAACAGCAATCCATTGTACCTATCCAAACAAGTCTCCCCTATGATGTATGCATCTATAGATGCTTCCCAAAAGCAGCAGTGTGGAAAATGGCTTTAAGATCTGCTGTATATGCAATTGCATTTGGTGATACGTCATTGACAAAGAGAAATATATCAACAAAAACGTTCTCAATTAGTATGGAAAGAGGAAATATTTATAATCCATAATGCCAAGCTATGGATTGGGCCAGGCTAAAGCACCACACTATAAGTAACATTACCAACATTTTGATTAGCATACTCAACAATGTTACAATAATATGTTTTTTTTTATTATGAGGGTCAAAGAAAAATGTTCTCTATTAAGTCAACATATTCTTGTTCTCATGAGAGTCTTCATGATCTTGCTCCTTTCATCAAAGTGATGAAGGCAGTGCTGCACATAAATGTTTTCTGATACACACACACACACCAGCCTCCTTTTCATCACATTGTGATTGAGAAATCACATACAATTTCTCTATGATTATAAAACAGGTGATTACTTTACTTGAATACATTTAATTGGGTGGCTAAGTGAGATAAAGTCATGTCACAATCATAACCTGAAAATACTATGATTCTACTACAAAATATATAGCTTATGTATTCCTTTCTCTGTTGTAGCTTATTAAAGCTTAATATTGCAACTTTACCATATAAGTATGACTAAAATAAATGTTATCGCACTTAGCTATTATATAATTACACAGTTATCACAACAAGCTAAAATTAGAAGGGAACTTTGAGTCACTATTGACTCCTGGCAATTAGTCCATAAAGTTTTCTGGACAACATTATCTAAAGTACTTTGCCACTGTCTTTTTCCTGAGGATGAGACAGTCTGAGTGGCCCAAAGTGGGCTTCCATGCCTAAATCTGGATCAGAACTCTGATTTCCATCTTTCTAGTCCAGGGCCCTTAAAATGCTTGGCTACTGTTTCTTCTTTCTCCCTAGCATGGAACTCCCAAATATGTAAAACAAATAATGCTGTTGCTTTCCATTTCCAAACCCTAGATACCTGCTCTCAAAAATAGCATTTGTAGCAAGGATTCTCTAGCTTCCAAAGTAATACTTTAAACTATAATCTGTAGCATCAATTTCTCAATCTCTCCTACTGGGACAGATTCTCACCCTTCCATTATCTATCCCAAAGGATTCCACAATCCTGCAAATATAATTTTTTGCAAGGGAAGGAAGTAATGATGATGTGACTGTTTTATGGCTCTATTTAATCAAGGGTGTTACTATAAAATGTGTATGATCAGTAAACAACTCTCTCCTTCCCATAATCCATCAATCTGTTATCTTAAAAAAAAAAAGTTAGGTTCTAAGCATTCTCCTTTCCCATACCTTTCAACCTCACCAATCCCAATTTTAAGTTGTAGGAGAAAAGCTAATCTGAACAATTTACTCACAAAGCTCATTTATTAAGCTATTGACTTTTAAACATATTTACAAAATTGTTTGTACATTTTGACACACTTATTGACCTTATTAAGTGCTACTATAAAATATCTATTGTGTAATTGTAAAAAGAAATTCTCTCCAGTTAGTTTCACCAAGGTTATTAAAACTTATTTCCAAGTAAATGTTCTTGGAAATACAGTCTCCATCACATCAGTCTCCCAGTAACGTGAACTTAAAATGTTCCTTTACAAAATATTGAAAGTAACATTAAGAAAACTTCACAGAACTTTTAAATCATTCCAACAGTATCTTTGAACTGCAGCAGATTTAGAAAAAAATTAAACTTCCAGGATTAAAACATTATTTTTTGCTTCTTTTGAATGTTTACATTACCAAAATACTGGAATGCTATATATTACATTTCTATCTACATTAATATGAAAACATTTTAAAGAAAAAACAGATTTGTTAACACAGCCAGCAATCCATATTCAGTGAGTGAGTGGAAGAAAACTTCCAGCAAAGTATTTTGTTTCAATATAGATTTGTTTTGAGCCCAGCCTTTACTTACCTAACAATAATATTCAAGTTCTGTATTTCTCAGGCACAGAGAGTAAGGAAGATGTGGGCTGCAGGAAGATTTTACTTAGACAATTGCCTTTTTAAAAAATTGAAAGGTTAGGCTGTCTGAAGCTGCTTTCAGGGGGTGGAGGAAAATCAGCTACAGGTGATTGGATAATAGAGAGTTTACCCACCTTTTTGGCAAACAAATAAAAAAAGTTACGGTATTCATTTATACCATTTAAGAAACCACACCAGCTTTTTTTCTTGTTTAAAAAGCTAGCTGGACATCTGTTAAATATATGTCCACAAATAACAGACTAATAATTTTGTAGGTCTAATATTGATTAACATAATAATTGATAGAACAGGTAAATTTATAAACACTACAGAAGTCAGTCTAGCCTAGGATTATGACCAAAAGAATGGTTTATATATATTCTCAGTTGTACCAAACTACGAAGATAAATTTCTCATGGGGAGCAATGCAATGCTAAGACACTATCCCCTATGAACCACCATGCTAGTTGTAAGAAAAATGTCAACATCATTAGGATTCAAAAACTATCAAACAAATAATGAGGCTTGACAATTATCTTCCTTGGCTGATGACCTTAAACTGTCAGGCAAAACCTTACACTTAAACAGACATGTAAATAGATCTTGGCTTTTTCTGTACTAGTCTGCTTTCATAAATTACATTTCTAAATTAATTACATTTAAAATTAATTACATTTTTATTTGGGAGCTATATCTGCTTACTCTTACCTTTGATATCCCTTTAAAATTTGAGGAGCTGTTCTTTTGGATAACTGGCATTTTTACAGTACAGGTATGGATGTAATAAATATATTCTATCTATTGCTAATTTAGAGATGAGATCTTCTGGCCAACTGGCCAGATGAGATCTTCACATCCAGTTTGCTAAAGCTATTTGAATAGCAAAATGGTTATTTGCAGAAAAAGAAAGCTAATCCGTTATTCTATTGCTATATGGGGTCACCAAGAAAGAGTCAAAGGATTTTGCTATATGCAGCCAATCTGTTAATAGAGGCAACTGAGATTGTTAGATTGTCACTGATCATTGTTATCCACGGAGACAATGCTGTGGAGTGATGATGACTCTCCACTCAAAAATATTTTGGAAGAAGTATTTCTGAAATATTGATGCCATGCTAAATGTTTAAGTGGTAGGTATATATTACCTTATGTGGTCAAGAAAAGAAGGTACTTTTTTTTCTGGTCACTAATCAGTTTTTAGCATTCTAAAAGTTGCTGCACTATGTGCCTGCCATCAGAACCTGCTCTTAGTTCTAATGAGGTATGCCTTTATCAGGGAAAAGACTTAAAGAAAAGCAGTAAGGTTCAAGTTAGTGGGGAAAGATAATCTTCTATACTAAAGAAAGCCATAACCCTGATTATTTTAATGAAACAGAATAAGAAAGAGTTGAGCAGATTTCTCCAGCACTACACATCAGGAAAGATATGTATCTCTCAATCAGGAATGGTTGTCCAAGTGTTCCACTTATATTTCTGCAAATGTAATGTTCTGACTAGGGGGGACTCAAACAGCAAATCACAGGACAGTAAGTCAGATCAACCAATCAACATGCAGGATATGCATCTCCAAACAACACACAGTTGGGATGTCAACAAGTCTGCAGCCATCTGCAACCTATACTTACCCAATAATCCTTTTGCAGTGTAGGTATGCCTACGTGCAATTATATGCAATACAAAATCAGCCTTAAACTCTCATGCATAATACAGATATTATAGCTAATTATAGTTGTAGTTCCACAACATATGAACAATGCTACCTTGGAAGTCAAGCTCAATTTCTGAAGAAATGTAATTTTTTTGGCAGCAATGCAGAAGTGCTGCCAAGAAATGCTGAAGTGGTTTCCCATCACTGCTTTGGGCACTGCTTTGTGCACTTTCCCCCAACTTCCTAAATGGTCTTCCATTCAACGCCAACCAGGTTAACATGGCTTAGCAATTTCCAGAACAAACAAAATAGGTCCTTTCTCCAATTCTCAGTAAGGCTATGGTTTTAACACTGGTAGAAATCCTTAAGACATCATTACAAATCGTATGAGGATCTCAGGAGATTTGAACAAGCAAATGCAATGATCACACAAGAATTACCATGTAATGAATAACTGCAGCAAATGCAAGATAAGGATGAAATAGAAGACCTCTTTCTGTTTTGGTACTAAGATTTTGTAAAGGAACCCCAGTAGCCAATAGTCATACTGACTGAGAACATGAGAACCGAGGCCAACTCCTCTGAAGGTCATCAGATCAAGGGAAAGTTTTATTGTAGCATATAAGAGTAAATATTCCATGCAGATCTTGACTTCTGACTGATGCATGGGCACATCTATATAATTTGCTTGCCAATAATATACATGTTACTTAACACTATCTTCTTTCAGAGTGCTCTTCTAGAAGGCTGTTCCAACTTCTGACCTACAACTGGGTATTTCCTCATGCTCTCTCACCCAGTACTAAACAGACCCTGCTTACCCCTAATGCAGATAATCTGGAAATTTTCTTCTCTTCCCACCCCTAATCCAATATACACGATAGTTTCTACACTATCTTTTATGGTCAGTATAATTTTACCTATTTTGTTTACACCTAGTAGTTTCAACCATTTCCCTTTTTTAAAAAAAAGAAAAAACAAACAAATGATATGAACGGAGATACTTAAATGAGCAACTTATTGTATAAATGCTATTTATATAATCCTAGGTCACAAGAACATCACAATTTTCAGGAACAGTCCCAAAAACGTCATCTGAGTGCTATAAATTCATTAAACTAAAACCCAGGTCAACAGTTCCAAGTAAATATTGGAAAATATAAGATGTCCTGCCTTGAGCAGGGGGTTGGACTAGAAGACTTCTGAGGTCTTCTCCAGCCCTATGGAGCCCCGGTTTTATGACTTTATTTTAACTTGTGCATTCTACTCAGAGGTAAGTCCACTAACCACAATAAGTTTACTCTTAGGAAAATGGTGTAGGATGACAGCTTTACAGAGCAATTCAATACACGGTTTCCCCTCAACAGTTCTGAAGTTTACCTAAGCAAATGATCTATTAACTAGGTATTTACTTTTAAGTACAAAGTAAACAGCCTTTCCAGTGGACAAAGTTGTTAAACGACTGCAGGTCACAAGGCAAACTCACCACTGCACATACACTATCAAAATGTTCCATTGCAGTCATGTTTATCTTGGGAGTAGCAAAATAGCATCTGTTGTTTTTGCCCCTCCATTAAGATTAAATCCTTGGACAATTACGTTCACATTTTTATCCCAGCATGCTTCCAATGTAGCATAGCATTTCATTCCAGCATGCTTTTCATTCAATACAGATTCTTCTATTATTTTATATGTCTTCTATTGTAATACATTTATGTTCTGAGTTATCTTGAATATAATTTTTGCAGGAAGGTATTACATATATTACACAAACATGATGTAAAACATAGTTTAAACAAAACTGCTGTCATTTCTAGGGACCCAGATAGTTAACAAACATACCTGGAATTAATCTTTATATATTTTAATTGAAGAGAGTTGCTTAATGAGTGTAACTTTACAGGGAAATCTTGGGTATTTTCTTTGAATACATCTGGATTTAATTAAGCAGGTATGTACAGAAATTCACCATTCATTCTTATTTATATGTCTGCCATTCTTAACCAGGTTCATGATGCCTCACAGAGAAGGCATCCTTCTGAGTCACACTAGATCAGTGGCCTCCAATCTTTTGGATGCCAGGACCGCTTCCATGTAGACAGGTTTTTCTGCAGATCCGAGGGGGTGTGGTTTTGTGTGCTGCCTACATCCATGGAAGGGGATTTGCATGTTTGCGCCAATCAATTTCTGGCATGCCGCTGACCGGTGCCAACTGGGGGTTGGGGACCCCTGCACTAGATAACTGTTTTATTTTGCATTATGTAGAGACTGAGCATAAGATAAGGAAGATATGACATTAATACTAAAACTTATTCTTAACATTTCCATAATGGAAGTTTCAAGCTGAATTTCCATAGCACTCCAATAGAGTTTTATTTTCATTCCTTTCCCACCCTTCACTTAGTATAAAGCAATTATGTCTACCAATGATTTGTGTTAGTTTGGGTCTGTCTGAGCTCCACTGAGACCAACAGAATTTTATTAAGTATTAACTTATTTCGACAGCTAATAAAGAAATATTTATTAGGGCTTTGGGAAAACATAGAAATTTTAGCCTCCAAAATTAGAACTGAAACAAGCTGGATCATTTGAACCAATGCCAAATCTATAGCACAGAATTTTTACAGACAAGTCTATGATGATGATGATGATGATGATGATGATGATGATGATGATGATGATGTATTAAAGTGGAATGCCACCTAACTCTCAACAACTCTGAAATTCTGTAAACTTCCACTTTTAAACATATGTTTGCAATGTAACACTGTTGATAAACCCCAGGGACGGCAACTAATTGGACAAGTGAGAAGAATTTGGGGGAAATGTCACAAGCACTCTCCCAAAAAAGTAATCATGAGGAAGGATTGGCTTCTTTACATAATTGCAATGGTAAGCACATAAGCATATGATCCCTGGCCCATTTAGTTCTTATAATGGTCAACCAACTACACAAGGATGGTCACAAGTCTTCCAGGAATGGCCTTCAGAGCCAGTCAAACTGCCAAGGTTAAAAGGCACTGATCCCCATTACTTCCAGGGATGAAATGCACCCGATCCGGTAGCGATGGTGGCGGGTGGTTTGAAGAACCGCTAGCAAAAATCCCTGCCTCCTCCCCATGCCCAGCTGAGCCGCGCAATCATCAGAGGCTTTTTTTTAATTTTTAAAAGCATTTTTTCTACAACCTCTTCAGCTGAAAAAATGCTTTTAAAAGTTAAAAAAAAAAGACTCTGATGATTGCGCGGCTTAGCTGGGATTGTCAGAGGCTTTTAAAAGCATTTTTTCTACAACCTCTTCCATTTAAAAGCCACTGACGATCCCAGCTGAGTTGCCTGATCGGCAGAGCCTTTTAAAAGCATTTTTTTACAACCTCTTCAGCCGAAGAGGTTGTAGAAAAAAAGGTTTTAAAAGTAAAAAAGAAAAAAAAAAGTTGGCCATGTCCACCCAGTCACATTACCCCCGCCCCCCACCAAGCCATGCCCACAGAAGCGGTAGTAACAAATTTTACATTTCACCACTGATTATTTCCATGTATTGTTCCAATTCTTTTCTGAAACCAGCAAGCTGATAGCCACTGCAACATAGTGCATTTCAAATTTTAATTGTTTATTCTGTTTTAAAAAAATATTTAATCTTTCCTGATTCCTCATGGATCCCATTTTCATTGGGTGATATGAGTTCAGCCCATTTTTCAGGAAGCAATCTAACAAGGTTGCTGACTATCATTCTTCCAGACCTCCAGAATGCTATTTACTATGCCAAAGCTATCTTTTACCTTTTTGTTTCTAGACAGACAAACAAACAAAAGCATTGGTTGCAACTGTTCACCATTTTATAAATTGTGATGCATTCTGAAATTTTTAAAGATCTCAAGGCACTGGCACTTTGATTTTCAGCAAGCTATCTCTCTCTTTGGTTATTTTAACTTAGAAATAATTAAATAATAGTAACACCATAATTAACATAGTAACATCAGATGAGGCAAGAAGTTATTCATAGAAACACTGATATCTTCAGCAGGCCTATATTTTTGTGTCTTCTGATATAAACAATGACATGGCTAAATGGAAAATCCTTCCAAGCAATTTCTAGATAAACTGAAGATGATAAAGAATGGGTAGTATTAATAGAAGAATTCTTCACTGCAGGAAGAAAGAACATAGTAGAAGAAAGAAAGCAAAAGATTCTGTGGAGGAAACTTGCAAAACATGTCCATGTGTGCAAAAAGGTTTTAGTTGAATTTTTAAGGCAGCTGCTTCCTTAGAAGGTTCCCATAGCTGCTCTGAAAGCTTTCCTCATTTCTCTGACTGCATAAAGACTGCCAGCAAAGTAGGAGTCTGGACATGCATACAAGTGCAAATGGTTGTCCAAAGTAGCTGTGTGACCCTTCCAGGACTTGCTGTAACAGTTCAAGAAGAGGTGCTTGGAAAAGCATATTAGCAAAGTACTGTGCATCTTTTAAAATGCTTTGCATGACTCCAGAAATGCAAATCCTTCTGCTCATAAGTTATTACAGATTCATCAAGAGGTTCAGAAGGTACAAAAATAATCACACTTGTTGCACCAGGAGAGGCAAACCAACTTCATATGATCTAAGATAATAATTTATAGCAACAACATCTACCTTTCACTAACAGGTATTCTTTAGTTATGGGGATTTGCAGCATCAAAAAAAAAAACAAAACTGGAATGGTACCAGACTAGGAGATAAGAGTACACTACATCATAATAATTATCAGAATAAATACAAAGGGTCACTTTGCTCTGGTTTCCTATTATTTGCATGTTATGTAACTCCAGCTGTATGAGCACACAGTTTTTAAGCCAACGATCAGCTTTTTTGAGTACACGTTGGTTCAGAAAAAATGTATCCAAGAATTTCTGTGAACTGTGTTCCATTCAAATCATACTGGTTTGAAACCAATATAGCCTTAAAATTAGTTAAATCAGAAGTAATTATGAAATTTAATACCTAACAAAATATATACCGTATTTTTTGGACTATAAGATGCATTTCTCTTCCCCAAAAAAGTGGGTGGAAATGTCTGTGCGTCTTATAGAGCGAATGCGGACCCGTTTTTGGCCTCCCAAACCCTCTATGCATCCCGTTTTTGCCCTCCCCGGCTTCCAGAAGCATTCTGCAGGCCAAAAACAGGCCCGTTTTTGGCTTCTGCAGGCCTCCACAGGACCAGTTTTTGCCTTCCAGAAGCACTCCGTTTTTGGCCTCCCTGACGCTGGGGAAGCCTGCTTTTGGCATGCAGAGTGCTTCTGGATGCCAAGTAGAGCAAAACTGGACCCAAGGAGGATTTGGGAGGCTGAACATGGGCTTGTTTTTGGCCTGCAGAGTGCTTCTGGATCAGGAGAATGCAAAAACGGGATACACAGAGGCAAAAACCTATTTTTTTCTTATTTTCCTCCTCTAAACCTAGGTGCGTCTTATAGTTCAAAAAATACGGTAAATATATATATAAATGAACCCTTTGAAAAAACTTTCGAAGAATAGTATGCATGCTGTGAATTAATCAACACAAAGTGAATAATTTATCCCAACTCAAGATCACATTCTTGGGCTGAATCAGCAACAACATTTTCTTTTTTTTAAAGATGTGAGATTATTCCACTCCCCTAGCAAAATCATACCTGCTGCACTGTGCAAAGCCTGTGACACAGAGTTTAGCAGACCTTTGGAACAACGATTATGTCTTTCTTTAAAAAAACATTATTAGTGTAGAATATATACAAATAGACTTCACAATCCTTATTTTATACTCTTTATCTCATTGTACTATCATAAGGGTAAAACATCTCTTCAGTCAAGCTTGATTTATGAGGCTTACATGGACCCTTTTGTATAGGCTTTTTGGCAATACATATGATCCATTCCCACATGCACTAATGTATATACAGAATTCTTCTATGCCTGTAAGTGAGGATGTGTCTTTTTTCTACCAGACCAACTTAAACATGCAGTGGATATCAAAGAAATAGACTGTAGCCTGCTAAGAACATACAAGGTTGAAGAGAGACTACAGGATAGAGGGAAATATATTATGGGACGGAGTCAGCTATTATTCCATAGTTTAACCTGAAATGCTGATATATATTTACAATGGTCTTAGCAACAGAAAGCCTCTAGCTAATTTTGTACAACAGAGAAACTAAGCAAGATTGGAATGGTTAATACTTGGATGGGATTCCATCCATACTTTCAGAAGTAGACTATGAAGGCTGACTTCTTGAAAACCCTCAAGAAGTCAACCTATACCATTTTTATATCTTGCCAGACTGCTTCAAAAGTGTCTTCATATTTATACTGGGCTACATTAGAAGCATTGAGCCACTTAGATCAGCTGTCAACAACTCTTATTTCTATTTATCTTCCCAGTTACTTAGGTTTCTAAGTCAGTCTCTTCCAATAATTGGTACCATGAACCTCTCACATTATTTTTATTGTAGTTGAAGGCCGGTCCCAACCATTAAAGCAGTAGTCTCCAACCTCCTATTAATTTGACGTTTTTAGGAAGTGCAAGGGTCACAATATAAGAGCAATGAAGGGCAAACTCAATGGAAGTAATTTTTTTCTTGGTTTGGAATAGGGGGAGCTTTTGTAGGTTTCTTACTTAAAAAAAAATCAGTAATAACCTTATGGTAGGCCATGCACTAGAATTTTAATCTGCTTCCTAAACATGGTGAGGCTTTGTGTCCCCAGCTTCAGCAAAGAATGTAGGGTGCTACTCAGGCAATCAGGAACTTGATATGTAGCCTTAGGCCATTAAGTTGTCCACTCCTTCATACAGCCTTTGTAGTTACACAAAAGGAAAAATTACAAGTATTCCCTCTCACTAAGAGGTTCAGCTAATCTGCTTCTGATAAGAGTACCTCCAGCTTTTCTCTTCTGCTCTTACAATTTCTTGGGTTTTTTCCTGTCTTTCATATCTCCTTTATGCCATCCTGGAAAGATAAAGCTTCTTAATTATTAAACCTGCCAGCACTACCTTAGAATCTATAGTCTCATAAGTTTTGAGGCTGCACACACCAGCATATAAGGCTCCCAGAAGGATTTTCATGACTTCAAACCACTATTTATAGGAGACTTCTAGGATATTCAGACTGACTTTAAGAAAGATTTCCAGACCGCAGTTTCTCTCACTGGCCAGTGGAATAAGTAAACTTCTTTTTCTATGAGCCATATCATTTGCTGCATCTTGCCCTACAATTTTCTCAAGGAATAAAAAATCCTAGCAGAGTTATAAATTGCTCTCTTCCATTGCCACAAATACATGCAACAAAACTCTTCTGTCCATCCCCAAAAAGGATAATTCAAACAAAGAGTACTAATGTGATTTGTCAAATCCATAAAGCCCCTTACCTTCTCAAAACTGTATTTTAGAATATAGTACCAGAACCACTGTATTTCCAAACCCCTTTTGTATCTTATATAATAAAAATATGCCATTACAGTATTGAAATTAAAGTGATTGTTTCAAACTAAATATAATTACTAATACTGGTAGTCCTCAACTTACAGCCATTCATTGAGCACTGTTTGAAATTACAACAGAACTGAAAAAAGTGATTTATGACCCTAGCAGCATCCCCTAGTCATGTGATCAAAATATGGGCACCTGACAACCGTATTTACAATAGTTGTAGTATCCCAGGATCATATAACCATTTAGCAATCTTCCCAGTCAGCTTCTAACAGCAAAGTCAATGGAAGAAACTAAATTCACTTAACAACTGCATGATTCACTTAACAACTATAGCAAACAGGTCATAAAATTTGGTCAACTCACATAACAACTGTCTTATTTAGCAATATAAATGCTGGTCCCAGTTGTGGTGTAAGTCTAGGATTACCTGTACCACTAAAATGTCTACAGCAGTAAATACGGTATATCAATATGTAACAACATTTGCAGTACAACATTCATATGTATATACAGTATAAGCAAGCTCCACTGATATAAATGAAAATTAAGTCACACTTAAGATATGACTTCCAGCTAAGATTTAAAACAAAACCAAAAGAACTCTTGAATAAGAATATATCCCAACACCCATATTAAAGAGGTATGTCATGTGTTAGAGAAAAATTCAATCTGATGTACTAAAAATCAACCATGGAGAAACAGCATTGACAGTAATCATGTAATCTTTCATACCTCATTGTCGCTTGAACATTTAGTGCAGATCAATTATAAAAAAACAGCATTCCTGCCAATATTTTTTATTTTTAAAAAACTGTACTTATTTATGTTTAATTTCCAAAGCAGGCTGCATTTTGTGAGACACAGCAAATGAAATTATAAATACCAAAACTTACCAATTTTTTTCAAATTGCAATTTCAAATTCTCCTTAGTTGTAAGCGGGCAGGAAAATGGTACTTTGTAAGTCGTTTCCTTTTCCTCAGCTATGTTTTCAAAAATAAACCACACTGACACATTTAACTTCGTTGATAGGTGATACTTCCAATTTAAAAGTAATCTGATAAAATTATTTCATTGGGTAGCAGATTTTTCTCTACAGGAAAGAAAAAGTATTTATTCCACAGATGTATCTAAAAGCTACAAAACCATAAAAACCAGTTATTTGTTCTAGATTTCCATATGCCTAAATCAGTTATCTAGATCACTACTGTATCATCTGCCAAGTGCTGGATGTTCCTAAGCAAACTGAGGCCACTTATAATTTTCTTGGCAGTGTCCTACTCGGCTCCACCTAAAAAAAAAAAAAAAAGAAAAGGCTGGAGGAGGAACCAGTCTTTAAAGGCACAGCCTTAAATTAAATCTTGTAGTTAACATTCAATAAGTCTATTGGGGAGACGGACCAAAATGCACTATTTATATGAAAATTTGTAACAAAAAAGAAAAAGCTCAGGAAACAGAAATGCAAGTAAGAACTCCATGACTTAAACTTACAAGTTTGAGTGATGGGGTTGGTGGGGTTGGACTTAGTAAACTATTTTAGAAACATCCTATTCAGAGAATAGAATAACATTTTAGAACCCATAAATAGTAATTTGCTCCCTTAAACCCCAAGTTGGTTGTGTTGCTTTTACTGTTTGATTTAAATTTGGGAAAGATGAATGCGTTCTGATTCCATGAACCTGAACTTAGATTATCAGGGATAATGGAGACAAATTTTATCAAGTTCAGATAGCAAATTAGTAACTTGTTATGTTTACCCCCTTATGCCCATAATAAGCTAAACTTAAGACTTCAATATGAGACCAGCTGCAAGGGGGGAAATCCACAAAATTCTGTGTACCTAAAATTGCATGGTCAGTATGGAATTTAAAAAGCTTTTGAAATTTTTTCACAGTATTGTTTATTGACACTGCAATAAATAATAAAGTTAGTGACAGATCACTTCTGTCCATTTAAATTTAAGGAACTAAACCATGCTTTTATTGCATTTTCATCATACTGTTTGTATCTGCACTTATGAACATTATCTATAAACTGGATAAGCTGATGATTTATCTGCATATTAATTAGGTAAAATATCAACCAGTGTCTTAATTCTTTTTTTCCCATGGATTAGCATTACTGGATTAAAAAAAATTGTTTGTGATCAGCAGTTTGTTTTATTCTTAGATTCTTTTCAAAATCATAGATAACAATTATAGAATCTCAGTACTGAATAACTAAGAAAACAACATTTTAAATTGATTAAATTGATTTAAATTAAATTGTGGGAATGGTAATCGTAAATATGCTGGATTTGGATATAGTAAGGAAAGCATTCCTTCTGACCATGTGATTCAAAAACCATGAAAATATAGGTAAGAACTCAAATATGCCAAAGAAAATGTTGTGGTCAACATATTAAGGCAGCAGCCCCCAACCTTTGCAGCTTGGTGGCCTGGCTGGGGGACAGACGGACACAGGGGAACCGGGCTGCGTGAGCAATGTGCTGGCACAATGTACGCGCTCGCACAGCTTGACTTACGCAAACGGTGGGCCAGTGTGCAGGCACACACACACGCAGTTTGAGTTGTGTAAGTTGAGCTCTGCATGTGCATGCATGCTGGCCTTCCGCTCGCACAAGTTGATATATGTGCGCTTGTTTGGCCCGTTTCCAAAAAGGCCACAACCTGGTAGTGGATCACAGCCCGGAGGTTGTTCTGTATTAAGGAACAAGGTGCCATAAATGTCAATGCAGATAATGCTTGATTTATGACTAGTCATTTAATAACCAATTGATGTTACAATGGCTAGAAAAATGGTACTTACGATCTGTCCTTGAAGTTACAACTGTGTGCTCATTTTGGGTCTTGATTGTTATATTTACATAATTACAACCCAATGTAGGAAACGACAATTTGCAAGTTTTTGGCTGTTTTCTGACTGAAAATGGCAAAAAATCTCCTTATAGTATTTTGGATTTATTTAATGATCATGTGAGTCATTTAACTATGGTGACTTGTTTTACAGCTGTCATTAAACAGTCATAAAATCAACGTTGCCTGGACTTACGACTGCAATAACTTAAGACTAAAATTCCAAGTTCCACTGAGGTCATAAGTCAAGGACTTTAAGGAGGTTATGTTACAGCATTTTCTGATTCAAGTAAAATATTTATTTTTCTCAAGTGCATCCATGTCAGCGTAATATCATTAAGTGTTTGAATCAACTGCATTCTAACATGAAGAAATAATAACCTATCATAATAACCAGTTTGGTCTAAGGCACCCAGTCTAGAAAGCAGGAGACTGTGAGTTCAAATCTTGTCATAGGTATTAAAACCAGCTGGGTGACCTTGAGCCAGTCCCTCCCTCTCAGCCCAACTCACCTCACATGGTTCTGATTGTGGGGAAAATCGGAGGGGGAAAGTATATTGGATATGTTCACCATTCTGAATTATTTGTAAAATAATAAATGCAGGAAGCAAACAAACAAGCAATATGACATAACATGCTGATTTCTTTATTTAGTAGTTGTTACTACCGAATGAAGGCTCATATATGTGTCCCAGGATAATGTTATAGGATACCAATCTGAGTTGGCCACTGGAACCTGAGGTTTAGTCTTCCGAGCTTTCAGACTCATGCTAGAACCCGTCTTCAGGGAACTTCTCTTTACCAGAATGTGATACACTAAACTTCTGGTCCCTGTGACCGACCCAAATTGGATCCTGCAGTTATTACTATCTTTTTTTAAATAGGATGTTCAAAAGTAGGCAGTATTTTTCAGCTCCTTTTGGAGGTACCGCATCCTTCATTCCTACATGTGGTTCATGAAACGTCTAGTGCCACATAACAGGAACATTTCAAATGTTGTATTTTCTCTATGCATGTGTTGAATGGAAACCCACAACCTTCTTTTGGCTCCAGACAGGCTTGTTCCATGGTTATTTCAGTCAGTGGAGAAAGTTGCAACATATGCTTGGGTTAGCAGAAGGTCATTTGACGCAGGCATGATGTGATCAGCTTGAAAACCTCTCATCAAGTTCCCAATGTATTTCATAAGGTACATGGTTTGAAATACATAGCTGTATAATTGTACCTGCACAGAACAGTTAAAAATGAGTGGAATGTCATTTCCATGCTGTCCGAACCTTGTATAGGAAGCAACATAAAAGTGATTTCTTTTATGTTTGCAAGGAAAATACTTCATGCCGTTACTGATACATTAAGTGCTATTTAAAGTAAAGCACATACCTTGAAAATGGAACTCTCTGGCTTTAGTTGCCTAAGATATAAATAAATGTTTCTTTTACTTCCAAGGATAATTTATATTATCTTGAAATGACGATTACAGATTAAATGTGAAGGAATGGATTAGATGTCTGCTTTTTTAATGTCAGAGGCTAACTCTGTAAAATAAATGCATCACAGGAAACTTGAGAGGTTGAAATTAAGTAATCCAAGCACAGGGACAAGAACACATTCTGAAAAATGGAGTACTTCAGCTGGCCTTCCTCTTCTCCAGTCTTGGGGGGGTGGGGGGGACGGCAGATACAGGTGATAGGTGCCAGCTGTATTAGGACTAGGAGACAATGATTTGAATATAAGATGTCACCAGGATCAATTTGATGGAAAAGGAATTGTACTTTGAAGTATGTTAATTGTGATCATTTCACAGTGAAGTACCCAGGGTGTGTGTTCTGCAAAAGTTAATACAGAAATAATAAATTCAATCTCCTACTAAATTAGTGAGCTGCAAATCTCAATTCTGTGTTTCTAAATATGTTTAAAGTTCAATTAAAAACTTGTTTTTCAAAATATGCTTACATTTGAACTTATCTTAAATAATTGTAATTCAAAAGTAATTGCATTTGTACTGTAATTATATACTACACACACACACACACACACACACACACACACACACACACACACACACACACGGCTGGATAAAAATCAATGATTTTTTTTTAAATCAAAAAAATCAGATTTTTTAAATTTAAATTGGATTTTTAAAAATAAAATGCTTTTTCAGGAAAATATATTACCATCCAAAGGTTATTCCATCATGAAATAAAGATTAGTTTTTTAATTATGTAAAATAAGGCTGTATATGTTTAATTTTTTTGGTAAATAAATTCCATTAATCCATTCACAATGTCATGCTCTTCCAGAGGTTTTTGTAAGATTATTGGGCAGTTTCTCTGCCTACAAGATATTATCACAAATGCTTGGTTTACTTTTGCAGTTTTCAAAACTGAATTTGACTCAGCAGAGATCACATGCCTCTTCTTCACAGCAAAAATGTTATAACATGAACAGAGTTGAGAAAACAATATTTTTCTGATTGTTTGGAGTAGAATAGATCTGCACAAGAAGAAAGTGAAACTAAGTGTGACGAGGAAGGGGCAAGCAGACAAGCAGTACAAAATGAAAGTGAAACTTTCTGAGCACAATACTGCACAGACACAGACAGACAAGTCTTTGGATCTTTTTGTGTGTATGGCCTGAGGTTTATCACATTCTTTCCTTGGAAGAAAAAACTTATAATGGCAGCAGGCCATAAAAGAGACCCAGTTTGGCAATATTTTAATGAAGTTCCTTTACCTATCGGTAAGGCAGGCATGCGTGCAAACTGCAAACACTGCAATAAAGAAATGCAAGGCCTGGTGGCCTGAATGAGGCAACATCATGAGAAGTGCTGTGATGAAGATGACCAAAGAAACACATTTGAACAGGCAGGATCTTCAGGTTGGTAAACATTTTTATTGAATCATATTTCTAAAGACTGCCTTGAACTGTCATGTTTGAGCAAAATTATATTTCTTATTATTACTGCATGTTACTGTCATTTATATATATAGTGAAAATGTTCTGTGACAAAGTCCAATGCATCAGAAAAGTTAGTAGTAGATGACATAAGCAAACTATTGATATGATTCAGTGAAGAATTATTTTAGGAATCTGTCAAGAACTCTTACATTCAAATGAAAGTAAGTAGCACACAAATTTTGTAGAGTAATGTTACAGAGGAAAGTTTAAAGGTCATATTGTTCAATCTGTATATCAAACCTTCCAGATGTTTAGCTAGTGTTTTAATGTTTCAGAGTTTTTCTATTCAACATATACCAAAAGAAGAAATGTATATTTTATTAAATTCAGTTTAATACAAGATTCTTAAGGGGGAATCATGACGAGTTCTAAGTGTTAGGAAAATCTTCAAAAGAGCCTATTAAAATCAATGATATAGTTTCCCTTTTTACCATCATTACCTTTAATATGAGACAGATGACTTGGTACATACGGTGTTTATTTCAATACAGCTTATTTTTAAGAACTCAACTGACTGGACTCACATAATATATTACCAATCATTAACTACGGTTTACAAATTACATTATTGTAAATGTAATCTGCAGCCTTTAACATGATGACCATAAAAATTCTAAATAGTAACAGATAAATAAAAATAAATGTCACATTTGATTTGCTAGAATTTCCTATGTATTTCTTTATGGTTTTTATTTATTTATTAAATTTATGTGCAGATAGACCAGGGGTGTCAAACTCAATTTCACTGAGGGCCACATCAGAGCTGTGGTTGAGCTCAGGGGCCAGGGTAGGCGTGGCCAGGTTGGGCGTGGCCAGCTCAACATCACTCATGTCGGGGGCACCTTTGGCAGCCAGAACACTCTGCCAGTGAAACCAGGCACTTGAGCTCCATTTTCAGTTGTGATGGCCTCTTGCAACCCTCTACCAGCAAAAACTGAGTTTGGGTGTGGCTCTCTCGAGGTGGCCATCCCAAGCTCCATTTTCAGTGGCAGAGACACCATGGGCCAGTCCTTTGCGGTTTCCAGGGAAACCCTGTGGGCCAGATCTAAACACTCGTGGGCCAGATCCAGCCCCTGGGCCTTGAGTTTCACACCCCTGAGATAGACCTTCACTTACAACCAGTTATTTAATGACTGTTTGAAGTTACAATGGACCTCCCCAGAGCTATCATCCAGAATCAAAATTTTGACGGATTGCATTTTAAGCTCTGCGCAACCAGCCCAAATTTGTGGCTGCCTGCAGTGTCCTGCAATCACATATAAACAATTTACATTTTTTGCTGGAAACTGCCATGTACTTCCATTTTCCAGCAAAAAACATCTTTTGAAAACAATTGATTTATTTAAGGGCTAAAGTGTTCACTCTACAATTGCCGCATTCACTTAATGGATTACCGCAAAAAAGATAATTGGCCCCAGTCATGTGGTGATTAATGACTGGCATGACTTACAACTATAATTTTGGGTTCAATTATGGCCATAAATCGAGGACTATCTGTATGTAGTTATTATTATTTATAAGAAGTACAGGTCCTTTCCTCTGCCTGTGGGTTTTTTAGAAGAAATGGATAGAATGAAATGTAATCCACTGGAACTGTACAACCTACTACAAACTCAGCAAAGGTAGTTACACAAACACTAGATAAGGCCCTAACATAAAAGCAGCACTGTACCAACACTAATGTTGTTTTTTCAGTGGACAAAACAACATTCTCATTAATGAGCTCTAAGGGTCCCTAAGACAACGGTTCTGGCTTTTTACTACTCGACAGGTGAATATGACTGCCTAGTCTGGTATAAATCAGCACACACTGGGGAAAAAAATGTTGCTTTGAATGAAACTAGCCAAACTGTTACCTGATATGCCTTAAATCAGGGCTGTCAAACTCCCGGTCCATGGGCCGGATGCTTCATGTGCAATCTATGCCTGGTTTAGCGAAAGGAGAAAAAAGTCCCAATATGTCACATGCCGCCATGACAACGTGAGTTTGACACCTCTCCCTTAAATCTATTCCTCTAGGTAAGATCTACCACCTAGCTGGAGCTACCTAAGGCACTGTCCTACCTACTGTTCGCAGAGGAGAAGCAGCATACAGACAGACTTAAATCATTTCTATCTAGACAACACCTTCTCTATGGCCTATAACCAGCTCATCAGAGATTAAAATCCAGGAAAACTTCTTTAGGCTGAACAATTTGAAAGCAGAGTTAACCTATGGAAAGCACCAAAAAACCAATAATGGATGGAACCAATGGAGGAGCTGTCACCTGGGCCTGATGAAAGATCGACAGCATGGAAATATAATTGAATAGACTGCACAACAAGGTCCAGAGATATCCACAAGAAATGGGGCTCTCTGGTGCCTTCTGCCTTTGCAATTCTAGTGACATGCAGACAACATAAATGTAGACTTGTCCTTTGTGTCCTGATCAGTGTACCCCTGAGGACCTCATGGCAGCATGACAGAACTCAATTAATGTGGCTACTTTTTAGGCAAGATTTGTTTAATTTGTACATATTTTAATCTTGTACTTTATTTTTAATTCTGATACTTCCGACACAAATAAACAAACATCAAAAATAACCGAAACTGTAGATTGCCAAGTTCATCTTAAGTTAGGTTTAGCCTAAAAAATTAACTAAAATGTAGTTATCTTATGGTTCAATATATCTGCATTTCAAATGCTAGCCAATATCCAAAAATATTTTGTTCCCTATGTCCAAAAGGGCTTATGAAACTGTCATTAATATAGCAAATAGTAGACTGCTACAGAACCATACAAAATTCATAGAAATGTCTCTAGAAAAAGAGAGAGAGTATAAATAAGAGAGAAGTGAAATAATCCCCAATGGGAAAAGGGATCCCTCATTATGAGACAGGGAAGGCACTGCTATCAAAGCAAGAATGTTTTAAAAGCTGCCTGTTCAACATCACATTTTCTACTAAAGGTTTAAGATACAATATAAAACAGAAGATGGGTTGATCTGAAATACTCATTCCAACTATCCCAGTGAAAAATAAAGATTACCTATTAAAAAAAATAGCGTCCTTAGTTATCTGCAACAAGACTATCAAACAACTTAGTAGTGAAATTACTGCTGTCGGTGGTGGTCTGTAAATCTAAAAAAGAACTGCAGACATTATCAACATCAGATTTCACATCCTGATTTCTTATCAATCCACAGATTTTACCCCCCCCCCCCCACCAGCTCTAACATCTAATATTAGGTTGAAAGGCCACCAAGCAAAAGCAAATACTGCATAAACATTCACTTTAAGCAGATTAGTTCTGCACCATCTTTGTGTGCGGATACAAAGTGCAACATCAACAGTAAATTAATGCAGGTTCTGCTCATTAATTTGGTTCACTGGGCTAAGTGTAACCCCCATCTGTCAGTATACCAGGGGTAAAAAAGTGTTAGAAATCCCACTGAAATCATGTTTTTAACCAGTCAAGTGAACAACCAAACTATGTATCAATAAAGACAATTTTATAGAATGGGATTTGACTTTTCATAAAGCAAAATAAATGTTGGTATATCTAACAATCACATAATTTTATTTTGTGAGAAATAAAACTTGTAATAATATATTAACTATGATAATTTGAGCCTAAATAAAGATTCCAACTACATGAGCTGTTCAAAAAATGCTTTTGGTAAATCTCAACAAAACCAAGGAACTTATTACATTTGGAATTAAGCATTTTTTTTAACTTTAAGAAACTGCATTATAACCATAAAGCAACCAATATAGGTTTATAGCTTTTTGAGAACAAAATGATCCTAGACCCAAATGTGTGCTTCCTTTGTTTTTGCACATTTACACAAAATAGGCTTTGCCGTAATGGTTTAATGTGGTTATTCTTTCAGAAGAACAAAACAAATAAATAAATGCAACATATTCCTAGTAGAATAGTTGCCAAAAGAATATATTTGAAAAGGACTGCCTTGAGGCCAGTAATTATATTAAACTATATTGAACATGTGATGGTCTATTTAGGCCACCAAACGGGTCAATTTTTTTCTCAGTGCCAGAAGCCAAATTAAAACATCAAAGACAAATAACTGTCCACTATCTAACATAAACAGATCCAATGAAAGGGAACACAACACCTCTCTGATGTTAAATTCCAGTGTTACATTGTTCTTTATGTCAGGAAGGAATATGTATGCATAATACAGGTTTTGTCCTACATTGAGTTGTCAGTGCAACTGGGAGGAAAAAAAGAAGAACATATGTAAACAAGAACTATGTAAAAGTAATGTAGTGTAGTACAACCTTGGTAGGGAAATTACATAACATCTGTATTTTCTGTTCTGAGAGTTTAAGGGAAGATGGTCTCTATATATTATTCTGCTAGATTACATTTTAAGATGTCTCTCCATACAGCTAAACACAAAAACACCCACTCACACACCAACTTAAATCAATCTGAGGTCTGCACTCTGGAATAGACAGAACCGTCTTGAACAAGGTGTTCAAGAAAACTGCACTGGCTATTTGGTTTTGTGATTTACAGCAAATTTAACACAGATTTTAGATTTTACTCTCAGTTTCTTGTTCAGACCAAGCAATGCCAACATAAGTAACACATTCCTCAACAAAGGAGCATTGTATTGCCATAGGCCTTGAAATGCCACTAAGTATGATTGGCCAGCATTACATAAATGACATGACTTGTATCACTACACTACTTGGAAGTAAAAAAAAATACACATACACAAAGAAGGTGAATATAAGTTATGTCTGTGTTGAAGGCACTGCACTATTTACTCAATTCTTTCTGAATAAGGAATATCTGTATATTGAAAACACTGCTACAGATATTTTTGTTTAGCTAGTCTTGAAAAAGTGTGCTATGTGAAGCCAGCCAGTTTTATAAACCATGCATGAACTAAGCCACAAAGACTTTTTAAAATAATCTATGTTCTACCACAGGGATGTCAACAGTGGTAAAATCTAAAATTTGTTACTACCAGTTCTGTGGGCATGGCTTGGTGGTGGGAGTAATATGACTGGGTGGGCGTGGCCATTATTTTTTTTTTACTTTTAAAACCAATTTTTCTACAACCTCTTCGGGGAAGAGGTTTTTAAAAAATGCTTTCAAAAGGCTCTGACGATCAGAGACTTTTTTTCTTTTAAAAGCCTTTGATGATCCCAGCTGAGCCGCGTGATCATCAGAGGGTTTTTTTTTTACTTTTAAAACCATTTTTTTCGGCAGAAGAGGTTGTAGAAAAAATGCTTTTAAAAGTAAAAAAAAAAAGCCTCTGAAGATTGTGCAGCTCAGCTGGGCATGGTGGGGAGGGGGCAGGGATTTTTGCTACTGGTTCTCCGAACCACCTGCCTCCATTGCTACCGGATTGAGCGATCTGGTCTGAACCAGGAGCAATTCACTCCTAGATGTCAAATTCAAGGCCCGAGGGCTGGATCCTGCCCACGGGGTGCTTAGATCTGACCCATTGGGCCACCCTGGAAACAGTGAAGGACCAGCCCATGGTGCCTCTGCCAGTGAAAACCTATGGCCCTCTTGAGCTCCGTTTTCACTGGCAGACTGCTTGGGCTGTCACCGGCACCCCCAACATAAGTGACATTGAGCTAGCCACGCCCACCCTGGCCATGCCAGGCTCCCCGAGGCTCCCTCGGGGAGCCACATCACTGGCTCCCCGAGGTCTAACACAACCCTGATGTGGCCCTCAATGAAATTAAATTTAACACCCCTATTTTAGCAGGACATGTGATCCTCCAAATAGTCTGTTTTAAACAGCAAAAACCAAAGTTACAGTCTGTGATGGTTAAACACAGATTATGTATTTTTGTTACAGGAAGAATGCAAGATGTCCAATGTATAGTCACTGATCCACTTCTCTCTCATGTTAATCACCTCTGATTATTGTAAAACAGACCTAGACCAGTTTACTGGAATTTCCCATCTGACCCTTAAAAAGGATACCATCTGTATTTATTGATTTCTTTATTTAAAGTATGTATGAAAGATTGTGCTTGAAGAAAAAAAAAACTGGTTTGGGCTGGCCTTTTGCTTCCCAAAGACCAACTGACCTAGTACCTCAGAGAGAGAATGAGGAGAATTCATCTCCTCCAGCAAAGCCAGTTCTAACAAGGAAGAGGATTTATCTGCATCCTGTTCTTGCTCTGAGAACAGAGATTCCAGAGAAAGCCAGAGGCTTTCCCCAGATCAGATATACTTCTTAGCAATGTATACAATCACTTACCCCTAGTTAAAGTAGTTCAAATGACCTTTCAGGATGAAATAAGTTTGACAGGCAATTTTGAACTTTGCTTAGAATATTTCTGGCCTCTTTTTTCTCCAACTCACGCTTAACCATTGAAGTGAAATGCCCTGGTATTTTACTTCATTCTTACACGAGGCATCACAGCTTTTGTTTTGAATCAGACAAGCCAATGAATCCCTTGGTCTTTGTGTAAACAGCACATACTGTCATGAAGTTTTAACTATAAATACGCCATGCAACCAGCTTGAACCAACTCAACCCTGAAAACAGGACAAAATCACCCCAAGCTGTCCTTTACCTCACCCACAGTATAGATCAGACAAAGCAGAAGTAAACAAGGGGTGGTGGTTGAGTTGCTAACATTCCTTCCATTTTATGCCCTTCATCTGGACTAGCATGCCTGCCTCATAAATTTCACTTCTCCTCTAAACTGACTTTTAGAACAAGTACCTTGCAACAGAATCCTTTCACGGGACTCTGGAACAGCGCCTATGAACAGAATAGAAAGTGCAGTCAAAGGGATTTTTGCATGGGATCCTAAACTAGCCAGGCTTTCCTGGGGGGCGGGGGGGGGTGGAGTTCCGATTTTCTTTTACATCAGCCACATAAGAGCTCAGATTCAACAGCGGCATTTCCCCGGCGGAAAAGAGTCGCTGACAGGAAAAATTGCATCAGCTGAACATTTGCCAGCCACGCGGTTATTACTGGCACAGGACGAGATGCGGTGGCATCCAGGATCGCGACAAACGAGAAAGTTCAGAGACCAGCAAACGATTCACACCTTATCCTTAATCCCTCCATGCTTTCCACAGCCTTTTGGTCAGCAACTCCCGATTTTTTTCCGTCCCCATTCAACGCCCCCTCCCTTCCCACACCGCTGCTTCCCTGCCACGCAATCTGCTTTTCCCAAGAGCGCCGTCTTTTCACTGCCTTGCTCTCCCCGCCACCTCCCGTGCCTAAATAAACTGTCCCCACGTGCTCATGGAAAGAAAAACATTTTCCACGGAATGCTGCTTTTTAAAAAAAACCCTCCCCAACTCTCAGCGGGAAGCCTTTTTAAGCGGAGGGGAGGGAAACTTCGCTTCGCCCGGCAGTTCTAGGAAAAGCGCCCGCAGAGAGGAGTCTGTGCGCGCGCGCGCGTTTGTGTGTGTGTGCAGGGAAAAGAAGCGCTGGTGGGGGGGGGGGGGGAAGGAACGAGGGGGCGAAGAGATGCCTCCACTCACTGGAGCCGTCTGAAGTGCTGGCGGGCGGAGAGGCGGGCTTGCGGCAAGCGGAGGCGCGGAGCTGCGGGTACTTCGAGAGGAGAGCCCGTCCAGCGCTGGCTGCTCACTCGACAGCGAGCCGGCCGAAGAAAGAATTTAGGGATCCGAAATTATTTGGCGCGTGGCCCCGCCCCCACATTCCACTCGGGCCGCCCCCCCTCACAGGCCCCCTTGCCTTTCCACGCCCAAAGAGCTGATGAACGCGGGGAGTCCGCCCAGCCCTCCTAGCCAATGGCGAGGCGAGGCAGTGGCTGGCAGGTCCTCGCGCGCTGTCGGCGATCTTGCCTGCAGGAGTTGGACGGTCTCCCAAGTTGCTTTTGAAAGGGTACTGGGATGGCTTGGCTCATGGAAAGGAGCGCCCTGCGAAAAATTGCGAGTTTCATATCGCGGCCCTTCCTGTTCATTGGCAAGCCTACGGGCTCCAACTCTCTCTCCCAATTAATAGCCTATTTATTCATGGAGAGTAATGACGCATTTGAAACTATACGGTAGTAAGGTACTAACGATAACCTCGGGCTGTGAACGCACCTGGACGTATGTTGTGTTGGCGTGACAACATGCTTGCATTCCCGAGTTCTGTTCGAAGGCATGCTTAATTTAAAAAGTCTCTGTGGCATCAGGTGTTTGTTTTTCCTTCCGGAAAATAAATGTCGGGGTTAATGGAGTAAGTTTTGCCTTGTAAGTAATGGTAGATAGTCGGAGGATCAAGTTTTTAAAGATCTTACCCTCTTTATTGCAAAATATGTTTTAAAACAAGAACAACTCCTGAGAAATACAGTTCCGGGCAAAAAACAAAACAAAAACCCTGCAGAATTCTGTTTTGTAAAATAATATCTATTCTCCAAATTATTAATTAATGTGTTAGATGCGATTAGTTTATTTACAAGACTTACAGTCGTCTCTACTCACCAGATTTTGAGTGGCATACAACTCCCAAACTTCATAAAGGTTTAATTCAAATTCGAATATATACAACAGAGCTCCCATAAAGTTTTTCCAATTTTGGTCATTTCTAGATGCAGGGACTTCATCTCTCTGGTACTGGAGAACTCTGGGAATTGAAGTCCACTCATTTGGAAGCGGCCAAGGCTGGGAATTAATAGTTTATAATAATTAATAGTTAAGTGCTCCGAATTTCCAATTCAGTAAATGATTGTTCAGGTCGGTGACCATTCCAGAAAAAAAAAAAGCCAGAAATGTTTCCTTCCTTTGGGGGATTTTTAGCCATCTTATCATGAAGTTAAAAAATTGTACACTACTTTGGAAATCTTAAATTGGTTTAATACAAATACTGTGATAGTAGGAAAGCATACTTGCTTATTCATTAGTGAACTGTCATTGCAGTTCTCCAGCAACTCCATTTGCTTCCAATCTCATTGAATTCTGTGTCCAAAGAATTAAAACATGTCATCTGATTTATGCAATGGGAAAGAGACACTTTGTCTGACTACCTTAGCTACTACAAAACATTTTGAAACAGCATTCCCTTTCTTCTGTTACCCAGCATTATCCACATTTCTTTTCAGCATGCTATTCTGAGAACCAGAACTGGCACTTCTAAATGATAGTTCAGAAATAATTCTTGCTGAAGCATGCAAAAACTCCACTTAGTCATTAAACTCGCTTAGAAAGATCATTTATTTTCTTCTTGCCTACCAGGGCTAATACATTTGGAATACAGAAATCCAGATGAGCTCCAGATGTCAGTTTTATGTATTTCTTTATTGCCAACAAATGGCCAATAGTAACTTTGCAAGCCCACATTGTGAAGCCTTACTTAAACTCACAAGGTGGCACCTTGTGTTTAAAAATACCGAACAGCAATAATATAAGTTACGTTGCTATTACAGTGCAGAATAGAATAACCCATTAAATGAGATAGCCTATAAATATTCAATAGAACAATCAGCTGAACAGCAGTTTATAACACAATCATATAAATATCATCTGAGAAATATGCCCCATTTAGATCAGTTATAAGTTAATATTAGATTTCAGTGTGTTAAAAATGCTTTACATTCACAACCTGGGTTCATCCATTCATACTGTTGGAAGAAATGTCCATCTGGGTTCAGTTCCAAGTGGAAACATGGAGACTGCTTGGAAAGATGGTTTAATGGTAGACAGGACTATATGGTTTGGGGTCCTGGGCAAAAAGAACACATGGGTGAGAGAGGGAGAGAGATTTATACCCTCTCTTGGGCCCCTCCTTGAAGTTTCCAGTTCCTGTGTAAGAAATGTACTCTTGATTGTTTGTCAGACTCCCATTGGGCCATGCAAGGGTAACTTTGTAGGTTGTCTTGAGTCCCAGGCCTGGTTGAATCTTGCTGGGTGATGATGTAATGAAGGGGCTTTGGGCAATTCCTATTATGGCTTAGTGGCTTTGTTCTGGTTTGGATCTTGAGTGAGGACTAATCCTGTCATGTCTTGAAGGCCATGTCTTTTGTTTTGTAGATAAACTTGTCCAGCCTTTGTCTTGTAGATAGTTGGCACCAAAATATCTGCTGGGGGAGCAGGGAGTTGAGGCTCTGGGTTTGTCTTTAAAAACATGTTTCTCCTTTAGGAAAAATATAATATTCTGCCTTCTTAATATTTCCTTGAACATTTCATTCTTCTACGAGAGGGGTGGGTGCTAATTTTCTACAATACCAAGTCATGTTTTGTTTAATTGTGATCTAATGAATAAACTGCCACAGCTCACTAAGCAAGCCATGCCCTGACCCAAATTTTTCCAATGTCTGCATACACACAATAAAAAACAGTTAACTCATATTAAAATTTAGTATAAGAAGTATACTCATTGATAACCTTCTTAAAATACTTTTCTTTAGCCTTTCTCCTTGTGGCAGCTACTGCTGCTCCTTCTCCTCCTCTTCTTCGTCCTCCTCCTGCTTCTCCTCCTCCTCCTTCTAATATAAAACTGGCTTGCTGTTGCTACTTTTATGGATGTTTTCTCAGCTTCTCAGTCTTCTAAATCCAAGGATTCCCTTGAAGGGGAATCCACCTCTCATCCAAGTATTACTGCTTTCTGTTTTTCCTCCCTTTTCAATATACAGTCTGGTAGCTCCTCTACTAGGCAGGCCTAGGCTGTAAAGCTAGAAACCAGCTTTGTACTGCGAAATAAACTAAATAACAAATAATTTAAGAGTTTCTAGTACTTCCTCTCACATTATGCAGCTAACGCTTATCTGTACACATCTCTGCAGCTAATTTGTACAAATTATGAGTTGAAGGAGCTGGGAGGAACCAATATAACACAAAAGATCTCTTGAAAAATTGCTGCTTTACAAATAAACTACAGGCAACAAAAAGAAAATTCAGATGCCCTCAGGCTGTTTTTTGCACAATTTAGGACCAAATTTGAGTTCAGTTTTTCTGGTTATGTATATTTCTATTTTGTAAATCTTACAAGATTTTGAAAATAATTATTACAAGTTTATAAATGGATACACTTGCCATTTATACTTCATTTTTTTCCCCAATTTGAACATACAAACATTGAAAATCGGTTGGTTTTTTCCCTCTTTATTGTACAAAAAAAAGCAAGTGGACAAAATATTTGGAGATAACAATCTATTCTGTTGATACAAATTAGAGATGACAAAATGAAACTATTAAACAATAAGATATCAACCGTTTCATCTTGCTGACTCCCTTTGAACCTTTTGTTCAAGAATGAATCCATTTAGGCCAGTAATGAAGCATCTGGGAAATTAAAAATGCCTTGTAACCAATATTTTTAATCTTTCCATTTCTGATGACAAACGCTTGTCTTGTTATTCTGTAGAACACATATGTCTGTTCTTTATGGACAGATGAACGTGTACTGTGGGTTGACAGACACATATTTAACATTGTAAGATGAGCAAGTGAATGACCCTTTGATCTGATGGCTGAAATTCTGAGCTTCTGGAACAGGACTTCCTAAAGCCTAAATCTATTTCTAGTTTCTGTGTTGCAAATGTGTAAGAAATTCAAACTACTTAGCAGTTAATTTACAGCTGAGTTATGCTTTTAGATTCTGTGCCTAGATGGTGCTTAACCAGTAGGATTAAAATATCCTACAGGAGTGGAAGTCTGTGTTGGAAGTCAGGCAAGGCTGCAACATCTTTCAGGAATGTGACAAAAGCTTAGCATGTGTGTGTGTATGCATATACATACATACACACACATAGATATATACACATACACATACACAAAATGAAATAGTAAATTTCTTCTTTCTAAGAAAAACAGTGGAGCAAGAGATTACAAACAACATGACTCATTTTTAAAATTTATATTCCAACTATTTTCTACCTAAGAAGAAAATTGATAAATCAGGGATAATTAGTAATATTTAAAACAATCTTAAGGACCCAGAGAACAATAATTGTCAGATACACCTGATAAAATATTGCAAATAATACAATTCTGCAGATGTAGTGCCACTTTCATGATAATTAGTAAGATTTCTGTCATGATCTAGTCCATTTTTTAAAAAATTAAGAATGCCCAAGGGGGAAAAATAGCTTCACTTAAAGAAGCATTTTTGTCACAGAAGTTGGAAAGCCAAATAGAACATCAAAGGGAGAAAAATGTGCCATGTCATAAAATCTGGTTAAGAGTACATGGGAAAACCCTTCCTAAAAAGTTGAGATATAAATAGCAAATCCCTAGTGTTATAGAACATGCTTGTCTTATTTTAACTCATATCAACTCCCAGTTTGGATTTGCCCTCTGTCCCTTGGAATACTTCTGGAAAAAAGAATTTCAGAGGAGTTACACAAAAGTTAGATCTCTGCTTGCTTTTGCTGACTAACAATAAATTCATTTAGACAGATCAGAATTGTGGTTTTTAAATTTGTTTTGGGTTGTTATTGCTAAGTATAAGCATTTCTAAAATGTCTAAAATGGTGTTATCCACTATATAGGGGATGATGGGTAACACTGTTTTTCTCTTATGATGTTCATCCTGAGAGATTGAGAGTGCAGGTTCTTGGCTCTGAATAACTACTGTAATATTCATAGTCATAGCTCCAACATTACTGATGTCCTTAATATTGAAGTGGCAAAGCTTGGGACTTTCTTCAAAAAGTGCACAATTCAGTTTCCCCCAATGGGGAAAATATTATGAATAAAAATGACCATAACATAGTAATTTATAGTAAATAGATTCAACTCAAATAGATATATATTCATTTTTTCAAGGGAAAAAATGAATATATATTCCCCATGACAAATTTGGATTGACAAGGAAGGTCTAAAATGCACCTATAATGATGTTGATTTAGCACAATGACAATCAGAAATTTTTATTTTTAGAATTTAGTCCATCAAAGAGGTCATAGGGCAGTGATGGTGAAGCTTTTCAGCACCAAGTGCCAAAAAGCACTTAGCGCACACGCGCTCGTCAGGTCCACAATCAGGAGAAAAAGCTGCCCAGGGTACATGCACACGCCCGAAAATGAACTTCTGGTTCCTGGCATGCACATGTGTGCCAGCCAGCAAGTCTTCTGGTTACTGCCACGCAGGGCAGTTGATTCTCGCGTGCGCATGCATGCCAGAAACCCGGAAGAGGAACGGGCGATGCTGCGCGTGCCAGGCACCATGGCTTCACATGCCACTTTGGGCACGCGTGCCACATGTTTGCCATCATGGTCATAGGGGATGAGACTGAACCATTGCTATTGTATCTATTCTCTATACACTCTTTTTCCTTAATCTCTGATTGAGGTAAGGGTGTTCGAACATCTGACATCTAATCAAAAGTTCTCGATTATTATTATTATTATTATTTGCCATAGTTGTTCTACTTCTATATACTCTTCACCTCAATATACTTTCAATGCATTTATAACATTACTCATGCTTATCTGAATATGTTAGTAGGCAGACTCAGCTAGCCTAAGCTGTAATGTTCTGCAACTGAAACCTGAAATAATCCTGGTTAACAGTTGAATGTAATTCCTGGAGGGTGGTTTACAAGCAGTGCTAAGCAAACTGTACGAACCCGTGACCTGACACATTTGGCATTTCTTATCCTTCTCTCTTTATTTTTCCGGAGACTTGAAAGGGTCACTTGAAACAAAATAACAAGTTTTGAGACAATCAAGGATAGCAATATTGTATGCTTATGCTCTTTCTAAACAGAGGGTTTTCATCATAATTCTCTTCCCTTAATCCAATGTTTTCTTTCTTAGAACTGCTTCAAGCCAAGTAATACTAAAGGTTGCCCTGTTCATCTGGCAAGCAACTTATCTTTGTTAATTTTGGACTGCGGAGGGATCTTTGCCTTCAAAGCCTCGACAAGGGGAACAGGACAGACTGAGTGCAACTAGTGAACCATAAGTCACTGCTTTGCGGTTACACATGTTCAGGCAGAACGGATGTGGTCCAGGTCTTAATTAAATGTAATCATTTTGTGATATCAGGGAAGCATGCCTTTTCTTTTACTGCTCCTGCCCTTTGGAATAGCATCCCTCCCAGGCATCATTCACAGATTAGTCACATTTTTCTTTCTTCCTTTTTGCCTTAACTGACTTGTCTAATGAAGAACTATGATACTCAAAATCTTGAAATGATCTTGTTCAATGTAAACCCCGCCTAATAAAGGATCACCTGTAACATGGGTGTCAAACTCACGGTGTCACATTGCCATTACGTGATGTATTGCAACGTTTTTCTCCTTTGCGGAACTGGGGTGGGGGTGGCCTGCACGTGATGCATCTGGCCCATGGGCCACCAGTTTGACACCCCTGACCTACTGTATGTAGGTTTTGGATTCCAAATAAGCAGAGCTTTGTAACAAAGCTGGCACTGCAAAAAGTTTAAACATTTCATTATGGTTGATTGCCCAGTCAGCCAAATGTTTAGACTGGATTTGGCATTTTTGTCCACCTTTCAAGTCCTTCTCTAGACCTGAGATAAGCAGTTGTTATTGTCTGATGCTGTTAAAGGTATCATTGCAGGATGTTCCAAGTAAAGCTGCCTTTTTAACTAGTGATTTTGTCAATGCTGATGATGAAGTGGTACTCTAGATGTTTTTGGATTGCACCCATTATTATTGGTACTTTTGTTTTCTTCTGCCATAGTTATTTATAATTCTATTTGCTACCCTTTTGCATTTTGGGATTTTTATTATTATTAAATTCAGCTCACAGCTGAGTCTGGATGGCTTGCAATGCAGAATAGACAAGATAGAATCCAACTACTTAATACAAAAACACATACAAAAAACACATCCATAACCTAAACCTACCATTACCTTAATCCAAGGCTGAAGAATTTATTTATCTTTCCCCCCTTCCCCCAAGTCCCATGAAATCCTGGTTCTTGGAAAACTCACCAGCTTTGATAGATTCAGACTCCAAAGTTTGTCATCATCATTATCATCATCATTATCATCATCAACATCACCACCACCTCATAAATAAGCTTCCTGCTTTACAACTGGCCCAGGATTATGTTGATTTTGTTTAGTATTAATGTATGAACTCAGCATTCATAGGTTAGGAACTACACTTTATGACTTAGTGGGTTGTATAAACTCATTTGTGCTTTAAGCAGTATATCCTGCTAACTGAGGAATTCAGGGAGCTGAAATCCATACATCTTAAAGAGGCCATGTGAAAAACGCAGATCTAAAGGAACCACAATTTCCATGCAAATATGCCTTGTTGTGATCTTTTGGTTAAGCTAAAGTAAAAGTTTCTTTTTTATGTTGTCAATACATTTTATATTTCAGTTGTGCACTGTTTTCTGTATTTTAAGTTTCTCCAGACATGATTTATATATGCTCCCTTCACTAAATTCATGTATGTCAGACCTTGAGTAATTGTTTCTTTGCTTGCTTCTTTGCGATTTCAGTTATAGAACCTTACCAGAGGTAGCTGCAGATTCATGTATCAAATCAATTAAGTTTCCACTGTCACTATTTTTTCAAAGTTCTCTCCAGATGCATAGACACCATTTGCACACAAAACATTATCATTATAGATCTGGGATGACGAACCTATGGCATGTGTGCCAGAGATGGCACACAGAGATCTCACTGTGGGCACACGTGCCATCGCCAGCTGCTCTTCTGGTTTCCATCTGGTCTTTGCGGGCACTGCAGTGCCCGAAAATGGCCTGAAAAGGGCCCAAAAAACAGCCCAAAACCGGGCCTGAAAATGGGCCAAAAAATGGCCCAAAAACAGGCATGTACGCACCAGCCAGCTGGTCTTTGAGTTTCCATCTGATCTTTGCAGGCGCTGGAGCACCTGAAAGCAGCCTGAAAAACAGGCTGAAAAAAAAAAAGCCTGGAAAACGGCCTGAAAACAACCTGAAAAATGGCCAAAAAACCCACCCTGAAAATGGCCCCAAAATGCCCAAAAAACAGGCATGCATGTGCCAGCCAGCTGGTCTTCGAGTTTCCAGTGTTCCAGCGCATGCGAAGACCAGCTGGTCTTCGAACCAGCTGGAGTTCGGGTTTCTGGTGCTCCGGTGCGCGCACATGCACACAGTTGCACATGCCTTTGGGTACTTGGTGCCGAAAAAGTTCACCATCACTGTTACAGGCATTTCTGATTATAGCCATGTTGACTTTTTGAAATACACAGCTTTTGGCAGGTGCTCCTAGCATACATGGCCTTACTTTTATTATCCAATGGGAAGATCGAAGATGATATTGTCAGCAGAGAACTTTTGTTCTAATTCCAGAAAGTTCAATATATAAATCCTCTTCCAATCATCACAGCATAGATATTTTCCACCAATTCCATATTCATTGGGAATAATTTTGAAAAAGAATTTTTTGAAATGTAAAATTGTATCAGATGCTTTGTGTATTACAAATTGGTTATTTAATACTGAACATTATTGCTGTCACCCATTTACTTGCCAAATCATATGATCAGTGACAATGGTTGCTTTCATCAATAATTACCATAAAATCTTACTTGTTCCAGAATGACTGATTTGATTTATATTAACTTGGAGAAACCTGTTGAAGACCATTCCATTTCTGTGTGAAAGTATTTCCTTTAATTTTGCTTTTTGACCTACAGTGAAATCATCAATAAATAATTCTTAAAATGTGTTAAAAGTTAAGCTAAACAACAGTGAATAGTGTTAAAGGTTAGATGTTCCTAAAACTGAATCACGGGATAAACATCTCACCTTTTTTTTTCTTAGATGGACCCAACTAGGGAAAAGTTCACATGAAGTACATCCCATAATAACAAAAAAAATTGTTTCAAGATATCAAGAATTGATACAAGATTTCCTACAAGAATTTTTTTCCCTAGTATTTATTCAACTAGCAAAGGTGCCAAGAAAATTAATAGCAAAATAAATAAAATGACTGGCTGACGCTGAACTTCAAGTCAATTAATCACCATTTATAAAAGTATGTTGTATGAATTTGTTCCATATAATGCATTTATGATTTAATTTGTTTGGTTAATTGTGTGATCCATCTTTAAGAACTACAGATAAATGTGATAGAGAAGGCTTTACTCTAGAAATACATATACGTATACACATGGCTCTTCTATAGCTAAATCTAAGGGAATGCATAGCAACCATAGTTTTAGATTAACATAGTTAGCATTACCTAGTACCAGAAGTTATTCTGTATTTGTATAACATGATAAACTGCACATAAAGCACTACCTTGTCCTGTGGTTAAGACAAATGTTAAGCGATGGTGTGTATTCATTTTAACCAACTAGAGTGGATCGTCTTATAGGCCACTTATTAAATGTGTTATAAGCCAGGCATTAAGCTATGATTTGCTCAATCATGATTTACAGATCTTAACCTGCTTTTTCTGCTCTTTCCTCTCTCTTTTGTGCAATTTGCACACTTACTTGTATCCCACTCCCCTTTTTCCTTGTAACATTCTGGCTGAAATGTACCTACACCTGGTATAGGATTTTGACTTGATGATTTGCTAGACTCTAAAGCTTAATCTCCAGACTACAATGTTTTCTGACAATGCACTAAACCCTCCCATCATTTGTCTTAGTGCGTTGTGCCAACACTTTCTAGGGCAGTGTGTCATGGGGACCCTGTCACTTGATCCAGACTTGTTTATGTTTATTACATCATAAACATCAAGTCCGCACAATGCCCTTTCTTTTTCTTTTGAAGTTTTAGTAATAGTTTTACAGCTAATCTTAACAAGGAAAGCAAAGTGGCAAGCCATATTGCACAATGTCCTTCTGAACCTTTGACATATTGCTTTGTAATTCTCTGGAACACTTCGAAGGTATTGCAAAAGACAGTCAAATCAGTAGTTGGAAAATAACCAGCTCCTTGGACCCCTTGTGCTTATACAGACTGAACTATAGAAGGAAAAAAGAGACACCTGTAACAAGCTAAGGAAGCTTTCTTTTGGCCCTCACTAGTACCTTCAAGGGAACATCTTTTTTGCTTTGCTGATGTTTGTTAAGGCTCTTAAACTTTTGAAAATGACTGGCTAATCTAGCCAACTCTTTGTACTGAACTAATGAATGGAGAGACAAGCCCTTATTGCAAGCCAATATCATCTGTATTTCAATACATTTCAATACACATTCAGGCTGATTGGAGCATTGTGTACCTTTGAGTAAGGAAGTTATATTTCTTCCAACTCTCCTTTTTTGCAAGAGGAAAAAAGGTCATTTGTCTTTTTAAAGAAAAAAGAGAAGTTGAGAATTGAGGCTAAGAAGAGGAAAAAGGTTTGTTTCATCTCCCCAACAGCCAAACTGTCTGGAATCGTCGGATTTGGGAAGGGACTCAAGAATAATTGGAACAGAAGGAAATCTGGTTCAGAAATAACAGCTGCATTTGGACTACAAAATAAAATATTCACTAGGATAATTTTGTCTTCATGTGTTTCAGCCCAATGTATTTTCTCTGGTACTTTTAGTGTATGCTTAGCAAATGGCATATTTTATGCAACTGGGAAGTTCTGTGCAACGAGCTGCCTTTACAATAGGAATAGAGAGCATCAACTTTTAATAAATTGAGGCCCTCATATTTAATTTTTTTGATTGCACATTGGTTTCAAATTGCTACTAAAATTTGAACAATTTATCTCTCTCTCTAATGAATGTTTTACTTAGGAGAAAACCAGAATGAAAAAATTAGATTTTTCCCTCCCCCCCATTTTTTTAAAGAAAAAGATGGAGTTTGATTTTATTTGTCTCTTGTTAAATAGGTCCAATTCCCAAATGGGGCTGTGGGAAGGCTGAGTTCCCTAGCCACACACCTAATACTACAAAATGATTTATTTAACTTTTATTTTTCACATGAATTTTCCACGGTATTTCTTGGGGTTTTGAAAAGAACCAAAACCTAATATTGTCCCAAAGGTGATTTTTCAAGAGACAATTGGACTTTCTGGTTTTTCTTTGAAGACGTTTCACTTCCCATCCAAGAAGATTCTTCAGCTCTTGAGAAATGTCTCCAAAGAAAAACCAGAAAGTCCAGCTGCCTCTTGAAAGAGCACTTTGGGGACAACCATGACCTGGATGACTGAGAATCTCCATAGACAAAACCTAATATCTTTTACATCATGTCATCCTCTGAAGGTGTCTCATTCTATTACTTGTTTACCATCATGGATGGTAAACAAGTCAGTTCAGTGAGGCGGTGGATGTGATGTGCCAGTGCCTGGAGGCTGCGTGGGCCTGAATGGGAGTCAATAGGCTCAGACTTAACCCAGACAAGACCAAATGGCTGTGGGTATTGCCTCCTAAAGACTGTGTCGATTGTCCATCCTTGGTCCTGGGGCAGGGGAGAGAAATTGTCCCCCTCAGAATGGGCTCGCAATCTGGGTGTCCTCCTAAACTCACAGCTAAGATTGGAACAACATCTGACAGCTGTGGCTAGGAGGACCTTTGCACAGGTTCACTTGGTGCACCAACTGCAACACTACTTGGATCAGGAGGCTCTCCTCACAATCACTCATGCCCGTGTCACCTCACGGTTGGATTATTGCAACGTGCTCTACATGGGGCTACCCTTGAAAAGTGTTCGGAGACTACAGTTGGTCGAGAATGCAGCTGCGCGAGCTACTGTGTGTGCACCTAGATACACCCACATTACACCAATTCTCTGCGAGCTGCACTGGCTCCCTATCGGTCTCCGGACACAATTCAAGGTGTTGGTTATTACCTTTAAAGCCCTACATGGCTCAGGGCCAGGCTATCTTCAAGACTGCCTTCTACCATACAGCTCCCATTGATCAGTAAGATCCCACAGAGTTGGTCTCCTCCGGATCCTGTCAGCTAAACAATGTCGGTTGGCGGGCCCATGGTGGAGGGCTTTCTCTGTGGCTGCCCCGGCTCTCTGGAACCAATTACCTCCTGAGGTCTGGACCACCCCCACCCTATTGGCCTTCCGGAAAGCAGTGAAGACCTGGCTTTTCTGGCAGGCCTGGGACCGTTGATCTCGCTATAGCGATCTTGCGAGACCTGGCCATGGAATGGAGTGTATGGGTTTTTAATGTTCTTTTAAAAAATTTTTTACAGGATATTATTCACATTGTTTTTTGCTGTAAGCCTCCCAGAGTTCCTAGGGAGTTGGGCGGCATAGAAATGTGACAAATAAATAAATAAATAAATAAATAAATCTCTTTGGGAACTATTAAATGATAGCTTTGAAATCCTGGCAGTTTCTAGTCGCAATCTGGTTATATGGAAGGCAGACATATTCGAATGTTCGAATATTCGAATGATATTGAGTAAGAAATTAAAAATGATCCTGTTGCCATAAGATATTGAACCTTTAAAATAATTTTTATTTTAAAATGGCAAATAAAATCTTTTCTTGGGAATTATGGGTTGAAAATGAAATAGTTAATCAGCTAATCACTAGTGATTTATAAACTTTTGAAAGGTTACAAAAAGAATGTAATTTGCCAAAAACAACTGAATGGCAATACATTCAGCTGAAACATTTGTCCTTTGTTTGGGATGAACCAGATACATTGGCTGCCTTGCAAACTCCTATGGTTTTGAATGTTGATTTTAGAGGCTAAAGCAACAATTAAATTTTAATGACAATTGAAAAAGTTACTAAAATAAATATGGACAATATACAAGAATTTGTAATAGAGAACTAAAGTTTCCTACATTAAAATATTAGTGTTCTCACATTTTAAAAGTTTTATGTTTCTTATGATTTTAAAACATTGGTTCTTTTTAAAAATTACATTTTTTACCTTTATGTTAAAGATGCAATAAAAATGTAAAAGTTAAAACATGTATTTTAACTATCCTTTTCATAGCGTCTTATTATTTAAATAGTCTCACTGTGGTGAATCAAATTCTTGGAAAGAAGTTCAGATTTAAGAATGTTAATGTGTTCTTAAATTATATTGTATAAATTTGGAAATAGTGTATTTCTGAAGAATGTTGGATTTATCATGGGGTTGTTGCCCCATAGGCTTTGTGTGTTCCCCAGAGACACTCTAAGTACCAGACAGCAAAGGACAATTTGATGAAATGTGTCAACTATGGCCTTTATTGGCAAAGGCAATGGGATAAAAGAAAAATTCAGATGATGGCCACAAATATATATAATCCTGATTCTTTTTACATGCATCGTGGCTCATATAAAAGGGGGTGGAGCTTCAGTCATGCAGCCACTATCTTTACTTTTTTTGACAGTAAAGTCTGGTGGACTTTGTGGATGCTTAGCCTGGTCAATAGGATTTCATGTGTCAAATTTCAACCTATTATTTAAAAATGGCCTTGTAGCCATTTTTATAGAGACATTGCTATTGTTCTATTTGTTTTTTTAAAAAATATTTCTTTTGCACTTGTTTCAGATACATTATGTGAAGACAATTTTGTCGGAGAAGGCGGCAATGCCGGGAAAGTTAGAAGGAAAGAGAAGAAGAGGACAACCTGCACCAAAGTGGATGGAGTTAGTTATGGTGGTGATGGGTTCCCCATTGGGAGACCAGGCTAAAGATATCATCATAGAGAAAATCGTATCTATGTGGTCCCTAGGAGTCAACACTGATTTGATGTCACCTAATCCATCAATTATTATATTTTGTACATTATACCACAAACAATTGTATATTTTGTCTATCATCTATTATGTTAGTTTGCTATAACTGTTTTAAAAATATCCCTCTGTCTTCTATTTCTAGAAGACATCTTTTCTTTAGAGTTATAAAAACACAAAGTTGGCTGCTTTGGCATGCAGTGCATAGCTTGGTTCATCTAACGATGGCTTTTTAATTATTTTCCGCATTAATTCCACCTGCTGAATTACCACCTAATAGTCTGGCTTCTCCCAACATGCTAGCCTGAAATTGCAGGCCAGGTAAAGTTCAAGCACAATAAAATTCTGGTTGCATTTCTCTAGCAGAGAAGGAGAGAGAGAGAGAGAGAGAGAGAGAGAGAGAGAGAGAGGAATATTATATCTAAGCCTGAGGCAGACAAGGAATGAGCAACTTGGGAACCAAGATGGCAAATGATGCTGGCATAAAGAGTAGCTCCTGCGCAGCATTTGCGCTGAAACGCGTCAGTCTTTAGGGCCTGGAGGTCTGTCGAACCGGGCGGCCGGTGGCTCTGACTGATGCCCGAACCTGAAAAGAGCAGCATGGCAGCCGCTGCAGAAGGCGGAGCCCGGCCCTGACCTGCGAGCATCACAACAACCCCCTCCATCCGATTTGAGAATTGAAGATTTTCCAACTCCTCTTTACTTCCCCCCCCCCGATTTTCTAATAATCCTTCTATGCCTCTGCCTTCTGGTGCGTGCTCGGGTATTTGATGGTGCATCGCTCTCCCTTGATTGTGTAAGGTGCGTGAGGATCCCACGCACCGAGATCTGGTCGCCATGGAGTACATCAGAATGCCGAAGGTTAGTACGGTGCCGGAAAGACGGAGCGGAAGGGATAGAGGCTCGTCTTGAAGAAGCTGTGGGATCTGGGGCTTCAGGATCAGGCGGGTGGGGGGTAGGGAAACGGGGGAAAGGATCAATTACCCCTCCCCCTGCGCGTGGGATTCCAGGATGGGGGTGAATTAATCTTCACCTACACAAGGAAGAATGGTGGAAAGTTGCATGTTTAAAGAATCCATCCCCCCCCCCCCACTCAGGTGAGAGACTGCTGCTCAGGACTAGGGCCTTTGAACTCGGAGGTGCATCAGATCATATTCTTCACACAGTTGGAAACTGTGAAGAAGAATTGCGCTTACTCATTCCTTGCCTATAATAATGCAGCATCAGCCTTCAAGCAGAGAAATGATTTCCCCTCCTTTGATCTCACTCTTATTTGAAATCAAGATAGAAGACCCCCTCCCTTTCTCCCCTCCCTTCCAGGGAGAAATGATAGGTGAAAATGGAATTATATTATGAGATTTCAAAGCAGTTCCCGATTCTAGGTCAATAGAATAAAAATGGATTCCTGGAAGAGTATCCCTGAATCTGATGAGCGATAGAGTTTATTTTCGTGACATTTGATTAAATTGGACTGTGCATGGATAAACTGTTTTAAAGTTTTAAAATCTTGTTTTACAACTGATTGTATATGATAAGTCCTAGTAGAACATAGGTTTGAATAATGGTTTCTTGTTTTAGGGATTATGACATTAGGCCTCTGGCTTCTACACATGAAATGTGATTTGAACATAGGAGAATATAGTGGTTTGAATTTAAAGGCATCATCTTGACATTTTTTTATCTCTTTCTCTGGCTTATGCCAAAAAGGCATAATTTTAAACTGATTCTTTTCTATGATTATGTTCCATTTGAATAAACAGTAAAAAAATAGAAGACAATCCCACCCCCACCCCAGAAAGTAGCTTAGAAAATATTTTGTCTTAATAAAAATCAAGCATTTCTTAAAATTGGAACACTAATTTAGGAACACTTACTGTACTTAGGATCTTTCTGAGACCTACTGTTTTATATTGTTTTATTGGTTGTAAGCCAATAAAAGGGTTATTTTTAAGATGGGTGGATATATCAATGTTTTAAATGAATAAATGGACTGAAAGTATACGATTTTAAAAGTAAAGCATCCATCTTCCATTGACTACTCTCATTTTTGCTATGGCCTGCCCTGCTTCCATGCTATGGGCTTAGATTAGATATGAGATTTAATGTAAAGAAACAAATATAGATTTAAATGATTTTAAACCACTAAAATAATTTAGAAGGTAAAAGCTCTCGGAACAACAGCAAAATACTAAAACAACTATTGATAGATGTAATCAATCACTAGCAGTAGGGCTCATAATTGAATTGCAAAAATCCAAATGATCTGTAGATCATGGTTTTCTTTTTTTTTAGCCGCAAAACTTTTTTTAAACAAAATATAGAACCAATGATGAAAAGGAAAAGCTCCAGTAATAGAAAATTGGCTGTATTTGAATGATTTTTGTTGTCCTTAGTCCTTCATGGAACTTGATCAACTTCCTGCAGAATGGTAAGATTTTGTGGAACATAATTTGAAAGACTCAGCACTAAATAACAGCAAAGTGGCAAAGGAAATTAACTCACTTGTTCATTCTGGTAGCCCCAGTATGATAAACCCCATGGTAGCTTAATTTTAAATGACAGTAACAAATTGCATATAATATCTGCCCTATAGCTGTGCCTGAGATGCAGGCTATAATTTGTTTTGAACTGGTGAATACTGTGGCTCTGAAGTTCAACTGAACTGTTGAGGGCAGGTCCTGACTTGGTCTATTGACCTTCCCAGCACCTCAGTCACTATGAAATCTGGCATGGCATAGCTATCTCTCCCGCCCCCTCATCTCTACCCACCTCCTTTCTATCTGTCACATTCCTTTTCTTCTCCTTAGAAGTGTGTTCCTCAGCACACATTGCCACCAATAGTGTTGCCTTTTATTCTGTTCTGCACATTCTTAATCACTTAGGTTTGGCATATTTATGTTTTGTGTTATGCCGGGACCAAATACATGTGGTCTACATATTTTGGTCTGGAGAAAGCTACCTAAAATGGCTGTTCCATGCAGTTTGGACATTCCTGATCAACCTGTGTTGAAAATACTTTGCTTGGACCCGTCAGGTAGAGAATGCCGCCGTGACACAGCTATTTAACATGATTTCTACAAAGGAATCTAAGTGCCTCTCTAGCGTGTTATAGAGTGTAGTAATAATAACATTAAGAGTTTATTTGTCGTATCTGTTATTTAATATTCCAGCCTGTGTGGTCAAGTTCATACAGTTCCAGGTTTCTTCTATCCCTTCCTATTTCTTACTAGATATTTAGGTCAGCAAATATCTTCCTCATCTCAGTTATTTCCAGATGCTGGGAATAATTTAGATAGTAAATGGAATCCTGAATATTTAAAAAGTACCACAATGGAAAGACTTTGGGGGAAGTATATAGAGCATCATAAATATTTATATCTATAATGGTGAAGAAAATTGGAGTGCCTTTCTTAAACTAAGCCTTTAAGTCAGCCAATCTGACCCACTTCATGAAATATGATTTTAGAGCATTTAAGAATTGACCGAGTTGCTTTTTCAAAATATTTGTGGGAAACTGTAATGGGGAAGTTCATAGTTATAATGTTTCTGAAGATCATCTTTCAGGGACAATTTTGAAATGAAAGGTGGGCATAAAAAATGATGGTTCTTTTTTTTTTCTTGTAGAGAAAAATCATAGGAAATTAAAAGTTTTGGCAGCCTCTTATTGCTCATAGATTACTCCAAAGAGAAAGTAAAGAGAGAAGCACCAGTATTTTGTGACTATCTTTTGTTTGTGCATTCTGACCAGCACCATGATAGGTTCCTTCGATCTGATTTCCCTCATAATACCTTGGGCTTACAAAATGCCGCTTTGTATAGCTGATAGATTGGAGAAAATTGTTTTATGAAAGACAAAAGAAGGCATTGCCAAACCACTTCTGTATTGTTATTTAACAAAAACAAAACAAAAAAAAATCCCTAACAACCTTACATAAACACATCCATGAAGTTACCAAATTATTATGTTTGAAGGGGACTTTATTTATAGCTAGGGAAAGTGATTGGATGAATATTCCTCTTGAATTCTGCTTTAGGTGGCTGTGAGGCTTCGTTCACTTGAAGACTAGCACTTAAAGTTTCAAGGACCCAGCTCTTGATAAGAGGGCTATGAGAGATAATAGAGAAACTACTAACAATAAAGTAAAACAGCTGTTACAAACTGGAAACCTCAAGCCATATAAATGCAGCAGTTCTAAGTTTAAAATTTGTAATTTTTTGTCTTAATTGTACATTGCAATAGGTTGAAAATTGATTGAAAGCTGGACATTCTTATTTTTTAAAAATTGTACTAAAAATTACAATAGAAAAGAATAGAAACTAAGCAAACTACAAAAATGAAAAAGAAAAGACAAAAACAGTGTGAAAAAGAAAAAAGAGACTTCTCCCTTCATTCCAACAAATACCCAAATTTATGTAAATTTATTGCCATCTCTTTAAGTTACTGTACAACATATATTCTTTTCACCCTATATCTCTTAGTTAAAAATAAAAATGGAAACTTCTTATTATTCATTCCTTATCAGCAAAAGTCTAGTAAGAGTTGTCAGATATAACTACAGGTAGTCCTCAACTTATGACAATTGAGTCCAAAATTTCTATTGTTAAGCAAGTCAGTTGTTAAGTGAATTTTGCCCCATTTTACAACCTTTGTTGCAACAGTTGTTGCATGAATTATTTAGTTGTTAAGTTAGTAACATGCTCTTAAATGTCTCCTGCTTTCTCATTGATTTTGCTGATCAGAAGGTCATAAAAGATGATTATATGACTCCAGGACATTGCAACCCTCATAAATATGAGTCAGTTGCCAAGCATCTGAATTTTGATCACCTGACCCTGGGATGATACAATGGCCGTAAATGTGAAAATCGGTCATAAGTCACTTTTTTCAATGCTATTGTAACTTTGAACGGTCACTAAATTAACTGTTGTAAATTGAAGACTACCTATAATTGTCTGTCTTAAAGTTGGTTTAATAAGCTACTTTACATTCCTTCCTTATACTTTTAATTCTTAATCCTTTCACAAACAGCCTTCTTCAAAATCTTAATAAAACTCTTTTGTGCATCCAGTAAAATATATATTCATATCTATTTTCTGGTATGATAGATATAGCAGTCTTTGATTTATGACCACAACTGAATCCAACATTTCCTTTGCTAAATAAGACAGTTGGGAAGTGAGTTTTGCCTCGTCTTACACCTTTTTTTGCCACAATTGTTAAGTGAATCACTGCAGTTAAGTTAATAAGTTGTTAAGTGAATCTGACTTATCCATTGACTGCTTGTCAGAAGTTCACAAAAGATGATCACATGATCCTGGGACACCATCATAAATATCTGCAAATTGCTGAATTTTGTTATGTGTCCATGGGCATGCTGCAACAGTCATAAGTATGAAAAATGATTGTGTCATTTTTTTCAGTGCTGTAACTTCAAATGGTCACTGAATGAATGGTTGTAAGTCAAGGGCTACCTTTCAAATGAAATTGACTGATGCCTAAAGCAGATCTCTTTTCTTTTTCTGTATCCTTTTCATTACTTGCTATGTTTCTATCCACATTCAAATACATTTCAAATTTATCTACAGCATCTTGTTCTTATTGGTTCATATCGAAAGTCTTATAAAATTTGGCCAATAGGATTTTTAAATTAGGCTGTCCAAGGTAAATTGTGCCTTAGGATAAATCTAATGCCAATGTTGCTTTATAGCTATACAGCATTTGTCTATCCTTTCTTCTGAAGCCAGCCTGAATAAAGTTTGGTTTTTTTCCAGTGTAGCATCCTTTTTCTTGAACAGCTTCCCAGTAATCTTGCTGAGATCAATGTTCACATTTCTTCTCTGAAAGTCCCTGACATCTGTTTGCCATTTACATACCCTTCAGTATCTATTTTTTACCGTCTCTTCTCTTGCTCTTTAAGATGCATAGTGTCAAAAATGGTGTTTTTGGCTTCTTTTATTTATACTACACAAGAAATTGCAGTTGCTATCATATATATAAACCCCTTGATGGTTTTCTTTTTAACACCCTTTGTCCCTTTCGTATACAAAAATCAAGGTCATAGGGGAAAAAAGATCCTAGTGGACAGACATGGATTGAAATAAATATTTCAATTCCAAATAATTTATGTGGGCAAGCGATCAGCCCATAGGACTGGACATTCATTTCTATGTTATTTTATATCTGCTACTAACAAGTAATCAGACAAAATAAGGTTTTATTCAAATACATCTATACTGTTCAAATGTAGTATAAAATCAGAGTTTTTGTTTTTAAACACATTGTAACAAATCGAGTTCCCAGATAGCATTTTTTTTTTGCTCTTATAATATATAAAATGTTTCTAATTCTTATTGCTTTTTATCTAAACTCTGCTGTAGGTTCCTGAGCTTACAATTTTTGCCTGGGTTTGAACGAGATCATCATTCGTGTAAGAACCAAATGTCTTCCACGTTTTAAAGGACAGTATTTAAAGATCTTAGGTGCCATCAACATGCTGATGTTACTCAGCTTTTATCTCACTAGTCTAAATCAGACAAATGATGCTGTCAAAGTATTCTCCAGATGCTTGGAGACTTTGAGATTTTGAGTGGGAGAGAACAAGTTTAAAACTCAGTCCTAGTAAAAGGAATCACTATTTTTCCATCTAGTTGCTTTGTCTGGTTATGGAGTCTCTCTTGATGGGATGGTACTTTCCTATCATGATAACATCAACGTGATGAAATGTCATGACACAATTGCAAAGATTATGTACACAACATGATGTTTGACCCATATATTTAAGTTTCTTCATCAGTGTAATGTAATGTCATTACATATGAGGGGATTTTTGCCCTCTCCTTCCTTTCTTTTGAGGATTTCCATGTTTATGGTGAAACCTTATTCTTGTGCATTAATACTTTCTACTGAATTTAATAGGACTTGTTCCCAGGCAAGTGGCTTGTTCCCTAGCTGTTTACTGTAATTAATTAGTAAAGTATTTCTTTAATGAGGAAGAACACAGTTTCATTAGTTGAGTTGCATGCTTGTCGGATGAATTTAATTTACAGTGTATTAAACAGCACCTAAACACGACTTCTTCTCCCCTTTTCTTTTGTTTCTGTCCAATTTCCTCTTCTCACTTCATTGCCATCCAGTTTTGGTCTCTGCTTTCTCTTGGCTTTTATTTCCCTTCCCAGTGCAGGGATCCCTTCCCCGTCTCTGTCACTTTTTTCTTCCTTCTTCTGTTGGAAAGAGAGGCAGGGTATGTGCATTCTTGCCAGTACTTGTGTGTTCTCCATGAACAAGGGAACTGTTTATACGGTATTTCTAGATAGGGGATCAATGTCATAAATGGGATACCTTGTTTTATCAACAATGACATTTAATAATGATACTGTACATTTTATGTTAACTTTGATTTCTTTTTGGCCCAGTTCTTCCTTTTGGGCGGGTGGAGGAATGTGGCTTCTGGCAGCTATATTGCCAGATTTTACACCTGGCCTCACAATAAATTACAACACTCCTTATTCAGCACTAGTCTTATCTTGGCAGAAGATTTGCAGACATATCGAGACAGGAATCTTTACTGCAGATAGGAATGAAGCCTTGGGATGATATGGCCCACTGCAGTGCAAGGAAGTTGTTTATGTGTATATGTGTGTACAGACACACAGAGTTGGCCATTTCCTTGATGGGATTGAGAGCAGATCTTTACATAATGGGTATTTTCTAGGCTGGGTTGGTCTTGCTTTATCAGTTTCAGCTGCAATCATATATATACACCTGTTCATGTATGCGCAGAAGTCCAACTCATGCCTACATTTATCAGAGTGAGGAAAGGGAGTAGTTCAGGGGTTTGGTGTCTCTATATACGTTTTTCTTGCATCCTATATTTATTTTACCAAAAGGGAATTGTATCAGTTGCAGAGTTATCTTCCATTCTCAGAAATATGGCATGTTCTACAAACTAATCCATCTTTTCACTGAAGTTTTTTATGGGTCTAAGTACTTTGATCTGGCTATAAACTGCCTAAATTTAGATTTAATATAACAAAGTTCACTTATCCACTGGGAAAAATGTGAGATGCATAAAAATAGTTCCCAGTGGATCTGTTTTCTAGAAGAATGTGCCATGAAAGTGGTTTGGCTTTCGGCTGATGTGACCAGCTTTTGACATAGGTCATTTAAAAAGTAGCCAAGATACAGTCATGTAAGATCCAGCCAAGAAATCAGGGACTCATAATCCATTTTTTTCAACTAATGTTTTAAGTTCTGGAACTTTAGTCTTAAATTTCTTTTACCAAACTAAATTCTCAGAAGACATAATGGAAAGTAGCCATGAATCTAAATATAGACCATGAGAATTTGGTTTAGCAAAGTCCCAGGTCACATGGAAATGCTAATTCTGATTAAGGTAATAAAGGGTTACCATCATTAGTATCTTTAACCATAGGAAAAAAATGTTTAAACTTGATAATTCAACTATCATTATGGGCAAGAGATGAGTAAATTTTGACTTATCAATTGGGTTATTGTTTTTTATAACAATGGATTTGAATGCAATATATTTCTAAGTGTTCTAGATACATTCTGGGTTTTTTTTTTCTCTTTTGTCTAACTCCAATCTTTAGATGTCTCAGATAAGATAGGGAGGTTTGCTAGCAATGGATTTATTGGATTCATAAAACATATTTATTTTAAAAAGAAATGCCTGCGAGCAATGCTATGAGCAGTATTCATTATTGTCAGATTGATTCACAGCATTTGCTGAATTAGAATCATAGCTTTTACATAGTCAGATGGCAACTTATCACTTTAAAATGTAAACACTGAAGAGGGGTGATATTGGTAAAATAGGTAAAATCTTTTTAGCACAATATCAAAGAATTACAGAATATAACACATTTTTAAAAGAAAAAAACATGGCTCTAAAACTCTTTCTAAGAAGTTTTGCATTCTTAGGCATTGGTGATTTTGTGCTTTTCTCTGTTTGTAGGTGGAAAATGTGCGCTTCATTGATGGAATATCTTCCAAAAGAACTGCATTAGGGACTCTGTATCTAACAGCCACTCATGTCATCTTTGTAGAAAATGATTCAGACAATCGTAAGGAGACATGGGTATGACAACTTACTATTATATCTTGATAAATTCAGTGACCTGCACAGGCTGTGACGTACATTTAGAACCATAAAATGTTCTACAAACACAAAGGCAATTAGGTCTATTAAAATACTTTGTGAATATTTGGGGACTGTTCACTTCTATCTGTATCTCTAGTCATAAAAATTCCTAGCCCTCAAGGACCCTCTGGATCCTTGACTCACAGTGGAGAGGCCATTTACGCCACTGAATCCAACCCCTCAGTCAGTGCCAGCATCCACACAGTAGCAGCTCATGGTATTCAGAGGTCTATTTTCTGCCTGAATTATGTTCTAAGTAAGCAAAAAAGTTTACATCATTGAAAGAGCAAGTAGGTATGAAAGAACTTCAGTAATTCTTAAATCTTCCAAACACAGTAACCAACTTACTGATGCTATCAGTCTTGAGCATTGTCCAGAGTGCAATTAGAATTCAAAAATATCTGGAGGGCAAAATATTTTTTTTTATTTCTGTAACAACAGGTAATGAACTATCATAGTCAGAAGAATAGTCTCTTCATCTGGAAAAAATAGATCTCCTATCCAAGAAGCCCATGCATCTCATCGAACAGAAAATCTGCCTGCTCTTGAAATTCCAAAAAGCAACCTCATTACTTCGGTTCTTCAAGGGCAAGGCCAGCTCAAAATATTTTGCTTCCAGTTTCCATATCACAGTTTTCCATATCACAAAACAAATGGCATTCTTCCACTTTTTCTCACAAAGATGCAGAGCAAGTTCTGCTCAGGCAGAAAATAAAGGGAAGAAGATGAGCTGGAAATTAGAGCTGTGAAGTGAATTCCAATAGTTTCACTGGGCCCAGGGCTGCATTCTCCAACTGATGTCCATCATTGAGAGTATCATTCCTAAATCTGTTAGCCAGTAAGAACAGAATACTGGGGCTCTTGGTTATGGAGGGAAAAAAGCTCTCTCTTTTTTTTCTTCCCATTGATTATCCCCCCTTTTGGATGCTCTTCACATTTAGATTCCTGCAATATGTCAGTTTTGAAATAATTGCTCTAATCTCTTCCTTGTAACATTCTACCATTCTGAAAGCTATATTTTCACTTTGGATTTTCTAAATTGGTAATTTCAAATGACCACAGTTAGTATTTCAAAACCCTTTAAAGAATCTAGAAACCAAAGTTCTGGATTTATAATCTTTTCTATTTGAAAGTCTCCTTGATTTTTAAACAAAGGCAAAATTCAAAACCTCTAATGATTCTTGAATTTCAGGGTGTCAGACATATGTGAAACACATTCTGTGATTGTTCTAATTAAAAATATATTGAAAGTAAATGGTATTTTTTTAAAAAATACATTCAAACAATTTCATAAAATGAAACATTAAAACTTAGACCTTTTTGTTAATTCACTTGGAGCTATTTTTCTCCTCAGCCTCTCATACCTCGCAAAGTTGTTTTTATGTGGAAATTCTCAGTTTTATTGTCTCAAGCTGTTAGGAGAATATGAACTATAAAATACACCAAATGCTTATTTTTGGATCTCAGTGAACAACTTAATAATAGCTTCCTCTATGAGAGCTGGATTTGTATGCATTCCTTCCAGAAGTTGTTGCTAAGTGATGTCCCACTCTATTAAGTGATCTTATGCTCCCCTTACTGATTCAAGATTATTTATTTATTGATTTGTCAAGAACATATTAGGTAATAAGTATAAACATGGATTGGATACATAAAATAGATACAAATAGAGGAAACATTAGGACAGGGACGGTAGGCACGCTGGTGCTCTTATGCACACCCTTACTAGTCTTATGCTTTTATTCAGTTGCTCTTGCTCTCTGTGATCTTGTATAGTGCTGAAACTTTGTTCAATGTGCTACACTGAGCATTATGTTGTTTAAGGCACATCATACCGTTCTGATCATGTTGATTTATAAAATGGAATATATTTAGCTTCTGTTTAGATTGACTTATTTTTCTTTATCAGATTCTTCACAGCCAGATCTCTTCAATTGAGAAACTTGCTACATCAGCTTCTGGTTGCCCAATGCTGATTCGTTGTAAGAACTTCCAGAACATTCAGTTCATCATGTCTCAGGAAAGAGACTGCCACGATGTTTACATTTCTCTGATACGGCTGGCACGCCCAGGTATAGCATGGAAGTTCAGGAGGTATCCATGCGTCTGTGCTGGCAGTTGGCCTGAGTAAAATTACTTCCTTGTAGGCATAGGTGACTCCTCTGTTTTGTTTATAAATCTTATTCTTAGAGGACTGAGTTGTTTGGATTCTGTTTCAACAAAAGTTTCCATTGATCTGAATTTATAGTTATGAAAAGGCAATTCATAAATCTGTTTTCTGCATTTGATATGGTTGGTTGTTATATTCAGTTGTATTTTCTGTAACTACTCATGTTCTTGTTCTTCTTATTCCTTTTGCTAGTTCTCTGGTTGTTTTCTTGGTCTTTTCCTTAAAGGCTGTTCATTTCTGATTCAGAATTCAGAATCTCCATTTATTTTTTAGCTAATTCCATCCAGAGTTATCATTCTTTTATGTTTGGAATTTTATTTTTTATCTGTCATTTTCAGTATTAATCTTGACATGGGACAAGAATGTTTAATGGAAATGTCCTTTCATTGTAGAAACTGTGTCTCCAATATAATTAATTCTCTGGGTGATTTTACATGAATGATTTATTTGTTGGAACTGCCCCCCTAAGTTCCCAAGTCTTTCTAATTTATTAGATTCATTTATTTATAAAAATGATTGGGAAAATAGTTTGTTCTGAAGCAAAGGGCCAACCTCAAGTATAATTTATATTTCTAACTATCTCTTGGACTATGGAGTCCATGGAAGCATTATTAAAAATAAACTATGACTGGCACAAACTGATATTTCTTTGCCTTCGACTATATGCTTTGCTTTGGCTGTAATCAATATGGCATCCATTTGGCATCCATTTCTCTGCCATCATTTGCCCCTTCATTGCCTCCAAGTATTTCTAATTGTCTGAAGGCTCAATCCATGTTATGTCAGAATGTGAAAAATAATTTTAACTACCGTACATTAAAGTGGCTGTTTCCAGCATTGATTGCACTAGATAAAGTAAGCGTGAATCAAATCCCATCTAATATAGAATTAAAAAAAAAACAGAGAGAGGAAAATAATGTTTCTGCTTTGTTCATCTGCTTTGTCTACCTGGGATAAATTAAACTGCCAAATAATCTCAAGGAGAATAGTGTATTGGCTGTCTCCCAAATGTTATCTTAAAAGTGTCCAGACAAAGAAAATGCAGAACTGACCTGAAATCCACTCTGTAATTATTGTTTGGCATTTCTGCAATTATAACTTTCTAAAGCAGTTGGCTTTATCCTCTGGATTTAAAAAATGAACAGCTGGAACAATTAAGCAAATAAATCAAGCAAATAAATGTTGGTGTTTTCCATTTTGCATTAATAATAACAACAGTAATTCTAGTGAAGAAATAGCAGCTGTCTTGTTTTCTTGTTTTCAGTGAAATACGAAGAACTGTACTGTTTTTCTTTCAATCCAAAATTAAACAAAGAAGAACGAGAGCAAGGCTGGAATCTGACAAACTTAACGGAAGAATACAATCGTATGGGAATTCCAAATAATTACTGGCAGATAAGTGACGTCAATAGAGATTATCGTGTGAGTTGCTGCTCATAAAAACAAATGATCTAAGGTCTAAATATTATGATTCAAAATACTAGTGTGTGAAAGACTTCTGTTTCCATCACCTTCCAAATAACTTCATTGGCTCAATTCATTATGAAATACTTGAACCAGTAAATATTAAGATATGTACCTTTGTAGTCTTCTGTATAAAACTTGCTTCATTGTTTATTTCAGATTTATAAAATTGGTGTTTCCCTGCAATCCTACCTGAGAAATTGTGATTTTAAACACAATCAGCTTCTGAAGTTAGCTTCAGAAACTGCCTTGATTCCATAAATACGATTTCCCGGCACATAAATCATGGATAATTGGTAATTGTTAAATCAACTTCTGGAAAGGGAGTGTAAAAGAAGGAAGACGCTTGTAGTATTTTATGTATTCCTGGATTGATAAAGTAGAGTTCCCAACCTGGTATCTTCCAGAAGTATCAGAATCTGAATAGAACTGAAAGGGACCTTGGAATTCTTCTAGTCCAGCCCCTTGCTCAAACAGGAAACCCTATACCCGGAATGGCGAACCTATGGCACTGGTGCCACAGGTGGCACATGGAGCCATATTGGTGGGCACGTGAGTGTTGCCCTAGCTCAGCTCCAGCACGCATGCACGCACCAGCCAACTGATTTTCAGGCCTTCTGGTCCCACCGGAAGTCAGGAAACTGGCTGTTTCCGGCCTCCAGAAGGCCTCCGGGGGAGATGGGGAAGGCTGTTTTTGCCCTCTCCAGGCTCCTAGAATGCCTCTGGAGCCTGGGGAGGGGGAAAAACGGGCCTACCGGGCTCACCGTGCCATCATGTGCCAAAAGCTGGGGGAAGTGTGTGGGGGTCACATGCGCATGCAGGGTGCATTGAATTATGGATGTGGGCACCCGTACCCACGACCCCCCACACTCTCCCCGCTTTTGGCACGCAACGGCATAAAGGTTAGCCATCACTGCCTTATACCATTTCAGACAAGTGACCATCCAGTCCCTTCTTAAAAACCTCCATTGATGAAGCACCTTCAACTTATGAAGGCATGTTCTTCTACTAGTTAATTGTCCTCACTATTAGGAAGTTTCTGCTTAATTCCAGGTTACTTCTCTCCTTGATTAGTTTCCACCCATTGTTTCTTTTTCTGTCTTCTGGTGCTTTGGAAAATAAATCCCCCACCCTTTGTGGCAACCTCTCAAATACTGGAATACTGCTATCATTTCTCTAGATTAGCCAAACTCAAATCCTGCAACCATTCTTCGTATGTTTTAGTCTCCAGGCCTTTAATCATCTTAGTTCATGAAGTATTCTTCTTTGCATTTTTTCCAAAGCCTAAACATCTTTTTTGTAATGTGGTGACCAAAGCTGGATGCAATATTCCAGGTGTGGCCTTACTGAGGATTTATAACATGGCATTAATACTGATATTGAAGAGTACTGGGCCTCAAACCGAACCTTGTGGTACCCCTACTGCTTACTTCCCTCCATGTAGATGTAGTACCATTAAGGACTACTTATTGAGTATGGTTTGTCAGCCAGTTACAAATACATCTGGTGGTGATACTTTCTATCCCACATTTTTCTAGTTTACCAAGAAGTCGGTTGTGATCTATTTTGTCAAATGCCTTGCTGAAGGCTAAATATTCTATGTTCACAGCATTTCACTGGTCTACTAATTTAGTCACTTTGTCAAAGAATGAAATAAGATTGGTTTGGCATGATCTGTTTTTAATAAACCCGTGCTGGCTACTAGTTATAACTTATTTGTTTCCACCATAGAGTTTCACAGATACGTTTTTTAAATTATTTTTTCCTGGTATCTTCCCAGGTATTGATGTTAGGCTGATTTGTCTGTAGTTTCCTGGGTATATTTCCCCCTCTTTTTTGAAAATGGGAACTATATCAGCTCTTTTCCAATCCCCTGGTGCTCCAAGATTTTTTTAAAGATGTGATACAATGGATCTGAGATAACATTTGCCAGCTCCTTCAGAACTCTGGGATGTAATCCATCAGGTCCAGGTGATTTATATTCATTGAGTTAGACAGGTGTTCTCTTACCATTTTCTTTATTTTTATTTTTTTTGAAAATTTTTTTTTATTTTAAAACAACAACAAAGCATAAAACTATCATCATTCCAAACAATTACAGTGTGTTGATCAATTAACATTCTTTTGTGCATACTCCCATCTTCAAAGTACCAATATATAACAAAAGCTTATTACTCATAAAAAATAACTTCACATATTTTATCTTTACATCAACTTCCTATTTCATCTCCATGTTTTATTCTCTATCCATTGATAGAACAAATCCCATATCAAGTAATATTGTTTATCTTCTTGTTCTCTAATTTCAAATGGTAGCCTGGTAGCTCAGCAGACTAAAAGCATTGTGATTAACATCAGCTGTCTGCAATTACTGTAAATTCGAATCTCACCAGGCTCAAGGTTGACTCAGCCTTCCATCCTTTCTAAGGTAGGTATATTGAGGACCCAGTTTGTGGGGGCAATAAGCTGACTTTGTATAAATACACAAAAGTATGAAGGCTATTGCTTAACGCATTGTAAGCCGCCCTGAGTCTCCGGAGAAGGGCGGCATATAAATCAAATTTTTTAAAAAAGTCAATTTACTCATTTCAGCACAGTCCATAATTTTCTTAATAACTTCATCATCAGTAGGTATCTTCTCTCCTTTCCAATTTTTAGCAAATACAATTCTAGCTGCTGTTAAAACATTCACAATTAAGAATTGCAATTCTCTATTATATGTCTCTGGTAAGATTCCTAATAAAAACATCTCTGTTTAAAGTCAGTATGTCTCTTTATCATTTTTTCCAACCACATGTGTATATTAGTCCAATATCTCTTAGCTTCTACATATGTCCACCACATATGGTAATATGATCCTGGAGTCTGATGACACTTCCAACATTTCTCCGATTTATTCTTGAACATTCTGGCTATCCTTGTTGGGGGTAGGTGCCACCTGTAAAACATCTTATACAAATTCTTATATGCTGTAGATATTGTCATTTTATAATTTTGCGACCATAATTTTTGCCATTTCTCTAAATCAATATCATGACCAAAAATTTTCCCCCATGCTATCATTGATTCTTTAACTTGTTCTTCTTCCAATTTTACTTCTAACAAATATTCATATAATTTTTTAATTACCTAGTCATCAGAACCCATTAAAATTTTATCTATATTAGTCAGAACTTTGTAAAAACCTTGTTTGAGATCTTCTTCATATCTAGAACATATTTGCAAATATACCAATCCATCTTACATCCCTGTTCTTCTAATTCTTGCTTTAATTTAAGTTCACCCTTTTCATCCATTAATTCACTATATCTGACCATTTGTTCCTTTTAAATACTACAAAATTATTAAAATGCTTCAATTGTAGATACCCAGACTGGAATCTTCAAATAATGTTGTTTTTAATCTTCTCCCAGTTCAATAATAAAGCTTCCCGTATCTGATGTCTTCTAAAATACTCCTGTATATTTGTTCCTTTATACCATAAAAAAGCATGACACCCCATCAACAAATAATGTCCTTCTAAATTCAATAATCTAGTATTTCTCAAAGTTATCCATTCTTTAATCCACATTAGATCTGTTGCTTGATAGTAAAGTTCCAAATTAGATAAACCAAAACCTACCCTCATTTTAGCATCTTGTAACAACTTTAATTTTATCCTCGCCTTCTTTCCCTGCCAAATATATTTCAACATCATTTTATTCAAATCTTCAAAAAATTCTGTACCCAATCTAATTGGAATTGTCTGGAATAGATACAAAATTCTTGGCAAAATATTCATCTTAATAGTTGAGATCCCACCAAAGAGGATCTCTTGCAAAGAAAGCTCAAATTTCCCCATTTTGCCAAGTCTATCCCTATCTGTTGCTTAAGCCTATTGTAATTATTTTCTTTAAGTGTATTACATCTTGCAGTCAAATATATCCCCAAATATTTTATCTTGTTTGTGACCTGCATCTTTGATATCTTTCTCTTACCATTTTCTTATTTTAATTTTTATTTCTAGTCTGTCTTTTACAGTTATGTTTCTGCTGGTTTGGCTATAGTTTGTGTGAAGACTGATGCAAAGAATGAGTTAAGCAGCTCTGCTTTCTCTCTACTCCATGTTACTTCCTTGCCATCTTCTCTCTTTAGTGGAAGCAACTGTTTCCCTGAATTTTTTCTTGTTATTTATATATTGAAAGCAACTTTTTAAAAATTATCTTTGACTTTTGTTGCAAGTCTTTGTTCATTCTGAGTCTTTGCTTTCCTGACTTCATCTTTGCAGATTCAGGATTTCTACTGATACTCTGCCTTAGTTATGTGTCCCTCTTTCCATTTTTTGTACTTATCCTTTTTGTCTTTCAGTTTATCAGAGAGATCTTTGTGCAACCATGCTGGTTTCTTGTTTTTCTTTTTCCAGTAATATTTGTTGGACTGGATTTTTATGATAATATCTTTCAGTGTTTCCCACACTTCTTGAATTGTTTTCTCCTTTAGGATTTTTATCTATGAAATTTTGCTTAGACTGTCTCTGAGTTTGTTAAAATCAGCTCTTTTAAAGGTTAAGGCAATGGTTGGATTATATTCTATGGCTTGTGTTTGCATTATAGTGAATTCCAGTATGATGTGGTCACTCTTGCCCATGATTCTGGCAACTTCAACTCCCTCTATTACTTCTCTATTAGTAAGAATTAGGTCCAGTATAATTTTTCCTCTTGTTCCCTCCTCTACCTTTTGGATGACAAAGTTGTCAGCTAAGTTGGTTAGGAATCTGTTTGATGTCCCATTTGCTGCAGAGTTTGTCTCCCAATTGATATTACGAGTAGTTAAAGTCTCCCATTACTATTCTGGCATGTTTCCTACATACATTTGTTAATTGATTAGCAAAGAGTTCATCTATTTCTTCTGCTTGGTTGGGTAGCCTATAGTATACACCTATAGCAATGTCATTGTTTTCCCTTTTATATTGATCCATATGGATTCTAGGAGGTTTTCATCCTTGGTTTTGTATTTTTCTGTAGAGATGTAGTGATCTTTTATATACAATGCAACTATGCCTCCTTTTTTATTAGGTCTGTTTCTTTTGAATAGTTTGTATCCTTCTATCAGTACATTCCAGTTGTGAGTTTTATCCCACCAAGTTTCAGCAATGGCAACTATATCACATCTGTCTTCATGCATTAATACTTCAAGTTCACCATGTTTGTTCCTTAAACTTTGAGCGTTAATGTACAGGCATTTGAGTCCTTTTATGGGTCTGGAGTATGTTTCTTATATTTCCTTGGTAACTGGGATTTCTATCCTTTCCATCACTCTCTACTTCATTATGTTTTTCTTTTTTTTATTTATTCTTTCTCTTTACTGCCTTATGTGATTGGTTATCTAGTGGTTTTATCTTCTGTTGGACTATAGATTACATCCAACATCTGAACTGTTTTTGAGGAATACAGTGTTTCATGATATTATGTTTCATCTTTAAACACAATATTGCTCAGAGCAGGGGTGAAATCCAGCAGGTTCTGACAGGTTCTGGAGAACTGTTAGCGGACATTTTGAGTAGTTTGGAGTACTGGCAAATACCACCTCTGGCTTGTCCCAGAGTGGGGTGGAAATGGGAATTTTGCAGTATCCTTCCCATGCCACGCCCACCAAGCCACACCCACAGAATCGGTAGTAAAAAAAATTGAATTTCACCCCTGACTCAGAGGTGTTGCAGAGAAAAAGATCCTGCAATCTGGTCATTTTTGCAAAAAACCCGAAAAAACATTTTGCAGTTATTCTGTTGGTAAACTTCAGATAGACAAAGTCTAAACCTGTCAGAATTTCCCAATAGGCCTCCAGTTATAAAAGGTACATCATACTGTTTAGATTATTTGAAGATTGATTATGGTAATATATAGCAGGGCAAGAAATTTGTGCTTTTTAACATATTCTCAGAATTGTCATTCATTCTTCTTGTTCACTGCAAGTGTATAAAATAATTATTTGTGAAGCAGTTTGGAATAATTCATTGCAGAGTGTTTGAAAAAATAAATATATACAACAGTATTTGTCAGCTACCAGAATTGTACACCTAGCGTGATTTGCTGGAGGATTCTGGGAACTGAAGTTCACACATCTTAAAATTGGCAGGGTTGAGAACATTGCTATAGAGCAGGGGTGCCAAACTTGCTGCCTGCGGCCTGGATGCATCATGCACTGGCCATGCCCACACCCAGTTTTGCAAAGGGGAAAAAGTTGTGATACATCACATGATGCCACAACGCCACGAGTTTGACACCCCTGCTATACAGTATAGACCGGTTGAACAAATCAGTAAAAAATCTTCAGTTTTGCTTTCTTCTATTCTGAGACAGGTGTGTGATTCATATCCTACTGACATCTACGTACCCAAATCAGCCACTGCTCATATCATTGTGGGAAGCTCTAAATTTCGTAGTAGGAGGCGTTTTCCAGCACTTTCCTATTACTACAAGCAGAATAATGTAAGCATGAAAATAATTTATTCAATATATCCTGATTTTGAGTATGGAAATAATTTTGACAGAATTTGTGTCAAGCAAGATTACAAAAATATCTCACAGTTGAAGGATGGGGCATACCTTATCTAGCTTGACTTTTTTTAAAAGATGGAGGTTACTATAGCCCTGTTATAGATAAGAAAAATTCATAAATTTGCTGGCCAAATTAGTAGAAATTTTACATTGATTAATTGATCAGATTTTAATGACATTAATCTTATTTTTTTCTATGTGATTCAGGAAACACATTTGATTGGCATCATATCATCTGGAAAATTCAAAATGGCAGCTTGTGACAAATAAATCATAAAAGTCAGTTTGCTGTGAGAACACAAAAGGAACTAACCACAACTGGAGTGTTATAACCAAGCTTGAGCGTACTAAATATTTTCACAATAAAGCATATGGTTGTTCTTCTCTCTCTCTCTCTTGTTATCTCCTAGGCTTCCATATGTCGCAGTAGCCAACCTCTAGCAGGCTTCAGCGCTCGATGTCTCGAAGATGAACAAATGCTACAGTTGATCCGAAAGGCAAATCCCGGAAGTGATTTTATCTATGTTGTTGATACACGTCCCAAAGTAAGATGCTTCAAATTCTGTTGTCTTTTTTTATGCTGAGTGTTGGCTGAAATATCCCAGAAATTCTGAAATTGCCCCCTCCCCCCAAAAAGTCAAAGCTCATTAAAGTGAATCAAACTGTTTTTAATTGCACTGAAGGGAAGCTCTGTTTGTAAATCTCAGCAAATAGAAATATTATTTTATTAGGTCATTAGCAACATATGCTTTGGTCTGGAGGATTGCATAGAAATGGAAATTGTGTTTACAATCCTAAAATTAATTTTCTCAATAAGCAAATGTATTAATGAATGGGGAGGGGCTTGAACTGGAAGAGTTGAAGTTCTTGATTATCAGTGATGGGATTCAGCTGGTTCACACCAGTTTGACCAAACTTTGTAGTTAACTTTGTGTGCAGTTCAGAGAACTGGCTGAATCACCACATCCGGCCCTGCCTTGTGGCTTGCCCTCTCCTTCCAGCCACTCCTCGCCTCACCCGGCCTTTCCTTATTTTGGTATCTTGTTGGTCCTCTAACCAGCCTCCCTTCCCACTCCAAGGTGATATCTGCACAAGCAAAATTCTGAGGCGGCTCTGACAAGGCACCAAGAAGGAGGGGCTGCCTTGGACCCCATCCATCACCGGGAGTCCAGGTGCCAGCAGATGGCAAGCGATGCCTCAGTCGGGCTTCTCGGCAGACAGCGGATTTTGCAGGGGAGGCGATCAAGTGGCCAGGGCTGGCTCTGGCCTAAGGAGGCCAGGGTCATCATTGGGGCTCCTGTGAAGCAGGGCTGAGGCCCGGTCCCCACACCACACCATGATCCATGAGCTGCTGCTGGCACTGTGCAGCTACCCAGGTAGCCTCTTTATGGGCAGTGGCCTGCAGGTGGACAAGGCAGCAGCCCGCCCTCCCTCTACAGGGCTGGCCCAGTGCCCTTCCTCCTCCTTCCCCTCATCTGCAGGTGTCGCCAGAGCTGCCGCTTTTCCTGCAGCTGAGCGAGGCCGCTCTCCTGGCCCGCATCTGCTGCCTGGATGTGCTTTATGTTCACCTGCATGAGTTCATAGAGCAGTTCGCCAAGCCACCGCCCTGCCACAAGTATGCCCTTCCCGGCCCTGCATAGTGGACTGTGGCACTGGGTGAGCCCAGAAAGAGAGATGAATGGGCGACTGGGCATGTGGCTGACACTTGGCTTCCAGCACCAGAGGGGCACGGAAGGGAAGTGGCTTGGCTGCTGCTGCATTTCATTGGGGTGCATGGAGTGTTCTGGGGCTCCTCTTGCCATCTCCTCTATCCTTGCTGGGCATGGCAGGGCTTCCTGCCCCTCACTTAGCCATCCATCCCCCTTTATCGATGCAATTTGGGGATGGCAGATGGGAGGGACAGGGCGGGACAGAAAGGATATTCCCAACTCCCAGCCTGACTTCTTCCTGGCTCTTTCTCTGCCTTCCAGTGTCGGCTGTCAAAGATGGGGGTTTTGTAGGCAGAACAGCTTTCTCCACCCACCACAGCTCAGTTGCCCTCGCTTCCCCCAAGCATTTCTTTGTCTACCTGATTTCCAGCTCATTCATGTTTCTCCATCGCATTTCTCGCCATCGTGTGAAACAAAAGTTTGTGGGACTAAAACACTCCAAAAAATTCAATCAATCAATTTGAACTTCTCATGAAAAAAAAAGAGATCTTGCGAAATTGGAATTGATTGAACATTTTTTAGTCCAACAAACTTGTTTCCCTGTATATGATGGCGAGAAACACGATGGAGAAATGTGATGGAGCCGGAAATCAGGTAGGCCAAGAAATGCTTGGGGGAAGTGAGGACATCTGGGCTCACTTCCCCCATGGGAACCCCTCCATGGGGTTGAGATGCTGCTGAGGAAAGATGCCTTTCTTTCTCTCTCTCTCCTCCTTCCACCACTGCCCAGAAGCCCTCGCTTCACCCAAGAAAGGTGGTCAAAGAAAGTGCCTTTCCTAAAGGCCTCTGGTTTGATGCGCCCACCTCCTCTGCCTCTTCTGTTGCTCGCTCCCTTCCTGAATACGAGCAGGAGAAGCACATTGTTCAGGGGCAGAAAAGAGACGTGAGCGGGCACTGTCACGGGAGGCCTGTCCCACATATACAGTGCTAGAGGGCCATGCCTCCCAAGATGGCCAACCTGACCCTGGGCGAACCAGTTGTTAAATTATTTGAATCTCACCACTGCTGATTACTCTCTTGGTAAATAATAGTTGTTATTTGGATAAAATGAAAAATGAAACAAAACTAAGCTCAGCCTTGAAGTTCAGTCTCACATGTAGTTGCCCTTTAAAGTAGGTTGGTTTGAGACTATAACTTCTAGCAGACAGCAGATCTCCTCTGCTAATAAACAGTAGAAATTTGCAGAATTCCACTATTAAGCATAGCTTGTATTTCTCGAAATTGCAGAACAGTTAACAAGGATTCTGATTCACTTATGGAACACTGTGCAGACAATTGCTATTATAGCCTCACTATAAATAGAGAAGCACATAACCTAAGATTTGGAAGCATTTTAGAGGTCATATTCCTCTCTCTCTAATGCCAAAATCAATTACTCTATCATGCCTAACAGATGGCCACTCTGTATCTACCTAAATGCCTCCAAAAAAGGAGAGTCTGCTTCTCCCCAAGGCTGCCTCCTCCATTGTAGAATAACTTATTATTAGGATATTTTCCTTTTGCAGTCATAAAGTAATAATAAATATAACTTTATTTGCATTTTGTGACAAGCAGTAGAGGACTCTCCAGCTTTACAAGATTAGAGCATATGTCCAAAGGCTTACTTTTAATATGGTCAACATTCCCTATTGGACAGATAGCCTTTGTGAAAGCACAGTGTGGCTTGTCAAGGAAACTTTCCAGAGTGTTAACAGGATTTGCTAGATTCTAGGACAGGAGTCAGCAACCTGAGGCTCCGGAGCCGCATGTAGGTTTTTGGGCCCTCTGCTGTGACACCCTGTCAGGTGATCCCACCATTGGCTGGCCCCACCCCTCGCCCTCCTTTCCCAGTCACTCCTTGCCTGGCCTGAGAAGGTAAGGGCGACAGTGGGGGATGAAGAAGCAGCCAGGGCAGAGACAGGGAGATACAGAGAGAGGGGGAGAGAGAGAAAGATGTCAAAAGAATTTTGTGGTTCCCGGTGTTTTTTAACAACTGGTTTTCTGCCCTAATGACCGGCTGGGTAGGCGTGGCTGGGGGGTGTCATGTGACTGGTGGAAGTGAGTGACATCGAGCTGGCCACGCCCGCTCAGGTTTTGTGGCTCCTGGTGTTTTCTTTTCTGTGGGAAACGGGTGCAAATTGCTCTTTGAGTATTTAAGGTTGCGGACCCTGTTCTAGGAAATGCATATTCAATGCGGCAGACCTGTACTATAGGCCATACAACAACTTGTTGACCTTTGTCTTTTCGTTGAGTGCAACAGCATCCAAAAGGGTCTTTATGCTTCAACATATATTTGATTACATTGTCAGTTGGTAAGGTGAGAGAGACAGTCTGGTGTAGTGGTTAAGGCCAAAGGCTAGAAACTGGGAGACCTTGAGCCCAGGTCCTGCCTTAGACACAAAGCTGGATAACTTTGGGCCAGTCACTTTCTCTCAACTGGGGGAAGTAGACAAACTTCTGCTTCTGAAATCACTTCTGAAATTTTGCAAAAAATCTGCAGGGACTAGTCTCGACACTGACTCGAAGGTACACGCACACACACACACACACACACACACACAAGCAAACTGGTAAAGTGAGTTCTGTCTCTAGAACATAATAGCATTTCCTATTATTATTCCTCCTTTAAAAAGCACTCATTTTTAACTCAATGATTCTTCTAACAAGTCAGCTAAGGTCAACAGTATTTTGGCATCTTAGAACAGATTGGGTCAGTTCTGTATTCTGTGACTGTGAAGGGAGGTTGCCATCTTCTGGATGAATTGTTCAGTTAAAATCACTGTTGAATGTAAAAGTTCCAAAGTAGTCGAAGGCAAAGGTGACAGTAGATCTCATTTTTATTTCATGGCTTTTAAAAAAATAAAGAATGCAGCCGTATTTTCACTAATAAAACTCACAATCCTATATTGTGGAGGGCTCTTTTCTCTCTTTCTTTCTTTTGGAAAATGGTAATGTTTTTATTTCTTCTTTACTATAAAGGAAAGAACATTATGTCAGAGGTCTGAAGGATATTCTTTTTTCCTTGATCTTTGCAGCTCAATGCAATGGCAAACCGAGCAGTTGGGAAAGGGTACGAAAATGAAGACAACTATTCCAACATCAAATTTCAATTCATAGGTATTGAGAACATCCATGTTATGAGAAGCAGTCTCCAAAAAATGCTCGAAGGTAACATGTTATCTTTGTAGATGCTGGGGGCAGCTTGAGATTCATCTGTCTTTTCTTAAGGATCTGAGCTGAATGTATATTATTACCAAAATTGAAATGAGGGATTTTGCTTTATTAATACTGCAAAGAGCATTGCAGTTTGAGCATTTAAGACCATTAATGTGAAACAAATTTTCTAAAGTGAAGACGTTGCCTTAAATTGACCTCTGCTTCAGTGGCCGTTAGAGCTTTGCCTGTAGATATTTTTCAGCCTTGCTGTCTGATATTGTTGAGTTGGAGAGCTTAGCAACTTAATAGGGGATCTCTTCAATAGGCGATTCATCTTATGAATCCTTCCTCTTGTGACATTAGAGAAACTTCTATATAATTGGCTCTATATGTTTGAAAATGCTTCAGAAGAAATTTTTGTGCTAAATTTGTATATTACCGATAAAGAAATAAACTAGTGTAGATCTATTTCAAGTTATTTAACTCTCATCAGCTAGTCATACCCTTCTGGGATTTGAATCCGGGCTACTTGCATATTAGGTAGATGTACCTCTAAGCCATGGGCTCTCCTCACTTTGTCGGCTTTACCAGGGGAGAGATTATGCGTTTATGTAGAAGCAGTCTGCTCTGTCCCACATTTGGGTAGACCAGGTTGCCCTGATAGATCAGTTTCATCGAAAAAACACTTCAGAAGAAATGTTCCTCATGAGCTTGAAAAATTAGTAGCTGTTTTAAAGATCTGATTCATTGAACCAGGTGTGGCGATCTGACTTATTAAAGCAAATGTGGCTTTAATGCAACTCTTTAATGAGTCTTCATCTATTTTCATATATGCTTGGAATCCTGAAAAAAGCCATAACTGCATTTAAGCAGTTCTGGGCTTGCATCTGGAAACAACTCTTCCATAATTTTAAAAGTATGTGTACCTTAATGCAGAATATGTAATAATTTAATAATTACTATGATGGTCAGTTTCTGCTAACCTATTATATATGCATTACCCTTTTCTTTTACCCTTCTCATCCTAGTTTGGAAAAAGAAACAAAGTTATATGGTATGTAGCTTAGTTTATAGAAGGTTTGGTTTATTTCCTCCACTTCTGACATATTGTTTACTGTGCTTGTTGTCTAATCAGCCCACATTCTTATTTCTGCCAATCCTTTTGTACAATTAATGGTGAAGGACAGATCTTGAATGGCAGTGTGTCAAATCAAATGTATTTTTCCAATTTATTTAATTACCAGGGTTAAAAACACAGGGATAGTAACCAGCTACAACAAAGACAATGAAATAATCGTATAAAACCTAAAAATCAAGACTTAGAAACCACATACAAATTAATTGAAGATATAGTAAAACAACATCAAATAAAGAATAAAATAGAAATTGAAGAAATAAAGAATAAAATAGAAATTGAATAAGATAAAAAAGCAATTCAATATAAGAGGAAAGAAAGACATTATAATATTATCATTTCAAGTCTAGGATATCTTATGCCTCCTTATGGAAATTTCTGCAAATAAGAATTGCAAGGCCAGTGGCTTTTAGTGGAAACATTGCTTAGTAACTGAATTCCTCACTAAATTAGTTCACTTTTGAACTCCAGGTCAGCTACTGCTATCAGACCTGGCTGATTTAGATCTGACGTTTAGGACTGCAGTTTAGGACTTTGTGGTCTTTGCTCAGTCAAGTGGAAAGCAAATATTAACTCTGATATGGGAACAAACCTCTATTTTGACTCTATTTAGGCTTTGCAAACAGGAGGTAAGCAGTCTCAGAGTAAATCCAGCTGCTAATGGCTCGTGTTCCCATCTGCGTAGATGCATTAATCATTTGACAGGCTCCTTGCTGTCAGCAGTCCAACATCATGAGGGTTCTTTGAGATGCTGTTTTGAACATACCTTTTGTGATCAACTGCAAAACATCACTCTTTTCACTGAATGGTAAGATTAGTTCCCCTAGGCTGATGCCCTCCAGATGTGTTGGAGCTCCAACACTCCTAATTTTCCAACCCACAGGGGATAAGTACAGGTTGGCATATATGTAGGACATCAGGTTTAGCATATCTGAATTGACTTAATCTAAGGTTAGCAGATCTGGATATAAAGGTTGGGTATTGGAACCCTTCTGCAGCTTATAGGAAAGGGATCTGCCACACCTTCAGATGTGTATGTATGTGTAGGGGATTTCACCAATTTGCATCCTGCTTGACGTGAAAGAGCATTTGATGGCTATATTCCTCCTATATGCCAAGAAATCTATTCATGTCAGCAGCTGGGGAATGGCAAAGCTTACACAACTGTACAGTTCCTTTTTGTCTTCTTTTTTTAAGATGAAATGCCAGTTTAAGAGACTGTGATTTTTGAAGAAGGAAGTGGCAGAGAGGGAAGGTTTAATTGAACCTTTTCTTCCAACATTGGTCTTTTAGTTGCTTTCTTAAAAAAAATATGAGTGAACTGAAGCCCTGCAGAAGAAAAACTTAGTCCTGCTATTTTGAGGACAAAAATACCTACTGGGTTAAAATATGAAGAGACCTTGATTACAGTAGTCCTTAATTCAGTATCTGTTGACATAGCCTTTTCATTTTGGGGACTTTGTTATGTATGTTTTCCCCAGAATTTAAAAGCATATGGCTTGCAATAATATAAGAAGTCAAACTGGTATATAATGCCTGGTTATGTTTACAAATCAGTCAAGCAGCGAACATGTGACCAACATGTATGTGAAAATCAATCCCTCCCTTTTAAGCTAGATTTATCATGTAAAAATTAGCAATTTAAAAAAATTCTAGTCTGCTGAAATGGGCTTATTTTGCAGTCTGTGAGCTGACATCTCCTTCAATGAGTGATTTCCTGTGGGGGCTAGAGAATTCAGGCTGGTTGAAGCACATCAAAGCCATTATGGATGCGGGCATCTTTATCACAAAGGTACAATATATGCTTTGTAAATGAAAATGGGGATATGCCATTTCAGGTAATGGAAAATCTTTGATTTTCTTCCACTTGCAGGGATGTGCTATGGAATAAAATTAATATGGTCCAGAACTGTGCCTCTCTGGCCCAGAGAATAAACACAGTGCTGGACATAATACTAGATGCTGTGCAGAGAAGTGTTGCCCAAATTGTGGCATAAGCTCGTGAACCTATTTTTGTCTAGCATAACTGGTGATGCCAATTTCCTGATATTTGGGATTCTTTCTCAAATGTCACATGTATGCTTGGATAAGTGTATATTGCACTGTCAGAATGAAATGCTGCAACTGGGAATGGAGCACATTCATAATTAAAAGAAGCTCAAGGCCAAAGTGCAGAGAAACAGCAGAGAATATCAGTGGGATAAAAGGCAAGTCATAGTGACCCATTGGCGGCTTCACCGAGGAGAGAGATGATGAAAAGAAAAGATTTCATGGTATATTTCCACCCAGCAAAATACGGTTATTCACTATGTACAAAAGCCTTTCACAGTGTATTACATTGGCTGCAACATTGGAAATAGAACTTCCTACTGACTCATACCATTGATCCATCCAGTTGCGTATTGTTCATATTTGACAGACAATGGCTACCCAAGGTGTTTCTAGCAGAGATATTTCCAGCTCTACCTTGAGATGCTAAGAGTTGATATTCCAGATACTTACTTCTCTATCATTTTCCTTTCTATAGGAATCAAAGATACATTCCTCCTTTCTTTTTTTCTTTCTGTTTTAGGCTGTTGCTGAAGAGGGAGTCAGTGTTCTTGTTCACTGTTCAGATGGATGGGACAGGACTGCCCAGGTTTGCTCTGTAGCAAGCCTTCTATTAGATCCATATTACAGAACCATAAAAGGATTTATGGTAAGCGAGACAGCTTTAATTAGCAGAAAAAGGGATAAGTTGTGAGTTCATTTTTCATGGAATTAAAGTGAAATAATTTTTTAATAACATGAAACTATTCAGTGAATTTCCAGAGGTTTTATCTTCCACATTTTGGGAGATGATGCACCACATTTTTGGAAGTCTATATTTGAGGTCCATCTTCAACTATAGACTCAATTAAGCAATCATGACTTATTGTGTGGCCAGCAGTGCTTCTCGTTGTCCCTATATAAAAGCACTTCTGGCACTCTTGCTTAAGTTCTAGTGAAAGGCAAGGAAGTTGAATCAGTTCTCTGTCTTGGAATACACAAATTTATGGTGAACATATCAAAAGCAAGAATAGCGTCATGGACTACAAGAAAAAGAATCTGGTCCAAGAATGGATGCAGTTTAGCTTCAATAGATGGGATACATATTTTCAAAAATGAGACTGGCACTTGTGCACTTGGCACAACTTACTATCTCTCCAAATAATTGGATGGACTATTATCCCTGTGTAATTATTTTTTCTAGGATTTACCAGGTATTGATGTCAGGCTGATTGGTCTGTACTTTCCTGGTTCTGCTTTTTTTCAAATATTGGAACCAGATCAGCTCTTTTCCAGTGTGCTGGCACTTCTGTCTTGCTTTAGGAGTTCTGAGATCACATATGCCAGTTCCTTTAGAGCCCTGGGATGTAAGACATCTGGTCCTGTCAATCTGAATTCATTCAAAGAGGATTAGTATTATCTTACTAAATTTCTTGCCTATTTTGATGTGTTTTCCTATTTTCTCCTCTAACCTATAATTCTTTTTCCAATAAAAGCGGGAAAAAACTTTTCTCTTTTTATAATATAAAATATAAATTATCACTTTCCTCTGAGAGCCTGGTTTGGGAATATGGGTATACATTTCTCTGACATATTCCCATGCAGCTGGCATGAACAACTGGCTTCTCTAAAAGGCTATGATGACTCAAATCCATCAAACTTAGATTCTGTTCCATGTGTTTCAGTGTTCATGTGTTCTGTCAGCGTGGCACAGGGAGATAACATTAAGAAATATAAACTGATTTATAGCCAATTAATGTTAACCTTGAAGCATTAAGCATAGAGGAAAAACCATATAACATTATAATGTGAACCTCATGGTGTTAAGAATTATTCTATAAATGGATAGCAAATTTCCAGCATAGCAAAATTGTATGTTGCCATATAAGTAGGCTCCCAATCTATTTCTAAAATTCATAACAGTATGATTACTGTCCCTGATAAAACCTATCCTTTTTATGGGGTCTAGGACAGCTCAGTGTGGCCAACTCACTATGGTCAGCTTAAGTTAGTCATGTGGAGTTGTCCTGCAGTGATTTGGAGGTGGTGAGTTGGCTGTGGTGAGCTGCTTGCTGTAGTGAGTTGTCCCATTCTGCTTTTTCTGATTGTGAAAATTCAGGATTATTTTTAATAATCCAATTAACTAAAATAAGAAATGTAATTTGATAAGGTTGACTCAGCCTTCCATCCTTCCAAGGTAGGTAAAATGAGGACCTGGATTGTGAGGGCAATGACCTGACTTTGTATAAAAAAGAACACCACTTGGGGGGGCCAGAAGCCCTACTAAGCAGGTATATACAAAAGTATGAAGCCTATTGCTTAACGCATTGTAAACTGCTCTGAGTCTCTGGAGAAGGGTGGCATATAAATCGAACCCATAAATACAATAAATAAATACATTTTCTGCTTCGCTATAAAACCTCAATAATCTCCTTTGATGCTACTGTTTTTTGTTTCAGGTTTTAATTGATAAAGATTGGGTTTCATTTGGTCATAAATTTAATCACAGGTAAGCATGGTTCTTTAGTGTGGGTTCTGTGAAGTGACAATCAGGTACTTTGCTGCCAGAGAACATCAGATGAACATCTGAATATTGAATATTGACCATGGAACATTTCTGATAGCATCATGTTCTTGGTATGGTCACTTGAGTCAATCTTGACTCTTCATAACTACATGGACAGGCTTATTTCTTAGTGCCATTTTGGAAGTGGTTGGCCAGTATTACTTATCTAAGGCTGAGAGATAACGATTAACCCAGAGTTACCAATATGTTTTGATGTTGGGTGTAAGAGAAGATTAGAACTTGGGTCTTCCCACTCCATTCCTGTGCCTTAATTATTAGACTAACCTAACTTCCTTATCTCATCATGAATATAGAGAAATGTAATTAGAAATGATATTAAATGTAAAGGCTCATTTTTAAGCAGGTCCAAATTAGATTGAGTATAACTGGTCCTTTTCTTAATCACCTTTCCTTTAGTTATTTAACTTTTGAAAAGTCTGTCTAGGTTTATTGGCTGGGCTTATACACCTCACTAAATCAATATTTTAATTAGTTTATTTAAAAAGCCATACCAGTCTAGTTCACACATAATTCTAAGCATAAACTATGGCTTATAAACTACAGTGGCCAGTTTCATACATTAGCCTATGTGAAAACCACACAAATCACATTATGCCACTTGGGGTGATATATGAGCCCAATCTTCTTTCTTTTTGGACTTATCAATATATGAGTAAAATCCATTTAGCTATTCAGGCTTTATTCAGCTGGCTATGGGGACCTCTGGGGGAGAGGGGGCAGGCAAAGGAGGGAAATGACATATGATATTACATAAGGGCCAAGATTTGGTACTTTCATCACTCATCAGGGCACAAGCAGGAGTGAAATCTACTTACCTTCCCAACCGGTTCGGAAGTGCATGCGCCGCGCATGCACTTCCATCACATTCATTATGTACACTGAGAGCATATGCACCAAGACAAATTCCTTGTGTGTCCAATCACACTTGGCCAGTAAAGAATTCTATTCTGTTCTGTTCTGTTCTGTTCTGTTCTGTTCTGTTCTGTTCTGTTCTGTTCTGTTCTGTTCTGTTCTGTTCTGTTCTGTTCTGTTCTATTCTATTCTATTCTATTCTATTCTATTCTATTCTATTCTATTCTATTCACGCTTGGACCCTCTGAGCATGCACAAACCCCTCTGCATGCACAGAGGGTAAAAAACAGGTTACTTCCTGGTTAAAACCAGGAAGTAACAACGACTGGGCGGGTGGGTGGAGCCTCACACCGCCATTGCTACCGGTTCTTCGAACCACCAGCCGCCATCGCTACTGGTTTGGCCAAACTGGTCCGAACCGGGAGCATTTCTCCCCTGGGCACAAATATGCAGTTGTAGCAGTTGCATGATGATACCATATAACATACGTCATTTTGACATATTTGTGGTTACCTTCTAACTGACATGGATACATATACTCTAGCAAATTTTATTCTGCAAATGAAGCAAATAATAGAACTGACAATTAGGATGGAAGATGTTGTGCCAACATCCAGAATTTCAGAAAGGTAACAGTTGTGAATTAATATTTTCCTCTGATATTAATGTAGGTATGGCAATTTAGATGGAGACCCAAAGGAGATATCACCAGTTATTGATCAATTTATTGAGTGTGTATGGCAACTTATGGAACAATTTCCTTGTGCCTTTGAATTCAACGAAAGATTCTTGATCCACATACAGCATCATATATATTCATGCCAGTTTGGTAACTTCTTGTGTAACAATCAGAAGGAAAGACAGGAGCTCAAGTAAGTCACTTTATAAAATATGTGTGCACGGTACAGCAGACTGACCCTTTACTCTGATAAACGTGACGCTTCAATGTGGAATCTTAACCAATACTTAAGAGAAAGTTGTTCAATCCTTTCAAACTGATTATATATTAAAACCCCAATATAATAATAAAATAAAACCAGTAAAAAACTCCTACTAAAGAATAAAAGATCCATCTCCTTGAATACTTATTGCAACCAAAAGAGTTATTCAAAAACTGTTTTACTTGAAAGGAAGATGTCTGAAACATAATCAATCTCCTGAGTTCTCATGAATATAAGGTGATGTTCTTATTTTAAAAGTAAATTGGAAGGTCAGAGAATTAACCCTTCTTTTTGGATAAATATAAAACATATAGTAACTATAGAGAGCCCGAGAAACAGTCTCAGTTGGATAGCTATGATTGTCTGATAATAGGTTCAGAGTTTTTCCATGAGGGTTTCTAATTTTTCCATCTTAGTTGTCTTTTAAATTAATTAAATAAATCTCAGTTGCTATTGTCAGAAAGTTGTCATCAAAAAATATAGTTCCCAGAATGTTAACAAGGATAGAAGCCAAGAAAGTTGGAATTAAATAAAGCTTGGTTAGTTCCTTTGCAGGTCTGCTGACCATGGCTCCCCTGCTATAGCCCAGAGTAACCCAACAGTACCACCTATTGAGTTACAAAGAGCAGTAGACTGTGGTTCTTTGGCAATTTAATTCACAGAATCAGTTACAGAATGAGATGTATTAACGTTACACCTACCCAGATCAGTACAAGCACTCTGACCAGCATCATATCTTATCGTAGTAAAAGAATTCCCATTCCTTAATTTTCTTGTGTTGCACAACAAAATGCTTCCTTTTATTAATTCTGAATCTTTTCACAATTATTCTTGGCGGATGATCCCAAATATTGTAAGATAGGTTAAATCAAAACAAAAAATTACTCAGGCCACATGTGTGCATAGAATGCCATAGTTTCTATGCAGAATTAGTTCTGTAGGCCAAGATTGTCCCTAAATTCCTTAATCACTGGCCATAGCCACTGGGCTTGTGGTTCTAAAACATCTGGAGAGCTTAGCTTTTTTATTACCTAATTCCAAATAGTTGAATTCTATCCTTCCTAAATGTGTATCTACTCTTTTGACATGCTCATGAAGTCTTTCAATATGAGGATGAGGGAAATAGCAAATGCAGTTCATATAATTTTATTATAAATTGTCCCTCAGAATTCAGGAACGGACTTATTCACTTTGGGCTCATTTATGGAAGAATCGTGCTGATTATCTGAATCCTCTGTATCGGGAAGACCACAACAGGACCCTTCATCCACAATCTGCACCCTCCCATTTTATCTACAAGTAAGTTGCATCTGAATTGTTTTATAAAATATTTGACTAAATGAGCTAACAATTGTCTCTGACTTCAAGTATGTGCAAATATATTGCAAATAGCTGTGAGATTGATGGTAACTGTCGTGAACCTTCCTCAGTTTCTTCTTCTTCGCTGTGAAAGTGTAACACATTGCTCTGTAGAATAAAAGCATAGCATACTTTATTGTGGTCATAGATCAAAAAGACAAAACATCCAAGACAATAGCTGGGAAACACGGCCAGACTAAAGTGCAAAACAGCAGCAAGGTCAGTGGTGGAAACCACTCCGTCAAATTCACAATAAAATTGTACATAAGAAGAAAATACTATATTGCAATTTGCATAAAATCCGCACGTCACACTTTATACAGCCACCAGCTAACTCAACCGCTGGCGATTAATAGAACTGACCTCAGTCAGTGGGTCCAGCCCGTGAATAAAAGATAATTATATTAATCATAGATATTTTTAATTGGGATAAGTTTTGTAAAATTGTTTCATTTCTGTCACATTGCTGTGGAATTTTGTAAATGACCTTTTGAAGACAATCCATCCTTGAAAAGTGATTTATAAATTTCAAATAATGCCTAGACAAAAGCATTAGATCTTCAAGATTGGTATATATGTCAGGATAATGATGATTTAAATCTGACCAGTCCTTTAAGACTGAGGATGGCTCATCAGGATCATTGCCCTTTAAGAAGCTGACTATATAAAGGAGACCATTAGAGGGCGTCTCTCTCCTCTTGTATTTTTTAAGAATGAAACTGGAGTACGATAGGTTTGGCATTATCATTAGACCTTACAGTGTTACAGAACCTCTTAAAATAGTTTCTCACTCTTTTCCAGACAGCTCTGCTCTTTATCCAAGTGTGACTTCTAGTTAACCCTGCCACTGATCTACTTATAATGATGTAGTCTAAGAATATTCAGAGGAATTAGGCAACATGATAGCTCAGCCTCATTTAGGCTGCCCATAACATGTTTGTTGTAATATAGCTTCTCCAAGAGTTCCTAGACTTTCAAAAAACTTAAAAATATAATTTTATGAACAAAATTAAAAGGAAGATTAAAGCTAATATACACTAGTATAAAGTAAGAAAAAGCAAAGAAAAAAAATCAGAGAGAAAGTTGAAAATTCAAGACAGGAAAAAATACCCTTAAAGGGGGGGGGGGGGGAGAAAAAAAATACAAAATTCACATTTCCAACATAAACTTGAAGTATACATTCCCGATCTAGACAATTTCTCTGTGATGTATACAGATCTTATAAAAATCCTTGTTAACATTATAATAATTGGAAATTTCAATCTTTTAAAGCACATATTTTCCTGTTGTTCCATCTGTATATTATAACCAATTTTTAGCCTCTTTATCATACATTCCTTTGCTTGTTCTTCTGTTTCAAATTGTCCTATAAGTATTTCAAGAACCAAACAAACACAAGTGGGAACAGTGGCATTCCTTTTTTGTTCCTTCTTTAAGGTTTTGTTTAGATTTCAATTAACAATTATTTGTGCTTTCTGCGAAATGTAAATCAATCTTCCCCATATTATAAAGTTTTCTAAAATCCATATCTTTCAAAAGCCTGAATAAGAAAGCCCAGTTCAAATTGTCTGCTTTTTAGGAAATCAATGTGGCTTGTTTTTATTGTATTGTTGAAAATATTCTGAAATGTCCAGCACATTTCTAACGTTGTCTTTTGATTCTTTTAGGTAAAATCTACATTGATGTGAATAAATTGTTGCAAATTTATTTTCATATGTTTGCTATAGTGTAAGCATTATCTGAAGTTCATCAGCCAAGGACTGTTGATGACTTCCTTGCATTTTGAAATGAACTTGTGGCCCATAAAGTGTCTATGAGAAATGACATACATGACACTAACATAAAAAATATTTGGCAGTTTCACATCCTGAACAATAGAATGAGAATTTGCTTCCTAAAGTTGATTACAGCAATAAAGCTGCACTTAAAATATTCGGCAAGCTGGATTACTTAATGCTGGAAGTTTGAGAAGAAAGGCTTTACATGTGGATTTCTTAGAAATATTTAATCCTTCAACCAAATATTTGTATCAGAAAACAAGTAAGATAGGTGTTGGCTATTTTATTAATTTTGATGCAGGATTTCTACTGAACCCCACCCCCCACCCCCCAGGACAAAGCCATTCTGACTACAAGTGTTACGGGAAAATGCCAATCTGTTGGGTTTTCTCATTTCAATAATTGGTGTAATTCTGGCATTCGAAGTAACTTTCTGTTTATCAAAGTTCTCATGCTCATCAGATTTCAGTAAAGTGAGATATTACACTTAATGTTATTTAAAGTTACACAGATAGCATTTGACATTTTAATCCTACAAAATTGTACTATCTTCATTTTTCAAAATCTGAACATGATGTGATCCACTTGGCCAAAGTGAAAAAATCTTTTACAGTCAGAATATTCTGAGAAATAAAGATCTGTGTTTTCACACTTCTGTGCTGTAAAATGGTCTATATGAGAATCTGAGCAATTTTTATGTGATAATTTTAAAAGCTGAGATAACTCTTTCCCATTAAATGTTTCCCTGGCACAAGAGGCTTGTGTTAATTTGTTTTACACTGTGCAATGCAATTCTGTTAACTTCTCTAGCAGCAAGTTCTGTGGGTTGAATAACATGAGACTGACTTCTGTATGGACTTTTATAGGTTTTTGAATCTTCTTTGTTTCATTTTCCAGGTTTTGGAGTGGAATGTACAACCGTTTTGAAAAGGGACTTCATCCAAGGCAGTCTATTACAGAATATCTGATGGCCGTGAAAGAAGAAACCCAACAGTTGGAGGAGGAGCTGATAGTATTAGAAGAGGTATGTATAATTGGTTTTCTAGAACATAAAACTTATATATTACTGTTTCATCCCATCTTTTGAGCATGTGATTGGCCATTGCCATATGCATCAATTCAAGTATATTTCAACATCAATGCAGTTGATCTGGGTATCATTATTCACAGGTAGATGTAATTTTCTAGCTGAAGCATTGAGTAGAGGATTATATTTTCTCCACCCCATATCTGGCAATAAGAGCTCTCTTCAGCAGTATTTCTCAACATTGGCAATTTTAAGATATGTGTACTTCAGAATAGTGTACTTCACTAACTTCACTAACTCCCAGAATTCCCCAGTGAGGCTTGCTGGCTGAGGAAATCTAGAAGTCCTCACATTTTAAAATTTCCAAGGTTGAGAAACGCTGCTCTACAGTATATTTTTGAATCAGCTATTTATTTCTTTTACCATGATAACAGCTTCTAATGAGTGAATTTCCTACTTCCGGTACAATTTCAAAATCAATTTTCTTGTGAATCCTGTATTTTCCTGTATTTTCCTGTGGTTTACAATCTATGGAAGACTTCCTTAGTTAAAGTGAGCAACAGGAATTCCGGAATTACACTCAATTTCTAATTACTGTATTTTTCGGAGTATAAGATGCACTTTCCTTCCCCTAAAAGTGAATGAAAATCGGAAGCCCCACCCACACTTTTTTGGCCTCCACACATCGCATTTTCAGCCTCTGCACGCTCCATTTTAGACCTGTTCCAGGCTGCGGGGATAGCCACAGCACATCGCCACTGATCGCTGCCTCTGCGCATCGCATTTTCAGGCTCCGCACATCACATTTTTGGCTTCTGCATGCCCCGTTTTTGGCCTCTGTTAGGCAGAGGCAGAATTTTTTTTCTTGTTTTCCTCCCCAAAAACTAATGTGCATCTTATATTCGGAGCATCTTATACTTAAAATACGGTAATTACTAATTTCTCCACGTGGCTAGTCTTTGATATTACAGTAAAATTTGGGCCTTAATTAGGTGAGATATTTTCAAAGCAATTATTTCTTACCTTGTTTTCTTACTGGTCACCTCAAGCTTACTCTGGCTATTTTCAGGTAGGCAACATACTTGTTGCTGGGATTCTTTCCAATAAAGCTTACATCCAATTATGTTTTAAGTCTTCAGTGATTAGAGCAAATGCTTTTCTCCTTGTAATGAAACAGGTGTTTAATAGAACTTGCTGGAAGGAAAAGTTTTAGTATTTTGCAATAGAACCACTGAAATCAGCCCATCCTTAGATAGGTTTCTAGGTAATCAATATTCAGTCTGTATGTAGTGCTTCCTCTCCCCACCCCCCAACCTTCAGGTTGCTAAAATGTCCTTATTTATTCCCTGAATATTCCTTCTTAACTCAGAAGGATAGAGCTGACTGCAACCTGCTTCTCTGTCAAATATCAATGCTAGATGTAGTGGATGATTCTGCTGCATTTGATCACCTAGGAATGAGAACCGGTCCCATCTTTTCTGTACATGCATACTTAGGGAGAATTATTTTCTAGGTTTTTTTTTTAACAAAACCTAGTTGTCTTTAATTTCTTACTAGCAACAGGACTACATTCTTGTTCATTTTTTGTCTTTCCCGTTTCTCCTACTTATTATTGTGATATTGTTGAGTAGTCAGGTGATAAATGGCACAAAATGCTCCATGAGCATGGAAAAATGTCTAGAAACTTGCTTTCTTCCCGTTCTATATAATCTCCCACCTACAAAAATCAAGAATAACCTTCCTTGTCAAAGAGAGACTTTAGAAAACTGCAAGTATATAAACCTGCAGTTTCTTAGGCTTGCTTGGTTTATTCACTCACTCACTCATCATTTACATCATTGACTAGTGTGCCATCCATCTCTCCTAGAGGTAACTCTATGCAGCTTACATACTTCTGGTAATAAAAAAGTATGGAGTCCCAAGAAAGACTAGCCTTGCTGCTTTTTCACTTATTAGTCCTATCCAATCCATACTAGATTTTGTAATTTTCCATTAATTCATCCCTCACTATTGGTTAGTAGGCTGGGATTGATGGACCTATCATTCAGAAATACTTGGAAGACCCAGGTTCACATTGATAGTTTGGATATATTTTAACAGGCCAATGGATTTTTGTTTCTTGTCTTGTAGAGACTGGCAAAACTTACTAACGGGCAATTAAATAATGAGGCAAAGATAAAAAAGGAAAATAGAAGCTCCAGTGACTGCATGGCCAAATCACTCCAAGATTACACTCGGAGTCCTTCACAGGGAGATGAAGAAGATTCAGCACTCATCCTCACACAGGACAACCTGAAAAGCTCTGATCCCGATCTGTCAGCCAACAGCGATCAGGAATCTGGTGTGGAGGATATGAGTTGTCGGTCCCCAGGTGGAGGAGGTTTACCCAGTGAAGATAGCATTAGAGACCATGATTCGGATGAAGCCGTTTTTCTCACTCTCTGAGTGATAATTTAGTAGATTATGAAAGACTGCCTATCAAAAGTTCCAAAGAAAGGGATTTATGCACTTAAAGAGTCCATATGTGACAAAGTAATAAGTTAGAATGTTTTTGCATTTATTATCTTCTGTTATCCATTTACAGAGCCATATAGAACGAATGTTTTGTTTTACATAACTATTATCAATAGGATAACTGTACACTAAGACCACTCCAAAGAATTGACAAGAAATGTTTAAGCAATGCCAAAGTCAATTCAATCCAATTCAGACCAAACCAATACATGTTATCTTACCTTGACACCAAAAAATTACTTAAATGGAAAAAGCAACTAGATCTCTTGTTTTGTTTCTTTTTTACAATCTTGAAAAAAAATTATGTTGAAGATGACCATGTATGGACTTAAAAATATTGTCAGAGATGTCTGCTTATTAAAAGACCATTGCTGAAGAAATTTGGAAAATTAAGATTGAAATAACCAGATACGTTTTCCTAGATTAGTTCTATGACTTGATTGGTAGTAATAACACTGTTTCTGTTTGTGCCTCTGGAAATGCTGTTTTTTCCATTTTTCTCTTCAAGTAATATGATTTCAATTCAACACAGTTTCTGGTGACTATATGGACACATTCACATTTTCCTGACAGAGTGGTATACCAGTTCTTCTCCCAGAATTTCATCCTTCTCTTCCCCAATCCTGGATTATTATGGGGATTCACCCACCCACCCACCAAATATTAATCAGATTCCTTAACCTTCTGACTCTTCCACATTTGGCTGTTGAATTATAGGATAGAAAGTGGGTCAGCAAGAGATTAGCTCTACCCACACTTAATATGTCCTTCATCCCCTTTGTAAGTTCAGGTTAATGTAATGGGGACTGTATACTTTTCATCTTCTGAATTGTGGAATAGGATAGGGATTATGACAAAGGAGGGTGGATATGGGCACGCTTATTCCCATGTACATTTTTTGGAGTGGACTATTGGAAGATGTGACCAGGGTATTTAGTAGCTTAAAATATTTTAATCCATATGCCATTCAAGGAAAGCTTGATGCAATAAACCACTGGTCCTTTCACAAATATAGGTAGTCCTTGTTTATTGACCACAATTGGGATGGGCAACCTGGTAGTTAAATGAAACACAGAATGAAAATCACACAACCACAATAGTGCTTACAATTTTCAGTTTTCCTTTGCTTCTGCTACTTCCTTCAACTGACCTCAGGTTTTTTTTCCCTTTCTCTTTGAGGTTATCTTGGTATGAGGTAAATAAGCAAGTGAGAATAAGAGCAGAGAGAGGATGTAAAGGTCATAATATGGGTACTGATCACTTGTTTTTTTAGCACTTTTGTAATTTACACCACCTGTTGGGTTTTCAAAACATTGAAAAAGCTTTCTCCAACCAAAATTAAATGTATTTCATTAACTGGAGTACTCTTCATTTACTCTCCATATTTAATGTCCTTCCTCCTCCCCCCTTCCCCCCCAGCTAAAAATTCTTATTTGTTATTTATTTTTTGAGGTATCCTCAAGCAGGAGAGTAGGTGTAAGAGTTTCAGGGGTCGCATTAAAGCTAAAAGAAGAACCTGGGGCCAAGCTGGCCAGTAAAAGGAAGTGTTCTTTGTAAAAGAGATGTGTGTTATTAGACATGGTAATGGACATTAATGGATTTAAAAAGAAACTAGATATATCTAGGGAAGATAAAGCTATCACGTCTTTAATGACTTACCTCACGTCTCCAAATTTTGATAAACAGCAGACAGCAATTCAAATGCACCTCACCAGACCTTCTAAATCAGGCAAATGCAAGAACAATGGTTTTTGGTGAAATAAAGTGGGATCCTTTGGAGGCAGAGCATTTCTCTAGTGGCCCAAATTCTACCAACTGCAAACAAGATGCAATGCATCTTGACTGAAGTTCCATCATAAGATAGCTGTTTTGCATGTACTGTAATAATGTGGTCAATTTCTTTTAAATATTATATGTTTATATGTTCATAATCAGATTTTAATATATATCTTACTTTGAACACAAGCAGTGATGTACTCAACATGTAGTGCTGAACTTGAATACAGAAGTATTCTGCTGTAAAATGGCTACTATGAATTGATGAGGGTCAAATCTGCCATAAAAATCTGCATTATGGAAATACTGTAGAATATACCATATTGTATCTTCTAGAAATTTTGTGTAGTGTATTTTATACCTGCAGCTATTCCTACTCATCTCCTGCATTTAATATTCAGATCTTGCCTTTAATAGGTTGTCTTGTATGGTTCCAATGCTGCGTTATTACTAAAATTGCAAAATTAAAGATATAGTACGCACCAGTGGTAAAATCCAATTTTTTTTACCTCTGGTTCTGTGGGGGTGGCAGGGGAAGGATACTGCAAAATCTTCATTCCCACCCCACTCCAAGGGAAGGATACTGCAAAATCCCCATTCTCTCCCCACTCCTGGGGGAAAGATATTGCAAAATCTCCATTCCCACCCCACTCTGGGGCCAGCCAGAGGTGGTATTTGCCGGTTTTCAAAACAACTCAAAATTTCCGCTACCAGTTCTCCAGAACCTGTCAGAACCTGCTGGATTTCATCCCTGGTACACACTGTATACTGTTGGCATTAGGAATATAATTTAGAACATTACAAACAATAATGTTTGATTATCTAAGGGTTTTTTTAGTTACACTTTAGAATCTTAATTCAAAGTGGTAGTTACAATATGGCAAAAACATCCATAGTGAGCTCTTGAAAATTATTGTAACAGTTTATCTTCTCAATTGAAAACAAAATGACTGAATTTTATAATTATTCTGTTTGCGGCTGAAGTAGCACATCACATTAAGCTTTAGATGATTAAATGGGAGTGTTGTAATAAATACTATTTGTAGTCTCATGGTCAACCTAAAGCAAAGTATCTATCTCATGAATAAGCATGATGTTAGAATCCAATGTGTATGTTGCAAAAAGGGAGTGGCAACAAAATGTTCAGGAGATTTTTATCCTTAGAATGAAAGCTTTTGGTCATTGGTTTAAGCAAGCTACTATAGGTTTCTAGTTTATTTTTCAAATCAAAGTCATGTCCACTTCTGCTAATGGTTAGAAAATAAATCCACATTGAGCTGCGTTTTTATTTTCAGAAGAAAGGTGACTTGCAGCTTACCCTTTAAAAAACTTAACTCCACAGTTCATTCATGCATGTTGATAACCTCCTAACTTCCCACTGGCTTTCAGTGCCATTTATCTTGGTATTCATCATATAAATACACTGTTACAGGGAATGGAATGATTTCTCAGGACTGAGCATCCACTGTTTTCACATCATAATGAATCGTCTCCCTTTCCTCTTTGGGATCTCCATTGTACAGAGGCCTCCAAATAATAGGTTAGCAAAAGTCCCTCTTTGATTATATTTTTGTTACCGTTGATAAAAAAATTGAATTGAACCTGAAGACCTATTCAAATAGTGGGTCTGTGCTTGCTTCCCTGATTTTCTCTTCATTGATTCAATCATTATCTGTGTTGGAGTATTGTTATCAATACTGCAATTTGATGCAGAGTTTTTATAACTATATAATCAGCAATTAATCTAAGAGAAAGAGAATTTCTAATTCCTCAGTTACCCCAATACATGCAAAGCATTTCAGGATAAAGAGTCAATACAAGCGCACATAGCAAGGCACTATTCCTGTATGGAAAGAAGGAACAGGTTTGAAATGTAGGAAGTGCTGCAGACAACACAGCTTTTTTCACTAGTCATATAAACCCACGCTGATTCAAGAAGACCTTGACAGCAACAAAGCAAGAGTGTACAATTCACAACCCAATGATGAGCACACTTCACTAGGAAGAAGGCTTGATGCATTTTGAAACACTATCTGTTGGTTGATTTCAAGTACCAGATTAAGAACGGTGTCTTTATAAATTATACTTGGTTGGATTCATGTAATGCGGCTATTATAAACTCTGATTCATTAGCCACTATACCTGAATTCACATTTAATATTAACAAAACACGTTGTAGCTTAACTTGAATTACATTTTAAATTAAATTTCTAACCAGTAATTTTCCTCAACATTTCTAAGTGAAGGAGAAATAGTTCAAGCTTGACATTTACAACAACAAAGAACTATGACCATAAAGTCATAACTAGACTGTTTCCATTTATATAAAAACACTAGGCAGCATCAGTAAGAGATATGTACAATTAAATAACTTTCAAACACATACTGCTAATTTAAATCTAAAGACTGCCAGAGGGAGAAAAGCCAAGATCAGGAAACAAGAATTCTGAAGAGAACAATAAGCAGTAGAACTGATAAAATAACCTAAATGACACGTAGCAATAGTATTCGTTCCACCAAACTTATTTATTTCCAGTTCCAAGTCTCAAAAGTTATCAGTATGTCCCAAAGTATATAAAGCTGAATTCTACAGTTACTTTTCCACATGCAGAATTAAATATTCTGCTTTAAAAATGCAAATATCAATACTGAACCTTTTTGGAGAGAAGCCCTATAAATCATTCACGAAAATGAAATTTATTCCTTAACAAAGCAATAAAATGAAGAAAAAAAACACAAAGTCATGAATGTATACTCCTAGACTTAGTTTTCTGCAATATTATAGATTTTTGCCAATTATCTAAAGAAAAAAGTCCAAGATTTAATTATCTGAAAAACATTTTGACTTCTTATAAACACGCAAGACATAAAATTAAACTATTTTTATATGAAAATAAAATTCTTTGGTTGTATTTTTAGTGTAGGATACCCTCAATTTTACCTCTGTAGAATAGTGATTTAGGACTGCGGTTATTTCACTACATTTTGCCAACATAATATTGAATAGGTGAATAAACTTGCTTATGTCTGATGCAGGGGACTCTGAGATGAGGGTTTGAGTCAATTCTATTGGATCTAAATAATATAGCTGTTGATAATATATATACTACATAAAGTTCTTCTTTCCTTCTTGGTTTCAAAAGTGCTTAAACGAACACATGGACACACTACGGCAAAAGAGAACAGAGATGAGGAAATAAAGCAAATGTAGAAATACCAAGAACTTATACAATCTACCCACTCATTTGTTTCAACACGAATAAGAAAGTAAGATGCAAGAACTGGAGAGAATTATGCCTATCCCCATTTGAGACTTGAGGTAGGATACTTCCCAAAGCGATGAGTGGCAAAATTAAAAGAAAGGATTCTACAGAAAATCATACAGATTTCCTCTAAAAGTTTGAAGGGGTATTTTTAGCTCATCAGTTTCTTAGCTACTCAAGTCTGATTGCAGTAGTGTATACTTAAGTACTTGAATTCTATGTAGTGACATGATACAAAAAAGGGTGAAAACCTGGTTTCAAGAAATTGAATTCTGGTTCATTCTGGTAAAGCCAGATGAAAAATCTACCTTATTTTACTTGTAACTTAGTTCAATTAACCAACGTTTCTATGCCTCTCAAACAAACCAGTCAGTATTTAATAAGAAAGTTATGGATTATGCTGTATAAAATTTAAAAATCTAGTCAAAATTACATGTTTAAATATTTAATCTATAAAGGTGATAGAGACAGCAGCATGAAATTAAATATGATATCGATAATCAATAACAAGAAATATTAGTGCAAAAATTGCAGAAGTACATTTTGAATAAAATAAGAATAGAAAGACACTCTAATTTGTACAAAAAATCACCCCCAGCTCTATATACAGTTTTTTTTCTATAAATACAACCATAATGAAATGCTTATTTGCAAAATAATAGATCTATGAAAATGTGCTTTGCTGGATTTGTTGCCTTAAAATTCTAATTAGCTGGGGAAAAAAGTCTGTGAATAGAAAAAAGTATCTACCATTAGTCAAAGTTCTCAATGCACACATACAAAACTTTGTTTTCTTAAATTCAGATTAAGGCAAAAAACAGATACATATCCTTTAATCCTTGATTGCACTGATTGTTTTCATAAAAGGCTAAACTCAAAGGACAAAGTAAAACTCCATATATTGCTGAAAGTTGCCATACTGCATGTTGTTTGTATCATAGCCATAAAGTAATTATCTTTAATGATTCCCCCTGCCCTTTCCCAACCCATTTGCAGTATTGCATGACATAATACACAATGTCCAGGACTCTCCATGTCCATGTCCCAAATGCTCAGAAAAGCCTTTTTGGATGATTGTGGGAACTACTGGAGAATGAAATATGAGCATGTAAGCTTTGGCTAATTCCATTTTTTTTTTTTTTGGCATATCTTCACAAGCAATTGATATTGTTTCTAATTGTGATGTTTTTACATGAAGCAATGTAAAACTTTCCCAATTACATAATCAAAAGCTTATGTTCTTGTATGCGTGGTTTTTGTTTTGTGTATTATGAAACACTTATGCCTGGAAAACATACATAATTTATATGACTACACACTTCCATAATACACATAATAGGAACATGTCCTACCAGACATTCAGAACTGGTGGACATTATTTATATGACTGTATCCTGATAAATTAATGTGTGGCAGGCAGGACAATTAGAATCTGTCTCATTTGTAACGTACCTATAATGGAGCATGAAATTGGCCACGCATTGCTATTGCCTGTTGTAGTTTTTCTTCTTTGGCTCTTCTACAGTGGCAAATCTAAGGAAGAACAATTTGACACCATGTATTCTAAATTTACTTTGGTGGAAGATAATGCTTTTAAAACAATCAAAATAAAGAAGTCAAACTTTGACTAAATCTAGCAAGCTTCATGTGCAGGCTTTGAGTAGAATAACTGAAGGTGATTCATATGCTTAGGCTGCAATTCTAAGGACACTAAAACTAGGACAAGGAATTACTGATTTTAAGATTGAGCAAATGTTTTTCTAACAGTTTAAATAATTAGTTAATAGCACACATTGCAATATACATTATTCAAAAGCTATCAATAATAATATCAAGGTACATTCTTTCTTGGGTACATTCTCCTTGGAGTTTGCCATTAACAATGAAGTTATTAAATAAAACATACATAATCGAATTGTTCCAATGGAACACAATTCAAAAGGATTCTGTGCCCCAATGGAAGAAAAAACTTGACACATTAGGGGTGATCTTTCATACAGCTTCTTACTCTTGGCTCTTTAGCCCACTACCATAAGAGTGGGTGGGGTAGTATTGACATTTGTTTTTAATCCTACCAATTTAAGCAATATAAACAAAATACTATACCATTATTATTATTTCTCTATCCGTGCATAACACTGTCCATTGCAGACAGCAGGAAAGTGATGGGACAGTTGTATTCCTATGGTTAGTGCATGCTTCACAAAGCAGTAATTTTAATGCATACTTAGCTTGCCAGAAATGTTAGGCAATTTGGCCAACAAAAGCCATTCTGGAGTAGGAAGGCTTAAGTATTAGTATTTCTCTGCTAAGTACAAGAATTTGCGTTTATACAGCCAATTGTGTCTATTTTTAAAACAGCAAAATAAGCCTGAATTTTACTTATTCAATAGCTTTCAATTGGATTAATTATAATTTTATTTAAGTTTTCAAATATTTTGAACAATTAGGTTTTGAAAACTACATACTGTTCTTTTTTCCATGAAACTGCTAAGAAAATCGTCTATTTCTGTTTTCCCTTCCAGAAAGTCTTCTGCAATAGTGTCAGACTCCTCTTCAGCTTCATGGGCGGCCACTTTCAATCTTGCCTGCAGAGCACTTGCACTACAACTCTGTGAAAAGAACAGTGTGTAACTTGGAAATGTTCAGTTCACTTCCCCAGGAGGTCCACAGGGATCCCCTACCCCCTGGCATTTTGCAACGTAGTTACAACAGCTTGTACTGTGCCATTAACTTTAATTAACTACTATGGGTGTCCATCTTTGGATGGGTTGATCAGTTACTCTTTACATAGCAATTGCACTTAGACTTATATACCGCTTCATGGTGTTTTTACAGCCCTCTCTAAGCCATTTACGGAGTCAGCCTATTGCCCCCAACAATCTGGGTCCTCATTTTACCCACCTTGGAAGGATGGAAGCCTGACTCGACCTTGAGATTTGAACTGCTGAATTGCAGCTAGCAGTCGCTGAAGTAGCCTGCAGTACTGCACTCTAACTACTGCGCCACCTTGGATCTATTTGCTTTGTTGTATGCCACTTAGAGCCATCAGACTGGGGCAGTTAGAGGCTAGTCTCGAAAACAGGATGGGATGGGAACTAGAATCTTGTCTTAACAACCTCTGTACAGGTAAGTGAATCATGCTTTGTTTCCTCTTTGCAAAAAGTAAAAGCTCACCTCACTAAGTTCATGCTGCCTTTGTACTTTCTTTTCAAATGTGGTTTTCAAATGAATCAGTTGTTCATACTAGAATGAAAATATGGTTTTATTAAATAGGGTCAGAAATCAATTCCCAAATTGCAGAAAATATTTTTCCTTGTACTTACTTTATCTAGTATTGTTTGCCTTTTTGTCTCCAAGCTCGGCTCCAATAATAAATTTTTTTCTGCAAGGTAAACCCACTGTTGAATTTTAGAAGAATATCATTTTTTTGATAAAATGTTATTCTAATTAGAAATATTTGGAAGTCTTACTTGCTAGTTCTTCAATACTTTTCACTAAATCATCTTTATCATTAATTATATGCTTCAATTGGGGTAGATTAACAAATTGTTCTAGTAGTATATCTTCTTGTTCATTCATGTCTGTCAGCTGTGATATGCTGAATTGCAAGGAAAATAAAAACAGTATTTAGCAACCAGGCAAAATATCTAATGTTTTATTTTGACAACTGTATATACCGAGTTTCTTGATAATGTGCCATTTCATTCTGGTGTATTGTGTTTCCCCGAAAATAAGACCCTGCCTTATATTTTTTTGGACCTCACAATAAGCGCTTGGCCTTATTTTCGGGGAGGTCTTATTTTGGGGCTCATGGAGCAAGATGGGGCTCCTCTTGCAGTCTTATCTGATTTCCAACTCTGCGTTTAAATATTTTTGGGGGGAGGCTTATTTTAGCGCATATGCTCAAAAGCCCAATTGGGCTTATTATCAGGGGATGTCTTATTTTCGGGGAAACAGGGTATATGATATAATGCTAATCCTTAAAAAAAGGAACATGTATTCAAGATAAATGCTTAATTATTTCCAAATCTTGAACTCAGTCACTGCTACTTTCCTGAGAATGCCATAACTTTTAGAGAATGAATCCTGAGAATTGCCAATGCTCAGGCAAAAAAAATTCATGGCAATTACAACAATAAACAAATGAACAAAGCAGGAACATAGTCAAATATACTGTGTGCACAATTATTAGGCAAGTTGTATTTTGGAGGATGAAAAATGAAAATTGGCCCATCTCACTCATTTATTCACATCTGTTAAAGTGACAATAATAAACAACTCAAAAGGTATAAACAAACATCTCTGACATCTCAAAAAACAAAACGGTAACCAGTATAGCCACCCTCCTTTTCAATAAACAGTCATAAGCCTTCCTTCTATTCATGGAGTCTGTCAATTTCTTGATCTGTTGATGATCAACTTTTTGTGCAGCAGCAACCACAGTCTCCCAGACACTTTGAGAGAGGTGTACTGTTTTCCTTCACTGTAAATTTCCCATTTAAGAAGGGCCCACAAGTTCTCAATAAGGTTTAGATCAGGTGAGGAAGGGGGCCATGTCATTATCTTTTCATCTTTAAGGCCTTTACTAGCTACCCACGCAATGGAATATTTTGATGCATTTGATGGAGCATTGACCTGCATAAAAATCATGGTCTTCTTGAAAGATGCAGACTTTTTCCTATATCACTGTTTAAAGAAAGTGTCTTCTAAAAACTGGCAGCCTTCCCTGGGCCCGGCAGTGTTGTCTAATTATCGTCCGGTCTCCAACCTTTGCTTTGTGGCAAAGGTTGTTGAGAGTATGGCGGCGTGACAGCTCCCCCAGCACCTGGATGAAACGGCGTATCTGGATCCGTTCCAGTTGGGCTTCAGGTCTGGGAACAGCATGGAAACGGCATTGGTCGCGTTGGTTGATGATCTCTGGAGGCTCAGGACAGTGGTTGCTCCTCTGTCCTGGTCCTATTAGATCTCTCAGCGGCTTTTGATACCATCGACCATGGTATCATGCTGCACTGGTTGGAAGAGGTAGGGGTGGGGGGGCACTGTGTTGCGGTGGTTCTCCTCTTTTCTCTCCGATTGGTCGCAGTCTGTGTTGGCAGGGGGGCAGAGGTCGAACCCGAGGCGCCTCATGTGGGGTGCCACAAGGGTCGGTCCTCTCTCCCCTTCTGTTCAACATTTATGTAAAGCCGCTGGGTGAGATCATCCGTGGTTTCGGGTGAAATACCACCAGTATGCTGACGACACTCAGCTGTACATCTCCACCCCGGACCACCCCAACGATGCCCCTAAAGTGATGTTCCAGTGCCTGGAGGCTGTGCAGATATGGATGGGAAGAAACAGGCTCAGGCTCAACCCGTCCAAGACCAAGTGGCTGTGGTTTCCAACATCTCGATATAGTCAGTTGGCGCCAGCACTGACTATTGGGGGCGAATCGCTGGCCCCCACGGAGAGGGCTTGCAACTTGGGCGTCCTCCTGGATTCACGGCTGTCTTTAGAAGAGCATTTGACGGCCGTGACTGGGAGGATTTTTCATCAGGTTCGCCTGATTCGCCAGTTGCATCCTTTTTTGGATTGGGACTCCTAAATGGTGGTCACTCATACCCTCGTCACTTCCCGCCTGGACTACTGCAACACTCTCTACATGGGGCTCCCGTTGAGGAGCACCTGGAGGCCTCAACTGGCACAGAGTGCGGCTGCGCGGGTGGTTATGGGAGCGACATGGTGCTCCCATGTAACACCTCTCCTGCGCGAGCTGCGCTGGCTCCTGGTGGTCTTCCAGGTGCACTTCAAGGTTTTGGTCACCACCTTTAGAGCGCTCCATGGCTTAGGATCTGGGTATTTACGGGACTGCCTGCTGCCAACGGCCTCCCACCGGCCGGTACGCTCTCACAGAGAGGGGCTCCTCTGGGTGCCGTCAGCCAAACAATGTCGACTGGTGGCCCCCAGGGGGAGAGCCTTCTCTGTGGGATCACCTACTATCTGTAATGAACTCCCCCTGGAGATACGGAGGATCCTGGATCTGCATACTTTCCGCCGCACTCTCAAGACCTTTTTATTCCATCAGGCTGGTCTAGCCTAACCTTTCCCTTTTAAAAAGTAAATTTTAATCTGTTCTTAAATTTGGGATTTTAAATTTGTCTTGGGCTAAATTGTTTTAATTCGATTTTATTTCTGCTTTTAAATGTTTGTATTTTATGTGTTTTATCTTGTGCCTGTTCACCGCCCTGAGTGCTTCGGGAGTAGGGTAGTATATAAATCAAATAATTTTTTTTTAAAAAAGTAGGGTTTGGGAGTTGGTTTTGAGTCCATCTTCAACCCAAAAAGGTCCAACTAGTTCATCTTTAATAATACCAGCCCATGCCAGTACCCCACCTCCACCTTGCTGATGTCTGAGTTGAAGTGGAGCTCTGTGCCTGTTACTGATCCAGCCACAGTCCCATTCATCTGGTTCGTCAAGAGTCATTCTCATTTCATCAGTCTATAAAACCTTTGAAACAATCTGTTTTCAGATATTTCTTGGCCCAGTCTTGCCATATCAATTTATGTCTCTTGTTCAGTGGCGGTCAGGTTTCAGCCTTCCTTATCTTGGCCATGTGTCTGAGCAGCTTCTGGGCACTCCAGATAGTTTGCAGTTCTGGAATATGACAGCACCGGAGGATAATGGGTTTCTGATAGATTCAAGTTTGATTCTTTGGCAGTTAATGTGCGTCTTTTTTTTCCAACATGTTTCTTGCAACCCAGCTGACTATTTGCAACAAAACATTCGATGGTTCTGTGATCATGCCCCAATATCTTAAAAATTTCAAGAGTGCCCCCCGGGCCCAGTTTTTGGCACGACATCTTCCTGCAGCCCTCTGCCAGCGAAAACAGAGTTCGGGAGGGTTGAGTGCAGTCCCCTTAGCTCCATTTTCGCTGGCAGAGGGCTGCAGGAGGGTGTCACGGCTGAAAACGGGGCCTGGAAGGGCTGCGCACAGCCAAGCTCCATTTCCACTGGCACAGGCACTGCGGACCGGTCCTTCATTGTTTCCAGAGTGGCCCCATGGGCCATATCTAAGCACCCCACATGCCAGATCCGGCCCATGGGCCTTGAGTTTGACACTGCTGCACTAAGCAGCAGCTGTATAAGTTTATACAGCTTGGAGATGGAAAATATCCATTAAAATGATGATATAGTAAAAATACTCACTTGCTTAATTGTGCACACAGTGTATTTACAAAAATAAAAGTGAAACTAGTACAGTACTGAAGTTTTCACCTTCTACTCAGATTTATCTAAAAGAAATATCTAAAGAGATATTTCACTGATGACTTATTTTATACTGCTAGGAACATACTGGCTTTACTGAGACACAGATATATGTCAAGTCTATGGTTTTCAACATTGAGGAACAACTTTTACCCATATTTAGAATACACACTTTTACCTTAGTTCTGATAGTTCTGGAAATACATCTGGAACATCAGGCATTTTGTACCCAAATCCATTTTGGTTTCCCTAAAAAGATTAAGATATATATATGTCTTTAAATAACAAACCAGCTTGCATGATATCTATATGATAGAATACTAAGCTAAAACAATAGCAGTTTTTCCTGTACTCAAGTTCTATAAAATCTCTAAAGATTTTGGAGCTCAGAATATCATCTTCTTAAAAGTATGTTCAAGTATTACTAACAAATTCAATTTCTCTCAATGTTAATATTTGATAATTGAATGGTATCTTTTGGGAAATGAACAGCTTGTTTTGTAAGGTACACTACCAATACATCATACCTGTGATAATGCTTCTGTTGTTGGAACAGGTAACGGCAAGTCAGTTATCATGCCAAAGGAAGGAGCTGCAGGTCTATCTGTACTATAACCTGAAGAAAGTGATTCTGCAAGGGGCACAGATGCTACGGACCTATTTGTTTCTTGTGGCAGATATGCAGAAAGAAATGGAAAATTCTGAGCATATGTAGGAATTCCAGTTGGCTTGCTGTAAAGGCTAAGGGGGAAAACAATCTATTATCAGCAAATTATTTTATAACATTTTCGAGTTTTTCTTCTCAAAATGAAATTGTATTAAACATTAAATAGGTTTCTGGTTAAACACAGTTGACAATAGTTGTAATTAAGTCTAACCGAATGCATGACAAGCCATCCAGTTAATCTTATCAATGCCAGATAATCACATAGCACGATTCACCATCTCCTGAGGCATCTAGACATGACAGTTCTTTCAATCCAAGTAATTAAAATTGAGGGGCTAACTAAAACTTCAGCAATGTTTTATTATGCCAGAATTAATGAATCTTTTCAGTGCTAATATAATCCAAAGCTTAAGACATGCACAATATCTAGATGCTGAAATTTAGAAAAGCTTTGGTTTTTAGTGAAAAGAAACCTGTAAGTGATGGAGTTATGATCTAATGCTACTAGATCTAGGCCAATGGATCCTGGTATTTTGCTGATATCTACTATAAACTCTCGATTTTTGGATGACATACTGTCCCTATTCTGTATCTCCTTTGACCAATTACAAATAAGCATTTGTACTCATACATTGAGATAGATTAGGGAAAGAAAGATGTTTAGAGCTAAGAGCCTTCAATACTGTAATATAAAATACTCAATTTTTATTTACATGTATTAGCCTTATGCCCAGCAGAGAACAGCTCAACCCAAAACAATAGTTTAAAAATTTATTCAAATCTGACTTTTTAATACAACTGAATGCAGAAGATGAAGGTAGGAAATCAAATTGCTGTATAAGATTGACAGCCACATCCTAATTTAATTATGTTTGATCTGAGTTTGGCCCATAAGTATACACATAGTGATGCCTGAAATTACGGTATTAACCATATTTTAATGTGCTTACTTACTATGGGAATGTTGTTGCGTTGGGAGCCAAAACTGGAGGATTTTTCCAAAATTCATCAAGTATACTTTGAACAATTTTGCCAAGGTCAGAGTGCATTGTAAACTGTTAAATTATTTAAAAAATTAGCATGGTTAAAAATTATGTGCCATACAACAAAGTCCATTTATTATTGATTTAAATGAAAAAAGGTAGCTTGGTGTAGTGGGTAAGGTTCTGGGCTAGAAATAAAGGGTCTGTGATTTCTATGCTCTCTTAGACATGAAAACCAATTGGGTGACTTTGAATCAGTTATTCTCTCTCAGCCCACCCTATCTCACAGAATTGCTGTTGTGGAGAAACAGGAATATTTATGTTTACTGCCTTGAGATACATAACATAGATGAAAAGGCATGATACTAATCTAGTAACAATCATGTGGCCTCTCTTAGATGATGGATGCAAGTGACAGTGGTATATACTATATACAGTGGTATATAGGCCCATTTTTGTTCTCTGTGTGCAGAAACAGAGCTGACAAATAATCTGAAATAATAAGAACTTAAAACACATCAGGAGCTCTGCAAAAATAGGTTTTAATTTTTTTAAAATTACTTTGGAAAAAACACTCTAAAAATGTGGGGTTTTGTTCAAGAAAGTCCTTGGGAAAACTATCTACCAGAACCAAGAGGTCAGCAGGTATAAACATTAACAATTCTACAATAAAATATAACTGTTGCCAGTTGCACATCTTGAAGGAGACATGCATTTTATCATTAATTATTTCAGAAAATGATTCATTTATACATACACTATTAATTAATGGAGAGGTCACATATGCTCCTTGTTTGTCCATTATATGGTGCCGTATTGGGGGAAAAACACTGATGACTGGCTTTTCCTGAGGAAACTGAGGAGGAAGCAAGCTGCAAACACCAAGATATTTGATTATTATCATGACTTCCATATATGATTATGTGCTCTATTGCATCACCTTTTAAAATATAAAATTCACCTTGAATGTGAACTGGGAATTGTTCCTAACAATTTCTATACAATCACAATCTAACCAAAAACATAGTTTATCCATTTGAATTCTAGCACTTACAACACAAACAACAAACAGCTCATGTACTCTCACTCTGTCAGAAAACAACTGAAATAAATGTCCTACTCAATCTCTGTTTAGGTAATTTACTGAACCAGATGTTTGAAGATAGTGAACAAAGTCCTTTTTATTGAAATCTCCTAGAAAAAAATGTGAATTTTTATATCAAAGTAATTTTAGGTGCACTCCAAGAAAATAATTTAAAATCAAAATAAGTCAACTTATTTTGATGAAGCAAAACTTCATAAAACTGAATGAGTATCATTTAGGTGTGTAAGAAAAATGCTGATAAATACAGCTGTTTGACAATTTTGCCACATAGATGTAGGCAATGTGCTCCTTTCACAGAGGAAAAACATTCTCTCCTTAAAATTTATCCAGATTGAAATAGAGGAAAATAAGAGAAAACTCACTGTAGCCCTAATGTGGTGTGATAGAAAAGTAACAGAAGACCTTCTAGTCCACTTTGATTCACTAAGCATGATTTTAGTTTTCAACATGACATACAGTCAAATCAAAAGATACTCACATATTTATATTAATTGTCAGGTTATTTACAGTGAAGGGCAACCGATATTCCACATCTTTTTGTATTTCAGCTATACTAAAAAGAGAAACATGTTTATTGTTTCCTGCAATAGTGAAATCAGATACAAATAACCCAATTAAGCATCTTAAAAAGCCCTAATTTCAAAGGTCAGATCAAACTATTATTTCTTCTGTTAGAAACTCTAAATTATAACTAAATTAAAACTGGTTCCTTTAATAGCTTGAGTCCCTCCTTCCTATTTTAATCAGCTTAATTTTGAAAAAAAGCTCTGAGGACCCCAGAAAATATAAGAACCAGCCTTTGAAGGCAGATTGATCCCTGTAGTTGAAACAGAAACTTGTTCACAAAAAAGCCGATAGGAACATGTGTGGGCAGCAACTTGTTTTGCTGAAGGAAGCTGAGGGCTATTGGTGAACCAGCATTTTATTCACTTCCTGTTACTTGGTCTGTTGTGTGGATGTTTGGGTGGTTTAGGGATAGGGAACTGTGGTGGGTAGGAGTGTGTCTGGGGATTGTTATGTGTGTTGGAGCTGGTCTTTGGGTGTTAAGTGAATTTTGTTGTATGGGTATACTGTGTATACACGTACTGACTAGTTATTATTAATATTATACACAAAAATGACAATATACACAGCAAACAAGATAACCATCCTGGATGTTGTATCCCAAATCACTAATCGAACACTTCCCAAGCGTTTAGGACTGCGTGATGTATCGGCAGATTATGCAAGCAGATCCCAGTAAGGTGGCTTTCTGAAGCTGACCAATGGTGATCTTGTCAGCACCAATTGTTTTTTATTATTATTAATTTATTATTATTATTATTATTATTATTATTATTATTATTATTATTATTATTATTATTATTATTATTATTATTATTATTATTATTGAGTGAAGGCCAGATTCCCTTAACTGTACACTGTAATAGTTTTTGGACTGCAAGCAAACTATTTTCATTTTGAAAGAGTGGTAGGCATTGCCCTCTGTATGTCAGCTGCTCTTTTCAGTTAGGATTTTGTGACTGCTCCTTCTTTGCACCTTTTGTCTCCTCTGGCTTCTAAAGTCTGCCTAACAAACCATCTGAAGTTGCACTATCAAGGCACACCTTAAATCAGAGGTCTCCAGTCGCTAGGTGGAGAATTCTGGGAGTTGAAGTCCACAAGTCTTAAAGCTGCCAAGTTTGAAGACCTCTGCCTTAAATATACTACTGCTACTACTAATTGAAAAAATATTGTGCATTACACATGCCTTTAAAGAAGTTAAGTGGCCCCTCATTTGCCCTGGTTTGATGACTTGAGTTTTTCAGCTGAGGAGCGAGTCATGCTGCTCTACTGAAGGAAAAAAAAGCCATGTTTGCCAACAGCAATGGAGAGATTAACCAAGGGAAGTTCTCATATTCTCATACAATCCTCCCCCTCCCCCCCCCCCCAATCTCTGGACTGACTTCCAACCGTTTTATGGAAAAGAGCCGGGCGGCGATTCCCCCCTCCCTTAAGGGGTGTCACTCACGCGGCATGGGCGCTGCGCAGGGACTCGATCTGCCGCTGCCGCTGCTGCTGGAGGCTGGTGAGAGTCGAAGGCAACGCCATTCCGCCGGCGGAAGAAGAGGAAGAGGTGGAGGCGGCGGGGGTGGCCCCGCCACCGCTACCCCCTTTGGAGTAGTGGAAGAGCCAGCTCATCCTCTTCTAGCCCCTTCCTTGCTAACCGAGAAGAAAAAAAACTAAAATAGACGTTGCGCGGCCTTCCCTTGGCTTCTCCGTCAGCGGCGGTGTCGCCACCACCTCGCCTCCCTTCACAGGTCTCTCTCTGTCCCACAACGTGAAGAAAAGCCCCGAGACAACGAACACAAGCGACACAGCCGTTCCGCCTGCCGGACCCGAGCAACCAAACACGCCTGCGCTCAATCCACTGGGCGGGTCATCACCGCCCGTTGCCTTTTCCATTGGTGGGAAGGGGGCTGGGCGGGGCCAGCTCGGGAGCCCCGATTGGGCGAGCTCTGCCGGGTCTCCGCGGCCGGGAAAGGAGCGTGAAAAAAGGGGGGGAGGGGAGGGGGGCAAAAAGCGAGCGAGAGAAATCGAGGGTTGAAAGGTTAAGAGCGCGGCGCGCGCTGATGATGTAATGGCTTTGTGCGCTGGGAGGCTGTGGGGAAGCCGCGCGAGTGGTTTTCCGCGCTTTCTGGCTCTCCCTCGCCGCGTCTGGGCTGCCTCAGCCGCCGGGTCCCCGCTCGACCCTTTCTCCTCCCTTCGCGTGAGTAACCGCTTCTTCTTGACATTAGGAAAGCCCGTGAGGAGCGGCGGCGACAGCGTTTCTCGTATGTGTGTGTCTGTGGGTGGGGAGGGGGTGGAGACGCAGGTGGTTGGGAGAGTAAAGTGGAAGCGCGCGCGGTCCGACGGCGAACTTTTCTTTCCGTATCGTGCGGGGTGGGGCGGGGGGGGCAGAAGAGGAGTCAGAATAGGACGAACTGAGGCTGGCGCTTGGAAGTCTCCTATCTCACTTTTGCTTTACCTTCATCCTGTGCGATCCAAGCATGCCTGCCTGCCTGCCTTCCTTCCTGAGACAGTAAAGCTAGAGGTATCTCTTGCCTCACCTGGAACAGATCTGCCTATGGCAGGGGTCTCCAATCTTGGGCACTTTAAGACTTGTGGACTTCAACTCCCAGAATTCCTCAGCCAGCTTTGCTGGCTGAGGAATTCTGGGAATTGAAGTCCACAAATCTTAAAGTGCCCAAGATTGGAGACCTGGCCTAAGGCAACGTCTGCTGCTCCCTTTTCCGAAGTTTCCTTCCTACTCATAGATAGATAGATAGATAGATAGATAGATAGATAGATAGATAGATAGATAGATAGATAATGTATGTATGTATGTATGTATGTATGTATGTATGTATGTAAATGGTGCGGGAAGATAGAAGAGTTAGATGCCATTGAGTGGTCTCTTCTTTCTTGTCATTGCAAAGGCATATCTTTTATTATCTTTCAGCAAAAGCCAAGGGATGCGTTCTGGTATACAGAGCTGAGTGTATAACTGTATGATTGGGGGGTCTTTGGTGCTCTCTGAGTTTGGTTGTTCCTTACAGAAGTTTCATTTACCCAAACTACGTAACATCATGGGTGCTGATAGAGAGTGGGGTTTGTTCTTAAGTCAGGATACCCTAAGTGGATGGTTGATGGGGCTATCCAAGGTTCAGGTTGTTATTGTTCATTCTATTACTATTATGGGGAGCAATGACTATCTGAAACATGCAAGGATCAATGTGTCTTGGGTGGCCCTGATGTAAGCTGTGCTATGGCACTTTGGGGCAGAAGCATAAATAGCAATGTGGGGCTGTTGGATTTTTATCTTTTCAATGAAAGGATGAGAATAGAAGGGAAGGTATTGAAAAGAACAGCTAAAACTATCACCTCTATTTTTCACTTGTTGGGATTGGGCAAGAAATGTTGTATCAAGCTTTTCCCAACCACAAGTCTTCCAGATGATTTATTCTAGTCTAAGAAATAGTTAAATAACAACAGTTTACATCCTGTGACAATATCTATAACACCATCAAGCATCCACATCTGTCTATATCAGGTCATTGGAAAGGACTTAATAGGTAGACAAAAATGCCAAATCCCATCTGAACATCTTGCTGACTGTGCAACAAGTCATTTTATGTTCTATGTTTGTTGCTGACTAAGATGATTTCTTGTTATCTGCAATTATTAGTTATGAAATAGCCTAATATGCAGGGTACAAGGTTAAGAATGGATGGTTAATTTGATACAAATGATTAAACTTAAAAACTCTTTATAATTAACAATGGATAATCTAGGTTACTTCTGTGACATATGGGCATTGGTGACATATCAACAATGATACAGTTGTATCTGATCAGATTGTTATACAGGTAGTCCTTGATTTACGGCATCCCCCCCCCCCCCCAAAGCTACTTACGATCCAGTTCCAAAGTTATGCCCACTGCAGCACTCCCACAGTTGCAGGATGGACTTAATTTAAATCAAGTCTATGATTTGATTTAAATCATTGATTTAAATCACTAGTACCAAGGCTTGATTTAAGCTGACTTTGTATAAATATACAAAAGTATGAAGGCTATTGCTTAACGCATTGCTTAACGCATTGTAAGCCACCCTGAGTCTTCGGAGAAGGGCGGAATGTAAATCAAAAATAAAATAAAATAAAAATTTAAAAAGTCAATTCGATTTAAATCATAATTTTTAAAGAGCAACTGTCATCTCTATCTCACAACAGCTCCTCTGGCCCACTTTTGACTCACCGACAATCCCATTCACTTTAATGGGACGGCTGGTGATGTCACAGTGACACAACAAGGTGAGGGACGTGGCAGGCAGCAGATGAGTGAATGCCTGCTTACAGCTGCTGCCATGATGGATCTGAAATGACGGGTGCCCTTTAAGGTTTCAGTTTCATTTTTACTCCTTGCCCTTCCTCGCACTTAGAGCCTGGTGGTGCAGATGCATTTCTCTTCAAATAATCATAGTTTGTAGTGTACATAGATTTGCAAAACAATGGGATAAAAGAATATTCCTGAACTTTGTTTTATGATTTATTTCATGGTTGCTGTGAAGTAGTGTGAATGTATTAATGCAGTGCATGTTATCTCAGCTTGCAGAGCTTGGATTCATTGAATGAGTTTACCAAAAATGTAAACATTGCAAAATATGCAGCCTCATGCTACATAATTCCAGCTCCATTTCATGCTGAATAAACTAAATTATTAATGTATCTTAAATACAAAACTATCTTTAGATAGATTTTATTCCAAAAGCATTTTATTAAAATAAATTTGATACAAAATAAAAAAAATCCGATTTAAATTAAAAAAAACTGATTTAAATAAAAATCCGATTTTTTTTTAAAATCGATTTTTATCCACCCTGCATAGTTGTTTGTCCTTATGGCTGACCATAGGGAGTTTCCCCCACTGCCTGATCCCTACAGGCCTGAAGAAAAGTGTGAGGGATTCCTGGGGCAGGAACCTGTGCTAGGCATTCCAGGGCCTTCCCCATGACCTCTGAGACAACCTGTGCTCCACTTAACAACCACATCAGGAAGAGCAGGAATGGGTGGTCTTAAGTGAGATGATCATGTGGGCAGTTCACATCAATCATGATGTTTGACCATAATAGGCAGGGTCCATTGTGGTTGTTGGTCAAGGACTATCTATAGGTTTACACAGCTAACATGAATAGATATTTATCAAATTTTCTTAACGTTTTCTAAACCAGACCAAGGAAATTCAGTTCGTCTAGGAATGGTTAGCTTTACATATTTGTTTAACGCTTTGATTAATTTATTATAGTAATTTGTTCTATGCCTTAAAACAGAGCATAGCAGTCTGATGCTCTCCAGTAGGTGGATTACAGCTTCCATATTTCCTAGCAAATTGTGTCAGAGGGCAAGAATTTTAACGTCCAAATCAATTGGTGAATTACCAAGTGCTGTAAACATTTAGGGGATATTGCAGTCTAGAACTATACTGTTTCATGTCAGATTGCTTTCTGTTTCAAATGGAGGACACTGTTTAAATATATAAAGAATAATGTTTAAATTCTTAGTCTTTAGAAATAAAAAAACACTCCTAGATTGCAGGAGTATATGGAACAATATTGTAATTTTATAATTTTCTTCAGGCACAGCCAGGAAATGAGCATATATATGGCAGCAGGATATAGAGCTCATATTTCTACATTAATTGCTTATTTGTTCTTGATCAATTGGCATGTTTTATTTTACATTAGTAGCCAGTATAAATATTAAACTTTATTACTGCCAATTACAAAAACGTGGCTAAATTAAAATGCCTTAGATAGATTGCTAACAATGGCTGTTATTTTATTGAATTAAATTGAAGCTTTTCAAAGTTGCCATCCAAAATATGCAAAACAAATCCCATAGAAATGAACAGTTGAAAGTAAATTTATATCTACATATTAGCATGACTATTAATTGAAATAGAAAGATTTACTTCAAAATTAATATGAATAAATGGTGTGTATAATATACTAATAAACTGTTATTTCATTATGGAGTCTGAGTGGAATGAGGTAATCTTAGTTGACTGAGTTGTGTAAGCTAATTTATGTGTATTTTTCCCTCTGCCTTTCTCTTTATATATTTCTCATAGTCCAGTGAATTTTGTGGAGTCTTTGAAGCTGTCTGAGCTTAGTTGTTTGCTTGTGATTGTTTTGTTACCAGATCAAGTAATATCTTAAGTGTTTAGAAGGGAGTTGAGTTTGCTCTTTGTTTATATACAGTAGCTAGCTGTATGTGTTGGTGATGTTTTTTCTTCTTAGTAGTTCCTTGATTAGGCTTTTGTTCACTGCCAGCTTTTTGAACCCTGACAGCTTGATTGTTTATCTGAGATGGTAATTTCTTGATTAGAATATTGTTTACATCTTGCTTTGATGTTAATTCTGGTATTAATGCCTGCTTATTTGTGTTTGAATTGCTGGTGAGGAGGTTGGAGGTTTTTTTGTTATTTATTTGCTTTTTAGTTTTTTTATTGTGTCTTTTGAATGGTATGTAAATATTTTTTTATCTTTTTGAGCCTGTTGTTGGTTGATTTGTCTGAGTGACAAACTTTCAGAAATTGTCTAGCGTTTTGGGATTTAGCTTGGTCTAAATACTCAAACTATGGTTAAGTCTGCCAATGTGTTTTGAAATTAAGGAGTTGTTTTTAAGATGTTTTTGAGGTATGGCTTGTGCTGGTTGTGCTATAGTGTGCTGAATTGTTATGTACTTTTTGATAATTTTGTTTATGTTTATAAATTCATTAAAATTATTTATTTCTTGTCTTGCTATTTTAGGTATAAAATTTAAACTTGTTTTATGAAATCAACTTTTCATCAAATATACCTTTTTGATGCCTGGTATCTGAAACCTCCTAATTATGCCAGCAGCCACAGTAGATCACAGCCAAAGAATCTGTGAAGTGTGGGCTTGTAACCTGGATGAAGAGATGAAGAAAATTCGTCAGGTTATACGGAAGTTTAACTATGTTGCCATGGTAAATTATTGGGAATATCTGTATTCTTAAGTTACAGAGGCAGTGTAAATGATTAGTAAAAGAAAAACGTAAAGGAAATAATGCATTTCTTCAAAAATAACAAAAGATTTCCATTTTATTTATTTATATACAGTATATCCTGCCTTTATTATTTTTAAAAATAACTCAAGGCGGTGAACATATCCCACACACCTTCCTCCTATTTTCCCCACAACAACAACCTTGTGAGGTGAGTTGGGCTGAGAATGAATGATTGACCCAAGTCACCCAGCTAAGATAGTAGACTAAAATTTACAGTCTCCCACTTTCTAGCTGGGTGTCTTAACCACTAGACCAAACTGTCTCCCATTACTGATTTAATTGGAAAAAAGTTCAAAGTAATGAATAAAAATTAGTTCTGAATAGGGATATACACGTACATTTTTTTAAAATTCCTAGTTATATTTGGTATGTTAATAAAATAAACTAATATTGAATAATTAGATTAATAAATAAGCTTCTTTGCACAGCTCCTGGGTTTATCCATAATGCCTGAGTTAACTGCAATACAGTTATTGGGTTCCATATTTAGACTTTTATATCAAGAAAAGTATACAGAACATTTAGAGCATCTAGCTATAAAAAGTGGGGAATTGTATTAATCTTCTAATAGTTTCCATTTTGTCTTTCACATTTATGCTTTTCAGGACACAGAATTTCCTGGTGTAGTTGCACGACCTATTGGAGAATTCAGAAGCAATGCGGACTATCAATACCAGCTACTCCGCTGTAATGTAGATTTACTTAAAATAATCCAGTTAGGGTTGACATTCATGAATGAGCAAGGTGAATACCCTCCAGGAACTTCAACATGGCAATTTAATTTTAAATTTAATTTAACGTAAGTTCTGGAACTTGGTTGTGTGTCTTTAAGTGTGTAGAGTATTTTAAAATTGAATAATTTAACTAGGTTTTTTTTCTCTGTTTTTCCATTAAGCGCAGGAAGTGTGATAAATTATGCGTACGTAAATTTGTTCAAGTTCCTAAAACTCATATAATGTTCAATCTGTGATTTATTATTAATATTATTGTAAAAACCTCTGTTGGAAGCCTTGAGTTGAGATAGATAGGGTTAAATCCTTTGTGTATGTGCTTGAACTTTAAATTGATGTCATTCACTGGTTTATATCAAGCAATGAATGTAAGACTGCCCACATATGGAGGCCTTGTTATCCACTAGCTTTATTGTCAGGGAAATCTCTGGAATTGGCTGGGGTTAGAAGGAAATCAGCCAAAATTGGAGCCTTTGTCCAAGTTTAGCTGAGTTTCTCCACATATTGCCAAAGTTTGTATTCTCCAGATTTTTTTTGTTCTTTATAAGATTCTCTGGATCATCTTAATTTGGTCTCTTATGGGTGTTAGGATTTTCAGGAAGGAGGAAACATTAAGAAAAGTTCGCTTCATAAGTTGATTTGTGCATCTCTGGATGAAAGTTATTTATATTAGCTGAAGTTATTTAGCACACAGCAAAATATCTATCCCAAGGTGAACAAGTATAGTCAGTTACAGTCAAAGCATGATAGAATTACCCAACATATCTTCTCTCAGTAAATAACATGGTATATAATGTATGTCAGTGCTATGTCATGAAAGGCTTAGTAGGTAATCAACAGCTCTTTGAATTGAACTCAGACAATTGTTATTAAATAGTCCAGCTTCAAAAGTGGATTGTTCCACTAGCAGTCTGATTGCTGCATTTTGGTCAGCAGCAGCTTTTGGGTCATCATAGCCTTTGGGCTATCTTACAAAAAGTGTGTTGCAGAAGTCTAGTGATCTAGCTGTCTAGTGATAATGCCTGAATTCCATCATCAGACTCTCCTGGTTGAGGCAGGCTGCAAGTGGAGCACCAAGTGGAGTTGTAACACATATTCCTCTATGGTTTCTGATTGCTGGCTAACTGATGATACTGAAATCTCGGTGCGTGTGCGTGCAAGCCAGTGGTGAAATCCAAATTTTTTACTACCGGTTGTGTGGGCATGGTGTGGCTTGGTAGGCGTGGCTGGGGAAGGATACTGTAAAATCTCAATTCCCACCCCACTCCAAGGGAAGGATACTGCAAAATCCCCATTCCCTCCCCATTCCTGGGGGAAGGATATTGCAAAATCTCCATTCCTACTTTGGGGCCAGCCAGAGGTGGTATTTGCCGGTTCTCTGAACTACTCAAAATTTTCGCTGCCAGTTCTCCAAACTGCTCAAAATTTCCATTATCAGTTCTCCATAACCTGTCAGAACCTGCTGATTTCATGCATATATCTAATTAGCAAAACTTTTTTACCAAGATTTATTAGCAGTAATATAGGCTTTCTGCTGGTAATTCATTTAAAATTCTTTTGACAACTCTATTAACAATAGTGATTATTTTTTAATAATGCTTCTAGAGAGGACATGTATGCCCAGGATTCTATAGAGCTATTAACAACATCTGGAATCCAGTTCAAAAAACATGAGGAGGAAGGAATTGAAACTCAGTACTTCGCTGAACTTCTTATGACTTCGGGTGTTGTGCTCTGTGAAGGAGTCAAGTGGCTTTCATTTCATAGGTAACCACAACATACAGAACTATCGCTTGCCTACTTGTTTTTTTTTTTTCTTTTAATGAAACCTTAAGACAAAATAATTATCTCTGCTTATTAACCTGAAGTATTAGGCTAGGTGATTTCTAGATCGTTTTGTAAAGACTTTTAAATTTACCTCTTCAGTTTACGCTTTGGCTCCAGTGGAAACAAATAATCTATCTTAACTTGAGGTACTAAAGTGTCAGTCATGTAGAGAGGGAGCACTGTATTTTTCTATTTTGCTTTGACAGTTTCCCAGGTCAGAGGAAGGAACAGCCACATAAATCTGCCCTTTGTGTACGGTTAGCAGGTAAATGGAAACTGGAATTAGTTGATTAACATCGTTGGAAAGTCCAAATTCAGTACAGCTCTGAAGACTCTTTGATAATGCTGGTAGGGAAAATATGAAACTTTTATCTTAATTATAATGCCAAATATCGGAAAATTAAACTTTGCTGCATGAACCTATTTTCTCACTGGTTCCAATATTCTAGTTCTTTTGTTTTTTTCAACCCCCTAGGGCTCCACTCCCCACCAATAGAGGCATGGCCCCTTAAAGAAAATGGTTGAGACTGATGTTTGAATTATATGATTTCAGACTTAGAGGACAGTGTAAGCATACACTCAAGATCTGAGTCATTGAGAACAATCTTGTGCTATATATTGTAAGACCCACTTCACAATTCTTAACTAGGAAAAAAGGAATATTCAGTTGATTAATTTATAAATAAGTTAATTATTACATTAGTTCGGTTGTTGAGCATAAAGCTGCTTAATGAAGGTTGGTTTTGGCAGGGATTAATATTGGAACTTTTCTGGAACAGATTACTAGCAGGGATATTTACCTTAAAATGAATCATCTTGTTCAAGATAGTGTAGATGGGTATAGTCTTTCAAGCCATTCTGATGCACAGGTTTGAACATTTCAGGAATCCAGGTGCTTTGAAATGAAAAGGATTTGTAAGCAAATATACTTAGCTTGGAGTGTGCAAATCATGTATTGTGAATCAACAAACATGTATCCCAGTGAGGGAAGAGTGCTTCAATACCATTAGTTGAGTTTAAATTCTGTTCTGAACAATTAGAAGGAATTAAATTAGCTTTTAAAATGTTGATCATATAGCTGTTGATGGGGAATTGTTATTGTGTGGGATTCAAAATACTGCTAGAGAAATGATAGAAAATTTATCTCAAAGTTGCTTTTTGCTTCAAAAGGCAATTGGACTGTTTTATTCTTTTTTCTTCTTCCTCAAGGAAAAAATAGTCCAGTTGCCTTTTGAAGAAAAAAAGCACTTTTGAGGCATCTATGACCTGGACAACTGAGAATCATCACAGATAGAAAATATACATTGTAAAGGAGATCTGTGCTTTAGCAGTGTTGCCATTTGACTGGTTTTCAGTAAGTTTTACGAAGATGTCTTCTAAGGTCTCCACTTTGATTTTAACTCTGTGCAACTCAAAAATGGAATTTATAGTGCTATTAGCAGGCTTTGTATGGTTAGGAAGTCAGTTATGTTTTTGTTCTTTAGGTTTATCAGATTAGTTAATATTTACACTCTTATCCTGGAATAACTCTGTAGCTGCTGGGCAGATCACAGCAGTATGTTTGGAGCTGGGAGAATCCTCTTCCATAAAAGAGGAGAGATCTGTAAACTAATGACTTTCAATCTCTGCTTGTTAATTCCACTCTAAAGCATCATTTCTATTGGAAGGGTTTTGGAGAATAGATTTTACTTATAGGAGTTGGTTCCCTGCTTGTTAGATAACTCAACTTTCAGCTGTTTTGTGGACTTGGCTCTAGCTTTGTTGCAGAAAGTGTAGAATGTCTTTTTCCCTTGATGATTACTAAATTCTCAGAGTTTTCTCTGTTCTTTCTATATATTGAGGGTTGCAATAAGGCAGCACAAGGCTAGTATTTAAAACAATAGATTAAGGATAAGGTGATTAAAAAGCCTCTTTTGAAGGAGTTTTTCACAGTAGCTCTGCCTCTTTGCTATCCTAGCTCCTCCCCATATGACATTTTTAAAACACATAAAAATTATAGTACTTTTTTGCAGTTTGTTTCATTTTCTTTCTTGCTGGAAAATGGATGTGTTTTATTGCTTAGATGGCAGGTAGCAGGTAACACATCTCTTGCTGCCACTGTTAGTATATGTGAATAATTATTTTTCTAGATGGAGATGATTTGTTGTGAATAAGGTTCATTCATTGTGATTATGATGAAAGGCAACATTGTTAGATGAAATTAGGAAACCAAAAATGAAAAAAAAATAGTTTGGCAGCTAGATGTAACAAGCTGGGTATCCATACAATAAATACAGTGGTGGGGAACAATTTATGAATCTTTTAGAATTCTCTGCAATCCTGCAGTGTTTTGATATCCACTTCTTCTAAGTAGTTTCTGGTTGAATAAAACAGTAAAACTTTGTCATCTCTTTACTGAATACATTAAACCAAAACTTGTTTCCTTTGATGTAAAACTATGCAAAGCTTTGGTTTTGGTAACTTCAGCAGTTACTAAACCCAAATGAGTCAAAAGACTGGGGGAGGTGATAAAAAACCAGATTCATCTCACGTCACGAAAATGAAGGAAATCCAACAGGTTCTCCCAGGATGCAAGTAGTAGACAGATTGATGCTAGTTAAATAAGGTAATACTGAATGCACTCTGGGTCCAAGTCACCTGGAGCTTTATAGATAAAAACCAAAGTTTTTGAATTATAAATGTACTTGATACCAATGCAGAGCCATACATCAAAGTTATGTGCTCTTAGTGATCCAGACTAATTAGTAAATGATATTCGGCAATTCTGAAGTTTTCAAGTGGTCTCAAGTAGCTCCATGTAGAGTTTGTTGCAGTAGTAATGAGGGCACATATTGTTATTGCTACAGGTTTTTTAAATGTTGTTTCAGTTGAATTACTATTTGGTTATCGTCAAAATTAGATCTTCTGTTTGTAGTCTCTGTCAACCTGTTTAAGAGTAGCTGCAAGTCTAGAAGGGCCCCAGACCACAGGCCTACTCCCTAATTGAGAAACAGTGAGTGAATAGGAACTATGTGTTAGTTTTAGCTTGTTTCATCCTCCAAGTTTCCCTAGTTTCTTATAATTCCCAAATATCAATACAAGATCTCCACAACATTACTGTACACAATCCAGGCTGGAGGTGATATCACAGCAACTCCAAACAGCTCAGGGACCTCTCCGAAAGTATTAATGAGTATGTGAAATAATAGAGAGAACTCAAAAACACACAACTGAACAGCAGCCGAGCTTCTCTGAAACCACTGACTGGAACTATCCATTCAGGAAGGAATAGGTCCACTGTAAACCATGCCTTCAATCTGACCTTCTCAGATGATCCAGTAAGATACTATGTTTGATGGTATCGAAGATTGCTGAGAGGTCTAAGAAGACCAGAAGAAGTAAATTATTCCCAGAGTCATCAGCTTTAATACCTAGGCCTGAATTCTAGCAAAGGAACCAGATGTTTTTCTAGGGTACTTGGAGGTTAATTTCATGCCATCCTCAACAGTTCTTTCATAAAAGGTTTACTTGAGTAATATACCTTCATTCTGTAGTTTAATTTATTTGTTAAATTGTTCAAATTTGGAGGTCACAGGCAAACCAGCTATCTGATAAAAAGTTACTTGGTCAGTGTGAAGGACACTTGCACTTCATTATTGTGTAAAAAAGTTATGCCCAAAGACTATAAGTTTTGATTTTTCCAAATGTTATAATTAATTGCCAATAATAATTAATGGTTAAAGTGTGATGTTGGGATTTTTATGGGGCGTAGGGTGGGGAGAATATTGCTCTAAAGAAGACAACAGCCCATGTAAACCAGTTTGTGTGCTGGACACCAAATATCAGGGTAATCAGCTCTGAGTAGGAAGGACAGTCAAACAGTAGCAAGGACAGTTTCTGTCATTTTGTCTCAAAAACATTATCATCCTTCAAGAGCTAAAAAAAAAATTGTAAAAAGATTGAATAAAATGGAGGTAAAACTCAGCTCCTTATTTTTGTAGTGAAAGTATCTATCAGATGGCCTGTTAGGAGTTACTTATATTTGCACATTCATGTGTAATTCTTATTGTCAAGATAAACCAGATTGGGAAAAATACTTAACAGAAAAAAACATTACTTTATTAAGATAGGTTGTAGTAACAGAATTTTTTGAGTGTGATTGTACTTCTCCCGAGTTTCTTCTTAGATTCCTTCTCAGGATATAAAGAGTACTTATTTTTGTTTACATAACAGTTTTTAAAGGCTGTTAATATAGAGAAAGGCTGTGTTCCTTTCTCTATATTACTAAATCCAGCTGTCTGCTATAGTTCAGAGCTTTCAGTTTGAGCTGTAACTTATTTCAGTCAATAGAACCAAAAACTGAAGGAAGGTCTTCAAATGCCACATACAATTTCTTTCCAATGTTGATATGTTTGTGTATCACATAGGGCAATACAAAGCAGTGATCTAAGGTAGAATAACTGGGTCAAACTGTTCCTCAACAAGAATATTGATACTAACAACTCAATCTTCCAGTTTGTGCAGGAAGGTTTGTCATAGGGCTAGGTTATGAGGTCAGTGAGATTAAGTGCCCTGTAATTAGCTGGAATGTTTTAGTTATTTTTCTTAAAGTGTGGAATACAGGTAGTTCTCAATTTACGACCACAATGGAGCCCAAAATTTCTGTTAAGTGAGACATTTGTTAAGTGAATTTTGCCCCATTTTACGGTCTTTCTTGCCACAGTTGTTAAGCAAATCACTGCAGTTGATAAATTAGTAATCTGGTTGTTAAGTGAATCTGATTTCCCCATTGACTTTGCTTGTCAGAAGGTCATAAAAAGTGATCAATGACCTTGGCACACTGTAATGGTCATAAATACGAACCAGTTGCCAAGCATCTGAATTTTGATCATGTGACTATTAGAATGCTGCAAAGGTTGTAACTGTGAAAAACCATCATAAGTCACTTTTCAGTGCTGTTGTAACTTTGAACGATCACTAAATAAATTGTTCGAAGTGGAGGATTACCTGTAATAATGCTTAAATTCCAGCCTTTAGGCCAATGATCTGTGAAATTTATATGATTGAGAATCTAACTGAGGATAGGATCTCATTATTTTGGATTATCTTTAAATAAGTCCCTAGGAAGGTAATCTTCACCTGGAGGTTTGTTGGAGGGGAAGGCTTTATCAATGGTTAGACCTTTTTTCTAGGTGACTTGAAGCTATGACTCTGTATTGCTCAAGCTCTAAGATTGCATTGGTATTAGCACAGTCATGTAAGGAAGCATGTAAGAAGTGCAAATATCACTCCCTCTTTGACTTGGATTCCCTTGTATTTGGGATGCATGGGTGAGCAAATGGGATTTTTCTGTAGATAAACTACTATTTACTAATCTCCAGAAAGTCAATGTGTCCTTAGTTTGTAGCAAACTGTATGTTACACCAGAGCAACGCTTGGTATAATGATTTCTTCTGTATTAGAGATTTTTAGTTTTCTTTTTTAAAATAAGCTATGATATTCTAAGCAATTTCTACTTTTTAATATTAGAATAAGTAGTTCAATGCTTTATATTGAAGTAGGATTACTGACTTGAAAGTTACTCAGTTTGCAGGAATTTTTAGTCAGCCCTGTTTTCAAGCATTTGGAGGCGGAGGCAGATAAATAATAGAAATAGATTTATTTTTACTTGCTAGTTACAGTCAAAGTCCTTAATATTGTTTTAGTGATTTTTCATATAAAGATTACTTATTTACTTTTGAAGATTAACTGTAGAAGTTAATGTAAGCATTATTAAGAACCATTAAATATACAATGTTTATTTTAATGACAATTCTGACATGTCCTTAGAAGAAATATATCAGAGCAAATGCATTTTGCCACTGCATACATTACTATCAATTCCAGATGACTACATTTTACAGTCTTTCTAGGTAACTGTCTACAACAGTCTGAATCCTCTTTAGGATATAGAAATCTACTATTGACTTTTAATCACTAGCAAGAAATATACTATATTATCTTTGTGTACTTTGTAGGATACCGCTTCACTTTTTTAAAAAAAATGCCCATAAAAGCCTTCTTTGTGTTTTGTCAAATTAAATGAAACAGTCATCTGGTAGAGGTATACTTTAGTATGTTAAGTTTTTCTCTATATTTGTAACTTTGCTGTTAATCACATTTACAAATACTGCATTATGAAATGCTTCTTTAAACAATTGATATTGAATTAAAATAGATATTTGACAATTATTATGTATGTGGAGATGATCCCATGTAGAAAATGTAGAAAATTATGTATAAGAGATACTTACTAAGCAACTTAATTTTGTAGTATGTCACCCTGATTTGGATAGCAAATAGAAATTATGATTTGCAAATTTGGAGATAATGATAAATGAAGATTTTCTGTAAACCCAAATTCTTCATGCAGTAGGAATAGAATTAATGCATAGATTTGGAGTTCTTTCTAGGCTCATGCAATATTTAAGCACCAGAGTTTTCTGTAACTTTAGAATTATATTCAAATTAATCCATAATATATACAAAATTTTACTTATAAAATAGTATATTGCCATGATTTTAATGTTACAAGGAATGCATGTGAAGAGAAAGCATATATAAAATGGTTGATAAATTTCTGTTGATGATCTGGAATGTTTTGCCTTCCTAATCTTAAATCTGTTTATTGCTGTTTATGATTACTTTGCAGTGGCTATGACTTTGGATATCTGATCAAGATCTTGACAAATTCCAATTTACCAGAAGAAGAGCTAGACTTCTTCGAAATACTGAGACTATTTTTCCCTGTCATTTATGATGTGAAGTACCTCATGAAGAGTTGCAAAAATCTCAAGGTAATTCCTACTGCTATATTTAGAGTTTTTATAGGGAAAGAATATACAAATTAATTTTGTCTGTTTTACTTATGGGCAGTTATAAAAGTTATGTTTAGAACCTGTTCTCATAGAGAAATCCATGCAATGGGAACCTCTTGAAAAAGAGATGCCTTTGAGAAGGATATTAATGTATCCCAGGTTTTTTTAAATAAAACTAATAGTCATGTGAATCCAATAACTAAGCCATAGGGTTTGTATACATTGAGAAAGAAATCATAGAACCAACTTCTGGTCTATAAACATATACTGTAGACCCATGCATTCAGATGTATGAGACACTCTTGAGGTGGCTATAATTTAAGCATGAAATCAATTCATATAACAGCTGTATGGAAATATCAGTGAAGCTTTTGATGCAGCCACTAGCAAGGTCTCATTTCTGCCCTTGCGTTCTCCTAGATACCAGCAGAGGCGAATAAAAGGTTGCACCTCTTTGTTATTTTTTATGACAAGATGAAGCTAAACAGCACTGATGAGAGAGAAAAAGATGGGAAAAGATGATAATAGCAGTTGTTATGTCCAAGAGAAATGAATCATGCAGCAGCCTTTTTATCTCAAGGTTTTATCCAATGCTCTTTCATTAATTGTCATTTCTTTAGCAATTCTACAATTGAGTAAGCATATAGTTTATCAACTTCAAGTGTACAATCAGAAGTATTGAACATATTAAAACATAAGACGACAGATATAATCCCAAATCCTTCACTTATTTCTCTGTACAGAAGTCAGTTGGGCTACTAACTGGCTTGTTCTGTTAACTTGGCATCTAGAGGCAAGGCATCTGAAGGACAAGTACATGGAGGCATGAAGGACAAACATCCAAAAGTATTATGATTGTTGCTATAGTTTTTACAAACATAAGGAAAGAAAAATCCTGCATGCCAATTGCTATTGAGATGACTTGAAGCAAAGGCTGGTTTAATATAAAAAGAATCAACATGTTTTTTGTAAGCAAAGAAGTGAGATAAATTGACTTTTGACTATGATGTAGCTAAATCCTGGTTTTACAAATAACTGGACATCAGTTATAATATTGATGAGCCAGATGTGAACATTATTCAGTGAATCTATAGTTACTGCTATGTGTTGTTTGGAGACAGTGGATGTTATTTTTTTAAAAAATCTAAAAAACTTCAGTAAGGCAAGGCTTGTGAGATAAGTTCATAAACAAGCCATATCTATTACATGGAATTATCATTGGAGAAGAAGATGAATAGACAAATCAGAATATTCACATTTCTGCTTTTTCATACTTTGAATGTCACTTATCATTTCGATTTCCATGATTATTCTTATTAAATACTTTGAAAGATCATGTTTTAAATGTAGTTTTATAATGAAAGCTGGGAGTCTATCTGTATTAAAAGGTTAAATATTGTAAATACTCAAAACTGTCTTCAGATTATCCTTTTTTCTGATGAATATTTGATCTAGTTTTTTCCTGCAAAATAAATTAAATAATTGGCTATCAAGTAACTTCATTATAGCTTGTCACCTTTTAAATTGCTTGTGAAAATTGTGAATAGGTAATTTAGGAAGCTTAGTTCTAGGAAAGAAGATTCAAATTATTAGCAAGCTGGAGTAAGTGCTAAATTTAGTTTAGTTTTTATTTCCTGCCTTTTTATGTCCTGCCTTTCATTTTTATTTTTATTATTATTCACAATAGCAATAGATTTATAGCATTTAGATTTATATACCGGTTCACAATAGATTTATAGCATTTAGATTTATATACCGGTTCACAATGCTTTCCAGACCTCTCTGAGCAGTTTATAGAGTCAGCATATTGCCCCCAACAATCTGGGTCCTCCTTTACCAACCTCAGAAGGATGGAAGGCTGAGCCTGGTGAGATTTGAATTGTCAAATTGCAGGAGGCTGGCAGACAGCAGCAGGAGTCTGCAGTACTGCTTTCTAACTTCTAACCACTTTTCCATCTCGACATTCATAACTTCCTCCATTTTTCACCCACAACTTTGAGCAAATCAATCTTTTCCAGCTGGAATTCATCCGGTGAGATGAGGGTAGATATGTACCTAGGTCTATTTAGTGCTTTAGTGTTCCAAACCCCTTGAATTCTGTCTCCTTTTCAGCCCACCAATACATACAGTTTCTTCTTATCTGCTCCACCAGCCCTGATTTATCCTGTATTCTGTGTTCTTCTGTTTCAATTTAAAACTGTCTTAATTCCCATCGTTGCTATTCAAACATGGTAGAAATACATGAGGTAATGAATGTATGTGTAATAAAAGAGGGCAGCATTATATATGCAAGAATTATTCATTAGTATAGTCACCTAAATACTCTTATTGTTTAGTTTAAGGATTGATTTTTTTAAAAAAGAAAACCTTTGTTTGCCTTGCTCATGTTTACTCATCCTTCAAAATGTTTTCACAGTTCCCATCAAAAAAAGTTCACACAACATGTGTTTATTTTTGAACCATATAGAACTTGATCTAAATACATTTTGAAAAAGGTAGTGGATTTTTTTCTTTTTTTTAAGGAGAAATACGAAGCAATTCTCTGTAAACAGCTCTTATGGCAATTTGAAATTCCTGCTATGCAAAGAAGGGAGTAGGAGTTTCTCAAGTTGGCCACACCAAATGTAAAAAGTTTAAGCAGAAGACCAGGGACTTCTAATAGTTTTTCCCAGTGTTTACATACAGAGCTCCTACTGGATAGTAGATTATTTGAACTTTTATTTGAACAAGCTACAGTTATAAAGGAAGAAGGCGCTGAGGAAAGTTTATCTGGCTTAATTTTATTGTGCATATACTAAACTAGACTATGACAGTCATACAACATGAAGATTAGACTGTCATAGCATAAATCTTTCTTAGTGTAAGGTATTAATTCTGTATTTTTATTCACTGGATTATTTCAGTTAGATTAAGGGTCCTTTTTTAAAGGGATTAGCTTGAATGAATAATGAATTCCATTATTAATTGCTAGAAATAGACAGTAGAATATATGGCATCCTTATTTCTTCCAAGTGGGAAACATGCATATGCTCTATAATCAGTGACAGGCCATCTTTTCACAGGTTCCTTTTCCAGGGTTTTTTAAGAGCTTGAGGAATTTTTATTTTTCACCAACACTGCCTCCCTCAAGATTTCGCCCTCTAATGCGTCAACAATCCAAAACTCAGCCACACATCTGCCAGCAGGAATATAAATTGCAGATGCTTGTACACATTTAGCATGAAATTGAAAAATCAGGAATATTTGGAACCATCAAGTTTCCAAAGTTGTTTTGATAACATTTAAACCATTCAGAGTCATTTGACAGCGAGATGGGTGGAATATAAATTCAAATAAATAAATATCCACTGCCATGTGCACACTTTACAGCACTCCATATCAAAATAAGTGCTGCTCTTGGCTATTACAGAGTTTCTCACCCTTATATACAGTTGTGCATATTTTTTAACATTTGAGGTTTTTTTCCTCATCTCCTGTCTTGATGAACACCTGTAAGCAAAGTGGGAGGATGGGTGGGATTTTGGTTTGAAAATACTTTTTGTATACAGAGAGTCCTCAACTTACAACAGTTTGTTTAGTGACAGTTCAAAATTACAACAGAACTGAAAAGAGTGCCTTTTCCTGAAGACCTTTGCTGTCATAATTTGCTATGGTGTTAAAGAACATGTGACTGGGACTATGATTTAAACTAAAAGTGTAGATCTTCAAGTTGTTTGCTCATATAGGTGAATAGTGGAAAGTAATGCTATTACCTGCTCTCATATTTTCAACTATTCTAATTATGCTGCAATCTTCCTTTTCAGGGTGGATTACAAGAAGTTGCTGAGCAGTTAGAGTTGGAAAGGATAGGTCCTCAGCATCAAGCAGGATCTGATTCTCTACTAACAGGCATGGCCTTCTTCAAAATGAGAGAGGTAGATGGATATATACTCTGTGTGTGTGTGTGTGTGTATGAATGTATGATAATATTGATGGCGCTGAAGGAGGGGAATGAGGACGGGTCGTAGTTACAGCTGTCATAGCAGTCATGTGATTGCAATTTGGGTATTTGGCAACTGCTTGCAATTATGATATCACAGTGTCTCACACTGCTGACTTCTGATAAGTAAAATCAATGGGGAAACTGGCAGGAGGTTGCAAATGATGATCATGTGACTATGAGATGCTTCAGTTGTATGAGATTTGCCTTATGACAGCAACTAGAACTCGATGCATCTGCCTGCCTAAATCAGCAAGGTCAGGTAATAATTGCATTTTACAGCCACATTGCTCAGTACTGTTGTTGGTCCCAATTACCATTATTGTCAATTACCTGTATTAATGGCAAATTAAATTATAACTTAATTGTGATTTAATTAACATTATAATTAATAGTAAATTAAATTAGGTCATACTAGATCCAAGGTCAACTTGAAGTGATGCTTCTAAACTTTAAAGCCTTAATGGGCTTAGTGTTACCTTACTTCATAGCAGACTATTTGAGGATTAAACTTGATGACAGAGAGAACTATGAATGAGCGTGAGCATGAGAAGCAATGACTGTTCTGAGATAGTTACAGTCGAGCGATCACTGAAGAATTGTGCCAGTAAGTGCTTTCAGAGAAACCACTGACATTTTATTCTAGTAGGCTTTTCATTCGTAATGCCTACTTTGCTTTTGACAGTTCTAATTTGTAAGATCTTTACATTTTTCTGTTTTTGGTTTTGTGTTCAGCTAAATGTCATTCCATCTGATTGATCTTGAAAAGCTAAGCAAGAGGTAACTTCATTATTAGGAGAGACACCAAAATATAGCATCTAAGCTGCTGTTGGCAAGACAGAGAAGTTTTAAGTTTTAAAAAGAACCTTGAAAGAAAATAATGACAAGCAATTTGTATTCTTGCAAGAAAACCATATACAGTCAGGTCCAGAAATATTGGGACATTGACACAATTCTAACATCTTTGGCTCTATACACCACCACAATGGAGTTGGAATGAAACAAACACAATGTGCTTTAACTGCAGACTGTCAGCTTTATTTTGAGGGTATGTACATCCAACTCAGGTGAACAGTGTAGGATTTACAGCAGTTTGCATATGTGCCTCCCACTTGTTAAGGGACCAAAAGTAATGGGACAGAATAATAATCATAAATCAAACTTTCCCTTCTTAATACTTGGCTGCAAATCCTTTGCAGTCAATCACAGCCTGAAGTCTGGAACGCGTAGACATCACCAGATGCTGGGTTTCATCCCTGGTGATGCTCTGCCAGGCCTCTACTGCAACTGTCTTCAGTTCCTTTTTGTTCTTGGGGCATTTTCCCTTCAGTTTTGTCTTCAGCAAGTGAAATGCATGCTCAATGGGATTCAGGTCAGGTGATTGACTTGGCTATTGCATAACATTCCACATCTGTCCCTTCAAAAACTCTTTGGTTGCTTTTGCAGTATGCTTTGGGTCATTGTCCATCTGCACTGTGAAGCGCCGTCCAATGAGTTCTGCAGCATTTGGCTGAATGTGAGCAGATAATATTGCCTGAAACACTTCAGAATTCATCCTGCTGCTTTTGTCAGCAGTCATATCATCAATAAATACAAGAGAACCAGTTCCATTGGCAGCCATACATGCCCACGCCATGACACTACCACCACCATGCTTCACTGATGAGGTGGTATGCTTAGGATCATGAGCAGTTCCTTTCCTTCTCCATACTCTTCTCTTCCCATCACTCTGGTACAAGTTGATCTTGGTCTCATCTGTCCATAGGATCTCATTCTGGAACTGTGAAGGCTTTGTTAGATGTTGTTTGGCAAACTCTAATCTGGCCTTCCTGTTTTTGAGGCTCACCAATGGTTTACATCTTGTGGTGAACCCTCTGTATTCACTCTGGTGATGTCTTCTCTTGATTGTTGACTTTGACACACATACACCTACCCCCCTGGAGAGTGTTCTTGATCTGGCCAACTGTTGTGAAGGGGGTTTTCTTCACCAGGGAAAAAATTCTTTGGTCATCCACCACAGTTGTTTTCCGTGGTCTTCCGGGTCTTTTGGTGTTACTGAGCTCACCGGTGTGTTCCTTCTTTTTGAGAATGTTCCAAACAGTTGTTTTGGCCATGCCTAATATTCTTGCTATCTCTCTGATGGGTTTGTTTTGTTTCTTCAGCCTTATGATGGCTTGCTTCACTGATAGTGACAGCTCTTTGGATTTCATCTTGAGAGTTGACAGCAACAGATTCCAAATGCAAATAGCACACTTGAAATGAACTCTGGGCCTTTTATCTGCACATTGAAATTGGGGTAATGAGGGAATATCATACACCTGGCCATGGAATAGCTGAGAAGGTAATTGTCCCATTACCTTTGGTCCTTTAACAAGTGGGAGGTACATATGCAAACTGCTGTAAGTCCTACACGGTTCACCTGAGTTAGATGTACATACCCTCAAATTAAAGCTGACAGTCTGCAGTTAAAGCACATTGTGTTTGTTTCATTTCAACTCCCTTGTGGTGGTGTATAGAGCCAAAGATGTTAGAATTGTGTTGATGTCCCAATATTTCTGGACCTGACTGTAGATGTGCCTTTGTCTCTTTTCCTTCTTTTTGTTTTTTGTTTCATATGCATTATGTTACTATTGTTAAGATCTGGTTTATGTGGCAGGAAAATTAGTGTGACTTATCCTTTTCTTGATACACTTCAAGAAATATAAACTGTGGGAGATATATTTTATTTAAATTTTATATTTGATCTGAGAATGATATTGATACAGGTAGTAGTGCCTCCAAAAATAGGAGAATTATAATAATTTGTCCTTTAAATTTTCTTTAGATGTTCTTTGAAGATCACATCGATGATGCCAAGTACTGTGGTCATTTGTATGGTCTTGGTTCTGGTTCATCTTATGTACAGAATGGAACAGGAAATGCATATGAAGAAGAAGCCAACAAACAATCATGACATGAAATGAGAAGGCACTTTTTCTAAGCTCGATATATGGTTGTACATAGGTTTTATCTCTGGTTGAATTCCTTGGACAATAAGGCGTTCTTTTCCTCTTTATCAGCACACTTTTCTCTTGCCTTTGTATGTACTAAACCTGACTGTTCCTGTTCCAATCCTTTGACCTTGATATATAGGCATTAATGGATTAAATGTTGCCATGTACCTTGCCCATCTGTACAGAAGCACGTGTAGGAACAGTGTGGTAGATAGAAGAGGAAAGCTAAAATGATAATGACATTTCTAGTAAACTTTAATTGGCCTTTGTATTGGTTTATTATCCCCGCCCTTTCCCCCTCAAACCTGGGCAAGCGCTGATTGTAATCAATTTCTCCATTGGATGTTAATCCCGATGTACAGGGGTTTTAGTTATTCATAATTGTGGACCATCACATTTGCACTTTAGAAGAGTGACTCTGAGTCAGATCCTCTGTTTTATCTGAAGTTCTGAATATTCTTCCCCGACATAGAAAAAGGGTTCACCTGCCAGTGTTGTCTCTTCCAGGTCTCAAATACATTGAACAAAGCCACATTCATTGCCTAATCTCTCTTCAAATTTACAAGTAACTTAGCAGCTACTATAAAATTGGTGTTTCGTCTTCCAAAGATTCCCGCCAGCTCTCTGATAGAAGCAACTAGGTGGAATCAGGAGGAATCTCTAAAGGATACTTTCTTGAATTGAGAGTCTCTTTCATGGGGCCTAAATTTGCTGTGCAGTTTTTATGAGGTGTGATTAAGAGAACTTTTTGTATTCTCCATTTAAAGCAAGCTCTATAGCAGCTTTCTCCTCTATGTTGCAACCTTCAGGTTTATTGGACTATAACTTCTAAAACACGTGGAATGTATAGAAGTTGATAGCCAAATATTTAAAGGGCACCGACTTGGGTTGGAATTGGGGTGCTGCTTTGCAGCCTTATGGAAGGTATGTGTATCCTTTTATGCGTTTGTGTCTGAAAGGAATAATTGTAAGATGGAATGCTGCAGTTAAAATTGTAATCCATTTCCTTATTCCCGTTCCAATGAGTTATGGCCTAAATACTTTTCTATTTTAAAATATTAATTTATTGTCTACATAAATGGATGAACACAATATAAATAAGAAATCCAAAGATAAATAGGAAGATATGTCCTTTTTGGGAGCTGCAACACAAGACATTTGTTGTCAAACAACAAATTTATTTGTACCTAATAAAGTTACCTAAGGCTTCTAAGGCTAGTTTATTTTTTGAGTCTATCTTAGCAGTATATTTTATAGGTGTTTTACTAAAGAACCACAAAGTACTTTCCTGACCATGCAGAGCAGGCTCATAAAAAGCAATTGTGAAGGAAGACTTTTATTAGTATGGAATAGCTAAATCTTATCCTGAAATGATAAGAGTGCTGATGGCAGCATTTGGCATGTCATCTACACTGAAAATCAATGGGAGTAAATCTTAATGTACAGCAAATTGATATACCTACCATGTACTTTAATATGTTTCCCTTTATCCTCCTAAAGTTACAATAATGTAACTGGGCAGTCCTTTTTCTTTTAAGGAAAAATTACAAAGACATTTGCATAAGAGGGTATTTGTTTTTAAAGCTTTTGTAAATAAAGGCTTCAATAATGTTTTCTTACATACTTAAGAGACTTGTGGTTTTGATTTGAAACCCCACTGGCATGTCTGTGTACCTGTCTAGCCTCTTACTTCTTTGTCATCTTAATTCAGTGTGGTCTGTTAGTCATACTTTGGCTGCTCCAAGTATCATCACTATAGTCACTTTAGAGTGCTCAAAATGTGGTTGAATATAGCACGAGCAAATCTTTCCATTTCCATGTTTGTTAAGAACTGGCTGTAATGTGTTTGCTGCTCATCAGTGAAGTGGGAAGGACCTGAAAGTCAAATGTTGTGCTCAGGTATAATTTCTCATTCAATAGCAATAACCTGCCTTACTAAGAAGCTTACTTGAATTTATGCAGTCCAGCAAGTACGTGAGAAGGTTAACATGCCATCAGATATTTTTAAAGACTAAATATTGTTCTTCGGGTACCTTGTTGGCAGCTACAGATCCTAATTGCTGCTTGAGATTTGCCAGGTGGACAAAAACTCAACTATGCTGTAAACATAGCAGTTCTGTAGTTAGTATTCCTGCTGCTGGGAAATTTGTATATTTAAGTTCAAGTAATGACTGGACTATTTTATACCAGGTTGACAATAGATTGTGCCTTGATGAAGTATAATCATAAATGCCTCTTGTCCATCACACTGTTGAAAAAAACTCACTGAATTCCATCCACACAGATCAATATCTGAACTATACTATATTGGACTTATTTTATCATGAGGTAAATAATAGTGGATTTTTTTTTTCACTGACCATACCTTTTATGATGTTGGCAATGGAATTATTTACTGATGTTTTGTACGAAAGCAAGGAGAAAATGAAATAAACTCATAATTCATACAATGGAATTTAGCTGCAAATATTTCACAAGGCTGTTGAATAAAATGAGAAGTAAGCTGCCTCAAAGACCATCCTTCAGTTGTCATCCCTTTCAGGAACCGTAAGAGTTAAAATAGCTTCTTATTGCTCTTATAAGAACTTTCATTTATAGAGGGCTGAGGCTTTTTTTGTTTATACATTGTGAGACTGTCATACCTCCATTTCTTATAGGCCACAGTGGGACTCTTTCAGATTAAAGTGGGTATTTTAAAGTGTTCACTACAAGGACAGATCTGAAAATGAGCATGTTGGTTGGTTGAAGTTGAATCCTACTCTCTTTGTGTCAGTCTTATTGTTCCTTCATAATCTGAAACAGTACAATTTAGACATGTGTTGTTTGCATAATGGACATAATGTGGTATACTGCGTAGCATGAATTTACAAGCTTGCAACTTCTGATTCTGCGGATTTTCTCAAAATGCTGATTCAATTTTGGCCAAGGGCTGTATTAACCTTTCCTTTGGAAACTCTAATGTGGTATGTCATGGCTCCAACTTTTACTTCCAATTATGTTACGTTGAGATTTACTCTGGGATGAGTCATAGCCTTTGTGTTCTGTAATATATATATAAGCTTCCTCGCTTCTCTATTTGAATACTTTTTGCTCTGGGATTAAAGGAGTAGATTCTGCAGTGGGTCTTTCTGTTATTGTTCCCCTTAAGTTTCATGTGCTGAGAAAATTTGTAGATGTTTCACTGGCTGTATAGCCTCTAAGCCAGCAGAACAGCTGACTTGACATAAGTCAACTAAACCAATGCTTTGTTGCTCATGCACTTTTCGCATTTAAACCATGACTGGTTTGCTTGAAAGAGTTTAATTTTTTCCCAGAAGTTAACATAATACAAAAATATGCAATATGTTTTTGCTGAATACAAAAGAAAGCAAAAGAGAAGCACTTCTGCACTTTTATGTACAATCTGGCATTAGGCCAATACTTGAGAATATTTTTAGTATGGGAATGTTAGATTTAAAAAAAGTTATTTGGATTTGAAAATTTGCCATTATTAAAATAGGAAAGCATATGTAAACATAAAAGCCATGAAGGGCATAAATAACAGAACAGTTAAATCGATGTCTTTGAACGCCTATTCCTTGTAGATGAAATTGATCTAATCCAGGGGTCTGCAACCTTAAATACTCAGAGCCATTTGGACCCGTTTCCCACAAAAAACACCGAGAGCCACAAAACTTGGGTAGGCACTCCCCCCCCCCCCCGTCTCACGACCCCCCCCAACCATGCCTACCCAGGTTTTATGGCTCCCGGTGTTTTCTGTGGGAAATGGGTCTCCCCCCCCCCCATTCATTTGTTTTTCTCTCTTTCCTCTCCCTCTCCATTTTCCTTCTTTCTTTCTCTCCTTCTTCCTCTCATTTGTTTCTTTCCCCCCATTTCTTTTTCCTCTTTCTCTCCCTACATCATTTTCTCATTTTTTCTCCCCTTCTCTCTCCCATTTCTCTTTCTCTCTCTCTCATTTGTTTTTCTTTTTCCACTCCCTCTCCCCCTTCTCTCGTTTCTCTTTCCTCTCTCCCTCCATCATTTTCTTATTTCCCCCTTTTTTCCTCCCCTTTCCTCTCTCTGTCTCTCTTGTGTGCATGCATTCAAGCAGGATATCCTCCTGAGCCGGGATCATGGTGACTCCTCCTCCTGCTGCCACCACTGCACACTCAGGTGAGTAGCCGGCCGCTGTGCAGGACAGCCGGAGCTCTTTCCTCCCTGCATCCAACGGCAGCAACTACTTCTCCCCATTCCCCTCCTTCCTGAGCTGGCACAAAGGAGACCGCGGCTGGTGCTAAACTGCTCATGAAGGACACAGAATTGCAAATAGGGGCCAGTTGCAGACAGTGTGGAGAAAACACTAGGGGTGCTTTAGCTGCGCAGCTCTGTGGAGAGGCTCGTGCCTTCTCAGGGCGGAGAGCAGGTCGTGTGACCAGGTCGGCGGGGAGCCACATACGGCTCTGGAGCCACAAGTTACTGACACCCAGTCTAATCCGAGTACCCTGAGGATTTTAAACTACTAAAATTTGCAGCAATGATTACAGTAATTGTCTCCACATACAGTAAATGTTACATAATTGAACTTTGATAGTCATGTAAAATAATGCACTATAATAATATAGTAATTAGGTCACTAAAGTTATCTTGGTGTGCAGCAAATGGACATTTTCTTGTTTTCATCAACTGTCTGCATTAGACTTGATGTTTAGGATGCACAAAACTGGTCTTGTTTAGGTGTCCAAAAGAATTAAAAAAATGATTCATACTCTTCCATTTCAAGGCTAATCTGGTATTTGTGACACTGCCCTTTTATTTCTTCAAGATTATCTTCATACAGCACTACATTAGGCACAGTACTAATAAAAAATATTTAATCCCCTTAGAGTTTGGATATGTTTCACTCTTTATCCCTTCCTGCACTGTTTGAATGTCTTTTTTGCGCACATTTTTTGAGATGATAATTACTGTTTCTGGATTAACAACAAAATGATGGTCTTGACAGTCATAACAAGCATGAGAATTGGGGTGTACAAACATCCCACCATGGAAGATTCCATCCCTAGAGGGTTCCAGAAATCATTTGATTTTAGAAAAGTGTTCAATCTTGAATGAAACAGGCTGGTTCCATTTAAAGAAGTTGGTTTCTGTTTTGCAAACTCAAAGTGGAATTCTACCTGCCTTACCCTATGAGCAACGTATGAATTTTTAAAAACTACAGAACCTTTAATGTAAAACTGGAATATTCCATGTTGATTCCAACTGTGTTCTGTTTAGTTTTTAAATAGTATAGCATGTCTGATAATTATGCAGAAAGACAAAACTGAAGAATGTTGCTGTTCTAGTATGATTACTAAATCCTGATACCTATAGGAATACATATTTTCCTCAAAAATAAAATTTACTCAAGCATTCTGAGCTCTTCTGGATAAAGTATCATTTACAGGTGAAATAATAACATGGATATCAAGTCTTCGCAAAAATTTCTCATGTTCCAGTGACCAATGAAATGTGCTTTTATGGGCTAGTGGATAGATCTCTAATGCCCATAATTTACTTTTGAACAAATTCCTATTTCAGGTAATTGAAAAGCTATTTGGGAATGATAATTGAATTTTTCCTGAAAATAAGGGAAAATTAATATTTTAAGAAATTAAAATTTAGTATATTTCTATGTTCATGTACATGTTCCAATGGACATACTACAACTTGAGCTGAATTGCCTATTAGATGTATACAATGTGTTTATATTTTTATATATAATTTGCAATTTTCCAAATTCTAGTTTAACACAGCTTTTATTGTTCAGTCTGTTTATATGAGAAAGCTACTATGTAGTATCTATAACTGATCTTGTATAGACAGGTGTGATTTGTTATAGGAATACGGTAGCAGTTTATTTTTTTAGAGATGACAGATTTTTTTTCTGACTAGCATTGGCCACTAAAAAATCCTTTTCACAAAGGAATTGCTTAGTTTTGTCTGTGTGCAATTAACTAAAGTCTACATTTATGGATTTTAATTCATTTGGTCAACAGTGCATAGTGAGTCCTTTGAGAAATCAGACAAAATTATGATTAAAACATTATTTTCAGTCAATAGTATTGTCATCTAGCTGCAGTTTTGCTGTGGAAATTTCGTACTTGTTATGGTTTCACCAAAACGTACTGTTGATAATCAACAGTAGTCAGAGTTTGAATACTGATATGAAAAGTGCAGGAAGAGTTAAGGAAAATGCAGTTGGGACATAATTATTTGTTCAGGTAGTCCTCGACTTAGAAACGTAATGTAACCTGGCCACCATGGTCGTAAGTTGTAATAGTTATAAAATGGATCAATCATTTATCAACCCAATTTTACAACCCTTTTTCTGGCAGTCATTAAGTGAACACAGTGCTTGTGGAGCAAGCACAGTGCTTGTGGAACAGTTTTTAAGTGAGTCAATAGTTCATTATGGGTGGTTTTCAGCAAAATTGCTTTAAATGTCATGGGACTATGGCATGCTGCACATGGCCATACATGCGGCCTGGTTGCCGAGTGTTCAAATCAGTCATGTGACTGCAGAGACGGGGCAATCACTGGAACTTTGAATCTGGATCATGCAGTCACTGTAACTTTGAATAGCTGCTAAACAACCAATCGTAAGTCGAGTACCTCTACCATTTTTATAGCAGCTGGATTTTTACTAACAATTATTCTGAATTCCAGTTAGTAGGACGGGATAGTAGCTACATTTTCCAAGTGCAGAAGGAATGTTTAAAATCTGATGAAATAACACTGAAGAACTCATCAATTTGTTCAGATTTTGCTATAATTAAATATTTTGCTATCTACATTTAGAAAAAAATTATGAAAAACACAGAATAAATTTACCAATGTGTATACGTTTGCTTTAGGCATTTAAAAAGTTCCTTGCTCAATATGGCAATACATTTCTAACACAAATACTTAAGATTCTTTCTGCTGTGTTCAGCTTGTATAGAAGCATTTCTTTTTTCTCTTGCACGGAGGCAAGGCCTGTATCATTTAAGGTATTTTTCCCCTACAGAATTTTCCTCAAATCACAATATACCCACTTACCCACTACCAAGTTTGTTAGTGCACATGTAACACAGGAATCAGATAAAACTATAGTGGGAATCCTAAAACAAGTGAAACACAACGTTAGAAAATGACAAAGCTCTTCCCTGGCATACATACAAATTCACAAAGATTGTCCACCCTAGGAATAAAGCAATCAAGCAAAAATCATGTAATTGGTTACAATTAAATGTCTTTAATCAGGCAAGAACCCTAGTTTTCAGTTCATCAAAGTTGTGGTTTCCCAAATGCAAGTGTATAGCAGATAATGCATCAAAAAATCACAACGGGAATTTGAACAAGGCTGATTAGAATACCATTTTGCAGAGATGCCTCTTTTTTTTCTTTATTGTCACTGCTATCTCACTATTCACCCCAATCCTAAACCTTTTATTGGAAGTCTCCTGGTTGTAAAGGTCAACAGAATTTACTTCCAGAGCAAAATAATGGGTGTAATGTGAAAAAACAATTTGAATGAATACATTCTATGCCCAATGTATCAAAAGAAGGTACATTATTTTAAAGTCCCATATCTACCATAAACTCCTCTCTAGTTTACATGGCTCTTATCACCTGAATATGTTCAAGTCTTCCTCTCAAAATTTTGGCATTGGACAGCCTCCATTTTCATGAAGACATGTCTGTTCCGTTATTTTGAACTTTATTGAAAAATACTGTAAGGTATTATATCTAACAAGTGTATGAGAACTGAATTGCAACTTTCCCCCTTTAATTTACGCATATTTTAAAGACAACCCAACAGAGCAAAACATTTCACAATGTACAGTATATGATGATTAAGCAGTATAAGGAGTATTATTTTATTTTCATCACTTCCATATCTAAATATAAATAATTAGAACGCTGCTATGAAAATGAATTGTCAATGCTAATATATGTTGTGTAAAACTATAAACTAGAAGTTACACAACCTTTTCAAATACCCAAATTTTATGGGTCATATTCTGGCACTTTTGGTGATTAGATCCTACTGAGATTTTTCAAATAGATTAAAATATCAGGGAAAAAATCCAAATCTACACTATTACAGTTGTTGTAATAATATCATCACAATATCCATTATTATTCTCCACAAGACCATTCTGAAATATTTAAAATCTATACAGCTACAGAAAATAATGTGTTGTTTTTAAAAAAATATTTGAGATCACTGGAGCTGGGGAATGTCATTCAGTCAGATCTATGTGTAGTGCCTGTTTAGAAGTCTAAAGTGACTGCCAAAGTGATTCTGAAAACAATTTTTTTGTTTCTTAAATACTTTTCAGTAAGATGTACAATTTTCTCACATTCTTCTCTAACCACACTGTTTATGGACCATTTTGAAACTGATTATAACCTATTTTATGTAAACAGCATACTGTATTATGTGCAGCTTAAATGTATTAATTCCATCTTCCACTGTACATGCAAAGGCACTGATAAAACCAGTTCTATGAAACTGTTAAGTTCCTTGGCTTCCGAAATTTCATAAGTTTTAAATTCGGTTCTTAAATCAGATCATATAAAAGTTCATAAAAGCCCCAGATAATTAATTTCATTTAAAGTGTATCTCTGCTAGATCCAGTTATCTTATTAAGAATATAATCTAAACCACGGTAAAAGTATGAACATGAATGTTACATGATATTCTACATCTCTTCATATGTAAATCACCAGGGGTAATAGCGAGAAATGCAGCAATTCAAGGATGCTCAGTTACAACAAAGCCTCTTATTGATACAAACTTAGGTCAAAGTTTTAAGTTGACCATTCTCAAGAATTTTTTTTAAAAAAATTTCAAGCTTGAGTAACTGAATTCTCCATCACAAAGTTTCAAAAAGCCTTGCTCTGAGTTTGGTTCTAACTATGCTCCTTATTTTTACATGTATAAATAAATGCGAAGTTTGTTTTGGTCTCTCAGTTATGAAATAAGAGAAATTGTAATCTAGCCCTTATATAAAGGGATGCATGAGCATGATTGTCCAACCTGAGGCTAGTTTATAATTAAAAGCTTTGCTAACTCAACTGAAGGCAACAATCAAAAATATCTTCTCATTATACCCAATCAACAAATAAGCTATTCAATGAACAGAGAAAGCTTTCTTTATAGTCCAAGGAATAAAGGTAGTTTGAAGGTGGAAATCACAAGCAAGATTTCCATTTAAAGATTCAAGAACTGCTTCCAAGAGTGTGTTTAGATTATATATAAAGTTTATGCTCACTTGAGCTATAAATGTTGATGTAAAAACCACGCCTATAATCTCTAAAAGATTAACAGTTGTCCTGTATATGTTAAGATTTCTCTCATTCCCAATGTGTCATTTTTCAAGACTTCCATTTTGCACTGTAACCATATTCCATGTTAGCCAAACCACTATTTTTATGATAATCAAGAGGTGTCAACAGATATTTCAAGTGAAGATGCAAAGACAGCTAATTAGGTCTTGACATTTTTCTGAGCACATCCATGTAGCAGAGGACTGAGTAGCTGGTTGATGAATGCTGATGTACTGGATGAATTCTTCATCCTTTCATCACCAGTGCTTTTTCTACAAAAAAGTATTATTTGAAAAACAATTTGATTAATGGCTTTCATTCTACATGATTACAGAAATTACAAAGTAAAGCAATGTTTCCCAACCTTGGCAACATGAAGATGTGTGGATTTAATTCCCTGAATTCCCCAGCCAGCATGCAACTGTAAGTTGCCAAAGTTGAGAAATACTGAAGAATTTTATTAAATATGAAATAGCCATCAAAATTTTTAAAAATAACTTATTTATTACTTACTTAAGACCCAATGTTGTTTTCTTTACTTGTAAGACTAGGTTTCATTTTCCATAGATAATGCAGGATTGCTCATACCTTTAAAAAAAAAAAAGATTCTCTTAAGCAATGATTTTTAACTTTGTTTTAAATAAATTACACCTTGAAGCTTACTGACAACTAGAGCAGAAGCATTGTGTGGAGTAAACCAAAGTGCACTAATAACCACTCACACTGCTTCTTTCTTTATGTGCATACCTTCTGAGTGGTGTTCAAGGGCAGCCCATGTAGAGTGTGTTGCAATAGTTCAACTGCATAGAGACTAAGGCATAAAAATTTACAATTAAGGAAAGAACATTATTGTGCACAATGCAGATCTAGGCACACACTCCTGGCTATGATTGCCATTTGGGAAGTACAACTAAAGTTGAAAAGTCCTCAGAAATGGGACAGCCAAAAACCCTGCCACTCTGTCTCACTGGGTTGAACTTGACTCTTGTTTCTCCCCACCTTGACCTTAAAAGCATCCATGTATTAAGACAGGAGCTTTATATCACTTGGCCAGTCAGGCTCTATATAATTGAGCATCATCTGCAGGTTTATGGCACCTGATCCCCTGCTGGCAGATGACCTTGCCCAGCAGCTTGTGTTAGGTCTTAAAACAGCTAATAAATCTTACAAAGAAGGCTCTATTGTCCTCCACCCCTTCCAAGCATGAATTGAAATTAGCCAGAGAAATGAGTAGATCACTATAAAACAGTGTCCACCTTACAAACCCTGGAACCAGCCAGAAGACAAGCACAATCAATGGACTGGAAGGTGCTTGAGAGGTCAGGAGAACCAGGAAAGTTACATCATTTTTGTCCTGCCAGCTGTCACTCAGTAGTGCTACCAATGCTCTTTCATATACTGCAGTATATCTCAGCCTGAAACTTGACTGAAAAAGGTGCAGATCATCGGCTTCCTTAAGCGTCCTTTGAAGCTGCAGCCAACTGTCCTATTATGTGTGTAAACTGAACAAAAATGGTCCCCTTTTTAACATGCTTTATTTTTATAACTAACTCAAGTTGGTGCACATACCTAAGACTCCTCTTATTTTCCACACAGCAACCCTGTGAGGAGGGTTGGGTTGAGAGTCACTGGCCCAAAGGCACCCAGCAGGTTTTCATGCATACGGCGGGGTAGTAGAACAGTAATTCTACTTTGTTGGTTCAGTGATGGTTTCTTGGGATGGGGGTACACCACCGAGTGATAGTAGTAGAACCAAGACTTCAGTTCTCATAATTGTACACTGAGTTCATCTATTCTTATTTATTTCTACCATTTAAAGTCAATAAATCAAAAAAAGTTTCACTAGATAAAAAAATGAAATTATCTTCACTGAATTGTTCATGATAAAAGGATTTCTTCAAAGGGAAGGAAATGCCAACATTCTGAACATCTTATACAGGTACTCCTCGATTTACAGTCGCAATTGAGCTCAACATTTCTATTGCTAAGTGAGACAGTTGTTAGGTGAGTTTTGCACCATTTTACAACTTTTCTTGCCACAGTTGTTAAGTGAATCACTGCGGTTGTTAAGTTTGTAACATGATTGTTAACTGAATCTGTCTTCCCCATTGACTTTGCTTGTCAGAAGGTCACAAAAGGTGATCACATGAGCCCAGGACAGTGACATGGCAACCATCATAAATATGGATCAGTTGCCAAACATCTGAATTTTGATCATATGAACATTAGGATGCGGTCACATTGGTCATAAGTGTGAAAAACAGTCATAAATCAGTTTTTTCAGTGCTGTTGTAACTTCAAATGGTCACTAAAGTAATGGTTGTAAGTTCAAGTCTATCTCTACCAAGATATGTGCTCAATCCAAACTTTCAGCTTGTGAACCTAAAATGTTCTCATATTATCTTTGGTTGAAATGATCTGATTTGATGCCTCAGCCTAACAAGACACTTTCAAAACTTACTATAAAAATATTGTAACAATTTCTTACCTAGTTTGTTCTTTTCAGTATCTGCACTAGTTTGTGTCCAAGATTGAGGATCAGTAAGAAGGTGGCTCTGAGAATCTCGTAATGTCTTAGCCGGAAAATGGTGACTATTCTCACTGTTAAAAAAATGGTTTAAAAAAGTTGAATGAGAAGCAATTCCATGAACTAAATTATTGATCAGGGTGCTTGGGGAATATAGCTTTAGTTGAGCCTGACTCCTAATAACAGCAGGGGAACGCCTATGTTATTTTCTTGCCAATAAGGGGAGAGAGAGTTTGCCATACGGTAAGGAATTTCTGTGATGACTGCCCTGGATGCTTCCCCAGATGCCTTTCCAGATGTTAGTTCGGAGGAGGATGAGCCAGTTCCCAGCACATCAGGAAGGGAATCGGCTGATGGCTCGGAGATGGGGACTGTGAGCCCAAGTGAGATAAGTGTTCAATGGGAGAGTGACTGGATAAGCAGCTGGCTGAGAGTGATTGGCTGAAGCACAGCTGAAGCAGGAAAGCCCAGAGGCTTCAGGTGGGGAAAGCACAGAGCTGCAGCTGATCAGTGATGAGGAAGAGGAACTGCTTTCTCCACCTGATCTGAGAACACGAAGGGAAGAGAAAAGGCAGGAGAAGCAAAGGTTAGTTTAGCTACTGATGATGTGGTAGCTTCATCCCTTTGATGGGCTGCACTGGAAGCTATTTAACACAGGAGGCAGATGGAAATAATACTGAGAACAACGTGTTCATTTCCTAGTTGTGTGTTTCTTGGGCATTGTGATTCCTGCCTTGTTTTGGACTGACCGTGCCTTGATTTTGGATCGGGCCTTGTGGATCCTGGATTCTTTTTGTCTCATGAACCCTCTTGTCAGGGGTGGGATTCACTTACCTTCCCTACCGGTTTGCAAATGTGAGCACGCACTAAAAATGTTTTAAGTTCAATTTGTTGAAAAAAACAACAACCCCAGAGGTCTTATTTACCCATTACTAGGTATAATAGATGGGCAGTGAAAGAGATGCAAGTTAGGTTTGCTCCTTTTGTTAAGATAGAAAGAAACAGTACAGAATTGGATAAAAGGCAGTGATCATTAATTATTTTAGACATGGCTTAGCATTTGTTATGAGCTACATGAAGGTCATTATGTACTTCTCCAGGTGTTGTACTACTGAGCTTTCATACTGAATGTATGACTTTTCTGAATGTTTCTGGATGGCAGATATTTACTATTAATGTGCCTGAAGTATAAGATGATTATTTCTATACCAAATAACACACACAATAATATCTTACGTTAAGCCTGGGTAGCTGAGACACCACTTATTTCCAGCTATTTCTGCCTGGCCATTACGTTCAAGCAAAGTGGGTGCGCTCCAGGTCCCCTCCATTAAATATTGCCATCTTGTGGGGTGTAGGAAGTATGACTTCCTGTTGCCCCTCTCCCACTGTTTCCAGAACAGCACCCCCATCAAATAAGGTTGGTTCTCTCTTTCCTGGAGTTCCAGAAAGTTGTAAAAATCTGCTTTGGTCCCAGACATGGGATTGATATTTATTATTTGTTCAATTATTCAATTTTATTTTGTTATTTCTGCTGTCTATTAGATTATTTTGTGTCTGTGATTCAATGTTTTTAGCTGTTTTTATGTTTTTCCTAGCTTTGTACAACGCTCAGTCTATATATCTATTTATCTGTCTGTCTGTCTGTCTATCTATCTATCCATCCATCCATTGATTTATATCATCATCATCTTCTAAAGACATACTTTTTATTTGCATTGTGTCCTGCAGGAGTAGAAGCTTGTTCAAGATCTTGGTTAACAAGGCAGGTAGGAAAAGAGCATCCATCTCCTAGGCTGAAAATTAATTAAAAAACATATACATAAGCAAACTGTACTCAAAAGCTTTTTCAACGTTGAATTTAAGTTTTGGTTTTAAAAACTATTTAGCTCACATAGTTTAATGGAGAAACAATGCTCTCTTAAATGCAGAACTCACCTGGTAAAAATTGGCAACAGCCAGTACTTTTTCTCATCTCCAAAGACTTCCCTTAGGTTTTTGCTGAAGCCCAAATTAAACCCATTTTTATCTGTTCCATGTCGAAAAACAGGTGCTCGGAAGGCCTCTATAAGAAATTGTTGCAGTGTTTTAACATTTTCAAAATAACAGTCTCAAGGGACAGCCTGGTTTGTTGACAAAATAAAATTCTAATTCCTTACCTAAAGTTGATTTGTTCTTACTGACCAACCAGCAATGATAACCAAAGAGAGAGGATAAGCTAATTGAAAACATAGCTGCTGCAAAGAACAAAAACATAATATGGAACTTGGCTTGAGTGTCAGGAAGGCCATTCTATAAAGAAAGAGAAAAAAATCTTTCAATGTTCTTTTAGACACATAAATATATCCATTTAAAAATCAAGTTAGATCAATGACTACATACAATCTTCTCTTATTTATGCCAGTATTTTTTCCAACTTGCCAACGTTAAGATGTGTGGACTTCAACTTCCAGAATTCCCCTGACAGTATAAAGTCTACACATCTTATAAATTAACAACTTTGAAAAACACTGATTTATATTATAACTTTAATATAACAGTGGCGTAGTGGTTAGAATGCAGTACTTCCGGCTACTTCTGCTGACTGCTGGCTACCTGCAATTTGGCAGTTTGAATCTCACCAGGCTCAAGGTTGACTCAGCCTTCTATCCTTCCGAGGTCAGCAAAATAAGGACCCAGATTGTTGGGGGCAATCTGCTGACCCTATAAACCACTTAGAGAGGGCTGTAAAAGCATTGTGAAGTGGTATATAAGTCTAAGTGCTATTGCTATCTATATTTGACCTAATTGAAGTGCTATAAATATAGGTAGCCCCGACTTAAAACCATTCATTTAGTGATCTTTAGAAATTACAATGGAATTGAAAAAAAGTGACTTATGACCAGTTTTCAAACTATGGTCAACTGATCAAAATTTGGGCTTTTGACAATTGGGAGTCATGTGTTCTCCATTTGTAATCTTCCCAGCCAGCTTCCAACAAGCAAAGTTAATGGGGGAAACCAGATTCATTTAACAACCACACAATTCACTTAACAACTGCAATGATTAACACAGTTGCAAAAATGATAGCAAAATGGGGTAAAATTCACTTAACAACTGCGTTGCTTAGCAATGGAAATTTTGGGCTCAACTATGGTCATAAGTCAATAACTACTTGTATTATTATATGGAACAATGTAGAGGACTGTTTGAATGTGCCTTAAGATACTGTGGAAATCCAGACATGGTGTTTTGAAAACCATGATTTGTTCAAATCCAACTACAGGTATTTGTGATTTAAATCATAGCTAATTAATTGTTAATCAAATTATAACTAAACATGATGAATGAACTAGGTTTATAAGTTGAAGCTTGATAAATTTAAGAACACTCTGTAATTGACCTCCAACCAGTTTTTTAAAGTACTAAAAATACTGAAGGCACCGGTCAATAAAGAATTCTATCATTCTACCGTTCCACCGTTCTATCTTTCTATCATTCTCTCTCTCTCTCTCTCTCTCTCTCTCTCTCTCTCTCTCTCTCTCTCATCTATCTAATTTTATTTAAAGAGCCAAATACTAATTAACACCCATAACATTCATGGTAAATACTGTAAATGGAATATGTAGGGGAAAAAATTAACATATTCCTGATTCTCATTATATCTTGTCGGGAAGACACAATTTTAAAGACCAGCTTTAAGCAGAACATTGTTTGAAAAACTATAGAGCTATAATTAAGCACAGTCTAAACAATTCAGAATATTTCAGTTATTGACTAATACCAATATATAATTAAATACCAATGCATGTCATATTTCCTTGTACCACACAACTAAGGATTTCTTGGAAGTGTAATCAGAAGGTGCAGTGGTGCTGAAATATTGACAGTTTTCCCAAGTTTCATTCTCACAGGAGTCATGAGTCCTGGCATTAGCCCATTTAGACATCTTTCAATGTCACCTAATTGAAGTTTATAGACACAAGAGTTTCAATAGTGTATACATCATCAGAACAAGAAATGAATTGAAACTTACTGTCCAAAATCTAATAAAATGCTGTAACTCAGTCGCAAAGATGAAAAGGCAGTATAATAGAGAATAAGCCAAGAACAGAAGGAAAAACTTGTAATTTGAGAATCCAACACAGTTGTTCACCCTAGGAAAAGAGAATATAAATTGCTGAAAATATATGTATGAATGGACACACACAAAATATCATTTATAATATTCCATTTGTTATTATGAGTAAATACACTTCGGTTTTTCACATTACAACAATTCTTTAAATAAAGGAGTTACATCAATGAACAGTATAACTCATAATAATATTACAAACATAAACATGTAATAGTCAAAAAAATTAAAAACAGAAAGATGGACTGGGCTCATTAAGGTATTTATTTCACTATTTTCCACAAAAACTACACAGCTTTTGAACTGATATATTACTCCTTCCCTGGAGTTTCTTAAAAAAACTGGTTTCAACAGAATTGCTTCTCATTATAGTTCTTCTTCCATTCTGATCAGTGCTATTGTCAAAGTAGCAACAGTAAAAAAAAAAATTTTTTTTTGCTAATAAAGACAGCCAGTTTCCTGATATTCATAATGACAAAAAATTACTTACCAGGGACAGTGATGATCCATTTTCAAAATACATCTTAAAAAGACAAACAATGTAGATTATTTTATAGAATTCACAGAAAAGTTAATCATATTGCAACAAAACTTTTATGTCAAAGACAATTTTAATCCATAGAACAAGTTAATCCATAACTTCAGTTGGTCTAACTGGACCAGCATCTAAATGAGTAATTTAACTTGTGCTTGACCTAACTTAGCTATCATCCATATGATAACTTCCTTATTTTGTTTTAACATCAAATCAGATGGCTGTCTAGCCTCTGCCTGGCATAAAATGAGGTGACTGAATATCGGAAGCTTGATTTGGGCTCAGGTTTTTGGTTTCATGTCTTTGGTTTTAATAGTTTTAATATGCTTCTATGTTATTTTTGTTTTTGATTAAGAGCCACCCGTAATTTGATATAAGATGGACGGCTATATAAGTGCTTAAGTAAGTAAATAAGTAAGTAAGTAAGTAAGTAAGTAAGTAAGTAAGTAAGTAAGTAAGTAAATAAATAAATAAGACAGGCAAGATGGAAATAAATTCTCAGCTTTGCAAATATTGTAATATTTGTTTCTTACTTATCACAGACAGAACAGTGATGGCAACGATCTGGTTTTATAAGTTGGCATCTATCACAATATCTGATTGCTGTAAAGACACAAAAAGATTCATGTTTACCCTACTTGCTGCCTTGTGTATATCTTCCTGCATATCCCAGTCAACTGTACAAAGTATGTAACAAAGAGTAATTTTGCTAACAATTTCATATTTCTTTTTGGACACAAAAAATAAATGATGTTATACATTATAATTCTACCCTGTTAATTTTTACTCAGACCACTGAGTACAATAAGACATATTCATAGATGTTTGTGCATAGAATTACTTTTTAGCTAAAACATATTTTAACCATAAGCTTGAATAATGCAAAAATATCTGCTGATTTTAGTAACCTAAGTACCAAGAGGATTCTCATAATTCTTAGAACATATATTGGCAAATAATCAGTTGTTTGGCAAGCAACTGAAGAGACTATCAGGTCTTTCACTACAACTAATCAAAGTTACCAACAATTATTCCATAAAATTGATCAATAGCTGCTGCTGCATGAATTTGAAATTATGCAAAATTCTCCTAAGAAACAATCTCTACATTCAATAGGACTGGAAGTGCAGTCAACTAATCATCCTTTTCAAATAGTTATACAATTGTTCCAGAAAGGACCATAATCACAAAGTCTGTTAAGAGAGCCAAAATATTGTTTTATTTATACACTAAAAGTTTTTAAGCAGGGAAGTCTTAATATAAAACATATGGGATAATGCTGGATTGAATTCAAGTTATATTTTTTAAAAAATGAAAAATATTTTCTGGAAAAATATGTGAAATAACTTTAATGTTAGTAATTTTTGTTTATAATTAAATGCAATTGAGAAATTAAAGATACAATAACTTTAGTGCACCCTTTGGTTTAATAATTGTTCTTTTTAAAATACTCTGGCGTAATTTATAGAGATGAGCAAAACAATCGAACATATCCTAAATTTTGAATGTTTTTTTCCTGAGAGACCATTTCATTTCACTTTGTTTCACTTAGTTTTGGCATATTATGATCGGATTTGATTTTTTTTCAAAAAGATTCAAGTAAATAAATTTGGACCATCTATTGGCCAATAAAACAGCGGGCACAAATTCTATCTCTCTGCCATCAGCTGGACATAGGCTAGAGAAGGAACTGGGGTAGTTTCATGGATTGTTAAACAAAAATTTATAGACACAGAATCATTTTGAATGGCTGCTTAATAGAGAACCAAAGTTGGAGATCACAAAGCACTCTAGATGGGCATCTTGAGTACAATCTTACAAAACTAGTTTCCCTAGTACACCTGATAATCTACTAAATACTTATTTATAAGAAGAATGCTAGATGTTCTTTGTCCTTCCCTCTAGTCGAACAATATTTTCCATAGTTTGGTCTTTTTCTGACAAGTGAATTCATTTTAAGCAAATCACTGGGCAGAAACCAACCACCTTTTTTATTTAATGTATTTCATAATGGAATTTTTAGATTTTATGTGGTTACTCTTAACTTATGTCTGCTAAATAATCAGGACATCATTTTTGACAAATATTTACCTCCAGACATTGTTCTTGTACTGATAGGGAGGTCTTTGGCTGCCCTCTTCAGCACTTCTTGATGGGTTTCATTTCTAGGTTCTCTTTCCAGCAATTCCTTATCTGAGTAGCTCAGATGGAACTAGGAAATAATGCAGTTCTTGAATCATTATTTCTTAACCATTTAGTATAATCATCTTTAGACATTTACCTAAATATTGGAAAGTTTGAAACTAAAGAGACAATTCTTTGCAAGCAGATGTGTCTGCTACTTTCTCAATTCAGAAAGACTATCTATACAGGTAGTCCTCGATTTATGAGAGTAATGGAGATTGCCCATTTCTGTCAGAAGTCATGGACTATTACATGAAGCACAAGATTAACAATTCCCCTATCCCTGCTTTCTCCAATGCATTCATTAAACGAATGCACGGGTTGTTAGGTAGAGAATGTGGTGTCTCAGGGGTGTGAGAAACTGAGGGAGGTGTAGTGAAGGCATAGGCATACCTAGGAGGCCTCCTCCACCTTCTGAGGTATCCCGTGCTCTGCCTCCTGTCCCTTGGGTTCCCTAGAGCCCTATGGGCCACCTGCATACCCCACCCCATCACATTTGCACACATACCTTTTGAAGATATCCAGAGCTCAGGTAAGTTGGAGTAGAGAAGGCTGCTCCCTTGCTCAAGGGCACAATCAAGAAGAAATCCTCTTGCTTTTGCTTCCATTGCAACTCTTTCCTCCCCAGCCAGTGTAAATCATGCCTATTTTGGTTCCTTAGAATCCTTTCCTCCCCAACCAGCATAAATTGGTAGTGATTTATGCTGGCTGGGGAGAAAAGGATTACCACAGAAGCAAATGTGATGGGATTTCTTCTTTGCTCTGCCAGCGTAAGACTAGCGTAAAGCTAGCATTGGTGGCACTTTACGCTGGGGAGGAAAGGATTGCAAGGGACCAAAATAGGCATGATTTCTTCTTGGCGTCACCAGCTTTACACTAGTCATATGCTGGCAGAGCAAAGAAGAACCCCATCACTTTTGCTTCCTTTGCAATCCTTTCCTTGACAGCCAGTATAAATCACTACAGATCTAAGTTGGTTGGAGAAGAAAGGATTGCAAGGGACAAAATGGGCACAATTTCTTCTTAGCTTTGCGACATAAGTCTAAAGCTAGCACTGGGGGCTCTAAGAAGAAATCGTAGCGATTTATACTCACTGCAGAGGAAAGGATTGCAACAGAAGCAAAAGTGACAGAATTTCTTCTTGACTGTGCCAGGTGGCGGAGCAAGGGAACGGCCTTCTCTATCCTGACTTCCTGAACTTTAGATAAGTGAGCGAATGGTGACTGGGGAGTGAGGGTGGGGAGGAGTGCGTAGAACCTGGTATGTTGGCAAAACAGACCCAGTGCCTCTGAGGACCTGGCCGGGCAGAATGGGATGGTAATAAGTGGGTGGGTGTGCTGCAGCATTTATGTAGTTGGTGGTAAGGGCAAATGACCACGGGGCCAGTGCAGAGTTTGTAACTTTCAAACAGGTTCGTATTTAGCTTTTGGGGTGTGTATTGTAACTTCAAACGTTTGTTAAATGGCCTGTTGTACCTCAAGGATTACCAGTAATCACATTTGCTTGAACATGAAATTATAACTTTATCCATAATTAAGGATCTGATTTATTAAAGGCTGAACTGTGCTTAAGAGTTTTTTAAAGGAATCCTAACAAATTACCCCTCCCATATTGCTAAGTGAAATTGGTAGGAAGAAAGTACATTCATATTCTTAAAAACAAAAGAAAACGAATAAAAAGACAACTATTTAAAGTTTTCATTTTTAAATTTTTAAAATTGTGTAATATTGAAAATCAATACATCAATCTCTCTTCCCCATAAAAATGGTAAAATGTTTCAGATATTAAGATTAAATCTGCCCTTAACCTCTTTAAGAAATAATTTGAATGGCAATCTGAAAATGAGTTAAAAGACAATCTTGATCAGTGTGCAGAAGAGAAATCCTTGAATAAACCACAATATTATCAGCAATGTTTTATATCATTTAATGAAAGAAGTGGCCCTTTGCAAGTAATTATAAAATGATTGCTATACATAGATTTAAACCAACATTTTAAAATAATACATTATTGTATATTTGCTAAATAATTAAAAATAATAGGTCTGCCTATAGAAACAAAAATGATTTCTCGTTTCCTTTATTAAGATCAAGCAATAACATTACATTTTTCCATTTGTACATGTATAAATTGAATTGTAATATATTTTTGCAATTTTATTTAACAATATGCTATTTGAAATATGTTAAAATTATTTCCACCAGTTAGTTGAGCTGATGACAAGACTAAGAAAATTCAGTATTAAGGAACTGAATATACTTGTTTGGGGGGGGGTGTATTTTCCCTTTTATACGTCATATCCTTATTTCTATAATAGCAAATTAGAGCAAAAAGAATAAGTACATGAAAGAACACATAATATAAACTAATGTTTTTCACATAAATGTTAAAAGCTGTGATATTGTCAATAAAGTACACGTGGGTAGCCTATGTCTTCAGATGAACAGATGGAAAGCTAGAGAGAATATATTTATGTAGGTTGTTATTTACTGTATACACACAGAACCTTTGTACCCCAGAAAAAAATTAGTAAACAAGTTTTTTTTTTCTTACACAAAATTATAACTTACTTCTTTGGAAGGATTCATTGGTAATGTAAAGATTGTTTTCCAGTAAGACCACAAAAACATCATGAAAAATAGATGATACGCAATCAGGCACACCACTAAAACAAGATAATAAAATTAAGACATTAAGCAAATGATAGAAATTGTCAGAGATATACAGACAACCAAAAAAGAAAAGAAAAAGAGCCAAACGTTCCCAATGGTTCACAATAAAGAACAATGCTATCATAACAGCAACAAAACTATAAAATAATGGCTATTAAAGAAGCTACAAAGCACTATCAGAATGTATTCAGATATAAAACTTTGTAAGGAAGAAAATTCTGTATGTTCTGTCATTTAAACTTTCCATTATCTATATCTGTATTCCTTGGAATGGATCTAATGGGGGCAAGAAAATCTTCTTAATGGGTCTATATAATAAGACTGTTATGCACTTAGTTTTATACAACAATAACAGAAACTCAAGGACCCTGTTCTATTAAATCAAAGACTTATTTATGTCCTATTGCCACTAAGACCAATTACTCAGGGGTGAAATCTAATTTTTTTTGCTACCGGTTCTGTGGGTGTGGCTTAATTAGTGGGCGGAGCTTGGTGGTAAGGTGACTGGGTGGGCGTGGCCAAGTCAATGCCACTTCTTTGCCCTTTTTTAACCTACAAAACAGAACACAACACAACTGGCTCACCCACAATGTAAAAGTAGCTGTGCTACACCCAAAATGGCCCCTGAAAAAGCAGGAACCTCAAACAGCCACAAAAAGCCCAAAAAACTAACTTTCACACTTTACACACACAAAATTCCACATACAGCTTGGCTTGTCAGAGCCATTTAAAAGAAAAAAAAAAAACTCTGATGATTGCACGGCTCAGCTGGGCATGGGGGGGTAGGGGCAGGGATTTTTGCTACTGGTTCTCCGAACTTCCTACCGCCATCGCTACCTACTCGCCCAAGCCGGTCCGAACTGGGAGCATTTCACCCCTGCAATTACTCTTCTATAGCAGCTAACGTTCAGAGATATGGTAAACAGGCATCCTGATTAGTTAAAAATAAGGTAGTCAATAACTACTAATCCATCTTAAACTCATCTAAGCTGATGGTCATCAATGTAGTTTTACTATATAATATAATTTATCTATGGATGGAATAAAAATGCTGATAACTTTCTGCTCAAGAAGTCTACAATTTAACTACTAAAATAAAGAAGACAGAATAAAACAACAACAACAAGAAAATAGCTTGCCAAACTATATTAGTGTCAGTCGAAGATAGGACAAAATACATAGCAATACACAAGAGAGACACTGTTATATATTCCTTAACAGTCTCCTGACTGGTTCTGCCCCATTTTCTAGGACAAGGAGTAATATAAGTATTACAATGTTGGTATTAATGCAACAAATAGAAGAATAGGAATTGGAAGGAGTTTGGTAGTATCAACTAAAGTTACCTCAATTTCTTCTATTAAATTATAAAGAATCTGTTTGGTTATATCTGGTCATATACATAGAAAAGATAGATCAACCTTTTGTCCCCTTTTTCCTTAGAAAATCTGATGATCATTGCTTAGGTTTAATGATCTATATAATGATCTATATAGGGAGACATAGAAACAAAAATGTAGCCTAAAATCCAATTTAAAAAGGCATGCAATCTTCAATAATTTATTGCTGAAATAAATAAAATTTTTAATGAAATTTCTGAACTATGCTGAACTATACACATTATAGCAGCCTTAAATTCTATAAACTATAAAGTAGGAAAAAATAGCTATTACTTACTTTTTTCTCCAATATTTGATATTGTTACTGCAAGAGAGGAAAGGAGGAAAGATCACTGAGAAACCTTGACATTATTTGGACACCAAAAAAGCATTCTCTGTTTCTGGAGTACATATATACTTACCAATGAGCCAGTGGTGCTTTGCCCTCAGTTCGGACCGGTTCGCAAGAACCAGTAGTAAAACCGGCGGAAGGCTCTGCCCACCGACCCGGATGTTATCATACGTGATCTGCGCATGCGCAGAAGCGCACATGTGTGCTCCCAATGCAAACTGATACTAAAAGGAAGTAGAACCCACCCCTAGAATGAACATATAAATACCGTAGTTTATTTTGCATTTGTACATTGTACTTAGTTGAATTAAATATTGCTTTTGAATAAGACCTTTACAGATTTTTCAGAGGGGAATAAAAACAGTCCATACAAAAAGCACTAACTATGAATTCTAACACTTATTGCAAGGTTGAAGTAACAGAATCTTGCAAGCCTGAAAGCATTCTTTCCCTTACTTTCCAGAAAACCAGAAAGGGTCTTTTCAGAAATGCTTCCCATGTCTCTTTTGCTTCCGTCAGCTGAAATACCTTTTGCATGATAGTTGTCTAGGATAGTTGACTAGACAACTATCCTCCTGTTTTCCCAAATTGTTCTGTTTTCCCAAGTTGTTCTGAGCAATACATTCAGGAAAAACTTTTACAAACTGAAGTCTGTCCAAAGGACAACAACCAAGATGATAGGGGGAATACAATGAAAAACTTGCAGTGTTTGAAGGCACTACATATTTTTCAAGAATGGATTGAGACAGATCTGATAGCCATTTTAATGTATCTTAAGATCAACTAGAAGATGGGGCGGATTCATTCTGAGCTGTTCCACAAGGCAGGAGAAGACTTTGTTGACACTCCTGAAAGACATGAAAACCTTGGCTTCTCTCACCGGAGTTTGCCTGGAATCTTAATGGAACTCTGTTTCGTGTAAAATACAAACACACAAGTTACTTTGTGTGGTAAGGTATTATTATTTTTACAGAAGCCTCAATTTAAGTTGTATATTGTTTTATTTTGTTCAATGTTCAGAGTTCCTTTTGATTAGTAGTAATATACTATATATTTATTAAAATACTTTAAGAAACAATGGGATTAAATTAGAAGGAAGTCAATTTCAGTTTGACATCAGAAAAAAAATGCTAATTGTATGAACATCAGAGAAACAGATTGCCTCCTGAGAAATGGTAGACTCCCTTTTGTTGAAATATTTGAACAGAGGTTGTTGAATGGCCATTGTCACGGCTACTGTAATAAGGGATTCTTGCAGATTTAACTGAATTATCTTTATAGTATTTTCCCAACCTTACATTCAATGATTCTATAAGATATGAATTGTTAAGGAATGAAATATTTATATTTAATTATTTTACAGAATGACTAATTACTAAGAATTAATAAATTGTAGCTGGTTTGGAAACTGATAATGATTTGACAGTTACAGTACTGAAATTTTGCTTTCTTTGTATGCAATTCAAAGACAGAAATTAGGAACATTCATTTGTAAGGATTTCCTTGACATTTTTACTCATTTCCACATACAGTGAAAATTATAATTATTCTGAGGGAAACAGTGAGGTTTAGTTTCCATCTTTGAACATATTTCATCACTAAATGTCAGACAGTACGGATAAACAAAATATCAACTACTCTCATTTTGCATTGCTGCCAAATTCTCCATGGAGATAAAACCAGACCAAAATAGGAGAGTCATCACATAATTAAATTATGAACTAGGGCAGTGTGACATAAAAGTTAGATCACATCCTGACTTTAAAAAAGATTGCACCAAAAATCAGTCCACCATTTTCTTGTTTACTTTTTCACATTTCAAGAAAAATATAAAAAGACTGAGGGGAAGGATGTGAGAAAGAAAGGAACAGTGGATGTATATAATCAAAATCACATGAATAGCATTATTCCAGATTGAGGTGGTGAAGAGGTTTAGGAAGAGACTGTTGCTATGGTTCCAAGAGAAGCAGTAATATCATCTACTATTCATTTCATTTTCAGCATACTTATCATATTAGGCTTCTCAGTGTAATTTGTTTTTAGAATTGTCTTAGGTTCATTGGGAGGACAATAATGAAAATAAACAAGTATTTTCTAATATTCTCTCTCTGTCACCCAAAGGATCTCCTTAATGCAGGCTCATCTTTCTTTTAGGTAAGAAACATTGGATATTGGTTATAAAGGCAACTTTTAATACAGACTGTGGACACTTCAGGTATTTTGTTACTCAACATTTCAAAAAAGAAGCAACACAAAGAATTAACATACCTGAAAATGATATTCAAATAAGGCATTATTCTATTAAAATGCTTTAATGGCAGCCAACCTTTGTGAAATTTAGATTATTTGTCAGTTCAGATTCTGAAAAATACAATTCCTTATTTTATACCTATAATTATAGCTCATTTGGTTATAATATAAAAGTGCTTAGAAGTTTTAGACCAGAGCAGAACATCTAAATTGTGGTATTTTTATCTATTTCTTCACTGAGCTTATTTACCCAGAAGATGATAATGTGCAGGTATTAAAATCAAATTCCTAATTTTGCTTTCCATTCTTAGAAATATAGCTTAACAGAGAATGTGTGTGCCTACTCCTCCCGTTTGTTTATATATTGCTGATAAACATTGCTATTTCAATACCAGCAAGCGCACACAAGGCGTTTTTTTACTGCTCTGCCTTGATTAACAAATGCTAACGCTTACCCCAGGGGACATTATTTCCTGTACAGCAGATAGTTACTCTCAAGAGATCTTTCTTAATGAATTAAGGCCAGAAGTCTTAAAAATCAAGCTCCCTTTAAAATTACCAGTTTGCTTTCCAACATCAGATCCATATAAGAATCCGTCAATACTGAATAAATAAGGGAAGGTAAAAAAGGGACTCACGCAGACAGAGCTGGGCGACGTAGGCATAGTAAGACCAGGCCAGGATGCTGCAGATGAAGAGGACCGGCACCCAGTAAAAGAAAGGACCAGCACGCCGCCACAGGCAGTGTCGCCTCCCGCTTCCTATCCGAGAGCAGCTGCGGGAGGAAGCCACCGACCCCGCCGGAGACGCCATCTTCCCGCGCCCCATCTTCCCTTCCCAGGTTAATCAGCTCTTCGGTCTGCCAGGAGGGCCCGGGCCCTCACCGCACATCCCCGGCGGCAGCGACGGCGGCAGAAGTGGCTGGCTGGTTCCAGCGCTTCGTCGCCTTCCCCTTCAGCGCAGTCGGCGAAGGCTGCTCCTCCTCTTCACGATTGCCTCCAGCCACCGACCTCTCCTCCCTCCCGCTCGGCCGTCCGTCAGTCGCTGAAGAGGGTCCAGCTGCCCATCTCTGAACCGGGGCCGTGGAAAAAGAGGGTGCGGCTGAGGACTCTCCCGTTACAGCCCCAGGCTGCTCGCATTGACGGCTCGCAAGGCGAAGGGCGGGGAGAGGAAAAACGAAGCTTTCCCACCTCCGTGTAGCAGGAGGCGGCACGGGCTTTCGGGATCCACCCATCCTGACGAGGTCCTAGGGACGGACGGGGTTGGTATCTCGTTAGAAAGGTGTATACAGGGACCGGTCCGTTGAACACCTGCTGCAATTCCCGTTGTCCCTTCGTCCGCTCTTCAGCCTTTTGGCAACCGTTAGGCGGTAACCTTTGGGCCAGTAAACGTTTTGCTAATCTACATCAAATCCCTACAGCAATGTTTGGGACTATGTCTTCCGATGGGAAGTTGAGGAATAAAGTTACTGGTTTGGAATGAATGGCCAGTTCGAAGAAATATGACATGAGATAAGGACCTTTTCTTGCGATGTAGCAATCTTGCAACCAAAAAGAAGAAATTTAAATGAAATCAATTTTTTATAATGATCATAGGCCAGCACAGAAGGAATTCATTTTGATAAATTAATTCCAGCAACATAACACTAATATAATACAACAGCATGAACTTCCTTTGAAATTTAGACTTATAGAGTGAATTTAGTCTTGTCATCTTGATCTTTTAAATTGTAACCTGGTCTGTGCTTTATACAAAGGGCCTAACACTTGGTTTGCAAATCACAGTAGTTGAATCCTCACCAACCCCCCCGTTTAATTGATAGGTTAATTCATTGTATGAAGGATGGCCAGTTGCCATTATGACATGTAATGTTTTTCCATTTGTAAAATCAAACCACCATCATATTTAGGTCAATTCCTATTGGCTACATGAAGAGATTCATGTTGCTTTCTTGACAATAATATGGGATTTTTTTTTAATTTTTCTAGTTTGGGTTACATAGTTTTCCATAGAATTTCTCCATTTTGGCTTTCTTTTTGTAAAATAAACAACATGGTTTAATATGTAATGTGTTGTTGTTCATCTGAGGTTGTCACAATCATTTTAGCAATCATTGTCTATCCATTACAGGATGAAGGTCTCTTCCATATTTCCAATCAATACAGTCCTGAGCTTTCTTTTGCCAATTGGGCCTGCAATACTTGTAGATCCATTTTTGTTTTAGTTCTCTTTTGTGGACACTTTTTATCAAGTGGAATCCATTCCATGACGGTCCACCCGCCATCAGTTCTTCTTGCTATTTCCATTTCAATTCCTTTACTCTCTTGATTATATTGTATATTTTCGTTTGTTGTCTAATCCATATGCAGGTCTTTCTATCTTGTGTTATAATGCTGTATCTTTCCATGGCTTCTTGCGCAACTCATAGTTTTTGTATTGATTGTTACATTAGTGTCCATCTTTAACCAGAATATTTTAAAGAACTGCTAAGGACCAGATTTTTGCTATATCCTGATACACAAACCTATAGAATTTAAAGAGGGTGTAATTTCTTAGTACTCCATTTATTCTAAATTCAGCTTCTAATTTTCTCTATACATATATAATCTCATTTTCATAAAGGATGTGGAAAAAAGCAGACATTTGTCCACCCAATTTAATTTTTTTCAATAAACATAACTTGCACCAGATCAGAGATTATCTACTATCTTTATATGAGAATTGACATGTTATAAAAAGTTTCCATCCATTTCCCCATGTTTCTTAAACATACTGCAAAGGTGCACAAATTTATACATTTGTTCTAATTTCTGCCACTTATTTCAATTTTTATTTATTCTATATGCCAAATGAAACTATCTTCATTTTAATTTTCACATCTATACTTCTCATTGTATTACAAACCTGTCATTCTCTGAAAATTATTCAAGTTTTCAGTCAATAACATGATGTCATTGGCATAAAAATACTTCCTTAACCAACAATCTCTAACATCAGTGCAACCATTTCTCACGTTTCTACTAAATAAGCAAGAAGTTACTTCATATCTATTATTAACCACTCAGTGTTGAATTGTCCACTATTTTTCATACATACTTTATATACATCATATGCTGTATTCAAATTTAACAATCAACCTTTAGCATCTTATATACATCAGGCCTATATACAGTGTCGTATGTTTTGTCTTACATAAAATAATAGACAGTACTGATTATAATGAAAACAATGTCTGAATTAATTTTGCACTTTGTTCAGTTTTAATAACAGCCATACACATTTTGAAGAAAAATTCAAATACATTTTTTCTTGTTTTTATTCATAGTGGTCTTATTTCTAAAAGCAAGACAATATCTTCTCTCTATTATATGGACAAGTATCCAGTTTGTCCTAAATCATCATTTATGTTCTTCCTAAAATTTGCTACTTTAAGGCAGTCTCAGCTTTTCTGTTTTCAGTTTATGCATTTTAAGAAATCTTTTTGTTAATTCAGTATGACACCATAAACTTAGTTACGTATCATCTAATTTAACTGATTTCAATTAACCTATAAGAGGTTCTTAACAGAAGGTAATATCTTTATTTGGTGAAAAAAAGTTATCATTAATTTATCATTTTCCATACTGCTCTGTGCAGTCTGAAAAACTGTACTCTCCCCTATCTTTATACATTTTAAGACCATAGAGAAGACACAGAAGCATTTCCTCTTCATGTAGCAAAATGTTTAGATCAAGTCCAACATAAACCTCATTCCATAATTGTAGTTTCTATTTTAATGAAATAATTAGTTGTTATGCGAAATTAAAACATGCATAAGGATACAGGTAATCTCTGACTTCTGGCTATCAGATACTATATAAATCCAGTGCTGGCTATCACATACTATATAAATCCAGCGCTGTCTATCAGATAATATATAAATCCAGTGCTGTCTATCAGATAATATATAAATCCAGTGCTACTCTGTTAGATTGGTTCATAGTAGATTTATAGCATCCTTCAAAAACTGGCAGTATAGAAGGAGGCAATGTGATTCAACCTTGCTTATTTGTATATCTATTCATTTAATAGGAACCAGTATTACAGTAGTGGAAATGTGGATATGCTCTGCCAGGTAACTGGTAAGCATCTGAAGAAATCCTTGGATTACAAATGAAAAACTGTATTGCATTCATTATTCAGGCGCTATAAGAAAATTGTATCTCTTGATTATTTTAAAAACAAAATTATATCCTTGCAGTTTTCAATAATTTATGCACCTAATTTATCATCATTATTTTGCTATTTTAGGAAACTTTGCTATTTTAGTCTTTGATATAGCTAGAGCCCTACTAAATTTCTGTGAAAAAGCAGAAATGAGGGAAGAATATTATCCTTCCAGCTTCAGGGCTTATTTGCAAGGCAAAGAGGCTATGGATGAAGAGTGCCTCCCAGCTCTCCCTACCATGCTCACTCTCATATAGAGCTGTAATCTAAGTGAGTTAATGTTATGTATTAATGCAGAGGTGTCAAATTTTTGATGACACGTCATCACATGACGTATCACAAGTTTTTTTCCCTTTCACTAAACTGGAGGTGGGCATGGTCAGTACGTGACGCATCCGGGCCACAGGCGTGAGTTTAACATCCTTGTATTAATGGAAGCTATATTTATAATCCTTTTGCTTATATAAAGATATGAGATAAATCTTGTAGGTAAAAAAAATAGTAAAGTTTTGTGGCTGAATATGGCTAGATATTTCTACAGGTATTGCATTCCTTTTACAGTTATGAAAACCAGATAAGTAGAAGCAGTTTAAAAAGCCACTATATGTTTTATGTCAGTGATCTGAATTCTCTTCATTTACAAACTCTAAAGTATTTTAGCAGATTATCTAAAGAAAGCACAACAAATAATAGTTTGGAAACTAAACAGTGATTTTTGCTTTTGAAAAGGAGATCTTTGGTGATTCCTCATACTATCACAACCTGTGGTTTCAGAAGCCCTTACAGGAGGAGCTGTAGGGAGAAGCCAGAGCAAGGGATCCATCTTGTAAATAGAATTTTGCTCAGTTTGTTAGTATCCAAGCTGTTTCATGAACAGCATAGAATAAATAAATAAATATACATTTATTTTGTATTATTATGCATCATTATAACATTTAAAATCAATATGCTTTGATCAATCTACAAGGTTATAGTAAAGTGCTGGAGTAAAGTTACCATCTTTAGATCAAATAAATTAAAGTACCTAATTTGATTTAATCTGAATGCCAATAATGAAAAACATCAGAATTGAATAAAAAAAAACTAATTTAAATAGTCTGTAGATTTTTCTTTAAAAAAATCTTAGGTTCTTTCTATACTATAAACCTTAATAATTCATAGTGATAGATAGCTTTACAATTTTTATCCACACAATTAGATTTTGTTTAAAAATGAATCTCATTTCATACTTTGAATATATGTTCCTCTGATAACTCTAGAAGGAAATATTTTCTCCTATATTTGTAATTATTATAGGCACATTAATCAGCTTAAGAAACAAACTACAAAAATGGAATGGCATGAGAAAATAAACTACGCTTGATTTTTAAAAATACATTTCTAAATACATCTGTATTTTTATAGATTTCCTGACCATTTAAATGAATTTAAATTGAACAGTTTCACCCTGCTAAAAAGTACAGGTAAATGTACTGATGAATGCACAAACCATGCTATTTGTGAAGTCCCTGATATGGGTTATGCATAACGAGTTATTAGTGCAGTACCTTTTCTGCACTGAAAAACTTTTAAAGCATTTTCACGTGTAATTGCACATACTTTTGTTTTTGATTTAAGGACTTACATTTCAATTTTCTCTACTAACATAGGCTTAACATGACTGAAATATATTGGGGAAAAACATTACTTCATAATTCTAGTCTGCTGAAAGAAGTGAAAGTGAGTAAGAATCTGCAGATGACCAGTCAAAAACAACATTAACACATTAAAAAATATACACATGAATCCTTTCCAGGAAAAGCAGACGAGTCGTATTTTGAATCATACAGGTAGAATGCTTTAAGAATTACAGTCCAGAATTTTGAAATATTGTTTCATCTGAAAAATGTTTGGTCTAATAGTCTATTCCTGATTTCTGTGGTCAGTTTGAAAAAGAAAAAGTTTTAATGTTGATCAAAAGTAGAGGTTACTTGGCATTCACTTTAGCTTATATCAGTTCAGAAAGTGCTTCCAAAGTTTACAAAGTCCTTCCCTATTCAGTCATCACGCAAACACCGTAGTTCTTCAACCATATGCGAAGTCTTTCTATTAGGGAATCAAAACATAATTAACTGTGACACTACATAACAGTTACTATATATGCAAATAGGATGAAAAATTAAGATTTATAAATCGGGTCCCCAACTGCTGAGGCCCACTAACGGGCTGTGGCTTATTTGGAACCTGGCCATGTGAGTGTTGGGCTAGTGCGCACATGTGTGTAGCTCAATTTACGTTAAAAGCAGGCCGGCACGTGCACAGTTCAACATGCTCAAGTTGAGCTGTACATGCATGCCCGTGTGGGCTGGCCTGATGCTTGTTCGAGTCAAGCTGTGTGTGTCAGTCAGCCCGATGCTCACACGGGCCCGACCCAGTTCCCCTCTTTCCCCACAAGGCTGGGCTGCCAAGCTGCAAAGGTTGGGAACTATTGTTCTATTTAATTTATAAAAAAATACCATCATTGTGAAAAAATCAAAACAAAAATAAAAGTGATTATCTCTAACCAGCTCAGTTAAATTGTGTTCTAATTACTATGATTTTTTTAATCTTTCAATTTTTACCCTCAATATAATCCTTCACAGTCAATTTAATAATTGTACATTCTATGCCAGGCCCTACTAGATGGCTATTTTCTACCACTCAAGAAATATTTAAAAGTCTGTTTTACACTTATGAACCAAATACTTTTAACTCCTTGCCTAAGTTGTTTGGCTTATTCTAGCAATTAGATACATTTGCAGGAGACACCCCTGTCACAGTTTTGCATAATGAAATATATAAAACTATATTTTTAAAAAGTTTGAAAATAAATAAGCTACAATCTTATAATTAATTACAGAAGGAAGGAATCTTGTTTAGGTCTATTCCCTGACAACCGCAGGTATCCAAAATGCATCATCCACATAAAAGTTATGCAAATGGTTCAAGCACCTTCAGTTAGGAATATGAATTTTGTGAGATCTCATATCAAAGCACACAAACTGTGTGATTTGGCTGTGGCCATTCTGTTGTGTACTATGAAGGATATTCGGCAGCCTCTAAAGATGTGGTTTTTTTTCAATCTCACTCAACTCAGAATTATGTGGAAGGCATAACATCTTGCATGTTTACAATACTGTATGGAAACTGTGATAGAAATACTCTACCTTTTTCACAGTTTGCTCTATGTTTTACACAATGAGTTAGGTTTATAACAGCGGTGAAATCCACTTTGCTACTGGTTCAGGAATGGGAGCATGCGGAAGCACACGCGCGCTATGCACATGCCTCATGCACAGAGCCTTCTGCACATGCGCATAGGATGGGGAGAAACAGGCTTCGACTCAACCCCTCCAAGACCGAGTGGCTGTGGCTGCCGGCATCCCGATATAGCCAGCTGACGCATCGCTGGTTATTGGGGGCAAATCATTGGCCCCTACAGAAAGGGTGCGCAACTTGGGCGTCCTCCTGGACCCACAGCTGTCTTTAGAGGAGCATACGACGGCCGTGGCCAGGGGGGCTTTTTATCAGGTTCGCCTGATACGCCAGTTGCGGCCCTTTCTAGATCGAGACTCCTTACACACAGTCACTCAAGCACTAGTCACTTCTCGCCTGGACTATTGTAATGCTCTCTACATGGGGCTCCCCTTGGGGTGCACCCGGAGGCTGCAACTGGTACAGAATGCAGCCGTGCGGGGGATTATGGGAGCGACAGGGCGCTCCCATGTGATTCCTCTCCTGCGGGAGCTGCATTGGCTACCGGTGGACTTCCGGGTGCACTTCAAGTTGTTGGTAATCACTTTAAAGCGCTCCATGGCTTAGGACCAGGGTACTTACGGGACTGCCTTCTGCCACCAATTGCCTCCCACCGGCCGGTTCGCTCCCATACAGAGGGCCTCCTCAGGGTGCCGTCAGCCAGACAATGTTGGCTGGCGACTCCCAGGGGGAGAGCCTTCTCTGTGGTAGCTCCCACCCTCTGGAACGATCTTCCTCCAGAGTTGCGAACAATCTCTGACCTCCGGACTTTTCGTCGGGCCTTAAAAATGTACTTGTTTCAGCTTGCCGGCTTGGCTTGATCCCTGTAAAATTTTTTTAGAGATTTTACTAGAGTTTTGATATTAATTTTAAATTGAATAGTTTTAATTATTGGCCAAATTCATATTAGTTGTTTTAAATTTTAACTTTTGTGTAGCTTGCTTTTTATTTCTGGCTGTTCACCGCCCTGAGTCCGCAAGGAGAAGGGCGGTATACAAATCCAATGAATGAATGAATGAATGAATAGGGTAAAAAATGGGACATAATGTCCCGGTGGGTGGGCGGACCTCCCGCCGTCGGCGCTACCAGTTTGCATGAGCCGGATAGATCTGGCTGGATTTCACCGCTGGTTTATAATATTATTGTAAGTTTATAATAATAAAATGGCTTGCTCTAATTAATAAAGTTAATTCCACTTGCCAATTTTAAAAGTAAGTTGAGGATAGTGAACTCTTCCTGTCAGCAATCTTAGAAATACTGCCCAAGAACACAACTACACAAAAACATACCATTGTCTGCTATTGAGTTCCTTCTTCATACAGGATTTGAAAGTGGTATATTTCTGTATGTTTTTGTAACCCTAAAAGCAGAAGACGAAGAAATATGCATGAAAAGGTAACATGCAAAGGCAGTCACAACTGAGTATTAGGAAAACAGTGGCATTAAAAAATGCTAATTATTAGTTATAGAAAAACAGTAAATTTATTGTAGAATTTAATGCTCATACAGCTATAATGCAACTACATATTAGATTACTATATAAAGAAAAAGGATAGTTTGGTAAAAAGTTTACACTAAAGACAGAAGCTTTGTGCTTTATAAATAAATATATAAAATTGCTATCTGAAGGCAAGAAAGTATTTACTTGTCTCATGTAATTTAATACTTTGGGCAATTCATTGATACAACTCAAGGTGGCAGTAAAACATATTGGACAAAATGAAAGATATGTGATCTTCAAAATAGCTTATAAAGCAATTAATATATGTGCAAGGGAAACAATATTTATTCAGAATTAGAGAATGGTGTGTGTGCATGTATTTAGAATAATACTACAGCAATATTCTAAATTTCTATTAGTTATTAACACAAATAATATAGCATCTTCACAACATTGTGACAAAGTATTTGCAGTAGAATGTGTAATAAAGTAAATTTTGTCACCACATTCAAAGGCTGTGGGATTTTATCAATATATAAAGGAATGTTAACTACATTTGAACAATCAATTATAAGTATGTTAGGCAGGACCTGTGTGTTAAAAAATGGCAGAAAAGGATTGCCCTTCCTCTTACTTGGCTGAATAATTGGGAACAATACTCAGCCTATACTTCATCCTCACTGCTTCTAGACTGGCATTACCTTTTACTAGTCTGCATTGCTGCCTCTTCTCCAATCTAACCACAATCTGTCATGTGGGGAAACGCACCCCAATTTAGGAAACAACTGATTCTCATGGATTGGACTAAATAACCCACTTGAATTCAAAATCCTAAAATATTATTTATGAAGTTAATCCATCTTTAAAGTTCCCATAGTTCAGGTTCAGATCAAGTTGAAGTATGAAATGTGAAGTATCCTGCTTGATATACTTCCTTGATTCTAATTGTTGGCCTCACCCAGAATAGCTTACATTTTACTTCACTCAACAGCTATCAAAATGTGGAAAAGTGGAATGTCTTCAAACAAAGTATCAGAAAGTGGGCCAGGAAAGAGTAGCAGCTAAAAATTAGAAAAATGACAATGAATTGTATCATTTGTTGCTAAAGAGGAGGGACAAATAGCATAAGAAGAGGCGGGCCAATGCAAACTACTTCTTTTATACTAGCATCATGATATCACACACGCACAAATAAAAAGAGTGAAGATTGTGTCACAACAGTGTAATCCTTATTTTAATGAAAATGGTGAATCGGGTGAACACTGTGGGAGATGCTGTAACTAATCTTAAGAGAGCTACATAGCTTCACATTCCTCCAGAGATATTTCCCTCCATTGGGGAAAAATGCTAGGAACAAGTAAAGGAGCAAATGAATAAAAGATTCAGAGAGACCCAGTAAAAAAGGAGAAAACCAGACTAAATAAGTGTGAGAAAAATAGATCAAAGTTTCAGTTGTTTGGTTCAACCAGGTACATGGCCCAATCAATTTCTAAGCCAGTGTTTCCCAAACTTTTGACATGTGTACCCCTTCTATAATTGCTGAGTAACGCTGAGTACCCCTCATAAAAAACATATGCTTTAATAAAAATCAAAATATATTGATTATATATATATATAATCAAAATCAGTGGAACTTACTAAAGCACGATAACAGGCGCCTGGAACTAACTATTAAAGAAGTAAGTTGTCTCTATAACGAAGTGCAGTATATTCACGCCGTGTCATGCCTCACAAGACTGTCTAACCGTTAGATAACACTGCAATTCTCTGGCTTTTAAACAGCTCCGAGGCTCAACGTTAACTGTTAATGTTCCCGCAGTTTAAAAATGGCCGAACTAGAGCTACGCGAAGGATGCGCAGAAGTTCCCGCCATAATGAGTTGCGATACGATGTATGATGGCCCCAGTTCCCGTGTAAAAACTGCGATACGCGTCTATTTCTTTCTTTGTTCTGTGGGCGCAGATAAGCATGGTGCAGTGGATATTCCCACGTGATCCCCACTAAACTCCGGTGCAATGTGTACCCCCACCAAACTCTTCCCGTACCCCTGGGGGTACGCGTACCACACTTTGGGAAACACTGTTCTAAGCCACAGATTTAAATGGTTGCTGGTTTTGACTTGTTAATCTAAAATCTTTACACTATAAAATGTATTAGTATTTTTTTAAAAAATCACAGTTTACTGAGGTTTTGAAAAACCTTTCAAGTCTGAGCTAATTTAAACTTGTAAATTAAATAAAAATAATACAAGATCTGCGGATTTATTGTATAATTCATTTGTGACAAAATTGATTATACATATTAATAAATTAATTGTCCTATTAACCCATCCCAATAAACTAGTTTAATTTTTATAAAAGCATTTCATATGCATATACAGGTAGTCATCAACTTATAACAGTTCATTTAGTGACCATTCAAAGTTATGATTCTGAAAAAAGTGACTTATGACAGATTTTACACTTATGACCATTGCAGCATTCACAGGGTCACGTGCTCAAAATTCAGCCACTTGGCAACTGATTCATATTTATGATGGTTGCAATGCTCTGGGATAATATGGTCACCTTTTGTGGCCTTCTGACAAGCAAAGTCAATGGGGAAGCCAGATTTACTTAACAATCATGTTACTTATTTAAAAACTGCAGTGATTTACTTAACAACTGTGGCAAGTAAGGTCATAAAATGGGACAAACTTCACTTAACAAATAGCAATAGAAGGGGCATTGGTCCTACCTGAGATGCACTTTCTCGTTGGGTGGAGACAGCAGCCAGGATGGGTTGTACTCGTCTGTTCAGACTGATGGACTGAGTCTGTCATAGCTGTTAAGTCCCGCCCTTGTTACTAGGGAGATCCAGCTTTTGGTGAAGACCAAGAGACAGACTTGGCGTGTGGGAGACAAAGAGAAAGGTAAGTGAGAGAAAGGACCAGACTGGAGAAGGGAGGGTTTGGCTACTGTCTCCACCCAATGAGAAGGTGCGTCTTAGGTAGGACCAATGCCCCTTCTCCATTCTGGATGGAGACAGCAGCCAGGATGGGACATACCCAAATTCATTATCCTGAAGTATGGAGGGGACTAGGCTGGTCCAAAGAACCCTCTGCAGGGAAAACACGTTGCAGTACATGCCGACCAAAGGCAGCTTCCGCCGAGGTGAACTTGTCCAGTTTGTAGTGCTGGATGAAAGGAAAGGGTGAAGTCCACATCGCCGCCCTGCAGATCTCAAGCAAAGAGGCTTGCTTGGCCCACGGCGCTGATTTGGCTGCACTGCAGGTCAAGTGCTCAGTCAAACGAGGAGGCCTCAGTAGAGAACGCAGGTCACAGGCCACGGCTATCGTCTGACTGATCCAGTGTCCAATGGTAGATGACAATATCTTGCAACCTAGGGAAATCAGCAGAAAAGACACAAATAGAGATTCCGTCCTGCGTATGTTAGTAGTCCGCTTTACGTACACACAGAGTGACCTCCTGACGTCCAGAGTATGTCACCGTCTTTCCAGGGGATGAACAGGCCGAGGGCAAAAGTTAGGAAGGATGAGTTCCTGCATGGGGTGGAATGGTGTATTGATTTTTGGCACAAATGTCGGGTCCAGACAGAGAACCACGCAATCTGCATGGAAGACGCAGAGGTCATTGCAAGTAGAAAGAGTAGCAATCTCTGAGATGCGCTGGGCTGAAGTGATGGTCACCAGGAAGGCGACCTTACACGATAACATTTGGAGGCTAGCCACCTGCAAAGGCTCATACGTCCACATCAGTGAGTTCAGAACAATTGAAAGGTCCCAGGTAGGGTACCTATGCAGTACAGGAGGGCATAGATTGTAGCGCCTCGTAGAAACCAAAGTATCAGAGGATGTTGAGCCAAGGAGGTCAAAGAGCCGCAGGTAAGTATCGATGAGATTGCTACCACCTGCCTCCGCAAGGTGTTGGGAGAAAGACCCTTGGAGAGGCCCTCTTGGAGGAAAACCAGGATATCGACAATAGAGGCTTGAAGGGCTTGAACCCCACTTTTATCACACCATGCTGCCAGGTGGCTTTTATCACACAGAAGGCCTGCCAGGTGGCTGAATAAATGCAGTCTGTAGAAGGCCGCCGCAAAGCCTGAATCATCCGGATAACATCCGCTGGGATGTTGGTGCCCCCTAGTGCGCACCGCTCAATCTCCAGGTGGTCAGATGTTCTTTGCATCAAGGTACACTCCCTTTGGGGGATGCGTAAAGGAGGGGAGACAGACAAGGAAACAAGGTCCACAAACCAAGGCTTCCGAGGCCAGTAAGGAGCCAGGAGAATTATTTCCGCCCGTTCCAACAACAGTTTGCGTATTACTCTTGAAAGGAGGGAGATCGGTGAGAACGCGTACAGAAGTCCTGTCGGCCACGGGGATCGAAGAGCATCGGTGGCCTCTGCATGAGGCGAGGGATATTGAGTGAAGAATTGCAGCAGTTGGGCATTTGCCTGAGTTGCAAACAGGTCGACCTCCGGAACACCGAAACGGAACGCCAAATCCCTGAATATCTGGGGTTGCAGATGCCACTCTGCATGGTCCAAGTGCTGACGGCTCAGCCAATCCGCTTGTACATTGGCCACTCCGGAGATGTGCTCTGCCTTTAACGAGCTGAGATGACCTCCGCCCAGAGCCCCAATTTCATGGTTACTGACATCAGTGATGTGGACCTTGTGCCCCCCAGTTGATTGATGTGAGCCTTCGCCGTAACATTGTCCATGAGGACGAGAACGTGGGCACCAGAAATGAGGTGGCAAAACGCCCGAAGAGCTAGAAAAACCGCATGCAACTCCAAGCAATTGATCGGCCGGTGAGTCTCGCTGCCGGTCCATTTGCCTTGTGCTATCTAACCCTGACAATGGGCACCCCAGCCTTGAAGGCTGGCATCCGTCGTCACCACCACTCTCTGGGGCTCGAAAAACAGACAACCTTCTAAAATGGCTGGAGACCGCCACCACCTGAGCGATCTGCGTACTGCCTGGGGAATTGAAACCTTTAGGTATAATGTGCTTCTGCCCGCTTTCTGCAACGGCAAAAGAAACCATTGAAGTTCACAGGAATGTAATCGTGCCCAGGGAACAATCGAGATGGCAGAGATCATTTTCCCCAGGAGTTGTGAGAGGACAAATGGAGAAGCTGACCGAGCCCCTTCAATTCTGGAAGCCAGCGCCCTCAAGCTATCCTGCCGTGCCTGAGACAGATAGACCCTTTCCATCACGGAATCAATTAAAGCCCCCAAATGGAGGAGACCGGTGGTCGGAACCAGATGGCTCTTCTTAATATTGATGGAGAAGCCATGAGAAGGTAGGGCCTGCAGAGTGGATTGTACATCAGCTGCTGCCTGTTGAGGGTCAGAGGACAAAATTAAGTTATCATCTAAATAACACTGTAGACGAATGGACTTGGTCCTGAGAGAAGCTGCTAGGGCTACCAGTATCTTGGTAAAGGTACGTGGAGCAGAAGAAAGACCAAAGGGCAAAGCCCTGTACTGGTAATGCGACCCCCCATAGCAGAACCTAAAGAACTTCCTGTGGGAGGGGAGGATGGGAATATGGACATAGGCCTTGGTGAGGTCTATAGAAGAGAGGAGGTCGCCCTCCCAAACACTGTCGAGAATAGATCGTAACGACTGCATCTTGAACTTACGGTATACTACATACCGGTTCAAACGTTTAAGGTCCAGAATGGGTCTTCACCTCCCCAACGACTTTGGTACAAGAAAAATGGGAATAAAACCCCGCCCCCTTCTGATCATCAGGCATCATTTGGATAGCCCTGATCGAAAGGAGATGCTGAACCGCTGAATCCATAAGGGATCTTCTCTCAAAATCCCGAAAGACTGGACAGCAGACAAAAGACATTGGGGGAGGGGAGAGGAATTCAATGGCCAACCCAGATCTTCACGTGGCCAGGACCCATTTATCTGAAGTGGTTCTCTCCCAAAGGTTAATCGGCCACCAATGGCGAAAAGGGCTAATCGGCTGCCAATGGGAGGACCGAGGATGCAGCTAATGATGGTGCCGGATCAAATGACCTCCTCCCCCTCGAAAGGGCCGTTTATTTAGAAAAGGCCTGCCCCTGGAGGGCCTGTCCTGAGGGAACCGCTGCCTGGGAGAAAAACCTCCCGTAAAATGGGAAGAGCCTCCCCCACCTTCAGTACATCTAGACTGGGGCTGATAGGGGTACGGGAACACCCTGGAGTCCCCCCTTCGCCGTGCTGTTGGTAAGGCCTTCCTCTTGGTTTTAGTTTCAATCAAGAAGTCCTCCAGTAGGTCCCCAAACAATTTGGTCCCCATAAAGGGGACAGACACTAAACACCATTTATGGAGAGTGTCTGCTTGCCAATGGTGAAGCCAGACTAAACGACACACAGGCAAGGGACTTTGAAGGAAAACGAGCCGCATTCAGGGTTGCATCTGCCAAAAACTGGGTCGCTGCAATAATCTTGTTGAGATCCTGCTTAATTCTCGTATCGTCCAGTGATAATTTCTCCTGCAATTGTTGTAGCCACAGTAACGTAGTCTGATTGAAGAAGGATGCGGTGGTAGCTGAGCGGACCACCCAAGCCGCTCCCTGATGAGCTCGTTGCAGGACCTGGTCAGATCTACATTCCTCCGGATGGAGACCCTCGTCCAGATCCCCAGGAACCAACGCGTTGGGTAGCAATGCAGCCACCGGAGCATCCACAGCGGGAACCTGGAGGATAGAAGCCAAAATGGGAGCAACATTGAAGAACTTTCTATCCGTAGTAGATGGAAGTGGAGCTGATCCAGGTGAGGACCACTGCTTACGAACCACATCTAGAAATAAAGATGGAGTAGGTATAGTGTCCACCAACTTAGATGGTTCCGCAAATACAGAATTTATCATAGTCTGTGAAGAAGATGTTGAAGCAGCTCTGCCCAGTTGAGCCATGTTAACAGCTTTAAACAACTAATATTTAAATAGGGCCTGAAGAAAAAGCCCAGTAAAGGTAGGCTGCTCAGGAGGCAGACCCTTGTCCTCTGATAAATCCGGTTCTGGAGACCTGTCCTCAGCTAAATATGAAGGCTCAGGAAGATGGGGGAGCACAGGAGAGTTGGACTCCCCTTCAGAATTATCCTCGTCCAGGTCATTTGAGGCGAAAGACCGTACCGAAGTGCCCCGCTTGAGGAATGGTAACGCGCTGCCAAGGACTGTTGAACCGCAGCATCCACCAAGCTCTGAAAGTCGTCTAGAGACACCACATCCATATGACGGTCGCTGACAGAGGCAGCAGACGTGGAGGGCAAGGCAGCTGAGGGAGAAGGGTTTGCCGGATTCTCAGTGCCAGAAAGTAGTTACCGCTGCGGCCAAATTCGGTGGAGGCATAAACCATAAACAGGAAGTCTGAATTGGAAAAGGACAGTCCTGCAGAGATACTTGGTCTGAAGGTAATAATGGAGTGGTTGTTCCAGGAGGCTCCGTTGGGGAGACACTATCGCCTGTGATAAGAGTACATGGTAATAAATGGCCACCAGCCTTGTCACACAGTTTATTTAGGACCCTATCACAGCGTTGCTCAGCCCATAAAGAGGCAGATGAATGAGCCTTATCCTTATGGCGAGGGTGTGAGTTCCTGTTGCTGGCCTTTTTGGCTGAATGACCACTGCCATGAGTGGATTTCGAGGCAACTGCTCCTGTGCCTGATGTTGAAGGCTCCTCCGGCCCCACCTTGCTCCCATGCTTGATTTTTGATAATGCCTTGGGTATGATTCCAAATTGCCAGAAGGTATGGGAGGCTGATAGAAAGGGACCGCCAGGAAAATGGCCGCCTTCAGGGTGACTCACAAAATGGCCCTCCGAAATGGGCGGGAACGCCAAGGCAATCAGCTGAAGAAGCTAAGAACTGGAGCGGAGGGAGCGGCAAAGAACAAAGACAGTCCAAGCCACAAACCTCTCATTAACCAACACAGACCGAAGAGCAATGTGTTTGCGCCTAATCAGTGGGCTCCCAAAATGGCAGGCGGCACTATGCGCTCTGCGGGAAGAGTCCCAAAGCCGACAAAATGGTGGCAGATTTGGCGCAGCAATCGGGAGTGCGAAGCTCTGCAGAAAGACCCCAGCTGCTGGAGAGTAGAATCGCCAAAGGGAGCAACTGCCGAAATGGTCAGGCAACTTCAGGAAGGGCTTCATGGCGACAGCCGCCCCAGCATTTTAAGTGGGAGAGCGAAGCTCCGCACAATGCCCACGAGGCTCTCAGTAATGGCAACGGGGCTCAAAGCGCCACACACGGCCAAATGTTTGGACAGTAAGTCAGATGGTATCTCCATCAGCAAGGAGCGGGAGGCTCCGTACAATAACAAGTCGGGCCGTTTCAGTGACACCGAAGGGGCTGCCAGGCTGCTTAATGGGAGTGCGAGACTCTACCAATTTAGAAGCCAGAGGGAGTGCGAAGCTCCACTCAGCTGTGTCCCAGCTCCACTCGGGAGTGCAAAGCTTCACAATAGCTTAAACAGTCAGTCAAGCAGAGACAGTAGTCAATTAGGATCAATGAGGAACTGAGAGCCAGCTGCAGATGAAAAGAGGGGTCTAATCCACCAAGGTGGAAAGAACTAGCTCACATATTCAGTATAACAAGTCCAATCCATGTTCAATTCGAAGTCAAAAGTCCAAAGCCAAGGTCAAACCAGAAATGAGTTGTCAGAAGTAAGAATAGAGGAAATAGAGGAAAAATCACAATAAAGTGCCAGAGACACAGTCCCACACGCCTGTCCTGACTGACAGACTGAGTCAAAAGCTGGATCTCCCCAGTAACAAGGGCAGGACTTAACAGCTGTGACAGACTCAGACTATCAGCCTGAACTGATGAGTACAACACATCCTGGCTGCTGTCTCCACCCACAATGGAGAAATTTTGGACTCAACTGTGGTTGTAAGTCTAGGACTGTCTTTACTGTATATAAATTATAATCGCAAAACTAAAGTTGCCAAATAAAAAACTGAAGATCAGCTTGATTAATAGTAAAGCTTGTAGTTTAAGTCTGCAGAAGAAACAAATATCCAGTCCTCTAAATTAGTGATTTGGCTAGAACTAGAGCATACATGAGTAATAGTTTTAACTTCAACAAAAGGATAAATTTGAAATGGCTATGGAAACAGTGTTATAGTTTTAAAGCTGCTGATATAATAAACATGATTAAGCAATAATTTAGATTCTTACTCTGAATCCTCGTTGCAATCTGTCTTTCATAATACCAATAAATTCTTTGTAACTCAGTTGATCATCCTTGTCTACATCAAAGATCTTGAAAACTGTGTTCACTAAATGAGATGAAAGCTTCAAACCAGTAGCCACATACACTGCACGCTTGAACTCATCTAAGGAAACAAAGTAAATTAGTGTGCTGAACAAAACTACTTGATGGCTTGGTGATAGCATTACATGATAAATGTACACAAAATTACTTCTATTGTACACAAGGTGATAATGTTAATTAGAGATCTGGGGAGAAATAAAACACTCTTTTTTTCTTATCCTTAGTTCCTAGTTTTTCTTGAAATTTTGCTCCCATTTTAAAACTATCCAACTTTCCGTATACTATTAAATCAACACAGAGTCACAGGAGTTTACATAATAATTGACAAAGAGATAGTGCAAGGTATTGATATTTCACAAGGCCTAAAGAGCAGCTGAGAAACAGTGTCTCCTGGCCTTTACTTTTTTTACTTCACGGTGCTGGGTTCAACCATAGGCTTCTTGCAGAAAGTACACAATGGCCAGGCCAGTAACTGGACCATATGGTCCAGAGGTGGGTTTCAGCAGGTTCTGACTGGTTCTGGAGAAACGGTAGCGAAATTTTGAGTAATTCGGAGAATCAGTAAATGCCACCTCTGACTGGCCCCGCCCCCATCTATTCTCTGCCTCACGTGTCCCAGCTGATAGGGAGGAAGTGGGGATTTGCAATAACCTTCCCCTGGAGTGGAGAGGGAATGGAGATTTTACAGTATCCTTCCTCTGCCACGCCCACCAAGCCACACCCACAGAACCGGTAGTAAAAAAATTTGAAACCCACCACTGATATGGTCGTGTACAAAGTCAGCTTATCCCAGGTCCCCATTTATTTGGTGATACAGAGTTGTTTTAAAAACTAGAAATTTTGAATGCCAGAATACTCTAATGCAATCTCTGCTTAACCCAGCAGCATTCAATGGATGGTTTATTGCAAGAATATGTGCTCAATAACTGATAAGTGAGCCATCTTAAGAGTAAAAGCAAACAGGCTCTACAGATAAATTTGTAGTAGCCTAGATCAGTTTTATATAATGGTTTACAAATTGCAACAGTCTGGTTACAGTTCATTAGGCCAAAACCAAAGCAAGAAACTCATATTTTGGTTTAGCTTGCTGAATAAACACAGCCAGTCTACTCATTCTAATTGTCAGCCTTTCCAGATAGACTGGACATGATATAGAGCAGATGAGTAAATTGTACTGTATTATGAGGCTACGTTTACGTAATCTTGCAGTTTGAAAGTGCAAATGTCCTTCTATCTCTTACTACAATCTGGTCAGTTAGCATTTCTCTGCATGTTATGTAGTTGCAGGCTCCCTTGTCCCCTTTTATCTGATCATTCCCTAGACAGCATCTCTTCTTCACATCTCTCAGGGTCTCTCAAGGTCATTCCCCCCATAACAGAAGTGAATAAACAGAATTCAATTTGAATAAATCAAGCTAGTTTTGATGCAAAAATACTTATTTTTCTTTTTGAATTTTGACATTTAGTTTTATTCCCAATTCTGTAATTATATTAGTGATAATTTAGATCAGTACATTTAGCAACATTTCAATTATTTTAATCACTGATTTTATTGGCTATAATCAGGGATGTTTAAATGTATTATTTTGGTTTAATTAATTTGATACTAATTTGATACTATAATTATATTATATATAATTATAATATTATAATAGAACAATTAATCAGTGGAATGACTTGCCTCTAGAAGTTGTGGTGCTCCATTCCTGGATGTTTTAAAGAAGAGATTGGATAACCACTCGTCTGAAATGGTTTAAGGCACGAGTGTCAAACTTGTGATGTCATATTGTTATTATGTGATGTATTGCGATCCCCCTCCCCTTCACTAAACCGGAAATGGGCCTAGATGGTAGGTACTCTGGTATTATTTAGAAGGATCATGAAGACCAGGCTCTTTGCCTAAACTTTTGGCAGGAAAACTCCTTGGTTTGTTCTTGTACAGTCTTTTATTGTCGCTATCTTTTTATTTTAATTGGATACTTCTCTATTTTCCTTCTTTTAGTTTAATTTAATTGTGAACTGCCCAGAGTCATTGGGAATTGGGTAATACACAAATTGATAAATAAGAAAAATAAATAAATGAGAAGCATAAAATCTTGACATTAGACAGTCTTACCTTGTCCTATTGAACGATTTGCAAAATTGTACATTTGCATTGCAATTGCAAAATCTTCCAGATTGTTCAAAAACTGGAAAAAGGATCTAAATTCATCGAATGTAATGCCCTATGAAATAAAGTAACATTAGACCTTAGAACCAAGATGATAGTTGCTTTAATACATTCTTTGTCTTGCAAAAGGCATGAAGTAAAAAAGAAGCAGGCAATTTAGCTTCCTTTACTTACTAGAACGCTGCTGCGTTGCTGTCTCAGGAAAAACTATGGTGGCAATAAAATTCCTCTGTCTCTTGTCTTTTTAAAATATATTCTAAAATATTTAATAATGTTTATCTGTCATTATACATAATGTATATATAAATAATTATATATATAATTATTTATATATATATATATATATTTAAAGCCTTCAAGCAGTAAGAATGTAATTTATAGCAAGTTAAGGAAGCCTATGTATTTTATAGTATCTATGTTGCTGTTTTTATTTGCTTTAGAAATAATAGATTCAGCTAAATTAAAGTTTATTATGCTGTCTAATTATACGTTGGCATGGATCAACGCCAACAAAATATATTACCAGTATCTGTAAATGTTATTTTTAATGCAATAATAACAGGGAGTTTATGACTGGCTATGGCTTATTAAAAGATAATAGGCGTATAACAAGGGAATATATAATACCCTGCTCAGTGGTGGGTTGCAGTGGTATTAGCAGTGGCAGTGGAGGCTCCACCCGGACGCCATCAAATAAGCTCTATGCATGTGCAGAAGTGATGCATGAGCGAACCGGTAGCTAAGATAAGTGAAACCCATCACTGACCCTGCTGTAGAAATGATTTGGAAGAGAAATTTCTGTACCATGTAAAGTACTGGGACTTATTTCACATTTTCACTTATTAACCTAACTTCTATATGCACTTTTCAGAATAATTTTCAGAATAATTTTTGTCTAGCACTGCCAATTCAATTCTAAAACAGAGATTATCTCCTGGAAATGTGATGGCAATTGATTATCAGATTTAAGAGAAAACATTTACTGTATATCTTTTCATTGGTCTCTATTTTATCAGCCTATGTGTTCTGTATCCTATTTTGTTCACCTACTAGAAGTGGAAGGAGTGTTATATACTGTACATTTGCTGCCTTGAGATATTTATAAAGAGTAATAAAGGTAGGATAAAAATAATATAAACAACAGCAATTAACCTATGCCAGTAAACATTTGATCTCACATACAGAGCAGGGCATACTATTCTCTGGATAGAAATATGGGATTTAAATTAAACAGCAATAATATACTGCAAACATGCCTTTCAAGGAAATGGAACTTTACAATCTGCTCATTGTGGCATATCCTGTTTTTTGAGTTATCACTGCTGAAATTTTATCTCGTTGAGGCAAAGCAAAGACATGTTACCAGCCACTTCTTACTCCCTCTGATTCCTTGGAGGAAGTAGAAAAATCTATTAATGTTCTCGCTCCTTTATTCCTATGATTAGCACGTCTTTATTTATATTTCCTTTCAATGTTTCATTAATTAATAATTTGCTCCTAGTATTAACTTGCCTTGTGGTGAGATAGGCAGCAAATAAATTTAATAAATAAATAAATAAATAATATGCTTTACCTTACTTGCAAATTAAATACTGTATCTATGTAACTAACTATGTTAACTATTCAGTGTTTTAGCTTCTATGAACTGCTGAATAGATCCAGCTTGGTTAGTAGTAAAGCATCAGGGTAGAAACCAGGAGACTGTCCATTCATCCTGCCTTGTGCATGAAGCCAGTTGGCTGACATTTGGCCAGTCAATTTCTCTCAGCCCTAAGAAGAAGGCAATGGCAAACCACTTTGGAAAAATCTTGTCAAGAACACTTCTGGGACGTGTCCAGGCAGTCTCTGAAAAATGGACATGACTGAATGGAATTTTAAAAAATGCTAAATAATGTTAGCTGATTGTTTACTCTTGGCTCACCTAGCCAAAAGTGAAGTATATTGAAAAGTGCAGTATTTGAAAAGAAATGCAACTATTTACAAGTGATTCAGAAATAGTTAAACCTGATCCATCTACAAATAAGAATTATGCTAAAGATATCCCATGTAAGAAAGGCTTCCTTTAATATCAACAATGATGAATTTTGTTTTCACTAGGTTGCCATAGTATTGAAATATGCTCCTAACAATACTTTTGTTTCCCGATATATTGATTTTCTATTTATTTATTTATATAATAACACAAGTCAGACACTGAAGAACCACTGAACTCAATGCTGGCTTTCTACAAATTAATTCATCATGTTAAGATGAGAACTAAGAGCCAATTTGCTGTAGTGGTTAAAGTACTGGCCTAGAAATCAGAGAATGTGAGTTCTAGTCCTGCTTTAGGTATGAAAGCCAGCTGGTAAACAGATTTTTGTGGGGAAAACAAAAAATATTATTTTTTGTTTTTTGTTTTGTTTTCCAACAAGGAGTATTAAGTTTGCTTGTTGCTTTGAATTATTTATAAAAATAATAAAGGCAAGATGAAAAAATCCTTACAAAAGATAAAATATTGTTTTCACTCTTTGATAAACTTTCTGTTCAGGCAAGAATGATACCAATAACATTTATTAATATATTTTTATTCCACCATTTTATACATAACTCAAAGCAGCAAAGATGTCTAAAATTCCTGCCTCCTATTTTTTCCACAACAATGACCCTATGAGGCAAGTTGGGCTGAGTTACTGGCCCAAAGTCATCCAGCCATCTTTCATGCCTAAGCAACCCTACAACAGTTTCCTAATTTCTAGACCAGCACCATAACCACTACACCAAACTGGCTCTCAACAATCAGCACGATGAATTGCTTAATTCACTGCATACTTTTTACAGATGTATATTTGACTTGGATTTTGTAATTTGATAGAATTTGAATTTGATTATAGTGTTGTTTGACAATTCATTTTGCTAAATGATAAAATATAAATGTGGCTATGTGTTGTTTTAGCATAGTTTGTTAAGAAAAATAATTCAGAGTAACAATCAGCTGAAATTAAAATCTGATATGTAATCAAATAGAGAATTATGTAAATTATATGTTATGAGTTGGATGACTAGAGTGGGAGAAAATATTATTGCCAATGTTTAATCTAAAGGGATTTCACTGACATTGGTGATGATCAGTGATGGGTTACCCCCAGTTCAGACCAGTTCAAAAGAATCGGTAGTAAAACCGGCGGGAGGCTCCGCCCACTGACCCAGACATTATCATAGGTGATATGCACATGCGCGCGGGCGCGATGTGAACTGGTAGTAAAGGTAAGTAGAACCCACTCCTGGTCATGATGTAATAAGCAGAATATTGCAAGAGGACTTTTTCTGTCAGCATGTTAAAAGATTCATCTGTAGAATTTTTATTCATTATGAAAGGCACTTATTTCATGGGGAAATAAGCAAACATATTCTGGAACTTTGAATATTTTTTTAAAAAATATTTTAACATGATTCCAGGGTGAAATGCTTTTATTTAGATTCTGTCAGTCAGAACTGTATGGGCACTATGCATCTTCAGTCTTGGACTATGAATGAACTGTAGTTTTCATTTTAAGCATATCTATCTGAAAATGAATTACTTAGGAAAAGTTTACTTTTCCAGTTAATAAGTAACACGATTGGGATGCTAAAAAGAATATGGCTATGAAAATTCTGCAGAGGCCTGGGGCTCTTGTTGGAAATCTTACTTGTTCTTCTGGGATACTGCAGCGCACATTTTCCAGATAGCTTGATGTATTTTCCACATTTGTATATCTTAATAGTATATGAGCAAAGTCTTCCTCACTGATGGTGGTCATTCCATTAGAATAGGAAAGGAATTCTATCTCAAGAACTTCAGTTTGGAGGTTGTCCATAAACCTAGTTTATGAAAATACTGATATCAGAGTCTTAAAGATTTTGGGGTAGGCAGGGGAGTAATAGCAACATCTCTCATGTTTAAATTCTGCTATAGAATAATTCCTACTATTAATTCAGAGACTAAAACACTAGGAACAATATGTTCAGCTATGATATTTTTCAAACACCAGTTCATCAAAATAAAAGCTAAAACAATATACTTAAGTATTTTCCTTTAAACAATGATTGAAGAATCTGAATTTGTAAATATGTTTAGGAAAAAAAATAGATTGTAGTCACTTGTTTATTTCATTCTCTATGAATAATTCATATGATTAATTTCTCTGCTAAAAACTAAGACCCATATTCCCCTTAGCACTCCTATAATTATTTGAATTTATTTTTTGAAAAATATCTATTACATAGCCTCTTCAATTTGGCTTTTCTGCATTTCATGGTAAAATGTCTTTTTTCTGTATTAGAAACAAGTTCATCCAAGTAGATGTTTTTTCTTTTTATTCAAGATCAGAAAAATACCTTCCAAAAATATAAGACATACATAAAAACGTAATAACAATAGCACTTAGACTTATATATCGCTTCACAGTGCTTTACAGCTCTCTCTAAGCGGTTTACAAAGTCAGTCTATTGCCCCCAACAATCTGGGTCCTCATTGTATATTCAAAGTATAACATAGTCACCTGTAAAAATCTTCGAAGTTTAGCTCAGCCTTTCCTTTCTTTCCAAAAAAGTGTATCAGCAGTGTAGTATCAGAATGTAAACTGGTAAAGTCATCTGCACGCTTAAAAACACATTATCAGTTGACAATAAATTTAATGCATGATTTTAGAAACAAAAATAACTCAAAATATTAACAATGAATTTTATTTAAAAATATCATTATGTCCAACAAACTAATACATATTTTACAAAACCAGTTAGTAATTAATATATTAATTTTATATAGTTGTTAGTAATTAATAAATTAATGTTTATAAAATACATTTTACAATGTATTTGTAAATCGCCCAGAGTAGTTTGGAAAGTGAGATCGACAGTTTCTAAATTTGATAAATAAATAAAAATTAATCTTGCTCACAAATCATATAAATAATCTTTTAATGTCTTAATTAAACAAACGTAACATACTGATGTAAGGATATATCAGTGATAGTTAAAAAGTTTGAAATTGGATGAAATGAATTACAGAAATTAAACAAGATATTTTATATTTTAGCTGAATTATGCTAAAAAGGCAAATCATGATTTTTCTTTAATTGCTTTAATACAAAAAATGAAAAATGAATTTGCTATGGAAATAAATTTATTAAGGTCTATTTTAGATGCTCATCAGATCATGGCCTAAAAATCTAATTGCGTCTCAGAAAAATCTATACATGTGAAAATGTTAAGATTTCTACTGCTTATGTGGAAAAGCTTCAAATATGAATGAAAGCTGGGATTATAAGAAGCTGCTTTGTAGATTAAAATATAAAGTCACAATTTCTGATTTAAATTTACTGTTTAAAATTTTGCCAGTAAATATTACCAGCCATGGATTTTTCATACATGACTAATTAATTTTCAGTTTCATAAGCAATAGAATCCAGATGTAGTTATTTGATAGCAAACTGCAGTAGTTCTTTTTGTAGTAGAGTACTCTGCATTATTGCAGATATGGGGGAGCAGAGTAATGTTTTTTCTCTTGTTTAGAACTTGCATTTCTATGACAGGCTTGGCTGAAATCATCAGGACAACTGCTATGTAAGAACAAGATCATACATGGTGATTATCTCATGCGAGACTTATCAAGCAGCCCATATCCTTTACAAACTGTAAGGGTTCTTATTTATGAACTGGGACTGAATTATTTAGTTTTCTTTTCTTTATCCCATCTTCTTTTCATTGTCAGATCATTGTTTGAGTTATCAAGGCTATGTTAAAAATATGAATTTATTATTATTTTCTACAGATGCTTTTCCAGTAGAAGGAGAAACCTCTTTTCAAATCATTAAGGAGCCTGAATAGCGTAGGGGGCTAATGCCTCCTACTAAAGGCAGCAATTAACATCCAGCTGCCTGTAATTCTGTGAGTTCAATCCTAGCCAGGCTCAAGGTCGACTCAGCCTTCCATCCTTTCTAAGGTGGGTAAATTGAGGACCCAGTTTGTGGGGGCAATAAGCTGACTTTGTATAAATATATACAAAAGTATGAAGGCTATTGCTTAGCGCATTGTAAGCCGCCCTGAGTCTCCGGAGAAGGGCGGCATATAAATCAAATTTTTTAAAAAAATTATATTGTTACCCAGGTTTGCATTGCTTCTTCGGAAGCTGCTCCTGGCTGCTTATATATGTGGAAAAGTTTCCAAATTTTTTGAATTTAGCTTGGATGAAGCTTTATTATCAGCTGTTTCATAGAAGATTATCAAGTTAGGCCAATATCCAAGAATCTGTAGCCCTAATATAGTTGGAGGTTTTTCAGGAGGGGGCTTCCAAACTTTCAAATGTTAATTCTAAGTATGTGAGAAGAATATTTATGCTTATAGATTTTTTTATGTCACAAGATAAATAGGCATCAAATATTTTTGGTATACAAGACACAATATTAATTTTGTCATTGGAAAGATAAAATACCATAGCTCAAAAGACTAACACTCTGAATTCAATGATAAACGCTTAATAAATACATGTACCAAAGAAATGCCAAGGGACAAATGAAAAAAAAAAAACCTAAAGGGAGACAAAAATATTTTAAAAGACAATTTATTTACAATGAGGAAAATCAATAAAATTGCATGAGAAACAATGAAATACATTTATAGGCCGTACAGAGGTTTTATTATACCTCTGTGAGATCTGAAAAGAGTGCCTGACTTGTGCTACGTCTCAGAGTGTCCCAATAGCTTCTTGGAACAAGATCCTCTCCAGCTGATTTGAGCACCTGTAGAATTTCAAAAATGCATAGATGTTGGGGAGAGGAAAAAAAATCAGTCAGCAAAAACAGCTATATACTGTAACATCTTTGCAGTGTTCTGAGTACCATTTCCTCATTTATTATATACTTTTACAATTATATGATTTCTTAAAGAGTAACTTTTTTAATGTCTAAAACATTCAGTTTAAATTACATACAGATGGAAAAGCAAGTCTGAAACAGTATTTGTATACATTAGATAGATGTACACAATTAGAACATTTTCACACATTGTAAGTGTGAGCCAACTGCCAAGCACCCAGATTGTGATCACGTGACCATTTGGATACAGGGACTTGTCATAATTTTGGTCACTGAGGAAATGGTTGGTAAATGAGAATTACTGAGATTGAACATGATAGTAGTGATATAGGGAAAAGAGACAATAAAGTGAATATTAAAAAACTGTAGCAAATCCACTCTTCAGCCTGTGAATCTTCCTGTGTAAAGGATTTATGATTACTGATTATTTATAATTTTTTAAAAAATGAGGTGCTCCATTGTATATATTTTGAAAATGACTAGGGCATGTAAAGATAACTCTTCTCTGCTACTTATTAAAGCAGCCCTACTTTTTTCAGGCTTGAGATTCTTTTGTTCAGATGGACATTTAATAAAAAATAGAGAGCTCCTGTTGTTGTATGAGGTGCATCTACCTAATATTCAAGTTCAGAGAACAAATACATTGTGTCAGTCTGTTAAACTACTGACTGTATGGAGAAAAACTGTTTGCCTTTGTATGGCTCAGTCCCTTGATAATGATTGATAGTTGGTGGGTACTAGGTACCTCAATATCCAGCAAATTGTTCAGGATACATATATATTCAAAACAGAACTAGTTAGTATTTGTCCAACTGTACATGCTTAATTTTCATCCAACATTTGTTAGGGTGTCAGAAGGCACATGCAATGCATGCTTACTGCATGCATCAGACAAAGATCTGGGAAAGTAATATATAATATGAAGGTACGACAGTAAGTTTCTCTACTCTGATTCAGCCCACTTGCATCTATGCTGTGTCCTTAATGGTTCACTATTATCTTACATTATTTAAGAATGTTACTGCTCCTAAAAAGGATTGTATTTCTAACAGCAGAAAGTTAATTGCTTAAAATTAAACTCATAATTGAACTGATTGTTTCTCTTGTCTGCCTATCTCTTGCTCTAATTCTTCTAGACCAAACAAGCTAGTCTTCATTCTAAGAGTGGTTCCAATTTTAATGACCTCTTTTATCTTACCTGGTTAATTAAAACATACACACCAATACTGAATATTTCTTTGCTTTTTCTAAATAAAATAAACTGCCTGAAGAGAAGTTCATAGCTTAACTATTGAACCTGATACAGTAGTATTGAAATTTACCTACATGGTATGGTGAATTCAATTAAACTGGCAGCATACAAAGGGAGCATATAATCTTATATATATAGTATTATCACTCATTATAAATATTAAGACTTGAATTTTAAGTCATAGTCAAAAAATGTCATTGTCCTGAGGTTTAAGATATTTAAAATCTATAATCAGATTATAAATCTAAATATGAGTTCTCCATAAAGCAAAAGAGGTTGCAAATAAAAATTTCCAGTATATTTATAGACGATCAAAAGCAAATAGAGGAACAATCAGCCGTTGCATCTCCCACCAGTTTTTTCTTTGGTCCTTTCATCCACCTATGGTGTAAATCTGGAGCTGTCTTGCTGAACAACATAATAAAAATGGTTTATTTGATTGTTATTGGAGTGGTGGTGGAAGTGATTGCTTTTTTATTGCTTTTATACTGGGTTTTAATCTTGGTAAACTGGCAGAGTCACTGAGAATAAGTTGGGCAGCCATATAAATTTTCTTACATAAATAAATAATAAACAAATAAAATAAAAAGACACAATGACTATCTTGTCCTTCTACCTCAAAATTATAGAACCAAAAAAAATCCAAGTAAAGCTTACTACAGATAGCTCCTTTGATTTATAATGAACATGTGGTTTTAAAAGTGAATTGCTCCATACATTATAGTAAGTTATAATTTATATAATCACAGTTTATTGAATATGATTCAGTTGCTGAATTAACACATGCTAAGCCAAAATCAAATAAATGAATTCTTTCTTAGTGAATATGTGAATCTAATCATTGCCAAATATACTGTATTGTAAATAATGTTTGTATCATAAAAATAGTGTTTATAGATCAGTAAACAAGTTTAGAATACATACATTAGTAGAACTGTGGTATCCATAAAGTTGGAGATGCTGATATAAAGCAGTATGAGTGAAGAGTTGAATTTCCAAATAAAACCAGTAGAAAAAAAGGAAAGAAATCAGCAATTAGTGAAGAGATACAAACCTGTATTAAAAAAAATATGAACTATTCTTTATAGCTGAGGTTATAAGCCACATTTTAATATGTAGATTTTAATTACCTTTAGATCACATTCTGATCTTAAAAATACAACTATATAAGACTAATAAGAAACAAAATTACATCCCTATCAAAATATATACTTTTTAGGAAATTTTCATTGTTTATACAATTGTTCATACAAATTGTTAGAATCTTTTCTTTTTTGGTTGGTTCGGGCTCTTCCAAAGAAAGGAATAAAGCTGCTGGAGGAGATGAAAGAAGAAACTGCATGATTGGTTCTAACGTCTGAAATATTCTTATTTAAAGTGCTCTTCATTCATACAAATGATCTATTGTGAACATCTAATTATGCTTGCTACTTATTTCTTTTGTGTCTATCTTTTCTATTACCAGTAAAAAGCTCTATTCATCTATATTTTTAAAAGATGGATTTCTGACATACGCAAGAACCTTTTGGAAAGATAAGCACATTACAAATTAGCAAATATCCCATTTAACATTTGCAATAGGCTCTCATTTACTTTTGAGTTATTAATTATTTTTAAATAAAAAGGTACATATAAGGTATTTTAATTGAGATAATTATCCATGAGAGGCACCATTCAAATTAGGTATTAGATACTTCCTAACACAGACATTTTAGCAAGGTGGTTATTACTGATGATGGAAATATTTAATGGGTTTTTTTAAATACAAATATGATATACCAAATAGTATTAAAGTAATTGCAGAAGTATTTTACTGCAGTTTAGAAAAGTCCTCAGCATGGTAGTCATGTGAGAAATATTGTGTCTATAGTAGATAAAGTAAATTTGAATTCAGCTGTAATAGTTTTAACTGGCCAATAAATTACTGTATTTTCCTGCGTATAAGACTACTTTCTAACACACAAAAATCTTCTCAAAAGTCGGGGGTCATCTTATACGCCGGGTCTCATTCTCCTGTAACCAGGCAGACCATCCCGAAAGGCTCTGACGAGCCTTAAATGGCTCTGAGGAAGGTCGTCTTATACGCCCAGTCGTCTTATACGCCGGAAAATACGGTATTTTCCATGTCAAAACCATACTCACTTTAAAAAAAGGTGTCAGGGCAATGCTAAAAATTACTGCACCTATTTTCCCTAATCAAAATCAGGTATGATTATACTTGCAGCTTACAGTACTGTAGAAAAACAATAGTTTATTTCCATCAGTCTGAAGATAAATTTGCTTAATTTTAAATCAGATTTTGTTCTTCTACAATTTCTTCTACAAAAAAGAAAATGTGGAACTGCTGTTATTACTGTTTTGTAATATTCTTATCCTACTGAGAACAACATTCAAATAATTATTAAAAATCGTTTAATATTTGTTTTAAATCCTTACCAGCATTGCACGCTTTTCTTCATCTCCTTTTCTTTCTTTCTTCTCATTTTTCTTTCTAAATATGTCTTGCAGCTGAAAAAAAATAAATTTTATAATCTATGGTTATTTATTTTAACAATGTTTATTGACAATACCATAGTCATAATACTTCGGGATACAATGTAGGAAAATAGAGTCTTAGCTTCAGCTGAATAATATACATTTATTTTTTAATATAATAGTTTTCGATAGCTTTTAACTGCTATTCTCCCATAGATAAAAGCAAATGCAGTATTATGTTAAGCAGCACACTGAAATCTCAATTTATTAATAAATGAATTTTGACAGTGCCATTAGGTACTATACATGCAAATACTGTAGATGTTGCGAGTTTCGTCCAAGAACTGTCATCTGCAACTTTTTTATTAGTAACAGGAACCAACTCTGTAAGGTTTGCATCTGATTCAATTAACTTGATCAAAAACTTCTAGACATACCTGATTGACATGCTACATTTAATATTATGGCATAGGTACAAAACCCTGGACCAAAGATTATATGAAGTCTATCAGATGGTATGTTGTGACCTTAACTTCCTCTGCCCAATTCTTTTATTAATTGATTTGCTTTGAGCTGTAAGGCCTCTCATCTAACAATAGTGAATAAAAATGCAAAATGAATCACAATAAACAATGGCCCCTACCCAGTGGTAGAATTCAGCCAGTTTGCACCACTTCGGGAGAACTGGTTGTTAACTTTCTGAGCAGTTTGGTGAACTGGTTGTTAGAAGAAATCATTAGGGCAGAGAATCAGTTGTTAAATTATTTGAATCCCACCACTGCCCCTACCCATGCTGGAAGTGGAAGCTTGCTGTGGAGCCATCAGTCAAGGAACTTTGGTAGGCAGGATCCAAAAGAGCCTTCTCTGCTATAGCCCCAACTCTCTGGAACATCCTGCCCCCTGGGGTAAGGTTTGTCTCTACCCTTTTATTCTTTTGCAAGGGCCTAAAGACATGGCTTTGCTAGCTGGCCTGGGGTCTCAATAGGGGAATACCACACTGGAGGTGGCTACTGGACTAATTAGCTGACATGACCTCCTCCTTATGCTTCCTGCTTCCCTGCTGCTCATCTTTTAATTCACATTATTATATTTAATTGCTAATTTTTATTGTTTTCATTGCTTTGTTAGTCTTTGTTTAGATTTTTTATCATTTTTTTCTGTTTCACTGTTTTACAACAGTGAAGAGTTACAGCAAGGAAATCTAATAATAAATAATATAAAAATTAAAAATAAAACAGAAAGAGCAATATAAAAACGCTATAACAGTAACCATTATCAACATCAGTATGTGTATATGTGCATAAGAGAAAAAAATGTTGCATTTTGTTTGTGTGTATGGAAGAATGTAAGGCAAGAAATTGTGTTTATGATCATATATATTTATTTTTAAACTTGGAAATTAAGTTTCAAATAAATATAAAACTAGGGACTCACATGTAGAAATGGGGATCAACAGATAAAATCATAATATTAACATTTAATGCCTAACTTCACCCTACATTCACTTCTGAAATATTTCTATGTGACCCAACAACTTAATGATAACTTTGATAACTAGCTTTGATAACTAGCAAATGCACTATGTTTTTAAAAATAGCTGAGTCTCTGAACCAATATTGATATTCATTAAAAGCATAACAGTTCCACTGAAAATGTACCACTTCAGAATAGAAGGTGAAGCTTCATATTCTATTTATTTTCTCATGAACATTTCCAAATATAGAAAGTTATTTATTAAATAAGAAGGGTTCTAGCCTCACTTCTTTCATCTGGCATATTAGCTTTCCAAGGAAAGAACATTCTTAAATGTAGAAGCCTTCATCATGTAATCTGCCACCTGCACTCTGTACCATTGACCCAAGAGATTACACCATATGTTCTTTGAACGTTTGAAACAGCTCACATTGGACTAAACTGTAAGGTTAGTTTTAAAAAAAGGTAAAGAGAGTGTTGGTAATTGAAAAGGCAAAAAGACCTTTAAAAAAAATCTTCCATGCTTTGATTTCCCTTACACCAGATACAGGGAAGAAGATCTTGTTGCATTCATCAGTAAAACTCATTTGATCTTCTGGAAATGAACCTTTTGTGTAGAAGAAGTGCTACAGGATACCAAAGAATACAGCAGTGAACATGAATTAATCTAGGAGCACTTTTCATAGGAACATTGTCTGAAACAAAATAATGGGATTGACTGTTGAAAGCTGAAGGACAAAACAACATCTCTTGTATCAAGGGAACAAAATCCCTCTGTTCTCTGATCTCAAACCTATGACATAAACAAACAGTTTTTTAAAGACAAAAATCTGTTAAGCATTTGATGACTTAATTTAGATAATTTTTAATGTTTTGCTGTATACAAAACCCTCTGGGTGTTATAAACTCTACATTATCATGTTTCACATTCTTTATGCAATGAGACTTAATACGTATCAACATAAAGAGTAACACTGTAGACTTTTTATTGTTTTATTGGTTTCCTTTACATAAAAGCTCACTCAGAGTTTCCTCTCAAGATCCTTTACATCTTACAGTCAAAGGCAAAATAGCAGGTACTGGAAAAGTCTTTGGTTTACATTAAATGTTTCTGTGGGAGTTTTTCTTAAAGCCCCTGTTCTATAACGTTGGTCACAATTTACACTCCTTTTGCATCCAAGCTCTTTTAAACATGAACCACAAACATTCTTATTTAGATGAAGCTGCATCATAATCTTCCTCCCTCTCAGTAGTAATTTACAAAATGCCTGTCCTTCATGTTTGAAAATTATGGTAGATATCTATCATTTCATACCTTCAAAATGCCAGATCAGCCTCAGACTTATTCCAGTTACTTCAGTCTATTAACTGGAGAGGAAATTTTTATTTATTTTTATCCCCTGCTTTCTTACCATACTACTCTGGGTGCTTTCAAACTGATGGCTTCTAAAGACATTTTTTTTGGAAAAAAAATCCCTGTAAAATAAGTGATAGGAAAATGTATGAATTGATACTTATAAAATTTCACTGACCTTTGAAAAATGCATGAAGAAGGAAGAATGATATGCATTAAAAGCGCTAGAAGCTCCTCCTATATCTCTTATTATACTTACTTTCTCAACTTTCTTCTTCGGTTCACCTTCATCTTCTCCCATACCTTTTCCTCCATTTAGGCTTTACAACCTCATAAGGATATTAGCCTTTATGTTTCTTAATTAATCACTTTTTATCATATGAAGCCCCCCCCCCACGTGGAATTCCCCTTTGGGAGAGGGGCTTGTGTGTTTTGTAATGCTGACAGCTATGCTAGAGGTATATGACCAGGAAGTATACCAAGCCAGGCAGGTCTCAATGAAGGCGTTAAATTAAGAGTATCCACAAACCCATTAACCATGATGAGTCAACAAAAAAGGTGTAGCCTGGGTTAACAAGGACTGCAGCAGTTGCTGTCCTTGGGCAGCTATTGAAAAGTAAGTTACAGGCTTGGAGAAAGACCTGGTGACATATTCCACCAAATGGGAAAATGGGGGAGAGAAAATGATAAACTTGTATTGTAAAACTTTTTCAATAAAAAAAAAACATTGAAGAAGTCACATTAGGCAAGAAGAAAAGATTCAAATGAAGAACCAAAGAATTAAAAAACCCTATACAACATAAAAGTTTGGGAGAATAATTTCTTAAGGTAGATAAATGGAAGATTTGTTTTCCTTTAGAATCTGAATTTGAATAACATTTATTTACAAAAAATAATTTTGCCTTTGAAAAGATTTAAAAAATTTAAAAAACATATTAAAACATTTAAAAAAAGGAAAGCAACAATTTTAAAAAATTACATGTAGCATACCTACCACCAAGAACTCTTTTTTGTCCACCATTTCATTTCCATCTGTATCAAACATGTTGAATGCTATTCTAAAACCAGCATGTGGTTCTGTCAAGAATGATAAAAAAAAGATGTTAAGAGAAAAGAAATATTTTAAGAATTTTACTGAAACTAAAGGCCAAGTTGTATACTACATTGGCAGCTATTCAAATATCAATACAACACTCCCCAAATCATAAGGAAAAATGGGGTGACTTGCTTAAGATTACTAGCAAAAAGAATCCTATTTCTTTACCTATACTTAACTCTTCTCCACACCATTTTTTCAGCAAACCTGTTACTAAATGTATTTTCAGCTGCAAGAAAAATGCTTCCCTGTATATTGAAGTGAGAAAGGTGTTCATATCATATAAAATCAATCTGCCAGCTTCATTTTGCCTTTTTGACAGGAACATACAGTGTTTCAACTATAAAACTGTTATTATTATACATAATTTGGTCCTGTTTCATCAAACACACTGTAGACAACTCGATCCAGTTTAAATGACAGAACGCTAATAGCCCTTCCAAAAATATATTATTATACCAGCAGAATGCTTTTTTCTATATTTCTGGTCTTCCAAATGTTATTATTAACCGCTCAAAAGGTAGCCCAATACTCACTTCTCCTTTGCTTCTATACTACAAGAGTCTTGTCTTTCTTCAAAAAAGAGAATAATATTTGTGGCATTGTTCAATATTTCAAAATGTACTGATATTCCATGCCTTTTACTGAAACAGTACAGTGATATGAATGTCAGAAGGAATAGACCATGAAATATCATTTTAGATGTGGGCTACTTAGTTACAGCAAAGGTTTGGGTATAGCATAAGCCTCTTATATGGAAAAATGCTAAATCACTTTACATTTAATGAAGTTTCACTGTTGAGTTAAAGAGGTCACTTTCTTGAGTTGGCTAAAAACTGTACAGTATCAGTGTCATGTTTGCTGTCCCCATTGCCAATCAGTATCATGTTTCTGCTGCTTCTGTTCCCAATCTCTATCATCTTCTGATTTCTTTTCAAGATAATATTTTATAGATTTTATCCACCCTGAGGTTGCTGTCAAAGTAAAGGAAAAATCAATAGTATAAAGCCAGCTTTTCTAAGTACTAACTGTGCTGCACAGCTAGTTAGCTATTTAACTAAGTTTTGGGTTGTTGCCTTACCACAAGACACCAGAAGCTGGGAATTTAGAGAGAAGTTCCTTTCCATTCTGAGATGTTGATGATTTTATCCAAGAACTGGGGAGTAAATTGATTCTCCATATAAAGAATTTTGAGTAAGGAAAATTTTAAACCAAACAATCCCATATATACTTTCCAAGTATGATCAGGTAATAGTTGGGGCCAATAAGTATTGGGGCCAACAATTTAAAATTGAGAAGTACAAGTTGAATTTTATTTATTACTGTTTGTTATCAATAATAGGGAGTTTTCAACATTTCCACTATAGTAATTGCTATCCCAGTGTTTTTCAGCAGAATAAAGGATATAACTTTATCAGAACAGCTGATAAACTATTATCCTACATTATCTAAAGAAATTGTACTTGTATCTTCAATTATTTTTATTAACTTTTTGCTAGGAGACTGCAAAAACAAATTACTTACAAATTATTTATTAAAACATACAACATTAACATTACACCCATTCATACATGCATCTGTGAAAAATACATTTTACTCTGAATGCTTACTTGTTAAGATACATAGTAAAAAGAGATATTCCGTGTAAGAAATTATACCTGAAAAAAGCAAATCAACAAATTAGCATCATTTTTACTTACACGTTAGCAAATCATGATTGAAGATATAGTAAAATTATTTATTTGCACATCATTCCATCTTTGCTCCAAGGAATTCATAGGGGCTAACAAGGTTTCTCTAATTTTTTCTCACAACTTGTTAGAGCCAAGTCACCACCACCCTGTCATGTGAGGGCATTTTGGGCACTTGGCAACTGGCTCCTCTGTATGATTGGTTGCAGTGCCCTTGTGGTCATCTTGCCCATGATTTGAGATGGTTTATGCCAGTTTAAGAGACTGTGTTTGTTACAACCGTGGTGTTTGCTTAATGACCATGATGATGGCCACTACAAAAAAGGTTAAAAAAATTGGGTCCAGTCATGTGGGTGCCTCGACTTATGACTGTAGCAACACACAACCAGAAATCTGGTCTGAATTGCAGTTGTCAGCAACTAACCATATGTACAATTTTTGAATATTGTCCATATTGATGCTGAGAAAACAAAAATACGTACTAGTAGTATTGGTATACTATAATCTCTAGTTGAGAATCAAAAGAATTTCATAGTAAAAACAAAGCAAAAACAAAGCAAGTATTCTACAAAGTAAATATTCTTTAGTACCCCTTTCTTGGAGATTCCTGAAGAGCTTTGATGATCCTTTCCAAACTGGTGGAGTTTCAATAAGTATTTGATTCAATTCCTGCAAATTAGTTTTTAAAAAAGAAGATGACATTGTCTTCATAATAAACACTCAGTGCATTTGCAAAGCTATACCCACTAACGTATTTCTAGACAACACAGGATTCTACAGTCACAGAAAAGTTCAGGTCCCATCGAATTTGAATGTTTAGGTTGAAAACCTTCTTGAAAAACATTTGAAAAACATTTCTGATAAAAATGCAGATTAAATTATAAAATATGCAAAGTAAGACACCAAGAGTTACCTTACAGGGGAGATGGACAACATACAATTTTAATACATAAATAAATAAGACCTCACATGCTCAGCAACCATAGACCAATATTATTATTCCCATACATGAGATTGAGAATGAGCAATTTGCCTAATGCTACTATTGGTTGAGTCAATGTATAAAACCCACTTTGGAAGAGAATTGTAACATACCTGTTTTGATAATGTCTTCCACTCTTTTGTCTCTAAAACAAATACAAAACTAATTACTTATACAAGTATTTAATGACATGCTACTATATATGGCTGGCATGATCAACATCCTATTTCTAGTCATGACAGAAAATAACCTTCCTAGTCTCAATGTTTTTCGAAACACATTTTAAATCTGTTTATTATTATGATCTTACTGATATGGGAATATCATGTATGGTAAATTAATATTAAAACCAAGGTGTAATTCACAAATAGTAAAATTTGGGAAGGAAAAATTGTAAACCTTTCCCACTAAAAATAGTAAAATTTTGTGGACATGTCCATGCAATTTTCTTAGCAGTAATGAGGAATTAGTTTGCTTTTTGACTTTCCAGTCTAAGTTATAGCCATAACATTCCCTGGCAGTCTGTATTTGTCTGATAGATTCACTATTACTAATTATAATATTTAACCTAATACTTTCAAAATAAATCTGAATAATTAATAACATACTGTTTATAAAAATAATCTAAAAAAATATAAATCCATTAAAAAAGTAACCATATCAAAAAATAGAGCTGCTGCAACAAAATGGGATTAATAGCTGACATAAACTAAATTAATTGAAATGGACAAGCTAGGACAAAAGAGACAAAAAAGAGAAAAATGATATTGAATGAATAACTAATTTTGTTGGAGTAGTAGAATATTGGGATGAAATACATATATAAGACTTATAGAAAATTGTTATTATAATGTGAAGTACCTTACATTTCCTTAAAGTTGTATTTAGAATTAAATATTGATAATTAAAAATGCTAGCTATATAATCAAGAACTAAAAGATGTTAGCTTTCAGTGCATCTTTAGAACAAAACTCAGAGTTACCCTGAGGTAAGATGGACAGCCAATAAATTTTACAAATAAATAAATAAATAAAAATTTCATAGAATTTATTTCTATAGATCATAAAGTTAGGTCCAAATGAATTTAATGATAGAATAACAATCTGACCATAAATAAAAAGATATGTCTGGGCTAGTAACTAGTAGATTAAACCATATAGGATTATATAAAAGGGAACAACGAAGTATAGACTAAATTTAATGGCTGAATAATTCTTCTAGGACTTAGACCATGTAAAGTTTTACTTTGTAAAATTAGATGTTGTGCAATTTTAGAAGACCTTAGTATTTTTGATGTTGGTAATAGTACCAACCTGAATTCCATGATACCGTAACTGTAAGCAGTGTTTTAGATAAAGATATTTTAAAAATAGTTCACCTGACTGTAACTGGATTATCTTTTCTTTCTGAAATTTGCACATAATAATTGGTATCACTGGGACCAGAAGTTTTGTCTTCTGAGCTTTTGGACTCATGCTGGAGTCCATCTTTAGGGAACTTGTCTCTAGCAGAGTGCATACTTGAGGTGTCTATGTGTGGTATTTGCCGCATATAAAACGCACCTTAGTTTTGGGGGACGAAGATAGGAAAAAAAAATTCTTCCTACCAGGTATTCATCTGGCTAGCGTCCTTAGTCTGATCAGCTTCAGCACATTAGTTCGCTGGTTTTGAGAGTGTGAGCTTGATTGGGAATGAAATACAGCTTCTAAAGCACAGCTGATTGTCGGAAGGAGCAGCAATGAGAATAGCAAGGCGAAGCACGGAATATCGCTTCACTAGCAAACACCTCATTGTCAGAGCAGCAATCAGCCCCGTTACCTTGCATGGGGTAATTGCCCTCATTTTGAGTTGGATCGTGACTTTTATCCTTCTGTATACTTTGATCAATAAAACCGGAATACATCTTCTAATTAAACTCATATTTATTGTAAGAAAATAAAGACATCTCACTAATCTAAATTAGTTACATTTTTGGAAGCTTTCCCAGCCATGAACTTCCCTGGCAGGAGAAGGAAAGTTTTTAGAAGAAGTAAAAGAATGTGTACACGCGCAGTAGATACTGATAAGAAAACTTGGCAAACTACGGTAAGTCTGACAGTTCAGAAATAATAGCTCTGCTGGTAAATATAAAAACGCAGTGACACTCATTGAGGCTAAAAAACAGCTTTAAAAGAACAGCTGATCATCGGAGGGAGTTCCAGTGACTAAAGCAGGCAAAGCTCAGAAGGGATAAAAGAAGGCAGGAGCTGTTCTGGATAGCCATTTTGGGCATCGCGCATCGCGTTTTCAGCCTCCAAACCCATCATGTTTTCGGGCGGCGATTGGCGGTGATGTGCTTTGGTGATCCCCGCAGCCTAGAAGGGCTCTCAAATGGAACATTTGGAGGCTGAATACACGACCCGCAGTGCCCAAAATGGCTAAGCCATTGTTGGTGGCAATCTCTGCAGCAAGGAAGAGGACACATCGAGGCCAAAGGGTGGGGGCAGGCAGGTGGGCAGGGATACATTCAGAGTATAAGATGCACCCAAATTTTTAGTCTCTTTTAGGAAAGGAAAAGTGGTCTTATACTCTGAAAAATACAGCATATGGAACCAGTTGTATGTGGCTTTTTACATGTTGATTGGGGTATTGATGGTTGGCTATTAAGTTGTTGGCTGTTATTTGCTTGTGCTGCAAGCCTTCACCTCCTAAGTACTTGATAAGCTGCTGGTAAATCAGATTGGACCAACCCAGATTGGATTCTACAGTATTATATGTCTAGGACACATATATTCGCCTCCATTCATAAATATATTTTCATAAATGTTAATATGATTAGTCTTAAAAATAAGAATATGCCCTTTAGTTATAGCTATATTGATTAGAGTTAATTAAATCTTACATTTGAGCCCCTAAGTTGTTTAAAAACTAATTAGCACCTCTCCTGGGACTTTAAACTCCATATAGGTAGCATTCTGAATGAAGGCAAATATACATATCCCAGGATAATGTTCCATGATCCAATCTGGATCGTAGAGAGAAGTTCCTGAGAATGGGCTCAAGCATGAGTCCTAAAGCCTTCGTTCAATAATTGGGGCTGATAACTTGGTCATTATGTGGAGAAGCATAAATGAAACTATGACTCTACATGATCTTACTTCAGTTTTCCTTTGCTTTACAGTTCTATGGAGGCCTAAATGTGAGGATTGGTCACAAAGTTAGTTTTTCATTACTGCTCTGACTGTGAATGATTACTAAAAGGCAATTGCTAAATTAGGGCTACCTGTAATTTCAAATAATCATTGCAGCCTTGGATTTAGACTGCTGCTGTTTCTTTTGTAAATGAATTGTGCTGAATTGTTTACTTGTGTGCTGGTTGGATTGCTGCAAACTCTAAAACAAAAGGCCGTTTTTCAGATATTTTGGCTCCCAAACCAAGATACAGTAGGCTTTAAACCTATTTATTCTTGGCTTTATTTTCTTTTTTTTTTCTATGTAGAAAAATGACCAAGTTGGTCTTCTTCAGAGTTTATGTTAATAAACATTCTGAATTTTTAACTTGCCACAATTGTCTTTACTAGAGCAATGGAACACTATTGACTCTATTTCTAAATAGATTTAAATTACATGTGAACACAAATGTAATACCTATCTGCAGTCAGCTGCATCAATCCCCAAGCTTGTGCTGCTGACTTAATCTACAACACTATATTTATTTTTCCTGTTGAAAGGCATTGCAATTTCTGAAAAGATGTGATAGTTTTGAAAATATATCTAGTATTGCCCAAGGGTGCTTTTTCAAAAGACAACTGGACTTGAAAAAGCACCTTTGGGAAAACTATGATCTGGATGACTGAGAATCTCCATAGACATCTAGTGTTATCTTTCTTTCCTTTTTATATAATATTTTAGAAATCAGATTTTTGAGTTGTCTTTGAGATATATCATTGTACTTAGTGGAATCTTAATTTTCAACATAGGGTATTAAAAATTTCTAATGTACAAGCCCCACAGCTTGCAAGATAAGAAACTTATATAATGCTTTTGAGCTTCATGAGCAAAAATTGATAATTACCAGGGGTGAAATGCTCCCGGTTCGAACTGGATAACCTGATCCAGTAGTGATGGCGGCGGCTGGTTCGGAGAACCGGTAGCAAAAAACCCTGCCCCCCCCATGCCCAGCTGAGCCACACAATCATCAGAGGGTTTTTTTTTTTACTTTTAAAAGCATTTTTTCTACAACCTCTTAGGCCAAAGAGGTTGTAGAAAAAAAATGCCTTAAAAGCCTCTGATGATCCCAGCTGAGTTGCCTGATCGTCAGAGGCTTTTAAAAGCATTTTTTCTGCAACCTCTTAAGGTTGTAGAAAAAATGCTTTTAAAAGTAAAAGAAAAAAAAGATGGCCATGCCCACCGTCACATTACCACCCCCCACCAAGCCATGCCCACAGAACCAGTAGTAAGACATTTTACATTTCATTACTGATAATTACCAACAATGTAAGATCCCAACATATCCTATCAATTCAACCAATCATAGCATCTACTTATCAAATACATAACTGCAAAAATATAGAAGATCTGAATTACGCATCCACCAAATAAGGAAGTTTTAATTATGAGGATTCACTACAGCAAGAATAATGTAGTTTTTCCTACTTACGTCTTGGTTCATCACCTGATACCGACTGGATGAAATCATATGGTGTCATAAAGAGTTGCCCTTCAAATTTTAAACTGGCAAATGTTAGAAATCGCCGCTCCCGGGAAGTTGCATAAAGCTCTAAATCTTCATGATCTGGCCTGTTTTCTGTGACCTTCAGCAAACAATTGAAAAGTGATTAGTTATTCCAATTATTGTTTCTAAAACTGTGTTTCAAACACTAAATTGTTACCTTTCCTTTATTTTTTTATCTCTTTTCATATTTTAAATTCTTTAGCCCTATATGGTAATCATCGCAGCTATTCTGTTTTATTGTAAAAACATGGATATGTTAACTATTGGGATAATATTATGGGTTACATTTTTCAGAGAAGTCAAGTAGGAAACAGTAAATGGTGGTGGGTTTTTTACTATAAAATGATTATTTAGCAAAGCTGCTTGTAAAAGAAAGAACTTCCATCGCACAAGGCTGTTATGTTCATCTTGGTCTGAAACAAACTGTGCCCAAATTATTCAGATTCAAAGATTTTTATGAAACACAATGAAAATTACACCTGATATAGCATGTAATGAGATCTCGGAGAAGACAAAAGCACTGGTGAGGTAATGGGTAAGAGTCAGTAAGGGTCCAATTTCTATTCTTACTTTTGGAGATTATCTGATTAAAATATCTTTGTAATTAGCGGCAAACCTCAAAAACTTTCATGAAAACATATCCCCATCAAATGAAATTAAAAACGTGTGTCTTGCAGTGGTTTTTTTTATCAAGTTAACCCTCAATAGTTTTTAAAAAACTGAACAGTCATTTATATCAAGCAAACTGTCATGAATCTATGACTGAACTTAAATAAGATTTTAGTTTAGATTTTAAACCTCTTCTTCGTCCATCCACTCATGGAATATAAAGGTTGCAAGAAGCCCCTGAGCCACAGCTCAGCATGAAGTCACAGCCACTCCTCCAGCCATTGCACTCTGGCCCAGCAGCCCACCAGTTACAGCTACCTTGGGAAACCCCAGCCAGATTCAGCAGTGTGGTGTGAAGCCCCAGCATCTCTGCAAAACTACAACTAGGTCAGCAGTATGGCGTGGTATGAAGCTGTAGCTGCCTTGAGATACCCCAGTCTGGCCCAGCAATGTATGGCACAAAGCCAGTCTAGGAAGGAACTAGGAAGCCACAGATGCCCAAGCTCAGTCCTAAATACCGTTGTTAGCCTGCACTCCAAGGCCTCTGCTGCCCTGGACTCCACCACCCCAGCTAGCTACTATCTTGCTTCTGTTGCTGATAAGGCATGCCCAACCTGGCCATGAAGGCCATGAACCTCCCAGAAGGCAGCTTCTGGCAATGTAAAGGCATTTTCTCCAGGTCTTGTGAGAAAATTACTATGTTTGATCTGGGGAAGAGGGTCCATGTGGCCATCAGCTGCATCATACAGGGCCAGACTGGGCATACTTGATCAGCAGCAAGAGCAAGAAGACAGTGAAAGTCACATAGGATGATAGGGGCCATGGGGCGCAGGGGGGCAAAAATAGGAAGATTGGTGAATGGAGGCAGATGAAGTGCCCCTGAAGTTGTAAATACAGGCAATCTGCCAAACACCTGGATTTTGATTATGTGACCATGGAGCATGATCAAAATCCAGGTGCTTGGCAGCCTGTCCATGTAGCTGCAATAGCCATAACTTGGGGATCAATCCTAAATCCTTTCATTCATTGCTGCCTTAACTTTGAACAATCACTGAATGAATGGCCGTTAAGCAAGTACTACCTTAAAATAAAAGGAATAGCAATACTACAGGTGATTGGAATCTCTATCGTTATTTTTGCTGGACTTGTAGTTTTTGCTTACCTGAATCACATGAAAATGGGCAAATTACATAGCTTCCAAATATGGTTAAAAGATTATTTGTGAGGTCACCAAAAAACTCAGGGACAGCAATGAATATCTGGGCTATAGCTGCAATGTGTATTCCCTTGACTTAGACATTTCAAAACTATTTACAAATGTCTGATTAAAAGAAATATTGCCATTTCTAGTTGCTTTCCAGTTCTTTCCTCAGCTTATTGATCTCAACTCCTTGTTACAGATAAAAGGTTTAGTTACCAAAGCAAGCTTTTCCACAAGAGGCAACTGCAGTGGAACCCTGTTTACAATTGTTATGCCATGTGTTCATCTCATGGCTATCAACACATGCTCAGTGAAAGGCTAGCATTAATTACCTCTGAAGGTTTAGGGATTCAATTCTCTTCTCTCGTTTTCACTAAGCATATTGATTCTTGTCCCCTGTCTGGAAATCAGTTACAGCCTGATACTATACTAGTTTTGCATTAGACATCCAGGGGAAAGAAATTATTGGAAAGCAATATAATTGTGGATAACACAAAGAACAAACTTTGGGATTATTTTAAACAAAAGGACAAATGCCATGTACACAATTAGGTGCTTAGTGCTTATCTATTCACCAGGCATTTCCTTCTGCCATAGTGCACAAAGCAGTATTCATGAGCTGGCCATAATAAAGTTGTACAGTAAGGGCATATAATAATCTGCCCATAACAAGGAAAGCTCATAGGCACTAAAAGGATATTGTTCTTATTTAACTGTGTTAATACAAATATGATTTAGAACCTTTTAAATTTAGAACTTTTTAAATTTAGAACCATTCTTCCTTTGCTCTTTAATACCAATTCCTCTATCACTGTCTCCAGAGTTTCTTATTTGTGCCTACCATATATTTTCACTAGCAGATCTTATATTCAATATTTTGTTCCTAAAAGAAACAAACATCAATTATTTTCTTCACTTAGATGAACTATAGTTCTCTAGATATGTAGAGAAGGATTTCATACAATCTACTTGTTTTAAAAGGTACCTATCATTCAGAAAAGGATTTTTTTCCTATTTTTCCCCACATCAAGTATATGTGCTCAGATGTGGAATAACAGAACTAAGATAGAATTAGTAAATGTTGTTAAATCCTATCAATAGGAATTTGAAGCTTTTAGATAATGGTATTCTAGGCACTGGTTTTGTTTCTCTCTGCGTTTTAAATGGAAATTGATGTTCTGGGATCACTCTGTGGCATATTGTATATATATATCGTTTTTCAACTTTAATGTTTAGTCGCTGGTACACATCTTTATTATATAAATGAAAGAAGTCGACCTGAATCAAATTTATATATGTACAATATATACAATATATGTATCTTGTATCCTGATTTATAAAAATAGTTGATTAGTTTTTCTAATATTTTCTCCTGCTATATCTTTCTCATTCAGAAAGTTTCCCTTTCCTATGGTGCTATTAGAGATCACCAGCACCAATGAAATGCCTTGTTTTGAACAGATTAACTGATAATTTTTATAAATGTAAAATGGGGGTTGTATTAAGTTTCCTGCTGAATACATTCATATGTTTGAATGCTTCTGTGTTTAATTCAGTTTTGTGGCTATTTATTCAGCATTCTGATAAAAAGTCCAACAGTATTTTCATTTGTTTGCTAAGGGAATATTTAAAGCATTGTTTAAAAATCATCTTCTCTGCATTTTTTAAGGAGATTGTACATAAGGACAGATTACATTAACATGGATCATACATGACTCTACATGTTTGATAACCTACAACAGGGGTGTCAAACTCAATTTCATTGAGGGCCACATCAGGGTTGTTTGACCTCGGGGTGTGGGGAGGTCTGGCCAGCTCAACTTCACTTGTATTGGGGACGCCTGTGGTGGCCCAAGTGCTCTGCCAGCAAAAACAGGCTCCCAAGCTCTATTTACCATTTTGACAACATCCTGCAACCCTCTGCCAACGAAAACAGAGCTCCAGAGGGCCACCAGTACCCCCATTTTCGGTTGTGATGGCCTCCTGCAACCCTAGCAAGCTCCATTTTCACTGACAAGAGGCACCACGGGCTGCTGCTTCACTGTTTCCAGGATGGCCCTGTGGGCCAAATCTAAGCATCCTGCAGGTGGGTTCTGGCCCGTGGATCTTGAGTTTGACACCCCTAGACTGCAATGTAAAAGAAGAAAATAAAAGGTTTGTTTCTAGTTCCTACTGTCTTCTACTCAAGATATTCTGTTCCTCTAGACCACAGGCCATTGAGAATATTTGAAAAGAACATTTGAATTGGGCTGTAACTTCAATTTGGAACATTTTTTTCTTAATTTTTAGCTGTGTCTTAATCCAAGCTGAAGAAGTATAATACATGGAATAGTAATGTTCTTCATGCAATTAGCCATTTAAGGGCACCACTCCAAAAAGGCATATTTACACAATGTATTATGATGATTCTTTCATAATCAATAAATTATTTTCAGTATCTTTCAGAAGAAAGAAAAGATTTATATTGTTATCATATCAGGAATTATCAAGATCATTTTCATGCAAAATAGGTTTTATTTGAGTTTCTATAAATGTAACATTATTGTGAATGATTTGATTTCAAATACGTGAAAAATATACCTACTTACTATTAATATATTAATGAAAAGTTTTAAACATCGCATTCTGTTTTCATGTAAAAGCATGTATCAATTTATTTTGTTCCTGGCATAAAGTTGGATAAGACCAAGTAAGCAGGATCTCTCTGTGGCAGCACCTATTCTCTCGATCATCTTATTTTATATTTAAAAAATAAATCACTAATGGAACAAATTATATATTTATTTCAATGGGAATAATTATGAGGTGTTAGCTGTCCACAATTATAAAAATGCTGAAAGGGGATATAGAAATACACCAAGTGACAACTAGAAAATAAACCAAAGATTACATAAAAGCGCAAGCAAGGGTCATTAATATGTGGTACAGAGAACTCATACACTTCATACAATATAGCTAAATGAGTACACATCAGTTTTCTATTTTTAAAAAAAATTCTAACATAGAACATATTCAGCTTGTTTAGATGTTAAGCCAACAGAGTTACTGTCAACAATTAAGCTTGGAATATTTGCACACAGTTTTTCATTTCTGAGATTATAGCCCCATATTATAGGTTTAAAGATTAGAAAGCAAAGCAAAAGATTGAATTATATGTTTGCTTAAAAGGATAAAAATGCTGAAATTTTAGCTCTGTTCTGAGGTTTTTCTCTTCATCTGCTTTTGCTCCTTTCCTTCTATTTCTTTTTTTCCTTTCAACAAGGATAAACAAGAAATATATTTTTAGTATTTTGGCAAAAGGCACCAATACACAGCATTCTGAGGAATAGCTCATGGGAAACAATAACACACTAATTCTTTCTCAGGATTTTTCATTATATTTGTACGTTTAAGGTGTGTTACAACAATACAATAATGGTCAGTAACATTTAAAAAATTATACTGCCTCATAAATATAAACATTTGCCTATGTATTTCTTATTCAGAAGTTTGTAGTCTTCAAAATTAAATGTACAGTAGGTACCTATCAGCGAAGATGTGTACCTATCAGGCAATTGCAAAATTATAGTTGGGATATTAGTACATACATTCATGTTGTTCCTTTTCAAAGTAAGCAATTAGAACATAGATATTTAGAACATAGATCATAGAACATATTATTTAGAACATAGATCATAGAATAATAGTCCAACTCTCCTGCTCAGGCAGGAAATCCTTGGCATGACCACCAAAAGTTTGTAGTTGGTCAAAACCAGTTCTTACATCTTCCCAATACTTGTGCAGTATGCAAAGTATTATTTTCAAAGAACAAATATATGCATGCTTATGATGTACAGTGGGCAAAAAAGTATTTAGTCAGCCACCAATTGTGCAAGTTCTCCCACTTAAAAAGATAAGAGAGGCCTGTAATTGTCATCATAGGTAGACCTCAACTATGAGAGACAAAATGAAAAAAGAAATCCAGACAATCATATTGTCTGATTTGGAAAGAATTTATTTGCAAATTATGGTGGAAAATAAGTATTTGGTCACCTACAAACAAGCAAGATTTCTGGTTCTCACAGACCTGTAACTTCTTCTTTAAGAGGCTCCTCTGTCCTCCACTCATTACCTGTATTAATGGCACCTGTTTGAACTTGTTATCAGTATAAAAGACACCTGTCCACAACCTCAAACAGTCACACTCCAAACTCCACTATGGTGAAGACCAAAGAGCTGTCGAAGGACACCAGAAACAAAACTGTAGACCTGCACCAGGCTGGGAAGACTGAATCTGCAATAAGCAAGCACTTGGTGTGAAGAAATCAACTGTGGGAGCAATAATTAGAACATGGAAGACATACAAGACCACTGATAATTTCCCTCGATCTGGGGCTCCATGAAAGATCTCACCCCGTGGGGTCAAAATGATCACAAGAATGGTGAGCAAAAATCCTAGAACCACATGAATGACCTGCAGAGAGCTCAGAGCCAACGTAACAAAGGCTACCATCAGTAACACACTACGCCGCCAGGGACTCAGATCCTGCAGTGCCAGACGTGTCCCCCTGCTTAAGCCAGTACATGTCCGGGCCCGTCGGAAGTTTGCTAGAGAGCATTTGGATGGTCCAGAAGAGGACTGAGAGAATGTCATATGGTCAGATGAAACCAAAGTAGAACTGTTTGGTAGAAACACAACTCGCCGTGTTCGGAGGAGAGAGAATGCTGAGTTGCATCCAAAGAACACCATACCTACTGTGAAGCATCGGGGTGGCAACATCATGCTTTGGGGCTGTTTCTCTGCAAAGGGACCAGGATGACTGATCTGTGTACAGGAAATAATGAATGGGGCCATGTATCGTGAGATTTTGAGTGCAAACCTCCTTCCATCAGCAAGGGCATTGAAGATGAAATGTGGCTGGGTCTTTCAGCATGGCAATGATCCCAAACACACCACCCAGGCAATGAAGGAGTGGCTTCGTAAGAAGCATTTCAAGGTCCTGGAGTAGCCTAGCCAGTCTCCAGATCTCAACCCCATAGAAAACCTTTGGAGGGAGTTGAAAGTTCGTGTTGCCCAGCGACAGCCCCAAAACATCACTGCTCTAGAGGAGATCTGCATGGAGGAATGGGTCAACATACCAGCAACAGTGTGTGCCAACCTTGTGAAGACTTATAGAAAACGTTTGACCTCTGTCATTGCCAACAAAGGATATATAACAAAGTATTGAGATGAACTTTTGACATTGACCAAATACTTATTTTCCACCATAATTTGCAAATAAATTCTTTCCAAATCAGACAATGTGATTGTCTGGATTTGTTTTCTCATTTTGTCTCTCATAGTTGAGGTCTACCTATGATGTCAATTACAGGCCTCTCTCATCTTTTTAAGTGGGAGAACTTGCACAATTGGTGGCTGACTAAATACTTTTTTGCCCCACTTTAAGTAACCTTGCTTGGCTGTTTATTACTGGGAGTATATGCATACACATGCACGTACATGTACACAGGCACACACGGTCCTCTTGTTTCTACCCATATGCTTTTTTCTTTTCTGGAGAAGTACACGGTGATCAGTTTTCTTTTTTTCTAGAACAAAGGCACACTTGTTAACTCTTCTGAGCTTCTTGGTTACTTCACTTGGGATATGTATTTCTTTATTATATATAAAGGCCACACATTGCCCACACAGTAAGTACCCTCACTTCCTGTTCATCAGCATTCACATGTGTTTATAAACATCCTATCAAGATAAACAAATGCATTTACTTGGTTTAGTTTTTTTACCAGTGTATGTGTAATTTCACTTCCTCCCTGTTATATTAAACAGATAAGGATACTACTTGCTCATGTTGAATAATGAAAAATATGAACGCTAGAATTTAGTAATTTAGCTATTTCTTCATCTCATTTGTATAATATAACAATAGCAAAAAATATGGGATATGTGTAGAATAACTATGTAATTTGTCAAAATGTTTGTAAAAAAAAGCATGACTGAATCTTGCAATGTTTAACATATTAAGTAGCAAGATTACAATATAATAATATACTTGTCCAATCTAATTAGCAGCAGATATGCTTTCTAGTTAGAGAAACAGAATATAATTTTATAATTGTAAAAGCTGATCAATTAAATAGAATCCCTTTCTTTCCTCAATTTGGTAGAATATGTTTATATCTATAAACATATTTTTAAATTTAGGAACATTATTTTAATCCATTTTTTTAAAAAAAATATTCTATACATTTATAGACATATGTTTCTTCTAAAGTGATAATTTAGTTGATATGCATGTGATTCATCTATTGGATAAAGAAGTTACTATTTCTTTTCAGAAAAAAATTGATGTACCAATGTATATAATGTGACTAAAACAATATACAACATAAAACATATTCATATTCCATTCATAATTATAATATTGCTGAGAATTCCTTAACTCTAAATCAAGTTTTCAGATGAATTTAAACTCTGGTAAGCATGACATCATCTTCCTTCCTAGATTAAAAAAGAAGAAACAAATGGTTCATTGCCAAGAGTTGGTTTCATGTTTCCTTAAGGTCATTGATTCAAAAGGTTCACTCTAAAGGGGAAAAAAAGTGATTTTCCCACGGTGAAAGAACTAAACACTAGATAAAAGATCTACTGTATGGAAACTGATGCCATGAGTGGGTAAGAGATATAATTCAACAATAATATCCATTATCAATAGTCTAAGCATTACATTCTAATTTAATATACTTTACTTCCACAGGGAAAACAGAACATTCAGAAAGTTAATTCTATGAGATAATAAAAATAAGTACCAGCTGCCATTAACCCAAAGTGATATGAACACAGGATCACAATTTAACTGTGATGATCCAATAGAATTTTTCATTAAAAATTATAGTAAATTAAAGCATATTCTTCCCAAAATTTCATAATGAATCATCAACCTTCAAGCCAAGTTGTTACAACGTTTATCTGAGGTTTTTTTAAAAGGATTTCAGAACAATTTTCACATTCCTTTATATAAAATAAGTTTGAAATGAGTATATTCTATATAAAGCAAAGAAAGTAGTTTGAAAAGTTTCACTTTGCTTGGCCTCGGGCTATCTCAGTATGCTCCCAAGTAGATAAAAGTGATATAATTTTGTTTGCATGCTGGGTGGCCAAGAGGTTAAGCATCACATTTTAGTGTGGGAAAATCCCCAAACAGAAAAAAGGTACTTAACAAATGTTGGAATAGAAAATAGTAATAGTCCTGATATTTGATCTTTCTTAACTATAGTATATAATTTTTATATATCCAGAAATTATTTCATATATTGTATATGTATAACCCTGAAAATTATCATATTTCATTGAACTCATGCCCCTCAAGCATTACTATAGCTCAATAACCAAAATATTGGGGGTATTACTTGTCCCCTCATCCATGAGTCAGATTTTATACAGTATATTTCATGCTTAAAATGCTAACCATTCGGAAGTATTTTTATTTTTGAAAAGTAGACTAAATTAAAAATGAATATTTGTTTGCTTTTGTACATTATCAAGTATTTACAATCACACAATGCCCAGAAAGATATTAATGTTTTCCAGGACAAGTAGCTGTCATAGCATGATGCTTGTATATCCTTCCAAATGTTAAATAATCTTGCTGCATTTATTGCTTTAGCCACAAGGTGGTTTGCTTGTTTTTCACTAATGTGTTATATGAATATTTCATTGTCTATAAATTTATTCAATAAATCACAGGTAGATAAATTATGTTGTCACACAAAGTATGAATTACCTGTTAATTCTGCATGTAAGGAATACATATACTAGAATAAATATATTACTTTCTTTTTATTGAGAAGAGTTTATTCACTGTTCTGTCTTTATGTGTTATATCTGTGTTATCATTTACACAAGGAAGTTAGACTTGGAATCTCTTCTGTATTGGTACTTCTATGTTTCATCAGAATGCATCTTTTTAATACCTATTTTCTAACAGAGTTAGATAACACTGAATCAGGACTGATAGCATAATCCATATATCCACTTACAGTAGTTTAAACACCATTTGTGGAGCTTTATAGCAAGGGTGATTTCTTGCTATAAAAACTTTCATGGATCACAGTTCATTTCATCAGATAAATGTAGTCTATATTTATCACGTAGTCTATTACAAATTGCATAATAATTTATCAATCTAAGAATTCAATCTTATTTTAAGATGAGAAGAATTCAGTCTTTTCTCAAGATGATAAAGGTAGCGCTCCACACTGTTTAGTTTAGGACAAGCACATGTAACCATGCAGAGGAAGAAAGTGGCCTTTCATCTCACAATGAGGGTTCTTATGATTATTTAGAGTTGATATAACTTTATGCAGTATGAATATATCTACAATTGTCAATTCAGCTCTTTGAGCAAACAAAATAACTTAATATTTATATACAGTACATATATAATGTACATTTTGGAAATATTTATTGTAAGAATCATAAAGTAATATGAAGTGCATATTACCTCTTATAGCTTAGATGTTCATATTGATGTTTATAAAATAAAAACACTTCCGACTCCACTGACACAGTTGCCCTGGATGTAAATTAACCCAAATCCAGCTTTGATACTTCTTTCCAAATAGACAGTTTTTTTAAAAATTAAAAAAAAAATCTATCCAGCAAATGTAATTGCAGTTGGTAAATTCTTAAAATATTTGTTTTAAAAATAGTATTTATCTAACTGTGTGCAAAAATTATGGCCAGGTGCCAGGAAAAAAGTTTGCAGCAACACACACATTACATCCAACTGGGAGGACGAGTTCAAAACACAATGAATTTCTATGCAGAAGATATAATACCGTAGGAAACTCTTACCACATACAAAGTCTTGTATGCAGCATGCATGCAAATGTGATAGGAAGCCGGAACCAATTGGAACTTCTCACTATCTATAGATAATCCATCATTTTATTGTGATCTCAGACTAGAACAAGAAATGTGTCTATAACTATTTAAAGAAACTAGTAAATAAAAATTTAAGACATAATTAAAATACCTCTATAAAACAGCCTAAGACTCCTGACTGAAACTAAAGAGCCATCTCTTCCCAGTTACATCTATCTGTCTCATCAGATCTGGCATGAGATGCATGTTACAGAGCCTGTCAGTTGACATTCCATACTTGACAGGATCCAGCAGCCTTTTCTGATATGGCACCTATCTTTTGGAATATCATTCCTTGGAACTTAGATTGGCTCCTATCCTTCTGGCCTTTAGAGAGGTCCTAAAGACCTGACTGGATCACTGTGCTTTGGGGCATGGTTTCTAATCTTGGCAACTTTAAGACTTGTGGACTTCCAGAATTCTGGGAGTAGTTCTGGGAGTAGAATTCTGGGAGTAGAAATCCACAAGTCTTAAAGTTGCCAAGGTTGGAGACCCCTGCTTTGGGGATAGAGGTAATGGTGAACTTTTCCAGTGGCTTTACTGAATGGGATGTATTCCTGATAACTGTAATTATGTGTAGGTTGAATTGAGTTTTTAATAGTGGTTTTAATATAGTTGTATGTTTGTTGTTTCTATTTACAGTTTTATTGTTCTTGTCATTTTTAATTTTTAAAAGCCATTCAGAGTCATATATGGAAGATGGGTGGCTATATAAATTTAATAAATAAATAAATTCAAAATAAGCAATCTGTTTAGGCCTAAAATTATGAAATGTGACAATACTTAAAGTTACAAAAATCTGAATTTTAATTTACAATTTAGAATGGGAAAAACATGAAAAAGTATTGAAAAATGACAAAAAAGAACAATTTTCTTCATTATACATCATTTCAAAGCTCAAAATAAAAATGATTTCAACACAACATGAATTAAGGCCAGGAAGAAATATTAGAAAGAGAATGGCCCTATCTTGATTCTCTCTGGTACAAGAAGGATAGAGGGAAAACACTTTCAAAAGTCTGTTAGCAGAACCTATAAATAAAGTTCCAGTATTTCCTATGGAATCTGCTTCTTGATCTGACCTGCCTCAAAGGAATAACACCATGCTTAAAAGCATGGCAATATTTTTCCTTCCTTTGTCTTACACCAACAGTTAATTCAGAGTCAATTTAAATTTCTGTCTGCATTCTCTTCCTTTCCTGGGTTCATGTTTTGCTAACTGCCACATCTCCATGATCTTATTTATGGTTCTTTACAGTTTTAATCAAAAGGACAGAAATTGTTTATTCACAACAATGACAAACCATCAGAGATTTACATGACAAAGTTAGAAATATATGACCACCTTCTTTACTTGAAATTGAATATCACCATGGGACTTGACTAACAAGACAAGGAGTAGAATAATTATATACCCTAACTGGTCTGACTACATCTCTACTGGGACTGGAATGAAACTCAGACATGGTAAGAGATGTAGTAAAAATGTAAAGCTAATTTCAAACACTAATACTATCAGCAAAAGTATGATCAAGAACAGGCAGAAAGTAAATTGTTTCATGCTTATCATGGGCAATATGTAGACTTCATATTCATATTGTAATGATGGGACCTTTGGACTCAAAGACCCATTTTTACAGTTACAAAAATAAATTTCATGACATATACATTCAATTTTTAAAGAAACTGTATCAAGCAAAATGCCTTATATAAAATATGTGGAAAAATCAGAAAAAATCAGGTTGATTTAAACAAATAAATTTATGGCATTTATAGACTGACATAATCTTCTAACACTTCTGAGCAGTTTTCAAAATATCTGACGAAAACATAGAGACTAAAGAGAGAGGAAATGTAGCCTTTCAAATGTGATGAATCACAATTCCTTTTAGCTGAAGCTAAGGTGGAAAGAATGGAAAGAAATGCTGGCAGCTGGAATTTAAGAACATTTGATGATCACGTTTGCCATTCTTGTGGTGTTTTTGCTGCTTTATCATCAAACTTTAGAGCTAATAAGCTACTTTACATGGGGCTGCTGCAAAGGTCAAAAGGATGAAAAATGGTCATAAATCACTTTTTTTCAGTGCTGTTGTAACTTTGAGCAGCACTAAATGAATTGTTGTATATCAAGGATTACTTGTAACATTCAACAATGTCTGATTATAGGATCAGAATGTGCTAATACAGACAGCAAGTATGCTACAAGCTATATGCCAATATTAGGCATTCTTTATGTAGTGATTGTATATGCAGAAAATGAAACATTAAGAGTACGTTCACCTTTTTCTGTAACTATGTAAATAACTAAATCCCACAACTTTAGGAATTTAAGACTTGTGAGAAAAAATCAGCACCAGCAAGATGAATGGAAAGTAGTTTCACATCAGAAAACTTGTAGTGGTCAGGTCATGAAAACATCATGCTTTGTGCCTGCCATCAACAACTTTTAAACTTCCAACATATTTCAATTGCAAAAAGTGTCCACATTACAGTATTACGAAGACCAAAATATAGAACGTTTCTATGTCCATGTACGCATGGTTGTGGTTACACATATTTTGTCCATCATTAAGAATATTAATGTAGGCATATATTATAGTTTCCCATAATCTAGGGCAGAAAAAATAATGATGTATCAAGTTTTATTTCAGAAGCATTATACCCAGAAAACATCCATGAACCAATTTTAACCCATTCACTTCAATCATTGTATTTATAATGCATATAAGTCCTTCATTCTTGCCACTCCATCACTCCAACTCTAACCCCTTGTCATTCTACTGGAAGTTGCCAGAAGTTTCAGCCTCTTATGGTTACTGTTCTCTTTATGTTTTTAATTTTGAATAACTGCTGAGCAAAAACAAAAAAGGACAAATATTACTGAAAAAACAGTGAGCCCTGCACCAGCAATTACTAAACCCATAAAGTATTTGCTACACTAAAGGACATTCAACATTAAATCTTGTAAAAGGAAACCAGCCTGTCAACGAATACAATGGCTGGACACCGTAAAAGCTGACACCAGCCAGAGCATAGAAAAACTCAAAAGTAGTGCAAGGTTGGAAGGTATGGAGAGACCTGGCTCACAGAATCGTCCAGAATCTGACACGACCCAATGGATAACATCATCATCATCATCATGTCATTTAGTTTTATTCATTTTATATTACTTTTTACAGGTGCTATACTTTTATGATCTATCTTATATCTATTTTACTTGCTCAATGTTGAAAGTCTATAATTTGAAGGTGCTTCTGACACGAATAAAGAAACATTACATTAAAAAAACCAGCCCCTGCGTCGACTCCAGATCCTGACTTGTAACTTGCACTGATTTCACTGATGGTGCCCAACGCCTTTTCTTCTTCAGGGGACTTTAAGAGAGCTGAGAACTAACGTGCAAAGAGAGTCTCTCTTGAGCAGTTCCCACACCCAGGACTGCTGGAGAGAACTGAAAAAAGGGAAGGCTACCATGGGCGATCTCTCCCGACTTCCCGACAGCATCCTTGGAGGATCGATCCACCATCCATCCATCCATCCATCCTCTGTAGCGGGAAGGGAGAAGGGGCGGGCCAAGGCAGGCACTCGCGCTCTACGTCGTGTGCCCCCCCCCCCCCAGCCCGTCCCTCGACACCTACCATCATCTCCTTGGCAGCGGCCGCCACAGGGATGGGCTGCAGTCCTCGGCCTTGGCTTGGCGGCCAGGCTTCTCCTCGCTCCCTCTGCTTGCCGAGCCCCAGCGCGGGGGGCGACTGGTGCGGCCGGCGGTCGTAGTAGTGATAGCAGGCGAGCCAAGCGAGCGCCCCGCCAGCAGCCCCCGCGGCCGCGATGCTCAGCCCACTCGGGGTCCCCTCGCGGCCGGAGCCGGCGGCCTTCAAGCCCCACAGCGGACGGCGAGGGGCCGCCACCGGTGGGAGACGACAACGGCGCCAGCCCAAGAGACTTCGCAGCGCCGCCATAGAGCCGGGTCCGCGGAGTGACAGGTCGACCGAAGGTGCTGAGGCGGCAACAGCAGCCGCGGCGGGGAAACATCGCGAGAGCGCCACGAGCTGCCAAGCGCGAGACGAGGGACTCTGCTTCCAAATGCCACCTACCCCTCCCACCCGGGCTGGTCTTGTGTCCCTCCTTCCGTTTGGACGGTTGTCTGTCATCCCCGCAGGTTCCTTATCTGGGAGTTGCTGTTTGTGACGGCTCCGGATTGCCCAGGGCTGCAGTGCAGTTCTCTGCCGGTTGGCATCGCGCGGTGCCTGCGATTGCAATCAGGATTGTATCTTCGAAGCAATCAGTGATGGTTGCGGAGGCTTTCTACTAACACAACGCATTCCCAGTAATTTTGTCTTCCTTTGCTCTGCATATTCTGAGCTGATAAGGGCATAAGAATTAGTTCGCTGGTTCAGGCCCACCGAATAGTCTAGCACAGAATGGCCCAATTAAAGAGAGAACTGGCCTCTCTTCTCTCATTATAATTCTGTAATGCAATTGAATTCAGTCAATACAGTAGTTCACTAAGAAAAAGGGATAAATCTCAGGACTGCTTCTATAGCAGGAGTGATCTCTGCAATTGAAGCTTGTCACCTAAACTTTTCGCTTTGAAATTCTCTCCTGGACCTACAGAAACATGGTTCTCCTTTGTTCTGGCTGGGTACAAGCTAGAAAGAGAGCCAGTTTTGTGGAATGGTTAAGGCTTCAGGCTAGAAACCAGGAACTTAAAGAGTTCTAGTCATGCCTTAGGTGCCAAGCCAACTAAGTGGCTTTGGTCCAGTTATTCTTCCTTAGGAAGAAAGCAGGGGCAAAGAGGTTCTGAAATCTTGTCAAGAAAACTGCAGGGAATTGTCCAAAGACTTTCCAGGAGTCAACAGTGTCGGAACGTCCCTTCCCACCTTCCCAAAAAAAGCTAGAAATCAGAATCTCCTAAGATAACGGTCAGGACCATTCTGCTGCCGTCTGCAAGTGTTGTTGAGAGTTATACAGTATTTTCCCTGAGTGGAGAAATTCTATTTAGATGTAGTAGAGCAACCAGAATAATTTATTCAATTCATTTTAAGCAGCCATCTCAACTATGTATCAGTGAATGGGCTCTGGTTAAATTACTTATTTGGGATCCATTTCTAATCCATTTCTGACATGCACACCAGGCTGCATTCTTTTACAGGCTGAACCAATCTATATTGAAAAAGTAAAAAAAATATTTATTTAGCAAATGGAGATTTATATAGTGAATCCTAACAGTAAAAGGAATATTATTATTATGACTATTATATTTTATCCCACATTTTTCTATATAATTCAAGATAGCAAACCTACCTAATTTTCCTGCCTGTAATGTTCACTACAACCACAAACCTGTGAAATATGTTGGTCTGAGAGAGAGAAGGAGCGATCCAAAGTCATCCAGATGGCTTTCATCTGTAAAGGAAGGCCTAGAACTCAGTGGTGTGTGTGTACGTGTACATCCTTGTGAATTTTCCATATGTTTTTATTTTTTCTTTCTTATAATTGTATGAATTATAAAAATAATATCAAAAATTAACTTGAACATGAAATTTGCACTTCTGAATACATATCAATCAAAAAATTTAGTTTAGTTTAGCTTTATATACCGCCCTTTTCCTTACGGACTCAGGGCGATGAACAGCCAGAAGTAAAAACGTTTGTACAGAAAAGTTAAAATAATTTTAAAAGTAACTAAATAAAGTTTTGGCCCATAATTTAAAACATTTCAATTAAAATCGGTACCATAGAATCAGGCCAGCCTGGCTAGCTGAAATAAGTTTTTAGGGCCTGACGAAAACTCCGGAGGTCTGAGATCATTCGTAACTCTGGGGGTAGTTCGTTCCAGAGGGTAGGAGCTACCACAGAGAAGGCTCTCCCCCTGGGGGTCGCCAGCTGGCATTGTCTGGCTGACGGCACCCTGAGAAGGCCCTCTCTGTGGGACCGAACCGGCTGGTGGGAGGCAATTGGTGGCAGAAGGCAGTCCCATAAGTACCCCGGTGAACTGTAATGGATCTTCCTTTCAAGTTGCATGTCTTCATAATGAAATTAATTACAGGACTTGCAGGATAATTTTCTGTTTAATAGAAAGAAAGCATATCTGCAATTACTTATATATTAGTATTTCTTAAGACTGCCTAATTAATTTTTTTGCTGAAGAATAAAGTTCATTTTAATCATATAGTTAAGTATAAGAATCCATTTTAATGAAGATGCCATTAGTATCATTCTAGTTCAGAGGCTCCCAACTTTGGGGCACCGGGGACCGGTTCCCTGGAAAAAGTTTTTTACGCGGAACAAAAGGGGCGTGGTTTCATGTGCTATCTGCATACCACAGATGGGTTGTTTGCACAACCCAGTTTCTGGAATGTTGCAGCCTGGTGCCGGCCCACAGACCTGGGGCCAGGGACCCTGTTCTAGCTAACATCTAACATCTTTAGACTGAAATAAAGCAAAGCAAATGTTTGAATTGTTTTCAGCAAGTTTTGAGAATATATATTAAAATATTTGTATAATATTAATATAGTTAAATATGTAGATATTATAAATATAGTAGCTTTGTTTTTTTAAAAAAAATACGAACTATCTGGTGAACATGGATAAAAATACTAGGGAGTGATATTGAGCACCTGGCAAACTATCCTGATTAGACAGGTTATATTTGAACAAACAGGTCACAGATTCTGTGGGCTTACTTGCTTGATGATGATCACAATGCTTCTTAATGTAATTATTATGGATGTGTATGCTTTCTGTCTCATCACAGATGTACCTGCGGAAATGTTGTAGACTTTGAGACCTTATATAATGTTTTTATATGGAAATATCCACAAATGTTTTTAGGAAAAATGTGATAACATGAATGTGTTGCGTCCAAAACAGATTGAAAAGATCTATTTGGGTTTAATTTCTTTCTAACTGTTGACATACTCAATAAGTATGGGGAATTAGATCCCACCAGAGGTTTGCCTTATTGTACAATCTTCTCCCTATCTGATTGGATGAACTCAGTAAGTAGAAACTAGAATGCCTTCTTCCTTAAAGCCACCGACTGATGTTAAGTGATTTTCAAAGAGCAGCTGTTTTGAGGACTTGAAGCATTTTGCAGGTGTTGCTCTCTTGAAGCTGACTTTGCTAATTGAATGTATTTTTTCACTGGCAAAAAACTTCAAGGTGCAGGAAAAGAAGCATAGAATGGTAGAGCTTTAAATAGCTATTTGCTGCAGGAGACACAGCTTCAGGGAGATAGAGGATTCCCACTTGACTTTTGTGGGCCAAATGTCTCTTGTAGAACATCAATTGTCCTGAACTGCGGGAACATTCCAAAAATAGGCTTTTTGTGTTTCTTTTATTGCATGCACATTAGAAATCCAGAAGGGCTTTTTAGGAAACAAAGTCAGGCTTTACAGAAGTACAGGAATTTCCATACATTGCTGTTGAGTTAAAATACTGCAGGATCCAATGTGGGTTGGTTACCAGCACCAGAGGTTTAGTCTTCTGAGCTTTCGGACTCATGCTAGAGCCCATTTTCAGGGAACTTCTCCGTAGCAGAATGTGTGCTTTGGACTATTCTGCGGGTGGTGGTATTTATATGGTGCCTATTGTATGTGGCTTTTTAGATGCTGATTGGGGTTAAAATACTGTACAAGTTAAAATTTTGTACAGTTAAAATACTGTACAAAATATATTAGCTATCATTTTCTGCATGTTCATTTTTATAGTCCTTTCTTCTTGGAACTTATAAGACTAAAGAATTTTGATCTAGAATAAATGTGCACTGATTTTCTAGTTACATACTTTTCTGTTTTTGATTTTCCTTTGAGACCATTGCTATCATTGAAACACCAGTTTGATGTGATGTAATAATAACTCCTTTGTAATCATGCTAATTGTCATTCTCAAATTAGGAATGCTTTCCCCTTACCTTTCTGAACTGAAGAATGTCACCAAAGCATACTATCTTTGAGATTGTATACTTCTTAGACAATATCTAGTTACTCCAGGGCTTATATGAACATAATAATTAGTTGCATTGTGAGTTTTTTTTAAAAAATGGACAAGATTGTTTCACCTATATATTTGTTTAACACTACTGAAAATGTTCTAGGAAGTAAAAAGAAAATGATTAGATTGCAGGATATACTTAAAAGTAGAATAATGTACTTTGAACAACACTCTTTGAATATATTTAACTTTCCATAATAGCAATACAGAAAGAAGAAAAAAACTTTCGGTGTTATCTTTTCCTGTCACATGATTAGTGCAAACAGCAAGGTGAAAAAAGAACCTTATCGTGTTTTTCCCGGTACTTGATAAAATGGCATAACTGCTTCCGAGCTTCAACATGAAAGGTAGCGCTTGAAAGAAGTCAGTTTGTTTTGTATTTCACTTTTGCTGCTATTCTAAGCATCTTGATATTTGATTAAAGGAGATTATGTTGAGCTTGCAATAAATGTAGCTGCCAATTGTGTTTTTCAGATACTTCATCAATACTGGCTAAATAGACTATGGTTTTCCAACTGATTACTATCCAATGAGAAAGACTGATTTGTTAATCCCTAATATATGCCAAACATCTGATTCACGCTAAAAAAATGCACACTTTTTGTGTGTAAGTCATTTTTTTACATTGGCCTTTCAATCTTTCTACATATTTGGGAGTTTGACATGCATTAGCAGTTTGACCTCAACATTAATTTGGTGGTAATTTTGGTTACAGTTGAGAAGCTTCAGCTGAGCAGAACAGCTGTTTTGTCAGCAGGCATCTATTATATTAGCGTGTTTGTGTTTTGTATCTAGTTCAAACTTTGATATATAAGCAAGATTGTCTAATGTGTCTATAAGATATTGCTCCCTTACCTTTACCTAACACAATCTCTCCATTTAACAAAAACATCCTTTCAGTAATACTATCAGTTTAGACACTAAGTGCCTATATTTAATCTCACACATTTATGAGGTGAAGAGGTTTATGAACCCAATAATGTTAGAAGCTATATCGTTGGGAAACTTTACTCCCAGAAGTATGGCATAATAGATGAAGAAGGGGATAAAATGATTCATTGGAGGAGGATTTGACAACCTACTCCATATGAATACCATTAGTACATGGAACCAACCAAAAATACTGATGGTGAACTACATGCAAGATTCCAGTTAATCTAAAAAAAAAAGGCAAACAAAATCATCAAGCCAACAATATATGATTATAATCATATATTATAATCATTTATAATTCATATGTGTGTGCACTGAAGATAAAGAACAGATTTAATGGACTAGATTTGATAAACAGAGCACATAGAGTCATTTCAAAACAATATGGACAGCATAAATTTAATAAATAAGAATTCAATACTGAAATTGCTTTACGGTTAAAGACAAAGCAATTTCATTGTATACATGATGTACAATGACAATAAAGGCTATTATTATAACAAAAATATTCCAAAATACAAAAGTGAGAAGAAGGTAAAATGGCTATCTGCTGATATATCAGAATCAGGTGAAGAAAGATGGAAAGCTAAAGGCAACAAAGATTTAAGGAAATTTTCCTAACATTTACTGAGAAGAACTAGAAGAGGTAGAGGTTATAGCTAAATCAGCAATGCACAGCAACAAAATAACTATCAGGTGGTAATATATTTGTTTAAGAAAATTACAGAAATCAAGGGAATCTTTAATGCATAGGTGAACATGATAGAAGACAAAAAACAAAAGATCCATTGGACAAAAAATTTAAAGAAGATATGGTATACAGAAGAACTGTACAAAATCATCCATACACATGAAGTAAATTAAGTTTTGATCATGAACTGCAAATAGTTTAAAATTGCATCAAGTTTATACAGTTAAAATGGCTGTTGTAGTTTACAAAGAGATAAAACACAATAGTAGCCAATGGACTGGGGAAGAGTTTCAGTATTTCGATACCGAAAAAGTGAACACTAAAGAATGTTTAAATAATTGCACTTATCTCATTTAGTAAGATAATGCTTGGGATTTTGCAATCCAGGCTTCAATAATACATGGACCAAGAAATGCCAGGTGTACAAGCTGGGCTCAGAGGAGGCTGGTGCATTCAAATCTAACATCTCATACATAATGAAAAAGACAAATGGAAAAATATGTTTATTTTGCTTTAGGATTATACAAAGATGATTAATTGTGTAGATCAATTGTGTAGATAGTTGTGAATAGCCATTAAAAATATGGATATATTGAACCACTTCATCTATCTATGGAAGCTTATTGATAATGGCTAGGAACCAAAAGAATAGAATATGCAATTTAATAATTTGGCTCTGGGAAAGGACTGACAAATGTTATGTTTTATCTATTTACTTATATGCAGATTATAAATTATATTGACATATGCAGATTATAGATATAAATATATGATGAGAAATGCTAGACTAGAAGAAATAGCAAATGGAACTAAAAGTATTGGGAGAAACAACAATCTTGAAAATGCTGTTGATTTTATTTTAACAGAAGTAAAGAAAACTTAAAGAATGTCATGCTGGAAATAAAAGAAGAAAATGTAAAAGCCAACTGAGAACTCAGTATTAAAAAGCAAAAAACAAACCCCACACTAAGATTATGTCAACAACCCAATGTAGATAGGCAGAGCTAAAAGTTGAAAACTTTATCTTCAAAAATTCAAAAGGATGACTAGCCAAGAAATACAAAAATGTTTGTTATTTTGGAAAAGGACTATGACAAATCTATGCAATATATTAGCATACAGAGACATCACATTAATAACAAATCAACCTGTGGTTAAACTGATTGTTTTCATAGTTCTATGACTGAAAACTTGATCTTCAGAAAGACTGAACGAAGAAAATTAGATGTCTTGAATTGTAGTGCTGTAGAAAATTGTTGAGAATGTTTTGGATATAACCAGATTCCTCACTCGAAATACTAATACTAAAGCTAAAACTTAAACATTTTGGACACTTAATGCAAAAGCACAAATCATTAGAGAACATCTTTTTTAAAAAAAAGGCTGACAGATAACAATGTCTCTAGATAGTGCTACTGAAAGCATAAATTTACAAGAACTCAAAGAAGCAGTTCTGTACAGATAATCCTGGTGAAAGGAGTTCTGTTGTATGATGGAAAATTAGAAGTGACAATAACTAACAAGAACAACGAATTTTTTATCACTACAAAATGTCATACATACAAGCAGTCACATTCAAACCTTCCTATCATACCTATTTTTGAGATCAAGAATAGTATAGTATGCAGACAGAAGAAAAGGAGTATGAAACAGTAATGAAATCAAAAAGACAAAAAGAAAATGAAAATTAATTTAATGCAACAACATTTACTATCTCAATATCTTTTTATTTTTACAATTATCTTTGCTTCTACCATGTCTGCACAATGCTTCTTAATTGCCTTTGAAAGCTTCACACTTTCTTTTCCTAAGTAGCTTATCAACTCTAATTCATCTTGTTTTCTTCAGTTTTTCTCGTCTTGATTCAAATGAAATCAAATCTTTATTATGGTCTACTCCTTCCTCAGGCATGAAAACTGACTGGGTATCTTTGGATCAATCACTGTGTACCAGCCCAATCCACCTCACGGGATTATCGTTGTGGGGAAAATAGCAGGAAAAAGAAACACTTGAGTTATTTATAAAAGTAAAAAGGTGGTGAATGAATGAATGAAATCATGGATTATTTCACATTTAAGCCATATTCATTCCCCATTTATTCTTGAACTCATATCTTGTTTTAATATCTACACTTAAGAAACTCATTCCTATTCTATTGAACTTATTTTTATGCTTACATTCATACAACATGGATAGAAGCATACTCTTACACATAGTCGTAGCGCAATAACCTTTTTTTAATCTTCATTAGTTACTTGGTACTACTTTGCAAGTGGCATGTGCACATCTTAAGAATATTCCATCTATAATATTTTGTCATCTCTACTTTGTAGAGGTTCATTTGCTGGCTATAACTTTTTGGCATTTAAATATAACTTGCAATTGTTCATTGGATTTTCTCTTGTAATCACAACTATCAGTATTGATGGTACATTTACATTCTTATCAACACCCTTTGTTGTATCATATAATGACATGGTACTATATATTATAATAATTGTATATGATATTTTCTTCAAATAATTCAGTTTCTCAGCCAATAACGTGATATCAGCTATAGATAAGTATATTCATATCTCAACCAACTCACTTCTGATATTTTCATAAGAATTCCTTCTACATTTGGGCTTAAACATAACCAACATCGTAAACAACCAAGGGGATATTATATTTTATTTTTCTGCTCAATGTGGAACTGTTCATTAAGCACTTAATTTATTCTCATGGATGCTCTGCAGTACACGTTGTTATGCACTGTTCTTATCCCATTCACCAACTAACTTTCAATTCCAGATTCATGCAAAATTTCCATCAATCAAGCCTGTTTTATATTTATTTCTAAATCTACAAATTTACAAAAAAAAGAAAACTTTCTTTTTCACAGTAACACTTCCTCAGTGCTTGCTGAACAGCAAAAATCCACTTGGCAAACACTCTGCCTGACAAGAAAATATATTACACTTCCAAAATTCTGATCACTATCATTCATATCAGTCAGAAGAATTCTGCCAAAGGCCCTCCTAGGTGCAATTAACAAAGTATAATTTTTGCATTCACTTTTGCAACCATTCCATTTGAATATTGAAACAATAATGGCACCCTTTCAATTGTCAGGCATGCATGCAATTGTCACACTCATATAAAGATAATCACTCTATAAGCAAATCACATCCATATTTGACACCCATGGTTTAATATTTCTGCAGGTACATTTTAAGCCTTGCCGTTTTTCAGCACTCTGGTAGTATTTATTACTTCTTTGAATAAATACTTATTGGACAAAGCATTTATTACATTTGTTTCAATTTTTGACATATCACCACCATTCCTATATTGATCTCTAAAGTGCTGGTTACAGCATTTTACCCCATTGACTTTCATTCATTATTTTTATTGATGGTCACTCAGTTGGAGGCTTCTTGTTTAGCATTCTTATCACTGACAATACAATATTTTTATATCCTTCAAATTGCTCTGCACTTACTTTCCTTCTGTATTCTCTTGGACTGTATTCTTTGCAACTAATCTTTTCTTTTTATATGTCTTGTATATTATCTGCTCTTACTGCTATATTTGACTTAAATTTTCATTCATTCAATTTATTCATACTCTTTATCACTTATACTGTTTTTATTACAAGTTGCAAATTCTATATGTAATAATCATCATTAGAAGAGTTCATAGAGATTGACTTTCATTGCCCATCACCCATCATGGCTTTGAGGGTTCTGTGTTATATCTTAGCAGTTGCTAACACTGCACTTTTTTAGACAGAGAGTTTTTATACTGTTTCTGGGATCTGTTGGAGCCACTCTCCCAGTTTAAGAGTAACGGCCCATAGTGTTCCTACCATCAGTGGGATCACTTTGGCCTTTATGGTCTATATCATTTCTAATTCCTAGTTCCTCCTTCAGATTGTAGTATTTCTTCAACTTCTCTTTCTTTCTGATGTTGATGTTACTTGGCATCACTACATCTATTACCACCTCTGCCTTCTGGTTCTTGTCTAGTACTACAATGTCTGGTTGATTAGTGAATCCCTCTATCTGTTTGTATCTAGACGTCCACAGGATCTTAGCCCTGTTATTCTCCTGACCTTGGATGAAAGGATTGATGGATGGATGTGTGTATGTGTGGAGAGAGATAAAAACACAATAGAAATACTAGTGATATTGGCACATTTGGGTTAGTGTGCCATAAGTGCAACCAAAGCTTACTTTACACCAAAAGCATACCAATGAAAAATAGGATTTTTAATCTAAAGATATTCTTGCAAGCCAACGTATTATTCCCCACTAACTAGGAAATATAAGAAATGTGCTCACAGAAATAATTTCAGTCTTCTCAAGGCCCTGTTCTGACAATATTTAAGAATCTGTCTTTGCAGGATGACGGGATGAATTTGTTTTATGAAATATTTATGGATTCTTATTTCTAACAATATTTATATGCTTTTTTCAAATTGTCCTTTGCCCCCAAAATTGAATATATTAGTACATTAGAAATAAATCACTAGACCAAATTTTATTTGCTATCTTATTAATATGTACATACATATCACTTTAAATAGTAATATAATCAAATAATAGGAGTATTTTAGTATAAAGTAGGGATATGAAACTGGCAGCCTGTGGCTGGATTCATCATGTGAAGGACACATCGATCCTGGCTCCATAAAGGAAAAAAAAAATCACGATACATCACGTGGCATCACGTGATGCGATCAAGTTTGACGCCCATGGTATAAAGGCATGGTCTTTTGTTTATTGAATATGGTAGAACCATCTTACTGAAGCTACATAAATAATGATCTTATCTGAGTCTCAATGGGACTTTATCTGTTTTCCATAGAAGAAAGGAACATATAAATGAAATAGAATTATTAATATTAGCTGAAGTTTTCACCCGGCTGTTTTCATTCACAAATACATATCTAACAGGCAATATTGGATCACAACTACCTTTCTTTCTGATTCTATAGTAACTTCTTTCATAGCTATAGGTTTGTTACTTCAGATTATGTTATCTATGTCTTGAGCTGGGCTGCTACATTAATTACAGTTTGATTCCCCCACTGTGCCATGTATTTAAAAAAAAGAAGCCGTAATATGTGTTTCAAACACGGTTGATTGTTGGCATTTTAAGACAGAAATGTGTGAACTACCTGAACAATTGGTTATTCTACAGATTCTAAACTTTGATCTAGTTCTTTGATTTAGCCCTGCAATTAAGAAGATTTGGTTCAAAGCAAAAGCTCATTGGTTGATGTTTTACACTGATGTGATAATGTTTACACAGATGTGCTTTGAAAGCTTGATTATGGAGGATTTTTTGGGTCCAGCCACATGACAAGCTGTTGTTATTTGAAAGCTAAACTTATATAATATCTATCTGCAATCATTTTCCAAAAAGTCTGCCAGCTTTCTCTCTCCCTTTCGAAGTGATTTATCTGATCATTGTGTTCAATGTTATTTTCATTTTGAGGTTTTAAATCCTTCCATAATAAATCACTTACTTTCAACAATCTTTTTTTTTAATCACTCAGGTGCACATAGGGCAGTATTTAGGACTGCTGTGATGAAAAGGTGTTTCATTACTTGCTTTAAGCCACCTGCCAATTAATTAGCCCCAAACTCTCTCCAGCAAATAAAGCAGAGCAGCCAAATCCATTTGATCTCTCAGATTTACATGGTGACACATGGAAGATGACTTATAAAAAGAAAAACACTACCCTGTTCTAGTTTACTACTCTACAACTTTTTTTTTCATTGTTAGAAATTTAAACAAAAAGTGTAAAAACCCATTGAGTAATTCTTTCTGAAATGTTTTCAGGGAGAATATTTATTTAGATAGTATACTATTCAGAAATGTGGGGAGAATACATAGTAACATATTAATATTGTTGGAGTGTTACATTCATGCAGTCAAGCTATCTGTTAGTCAATATGGTTCAATGAACTCAAGACTCTAGCTGGATTAAATTAAATCTCAATAGACAAAATCAATTGTTTTCTGCACTTTTCAAATGAATCAGTAATAGCAGTTCCCTACCTTCCTATCTTAAAAATAGTTGGTATCCTCTAAATAGAGTTGGATAAAACCTAATAATATGGTGTGCAATCTAATTTCTGTTTATTAAGTAGATTCTTCCTCCTACACCCATGATGACGAACCTATGGCATGCGTGCCAGAAGTAGCATGCAGAGCCATTGCCCGTTGCTCTTCCAGGTTCCAGTGCACCAGCCAGCTGATCTTCATGCACGCGGGAGTGCTAGAAACTGAAAAAAATGGCAAGACGGGGTGGGCTGCTCTAGCTTGTTCTCAGTGATGGGCCAGGGGGCGGTGGCAGTTATCCAGCATCCTGGCCGGAAGCGGCAGCGTGACAACGGCCCTTGCCCCCAGCCGGCCGGTCACTCCTGCCCCTTACCTTGCCATTGCCATTGCCAGTACTGCTGCTGATCTCCTGGGGCTGCGAGGCTTTGCAGGAGATGAGTTTGTGCCAGAGGAATATCTATCCAGCGCTGGGGTAAGAGGCATGGTGGCCGTAGAGCAATCACGCTCCCTTGGCAGAAGGGGCGGGAAGGGGGGGCTGCGCTGGCTTGTTCTCGGTGGTGGGCTGGGTGGGGGGACTTCATTGACATTTTTCCGGTTTCTGGTGCACGCATGCGGACTGGCCAGCTGGTCTTCACGTGAGCATGCATGCCAGAAACTGGAAGACCAGGTGGTTGAAGTGCATGCATGTGCCGGAAACTGGCTGCTCTTCCAGTTTCTGGCACGGGTGTGTGTGTGTGTGTGTGTGTGTGTGCGCGCGTACATACCCGCACTCCTGTTTTGGCACTCGGTGCCGAAAAGGTTTGCCAATACTGTCCTACACCATCTGCTATTCAATTTCATTTGCCTATATATAAGGCTAGAAACCTTGTCAATTTTATCTTTACTGGACAGTGCTTGAAGCTCTACTGATAGCACAACCAAGATTTCTCATTTCTGTAATTTGATACAGGTAGTCCTCGACTTATGATCACAACTGAGCCCAAAATTTATGTTGCTAAGTGAGACATTTGTTAAGTGAGTTTTGCCCCATTTTACAACTTTTCTTGCCACAGTTGTTGTGAATCACTGCAGTTGTTAAGTTAGTAACTCAATTGTTAAGTGAATCTGGCTTCCCATTGACTTTGCTTGTCAGAAGGTCATAAGAGTTGATCATATTATCCTGGGACACCATAACCGTCTAAATATAAATCAGTTGACAAGCATCTGAATGTTGATCACATAACCATAAAGATGCTGCAAGGGTGATAAGTGTGAAAAATGGCCATAAGTCACTTTTGCAGTACCGTTGTAACTTTGAACAGTCACTAAATAAATTGTTGTAAGTAGACGACTACCTGTACATTGCTCTTCAGTTTACAATGTTTTCAAAGTGAATTGATATTTGAGCTAAAACAATTGCCAATTAAACAAATCATAAAAGAATAATAAGCAGCATTATCAGTTCAGGACAAAAATTGAACTAACATATAAAAGATATGACCAAACAAAGGCTTTCAGTTGATGCCAAAACGTTACCAAAGGCAGCAATCCAAAATACAGTTGCTTGGAAGTAAATCCAGTTATCTCAGTGGAACTTGTTTCTAGGTAGATACATTCAGTGATACTGACAGCCTCTAGAGGAGCCACCACTTAAGCCATCTCTTGGCTATTTAGTTACAGCTATTTAGTTACAGTGCTTGACTATTATAAGGGGTCAGGCTAGGGAAGGCTTTAACAAATTGACCAGTGTAAATAGCAGAAGATTGTTCTTAACAATCATAATCAGCTTTTATTTATTGGAAAATAACTACTTTTCAATATTAAACATATATCTATATCTACTGTATTTCTATATCCTCTGGATTATTTTATATTCCACTATTGTAGACATGTGGTTCTTGAATAAATAAAACATTTAAAGGCTTTTGAGGCATGGAAGAGGAAAAGGGTTACAGAGAAGAAAGCTATAAGATGCAGAGAGAGAGAGACAGAGAGAGACAGATGGAAAGTATTTTGGAAGAGAAAGCTAGGTCAACTGGATAGGTGCAGTTGTTGCACACCAATTAAAAGCAGAATACTTTGATATTTTCCAATCATAAGCAAAATATTTTAGCTCCTGGGAAGTCGCAGTGAAAGAGGGCTATTGACTGCACAGTCCAAGCTTGTGAGCTTCACAAAATAATGAAGTTGGCCACTCTGTGATGCCGAGTGCTAAATATGGTCCAATCCAGCAAAATCCTTCTTGTTCCATACCACCACCTCTGCCTATGTCTCTTTAAAAGAGACGAATACAGCAGGGGTGAAATTCAGCAGGTTCTGACAGGTTCTGGAGAACCGGTAGCAGAAATTTTGAGTAGTTCGGAGTGAGGAGGAAATGGGGATTTTGCAGTAACCTTCCCTTGGAGTGGGGTGGGAATGGAGCTTTTGCAGTATCCTTCCCCTACTATGCCCACCAAGCCACGCCCACAAAACTGGTAGTGAAAAAAATTGGATTACAGCAATACAGCATTCTTTCCAGTGCAAAAAGAAATTTCACTAAAGTAATTTTTGCCAGGAATTTTGCCAACTGTGGAGCAAAAGATTGGCATTTATTTCAACTCCACTTGATAAATCATAATCACTTCCACCAAACTGCTGTTTGAGTTACTTAAAAATACATGTTAAAAAAAATATTCAGAATGTCTTTTCTCCTCCAGTGCTTGATTCTTCTTTCTTTCTCTCTTTTTGTAGTTCATTAAAGCTCTTTCATGGCATAATGCGAAACAGTATGTCCTATAATATCCAGCTAATGGTTACAGAGACCACCTTTAAAATCCAGAATGCTCATAATATAGGGTGCTGCAAGCTAATTAAGAAGTACATATTTTATATCACCACCCAAAAGTTCAATAGAGATCAGAGAGTTCATATAAGAGAAGAAAGCATATTTTAGAAGCACAAACTATTCTCTCCCAATGTTTTCCATATTTCTAGTACTTTTCGGGAAAAAATAATAGATCTTAGTCTAAAAATATATCCCAGATGGAACACTACTGCTCAAGAATTATAGGATAGATAAAATGAGATGGCAAATCCACATTTTCAAAGAAAAACTAGCAGTTTAAAGTTCTGATGAAAGCATATTAGAAGATATTTCATTGTTTATATTTAACACATCACACCAAAAGTGAAACTCAGTCTGCAGTCCTATACTACTTACCTCAAAGTTAATCTCACTGAACTGAATTTCTGGACAGATGTGCATATGAGGCTAGACTGGGAAGTAAAAAACACAATTCAAAGAAGTCAAAGACAGACCACTTCTATGCTTTTGCCAAGAAAGCTTCCTGTTTTTGTGCATGAAGACAGCAAGAGCCAAGTTTAATTTGAAGAAGACTACATCATTATCTTTTTTGCCCTGAAATGCAACAGGCTGGAGTCTTAATAATAAGCTCTTGAGTTTACTGAGACTTACCTCTAAGTAAACAGGCTTAGAATTCCCCTTTAAGTAGCATGTATGCATTCAATGTATTGAGTCCCAAGGGATAAATGCAAACACAAACAAACAACCGCCAGCTTCTGCCTTTCCTCCTCACATGGAGTGCAGAGTAAAGAAAATCGCACACCAATTATGTTGCATGGTAAGAGAAATGTGCATGTTCAGCTGAAGGAAGAGGAAACCAGCTTGCACTATTTCAGATCATATGTGATCATGCTGTAGATGCTTATCCAGCTATTCTACATGGGCTGAATGCCTATCTCATACCTTTCTAGAAAAGTAGGATAATTGAGTTCAGCAAGGTTAGGTTTAATCAAGGCTGAACATTACCCTCTGCCTTCCCAGTAATAATAAGATAATGTTGAAAATTTAAGTGTTTTTTGCCTGACTCAGTCTTGGTTCTTGGTAACTATGTGGTCCACACAGCTTTCTAATCTTCTTCCTAGGCTGAGAAAGAATCAAGGTCACTCAGTTTGATTGAAACCTCAAGGAGGATCAGATTTCTCTACTCCATCATCTGAAGCAGGAAATCAAACTGGATCCATTAACATATTATGGATCCCTATTGCTAGATCCTTACTAAGATCTATGCCTACATTCATATTTGGTCCAGGAGCTACCTGAAATCTTAGTGACTGGTATTTTTACCAGTTTCCACATACATTGCAAAAAAGGGGCAGAAATATTTCCACTGTCAACCAGCTTCCTAGCAAAATAGACAAAGGAATATTATTTGTCCCTGATGAAAATGAAGACATTTATAGTTAGCCACAACTCATAGTGGTCCCTCCCTCAAAAAATATATTTGATTTCTCCCGCAGCCCTTTCAAAGTCTTAAAAGGTTTCTAAGCATTCCTCAGTTTCTTTTCTGGTCTCTTTGTATTGCTCAGGTCTAATACTGTTAAACATCCAAACAATACCCAGAGGCTATTGTTAGGGCCTCTGTTAGACCAAGCAGAGAAAAACCTATCCTTTAAGAAAAGGGGAAACCCCGACTGACTATGCCAATTCGCTTGGGAAAAAAAATCCCCCTCCTCTCTTTTTGGAGGGGAAGAAAACGCAATAAGATAAAAGGCAAGGATAATACATGTAACACTTTTATGAGTGTTCTGAAAAATCGAGCAGCCGACCTGTTAGATCTTTTTTGCTTTCTTCCCCCCTCTCTCTCAACCCCCCCCCCCCACCATTCCCTCTTTTCATGTGTGTCTCAGCAGGCCTAACCCTCCGGTAACGCCCTTTCTCCTTCTTACCTTTCCCTGCACCTGTCCACGTAATACGCGGCAAGCTTCCAGGGTCCTCCCCCCCCCCCACCTTTGCCAAACGGGGCTCCTGCTGCTGCTCGCGATTCATCCGCGGCGAGAAGCTTCAACATCAAAAGGGAGCCTGGCGGAGAGGAGCGAGCGACGGCATCCTTTTTCGCATCGTCGACAACAACCCGGGTGGGGGGAGAGGGAGGGAGGGAGGGAGGGAGAGGCGTGTTTCCAAGGCTAAATTGGAAGCCGATTAGGCGCGAGAGAGAGAGGAGGAGGAGGAGGAGGAGGAGGAGGGAGGGAGGGAGGGAGGGAGGCCGGGGCACCTTCGGAAGTCCCCTTCGTCAGGAGGGAAAAGGTGTGAGGAGGGGAAAAGCAGCTCGGTTTAAGATTTCAAACGCCTCAGTTTCCCGGCGCGCTTCAGCTTCAGTGCTATTAGCATAGGTCAGGGGGGAAAACCTGCCCCGCGCGTATATATAGCGAGAGATTCCCCCACGCGCGCTGTTGTGGCACTTTCGAGCGGCCTCGCTTGGATCGCGGCGGTTTCCCCCAAAGACAGTCCGAGCCTGTGGCGCTACCAGCGGGCAGCAGCAGCAGCAGCGGCAAATTGGGCATCGCCGGCCGTCCCACCTGCAGCGGCTGTCGATGTTGAGGCCAAGCCCAGCCCAGCCTCCCCACCAGCCCCATGTCCGGGGAGAGGACAGATTCTCGGGACAGGCAGTTCTCTTGACGCCAAGTCCGCCTTGCCTGCCAGACCCCTTCCAACGCCGGCTCTGAGCCCCGAGATCGGACTCTGCAAGGGACTCCCTCTCGCTCTCGCTGCTCCTCTCCTGCCCTCTCCCTCTCCGTTCTCGGCAGCCCTCCGGCTGGGCTTCCCCATGGCCCCCTTAGCCGAAGTGGGGGGTTTCTTAAGTGGTCTGGAGGGGATGAGCCAGCAGGTGGGCTCCCATTTCCTCCTGCCTCCTGCTGGGGAGAGGCCGCCCTTGCTAGGGGACCGCCTGACCCAAGCGGAGGGGGGATCCCGAGGGGGCGTCGCGGCTGGGGCCACGGATTTAGCCCACCTGCAGGGCATCCTACGCCGAAGACAGCTATATTGCAGGACTGGCTTCCACCTGCAAATCCTGCCCGACGGCAGCGTTCAAGGCACTAGGCAAGACCACAGCCTCTTCGGTAAGCCCCTTCCCCTTCCCCCCTCCCTCCCTCCCTCCCTCCTTCCTTCCTTCCTTCCTTCCTTCCTTCCTTCCTTCCTTCCTTCCTTCCACCTGCTCTCTTCTGCAGCTTCTTCCCTTGTGACGGAAGCATTCTATAGCAACAGATGGTATAGCAACGGATCTCAGGCAGTGGATGATTAAAAACACACCCGCTTGCATGAGTAGCATCTTGATCTGGGTTAACATTGTTGCCGAGGGCTAATAACGAAGTGGAGTGTTGGGACAGCAGCCTCCCCCATACACCAAATGGGTAGGAGGTAGAGAGATCAGTTTAGGAAAAAAAAAGTGGCAATCTGTTTGCAAAGGTGTATTTCAAGTAATACAATCAACAAACTGGTGGAAAAGGGCCTGGATATGTGCCTTTGAGCACGAACAGAGCGCCTTTTCAACATCCCTATGGACTACCTAACACACAATGCCTTACTGGAGTGTGGGAAATCCATCTATGTAGGTAATGATGCTTGGAATTACATACAGATTGTCCCATGCAGCAAGTGCCTAAACTATTTCCTGTGTGGCTTGATAACCGTAACTGACAAGCATAGCATCCATATAATCAGTTTCTAAGACACTTAATACATCAATGTACAGAGATAGCATTTTATTCGTGATGTGGAAGAATTTCCCACATGGGAAGTATGACATTATTTGATGTGAACAATGGTTTCTAATCAAAGGATACCAATATTAGGATTTTTCATTTTCAAAACTAGGCTCTAATATTTATAAGTCACGTGTGTGCTAAAAGCAAGCAGTGAGTCTATATACATGCATAACTATTACAGGTATAATTGTAATCCAAATAAACTCAGATACATTGCTCTGACTGAGAGATAATATATCTATGTGCTGGGTTCAGTCTTTCTCTCTAAATTTTCCAGTACTTCTTTCTTTTAAAAGTAATTGCATGTTTTGCTATATATAGTTGTTTACAATGCACTCCTGTCTCTTTGCATGGGTATTAGTCCTTTGGTATTCCAGTGGGAATTGTGCATAAGGAAATGCATGCAGGATTCCACAAGAACATGCAACTTAATTTAACTTAGTCTGTGTAGAAGACAGAAGTCCAATGTAAAGCAGGTGCTAGACTGTACACACTGCAATACCATAGTATCCAAGATCTAACTAAATCTCTGCAATATATTGGACTAGGATTTTATTTATGAACTACAAGGGATTTAAATACTGAATGAAAGAAGTCCCTAAATGTGTAAGGGAGGACAAACAAATGAGTGTTGAAGAGAAAGTCTTCTCTGAAGAAACCTACTACTACTTAGTGGTTGGTCCGCAAATGTTTACAAAATGTATTATTACTAGTATTAAGTGCAGCTGATAATTCTCACTACTTCCAACAATCTGCTCTAAGAGATCTTAACTGATAAACAGGAGTTTTGTTTCAACTTTAGTTCAACCAAAAATTCTGTGCAGAAGAGAAGCTTCTTAGAGCATGTAAACATGAAGTAATTGCAAAAAAAGAAAAAAAGAAAAATGTTTGAGATTGAGATCAAACATTCTTGGGGCTTCTTTATTCTATCACTATTCTCAGTAGCTTTGACTGATGTGGTTTCTTTGTTGGTTAAATCACCTGCTTATTATGATTTGGGGAGGAGAAACGTGTGTTTGAAAATGATATCAGAAAGACAGAATACCTCCCATATCTTTCAATGGAACTTTGAATATTGGGAACTCCAAAATCTCTGATGATTTATTGGCAGTGAAAAGATGGAGTATGCAGTCTTTATAAAATACTAAATATCTGATCTTTGCAAAAGATTTGGCTGCCTTGTAACAGTAGCAAGACACCCCACGCCTCAAACATTTTTTTCAATTAAACTCCAAAGGCTGATTATGATAAAAAATAATTAGCTTTCCTTAGAGAGAAAATAATTCAGAAAATAGAACATCGTTGAAAAACATAAGTGTTCAAAAGCTTAGCTAAAGTACATGGCATTATTTCAAAGGAAAATATGGATATATACATATGCATGTGCATATACATACACACACACATATATACATATATACATACACATATTTGGATATATATATATAACACTTATCAAATGCTTTTCTTTTTAACAGTCCAAATATTTGAACACTGTTATTGTTTAACACAGAATGGCACAACCAATAACATTGCTTTGTAACTCCTGTGTATTGCAACTGGAGAGATTTAAGGACAATTCAACACTTTCACTGAAATGAATAAGAAGTTAACAGTGCTCTTTCTTATTGGGTCAACACCAATATATAGCACAGTATTATAGTACTATGAAGAATGGGTTTACTTCAATAAACCCATTTTGTATACTGTAGAATCAATCAATCAGTTTAGAATTAATCTCATTTAATTGTGCACCTATTTCTATTTAATTCACAGACTTTTCTGCATCAAATATATTTGGCCTTAAAAATATTTTTTTCCCTTTTCTCAATGCAGGTATTCTTGAATTCATCAGTGTGGCTGTGGGATTAGTCAGTATTCGAGGAGTGGACAGTGGCCTTTACCTTGGAATGAATGAGAAAGGAGAGCTTTATGGCTCTGTAAGTATTACTGCTATATCATCCAGCTCATATTACAGACTCACATTAGCAGTAATCTTTATAATCCCTGGGAATTTTGTCACTGGTAACAATACAAGAGGGATTGCAGCCTTGAAATGGCTACTTAGCTTAAGAAAAATAGTATTCAGTGGATTAGTACAAAGTGAGAACTACCTGGAATAAACTGCACCACTACAGGGTCATGTTTAGATAATTTAAAATGTTAAGTGAATCACTTGAAATTTACCTGAGTTTCATCATTTGAAAGACAATAACTGCATAGGAAATTGCCTTATAGATTTGTACCATGGATCCATCTAGCTCAGAAACATTCTCTCACTGAAACTCTCTTAAGTTCTGGAGGACAAGAGGGGCTTGTCTATATTTTTCGTACTTGATTATTTGACTCAGTTCCAGGAAAAATAGTTTTCTGTTTGCATTTTTAGGTGTTTATGAGAGTTTTCTAAAACTTGGTTCCCAAAATTAGGTGCAATTGTCAACCAGTTGGAAATGGGAAACAAAAGCAAATATAAGTAGTCCTCCACTTACGACAGTTTGTTTAGTGACTGTTCAAAGTTACAATGGCACTGAAAAAAGTGACTTCTGACTAGTTTTCACACTTATGACCATGGTCATGTGATCAAAGTTCAGATAAGCAAAGTCAGTGGGAAAGCCACGTAGGGACATTTAAAAACATACAACATGAATATTAGCTTTTTCTTTCTTTTCATAAACAAAAATTTGGGTTGTTTTTATAGTTCTTTCTTTGCAGTATTTCCTCGAATGACCAAGTGCACAAACACTGGCCCTCAATCACTTGATCATTTCAGATGGTGGTGCAAAGGAGAAACAGCATTTATAAAAATTCTATTATCATATAGGACAGCAGCACTGGCTGGGGGATTCTGGGAGTTGAAGTCCACCCATCTTCAAGCTACCAAGGTTGAGAAACACTGATAGAGGGAATTTTTGACATTAAAAGACAAGACCAATATAAGGCAGTCCTCAACTTACAACCATATGTTCAGTGACCATTCAAAGTTACAATGGCACTAAACATGACTGATGACTGTTTTTCACACTTATGACCATTGCAGTATCCCCATGGTCACGTGATCAAAATTCAGAGACTTGGTAACTGACTCATAGTTATGACAGTTGCAGTGTCCTGAGGTCATATGATCATCTTTTGCGACCTTCTGACAAGCAAAGTCAGTGGGGAAGCCAGATTCCCTTAACAATCATGTTACTAACTTAACAACTACACTGATTCCCTTAATAACTGCCTCACTTAGCAACAGAAATTGGGGCTCATTGTGATCGTAAGTTGAGGAGTACCTGTACACAGCTGAAAATCAACACAACTGTGGCCTTCAGATGCAAAATTATTGCCCACATCACCTTTTAATAAAGAAATGCATTTGCCACTCAGCAACATCTGTAGGAAAAGCATGTTCTTCCGTGAATTATTCCCTTTCCTAAAAGGGCAGACAAGTTCTGCTAATTATTGCCTCATTGCTGCAGCATTGTATCCTATATGATATCTGCTTATCAGTCTATACAAGAGGAGACAACGTGGTTCTAACCAACTGAGGTAGTGTGCTCTGTCAGTTCAAAATAATGTAAGAAGTTAGGAGTGTGCAGGATGTGGTTAAAAAAAATGTCAAAATGAGGGCCGTGATGGTATGAATGAAGTTCTCTCTTTTCTTGAGGTGGAGATGTCTAAAAAAACATGTGAAGCTTCAATCACACCAAGGGGGCTGCCATCTTGATTTTTTTGAAGTTGATATCCTTGCTAGAAGCCACTCAGAGATTTCCCAGAAGGGAGACAGAAATTCCTTAGCAAAGTTAATAGATATAATTAGTGACTTAGAGATGACATTTGGAAAGGGGAGGCCCAAATTGAAGGTCTCATTGAATAACTTTCGGCCCATCTTCCTTCACAGGATCATTGTTGTAGGAATAAAATTAAAAGAGTTTCCCAAGTAAGCTTCCTTCTCAAAGAAAAGGCAGGTTTAAGATGCAGATGTAAAACAAAACAAAAGGAGAAAAATAAAATATGCAAAGTTTGATCTAGTGCAGGGGTGTCACACTCACGGCATCACGGTGGCATCACATGATGTATTGGGACTCCCCCCCTTCACTAAACTGGGGATGGGCGTGGCCTGCAGGCCAGGAGTTTGACAGCCCTGATCTAGTGCATAAAATAACCTGAAATAAAGCTTGTTTGGGAAATATTATGTGCATATAAAATGTTGTAGGTTTTAAGGGTCCAAATAATTAGGGATGATAGGGGGAAAAGGAAAATGAGCATTACTAGCCCAAAAGACTAAAAGGTGTCCATAGTTGTATGTCTGCTAATATTTCAGTGGAAGCATCTATCTTATAAAGCAAGTTGTGACCTGGATTTGTTGATTTATTGATGAGAAAGGAAGCAGAAAGAGAAGATATTATGCAGTATAATAAATGGAAAAATGTAGGAATTGTTGTATAGGCAGGCAGAGCTTTAAGACAGACTTTTTCCTTACTGATAAAAAAAGTCCTCTGCAGAATAAAATAATTTATTAAAACAATATCTTTATTTTTAAACAGTGAAGAAATAAAACTGTGAAAAATATCACACCAGAAAGAAACATACTTTTTGAGGTAATAATCAACATAGGAATAGCTCTATCATCTCTTATCACTATGTCTGTATATTTTGGTTGAAGAGACTTCTCTTTTTTTCACCCTGTAGGAAAAGCTCACTCCTGAATGTGTCTTCAAAGAACAGTTTGAAGAGAACTGGTATAACACCTACTCTTCCAATGTGTACAAGCATGGAGATTCAGGCCGGAGGTACTTTGTGGCACTTAACAAAGATGGCAGTCCCAGAGATGGGGCAAGGTCCAAAAGGCATCAAAAATTCACCCATTTCTTGCCTAGACCGGTGGATCCCGAAAGAGTCCCGGAGCTCTACAAGGACCTGTTAGCAATCAGTTGAAGACAACCACAGAGAAAAGCAGGATCTTAGCCTCTACAGTTCCAAAAGCAAGAGCAACTTCTAAATGTTGAAAATTATTGAGATCTAGAAAACAGGCATCAGTGAAGCTGTTTAGTGGTAGACAAGCCTTCATGCCTAATCTCTGAATTTAGGAGAATGGATATTAAAGTCTAGATGACCAGCCTCTTTTAGGTACACTCATTCTGTGCTAGTCAAGAAGATGTTTGAACTGGACTTAACAAAACTGCTCTGGATCCTGTACTTGGAGCATAAATAATTACCTAAAGTGAATGGGAGTTGGCTGTAGATAACAAGGGAAAAAATGGCTAGTTAACATCATTGATAACCATGTGGATGGTTAACATGGAGCTTTATGAAGACTGTGGTAATTGGGCAGCAAAATCTGGATTTATTTTTTCCTTCAGGATGGACCTAATTTATATATCTTCAGAGTGCATATATTTATTTTAAGTATTTATTTATTACAGAGTTTATTTTTTATTGGTCTATGAAGAGAGTTCAACCCTATACTACAATAAAAATCATTTACAGTGCCAATATTTACTCCCAAAGTAGTATCATTGTGCAAAAGGGGAACATTGCTATCCCAAATGGTACAAAGGGAGCAACATCTCTTAAAGGTTACTGTTTTACAAGCTAAGAGATTGGTGTTTTGTTTTATGCACACACTGTTTCCTGTTGAATGGTCTTGTGTCAAAAGAGATGATGACTGCCTTAGGAACTATGGGACTACCACCTATATTTGTACTGAATTTAAGATGCACATTTAAATGGAATTAAAGGTATACTTCTATCTGTTTGTTTCACTACTGTTCTTTAAGGAGCTAGTCCACCAGAATCACTACCTTATGAGAAGAAAGTATCTGGAAAAGGTCTTGTGCTTAAGGTGTTGAATTAGTTCCAGAGACAGTCAGCTTCATGGCCATTTTCAGCTATGGAAGCTCTGTGAGTGACTTTGGGCCAGTCACTTCTTCTCAGACCAGTTTCTTTCACAGCGCAATGCCTGTGGGAATAAAATAAAGGGGTTCATTTTGAGGTTCATATTTTGCTTCACATGATAGCTGTGAATTAATTGAGGTTTTGAACATTCCCTTGTTCTGCACTTCTGATCTACAACAACAATTTACACTAAACGAGAAACTAAAAAAAACAACTATGATGGATTTTAATTAACAATATTGCTATCATTAGCTTGAGATCCTTGAAAATAATCCTAAATGGTCTTGAAACATATCTTGCTCCTCACTTGACAATTCAATCCTAAATGTAGGTATCCAAGTGTAGCCTTGGAGATCCATTTTAGACCTCACGTCTCCACTTTTTAAATCTCTTTATATTTGCCATGAAATCTGAGATGGTATCCATGGAAGTTCAAGGTTGCCAGATAACTAATGCTGCTAAATACTCTAACACTGGCATTGAGGACACCACAAAAGTTTCTTGTGAAGATTCTATGTATTTCCTTAGATTAAGAAAATTATATTTGTAATGGGTGAAATCAAGCACATTCTAACAAGTTCTGGAGAACTGGTAGTGGAAATTTTGAGTAGTTTGGAGAACCAGCAAATACCACCTCTGTCTGGCCCCAGAGTGGGGTGGGAATGGAGATTTTGCAATATTCTTCTCCTGCCATGCCCACCAAGCTATGGCCACAGAACTGGTAGGGAAAAATTTTGAATTTCACCCCTGATTTGTAACCCTAGCTTAGATCTTTTCTTATTTATCTATTTTAATGGATATTGCTGGTATCTTTCAGACAACTGCTGACATTTTATTCACCAAGAAAGGTCTCTAATTCTGTGACTGAGAGTATGACATGTGCAAAAACTCTCACATTTAGAACCACATTTTTAAAGGCAAGTCTGGAAAAGAAACCTGAGATTGTAGGGAGTTATAACCAGGTAAGTATTGATCAGCTTGACCTAATTTAGTGCTTTTAAGGTGTGTTAGCCTTGGAACTTTATCATCCGCATTCGGGCTGGGGTGATGGGAGCTGTAGTCCAGCACATCTGGAGGGTACCAAGTTAAGGAAAGCTGGAATAGACCAGGCAATGATATGTGAATCAGATTTCTGATTGCCTAGATAGTCTTTTCTACTTTAACAGAGTATATAGTTTAAAAGCTATGTTTACATTAATAGTACCGTTGACAACATTTACCTCAGCACTTACCTCAAAATAAAAAAGGTAAAATCTTGTTCAATCATCTGCCAGTTGATCATTGCAGAAATAAATTTTCTGTTTGTGAAATGAAAAGATTGCTGTTCTCTCAAGTCATGCTTTTAAATATATAGAATTTTTGAAACACTTGCATGAAATGTGAGGCCATATCTATTCTACAAAAATGATTCAAGACAATGTTCAAAAGAGCTGTTGGAAGAATCTTAGAGGTTCTCCCTTAGGAGTATATTAATATTGGACAGTTAAATTATTCTAACAAATACCCTTGTAAAGTAGAACTACAGAAGAATTGTAAACAGTATACATTATCATCTTCACTGATAAAAAATAAAAACTGGATAATAGTTGTGCAGTCCTGGTCTTCCCTGCATGCTCTGATTAGAAAAGATTCTTATTAAGAAGCTTTCAAGAAAGAAAACAAGCAGAAACTTGGCTTGTGTGACTTCCTTTTTCCTCTTCAGTTCTGAGTACTGCCTAAGGCTGCTGAAAAATGCAAATAACAAAATGTTGAATTGTGTTTAATGTACTATAGATTCGAAGTATGACTTAGTTACTGAGATTCAAGATCATTCCCAGTAACTAAAATGAAGCAAAACCTGAATAATATACCATGTCAGTAGTATTCTCCTTTGCCAGCATTATAACTAGCTATTTTAGATATAAACCATAAAGGGATCATGAAGGCTAATGAACTGCAGTCATCTGTAATCTTCATCCAAAGATTTTATATGATAAACTTACTATTCATAGTGCTATCCCTTGAACTTTGACCTCAAAGGTTTAAGAATTTTAAAGAAGTTTTGAAATGTCCAAACATTTAAAAAGCAACTCAACAGCAACTGAGTCCATAAAAGTTAGTAAGTTATTGATGTTGATTAGAAAACAGTCTATTTCAATATATTTTTCATTGAGAATTGATTTCTTCTGCTTTATTCCATTAATAATTTATTCTACTCCCATTATTTATTAATTTTTATGCTACCTTTATTTTTGGTCAATTCAAGGCAATATGCAAGCATACCTAATATTCTTATCTTTTACTTTCCCAATAACAAAAGCTATGTGATGTGGGTTGGGCTAACAAAGAGTGATTGACTCTGGACTACAATGCATGGACTCCTGGTTTTGAACCAGCAACTTAACCACTTCAATATACCAATTGGCTCTCTAAGACAGATAACTGGACATAGGAAAAGCTAATAAGTGTCCCAATGTTTAAATGGTTCTTAAGATCCTTAAAACAGAGAAGCACAAGTCAAAATCATTGGAAAGAAGCATGAAGTGACAGTTGCATAGTCACACTGTATGTGTAAGAATGCATTTCAGTGGTATTCAAATAATTCATATTATCTACATCTGAGTTATTGAAGGGATTTGTGATAGATTCTAAGACATTCATATGTTAGCTGCACTGAAATAAAATAATCTTATCCTCTGGACGTAAGGCAGAGTTTTAGAGAGGCTGCAATTATCACACAAGATCTTGGTATTTGAAATAATTCTATTTTTGGAATATTTAATATCAAAATTTGACCATTTATAGACATTTACCCTACATTTGTATATTACAAAATTTGAAATCTTACTTGATTCCTGTAATTTGTAATTTTCTTTCTAGCAAAACATTCTAGAAACAGCTTTAGTTTCTGCTGTTATTGAGCCCTATGTATGCATATCAAAGGTAGATATATCTACTAAATCTAACAGAATATACTCCTAGGGAAGTGGAAATAATTATGGAAATCATTTATATTAGAAGCTACAAGCATTAGAGCAAGATAGGTATGTGAAATATGCTGTAATTAAATTATTTGCCTTTAAAAAGAAAGGAGAAATAGAAAAATGCTGAATTAATTTTTCTTACAGCACATCCATTGGGTACAGAAGTGCCTTTTCTGACTAACAAATTTCACTGAAAGGTATAACTTTGGAAAGCTGCAATATCAAAAGCATTTTAATGAGTTGGAAAAGATCTCCCAGATGCTTGATTTTTAGCATTGTAAATCAACATTACTCTCCTGAAATATCCAGCCTAATGCACACATATCATTATTTATTTATTTATTTATTTATTAAATTTATATACCGCCCTTCTCCTAGTGGACTCAGGGCGGTGTACAGCCAAGAATAAAAAGCACTCCAATACAAAATTTAAAATATTAATAAAAGAATTAAATAATTTTGGCCCAATAAATTTAAAAAACCCAATAGGCAATTAAAATTTAAAACCCATAAAACTTTAAGCTTAAAAAAGGGGGGGGGTTACGCCAGCCCAGCTTGACAAAATAAAAAAGTTTTTAGGGCACAGCGGAAAGCCCGGAGATCAGGTATCGTACGGATCTCCGGGGGCAAATCGTTCCAGAGGGCTGGTGCTGCCACAGAGAAGGCTCTCCCCCTGGGTGTCGCCAGCCGACATTGTCTGGCTGACGGCACCCTGAGGAGTCCCTCTCTGTGGGAGCGAACTGGCCGGTGGGAGGCTATCGGTGGCAGAAGGCGGTCCCGCAAGTACCCAGGCCCTATGCCATGGAGCGCTTTAAAGGTGGTCACCAACACCTTGAAGCGCACCCGGAAGACCACCGGAAGCCAATGCAGCTCACGCAGGAGAGATGTGACATGGGAGTGCCCCCTTGCTCCCATAATCCCCCGCGCGGCTGCATTCTGCACCAGTTGGAGCCTCCGGGTGCACCTCAAGGGGAGCCCCATGTAGAGAGCATTGCAGTAGTCCAGGCGGGAAATGACAAGTGCCTGAGTGACTGTGCGTAAGGAGTCCCGATCTAGATAGGGACGCAACATTATCACATACCAGTGAGCAAATGTCTTGGGTGACTCTTGCTTTTCCATGTGATGCCTAAAACATTTTGCTCTTAATGTTCCATATTAAAGCTCGTAATAAAAATGAATAAAAACACCTTTAAAAAAATCTTCCTCTCTTGCCCTGTAGAAGAATTGGACCATTTTTCATAACATGGATCAAGTATCTTCACTCAAGCATGGCCTCAGATTAATCTGCATAAGAGTCCAACAGGCCAGCATACTATCCCAGCCATGTTACCTGAATCTGCCCTGCGCAGAATCTGTTTTATGCCACTGAGTTAGCAATGCTCTTTTGGTATCATTAAAGGCATGTTTGATTATCCAGGACTTCCAAGTAGTTTAGTAAATTATGCAATAGGGCTAGTTCTTTTCTTCTTTTAAACCTTGAAACAGATAATTTGATTTATGGGCAAATCAATGTTGACAACAAACAGTGGTTCTCCAGAATAAAGACATTTAATATGGTGGCTATGCCCATGGAATTAAAAGCTCTTGTCTCTTTTTCATGAACAGGATTCTGTTCATGAACTTGTTGCCACCATTTCTAACTTTTCTGGCTCTCCTATAGATAGATGCCTTTGCAAAGAAACCTGAAGAAGAAATCAGTAACCACCTTAGAAAAGATTGACAATATGACATTTAGTAAGTGACTCTCTACAAATGCAAAGGAACTAATGCAAACATAGTGTTGTCTGAACAACAGTAAGGTGCAATGATATACCACATTCTGAGCAGTCACCAAACTGGAAAAAATAGAATAATCTGCAATTATATTGCAAAGTTTTATCTGTATGATCCAGAACTTTTTATTTTATTTTATAGATGTCATCTTTATGGTCTTCACTGAAACCCAAGGAGGGAGATAGGGAGAATGCTATTGAAACCCAAGGAGGGAGATAGGGAGAATGCAATAGAAATAAGGAAAATATTGCTTTGACCTTGTACCAGATAGTAAACAAAAGCGAAAACATCCCCAGATTTATTTCTCTCGTATTATCTCTCATAGACTGTTTGAGAAGCAATCATATTATGCCTGTCTGCCCTGTTCCTCACTCAGATGCCTGAGTTCATATGCCCTGGGCAAACGGTTCCATCCCTGGTTGTGAACTCAAAATAATAACAAATATAAATTCATGTGAAACAGGACAGTTTCAGTCAGTAAATCTCTTTAATCTCATGGAATTGCCTCCTCTGAAACATCACAGACTGTACTCAGTACAGAGGCTTAAACAGAATTCTTCTGTATTCTTGGCTAGCAGGGATGAAATTAGCATGTTTTGATCCTCATAAGTTGTTCATAAGGACTTGAAAGGAGGCAGCAGGAAAATCTGAAGGCTGAAATGTTCTGAGATGCACTTCTTGTTCTACGTTTTGTGTGATTATCAGCCAGGGACTATCTTGATAAAGACAGCTTGCCAATTCCCTGCCACAGACACAATATTTATTAGCATAAAGGGGATTTCCTATCAGAGATCTGAAGATATGTAAGTTTAAACATCAGATTACATAAGATAACCTATACAAATCAACCAAATAGATTTGCAAAATGGATTTACTGATGAAGAAAAGAGTTAAAGGATTAAGCTACAAGGAGTTTAAATTTAAGGAAGATATTGGCAAGAGTGAATAAACCGTGATGAGTTAAACCAGTTTTTAAATTATTCAGTGTATTTCTTTATATTTACTTACATTTTCATATTTTAAATGTTTCATACATGTATCTTTGTTTTGACATTTAAATAAAATAACACTATTTAAAAATAGGATTTATCTCAGAGATGGATAATGTAGTGGCTTGAAGGTCACTTTTCAAAATGGATGGGAAGCAGACAGAGACGACAAACAGGTGGTTTGCTTTTTTCAAACTGTGAGATCCCAGGACTTTATCATGGTTTTCTCATTATTTTATCATGTAATTACTAAATAACTATAATTATAATTACTAAACAACTATTTAGTAATTATAATTGGTGGGAGTTCTGAGCATCCCAATATGAAGATTTGAGGGAAGTGTCCAATCCTGGGATCATAGGCTGGTATTCCTGAAAAGGTACATTGCTTCAGAAATGGTGTATATTGCAGGAGTCCAAGTCTAACTTAAGAGATTGGACATGCCTGAAGCAGTAGATTATGCTCACGGAAGAGGAGATGCTCAAAATGAGAATTCTTTCATCTATCCTCAGTTGATATATCATTCTAATTCTTTATTATATAAACAATAAAAAGGTAAAGGTTCCCCTTGCACATATGTGCTAGTCATTCCTGACTCTAGGTGGCAGTGTTCATCTCCATTTCAAAGCTGAAAAGCCAGTGCTCTCTGAAGATGTCTCCATGGTCATGTGGCCAGCATGACTAAACGCCAAAGGCACACGGACCACTCTTACCTTCTCACCAAAGGTGGTCCCTATTTTTCTACTTGCATTTTTTACGTGCTTTCAAACTGCTAGGTTGGCAGAAGTTAGGACAAGTAATGGCACTAGGGATTCGAACCGCTGAACTACCGACCTATCGATCGATAAACTTAGTGTCTTACCCACTGAGACATTGTATCCCTATATAACAATAGATGTGTGTATTTCCATGCCTATATAAGCCATACTTCATCTTAGTGAAATTGCATACACAAGGTTATTTGTCTCTATAAAGGAATGACATTGGTTACTACATTGAGAAGACTTATTCTTCTTTATTGGTATGGGAGTAATATATTTGTAGCTCAGGGTTGAAAATAGGGGTCTTTTGGTGTTCTCTGATCTTGATTGTTTTATTGCAGACATTTCATTACCTAATGATAATTGGGCAATGAAATGTCTGCAAGAAAACAACCAAGCTCGAAGACCATTATAAGGACACCTCATTGCTCCCATAGCATCGAAGTTCTACTAGCTGGAAGAAGCTTCTGTGGATGCCATAATATGTGTAGTAGACAAGGCATTCTCTGAAGCCCAGCATTGTTATTTTGTTGCTGTTTTTTTTGCTATAAGGATAACTCTATTTACTGTATATAAGGACATTTAGAAAATACACATGATAAATGAGCTTGTACTATCTGGTAATGTAGATTACATTATATGATTTTATGGTAGTTGTAGTGTTAGTAATTATAGTAATGAAAGTGGAGTTCCTGCCAACTGTTGGTTGAACTTCCACAATGGGATAGAACAGTATAATGGTATAGAACATAAAATCATCTGCTACAATGTCCTACCAGCCAATGAATATTTCAGCTTCAACCAAAACTATACTAGAGCACATAATAGATACAAACTCATGATAAACCGATCCAAACTAGACTGCAGAAAATACTAGAAAATGTTGCTGAAAATGATTTCAGCAACAAAGTGGTCAATGCCTGGAATGCATTACTTGACTCTGTGGTTTCTTCCCCAAAACTTTAACCTTAGACTGTCTACTGTAGACCTCACCCCATTCCTAAGAGGTCTTTAAGGGGCATGCATAAGCGCACCAGCGTGCCTACTGTCCCTGTCCTAATGTTTCCTTTTATTTGTATCCATTTCATGTATTTATAATTATGTTTACACTTGTATCTGTCATAAAATGCATGCTTGACGAAAAAGACAAATAAATAAATAAAGAATTGTCAAACCGATGTCCCACGGGCCGGATACATCACGCACAGTCTGCGCCTATCCCAGCTCCACAAAGAGAAAAAATATTGTGAATCACATGACGGAAATGTGACAAGGCAAGTTTGACACCCATAGATAGAAGGACCTAGTTAGACAGAAAATTCTGTGCTAGAGAAAATGACGCTTCTGACACGGTTAGGCTAAATTCTTACAAGACAGGAGTGCAGTCAAGAGAAGAATCTGTGAATAATATTCATCAAGATGCCTGGAGAAATGCTACATTGGATGCAGATTTCCCAAACTTTTTACAATATCGGGAGAAAAGGATCACATGAAAATAATCTAATACAACAGTTTTGCATAGACCTTATAGTAAACTCTTATCAGTTTTATTGATCGTAAGCAGAAATGTCAAACTAATGATCCAATGGTTTATGTTTCTGCTTATAGTTTACAAAATCAGTGATGGCAATGTGATGGTTGCAGGCAAAACATATTTATTTGGTGGCTACCAGGTCTCCTGACTCACCTGAACTTGTAAAAGTTTCTTTTGAATAAAAGAATTTAAAAAATAAATAAACAGACGATGAATATGCAGCATTAGAATAAGCTAGCACCACAATTACTTGCAGCAATACTTCTGAACCACACAAGGATCCTACTGTAATAATAGAAATCATCTTGGGTTATCACTTTACTCATACTTTTGTTAATTCAGGGTAGGATCTCTCCATTGGTTCTGTTAATTTCATTGCCACCAACAAACTTTGCTGATTTAGAAATTCTTCGTTTTTCCTCCTCCGTTTCTTTAAATAGATAAGATCTATGTGACTAGTTTGAATATCGGGAAGTTTTTAAAGAGATTATTATGCTGTGGTGACCCTATTTTGACTGACAGCTCTACTATCCAATCATCACATTAATCTGGGATTCCTCTAAGCAGGTGAACATCATACAATAGTAATTGTATGATTATAATCATAAGAAGAATTGAAGAAAATCACAAAATACAAAGATCTGCAAATAGATGTAGAATGACTGTGGCAAAAGAAAGCAAACCTAGTACCAATGTAAAAGGTGTATTGGGTGCAATCCTAAAACATCTGGAGCACTACTTGAACAACATCAGCATTGGCAAAATCACTACCAGACAATTGCAAAATGCAGCTGTACTTGGTACAGCTTTCATCCTACGATGATATCTTTAACACCACCAAACAACTTAATATTAATATTATATTGCAATTATTAATAATAATTAATAATAATTAATATTAATACAATTGAACAAGCCCAGAGATATTTCACGAGAAGAGTCTTCCATTCTTCTGCTCGCAACAGAATACCTTATGTCACCAGGCTTGAAATTTTGGTCTTAAACAATTTAGAACTTCGCCACCTTCAGTCTGACCTAAGCGTAGTACATAAAATTATCTGCTACAATGTCCTACCTGTTAGTGACTACTTCATCTTTAATCACAACAATATACGAGCACACAATAGATACAAACTTAAGGTAAACCGGTCCAAATTTGATTGCAAAAAATATTACTTCAGCAACAGAGTGGTCAACGCCTGGAATGCACTATCTGACTCTGATTTCTTTCCCAAACCTCCAAAACTTTAACCTTAGACTGTCTACTGTTGACCTCACCCCATTCCTAAGAGGTCTGTAATGGGCATGCATAAATGCACCAGCGTGCCTACTGTCCCTGTCCTAATGTTCTCTTTTATTTGTATTAATTTAATGTATTCATAATCATGTTTATACTTATATCTATTATCTAATACATTCTTGATGAAAATAAATAAATAAATAAAAAATAAACTTTTGCCTTAAAGCAAAAGGTCCTTTATCAGGTCCTTAAGAAGGACTTGATAGGTGAATTAAAATACTAAATCCACTCTAAACATCAGCTGATTTTGTGACCAACCGTAATAATAATAATAATAATAATAATAATAATAATAATAATAATAATAATACCATGTTTAACTCTCAGAAGGGTAGCATTCCTCTGAAAAGATTTCCTTTTGCAACTTCCTGGATTCATGGTTCCTGCTCAAAGAACAGATGGCAATCATGTCTAGGGGGCCTTTTGCAAAAGTTGCGTGCCAATGACATCCATTTCTGACCAGGATCCCTGCTCATGACCTGTCATGCCCCAATTCCTTCCCACCTGAATTACTACAATGTGATCTATAAGGGGACACACTTGAAGTTCACTCACAACCTTCAATTGGTCTAGAATGCAGTGACACATGGAGTTCTGGTCCCTTAATGATTATCTGTGCCATACTGTTTTTGGCTTCTGGTTTCTTTCCAGGTACAATTCAAGCTGCTGTTAATCACCTTTAAAGCCCCATAAATCATGGCATTATATTCCTTGACGGATAGCATGTCCCTGAAAACCTCTACCCATTTGACTAGATTGGATGGGGGTGAGCTTGCTCCAGATCCTTCTATTAAATGCTGTGATCTATGGAAATGAAGCTTTTTGTGTAGCTTCTGCTACTCTCAGTCTCCCCTTTAGATTCAAGGGCCCCTACCTTCCTTGCTGTTCAGAAAACCTGATTTTCCCTAAGGAATTGGGACATTTGTGCTCTGGAGGTTGGACTATTAATAGTGCTTGGTAGCATGTAAACATTTTTAGCAGTATATTTGGTTGCTTGTATATCTGTTTGTTAGCTAACTAGTGCTATTTTATATAAAGCTGTATGAGGTTATTTTATATAATATGGATGGCCATATAATTTTTTAAAAAATAAAACAACAGTGCTGCAGATTACTATTTAATACTAGTTCTTAAGCAGAATTAGGGAACAGGAAGACTATAAACTGATTTTAAAAGTTAAAAAGAGAAAAAAATGATAGCAGTTCAAAAGCAAGGTGTTTAGATAAATGATGTTGCCTTTATTACTGACCTTTAATGGAATCCAATCCTTACATAGTCCCACTCCCTTCCAAAAAAGCTGCAGGGACAAATTCCTGCAGGGACAAATTTTATTGACTCTCTTTGCTTGACTCCATATTTTCCTACTAGTTCTTCTTTCGTGATATTGAAAAGAGAATAAGGCTGCTTGAAATATATCTTGGGAACAAAACAAAGCCAAGACAAAATTGGGGATTGGACCGTGCTGATGAGGTTATAAATTAGTAATGAAGAAAGGCTGTTTGTCCACATGTACCATATTCTGTGGTGATGGATTCTATTAGTCTGAACGATCAACACATGAAACTCAATAGAACCAATATTAGGGACTGAAAAAATCAATAAATTAGTTTCTGCAAAATTCTATGAACAACCCAATAGCTAAATCTCCCAAAGCTTACAATACAGCATTCCCTTTCTCTAAATTATTGTATCAGTATTGTCCATCAATACATGTTCTATGGCATAGCACAAAGTTTGTAGCTGTTTAGTAATCTGAGAGATCAGCAATTATATTCTATCATATATTACTTTTAGGGATTGAAAAACTAATAAAATCAGTTTCTACAACAATAGTAACCATAACTAGTTGATGCTTTCCATTCTGACTGTGACTCAGATCATGAATGTCTTGGAAAATTCCAATTTACGTCAAAACAATCCCATACAAAAAAATGATGCCAACAAAATATATCAACAATATTTCATATGCTGTTAAGGTAGGGATGAAATCCAGCAGGTTCTCACAGGTTCTGGAGAACTGGTAGCGGAAATTTTGAGTAGTTCGGAGAACCGGTAGCAGAAATTTTAAGTAGTTTGGAGAACTGGTAGTGGAAATTTTGAGTATTTTGGAGAACCGACAAATGCCACCACTGGCTGGCCTCTGAACAGGGTGGGAATAGAGATTTTGCAATATCCTTCCCCCAGCAGTGGGGAGGGAATGGGGATTTTGCAGTATCCTTTCCCCAGCAGTGGGGAGGGAATGGGGATTTTGCAGTATCCTTCCCCTGGAGTGGGGTGGGAATGGAGATTTTGCAATATCCTTCCCCTGCCATGCCCACCAAGCCACGCCTACAGAAGGGAAAATTTTTAGATTTCACCCCTGTGTTAAGGTAAAGAACAGATGTGGTACACTAGATTTAAGAAAAACAATGCTTAAATATATTTTGACTAAAATCAGTGATGTTATTAAAGATAAAATTCGGGAATGTGTTAATATCTTTTCAAAATTACAAGAACACTTCATCAAATGCGTAGAATAGCTATATAAATGTAGGAAATGAAACTGGGCTGAATTGGGTGGAAGATGTTATGCAAATGTGGTTTACATGTGAGACAGATTACAAGTACTTTATTAATTAATGATTGTAGTCTAACATGTTAAAACTCATTGTGTTTTGGATTCAGTCTGAGATAGCCTGAAATCTTTTTAATGAACATCAGTTCAGCAATTTATCACTCAGTTATGATAGTGAATTTTTTTTTCTCCAGAATAACTAGAAACAGTTGCTAACAACTGTAAACTGTACAAGCTGGTTTCAGAAAGAGGCAGGTACTCAAGTTCACACTGAAAGCAGAAAGGCATTTTATTTTTGCTTACTTGATTATACTAAGCATTTTGACTGCAAAGGTATATGGATATCTTAATATCATCTAATGATCTTAAGGTATAAGATCATTTCATTGATTCGTAAGTGCATGGGTGTTTTTATTTTAGAGAACAACTGCAAGCAGGGATTTGTTTCATGGTTGAAAATGAAGGAGGTATTATATTTTGTGTTGTATATGCTGCAGTCTTGTCTATTTGTTTACGCAAGAATTATTTGGAGCAGTTTGGTGTAGTGGTTAAGACATCAGGCTAGAAACTGGGAGATCATGATTTCTGGTCCTGCTTTAGATATAAAACCAGCTGGTTGACCTTAGACCAGTCTCTCTCTCTCTCTCTCTCTCAGCCCCAGGAAGAAATCAATGGCAAACTGCTTCTGAAAATCTTGACAATATACTATAATTATTAGGTAGTTGTTAGGTAGTGGGTAGTTGTTAGGATTGAAAACCTTCTTGTAGACACCTAACACTTAGCAGTTGAGTACTGACTATTTTCTTTTACAGCCAGCCTACCAGTGGAAAGAAGGGGGCGGAAAAAGGCAAACATTCTGTTGCGTGTGCTTCCTAAATATTACCAATCCATGCTGTCACTAGACAATACAAAGACTGAGGAAGAAAGTTATTTTTAATTTTCTAAAACTAGGAAACCCCACTGCACTACTTGGGTGAGGTTTGCCTGACTACAATAATGTAGATGACACTACTGTGTTCTTTCCTGTATTAATGCATAGGATAATGCAAGAAGTGTTTTTAAAGAACTGATAATGCAAGAAGTGTTTTTAAAGAACTGAAATCCAGGTATGATAAAATGACACAAAGACTTTTTTTTTGTTTTCCAAAATATTTTAAAAATCCTCCCTTTTGCCAATTACTTTGTCGTCCCCCATACTCTTGGAGTTCTACAAGCACAAAAGAAGGTTATTCCAAGTTCCCATGGTTTCCTATGGCTGGAACATTTGAAAGCTTTGAATTCAGTTTTGGTGGGACATAGAAGATATGACTCATTTTGAGTTTTGAATATCAGTAAAAAAAATGTCCACTTTTTACATTGAAATATACAATAGGAAATGGAATGGAAGAATGCCTTATTTATGTTTAAATATATATATAAGCTTTTTTTAAAAGTTAACATCTGTATGGTTAACTTATGTGTTTTTCTGCTGATATAATGCACTGTTAAATAGCAGCTTTCAGATCCTTACAGGTGATCTTTCATCATGAAAACAGGAAGCAACATGTTTCAAAAGGCCATTAACTGATGCCCCAGGCATATTAGGAGTACAATATGCAACTGAAGATATAAATTAATAGCTTCATAAAACATTGTGTACAGTTGCTCATTGCCAATGTGATAATGTCAGTGAACAATTAAACATGGGAAGATGACATTAAACTCTTTACAAAACGGCAAAGAAACATTGGGAAGTTTTTTATTCTTTAGCCAGGTGGTGGTACACTTGTGGGTACCGAACCTTTGCTATTGCATCCAAACCAATAGTTCCAGTGCCATTTATTTATGTAAAGTTCCTTCATAGGAAAGCATAACCTGATCACATAAAATAGTGTACTCTTTTAATTAAAATAGCAATAGCACTAGGACTTAGACTTATATACCACTTCACAGTGCTTTACAGCTCTCTCTAAGTGGTTTACAGAGTCAGCATATTGCCCCCAACAATCTGGGTTCTCATTTTACCCACCTCGGAAGGATGGGAAGCTGAATCAACCTTGAGCCGGTGAGAATTGAACTGCCAATTGACAGTTGGCTGTTAGCAGAATTAGCCTGCAAACTGCGCCACCACAGCTCTTCAAAAACTGATCATCAACAAATCCAATCTTTGTTACTAAGCAAATTGGGGACCTCTTAAGGCTTAGAAGCCCAGGATATTATAAATGGAAGCTTATAGTCCTCACAAACATACTCTGAAACGATAAACAGTTATTTTATCACTGCAACTTGTTCTGAGTCTTTTGAAGTAGGAAAATTATCCAGGATGAAGTCTCACTAAGCTTTTTCAGGTAAAGGAGGAAAACTGAAAGCTGACATGAGGAAATTTAGACATGAATTAATGGATGAAAGAAATGAGGGGTTGAATATGATAAATAGTATATATTAACTGAATGGACATAGTCTTGGAACTGCAGTCCTAACTATATGAATTTTAAGGACCCAAGGGGATGCAAGGGATATCACTGATCATGATATCATCATAGCTTGTATTGAATACTTAACATCCCAGTATACCAGGGTGGTATTCACTTACCTTCGCTAATGGTTCGCAAATGTGAGCACCTCCGCACACACGCAGGACCTTCCGTGCATGCACAGAGTGTCAAAAACAGGATGTGATAATGTCCAGGCAGGTGGGCGGAGCCTCCCGCTGTTCCTACTACCGGTTCGCCTTAACTGGATAGAACTGGCTAAATATCACCGCTACAGTATACCTGATAGCACTAAATGTTTTTAATGTAGTGTATTACAGTTATTAGATATGTACACTACTTAATTCCCAACACCTCTGGCCTGATGAAACTAGAATTTTGCACAGAGTTCTGTTCTAAAAGGAGAATGACTGGAGCTTGATATTATATATGGCAATACTTCATTTATTTATACCCTGTAGCACAGATGTAGTTACCTGGATTTTTCCTGGAAACATCTCTCTCTAACTGAAACTAATAAAAAGAGCCAAGACTGAGCCACCAGAATTAGCAACCGTGAGAGTCAAATGTGTGACACCCTTTCAACAGCATGCCTCTGGCAAAACCCACAAGTTGTGTACAGCATACACCTGGAGATATAAAGCTAGGCTGTTTTGGTGGCAGTTAAAAGGGGAAAATCCAACCTCCCTGCATTTAGAGCACTGTTAATTCATTTGACTAAGGTGATTTCCAGATTACATATTTTGTTCTTGGTTACCTTTTTCTGGCTTCTCTGCAGCTCCCACCCACCCCATTGACTGAAGCCCCATTCTAAAACTTATTTCCGAAACTGTATTGTAAATCTGTGAAGCTTTCACTGCTACTGTTTGCACAAAGGCAGGTGATGGAATGAAAGCTTCAGTCCTTTAAATCATTTTCTTACATAGCTTATCTTTACAGCAAAAGAGCATTAAATAAACATTTTAATCAGTGAATCAACATAGAAGTATAGCAACTCTTTTACCAAAGGCATCAGGTAACTGTTGAGCAGGGCAGTCCTCCAGACCAATAACATTAGAAACAGTAAGGATACAATTACACCGTATTTTGATAATTCACTTTTTGTAATTTCTGAATGAGTATACATAGGATATTGATGATCATTCAGAAATTACAAAAACTGAATAAACAGCAAAAATGTTCCTGTCATTATGAGACTACATTGGTAACAACAATCACCTATAGTTTCTCTTACCCTTGTTTCAAGCTCCTGTTGTTGGAATTTTTGGAACACAAACAAAACAAAAATAATGATGGAACTGATATAGATACAATACATTTATCATTCTTAGGCTGTTGGGTATGTAGCATCCTCTTAATAGTACAAACTCTGGAAAGTCTCTTTGATCAGCTGAGTCCCTTAAAACAGGCCTAAAATTCCAAGAGTTTTGAGCATGAGAAAAAAAAACAACTCATGTGGTTATTTTTTTAAAAGCTCAGACTAAAATTTGATTGCTTCATGCTTTGACAGATTTGAAAACGCCTGCCTTTTGAGGATGTATACAGTTTACAAAAAAACCCTTATGTTCTGAGAGTTTTGTTTTCTATGCTGTCAAAATATAGCCTTGTTTTGATGGAACAGAGGATACCCAATGCTTCAGATGATTTTTTTTCCCCCAGTGGCTCTATTTTGGTGCAAGCTTGAAACAAAACAAAACCTGTTCCTATCTTGTATATACCCTTAGTATTACTCCTACTCATGATTCCTTGGAAGCCTGTCTCTGAGAAACATTCAAATATGCCACAGCAGAAGACAGAGTCCATCAGTCTGTTGCATGGCTATAGACAAGGGAACATGGCTCAGCCTCAGCAAATATATCCATATTTTAACATTTCTTCAGTTTTACCAGATACACCGGAAGCTTCAGCATTTTTCAACATTCTCGTAACTTTTGTGACTTTTTCTCTTGGTTATTGACATTTATAACATTTATTTCAATGCCACTCTTTCAACACATCAGTATCATTCCACACACACCTATATGTTCACCTTTTCAGCCTTCTCTTTGCTTCAGTTTAACCCAACACCATTTCATCCCCCCCTTAAAAAAAATAAACAACTTTTACTCTCTCTATTGGAAGTTCTTTGTTCAGCTCTTTTATATCTCCAGATGTTTTCATTTCATTGTTGCACCTTGTTTTATACTATCCATTAGTATAACTCCACACAGTTCTGTGGCACACTATATTATTTTTTTTCACTCTGTCCCAAGCAGTTTTCACATTATCTTTTCATATGTTTATTTTATATTTATTTTACTGGGGTTTATCTGTGCTCTAATATCCTAGAGGAAATAGGAAATTCCTAGTGGAATTTTTTTCTTAGTGAAATTCTATTCCAGTTCTTATGATGATGTTGTTAGTTGCAAAGTTGTCTATCACGACCTATCACGACCCCATCGACAACATTCCTCCAGGCCTTCCTGTCCTCAACCATCCTCTGGAATCCATTTAACCTCACACCTACTGCTTCAGTGACTCTATCCAGCCACCTCATTCTGTGTCGTCCCATTCTTCTTTTGCTCTCAGTCATTCCCGGCTCTTCTCCAGTGAGTCCTTCCTTCTCATTAGGTGGCCAAAGTATTTTCAGGATCTGGCCTTCTAAAGAGCAGTCAGGATTGATCTCCACTAGGGCTGATCGATTTGATCACCTTACAGTCTAGTTCTTATACCTTTTTCATTTTCTAGTTCTTATACTTTTTAATATCCATTTTTCCATGATTTCCTTTGATTCACATTCAGAATCTTTCATTATCATAGTATCCATGTAATGATATGTGAGAAAGACTTTGGGAGACCACACAAAGAAATGCTGCCTAGGGACGATCAGATAAGAGATAGAGTAGCCCACAGTTGCATGGAGGGTGAAGCAAGAGGCTCAGGAGCGACCTTCGCTAAGTTTTCTGGTCATAAAGGTGACAATGGAAGAATTTTACTGTACTTGCTGACTTGCAAGATTCTGTCAATGTAGCTTCACAATAAAGTAAAATTAAGTCATGTGGTCATGTTTCCTATTTAGTCTACCTAGTAAAGCCTGACAGATACTTTTGTACACAGGACCTGCAATAAACTATCTTCATCAGACCGGATCAGGCAGATTATTGGGGAAAGGCAAACCTTCAAATAACCTGGGCTCATGTCATGTAGCTCTTCATAGATCATTACCAGCAACTTGACTTGAGTCCAGAAGAAATTTTGATGAATTTGCTCTGCTTTTTCAACCCTATGTGGAGCTTGATGCATTTAGGTCTACAGCCAACTATTAGTTACCAGTTATGACAACTAGTTAAAGAAATGTTAGCAACTATCTGACTTTCAATCTGAAACAAAGTGCCTGTTTTCATATTTTTATTATCAGAATTTTCCATCATACATCCCCACTGTATACCTGATAGAACCAGTAAAATGAAATCACCTGCTTTTTCCCCTTTCCCACTTTGGAGTTGAATTATGATAAATAATTTTGGGGTGATGAGTTACTCCTATTCTATTTCTAGATGTGGCAGGTTCATACTGGAATCAATTAAAGGTAAGACAATGAAGTGGAATAGAGAAATAGCAGCAACTGGCTTAAATCCAGTCTTTAAAAAAATATACATTACCAGTAGAATATTGTCTTTGAAGATTACACTGCCATCTAATGATGTAAATATAAATTACATTAGATAGACCAGAAATAAAAATAATACAAAGAAGCAGTCCAGGGCAGAAAAGTGAATGCTCTGAACTACGGGGATGCAAGAAATGTAATTCTGTCCTTATTGCTTGATTGTTAGCAATTCATACATGCTACTCTCTTCTGCTTCATCAACAGTATTCTTAAAGTATTCTTTTTCCTGAGTATTCTTAAACTCAGGAAAAATTACTCCTGACTGAGGGGAGCTCCTACCTAACTCAGTTGATTCCAAAAAGCTAAACCAGGATAAATGAGATTAATTTTTGGATGTGAGACCATTGGAAATCCCAGGGCTGTAGGCTAGTTTAAACAGTGAAGTTGAAAAATCATAGAAAAAAAAACCCACTTTTGTACTTTTGTATTGCCACTAAGAAAAGAACCTGGGGATATTGAACACAATTCAAAGGAGGTTTGAGGATGGAAAATAGGCATTGGATTACAAATACTGTATGGCAAAATAGAGAGAAAACATTTGAAGAGAGGGAGGGGAAGTTTTTTTATTTAAATCAGGAATGTCTAATCTTGGGAACTTTAAGACTTGTGGACTTCAATTCCCAGAATCCCTCAGGCAGCATGATTTCATATTTATGATTGGGTTCAATAATACATTATTTTAGGCAGTGTTGGGTTGCTCCCTTTTCGCTTCAGTTCCGGTGAACCAGCAGTGGTGGGAGGCTCTGCCCACCCATCCAAGCGTCATCAGAAATGCTCTGCGCATGCACAGAAGCGCCATGTGCTACTGATAGCAAACCGGTAGTGCCGGGATTTAAATCCCACTACTGATTTTAGGGCTACTATATCAAGATGGTATCAAATATCTCTGAATAAGAATATTCTGATCCTCTTTGCTACTGTCTAGATTTTTGTCACCCAAATACCTAAACAATCTATACTAATATTGCTGACCATATGGTAATTTCATGGGATCATAACATAAAGAGAACTTCATATTAATTGTAGCACATCCTGAATGGTAAGTACCAGTCAAGCCTATGGGGTTTCTTTCTTCAACAGAACATGTGGTGTGTCCTTTTTTAAAATAAAGGATATCTACATAGAGCAAGGGATCAAAGGGATGAATTATGTTTCTATACATAACTTTATGGGACAGATGGAATCTACCCTTAAAGACCCAAGACACTTGGGGCCAGATTTTCAAAAGTATCAGACACTAAAACCTATTAACTTTTTCAAACCTTTATCCTTGCACATGTCAGCACTTTTTAGCTCTGTTTATAGGGACCAAGTGAAAATTTAATTGCTTCAAAGTTCAAGTCAAGGTTAGGTGAGTCCCTAAAAGGTTAAGTTATTTAAGCATCTTGGCAAGCCTTTCCTCCCTGCATCCCCAATTCATTGTTGAATAGCTTGTTGAATATAACCTGTTTCTGGGTCAGGTCCACCGAAACACAGTTTGGATTGAGGTTAATTCTCTGAACTGCATGTGTGCATTTCTAAACAAGGAGAGAGAGCTTGCATTAGGAAGCCAACAAATGCTTAACATTTTGATTCTTTTTACACTTAAGGATGAATTTAGTCATTCTAAATATAGAGGTTACATTTACACTGAATTTACATAGATCTACACTGAATATGTTAAATGAGCCAGTTTGATTTAGTGGATACTGGTCTAGAAACCAGCAGAAATAAGTTTTAGCTTCACTAGGAATGGAAATTGGCTGGATGACTTTCCCCAGTCATTCTCTGTCACCCCAATCTACTTCACAGAAATATTGTTGTGGGAAAATAGGAGGTGGAAGCACTGTCCACAAGGGGCTGCCATTGAAAAGTATTTGAAAGCTTCAGCTAGTACAGAATGCAGCTAGACAAGTTGTCAGCTAATCAGGATATGTAACATCACTGCTTCAGGCGGTGCCAGTGTGTTTCCGGGTTGAATTCAAGGTGATAGCTGTCACCTTAAAAGCCCTTCATGGCTTGGGACTTGGTTGCCTGAGGCACTATCTTCTCACAGTTGTTGCTACTATTCAGTCTGGTCTGGCAGAATGGGCATGATCCAGGTCCTGTCAGTCCTGGAATGTCAGCTGGCAGGGGCCGGGAGGTATACCTTTTCTGTTATAGTGCCTGCCCTCTGGAACAGGCAACCTGAGATTAGGATGGCCCTTACCTTGTTGGTTCTTTGAAAGGCTTGAAGACCTGGCTAAGTGCTTGGCTTGGGGTCCCAAATATGTGAAAGGCCCATTTCCTGGTTATGTTGACACTAATTATAGTTTCTGTTGGCTGCCATCTGCATTTCTTTTTTGTATTGGATATTAACATACAGTTGTCAATATACAGTTCTCATTTTAACTTTAATCCAAATATTTATGGTAATAATGACATGGAGAGGCAATATAGGAGAAATTGGGTGGCATGTTGTAAATAATGACATGGGATCTTTCTGCTGAAAAATTACTGGAACAACTCTGTCTTATAGAAGATGCTGTGTGTACAAAATGTCTCATAAGTATCTTCGATGAAAGTCATGAAAGAGACTGAGATAGATTGCTGGGGCGTGGGGGGCGGGGCAGAGATGCTGCAGATCAGAGAATATGATGAAACATTTTGCCAGTGACCTTAGCATCTATCACATACTGTACTATGAGTCATTGGAAGTCTAGCATGCAAACACATAAGCACCAAATAGAGGATCTCATTCACTTTTAACTGAATCTTTCTTTAGTGCTGGCCAGGAATTAGAATGGCCCAGATATTAAGAAATGTAAATTTGCGACTCATTCACATATGTTGGATGTTTAGAGATGTTTTTAAAAGTCTGGTGCTGGCATTATAACAAATTTAAGGGTTCTCTCATTCGTATGATATGTCCTTTTTATCAATGTCATATAAAAATTAGATGGAGCAATTTGATCCTCTGCAGGCTAAATTTACTAATGAGATTAAATATTTAATTATTTTTATATTTCTGTTATATGGACATTGCCTTTTCTTATTTTTTGTTTTTCTCCTTAAGGTTTATGTTTATTTTAATTTTTTTATAGTATGCATATTTTTACTGTACTATTCATAAAATTTCTTATTTTTTGTGTTATACTTCACTAATGAAAATATTAAAAAAACTAAAAAAAGAAAAACCTTCAGTACCACCTTTAAATATATTTTTTAGCAGTAAATGAATCTGAGTGCACAGTAGACTATGTTTCATTTATAAAGCTATCTTCTGACATCTTGAAACAATTCTCTGACCCCTAGTATCTTCTGCTTGGGGTTTTGCCCCCATCTAGTGATAACACAACCTGTTCTTAACTTAAGAAATTGAAGTTGAAAGCACTAATAGTAAAAGAAAAAAGCCCAAATTGAAAAAACTCTGATCTCTGATTGTACTTGTCTCTCTTCCTTTCTTCTATATTTTAATTAATTTTAATTTGCAGAAACACATTTTCTTTTCTTAAAAGAAACAGGCTAATGAAGAGATTAAGCTAAAGAGTAATGTACTAAGTAGGGGGAAATCATTGAAGATTAGTGTCCAGCTGAACATTTAGGTTTTGCAAATATGTATACAATTTTACTGAAAGATCTACTATGCAATCCATGCAATTAGCAGCATTTCTTTCATATTTGATGGCTATAATTCTATACTCTTCAGTTTATGGTTGGGTAAATATGCTAATTATGCTTTTTCTCTCCAGTGTTTTACTTTTAATATAGCTTTATTTGGTTTACACTGTTTTTGGCAGCAGGTCTTTTAATATAATGTATTTTTGGCACTGTATTCAGGAACAGTTGGACTTTTCTGGAGGCTTTCCCCAAATTTACTATTGTGTAGCAATTTGCCAAACAACATACAAGGTTTAGAAAATGGTGACTTTCCAATGATCCTAAGTTATAGCCCATCTAGTTCTTTGGACATGTGAATGGGGATATGTTTACATTCCAGTGTAAAATATATTAGTCTCTCCTTTGTTCCTTCAACTGAGATGCCTTGTTGGCATATATATTAGACTGTCAGCTTAAACAATTCAAATAGAATAACAATGTCTAAATGATCACTTAATTATGCTACAATATGAACCAACTGGTCAGCTAAATGATTAGAATGACATGAATTTCTCATGAAAACAATGGAATGATTGTTATGCTTTAAATGTTGTTAAGTTGGCAATGCTGCCAAATTGATGGAATTTGATGAAACTGGATAAACTTGGTCTTCATATATTAGACTATAGCTGGGCTATATGGGTGGGATAGCAAGAGACATTTTTCTACATCAGTGAGGTCAAACTTGCAGCCCGTGGTCCAGATGAGTCATGCGCTGGCCACACCCACTCCATTTTAGTGAAGGGGGAAAAAGTTGTGATATGTCATGTGATGACACTGTGACACTGTGAGTTTAACACCCCTGTTCTACATTATCGGGGCCAAAATAGTGAGAGACATGATGTTGCAACAGCAACATGTCCCATGTATAACAATTATCATCTTGCAGGTGTACTTGGGGAGCAACATAAAATAGTGGTGCCTGCCTCACAACCACTTTCATTTTTGGATTGTTTTTATTGCAGTTGGATTTTCATTTCAAGCAGGAATTTTTAATCTATTATCCAATTAGTTGCAGAGGGACATATATTTATGGTGATTCATTTTGTTAAATAAATTTAATCATATTTGGCCAACAGGCATGAGTGGAAAACCTGGTAGGAAATGGAAAAGGTGAATCATACCTTGATTATGATTGATGACTCTGAGGCTTGCAAATCTAGACTACAAGATCCTTTATCAAAAGACATACTGCCTTTGGAGATATCTTAGATCATGCTACCAGAAGCTTTCCTTTTGTCTTTAGAGCAGTGGGTCAGAAAGGTCTGACCAAAACACTTTTAAAGCTAAACAGCTAATGACTTACAAAGATTTTTCACTCAGGATATCTTCAAAATCCATTATGTTTGAGTTTAAGTTTGTTATTAATAAACGTTGCCTTAGTACTAAAATAGGCATCTAAAATGGGGAAAACAAGAGGGAAATGAAGACGTGTGAGGACAGTTTCATAATGTTGTATACTATGCGATGATTAATGACATGCATCTTCTTCTTTTGACAGTATTGCTGTGAATGCCATCAGCTCATTTCTCTTTCCTGCAATATTTACTCATTTTAATAAGCAAACTATATTGCATCTGATTCTGGTTTAGAGTGACATTCTATTTTAGCACATGGCACCTGTCATATAAATACTTCTTTGCAGTTATTAAAGCTGGGAAACCCTTGCCATATTTTGCTCTTACCTTTCAAAGTAGAACATTACGCCTAGTTCTGAATAATCACAATTTACTCAAATATATTTAATGGTATGTTTAGTGTATTGTTATATTTCTGTTGGATAGTAATCCAGGGCTAGCTTCTATGGCTCTACTTGCTTTTAAAATGACTTGGAAAAAGAGCTTCAGTCTCTATGTACACATAGCACTTCCCCATTATTTATTAAACATGGAGCAACATTTTTTTTTCACCAGAATGTTACGAGAGCCTAGAAAAATGGATCCATTATAGAAGATTTGAAGATATTTGCACATTCTTTAATGAATAACGGAAATATTCATCATTGTACATGGTATGCAGCAATTCTTTAAAATTATTTTTGCAGCCTAACTAAACAGACTTTTGCAAAAATTGGATGCAGATTCTACAATTATTCCAATAAGTATTCATAATTGGAAATGATCTACTGATTAAAATGTTATTTTCCTCGAACTAGCTTCATAATATAATCCAGCCCCCTATTTCAGTTTATATCAGGAGTGTCATACTGGCAGCCCATGGGCTGGATGCATCATGTGCAGGCCACGCCTACTCTAGCTCCACAAATGGAAAAAACATTGCAAAATTGATGGCAATGTGACGGGGTGAGTTTGACACCCATGCAATGGTGGGATTCAGCCAGTTTGCACCTATTCGGGAGAACCAATTGTTAACTTTCAAAGCAGTTCAGAGAACCGGTTGTTGGAGGAAATGTTTTTTCCCCCCCACTTTACAGGGCTAAACCTGTAAGGAAGGCAGGAAGGAAATATTCTGGTATTGTTTCTAGCCTAATCTTTATTGCCCTGCTTACAGAAACTGCCTCTCTTGTTAACCCTTATTACATTGTAACAGCTAAGGCGAAGCACCTATCGACATGAGTTATGTTGAGTTGGCCATGCCCACATGGTCACATGACCACCGAGCCACACTTACCCAGCTGGTCATTAGGGCAGAGAACTGGTTGTTAAATTATTTGAATCCCACCACTGCACCCGTGGTTATATTTTCAAGAAAGTGAAATTACACTGTTAGTGTAATTGTACTGTTAGTGATGTTTTAATGAAGAAATGAAAGAGAGATGCAAAAATGACGGACTAACAGGATTTTGTTAGTGGGATCCAGCTGTTCACCAAAACAGGTTCTATGAATTAAAGGCATTCTGGAAAAGGAAATCTATCAAGTTTGTTTCTGTCAGATATTTTTCTGGGAGCCTGAAATGTTGACTCATAGTTTCTTTGAACATCAAGACTACAGATGCATTTATCATTCAAAATTGTACTGCAGACTCTTTCACCTAAGGATATAAAACACCTGCTCGTGTTGGTTCAGCTGCACCCGGGGTGTTTGAAGTTACGTTTTCCTTTAATATTTGTCCTAAACTAGTAGTCCATATATTGAATAAAAATGCATTCTGCTTCCATTTGTTCTCTTTATCATGGCTCATGGAGTAACAGGAATAGGAAGAAATTAGCTGCAAAAATGAATTTTGTGTACAGTTTGTGCTACTGAATGGATTTGCTTTTCAAATTCACTCAGTAGCATAATTTTTTTTAAGGCCACTTCAGAAATTTCCTTTACAAGAGGAAGCATGATAATCTCATTTGTTGTCTTCATTTGAACATATCTGCTTTAACCCCCATGGGTGGCATTTTTTATACTATCACTCTATCTTGTCCTGCATGGAAGAAAGCTTTATGCTGCTTCTACTGTATGGGGAAAATATCAAAGAGGCTATGTAGAAGATTGGTATTTCCCTTTCCAACCTCTTCCCTTTCCTAGGTGTCAGATAGTCTGCTGAGCAGAACTGAATATGGTTCATGGGCTTAACTAAATTCTATGGGTATAAATTTAGATAATGGGAATTGCCATAGTGTGTGAGTTTTCTGATAGCGGGGGATTGGATTAGATGATCTCCAAGGTCCCTTCCAACTCTGTTACTGTTAATCTACCATCATATGGTTTAGATTTCGTGATGCTCCCAGTTATGAATACAAAGGAAATGCACCTGTTTTACATAGCTTAAACAATGTTAGAAGAGCTGTTTAGAAGCATACTTTCCCTGTTATTTGTTGCCAACTTATATTTGTGAAGAATGATCAAGGTGTAATGGAATAATAACGGACGGCTATGTCTTAGAAATGGCAAACGTATTTCTCAATAAGGAATTCTGATCTGACCTCAATGTGTTCTCAGTTTCTAAAATGTGATTTAATAGATTGAATGAATAGCAGCAATTAAAGTCTTTAACCTTTTGGTAGCCCTAAAAGCATTTACATTCTTCCCCCACATAAGAATGTCACAGCAGTCCATGTTGTCTCTGGAAATCCACCAAAACTTCAGGCTGAAATTTGCAAGCTTTACTGGATTCCTAAAAATGAAAAAGAAACCATATAAATGTTCCATGTAGATTAGCAGGTCATTATTTGGCCTCTTTGCTCTTAAAGATGAAGCCGCCTTGATCCTAGACTATAAAAGGACTTCACAATTCCTTTCAGCTTCTCCTTTGATTTCAGCCCCCAAACTTCATTTTCTCACAACAGTAAACTCCTGTGTTTCATTAAATGCAATTTCTTTAAGAGGTGCTTAAGCACATACTCTTGTTTTGAAAAGTGCTTTCCTAAATTGTCTTTTTTTCCCTGATGACCACAAGATGGCAGATCAAAATGTTACTGCTGTATTCCAAATGCCAATTAATTGATCCATCAGACTGAAGATACGACTTTCCTTTTAGTAATGTATTGTTTTAATTATTTTGCTCCACATAAGCTCACCTAGTTTAATAATGAAACTGAATTATGTATAGATGCTTACAGATCTGTCACCAGCTGGTCTAATTCAAGGTATTCCTACCCTGTTCTGAAGATAAATATATAGGCTAAAATGGTTAACAGTGCAATTAAGCCTAAATCTGACAGAGATGAAGATGTAATCTTATAATTTAATTGTGTGCTGAGCCTGTGACTGCAATGTTATAATTATAATAGATATTATAGTATATTTTCTTCCAGGCACAGATGGATCTATTATGAGCAATGCGTTATATACACTAGGGGAAAATGTGGGGACTTATCTTCAAGGCTTCTCAGCAGAACAAGTGGGAACTCTATTCGGAGGCAGGCAGGAAAGTTATGCTATATTTAGAAAGAGCAAAATAATACAGAACATGTAGGTAGGGAAATAAATAATCAGTCTGTTTGCCCTACCAGCCAATTACAGGTAGTCCTCAATTTACAACAGTTCATTTAGTGACAGTTCAAAGTTATGACGCTGAAAAAAGTGACTTACGACCATTTTTCACATTTTAGCTTGAAGTATTCTCATGGTCATGTGATTTATATTCAGATGCTTGACAACTGACTCACACTTATGACAGTTGCAGTGTTCTGGAGTCATATGATTACCTTTTGTGACCTTCTCACAAGCAAAATCAATGAGGAAACCAGATTCACTTAACAACCATGTTACTAACATGACAGCTGCAGTGATTCACTTAACAAATGTGGCAAGAAAAGTCATAAAATAGGGCAAAACTCACTTAACCACATACATTTTGGGCTCAATTGTGGTTTTAAATTGAGGACTACCTGTACTATGGGCAGTGATAGTCTACTGAACCAAGAAATGGTTGGCTTTTCAAGAACTGAATTTGACTTCATTTACTTAATTAATGCATTTTAGGGCTGCATATATAAAACAGTGATGTCAGAGGTGAAATGCTCCCAGTTTGGACTGGATCGCCCGATCCGGTGGTTCGGAGAACCAGTAGCAAAAATCCCTGCTCCTCCTCCCCCCCATGCCCAGCTGAGCCATCAGAGGCTTTTTTAAAAAAAACTTTTAAAAGCATTTTTTCTACAACCTCTTCCGAGGAAAAAATGCTTTTAAAAGTAAAAAAAAAAAAAAGCCTCTGATGATTGTGGGCTCTGCTGGGATCATCAGAAGCTTTTCAAAGCATTTTTTCCTGCAACCTCTTGGCCGAAGAAATAAAAAAAATGCTTTGAAAAGTCTCTGATGATCCCAGCTGAGTTGCCTGATCGGCAGAGAGGTACTTTTTAAAAAGCCTCTCTGACGATTCCAGCTGAGTTACCTAATTGGCAAAGACTTTTCAAAGCATTAGAAAAAATGCTTTGAAAAGTTAAAAAAAAAAAGTTGGCCATACCCACCCAGTCACATTACCTCCTCCACCAAGCCATGCCCACAGAACCAGTAGTAACAAAAGTTACATTTCACCACTGAGTGACGTAATGCCATTATTGCAGTCGTGGGGCTTCAGCCCAAGTTCTCTTTCTTCTCAGTTTTCATAGCTGTTAATCTTACCATAGGTTTTCTTGATTGCCAGTTGAATATAATTATGAAATTGGGATATTGTCAAATTAGGTGCTATATTCCTAAATTTTGGTGTTGCCATTTTAAAAAACTGAGAAGACATCGAAGAAGCAAATTTGTAATTTTCTACTTCAAATCTATGTTATTTGTAGGGATTACTTAGTTTCAATGTACTGTGTTTTTCTGAAAATACGACCCACCCCAATAATAAGCCCAACTCTAATATTTTTGGGGGTGGGCCTAATATTATCCCTATCCCGAAAATAAGCCTGGGGGGATGGGCATGGCCAGCATGAGTGGTGGTGTGGATGCGGGGGGGGGGGAGGCAACTGTTTGGCTGCAGTTGCAGCCCGCTGGCCCCTTGGGGCAACGCAAATACTGCTTTTGCGCTTCTCATTCTGGGTGCAGCACTTCTGCTTATTGGGCTGCTTCCCCGAAGCCAGCAGCTCCGCGGCCAGCTGCTTTGCTTTTTTCCTCTTTTTGGGAAGCTCGCAGTAGGCTTTTTGGCGAACGGGAGGAAAATGAGGAGTGGGATTTTTCTGCCTGTCATCCATTCCGCAAGCTTAGCACAGACTGAGAGAAGGATGGCAGACAGGAAAATCCCACTCCTCATTTTCCTCCTGTTCTGAATGCTGAAGGCATTTCCTCCTCCATTCCGAATGCTGAAGATTTGCAATGGAGGTGATGGCGCATCCACAGCGCATCCAGCTCACTGAATCTGGCCTGCTGCATCTCAAAAAAAGTAAGACTGCCTCGAAAATAAGCCTGAGTGCTTATATTCAAGTCTAAAAGAAAATAAGACTCGGTCTTATTTTCTGAGAAACATGGTACAATAATTCTAACACGATTAAAAAAAAAAACTGATTGTTTTACATTGCCAATTAAAACATTGCTGCTTTCTGAATTTGGTGCATTATGTTATTTTAAGGCCTTTTTTTTATATATGCGAGGACAATTTTGCTACACCTTTATCACCTTGTTGTTAAATCAGCTGGATCAATTTCAAGAGAAAAACTGAAGATAGGCTGATGGCCAAGAGTGTCAGAATCTATTCAGCTTAAGGGTTGCTATTAAGGCAAGTTTTCCCAAGCTATTCTGGAATTTGCTATCATGGAAAATTCTGCCTTGGTCCATCACTGCTTACATGCACAACAGGTAAAAACCTATTCTTGACTTGCAATGATGGGATGTTGTCCAATGCATAACATTCGTTTCCCCTTTGACTCCCCATATTTGGTTGATTTTCCATTTATTTTACTACCTCAAATCTATCCCAAATTTGAAAACAGATTTCAAAATGAAATATTTAAGGCAATATATTTGAATACACACATTTAAATTCAGAATTTCATGCAGTTTTTTAATTTAAGAAAGTTATTCAGAAAAGTCAATGAAAGCCATATAAAAGGGGTGAAAATTCAAAGAGGCTACCCCATCTCTGTTTAGGAAGACGGGATACAGTTTCCATCCAGGTCTTTAGAATCCATATCAAAGCATTCAGAATCAAAAAGTGTTAGAAAAAAATAAAGCCACATTGACTGATTATTGTTACATGATAAATGATGGAGTACCAAAAAGAAATGGACTGCAGCCAGCTGTGCTTAAAGTGATAAAGGCAATTTTTCTTCTTTCAATATCTCTTGCTGAATAATAAAATGCAGTTTAATTCAACTTGTCAGATAGTGTTAGCAAAAGAGAAGCACAATTGTGCTTTGCACCAATGGGGTTTACACTGACAAGTGTCTTACATAACAATGACAAGCCTTTGCAAGCAACTTGGCTATCCACACTGTCTTGAGTGTCCTGTGTAGCTGCTTTTAAATTGTTCTTCTTTCTTTTTTCCCAGTGTGAATTGCTTTCTAAAAAGTCAGTCAAATTCATAATCAGTTATGTGTTAAAATTCGTTCTTAAGTTTCAGTATGGATATTCCACACTGAATAAGAAGGACATTTAGGGAGAGACAGTGGTAGTGCAATGTATTATTTAATGATATGACTCTTGTCTTCTTTTAGAATGACAGGACAAATACCAGGCCTCTCAGCATATACATTCTGATAATATAACTATGTGTTCTCAGCGAAGTTTGACCCAAAAAGCAATCTCAATCTCCAAATTTAATTTCCAAATCTCAACCAACAAATGCTCTGTCTTATACATTGGCAAACAAAATCAGAACATCAGATACAAGCTGGGCAGATACGAGGCTCGTAGATGACCCTCACTCTGTCAAGGACCTTGGAGTACTCATCTCTAATGATCTAAGTGCAAGAGCTCACTGTAACAGCATTGCCAAAAAGGCATTAAAAGTTATTAACCTAACCTTGTGAAGCTTCTTCTCTGGTAATATTGTACTGCAAACTAGGGTATACATTGCTAAACCAATTCTCGAATACAGCTCATCTGTCTGGAACTCGCACTGCATATTAGACATTAATACAATTGAGCGAGTCCAGAGATATTTCATGAGAAGAGTCCTCCACTCCTCTGCTCACAACAGAACACCTTATGCCACCAGGCTTAAAATTTTGGTCTTAGACAATTTAGAATTACGCCGCCTTCGGTCTGACCTAAGTGTAGTACACAAAATTATCTGTTACAATGTCCTACCTGTCAGTGCCTTCTTCAGCTGCAACTGCAATAATACACGAACACACAATAGATACAAACTTAAGGTAAACCGCTCCAAACTTGATTGAAGAAAATACAATTTCAGCAACAAAGTGGTCAATGCCTGGAATGCACTACCTGACTCTGTGGTTTCATTCCCAAACCAGGGGTGAAATGCTCCTGGTTCGGACCGGATCGCACAATCCAGTAGCGATGGCAGCAGGTGGTTTGGAGAACTGGTAGCAAAAATCCCTGTGCCACCCGCCCCCCATGCCCAGCTGAGCCGCATGATTATCAGAGGCTTTTTTTAACTTTTAAAAGCAATTTTTCTACAACCTCTTCTGACGGAAAAATGCTTGTAAAAGTAAAAAAAAAAAAAAGCCTCTGATGATCGCGCGGCTCAGCTGGGATCATCAGAGGCTTTTCAGAGCATTTTTTTCTGCAACCTCTTGGCTGAAGAGGTGGTAGAAAAAATGCTTTGAAAAGTCTCTGACGATCCCAGCTGAGTTGCCTGATCGGCAGAGAAGCATTTTTTAAAAAGCTTCTCTGACGATCCCAGCTGAGTTGCCTGATCAGCAGGGGCTTTTCAAAGCAGTAGAGAAAAATGCTTTGAAAAGTTTTTTTTTAAAAAAAATGTTGGCCACGCTCATCCAGTCACATTACCCCCCCACCCCAAGCTACGCCCTCAGAACCGGTAGTAACAAATTTTACATTTCACCCCTGCCTCAAACCACCAAAACTTTAACCTTAGACTGTCTACTGTTGATCTCACCCCATTCCTAAGAGGTCTGTAAGGGACGTGCATAAGCATGCCAGCGTGCCTACCATCCCTGTCCTACTGTCCCCATTTATTCGTATCCATTTCCTGTATTCATAATCATATTTATACTTATATCTGTTATCTTATACATGCTTGACAAATAAAAAATAAATAAATAAATAAAGTTTCCATGCTGAAATAAAGTTTGAAAAATGTAGGAAAACCTTTCCTAACAAGGCATCTTTGCCCATTCCTCTGTTGGATATTGATTTTCTCAGTAAACTGGTGGTTTCTTCGATTTCTGAGTGTTGAAAAATATTTAGATTTTTCTGGGAAAGAAAAGCATTGTCTTCTACCTTTGAACATTTCAAAGATGCAAAATACATATTATTAAAAATGCAATAATATTTTTGATATGTAAATTTCAAAAAAACATCTAACTGGTTCTTTATTTTTTGCATTCAGCTTATTTTTGACCCAATATATCTTGCATCCAGAAATGGAATATATGTAATAGCCACCTCTCAACATCAGCATAGATTGGTTATCATAGAATTAAGCGCACAAAACCAGAGCAAAGGCAAATGATCGCTAGATGAAAACCTTCTTTTAAAGGCTAAGTGTGGCTATAAATTGGGTTTACTTAATTTATTGCTCCCAAGAGTCTTGTTAAGGCTTTTATGACCTAATTGAAATATTGTCCTTGAAACATCTGTGGAATCCTCTTCTTAACAATTACTTGTCACTGATATACCTGTGTATGCAGCTAAAGTGAAAGCCAAATTTATTCAAGTTGGTTGAAGATATTGGATCATTAAAGAACTTTAAATAGTGAGGAGAGAAATATGACTTTATTTCTAACAAAATGATATTCTGTTTCTTTGAAGTCACCAGTTTAATATTAATAATAAAAAAACCCCTTTAATTTATTAATTTCTTCTAACCTGAGAAACCATTTGTTTACCAAGTCAGTAAAGTACGGTCAAGAATGTAAAGAGAAGGATGACATTATTTTTATATTTCAAAATATCAATTATGAATGGAAACTCTCTTGTTTGCTAATACAGTGCTGAAATAATAAGGGCCCTTGCAGTGAATACACTTCATGGTGTTTCACTATTTGAACAAAATAAATTGAGGTTTATTGAGGCTATTCTATTTTATACGAGAAACATATAAAATAGGTTTCTATTTGTTATTTTGGAACAGTTTACATAATATAAATGATATATGAAGTATACTAATCTAGAAAAGCAACTATTATTTTTGTTTTCCATCTGGAAGAGTATTTTGTCTAAATTTAGCATTCAGATATCTTGTTGTAGGGTAATACCAAATTCTCCATTTTTATTCATTTGCTAGAGGGTGTTCAGCCTGTCTATTTCACCTTGAATGAATTCATTTTTCATTCATTGCTGAATTTTTTGACAGCAGGTAATTGACAGTGAGCCATCTTGAAAGGTAAGCAGATCAGTCCAGGTTAGTACTTAGTTGACTATCAATTTGGGAGGTTCAAGGTTGGGTGGTAGACTGAGGAATAAAAAATTATTTAGGAAAATCATAGTGTGCAAATCAATGCACAGAAATATCCACAAAGACATCAAGTCATGTTATGTCTGATTTCTTACATTTTTAATCATACTTTATACTTTTTAATTTTTTATCTGAAGTACACCTAAAAGAATGCAAGGCAAGCTTATGTTTTTTTTTCTAGAAAAAAACAGAAGTTGTTGTTAGAAGAGCACCAGAAGTTCTGCTCATTTGCGACTTTTTAAAAAAATAATATTTGGTCCTAGAAGTCAAGAAGACTATTATCTTTGTTGAGAACAGAGGCATTGTAATAGTTATTCTTAAATCTAAGAGACCCAAAGAGATGCTGAGCTTTAAATCCCTGAAGATTCAACTAGCAACATGGAATTTTAATGTTTGTAAAATAACAGCTCTGTGACATTTCTGTTATCTGGTATCAAAATTCTGTAATGCTAACTAAAGTTAACATTTACCATCCATTACAAGCCTATAGGGAGACTCTAAACATTCACACCTTATCCCTTAAACAGCTAGCTAAAAATGATTACAGAATAGTTCATTGATTTATGGGATAGTATCATAGCAAGAATACAAATGAAAGCAATTCTGCTTGTATTCTCCCATAGATACAGATATTTACCCATTTTGTTGGGAATTTAGATTCTTCAACAAAATATGTACTTGGTTTCAGAACGTAGACTGAATCAGTACAAACACAGGCAGATACTGATTTTGCTTAATAACTGTCCTGTTTAGAGACCATTCAAAGCTTCAACAAAGAAAAAGTAATGTTGCATGCCGTCACCATCATGTGGTCAAAATTTAGACATTTTGCAAATGGTGTGTGTTATGACATCTTTTTTTAAAAAAAATTGATTTATATGCCGCCCTTCTCCAAAGACTCAGGGCGGATTACAATGTGTTAAGCAATAGCCTTCATACTTTTGTATATTTATACAAAGTCAGTTACTGCCCCCACAAACTGGGTCCTCATTTTACCTACCTTAGAAAGGATGGAAGGCTGAGTCAACCTTGAGCCTGGTGAGATTCGATCTGCCAAACTGCTGGTGGCTGGTGATCAGCAGACGTAGCCTGCAGTACCGCACTCTAACCACTGCACCACCACGGTTCTTGTCTTGGCCATGGTCTGGTCTTGTCTGTTATAGTGTTATAATGTACTGATATAATGTAACGTAACATAACACAATGTAACATAATGTAACAATAATGTAATAATATAGTAGTACAAGGTAATGTAATATGATGAGAAATGATATAATATAAAATATCATATAATTAATAAAACAATATAGATATCTCCTCTGCGCATGCCCAAGATGGCTGCTCCCAGCTGATAGGCGGTGAGGTGGGGGAGAATTTCCCTGGCTTTTGGGGGTTTTCGGGGGCCGGACCAGCTTGTTAAGCCCCCGGACTGGCGAGGGGAGCTCTTCGCCAATCTTTTGAGACCTTTTGAGACCTTCTGAGAGCTGGATGCTCTCCAGGACGCTGCAACCGAGGCGAGGACGAAGACGGCTGCTTTGAGGTTTGCAGCCAGCCTAGTTCGCCCTCGCAAAGTACCTCGGTGTCCTCTAGCGGCCGTGGGACAACCGAGATGACGGAGATGGCTTTGTTGCTGTTGCCCCCCCTCCCCCCAACCTCGGCACCTCTGCCTCCCCTCCCCCCCCATCGTGGGGGCTTCAGGCATGCTGTAGGGATGGCAGGAGTTCCTGCATATCCCAGCGGTGGATGGAGGTGGTTTTGGCAGCTGGGGGGAGGCGACGTGGGGAGGAAGGCTGCAAAACGGCTGCAAGAGAGGATGCCAGAGAGGGCGAAGAGAGGCAGGAGGCCTTTATTACCGAGAACATGGGGCACTATACTAATTATACCACCAACATTAATATGGATCATCTGGGATTACCTGAAACAGCCATGAAAAGGGGACCCACCTGAAAAGGGCCCAGCGCTGGTTGTTTCAGAGGCTCCCCCCCTCCTCCTTGTGTTGATTGGGGGTGAAGTAGAGCTATTACTGTTTTATTGCCCCATAGGCTGGAAAGATCTCTAGCCAGTTTGCTTTCAGCGGATATGGCTCACTGGCCTTATGACTATTTATCATCTGGACCCTTGAGGAATTGTGTTATCTGCCTCCCATGCCTCCCACTGCCTCTCACTTTTTATAGCCCCTTCTCGCCTAAATGTAGTCATCGAAACATCCTCTTGGCCAGCAGTTTCCTGCGTATTGGTGATTGTTATGGATTGCTTCCCAACTGTTGAGGGATTCACCCTGGTTTTCAAGTCTAACATGGAGTCGGACCAAGTCTGCTGTTTCTTGGCCCTTCCCAGCTTCCGTGAGAGGGCGGCTGGTGTGGACATCCGGTCCGAAATGGCTTAAGACTCTATCCACTGTGGTGAGAGAGCAGTGGAGTTTATTGACTGAACCTGAGTGGATACCCCTTTTTTGCCGGAATCTTGGATCATCTTGATTAACCCCCAGCCATGGACTTCCCCCGAGTATTAAATGTATTCAGCGGCGGAACTTCTGATTCTGCGAGATTCCCCCCTCTTGCAGGTGTGGCCGTCCACTCTATCGAGGGCCTACCTTTATGACGGGCTTTGGAGCCCCGAGAGGTGGCATGGAGCAAAAAGGGGTCTGAGGGGTTTGTTGGGTAAACTTTTAGATAAATTTTTAAGGGGTTCTGGGAAGTGGGAGGGTTGTGGGGGTGTGGGGGTTAACCCACAGGAGGAGGGGTCGGGTCCAGCTGTTAGTGGGGCTACGGGGGGTGTAGATTCCGGGGGTAAGGGGTACATTGAAGTTCACTCTGCAGAGGGCCTTTCTATCAATACGCTGAGTGGGAGGGGCAGATATGGCGAGTGCAGGGGACCATATCATGTGAGGGGGCGCGCACTCGCTATCTCCGAGCGATGGTGCGCCCTGGTCCCCAAAGCCCTTCTCGCTCCCCAGGTTGCGCAGACTCTCAGGGCCCGAGTCTCCGGCTGTTGTTGTGCAATGCCAGGTCCGTGGTAAATAAAGTCCCCCTCATCTGTGATCTTGTCCAGGAGGGGGGAGCGGACCTGGCACGTATTATGGAGACCTGGTTGGGCCAGGAGGGGGGAGTCCCCCTCGTGGATATGTGCCCTCCAGGCTTCCATGCATTCCATCAGCCGAGAGCTCAGGGCAGGGGCGGGGGGGGGTGTGGCAGTTATCATAAAAGAGAGTCTTGATCCAAGGGAGTCCACTGTACCTCAGATAACCGGGTGTGAATCCCTCCTTGTGAAGTGGGGTCGCGGAGTTCAGATGGGTCTGCTGCTTACGTACCTGGCTCCCTGCCACGTAGCAACAGCCCTGCCTGAGCTACTCAACCGATTAGGTGGTTCCGCCCCAGGCGCCTGATGGAACCTGATAGGTTCCAGATGGAGCTTGGGCCATTTCCTGAGACTCTGGCTCATGATTCGGCTGAAGACCTGGTGGCCGCCTGGGATAGAGCGGCCGCCGGGGCTTTGGACCGCATCATGCCTTTGCGGCCTCTGACCCGGTGCCGAACTCAGCCAGCTCCTTGGTTTACTGAGGAGCTGAGGGAGATGAAGCGCCGGAAAAGACGCCTGGAGAGCGGTTGGAGGGCCAGCCGTTCCGAATCTGACCGAACACTGGTGAGGTCTCATATTAAGACTTACCTAGTGGCGATAAAAGTGGCAAAGTCTAGCTACTTTTCTGCTCTTATCGCGTCATCAGATAATCGCCCAGCTGCCCTATTTAGGGTGACCCGCTCCCTCCTTCAACCGGGAGCTTGGGATGACCCCTTGCAGGGTCGAGCTGAGGACTTTGTCCAGTATCTGCATGACAAAATCGCTCAGATCCGGGAAGGTCTGGCCTCTGACTGGGTAGATCCGGACGGGATAATCGAGGCAGGTTTTGGGGGTGTGGTTTGGGAGGAGTTCGACTCTGTGGCTCCCGAGGACATGGACAGGATCCTGGGACGGCTGAATGCGACCACATGTTTATTGGACCCGTGTCCCACCTGGTTGGTGCTGGCCTCCCGGGAGGTTACACGAGGCTGGCTCCAGAAGATTGTTAACGCTTCTTTGAGTGAGGGTGCTCTGCCGGCCGCTTTGAAAGAAGCGGTGGTGAGACCCCTCCTCAAAAAGCCCTCTCTGGACCTGGCTGTTTTGGCCAATTACCATCCAGTCTCCAACCTTCACTTTGTTGCGAAGGCTGTTGAGAGTGTGGTTGCACGGCAGCTTCCCCGGTTCCTGGATGAAGCTGTCTATCTAGATCCGCTCCAGTCCGGCTTCCGGCCTGGGCACAGCACGGAAACGGCATTGGTCGCGTTGGTGGATGATCTCTGGAGGGCACGGGATAGGGGCTGTTCCTCTATCCTGGTCCTATTAGATCTCTCAGCGGCTTTTGATACCATCGACCACGGTATCATGTTGCGCCGGTTGGAGGGGTTGGGGGTGGGGGGCACTGTTCTCCTCCTATCTCTCTGACCGGTCGCAATCTGTGTTGACAGGGGGGCAGCGGTCGACTCCGAGGTGCCTAGTGTGTGGGGTGCCGCAGGGGTCGGTCCTCTCGCCCCTTCTGTTCAACATTTATGTAAAGCCGCTGGGTGAGATCATCTGTGGCTTTGGGGTGGAGTTCCATCAGTACGCTGACGACACCCAGCTGTACATCTCCACCCCAGGCCACCCCAACGATGCCGTTGAAGTGATGTCCCGGTGTCTGGAAGCTGTGCGGGTCTGGATGGGGAGAAACAGGCTCCGACTAAACCCCTCCAAGACTGAGTGGCTGTGGCTGCCGGCGTCCTGATATAGCCAGCTGACGCCATCGCTGACTATTGGGGGCGAGACATTGGCCCCCACGGAGAGGGCTCGCAACTTGGGCGTCCTCCTGGACGCACGGCTGTCTTTAGAAGAACACATGACGGCCGTGGCCAGGGGGGCTTTTTATCAGGTTCGCCTGATACGCCAGTTGCGTCCCTTTCTAGATCGGGACTCCCTACACACAGTCACCCATGCTCTCGTGACTTCCCGCCTGGACTACTGCAATGCTCTCTACATGGGGCTCCCCTTGGGGTGCACCCGGAGGCTCCAACTGGTCCAGAATGCGGCCGCGCGGGAATAATGGGAGCGACGTGACGCTCCCACGTGACACCTCTCCTGCGCGAGCTGCACTGGCTCCCGGTGGTCTTCCGGGTGCGCTTCAAGGTGTTGGTGACCACCTTTAAAGCGCTCCATGGCTTAGGACCTGGGTACTTGCGGGACCGCCTTCTGCCACCAATAGCCTCCCACCGGCCAGTACGCTTGCACAGAGAGGGCCTCCTCCGGGTGCCGTCGGCCAGACAGTGTCGGCTGGCGACCCCCAGGGGGAGAGCCTTCTCTGTGGCAGCTCCCGCCCTCTGGAATGACCTACCCCCGGAGATACGCAGGATTCCAGATCTCCGGACCTTTCGTCAGGCCCTTAAAACCCATTTGTTCCATCTAGCTGGGCTAGCTTGATCCCATCCTCCGTTTTTAAATTTGACATTGATTTTAAATTGGGTTGTTTTAATTCTCGGCCGAATAATATTTAATAATTTTTAATTGCTTTTAACTTTTGTATACCATGTTTTATTCTGGCTGTTCACCGCCCTGAGTCCGCAAGGAGAAGGGTGGTTTATAAATTGAAATAATAATAATAATAATAATAATATATAATTAATATATTATAATTAATATAATAATATATATAATATAAGCCATAGTGGTTCAATGGTTAGAATGCAACATTTCAGCCTAACTCTGCTCATGCCAGATGTTTGATCATGACAGACTCAAGGTTGACTCAGCCTTCCATCATTCTGAGGTTGGTAAAATGAGGACCCGAACTTACAGTAATTGCAGACAGCTGGTGTTAATCACAATGCTTTTTAGTCTGCTGAGTCACCAGCCAGACTTCACAACTGGCTTCCTATAAGAAGAATGGACAAGCTGGTAGTAAAATCATAAGTCACAGTCACCTGATGTCTTGTTTAATGACTAAATGGGAAGTGAGATCATAAGTCCAGCATGATGCTAAGTGAGAAGTTACTGTAATAAGATAGAAATTCAGATGGATCAGTGATCTTAAAATTCATTTTTTTAATGCTATGATAATTGTCTCTTTCCATATTTCTACATTTTTGCTGCTGATTCTTTAAGAAGACTGAGAAGACAGCTTTCTTCTCAGGCCTTATCTTCTTATATTTAAAGGTCATACTGTAATAATAATTCATTTATACGTAAAGGTCACAAATTTGTTTTTTAAAGGCTGGTAAATGCTGGCAGACTTTATCCGTTAAAATGTGGTAGGATAATTTGGAGTTCAGCATGTTAAATAAATCTAGCATATTGTCTAAACCCAGCTATCATATTAACCCAATGTAATTTATTTGCTTGGGCATAATGTAGGAAGAGACTGTTTAGTTAACAATGATTTAGAATGATGTGCTAACTGAACTTTTTCAAGTCTATGATATCCTTTAAAAGAATGTGATTGCTGTTCTGCTGTATCAAAGATAAATATTTTTGACTGCTGGGATTTTCCAGCAGTTATTAATATAATTCACAATTTAATCATTTCATCTAGATAATTAATGATATGATTAAAAACACATTCTCTTTGTTTATTCTTAGCCTCTGTTCCAATTGTTTCACTGGTTGTCAATGCATAAAAACATTACTATGTGGTTTCATGTGGCATTAGTGAAGCCCCCTTTCCCCCCCGAAGCGTTTGAGAAATCCAAATTTAGGAACCAAAGGTAAACCAAATGTAAAATGACTAAAGTCTTTGGTTAAGGATAATTTGATTCACTTCTAAAAAAAGTCCCTTCATATGTTTTTTGTCACCTGTTATAATACACAATAGCAGTGTGGGTTCCTTTGGGTTCTGATGGTAACTAGTTGATAAAGGAATGGAATGGGACAACTTGAAGTGGTCATCTTGGCATGGCCAGCTCACTGTGGCCAGCTTGCAACTGCCAACTCACTGCTGCCAGGTTATGGCAGGACAACTCAACGTGGCCAATTTGTGGGAGGGACAACTTGCCGCAGGTAACTGAAGGTGGGAGGGTAGGCAGGAGAGTGAGCGGGTGAGCAGGGTAGAATGCAAAACAGTGACAGTAGTGGCTAGGCACTTCCCATTTTCACACCTCCTCCATTGCCGCTGCTGCCGCTGCACTCTGGGCCATTTGGAGTTCAGCCTCTTCAGCAACGGTGGTGATATTTGGACAATTTGACGGTGGCAATGGTGGGCAGGGTGAGTGGTGGGGAGCAGGGGTGGGTTCTAATTTCTTTTACTACCGGTTCTGTGGGTGTGGCTTATTTTGTGGGCGTGGTTTGTTGGTCATGTGACAATTATTTAGAATTTAGCAGAGGTGCTGGTCTACCAGGCTTTTAACTGCTTGCAATGCTGTATTGATCTACCCATTTAATTTTGCCAGCACTGGTCTATTTATTTTTACAGGCACTGGTCTACTCATGTATTTTTGCAGGCACTGATCTACTCATGTATTTTTTCAGGCACCGGTCTACTCATTTGTTTTCTTTTAACACTGATCAGCTGTAAGGCGGCTCTTTGAAGCCCCGCAGCAAGAGTTTAAACAGTTTTTTTCTCTCTAGCCATCAGCTGGGACTCAGGAGGCAGCAATAGATTGGGGGTGGGGCCAAATAAAAGGTAAGAATAACGCAGGAGGCGGCAGGGGGGGCAGAACTGGTTCGGTGATGTTATATTGTCACCGCTACCGGTTTGGCAGGACTGGGCTGAACCGGGAGGAACCCACCACTGGTGGGGAGGCATGGCCAATTCACCACCACTAGCTTATCACCGCCAGATTGCCTTTGCTATCTCATTACCCTGCTGCCACCGTGTGGAGCTCCTGGAGCTCAGTGGTACTGGCAGCAGCAGTTGGGTGTATAAAAATAGGATATAACAGGCCACCACCACTCTGTCCACTGTCTCCCTGCTCGCTTGCCTGCCTGCCTGCCTCTTCCTCTGGTGGGAAGCCCTTGGCCACCACCACTATAATCTGATCAACCCTTATTTTCCTGCCTGCCCAAATTGTCCTAGAACAGGAGTGTCAAACTCACGTTGTCACAGTGTCATCACGTGATGTATAGGGACTTTTTTCCCCTTTGTTAAACTGGGCATGAGCATGGCCAATGCCTGACACATCTGGCCTGCTGGCTGGGAGTTTGACGGGCCTGTCCCAGAGCCTTCTGGAGAAATGGGTGAGATTGTGATTAAAAGATAAGCAAGGAAAGACACTTCTTCAAGATAGTCTCAAAATATTGTATAATAAACAAGAGTTACTATTGACTCTGCAGAGGCCCCACTTGACCTTAAAAATGTCAACCAATCCTACTAAAGGCCAATTGGGCAGTACTAGGCAATATTATCTTTAATTCAATTATACATTGGTTGTATAGGAGAGATTCAAGATGCCCCAATAATACTTCATAGTTTAGCCAATAATGTGTTAAACTAGCCAATATATGGATAATCCAATTATCACTTTCTATAATAGTTTATATCTGTCAACCATTCTAATTTTAAAATAGTGAACTCTTCACATTTAGCATGGATACTTATCCTTCCTATAAATAACATGCTCCCTTTTCTAGTTTTCTAGGGCAACGAATCAGCAAATATTCAAAGTCTGAGTTTACATACTGATTCATGTTTGTTCAGTTCCGATTTAGTTATTGAATGAACTCAGCCATTGTGCTATTCAAGCCATATTTATTTGTGTTATGAAAACTCAAAAGTGGCTTACTTAATAATCCATGTTTTAATACAATGTATAAACCTTATTAGAGAGCAAAGTAATATGTCAAAATATTTCCATGTGAAAATAAGAAAATGATGTCACTTTGTAGATTATTTTTTTCCTGAATCCAGGTTCTGTGACAATTGGAGAAAGTTGAGTATTAATTAAAAAGAGATACTGTTTACAATTGATATAGAACACACTTGAAAGCATATTAATAAACATAATATTCTAGGACAGTGATGGCGAATCTTTTCAGCACTGAGTGCCCAAACTGGAATGCACATGTGTGTGCATGTGCCAGAGCGCTGGCAACCCAAAGACCAGCTGTCCGGTGCGCATGCGTACTCTGGAGCACCAAAAACTCAAAGACCAGTTGGCCTGTGCACGCATGTGCACTGGCCAGCTGGTCTTCGGGTTTCCGGTTCTCTGGCACCCACAAAGACCAGCTGGCCAGCACACATGCATGCTCTGGAAACCAGAAGAGCAGCTAGTGATTGTGAATGTGCCCACAGAAAGGGTTCGCCATCACGGTTCTAGGATTTCCATTAGACCTACACATGTTTTCAGGAATCCTTCATGTTTGAATTAGATAATTAGATGATAATTTTAGCTTCAACATTGTTTCTAGCAAGCTGTTTTTCTATATACAAGTTGACTTTGCAGCTGTTAGTTCCCCAACCTTTGGCCAATGAATTCATGTTTTGTTCCACTGATAAGCAGCACATTGTTTACCATTCAGGTGCCCAGGACAAAATATACGAGGCATACAATAACCTGATTATTGGTCACAGAATTATTTTTAACTTTCAAGAGAATCTGGTCTGATTCAGGGAACTTTGTTATCGATTAAACTTAGCCTAATTTATTCTGGTCAGCCACGTTTTGCTTCATCCCTTTAAAAGATAGGATGAGATTGAACATTTGCAAACTTGGAAATAGAGGGAGCCCACCCTTAAAAAGAAGGTATTATTTATATGTTCTTTGAGAAGTGTTTTAATTTTGTTGAAAATTCAATAATAATAATAATAATAAAGCCATAATCAGACACAGTGCTTAAGAAAATAAATTTCAATTCCAGTGTCCTTGAGGAGGTAGTCATGCTATCTACATTCAGAGTCTGTACTTGTGATTAAGAATGTAGTGCTATAGTTTCCTACTATGGAACTATTGGTTTACTCTTCTTTAAAAGGCAAAAGGCTGCTCCAGAAGTATCAATATATGAGATGAATGGGGAGTAGTTGATAGCAATAGCGCTTAGACTTATATACTGCCCCACAGTATTTTAGAGCACTCTCTGGGCAGTTCGCAATGTCAACATATTGCCCCCAGCAATCTGGGGCCTCATTTTATGGACTTTGAAAGGATGAAAGGCTGAGTCAACCTTGAGCACCATGAGGTTCAAACTCCAGGCTGTTGGTAGAGTTTGCCCGATAGATCCAGTTTGGTCTAGTAGTGAAGGCATCAGATTAGAACTCAAGAGAGCCTGAGTTCAAATCCACCTTAGTCATGAAAGCTAGCTGGATGATCTTGGGCCAATCACTCCTCGTTCCAATTCACCTCACAGGGTTGTTGTAGGGAAAATAGGAGGAGGAAGATGTGTCGGATATATTCACCGCGTGGAGTTACTTCTAAAAATAATAAAGGCAGGATATACTGTACATCCTGCCTTTATATACTATAAATAAATAAAAGAATACAGGAAAATGTGCCAATTCAGTCTAAACTACATCTGAGTTTGAGGAATGGCCTGAACCTTCACAAGTCTCTGAGAAGATCAGTCTCTATAGCAGTGTTAGCAAACCTTTTCGGCACCAAGTACCGAAACGGGAATGCATGTGTGTGCATGCTGGAAACCAGAAGACCAACTGCCCAGTGCACATATGCACTGGCCACCTGGTCTTCCAGTTTTTGGCATGCATGCATGCACAAAGACCAGCTGGCCAGCACGCATGTGTGCCCCAAAAACTGGAAGAGCAGCCGCTCTTCCAGTTTTTGGGGCACACATGCGCACTGGCCAGCTGGTCTTTGTGCATGCATGCATGCCAAAAACTGGAAGACCAGGTGGCCAGTGCATATGCACACCAGTAAGATGATCTCCCAGTTGTTCTTCACACGTGCATGCATGACAGATATCAGAAGACCAGGTGGCCAGTGTGCATGTGAGTACTGGAAACTGGAAAACTGGAAAAACAGCTGCCTGGCTGCTCTTCCAGTTTCTGGGGCTCCCACGCAAGTGAAGACCAACTGGCCGGTGCACCAGAACCTGGAATAGCTTGTGTGCCCGGAGAGAACACAATAGCTTGTGTGCCCGGAGGGATGGCTCTGTGATGGCTCTCGCCATCATGGCTCTATAGTATCATGGTCTCCATCTTCAGCAGACAATAAAAAACAAAACAGATTTCTTGAAATATCTGAATATTTTCCCTTATTTGAAAAATAACTATAATGGAGGAATGTGATAAGAGTTCCTTATTAGCCATGGTCAGTTACTGGACATTATCTTCCCAATCAGTTCTAATTTCTGTCATATTGTCTGGATTCTTTGATTGTCAGAATTTCGAATTGCTCTCTGCAGTAATGTTTGCGCCAGTATATGACCCTTTTAGTTTTTTTGAATTGAACTCACTTCTTAAGTTTCCTTTAGCTCCTCATTTCATCTTTTATGTGTGTGTAGGACCTCCCAAATTTGGTTCTGAACTTATTATATGCTGCAGTTAATTCATCAATTCACTAGTTTTGTTAACTCCACCAGACATAAGTCTTTGAACAGGATATTATCAAATATGATGCTGTCTAGATATCATGAATTTAGCTGCCAAATCTTCATATCTGTTTGATGTATTATAAATTTGGCTCAGCTTGGTTGACACTGGATGATGTCAACTGAGAATCATTGTTGGCCAGCATAACCCTCTTTATTTCCAAAGTTTAATGTAAGTCTGGATCTTTTTGTATTCCTAAGCACTAAAAGAGAAGATGTCAGCAGACTTGAGGAACACAATTTGTTTTACATTACACAAGTACAAACAATATTTAGAGAAGATAAAACCCCAGAGAGGGAAAAAAAATATCAAACTATCCAATTATAAAAGATTGATACAGTGCCTAAACCAGAACGTCAGCAAAATGGAATAGAATATATGGCAGAGATCTGGAACCCTGAATTCTTTAGCATTTCAATGTACAAACCTTTGTCAAAGTTGCACTATCCACATTATGATGTATGTCTGATTTTGCACAGGACTATGAAGTACAAAAGACATCCAGATGTACAGGTGTCATTGGGAAAGTAATCAATCTGAAGGATAGAAAGTTGGCAAATTGTTGATATCATTTCTTAATTTTTTTATTTCTGTCCACAACAAAAGTCCATTTTCACGCAAAGGAATTTCCAAAGCTGCAATATAACTTTTAACTTTTGGACCACCTTATAAGCAGCTTGCCTTGCATGAAGTGTAGATATGGACTTGTGGAAGACTTAGAACTGTCAGTGAAGATTTTCATACTGAGGACTTTGTAATTTCATCAGTTTGGTAATTTGTTCCTACCTACAGTTGAATTTTATTCTTCTGTAACAGATGCCAGCTAAGCTTAACCGTATGCTTCCAAGGTTTTTGAAGGGCAAAATAGAGTTCTATCTTTGATCATTCTACAAGTCTCTTAATGCAAAGTCATGATAAATCCTTGAATTTCTCAAATGTCCATTTAGGCTTTGAATAATCTGTTGAGTAACTGTGCTCACTCCATCTGTGTTTTTCAAAAACGTTTTTAGATAAACAACAAAGGACTTCAAGTCAAAGGTCAGCTGTGGCTGTGGGAGGACAGAAGAAGATAGAATCACTGACACTGACACTGACACTGCTGTAATGTGAGGGAGAATACAAGTTGTAACTAAACTTAAGAAAATGTATATGAATCTCTAGTGTAAATCAATCTGCTGATCAAATTCTCAGTTTTATATTAGCTTCAACTTAGATTCCTTGCAAAAACAGAGTAGTGAAAACGACTGCTGTACTCTGAATTATTTTTGAATTCATAAATAATTCTGAATAAGAATTATTTATTTATTTGATTTTTATTACCTTATTATTTTATAAGTAATCCAAAGCAGTGAATATACTTGTTCCTTCTCCTATTTTCCCCCACAAGAACATTTGAGGAAAGTTGGGCTGAGAAAGAGTGACTCACCCTAAGTCACTCAGCTGGTTTTCATGCTAAGGCAGGACTAGAACTCGTAGTCTCCTGGATTCTTGTCTATCATCTTAACTAACAGACCAAATTGTCTCAGAACAGAAACTGCAATATAAATTTCTCTTATGGGATGCATTAAGGATTATTTCTTAATGGACAAATGTAAGATTGGTGCTAAATCTCTGGTGTGAAGTTGTCATCATGGCTCTTTTTAGAGTTGTAAGGGAATAGCTAGTTTTTAAAATCTTCCTAATCATACATTAAAAAAAAACATCTCTTGAAAAATCACCTTTGGAACAACCATAACCTGGATGACTGAGAATCTCTACAGACTTTTAGCTATGCAATTTGGGATGAACACCCATCAAATGGTGTGGGAGTGTGAATGGATTTCCAGAAAAATTGCAGAATATAGGAACCCTGAGGATGCAGATGAACCTTCAAGAGCTTCAATGACCCTCTAAAAGAATGCAAATGACCAGCTGTCTGCAAGAAGTATAAATTCTTCTATTCCCTACCATCCAGTCAGAGCTGAAGAAGTTTCCTGGATGAGAAGCGAAATGTATTCAAAGAAAAAACAAGAAAATCCAGCCACCTCCCAAAAAAGCACCTTTGGGAACCATGACCTGAATGGCTGAGAATGTCTACAGACTTTTTGTTTATTTATTTTTACCTCCTTTATGTAATAAAAATATTGAGTAGGCTGTTTCCATTGTAAGCTGAGGATCTGTAAAGCTCTTGTTCTGAGTCAGAAGTATGGTGGGAAATGGATCAGATATTTTATTCATCAAACCTCTTACTCTTATGTCCTCTTATGAAAACATTAAATGTAAAATCAGCTCTCACTTTTCTTTGTCTTCAGCAAAAGAATAGTTAAATTTATTTGCCAAGGTGGACCTGAAAAGCAAGTACTCCCCAGTGTTGTTTTTTGCCATATCTTCCATAGGGAACTTGGACTCACTGTCCAATCATCTTTCAGCACTTTTGTCATTTGTGTGTTTGAGATGAAACAAAACAGTCTGATGAGGGGTAAATGAAAGAAAAGAAAAGAAAGCTCTTTGCTGTACTCTCTGCTCAGGGTATGCAAAAATATTTCAGTCTTCACACAATTTGCTGCCTTGTATTTACTTCACAGCATTAGCAAAAATGAAAGAGGAGAAAATGGACATTTCAGAGGATTGCGGACATTTCTGATAGTGTCTCTGGTCTTGCTGATAAACAGGTTCCATCAGAGGTGGGTTTCAGCAGGTTCTGACCAGTTCTGGAGAACCAGTAGCGGAAATTTTGAGTAGTTCAGAGAACTGGTAAATACCACCTCTGACTGGCGCTGCCCCCATCTATTCTCTGCCTCCCAAGTCCCAGCTGATTAGGAGGAAATGGGGATTTTGCGGTGATCTTCCCCTGGAGTGGGGTGGGAATGGAGATGTTACAGTATCCTTTCCCTGCCAGGTCCACCAAGCCATGTCATACCCACTAAGCCACACCCAGAGAACTGGTAGTAAAAAAATTTGAATCCCACCACTGGGTTCCATCAAGAACTTGCTCTTATTCTAGTATGTGAATTTGCTTGCTTCCATGAGATGTGGCCTAATGATAATCATTGTATTGTCACACATAGGTTATCAGCCATAGAGGTACCAGTTCTATATGCAACAATCCCTAATAATGGTTTGGATGTATTCTGGTCATTATTTATTTATTTATTTATTTATTAATCGAATTTCTATACCGCCCTTCTCCTACCGGACTCAGGGCGGTGAACAGCCAGTTTAAAACCAATAACAATATAGTAAGTTAAAATGTTCTAAAAGTCCATATAAATTTAGGCTGAAAATATATCAATAAAACACTAAAACTCTAAAATTTAAATAATTTAAAATAATTTAAAATTTAAAATATTTAAAAATATTTAAAAATAGGAGGGATCAGGCAAGTCCGGCAAGTTGGAAGAAATGAGTCTTCAACGCCTGACGAAAGGTCCGGAGGTCAGCAATAGTTCTCAGATCTGGAGGGAGATCGTTCCAGAGGGTGGGGGCTACCACAGAGAATGCTCTCCCCCTGGGGGTCGCCAGCCGGCACTGTCTGGCTGACGGCACCCTGAGGAGGCCCTCTCTGTGGGAGCGAACCGGCCGGTGGGAGGCAATAGGTGGCAGAAGGCGGTCCCGTAAGTACCCTGGTCCTAAGCCATGGAGCGCTTTAAAGGTGATTACCAACACCTTGAAACGCACCCGGAAATCAACCGGCAACCAATGCAGCTCACGCAGGAGAGGTGTCACGTGGGAGCGCCCTGTCGCTCCCATAATCCCCCGCGCGGCCGCATTCTGTACCAGTTGAAGCCTCCGGATGCATCCCAAGGGGAGCCCCATGTAGAGAGCATTACAGTAGTCCAAGCGAGACGTGACGAGCGCCTGAGTGACTGTGCGCAGGGAGTCCCGATCTAGAAAGGGGCGCAACTGGCGTATCAGGCGGACCTGATAAAAAGCCCCCCTGGCCACAGCCGTCGTATGATCCTCTAATGACAGCCGTGGATCCAGGAGGACGCCCAAGTTGTGGGGGCCAATGATTCGCTCCCAATAACCAACGATGGAGTCAGTTGGCTATATCGGGACGCCGGCATCCACAGCCACTCAGTCTTGGAGGGGTTGAGTCGAAGCCTGTTTCTCCCCATCCAGACCCGCACAGCTTCAAGGCACTGGGACATCACTTCCACGGCATCGTTGGGGTGGTCTGGGGTGGAAATGTACAGCTGAGTATCATCAGCGTACTGATGGAATTCCACCCCAAAACCACGGATGATCTCACCCAGCGGCTTTACATAAATGTTGAACAGAAGGGGCGAGAGGACCGACCCTTGTGGCACCCCACACACTAGGCGCCTCGGGGTCGACCGCTGCCCCCCTGTCAACACCGATTGCCACCGGTTGGAGAGGTAGGAGGAGAACCACCGCAGAACGGTGCCCCCCACCCCCAATCCCTCCAACCGGCGCAACATGATACCATGGTCGATGGTATCAAAAGCCGCTGAGAGGTCTAACAGCACCAGGATAGAGGAGTACCCCCTACCCCGGGCCCTCCAGAGATCATCCACCAACGCGACCAATGCCGTTTCGGTGCTGTAACCAGGCCTGAAGCCGGACTGGAGCGGGTCTAAATAGACAGCTTCATCCAGGTACCGGGGGAGCTGCCGCGCCACCACACTCTCAACAACCTTCGCTAAAAAGGGAAGGTTGGAGACAGGACGATAATTTACCAAAACAGCCGGGTCCAGGGAGGGCTTCTTGAGGAGGGGCCTCACCACCGCCTCCTTCAAGGCAGGCGGAAGGACACCCTCACTCAAAGAAGCATTTATAATCTCCTGGAGCCAGCCTCGTGTAACCTCCCGGGAGGCCAGCACCAACCAGGAGGGACACGGGTCCAACAAACATGTGGTAGCGTTCAGTCTACCCAGGATCCTGTCCACGTCCTCAGGAGCCACAGGATCGAACTCAGCCCAGATAACACTCTCAAGACTGGGCTCAGTCACCTCGCCCGAACTAACCCAGTCAGAGGCCAGCTCATCCCGAATCTGAGTTATTTTATCACCCAGATATTGAACAAAATCCTCAGCACGACCCTGCAAGGGGTCCTCCCGCGCTCCCAGGTGAAGGAGGGAGCGGGTCACCCTAAACAGGGCGGCTGGGCGATTATCTGATGACGCAATAAGAGCGGTGAAATAATTAGATTTCGCCGCTATTATTGCCACTAAGTAAGTCTTAATATGAGCTCTTACTAGTGTTAAGTCGGATTCAGAGCGACTAGCCCTCCAACCACTCTCTAGGCGTCTTTTCCGGCGCTTCATCTCCCTCAGCTCCTCGGTGAACCAAGGAGATAAGTGAGTTCGGCGCCGGGTCAGAGGCCGCAAAGGCGCGACCCGGTCCAAGGCCCCACCGGCTGCCCTATCCCAGGCAGCCACCAGGTCCTCAGCCGAGTCGCGTGTCAGTGTCTCAGGACCCATAATCATATCTCAAATCAGTTTTACCCTAAGCACACACTCTCTATGCATGCTGGATTCACTAATCTAGAGATATTCTTACAAGCCAATAAAGTCCACAAAGAAGGAGACATACATTGACTGACATAGAGTCAGGATACGTATTAGAACAGGAGTCCCAAACCCTTGGTCCGTGGATCAGTACCGGTCTGTGGCGTGCCAGAAACTGGGCTGCACATGCAAGCGAAGTGCCATCCACGGGATGCAGGCAGCACACAAAATCATGCCCCCTCTGGTCCCTGGAAAAACCTCTCTGCATGGAACCAGTCTCTGATGCCCAAAAGGTTGGGGGCTGCTGTTTTAGAACACACAGAGAAATGGTTGATTGGGGTAAGTCTAAAAAATGTAACACCATCATACACATACTGTATAATGATAATGTTAATTAGAAAGAGGCTAATCCATCCATTTTTCTACAGGTTTCTTGAAGGCAATCCATAGATTTTGGATCTCATTCTTTAGATTATAATGTCCATCTTCTTGCTATAGCATGGGCATTATGCAGGTTGTTGTTGTTGTTGTTGTTGTTATTATTATTATTATTATTATTAAATCTGTAGTGAGATTCACAGTCTTTGAGGCTGGTTAATAGCTCAGCAGCTCGAGTCCTAACCAAGAACCTAGGAACTGTTAAGGTATCATCGGAGGATGTAAGCTGTTCTGAGGAAGGTAGTTTTTTGTACAGTCAAAATGTCCAAGTCCGGTAAATTTAGAATTTCTAAATAGCGGGGTAGCCCTTTGGGTATTGCTCCAAGGTCTCCAATTACAATCGGAACAACACATGATTTCTTTTTCCATAGTCGCTCAACTTCAATTTGCAAGTTTGTGATATGGTACTTTGTGATTTTTTCTTGCTGCTTATCTTCAATCCGTGCATCACCAGGTATTGCAATGTCAATGAACCATACTTTTTTCTCTTCAACTACCGTTATGTCAGGTGTGTTGTGGACCAAGTGCCTGTCAGTCTGAATCCTAAAGTCCCACAAGATCTTGAGTTTCTCATTCTCTAAAACCTTCTCAACCTGATGTTCCCAGTGGTTTTTGCTGTACTCAAATCCAAACTTCTGGCACAATTTCCAGTGAATGATCTTAGCAACGCAGTCATGGCGTTGTAGGTAGTCGGTTTGTGAAATTTTGCTGCACCCACTGATCAAGTGGTCGACTGTCTCATCTTTCTCATTACAGAGGCGGCATTTGCTGTTGGTGGTAACATGTTGAATTTTTGCCTTCATGCAGTTTGTGGCTAGGGCTTGTTCTTGAGCTGCCAAAATAAAGCTTTCTGTTTCTTTTTTCAGTACTCCTGATCTTAACCAGTTCCAAGTTAATTTCTGGTCACCTTTGCCTTCAATACTTTTCAAGTATTGGCCATGCAGAACTTTGCTTTTCCAATTTTCAGCTTGCTGCTCAATTACTTCTTTCTTATATTCTGCTTTTGTTTTAGTTGTCTTTAAAAGGCCTCCTTTATTTACTTCCTTAATCATTGGTTTTTCACTTTTCTGGATGTAATCATTCAAGCTGCATTTTTCTTCTTCCACAGTCTGCTTTACTTGTAGGAGTCCTCGACCACCCTCTGCTCTTGGTAAATATAATCAGTCAACATCACTTTTAGGGTGCAAGGCATGATTCATTGTCATAAGCTTCCTTGTTTTTCTGTCCAAATTGTCTAACTCCATCTGGGTCCAGTCAATTATTCCTGCAGAGTATCGAATCACAGGTATAGCCCAGGTATTTATGGCTTTTATGATGTTTCCTCCACTCAATTTGGACATTAGTATCTTAGGAATTCACCAAATGTACTTGGCTGAAGTTATTTCCTTGACTTTATTATGCATTAAGTCAGAGGCCTCTAAAATCCCCAAGTACTTGTAGCCTTCTTCTGATTTTACTGCCTTTATCGTTTCTTCATTCTCTAGTTCTATTCCATCCTCTTCTATGATCTTACCTGCTTTGGTTGCTATTGTTGCACATTTGTCAATTCCAAACTGCATACCAATGTCTTGGCTGAATTCTTTTGTGTGTTCAATTAATAAATTCAGTTCAGCTTTTGTTTTACCAAACAGCTTCAAATCATCCATGTACACCAAGTGCGAGATTTTCAATCCTTTCTTTGCAAGTTCGTGTCCACAGTTCAGCTTTTTCAAAATGATTGTCAGTGGTAGCACTGACAACTTGTGAGAGTATAAAAAGTAGGGGTAAAAGGGAATCGCCCTGGAAAATGCCTTGTTTAATTTCAACTTCACTTAGTTCTTCTTCATTAGCCATAAGTTTTGTTTTCCAGAGGTTCATTGAAGATTTCAAGAATTTTTGTATGTTTCTGCTGATGCCAAAGATTTCCAGGCATTTCTTGATCCAGCTATGGGCAACTGAATCAAACGCTTTCTTATAGTCTATCCAAGCCATGAACAGGTTGATTCGTCTTTTCTTTGAGTCCTTTAGGATTAGCTTGTCACTCAGCAATTGATCCTTTGTTCCTCTTGAGTTTTTGCAGCATCCTTTCTGTTCTACAGGAAGGAAGTTATTTCTTTCCAGGTATCCATAGATTTGGTTTGCAATGATACTAGTAAGAAGCTTGTATGTTGATGGCAAACAGGTGATTGGCCTATAGTTTCCAAGGTCCTTTCCTTTTTCTTTATCTTTTTGGATCAAAAATGTCCTTCCAGTTTTCATCCATTCATCATTTTCAGGTGTTTTTAGGACCTGGTTCATCTGGGTTGCCAATCTTTTGTGCACACTTGTAAGTGCCTTTAACCAGAAGCCATGCAGCTCATCTGGTCCAGGTGTACTCCAGTTCTTCACTTTTCTTGACTGTCTTTGCACCATTGCTTTTGTTATTTTCATGTCTCCCATTTGTTGTTGTTGTTGTTGTTGTTGTTGTTGTTGTTGTTATTATTATTATTATTATTATTATTATTATTATTATTATTATTAGATTTGATTTATATGCTGCCCTTCTCCGGAGACTCAGGGCAGCTTATAATGTGTTAAGCAATAGCCTTCATACTTTTGTATATTTATACAAAGTCAGTTTATTGTCCCCACAAACTGGGTCCTCAATTTACCTACCTTAGAAAGGATGGAAGGCTGAGTCAACCTTGAGCCTGGTGAGATTCGAACTTACAGTAATTGCAGACATCTGGTGTTAATAAGAATGCTTTTAGTCTGCTGAGTTGTTGTTGTTGTTGTTGTTGTTGTTGTTATTATTATTATTATTTCATTTCACTGTGAAGGGCATGAAATATCTTCCAGGCTGAATTGTTGTGGGGGTTTTACTTTAAAGTGTCTGGGGCCAGAACTAACTCTAAAATTTATTTATTTAAATCAAATTAAATATATACTCCCTGATTAAATAACAACCCCTCTCTTTTACCATATTATAAAATAGTATTTCTACTTTCATACTTGGAAGGGCTATAAAGGAACAGGAAAAGACACAGATTGTGCCATTTGGATATAGGTCATTAAATGGACATGGAAGAATCAAATTTCCCAAGTGCTAAAAACTACAAAATTATGGGTAAATTATTAACCTATAATTTTTTTAAGATATCAGCATTTGGAAAATTGAATCTTCCATGTCCATCTACTGGACATACACATTATATAGCTACATTGGTATAGCCTTAAGCTGACTCCTGGATTTAACATGAGATTTCAATGGAACGTGCTAAAAGGTTGCTAGATTACCATGATCAATGACAAAGTCAAGGATGTCTTGGAAGGTATTTTCTCTCCTTGAAGCCTTTATCTGGGTGGGTGGGCTCATACATTTCACTTAGAACTAACATGAATGGATTTTGCTTTTCTTTTGGCTTTGTGGCTTTTTCCTACCCTGAATTCAAATGAGGAATTTAGAGGGTTTCAGTCAGAACAAAACAACAAATCTTACGAGTAACAAGACCTCTCATTCACCACAGCTTTGAAAGGAAAGGCCTGAACCATGGCTATTGTTTTGCCTTCTGGTAGGTCAAGGTGTTCTGTAGCCTTCTCCCAGTTCTTTTTGGTGTTGTGACATTCTTCTCTTCGTTTATTTATTTTCCTTTTTTTGCAGTATATACATTTCTTTTCATAGGCTTCCCATGCATTGATAATCATAGCAATAAAAAGTCCTTAGAGAAAGCTAATGGAGAAATCTGAAACTTATGATTGCCATTCTTTTATATTTCTTTTCAGTGAACCAGAGTTCCCTCAGGACTTGCTGCAGTGATCCACGGAAGATTCAACAAAAGCGATGGGATGGCAGGGAGGATGGGGGCAGGGTGAGAATAGTGTGTAGGAATAGAAAGCCATTATCTCAAGCCATAGGAGATCTTGAGTTGGCAGAAATAGGGGAGAATCTTGTTTTCTTCAGCCAACTCTTTTCTATCTGATGACAATAACATCCAAGAGTTTGCAAGTCAGGGATGTGATGGTTAAAGATAACAGGGGAGTGGGGGTTAATATATTTCTTCTCTATCAGGAAAAACATCTCATATTTAATTGTAAGGAATTTTTAGATCCTTAGAGAGAGAATATTTGTCCTGAGAGCATCTTGGCTTTCATATTTCTGTCGCATCCGTTGGCTAGCACAATGAAATGTACGCCTGGTTCCCTCTGCTGACCAAAATACTGTTTGACACATTATTGTTCTTTTTAAAAAGATATAACAGGTAACTTCTGTAAAAGAGGCAAAAAGTAATTCCATCTCTTTTTCTGTTATACAGTGCTTTAGATTCCAAAAGAGTGCAGGACGTTTTTTTGGTAACAAATATATTATTTTTAACATGATCTTTATATATAAAATGTGCTGTAAGCTAGTTTGTCTGTATCACTGCAACATTTTAAAATGGCAACAAATTAAAGCAAGTTCAGAAGGATTTAAGTAAAGATGTAAGGCTCAGGGTAGTGCAAAATGAACAAAATATCTTGGTATTAACAGGTTTGTCTTGAATCTGTTAGAACAACACCCATTTTAAGCTCCACTACGGGCTCTATTAAGTAACTATTACTGTTTCAGGCATGATATCAGCCTTTGATTAGTCAGGCTGACATTAAACTGGAAATTGGAACTTAATCAGCTGCTTCTGCTTGGGTAAACTGATTGCATGATAACCTAAAAGCTCCTGAATTTTCTTTCTCTGGCTAGACAATTAAGGATCCTGTGAGATTTTTAAGATTCTTTCTGGTAAGAAAACTGGTTGGAGCCAACTAGAGTGACAATAGAAAAGTATATTTTTGGTAGTAGTGGCAAATCTATTTAGAAGGGACAAGATTATTTTTATCTCATTATTTTATTTACTGCCTTTTTTTGGGAGAGTTCAAAGTGATCTACATGTGAAGAAATCCAGCAGGTTCTGACACAGGGGTGAAATCTAATTTTTTTTGCTACTGGTTCTGTGGGTGTGGCTTGGTGTGGGGTGGCGGTCATGTGACTGGGTGGGTGTGGCCAGTTTGACATCATTCACATCACTCTGCTGTGCATGGGGCACTTGGAGAGAGAGCAAGCAAGACAGCTTTCCAACGTGTGTGTGTGTGTGTGTGTGTGTGTGTGAGGAAGGGAGCGATCTGAAGCTGAGACACCCAAACTTCTAGCAGCGGCAGGGCAGCTTCTGATCAGCCAGCTCCACCTGACCTATTCTCTGAGTCTTGCCATTCTCCTGGCCCCCTGTCCACCCCACTCAAGCAGCAGCTTCCCTGCTCAGCCCAAAAAGCTATGCATCCATGGTGCCCACACCAGCATCCTGAGAGAAGCAGAGAAGATCATTGCTTGCAAGCAGACAAGCAGAGGTAGCGAGCGAATGCCATGCTGTTGGAAAAATGAGAGGTCCTGTTGTCCTGCAGAGCCTGCCGCTGCTTGAGTGGGATGGGTGATGGGTGAGGAGAACGGCGAGACTCAGGGACTAGGTCAGGTGCAGCTGCTGCTCAGAAGCTGCCCTGCTGCTGCCAGAAGTTTGGGTGTCTCGCCTTCAGATCGCTTCCCCCCCCCTCACACACACACAGGTTGGAGAACTCTCTTGCTCACTCGCTCTCCAAGAGCCTCATGCACAGCCCCATTTGAGGAAAGGGCATGCACGGCTGGGTGCATTTGGCTGCAGAAGGAGGTGCAGTGCAATGGGGTTGTTTTGTTCACCGAGGTGGTACTTTGGGAGAGCAGGTAGATGTCTGCAGCTGACAACTATAATGAATATGTCCACCTGCCCTCCCAAAGCACCACCATGGTGAACAAAACAACCCCATTGCTATGGATGAATATAATGTCAGGGCTGAGCAGGGAAGCCTCTGCTTGAGTGGGGGGGGGCAGTAAGCTGCTAGCTCCTTCCCCGCAGCCCTGCCATGCTTGCCTGCCTTCAGCATGGACTTCTCCTTTCCTGCCTTCTCAAGCTGGCCACCGGGACTCCAGGAAGGCAGCATGGAAGGCAGGCAAGCATGGCAGACTGTGGGCCATGGATCGGTTTGGGGGCATGGCCAGCCAGCCATTGCTCCCAGTTCGGCAAACTAGCCTCAATCTCTGCTACCTACTCACCCAAGCCGATCTGAACCAGGAGCATTTCACCCCTGTTCTGACTGGTTCTGGAAAACTGGCAGCGGAAATTTTGAGTAGTTCAGAGTACTGGCAAATACCATCTCTGGCTGGCCCGAGTGGGGTGGGAATAGAGATTTTGCAATATTCTTCCCCCAGGAGTGGTGAGGGAATGGGGATTTTGGAGCATCCTTCCCTGCAGTGGGGTGGGAATGAAGATTTTGCAGTTCCTTCCTCTGCCACGCCCACCAAGCCACACCATGCCCACAAAACCATGCTCATAGAACTGGTAGTAAAATAATTTGGATTTCACCACTGATGTGAATCTCTCCTGAGTTTTTATATACACTAACCTCCTGAGATAAGTTGAGTTTAGAAAGAGTGACAAACCTGAAGTGCCTATGATTAAGTGAAGACTTGATTCTGGCACTCCCCAGTCCAGTACTAATATAGATAGTTCTCAGTTGACCCCAAAATTTTTGTTGTTAAGTGAGACATTTGTTAAGTGAGTTTTGCCCCATTTTATGATACTCCTTGCTACAGTTGTTAAGTGAATCACTGCAGTGAATAAATTAGTACCATGGTTGTTAAGTGATTCTGGCTTCGCCATTGATTTTGCTTATCAGAAGGTGATCACATGATCTTGGGACACAGCAATGGTCATAAGTATGAACCAGTTGCCAAGCATCTGAATTTTGATCACATGATCATGGGGCTACTACGAAGGTCGAAAAGATGAAAAATGGTCATAAGTCACTTTTGACTTATGTGCCATTGTAACTTTGATTTATAAGTGCCATTGTAACTTTGAATGGTCACTAAATCAACTGTTGTAATTTGAGGACCATCTGTACCTAAACTACTACTTTATGTGAGCAAAGACAAATTTCTGTGACCATTAGGGATCAGTTTGCATCACTCTTCCAGATAAAGTTAATTATGGTTTTTCAGACAAAGCATTGCATAAGTGGTCCTTTTTCAGAATTCAGATGATGGATATTGTTTTCAAAATCCTATTGACATCAGCAGAAAGCACACTTTTGATTTTGCCCTGTCTTAAAGGAAGTCTAACAATGTACATTAGCCACAAAAACAAACAAATTAATCCAGACTTTTCATTTGAGGCACAATGACCAAGCATCAGTATGCTACATAATAAGACAGTTCTTCATATCCTTTGAACACAGGTGTCAAACTCACGGTGTCACGTTGCCAGTGGTGAGTTCCTCCCGGTTCCACCTGGTTCCGCCGAGCCAATAGCGGTGATCATATGATGTCACCAAACTGGTTCTGTCCCTCGCCCCCACGTTATTCTTACCTTTTATTTGGCCCCACCCCCAATCTATTGCTGCCTCCTGAGTCCCAGCTGATGGGCTATAAGGAAAAACTCTTTAAACTCTGCCCTACAGGCTGCCCTACAGCTGATCAGGGGGAGAAGGCAATTTGGTGGTAAAAGGCAATTTGGTGGTAAACCTGCAAAAATAAATGGGTAGACCAGTGCCTGCAAAAATAAATGGGTAGACTGGTACAGCTCAAAAGCAGTACCTCTGCTAAATCCTAAAGAATTATCACATGACCATCAAGCCATGTCCACAAAATAAGCCATGCCCACAGAACCAGTAGTAAAAAAATTTAGAACCCACCCCTGCACATTGCCATCACCTGACGTTCTGCAAATGTTTTCCTTTTGCAGGGATGGGGTGGGCATGGCCTGCACGTGATGCATCCAGCCCATGGGCTGCTAATTTGACATCCCTGTCCTAGAACATCAGCTGAGCCTTTGGTTTTCATGGAAAATAGATACACTCATGCGGCGTTTCTTAATAAGAAAGGTATAAATCTCTTCTAATATCTACACTTTGACTGTTTATTAAGGAACAAGGAAAGGCATATTGCTAGTCCTTTTTAAATTTGACACAGGTTCAGCTCATACTTTGGATACATGTGAAGATCAAGTTGCTTGGACAAGTCTATATTGTTGAATATAGGCTACATGAAAGAAGAATAGAATGACTAAGCAGCAAAGTGGATGGACTCAGCTATAAGAGTGATGAGTGCACTATTGGAAGAACTGAAGGTCCAGGTTGGGAAGAGACGCTCCTAGAGAAAATGAATATATGTGGTCACTAAGAGTTGATGCTGATCTGGTGGCCCATCATCATCACTGTACATTCTGCAAGGGATTGTCCAGTATTTTTAAAAAACAAAAGTGTATATTATAGTTTTTATTTGTACTCCATAAACATAATTCCAGGCTCAGGTTGTCACAATAGTTAATGATCATTTGTGTGAATCAGAAAAAAGGAAAGAGTAATGTTTCACCAAGCTCCTGGAAATATAGTTCCTAGGTTAAAACCCAAAGCACCTGAGAATCAAGCCATTGAAATGAAGATATAGAATTAGAATTGCGAAAATAAATTCTTGTTCTAGGACCTGATAATTGGTGGCTGGGTTTCCAATTTTATATCTGCAGTTCCTAACAGGAGTTCTGAAGAACTTGAATTGATTGATTGGGATTTTTATTTCATCTTCTTAGAAGCTCTGTCCTTTGGATTCTTCGACTTTGGAAATCTGTTTTTGGACTCTGGATTTATTTAATGCATTACCTCTGGCTTGAAATTTATGCATCAATCTTACCCAGGCTTCTGTCTCTGCTTATAATTGGCTTTGATTTGCTGCAGACAGTAAGATCTTGATTACGTAGGCAAGCAGTTTTGTTGATGGCCATGACATGTTATTGCATAATTATTGGATGTTTGGTAAGATTAGTTCTAACATTTTAGTACAATCCAATGTTCTTTTCATTAATATTTTTATCTTACCGAATGTCATATAGACATTTTTTCAAGCATTTAAAATTCTAATGAATTCTAATTAGAAAGTTTAATTAATTTAAATTATTTCTACTTAATGTGGTATGAATAATTATCAAACATCCACTGCTTTAAAGTAATATTCTCTACTATTTATACTTAGAGGAGAAAAATTCCTGATAAACCCATAAACATTTGAATCCTGCAGTCTCAGATTAATGACCATTAAGGTTTAATGTAGTCGCCTTCTTCTTCTTCTTCTTCTTCTTCTTCTTCTTCTTCTTCTTCTTCTTCTTCTTCTTCTTCTTCTTCTTCTTCTTCTTCTTCTTCTCCTCCTCCTCCTCCTCCTCCTCCTCCTCCTCCTCTCCTCAGTATCATCATCATCATCATCATCATCATGTCACAACAATGTGAAGTCATAGCTGCCAGTTCTTTAGCTGTTGCTGACCTTCATACACATCAAGTTCTTCCAAGAATTTAGGATGTCATAAGGTATCAATATGTGTGGATCTAAATAGTATGGCCTTTTGTAATTGACAGATGGAAATTTTACAATGCTGTCCAAGTTTTTTTGATATTGCACCCAGCATTCTGATAACCAGTGGGACTATTACATCATAATCTTTCAACTTTGATCTTGACATTTCTTAATCTCTAATTCTTTGTCTCCTATTCTATTATCCTCTTGTATTGCCACGTCAATCATCTATACTTTCTTCTTTTCAAACACAACTTAAATCCAGACTTCCGGTGGCGCCTTCCTCGTTGGCGGCGGGCTTTTCATGCCCGCCGGTCTCTCGGCGCGTTAGAGCCGCCTTACAGCTGGCAGGCGGCTCGAAAATCCTGCTCCTCGACGGGAGGAGCACGGAGAGCTTCTGGGGGTGAGGTTGAACCTCCCTGAGCCCCCCAGGAAATTTTTCTTGTCCTGGGGAGGGCTCAGAGGGATGGCTCCCTCCATACCCCCAGGGTACGCTCCGCGCCGAGAGGATCCTCCGCTAATTATCTAATTAGCGGAGCCAGACGCAGGGAGCAACACCACAACTGAAATGATAATTGGAGCAAGCTGGAAAAGAGAGAAGAAAGATTTAAGCAAGTATGGATTTTTTTTTTCAACGGGTTTTTTTGGAAGAGGAGGGGGGGAAGGGGGAAGGAGAGAAAGAAAAATGAAAGTTTTTAAGATGGCGACTGGCTCTGCTTGAAAGGGAAGTGATAGCGGAAATGGAGCGCAGAGTTTAGTCTTGAAAGACTTTGAAAAGAATGTTTTGTCACAGACAAAGAACTTAAAGGAACAGAGGCTGATTTAAATAGATTTCTTCTGTTTTTCTTTTTCTTTTCTTTTTTCTATTGAAGTAAGAAGGATTTTTTTTTCTTTTTGGTCCTTTTTAAAAGTAAAGATGCCTAAACTTAAAGGAAGGGGGGGAGCTCCCCTTTGCAGCAGATGAATAAAGTTGAAATGTCTCATTTGCAGAGACTCACAGAACAGGAGTTAAAAGAGTTAATTACAAGGTCCTTAGAGAGTGTGGTAGATAAGATAAAAGGTTCACAGAAGGATCTCGAGGAACTGGTCTCTGGGAAATATGACCAACTAAATCAAATTATTGCTCAAGTAGCTTCAGATTTTTCAACTGCGGTGGCTGCAATGGGGAAGAAAGTGATTGAGATGAGTAGTAAATTTGAATCTCAGATACAAGAGTTACAAGCGAAACTTCTGGAAGCAGAGGCCAAAAACTATAATATTCAGAATGATGTTATTATGCTTCAAATTAAGGCTATGGAATCTGCAATTAGACTAAGAGGGATAAAAGAAAACAACAGAGAAAACTTAAAAACAACTTGTGCAAAGGCCTTTGCAGAATTATTAAAGCTACAAGATGAATTAATCTTGGGTTCTATAGTGAAAGTTTACAGAGTTAATTCACGTTTGGCTAAACAAAGGAATCTGCCTAGAGATGTTGTAGTTTACTTTACTGACAAAAGACTGAGAGATGATATTTTACAAAAGTCTTATTCTGATAGAGTGAAGGTAGCAGGTACACAAATCAGGATCTTCAAAGAGCTACCATCGAAGGTCGTAAAGGACAGGAAAGATTTTGATTTTTTGGTCAAGGAACTGAAGAGAAGTAATATCCCATTCAGATGGGATTTTCCAGTTGGTATAATTTTTAGATATCAAGGTGTGAGACATTGTTTGAATACTATTGAAAAAGCAGAATATTTTTATCAAAATATCTTTAAGGGAGCACCGAAATATCTCAAGAATAAAAAGTCAAAGACAGAGTTTACAAAATCTGAACAGAAAGAAGAAAATCAAAGTGTGTTAAAAGTAAAAGGAGAATTTGGTGGTTGTCCAGAGGATTCTATTACGGATTTTTCTGATGAGAAAACTGAACACCTCAGTGTCCTTGGGGGATTACAGGACCTTGAACTGCTGGAGGAAGATTTAAAAAACAGTTTCACTTCGAGATGACCAGCAGCAGAGGTCCAATACTCTTCAAGACATGCGGGGTGATGCTAATCAACAGGAACTAGATTTCAATGAAGAAATCCGACTGGAAACCACAGTTGATAAATTTAAAGAGCATCGTGAATTGTTTGATACTGAATCAGAAAGCATTGAAAGATTTGGGAAAAATGGATTATAAAATTTTTTTTAAGAAGTACAACAATTTGTTAAAAGTTCATTCTGAGTTGGACTAACTTTAAATTCATATACTAAAATGGATTATAAAAATTTTTACTATGAAGTTTATCCTGGATTGGACATGATATCCTGAGTTCTGATAGATTGCTGCAAAATTAGCAGCAATCACTGGTTACCCAATTATATATTTTTTGTGGAATTTATCTTCTAGGAGAAGACTATGAAATTGAAAATATCTTATAACCCGAAGGACTGAATTGCAAAGGGTGGCAGGATTTGAAATAATTTTAAAGGAACATCTGAGAATGCAGCTCTTAGTTGGTTTTTTCTTCTCCTTTTTTTTTCAAGACTTGAACGTTAAGGCTGCAAAAGCCTATTTTTAGGTATAGTATAAGTTAGCTTGAATGAACTTTCCTAGAGGTGTGAATATCTTCGTGGTTGGATTTTATCCATATAAAGTCACTCGGGGGGTTGTGTGGAGAAATGTTTTATTTTGCTGATGGGGGCAGCGGCAAGATGAAGATTATTGAAGCAGGATTTATGTGAGGAAATATGTTTGACATCAATCAAGTTGAGGAGAAGATTGAAATTTGGATTATAGAGACTGAGAAATGAATTGAATAAAAGATAATTTTCTTTATGATATAACTGTATGATTATAACTATATATGCATATATATTTCTTATGTTTTATGTTTTTGGGGGTTTTTCTTTAGTTAAGGGGTGTAGTTAGGATAGAATTATAATGGTGTTCTTAATTATAATGACTATTAATGGTTTTTTATTATTATTATAATATTGTTTAAATATATTAGTGTCTGGTTTTTTGTTTGTCTTTTTTTTTTACTTTTTTTTCCCTCTTTCCTTCTTTCTCTTTCTCTTCCTCTCTCGAAATTTGTTTAATTTAGAATTTGAATATTTAATAATCTTTTTCTTTTTCCCTTGTTCTAAATTTTGTTCTTTTTAACTTGTAGCGGAAGTCAGGGGGGGGGTGATAGGGAGGGAAGGGGCTGGGGCTGAGGGAGGATGGGAGGGGTTGGGTAGGGGGATTGGGCAGGGGGGGTGAAAATGGAAAAATTTCTGTATTGTAAAACCTTTTCAATTAAAAAAAAAACACAACTTAAATCTGGTGTGTTGGGAGCCAAAACATCATCGGTTTATATTCAGAATATAAGAAGGCTTCTTGTGCCTCGGTGCCCTTGCATTCCAGCCACATGCACTTTTCGGGACAGCAATACTGCTTAACCTGACAGTCCAGATCTCTGAATTTGTTCTATGTTGCTATTCTTTCAGTCAATGTCTTTGCCTGATCCCTTTGATATTTCTCAAGTTCCCAACTTGAGCCAGGATATGTGCATTCCATGTTATAGTCTTGTGGTGGTTTTGATACTCAACATCAAGCACTGCATCAGGTGCTCTAGCACCATCATCAAGGATGGGTCAACGACGATATGCTGGCTTTGTTGTAATTTTTAGTTTCTACTTGCTGTTTCTCTGGTGACTGGAACATTTCAAAGAAACCTTAAATTAGCCAACTGCCAGTATGACCTATTTTTAGTAATGCCGATTTCATTGCACTACTGGATATTGAACTGGACTTGATTGCAACCTATGAAGTTCAACATGAAAATAATAAAACTGGCATAGACCAGATCCTAGTAGAACTTTTCAAAGTTGGTAATGGAGCTGATCAGATTATAAACACTTGTTGGCACACAGTCACTGCCTGTAATTACTGCGAGTTCAAATCTCACCAGGCTCAAGATTGACTCAGCCTTCCATCCTTCCGAGGTGAGGACCTGGACTGTGGGGGCCCTAAGATGACTTTGTATAGAAAAGAACACCACTGGGGGAGCGGGGGACGAAAGCCCTACTAAGCAGGTATGTACAAAAGTATGAAGGCTATTGCTTAACGCATTGTAAGCCGCCCTGAGTCTCCAGAGAAGGGCGGCATATAAATCGAACAAACAAACAAACAAACATATAAATAAATAAATAAATTATTCTGATGCTTGGCAAAAGGAAGTTATTGTTAAACTTTCCAATAAAGGGAACCTCAATGATTGTAATAACTGGTGAGGTATCACTCTTCCTTCTGAATGATCAAGTATTCTTGATCATTCTCCTTAAGTGCCTGCAACGAGCATTTGATAAAATACTGTGGGAGGAACAGGCTGGTTTTCATCATGGCCACTCACATCCAATTCTCATGCTAAGCAACATTATCCAGCAGTGTATCAATTTCCAGTGAACACTTGCTATAAATTTTATAGATTTCAGGAAGACTTTTGACAGTATACACAAGGACTTCCTGAGGAACATATGTGGAATATATTGAATATTTATGCTGTGCATGCTGTTAATGCCCATGTTTCACTGGCAAAGATTACTGTTGGTACACAATGATTGTCTTATAAAGTTGTAACTGGTCTTCTTATCTCTTGTTTGAGCTGACCAAATAGGTTGAATACTGCTGAGGCTTTACCAATGTTGTGTTTGACATCTGCATCCATGCTGTCATCAGATCCAGTTTGGTGTAGTAGTTAAGACATCTGACTAGAAATTGGGAGACTGAGTTTTAGTCCCACCTGGCCATAAAGCCATCTGATTGACATCAAGCCAATCACTTTTTCTTAGTCCCAAGAAGGACGCAATGGCAAACTACTACTGAAAAATCTTGCTAACAAACCTGCCGGGATTTGTCCTTGCAGTTTCTGAGAATTTGAGATGATTGAATGGTAGAAGAAGAAAAAAATCCTATAGGAATCTAGCCTGTGAGCCATCACTCTCTCTCTCTCTCTCTCTCTCTCTCTCTCTCCCTCCCTCCCTCCCTCCCCCCCTCTCTCCCCCCCTCACACACACACATATATTCAGCTATACTTTAAATCCAGTGAATGAACTGAATGATTTCAACCATTCTTTCTTTAAACATTTCTCCATATAAAATGGGATAGTTTGCCAAAATGAAATCAATCTATCTCTACCTTAGGAAAGAAGAACAGAGTAGCTTCTGGTAGCATTCCACTTTGAGGAAACATACGTTAGCGAAAGATGAATAAAAGACATGTCAGGGCTGATGCATACTAAAAGAAAAAAAACACGTCTCAGTACCTATATTAAAATAATGGGGGTTAGAGAAACTTTTAATAAATACTATTCTTAAGGAAATCTACATACAGAAATTCATATATTAGGGAAATTTGAGAACAAAGAATGTAGAGTCCAGCACTTTTAAATGAAAAACACATGGTTGGAATCGGATAATATGTAAAAAAATCTATATCCAGCTTAGATGGAGTCACTCATCCTTGACTTACCAAATGACATTTATATAAATTAAATCTTAATACAGAATTGTTTGTAAGCCTTTTTATCCACTAGGTGGCAGCATTGCTATACATTTGGGGATATTCTTTTTTCTACCCAAAACACCCTTTAAGTTGTATTTTCTCCTCATGATACTCTGCACACCTATAAATCCTGCTGCTAAAATCCCTCTTTTAAAGTGGTGGCTAGATCATGTCTGTTTCTGAGTTGAATACCGAATAGGACATTTGTTGATCAATAGATTCTGTTTGTTCCTTTTCTTCTTGTTCCTCTTGATTCTTGAAGAAGACCCATGAAAAACATACTGTGCCCCATAAAAAGGTTACTGTTCTTCTGAAGGTATAATCTGCAGATTCTTTTGAGCCCTCCTTGCTTTGTGACAGATGTAATTTACTGAACTTCCTGTGCCAAAAACTGCCATTTTTCTTCCATTCACAGCTCAGCCTTTAAATCTATACTAGCTGATAGCAGTGGCAGAAAAAATAACAAACGCAAAGCAATAATTTGGGATTAAAACCTCACAGGCTAAATTCAGTGCCTTCAGTGTTCTACACAGAGATCTTCTGATACTGATACCACTGTTTAAGAATTGTGTTCCTTCATGCAGGCACACAATCTCTGTTTGTCTCCTTCCACAGGATCAGATACGGGGACCGGAGGGAAAATAATACGTTTCATATTGTTACTGTGATTCAGATGCTTCAGATTTCCACCCTAAGCTTAGCCAACACTTCTAGTGCAGCTGAGCTTTGAAAAAAACTCCAGCAGGAACATTATGTGCAGTAATCCCTGCAAATATGTCCATCTGTTGAAATGCCAATATAAAATAGCATTGCAAACAGAAGTTTAGATCACCCTAGTGGAGAAATCCTCTTCAGATTCCTCCGGCCATTTTCCAATAAAAAGGACTCTACCACCCCCTTACATTGATGATTTAAGTATTAAAATGCTCCTTGGGAACCACCTTTCCCCCAAATGGTCTTCCTGAAACTTAAGCCCATTTTGTTGTATCCTGCATTCTGCAGTGACAGAAAAATCTTTGTGGCAACCCTTCAGAGATTTAAAGGAATTATCATGTAGGAAGAAATATCCATCTGGTTCAATTCCAAGCCAGGAGAAAGGCACTGGTAGACAAAATGGAGTCTGAAGGCTGATTGGAAAGAGGGTCCATTTATTGAAGAACAGGACCACATGTTTGTGGTTCTGGTGCAGCTGACCATATGGAGTTGAGAATCGGGTTTTTAAATACCTTCTCTTGGGCTTTGCACTTGAGCTTTCTGTTCCTGTGCAAGAACATGTATTCTATTGGCTGTTGTCAGACTCCCATGGGGCCATGTAGAGGTTATGTAGGGGTCATAGTTGGCACTTTAGGTTATCTGAGCTTTCGGATTTGGTTGAAGTTTGCTGGGGGTGGTGCAACTGAAAGTGTGTTGGGCAATTCCTACTGGGGCTGAGGGCTAATCCTACCTTTGTCCAGACCTTACTACAGGAAATTTCAAAATATCCTGTCTTGAATAGATTTCTGCCTGCAGTATTTGCCTATGAATAGAGCTACCTAGATACTTGGCTTCTTTCAATAAGCTCTTTATATCTTATGTGCTGGGGGCTATTAAGAAAGGTGGGAGCTGCTTTCTCCCTCTAAAAAAAACATGTTTCTACATTTCACATCCAGGGAAATATAATGTTCTGCCTTTTCAATTTTTCTCAAACTATTTTATTCTTCTAGGAGAGGGGTGGGTGCTAACTTTCTATGATCATTTTGTCCTTTAATCTTTTATTTTAAAAGCTAAACATGCTTAGTGTCTTCTGTCTTCTCACAGAATAATGTTTCTGTTCTCATACTTTAGTCTGCCAAAATAGTTTGGACAAACTCTCAGAAAACTCCAGGTTTCTAGAATATAAATTATCTGTGTTCTATGTTTTAATTGGCCCAGAAGTTCTGTCTCATTCAGAATAAGTGTATTTTTTTGACTTTCACTTGGGTAAAATTGCATCCTTGGAGATAATTGGAAGAATTCATACTCTCTTATTAGAAATGACTGAGCCAATAACAGAGTTCCACCTTTTCACTGTAACCTATCAATTTTTGCTGTTTTTGCTGAAGGACTTCTTTTCTTCGCTTTTTATATTGAACATATTTAAAGTTGCTTTTTTTTGGTCATTCTTACTGGTGATGGTATCTGTACAATTAGTATGATATCTTGTAAGAGAATCTCAAGATTTAGGATTTTAGCAGGTATAGAAGAGTGTGAGCATTCTTGGGGAAACACTTGATTTTCATTGCATATTGCCCAAAGTATCCAGATCAGACTAGTTACTATTTGCATGCAACTCTGCACCTGATTTTGAATTTTCCCTGGATTGGAAACCCAAGAATGAATGAGAATAGCAATGAGATTATCATAAAAAAAGTATTCTTATTTAATAGATGCTTTAAGAAGACATCTATTCATACTGGAAATTGCATGATGTGTTGTTGTGTGCCTGCATGCACATGTGTGTGTTCTCACACAGCTGAAGGAAAGAGAGAGATTGTTCTTGAAAACAGGTCTAATTTAGCAAGGATTCGTGAAACAGGTTCATGAGAAAAGTTTATTGAGGAAAAACTTATAGATGGTTTAGGACAGGAGTTTCAAACTGAAGGATTGGGGGCCAAATCTGGCCCACAGGATGCTTAGATCTGGCCCACGGTGCCTCTGCCAGTGAAAACGGAGATTGAGACGGCCACGTGTGGTCCTCCTGAGCTCCATTTTCGCTGGCAGATGGTTGCAGGAGGTCATCTTATCTCAGGAGCCCGTTTTCTCTGGCAGAGCACAGGCACCTCTGAAATGAGTGACATCAAGCTGGCCATGTCCAGCTTCATGTCCCCCTAAGATCAAACACAACCCTTATATGGCCCTCAATGAAATCGAATTTGACACCCCTGGTGTAGGACAACTCACCCTGGCAGACTTGCTCTAGCTGACTTGCCCTGGCCAACATGCCCCGGGACAACCAGCCCTGGCCAACTCACCAGAGGACAACTTGTGGTGGAACAATTCAGTGCGGGATAATTCAGGAAAAGGACAAGTGAATTGCAGCAGATCTTTCTTGCTTGAGGCTAGTGTGAGCTGCAATCCTACTTCTCCCTCTGTTGCTTTGTCCCATATTGAATTGTCTCTCAGAAAGACTGCTAGAGATACCCAGTTCAGTACAAAGAAAAGAAATACTTATAAATATACAATATGGTGCAAGTTTGAGAGAATTAGTGAAGGATAAAATGATAGATTCAGAACGTGAGATGGATTTTTCTTTCAATGATGTCAAGAATGGATCTTGGAGAAAAAGATGGACTGGAAGCAAATGGAAAATAATAGGACTTCACAAAGGCAAAGTAGAAGTTCAATCTGAAAGATTAATGTCCCAACAGAATGGATGAAAAATGGATGGGAAGAAAAGAGGATGTTGGAGCTATGTGAAACACTGAAAAGAAATGTGCTAGGAAGTTCAGAGACAGGTATAGAGTTGCATGAACAGAAAAATGGAAAAAGAATGCTTTGTGAAATGAAGTGGGAAAAAAAACTCCTCTTGGATTAGAAGAATGCATATAATAAAATGTTTATCAAAGAAATGACAGAAATGTACATAGGAGAAAATGTGCATAGGAGGAAAATATGCATAACAGGGGGTCAAATGGAACAAGAATAAGTTAAAAAGCTAAGAAGGAGTAGTATTGATAGAAATAAATCATTGTTTTTGAAGTGGGTAAGAGAATTATATGAAGAGGCTCTGGGAAGGTGAAGAGAATAAAAAAAGTAATAAAATGATCTGGGATCACTTTCAAATGAAATAATGCTGGAAGGAGAATTGTAATATTTGATTTGGAACAATCGTAATACAGTATGTTGAACTATGGTTGAAAGAACTGCTTAAGGAGTGACTGTACAACTTGTTTAACATATATGAAGATTGCAAGTGGGTCTGATCATTGTAGGAAAGTATATGCTAAAATGAAAACGCTTGAATGATGGAATATTTTGCCTGAATATGGAACTGAAAGCTGGTAGATGAATATGATAAGACTCTTCCTGAACATGGAACTGCAGCATGTGTTAGAATAAATGGAATGTTTAGCCAAAAATAACAGGCAAGAATTTACAAGGACCCCAGTGTTGTTCAGTAGATTATTTAAACAAATAAATATTTGTATTTATTCTGCTTCCTTCCAAATAATGTATAAAGATAAATGTATAAGGATTGCTTAATGGTGAAATTAGAAGAGCATTAGTCGGGATTTTTAAAAAAGCTTTTTAAAAATTTAAGCTTTTAGCAGATTTTTTAAAAAAAGAAAGTTAAAGATACAAAACACAAAGTGAAGGGAAAAAACCCAACTATTAATAGAGCATGAATGAAAACATTACAGAAAATCGTATCTTCCTTCTACTTGTTTTCCCAACTGCCAACCTAATTTTTTGCACTTTACATTGAACATTGAAGGTTGCTGCTTGCCTCTTTTTGAATCATTTCATCTGCTATTCTTTTATGGTCTCATAACTCTTTTTCTAGAAATCACATTTTAAGTGTCTAAATTTGCCTTCCTATGTTATGTGTAGTATATAAAGGAACCATTCCTTCTTGCATTTGCTAGACTTCTATTATGAATACATACTATCAGTTTGTCACTACTGCATATTCCCCAATTGTTTATCATTAGAAAAGTTTTTCTTTTCCAATAGTGATATAATATAAGATATAGTATAGCAAGGTATAGCACTAGCAATAGCACTTAAACTTATATACCGCTTCACACAGAGGTGGGTTCCACTTACCTTTACTACTGGTTTGCAATGGGATTGCGCGTTAGCGCTAGCATCGCTCGCATGCAGGTCTTGCTTCTGCGCATGCGCAGAAGCCTCTGCGCATGCACAGATTGCTTCTGATGATGTCAGGGTCAGTGGGCGGACCTCCTGCTGGTTTTACTACCAGTTTTACTACTGGTCCGAACTGGGGGCAACCCACCACTGGCTTCACAGTGCTTTACAGCCCTGTCTAAGCCGATTTACAAAGTCAGCATATTGCCCCCAACAACTTTTTACTCATTTTACTCACCTCAGAAGGATGGAAGGCTGACTCAACCTTGAGCCTGGTGAGATTCGATCTACCAAACTGCTGGTGGCTGGTGATCAGCAGACGTAGCCTGCAGTACCGCACTCTAACCACTGCACCACCACAGCTCTTGTCTTGGCTATGGTCTGGTCTTGTCTGTTATAGTGTTATAATGTACTGATATAATGTAACGTAAGGTAACACAATGTAACATAATGTAACAATAATGTAATAATATAGTAGTACAAGGTAATGTAATATGATGAGAAATGATATAATACAAAATATCATATAATTAATATAACTATATATAACTATATATATATAGTGTTTATGTTCCCCATTTTATAATGATTAGAATGGCATTTAATTCTTAGTGTAATAGATTAATTTGAGAGAGACCAAATTCTCAGTAGCTAACTAATGAGCTTCATAGATCAGAAGGAATTCAAATCCTGATTTTTTAAAAAGCTAAATATAAATGTCTAACTACTGCATGCTATGAGAACCATATTATGAATAAAGTCTTACTCTGAAATTATTGGCATTTGAACCCAAAGCATTTTGTTGATTCTCCTCTTCTTCTAGGTAAAAGTAGGTAATACTTTGTAGTGTCCCTATGGAGTTTAACCCGAGCTATGTAATTTTCACATTGGGAGTATCTGCATGTGATAGCAGTATTCATCACAAACTCAATCAAGGGCAAAATGTTGTCATTTACAGAATTTCACTTCAGCTGAAGCTAAAAAACTGCAGGGAACTGCAGACAAATTTTGATATAATAATTTGACAGGCTATGATGGAATAACTGCAGAGATCAACAGTAATTAGATGATGCATAGGATGAAAATACTGGAAGGGGCACACATTGGCAAGGCACAATGTACATCAAAATACAGTAGACTAGAAGAATTCTAGTATTTCTTGAATCATTCCCAGAACAAATAGAACTGCCTGTGTTGATGGAATAAAGATCTACCTCTGTCTAAATCTGGGGAGAAATAGGTACATTATGAGACAGTGAAAGTTTTCTCCCCTGTTATTTCATGAACCAATATTCTTTCTGATGTTTTTTTTTTACGGAGTAGTGTAATTGACTCTATTGCTTAAGTATGATGAAGACTCGATTCTTAGAGTAAAACACATTTTGTGTGATAGTTGGCTGAATTAAGTATAATTAGCTTTTTTTGATATCACAGATTAAACTGATTTTTTTTAAAAAAAATGCTACGTAAATGTAAGAAGAATAATTCAAAATTAACCCACCCATCCATATTATACCTTAATGAATGAATCAGGTGTATTGTGAAACAAACAAGCAAACAAAGCCAGTAATGTATCATCAAAAAAATTGGAATAGATTGAGGTAAGATCAGTCCCTTCAAATAAATGGGGAAAAAATATTTATGACTGTTTATTTTTTTGAGTTTGCTTATAATTTAATGTCCAGATTGAATTGTTTCTGATAACAAAATGTGTACTTATAGCTTACAACAAAACCACTGCATTCTGAATATTTAAACTTTTGCTACGACAATATTTTAGTTACAATACTTTTAAGAGCGAGCTACTAGAAATGGTAGACGTTTCATCATATAAATCAAACCATATTTATTATCTAGTATGATTTCATAATGAACTGAAGCATTTGGGAAATTCCTAATTGTAATAATATCTTTTCTACTTATTTAAAAATTTGAGTACAAAATAACATAAAACATCGAAATGAGTCAAATTCCTGCAGCAAAACCGAATGATATTAATTATATTTAAGGGGCAGAATAGATGTGCTGCTCTTGGCTAATTCAGAGCATAAATAAGAATACCACAGGCAAAGCAGATTATTAGACCAAAAATTAAAAAGCTAATTTAACCTAAGTCACTTATAATTCCAATAATGGTTTTGCTAACAGCATTTCTTGAAGAATGAATAGCCAATTGAAGTTAATAGATCCCAGCTCTTTCTCATCAGGTCATTAATCTTTTACAAGTCAATGGGCCTTTGGTGATTCAATATATGGACACAGTTAGTATTGAACCCTAACTCCTTTGGGCTGGTTGCATGACAGGAGCTGGGCAAGAATGTGGTGCAGGTTGGCAGTTCATAAATAATACATTCTCTTCTGAGAGAGCAATAAAGGGTAAATGAAGTGAAAGCCTGTCCTTTACTAATGATTAAAGATTTCAGGAACTTTGTAAACACTATGGGAATATTGGCTGAGCCCTCAGGAGATCACTAAGGCAACAGCTTCTGCAAGGATGCTGAAACTAGTACAAGGGCCTTGTGAGAGCCTTGCAGGCTTTAAAAGTGAACTGTGCAGCAGGCAGTGTAAGGAGGAGGAGTGCTTGCAACTAATAGAAATGGTTAGTGGGTACAGGGTGATTACTTCCAGGGTTGATTAGAAATTTATTTGCTGCTATTCCCATTCTACCCTCCTTGGGTCGCTTTCCACAACTGCTGGTTATTCCTTCTATGTTTGCTTGTGCAGAGAACACAGGAGCTCACTTTCTGTTCCAGTTTGTTTCAGATTGGGATATTGACTCGCATCAATTCTTCTGATTGCCTTAGACTATTTCCCCCAATCATCTGCATCCTCTTATGCTCTTAATACACACAGAACAGAATTATGGAGGAGGGGAACCTCACAGTTTTTCCTTTTTGTTCCTTCTGATCTTCCCCTTTTTAGATAGTACATCTAAGAACAGTCTTCCCTCTTCCTAATGATACAATGCACAGTGAACCTTGTGAATTTAATATCAGGGTATGCATCTACAAGCAAACAAATACATATAAGGTGAAACTAGAATGATATAAAGATAAGATAACCTTTATTGTCATTTTTTTCCTGTGGGCACTCTGGCACACATTAAAAATGAAATTCTATTGCCTGCTCTGAAAAATGTACACACACGTAACACACACATATATATGCTACATACATACATACTTACATACATACATACATACATATATATACCGTGTATTCCCGAAAATAACACCCTGACTTATATCTTTTTGAAATAAGCACTTGGCCTTATTGCCATGCACTCAAAAACCCGATTGGGCTTATTATCAGGGGATGTCTTATTTTGGGGAAAACAGGGTGTGTATGTATGTGTGTGTGTAGATATCTATCTATCTATCTATCTATCTATCTATCTAGATAGATAGATAGATAGATAGATAGATAGATAGATAGATAGATATAGATATATAGATATAGATATAGATATAGATATAGATATAGATATAGATATAGATATAGATATAGATATAGATATAGATATAGATACACACACACACAATCATATAACTGAGAAATGTCATATCTTACTACCATGTGTGAAGTTAATTAATTCTTGCAAAACTTTCAAGTTGCCATTGTGTTTCCCCAAAAATGAGACCCTGTCTTATATTTTTTTTGCCACCAAAAAAGGCACCAGGTCTTATTTTCAAGGGGGAGGGAAGTTGTCATCCACTGACTCACCTCACTTATATGTGTCACACCTGGCCTCTTTTTCACTATCAGAGGTCTTCAGGAACTTCTTCATCTGGAAAGACCAGCAAGGCTTTCCTGAAGGCCTCTGCCGGCGATAACAGAACTTGATTTGGAGTTCTGTTAATGGCTACAGAGGCCTTCAGGAAAGCCTTGACGGCTGCAGCAAAAGAAATGGGCTGAGGTGTGTGAGACCTGGCTGCACCTGTCCAACGGTAAGTAGTAGGAAAGCTCTACCCCCCCATCCCCACCCTAGCTTAATTATTATTTGAGCACCCTGGACTGGCCGGGGTCTTAATTAGGGCTTATTTGTGTGTGTGTGTGTGTGTGTGTGTGTGTGTATGTGTGTGTGTGTAGGGCTTATATTGGGCGCACATGTAAAAATCAAGCTAGGACTTACTTTCTGAGTAGTTCGTATTTTCGGGGAAACACAGAACTATATATGGTTGGATGGATGAATAGTTAGATAAATAGGTATGGCCACCTAATGGGCTACATATCTATATTAGACATATGTATATTAGACTTGAAAAAATATTAATGAGATTGAAACAAAGGTGCTTTTTCAAGAGGCAACTAGACTTTCTGATTTTTTTCTGAAGACATTTCGCTTCTCATCCAAGGAGCTTCTTCAGCTCTTCTTGGATGAGAAGTGAAATGTCTTCAAAGAAAAAACAGAAAGTCCAGTTGCCTCTTGAAAAAGCACCTTTGAATAACCATGACCTGGATGACTGAGAATCTCCATAGATATTAATGGATGTCTTTCCTATCTATTGGTACTCACTGAAAAAAATGAATTTACTGACCCAAGTGTATGTCCTTCTATAAGAATTAATATTATGTCTTTATGTGAGTGCATTGGCCTACAACTAGAACATATACTATATCTTCTCTAGTTGTAGAATACAAACAGTAATGGATTACCCATACATAATATGGGTATCCATGAATACTCACTTGTGGCGGGGGGGGGGGGCTTGTCATGTTCTGATAAAATTGAGATATATGCTGGTTGCAATATATTCTACCAGAAGGAACATCCATGCCAGACAGATCTTACTAGAAGAGTCAGACTAAATATATCTATCAAATTATAACCTGTGTCAATAAGGACTGCATCAGACGTTAGATATTCTGGACAACTGTTGACAAGTGGGAAACAGGACTCAGGAGCAATGTCTGAACAACCAGAGCTTAATCTTGTAGAACTAGCGGAATAACTGCAACCACAGACAAGACAAAAGTATATTGGGTTTGAAAATTGCACTATTATGACCTGCTATAATAAATTGGAAACAATAAAGCAGGGATATTTAAAGCAAATGTTTGAACATTGGGAAAAATATTATCTAGACTCAAATATCACTGAATAACAATTGGTAAATCAAAGGAGATTCATTACCAGAAATAAAATACTCCAGGATTCAGAACTGGAAGAGACTTAGAAAAATTGTGCAAACGGAAGATAAAAAAATCTATAGTAGAATAGTAGAAGAAACTAAGGTAACAACAGTTTTTCTCCACAGAAATCTTGATTTGGAGTTGCCCAGAATTGGTTGAAATACATAAATGTCTTAAATAAATAAACACTTATAAATATAAAGGGAAAAGGTGATATAAACCATAGAAATGATTAATTATTACTATTTCTAACAAAAGATCCAGTACAGGTCAACAAACAATCTATGAACTGACTCTCAACAAGAAGAATTAAAGTAAAAAATGATGTTACATGCAGAATTTCCAGTAGAAAGATAAAGACTGACAGCATTGAAAGTAATGCACCGAAAAGTCCTGGCACCTATAATGAAGGATAAGAATTAGGCGTTTAAACAATTAAAACAGCTTTTATCAAACAAATCAGCTTGCTTACAGTACAGCAGCAGTAGTTATGGTAGAACTGGGTATGACAATTAGAAAGGAAAAAGCAAAATTACTTTCTATCCCAAAGTGGAGAATTAGACTGGACACCAAGATAAAGACATTAAGATCAGATGTGAGTTAAGGATAAAGCCAAGCTTAATTAAAAAAAGAAACATTGTCTTAGCACCAGAAAAGTTGAAGAAACTTTGGAAATCATAAGGCAATAAATAACAGCAATCTCTGGGAAAACTGAATGCTATGAGCCATGAATAATCCCATTTAAGCAAAATCAGCTATTTCAATCAGATCAGAGATGATTCTGAAAGTATATATGGCAACAGAAATTCTGAAAATGAAAAACCAAACAAAAAGGAAACAATCCGGTTTTGGAAAAATTTATAGAAATGGAAACAGACTATAATAAAAATGCTGGATGCATAAAAGAATTTGAAGATGAATTTAAATGGAAACTAGCTATCAAAGAGGAAACATATACCTTGATTAAAAGATAGCCAAGAATAAACATTGATATAAGTTAAAATTGAAAATTTCTCAATGTGTAGAAAACAAAATGTGAATATAAAAAAAAATATATTTTTAATTTGACTTATATGCTGCCCTTCTCCGGAGACTCAGGCTGGCTTACAATGCATTAAGCAATAGCCTTCATACTTTTGTATATTTTATACAAAGTCAGCTTATTGTCCCCACAAACTGGGTCCTCAATTTACCTACCTTAGAAAGGATGGAAGGCTGAGTCAACCTTGAGTCTGGTGCAATTCGAATTTACAGTAATTGCAGACAGCTGGAATTAATCACAATGCATTAGTCTGTTGAGCTATCCATTTATACTGTATTAAAATGTAATAAAAATAATCAGAATGACAATAAAAACATTACATGGCCAAGTTTTACAAAAGATTAGTGGAAATAGCTAAGGATAAAAACTGGCAATAGTTTATAACTGTTATGTTAAATAAAAAGACAATGAAAGTTTGATTTTGGCTGCATAAGAACAAGCTATTAAAGTAAAGCAATAAAGATCAGACTGAAATATCATCAATTGATTCAAAGTGCAGATTGTGCAAAGAAGCAGAAGAAATAGTGTACAGTATTATAGTCTCAATTTGTGCAAGTTTACACAAATTGATTACGAATGTTAACCTAACACAGTCACCAGAATGATTGATTGAATTTCTTTAAAAAAAAATTCATATGCCAGTAATGAAAAATGGGTGGGAATATAGAGTTGAAAAAGTGGTTGAAAATGAACAACTTAAAATATTATGGGATTTCCAAATACAAACCGATGAAGTCTTGGTTCCCAACATACCAAATATAACTGTGATTGAAAAGAAGAAAGTGTGGATAATTGATGTGGCAGTACCAGGGGATAGCAGAATGGAAGACAAGCAACTGAAGAAGATAACAAAGTATCAAGATTGGAAAAAAAAAAGCTGCAAGATTATGGCGTGAACCAGTCATGATGGTCCCATTGTTTATCAGCATACTGGTATCAAAAATCCTGGATGGCACAAAAATCTAAAATCAAAATTTCCAGCTGTCAAATACAAAAGACCACATAGCTTGGATCTACACACATACTATGTCAACACATTATAGTTCTTGGAAAGAAGTTGATGGGTCCTTGGGAAGGATTTGATAGATGGATAAAGATGCCAAATCCAGTCTAAGCACCTGGCTGTCTTTGCAATCAACCATAATAATCCCAAGTAACATACTGGCATTATATCTGATTTAGCCCTCCATTAATTATTTCTATTATGCATGCTAGAAATGCAAAGGTTTTTTTTTAAAAGGTGCCTTACATTTCTTTTCATCTGTTGCATTTATTGTCAATCATGCTATAAGGTTGACAATGTTTTTTTTAAATAACAATTTTCTACTAAAGATGTCCCTTGAATGCATGCAGCTCACAAAACATAAGGTTTTTTTGTTGTTGCTAAAGCTCATCAGTGATGTTGCAGAAAAACTAATGCATTCCTTTTCAGCTCCTCTCTTTCTGGAGAATGCTTTGTAAAGTCCTACAGCTTGGCTTCAAATAGATCACCTCATTGCCGGTACATAAAGTTTCACCAGTGATTTTCTTCTCTTTGGTGGTTGTCTTTGAAACGATAGCTTCAAGCAAACAGCCCTCATTAACACTGTAGTATATAGAGAAATTTCTGCTGAAAGGGCTAACATTTTCTAAAGATCTAAATTAAGAAAAGAGCCACTTACAGAGGTTCTAGAAGAGAGAGAAGCAAATAAGAGAATGTTTAGTTTTAATCTAATTATGGGAAACTGGTTTCTTCCTCCTCCTGTTATGACCCAGGGTTGGTGCACAAGCAACACATGCTAGGCAGAAGCTAGATAACTTTTATTCAACCATCCTCCTCCCCACCATTCCCACAATCCACCAATTCCTGTTCTGCCTTCCAAAGTCTTTGCCCCTAGATTACCCCTACAGGAAGGGGTGGGTTCTAAATTTTTTTACTACTGGTTCTGTGGGCGTGGCTTATTTTGTGGGCATGGCTTGATGGTCATGTGACAGTTCTTTAGGATTTAGTAAAATCCTAAAGTGGTACTGGTCTACCAGGCTTTTAACTGCTTGCAGAGCTGTACTGGTCTACCCATTTATTTTTGCAGGCACTGGTCTACTCATGTATTTTTGGAGGCACTGGTCTACCCATTTGTTTTTGGAGGCACTGGTCTACCCATTTGTTTTTGGAGGCACCGGTCTATCATCAAACTGCCTTTTACCACTGATCAGCTGTAGGGTGGCCCTTTGAAGCCCCGCGGCAAGAGTTTAAACAGTTTTTCCTTATAGTCCATTAGCTGGATTCAGGAGGCAGCAATAGATTGGGGGTGGGGCCAAATAAATAGTAAGAACAATGCGGGGGGAAGGGCGGGAGGGGGGCAGAACCGGTTTGGTGATATATTGTCACTGCTACTGGCTCGGCGGAACCGGGTGGAACCGGGAGGAACTGGGAGGAACTTACCACTGCCCTACAGCCCAGGAGCAAAGATTGAACATATGCACCCAAACAGTCTTTGTGCAACTTCCCGGCAGTGAAGTCCACAGGAGCAGCACCGCTTCAGGGACAAGACAGGATCTCAAACTTGGCAGAGTTCATAACGAATGTCAAAGCAAAAGATCAAACCTCAGTCCACATCAGCAAGGATTCTGGAGCAAAGTTCTTCTCAGAGCTATGGAGCATGTTGCCACGAAATGCAACACTTGTTCCCAACAAAACCCTCTTCCCATGGCATCTCCTTAAATGCTACTCTCCAGGTTATCCTCAGGAGGAGGGCTGGGGTGCTCTCCTTCCAAGTAGTCAGGTCACCCTGCATTGACTCTGCCTCCTCTCCATTCTCCATACTCAGAGATCAGGTGGGGGAAAGCATTTGTTCATCTTCAGAGCTCTGCCCTCCGCCTCTGCTCCACTGCTTGCCCTTTCCATCTCCTCCTCCTTTCCTTGGTCACCCTGTGCCCTCTCTTCCTCCCTGCCTACTTTTCTGAAGCCTTAGGAACCTGGAACTGCCTCACTCTCATCCCCAGATTGTTCTGACGGGGCCCATGTCCAAGTTGTTTTGATCACATAATTTTATTCTGTGCTTGGTATGTTGTAGTGTGTTGTAGTGTTGTAGTGTAGCATTAGGGTCAAAGAACAAAGGAAATTGTTATGTCTATATACTTCTATAAGTATAATCTAGCCGATTAAATTTGACTATGTATTAATTTCTTGTCACACCATTTCTACATCCATCTGATTTAATCAAAATTTGCTTCTTGTATAGAATATTCACGACCATCAAGATAATTCTATAATTCTCTTTTGATTAAAATACGAAAGAGGCCCTGAGGATTCAATTTCAATGGATAATATGGCCTGCAGGAAATATTTCTTTGAAAATCTTCCCAATTGTTTTTATTCTCATTGGGAAAAATAATACCGGAAGAATAATAGGCTGGTTCTAGGCCCAGACAATCTCCTATGACATGAAATTTTAGGGGGTACAAAAATGGAAAAGACTTCCAAAATGCACATATTAAATCCAATTATTGTTTTTTGTTGCTGTAGAACATTTACTTTTTTAAAAATCAGTTATCCACAAAGTTGGTCAAGTGAACAGCACCCTAAATAGATATTGCAAATCATGAAAAAGAAATGATTACTACAGATATGTACCTTGGGAAGCTGATATTATTAGTAAAACAACACAAAGATCTGATGGGAAGGTACTGAGTAAATGAATTGCATGATTATCAGCATATCAAAATTATACCTGGAACAGCGTTCTCTGTGTGCCAGTATGCCTGCTTGAGAGTTAAAGATAATTTTGCAGAACTGTTGCAGAAGGGTTGGCATTTTGCAATAGCTGTGCAATTAAAATTATTTACTGTGATTTGCAGTAAAATAGGGTGGAAAATCTCCAAGGGGAAAAAAATGTCCAGAACCAAAAATTGTTAAATGTTGTTGTTAGTTGCAAAGTCGTGTCTAACCCTTCGCAACCCCATGGACAATGATCGTCCAGGTCTTCCTGTCTACCATCCTCTGAAGTCCATTTAAACTCACGCCTAGTGTTTCAGTGACTTCATCCAGCCACCTCATTTTTTGTTGGCCCCTTCTTCTTTTACCCTCAATCTTTTCCAGCATTAATTCTCCAGTGAGTCCTTCCTTCTCCTTCTCTTAGGTGGCCAAAGTATTTAGTTTTTTGTTAAATGTAAAGCTCCAAAATTTGAAATTCCTAACAGAATATGAATCCCCACATCATGGGGCATGACAAAAATACAACTTTGACTAGGGTACCAGACTGTCTAGAGCCAACCTGAGAGTAGCCACCAAAGGTGTAAACTTATTGCACTCTGTGAAGGAAAGGTTCTGATATTCGAATGGACTGTGACCCGATACGCACACAAACACACTGAAGCATGGAAGTTGACAGAGGAGTCTTGAGAAACTACTTTAATAAAAACACATAAAAACAAAACCTACAAGAAGGCACCAACAGCCTAAAAGATTCTCCTGTCAGCAAAGTCCATTAGCTCTAATCTTCTTCCCAGGCATGGAAGGCTCTCTGCGTTCTTTGTCAGTCTTCTCAGGAGCAAGGCAGTGACTCAGCTCTTTGTAGTGACTTCAGCATGCTCTCATCAAAGTCTCATCTGGTCTCGGAGTGAGGAGTGAGGAGAGGGAGGGGTAGAGAGTGAGCTCTCTGAGGAGAGATCCCTGCTGCTGCTTATATGTTCATCAACTGATCGTTGGAAAGTGCGGGAAACTCAGAGCTAGGAAGCTGTGTTCTGATTGGTTCATTCAAACTATTCAAACCAATCAATCAATTAGCTGCAGCAATATGCTGAGAGGTTTTTCCTCTCACACGCTCAGATCGATGAGCAACCACAAAGCTCTATGATGTATTAGAGCTCCTGGTAAAAGAAATATGTAACATGCTCTATATGGGGCTACCCTTGAAGAGTATTCAAAATGGTCCAGCATGCAATGGTACAGAAAATTTTGGAGGCCCCTACGGTGGCCCATGCAACACCATTGTTACGCAAGTTGCACAGGGTGATGATCCAGATACATTTCAAGGTGTTGATTATTACCTTTAATTTCAAGGTGTTGATTATTATCTTTAAGACCCTCTATGGCCGAATACAGGATAACTATGGAACCCCACTCATAGTAGAAAAAGGGACCTTCTGTAGATCCCAGTAGATAATGAATTTTGTTTGGTGGGATGCAGAAGAAGAGCCTTTTCTGTTATGGCTCTTGCCCTTGGAATATCTTGCCACAGGAGGCAAGATCCATCCCCTGTTTTTTACACTTGAGGAAAAGCTGGCTGGCATGGGGTTCCGAAGGAAAAACTGTTGGCTAGAGGTGGTTGGTGTATTAATAGAAAAGGCACCCCCACACTTCTCTGCTCCACATCCATGGTTTTTAAACGGTTTCAATTTTCTGTAATTTTAATCTGTTTGTATACTTAACAATTGTCTGGATATTTGTATATTTTGTCGTTCTGTAAACCATTCAGAGTTTCCTTGAATTGAGTGGCAAATTTAATAATAATAAAACAACTGGAGCGCCACTCAAACACCATCAGCATTGTCAAATTCACCATCGGTCAATTGCAAAAGGCAGCTTTATTTGGAACAGCTTACATCCTGAGATGATACCTACCAAGATTTGGTAGGTGGACAAAAAGGGCAAATCCAGTCTGAATATCTGGCTGACTGTACAATAAACCATAATAATAACAACAACAACAATAACAATAACAATAATAGAACAAATGAGGAAATCTTTATGCAATAGTTGCAATGAGAAGAAGCATTGGTACATGGTTTTGCTCTCAAACTGATGGTCCAGGTGAAGCTATATGCTTCGAAGAAGAGGTGAAAATAGTATTTCATTTGGGTGATATGCTGGGTGGATTTCATAAAGTCAAGAACAAGCTTTCCTCCTAGCTTTTAATGAGTTGGTTTTCTTTAAGAACTGACTTTGCTGCTTGCATTTCAATGTGAAACTGTCTACAGCATTAAGTTGGAAAATTGATTGGTACCATGGAGATTTAAAAAAACTCACATCTCTAAAATCTAATACTGTGCAAGAAGGCTTGATTAGTTTGCGCAGTCTTCTGCACAAACACAGAGGCAGCTATGATAAATTATAAATGCACCAATCCAGAAAAAAGCTATACAATTAGACATAATAAGCTCTGTGCACATTTAAGCTACTGTTTCATATCTGAATACCTAATCTCTATCCTTCTTGTCCCCTTGATATTCTGCATAACAATATCTAATCTTTTCCATCCTTCAAATTTCAATGGAGATTAGATGGATGGGGAAGAAAAGTCAAGAGGCAAAGCCATTCTTCTTTTAAATCAAGAGCAGTGTGATCAGCAATATACAAAAGTATATCCTTTTGTTTCCATAGATGTATTTGCCTTCCTGTAGACCACCTTAGATGTTTGAAATAATTGTCCAATAATGATTCTTGACATGAAATATGAGGGTGTGCATGCTTGCCTGAGAGCAGTATAATTCTTGAATAGCTAATCTGCTTTGTAGAAGTTCTGCTTAGTTCTGCTACTGTCCAAAACATCTTGGATATTAAGACAGTAATCTATCCCTGTGATGCGAAATTATGGCATGTGTGCCACAGGTGGCATGCAGAACCATATCAGTAGGCATGCGAGCATTGCTCTACTTCAGCTGCAGTGCACATGTGCGTGCCGGCCAGCTGATTTTCGGGCCATCCGGGTCCCCCGGAAGTGAGGAAACAGGCTGTTTCTGGCCTCCAGAGGGCCTCTGGGGTGGGGGTGGGGGTGGAGAAGGCTGTTTTCACCCTTCCCAGGCTCCTAGAAAGCTTCTGGAGCCTGGGAAGAGCGAAAAACATGCCTACTGGACCCATCATGCCATTGCCTGCCAAAAGTGGGGGAAGCGCAGGGGGGTCACGCACACATGCATGCAGGGTGGGGTGCATTGAATTATGGGTATGGGCACACACATGCATGACCCCCCCCCACTCTCCCCACTTTTGGCATGTGATGGTGTAGGAAGAAATATACTTCTGGGTTCAGCTCCAAGTGGGGAAAAAGATACTGGAAACATGGAGACTGCTTAGAAAGATGGTTTAATGGTGGACAAAATCACATGGCTTGAGTTCCTGAACAGAAAAAGGGACGAGATACAGTGAGTCCCCGGTTTTATGCTTTCTCTGACTTTGAACTTCCTGGGGCCCCAAAAGACTATCCTTATTGGTTGTCAGACTCTCAGGGAGTGGAGGTCTAAGCTAGCCTTGCTGGCTGATGTAATCTTCCCAGGTGCCATGTGGTCAGTTTCTGTCCTAAATGGGTCCCATTGTGTTAGTTTCTGTTGCTATTGTGTTGCAGATGGGTCCTATTGTCAAAGATTGAGTTTCTGCCTCTGGCCCATTAACAAAGGGGGGGGGGAGGCAGGAAGGTGGGAGTTGCTTTGTCTTTAAAACATGTTTCTCCATTTCTCAACCAGGGAAACATAATATTCTGCCTTTTTAATATTTCCTAAAATATTTCATTTTTCCAGGAAAGGGATGGGTGCTAACTTCCTATAATGGCAAAAAGGTTAGCAATCACTGACCTATCCCCTCACAACATATATATAGTTGAACAACATGGACCCACAAAGGATTAGCAACTAGAGTAACTCCTTAAAGACACACCAGAGTCCCAAACTCTCTTCCAATGTCAATGGAAGTTTATATTATTTGTAATTACCATTAATTGGAGGAGGCAATCAATGAATAGAAGTTTCTCATGATCCTTCGAGATGCAAATATATTGGATATATCACAATGCATCTCATTCCAGCAATGAACAGCAGCTAGGCACATTAGGAAGTCTTCATTAGCTCACTGGAATATAGACTCCAAGCAGCAAGTAGTAATAATTGTGGAGAAGACATCCAGACTCAGGTGTAATTTAAAATTTCCCATCTTGATCATAATTTCAGCTGGAAGGAGAAGTTCATCTACTTAGTGATGTTGCTCATAAGAATTACAGCACAGAATCTCAATAATGGGCCATTTTGTATATCTATTGTTCTGGACAGTACATTTGTAATACTGGAATAGCAGCAACATTTAACTGTAAACAATTTACTCTCTAATATTCACTCTTTAAGGGAAAAGGAACTTTGAAACTCACCTACATTTTCTGTTTTCCAGTTGTTTCTTTTCAAAAAAGATCCAGAATCCAGATCCAGATTCAGATCCACTAATGTTCTGAGACTAATGGGAAGTATACTTATTCCAGTCTTCAATATATTCCAGCAGCTACAGTAAATCATTTATTACAGTTTCAAAAAGGGCCATTAGAAGTAATGATTTTTACTTTTTGGGTATTAGAATTATTCCTGACCTCATCCCTTGCTGCTTATCTTCTTTCCCTTATCTTCTTGAAATTATTATTTACAGTTAACTTTAAAACATGTAGCAAAAGTTATCTACTTAATACAGTGCAGGGGAATCATCACTATTGTTCCCAAGGGGCTTAATTGTGGGTCATTTTATTTGTTGCCTTTTCCTTCTCATCCTTTCAGATATGACCATAATATTTTCAATTTACTGCCTGATCATTTAAGGCTGCTCGTCCAATTAACATCAGGTTAGACTCTTAACCCCAATAGCAAAAATACAATTGGAATTTTAAGGGGTTATAATATGTACTATGTATATAATAATTGCAAGCATGAGTAATAAATAACTTTTTCTCACAAACAGTGGAAAATGAACAGTCCTGGAAAATGAACTATATTAGAACAGTCAACGCACTGTTTAGGCTTTGACTGTATTCCTATTCCTCGTATTCCTATAGTTTGCTTCTGGGATTGGCTCTGACAATATGCCCCATTGCAATTTTACTTCCCTGAGAAGAACTTGTGATATGCTCTCTGACATGGATATGAGTCACTGGCCATAACTTGCTTTATCACTTCATTAAACTCTGCTGATCAGAACCTTTAGGGGATAGCAAGGCTGACACTGCTTTGAACTTCCTTCACTTTCTCAGCTTTCAGCCAGCCAAAAACCTTAAAGTTGCTCTGTCTTGTGCCAACACAACTGGGAATTCAACTTGACTTTTATCATTCTGCATATGGGCTTATCCAGGATGCACTCTGGGTAAATCCTTGCATCTACATTTTAATGGCTGGAACATATTTTAGGAATGTAACAGATTTACTGCTTTTAAGAATTATGTGTCTGCCAAAACCGCAAAAATTTGAAGATATGGGATATGGGAATCTTCTATCACTTGAGCAAGTAGCCATATGATAACCCATAAGATAAATGATAAGATCAGTGGCCTGATTCCCCTCCCCTCTCTTTTTTTTCTTGGCCTGTGTATAACAGTAGATTTATTTATACAATACCAGCCCATATTTCTTTTGCTACTAATCAAATAACGTAAAGGTTTACCAGCAAGTCAAAATCTCAATGCAGCTTGAGTACTGGTCTCCTATTAAGATAATAGGAAATCGCATAGCATAGCATAGCACAGCACAGCACAGACAGCACAGCACAGCATATTTTACTGGCCAAGTGTGATTAAACACACAATTGTTCATTTCAGGTGTAGATGCTCTCAGTGTAACAGATAAGACGAGAAGTGTAATAATAATATAACCATTTCATAAAGATAAAAGAGTACAATGGGAATTAGATGATCAGCAGAGTGAAACTCTGTGTCTAGCGCCATCCTGAGGGGAGGAGTTGAAACAGTTTGTCTAGGATGTGAAGGACCTATAGATATTTTCTTAGCTCTCCTTCTGACCTGTGCAATATGCAACTCCTAAATAGAAGGTAGACTGGTTGCAATTTTTTTTTTCTGCAGTCCTAACTATTCATTGAAGTCTGTACCTGTCCTGTTTTGCTGCTGTGCCAAACTGGATAGTTATAGAAGTACAAATGACAGATTCAATAATTCCTCTGTATCAACAGTTTGAATTTTCTGAGTTGATGCAGGAAGAACATACTTTGTTGTGATGGTTTTTAATGATGGTTCTAATGTTAGGTATTCATTTCATATTCTGGGAGATTATAGAACCCCCAAACCTGAAGAACTCTACTGTTTATACTGTGCTGCCTAATATAGTAAGAGGTGGTAGAATAGGAGAGTTTGTCCTAAAATTGACTCTCATCTCTACAGTTTTAAGTGTGCTTAGCTCCAGATGTTCTGGCTGTACCACAGGGAAATTTGTTCAATCTTTCATCTAGATGTGGACTCATCACTGTCTCAAATGATACCAATGACTGTTGTTTCATCTGCAAACTTCAGTACTTTAACAGAGGGATTGTTTGAAATGCAGTCATTGATACATAGAGGGAAGAGCAATGGAAAGAACACACAGCCCTGAGGAGTGGCTGGGCTAATTGCTATCTGATGTGATTTTCCCTAGCTTCATCTGTTGCTTCCTATCTCTCAAAAAACTTATAATTTACCTACAAATATGGACAGGCACAGCTAGCTGAATCAGCTTAGAGTGAAGAATTTCTGGAATGATAATATTGAATGCTGAGCTGAAGTCCACAGAAAGGAGCCATGCCTAGGTCCCCTGGGATTTAAGATGTTGCAAGATGTAGTACAGTGCCATATTGACACATCATCATTTGCTTGGCAGGCAAACTGCAAGGGTTTTAACAGTGGATCTGTGATTATTTTGAGGTAGGTCAACACTAACCTAAACTCTACAGATGTCAGAGTGTCTGGTCTGTAGTATTCAGCTTCTTGATGGATGGTTTCTTGGGAACTGGGATGGTAGTAGAGCATTTGAAGCAAGAAGGTACACAACTCATTTCCAATGATTTATTAAAGATGCAGGTGAAGATGGGGCTAGTTGATCAGCACAGGCTTTCAAGGAAGAAGGATTTACTCCATCTAGGCCTAGTGCTTTTCTGATCTTTTTTTCTATGAAATAGATCTCACACCTCTTTTTCTAAGATCATCAGAGGTGGAGCCCCAGAAGGATGGAGATAGGTGTAGCAGATTTGGCTATTGTTGATGTATCTGAGATGGGGTGGTAGATATAGTTGGCAGTGATCACCTTTCAAATCTATAGTAGAACACATTCAGGTCATCTGCCAGTTGCCTATTCTTTTCAGTAAGGGGGCGAAGTCTGCTGTACTCAATGATTCTTGATATATTTTCAAACTATAGATTTATGAATAAATATGGATTATTTCAACTCTTCTGTAGTTCTTGTAAACAATATCCTCACAGAGATCATTTTAATTGTTTACAAACATACTGTAGATTCAATTTCACCCTAAACACATTCTAATACTGACAATAATTGTGGAATTTTAGACACGGCTAATGCATCTGGATCCTACTGTGAAAGTAAGATAGTTTAATGGAATATACTGCCATTTTCCAATTATAGGCAATCTAAATTCCTCTTGAAGTTATTCAAACTGCTTAACATCTCAATAGTGATACTCTCAGCCAAAGTATTAATATCCTATTTATCTGCCTGCTGTCTGTCTGTCTATCTATCTATATGCAGTTTTCAAACAAGGATTGTTGTATAGTATAATTTTACCATGTAAGGCTCAGAATTACACTTCCATCCTAGCCACTTCCATTTGTTTACTTAAAGCTACTTAAAGACATCAGGATATAAATACTTCTAAATAATACCTCTGTATGTAACGTTAATTTTTACAACATTTAAGTTTCCCTGTAAATTCAAGGGTACTTTTATGTATTTCTGATATTTTATTTCAGAAATAAGTTTCACTGAACCACTGCAACATTTCGCAAAGGCCAGAAATAGGCTGATCATTCCATTAAAGAAGAATCATGTACTGCTTATCATGGTAGCAAGGTTTGGATAAAATCTGGATGTTTTGAACGTAATAGGGTTTTTTTTCAGGTTATGCAAAGTGTTCAGGGTTTTAAATCCTGTTAATGCAGGAAGCTATCTGAAGATGGTGAGGAATGTTATTTATGACCAGGCATGGAGTTCATAAATCGTGATGTACTTAGAACTTATAGTACATTGCACTTGTAAACACATTGCTTATTTGCATCTTCAAAGTTCTGAGCAAAATCATTAGAAACTTTGTACTGCTTGTGCATGTTCATTTATTGTTTACTTTCATCATTTTGTTTCATTTTTCACTTAAGAATCTGACTAAATGAAGATGGAAAGTCATACTGTTATGTTCTCAAATCACCTAAAATTACAAAATATATGATGTCAGAACCAATCAAGCCTCAAAACATTTATTGTCACCCCATAGCAAGTATCATATATCAACATGGAGGAAAACCTTTTGAAAAGTAGTTGAATGATTTGGCTATATCGGCAAACAAATGCTAAAAGGAATCTGATGAGCGGATCTTTATCATTAAGTAATGGCCTTAACAAAAACACCCATTATTCATCTTCATAGCAATTTTATTTACCAAATTAGATATAGCAAGTTAGTACATTATTTGGGTTTCAATTTAAGTAAACTCATTATTAAAGGACGTACAACCTACATTTCTATTTTGAATTTCCTTCACTTTCTCAGCTTTCAGTTGGCCAAAAACCCTAATGTTTCTCTATCTTGTACCAACTTAACTAGGGAATCAATTTAACTCTTAGCATTCTGCATATGGATTAGCCAGGGTACACTCTGGGATAAATCCTTGCTTCTAAATTTTAATGGCTGAAACAGATTTTAAGAATGTTAACAGGTTTAACAGCTTTTAAGAATTATGATGTGTCTTCCAGAGATGGGTTTCAGCAGGTTCTGGCAGTTCTGGAGAACTGCTAGTGGAAATTTTGAGTAGTTCAGAGAACCAGTAGTAAAAATTCTGACTGGCCCCACCCACATCTATTTTCTGCCTCCCAAGTCCCAGCTGATTGGGAGGAAATAGGGATTTTGCAGTATCCTTCCCCTGGAGTGGGATAGGAATGGAGATTTTACAATATCCTTCCTCCGCCATGCCCACCAAGCCACATCCACCAAGCCATGCCATGCTATTCCCCCCAAGCCACACCCACAGAACCGGTAGTAAAATTTTTTGAAACCCACTACTAGTGTCTTCCGAAGTAAATATCTACTGCTTGCTTAATTCTGATTAACAACATCAAAAATAAAGCAGAGTTCGCTATCATGTTTCAGAGGATGGATATTTTTCTTACGGTATAAGGACAAGGAAAAAAAACTTACAAGCAAAAAAGGAAATACAGACCTGGTTTGGCCTTCTAATTTTTGCTTTATGGTATTTTCTAGTACATCTCCAATAATTTCACTGAAGCTCCCCAATATATCTAGTAATGGGTGGCAATATTATTGATTAGAGAGCTGCCATTTAAATGTTCCAGGGAAGAAGTTAATAATTCGCATCTTAAGATTTGAAGTGCATCAGTAGATGGAATATATGGAGACCACACTAATGCAGAAGTCATATGCTTTTTATTGATAGCAAGAATTATGAAATGTGCACGTTTTTTTCCCCCAGAGCATTAAAATCTATAAGACAGCTGTTAAAAGTTTTAGATTGCAATCATTGCTTCTTTACATTTTTAGGCATCTCCAACAAATGCTAAGAGTTGTCAGATTTTCCTTGACATTAACCTCTTGACCTTAAACAAAACTCAAGGGTTTCAAATACTGAAGATAAAAATTTATCCTTTAAAAAAGGTGTACAGTGTGATATATCTATGCCTCGTATGGAAAGTACATGGCAGAGAATTTGGCACTTTTCAGTCTGCCTCTTATAGTTACTTTTTATGGTAAATTACATATAGTTTTGGTTCATATGCTTTACTGTAAAACAGCTGAATGATCAACTGAGAATGCCCACAAATCAATTCTTTTTTTTTATTTCCATCTTTAGGTGAAAGCTGCCTTCTTTAAATGTTGGCAGCAACTTGTCATTTTTATTTTATATAACGATTCATAAATATGATTGATTCAAAATTCTCTATCCTATCAGAAATTAGCAATGATTGGATATTATAGAATATTATAATCATGAAAGAGAAAAATAGAAGAGAATTGGGAACATTTGTCATGTGGACTTTAGCCCTATTCCTTTATTCATTTGGGAAATTCTATTAGATTCCCAGTCATTTCATTTTCCCCTTTTATCTCAGCATGATTTTTCAATAAATGGAGTTGTGCTTCAGAAAGCACTCCAGGAAGAGCTCCTCCCCCCTCATAATTGGAGAGTTTTTAAAAATAAAAGTGGAACCAAAAACAAGCATGTGGGTAGGAGTGTTGACAAAAAGAGTCAAGCTTTTGGCGAAGAAGCCATTTCACAGAGCAGTGGGAAACATTACAATCCAAAATCATGACTGGATACTGGATCCAGAATGCCAAAATCACTCTGTAGAAAAGAGAGCTTCAAAACTATCCACACATATTCCAGATAGCTGTTTTATATCAGTAGATGGCAGGAACTTTCACTTTTTCTTTTAAAATATTTTTATTGTTTTTTTAAAGATTGAGAACCTTCGGAATTGCAAATCTTATTGTAAAATCAAGAGTGACATGTGGTGATTCTTTCAAGCTGGCTTCTTTATTGCTTTACATCTATAGACAAAATTTTGCCAGACTGAGGGTTCTACTATCCGCATTTACGATATATTTTGTGAACTATTAGGGAGGAGCTGTCTTTACCCTCTTTCTCTCACACTTAATAGCTGGGCTGAATTACCTCTTACTCCTCTGAAATGTACCTCCTCCCTCTTGGGGATTCACCTCCTTACTACATTCCATCACACATATTCCCTGGGTGATTTTTTTTTTCTTCAGTCCTTTAAGAGGATTAATTAAAAATGTTTTCACATGCAAGTAAGCCGAAATTGCCTATAAAAGGTGAAGGCCTGGGAAAAAAGAAAGATTTAAAGAAAAATATAGTTAAGATAAGAAAACATGGCTGATGTTGGCCCACTCATTCTCTCTTTCAACCTAACTTACCTCACAGAGTTGTTGTGGGGAAAATAGGAGAAGACGGAGTATTTGTTATGTTCATCACTTTGAGTATAAAATAAAAATAAAAAAGAAAGGTGGAATACATAAATAGTGCTAACATGGGAATATGAACATACAAATAGAAATTTATATATTAAATAATAGAAATAGAATAGTTTTAAACTATTCTAGGAATAGGAAGATAATAAAATAAGATAGGGATTTATGATAGTAGAATAAGATAGTATTTTGTACAATAAAATTGTTTTGTATGGAAAAAATATAGTATTTGTGTCTGTGTTCTGTACCATATTAATAGAAGGTCCTTAAACCCGTTAGTTCCTTCTAAAGTCTAATTCATGCAATCAGTTAATACGTAAACTATCCCAAAATGCAATGTTTACATGTCTGAAAGCTCGTAGAAATAAAAATAGCTCTTGAGAGAAAGAGAAATAACTAGATGTCAGAGAGACATATAGTCTAGTTTTCATGATGTACTGGTTTGTATGAGTTGATTTCTCTCCAAATTGGTATACCACACAAACCATGAATAGTTTTACCACCTGTCAGCTGTTTGTATGGCTGAATATTTAATGAAGTCTAATTTACCCAGGAAAGATGTCACTGAAAATAATACAAATTATTCACTGGGATACAAACTTGTGTGTGCTGCTTGTACATAGTCTCCAATTTCATATTACCATTATGAATTATTCTTTTTAGAGGATTTGTAAAGTAAGTGGATATCGTATAATTAGATTGCTTGTTACTGATAGTCCATAAATTGCATAGAGAGTTTTCAGCCAAGACCTGGGGTGAAAATACTTCAAGTAAACAAACAAATTAAAAATTGAATTTTCTGTGGTGGTCAACAGTACATGAGTTTTTCCAGTTAGTTTGAATGAACTGATCTGTGATACATGTACACAAATATGAGCAGTTCAACTTTCATTCCATCCATTTCCAGAAATTTCATGAGGTTTTATTTGAGGACATTCAAAAGGCTCAGGATAACTTCATCAGAATACCTAAGTATATTTGGCAAAGTTGGCTGAAATAATTATATTGCTTTGAATGGAACACCAGTTTGGTCGAGAAAAAAAAATGATAATGGCTTTTTAAAAAAGGTTGGAAGTTTTATATGGACTTTTTGCTGAGAGAAGAAAGGATTGAATTTATAATTTATGAACTTGGGGATTAAAAGGGTTAAAGTGGAAGAGGAATGAGCGAGATGGCAATTACTTAATAGAAATAAGGCAGAAATAAAACTGTTTTATTTTTTCTACTTTTTGTCTTTTCTTATTTTTACTTTTCATTTTTTTATACTTTAACTACCAATTATAAAAATTTAATAAAAATATTGTTAACAAAGAGAAAGGCACACTGAATTAGAACCATTGTGATGAAATCACAAAGTAACAGTTCTTCCTTTCTAACTTTCATTAGATTGGTTTAAATCCTCAGTTTAAACAATATACCTGACAGTATAAAGTTTTGTGAAAGTAAACTAAAAATGAAAGGCCTACAATCTAAAAGGATAAATGATTGAGGGCAAAAGAAGAAGGGGACGACAGAGAATGAGGTGGCTGGATGGAGTCACTGAAGCAGTCGGTGTGAGCTTAAATGGTCTCTGGGGGATGGTAGAGGACAGGAAGACCTGGAGGAAAGTTGTCCATGGGATTGTGATGGGTTGGACACGACTTCACAACTAACAACAACAACAATACAAATCTTTAATAAACAAAGATGTCAAAGAAGGAGATAGCACAGCTCAGGTTGTTTGTTCTTATTTTTAGAATCTGAATTTAAGCAGACTTTGCAGACGGATGTAAAAAGTGGCTGTTCTTTATGCTCTGAAAAGTTGGTTCTTTTCTTCATCATATCTCTGCAGGAAAGAACTGATTTTTTTTTTGAAAGTCAGCCTCCGTCCATTATAAACTATTTGAACAATTATTCCCATTTAAAAAAATATTTAAATATAGGACGATATACCAACCTTTTGATCTTGTCTGAATATAAAGATAATTTTTCACCTGTCTTGCTTCCAAAAGTTGTGATATTTTTGTATATATAGAATAAAAGTTAAGGAAGCTGTGGACAGCTCAAGCTATAGCCCCAAGGCAATTATTTCATTTTAGGAATTTATGAGACAATTTTATGAGGATATTTTTTCAGTATAAATACAACACACACATACTGTATACATCCATCTCTTTTCATTTGAATTGTTTACTTAAGTAACTTCAAGCAGCTGGACAGGTGGCATATATATTCATTTGTATAAATAAATGAAGAATAAATAACATTGAAGCAAGGTTCAACAAGCTTAGACCAAAAGTGTTTACTATGCTAAATATTTGTTTCGGTATCCAAAGTTAGCTAATTCTTGCATAGTTAGCCTATTCTTGCAATTTTTTTTTATACACAATCCTATACATTTTTGTGGGCTACTAACCAAATAGTTTGAATGATATCTTATCATGAATTAATACTAAATTGAACTGATATTGTCTGAATTAATTTAAATTCATCTAAGGCATGTGTGAATTCATCTCTTGTTTTTTTTCACATTAGCTACTAAGAATTTATCCTGGGCTATGAACTTCTGCAATCTGTTGTTAGCTAATAAGATGAAATGTGTATGAGTAATAAATGGTTCTCTACTAAATGTTGATTAATATTCCTGAAAAGCTATTATCCTTTTTCAACCTGATGTTTACAATACCATCGGCAATAAAATTTTATAGGTTTAACTCATGAAAGTGAAATTAGCTCTTTTACAGTCCTTATAAAAATAGATTAGTTTATTTAAGTTACTCCATTTTGGTTCCCAATTCCTCTTGTGATGTTAGTGAAAAATTTAATAGCATAACCAATAATAATTTGCATTGGTAAGTGGGGTTCTTTGTCATTGAACCTCGAAATCATTAATATATTGATAATGTTAATATAATATTAACATTTAAAAGCCTTCATACTTGTAAGAAATGCCACCATACAAAAAAGATTTTGTTTTCTCCCTTAGAGGAACCAGAGATTGAAGAAAGTTGTTAATTCATTGACAGTGAAGCCCTACTGAGTTCCTTATATGCAGTGATAAAATGATACAATTGAAGTCTATCACAGAAAGGTTTTCTAGTTATTTCTCATCTATATGTCAGGGTGGCCAGTATGTTCATAAACTTTATTTCTTGGTTAGGATTATTCATGCTTAGCTGAGAACTTAATTTACTTTCCGTTATTCTTATTAGGGACAAATTTATTTCTGCTGTGATAGCTTAATGCTGGGCAGATTTATTTAACAATATCTATAAAAACGGTAATTACATGAAAGTTTTTCACCCACTGGGTGTGGAATATCAAAATAAAACCCAAATGAATGGAAAAAGTCTCTGAGTTTTTCTGAAAATCTGTTTTCTTTTCTGTCCTGTTCAGAATGTGGGGGAAAACGTAGGTGACATTTTGTATTCCTGCACCTCCATTTCTGTGTATTCATTTCTTCAAGTTGTTCCAGGTTGCCTCATTTTCAACATACAATATAAGGTTGGAAACAAAATAGAATTCAGGAATTATATTAGAGTACAGCAAAAGGAAAGATCCAGCTCCCATGGAAAATAGGCTTTTTAAAGTGTTAAACCTAGAGCCCCTTTACTTTGTAATCATATAACGGCTGTGTGATCCTTCCCTAAGTGGCTGTCTTTACATATTAAACTAATCCATGGTGTGTTTTGTTTGTTATCTTAGTGTGTTGCATGAATCTTAACATTGTGTTTTATAAACCATGGTTTATGAATGTGTGTATTCAGACAAACAGGTTTCTTCAATCATGGTCAAATAAATCAAGTTTATATTTTGTCTTTTCTATGCATTAAAATGTTCCTCAAGAAATCTGGAGGGTCATCACATGCTCTTTGTAAAACTTGAGATGAACACAAAAGACCAATGACTCTTGCCTTGCTGCTCTTTCATGAATCCTATTTTTATGGAATCTTTCTCTGATGGTGTCATTAACATGAAATTTAATCAAGACATAGGTGGTCTGCATTAAAAAATATTTTTAAAAATAGCAAATAATTCATACTTACTCTTTAGGTGACTTTGACAGAATGTCCCAAATAGTTTCTATTGTCCCATCTCTTTTCTATTTTATGATTATGTCTATTACCTGGTTGTTAGTGTCCTAGGCCTTTAAAAATACTTTTGTAATCTTTTTCAGACTTATAAGCATCAATAACTGTTTAAAGCGAGGTTTTCAGAAATTTGTTTCAAGTGGCAAGAAGTATCTCTTGAATCTGTCTGATTCAAGATCTGACAGATTTTTTTCATTGTCTAATGTACAATGTATAGAAAGATCTCTCTCTCTCTCTCTCTCTCTCTCTCTCTCTCTCTCTCTCTCTCTCTCTCTCTCTCTCTCTCTCTATATATATATATATATATATATATATATATATATATATATATATATATATATATATATATATGTTTTCTGAGGTTTTTGCGGGTGTTTGTATGTAGGTCTTTGGTTATTCGGGTCTTCTCCCGCGTAGAATTGGAAGTATCTTGGCGACGTTTCGACGAAGTCTCATTCGTCATCTTCAGGCTGGTGTTCTCGGCTTCGTTCTTCCAGGAGCAATGTGAGATTGCAGCTGACCCTTCCTTTTAACTACTAGTGGGGGTGTGAGCTGATTGGGTGGGAGCTTGTCTGTGTTCTGATTGGATGGGGGGTTGGTTGTGCTCTGATTGGCTGGGGGTGTGTTCTGTTTGGGTGGGGGCTTGGTTGTGCTCAGCTTAGTCTGGGTTGCAGGGGGATTTGAGCTGGTGAGCTGCGTTGTTGTTGTTTGGCTTCGGGTTTGTGGTCTTGAGGGCTTTTCATGGAGGGTGTTGGTCTGATTCAAAATTGAGTTAGAAAATCAAGGAGTATATGAAATCCCATGCACCGCCTGCCCCACCACATACATCGGACAAACAAACAGAAGAATAAGTGCACGCATTGAAGAACACAAAAACTCAGTCAAAAAAGAGGAACCAACTTCTTCCCTGGTCCAACACTTCAAAGCCACAGGCCATGAAATTGACTTTAAAAAGACCAGAACTATCGCCAAAACTGAACACTTTAATGACAGAATAATCAGAGAAGCCATCGAGATAGAAAAATGCCCACACAGCATGAACAAACGAGACGATACCTCCCGCCTGCCAGCCATTTGGAAACCCGCCCTTATTGACAAACGAGTCCCTAACACGATGAATGACACCAGACCCACACTCACAAGACCCACACAGGATGTCACCACCACACATCCACGCAGAAAACAGACTCAAACCCACACTGATAATGAGGCACGACCAAGGACCAGAAGCCAGACCGCAGCTGCATCATTAGCCACTTTTAACCCCTCCAATCCATACATGAATCAGACCAACACCCTCCATGAAAAGCCCTCAAGACCACAAACCCGAAGCCAAACAACAACGCAGCTCACCAGCTCAAATTCCCCTGCAACCCAGACTAAGCTGAGCACAACCAAGCCCCCACTCAAACAGAACACACCCCCAGCCAATCAGAGCACAACCAACCCCCCACCCAATCAGAACACAGACAAGCTCCCACCCAATCAGCTCACACCCCCACTAGTAGTTAAAAGGAAGGGTCAGCTGCAATCTCACATTGCTCCTGGAAGAACGAAGCCGAGAACACCAGCCTGAAGATGACGAATGAGACTTCGTCGAAACGTCGCCAAGATACTTCCAATTCTACGTGGGAGAAGACCCGAATAACCAAAGACCTACATACAAACACCCGTGAAAACCTCAGAAAACACACACACACACACACACACACACACACACACACACAGACACACATATAATTTTGATTTATATACCACCCTTGTCTGGAGACTCCGGAGACTCAGGGCGGTTTACAATGCATTAAGCAATAGCCTTCATACTTTTGTATATTTATACAAAGTCAGCTTATTGCCCCCACAAACTGGGTCCTCAATTTAATAATCACCTTAGAAAGGATGAAAGGCTGAGTTGACCTTGGTCCTGGTGAAAATTGAACTCGCAGTAATTGCAGGCAGCTGGATGTTAAAGGCTGCCTTAGAAGGAGGCATTAGCCTCCTACGCTACTCAGGCTCCTGATATTTGCTGATAAAGAAATAAAGGGAGACTAGTATAGATCTGTTTAGCTCTCATAAGCTAGCCATACCCTCACTTGGATTTGAACTTGGGCTGCCTGCATATTAGGCAGTTGTATTAACCTCCAAGCCACAAGTTTTCCTCCTTTTATTGGCTTGAGCCAGGGGAGAGATTAAGTGTTTTTCAATCGAAGCACCTGGTCTACCCCAATATGGGAGGGAGCATACTGTTTCCCTTTCACCTTTCAGCTCCAATCCAGGAGCCCTCAAGCTGTCGCATTCACAACAAACCATATTTCTTTATCAGCAAATATAAATTATATTTATATTTACCGTATTTTCCGGCGTATAAGACGACTTTCTAACAGACAAAAATCTTCTCAAAAGTTGGGGGTCGTCTTATACGCCGGGTGTCGGTCTCCTGTAACCAGGCAGACCAGCCCGAAAGGCTTTGACGAGCCTTAAATGGCTCTAAGGAGCCAAGCTGAATTGCCTGCTGAGTTGCCGCTAATCAGCTGAGTTACACGCAAGCCCTGTGTAAAAGGGAAAAACTTCCCTTTTACACAACGCTGGCCATCCCAGCTGCTAATTTTTGCCTGTTAATTGCTCCGTAGCAAAAATCCCCCCCCCCACCTCCAGCTTGCTTACCTTAGCTGCTAGCCTCAACGCTTGCCTTGCCTTGCTTGCAATCCATTGCATCAGCAAGCAACTAAATCTCCCTGCCTGCTTGCAGGGAGAGTTAGGGACTTCAACTCCCAGAATTACTCAGCCAGCAAAGCAAAGCTGGCTGAGGAATTCTGGGAGTTGAAGTCTACAAGTCTTAAAGTTGCCAAGGTTGGAGACCCCTGTTCTATTGGGTAAGTTTTTTCCCCCCTTTGGGAGCTTTAAAAAAATAGTTAATTGGGGGGTTTTTTAGTTGTTCTTTTTTAGACCTAGCCATTTAAAGGCTAGGTCTAAGTTTTAGGCTAGGAAGTTTTAAATTTAGCTTTCATATAAAAATAAAAATAAAAATAATAAAAATAATAAAAATAAAAATAAAAATAAATAAAAATAAAATGTGTGCAACTTTCTGAGATTTAATGTGTTTCTGTAGTGTTTCACTCTAACTACACAAACACACAAAATCTCACAAAGCTGTATGTGGAATTTTGTGTGTGTAAACCCACAATGTAAAAGTTGTTTTTTTGGGCTTTTTGTGGCTGTGTGAGGTTCCTGCTTATTGCAGGGGCCATTTTGGGTCTAGCACAGCTGCTTTTACATTGTGGGTGAGCCAGTTGATGTTTTTTAATTTTTATTTGGTGTGCGTTGGAAGAGGGGTCGTCTTATACAGCAAGTATAGCCCAAACCCTATATTTTTACAGGAAAAGTTGTGGGTCGTCTTATACGCCCAGTCGTCTTATACGCCGGAAAATACGGTATATAAATATAAATTATATTTATATAAATATAAATATAAATTCTTATACACATACACACATAATCTCTTTTGTGTTTAGAATGGAATTATGCATCAAATCTATATATATTTTACAGACGTGTATTTAATAGTTTTCTTCTTATACCAGTTTAGCATTTGTAATTTGAATTATAACTTTTAGAGAAAGATGATTTAATCCAAATTTCAGAGTGTATTGATAACCTAAGGCTGCAGAATGTGCACCTTGGCTTTAAACTGGTTAATTTTAGCTTAGTTTATTGAAACAAACCAACATTATAGGCTTTTATGTATTGTGGGGTCTCAAGTATAAATATCAGGATGTTAAATTTAATCCAAGACAAAAGTCGACACTTTTGTTTGCATTTATTAGACTGAAATGATTTCAGGACTGGCTATTAACTTCATTATATTGCAAAATGTGGACGAAACTTATTCATGTCTTATTCATAAGACATGAGCTTGTTGCACTATTTCTCTGTTTAAAATCTTTATGTCACTGATATGGTTTTATAATACAGTTTACAGATGGAAATGTGTTTCTGACTTATCTAGTGAAAACTTGAAAACCATGATTCTATGAATTATGGATTTCTCAAGCATGAGAAATCTTCAATGTTGGAAATGCAGCATGATTCCAAATTCAGTTTTGAGTTGCTGATATGTTTTCAATTTCTGCTTATGAACTGGATCCTTATAGAGGTAATGGAAAGACTAATCAATATGAATCCATGTGTCTGACATTAAATCATGTTTTTTAAAATTAGATCAGATGATTTCCTATGAGCAAGTTGTTCATTGAAATACAGTATATTTCTCCTTCCTTTTTCCCTTTCCCCCTTTTCTATTTATTTCCCTTCCTTCCTTCCTTCCTTCCTTCCTTCCTTCCTTCCTTCCTTCCTCCCTCCCTCCCTCCCTCTCTTTCTTTCTTTTTCTTTCTTTCTACCGGTACAAAAGACAAAAACAAACACTTATGAATACAAAGAGGGGAAATAGATTTACACAAGTAGAACTGTCATAACAAATCATAATTTGTTCAAATTGTATCAGTTGGGAGTGGACAAATCTGTTAATGTGGACTTATGAAAGATTTTAAGCTTTTCACATTTTGAATTAATCCTGCTATATTTCCACTATAAGACTTTTTTTTAATTTGGCATGAGATGTTGCATATCTATCTGTGGGCATGTTCCTTTAACGAATACCATTTTAATGACATTTAATCTAATACATACTTTTCTAAACTGACACTTACTGGTTAAACTTGGCTTAGTCCTTTCGGGAGAAGGGCAGCATGTAAATACTTGCAAACAAACAAACAAACAAACAAACAAATAAATAAATAAATAAATAAATAAATAAATAAATAAATAAATAAATAAATAAATAAATTTTGAGAACGGTTAAGGCAAGTTAAATCTGGTAACGCTTTCAGTGTTTTTCATATAAAACAGCATAAAATAAACACTGAGGGTGATATCACACAAAGGAAAAGATTGTTTAAACTATTAAGTATAGGAATGTATACCAAAGATTGCTTCATTGAACACTCCTGTGCAGAAATATCAGGGAATGAGAACCAATTTGGTTAAGTTAGAAAGTGGGAGGCCATGAGTTCAAGTCGCACCTTAGCCTTGAAAGCCAGCTTGGTGACCATGAGCCAGTCATTCTCTATAGCTCAATCCACCTCACAGGGCTGTTGTTGTGAGGAAAATAGGAAAGGATTCTTTTTAAAGATAATAGAGATGAGTAATAAATAAATTAAAAAAAATAAATTCACTTTTTGGAGTTTAAGAGTTCCTGCAGGAATTGCCAAAAATGTCAACTGCACAATCCAAACTTCAACCCATTTTTTAAAACATATGCTGCTTCCGGTATATTGATTTTTTTTTTTACCCTTACCTTCTCCCAAATATTTCACTCTTGGTTGGTTCATTCAGTTTTTCCTAATGAATTTAATCCTGACATTTTGTTGGTGAGAATCAGGCTGAGATTAAGTTTATTTTAGTGTTACCCCACAATATAATTTTTATGCAATGTACTGTTTACTCATTTCCTATGTGATATTGATGAAGGAACAACACGCAGGGGACAAACCTTCAAGGTTCAAGATGCTGGTGATGACCTATAAAGCCCTACATAGCTTAGGCCCAGGATATTTGGTGGACCACCTGCAGCTAGCAACAACATCCCATCGCCCGGTTCGCGCCCATAGAGAGAGCCTGCTCAGGTGCCGTCAACTAGACAGTGTTGGCTGGCAGCCCTCTCGGGTAGAGCCTTCTCTGTAGGAGCACCCACCCTCTGGAATCAACTCCCCTTGGAGCTCTGGTTGGCACCTGACCTTCGCACCTTCCGCCGCGAATTAAAAACTTGGCTATTTAAGTTCTTCGACCTGGACTGATGGGGTTTTTAGGGTTAAATTTTACATTTTATTAGGTTTTTAGATTTTAACTTTTATTGTGGCTTGTGCATTTTATTATTGTGAGCCACCCTGAGTCCATTGGGAGATAGGGCAGCATATAAGCCAAATAAAATAAATAAATAAACGGTATGAGCTTGTTCTGAAACACACAGAAGACACAAGACCCCAAACTTTGTCCCAAACAAGATCTACATATTCTACTTCTATTCTTGGTTTCTAAAAAGAACTAAAGGTGCCCCATTGCTTTTAATTGCAATGGATTCTGCATATTTGACTTGGAGTAGATACTTTGCCCTCCTATTTGCAAAAATAAAATTGAACGTTCTAAGCCTTTCACAAAATGTTCTTCAATAACAAAAGAAATTCTTCAAGTGAGCCTTAGAGGTGCTTTTGCCAGTCACCATAACTGGCATGATTTATTTCTTCACCCTGTAGTGCTGGTAGTCCTACCAGAAGATTAATGAGGACACATTGATTAGTTATATTTACTTCTTTCCCTTATGCACATGGCATATAGGGCTCTATATGATTTTATATATTCACATAATAGTTTGGCAGCGTAATGCAGAATTAAGCATTTATTTTAGTCATACTTGATTATAGTTGGTCTGCCTTGACCTTGATAAGACACTTGTGCAGGTAGGATGATTTTCCTCATCTTTAATCCAGTTAACCTTGAGAAACTCCTTAACTTGGGATAGTGTCATCGGCCAACTGGTATAAATAGACTCCTTAGCTGTCAGCACATTCCATTATATTAGCCTTGATGGTTTCATTCTTGGCAGGGGAGGCAAAGCATTCCAAGATAAGGTATACTTGCCCCTGGTAAAATCCAAAAGATGAGACCACTGAAAAACAGGTTTGCTTAATTATGGTTCAAAGCCTATATAAGCTGGGAGACTATGTACATTTACTGTCTTGGAAAGGATCTTCCATCATTTTTCTGTGGTACACTGACTGGCAGAAGTGAGGGAATCTTTTCCTATGTCTCTTATATTATGCTATGGGCCAGTCATATTCTCTCAGACTTAGAAAAGAGGCAATGGCAAACACTTCTGAAAAAACTTGCCAAGGTAACTCCAGGTGGTCTGTGAGAACCGGACAAAATAGAATGGAAAGTATAATCCTTTGATTATAATCTCATGTTATGTTATTATACTGCCCTGGACTAAAGCTAGAAGTACTTTGCTTCCAAATCCAAAAGAACTTGTGATGTAGACCTGGAGTTGAGGCAATGTACATCCCCAGTTTTTTCTTAAGATTTTATAAGATGTTGCCCCAATGAGCAGCATTTTGCTTTGCATTCCCTATTTCAACTCAGATTTCATATTGTTCCAGTATGTTTTGTGGTAGTGAATGAGGAGAAAGAAAGTCATTTCTCTCTCTCTCTCTCCCTCTTTCGCACACACACACTTCAGAGAATGTTTAGAGAAACTTTCTGCAGAGATAGGGTTGAAAGAGAAAATTTTGATAATTTTTCTTAGCAACCAAATTCCTTCAATTCTGTTCATTTCTGTAGCCCTGAGAATCTCAGGTTGCAAGAAAAAGATTAGAAGTCTAATGGCAAGCAAATCCAAGTAGAATAGGTGCAAGCATGTAACTACAAAAATATTTCTTCTGATTTTTTAAAAGTTTAAATCATTCTTACATCTTTAAGTGCAAGAGAAAAGAACATATTCTTTATGGTCCTTCTATATAAATTATGTCATGATACATTCATTAGGTCACATTTAAGAAATATAGCACTTAAGTGGCATCTAATCACCACTCATGTTCAATGAAATCCCTTTGGGGATATGTAAGCCAGTTTCCCATATTTTTAAATGAGCTTACTAATGATTCTTTTAGGGTTTGGTACAAACTAATTTTCTAATTTGCTTCAGTCTTTTTAATACTATTATTTCAGTGCAATCTCAGGGAACAGTTATTAGCCATTTCAGTCTTGATTATTTTAAATAACACTTCTGCTTATAAGAACTAAATACTGTAGCATTCATCAGAATTAAAATTTTCTATGAAGTCTTAATCTGTTCATATAACAGATTGGTGCCATGAGTCGCCATGTGTGAGTAGGCAGCAATAGAAATTTTCTAAATAAATAAAAAAATAAAAATAAATAACTTTATTTTTGATGTGACATCTTAAAAAAAGTCTTGAGTTTTAGATTGACAAAATGATATTTTAGGCACTACACCAACCAATGTAATAATAATATTTATCATTTTATATCATTTAAGTGATTATTCAAAATGTTTCCCAAAACACCTGACACATCTACGGCTACTTTGGAATAGTATATTAGCCATTTTACAAATATGAGGCAGTTGCTACTTAGCCTGGTTGCCTAAAGCAACCAAGTGCATTTATGGTTAACATGAGGTATCCTAGTTAATAACAAGCTCTAGTTAATAACAAAGCATCCCATTACCCATTAATGAACTTACCTCTCAGCAACTGCATGTAAGATTGTGGTATTAGTTACTACACTACATTAACTTCCAAAAATAAAATAGAACAATATGGGATGACTAGGGATGACATTGAATTTTGAACCTGTATTGCAGTATTTTAAAGCTGTTGTTGAAAGCCACTCTAAATATGGTTGAAATAATTATATTGAATTATATTGGGCATTCTGTCTTTTATAATTGTACAGATAGTGTAACTTTAAGAGAATTGTTTTTCTAGCCTGGAAAAACAGGAATGAAACTGTTCTTCAAAGGCAATATAAAACTATCCATAAATTGGATTTTTAATAGATATACATCAAATTTAATCAAATCTTTATTATGGTCATAGACCAGCATATTATATATAGACAGATTCTGATATCCTTTTAAAATATTATCATCCATAATAAAGGATTTGAACATGCTTCATTGTATAAATTAATCAACTCAGACTTACCTACCATTTAGTCCTATCATTTAGGATTTCACCTTTGGCAAAACAACTTGCTTGGTAAAATAATCTAATTATTGCTCTGTTTCATTTAGCACATATTTTTTACTCACCCTCTGTGACTGAAGTATATGTTGGCTTAACTATCTCCAGTTGTTTTGTTACCACAAAATCTTCATTCCCCAATAGCATTTTTGATCTGCTTTCCCTTCCTCATTGTCTTCCATCTGTAGGGTGGATAAAGTGCCTCATACAAGAGAAACACATTGCTGGTGTGTTCTGAGAAGGAGAACTACTTCACCTTTCCAGTGAAAAGCATCTTGTTGAAATGGGTCAAAACCACTAGAGTAGACTTATAAATCATGCATCAATGATGGCTCTGAGGGACAATTGGAAGGATGAAACTTGCAAGCATCAGAAAACAATGAACCCTCATGAATTTCCATGCATCCCATGCATCCTTGCACACTCTCCCTAACCTAAACCACACCTGCATTCTCCCTGATCCATGTGGCACATTTGTGTATCCTTCTTGGCTCGCACAATGTCTCTCTCACATCTCTTGCACACTCCCCACCCAACACTTTCTTGCCTGATGACCTGGGACTCCCAACTTCCTTCCAGCTTCCTGTTGACTTTCCTTGGCATTGGAAATGATTATGTGCAGTGCGGTAGCACTGAAGCAGGCACAATTTTGCCAAATTTCAATTCCATGGGAGCCCTGGCTCCTGGATTCTGTAAGATAGCCCATTTGAGGTATATTGATTCAAAAGTTGTTGCCTTATGATGCACTGTTTTGCCCAATTGAAGGTTACAAACAATAAAACCGATACAATGTTTTAGTAGTCGTGATAGTTTACAGTACAGAATAAATAAACAAATGTGATCAGATAATTATCTATTACAATACCATTACTGCCCTGGTGGTCAGAATGCAGTATTTCAGGCTAACTCTGCCCAATATGGAATTTCGATCCTGACCAGCTGAAGGTTGCCTTAGCTTTCCATCCTTCCAAGATTGATAAAATGAGGACCCAGATAGTTGGGGGCAATATGCTAACTCTGCAAACTGGTCAGAGAAGGTTGTAAAACACAATGGGGCAGTGTATAAGTCTAAATGATATTGCTATTTATATTACAACATGATTAATATATTCAGATTCCTTATAAAGAAAGCATATATTAAAGCGACAGAGAGTTTATAATAGATAATTATAGAATATGCACAAAAGAATGCAAACTCACTAATTGCTCCCATGAACTCTACTTTAATGCATCCATGCATTATTCAAATATTTTGAATCTCAATTCAATAAAATAGAATAAAGCAATGCAATCACATTGGTAGTGGTTGCAATTGTGTACATTTAAGATTAAAAGTACTAAGTATTGTTCAAATAAAATACATTAGAGTGTAGAAAGTTGGACAACCACAAGGTGGTTGCTAGTATTCTAGGTCTGTTTCTTGTTATCTAGAGGTCATTTATGTTTTTGCCATGCAGGAATGGTAGCTCTAATTTAGCCCATAAATCATATACAATTTATTTCTTTTCTTTATTAAACTTACATGACACCATCTCTCCTAAAGATGGGTGGTTTATGATCATTAAAATGCCAATATAAAATATTAAAACAATAAATAGTAACATGAAATTTAATTTAAAATGCACAAAGATGGGGAGGAAGGGAGCAAGATGCAGGCAGGAGGAGGTATGGTCTTATCTTAGTCCATTAATCACCTTCTGAATGATTGGAGGCCCTGGCTAGTTGGCAGAGCAAGATCTTCAGGCCCTTTCCGAAGGCCAAAAGGGGCATGATGTTCTAGAGAGTGGGTGCCATGACAGAAAAAGTTCTTTTCCTGGACCCTGCCAGACAGAATTGGCCAATGGGAGTCTTCCTCACATGCCCCTTCTGCTGGGTGGGGCAGGCCAATCCCATTGGAATTCAGCAGTTCCTCAGACAATCTGGATTCATGCCATGAAGAGCTTTAAAGGTAAGAACCAAGATAACATGAACATGAATATGGAACAATCAAATCACATTTTATTTATGAATTTATATAATACCATATTTCCCCGAAAATAAGATCTTGTCTTATATTTTTTTTGAACACTGAAATAAGCGCTTGGCCTTATTGCCATGAGCTCAAAAGCCCAATTGGGCTTATTATCAGGGAATGTCTTATTTTGGAGAGAAACAGGATATATATTCCCTCTTTTCACACTCACACAAAAAGATTAAAATAAGTTTGAGATCTTGATCAGGAATGGGCTTTTGATCCAGACTGGAAGCTTACATGGCTAAGTTTCTTGATGAAAATAATCTTTTGTGGTTGGATTTTGCATGTGAATTGCTTTATTGGAACAAATGACAACTGGACCGAACCACTTTGAGAAGGAAATGAATCTTTCCTTTTTTCCAGTCTGGATAAAAAGCCTAATCCTGTGAATGGGGGTTGCCTCTGCTCACTGTTCATAATAAATTTCTTAATTTAAGCATAATTTATCTGAATTAACTAGAATAGAATATAGGTTGCCATATATATCAGAAATACTTTTCCATTGTGATTATGCAATTTAAATTAGGAAAATTATTCTGTGTGAGAATATTCTTTTGTCCTGAAATATTATTACAATATTACAAGACAAGACAATTTATGTCAAAAAGAATGATTATGATATTCACGAGGGTGCAGTTAAGTCAAGTAATCTAGACAAAATAGCTGGTGGAAACTTTGCTCTACTTTACTTATCAACATGGTAGATTAGCATTACTTTTGCTGTATGTATGTGATTCTTCACTTAATGCTGTGTGAAAATAACAAGGTTTTAAGCTGCTGCTGCGCAATATTTTAACCAATGGAATTCAGAATGCTTGCATGTGCCTGCGCATGTGTTCGTGTGTCTAAAGGCTACCTTTGATGCACCAGATAAAATCTGAACATCTTGCTCCATTCCATCAAATTGTTTTTTTTTTGTACTGTTCGTTTCTAGGCTAAAAGCAACGGATTACGCATAGGAGATGCAGTGAAGCTCTTACAACAAATAGAGCAGCAGAAAAGGACACCCTTTGCCTAAAGTATCTTTCAGGCAGTGGAAATAGCAGATGATGAATTGAATAATGCCCTTCAAATGACAGATATACAGTATCTGAATATGAAAATGCAGAAGTGCATGGAGCATGCCCCAGCAATATATAATGCTGCTGTTCAACGTGATCAAAATTTTCTACTGACCTTGCCCCAATTAACTATCTCTGTTACAATGACATAGTTGATGCAGTCAGCCTTACCTAAATTACTAAGTTCCTTTAAAGTCTTTATAATATCAGGTAACTTCAATCTCCATGCCCTGTGGGCTGTGGGTAATAAAGCCCTGGAGTTCATGGCTTCCATGAGGAATTTGTCTTGGTGTAGATGCTGTTGGGGTCTGAAATAAATCAGCATTGAGCCCAAGGAAGATTGAGTTGGTTTTTCATTCACCATAGCTCTCTTATCAACATTACTATTGCCTCTTGAGAGGTCCTACTATCCCTGCAGGTTTTTGAGTGCAATTCATGGTGTTGTTTTAATCTATAAATCTATAAAGCCCAATATGGCCAGGTACCTACCCACCTGCAGAACTGCATTCTTCAATCACCATCAATCTATCCAATGCATCCCTTTCTGGAGAAATTGCTGACAGCTCCCCAACCAAGAAAGGCTTGCTGCTCAGCATTTCTCTGCAGTAACCATTCCAATCTGTCCTGTGGAATGGACTCTTACTAGACTCTATCTTAGGCTATTCCTTGGCATTCTCTTGGCATTCAGGGACTAAGTGTAGACAAGTACAGAGATGATCTTGGAGAAAATATACAGAAATAGATACAAAATCAAAAGCATGTTTTAAGCCCAGGAAACTGAGAAAGGATAAGAAAGAGCACCAGACTGGCTCCACCTTAATTCACTATGTAAGAAGAAGGAAAAGAAAAACACCGTCAGGCTTTCAGAATTCTGCTACGATACCATCTCTCAAAAATATAAAAGCTTCAGCTAAACTCACAAAGTATCACTTTAGGCAAGAGGATATTTATAAAGCTAACTTATAAGAAAATATGTGTTTTATTTATTTATTTTATTAATTCAATTTATGTGACTATCCATTTCATCAAGTGAATTTAGGTGATGGGTTGAATTAAAATAGAAATAGAATCAAATTCCTCAATTGTCAATTCTGGTAAACCAGTTTAACCAGAACTTGATTTTGGTTCTTTTTTTTTATTGAAAAAGTGTTACAATACAATTTTTTCATTTTTCCCCTCCCCCCATTTCCTCCCCTCCCACCCACCAAAGACCTAGTTATAAAATCTTTTAAGTCCTCATTTGCAGTTCCCTGCAACTGCGTTTGAATCTTTTCAACTTTTTCCTTTGTCTGGCTTGTAAGGGAGCCCCCCCTTGATTTTTGTTTAGGAGTCATACTTCACAAAGTTTTGACTTTTCTCAGAAAAAACAAAGAAATTCTATTTAAATCAATTTTATTTCCTTTTAGAGTCCAGCTAGAATGTTTCTTTTAAATACTTCAGCGCAGGCTTAGCTCTCACTTTCACTTTCCACTCTCCATTTTCTTAAGCATTTTCCGAGCACAGCCAGTCGCCATTTTCCAGGACCTTTTCTCAAGACTCTTTTTTTCTAAAAATTAGTAAAAAAAACCATACTTGCATTTTTTTCCTTTTTAGATAGTCCAACTTTCACGAGCTTGCTTGCTTGCTTTAAATTTCAGTGGTGTTGCTCACAACGTCTAGCTCTGCTGCTGAGCAGAGATCCCTCGCTGCACGGAGCTTCTCTGGGGTGAATAGGGAGCCATCACCCTGAGCCCTCTCCAGGGCAAAAAAACGTCCTGGGGGCAATTCAGGGGGCTCTACCACACCCCCAGTTGCTCTACCCGCTCTTCCGTTTGAAGAGCGGGTTTTCCGAGCCGCCTGCCAGCTGTAAGGCGGCTCTTTTACATGCGGCGAGGCCGGCGGTCATGGAGCAACCGCCGACAACGACGGAGGCGCCACCGGAAGTCCTTGATTTTGGTTCTTAATGGATGGAAAACTATAATCCTTTTGTTTTGGGGTGGAGTTGGGACAACTGAGTGGAGTTGAGCATTTACAGGCTGGATGCCCTTCCTGATGCCTAAGTGGAGTTCGCAGCAGATATTTTCTCTTTGCGCCCTGATAGAAAAACACCTGCTGCTACCTAGAACTGAACTCTCAACCTTTTGAGTGGAAGGTGAACGTCTGTACCTCTAGGCCACCACACTGCTCAGATAGAAAAATATGCTATTAATCATAAAAAAGAAAAATTAAAAAGTGTCTATGATAGTTGGAAGATAGCCATGTTGATTATTCTAAATATGAAAAAAGGCTTAACACTATTATAGAAATAGAAATCCAGTGCAGTCTGAATCTGGATTAAGCAAATATGGAATAAAACTGATGCAGGAAAGGAATATCTAATTTGTAGTGGGGCAGCTCAAATTAGCTCTGTTCAGGATTCTTTCCTGGTTTGAACAAACAGAGGGGAGAAATATCACTGAAAGACCTTTCAGTAGCTCAGGCAAATGTGACTTATAACTGTACCCAACTCCAAGGAAGAACTAATAATTCATAGATGGAGAAATGACACCTTCCTGGTTATATTAGTTAAAAGGCCCTATATGATTAGTTAAAAGACTCTATAAGTGATATAACTGCATAGTCAGATGATTGAAAAGGAAATCTTTCCAATTTCTTTTATACTGTCACTTGGTCCTGGATTTTTATTTTTATTTTTTTGCTCCATCTTGATTTATGTCCTATTGAATCTTACTACTGATGTTCACTGTCATGGGGAAGAACAGCAGAATTTTGGTACATGTACTAGATGAAAGAGAAAGAGCTCCTTGGCACAGAAGGCGTTCCAGCACAGCTTTCCAGCTCCATGTACCTTAAAGTAGAATTATGCTGGTTGAAGGCTATTCTTAATCTTTAAGCAGCACTCCAACAAATGAAGGCAAGACAATAGACTTCATTCTTTTTCTTGGCTTCATCTTTCAGGACAGTTTGATTTGATTTGCCTTTATATTAATCAAATGAATTAAATATGATTCTCTTTAGTCATCATGCCTGTCAAAGACCTAGATAACTGACTTGTACAATACTGCTCTGAAATATGTTTTGTTTTTTTAAAATTTGATTTATATGCCGCCCTTCTCCGGAGACTCAGGGCGGCTTACAATGTGTTAAGCAATAGCCTTCATCCTTTTGTATATTTATACAAAGTCAGCTTATTGCCCCCACAAACTGGGTCCTCAATTTACCCACCTTAGAAAGGATGGAAGGCTGAGTCGACCTTGAGCCTGGCTAGGATTGAACTCGCAGTAATTGCAGGCAGCTGGTGTTAATTGCTGCCTTTAGTAGGAGGCATTAGCCCTCTACACTACACAGGCTCAGTTATTTACTTGATCATAAGATACTAGGACCGTGATGGCAAACCTATGGCATGCATGCCACAGGTGGCACGTGGAGCCATATCTGTAGGCACATGAGCATTGCCCTAGCTCAGCTCCAGCGTGCATGCGTGTGCCGGCAGCTGATTTTTGGGCCTTCTGGTCCCACCGGGACTCAGGAAACAAGCCATTTCTGGCCTCCGGGTGGCCTCTGGGTAGGTGGGGAAGGCAGTTTTCACCCTCCCCAGGATCTAAGGAAGCCTCTGGAGCCTGGGGAGGGCGAAAAACAGGCCCACCAGGTCATTGCGTGCCAAAAGCGGGGGTCGCACAGGGGGTCACGCACGCATGACCCCCGCTTTTGGCATGCGATGGCAAAAAGGCTAGTCATCACTGTACTAGGATATGTGAATTGTACTGCTTCATGAGGTATGGGCAATTTATTTTTTGTTTTCATAGCCAAGTACTTAATATTTTAAAGACATTTACCTCACACAATTTATTTTATTTCTATAATTTTTTAAAATACATACCTTTGTTTGACAAAATTGCCTCAGGTGTCTCGGATTCTAAATAGTGTAGTCCCTGCAACCCTTATCAAAATGTGATTTGCATTAATGGTCTGCCTATTTAGTATATGAATCTGAAGATAATTTCATTAATTTCTCCAATTATGGCCCATTAGGGAAAACATGTGCTTCGTGGTTCTGTTGATCTTAGTTCCTTGTTGGCAGTACACTGTGTACTTTACAACCTGTGCATTATGTAATTCAAAATCCAGAGAATCATTAAAAAGTTAGCTTTTGGATTTTCAGAAAGGGAGAGGAACCTAGCTGCTTCATTATTACACTAGAATGTAGTATAACCCAATTAAAGTTCTCAATTGTTGTCTACTTTCCTGGAAAAAATCCCAGAGAATTGTCTTGATTTTACTTTTGAGAAGACACCTACAGGAATGTGCTATAAGACTACGTGAATCTACTTTATTTCTTTTGATAGTGCTATAAACTGCAAATATGGGCTTTGCGGTAAGGACCAATTCAGGACATTTCACTGCCTAAAGCAAAGGAGAAAAAAGATTCAATTCCCTGTACAAAAGCTGAATGATGCAGCCACTAGGTCTCTTTGCAACACTATGGAGTCCACCATCCCTGAAGACAGCCAGCTGTTTAGAGGGCACAAGCTTCATGAAAAAAATTCTCTTCCAAACCTTATTGTCATATTTTTTTTTTTTTTAGTATTTGAATGGGAGGCAATCAATTTACTCTGCACAATGTAGGATACATTTGCTGTAAAGGCCCTTTATCCTTCTTTCATCTTCTTACTGTAATTATTTTTTGTTCTGTTTTTCTTGGTCAATAATTCAAACTAAAAAAAAGTTATGGAGCACTCAATTTTAGGACATTTTAATTAGTTTGAATAATCTATTTTGGGATCCAAGGATTTTACTCTTTTAATGGAAGAAGAATACCATTAATCTTCCACTTTGTATAATCGTGTAAAGATCTGGTACAGCCAGGCCTTATAGTTTTCAGATAGATTTTTTCTATTAAATTGCACAAGAATTTACTCTTTGACAATCACAGGTGCCATACTCCAGAAATGAAAACCTAAGTATTACACATCTCTTTCAGGGCACCCACTTCCCTGTTGGTTCATTGCTATCAAAATGACTGGAGCTGTATGAAGAAGACTTTATATATATTTGCAACTTTATAGTTGCAGACTTTATATATATATATGTTTTCTGAGGTTTTTGCGGGTGTTTGTATGTAGGTCTTTGATTATTCAGGTCTTCTCCCACGTAAAATTGGAAGTGTCTTGGCGACGTTTTGATGAAGTCTCATTCATCATCTTCAGGCTGGTGTTCTCGGCTTCGTGCTTTTAGGAGCAAGTTCATCTTGATTTACGTAGGAATATATATATTCATATATATGTTTTTCTATCAAGACATCTCATCTAAATAGCTTGAAATAGATCTATACTAGTCTCCCTTTATTTCTTTATCAGTGAAATATATATATATATATATATATATATATATATATATATATATATATATATATATATATATAAAATTACACACACACACACACACACACATATAGGTAAGAACTTTTTCAAAGCACAAATGATCAGCCAAGGGAAGCAAGTACTGGTCGATTTTTCTTTCGTTTGAAGAGAAGTCAGGAAAGGGGAAATAATGATTGTTCCTTGCCTTTAGGGTCTCTATAAACTCAGGGGTTTTTTTTGGTTTTTTTAAGGATTAAATGATTCATGGAGGAATAGCTTTTTTTATGTCTTGGGTAAATATGACTTGAAGTTCAGTGGTAGTAACAGGATACTTCTGGATACAAGATTGCTTGTCTGATCTGGAAGGATTTAAAGACAGGTATATTGTAGATGAACTACCAACTTACTAAGAGAGTAATTTCTCACTGGAGCTGAGAAGCATAGCACTTCCTTTGTATTTCATCATCCTTCACTCAGTAGTTTTCAATGATTTATTGTAGAGGTCCAATGTGCAGTCAAGAAATAATTTTCAGATGATCCAGGATGTTCAATCTGTTTTAGGCAACAATTATGATAGCATGTTTTTCTTACAAAATGAATTGTGCATGGAAATAAAAGCAGTGGCACCTGAGGTTATCAAGACGGAGACTAAGGGATGGAGTGGAAACAATTACAATCTAATACAATGCTATAGGCCAGGGTTTTTTTAATTTTTCAGGCTGTGGAATGTGTTAAAGAATTCTGGAATTCATGATCAAGATACAAAACTTAAGTGAGAAATAATTATAACAATTAGCAATAAAGTGAAACTTGTGATTATAATTTATTTATGTACATTTATATATTAAAGTTATTTGAATTTCATAAAAATGGATGTCCAATTTCTTTCTCAGAAAGTTCTTCCACTTATTTCATGTATATTAAGTATAATATGCAAAGTGAATGCCTCCAGCGTATGGAACTTAACTTTCATAATTATCTTGGGACATTAATGTTTTTAACCAAACAAATCAATGTTCAGCGATTGGGATACAACTGCTTTTAATTGCTTTGGATGATGTCTGCATTCAAATGAACTTTTTGTTGTTGCTGCTAGTTTCTCATGGAACTACATCAATTTATTGAAATGTTAGGTTCCCATGGAATACAGTGTAAATGGCAGAGACCTTATGTATTACTTTATTAATACCAACTAACTTGTATAGCAAAATTTATCTCCTGGTCCAGTTAATATTTTGCAGGTATTCTATAACAATAAAAGGGGCTGTTCCCAACAACAGAACTATTACTTTAGAGACCACATGCCCTCCTAAGATGGGGACTAAATAAATATTGGCAAACAAATGACATACAGTATATATGCTATTGCTATGCAGTCTGTCCTATTTTTGGATGTACCAACTTAAAACTTAAGGGAGACACTAATGGGCACTCCTATTGTTTCTTTCAGCCAAATTTGGATGGCTGAAATAAGGAATAGATTGTCTTTTGACTTGTATAGTAGAATATTTTATACCACTGCTGGTTAATAAGGATGTTGAGAAGGCATTGCTCATGGAAATAGAATTGAGACAAGATTTCCAAGGTCAGCCCTACAGGTGTGTTGAATGACAAGCACCAGAATTGTCTAGGTAACGTTGGATAATGTTGTTATTAGGGTCTCTAAGAGCGCTGTACAGGGCTTTGGAGAATGTCATTTTGTAAACATTACAGCAGTCAGCAATTCCTTAAACAAAAAGTTTCTATTCCAGGATTGCATGTTATCTATGAAGGATAGTAATAAGGTCCTGGGAAAATATGCAGGTAATTTAAGGAATTGTAAAGAGGTGTGATATTTGCACCCTTTGTGTTCCAAATCTGTAAACTGTTGTCTTAGACTTCTTTTAGATATTGTACAACTGATATAATTGTTCCTTTCTTGGTCTTGTTTCTATATCTTTTGGAATTATGTGAATTCTTACTGTTTTAGTTTTTAGTATACTGATGTCCTAGTTTTCTTCCAAAAGCTCCAAAGTAGGTGATGTATATGGTTCTCTCCCCTCCCCAATATCTCCCCTCCAGAGGTGGGTTTGGCCCGGTTCGGCCAGGTTCTCCCGAGCCGGTAGCGGTGATGATATGACATCACTGAACCGGTTCTACCTCCCTGCCCCCCCATGCCCCCCACCCCTTGAACTCCCATCACCCCCCGCATTATTCTTACCTTTTATTTGGCCCCACCCCCAATCTATTGCTGCCTCCTGAGTCCCAGCTGATGGCTAGAGGGAAAAAACTGTTTAAACTCTTGCTGCCGGGCTTCAAAGGGCCGCCCTACAGCTGATCAGTGTTAAAAGAAAATAAATGAGTAGACCGGTGCCTGCAAAAATACATGAGTAGGTCAGGGCCTGCAAAAATAAATGGGTAGATTGGTACAGTTCTGCAAGCAGTTAAAAGCCTGGTAGACTAGTACCTCTTGTAAATCCTAAATAATTGTCACATATCAAGTCATGCCCACAAAATAAGTCATGCCCACAAAATAAGTCATGCCCACAAAATAAGCCACGCCCACAGAACTGGTAGTAAAATTTTTTAGAACCCACCCCTGCTCCCCTCCCCAATATTTAAGTGAGATAACTTAGTCCAAATGAAAGTGACCAGAGCAAACTTGCTCAATTAGTTTCTGAAGAGAAATGGGGATTTAATTTTTCCTATCACAGGATTCTCAGGACCTGTAATAATGTACTGAAGCTATCACACAAAACATATCAGTATATAAGCATCTATGGAAGAAGCAATAATTGGGGAAAATCATAGAACAGAACAGAACAGAACAGAACAGAACAGAACAGAACAGAACAGAACAGAATAGAATTCTTCATTAGCCAAGTGTGAATTTGTCTCCAGTGCATAAGGTCTCAGTGTACAGACAAGCAACAAATGATAAATGATGATCATAATCATACATACAACAGCACTCAGTCATAGGATACTAAATAGCAATCAACATAAATCATGATTGTATACTAAATAGAAACAATCAACATAATCTTAAAATACAAACAAGTCATAAGATACAAAGATTCTAAATACTAACAATCAACATAAATCATAAGATACAAAACAACAAAGTTATAGTTATAAGAAGCTAAGGAATAGGTAATGGAAAAGATGAGAAGAATAATAGTACTTCTAGGCGGATTGACATCTCAAGGCATAAGACAGTGTTGTGGGAATTAGTTGTGATAGCATGGGGAAAAAATACTGTCTTTGTGTCTGATTGTTTTGGCGTGCAATGCCCTATAGTGTCATTTTGAAAGAAGAAGTTGAAATAGTTTATGTCCAGGATATGAGTCGGTATATATTTTCACAGCCCTCTTTCTAGCTCATGCCTTATACAGGTCTTTAGTAGAAGGCAGGCAGGTTGCAATTGTTTTTTCTGCAGTCCTAACTGTTTGTTAAAATCTGTGTCTGTCTGACAGTTATAGAGGTGCAAATGACAACTCAATAATTCTTCTGTAGAAATGTATCAGCAGCTCCTTGGGCAGTCTGAGCTTTCTGAGCTGGTGCAGGAAGAACATTCTTTGTTTTTCTGATATTAGCTGTCCATTTTAAGTCTTGAGATATTATAGACACTTGAAGGTCTCTACTGTTGATACTATATTGTCTAGTATTGTATGTGGTGGTAGAACAGGATGGCTTCTCCTAAAATCTACAATCATCTCTACAGTTTTTTGTGTGTTCAGTTCGAAATTGTTCAGCTGTATCGCAGGGCCAGTTGTTCAACTTTCCGTCTCTATGTAGATTCGTCATCATGAGATCAATCACTGCTGTATCAGGGGTGGGTTCTAAATTTTTTTACTATTGGTTCTGTGGGTGTGGCTTATTTTGTGGGCGTGGCTTGACGGTCATGTGACAATTATTTAGGATTTAGCAGAGGTACTGGTCTACCAGGCTTTTAACTGCTTGCAGAGCTGTACCGATCTACCCATTTATTTTTTGCAGGCACTGATCTACCCATTTATTTTTGCAGGCACTGATCTACTCATGTATTTTTGCAGGCACTGATCTACTCATGTATTTTTGCAGGCACTTATCTACTCAGCGGTGGGGTGGGGGGACTGAACTGGTTCGGTGACATCATATCGTACCGCTACTGGCTCAGGAAAACTGGGCTGAACCGGGAAGAACCCACCACTGTGCTGTATCATCTGCAAACTTCAGTGCTTTAACAGAGGGATCCTTTGAGATGCAGTTGTTGGTATAGAGAGAAAAGGGTAATGTAGAGAGAGCACACAGCCCTAAGGGGCACTTGTGTTAATTGTACAGATATAAAGTTTATCTCTGCTGCCAATCAGTCTAAGATGTTTACTTTCAGTTGATATGGAGTAGGTATTAATGATGGAACTGGTCTTAATTCTTTGAACTTCTCTGCATTGGCATGGAATTGGTTAAGTCCATTGGAAAAAGAAATTGCTTCATGCTGAGCCTATCAAAAATGCTTAATATGGTTTAGGAAGTGTTCAAGTTAATTATTAACCTCCAGTAGATTGCTGAAAAAGGGCACCATCCTAATTTGGAATCTGTCAGAATAGCTTCAGAACTGGAAGCATGCAAAATAGTAACAAAATCATCTAAAAACCTAATTAATTGAAAAGATTATAAGTTCATCTAGGACTTATTACCCCATTAGATGATCTAGACAGAACATACTATCTCACAAATTATTTGGAATTTTGGAACTTTGGAATACTTTTGGAAATATTTAAAAATTTGGAACTTTGGGTACATATGATGCCACAAATGACTTGGAATTACTTGGAACTCCCATAAAACTCAATTGTGGTTTTTTTCATATAGAAGAACACAATGTTCATTGTCATTTTGTATACCCCTTAGGAGTAACAAGGCTCAGTATGTACAATTATATCTGCAACAGAAAGCTGGGGAGGATTAGATAATGCTCTTGAAGATTTCCATAGAAATGTTTGTTTATCAAATGGACAGGACAGCTCCAGAAATCTTTATTGTTCACCTGTTTCCATTCCTTATAGTAAAAGAAAAGATCTTGATGCTTTTCTCAATAAATAACCTAAAATATCTTGCAATTCCCTTTGGGGACAGGAAACATTAAAAAGGAGTGAGAAAAGGAACAGGAAACAACAAGTCAAAGAAATTAAAGCCATAAGATAGGACATATAATTAAAACTAGTTTACAATACATTCAATATAGCTTTCTATTCTTACAAAAAGGTAAAAGTAAAGATTCTTCTCGCACGTATACGCTAGTCTTTCTTGACTCTAGGGGCTGTGCTCATCTCTGTTTCAAAGCCGAAGAGCCAGCGCTGTCCAAAGACGTCTCCGTGGTCATGTGGCCGGCATGACTAAACAGAACACAGAACACTGTTATCTTTCCACCAAAGGTGGTCCCTATTTTTTACATGCATTTTTTACGTGCTTTCGAACTGCTAGGTTGGCAGAAGTTGGGACAAATAACGGGAGCTCACCCCATTATGCAGCACTAGAGTTTCAAATTGCCAACCTTTTGATTGACAAACTAAGCATCTTAGCCACTGAGCCACCACATCCCTATATTCTTACAAGCTTTGTTGTAAAAAAGCACTCTCGGTTTATGGGATTTAGGAGGAAAGCACAGGAAGGGGGTGAAGCATGAAACCAGCTCTTATTTTAAATTCCAATTTCTTTCTATTACCTATCATCTTCTTTCCTCCAAGTTTTGAGGTGGCTCTTGACTTAATCTGAAAAACAGAATTAGTCCCACTTTAGTTGGATCCAATTTTTACTGGCCTGAAAAGCTGGCCAGTATCTAAATTCTAAAATTGATTGGCCAGAGAGAAAAATAGAGGCATGGGAGAAAGAAAGAGGAAAAATAGAACAAGAAAAAAGTAGGCCCTTCAAAAACACTCACTGCTGGTGTATGATCCATAACAAAATCTCTTCAAGGAAGTATGGCTTTTGAAAGAATCCACATTTCCTGATTTTTGACTAAAAAAATCATTATACATTTGTGTTTGAGAGATAATTCACTGAACTAAGATATTTAGACTGCAGAGATGCATTGTAAACTCTGCCTAAGGAAACATGTTAATGGTTAAAAGAAACACATTGCAAGATGGAAGATTATTAGATTACAGATTAGTTCAGTTAAAACAGAGATAGGATAGAAGCTAAGGATTTGCTACAGTTTACAGATAAAATAGCTGTTGGTGGGCACTATTTCACCCCTTTAAATTTTGCCCTAGATATTCAGGTAATTTTAGCTAGAATGGTGTGGTAGCCTAGATGTGGAGCTCTCGCCTCAGGAAGCTGTGAGTTCAATCCTAGGTAGCGGCACTTTCTGGGCGCAAAGAGAAAATATCTGCTGTGAGCTCACATAGGAAAAGCATCCAGCCAGTAAACACTTAGCTCCATTCATTGCCCCAACTCCACCCCGTTGCAAGGGATTACAGGGTTGTTAAAAGAAAAAAAAAATCAGGTAATTTTAGTTATGGTAACTATGAACTATTTTTTAAAAAAAGGAATGGATACAATAATTTAAACTGATAATCACCTTTGTGAAAATTCATTCTGTTGTTTTACGAACATGTTTACATTTTATACCTTCCATTTTTGCAATTTTTTGGATTTTACTTTAATTTGTTTCTTCAGAATCTACACTTCTAGTTAACTTGTAAATAAAGTGAAAATCAAGTTCAACAGTTAGTGAAAAACAAATGGATAAAATAGTCTCTGGTTCAATTGAATAAGCTTGAGGAGAGCAAGAGTCCATTATCACATATTTGTTATGTATTATGCTTCCATAAGAATCAGTATAGCTTGATCTATAGAACATAATTTGACCTGTTTTCTCCTGGTACTGTCAAAATATTTGTAAGTAAACATTGCCTACTGTAATTTCGTAATGGGTAATGTTCTTTCCACAGATAATCAAAATAGATTGAAGGATTCTAACACAAACACTAATATTGTTAAACCCTTCCCATATACATAATGAAAGCATTTGCATTAATTAAGAGTAGTAAACTTAACTATAGTTTCATCTATGGGTAATATGATTTTGGCTCATGCTATAATTTCCCATACATAACTAGTGTGAAGAAGAGCTATTTATACTTAAAGCATCCTTTTTCCCGTGATGTACTTATAAGGTACTTAAGCAGTATTAATTTTCACCTGATATTTAATATTTAACACTAATTAACTGTTGACATTGTTTGCACAATGCCTTGATTTATGATACACTTCTGGCATAATGGGTGGTTGGGTCCCCCTGGCCTAAATTTTGCCCCCTGGCAAAAGTTGGTATGTCCTCTTTTAAATTCTCATTTGTTTTAACTCTTATGACCTTGAAGTTGATTTACCCTCACAATATATATACAGCTACCCTGTTTCCCCCCAAAATAAGACATCCCCTGATAATAAGCCCAATTGGGCTTTTGAGTGCATGGCAATAAGGCCAAGCACTTATTTCAGGGTTCAAAAAACCCCCCTATAAGACAGGGTTTTATTTTCAGGGAACATGGTACCGTGGTACCAGTTTGACATCTCCAAAAGTCTAAGAATTTCAACCGGATCATGTTGACTAAAAATTGTGGGAGTTTTTTTTTTAAAGTGTAATTGAATTGAGAATTGGAGAGTCAGATCAAAAAGGAACAAAAAGAAGAGAAACAGAATCCATATGTAAGTTAAGAATAAACAGGATCATAGCAATAACAACTGATAGGCATATATTCAAATGTCTATTCAAAGTTAATGTAATGATGACCTCCAATTTATTCAAATACTTCAATTATGCATTATATCTGGGAACTCCCCCCCCCAAAAAAGCTGTAATGCAGTGTTGATGTATTTGGCTGATATAGACATATAGACATATGTTGTAGTAGACATTTGATGGCAACATTCCCATTCCAAAGACCTGGCTCTATCTGAAAGTGTATGAGATGAGAACAGGTAATGATTCTGGTAATGCTTTGGGATAGGATCTGAACTGCACCAGGGCTGAAGAAATTATCCACATTATTAAATTATCTCTGATGTACAACAGCAAAAATATAATCTGATAAAGGCATCCAAGTCAAAACTTTCTCAAAAGTTGTCCACAAAGAGGAAGGGCTTAATGGGTTGAGTGACAGGAATAGGGCTTTTTTAAATCTATGAGATTAAAATGAATGTCCAACCATGACAAACTCTGATTCCTGCTTTTTTTGTGGACCTCTCCATACTTGACAGCATGGATGACTACCTACATTTGGATTGCAATGAGCAAGGAAGGGTGACAAAGAAAAAAGCAGGTAATGAGTTGATAGGACAGGACATCACATTATATATATGACAGAATGCAAGCAGAAGCTTTGGTCTGACCTAAGCATAGTACATAAAATCATCTGCTACAATGTCCTACCAGCCAATGAATACTTCAGCTTCAACCAAAACAATACATGAGCACACAATAGATACAGACTCATGGTAAACTGATCCAAACTAGACTGCAGAAAATACGACTTCAGTAACAGAGTTGTCAACACCTGGAATGCATCTCCTGACTCTTCCCCAAATTCCCAAAACTTTAACCTTAGACTGTCTACTGTAGACCTCATCCCATTCCTAAGAGGTCTGTAAGTGGCATGCACAAATGCACCAGCGTGCCTACCTTCCCTGTCTTAATGTTTTCTTTTATTCATATCCTCTTCATGTATTTATAATTATGTTTACACTTGTATCTGTCATTAAATACATGCTTGGTGAAATAAAATAAAATAAATAAAATAAGAAAAAAAATAACAGGCACTAGTAGAAATCTACCTTATCAGATATAACGAATTTTCATAATATATTTCTATCTAGAATTCTTTAATTTGGAGAACATCTAGTTATGATTCTGATCCTGAAATGATCAAATAATGTTAATTAGATTCTGAAGAATCAATTTCTTGCACTGGAACAGAGAATTTTTGCAGTTCTGATTTTTTTAGCTTACTATAGAAAAAGGGTTTTTTTTAAAAAAGAAAAACTAGAGGCTCCCTCATTTGCAGTGATGCACCTTTCAGTTTATGTAAAAGGATATGTGATAGCCAAGCCATGATATGGTCAACTATTGGCTAACTGTTTGCCAAATCCAGGTGGCTCATGAAGGGTTGCAGCTAGCCCATTAGCTGTAATTGTGCAAATGTATAGTTGCCATCTGTGACTCTGCTAGCAGCTGAAATTCAAGAATTATTTCTATGTTGGTGGTACTCTTCCTTAATTCCAAGTTCAGTTTCCTTCTAAATCACCATCTTCTTTGGATATAGTTTCAGCTTATTTGCCTCAAATATAGGCAACATTTGTGCTGATTATTTACTTAGAACTAGATGGGAAGAGACAGTTGAGTTTTTTGTCTCATCAACATAGTAATGGTACCAACTCTGAAGCTCTGGTTGATTTCCTGATTTTATGTAGATGCTAAACTTGATAAAGAATAATCATTCTTGTAAACTTCTGCCTTTGAAATGGAAAGGGTGATTCAATTATCCATTTTCTTTGCTGCTTAATGTTTGCTTTGCTGTTTTCTTTTTCATTCATTTCAATGTAACTTACATCCCCCACCCTTGCTGCCATCCTTGCTCCAAAAAAAAAAACCCACTAAACAAAAAACAAACAAACAAAAAACAGAAAGAAGATACAACAGTGTCAGCATGAAGAAGTACAGCTTATGTAGATACTATGCCAATTATTAAACATTTCTACTCAGCCAAGCCAGTAATTGATGCCCTAATTTTAAATGGAGTTGGATGAGTGCCATTTTTAAAAATGAGCTCTAGTAGTGTTTTTATTTGGTCTTTAACTACATTTTTTATTTTTCCTTTAAAAAAACAACAACTATTGTTAGCTGGCTTGTAGCAGATGTGCATTTTCAGCTTGGCCCTTTGCCAGTATAAACCACTCACTGCTTTCTGAGGATAGGAATGGATGATGTCCTTCTCCCACTCCCAGTTCATTGGAAAAGTCCTTGGCCCATTTTTCCAGTTCTGATTCAAAACGGCTTTGTTCAGACCAAGCTTTTTTAGAATTGATGATCTCCAGAACTTAGTTCCATTCTAGTAGTAACCCCAGTTATAGGCAGCTACACTGTCTCCTCCCTTGCAGTGGCTAATTTTATCCTGACCTGCCAGGATCTCTGTTCTCTGTTGGTCAGTCATTTTTAAAAATAATCTTGCAGTTGATCCAACATTGCTTTCATTGAATCAATGAATTAGCTTAACCTTAGAAGTTCATGTGCCATTCAATCATCACTTCATCATGTGGGCATCCTGTTGGTTTCTGTCCTGGCTGGGTGAAAAATGCTTCTCTGGTTTTCCCATGGTACTGCAAAGATACCTTTCCCGTTAATTTTTAAAAAAACCCTTTAAATTGCAATCGAGGAATGTTGCCATATTATTTTTATGAAGCTGAAATACTCATTTTTCCTAGTTTCTATGGTACTACAGAAAAAGTCAGAAATCTGCTTCCTTTTGTTATGATGTCATCATAAAGGAATAAAAAAGTTTGCATTAGTGTCAGAGGAGGAATGGAAGATAAAGGCAACATTTGGAAAGCAAAAGAAAAGTCCAAAACATTAGAGAACAGTCCTTAAAAAGGAAAAGGCAGACCCTGGTACCTCAATCCCAATAAGAGCCAACCAGCCAGCCATGCCTGCTTCACTCCATGGTTGGGAAGAGCAAGAAGCAGAGGAATGACCAATCATGTCTTGTGCTGGCCATTATATGGATGGAATACCAGCCCCATCATCACTGCCCAGCCTGCTGCACAGTGGTGGGTTCCAAAATTTTACTACCAGTTCTGTGGGGGTGGCTTGGTGGGTGTGGCAGGGGAAGGATACTGCAAAATCCCCATTTCCTCCCAATCAGCTGGGACTTGGGAGGCAGAAAATAGATGGAGATGGGGCCAGTCAGAATTTTTACTACCGGTTCTCCAAACTACTCAAAATTTCCACTAAAGGTTCTCCAGAACTGGTCAGAACTTGCTGAAACCCACCTCAGCTGCTGTATCCCTAACTGGAATTTCTGAAGTTAGCATATAAAACAGGAAGAAAAGTTAGGGAGGCAAGCAAGCAATCTGGACTGAAGAGTTGCCATTAGTGATGATAAATAGGTGCTAAAGTAGGCTGCACATTAGTCAATAATACAGAGTTTAAAGTATAAATAAAGTTCAGGGTGTCTGTTTCAATATCTGATATCCATTTGGATGTTTGATGTTCAACTATCTAAGGAGAATAATCGGGGCTAAATTTATACTTATTTGGATTAGCTTCTTTTCCCTGCAGGTAGTATTATTTTGCTTAATGAATGTTTGGTTCATTCAAATAAACCCAAAGATTTACTTCAAAATCCTTTTCAAGAAATCAGCTTGTGGTCAATGCTCTTTGCCTTTTCCTTGCAACATGCTGCATATTCATTATTTGCTATTTTGAGACTGTCTAGTCTCTATTGCCCTTCAATGCCGAGGTATTGCACCAACCTTGTGTCTGAGCAGTAACCAGCTTGCCTTATAGCAATTATTTTTCTTCTTTCAACTTTTTGTGTCTTAAAAAAAAAAAACGATTAAAAATTTATCCCAATTCTAAAGAAAAAGAAACAGAGTCATTGGAAGGACTAGTTTCTTCTCTAAAATGAAAGTGTTCTTTAATTTGAAATCTATGTTGGTAAACTCCCAGCAACTTATTAACTCCAAGCCCATGAGAAGAATAATGAGTAAATAGGGTTGAGCTGTGATTGCAATTGTATGAAGTGCACTATTATGCTTCCAACATTCCAAACACATTTTATACCCATTTGCATTTTATACCCACCAAAACCCGAATTCCATCATATGGCGAATGGCCCCTTATCAAACACTGAACAAAAGGTGTCAAAACCATCTTTATGTCTAAAATGACATAAAGATCTTCACGATAGATCAAAGCTCCGATGATGATAAATATTCAATCAAGCAAGGCCCAGGAATGTCCCAGGTGACAGTCACTTCCTCTCTCTCCGCAGGCATTGTAGGTGGGTACTTTTCTAAGTACCCCTCTCCATGCCCTCATAGGTCTCAACAATACATGCCAAGCCAGCCCTCTAATTTATAACAAGGGGCATCTTATTACAACTTAATTTGACATTAAGCAGCTGCAGTAACCTGAGCCCAGGGCCATTGCAGTTCCATTGAGTAAGTATTTGAGATCAATAAAGGTAGAACCAGTACTAGATATTAGATATGCCTTTCCAGAGAGCACCTACGATGGAATTTAGTCTGGCTTCCCAGGAGGGAGGGAGTACATTTATAATCTGTGAAGTTTAGATAGCCTTGGTGGGAAAAAAAATTAAGTTAAGATGGTTCTTCCATAGTGGTTTTCAGAGTAATGGTGCAAGAAGTCTAATTTATTTTGACAAGATTTCTGTCTATATGTGAGAATAAAGCAAATTGCTTAAAGGAACATCAATGTGTCTGTCTTGGGGTTTTTTTTTTTTTATCACTCCACCTCTCATTTCCTGTCATATCTCCCTCTACTATCACCACCATGTTATTACTGCCTGTCCATCCCTCCTCTTTACCAAGTTTACCAATCCCTGCCATTCCTTCCCTTGGTCCAAGGAAAACATCCAATACCCTGTTTATTAACTACTGTAGTGATTCTGATTGTACCCAACACCCATGTATTAACTAGCATGCTCTGAACTCACCTGCCAGACTCCTTAATCCACTTCTGCTTCTGCACTCAGTGGTTCCTCAGATCCCATCAACCCGCTGCAATATTTACTGCAACAGACACAGGGGTATAGACTCACAATAATTCTATGCCAACTCTCACTGAGTCTAATCAAGGCATAGAAACAATCTCAATATCAACTAAAAATTGGGGTCATCCGAAAAGGATATCACTGCTTCCCCGCCTTACTCCCTCGGTTCTTATACCTCAGAAGGAAAATAAATGCTCTCCAATTGCCTGCAATCTGGAAAGGACATATGCCATAGTGTTTCTAAATTACAGAATGAAAATCCTATTCTTTTTAGTCAGTTTCTTCTGCCACAGATGGGCACAATATTTAAAGGCTACCTGGAGGTGGGGAAGGCAGATAATGCTCTATTTCCTTGAATCCCCATGTCACAACATAAGGGGTGCAACATGGCTGCTTCCCAAGGATGATGAACTCTACAGAAGCTGTAGGATCCAGGCCTTCCGACCTGTTTCTATGAAGTTTCCTCATGATTGATAGTCATCCTAGGACTTCAACACATTGCACCAACACCATTAAGATTTTCCCCCACCTTAAAGGTAAAGGAATTGGAAAAAACAGATTTCCTCCTTTCCCATAAATCCAATAAAAATTTTATACTGAATGTTCTGCAGAGACTGTTTTGTTTACTTTACTAAAAATTAATTCTTGTGGATTAATTATAGTGGATCAGTGTGTATTCTTTCTGTAACAGAAGCTGCAGTACTTGAATGTTTGCTGCCTGACTGAGTTTTCCACTGTGTGGAAAATTTGCTAATAAAACTCTTTCAGCCCTAGGGCTGAAAAGAGTACTCTGAATGGTGAGGAGTTTGTCTACAGTCTCAGAACTCTCTTTTTATCTTTTTGTATTCCACCTATGGAAAAGTTGTACCCTGCTGGCTCTGGATACAAGTGTGTAAATTGACTGAGAATATGCTTTATTTGAATCTGACCATTATAGCTCCATGACACGTCAAAACATTATTTTTGTCTTGAAAGATCCAACAGTGATCTCTGCTCATGGGAAACCGTAAAATAATTCAGTTTCAGTAGGATATCTTTTATTTCTTTTTGTAAAAATCATTTGCACTTTCCCCCAAATGTTAGGTCATCCTTATTTTCTTTCATTAAAGACATTGTCCACTGTAGCACACTCTTTCTCCTGCTGTGAAAAGTTATGTGCAGGTCCCGTCTAAAACCTCAATAACTTGTGTGAAAGTCAATTTAAATGGCGTGATTGGTTTTATAGGATGATTTCCAAACTCTCTCAGTCTGCTTTTAGAAACATGTCTAACTCCTTTCATAAATACCTCAAACCCCAGAAGAGGAAAAGGGATTTATTGGGATGACTCTACTAAGACTTGATCAGATTTTTCATCCGTTTATGGATCTCCCACCACATCAGTAGTCATGTTCATTTAAGCTCTGCATAGGTCATCTCAATTATTTGGATATTTTTTTTATTGGAGTTATTCTGGTAATCCAGACAGCATACAATTTTATAAATAAAATAAATTATCACACTCCAAAAATGAGGGTGCAGCTTTTATAGGAAAGTCTTTGACAAACCCATTATCAGTAGGTCTTTAAATGACCTAGTATTCCTCTGAGACAAATTGATGTTGAAATGCCTTCCGCAGCAATATTGCAGTTAGACATCACAGGAGTATCAAGTACAGTGGGTAAATGGGAGATAGTGTTACAGATTGCAAAATGAGACAGTTGGACTATTCTAGGGATGAGATTTTGCAGAAGGTTAAAACAGAATCCTCATGTTGTGTAAGCCAAATATTAATTAACAGAAAGGGAAGGACATTCTAGCCTCTAACATGCTTTCCTATTTATTAATATTTGTTAGTTTCAGCATTTACCGTTTTTAGGCCCTATCAGTTTTGATAGTCCATTTTAGCAGTAGGTAACCTGAAATAGATGATTTACTAATAGCGAATTATTTACATTTTATTGTGTCAGTGCTGACATTTGCAGCAAACCTGTTTCGACTTGAATAGCTTTGCATTTTTAATAGCCTGATTATATACTGTAGAATAGTTAAGAGAGGCTATTCCAGAAGAGGGAGCTGGAATGCAATTTCATTTGGTCCTCTATATTTTGAGAGAATAGATATTAGAACTGAATCTAAGATGTCAATGTTCAAGAGCAAGACAGTCTCTTGCCAACTTTTCAGGACAAAGTTGCAAAAATGGATGCAAATGGACAAAAGGGTTTACTTACTGAGGAAGCATTGCTATTTTTGTCAATAGATTTAATGTGCTTGTAATGAACTGTGACAGAGTTATCCAATCATTTGATTAGCCAGTTATTTGATTATTTTGCATCAAGTTAGCTTCTTCTGCAGTTGTAAATATGTAGATAAATATAAGTCAAGACTAATAATTACATGGCAACATGGATTTTCATAGCAAGCAGAGGTTAGTAGATTGGGTTTTTAGGATATTTATTACTGTCTCATGCATCATTCATGAGAAAAGATGCACTCTGGCACAATTCAAAGTGCTAGTGATTACCTAAACAGCCAGATGCATCAGACATTGCATTGCCAGAACTGAAATGATCTGACTGGTTATAACATCTAGAAAGGAGTTGTTCTCACAAGACTTATATAAGGCAGAGACAGACAACAGTTCTTTTCAAAGTTTGCCTCTATATTGCTATTATTAACTGGTCAAGTATCTTGATTGCCATTATTATTTATTTTTGATGTTTTTAAAATTGTTTTTTATTATTTTAAAATGTTTTTGTTTTAACTGTACTATATTTTTTGAATTGTAAACTGTCCAGAGTCATTGACTGAGATGAGCAGCTATAGAAACTGAATAAATATGTTGGAATCAGTGGTGGAATTCAATTTTTTTTACTACCGGTTCTGTGGGCGTGGCTTTGTTGGCGTGGCAGGGAAAAGATACTGCAAAATCCCCATACCCTTCCCACTCCTGGGCGAAGGATATTGCAAACTCTCAATTCCCACCCACTCTGGGGCCAGCCAGAGGTGGTATTTTCCGGTTCTCTGAACTACTCAAAATTTCTGCTACCGGTTCTCCAGAACCTCTCAGAACCTGCTGAATAGCACCCCTGGTTGGAACATACTTCAGATGCATGAATACCACATATTCATTCTCTTTCTCTCTCTCTCTCTCCCTCCCTTCTCCCCCCTTCACACAAACGTACTGTATATTCATAAATAAACAATAAATTATCCAAAAGGGATTTAAGAATTATAATGTCTTACACACCCCTGTAAAGCCGGAGAAAAATGTACTACAATATCAACAATGTGTTTACCCCAAAGCAATGGTGGGATTCATCCAGTTCGCACCACTTTGGGAGAACCGGTTGTTAACTTTCTGAGCAGTTTGGTAAACTGGTTGTTGGAAGAAATCATTAGGGAAGAGAACTGGTTATTAAATTACTTGAATCTCACCACGGCCCCAAAGCCAATGGTAAAAGTTGAGCCTGAGCTATTTAACATTGTAAAAATAAAATAAAAATAACATCATCCCTAGATTACAAAAGTAACTATGAATTGGAGAAAGCAACTATGTTATACTTCAGAATTATAAAAGACATTTTAACCTTAAGAGGGGTAAAAAAAAAGGCTTTTAAGAAAGAAAAAATAAATTGAGCCAGTCACATTTATTTATAGACCTTTTTTTCCCAATCACTTCACTCCAAGTGAAGAACTTAGTCGCTTATGATATGATTGTGGCTGTAACCATGGTGAACTTTGTCACATTAATAGTAGTAGCTGAGAATAAACGATTAAGAAACACAATAGGGTATAGAACCCAAAATGATGCATTAGAGGCCAATCTTTGTGAAAGGATTACAAGTGCATCTTGATCTCCCATTTTTCTGCAGATGAATGACTTAAATGCTTCTCTTTATCCTCCAAATATGCTTGGTAAACAAAGCACTCATAAACTCAATTTTTAATAGTGAGCTGCTCTTTGGATATGTTCTTTAGGCAGAAGAAAAAGATGGTATCTCTACATCCATTTTATCTACTTTTCATTTCCCAGAAAAAAAGAGATAGTGTGTGAATTGAGCTGTACTGTTTTATTGATTTCATTAGGGTGTTATTATTTTCTCTTACGTTGTCTGGGCTTGTGCTGGATCCAGTCCATGAAACTTCAGGGCATGCAGGAAGACTCACATTTTCTTTCTAGTTTATGTATACATGAAGCACCATAATCTGGCATTGGAAGTCATGTATATCATTATATTAAGATTTGCCTTAATTTAAATATTAATGCATCCTATTAGTTGATATTTGTAATATTTACCTATATTATCTAACCAATTTACTTATTCCACAAAGGCAATGAGATTGAAAGCAAGGCGAGTTAGAAAGTTATTGTCCAGAATATGGATCTTTAAACATGAGAAAATTTTCAGAAGGGGATGAGAGTTGCTGGAGCTGTTTGGATCTGCTCATGATTTGGATGTGCCATTCTTTCTATAGAAGTAAAGTTAGTAGAGATATGTGAAAGCCTAGCATTTCCACTATACAAAATGTCCCCTGTAAACAATTTTGGGTGGGAATAGCAGTTAGGTTTGGTAGATCTAATCAAATTCATTTTTAATTGTTTGAGAAAATTTTCATTCTAATTTTTTAATATTAAGATGTCAAATTGACAGTGAAACACAGTAAATGTTTTTGTACTTTAAAGGTTAACAATGTATTTGTGCATAAGCTTTAATTGATTTTCTCTTGCAAATTCAACCTATCTCCAGAAACCATTGTTAAGATGAAAAGCTACCGTAGTACGTTAATCTCTCTAGGGCTTTGGCTTTTTTCCTTAATCTTCTAATATTCATATTCTTATAGAGAATTATTAAAATTCTCTATAAGAATATGAATAACTCAGCCACATTTTTTATAAGATCAGTGCATTTCTAATAGTAAATGCAGCAAGCTACAAGAAGCTATTATGCTACTCTCTTTTGGGTAAGCAAGATTATGTAAAATGAAACAAAGGAATAAAAAAGGGTAAGCAAAAGAAAAATCAAAATTATGAGATAAAAATGAAAAGAAACCAGAGCTAAGTCTAGTTTACACTAACACCATTCTCTGCATCTCTCCCTACCTTTCTAATCTTGCCAACTAGCTTTGTTTCTATCACTTCCAATTGAATAGAGCTGGAAGGGACCTTGCAGGTGTTTTAGTCCAACTTTCTGCTCAAGTAGGAGATATATCTACATCAGTGTTGGCAAACCTTTTTGGCACCAAGTGCAAAACAGGAGCACGCACAAGAGGGAGCTCCAGAAACTGGAAGAGCAGCTCCCTGGTGCGCAAGCATGGGAGCCAGGGGTGGGTTCTAATTTTTTTACTACTGGTTCTGTGGGCATGGCTTATTTTGTGGGCGTGGCTTGATGGTCATGTGACAATTATTTAGGATTTAGCAGAAGTACTGGTCTACCAGGCTTTTAACTGTACCGAGAGCTGTACCGATCTATCCATTTATTTTTTGCAGGCACTGATCTACTCATGTATTTTTGCAGGCACTGGTCTACTCATTTGTTTTCTTTTAACACTGATCAACTGTAGGGCAGGCCTTTGAAGCCCTGTGTCAAGAATTTAAACATTTTTTTTCCCTCTAGCCATCAGCTGGGACTCAGGAGGCAGCAATAGATTGAAGGTGGGGCCAAATAAAAGGTAAGAATAATGCAGGGGGAGGGTGGGGGGCCACAGGGGAGTGCCGAGGGGCAGGGGGAGGGCAGAACCTGTTCGGTAACATCATATCATGACCGCTACCGGCTCGGGAGAACCAGGCTGAACCGGGAGGAACCCACCACTGATGGGAGCATCGGGAACTGGAAGAGCAGTTCCTTGGCTTGCATGCACATGCCAGGAAGCTGAGCTTCTGGTTTCCAGTGTGCGCATGCGTGCCAGTCACCTGGTCTTCTGCGTGTGTGAAGACCAGCTGACACACCGGAAATCAGAAACTCAGTTTCCCACTGTGCGCATGCATGATGAGGAACTGCTTTTCCGGTTTCCGGTGCTACTGCGCGTGCACACCAGGGAACTGCTTTTCTGGTTTCTGGTGCTCCCTCATGTGCAAAGACCAGCTGTCTGGCATGCATATGCATGCTGGAATCTGGAAGAGCAATGGGTGATGGCTGGCATTCCAGTTCCTGCATGTGTGCCATAGATTCGCCATCACGGCTCTACATCATTTCTTAAAAATCTCCAGTTAAACTTGTGAAGGCAAGCTATTCCACTGGTTAATTGTTCTCACTGCTAGGAAGCTCCTCTTTAATTCTAGGTTGCTTCTCTCCTTGATTAGTTTCCACCAATAGTGGGTTTCAAATCCAGGCACTACCGGTTCGCTATTGGTAGCAGGCAGGCGCGCTTGCTTGCTTTGTGAATGCGTGGCACTTCTGCGCATGTGCAGAGTGTTTTCGATGACATCTTGGTGGGTGGGCGGAGCCTCCTGCCACGGCTGCTACTGGTTTGCCCGAATCAGGGCGAATTGGGAGCAACCCACCACTGGTTTCCACCCATTGTTTCTTGTCCTGCTCTCTGGTGCTTTAGAAAGTAAGTTGACCCCCTCTTCTTTGTGGCAGCTCCTCAAAAGCTGCTATTATGTCATCCCTACACATTCTTTTCTCTAGACTACCCAAAACCAAACCCTGCAACTGTTCTTCATATGTTTTAGTATCCAGGCATTTCATCAGCTTTTATCTGCACTTTTTCCAAAGTCCCAACATCTTTTTAGTAATGTGGTGACCAAAACTGTATGCAGTATTCCAGACATGGTCTTACTAAGGTTTTATAAAGTGTACCAGGGGTGAAATGCTCCCGGTTCGGACCGGCTTGGGTGAGTAGGTAGCGATGGCAGCAGGCAGTTCGGAGAACCAGTAGCAAAAATCCCTGACACCGCCTTCCATGCCCAGCTGAGCCGTGCAATCATTAGAGCCTTTTTTTCCTTTTAAATGGTTCTGACTAGCCTGCTAATCAGACAACTCAGCCTGGATCGTCAAACCCATTTAAAAGAAAAAAGGTTTTTTGCTCTAATGATCCCAGCTGAGTTGCCTGCTAACCGCTAGCAAAAATCCCTCCCCCCTCACCAGGTTACTTACCTTAGTTGCTGATCGCAATGTCAGCCTTGCTTCACTTGCTGTAATACCTGCAATCCATTGCATCAGCAAGCAATTGAATCTCCCCACCTGCAATCAAGCTCATCGGTGAGCAACTCTATCTGCCTGCCTGCCTTGGCAACTTTAAGACTTGTGTACTTCAACTCCCAGCAAAGCTGGCTAAGGAATTCTGGGAGTTGAAGTCCATAACTCTTAAAGTTGCCAAGGTTGTAGACCCCTGTTCTGTTGGGTAAGTTTTTTTCCCCTTTGAGAGCTTTAAAAAAATAGTTAATGGGGGGGGGGGAGGTGTTAGTTATTCTTTTTTTAGACCTAGCCATTTAAAGTTTAGAAAGTTTTAAATTTAGCTTTTATATAAAAATAAATTAAAATAATATTTGTGCAGCTTTCTGAGATTTAGTGTGTTTCTGTAGTGTTTCACTCTAACTACAGAAACGCACAAAATCTCACAAAGCTGTATGTGGAATTTTGTGTATGTAAAGTGTGAATGTGTTTTTTTGGGAGGCTTTTTGTGGCTGTGTGAGGTTCCTGCTTGTTGCAGGGGCCATTTTGGGTCTAGCATAGCTGCTTTTACATTGTGGGTGAGCCAGTTGTGTTGTGTTGTGTTGTGTTGTGTGTTGTCTTGTGTTGTGTAGGTTTAAAAAGGGCAAAGAAGTGACATTGACTTGGCCACGCCCACCCAGTCACCTTACCACCAAGCTCCACCCACTAATTAAGCCACACCCACAGAACCAGTAGCAAAAATTTTTAGATTTCACCTGAGTGGTACTAATATTTCACGTGACTTTGATTCTATGCCTGTTTATACAACTTTTTTGGCTGCTGCCTGACACTGTTGGCTTATATTTAATTTTTCATCTACAGACCTTTTCAAGAAATCCTTAGTGTCACGTTAGAATGCATCATACCAGGGGATGCTTTAAGATGGTCACATATCATAGTGGTTACTTATAAACAGCAATTGCTTCCTTCCACAGTGTCCATACCCCACTCACATATTGATATGTGCTCTATAAATTCCTATATCTTTTAGAATCATTAATCAACTCCATCCCAACATGTCTTTCTAGTTTTTTCCGTCCTTCCTCCTCATTCATTCATTCATTCATTCTTTCTTAAAATTGTTTTACAATTAACACCTGTTTAAATGACCAAAAATATAGCATTATCTGCATATAAAAATATTCATACTTTTTGGTCCCAACTAACATATCTCTAACATCACAATAACTATACCTTATAGATATATATGTCTCCATGCATATACAGTATTTACAAGAAAGATCATACTTCCTTGTTTTACTCCTGATTTAGTGTGCAACCAATGGCTAAGCTTCTTATGCATATTTATTTTCATCATGTTCTATCTCTGCAGATAGTTTTTTTTAAAAAATATATCTTTTTCTAGTGAGCAGCACTCAAGAGATATATTTTTTTGGAATGGAAAATATTATTTCTTGCCTGGCTTCTGGAAATTCTAAAAAGCTACACTTTGTGCAGATCATGGGACAATTACTTTTCCAAGTTATGGGCTAGTGATATCACAGAGCAGCTCCCATTAGGAATAGTAAGTAACCAAAATAATTTCAGAGAGTTTTATATACTCTTGTGCCTTTAAAATATATGTGAAATTGTATTTTCCTTATTCTATGCTCCAGTCAGTAATCACTATAATGTTTTAATCCTCTCTTCTCTATTTTGCAATAATCAATCAAAGCTTATCATGCATTTTATCGGAGTATTTCTTATAACTTCCATGTAAAGTGAGAATAACTACCTTATGCTTGTCACTGACTTAAGAAGATACAGATCGCTTGGCTAAGACTTTCAGTAAACAACTTGTTTGCAGTGCAGGTGGGGATAATCAAAGTAGTTGTGTTGAATCTTTTGAAAGATAAGGCTGCTTTAACACTTCGGACAGAGATGTATTGCCCTACTTGTTCTGACCCACCCATCCAACTTCACTTTCTCATTGCTTTGGCTAGCCTTAATACCCATATATTCCCTCTCAACTGGGTGAAAGCAACATTGATGTAATGATTTAAGGTAGCAGGCTAGAGTCTGAGACCTAGTTCAACCTTAAGGCAGCTGGGTGACCACTCATTTTTTCTCAGCCCTTGAAAAGGCAAAAGAAAACTACTTCCAAAATTTTGCCAGGAGACAATAATGATTTGAAACTTCTCAGACACAAAAAAGGTATCAGAACATGTAGTTGTTTCAAAATATTCAAAATGGCTGTTTATATAATTAAGTTATGTGTTTATTGTTGTTGTTAGTTGCGAAGTTGTGTCTGACCCACTGTGACCCCATGGACAATGTTCCTTCAGGCCTCCCTATCCTCTACCATCCCCTGGAATCCATTTAAGCTCACCCCGACTGATTCAGTGACTCCATCCAGCCACCTTGTTCTCTGTCGTCCCCTTCTTCTTTTGCCCTCAGTCGTTCCCAGCATTAGGGAACTTCTTCAGTGAATCCTTCCTTCTCATTAGATGGCCAAAGTATTTGAGTTTCATCTTCAGGATCTGGCCTTCTAAAGAGCAGTCAGAGTTGATCTCTTCTAGGACTGACTGGTTTGATCACCTTGCAGTCCAAGGTACTTGCAGGAGTCTTCTCCATCACCATAGTTCAAAGGCCTTAATTCTTTGGTGTTTAGCCTTTCTTATGGTCCAATTTTCACAGCCATACATTGCAACTGTATAGCCTTCACTATACTCACTTTTGTTGGCAGGGTGATATCTCTGCTTTTTAGTACGCTGTCTAGATTTGCCTTAGCTTTCCTCCCCAGGAGCATTTATTTAATTTAATTTATTTCATTTATGTGTATTAAATGTAAATAAGCAAGCCTAAAAAATAATTCAGTTTTAATTTTCAGTTTTGAGCATTAAATTTTAATTTTCCAAAATATTTACTTCTATGAGCCCTTTCTCCAAGAGTTCAGGATGACTTACATGAAGATTTTCTTTTCATTTTATCTCCACAAAAAAACCTATGATGTAAATTGGACTTTGAGTGATTGGGTCAAATTTCTCCTGGGAATTTCCATGGCTGAAGGTAGATCTGAATCTAGATCTCAATCTTAATCCAAGACTTCCACTGCTACACTATGCTGGCTCTTATCATTCCAAATTTGGAGGGAGGAATAACTTAAATCTTTTCTCACAAATTTTTCATTAACAGAAGCCTACAAGATGGTGCCACCAATCAGGCCCTTTTGACATTGTAAACTGGTGAACCGCAGAATGTTTAGGTCTTCTACAAGCTTGCTCAGAATCCCGCAGATTGAAACAAGGAAGTGAATAGTCTCTCCTTCGAGAAGAATAGTACAACAGTATCTGGAATATTTCCCTTCTTCCTTCCTGTACTTTTTCCCGTGTTTCTATTCCTCAGCTCCTTGTAGCTTGCTGGTCTGAATCCATCTAAGCTCTGTTTTTATTTACCTGCTATGCCAGCATTACAAATGGGTACATTACTTCTCATTTTGCGATACCGACCTCCTCTCCTCCGTAAAGAGCCCAAATTTATCATTATTCTACTTTGGGAGGGGGAAAAAAAAAAGATTGTCCCAGTTTCATGAGCTCTGTTCTTGAGCTGCTGCAAAGGTCAGCTCAGTCTGGTTAGTATTATTTTCTACTTATCCTTTGCTGTGATGAACGCAAATACCACTAGGAAACTGAAGATGAAAACTCACCACCTTGGTTTTTTCCTCCTGGACTTACATAGCCATACGTATGTTTTATCAGAGGCCAAATATGTTACTCTCATAACAAGACAAGGCTTATAAAAGTCTTAACATCTTCCTTGTTCTTTAAACTCTCTTACTTGGATACATCACAGTGCTTAAACTAAAACAGTTCTTCAGTGATTTCTACTGTATTTTTTTCCCATTGTGGTGTTTAAAGGCTTCCCCTGTCCAGTCGTTTCTGATTGTAGGGGGCGGTATTCATCTTTGTTTCTTGGCTGAGAGAGCCAGCATTCTCTGAAGATATTTATGTGGTCATGTGGCCATTATGATTATAGGTCGATGGTCAAAGAATGCTTTTATCTTCCCACCGAAGTGGCATCTATTCGCATTTCAATCTTTCGAACAATAGAATTCTCTATGCCACCAGACTTGAAATTTTGGGCTTGGATAATCTGGAACTGCACCACCTGCGGTATGATCTAAGCACAGTACACGAAATTATCTGCTACAACATCTTACCAGTCAATTTAATTTAATTAATTTAATTTATCACTTTTCTATGCCGTCCAACTCCCGATTAATTTAATTTATGTGTTTTAAATGTAAATAAGCAAGCCTCAAAAATAATATTATATCATGAGCATTCAGTTTTAATTTTCCAAAATATTTATTTGTATGAGCCCTTTCTCCAAGAGTTCAGGATGACTTACATGAAGATTTTCTTTTCATTTTATCCATCTAAACAATCAGTACAAACTCAAAGAAAATCGCTTTAAACTCGATTGCAGAAAATATGACTTCAGCAACAGAGTGGTCAACACCTGGAATGCTCTACCTGACTCCATTGTTACATTCTCTAACCCTCACAGCTTCAACCTTAAACTGTCTAATGTGAACCTCACCCCATTCCTAAGAGGTCCATAAAGGGGGCGTGCATAAGCGTACCAGCATGCCTACCATCCCTGTCCTACTGTCCCCATTTAGTTGTATTCATTTCCTTTGTTGATATCCATGCTTATATTTATACCTGCTATCTTGTACATATTTGACAAACTAATAAATACAAATACAAATACAAATAGATGGGCAGGAGCTTGGCCATGTAGCAAGGGAGCTTACACCCTTGTGCGGTGCTCAGGTCTCAAATTCAGGGTGTCAGCTTTCCAGCTGATAAGCTCAGCATCTTTAACTGCTGAGTCATCATGTCCCCATCTTGGTGTTTATAAGAACTGAGTTAGGTGGATAAAGACATATATTAAAATCTAAACTAGCAAAGAATGTCATATATTCTTTGTGAAATTCTTATATTCAAGTTATTGACTATAACACAATTAGCCAATTCACTTCAATAATTATCAAGAAAAAGGACCTTTGAAGCGGTGATTGTTTTCTTTGGTTACAAAGAGATTGGACATAGATGGCTGGATGGAGGATTGACTTTTGGATGGTCAAAAGATCCTTCAATTCTAGAAGCACCAGCTGGGCTTTCCAATGGTCTGTTTGAGCTATTCCTTTTGATTTGCTACTCCCAAATATTTATAGGATTAATTTTGTCAGCCACTTTAAAAAAAGGGCTGTTTTTTAAATTACTGAGTAGCTAGATCTCATTATTTGAGAAAAGTAGAAAACAATTTATTTGTGATTGCCTGCAGGGTCAAATGAAAAGAAAGCCCAAAGAAGAAAGAGTCTTTTATTTCAAGCTGAAACTGGGGGAAAAAAAGAGAAAGAGACTAATTTCTTAGAATGGTAGAATAATAGAATTTAAGGATGGATGGGACCTTGAAATAATTTAGTCATTCTCCTACCCAAAGCAAGAATCAACAGAATTTCTCTTGCCATTAAATAAACTTCTGCAAAAATTAAAGGAAAGATACTGTCTTAAAGATTTTTCTGAATCTCAACTTGAGATAAGGAAATCGGCTCCAAGATTATCCATATTTACCTGGACCCTCAACTGGTGACTTTACTAACCAAAAACTAAACCAATGGCACAAAAAATAATATTAAGGTTGTATTAAAAGCAATACTAAAGAATACCCATTATTTCTCTTTTCTTTTCCTTGTACTTTTACCCCCATGATTAAACTCTGGGATACTTCCCAAGAACTCAGCTTGGGAAGTAGTTATTGGTATTTAACAGTACTTTCTCATGTAGGAGTTGCAGTTCAGCAGTGCCTGGAAGTACTCCACTTCTCATCCCTGCATTATGCCAACAGCTTGCATGCTGTGGTTGTGATGTTGATTGTTTTCTCATGTCATGCCTCTTATTTATTCTTTTGTAAAAGATTCAGACAGCCCTGCAAGCTGTTTAGCTTCCTTGGTAGTTTGTCTAAAATTACTCCAGCTTTTGTAATCTCTGTTCTACATGTAGCAGACATTTAGCAGCTAGGAAATGACATTGTTATATTCTCCTGTGTGAAATCTCTCTCATCCCTCCTTAAAGAAATTTGTATAATAGTCATAGACTTGTACTTTTTATAATTCTAGGGGATACACTTATTTTCTTCCTGTTAACATACTGGGAAGCTTGATTAGGGAAGCTTGGGTTTCCCTAATCTGTTGAATGCCTCAAGTTATACATTAAAAATAAATATTTGTGCTGCTCCTGTTCCTCCTATTCCTTTTTCTCATCTTTAATTGTTTTAGAGTGTACTAGCAAAAAGCAATTAACAATCCTACTTTCTTTAACAAAATTTCTTCTCTGTTCTTTCAAATCCCCTTTTTCTATTATTTGTGGTACCAAACCACAACAGCAGTATTCTCATGTCTGATATATACTTATTCATTTGGAATCTCCTCAAAATGTCCAAAATTTGCTAAAAGTCCATATTTTTTTCTACATTTAAAAGGGAAAAATAGTACTGACATATTGGAGCTATATATATCTATGTTTTTTTTAAAGTGACCTTAAACATTTGCTTGGATAATGTGAGCAGGTAGAAAAGTCACTTCCAAAGAAAACCAATATATTAAGGCTTGCTACAATAGACACCTTAAGGCTTTATGTTCTTCCATTAGGGTTTATGTACTGGATGTCTTCTTCAGGATATCTGCATTTTACCTGTTGATTTCAAATACCAGGTGTTGTGATGGTAAGTGCATTTGAACTTCACCAAGTTGTATTATTCTAATCTGTGGACATTTTTCTTTTTTTCTCTGCCTAGATTACATGACACCCATTCCACATTAGACCAGTGCAATGATTTCAAAGGCAAAAAGGTAATTGGAAGCATATGGAATCTTCTAGGTAGGACTAATTTCAATTTCTTTAAGCATCTTTTTTGTCTTTTTCTAGGATTGCCTGGTTGCTGTCTATGCAATCTTGAGAAAGAACTCATTTGGTTCAGGAAGCTACAGAGACGTTGAATGCACACTCTGAAATACTTTTTTGTTTTTCAATCTGAAGAGATGCACAACCTACTTTTTATAATATTATTCTTTCAGATGTTGCAGGATTTTAACTCAAAACCAATCATAGAATTTGGCATGTGATAACCCCAAATGTCAGCCTTTAGCATCGTATTTGCAGTAAAGCTGAAAGCCATTACAATTCATTGTATAATTGGAGAGATCAAATTCAGTTCCCTCCGCAGCCATAAAGTTCAATGGATGACCTTCAGCCAACTGTTATTCCTAAAAGAAAGAAACTAAGAAAGTCCTGGCTTTGTAGCTAGTTGCTATGGAGTCAAAGTCCATGATTTCACTTTTTAATTAAAAAAAATAACAATGAAAAACAAGAATGGATCACTGGAAGGCTCCTAGTAAATGAGTGTGGTATAATGGAAAAAAAATGAGATGGAGTTGAGACAGAGAACCATGAGCTGAAATTTCTGGACAAATATATGAAGTTTTGGGGAGCCTAGAGGAAGTCTCTTACCTGCTATCCAAAAAAAGGTAACTTGTAAGAAGCAAATAACATAGATTATGGTCTTTAAAGCATCTTTGATAATAGTCATATAGGATATGATAAGATAGATACTGTAGATAAATGATTTACCCTGGAGATCATCTATCTACCTTTCTTAATGTTGGTTGATGCTAGGTAGAATACTGCTAGGGATTTAGCAGAATTTGAAATAGCTCTCTTCCAGATGACATTTTTTAAAGGAAACTTTTCTCATCTAGTAAATGATTTACAGTTTATCCAAGTTAAAGTACAGCTTAATGAATATGGAGTGGTCAGAATCTGCAATGTAGCCTCTGCTTATAGTATCATCAATCAGTTATTTCTATCCACTAAAGTGAAACTTTATTTTACTTTAGTATGTTTTTTTTAAACTTGTCATTGATGAATGAGACATTGTCAAGATTTGTTAGCAGTAGGACTTACTATACTGTGATGGACATGCTATTTGTCTGATTTCTAACCATACATATAGAATGGAATAGAATTTTTATTGGTCAAGTGTGATTGGATGCACAAAAAATTTGTCTTGGTGCATATGTACAGATCTATATTATAAAAAACAAATATTCCATTCATAGGAATAGCTGTAACGTGTATATAATGTGATAATTCCATGGTACCTTTTACAATACAGCTCTGCTTCTATTGCCTTCATATAGAGGTTGGGCCACGGAGTGATGGTTCATCTACATAAATTCTTACTCTGTTTGTATCGCATTGCATTATACATATACAGAGAAATTATGGTTGTTGGCTTCAGTAAACCCATTTTAACACATAAATAGGGATGTCAGATGGAGAGATTCTCACATCAGTATACTGGATCCTAATTAATAACATGAGTTATAGTGTCAGAGCTTCATAAAGACTAAGAATTTCCTCTTTTTCTGATTTTGTCCCCTTTATACTTTTCTTCAAAAAATTCTTTCATTGCTTAATCTATTTTTAAATCTCATTTGCATATAAATATATATGCATCTATTTAAATATAATGTTTCTCAAAGAAAACTTAATGGAACCAATTTTGAGCAAAAATTCTCTTAGAACGCTCAAGAATTATGAAAGCCAACAATACTATAATGACTAAATTAGACCAGGATACTTGAATTTTTATTCAGGTTCCTAACCAATGCTTGATAACAACAATTTTTATGAGGGCAAGTAATCTTTTTAGTAATGTTAATATTGTATATCTAACAGAAGTCCAGACGTGGGTTTCAGCAGGTTCTGACTAGTTCTGGAGAACCGGTAGCGGAAATTTTAAGTAGATAACCGGTAAATACCACCTCTGATTGGCCACGTCCCCATCTATTCTCTGCCTCCTGAGTCCCAGCTGATTTTGAGGAAATTGGGATTTTGCAGTAACCTTCCCCTGGAGTGGGGTGGGAATGGAGATTTGACAGTATCCTTCCCCTTCGATGCCCACCAAGCCATGCCCACCAAGCCACACCCAGAGGTAGTAAAAAAATTTGAAACCCACTACTGGAGAAGTGAAGGTAAAAGGGCTGAGCAGTCCCACTCTCATGATGAATTAATATCAATAGTAAAATCTCATTCAACTAATTTAATGCATTCTCATTGTTTTCTTGACCTGGAATAGAAATGACTCTATTTTTCTTAGAAGTTGGGTTGATTTCCCAGACTAGTCCCCAGACCTGGAAGTTTATTATGGCCTCTCATCCAAAACCCAACCAGAATTCAACTTTTTGAGATTCAGTCTAGGTTGAAGTTGGTTTCATGATGTAATCTAAACATTGATGCATGGCAACTGGACTTATTGGATTGAGATGTTTCAGTGCTTATCCATACAGCTTCATCAGGCAGAGCAAGTTAATTAGGCAGAGAGTGGTTGCAATGTACCAACTCCTCCCAGACCAACCTCAAGTATTTCCTCCCCAAAGCATGTTGCAAATGTCAGGCAACTTTACCTGGATAATTGAGGATCTTCAGTGATGTATTCCATGATGTAGCTGACCATGTACAAATCTTGCCATGGGTGGGTTTCTTGATCATCCCCAAAGATGAACACCACAGAAACCTATAGCCGATAATACAGTATATGTTTTGCCAATCTGCTGACCAGGGAAATAAATGGAAAGATGGAAGAACCATAGAAGGGCTCCTCCTTGCAGATTACCTTGCAGTCTCTGGTGGAGGATATAATTGCATCTGTGCTTTATGTAGTTCTAATCTTCCTTATGTCTCATTCCTTATTCTATATGATTTTCAGTAACCGTCTTATAATTCTGTATATCTCCCAGATGATCAGATAGTTGGCAGGTGTCCAACAGTCTGTGTAGGGTTGTTAGGTTTTTAAAAAAATCTTGTGTTTCCTCCTTAGTGTTCTGTTCAAGAACTTGGCTTTCACTGCCTTTAACTCCTTAGTCCAACAACCAAGGAAGCCCTGATACTCTTCCATATCAGCCTTTTCTATTACTGAAAGATGATTTTAGTAGTTTCCCCAAATATTTCATCAAGACCAAGCCTCTATTTTTCACTTTCTAGTCTCACAGCAGCTCTGAATTATTACAGTGTTACAAGCCACCTGGATGCGCTAGTATGCCTTTGCTTCAGTCTGCGTGCTGCTGTGCTTACAACACTTGCATAGTTCCCTTTGGATATTACAGTGACTGTACAAGACCTACAAGTGCAAAGTCGTTGCGTATTTGAGGGGTTGTAAATGTTCTCACATCAGGAGTTGTTCTCAGTTGTAAACTGTTCCCCTCCTTTCCTTTTAGCAGCATCTTGTGAAAAATGAAAACTGTCAGCTTTATCTAGTCTTCATTTTGTTCTCCCTAAACCATAATATCCGTCCATGTCAGAACTAAATTAAAAATAGGCTGAGATTGATATAATAACAATTCAACAAACAAAAGCCTGAATCTAGCTAGACGAACTCTAGCTTTGACTTACTTATTTATAACGGAATGATCCAGGAATAAAGCAACTTATTTCTCTTTCTCTCAGCAGTCTCCCTTTTCTCTAATACACCTTTATTTCTAATGAGTAACCTGTGTGCATTGCTGTGAGTATCTGAGGGCCTGGCCTTCTTCCAATAATGTGAGAACAGTCAAAGGAAAATTCTAGTCACTTAGACTAATTTGCCCTATGTAATTAATTGGGCCCTGCTTGAGGAGTTCCTTGGACTTATACATTATTAACTGCTTTTCTGTTTGTGTAAAAATTCAAGGTATCTTGACATTAACATCTGGATAACAGGATCAGAATCTAGTGTTCTAATTATATGATTAAGTAATATTTCCAGATATAGTGGTTGTTATGATGGGTCCTTGGTGCTTTCTGAGCTTGTTTTCTTACAGACTACTCATTTTGCCTCATCAAGTTTGCCTCATCAGTGCTAGTAATGAGTGGGCTTTGCTCTCAGTTTATATTCTAGTGGCTTGCCCTGTCAGTGTTGATGAAGTGGTCTTAGAGTTTTTTTCATTGGGCTGTTTACTGTTAGTTTGTTTGACAGTTCTTTGATTGGAGTATTGTTTGGTTCCTGATTGTTGGTCTGTTGTTAATCTTGGCAGTAATCTATGCTCATCTGGGTATTGATTGCTTCAGGGGAGCTGTTTTGGTCATTTTGTTGTTAAAATATTCAAGCAAAAATGTGAATGATGTACTATTACAATAGTTTATAGCAAGGGGTCAGTTACTACTACTACTACTACTACTACTACTACTACTACTACTTCTACTACTACTAAGTCAATAGGTGGCAGTCCAACTGGATGACTGCATGAGAAACCATAATAATTGCAGCCTAAATATCTGGCTGATTATGAAACCAATAGTAACAATAGTAAAAGTTTACTTAATTTTCATGACTATTCTCTCTTTAGGAACTTATCTGGCCAGACTTATACATTATTCTTACACATATTAGCTACCATTCCATAATTGTTTCCATGTCATTCTAAATCATGCCTGCATTTTCTATTCATATTGTTGGACTCAACAATACATGGTGAGATTGCATATCAGTGCCTCATCATCTAGCAGGCAAGATATTTTATTACAAACTTTGTCAACTGATATGATACCAGGAAAGACATGATTATAAACATGGGATCCTGGCAGTTGAGCTCTGGCAAAATTCAAGGGCTCTTTACTGCAAGTGCTGTTTTCACTTTTTTAAAGCAATAGACATTATATATTTATGAGATCTATAAGGCCACCCACTCAAATTGTGAGCCTCTGAGTGGTGTACAGCCTAAAAAGCAAACACCAAAACAAGAAACTAAAAAAAACCCCAACTCTTCCAAATCATGTATTAAACATATAAAAAGTGGTGCCATTTAAAATGAAATTTTATGTCCACACTGGGTCTTGTCTCAAACTGGTGCCTAACTGATACTATAGTTGCCTATTTCAGTTATTTAAATATAAAATGTAAACTGGGGAATAAGTAATGTAACAAATCAACCATAAAAGGATTGTCACTCAACTGACCTCCAGTGCCTGGGGTCATAGCAGCTTTCTAAAAGTTGAGCAGAATTGGAGTCTGTCATAGTTCAGAGGGATAAACATTCATTCAGGAAAAAGCTTCTATCGAGTAAGAGAAAAGCAAAAAGAAGTTAGACCTGTTTTACAGCTAAATCTGAGGTTTATCCAACATTAATACAAAATGTCCACTTAAATGTAGTTTTTTCACTAAAGTGAGGCACCATGCCTAATATATTTGCAAGTAATTGCAGACCCATTAACTATAATTAAATATAAATAACATTTTTGAAGGGTACAGGACAAATGCTGGCAGATGCTAAAGAGACTTGGAAGAAAGTTTCCCTCATTTTATTTTTATTTAGTAGGCCTCTAGATTTAACAGCCATGCACTATTCATTGTGTTTTCCCCCTAAACAACTGGTTGGGAAGGACATTTTTAAAAGGAAGCAGCTGTATAGAAATGCCAGATATAATGTAATAATAATAATTTGAAGAGTCTCCTTGTTTCTTGCCCCCCCCCCACCTTTGTTGATTTTCAGAATAAACATTTTTTCAGGCCAAAATCTGAGGGAAAATAACAGGGGGAAAAGAAAAGAGGATTGTTCAATTAGGCCTAAGCTGTGGAAATGAGTTCCTAATATAAATGCAAAGAATTTATGTGCATTTGCTTTACCAAAACGGCCTCAGTTTTTTTCACTTAGAATTGATTTTATTTAAAACGTTGCCTGAAGCAATTGCTCAATGAGTTGTTTTCTCCCTGAAGGTCTCTTTCTACCATTTCACACCACCAACTATTCTTCTAGTAAAGGATATAAATCTTCCTTTTTACCTTTTTGTGGCCTCTCAAGGACTAACAACCCTATAAATCTGTATAGGATAAAAATACCAATAGTTGTATGTAATTTAGAGCCCGAACTTTTTCTTGGAGTAAAAACAAACCTACAAACCCATGATGGTGGGAAAATAAGGTATTGTTCTTGTTTTTTCCCAAAGACTTTAAAGAAAATTGCAAAGAGTAGAATAAACTGAGCTCTCAACAGGAGAAGCCTTCTTTCTTGAAAACAGATTTTCACATTATCCCTGAATGTTGGTAGACCTTGTTTGATGGAGGCTAGGATTGCTAAAAGTAATCTCAGAAAACGAGAAAGCCTCCTCTTTAGCATTTCCTGTGGAGGACCCTGCCAGAAACGCCTGCTCTCTTATGCCTTGTTATGCAGTACTGTAGAAAGCTATTGCAGATCCTTTGCAATTCACTTAAAGGCATTAGTTGACTGTGACACCAAGGTTCATTAGGGAACCCCATTTACAGAAATGGGCAACACAAGACCATTATATACAAATTACTGCAAGGCACTCACCAAGTCTCCGTAAAGATGCAGTGATTTGTCACACTGTTTCTGAGAACATTTGTATCACATTCTTTAGTTCTGTTAAACAAACTACAAAGTTTGTAGGCAAAGTTCTATGCCTATTTTAAGGCATAGAAAAGGGAGACAAACTATCTTCTTTTTCATATGTTTCCTTGAAGTGTACAAGTGACTAGTTAGAGTGGCGATTCTGTTTCTGTAAAATGCATCACACATTTTTGTTTGCCCCTATATGTATATACATGCATGAGGGAGGGAGGGAGGGGGAGAGAGAGAGAGAGAGAGGGAGAGAGGAAGGGAGGGAGGGAGGGAGGGAAAGAGAGATCAGTTTGGTGGAGTGGTTAAGATACTAGGTTAGTGACCATAAAATTTAGTCCCATCTTAGCATAAAACCAGCCTGATGACCTCGGATCAGTCATGCTTTTTCAGCTCCATGAAGCAATGGTGAAGCACTTCCAAAAACATTGCCATGAAAATTTAAAGGACTTGTCCAAGCAGTCAACAGAAGTCAAGATTAATTTGGAAGTGAGCTTTCTCTCCCTGTCCCTCTCATTTTTTTCTATGAGGAAAGGCCTAATAGATATCAGATATGTGATAACAAGGCATAAGTTCCAGATTCAATCATGTCCTAAGCTGTATAATATCAATCAATGTTTTTGAAGTTAAGCCTACAAGTTTCCCCATTCTTTTGAAAGTTGAGTGAGGCTGTTCTTTGTTTCTTTGAGTACAGATTTGAAAACTAATAAGAGCCACTCTGGTGCAGGAGTTAGAATGCAGTACTGCAGGCTATTTTTGCTGGCTGCTGGCTGCCTGCAATTTGACAGTTTGAATTTCACCAGGGTCAGTGTTGATTCAGCCTTCCATTCTTACAAAGTTGGTAAAATGAGGATCCAGATTGCCATAAAGCTACTGTGAAGCAGTATATAAGTCTAAGTGCTATTGCTATTTCTATTAATCTTTCCATTTTAGGGAGCTCTACTAGGCAGAGGACATCTAGCCTTCAGAAATCTGGATGAATGCTAAGTGGTAGCAAAAGAATTAAGAGTTTTATGTATCTCTTTACTCCTGTGCGTGATGGCTCAAACATTTGCAAACCCAAATATAGGTAACTATCTCAACGGATTGAATAGAGTGCTCTCTAAGGAGTGCAATGCAATTGCATGTTGCCAAACATACATGTCACTTTTTAACTGTAGGCTGCTGAAAGAGGAAAAGTTCATAGCTATAATCACTGTTCTGTGAAATAAATTTGCAAAACAGAATGATTGGCCCAATGTCAATCATATAAATAAATAAATGAAGAATTGAATCTGGCCAAGAATATGATCTCAATCACCTCACAACATTGATACCCAAAGATATCTTACTTTTTGAACTGACGTTGAAGAGAGTTCCTCCCTTTTATTTCTACATATATAGAAATGCACTAGGAAATTCCAAGTTGGTTATTTACATAATTTTTCTTGGTTTTGAAAAAAAACCTTAAGATTCTTACTTTGCTTAATTAATAATTAATGTTTATATAGCGTCTTCAGATGTATCCTAATTGTATGTTGAATATTTGATGTTTTGTTTTTTGAAGGAATAATCTTTTGTGTCATATGAGTTATTATTTGGCAGATTAATAGGAGACTTCCATTCTTAAACTCCTCTAATGTTAATGGAGTTTCAACCTATTTTCATGTCAATGTGCACCAACTTGCTTTTTCACCTCAGTGAATCAGCATATTCTTGTATTGAATGTCCTAACAATACAAATTACCTTTGCCCTTACTAAAGTTTGTGTATTGGCTGATGCTGACAAATAACCCTTAAGACAATAAACAGGTTTATTAGAATTAATTACTACTCTACTTTGTTGATTTCTTCTCCCATTAAATGTTGGAAGTAGTATTGTATTGAGCAGAAATTACCCTTGGTAATTCTATCCAAACTGTTACTAGTTTATTTCTTTTCTCTTCAGGAATTTAGCAACATATGAACAAGTGCAGATTTAAAATTACAAGGTTCATATGCTGTTCATTCATGCCACCCAAAATATGGTGCAAAGTATGTAAAGATCTGAACTGCCTAGCCTTAAGGAAGATGATTAAGACTTGGCAATTCTATAGGGATAAAAGTAGTTAGTATAAGAACTGACTTAGTAGTTCAGTTAGCTAGTGGATTTTGTTTTATTTGCTGAATGTATGTTACTCAGGCTGATGATCAGCTGCCTTGTGTGGACAACATATAAAATTTTGTAATCAGTAAATTTCATATACTCCCACATATATTTTAATTCATAATCTAATTGTCCAGTCTGAATTCTAGGAGTTCAGTTCAGATTCCTACACAGAATTCCCAAGAACTGCAGTTCTCTTATGATTTTAATACTTTCCATCAAGGCTTAGTTATACTTTTTGCTATGTTTCAACCAGAGCACCATCAACTCATTTAGTTAACATGAGAACATGGGAAAATCATAATTCACTATGTCTTCAAATTCTTCATCCTGATGAATTTGAAGACATCCCTTTTCACATTATTTTGGAATGGAATCTTTTCAAGTACATAGAATAGATAGAATTCTTCATTGGCTAAGTGTAATTGGACACACAACGAATTTGTCTTGGTGCATGTGCTCTTAGTGTACATAAAAGAAAAGATACATTCATCAAGAATCATAAAGTACAACACTTAATGATAGTCCTAGGGTACAAATAAGCAATCAAATCGTATTAGGAAACAGTCAATATAAATTGTAAGGATACCAGCAACAAGATTACAGTCATACAGTCATGAGTGGGAGGAGATGGGTGATAGGAACAATGAGAAGATTAATAGTAGTGCGGACTTAGTAAATAGTTTGACAATGTTGAGGGAATTATTTGTTTAGCAGAGTGATGGCGTTCGGGAAAAAACTGTTCTTGTGTCTAGTTGTTCTGGTGTGTAGTGCTCTATAGCATCATTTTGAAGGTAGGAGTTGAAACAGTTTATGTCCAGGATGTGAGGGGTCTGTAAATATTTTCACAGCCCTCTTTTTGACTTGTGCAGTATACAGTATACATGTTATTGTTGTTGAGCTTCCCTCCATTTTATGACCTTTTTTGCCATGGTTGTTAAGTGAATCACTGCAATTGTTAAATTAGTAACATGGTTGTTACATGAATATAGCTTACCTATTTACTCTGCTTATTCAAAGGTCACAAAAGAATATCATATAACTGATAATCCCAGATAACTGCAATGGTCATAAATATGAGTTGGTCATGTCTGGATTTTGTTCATATGACCACAGGGTTACTACAATGATTGTATGTGTGAAAAATAGTCATAATTCACTTTTTTTCAGTGCCCTTGTAACTTTGAATGGCCACTAAATGAACTGTTGTTAAGTCTATGACAACCTGTATACATTCATACAAGTAATTGACTGTGTGCCATCAAATAGTTTTCAACTCCATAGATTTTCTTCATGAGGATCTATTCCTAACTTCTTATTTGAAGTGATGCACTCATTGCTACTATAGCTGAATTTGTCCACCTTGCTATGGTCATCAAGTTTCCTTGCTTTTCCAGCATTAAATGCTTTTTATATAATGCTAGATGAAAGAGAGCTGGGTCTTTGATAATGTATCCGAAGAAAGATACCTTGAACCTAATCATTTGTGATTTCAGTGAGAATTCTGGATTGATTTGCTTGATGATCCATTACTTTCTTTTTTTGTCTCTCCATGGTATTCTTGGTAGTCTTCTCCTGGGTTCATCAATAATATTCCTATTCTATTTCTTCAAAGCCCAACTTTCCTTTCCATAATATTTATTTATTTATTTATTTATTTATTTATTCAATTTCTATACCGCCCTTCTCCCGAAGGACTCAGGGCGGTGAACAGTTAAAATGACATACATATAGAATGTGAATATAAATAATTAAGCCAGTTGGGCTCAACAGTTAAGAATCTTCAGCATAAAGATTTAAAAAATTAGAAAAGATTTATGCCAGACCGGCTTGGTGAAAAAGAAAGGTCTTAAGTGCACGACGGAAAGTACAAAGATCTGGGATCATTCGTATCCCTGGGGGTAACCTGTTCCAAAGGGTAGGTGCCCCAATAGAAAAGGCTCTTTCTCTGGGAACCACTAGTCGGCATTGCTTTAGTGATGGCACCCTGAGAAGGCCTACCCTGTGGGAGCGTACTGGTTGGTGGGAGGTTACAGACCACCTTCTGTGGTTGCAGAAGGTGGTCTCGTAGATACCCAGGTCCTAAGCCATGGAGGAGTTTGAAGGTAAGAACCAACACCTTGAAGCGCACCCGGAAGACCACCGGAAACCAGTGCAGCTCGTGTAGGAGTGGTGTCACATGTGAGCGCCATGTCACTCCCAATATCACCTGCGCAGCTGCATTCTGGACCAGTTGGAGCCTCCGTGTGCACTTCAAGGGGAACCCCATGTAGAGAGCATTATAATAGTCCAGACGGGAAGTGATGAGGGCATGAGTGACTGTGCGTAAGGAGTCCCGATCTAGAAAGGGTCGCAACTGGCGAATCAGGCGAACCCGATAAAAAGCACCCCTGGCCACGGCTGTCATATGCTCTTCTAAAGACAACCGTGTGTCCAGGAGGACACCTAAGTTGCGAGCCCTCTCTGTGGGGGCTAATGACTCGCCACCAATAGTCAGCGATGGTATCAGCTGGCTATATCGGGACGCCGGCATCCACAGCCATTCAGTCTTGGAAGGGTTGAGTCGGAGCCTGTTCTTCCCCATCCAGATCCGCACGGCTTCGAGGCACTGGGACATCACTGCAAGGGCATCATTGGGGTGGTCTGGGGTGGAGATGTAAAGCTGAGTATCATCAGCGTAAAGATGGCATTGCACTCCCAAACCACGGATGAGCTCACCCAGCGGCTTCACATAAATGTTGAACAAAAGAGGTGAGAGGACCGACCCCTGTGGCACCCCACAAATAAGGTGTCTTGAAGTCGACCTCTGTCCTCCTGCCAACACAGACTGTGACCGGTCAGAGAGATAGGAAGAGAACCACCATAGAACAGTGCCTCCCACTCCTAGCCCTTCCAGCCGGCGCAGCAAGATACCATGGTCAATGGTGTCAAAAGCCGCTGAGAGATCTAATAAAACCAGGATAGAGGAACAACCCCTATCTCGAGCTCTCCAGAGATCATCAACCAATGCGACCAATGCCGTTTCAGTGCTGTAACCAGGCCTGAAGCCGGACTGGAATGGATCTAAATAGACAGTTTCATCCAAGTACTGCGGGAGTTGCTGCGCCACCACACTCTCAACAACCTTTGCCACAAAACGAAGGTTGGAGACAGGACGGTAGTTTGTTAGACCAGCCGGGTCCAGAGAGGGATTCTTGAGGAGAGGCCTCACCACCGCCTCTTTCAAGGTGGAAGGCAAGAAACCCTCACATAGAGAAGCATTTATTATCTTCTGGAGCCAGCCTCGTGTAACCTCTCGGGAAGCCAGTACTAACCAGGAGGGACACGGGTCCAATAAACGTGGTTGCGTTCAACTTCCCCAGTAACCTGTCCACATCTTCAGGGGTCACAGGGTCAAACTCATTCCAAATAACATTCTCAAGACTCGCCTCCATCACTTCGTCTGAACATATCCAGTCAGAGTCCAAGCCTTCCTGAATCTGAGTGATTTTATCGTGTAGATATTGTACAAAATCCTCAGCTCGACCTTGTAAGGCGTCTTCCCGTGCTCTTAGATGGAGAAGGGAGCGGGTCACCTTAAACAGGGTAGCTGGGCGATTATCTGCCGACGCAATAATAGCGGAAAAATAGTTATATTTTGCCGCTGCTATCACCACTAAATAGGTCTTAATAAATGATCTTACTAGTGTTCGGTCAGATTCGGAACGACTGGCTCTCCAACTACTCTCTAGGCGTCTTTTCCGGCGTTTCATCATCCTCAACTCCTCGGAAAACCAAGGAGCCGGGCGACTTCGACGCCGGGTCAGAGGCCGCAAAGGCACAACTCGATCCAAGGCACCAGAGGCCATCCTATCCCAGGTTGCCGCCAGGTCTTCAATCGAGTTGTGAGCTAGAGTCTCAGGAAATGGCCCAAGCTCCATCTGGAATCTGTCAGGATCCATCAGGCGCCTGGGGCGGAACCATTTAATCGGTTCCGCCTCCCTGCGGTGGGGTGTAGCGGACAGAAAGTCAAGCCTAAGGAGAGAATGGTCTGACCATGACAAGGGTTTGATGACTATATCCCCTATATCAAGGCCATTCAGCCACTGATCAGATACAAAAATCAAGTCCAGAGTGTGTCCTCCCGTGTGAGTAGGTCCATGAACTAACTGGGTCAGGTCCATGGCTGTCATGGAAGCCATGAACTCCCGAGCTATCTCAGATGTTTCACCGATGGATGGCAGATTGAAATCTCCCATGACAAGAAGCCTAGGAGTCTCAACCGCCACCTCGGCTATTACATTAAGGAGCTCAGGTAGGGCTGCTGCTACGTGGCAGGGAGCCAGGTACGCAATCAGCAGGCCCATCTGAAACCCATGGCCCCACTTCACGAGGAGGGACTCACATCCGGCTGTCTGAGGAACAGTGGCTTCCCTAGGATCAAGACTCTCCTTTATAATAACCGCCACCCCTCCACCCCTACCCTGAGCCCTTGGCTGATGGAATGCGCGGAAACCTGGTGGGCACATCTCTACGAGGGGGACTGCCCCTTCATGGCCCAACCAGGTCTCTGTAATGCCTGCCAGGTCCGCTCTCCCCTCTTGAATTAGTTCACAAATGAGGGGGGCTTTGTTAGCTGCGGACCTGACATTGCATAGCATCAGCCTAAGGCTCGGGCTCTGAGACTCTGAGCAACCCAGGGAACGAGAAGAGCTTTGGAGGTCGGAGCATGACACCGCTTGAAGACAGCGGTTGTGTGCTCCCCTAGTATGATGTGGCCCCCTGCCCCCACTGTATCTGCCCCTCCCAACCATGACCATGATGGAACAACCTCTTTCAATACAGGTATTAAGCCCTTCCATTCTCAGATCCACACATCCTATGGTATAACTCTGTGCTGGATCTGGCATCCTCTTTAAAAAATCATATTTTAACCCATCCCTCTGTGGATTGCCCCCCAAATCCACATGACCCACCCCGCTCCCATCTGCCCCCTTTTTTGAAATCTTTAAAATATTAGATAAGAAATTAGATAAAAAGACCCTCAACCCCTTCTTTGCAACATGCCACCTCTCGGGATTCCAAAATCCATCATCAAGGTAGGCCCTCGATAACGTGGAGGGCCAGATCTGCGAGAGGTGGGAGTCTCGCAGTGCAAGAAGCTCAGCCGCTGAGTACATCCGGTGACAAAGGGGTGATCATTAAATGGCCAAGAAGATGACATAAGTTCTGAAAGTCCTGGAGAGAAGGAAGATGTAAGTTTCGCTGTTGGTAGAAGATGTTATATTGTCCTTAGTAACTGTAGGAGGAGTCTTATGTTGTTCAAGAACACCCAGGAAATAATGTCAAGGACACCTTTACAAAGTAGTTGGTTAGATTGTAAATGTTCTGATGTGCCAATCCATCTGGTGATGAAGAGCGATGTAATGACTCCTGCAATATCTGTATCCTAGCTGTTAAAACTCTCCATCCGACTGAAAGAGATGATGAAGTATAAGGCTGGTTTATATGTTCTTGTTGGTGATGTTGATATAAGAAGATGAGATGTATTAGAAATGGAATATTAGGAAGATGTATTTGCTGTGGGATAATCAGTTAGATGGTCAACAATAGAAGTATCTTCTGAAACCAGATGAGGGAAATGTGTTTGATATGAGGCAGCTGAGATATAATTCTAAAATCGTCCGCTTGCCTTTTGAAGCCATCATGGGTTTTGTTTTTTTGTTTTTTGTTTTTTTTAAAATCTCAACTGGTTTTTTATAAATCAGATGTCCTTATGGGAACCACCCCTTCAGTAGAAAATAAGTATTCTATGACAGTCTAGAAAGGGGGGGGGTTCCTGTGGTGGTACTTATGGAAAAAATATCCCTGCAGCAACAATCAAGGATTGCCAAAACTAATTAATGGTTTAACTTGTTGTTTAACGGCTAACACAGCACTGTTCTAATGTCATTACTATCTCCGCTGTCCAGGGTGCTGAAGTTTTGTAATGGAGGCTTTAAAAGTAATAGGAAGTTTCTATTGCATCGATAAGGATTGTTTTGCCGTTAAAGAGGTCGCCGCCGACCACAGCCTTCCCAGCAACGCATCCATTGCCAGCGGGAGGAAAGGCAGCAAACTACCACAACTCGGGCGCCACTGCTGTCTCCGATCTAGCAGCCGTTAGTTTCCTCATCCTCGCGACACAGAGAAGCGCCGGTAGAAAAGAAAAAAGCCGATCCCGCCCCAGCCATGGCATCACGGAGAGCGGAAAAGCTCTCAGCTGGCCGGCGGGAAGTTCAGACAGCTGGGTCGGGGGTAGTGATGATCCGTCCTGCCCCCGAAGACTTCAGATGGCCCAAAGTCACCCCCATCATTATCGGGGCTCAGGAAGGCGGCGCCATCTTGAGCACGTGCACGTGCAGGATCCAATATGACTTCACAGCATTCAAATATCTTGATGGCTGCTCTACCAAGTGCTAATCTGTGGCATATTTCTTGAGAGTTGATGATGGAGAACCCTAAATTGCAGAAGCTATCCAGTGCTTCAATATTGTCATGCAATTCCATGGCTGGTGGTTCTACTTAGTTTTGTCATATACATGTCATAGAGATATAAATTTTTTAAAACTATACCAAAACTTTTTATAATGATTAGCATTAAATGCTAGTGGCAATATACTGATATATTGATATACAGTTCATTAAATAATATTTTAATTGTTATTGTGTCCTGACAGAGTGAAATACTAATGACACATTGAATGTGTGCATATTTTTATATTTATTTTTAAATTTTATTTTATTAGGTGATTTAAAACTGAAATATCAGCATAAGTTTATTGAATGAGATTGTCTACTAATATTTCATTATAGTTATTATATTGAAATAATAATAATAATATTCATTATTTTTAAATAAATAGTCTTCACTCCGTTTCCCTATATTATAAGCCAGTTTTGTGAAATTTCATCAGTTAGATTAGGTAAATCACCACCAGAGGTGGTATTCAGCTGGTTCTGACCAGTTCTGGAGAAATGGTAGTGAAAATTTTGAGTAGTTCAGAGAACTGGCAAATACCACTATCCTGCCCCCATCTATTCATTGCCTCCTGAATCCCAGCTGATTGAGTCCCAGTTGATTGGTTGGATCTTCTTTTGTTGCCCTGCACACGGAGCTGGAAAGCAAGTTAGTGTGGTGGGGAGGGAATGGAGATTTTACAGTATCCTTCCCCTGGAGTGGGATAGAAATGGAGATTTTACAGTATCCTTCCCCTGGAGTGGGGTGGGAATGGAGATTTTACAGTATCCTTCCCCCAGAGTGGGGTAGAAATGGAGATTTTACAGTATCCTTCCCCTGGAGTGGGGTGGAAATGGAGATTTTGCAGAATCCTTCCCATGGAGCGGGGTGGGAATGGAGATCTTGCAGTATTCTTCCCCTGCCACGCCCCCCAGCCATGCATCCCTAGTCATGCCATGCCCCCCCCCAAAGCCACACCCTCAAAACCGTTAGTAAAATTTTTTGACTCCCACCACTGGTCACCACTGTATTGGACAACTTACACTGAAGTAGCTCTGGAAATCTAATAAGTTTATAATAAAATATACAAACCGTTATGAATAATGTCTGAATTGAAAAAAAAATTGTCAGTATTTATTCTTCCTTAGCATAGCTGTGAATTTTGAGGAGCATACTCAAAGCTAACTGATTTGGAGTGAAAGCACAGTTGTGAAAAAGGCTGTTTGTTGGACCAGGGTTTCCTAAATTAAAGCAAAAACTAACTGAAATTTGGTATCAAAATTTGATGGCTAGGTTCATAAGGCAGAATCAGAAATATTTTCAAGTTCGTAATACTGATGAAATATTTCTGCTCTTTTGCTTAAATGTTACCAAATATTTCATATGTATAAAGTCTTTCCTTTCACCCAAAAGATGGTATCAAACATATTGCCAATTCCACTGGTGGAATTTATTTCTTTTAAAAAGTGGCTATTTTACTTAAGTAAACAAGTTCTTGTTATAAAGAATGTTGGTGTTTGGCCCGCTAACTTGTGTAAACGTCTGCAATTAATTGCTGCTAAACACAAACAGCAAACTCTTGTGACTAATAAACAAAAACAAGTTTTCCAACATGAGTGTTCTGTCAAGTACTTTCTTTTCAATTATTTCCTTGGCAAGATAAATATGTGTTTGCATGCAGAAGTTGATGTTATATTCAATTATCTTTGTATATGCAATACAGCACTAAGATTTTAATTAAGAGCTGCTTTGGATTATCTCTGAACCAATCATTTTTGGAACAAATTTGCATTGCAACTACTTTGTACTAGATCTCTGTTTGATGTACTTCCCATTTGTAATTTTAAAGTCATTTTTCTTTTTAACATTATCCTGAACTGTATTACCCAAATGAATGGTTAAATTATATCAAATTCTCTTAGTGTTTACACTGATCCTTCCATGTCTTCTGATGGCTGATATCTGATGGCTGAAACTACATTTCCAAATTTCCATGATCATTTAGTTGCTTTTTAAAGATTAAAAAAAGCCTTGAAAAAGGACATCTGAAATACAACGCATCATTGCATTTTGAAGACAGTCCTCCTTTTTTTATGAGGGAGAATATTTCTCTTAAATAATGTTACCAACTGTTTTCCCTAGGAAATATTATCAGGCTCCTATATTTAATAATTTTATACAAGCTTGTTTTTTCCAAGATTTTCCCACGATTGAGCCCTTTCCCACTTATTTTACTCAAGAATTCTATTTCTGTTCCGTCTATGACCCTTTGCTACTTGATTTTATATTTCATGAGTTTTTATTTTATATTTTATGATGTTTTATTGATTTTATCTTTTGATGCATGTTAGATTATTTCCAAAGAGAAAGAAAGCACAATAGTGTTTATTCAAAACAGTTGCCTTTTGTGCAACCCTGGAATGGAAAACTACTCACAGAATTGACTATTTTCTATGTTTCAAATTTATTGGTAGGCCTAAAGGGCTATCTTTAAGGGAGCAGATTTGGGATGTGAGAGGAGTGCAAAAGGGAGGGATGACAAAGGAGGAAATCTATTTACATTATATACAAGATTTGTAAATTTCAACCAATCTGAAAGACCTGACTCAATATAGTAAAAGTGTAGGTCAAATTATTTTGCTTTTCACGCAGTCTACTAAAAATGTACGATCAATTTATTTTTTTATTTTCACTAAATTTAAGTAATTCAAAGTGACTTTAGCAAAAAACAGCAATAAACCAACTAATGTATTCTGTCTTGTCAAAGCAAGACTAATGCTTCTGATAAAAACAACTCAAAATATGCATAATATTAGCATGTATTGAAATATGAGGATCCTAATGATAAATACTAGACTAGTGATCAAAACAAATCTTTGAAATAGGAAGATCTTGGTTTTGCAATTCTTGTGGCTACTAATAATGATGAGAGAATATTACTCTTTTTAAGGAAGTCATATCGGACAGGGATCCAATGACTTCCTATAAGCTCCACAGTTTGCAGATCTATACATGCATACAGATTTTTGATTCAGACTTCTCCATATCTTCCACAAAGAAGCAAATAGAAGATAAGCAAATAGGTCCTGAAACATGAATGGAAGGTCATAGCCTCATAGCTGCTAAACTATAATTTATTTGTATAAAGCTAAAGGAAGTTTTGTTTACAAGGTAAGAAATGTGTTAATGAAGAACTTTCACCAACCTGTAAATACTAGATGATCCACTTGGTAATGGTTGGTAAATTGCAATATTAGCATCTCTCATTTGCTAAGATGGCTCTTGGTTTCTAGCCTGGTACCTTAATTGTTACATCAAATTGATTCTCACAAATCTACATCTTAGATTGTCTGATATAACATGACAGTGTTAAACATATAGTAAATGGGTAAAAGTGAGTTGGATTGATAAAGAAAGAAGGCCATGTCTCCTGGTTTAACTGGTCAATCTTCTACATGCTATTATTCCTAAATAAAAGCCAAGCTTGCATTATATAGAAAAACTCATTGAGAAAGCTTAGAAAATGTGAGGCAATGGAAACTTAGAACAATTGGGGCATGTCATTGGAGGCCTTCCTGCTAACAACTTCCATGGTTATTAATAAAAAGGCTGGACCCTGATTTTTCACTGATTAAATAATGGTGCTGATTTGCTGTGACAGTCAGCTATTTGTGAAAGAAAATGACATCTACACCAAATAACAAAGCAGCAAGTAAGACTAAGCTACCTATCCATCATTTTATATCTTGGTTAATAGCTTTGTCTAGCTTTTAGAAACTGTTGACACACAAACAATGTGATAGCAACACTTTTCAAAGCAAGGTTTCAAACATCATGAGCTGTACCTGACAGTAAAAAATTTAGCTTTCGAAATAAGTTCTGAAGTCAAGAAAAGTTTTGGAAAAGACTAGAGAAAAATAATCTATAAAGCAGACATTTTGAATGACCTTGCAGTGATATAAAAATGTTGATATAAAACTCATTATGAACATGACCTGAACATTTGGGTTGTGAACTTCATTATTATTTATTTTCTATCTATTTAGCACAAAAGGAAACTTGCACTTTATTTTCAACCCTTTTTTTCTTAAGCAGCAGACAGTTCAGTCATTAATGTGCGTAGTTATGAAAACAAACCCCAATTATTGCAAGAGTTGGTGAACTACTGTTACAAAGTGCATTGACAAGCTCAAATTGGCTGCTCCTGTTGATTTATAGAAAGAGATGAGACTACAAATGGTCTGGATTTGTGTCAATTTCATTGATAACATGAACTGTGATAGGTCACTGTCCCACTGCATTTCACACTAATGTGAAATTCAAAGCCCTTTAAATTAAGATGATTGCTTATAAACCATGTTATAGCTTTATTTATATGGACTTCAATTCTACAGTGAAGGTAATCTAATTTACAAACAAATGAAGCTGGAAAATGCTGATTTTTCAATTGATTTTTTTCTTAATGATGTGCTAAAGTCTATACATCAATTATTCAATTATTCCTTCTCCAGCACATGAAGCTTCTGTTTCCTTATCTCATTCACAAAAAGGTTTAAAATTTAAAATTTTCTTGATGACGTCGTGAATGTATTTGTTGTTTTGCATTTATTATCTCTCAATTATATTTGAAAAAATCTTTGCTTGCCAATGCTTTTATATTTGAGCATGGCACTTGGATAAGGTGCCAAGATGACCCTTATATCCCTTATCTCCTTTCTTTGGAGAGCAAAAGGAGGCCATATACCATCTTGTAAATAAATGCAACAAACTTATTTGAGAGATTGTCACACTTTTTTAGGTAGGGAGTGTGAAGGAAAGCAAGCAAGCAAAGAAATTACTCATTTGATAGAAATAATATTTAAAAGAAAAACACTGGACCTATTTTTGACACAGCACTGGTTATTCCTGATGACTTGTTTGTGGATTCAAATTTTGGGTGAAGACAGCTAAATAAATTGGAGTAAAACTCCATAATTGGCATCAGGTAACAGGAATAAAATAATCTGGATTGGGAAAATGGTTTTCTTTTTATATGGAGTTACCTGAAAACCATTCCTTGAAAAGATGCTCCTTTGTGCATACATAAATGCTTGCTCGGTCTATCCAAAGACCCTGGGCAAAAACTTTTTGATTGGATGCATGAGGTCAATCTCCACCATAAACTATATGGAATACCACCAGATGTTCATGGTATAGAAGAGTATTGCATAAAACCCTAGGAGTGAAGAATACCACTTGAATTGGTCAAATGGTTAAGAATAAATGTTAACTAACTATTCAGTTAACCCACTGAAGACATTTTACTGTCAAAGGCAGAACAATATATTGTACAAACCTGTAATAAAAGGAGATTAGAAAAAGTTCCAGACTCTATTTTAATATTTCCTCTTCAACTTAAATGAACTTTCTTATTTAATTTCTTCCATTCCCATTTTTTAAATTTTCAGACTGGCTAAGTCTGGCCTGAATGGTTCTTCCTCCTTCAAAGTTGGTATCCCAAGCTGGAAGTACAATAAGGCAGAAACTGATGTATATTTATATTTCATTATTTTTTTAAATTGAGCTTAAGTAGGACCTCTTTGAGGGAAAGAAATAAATTAAAATAAAAAGGTTGCTTGTTGTCTTTTCTTCATACTGAAAATCAAGTATTTGAACTGGCTATTTTACTCCACCAGATACAAAAAGTACAAATAAACGCTGGGCATAGGTTTGACAAAAAATATTTGGGACATACGGTAGAGCTCAGATGGCATCTACCTTCGTTCAACTTCTTGAAACATCTGAGCCTTTTCCTGAGAACTCTGAATCTCTAAACTGAGTCTTCAAAGTATGTTTTTGCCCTTTGATCCAAAGCACTGAATTTCACTAACACAAAACAATGGGCAACTTGGCATTTCCCAACTGTTTTAAACAATCAACCTAGAAGCCACATGATTGGCCTTTTGGACAGAGAATTCTTAATTAACATCCCAGTGCATTCTGGTGTCTCCAAAAGTATATTTTAATGGCATCATGAAGATAAAATATAGATATGTAGCTTGGAAATGCTACAGAAAAGTGATAAAAACAAATCAATAAAAATGTTAAATGGAAGGAAAGTAAATTACACTGAGTGTTAAAAAAATAGCTCTAAGTCAACAATTTAATTTTTTTACATATCTAGTCTTTTTAAAACACTTCCTTCACAAATATTTTTCTGTCACTTTCCCTTGCTGTTTATTTAAAATAATATATGAGATCCTTTACACTCTCTTAAAGCATTTTGTTGTAATTTGAATTGATTTATTTAGCTTTGCTTTCTTTCTTATAAAATAACTCTATTTAGGAATGGCTGTTTTTCTTTTACAATGTTTCTTTTTGTACGTATACGGAAGCAGTTGAAAGCATTTAGCTGAACTAAACAGATCTCTCCCTGGATGGTAGACCATCAGATCAAAAAACATCAAGCTCCAGGCTAGACTGAGGAATTGGAAAAAAAATGGCAGAAGAAGATAATACCAAGCCAAGAAAACCATATGGTAACTCAACACAAGGGAATCTTATTTTTTTAAAAAATGCAGCCATGTTTTCTGGCAAGAAAACACCTACTTATTTATTTGATTAAATCTTGACCTTTGTCCTGAGGAATACTTAAGGTCCCAGCCTAGAAACCAGGAGACTATGAGTTCTAGTAGAAAAATATGTAGGAGCTATACTGAGAAGTATACAGTATCTGCTTTAAAACTGAGCAATATAAAATCATCAAGATGCTTTTTCTTCCTGTTAGGAAATTTCTGTACTTTTAAAATTCAACATTTTGCCACTTCTTATTCATATAGTGAGTTGGCAGGAAGAAGAATCATTTGCAAAACGTCTGCTGACTATAGAAGTCAAACATGTTTTTGCAGAAGAAAGCACATCTTCAAAGGATCTGCGGCTTTGCACTTTACCCTCCCTGGCTGCACTACCTAGTCCCTGATGTGCTCTTACTTATCATCAGTCAGTAGAGATGATGATGCTGTCTCTCTTTCACTGTATTGTCATCCCTAGGGTGCAAATGAAGTAATTACAGTCATTACAGACTCCTGGATAAGTCCCGGCAGTTTTCCTAGCAAAATTTTGGAAGTCATTCCCGTTCCTAAACTGAGGGAGTGTGATTGGCCCAAGGTCACCCACCTGGCTTTCTGCCTAAAATGGGATTACAACTCACAATCTCTCTGTTTCTAACCTGATACCAAACTGGTCTATAGCCCTTATTGAAGCATTGACACATGTAGTGTCCACAATCTCTGATACTTCTGCAAAAATCCCTTCCCTATCAGCTTTTATTTTATGTTATTAAAATTTTGTACTGACCACTGATACAATGACTTTCAGTGGTTTACAATATAATAAAAAGTAAAAAAAAAAAAGTAAATGTAAGGCAATTAAAATTAGGAGAGTTAAATAGGAAAGTTAAAAATCAAGACAATGGGCAATCGGAATAGAACCTTGTCTACTCCAGCAGCCATTCCAAATGTAGCAGGACTCTGTCAGGGTTCCAGGCCAAGTGGCAGAATGGGGGTGGGGGCCACACAGAAAAGTTTCTTCTCCTGGTCTCCACCAGCCAAAATTATTTTGCAGATGGGATCCAAAGTAGGCTCTTCCATTGGAAGTAGTGTGGCGGGGTCAGTGGTGGGTTTCAAATTTTTTTACTACCGGTTCTGTGGGTGTTGCTTGCTGGGCGTGGCATGGCTTGATGGGCGTGGCTTGATCGGCATGGCTTGATGGGCGTGGCAGGGAAAGGATACTGTAAAATCTTCATTCCCATCCCACTCCAAGGGAAGGAAACTGTAAAATCTCCAATCCCTCCCCAATCCAGGGGAAGGTTACTGCAAAGTCTCCATTTCCTCCCTATCAGCTGGGACTCAGGAGGCAGAAAATAGATGGGGGCAGAGCCAGTCAGAATTTTTACTACTGGTTCTCCAAAGTACTCAAAATTTCTGTTACTGGTTCTCCAGAACTAGTCAGAACCTGCTGAAACCCACCTCTGGGTGGGGTAATTAAATACACTGGACCCATTTCATAAAGGGCTTTTAAAATCTTTCTTGGTCCTCATAAGTACTTTTAGAAAATGATATATATCTGTAGCTGACTAATGGTTAAGGGAGGTCAATCCATGTCTAATTCACAAAGACAATTTGTTTTCAAGACATTTACTATTTTATAACTACATATTCTATTTTCCTAACTCTTTTGTGAATCAGAAGCACCATCATTTTTTGAATCAGAAGCAATTTAACGTTCTGCTGTTCTTAAAACAACAAACACAAAACAAAACATTCCACAACCCACACAATAAGCTATTTTCAACATAATTAGGAGTTGGAAACATAATAAAGCCTATTAAAAAAGTTAAAATGCTTGCTGAGGACAATGCAGGAATAAACTTCCCTATCTTTTACCTCTTTGGTCTCAATTATATTTCTAGTATCCCTAAAACGTTTCAAAAAATATAACAGCTCTTGAGTTTTCAGCAAGTTGGATATTTATTATGTTAATACTCAGAATGATGTTTTATTCTAAACATGTTTTAAAAATTGTCCCTTTAAATCTATGAAAATGATAAAATGGCTCTTGAAATCTAATTCTGAAATAATTTATTAGTTTATTAGTTCAATTTATATGCCGCCCTCCTCTGAAGACTCAGAGCGGTTCACTATGCACTTATAGCAATAGCCTTCATTCTTTTGTATACACCTGCTTATTAGGGCTTTTGGCTCCCCATAAGCGGTGTTTCTACAAAGTCAGCTTATTACCCCCACAGTTCGGGTCCTCAATTTACCTACCTCAGAAGGATGGAAGGCTGAGTCAACCTTGAGCCTGGTGACATTTGAACTCGCAGTAATTGCAGGCAGCTGGCAGCTAAGTGCTACATAACAGCACTTAGTCTGCTGCGCCACCAAGGCTCTGTAGCCTATTAATAAGTTAATAGGGCATCAAAATAAGTCCCTCCCCCATCTATTATAGTGATTATTTGAATTTCCTACCCATACTAAAGTGTGGAGTGGGCAGTACAAGTAACAAAACATACATTGCATCATCATGATGCAAATTTGACCCTTTAGGTATTTGGGGAAATACTTCCATGCAAATGCAAAAGGGTGCAGCTTGCATAGTGACATATAACACACATTTATTTATTTTAGCCTTCATGTGGTCAGGAAGTTCTTGTTTTAATTCAAATTTAATTTCTCCCTAAACTGGAGTATGTCCTAGATTCAGTTTAGGGTAATGACAAACTCACTCAGAAGCCATGGAATTCTTGCAACCAGGGCTATTTTTATTACAGAAATAAAAGATTTTACATGCTGATTGGAAGTTTGAGTTTCATTTATCCTTAGGCAATTTACAAGAATGGTATGCGTTATATCTTATACTCCTATTTTCTACCTTAAGATTCTATGTTATATCTGTATAATCTATATCACTGGGTTTTTTGCCAGTCTCTTATCCTCTTCTACTCCCTTATCTCCTACACTTCATTGCACTATCTTCCTAACCTATAGCCTCAGACAATTCTCTGTTTTATTCTTTCAGTCTTCAATTTATATTCTGTTCTGTACTATACCCAGGATTTCTTATACTGTTTTTAAATTTTCCCTTCGCAGCTACCTTGGACACAAATCCACTTGTCCTCTTAGGTAAAATGGGCAATTTGATGCTTGAGCCAGCAGTTGGTATGTATGTATGTATGTACGTACGTATGTATGTATTTCAATTTCTACCCATCTCCTCACAACTCTAGGGGTATCACAACTCTGAACAGCTTACAACATTAAAATTAATCTTTAATATATGTATACATCTATAAAATCATATTAAAATTACAATAAAATACAAGTTATAACTAAAGATGTGGAGGAAGGGAAAAGAATATATGGGGTGGGGCGGGGCAGGTGGGAACTGCTATTAGTCAATCAACCACCTCCAGTGTTAAATTCTCTCATTGGGACCCTAAGTCAACTGTTAGAGCCAGGTTTCAGTCTCTTGCAGAAGGTCAGGCGGGCGGGAGCTGGTCTCATTTCAGGGGCCAAGATATTTCAAAGGGCCAGGCTCATGGCAGGGAAGGTTCTTTTTCTGGACCCCACCAACAAAAACTCCTTGATTGATGGGATCTGCAGCATGCCTCCTTTGCTGGTATGTATGGGGTAGGGCTGTCCTATAGGGGTGAGACAATTCCTTAAGTAACCTGGATATACGCCATGCATGGCTTTATAGGTAATAACCAACACTTTGAATTGCAGAATCAGAATAGTGATGTTACATGAGCCACTCTAGGGGTCCTAAAGACTTCCTGTGCTGCCACACTCTGCACCAGTTGAAATTTTGAATGCTCTTCAAGGGTAGCCACATGCAGAGCACATTATAATAATCCAAGTGGGAGATGACTGAACATAGGAACTCCTGATTCAGGAAAGGTCACAACTAATGCATAATCTGAAATTGTACAAAGCTGCAAGTGCTACCTGTATACTAGGATTCTGGCAGATCTTTCTCATTACTCCTGTCCCTCAAAACTCCTGTCTCTCAAATTCTCCAGGTCTTAAAGATATAATGGTGGCTTGACCTCTGGTTCTTTTGGTTGATTACCAAGGCTTAGAGCTGCTTTGCTGGTATTCCAGAATGTTTTGAATCATTCGTAAGCTAGGTAGGCTCCTGGTTGATCTGCTAGAACTTTGAATCTCTGGAAGATTTATGAACCCTTAGCCTTTTTATCAGATGGTCAGCCCCTTCTGATATTTTTGGATATTATTGTTTCCATTATTGCTGGCCTCTGATTCTTTCCTTTTCTCCCTGCTACTTTGGGATTTCAGCTATCATTGTTTTGTTCATTTGTTTTTCTTTCTTTCTTCTATCGGTCTTCTTTTTTCACTTTTTTCCTACTGGTTACACAACCACTATGTGCCTCCAAAGTCAAGCTGTTTTTAAAGGGACAACTTATCTGATTTGTAAGGGTTGAGACCTGAAAAGTAGAAGAGTATGGAGGGCATTCTATCCTCTATATTTCCACTGAGAGCCCCATCATTTTGCTAAAATAAAATATGCCACTGAATTACTGTCAGATCCTGCAGGTTCTATCATCTTCCCTCAAAACAGCACCTCCCTCACTTATGTTGAAAGCAGGACTGGGCATTGAACAGAAACAAGTGGAGAATTAAAGTAGAATTCAGTACTGATTATCTGCCATGGAATGTGAGAAAGGAAGTCAAGAAAAGACTTTTTAAAACTCCTTACATTTCCATCCTAATACTTAGATGGAAGCAAGATCTTTTGCTCTCCAAGGACATGGATAAGATGGTACATATCTGTCACTATGCATGTATAATTCAGTAGACATGAAGATAAATGTTACAGTACCATGAATGAAGGGATATTATCTTCCTTACACAGGTCACTTAGTAAAAGTAGAACAGTCTGCATGTGTTTCAAAAGAAAAGAACTATCAGGGATTTAATTAAATAGACAGATCCATCTACTGTATTGTTCCCTTGGTATCTTCTGGCTGAGATGGGTTCCTTGCTATCTTGGAAGGAAATGGAGTGTCATGACCTTGCATTTCGGATTCAAGGTGAATTCTAGAGTATGGATTCCAAGAACTTGTTTTTGGTTCAGATGCATTTAAGATGGAAGGGAGATTGCAGGCTTCATGTGTGCATTTATTTGAGGTAGATTTTCTAAGTTCCCAAGGTGAGCATAGACTTACACATGAGTAAGTGTATTGGAATCCAAATAGCCCCCTGACACCTATGTATGGCTTTTATAGAGAGGTTTGTGTTCATTTAACCTTCCATGGTTGAAAGAAGATGATTGTATTGAGTGAATGTGAATTGGTCCACTGAACCTACCAAATCTTTGGCCATAATTTGTCCACTTAGAGTTGACTGATGGAAACTTCTGTTCATGGAGGAGTTACTCTATACAAAAATTCCAGTTACAGCAAGCCCGTTGCTTCAAATCACAGAAAGGATAGTATGAAATGGGAAATATGCTATGAGCAAAGCACAGACTCTGTGCAGTCAGATTTATAGTGGCATTTTGAATCCACCACTGCTTTAAGCATTCATTTGGGCTTGGCTAGGCACCTAGTCAGAAGCTGAAATGTCAGTGTGTGAGAAAGGGAAAAGTCTGAGAAGGATCTCAGTCTGTGTGCAACAGCTGAAAGAGATGCTTTTGATAACTGAGAAACTCAGATAACAGGAAAGCTATTTATTTTAATAAGGCGCTTACTTTATGGCACAGAGATGGACTCCTTATTTTCCCTCTTTAAGTTAGAGGTTAAAATGGAGGAAAGAGCATTTAATGTATGGCTGAGTTTTCCAGGCAAGTCCAGGCAAGAACAGACATTATTTGATAGCAGCAACTTTAACTACCTGCTTTCTCTCTTCTCTGATTCTCTTCTGCTTACTGGGGCATTTTAGGAGAAGGAATTCGGGATGGATAAGCAATGGAAGAAAAAAGATGAGGAAGGATTAAGCATTCTCCTGTTCCTCCTGTGTCCTGGTCACAAAGATGAGAAGAGGCACAGCTAGACTATTTAGCTTCTTGTTCACCAGAAATTTATAAGAGAAAACTTCCTCTCCCAGACCTGATGAATTTTCTTTTATCTGCTGCTCAATCAGTCAAAGTGGGACATGTTATTTACTTTCATGGATTTAAAGAATCAACTATTTAACAAAACAATTCCCAGATTCAAGTGATGTCACTGAAAACTTGTCTGATTCCATGAAATTCAATAGAGAAGGGCCATATCCAGAGTTGCTGGAAGTTGGCCAACACATACATTTAATAGATGTCGATGATGATGATGCATGAATCCCATCCCTTACTCTGAGCTACTTTACATGTACTCAGCTTTGAGCTATTCATATGGTCTACTATTGTAATTATGGAAGTTATAGGGGGTAGCTGAGAGCAGGGCATCTACATTATGCCTTTGTATGGATATAAAAACTTGGAAGATGATAAGGATAGCATTATGATACAATCCTCATCTTTTTGCATATGCTGTGTTGATGCATATGAAAAATCGTGGAGCTTGGATCACATCTCCATGCAGATGTAACAGAAGTTGAACTTTTTCTTAAAGTACCAGACTGAAAGCATTGTGATCATAGACAATATGGATAGGTCACATACCCGCTTCTCTATCTATCATCCCTTCAAGGCAAATCAGAGAGGAAACACTGCAAGATGAACTACTTCTACTTAATTATGAGGCTGAATTAACAGAATCTTTGAAGAATTAAATGCATACATTTCTCACCTGTACTTTTATTTGTTTTGATCCATTAGGGCAGGTCAGAGAAATGGATCAGAGAAAGCTTCTTTCTTTGATCTGCTGGGCTCCTGCCTCTCTTGTCTGATTGTTTCCTAGGCAGCATCTCTTTCCCTTTCCCTCCAAGGTCATTCATGCATTCCATTGTACTAAATCCACTTGTAAACCTTTCAGATGTCTGTAAAGGCTAGTTATTTTCCAGAAAAGGTTGTTATACATTCTATGAAAGTATAACAAAAATAAATTAATGTTTATGGATGACAAAGTCTGCAATTAAAAAAATCCTACTGACATTTTGCTCTGTTTTTTCAGACTAAGCACGTTGGGACTTAGTCCTAAGGAAATTGGTTAGTATTATATTGGCTGTGTTTTAATATGTATCTTACACAACATCTTAAAATTTCTTAAATACTCGATAGTGATTACTACTCTGGGAAAAGAGATGTTGCAATCACTTAGCTTTGAGTATCCATTTTGTTGAATGCTATATTATTTCAAAACCAGTAGGCAAAGGGAAGCTTTCTCTGAATAGTTGAGATGCAAAATTGCATATCTCCTTATTCTTATTGTATGTAATAATATGTTTGGTGTTTAATGAATTAAATAATGATGGAAATAATCAGCTGTCCTATATTTATTCCTTGATGCTAAAGGATGATTTAAATAAAGGCAACTGTTAAAAACTGAAATGATGAGAAAGAAGAATGACAGATAGCTTATTACTTAAAACCTTATTCCACAAATGAAACCATATTAAAAACTAGCAATAACTGCAAACCTTTCACATTAATTGGCTATTAAAATATTGTGCTTAGTATTACAGACTTGAATCTATGTATCTTCAGAGGTGGACATTATTTTATTTATCTTATTTTTACAAAGACTAACACAAATAAAAAGTGAAAGGTATGCAGAATACTTTGTACTGTTATTTTTCCACTGAGAACCCTTTGCAAAATTTTAAACAATTTATATTTCTGCATAGAACAACCATCCTACTTATTTACTGAATTATGTTTGTCTTTAATGCTGCCTGAATGCCAAATGTCTGCTTTATATGTTTTTGATCTGGCTGTAAGACTAATCAATTGTCTGTCTCTTTGTCTGTCTGTCTCATCCATCTATCATCTACCTACCTACCTACCTACCTACCACTCTTAAATGAAAAAAATAGCTACAAAATAACTTAAAAAATCAAGGAAATAAAAAATAGACCTATTACCTTATTAAAGATGGGACCAGAAGGAAGCAAATAAAGTACTTTGAATCCTTTCTAGACATACAAATTGTCTGCAACTCTGCCACAATGATGGAAGAATGACTATACACAATGGTGATGTCATTTCACAGGCCCCATCCTTTGTTTTAATATTCCAGTGTAAATACAGGGGGTCCTACATATCTTTTAAAGCTTTTCAAGTTAAAACTATAGTAAGACTCTTGAGATACCCTAGATAAAAGAGGTGTGCTTTTCACAAGGTGTTATGATACATATTTCATTCTTTGTCCCCTTTTGAATCCCATGCATTTATATATTTACCTAAATATAAAATAAAATTGCTCCTGCTCCTGATTAATAGTTAAGAATGTAGAAACAACATGGTTATTATTGTATGTAATAATTAAATTACAAAACGTAAGTGATTTCTACAGGGAGCATCTTCATGAGATAAAATAACTAGAATACAAAAGTTATATTTTTCTTCTGGTGGCCTCCATCTTGTAGAGCAGCCTCCCCCCAGAGATCATGTCTAAGTGAGTAAACTTGCCCTTTCATCTTACCTTGGGAAAATCATGACATAAGAGCCTTTCAAAAAGACCTGTTTTGACAACATTGATTCTCCCAATATGACATAGTTCACTAGCCAGTTGACAAAAATCAGGAATCATATCTGAGTCCTGCCAGTCACATTAAGACTTTTAAGACAATATACTTGGAGAAACTATATAATTGGATTATAGCTAAAAGATGATGCTACTGAAAAGCTCCCATTTAGAAAATTTCCCTTTTACTTAGAAACTGTCAGCCCACTAGCGAGATCACACTAGGAAATTGAATCTACAGGAAGGCTAAAAGTACTTTTATTGACATTGACTATAATATAAAATCTTGAAAGTCTGATTGCTCTATCTTCTCCTCTTATAGTCCAGTGAATAAGAAAGTATGTAACTGAATTGGTTTCCAATGTTATCGTATAAAATTGTTCTTCTCCTTTTTCCTAAGTAATAATTCTTGAATAGTTCGGTGAAGGTCATCTTCTATACTGTCTACAAAAACATGGCTTAAAATAGTATAGAAAAGTACAAATAAAGGCAGGAATAATAATTCCAATGCAATATTAGAGATGTACAGATCTTAAGGGATTTTAGAGAAAAAATAAAATGCAAGGGCAAAAAATATAAGTCTTCCAACTGGAGCCAAAAAGTTACTGATATTGGCATCGGTCAATCATCTTACAGGCAGAGACGTTTGGGTCTGGATTGCCATGACCAAGGGCTACCTCCTCACATAAGTGAGTAGTAAAGACTCTCCACTTCCCAGATCTTAATGTTCAGGAGGGCACAAATATCTTGTGTATAAGTCTTACAAGTATGAATGCATGCAGATGAGGAAGTAGTGTTTCTTATTTTGTGTTTTATAATGGCAAAGATACTAATAGGAAGTCTTCTCTACTATGAAAGACAAATTTCAAGGAACTAGGATCATTTGTTGAGCAAGCAAAGCATGTTATATGCGAAATCTCATTCTTGTGATGTACTATTGGAATATAGATCTTGGCATGATTTACACTGAGCTAGTCTTGTAGACTTTTTCAATAAAAAACATACTCATTTTTCTTTGTTAGTTTTCATATACTTCTCTTGTATTCAGATACCTTCCAGTTGGTGGGTAATTGAACACCTTAAAGTTCTTCTTATTTGATAATTAAAGATTTTTTGTACTAAAATCAATGAGAAGCCTGGTACTGAAAGAATGTAGATTCAAAACCTATCGAGCTTTCAAGTAAATTTTCTCTTATTGATAGATCATTCAGTTGTGCTGGTTGATTTCATGGATGGATGGATGGTTGATTTCATACCATTTAATTATTTTGCTATGTGTTCTAAAAGATGATGTGGCAAACAATGACTATGTACGACATGCAGTGATAGGCTGTTTAGTTAGTGAATTGAGTTTTCAAAAAAAATAGAATATTAATACTATAAAAGGTTTATATTCTTTATAGCAAAACTATATTTTATGAACTTGGCTAATGGCTAACTGAGAATGGTACAAGGAAGTTTATTTATTTATTTATTTATTTGTTTAGATTTGTATACCGCCCTTCTCCTTGCGGACTCAGGGCGGTGAACAGCCAAATAAAAATAGTACACAAAAGTTAAACAATTTCTTTAAAAAAGCATATAACTTTGGCTAAAAATTAAAACCATTAACCATTAAATATTTAAAATACCCAACTCTATAATACAGATCTTAAAAATTCAGCAGGGTCAGGCTAGACCAGCAAGCTGAAAGAGATGAGTTTTCAGGGCCCGACGAAAAGTCCGGAGGTCAGCAATTGTTCTCAGTTTTGGAGGAAGATCGTTCCAGAGGGTAGGGGCTGCCACAGAGAAGGCCCTCCCCCTGGGGGTCGCCAGCCGGCATTGTCTGGCTGACGGCACCCTGAGGAGACCCTCTCTGTGGGAACTTAATAAGTTAAGTCTTATTCAAACAAATGAAAGAATAAGAACTAGAGAATGACCCAGCTCAATAGTATATGTTGGGAGGGAAGTAAAACAAGATAGTGGTCATGACTACATAAATGAAACCTCATCCCTGGGAATTTGTGCACAATATCATAGCACGTATAAAAGGGAGAGGGATTTTATTGTGCAATAAGAATTATTATTTTGACTTGTCCCCGCCTTAGCTATAACATAGAATCTTGACATTCTTAATTAATTTATATATCATAGTTACCATAGTGAAGGCTTTCAAATAATTACAGTTATTAAATAATGTTTTAATAGGCCATAGACATCTCTTTTAAATAAAAACATAATTCAGTCAGATGGCTTCTTACAAGTATTTAATTGTTCAAAGAAGAAATTCTTAGAAATTCTTCCAAAGGAGAACAATCTATAGTTCTTCACTTACTAGTTATGAAGAAGTCAATAAATTCTCATAAATGAAGAACAGTGTTCTCATACTTAATATAAACTGGGCAGGGGAATGAGTAACCTGTGTTTCATTTTACAATTCTTTTCCAGTTGACTATAGTCTCTTTGATTTCTCATATTTCACATTTTGCTTTTGCTACTATTAAAGCTAGTTTCACCCTTGCTGGAGAATTTTTCTTTCTGGGAAAAGTCAATGAAATTGTTCATCCAATTAGTCCTCAAATTTTGTGAAGACTGAAAAGCTATTTGTGCCAGATCTAATATTGGAACGGTGACAATGAATTCTTTATCTTATAGAAAATACCTATGTTAAAACACAAATATTGACAATAATTATATTAAATATAAATAGCTTTTTAAATATAAAATAAAGATTACTTTCATTCTATTGCGATAAAATGAAAAATTGAAATTGAAAAAAGTCTACTGAAAAAGTAGCAAAACTAATTACACCACTAAAATCTTTTTTCACTCCATAGAAAATATTAATAAATTGAAAACAGACGTATCATTTCATTGTTGCCTTCTCCAAATAAGTGAGAGAAAAACAAGTTAACTTAGTTTTCCAAATTTGTAAACATTGTACAATGTTTAAATTCTTGGTTTTAGTTATATTACTGTAGTTACATTAGTAATGTTAGTTACATTACTGTAACACTTACCTTACATTTCTCAGTGCTACTTATTTCATCATCATTACTAGATCACATTTATTCTTAAATCTATATTGAGTTTATTGTTTCAAATCAAATGGGAATGGACATTCCTTGGTAAGTCAGAAAAAGATATTAAAATTTCTGAGGGATCAATTGGAAGTGTAACAAACAGTATGTAAGAATATATACCTTCAGATTTAGGCAGTTGGTTGTTTCATTCTGGCCTAGGACTCTAATTGAAGAAACCAGGATTGAAAATTCATTTAGTTCTTTTATCCATGCAGACAACACAATTATATGACTTAAATCTAACTTAATTATAACATTTTGGGAATGTATGTTGCATATCCTATTACATAAGTGGTGAAAGTCTGCTTCTACTTTCACTGAGTAACCAGTCTCTATTTGGCTTCTTTGAAATCCCTAGTCAGATTAGGAGATGGAAGCCTTGTATCAGAGTACTGTTGGCAATGTTTGAAGAATATGGCTTCTTTTTTAAAGAATTGGGATGATGTTCTGCTTAAATTGAACCAACTGCCCTTAGTTTAAATAATAGTTAATTACATCACTCACGATCAAACCTTGGCTTCTGATATATGCTGTTTTAAATCAGTTGTGATGTTGCAGTTGCTATTTCAGATACTATGAGAATCTGGAATTAGTCCTGGAGTATTGTGGCCCACCAGCAGCCTGCAGACCTGACAGCAGAATCAGGCAGTGAGGAGGCTGAGGAGGACAATGGGCCAGTCCTGGAGTCAGGGGAAGGCCCGGACAAGGGCTCTGCATCAGAAGCAGAGATAGGACCAGGCCGCCAGGGCCATCTGGGAGAGATGCATGGACTCCGGAGCCTCCAGAGGAGGACAGCAGAGAGGCAGAGGAACAGGAGGAACCTGTTCTTAGTGCACACATGCAAAGAGCTCATGCCAGAAGTCAAGAGCAGCTGAAGCAAAAAGGATGACTCAGGAGTAATGCCAGAAGATGATTGGCCATTCCTATAAGGCTTAAAAGAGCAACAACAAGCCATTGGATTCTTTGTACAAAAGCAACATTGATTCCAGTGCTTCTTGTCAGTGTCTCTTGAACTTTGTGGGGGTTTTGCCAAGAAAAGCCTTTGGCAGGTTGCCAAAGACATCAAAGATTGGTGATAAGGCTGACAGAATGGTTATGAAGAATTTGTTTTGGACCAAATTTTAATAAAATAAATTTGTTCAGGACTGAATTGTGTTTGGTAATCACTATTTGGGCTTCGATCACAACATTCGTTCCCTTCAGGGAAAGAGAGGAAATAGGACTCTATTTGGATCTAAGGTGAGAAGAGTAATGCTAAACTATAGTTCCTTGGAAGTTGGTAAATTCCATGCCACTTTTCTTTTTAAAGTCAGGTTCATTAAACACCTCACAAACACCTTTTGGATGATATATGTCATTGGAAACAGTTAGGTAGAGTTGTTGACAGCAGACAAAAAACATATATATTCCTACACAGCAGCATGGATTGTGGATCTGGTGTTATAATACCTTCTCTCAGCAGCTTCTCTTGCTATCAATCACCAAAAGTTACTGACTCCAATTAAATTTGGTGCACTATCTCTTGAAAGAAAGAATGAAAGACAGAAAACATTTTTTTTACCCTTTTCATGCTGATGCTAGAGAACTAAGACCTGTGACAATTTGTACGAATCCTGAAATCAATCATTTGAAACATACTTGTTTATGAAACCTGTATCTGCTACTAAAACTTGTCATCTCCAGAGCTAACTCCTCTACTTACCTGTAATGAATAGATGTGTTTATTATATAAAATGGAACAATCACGTGATGCATTTATTATGTAAAATGGAACAATGATGGTGAAATGTTGCTTCTGTGCTTCTGGTAGTTAATGAAATATAATAGAGGTGGAGAAATGTCTGAAGCAGAAAATTTGCATTATGAGTCAAGTGTACTAAAAGGGGCATCATTATTTGCATGATGTTTGGAAGGATCTTTATGTAAGAATGTTGCCTGCTATTTTGCAAAGCAAAGACATGAAACTATTAGCTAGAAGTGAAATTACACAATTGGGCCTTTTGTTTGTCTTTGTAGTTTATGCTAGTAGAAGCTACTGAATTGTTATTGCTCAAAACTGGAAACAAGACAACACTCGCTCTGTCGTAATGATAATAAGAAAGGTACTTGAGTGTGCAGAGATGGACAGGTTAACTATGAAATTAAAGGATAGAGAAGAAACGGAATATTATAAAATTTGGAATATATAGTATAACTGGTTAGAAGATAGACGTAAAGCTGCTATATAAGAAATATGTAATATATGTATATTAAAATGAGAAAATACCGTATATATTTATAATTGTTAGTATAATCTAAAAGTAGATAACTACTTTTACTACTAATAAACTTTATTAGTTTATCATAATATAAAATACAAAGGAAAGTAAAAATAATATATAATAGTATACCCTGTTTCTCCCAAAATAAGACATCCCCTCATAATAAGCCCAATCGGGCTTTTGAGAGCATGGCAATAAGGCCAAGCACTTATTTCAGGGTTCAAAAAAATATAAGACAGGATCTTATTTTTGGGGAAACATGGTATAACTTCCCACAGCAAGGAAAAAGCAGAGATAGTTAAATCGATTGCTTTAACTATTGCTTTGCTATAACTTAACTTAATTAATCTAATAAAGTAATATAATATCTTTATTAGGTAAAAGAGGCTCCTTTTTAGTCATAGCCTGTCACTCCTTTTTGAAGATCTGCACCCTTTTTGAGACTTCTTTATGGTTAAAGGGGGTTGCTGGAGGTAAGTTAAAATAAGGAAGTATGAAGTACCATTTTTTATATTTTGATGACATGAAATATAAAGACAGAAAGTTGTGGCATCCAGAATTCCTCTGCCAGACATTGCCCCAAAATTTGGTGCACATCACACACAAACACACAAACACACACACACACACACTTCCATGTGCTTTATTTAGATATTAAGAGCAGAAGTGAAACAGCTTAAGAGACATCAAAACATTAAAAATGGATGAGTACAGAAACTAGTTCCGCCATCTAGCCCAAATATCATTTAAGGGATCTTTGGCTTTCACATTCTTCCTTGCGACGAGTATTTTTTAAAGAATTTTAAACCTTTGATCAAGAGGTAGAATACTCGTCGCATTCTAGCCTGATGCAGCAAAAGACCAAAAGTAAAAAAAAAAAAAAAAAAGAGAGAGAGAGAGAGAGAGAGAGAGAGAGAGAGAGAGAGAGAGAGAGAGAGAGAGAGAGAGACAGAAAGAAGAGAGATGAGGTTCAGAACAAATGAGACCTGGAAAACAAATTGTCTGTATTATTATGGAAATGCATGATTATGGTTGGATTATTATTATCCTGCCTACTTTTAAATTATCCTAAATTAGGATGTTCCGCAGAAAAAGCATTAAGTATGAAAAATACGTTTTGCTAATAGTGCTAACACTAAATGGGGAAAATTTTATCAGCATCAAATCTCATTATATGTTAATTACTAAATGCTAAATCTACTAAAATAGATTAACTAACCATTTCAATGGAATCCTCGATTTAATCTCAGAAAAGATACAATGGTTGCATTAAAAAAAAAAAACAATATGTGCAAATAAAAATTCCTGGTTTCCTAAGGCAGATTGAAAGTATTTACTGTTGATACTTTACAGTTAAAGTTAACATAATCGATGAGAGTAGAGAGAATCTGATTAATTTTTAAAAGCACATTCTTCTAGAATATAAGCCATTTCATCAGGTCTTTTACTATCTGAAATTTAGATAAGCATTCACTCCACCTCTGCATCCAAGTCATTAAAAGAAAAGTTTAAAGAGTATGGAGCTCAGGACTGAACCTAGTTGACAGAACATTTGACACCAGTTTGAGATGAAACTGATGATGGACACTACTTGATTAAAGTTTTCAAAAGCAGTTGTGGATCAGTGCAATACACATGCCAGTCAGGATGTATTTAGATAATTTTTGAGCAGGCTTGTAAAAAGCATTGCTCAAACTTACATATGTTATGCCCACGGCATTCTCATGATCAATTAAAGAAATTACTCATTTAAAAAATAAATTAATTGAAAATACATACATGCTGACTTCTGGTGTTTCACATAATAGATAGCAGTAAGACATCTCCTGGAAACCTCCCAGGTCAGGAGTGCTATTCAGCAGGTACTGACAGGTTCTGGAGAACCAGTAGCGGAAATTTTGAGTAGTTTGGAGAACTTGCAAATGGCCCCAGAGTGGGGTGGGAATTGAGATTTTGCAATATCCTTCCCCTGGGGTGGGGTGGGAATGGAGATTTTGCAGTATCCTTCCTGCAGGAGTGGGGAGGGAATGGAGATTTTGCAGTATCCTTCCCCTACCACACCCACAGAACCAGAAGTAAAAAAAAATGAATCCAACCACTGTCCCAGGTCATTAGTTGGATCCTGAATCTGGATCCACCTTTCCCATCTTTTTTGAGATAGGAACAATAAGTTACCCTCCACTACTCATCTGAAGTTTCATTTGTTCTGCTTCAGATTCAGAGACCAAAACTGGAGAGAATATTCTTGAAGAATAGAAGCATGGAATTTTTGCTTTTCCATACACTAATTGAACACCTTCACTGGTTCACTTATGACCCCAATATTTTTATTTGGTTATTTATAGACAAATTAGGCAGTGAGGAGGACACCTCAAAGTATTATACTTCTTTAAACTGGACTGTATTTGCCATTTGATTCAGGGCTGGTGGGCTCAAGGTAGCCAATGTGACATCAATCTTTAAAAGAAACAAGGTATGACCTGGAAGTTTTGAGACTGGTAGGCATAATTTGCATTCTGGACAAATTGGTAGAAATGGTAGTAATAAAAAAGTAAAACAAAGAACAAGCCTTGCTGAAGAAAAATCAGCATGGGTTCTGTGACTATAAATCTTTAATCTACTTTAATTATTTCAATACCCTTTCTAAAGTTTAAGAAATTTAGAATAAAAAATAAGAATATCTTCTATACTAAAGGCAGATGCAAACAATTCACTTACTTTATCTGTAATTCTCATGGTTTCTTTGAGCATCTTTCTAGCGCACTTTGTTGTCTACCAATAATATTCCAATAGCTTTCCCAACCAGCTGTTTCCCTCCCTATTTTTGTTATATAGTTCTCATTCCTCTCCTCCTCCTCCTCCCAGAATATGAATCCCCTTTATCCTTTATATAATTAATATATGTTACATGTTATTATGTTATAGTTACTGTGTCCACAACACATCTCATACTGTGTTCTTTCTGAAGAGAAGAGAAGCAAGTGAAGAAGAGATTTTATTATTTATTTATTTATTTATTTATTTATTTATTTATTTATTTATTTATTTATTTATTTATTTATTTATTTATTTATTTCTGCCCATATCACCACCTAGAAATCCTAGGTGAGTACATCATGAAAATATAAAACAATAAAACATGACAGAATACATATACGGTATATTACAGTTGCTGATTAAAAGCTATTTCTATATATGTTAATATAGCCAAGAAACAGGATCCCTAACACAATCAGGACTCCAGGCCCAGGCCATAACTAGGTCTTTACAACTATGCAGAGCTGAGGTCATCCTGATTTCTGCAGGGAGAATGGTCCAGAGATCATAGAATATGGCAGAGAAGGTGCATCTCCTTGTCCCCATTTGGCCAACATTTCTGGCTGGCAGGATCCATAATATGGCCATTCTGCTGGATCAGATTTGGATGGGTAGAAATAACTGTGAGGAAATGGTCCTTCAGGTAGTTATAAAAACAACTAGAACAATTAATGGCGTCATCTATGTACCCAAGCTTGGTATGCAAAATTTCTATTCACAGGGAAATGACATGAATTAAAGTATGAACTGAAATGTCAAAGTTCAGCCGAATATAATAATGAATGAGGAGAAAGAATCTTCCTGTCCTCCATTCAAATATTCAATACAGTGTCTACATGCAGAGCTTCCTTCAATAGTGTACATGAGTGTTTGTGTTTGTGGGGAACGGAGAAAAAGTGCAAGGAAGGTAAATATTGCTAGATTTGAGAAAGTGATGCAGCTGGTCTTCCAATGCCAAATGTAATTCAAGGAAAATGACTCTTTCATCTTTTATGAAGCTTTGTAACAATAGACAGGGAAAGGGAGAAAAAAGATAAAAAATTGATAAACATTACTAATGCAGATTGCAAATGAACACACTTAATAGTAGCAGCAGATGCTCAATGTCTGGTCAACCGCCAGTCAATTGGAGTCCTCTCTCTCTCTCCCTCCCCACACACCCCAAATTCCAACTGTCTCCAATCTATTGTTTGCAATTTCCCTTTTCTTTTTTAGTGTGATGTTTTTATAGTAGACAGATTATTTTCTCGCCTTCACTCACTCACACTTACTCCATTGCCTATTTCCAATAGATTAATTGAGCAGGATATAGATTAAGTTGTATTTTTAAACCTGTTTACATGGCTAGTTATCCCAAGCTAGATTTGCCTATGTCAGAGAGGGAAATCGGAGATAGGAAAAGAGATGGAAATGGAGAAAGCAGTTTGACTGATTAGTTCTACTAAGACAAGAAGTAACCATGGAAAGAATAATTAATAAACCACACAAGCATGTGCAGGAATACAGAATTACAGTGTTTGACAAAGAGAATGGATTTCTGGATGTTCAGCATCCAAATATCAAATATCTGTCTTTTTTTTTTTTTTTTTTTGCAATTTTTGGGACCACTTGAGCCTTTTCCACAAGTTTTTTTTCTTTTTTTGCATAAGGAATGCTTATTTGGTTAATGGAGGGAAGAGCATTGCTTTGTTTGCATTGCTCCCTCCCCCCTCCCTCTCTCACACACACATGCACACACGCACACAGACGCACACACACTCATTCTATTATCCCACACTCCTCCCACAGACGTTATGCCCCAAGGGTCACCCATTAAAGACATAAACAAATAATACATCCCATACTTTGACCAGGGTTTAATGGAGAATGCTACACCAGTTTCTTTTCCTTCCAGTGATGCTGCTTCTGATAATTGGCTTCTATTTACCAAACTGAAGAGAAATCAAACTATCTTTGCTTGCTTTCAGGTCGCTGGTCAATTAGCTAAAATGAGTTACACAATTACCATGGCTATATGTGTGTTGTTGTTTGCCCTCCTTTTCTATGATGTATGGAAATAACAGACAGCAGAAGGATCACTTCCAGATAGACAGAACAAATATGTCTGATAAACTCCTTTTTATCAGATTTATTCACTCAGATTGTCTGACCGTGACCCTGATACTTAGTTTAGTGGATTAAAAATGGGATAAATCTAGCAAGACAAATCCATGTTGACTTCTGTTTATAGTAGCATTTCAAGGTGATTATAGGTCAACCTTTTTATGTCTGCTTTAAAATCTTTTGTGATATTAGTGTCAGTATGACTGGCCTCCAGCTAGTCAGATTTTTGTCCCTTTTTAGTAGCAAAAGACAAGCGTTGGTTTCCTTTGGTCATTTGGCACCCCTTCAAATCTCCTGGATTTCTCAGAGATAATACTTACGATTTCTGCCAGATCATCAGTTAGTTTCTTTAGTACTGTGGGATACAGCTGGTGTCTTTTGGGAGATTTAACTCACTCAAAGTAAACAGGCATTCTTTGATATTTCTATCAGGCTCGGGTTTCAGTTCTGTTCCTTCATGACCCTGTTCTTTTTCTATGAGAAAAAAAACGAATCAAAATACCACTGCAGTAGCTCTGCTTTTGCTTTAGCATGTTGCCTTCTTCATTGACTATAATGATTTTTATTTTTGGTTTGAACTTACTGAAAGGAGCCTTTTTTCTTATACTTAGCATCCCTGGCTAAATTATTGCATTCTGAAATTTGTTTTCCTTATACTTGTTCTACGTTGTTGTTGTTGTTTTTGTTGTTAGTCACAAAGTCATGTCCGATCCATCGTGACCCCATGGACAACGTTCCTCCAGGCCTTCCTGTCCTCTATCATCCTCTGGACTTCATTTAATCTCATGCCTACTGCTTCAGTGACTCCATTCAGCAATCTCGTTCTCTGTCATCCCCTTCTTTTGCCCTCAATCTTTCCCAGCATCAGGCTCTTCTCCAGTGAATCCTTCCTTCTCATTAGGTGGCCAAAGTATTTGAGTTTCATTTTCAGGACCTTGCCAAGCTCTTTCTCAATTTTGAACCAATCAGTGGTTCTGTATTCAGTTCTCACTGTTGCTTCTTGACCAGCATATAGGTTTTTCAAGAGACAAATAAGATGGTTTGGTACTCCCATCTCTTTAAGAACTTGCCACAATTTGTTGTGATCCACACAATCAAAGGCTTTTGCATAGTCAATGAAGCAGAAGTGGATGTTTTTCTGGAACTCCCTAGCTTTCTCCATGATGCTGTAGAAAAATGAAATATTTCCTAGAAAAATGAAATATTTTGGGAAATATTAAAAAGGCAGAATATTATGTTTCCCTGGATGAGAAATGGAGAAGCATGTTTTAAAGACAAAGCAATTTCCACCTTCTTGCCCCCACCCTTTTGTTAATGGGCCAGAGGCAGAAACTCAATCTTTGTCAATGGACCTTCATCTGCAACACAATAGCAACAGAAACTAACACAAAGGGACCCATCTAGACAGAAACTCACCACATTGCACCTGGGAAGATCACATCAGCCAGCAAGGCTAGCTAAGACCCCCACCCCCTGGGAGTCTGACAACCAATCAGGATACTCTTTCGGGGCCCCAAGAAATTCAAAGCCAGAGACAGCATAAAACCTGGGGACTTGCTGTATCTGCCCTTTTTTTCTTTTCAGGAACTCAAACCATGTGATCCTGTCCACCATTAAACCATCTTTCCAAGCAGTCTCCATATTTCCAGTATCTTTTTCCCCACTGGGAGCAGAACCCAGAAGGATATTTCTTCCTACAATCCAATATGTTGGCAATTTGAAGTCTAGTTCCTCTGCCTCTTCGAAATCCTGTCTGTATTTCTAGTAGTTCTCAATCTACATACTGCTGGAGCCTAGTTTATTGAATTTTGCTCTACAGTTCTGGCTAACTAGGTTCTCTTTTCATTTCCTGTATATTTTCCTTCTTAATCAATGCTCTGATTTTCTGTTTAAATTGAGAGTTTACACATATACTATGTAACATAGCAATAACTGTTAGATTGCAGTTGGATTTAATGCACCAAATGCACCAGCAGCATGCATATGGCATTCCAGCTATCTCCACTACATCACTTCCACATGGAAGTAAAATTCCATATTGATTGGTATTAGTACAAAAATAGTTGATCCTGTTGTGATCTTTTCCCTTCCCAAAGGAAAAAAAAGATTATCAGTAAGAGGACTATGCTTGGCAGAGCTTGTCCTGCTTTAGACAATTAAAGTCTTCACAATTCCTTGTAATATTTGCAATTTAATTTTGGAAATTATCCTACACATCTTCTCTTTGTTTGGGAAAAGGACAGTAGGCACCAACTAAAGTATTCCTCTACTTACTTTGACCCAATGCTTTTTGCAGCATTGTTAAGTACATTCACTTTGATTTTTGAGCAGGAATGGATATTTTTTTAAGATACAGTGTAATTTCCTCTCCTCTTTTCTATTGCTTCGGTTCATTTTAAAGAAATTATATCCTGCAGCTATATTCCACTAGGAATAATTGCACTGGATCTCCATTACAACTATTAAATCATTTTTTCCTTTCTGCACAAGGCTCAAGCTCATATTGTTTATTTCCCATACCTTAGCATTAATGTATAGACAATGAAGGTCATGGACTTTAAGAGCTGCTGTTGTTTTTTTATTTGTCCTTCAGAAGTTTAAGAGGCACCATTTCAGCACTCTCCCACTTTTGCAACGTATAACTCTTTATAGGAGGCTCTTATTTCAGGATTTTCATTTCAGCTTCTTAAGGATTCAGTATAAAGTCTTCATAAACAAACTCAATATAGTTTAGACAATTATTTATTTACCTAAATTTTTGAATTCTAATTAATCTTGTATCAGTAATCCTTCATCAGGAGTACTCAAATAATATAATCCCAGAAACCAGTTCTCTCCTGTTGGCGCTATTGGTGTATCCAGTCATTTACTTGCCATATCTTTCTGTCCTCATACATAGACTAAACTAAGGAATATGTACATACTACCCAAGCTGAGTTTTAGCTTCCTGCTGAGTTGTTCAAATCCTGTGGTAATCCATAACAATGTCTTCTCAGATGTCAATTATGTCTGCTAGGAAGTAGGGGTATGAGGAAGTCAATAAACTCTAACCTTAGATTTAGAATCTAGAGTACTCTAAGAGAAGGTTCATGGATCTCCAGAGGCTTTGTAAGGAGCAGATCAATTTCACTGGAGTGTGAGATCTTGGTAACTGATCTTAACTGCATGCTGCATGCTTAACTGATTGTACTTTGTTTTGCAGCCTCACTGCTAGCCCATTCTACTTTGTGCTTCTTGTCTTCTTCCTCACTTCTGCCTTTTATATTATGGTTCAATTTCTAAGCATCTGTCCAGAAATGCCATGAGGAATTTGAACCTGCTATTCTTTTTTTTCTTCTTAGTTAAAGTTGTATTATTGTAACAAAACATGAATTTAAAATTGCTGTCTGAAATGAAAAGATATGTCACCTGTAATAGGCATAGAACGTATAAATAGGAGAAGAATACATAAAGGAAGAAAAGATTTTGGAAGTTTTGCAAGGTTAACAAATGGAAAAATCTCAATGTCCTAAACATATGTTTATTATTGTTAGTTCTAGAAAGTTCTATACAGAAGAAACTATACAGTTACAAGGGTATATATTAGAAGGGGACAGAAAAGAACCAAATTGCCCATTATTTAAGGCCAATTATTTTTGAGAATCAGGTGATGGAAATATCTTTTCTTCTTTATCATCATAATTTTTAGACTTAGCCCCTACCTGCAAAATATCTCTCTAAATTTTCCAACTATTTATTCTGTATCTTGCAGAGAATATAAATGTTGGTGCCAAGAATTTGTAGTATAGTCATAGGATACCCATAGACACAGCTACCTAGGAACCACAATTAAATGTGAATGATGTTCTATAAGCATCTAGCTTTGTCTCAGTACTGGTGGGATTTAGCACCTTGCTTTCCTGTATATGGTCCAGGATTAACAACGACATTTGTTAATTCTAGGGAATCTAGGGGACAGTGGTCACATGTGGTAATGTGCCACGCCCAGCGAAGATCGAGTCAGGAAACTTAACTCCTCCTCCAGCTGCCCTCCTCCAGCTTTCTGACTCGATCTCAGCGAGATCAGACGCACCAGCTTTTGCTCTGCCTACTGGCTTTGCTGAGCGAATTGCAGAAAGTAAAATTGGATTCAGAGGTGCTCCAGCGTGAAAGATTAGCTTCTGATCCCGCTGGACTCTTATAACTGATTGCGGTGGAGGCTTTGCCTCTCCCGCCGCGGCGCGAAAGGCTAACGCCGATTCCGCCGCTGGGGTTTCCCTTTAGCGGGGATTCCCTCTCCTGCTGGGCGATCGCTCGGCGGCTTGATTCCGGCAGCGGGGCTTTCCCGTCTGGCCGAAGGCACCTCTCGCCGGCTTAAAAGACCGGCGCGCCGCCCAGCAGGTGATTGTCTAAGGACCGATCCTTTAAGCGCGGCGCCTGGCGCTTGTTGCCGCCTTACTCCGAGGGTCATTAGCGCAAGCCGGATCGCTCCATCTACAGTTGCGGCTCTACCTTCGGATATCCCAAGGGCAAGTACGAATTCCCTCTTCGGTCCCTTCGCTGGCAGGGGCGCCCTGGGCGGTTTTAAAGGCCTCGAAGCGCCGAATTAACTCCGGCCGCCATTTTGTTTTTCTTCTAGCCGCCATTTTAAGACTACCTCGTGGCCCGGGGATTGTTTGGCTAGACCATGGCCTCTAGGCAAGCTAGAGCATCAAAGCGCCAGGCCTCTGCTGAGCCAGCCGCAGGCCCCTCTTCCTCCTCTGATCAACAGAAGAAGGCCAAAAAGCCTCGCTCTTCTAGGGGAGAGAAATCGGCGGCAGAAAGGGCCAAGGAAGAGCTTCGTTTGCACCTGGCAATCGAACGCTCAATTCAAAGAGCCCTGGAGAAGGCCACTGTAAAGGAGGTTCAAACCCAATCCCCCTCATCGGAACAACAACCACCTCCATCGGCCTCGGCTACCATGGCCTCTCCAGGGGACCCACCTTCTGAGCAACCCCCCCCCTTGGCCCAGCTTTCCCCTGATAGGAGCCAGCTTCCCTCGCCATTACCAGGAGGGGTTTCTGAGGCCCTTTTTGGGGTTCAGCCGGATCCAGTCCCCGAGACCCAAGCTGTTCCCTCCACCTCCTCCCAGCCCCCCCCCTCTACTTCATCTCCTGCTGAGGGGGCTATTCCTCAGGGCTCTTCTATTACCCCAGAATTACGGGCCTTTATTCAACAGGCCATCCAGAAAGGGGTCCAAGCAGAGATGCTTCGTAGAACCAGTTCCTGGGCCTCAGGTTCCGCTTGCTCCGACTTAGAATTGGGGGGCTCTCTATTAGAAGAGGGCCAAGTTCCAGCTGGGGTCGCTCCTCCTTCAGAGGCCCCGTCTGGTCATCGTTCCTACTTAGATGAGGAAACTCGGGAGAGGGATCTCTCTGATGACGAGGATCTAGCCCCAGACCAGCCGTCATTTGTTGGCTTGTTTAAACCACAACTCTTCCGATCCTTGTTACACAAGGCCAAGTTGACCACGGGGTTGGGTTCCACCACTCAATCTGCCAATTTGCAGGGGGATTCAAATAACCCCTCTTCCCTATTTGAGGTTCCCGAAATTGAGACAGAGGAAATTCCGGGCCCCAAACTTTTTTTGGAGGTCCTTAAGAAACAGTGGTCCATCCCAGCTTCTGGCCCTAACCCAAACCAATTAGATAGACGGTTCTACAATCTCGCACCTGAATTGGCTTCCATCCTCCAAATTCCAGAGGTAGACCCCCCGGTGGCTGCCCTGTCAGCCTCCTCGAATTTGGCTGGTCCCCCCGAAGACAACCTCCGGCCGGAGGACAGGCGCCTAGAACAATCCCTGGTGAAGAACCACCAGGCTTCGGCCTGGGCAGCCAAATCTGCCCTAGCCTCTTCATTTTTTAATAGGGCCACTATACTGTGGATCCGACAACTTCAAAATAGGCTCCCGGTAACTGATTCCAGGTCACACCAAGACCTTAATAAAATTTTGGCGGCATTAGAATTTTCAGCCGACGCGACGCTTAACGCGTCTCGCTTCGCGGCAAAAGCTATCGGATCCGCTGTGACCTCCCGCAGGCTGCTATGGCTCCGGAATTGGCAGGCGGATGTAAAGTCCAAATGGCGCCTCGCCTCCTCCGCCTTTGAAGGGTCCCTTCTTTTTGGAGCCCCCTTAGAACCTCTTCTAATCGAAACAAGAGACAAGAAGCGTATCCTTCCTAGTGTCTCCAGGCGATCGGCGCAGGGGTCTCCCGTGCCTCCCTTTCGTTCCTTTCGATCTTTCGACTCCTGGGGTGCGGGTCGCACCTCCCGCTCCTTTCCCTCCCGGTCCCGCTCTGGGGACCGACAAGGACCCCAGTCTCAGAGGGGATCCTTTAAGCGCTCCTTCAGGGGTGGCAGAGGCCGTCCCTTCCGGAGGCCTCGCTAACTGCATGTCCAATCCTCCCATTGGGGGCCGCCTGGCTCTCTTTGCCGGCCAATGGGAGATCACTACCTCGGACGCTTGGGTCCGGGAGACGGTCAGGTGGGGCCTCTCCCTAGAATTTCTCTCCACTCCCCCCGACAGGTTTCTCCGATGCCCTCTTTCTCGGGATCGGAATAAGCGATTACTGCTCGTTTCGGCTATTCATCACCTCCTTGACATTCAGGCTATTGAACCCGTTCCTCCAGAGCAGTGCGGACAAGGTTTCTATTCCCGCTTGTTCGTTGTCCAGAAATCCTCGGGGGGCTGGAGAGCAATTCTTGACCTTAAGTCCTTGAACCGCTGGATCCGCTACCGGCGGTTCAAGATGCAGTCGCTTCAGTCCATTCTCGAGAGCATCAGGATCGGGGACTTCCTCACGTCCATCGATCTAACGGAGGCGTATCTTCATGTTCCTATCCATCCGGGATTTGTCAAATTTCTCAGATTCTGTTATGCGGGTCGTCATTATCAGTACCGCGCTCTCCCATTCGGCCTATCGTCGGCTCCTCGAGTCTTTACCAAATTAATGGCCGCTCTTGCGGCACACCTGCGAGCTCGACCTATTCGGATTCTATGTTACCTCGACGACCTCCTCATTCTCTCGAGCTCGGAGGCCCGGGCGCGCCTTGACCTGGAATCCACCATCCAGGTCCTGACGGCTCACGGTTTCTCCATCAACCATGATAAAAGCCACCTGATACCGACGACCCGCATCCAGCATCTCGGGACCATCATCGATACGGTTGAGAGCAAGGTCTACCTTTCCGAGGAGAGGCTTTCCAGTTTGCGGTCTCTGGTTAGCTTCGTGGCCCAGGGGGAACCCGTTCCCCTGGCGACCCTTTCTCACCTGCTCGGAAAGATGGTGTCCTGTATTGGCATCGTTCCCTGGGCCCGTCTCCACTGCAGACCCCTGCAGTGGTTTCTTCTCCCGTACCAGAGGTCCCAAAATTCGGCTTCTCTCCAAATTGTTCACCTTAACCGCGATACCCTCCAGTCCCTCCAATGGTGGGCTTCCGGGGCCCTGCTCAAGGGGAGGGAGTTCAGAGAGCCGGACCCGATAATCGTGACAACAGATGCCAGCTTATCAGGGTGGGGGGCCCACTTACAATCACGCATGGCCCAAGGTCTTTGGTCTACGGAAGACAAGAAACACAACATAAATTGGCTGGAACTTCGGGCCATCCACCTGGCTCTCCGCACATTCAGAGGCATCGTCCGCGATCGTCACGTAGTGATCCGGACGGACAATGTGGCCGCCAAGGCCCACGTCAACCGTCTAGGGGGGACTCGGTCCCGACTTCTCATGCAAGAAGCAGAGAGGTTGGGGGCTTGGGCGGAGGACAATCTGAAATCACTTCGAGCAACCCACATTTCCGGACTCGCCAACCAGCAGGCCGATTGGCTGAGCCGATCCAGGATGGACCACGGCGAGTGGCACCTAGATCCCGACATATTTCAGCAGATCGTTCATCGGTTCGGCCAGCCTCTCCTGGACTTGTTCGCGACGAGGGACAACCGTCAGACGGACCGATTTTTCTCCAGGTTTCCGGACCCGTTCGCGGAGGCCACCGACGCCCTTCACGCCAGCTGGCCCCCGGGGCTCCTCTATGCCTTTCCCCCACTTCCTCTCCTGTCCAGGGTCATCAGGAAGCTGCTGGAGGAGAAAGCGGAACTTATACTCATCGCACCCCATTGGCCTCGCCGGCCTTGGTTCGCCGATCTCCAAGCCTTGTCGACTCAGCCACCGTGGCGTCTTCCTCTACGCGACAACAGCCTTCGTCAGGGGTCCCTCCTGCACCCGAACACCACCTGGCTTCAGTTAACCGCTTGGCGGTTGAGCGGCGGCTATTAACACGGTCACATCTCCCGGACGCCGTAATCGATGTCATACTAGAGGCGCGACGCCCGGCTACCAAGCGCATCTATCAAGCGACATGGCGGGCATTTGCATCCTGGTGTGCATCACAAGGTTTGGACCCTACTGTGGCATCCACCAAGCAGGTACTCATTTTTCTTCAGAAAGGTCTCGCAGCGGGCCTCGCACCTAACACACTACGCAGGCAAGTGGCTGCTCTATCCTCTATTCTCTGTCTGGGCTCTAGGAATTCCCTGGCTCGCCGGCCCCTTATTCAGCTATTCCTTAAGGGGGCCTCCAACCTCCGCCCTCCCCCCATTCATCGTTATCCTACCTGGAATCTCCCTAAGGTCCTGGATTCCCTGACCAGGCCCCCGTTTGAACCGTTACGTTCAGTAGGATTGCGGTTCTTATCATATAAGGTGTCTTTCCTAGTGGCCATCACCTCCGCTAGGCGTATTTCCGAACTGGCGGCCCTCTCTACCAGGGCCGACCTTTGTGTATTCCACCCCGATAGGGTGATCCTTAGGCTGGACCCTACATTCCTCCCTAAGATCAATTCCCCCTTCCATCGTTCTCAGGAATTGATTCTTCCCGATTTCTGTCCCAACCCGGCCCACCCAAGGGAACGCGTGTGGCATACTCTGGATGTTCGCCGAGCCTTACGCATCTATATTCGGCGGACCTCATCCTTTCGTAGATCTGAGGCACTATTTATTTCATTCCAACCTTCTAACCTCGGACTCAAGGTGTCCTCGCACACAGTGGGCCGTTGGTTACGGGCCACCATTGCCTCTGCATATGAAAGTCTATCTCTTCCTGTCCCTAGGAGGATCACCGCACATTCCACTCGCAGTGCGGCTACCTCGGCGGCATGGGCCACCCAAGCCTCCCTGCTGGACATCTGTCGAGCTGCCACGTGGGCTTCTCCCACTCCCTTCATTAGGCACTACCGAATTGATAGCTTTGCTTCTGCTGAAGCGTCCTTTGGCCGTAGGGTGCTCCAACAGGTCTGCTCTGACCAGGCCTCCTCGTCCCGGGCGGCTCCCTCCCTGTGAACTTCCTGCTTTGGCACGTCCCACATGTGACCACTGTCCCCTAGATTCCCTAGAATGGGCGTTGTCTTACCTGAACGCCCTTTCTGGGGACCGTAGGGGACAGTGGTCACCCCCACCCTTGTTTCCGCCGGTCCTCTTCGGCTGGTGCACTGCTGTTATTCTCATTTCAGGTTGGCTGGTGCGTCGTCAGGCATGATTCCTCGTCCGAAAGCTGGAGGAGGGCAGCTGGAGGAGGAGTTAAGTTTCCTGACTCGATCTTCGCTGGGCGTGGCACATTACCACATGTGACCACTGTCCCCTACGGTCCCCAGAAAGGGCGTTCAGGTAAGACAACGCCCATTCCTGAACACTAGTGATGTCCCTATCTGATAAAAAATAAAACAACTTAATACAGTACTCTTAGAATCATTGAGTTTGGAGCTAATTTAAACTTATGGAATTTAACTTCTGCTAAATGCAAGAATCTAAATTAAAGTAAAGAAATAACTAATCAACTAATACAAACAAAAAAATTCTACCCAATATTTGCTAGAAGATATATAGCCTAGGTTTTTACTTCTTGTATTTTCTTGAGGGTAACCAATCCTATGTTGGGGTTGTACTTTTAATACTAGGAATTTCAGCAAATTGAAACAACATATAATCAGTGGTGAAATGTAAAATTTGTTGCTACCGGTACTGTGGGTGTGGCTTGGTGGGGGGTAATGTGACTGGGTGGGCGTGGCCAACTTTTTCTTTCTTTCTTTCTTTCTTTTTTACTTTTAAAACCATTTTTTCTACAACCTCTTTGGCCGAAGAGGTTGTAAAAAAAATGCTTTTAAAAGGTTCTTGTGGATCAGGCAACTCATCTGGGATTGTCGGTGGCTTTTAAAAGCATTTTTTCTACAATCTTTTCATCCAAAGAAGTTATTTTAAAAATGCTTTTAAAAGCCTCTAACGATCCCAGCTGAGTTGCCTGATCGTCAGAGGTTTTTAAAAACATTTTTTCTACAACCTCTTCGGCCAAAGAGGTTGTTAAAAAAATGCTTTTAAAAACCTCTGACAATCCCAGCTGAGCCACATGATCATCAGAGGCTTTTTTTTTTTTACTTTTAAAAGCATTTTTTTAGCCAGAGGTTGTAGAAAAATGCTTTTAAAAATAATAATAAAAAAGCCTCTGATGATTGCGTGGCTCAGCTGGGCATGGGGGGGGGGGGCAAAGGATTTTTGCTACATGTTCTCCAAACCACCCGTTGCCAATGCTACTGGATAAGCTGATCAGGTCTGAACCGGGAGCATTTCACCCCTGCATATAATCCTAAAAAAAGACTGGTATATAAATCTATTCTCCTGTTCTGTGTACAGAGCAACTACAGTTGCCTTGACAGACAGTCATTCAATCAATCTCTGCCTCAAAAAGTGCCAATGGAAAGGAGTTCTCTTCAGCTCCTTAGGCAATCTAACCCCTTATCAGAGATTTATCATTATCCAGTTTTTCCTTATCTGTAGGTATAATCTGCCTCCCTGAAATGCTCATGCCTTGCCTGTAGCCTTGTCCTCTGCACAAACAGAACAAGTTAGTCTATATTTTGTATGCCATCCTTTGCATATTTGAAGTCATCTAGCCTGTCTATCCTTAATCTTCTTTTCTGCAGGCTAAAATGTTATCCAGTTCTTCAAGCATCCTCTTATGACTTAGGCCCTGTTCTGACATTAATTTAAGACTACTTTTAAGAGTTTTGTAACATACTTGGTCATTTGCTTTTAAGTTAGAAAGTTTTCTGGTATAAGGTATTAAATCATTCTTTATTTTATCTAGCTTCTTTCAAAATAGTTTGAAGGTACTTTCATAATTTGTTTCTGGTAGTAGGACAGATTAGAGAACTTCAACAAGATTTTCACTAATAGTCTAGCAGAGAAGTAGTAGTAAAGAACAAAACACCTTATGGCAATGAGTTTCTTTACATTAACAAAATAGTTGATTTAAACTTTCATTCAGTCTGTGGCATGGCTGGTAGGCCTTTGGATCCTCTTCTGCCTTTGTGTAATCTACACTATGTAAATGCTTTTCTTCTTGTGGTTTGTTTGCATTTTTCAGATCTGGTCCTGGATTTTCCTCTTGAGATTTATATGGCATATCTGGTATGTTCTTTGGCCTCTCCAACATACAAGTCATAAGACTGCATGCTTAGCTCTATTTCTCTACTCCTTTACTTTCAAAAAATACTGCTTAGTTAAAAAATGGTGATTATGCTACCAAGCAGTTTAATTCTTCACAATCAGGCTTGCATCTTTCTTTAAGGATTTTTCTTTAGCAGCTTTTGATCCATGGAGGTCACTGCTGTATCACAGAAGGGAGAAGGAGCATTTAGAGATTTCTAAAATCTCTCCCTTTAGTAGGTCAGGCAGTATCTGAAAGGAATGAACGCCCTACTGCTTTTCAGATGGGTAAGATTGTCCCCTTAGATTCCTTTTCAATATGGACTTCATCTACGCCCAAAGGTCAAGCCTTAACATCCCATGTTATCTTTTCTATCATCATGTACAGTATCAGTTTAATATTACAGGTGTTCCTCTTTGCACAAGAATGAACTTAACAAATCTAATAAGTCTTTTCCATCTCTAACTACCGTAATGCACTTCTATTTGGATTGCAGTGGAGAAATAAAGTTGCACTCTTGATAGACACCATTTGCCATCAGCCTTTGGAGTGTTAAATAGACTGCCAAGTCTCTGGTGTGGAGAAACAGTCAAAAGATTTGTTGCACACATGGGAAATACTCATTCCCTGATGTGTGTGCTGCAGTTCTTTTCGTAATGGAGTTCAGTTTGCTTTTGTTTTATTGGATTCAATTTCAGACTAAGCAAGCTGTCCTGAGGTGTACATGGAAGAAAATCAAGATGGTAATTTAAGAGGTATTTAAAATGGGAATTAATTAGAAGAGTAAAACATGAATCCCCTGCTTCTGTCTTGGCCAGGGCACAACATAACCTTGCTACAGATGCTGGGAAAGTCAGTTTGGTTTTAAAAACTTCCTTTATTTTGAGTAGAAAAACTAATACAACAGTTAATAAGGCCTTAAATGTGTCATTCATCAAATAAATGATCATTCTCTGAACTAAAACCAGCTGACAACACAAGCTGGTTCAAAACTGTCTCTTGGAAAACTGTTCTAATTATTTAACTCTGTTTAAATCACAGATTTGGTTCAGATGAAACCCCATATTTATCATTTCTTCAATTTATTAATTTCTGTACCTAAGAAGCAGTACATAAAGAATATGAGCTAAAACCAAACCGGAGGATTAGTGAACTGCTGGGATCACCAAGAAAAAAACCTTTGTTCATTGATGAAGCAATACAAACAGGTAAAAATATTGATTTTAAAATGTTTTTTTCTTTGCTTGGTTTAAGATACACTTCCTGGTTTTGCACCAGAACTTCCTAATTTATATTTCAGAAGCTAAAAACAGTTAGTCCGACTTGTCTGGTACAGTCTGGCAGAATCTAGATTTGAGATTCTCAGTTTAGGAGAATTGCAAAGAAAGGGAAACTGATGGTTGCACATATTATATATGAAAATTTATAATGTAATCTGGATTATTTTTAAAACTGAGGCCATCTAAATACATTTCTGAATATGTTAAAATTTTATTTTTAGATAAAAATTATAACATGGAAGTGGTAATAGCTAAAATTTTTAACCATGACTATAAAAATTTATTAGTTCTTACTAATACATTCATAATTTTGATGTTTTAAAACTTTTCGTATTATAGTTTAATTTGCCAAGCTGTTTCATCCTCAGCTAAACTTTCTGACTATTTTTATTTGGCTGTTTGGATCTTTAGGGAATAATAAATATTGCATGCATACACATTTGAAATAAACTATGTTATCTTGCTTTCAGCTATTGGAAGTTATTGCAAAGCTCTCTTGGCAGAAACAAAAAGAATTAATAGGACTGTGCAATGCTTCCAATCCAGTTCCAAAAAGAAGTTTTGGAGCATATGGGGATGCAATCTTTCCTAAGACTGCTTCTACTTAAAATACATCAATTCTTAGGATCACATGGCAGCTGCAGAGGGAGCTGTATTATCCTTGAAAGAGATGCAAATGCTTTATTTTTTTCAAGATTATTTGTAAAGTAAGGTTATTATTTGTAAATAGGTTGAACCTATTATTACAGCCAGATATTTAGACTGGATTTGGCATTTTTATCCACCTATTGAATCCTTCCCAAGGATCTGGGATAGGCAGATGTTCTTGTTTGATGATGTTACAAATACCTTCACAGGATGTAAACTGTTCCAAGCAAAGCTGACTTATGCAATTGACTGATGGTGATTTTGTCATTGCCAATGGCTTTCAAGGGATGCTCCAGATGTTTTGAGATTGCATCCAAAGTGCCTATTATTATTGATACTATCTTTGTTTTCTTTTGCCACAATTGTTCTACTTCTGTTTGCGTGTCTTTGTATTTTGTAATTTTAGCCAGTTCTTTCTCTTCTATTCTGCAATGATGAATAAGTTGAGGCAAAACAAAGATAAGTAGAAAGAGGAGTTTGGTGGACTAAATAATTGTTCCAGTTTTTTGAAATTAGTTTTATTAATTTTTCTTTGTGAATCCATACAAATGACTTGCTTTAAAGACTGGAAAATTTTGCTGTGAGGAAATTTAAGGGCAATTTGTAACTGGAATATAACACTCACTTATAAATTTGTTACCACCAGACAATACTTCATGTGATTTTCAATATTATTTACAGTATGTCTTTTTAAGCATGATGGAAGAAATTAGCTTCAGGTGCTTGCATTTGACTCAGCATGTGATTAATTTACCAAAAACAGTTTCAAAATCTATATTCAGTTCTTTGGAAGATTAAGATAAAAATAGAAGTAACACTGAATGATGAATGATCAGATTTTTAATGCCTGCTGTAAAGGTTAAAAGGAGGAAGGACAATATTATTACAAGATATCTTTCTAAAAAGACCCCCTTTCACTCCTAGTATAAATCTTCTAATTTAAAATCTTGTTTCAACTACAGTTTTCCACTTGGGAGTAGGTTACATATAAATATTCTATTCTTAATATCTTTCTCCTTTCTCTGGTTTGGTATTTCTTTGGTATATGCTCATGAGAGTTACCCCTGGATTACATGAACTGAGATAGAGAAGAATTCCTCTCATTCTTTAAAGCGCTCCATGGCTTAGGACCTTGTTATTTACGGGACTGCCTACTACCACCAATAGCCTCCCACCGGCCAGTATGCTCCCATAGAGAGGGGCTCCTCCGGGTGCCGTCGGCCAAACAATGTTAGCTGGTGGCCCCCAGGGGGAGAGCCTTCTCTGTGGGAGCATCTACCATCTGGAACGAGCTCCCCCCGGAGATACGGAGGATCCCGGACTTGCGCACCTTCTGTCGCACGCTCAAGACTCACTTATTCCACCAAGCCGGCCTGACCTAAGTCTTTTCCCCCTTTTAAATGGGAATTTTAATTTGTTTTAAATTATTGGGATTTTAAATTTTTCAGCCAAATTATTTAATTTCATTTTAGTCTATTTTAAATTTTGTATTTATATATTTTATTTTATGGCTGTACACCGCCATGAGTCCTTCGGGAGTAGGGCGGTATATAAATTCAATAAAATCTAAATCTAAAAATTCTAAAGGAATGAGTCTAAAGTTGACACTTGCCCAATTTATTTGTAGAATAAACACAGGGGTGGGCTGCTGGCAGTTTGTAGGGGTTCGGGAGAACCTCTAGCTAAGATTCTGTGCAGTTCAGAGAATCCCCACATCCCACTCTTGGCTGGCCCCGCCCACCCTGCCTCTCCCATGAGTCCCCATGCAACCTGTTTTGGATGCAATTAAGTGCAGGGCATTAAGTGCAGGGCATACCAGAAGTTCAGGCCATTTCTGGCCTTCAGAGGGCCTCCAGAGCCATTTTTGTCCTCCTGGAGGCTTGAGGTAAGCCTCTGGAGCCCGGAGAGGGCAAAAATGTCCTCCCACCACCATGGTGCAGGAGGCCAACTAGACCATGCCCACCATGGCCACGTCCACCCAAAAACCAGGCAGAAAACCCCTTGCTAAATTTTTTGAAGCCCAATCCTGAATAAACAGTCATTTATTTTTTGGATTGCAATGCTACTTATCTGCAGCTTTTTTGCTTAATTTTTTTTATTCACAAAGGTGTAAATGAGGAGACGTGGTATATTATTTTAGAAAACTTATCTAAATACAAGTTTTCATATGAATTATTGAAAAAAAAACCAGCGATTGATAGAGGAAAGAATAAAATGCATTGTAAGTAAATGTTTGACATGAACTGGTTCCTTCTTCCATTTCAGGGCATCAGGCTCTGGTTGAATCTACATCCTTTTTGATTTGTTTCTTTAGAAATTCCTTGGAAATTTGCTGGTAATATGAATGTAAGAATTTATCCATTTTAAGTGGATCAGACAACCATACAATATAGTCCACCTTTAGAACAAAGTTGAAAACTGCTTCTCCTCTCATATTATTTCTTCTATGTCTGAATTGCATTTTCACATCTATGCTAGCATAATTTCATCCCTTGTACGAATGATTAATTCTGTGGCATCTACAATATATGAACTGAGGTCATTATGATGAAGTAATATGGTGACTGGAATTTCTTTCACAGTGTTTATGCATAAAATTTATCACATACTTGATCTATCATCTCCAACCTTTCAAAATGAGGTCAAAGAACATCACCTTAGATGTGAATTGTGTTACATGTGGAATACAACTGAACTTTTAATTATTTTCTGTTTGGGGGGAATGAATATGACTATTTCAGGTGGGTTTTTTTTTTTGTAAAGCAATAAATGTTTATCCCCCCCCCCCAAAAAAAAACCAAACAAACACCAAAACCCTCTAATGCAGGAGCCAGGAAACAAAATGGATCCATGCAACACATTTCCCCCCCTAGAGATATTTTAATAATTCAGTATATCATAGTAAAACAGAGGATATAGGGAATGAACCTTGAAGAAAATACAGAGCAACAGTTTACTTTTTAATTTTCTGAGTGTAATAAGAAATCTTATTTGATATTTTTAATTTCCCAAGTCACCATTGAACAGTTTCATCTTGCTAAATATTGACATGTTGATGAGATATCCATCCAGAGTATAAGAGAAAGAAGGCCAAAGCCTGATTTCTTCTACCAAAAGCTGACCCTTGATCAAATAAGTTAGAAAGCAAGCACTAAGTCCTATTATTTGCATGGATATGCCCTTAGGGAGTGGCACTGTGGCTCACCAGGGAAGAAGCTGAGTTTATTGGCTGGAAAGCTAGCAGCCTAGGTTTGAGACCTAAGCACCACATGACAGGATAAGTTCTGTCTTTGCTCCAGCTTCTGCCAATTTAACAATTTGAAAGCATGCAAATGTGAGTAGATAAGTACCGTACGTACCACTGTGATAGATAGGTAACAGTGCTCCATGATGACATATTGACCACATGATGGTGGAAATGTCTACAGACAATTCTGGCTCAGTAGCCTTGAAACAAAGCTGAGCATGCCTCCCTAAATTTTGCAATAACTAGAAGACCAAAATCTCTTCTTCCTCCTATGCTCTTAAAGTGCCATCCTGAAAATTTATGCAAATTCTTGGAGCCAGGATTTATCCACTCTCCCAATCATCTTCATCAACAATGTTAATGGGGAAGTACTTTAATTAAGTTCTCAGAAAAACAGGGGAAATTTCAAAAATGTTAATCAAGGAGCAGTTTATCATGAGATGCATTGGTAAATGGTGGAAGCATTGACTCTGCATGTCACTGAGCTTGGTGCAGTTCTAGCAAAGCTGCAGCGAAGTAGAACCATTAGAAAATGTATCCATAACTGGTCTCTCAGCTATCTCTCAGAACATGTTAGTCTTTATCTTATCTGTCAAGCATCCATCTCCCATCCCATCTCCTTCTCCTTTTTAAGATGGACAACATTTAGGAAAATCCTTTGTTCAGCTCTCCAGTCTCTTACCCAGGAAATTTACGGGGGTGAGATGAGTTGATCTACACATTCTATGCACTGTTATTGTCATACAGCCACCCACTCACAATTGTAATTATAAAGATCTGCCTCTCAAACCTGTGAACTGTAGAATTACCACCATCATTTCCCCTATACAAATTAAAATATAAAAATTGCAATTCTTTGTAAAGCAGACTCCCTAAATATTAAAAATGGGATTGCATTCTGTTGAAATTACATTATTCATATTCAGTAGCATGGATTATCATATATTTACACATGGCTACATGGCCACCATAACATTCCTTGGGGTAAGCAATGTTATACAATTGCAAAAAGGGAATGAAAACAGTAAGTCAAAGTAATTGAAACCTGAGAAAAAAGAAACATAACTAACTTTAGTTCACATTGCTACCATTCAAAAATTGTTTACCCAACTTATATTTGGCAAACTGTCCTTGCTTCTAACATGCTCATGTCCTGCTTCATACATTATCATTTGATCTTTGCTATTAATTTATAGGTCCATTAAGATATTGACTGGAACCTCAAATTTATAAAAATGGTGTGTCAGTTCAGTGATAATATTACAAGAAGCAGATCAGCCAAATGTGGTCTGTTCCCATCTGGAACGGTTTGTGAAAGTAAACTTCAACTCTGTAAATTAAAGATTGCCACCATATCCTTGCAAATGAAATCATTTTTCTTCTCAGGTAGAAAACACCATGGGCAGAACCAAAATATTAGGTGGGTCCATGTTTTTAAATAACATAGGTGGGCCTATGTTTTAAAATAAGCGTCCTTAGAGGGTATTTTAAATACCACAGCAGAATACCCAGACTACTGGCCCCAATAATGTCAGCATTTGCAAAAATCCCCGCCCTTCCTTACAAATAATTTGGCAGGTTGTTGTTGTTTTTGAAAAGGTACCATAGATGGAAGCCAATTTACTTTTACCCTGAGTATTCAATGCGAAGTATTTGGTATTGAATGTTTCTTTCTTAGCCAGATCCATCTGATTCCTCTACCTTAACCTTGGTTGAGGATGTTGTATGTATAGCAATCATATTGCAGATAGGTGAAGTGGAAGTCTCCTGTCTTTTAGCTGTTCTTTTTCAAATTTTATGGAAGAGTTGTTTTTTACACATTTTTGCTGATGGAAAAGGACAACAAGAAAAACAGGGTAGTGGATTTGAGTAAGGTTTCTTATCTGTTGTCGTAAACAGCCCAAACATTTTAAAAATGGTTTTTTGGATTCCTCAATTCTAAAAAAGATTCTTGGTCTTTTGGCAATGTCTTTTGCACATGTCATAAATGATATTCCAAAAACATGTTTGGGTATTTTTACATAAACCTCCATTCCAAGAACTATTGGGGATATGAGAATAGGGAATGCCGACCTTGGAGATAGTGTGATCAGAGTAGTCAACTAAATATAGACAAAATTAGATCCATCCCTATTTACTGGCAGTATGTTATCTAATACTGCCCACATATGAACAAAGTGGTGTATAGGAAAGCAGAATTCAAATATGCATCACCATTATTTTCCACAGACCTTATTAACAACTCCATGAGATATGAACATCTCTTCAATCTCTTCTCTCTTGTTTCTGATTCTAGTAGTGTAAAACTATCAACACAATGCATCTCTCCTAACTTCTGTGTTACTCAGAGTTTGAGGTTTCCCTTCAATATTTCACATCAGTTGAGTGCAAACACTGGGAACTTTGGAGGAAGGAGTGGCAGAAGCAATAACAATGAATCAAGCTGAATTTTCAAGTGCAGTATTAAAGAAAGCCCTTTATTCAGGAAACATTTAACCCAGATATTAGACAGCTCATCTTACAGAAAAAGAAAAAAGATACTACTGATATAAGTGGATAACTTTGAATTTACTGGTTTCTTGGGTATTTAAAATGACAAAATAATATAACCAATTCCTGTGTCACATATCTCATTTTTAAAGAAACTTTGCAGTTACATATTGATATATTTACTAATAATGCAATTTTATTCCATACTGTTGGGACTGACAATTCAACTTGGCATTTTTATTTTATCCTATTTTTTGTTCTCTCATTTAATACTATTATAAGTGAGACATAAAGAAGGGAGAAGTGAAAAGAACTTGCAAATGGTCCACAAAGTAAACAACTTAAGTAATTGATTGATTGATTAAGCTTTTATACTTACTTAGTCAGAGAAGGTTCAGCAGAATTTGGTGGGGGATCCGTACGTATTCACAATGTACAATATAATTCTTTTTTCATGGTTTTTGCTTGGCTCTCATCTGTCACTGTCCAGAGAAAAAATATTTTTTTATGACAAAGGTATATTATATAGTAACTGAACAGTATTCAAAGGACTGCAGTATATTACATATGTCCCTCTCTGAGATAGAACTCTTTAATCTCAGAGAAGGCAGGTCAATGTTGGAAAAACAGCTTCCAAATGTTTATCATTCTCCACAGTTAAACTTTTCCTGATAATAGCAACTCCTTAACTAAGAATAAAAAAAATGGCATAGTAATTTTTGGATAGAGTATTGTGAAGTTCCTAGAATTTGACCTGAAAGAGCAATTGATTCTCTGATCATACTCTCTTGGAGAACACCAGCTCTTCTTCCTATACAAGTGCCAGTCTCAGAATCCTCCTTGCCACAAGCAAAAATAATTTGATTAAACTCTTACAATGTCTGGAACTAATATATTCCTACTTCACTTTAGCTGATTGATAGGACCAAATCTGCTCCATCCTCAGCTGCTTAAGATGCCATTCTATAAGCTCTTTTAGACTAATTGGATAATCATAGAAAAATTGGATAATCTATGCCTCTGTTTTCCACCTTTGACATACTCATTCAGGCACTTTCACTTAGTTAACCTGCTTTCACATTATCCTTTTTCTTAAGTAGAATGTACTTCCAAAATATATTTAGAAAAAAAAATTTGCTAAAATTACAACATATTCTAACTGGTGCAGCACTTTATCATCAGAATGATGGTGCTTTGATGATGCATTTAATGTACTATGTTATCAAAGGGCTGGTGACATACTGCCATAATGCATCATCAAGGTATTATCATTTTGATGATATACTATGCTACTGATTTGTTGATTTTTATTATTTTTATCTGAAGAGCAGCAAACATCTCAAAAGACAGAATAGGTCTTGCAATTTATGAACTGCTGTTCAATGCAGATGGCTCCCATTGAGTTTTTGTTTAAATGGCCGGCACCCTCTTTGCCATTTAAATTGACTTAAGAAAAGAGAGAATGCATCTTGCTGGCACTTTTTATCTCTGTCTAAAGATGCAGTTAACATTTTCCTCTCTTGGAGTCAATGCTGATGAAATTTTACGCTGTCGGACAATTTGTTCAAGCACTTTTATCAGTGTTTTCCACACTAGTGGAAACTTCAAGAATTTGTATATTTTGTCCTTTGTTCAATCTCTTTCACTGCATGCATTGTGTTGTGCCTTTAGGAGTTGCGGATGGATTATGACTTCACTTTAGGCACATTGTAGTTGGAAATGCGATCAAAACTGATGAGCAGTTCTGTGCTTATGTTTCATTTATTGCCTCTGTTGAGGCATAGCTTGAAAATTTCCCTGGCTGGCTGGCCAATATTGCTTTGTAGTGAAGAACTATGCAGAGCCTGTAAAGAACAATGCTCCATGAGATCCCTAGAGAACCAATAGCCTTAAATTGTTGAACATAAAGACAGAGAAAAGCAAATAGTTCCTTTGTGAAACAGTATTGATTGTTATATTGGGCCAACATTTTCTTTTGCACTTATCTAATGTTGTCCTTCAATTCAATAGAAAATGAGGAGGAAAATATTGATGACTTTTTAATGGCTGGAGCCTGGTATTAGGACACTTAGCTTAGATATTATAATACCTATATAATACATATTTTGTTATACAATAATTTCTAGAGTGGTCTCCAATTTTTTCAAGAACAATTATTTCTAGGAAAAACCTGGGTCGGAACTCCTCTTCTGAATACTTGAATAGCTTCTGAATACTTGCATAGCACTGGGTATTTACTCCAGCAAGCAGGGGTTCAAATGATGAAACATGAATTGTCACCTTGCAGTACAGCCTTCACTTACTGTATATGGAATGTGTTGCAAATCTGCACAATGGTATGGAAAGGGAAGAGTTTACATTGTATCATCACACATTTTATAATTTTGAGGCAATCTTGTTGGGAATGGCCACAGCCAGGCAAGTTGCACAGTTTCCCACTTTATAAAAAGAAACCCCAGCAAAATCAACCAATCAATCAAACAGTCTAAAAGACTGTCAAAATCTCTGTATGGTTGTTACAGAAAATAAATGCCTTATTTTTTGTCAGGGAACAAAAGTGGAGGACAGATTTTGACCTATTTGAATAGTTTGCTATTTTTAATACTAAATAGTCTGATTGTCACAAGTTTGAAAACATTTGGCATGTTTTCATAGTTGATTTTCCTGAAAACAATTAAACATATTAGCTTGTAGCAAAGTTTTTCGGAACAAGACTTTCCATCTCCTCTTTTCTTCATTCACCTCAGAATGCTGTCTATACCTATACTTCTATAATAAGAAACAAATCAAGAACCATTCTTGATCCATAAATCCATATGATTTCAGAGGATAATTTAGTGTTAGAAAATACATTTACTGAAATTATTTAATCTATTTAGTTGTATGCTTTCAGTCATTTATGAAAAGTTATTGTGGTTGAATTATTTCATACAGTGATGATAAAATAAATTGTAAAATTAAAGCAGTGAACAGAATTAAATATAAATAGAAAGGAACCAAAGTTCCTTTCTATTTATATTTAAATAGAAATGTTAAATTAATTAACAAAAATTAATTTATGTTAACATGTTATCTGATCAACCTTAATTTGGAATAGTTCAAAATTATCTCCTGGAATCAGATCTATTTATCCTTAACTAACTTCCAAAGTAGAAATAATTCTGGAAGGTTGAGATTATAACAGATGTATCAGAATCTGTTTGATGATCATTCAATCCATATTTTTCAGAGTTCAATAGCATGGTAAAATTTGCAGCTTTCCATTGATCAGGGTAGTGGTGGAGGTGTTATGCTTCCTACATAGCCCAGATCCCTGTAGACAATACGTGCCATGGAAGCATGTTGTATCTTGTTCTAAAGGAAAATTAAGACTCCTGGTGAACAGTGTATGCAATTTTGTGCATCACTGTTTAGGAAACAATCCAAGAAATTCAAAAAAAGTTTGGAGAAGAACAGTGAAAAAGATAAGGAAAAGGGAAGGTAAGTTTTATAAGAAGAGACTGTGGGAACTGTGTATGATTGGCCCTGAAAAGTCTACTTGGGGGCCATATAATAGCAGTTTTTGTCCATCTGAAGAATGTTATACAGAAGAACAAGGCTTCCAGAATCCAGGAGCCAGAATTAAACTCTTAATTTAGAATGAAACAAATTCTAATTGAATGTCAGGGAAAATTTCAGAAGAAAAAAAAAGAAAGAAAAAAAAAGTCAATAAAACCAGTTGTCTAGGAAAATGGTGGACTCTTTTATCTATATACTACTGAGGCCCTCATTTCTGTAACATTTAACTGTGCATCATAGGGCAACAATTTTTGAACCAGGGTTACCTCAAATGGGCTAATTTAGAGCATGCATCCAAAATCTGGAATTGAAATTTGGCATAGTTGTGGTTGCTTTCAGTGCTATTATGCTGCCATGTGACTTCCAAAGATTCAGTAGACCAGTCCCAACCTGGATGCCATATAACTAGCTACTTTGGCCTCTGGAGATCATGTGGATGGTGTGTACCCTAGTCCTCCAGAGGCCAGTAAATTGGTCTCTCTATTGGCTGCCAGAGGACCATCACCTGCAGTCAAGCTGTCAGGAAATTGAAAATTGCTCCCACACCCATTGCTTTTTTGTACTTGGTCATTCTGTTTCTGGAAATATCTCTGAAACACTGGCTCAAGAGATCATGGGTGGTCTAGTTATAAATGTAACCAAACAAATGTTGGATAGATTTGAGAAGTTGCTTAGACTTTTGTTTCCTGTACTGACCACAGACTTGGATTCTGCCTAATGGCTTTTTTTGCCTTTGTCTCTGGAAATGTCATGATGGGTCATCTCAGAGTTCTTCCTTCATTAAATTCTCTCCCTGCCAGCATCCTTGGCACCAGTTTATTTTCCAGAAGCTTGTTATTATGGACAGTGACTTTCTAATTCCTATTCTCTCCCAGGGAGTATTTGTTGGATTTTTATTATTGGAGGCATTATCTTTGTTGACAGAACAATTTAGGGCACAAGTCCTTTTCTCATGAGAACTATCTGCAGAGAGGCTGTGGTTTACAGCTTTGAAATTAACTTTTTCCCTTCCTTCCTTCCTTCCTTCCTTCCTTCCTTCCTTCCTTCCTTCCTTCCTTCCTTCCTTCCTTCCTTCCTTCCTTCCTTCCTTCTCTTTCTGAAAAATGATTTTTCAGTTCTTGTATTTCAAATTTATTTTTCCTTGTTTACTACAGCACACAAGAATTAATTGGGTCATAATCCTAAATCTTGTTCCTGGGTTTTAGTTCCATCGTACCTCTTCATGTTCCATTTCCATCACTCATTGATCTCTGCCATTTGTGTATTTATATAATCTTTTATTGCTTCAATTTAGTTCCAGAACAATGATCTATTCCTTGTCAGTTTAACTTCCCTAATGAGATTTTAGGCCATTTCTGCTTGGCTTAATTCTGTTTGTTTTTCTGATATTTTTCTGTTCTTTTCTGTCATATGCTCCAGAATGAATAGTGTGGGATTTCTTGCTCTCTTATGGATCGTGAAGAATGCAATTTAACTAGTTTACTCTTAAAGCCTAATGATTTTAGGAGTATTTATGCAGTTTCTCTCACAAAAGCTGAATTGTTCAACAACATCCTGTTTATATATTTCATCACTTCTTTTACATAGTACTTAGTTGTTTTAAAAAGTAGATATGCCACTTTACAATTTAACAAAAATTTTCACTGCAACTCAGTTAGGAAAGAATATAAAATAACTTCAGTATATGAAAAAAGAAATCCAGCATTAATTAAAAAAGGAGAAACTATATTTAATTACAATCCTTCATCAATTCTCATCCATAAAAGTGTTCCAGTTAAAGGAAAGATTAATTAGTGAAATAAAGTACCTCATTTATAATTAGACATATTTTGCAGTTTTTCTTCATGCATTTTGTTTCTAAGTATCAAGTTCTGTCTCACCCAATGTATAAAGAAATTTATTGTTGATATTTATTTATTTATTTTATTGGCTGGCTACCCATTTTACCACAGAATAACTCTGGGAAGTTACAATAATAGTTAACATCTCCACAAATGGAATAATAAAAACAGGAATAGCATTGCTAATTAGATTCACCTAGAGTTAAATTCCATGACTAAGCATTACTGAATATCATGAAGATTCTGAATATGCTGTTATAGGTCTGTGGTATTTATTTAAATAACAAAGAGAGGTTTTTTTCTATGTTGTATTGACATAGTTTGTGATATTATTTTTATGATTTTTTTTCTTTGCTTGCTTTTGAATTGACTTTGCTTCTGAGAAGCTGGCAATGAGCATCCGGAAGCTCCCTCCCTCCCTCCCTCCCTTCCTTCCTTCCTTCCTTCCTTCCTTCCTTCCTTCCTTCCTTCCTTCCTTCCTTCCTTCCTTCCTTCCTTCCTTCCTTCCTTCTCTTCCTCTTTCTCTCTCCCCTAATAGGTTCTGGCATTCTGTAAGTTAGTTCATTTGTGGTACTTTTGTTGACAATGTTTTGCCTTATGATGCAACATTTCACTCAATTGAAAGTTGCAAAATATCAAACAGACATGAGTTTTTAGTAGTATATAGCTTAGTATGTCTCTATGCCAGCCTTATAAAATGGCTCAGGGCAATGTATATTAAATTGTAAACCATTTGAAACTACTCAATATCATTAAGGTGGTTCTCAATGGCATGCTTGAAAGTTTCTAAAGAATAGAGAGCCATGGAATCTATACAAAGCAAGTTTCCAGGGGCAAGGATTGAGATGACTAGGTGAAACTATGAAACCTGAATATCAATATTCTTGATGATCTTAATAAGTAATGAGGACCATGCAGAAAAATATTCTCTCAGGTAATCTGTACCTAAACTATTCCTCTTTCACCAAAGTCTTCAATTTTATGATAGGTAAACATTTGAACAGAATTATTCACACAGCGGTAGCAACTAGTCATCTATAGTAGATTTCTGAATAGGTGCTGGATGAAGAAGAAGGAGGATGAGATATAGATGTATATAAGAATAGCAGAAAGAGAGTTATTTCTCTTAGGGACATAGTGGACTATGTCAGAGGCAAAAAACATTCAGTGAAGTACTGAAGAGTTTGTTATTTCTACCTATACATAAGAATTAATTAATGGTCAAAACTAATTTGGCGCTAGATAAGGGTGAACAGAGTTTATGAAGGGTTGGATTTAGGTCTCTTGTGGCAATGCAATGATTCCAAACTGATGACACATTTAACCCTATCTTCCAGCTCAGCCTGCTAATGTCCTACATCCTACATTGTAGATCAGGGGTATCAAACTTGCTGCCCGCGGGCCGGATGCCTCATACATTGGTCACATTCACTTCTGGTTTAACGAAAGGGAAAAAGTTGTGATACATCAAGTGATGACAACGTGTCATTGTGAACACTGTTCTAGATTAATAGGTTTGACTAAGCATGCATTTTTACCTCACCATTGTCTATTAAATACAGTGAGAATAACATTAAATAAAATGCACATACAATCATTATGAATTAGATTTTTTTTAAAAAAAACCCTTTCAATTTAAAAAGAAGCAAAAAACATAACATCATTTTTTTTTTAAAAAAATCTAAAAATAAATTCTGGACAAGATTAGTATACATGCACACAGTTTTATTACATCGTTATAACAATTTTAGGAACAGAAAAACCTGCATAGTTTGACTTGAACTTTTTTTTAATGCGGGACTAGAAATAAATATTGCACAATGGCTGATAGAGAGTAGAACAAAATAACAGCTTAGAATAATGGCTGAGGGCAAAGAAACAAAATGTTTAAGTAAGGACAATAGAGTGGAGATGTGCTATAGATTAAGAATCACTCGCATGATAAATTTGCACCATAATAAAGTATAATTATTCAGTATAATGCCCCATGATAATAGCTACTTGTCTTAGCTAAATATTAATAATTCAAGATACTAAAAAGCTCAGTTATCTAAAGGGATTCTATCTGCTATAGAGAAAATATCAAAATGCATTAAGTATACCAACAATGAAATTGAGAAAAATAAACCATGATGGATAGATATGTTTACAAATGGAACAAAGGAACTGAATTTTTGATAATGCAAATAGAATGGTTCTTTATAAAATAATGATATCAGATTTTTATACTGTAAGTAGTATTGTAATGAGTACAATATAACTATATTAAGTAAAGAATAAATATTTCCTAATTAGATGTTTTGGATTCAGCAAAGTTATGAACCAAATCAAGCTGATTCAAACAGATTAGTCCTAGTCTAGAGCATATATAATAGTTAGATGTCTATTTAGTTCTTTCTATTTTATTATTTTAGAATTTCATAAGGGAAGAAACATTATTCTTCATTTTCTACAGTAGAAAATAGTAGAGGTAAACTAAATAAAAAGAGATGTTCATAAACACACATGCACACTGAAGTCTTGATCAGCTACAGCCTATCTATCTTCAACCATGCTTGATTTATAACATATTTTATGATTTGAATATATAAGCTGTAGAAAAGTAAAGAAGACAATCATAGAGCACATGGTACTAGAGTTTTAATCACAGAAGAGAACATATGTAGCTCAGGGCTGAACTGACAAATTCTTGGTGATCCCTGAGCTTGGTTGTTTGCTTACAATTGTTTCATTACCCAGGCACTTTAGGTAATACCATCAATGCAACTACTAGTACAGTATTGATAAATAAATATGAAGTTTTTGTGAAGAATGTTCCAGATGGGAACCAAACCCCAGAACAGGAGTGTCTAACCTTGGCAACTTTAAGACCTGTGGACTTCAACTTCCAGAATTCTTCAGCCAGCATGGTAATTAATCACCAACTACTCTGAGAATAAGGTAGAAAACGAATATAAGTCTACTTCATATGGCATGATAAACTTCAAGGCAATTTTCAGTACAGCATTGCTTTATCAGGAAAAAAAATGATTGACTGAAGTGGATTTATAGGCTTGGTTAACATATGCAAGAAACCAATAGTCCAGTTCTTCCTAGCAAGCCATCCATTCCAACTAGCTGGCCACTGAGAAAATGGAGTTGGGGTAAGGCAGGGCTGGTCATGGCTGGTTACATCTCTGGGCTTGACATATTTATTCCATACATGCCTTGAGAGAATAAATAAATGTAACCAATTTATATTGAGATACAATTACTGCCACTGTTCAGTGTTTTTGCCACATTTACTACCTGACTTAGTAACTGTTTGCATGTATGATTTTGTATTTGTATTAGCCTTTTATAGTAATGAAATCAGTTGATACCAGCTCTTTAATACTTCTGCAGCTTGCTTCCCACATAGTATTTGCAGTTATTAACCAGCCCTTCCTTTTTTGATTGTGGCTCAGACCTAGTTCAGCAGTGAGAACAATACCTTCATATCATCCCCAAAAAACTTCAGATTACGCTGTAGTTAATGTCAAGGTTCTGGCAACCCACTGGCAAATTGGTAGTTCAAAATGTGAGAATGTATTACTTTATTTATTTATTTGTTTGTTTGTTTGTTTGTTTGTTTGTTTGGCTTATATGCCACCCTATCTCCCAGTGGACTCAGGGCAGCTAACAATAATAAAACATAAGCCACAATACAAAATAAAATCTAAAATCTAAACATTTAAAAATTAACCCTTAAAACCCCCTCAGTCCAGGTCGAGGAATTTAAAAAGCCAAGTTTTTAATTCACTGTGAAAAGTGTGAAGGTCAGGCATTAATCGGAGCTCCAAGGGAAGCTGGTTCCAGAGGGTGGGCGCGCCCACCGAGAAGGTTCTACCCTTGGGGGCCACCAGCTTACACTGTCCAACCGATGGCACCCTGAGCAGGCCCCCTCTATGGGCGCGAACCGGGCGATGGGATATCGTTGCTGGCTGTAGGTGGTCCGCCAAATATCCTGTGCCTATGCCATGTAGGGCTTTATAGGTCATCACCAGCACCTTGAATCTCACCTGGAGGGCAACTGGTAACCAATACAAGCTGTGCAGGAGGGGTGTAACATGGGAGTATCAGGATTCTCCCATCACAACCCGCGCAGCTGCATTTTGCACCAGCTGAAGCTTCCGAGTTTGCAACAACTTGCCCTGTGCTTGCTCTTGTTTCTGCAATATGGAGGAAAAAAACAGAAAGAAGCTCTGGTTACTACAATTCCCAGCCTCCCTTAGTATTGGCCATGAAGTAAGCTGGAACTGTAGAATTCTGCTTTGGTAATAGCTGGAGAGGCAGACTTTCCCATCTTGAAAAATTCAGTTTTCTGTACACAAACATATAACAATTACAATCAGAAAATAAATTATTGCAAATACTGACCTTCAGATATATTTTTACACCCACCCATACCCACCCACCTACAGTAATATAGTATAAAATAATGGTCTTACTGTTTGTCTGTAATTCATCTATTGTCCCAGGCATTGGAGTAGACTGGATGTAATTCCTCTTGTTAGAGATGTTTAAGATATGTTGTATATATATTGAAGTTAGTTAGTTATTTTGTTACTGGTTTTTAAAATTATTTGATTGTATTTGTAATTTGTTTTTTAGATTGTGAGTCTTCCAGAGTCTCTCTGTAGTTGGGGTTGCTAAAGTCAAATCAAATCAATCAATAATCTGGCCTCGGACACTGTAGCCTCTGCACCTCATGCTTGCATATGTTATACAATGAGTCAAGGAGAAGAATTCAAGCATTTTAAAAGTTAATAGCCTGCTGCTTTTAACATAAAATGAAAATCTGGAATATCTACTACTATGTTTTCCCGAAAATCAGACATGTCCTGAAAATAAAGAAAAGCTTTATTTTTGGGATGGGCCTAAATATACGTCCTCCTCTGAAAATAAGCCCCCCCCTCTCTCAAACACAGAGGTCCCTCAACCCCCAGCCCTCAACCCAAAGCAGCCACATCTCTGCAAACGTCTGCACCCCCGCCCCTTTTGCCGCCCGTGGCACCAACCGTAAACTTCGAGTGCCTGCTCCTGCTCCATGGTAGCGGCCTGCCTGCTCTCTCCCCCATGCCCAGGTGCTGTTCTGGCCCCATGCCCAGAAATAACCTCCCCGCAGACAACCAGAGGCTAATGAACTGGCAGGCAACCAAATAAGATGATAACAAAGGTTGGCAGCAATCCGCAGCTGCTTGCCAACGTCTTTATTAAAAGGTCCGTCACATACACACAAGCTGAGACGCAGGGCTGATTCAAAACCAGGATCCACGAATCTTTGTTTTGTTCGTCACAAAGATATGGCTACAATCCCTCTCTTATATAGTCTGGGAGGTGTGGTCCACCAGCTAATCACGACCACGCCTTTTCCTCTGCTGGGGTCTCCTGTCTCTCTGACGCTGGTGAGGATCCAACCAAAACTCACTCCCCTCGTCAATGTCCTCTTGTGGCTGCGGGACGAGCTTGGCTCTGGGCCTATCTTCTGCCCTTCGGTGTCCTCCGGAGGCATTGCCAGAGAGGAGAGTCCTGGAGAAGGAGGCCTTGTCAACTCCTCTCCCTCACTCTCAGAGTCCTCCCCTGCTGATGACACAGGCTCAGGCAACGGAGCCACAACAGGTGCTGCGTCCACATAGCCTGCGCTATGGTTTGGAGGTTGCAGAGGCAGAGTTTGGAGGAGAGAAAGAAAGACTTCTGCTGCTTCTGCTGCTTTCTTGCATGCAGCCAAAAGCAGAAGGTAATATGTGACATTCTACTAAATCGAGGCATTTTGTCTGGGTTAATCTCTCATAGCAACCATTTTGTGATAGGGCAAAAATCTTTCCTGAAGCCAGCCATTTTCCCAAAAGCATCTTTTCCAAATTTTAGATGGGATGAGATCCCATGGGATATTTCATTTTCTATTTCTTTTTCATTTCATTTCATTTCAAAGAAAATTCTGTCATTATCTTGTTTAACTGTAGAAAGATAATAAATTAAGAAGCAGTATATTCAGCTGATCACTAAAATGTCACATTTATTTCAATCTTTTTAGTATTCTGCCAATAAGTATAAAATACTGGAGTGTAATTAGAGAACAAGTGGTATTAATATTCAGTACAGTTAAATAAGTTATCAGCATCTTTGCATTTGCAGTTTGAATGATTCACATGAATGCTAATATTTTTGAGTACTTCTAATACAATGTGCTGTCTTCTGCTGCTTTCCAAATACTTCCAATATTCCCAGCTAGCAAAACCAGTGGACTATAATTTCAGCCTATCTGGGAATAAAGGGCTGGAGAATTAATAAGGAAGAATATTTATAGCTCAGGGTTGACATGAAGGGTCCTTGGTGCTCTGAGCTTGCTTGTTTTCTTGCAGACATTTCATTACCCAAACTAGGTAGCATCATCAGTGATAGTAAGGAGTGCTGTTTGCTGTCAGTTTGTATTCTCTAGTGGCTTGTCTGTCAATATTGGTTAGGATGGTCATAGAAGTTCTTTGGGCTGTTTGCTGTTGGCTTCTTTGGCAGTTTCTTGATTGGGGTATTGTTTTCTTGATTTTTGGTCTAATCTTAACCTTGGAGTTAATCTATGCTGATCTGGATGGTGATTGCTGGTGGAGAAGAGCTTAGGTTGTTTTGTTCCTTTTTGGGCTTGGGCATAGTCTATAGATGTTGTTAATGTCTATATGTCTATTGATGACTGATTTGTCAGAGTGCCAGGCTTCTAGAAATTCCCTGGCATTTTTGGACTTGACTTGGTCTAGGATGGTCACATTTTTCAAATTGAAACTATGGTTAAATCTGTTTATATGTTGTGAAATTAAAGAATTTTCATCACATCTTTTGACTACTAGTTGGTGTTTGTGGATGTGTTTTGCCAGTCTTCTGACTGTCTTACATATTGGTTGTTGCATGTTCTAGATGACTCCTGTTTTTTGTTTTGGGGTTGCTGGGTCTTTTGGTCTGCTTAGGATGTTTTGAAGGACTTTAATTGGCTACGTGCTATGCTGATTCCATGTGGATGTAGTGATCTGTTGATAGTTTTGTGGTATTCTTGATGCATGGCAGTAATTCTTTTTAGGGTTTGTGTTGGTTGTGCTGTATTGGGTTGAGTGGTCAGGGACTTTTTAATAAAGTTGTGAAGATATCCATTGTGTTGAAGATTTTTTTTTCTTCAGTATCTAGCTCCCCATTTGAATGCAATATGCGTTACAAGATGCTAAGAGTTATCTTCATTTAGCTAATGTTACAAGCTGGACTATGGGCATTGCATGGGAATTAATCTGATATGAAATGTAGGCATGGGACTACAGACACATTGAAAATTAAAGGTTAGTTGGCTGAAACTGTATTTTAACCATATAATGCTTTATCAACAGAGAAAGATTTGGAATGATGAAGACTTAAGCAAGAATACCAAACATACCGAGTTTTCACGAAAATACAAACTACTCAGAAAGTAAGTCCTAGCTTGATTTTTACATGTGTGCCCAATATAAGCCCTACCCACAAAATAAGCCCTAATTAAGACCCCACTCACTCCAGGGTGTACAGGTAAAATTAAGCTAGGGTGGGGATGGGAGTGAAGCTGCCCTACTACTTACCTTTGGATAGTTGCAGCCAGGTCTCATACACATTGGCCCATTTCTTTTGCTGCAGCCAGCAAGGCTTTCCTGAAGGCCTCTGTAGCCGATAACAAAGCTCCGGATCATTCTGGAGCTCTGTTATTGGCTGCAGAGGCCTTCAGGAAAGCCTTACTGACCTTGCCAGATTAAGAAGTTCCTGAAGGCTTCTGATAATGAGAGAGGGGCCGGGGGAAATGCGCACAAGTAAGACATCCCCCCAAAAAATAAGACCTGGTGCCTTTTTTGGTAGCAAGAAAAATATAAGACAGGGCCTTATTTTCAGGAAAACACTGGTAGAATAGTAACAGATATAGACAGTGAAGGCAAATAAATTACAGACTGAAAGATCAGTGACAGAATGCGAATTAGTGGCCCATGAAGACAGGAGCAACACATGAATATTCAATGTCCAAAAGTATGAGTTACAAAGTAGAAGCAGAAATTATTAACTTCATTTCAAAAACTGAGTGATGAATTATTTTTATGTTTTGTATGTTTTAAAGGAGCAATTAACAACTTTAATACATTTGGCATGAAAAATGTGAACTGGGTTTTGCAACATTTTCATCTTGACAAATACCAAATAAACTGAAATTGAGGTTGTTCCAGTTTTGACAGGAATTGATTATGTTCCATCCAGAGGTGGGTTTCAGCAGGTTCTGACTTGCTCTGGAGAACTGGAAGCAGAAATTTTGAGTAGTTCAGAGAACCAGTAGTAAAAATTCTGACTGGCCCCACCCCCATCTATTCTTTGCCTCCCAAGTCCCAACTGATCAGGAGTAAATGGGGATTTTGCAGTAACCTTCCCCTGGGTTGAGGAGGGAATGGGGATTTTACAGTATCCTTCCCCTGGAGTAGGGTGGGAATGGAGATTAATGACCACAGAGATACAACAGATCTTCTCAATGATTTGGTCTTTCAGGTCTTCTAATGGTGCAGTCATTGCCATGAAAATGAGTCTACCCACCTTTTTGCTTGTTATCTTCTCTTTTCTTCTAGTTTTCCCAGCATTAGAACCTTCTTTAGGCAATGGTTACTGCATAATATCTCTGAAGTAGTCTAATTTGAGCTTGATCATTTGTGCATACAATGAGGACTCTGGATTGATTTATTTGAGGATACATTGGTTTGATTCTTGGCTATCCATGGTATTCTCAGGAGTTTTCTTCAACATCAAAATTCAAAAGCATCAATACTCCTCCTATTCTGTTTTTTTAAAATCCAACTTTTACGCCCATAGATTATCACTGGAAATTCCATTGGTTACATAATTCTGAGCATTATAGGTATGATACTTCCTGGCATTTGAATTTCTTTTGCAAGGCCTGAAACACTAATACTACCAAGTGTTAACCCATGGCATATATCTTGATGGCTCATTCCTTTACATTTATTGATTGATTGATTGATTGATTGTTTGATTGATTGATTGATTGATTGAATTTCTATACCACCCTTCTCCCGAAGGACTCAGGGCGGTGAACAGAATAGGATTTCATATACATATTATATATATATATACATATATATATAAACAGTAAGTAATAAATTGAGTCAACTTAGTGTATCTGCTAAAACCTTGGCATAGAATTTAGATGTTTATGCTAGCCCTGCTTGTTGAAACAGAAAGGTCTTCAGGGCACATCGGAAAGTGCGAAGATCTGGGATTATTCGTATTCCAGGGGTATTTTGTTCCAAAGAGTAGGTGCTCCCACAGAGAAGGCTCTCTCCCTTGGAACTACTAGACGGCATTGTTTTAATGATGGTACTATGAGTAGGCCTACTCTGTGAGAGATTATAGGTTGGTAGGAGGTTACCGGTTGCAGGAGGGGGTCTCATAAGTACTCAGGTCCTAAGCCATGGAGCACTTTAAAGGTAAGAACCAACACCTTGAAGCGCACTCGGAGGGCCACCGGAAGCCAGTGCAGCTCGCGTAGAATAGGTGTTACATGTAAGCGCCATGCTGCTCCCATAATTACTTGCGCGGCCGCATTCTGGACCAGTTGGAGCTTCCGGGTGCACTTCAAGGGGAGCCCCATGTAGAGAGCATTGCAGTAATCAAGTCAGGAAATGACGAGGGCTTGAGTGACTGTGCGTAATAAGTCCCGGTCTAGAAAGGGACGCAATTGGCGAATCAGGTGAACCTAATAGAAAACTCCTCTGGCCACAGCTATATGATCTTCTAAAGACAGTCGTGCATCCAGGAAGATGCCTAAATTGTGAGCTTTCTCTGCGGGGGTCAATGGGTCATTGGGTCATCCCCAATAGTTAGTGATGGAACTAACTGGCTGGCAGCCACAGCCACTCAGTCTTTGAAGAGTTGAGTCGAAGCCTGTTTCTCCCCATCCAGACCTGTACGGCCTCAAGGCACTGGGACATCACTTCAAGGGCATCATTGGGGTGGTTTGTGTGAAGATGTACAGCTGAGTGTCATCAGCGTACAGATGACATTGTACCCCAAAACCATGGATGATCTCCCCCAACAGCTTCACAAAAATGTTGAACAGGAGAGGCGAGAGTACCAACCCCTGTGGCACCCCGCAAGTAAGAGGCCTTGAGGTCGATTTCTGTCCACCTGTCAACACTGACTGCGACCTGTGAGAGAGGTAGGACGAGAACCACCATAATATGGTGCCTCCCACTCCCAGCCCCTCCACCCGGTGCAGCATGATACCATGATCAATGGTATCAAAAGCTGCTGAGAGATCTAATAGGACCAGGATAGAGGAACATGCTTTATCCCAAGCCCTCCAGAGATCATCAGCCAATGCGACCAATACTGTTTCTGTGCTGTATCCAGGCCTGAAGCCAGACTGGAACGAGTCTAGATAGACAGTTTCATCCAGGTACTATGTGAGCTGTCGTGCCACCACACTTTCGACAACCTTTGCTAAAAAGCGAAGGTTGAAGACTGGACGGTAGTTTGCTAAAACAGTCTAATCCAGAGATGGCTTCTTGAGGAGGGGCCTCACCACCACCTCTTTCAAAGTGGGAAGTAAGAATCCCTCGCTCAGAGAAGCGTTAATAATTCTCTGGAGCCAGATACGTGTAACCTCCTGGGTAGCCAGCACTAGCCAGGAAGGGCACGGGTCCAATAAACATGTGGTCACATTCAGCTTCCCCAGTAACCTGTCCACATCCTCAGGAGTCACAGTATCAAACTCATCCCAGATAATGTCCACAAGATCTGCTCTTGTCATTTCATCCGAATTAACCCAGTTAGAGTCCAAGCCTTCCCGAATCTGAGTGATTTTATCGTGCAGATATTGTGCAAAATCCTCAGCTCATCTTGCAGATGGTCTTCCTGGGTTCTCAGCTGGAGTAGAGAGTGAGTAACCCTAAACAAGGTGGCTGGGCAATTATCTGCCGATGCAATAAGAATGGAAAAATAGTTACATTTTGCCGTTTTTATCGGCACTAAGTAGGTCTTAATATAAGATCTCAATAGTGTTCAGTCGGATTTGGAACGGCTGATTCTCCAACTGCTCTCTAGGTGTCTTTTCCGGTGTTTCATCTCCCTCAGCTCATCAGAGAACCAAGGAGCTGGGTAGGTTCGACACCGGGTTAGAGGCCGTAAAGGCACGACCTGGTCTAAAGCACCAGCGGCCATCCTATCCCAGGATGCCACTAGGTCTTCAGCTGAGTCATGTGTTGTGGCCCCGTCCTCTGAGCCTATCCCTTTGGAGGAAGGCAACTCTGAGCAGGAGGAAGAGGAGCCAGCCAGATCTCCCAGCCCTCCCCCTCTGGCACCGGCTCAGGTGCCAGCTGAAAGAGAGCCAAGTAGTGGGGAAACAGGTGTCTCAGATGAGAGTGAGGGAGAGACGTCATTCCTGGACGCACGCCAAAGAAGGCGAGAGAAAAGGGTACTGCAGCTGCGGCGTATGAGGAAATCCTGAGTCATTGGATTGGAGTCATAGGATCCATGACTCACTGGACCACACCCAGAAGCATATCTATTTAAGACAGTACAATGGGTCACGAAGTTCGTGACGAACAAAGCTAACTGCACAGCTAAACAAACGGAGCAACCTCGTAGTCTTGGAAGCTGGATGAACGGCAAAGCTACGTAGGTGATTTTCTTGTTTGTGTAAACCAATAAAGTCCTTGGCAGACGGTGTGCATATCGCTGCCAAGGTTGAGATAAGAACTGCAGAGTGTGCCAAGTGAGTCTTAACCCTCGGCTGGCTGTGTTTTTGTGGGTCTCTGAAGGGGGGGGACAGATCATCTTGTTCGTCACCCAAAACTCCATCGTTAACCCACGATGGACCAACAGCTGCAGCAGCAGGTACAGCAGATGCTGGAGGCCAATCAACTTCTGCAACAGCAAGTAGCACAGCTAACTGCACAACTTGCTTTGGGAAATGCTCCTGTAGCAGCTCCACCTGCTCCCCTTCCCCGTCCAAGATGCCCAGTGAACATGCCAGATAAGTTTTCTGGACAGCAGGAAATGTTCCCGGCCTTCTTGGGACAGTGCCAGCTGTACATGGCAATGCGGCCGGAGGATTTTCCGGATGACCGGGTTCGGGTGGCTTTTATTATCAGCTCCCTCTCTGGCACTGCCGCCCGATGGGCCACGCCCCTGTTGCTGCAAGACAGCCCCTTGCTTCTGGACTATCAGGGCTTTTTGCAACACCTGCGCACCATGTTTGAGGACCCCCTCCGGGTGCAGACGGCAGCGAGGCGCATCAAAGACCTCCGCCAAGGCAAGCGCCCCCTGCAGGACTATATTGCGGAGTTCCGATTGCTAGGCCAGGATTCGGCCTGGAATGAGGCGGCGCTGATGGATGCCTTCCAGGACGGCCTCTGCGATGAGATGCAGGACGAGCTGGTTCGGGTGGAGGCGCCACAGACCCTGGACACGCTGGTGACCCAATGCCTGCGCATCGATGCCCGCCTACAACGGCGACGGCCCCGTAGGGCTCTTCCGGAACCACCGACAGTGCCGGCACCCCCGCGTTTCGTACCAACAGCGCCCCGGACCGTACCGCGTTTGGTGGCGACGGCTGAGGAGCCCATGGAGCTCGGAGCAGCCAGACCTCAACTGACGGCCCAGGAGCGGATGCGGAGACGCCAAGGGGGGTTGTGCCTCTATTGCGGCGAGGCTGGACATTTCGCCGCCTCGTGTCCCCGGAAGCGGAGTGGATCGCTCAAGCCTGTTCCGGAGCCTCGGCGTGACCAGCCGGGAAACGGGTCAGGCCTGGCCTAGGGGAAACTCTGGGTCAGGCAGGTGACCATGCCCCGCCGGAGGCGGCGGCTGTGGACTGTGAGCCCCCTCGGCACCTGATTTTGAACACCCGGGTGTTGTTGGCTAACCGGTCGGAGGGGCTCCAGGCGCACGCGCTGGTGGACTCGGGGGCCACCACGAACTTTATGGACCAGGCCTTTGTGGCCCATTACAAGGTTCCCTTGGTTCCAGTGGACCCTCCGTTGAGGGTCGAAACTATTGATGGGCGGGAACTTGTGGCGGGGCCCATCAACTTCGCTACTCAGCCCTTGCGCCTTGCCATTGGGAACCATGAGGAGGCGATCCAGTTTTATGTGACGGCGGACCTGCACTTCCCCTTGGTCCTGGGGATGGCCTGGCTTCGGGCGCACGACCCTCAGGTGGCGTGGTCGAGAAATGCCATCTCGTTCCCCAGCCTGCAGTGTGTCGACCACCTTCGCCACACCTGTGCCGGCCAGGACGTCTCTGCCCCGAACGTCTCCTTGCCTCCGGAGCTGACATCCTTCGCCGACGTGTTCAGCGAGAAGGAGGCGGATCGCTTGCCCCCGCACCGACCCTACGACTGCGCGGTGGACTTGATGCCCAACGCGCCCCTGCCCTCGGGACGCCTGTACTCCATGTCGGAGCCCGAGCTGGCCGCCTTACGGGACTTTCTGGACAAGAACCTGGCCCGTGGGTTCATCCGGCCTTCGACCTCCCCGCTCTCGGCCCCAGTCCTCTTCGTGAAAAAGAAGACGGGGGACTTGCGCCTGTGTTGCGACTACCGGCGCTTGAATGCCATCACGGTACGGAATCGCTATCCCCTGCCGCTGATCCCGGAGCTGATGGAGAGGTTGCGGGAGGCCTCGATTTTCACCAAGCTCGACCTCCGGGGAGCCTACAACCTGGTGCGGATGCGAGAGGGGGACGAGTGGAAGACGGCATTTGGCACCCGATACGGACACTTTGAATATACCGTCATGCCGTTCGGGTTGACCAACGCCCCCGCGGTCTTCCAGCACTTGATGAACGACGTGTTCCGGGACATGCTGGATCGGTTCGTGGTGATCTACCTGGATGATATTTTGATCTATTCCCGGACCCCGGAGAGTCACCTCCAGCATGTCTGCCAGGTCCTGCAGCGCCTGCGGGAGCACCAGCTCTATGCGAAGTTGGAGAAATGTTACTTCTTCCAGACTTCCATAGAGTTCCTCGGGCACATCATCACCCCCGAGGGCATCGCGATGGACCCACACAAGGTGGCGGCCTTGCGCAGTTGGGAACCCCCGCGTCGGGTGAAGGACGTCCAGCGTCTGTTGGGATTCGCCAACTACTACCGGACCTTCATCCCGGGCTTTGCCACCCTGACCGTGCCGTTGACCCAGCTCCTTCGGAAGAAGGTTCCGTTCCAGTGGGGGCCCCCGCAGCAGCAGGCCTTCGAGGTTCTCAAGCAGGCCTTTGTCACGGAGCCGGTCCTGAGGCACCCCGATCCACACCGTCCGTTCGTGGTTGAGACAGACGCGTCCAACGTGGCGATTGGAGCGGTGCTGCTACAGGCTCCGGTGGATGGTGGCACTCTTTTTCCCTGCGCTTACTACTCCCGGAAACTCACTCCTTCCGAGCGCAACTACACCATCTGGGAAAAGGAGTTGCTGGCTATCAAGGCCGCGTTCGAGGCTTGGCGACATCACCTCGAGGGGGCCCGACACCAGGTGGAGGTGCGGACGGACCATCGGAACCTGGAGCACCTCACCACGGCCAGGAATTTGAACCAGCGGCAGATCCGGTGGTCGTTGTTTTTCGCCCGGTTCAACTTCCACGTCACATACATTCCGAGCCACCTCAACCAGAGGGCGGACGCGCTATCCCGTAAGCCGGAATACTTTTGCCCAAAGGACCCCCTTTCCCCCCGGACGGTGCTGCCAGCGGACTCCTTGGCCGCGGTCCAGGAACCGGTGGACCTGCGGACTCAGGTGCTGGAAGCGCAGCGACGGGACGACTGGTCGCAGCAGCGGAGAGCGGACGTCGGCCCCGCGTCCCCATGGACCGTGGAGGAGGGCTTGCTCAGGCACCGGGGTCGGCTGTACGTGCCCACAAGTCCGCTCCGAGCCCTCGTCATGAACCAGTGCCATGACAACCCCGCGGCGGGGCACTTCGGCTTCTTTAAGACCTTGAACCTAGTGACGCGGACTTTTTGGTGGCCTCGGGTACGGCACGACGTGCACGCCTACGTGACGTCCTGTGTGCCATGCCGACAGGCCAAAGCCGCGTCCGGCCCCCCTCCTGGACTCCTCCAGCCGCTGCCGACACCGGAGAGACCGTGGGGAGCCATCTCCATGGACTTCCTGACTGACCTGCCCCTGTCCGCTACGTTCACGACCGTCCTCGTGGTGGTGGATGCGCTCACGAAGATGGCACATTTCATCCCGTGCCGCGGCCTGCCCTCAGCTCGTACCACGGCTCGCCTGTTCCTGCAACACATCTTCCGCCTCCACGGCCTGCCGGACCGGGTGGTTTCGGATCGCGGGGCCCAGTTCACGGCCCGCTTCTGGAAAAGCCTGATGGCTGCGCTGGAGGTGCAGGTGTGCCTGTCGTCATCACACCACCCGGAGACTGACGGGGGCACGGAGAAGGTCATTGGCATACTGGAGCAGTACCTCCGCTGTTTTGTCAACCAGCAGCAGGACAACTGGGCCGAGTACCTTCCCCTGGCGGAGTTCGCTTTTAACAACTCCCAACATACCTCCACCCAGATGACACCGTTCCATGCCAACGTCGGGTACCATCCACGTTTTTTTCCGTTGACCATCATGGACTCCCCTGTTCCTGAGACCCGGGACTTCCTCTCGGAGCTGCAGGCGGTGCAGGAACTGGTGCGGCGGCAGCTGATCCGGGCGAAAGAGGACTATAAACGGTTCGCCGATCGCGGCCGCCGGGCGACGCCACCGCTGGAAGTTGGAGATCGGGTGTGGCTGTCCACGAAACACCTCCCCACGGACCAGCCGGTGAGGAAACTGGCCCACCGCTTTATCGGTCCCTTCCCCATCGAGGCGGTCATCAACCCGGTGGCCTATCGGTTGACTCTACCCCGCTCCATGCGGCTCCACCCCGTTTTTCATCGGTCCCTCCTGGTCCCTGAGACTCCCACTAGCCGTCTCCGCCGCCCGCCGCCGCCTGCCCCCCCAGCCGCAGCCGACGAGGACGACGCCTCGACGTATGAGGTGGACAGTATTCGGGACTCCCGTTGGCTGAAGGGGCGCTTCCAATACCTCATCGCTTGGAAAGGGTACGGGGCCGAGGATTTCACCTGGGTGGACGCATCTGCCGTTCAGGCCCCTGACCTGGTGCGGACTTTCCACGAACAGTTCCCGTCCCGACCCCATCCCGACCGTCAGACCCGGGGGAAGGGCCCTGCGGTGGGGGATAGTGTTGTGGCCCCGTCCTCTGAGCCTATCCCTTTGGAGGAAGGCAACTCTGAGCAGGAGGAAGAGGAGCCAGCCAGATCTCCCAGCCCTCCCCCTCTGGCACCGGCTCAGGTGCCAGCTGAAAGAGAGCCAAGTAGTGGGGAAACAGGTGTCTCAGATGAGAGTGAGGGAGAGACGTCATTCCTGGACGCACGCCAAAGAAGGCGAGAGAAAAGGGTACTGCAGCTGCGGCGTATGAGGAAATCCTGAGTCATTGGATTGGAGTCATAGGATCCATGACTCACTGGACCACACCCAGAAGCATATCTATTTAAGACAGTACAATGGGTCACGAAGTTCGTGACGAACAAAGCTAACTGCACAGCTAAACAAACGGAGCAACCTCGTAGTCTTGGAAGCTGGATGAACGGCAAAGCTACGTAGGTGATTTTCTTGTTTGTGTAAACCAATAAAGTCCTTGGCAGACGGTGTGCATATCGCTGCCAAGGTTGAGATAAGAACTGCAGAGTGTGCCAAGTGAGTCTTAACCCTCGGCTGGCTGTGTTTTTGTGGGTCTCTGAAGGGGGGGGACAGATCATCATGAGCCAAGGTCTCATGAAATGGCCCAAGCTCCATTCGGAACTTATCAGGATCCATCAGGTGCCTGGGGTGGAACCATTTAATTGATTCCACTTCCTTGTGGTGGGTTGAAGTGGTCAGAAGGTCAAGCCTAAAAAGAGAATGGTGTGACCATGACAAGGGTTCGATGACTATATCCCCTATATCTAGACCATTCAGCTATTGGTCAGAGATAAAGATCAAATCCAGAGTGTGTCCCCCTGTGTGAGTAGGGCCATGAACTAATTGGGTCAGGTCCATGGCCGTCATGGAAGCCATAAACTCCTGAGCCCCTTCAGATGTTTCACCAATGGATAGCAGGTTGAAATCTCCCATAACCAGTAGTTTAGGAGTCTCAACTGCTACCTCGGCTATTACGTTGAGGAGCTCAGGCAGGGCTGCTGATACGTGGCAGGGAGCCAAGTACACAATCAACAGGCCCATCTGTAACCCCTAACCCCACTTCACGAGGAGGGACTCACATCCGGTTGTCTGAGGGACAGTGACTTCCCTAGGGTCAAGACCTTCCTTTATAATGACCACCACACCGCCACCCCTGCCCTGAGTCCTTGGCTGATGGAATGTGCGGAAACCTGGTGGGCACATTTCTACGAGGGGGACCCCCCCTTCATTGCCCAACCAGGTCTCTGTAATCCCTGCCAGGTCTGCTTTCCCCTCCTGAATTAGGTCACAAATGAGGGGGGCTTTGTTAGCCACAGACCTGGCATTGCATAACATCAGCCTAAGACTTGGACTCTGAGAGCCCAAGGAACGAGAAGAGCTTTGGAGGTCGGAGCATGCCACCGCTTGAAGATAGTGGGTGGGTAACCCCCTGACATGATGTGGCCTCCTGCTCTCACCATATCTGCCCCTCCCAACCATAACCTTGATGGAACAGCCCATTTCCATGCCAGTATTAAATCTGCCTATTCCCAGTTCCGAGTTTCCTATGATGTAATTTTGTGTTGACTTTGGATTCACTTTTGGAAAATTATTTGCTAATCCCTCCCTCTGAGGATTTCCCCCCAAATCCACATGATCCACCCTGTTTATACCCACCCCCCTTTCAGAAGCCTTTAAAATTTTGGTTAGAAAATTAGATAAGAAAGCCCTTAATCCCCTCTTAGCACTGTGCCACCTCTCGGGATTCCAAAATCCGTCATCAAGGTAGGCCCTCGATAATGTAGAGGGCCAAATTTGCAAGAGGGGGGAGTCTTGCAATGCCAAGAGTTCAGTCGCCAAATACATCTAGTAAGTCAGATGGGTATAGCATTTGGGTCTGGTTCAACAGTCTGATGTAAGAGTCTTGAGGCAGACGTATAATAAATTCAGTGTGGGTAAGAAACTGGTCTCCCTTGCCCTCTCTTACCCTCTGACCAGGTAGATAGTCTTTTGTCAACCTCTGCCTCTCCTACTCTTGGCATATTGAATAGTCCTCTGCATATATTGCCAGGCTTCAGACTTTAGATTATAATGATGTCTCCCAATTCCAGCAAGGGTCTAAATGCTTTGCGTGATTCAGGGCACTCAAGGCACTCCAGGGGTTAATAGTTTTTAGATTCCCTCTGATGACGTTGCAAGCTGTCATTGGCCTTAGCTAAGGCCTCTCGAAGAGATAGTCATTACCACCCCAGCAGCTATCATCGGTGAGGGCAGCTTCAGGTTTCCCAGCAAGTCCCCAAACCAATTCGGAGCCCCCAGGGTGTCTAGGGCTCGACAGGGACTGCCATGGTGCCATTCGTCATCGCCGCTGCCCGCTTCCATTTTCATTCCAACCGTCGTTGCTTTAAGAATGGAGGAACTGATGTAACTGCCATTAACGGAACTGCTAGAGTTAGCCTCCCATGGTGCCTTCACATGCCAATATCTGCCCAGCTTCGATGATCCAGAGGATGAGAGAAACCTTGTTAAGCTGGGAAAAGGCTCCCCTAGTTGGTGCTGAAGGGAGTTAAATCAGCCCCGGTGGACCTCCAAATGACCCAAAGCCGCCCCATCGGAGATTAGGCGAGAGCTGCCATCTTGGCTCATGTGCATGCATCTTCTTGATGCATGTTGATGGTTGATTATAAAAAGCAGAAGTTATCCATCACTTTGATACCTTCATTGTCAATTCTAACGTTAGTTGTTCTACCTATTGTTATTGCTGTAGTTTGGTTTTCTTTATATTTAATTTTAAACCCACTTTTTCCACTGCGTTCTTTGTCTTTTATTAAATTAAGCTTGTCAGTCCTTTCTATTTTCAGTTATCAGGGTAATGTTATCAGCAGAGCATAGGTTATGGATGTTTCTTCCTCAGCTTTAAAACCATATACTGATCCAGATTACCTTAATATGCATTCATAATATAGGTGCGATTAAATCAAACCTGGAAAATCACATTCATTTTTATTATTTATTTTTACTATTTAAATATGAAAAGTGCAAGCAAATATGAGGCAAAGGATCAGCCTCATTTTAATGCAAAGTTAGTTTACAATTTCCATTACAGAAACCTTTCTGTTTTACTTTATTCATGAAATCCAACTCAAACCCTTTGATTCCAATACCTTTGGCCTTACAAGCTGCCAGTGAAATTACCTGAGAATTACTCAGAAGCAAGTCCACTTTATTCATTGTCCTGATTCCTAAATAAGTGAATGCAGGATTCTGGTCTGGGAATATATATTGATAAGGTAAGGTGAGGTCAGGTGAGATGAGATGAGGTGACTGAAATGAGATAAGATAATAAGTATAATATAATAAAAATCACCCATTGAAATAAATGGGATGAACAATGCTCAGTCTTTGTGAAGATGGTATGGTGTGGGGAATAAAACTTTCTAGAGTCATATGTACTGTTGACATGCAAATATTTCTGAATAAACAAACATACTCTTGTATTGTTAAAGTACGCTAAGATTCAGATGTGAATCTGAAGGAGCAAAAGTTAAAAACAGTTTTCACAGTAAGATGCTGCCAGGTTTGCTGGATTTCAGGCTCCAGGATCAACTTTACAATGCTTGAAATTATGGGATTTGAAGTACAGCATATTTTGAAGGCCATCCAGTTAGAATTTTGAAATTGTAAATTAAAGTCTTCATCAACTCCCAAACAAGGTCGGTGCAATAGAGAAGTAGTTTGCCAATATCAACTTTCAGGATTTTTTCTAAAACTTCATGGTCTGGCCTAGCATCTTGATATTCTTAACAGTCTCCCATTTAAGTACCAACCCTATCAGATCAAGTTTAGCTTGTAAAATCAGTCACAGAGAGTTAGGAGTCTAGATTAGATTAAGGGGGTGGTAACAGCCTTTGCAGTCAAGCCCAGAAGTTGATGTGATCGCCCCTTGGATACCAAGGGGCAAGCAAGGAAACCCACAATATAAATTGCTAAGATATGTGGCAAAATTCCCTGACTGGCTGCTCTCCAAATATGTCATCACACATCAAGAAAGCATTGTGAACATTAAATTCAAACATATATGGAAAGAATCAGATTAGGAATGCTGATCAGCTCTTCTTTCTTTCTTTCTGTCCTCCAAGAGTTTGTGCCCACCAATAAGTTTTGTGCATAAAAAAATATTATGTCATCTTATTTTGGCTGCCTCATAGGCTGCCCCCTATGTATCTATGCCCTTATTACAAAAAATGATATTGCATCAATTGATGACATTTATGGCAGGCAAAAACTTTTCAGATATGAGATTGTAACAGTAGTAGATGGCAAAACAAGAACCAAGCAATTTATACATAATTTCTTATAACAAGGACAGATTTAATAATGCTTCTATTATACCATTAAATATTAGCTTTCAAGGAACATCCAGTCCATAAACTCTGACCATCCAAAGGCTAAATAGTTTTTTAAGATGAATTGAGTAAACATTTTCAAAGATAGTGTTATATATTGCACATTTAAAATCTTGACTCATTCTGAACAAGTGTTTCAGTTGTATTTGCTGAATAGCTGGCTGGATAAAATTCTGGGAGTTGAAGACCACATATCTTAAAGTTAACTTTGTTTTAGATACTGCAGGAATAAAAAGACTGATAAAAGGGACAATGAGATAAAATTTTAAATGACACAAGCAATCTACAGTTAAGGCAAATTCACACAATATGGTAATAATCAAGTGTTCATGCAAAAGAAATGTGTAAATTATTAAAGATTTTTTAAAAATATTTGATTAAAAAGCCTGTTTTAAGTGAATTTGCATTGGAAATATTCCAATATTCCTGTTTTGGGTCATAAACTATGTATTGGATTTATAAACTTTTTTTGTATGTAATAAAGAAACCACGCAGTATGAAAAATCCATTAAAAAGAAATGACTTTCTTAAAGAACCCATCCCTCATTCTTGGCTATACAAGCAAAGCAGGGCAGAATATTCAGTTGAAGCCTGCTTTAATATTAACCTGCAGCTGTGAACTTGTGTTATTACAGAAAGGAAGTAATAGAAAATCATTCTGATGTGAAAGCATATTAGAAATCAAAAATGAACAGGCTTGGGGCATTTGCGCAGTTCTCTAGTAAGCAACTGCATCAACCGGCAGCAGCTCAGTTTCTAAATGGTTCATAGGATTACCTTGACTTTTGATCAATCTGAAGTCATTCTTGCCGATCAGGGGAAAAAAGCATCACCAAACCACAGTTCACAAACTTCTCCATCATTGTGTAGTATTGAGTCCTCAGAATTACTTCAAAAGTAGCAATTAAAGTAAAGAAGAGCTTAGTTTAATTCACCTAACAGAACCTAGTCTTTTAATCAGAATATGTTCCAATGATATACTGCATGAACCAGATGACAGTAATATTCTGTAACTGAAATAGCTGCTTAAAATATGATCCAAAACAGGAACATTTCTGAAAAATGATTACTGAAGGAGCTATCAAACAAACAGCAATAAAAACCTGTTGAAACCTTTTGACATAGTGACATTTTTGAATGTACCCAAATGACATACTCGAAAATATTGCCTTTCTCAGAAAATATTTGACATTGAAATAATAGAGAAGAGCTTGTTTTGGATTGAAATTTGTTACACTAAAAATCCCAAATTATATATGAGTTGTTTATATTGTTGTTAAATGGATTGGAAATTCTAAGTATCAATAGCAAGATTCTATTCATTTAGTTACAAATACATTTTTTCAATATATTTTCTTCAACATTCAGGCTGTATCTCAAGTCTTGCAAATTTAGACTGCACCACACTCAAACATAAGCCCTACAAAGCACATAAACATTAAAACCTTGATAAGGCAGTAGACTTGCATATTGGTAGTTGTATAGATTGGGTTAATCTAGTGTTTAAAACGCCTCAGTAGAATGCCTGAGACTGAGTTCAAGCCCTGCCTGTCAGCTTTGGAAGCCATATTAGCACCGGAAGCTTCCATGCTGCCACCTTCTCATGTGTGGGAGAGTAGGATGGGAGATTTAGTAATGTATTTAGACAAAATAGCATTCTTCCTTTCGGTCAAGGTCAGGACAATCTTGCATCTGGAGAAGTTGTGGTTGGAGTGATGTCTCAGGATGGGACAGATGGTGATTGGAGCATGTGATCGACTGATTAATGAGGGGTTGGTTTTGGAGGTTTTGATTTACTGAGGGAAAATCCAGAACACTCAGATTCGGGTTTTCCCAGATGTGCCAGTATACCTACTCTAATAAATGGAACTTTGAGAAAATGCTTGTTTTGGAGTTTTTAATTGGAGTTGGGGTTTTCTGGAATGCTGACACTGCCTTAGTTATGAAAGCCAGCTCACAGGGTTGTTGTGCAGAAAATAGTAAAAAACATCATTATAATGCTTATAACCACAGCATCTAAAGAATAGAGAGTTTTCCCAATTCATGTTGAATCTCATGTTGAAAGTGTCAGGAAAGATTTATTTAGCAGTGAACTATTTAATGCTGAAGGACTGTACCAAATTCAATTCATATTAGTATTGGTAGGGTTGTACCATTCCTCAGGCAGATTGTTTGAAGTTATGATAATCAGCTTGGCATCAAACTCAAGGCAGTTTGAAAGCAGATCAGGGCAAAGAGATAAACGTAATTTTTATATTTATAAATAGATTGAGATAACTTTTGAAGAACTTACAGTATCCCTTTTCATGAGTTTCAGCCATAGCTAACAAAATGAACTCCAGGAATTCTCCAAATGGAATAAAGTGGCCTGCATTTCTGTTAGGCAGATAGAAGATTTCCTTAACTATTTTTTTGCCTTGATCAAAAGACAAGTTTGTGTATTTTGATTTTGATTCATATACAAAGATCAATAAACCTAGAATCAGTATTTATTTCACTGCTGACATTTATTAATCTACTTTATCCTTACAACAAAAAAAGATGGCGAAATAGCCCAATGTTTCTCCATTTGCTTTGTTCTGCTACCTTTGGAGTCCCTAAAGAATTCAAGCATAAAGCAATATGGTAGTATATAAATCTTGCCATTGCAAAAAAAGGTTTAAGAGCTAGAATTAGGATGCTATACTTAAGGTCCAGGTAGTATCAGCATTAACATAATGTAGTTTGTAAACTGGTTGATAATCTGATTCAATCATCACAGTATGAAAGTTAATCTATTGGATCTAGTGTAAACATCAGATAAAATGTTGTTACTGTTCATGATAATGCAAAAATGTAATATTTATGCATTTTTGCATCCAGATGTCCATTGAGTCTATTGTTATTTCCTTGTATATGCAACTAATGGGGATACAGAAATGACTTGCATTAGTTATTTCTTTTCTTTAATAATTCTAGTAATTTATGTTATTCTATTGTTTTTATTTGTTTTATAAATTTAGAATTGTAAACCAACTTGGTTTAGTTGGGAGGCTATACAAATTGAATAAATGAATAAATATTTACTTCTCTATATGATAATAATCAGTTATGTGATCTTTTATATTTTTATTAGAAAAATGTATGAAACCTTCATCTCTCTTCACATTTTTGTTATGGGTTCTTCGACATAGCACTTTTTAGAAGGAAGGATTTTTTTTTATTTTTATCTTATGTTGTATCGTATTTAGTATCATATTGATCACCAGGAGGTAGTATGAGACTGGTTTCATCTTTAGTGGAACTTATCAGATAAATGTAGCAGATCTTATTCTACAGAAAACTGAATAGTGGAAAAGCAGAATAAGAAAAATGAGAATTGTCTTCATTTCCAGAAAGGTTAGAACTCATATAAAATCTTTCTTCAAATGCTTAAGGGAAGTTGATCTATACATGGCATTCTAATAAATTCTTTTTACAACACCACTGAGCACTAGGAATTGGGTAGCTTCTAAAGTTAATGCAGTGTATATACTAATATGAATGGCAATGGTCCATGAATTCAGTTCATGATTAAGGGTTTGAATCCTGTAGAATGTGTTCTGCCTATGTACATCCTGGAACAGGAGCAACATTGCACTGAGATTAGGGCAAAATTAATAGTATAATCCCATTTTACCCTTTCTTTTTTCTGAAATTCTAAGTACCTTTGATTTGAATAATCACATAAAAATATTTTTAGAAAAAACATAGTGCTGAGTAACTAACAATGGCATTTGAGCCACTAATAGTCACTCTTATAAAATAATCTTATTTGGATTTATTTATTGCACTAAAACTAGAAAATCCATCTTGAGCCTTTGCAACTTCCCAAATATATATAATGTTGGATACAATTCTCTGAAATGTATGGAGTTTATAAATAACTTTCTGTAATGTGTGCTTTTCAAAACACAGCTATTCTTAATTTGCACATTTTAAAGAGTTGTTTAAGTTTCATTGAAAAAATATTTGAGTAGATATTCCTAAACTCTATCTATCTATCTATCTATCTATCTATCTATCTATCTATCTATCTATCTATCTATCTATCTATCTATCTATCTATCTATCTATCTATTATACTGCCCTTCTCTCGAAGGACTCAGGGCAGTGTACAGCCACAGTAAAACAACATGAAATACAAAATTTAAAAGCAATTTAAAAACAAATTAAATATTTTGGAATAGTAGGTCTTAAGGGCACGGCGAAAGGTATGCAGGTTGGGAATCATACATATCCCCAGAGGCAGTTCATTCCAGAGGGCGGGTGCCCCCACAGAGAAGGCTCTCCCCCTGAGGATCGCCAGTCGACATTGTTTGACCGATGGTACCCTGAGGAATCCCTCTCTGCGGGAGCGTGTTGGTCGGTGGGAGGCCATCGGTGGCAGAAGGCGATCCCGTAAGTATCCGGGTCCTAAGCCATGCAGCGCTTTGAAGATGGTAATCAGCACCTTGAATCGCACCTGGAAGACCACCATAAGCCAGTGCAGCTCGTGCGGGAGAGGTGTCACATGGGTGTGTCAAGTTGCTCCATAATCACCTGTGTGGCGCATTCTGGACCATTTAGAGCCGCCATGTGCTCATCAAGGGGAGCCCATGTAGAGAGCGTTACAGTAGTCCAGACGGGATATGACGAGGGCGTGAGTGACCATGCGCAGGACGTCCCGGTCCAGAAAGGGATGCAACTGGTAGATCAGGTGAACCTGATAGAAAGCCCCCCTGGCCATGGCCGTCATATGATCTTCTAAAGACAGCCGTGCATCCAGGAGGACACCCAGATTGCGAGCCCTCTCTGAGGGGGCCAAAGTCTCACCCCCAATAGTCAGCAATGGACCCAGCTGGCTATACCGGGATGCTGGGAACCATAGCCACTCGTTATTCATGGCTACAACAAATTTATTTTCCTGGATTAAACCATTTCATTCCTGTTTCCATTTTAAAACAAGCTTTCTCCCAGGTATTAGTTTACAGCCTTATTAAGTTCAGTTAGCTCAATATATTGGGGATATATATTGATTGAAGATGAAATAATCAACTTTTATGGAGATTAAGGTTGAGGTTTTAAAAGGACTAGGATTCTCATGACCTTGAATTTATATGATGCATCTAAGAAGACATTGTACTGAGGTTGGTATTTTGAATATTCTACTGTGTGTGTGTGTGTGTGAGAGAGAGAGGCGGGGGAGGGAGGGAGAGCGAGAGACTTTGAGACAGTGTAGACTAGCCTGAACTAATCCCTATCATTTTCTTGCATTTTTTTTTCAAAAATGGTTTGCTATTGCTTTCTTCCTAGGGCTGAGGAGAATGGCTGGCCCAAGGTAAGTGAGCAGACTTTGTAAGGCGAGACTGCAACTCACAATCTCCCAGTTTATAGCCTGGTGCCATTAACTCTACCCAAAATTGGCTCCCTTATGGTATTTAAAACTTTGAAATCTAGGTTCTTTATAATTGGCCTTTGGAAGGAATATAAGAATTTCACGTATTATCTTAAGTAGAAGATAATAGGACAAAAGTAGTTTCTAGTGTATTTATTTACTACTAAAACATTTACTACTTAAGCTTTTAATACTTTACTAATTTCAGTTTTGAATCTTTGGGTTTAACTTCGGTTTTTCTATAAACTGGTTAGAATCATATCAGACATTCACAAAATGTATAGACATGAGAGAGGGGGGGAGGGAGGGAGAGAGAGAAAGAGAGAGAGAGAGAGAGAGAGAGAGAGGGAAGGGAGGCAAGGTCATTTTAAAACAAAAATATTTTGTTTCTAAATTACTAAAACCTAAGCCCTAAAGTAAGATTATTTTTCACTGTGCTGCATGGTTTTTATCTTATTGGTTCAAAAATGTGCAGAAATACAAATTCTTTGAAGCTCCTTGAAAATATGATGACAATAATTTAGAGGCAATACAATCAAATATATATGTGTTTGTATGTATAATTTCAGAGTTGGTTGAACATGTATAATCTTCTGATTTTCTAGAAAAAAATAGTTTAATTAGCAATGCATTATAATTCAGTGCCTTTGACACCTTCATTCTTGTTCACAGCAAGACAGTCACCAATTAGACAGTTTAATTAAACAGTCTAATTAGCCTGAGGATTGAGAACAGATTTTACAGTTTTATTTGGTACTCTTTTTTGCCCCCTGAATCACAAATTTATTTTCACTCCTCTCACATAAAAAATAAATTTTTATAGTGTTGGGAAGGAACACCACAAATCAGTAAAGAATTTAACAAAATTACTACCTAAAAGGTAATATACAGCTGTGTTTAAACTTTACTTAAAAGAAGCCTTGCATCCAGGCAGCCTTTACTCTATATATGTTAGATTAGAAATATCCCACATTTATATTTTATCCTGCCTTTCTTAATTTCTAAGTAATTTAAGGCAGCAAACATACAAAATAATGCTTCCTATTTCTATTTTGTTCACAACAACAATCCTATGAGATGGGTTGGGCTGAGAGAAAGGGAATGATCAAAAGTCATCCATTTTGTACTGGTTGGTTGTTTATTGTACCTAACACTAGGAATGCTTCAGATTCTTAGAAAATCTTTTAAAAGTTGTTAGTACAAGACAAAATTTAATTTTATGTAATTTTCCTTTCTGGTTTTCTCTATGAAGAATATGAGTACTGCCATATATACTAAATCAATAGATTTTCATTATTGTGGTACCACAAAACTAATTACATCAGGAAGTGTCACTGTTATGCATTGCTCACAGGCAATATGTATGCATGCTAATGAAGAAACTCTCAAATCCAGAAAGCTATTTACAGACAAAAGGTTGAGGTCACATGTCATGCTGAATTATGGTTTGTTTAACAAGGGGTTGCTGAATAAACCATCTTGTGTTTATGTGTCATGTTAAGTCACAAATTACAGTTTTATCAATTATAGTGAATGGGTTCACACAATATATTAAACTAAAGATATAGAAACCATTTTTGAATTCTATCTGAATCTAGCCGTATTATTTTGGGTAAATCTATTGTTTTAAAACACATTTCCTTCTGCATCTTCCAAAAAAGGAGAAAAAAATGCTTCTATTTTTTTCTTTCTGTTTTTAAGTTTCTCTCAACTGAAATCAATAGTTACATAATATGATGGTCCCCAATTTCATTTATGTCTATAAAAAAGAGGGCGCTATCTATTAATCCCACCTTCCAGAATTCTGATTTCATTTATGTCTTTCTTAGATGAATACTGCATGTGGACTTTGTAATACAATTAGTTTGCAACAAGATTAGTACTCAATAACATTAGCTTGGGCTAGTGATTAAGGCATCAGGCTAGAAACCTGGAGACTGTGTTCTACTTCTGCCTTAGTCATGAAAGCTGGTTAGGTGACTTTAAACTAGTCATTCTCTCTCAGCTCAACCTATTTCACAGGACTGTTGTTATGGGGAAAATAGGAAGAGATGGAATATTACGTATTTCACCGCTTTGAATTATTTGTAAAAAATAGTAAGAGAAGGATAAAAATAGTGGTTAAATGTGGGGTTTTTTTGTGTTCTTTCCCTCTGAGAACCAGACTGTATGGATGCCAAATTGGGGGGGGGGGGGTTAAGGGGGATTAAACATTAGAAAATGAATTATCAAATGCTTCTTTATATACATGTAATTGTAGCTCATCTTACTGAGACATTTAGACAGTGATTTTTATACACAAATAGTTTGGTTTTTTGAAAAATAAACGAAACTAAATTATTTCAAGTAACTAATATGTTTCACTTGTCTTTTTTCCTGGGAAGTCTGAATGAACCAAGGAATGATCAACAGCTAAGATATTCAAAAATATTTACGATCCCATAGTCTCAAAGCATATTGTGGCAACATCTTATTAGATTTGACATTTCTATCTCCTAATCATATTGCTCTATGATTCTTATCATGCACCAAGATACCAATGTTTTATTTATTGTTTATTGTATTTATTATATTATCACCAAGATTCATTGATACTCCAAATATGTGGCCTTAAGCTGGATTTCTCTCTGTGGTTATCTATCACCAATAATACAGTTACAGGGATACAGAGAGGACTGGTTACTTTAAATCTACCTCTTGGATTTCATATCTCTTACCATATTCTTTTAAGCTCAAAGCCATCCTGCTTTTAATGTTTTCTAGATTATTCTATTTGCTTTTTGGTTGACAGACCAGAAGTTTCTCTCTTCATCATCTCAAAATTCCTCACAATCATGCTCCCTCAGTCTGCTCCCTGACAGGTGGATGTGTAACATGCTCCCTCAGTCTGCTCCCCTCAGTCTGCTCCCTGACAGGTGGATGTGTAACTGTTCTCTTAAAGGTTCCCTTCGCACATATGTGCTAGTCGTTCGCGACTCTAGGGAGTGGTGCTCATCTTCATTTCAAAGCCGAAGAGCCAGCTGTCTGAAGACGTCTCCATGTCATGTGGCCGGCATGACTAAATGCCAAAGGTGCATGGAATGCTGTTTCCTTCCCACCAAAGGTGGTCCCTATTTTTCTACTTGTATTTTTTACGTGCTTTCAAACTGCCAGGTTGGAAGAAGCTAGGGACAAATAACAGGAGCTCACTCCATTATGAGGCACTAGGGATTCAAACTGCTGAACTGCTAACCTTTTGATCAACAAGCTCAGCATCTTAGCCACTGAGCCACCACATTTTGCTTCTAGAAAGAAGCAAAATGAAAGCGGTATTGCTTCATTTAATTTTTTGTTAACCATTTGATTTTACCAGTTCAGACTGCTATTGTTCATAATTTACCTATGGGTTGCATATTTGTTAGAACTAAGTCCAAAACAATATTCAGGAATGTCCTACATGGGAGCAGACTCCAGGTAGTGTGGTAAGAGACACGTACTGGGTTCAAACCATTTACTCTCTCTATATGAAAAGGATAGGGAGAAGCATTATCTGGATCCAGCTTGGCTGGCTATTTGAAGTTCCAGACTTTAATTTCTGAATGTTTTCTAATGTCCTTGTGGCCTTCCTATTCCAAATTTGAAATCCTCCTTATAAAAGCTCTCAGGCAAAGATCTCTCCGTTTCCATTACTGTATAATATACAATAAATACATGTGAATAAGAAGCACTGACTTTTCTGCTTTTCACAGAAACCAATCAGATACTTTTCGAAAACCAAAGGGTATGAAGGCCCTTCTCATTCCCATTGCTGAAGGGTAGCAATGGCTATTTGCACAGCCAATAAACTTGGAAGCTGTTTTCATTAAATAATACCAAGTTATGAGAAATAACTATTCATGTTTTCCATGGATCATTTTACAATTCTGTATCGTGTCACCCAGAACATTCATAGAAACAAATTTAAAAGGTTTCAGCATTTCCTTGTACATGTTTTGGAATATCAACCACAATGATGTAACATTTATAGTACCGATAAGATTTAAGTTAATTCAGAATATAGTCTTAGCATAGATTCAAGGAAACCAAATTGGCATCTTATCAGAGTTCTCAACTCAGAATGACTTGTATTCCAGAATTACAAAGCTAATTTTATTACATTTGAAATTATTCAGTTATATACTACTGAGTTTAAGATGATAGTATTAAGCTTAGTTCTATTTCCACTCACAGTACAGAAAGTCAGCACATTGCACATATGCTGTATAATAGCATAATCTAAGCTGTCAAGACTGTGGATGTAATGTGTGATTTTGAATTTAGAAATGTCTACAGTCCTGGTTTGCATTTGTTTTTCAAGTCAACATTGGGCTGGGGAATGGCAGAGGCTGCAACTATTCCAGTCATTGAATCACAAAATTATCCCTAATGCATGTGTAAATGCAAAAATGTCAACAATTCTGATTTTTAATTTTTTTTTTACTTTAAATAGCTTTTAAAATAATAAAAACAGAAAAAGTGATAATTATGATGGAAATATATATATTGGTAAAAAAAGCCCTGCATTGTGCTTAATAATTAAACAATATAGTAAAAAACAGAGTATGGTTTATCATCTTAACAGCAAACAGTTACAATTCTATACAACATATACTTGCTAACGCAAATATTATTCAAGTTTATGTATATTTCTAAAATAGGTCTATAACCATCATGTGCTGTGTTTTGTATAAATGAGTTTAGTATACTTGTCCATACAAAATCTGTATCAATAAGCAATCTATTCATATGAAAATTTATGATTTTACTTAAGCACCTGCTTAAGTCCTTGAGTATTTAACAAAAATTTCAATGTTTTAAATTTCAATGTTTCTTTGCCAGAATTCAGGCAAAGAATTATCTAGTCTTTATCAAAATGCTTCTAGAGTTGATCCAGAGCTTCATGAGTACCTAAAATTTTTTTTTTATCTTATGACCAGCATAATGTAATCGAATCTTCAGAGAGAAAAAAAATGAACAGAACACTTACAGTTCACACTTAACAGTCTTCTAATTAACCTAAGAACAACGTTTGAAATCCTGACTACTCTGCTTGATGCACCATAACACTTTGTGATTAGATTTGTATAATAATTAATTGCTAATATTAATCTTACAGGGTTTTCTTAGGACCGTGGATTTTTATTTCATTAGATCCTGATTTAGTTTGCTGTGCAGAGAAATAAATCTGCATTGTTTAAACATAAATAGTAGAGACTATGCCAGCATTTAATTTAGAGGCTTGTATCATTTTACGTTAATCATCTATATATGCCTTTCAAATGTTGGATTGTGTTTTTCCCTTAAAATCTTGTCAAATAAAATCCCCAAATCTGAAAATTCCTTGCAATTCACATTTGTTTTGCTCTGGTACTAATCTTAATAACAGATTGAAGGTTAGTTCCATTTAGATATTTGGCCTGATCTCTTTAATACCTCATTCTGTGATAAATATTGGTTATGTTCCAGCACCTAGCTAATTCTGATTAGCATTACAATCCAGTACAATAAAAGCAGTTTAATCGGAAATTGCAAATGAGCCACAACCAAATCTAGTATAATCAGCTATTTTGCTGACAGTGCTCCAAGCAGTAGGATTGTCAAATGCAGAATGAATTAGTGGTTATGTATGAAAGGCTTTAGGATATGTTTGATACTGATTTAGAGGAAAATTTCCATAAATAGCAGTTAAAACTTAATTAAAAGTAAAAATCCTTTAGTATGTTTTGAAGAGTGAGCAATCTTTGCTAAAGGTAATGATGAGAAAGTTTCTTCGTCTTGTTCAATATTTTTTACTTTTCCTAGAGTCGGTCAGAAGCGATTATACACATCTCTTCTTTGTAGACCTTTGTTAGTAATTGAATCTAACACAATACGTTTATTCTGATTTGCAGATTCTCTCTCTAGAATATCATTAAATGCTTTGAATGGCAAGCAGACAATGTCATAGTTAGGATACTTAATGTAGATGACCCAGCAGTATCATGAGACAAATTTTGATTGGGTTAACAATCATGTTTTTTAAAAAAGGGGGAAACAGCCACAGTTTAGTCATCATTTTCTTATTTAAGTTTCACAGATAACAAAAGAAAAATGATTTCATAGCTACATTATTTGTAAAAATAAAAAAGAGTAAAAATCTATCCTGAGTCCAGTTAACATTTGCTAGGAAACAACATAGAACTGCCTATTATATTCTATATATTTACCTTCCCTCCCTCTTCCCCCTCTACTCTACATTTCTGGCTTTTTGTAGTAGTTTCCCATTCTAATATTCACAACATCAGACTTGCCTTAATTTTTTCAAGATCAACCAAGAAGACTAGATGCTGTCATCTATAGTATGTAGAAGATTTATTATTTAAGTAACAATATACCATTCTAATCAAATCTATCTATATACACATTCGCTGTTGGTTGTCCCAGTTCACTTAATAGGTATTAAAGTTGGATCAGGCTACAAAATAAAGTTTTAAAATATCCCTAACTCATTCTTAGCTTTCCCCTCTCTTTTTCTTTTTAACTATCTAGAAATATTGAAAGGGAAATATTCATTCAGAGCCACGGTGGCACAGTGGTTAGAGTGCAGCACTGCAGGCTACTTCAGCTGACTGCTAGCTGAAGTTTGGCAGTTCAAATCTCACTGGCTCAAGGTTGACTCAGCCGTCCATCCTTCTGAGGTTGGTAAAATGAGGACCTAGACTATTGGAGGCAATATGCTGACTCTGTAAATCACTTAGAGAAGGCTGTAAAAGCACTATGAAGTAGTATACAAGTATAAGTGCTATTACTATTGCTATTTTTGTTATGTTATATAAACAATGATATGGAAGCATGATCACCCTGAGAAGCAGGGGTAGGTAATAAAGACGCAGATCTATTGACCACTGAACTGCTTTATCCATGTCTGTTTAGGTGAACTTTCTATTCCTTGTTTTGGTCTGAAAGACCTTGTTTCTGAGGAAAGATGCATTAAACTATGTCATTGAAGTATGAGATAGGGCAAACAGAAACTCTACTTTGTGTCTGGACCCTAGTCAACTGCAACATTAATTTCTTTTTGCCAGGGTTCTGGCAGCAATTTTTCTGAAGCTGTTACTTACTTCTCAAGAGGGTCTCATTGTGGATAATTGGGTTTCTTGTGAAATGCAAATCAAAGCTTGAGAGAGGATTTCTTTAAAAGCAAACTTGTGGCAGTGAGAGAAAGAACTCAACTCTTAAAATTACATTTTATGATTTTTGTTCTAAAGATTTTATGATCTAAAGGCATTAGATCTTGCTTTTCCTCAATCACAGAATAAAGGGAATCATGTGCTAATTGATTCTGTCCTGCTAAGTCTTAATGCTAAGTTATTCTCAAAAGATCACTTAATTGCAACCCCCACATCTCAATAATGTTCTTTCATTAAAAAAAAGAACAAGTTTCATTATTGTTAGCTTAAGATTTAGGATTTTGGATGAGAAGTGAGATGTCTTCCTCATAGGAAAAAACAGTCCAGTTACCTTTTGAAAAAGCATCTTTGAGATTCAATCAAAATCCTTTAGCAATCAAAGTTGGTGGTGAGAGAGAGCATGCTGAAATTTAATGAAAAGACTTTTGAACCAATGAGTAATATGAACCAATAGTTTATGAAAGGGGCAAATAAGTAGGAAATGTTTAGGGCTGTGCCATTCTTGGATGGAATGATCACACTTGATGAATATTTAAGTACAACAACTTCAGGATAGTTTTCTCTGAGAAACCCTCTTCGAAACATTGGACCAAAGCATTATAGGGGCTTTACTTGTTGACAGTGGCTGCTGTAACACACAATCAAGTAAACAATAAATTGTGATAAGTTGTAAAACAAAGTATTTTACTGCCACAGATTAACTGGATTTGAAAAGCATTGGAACTTGAGATGTGGTTAAGAAATTTCAAAACTGCATTTCCCTTCAAGATTTCTTGTATCTGATACAAATAACAGTGTCCCACGACATTTTCTCATTTCCATTATGGCTTTGACTGTTAGTAATATTTATAGCTATGATTCATGCCTTCTGACTTACTTCCCCCCGGATGGAATTAAATATGGAAATTTTCTAGAATGTCAGTATAGTTCTAGGCAGGGATGGGCTGCTGGGGGTTCGGGAGAACCTCTGGCTAAGATTCTGTGCAGTTCGGAGAGCCCCCAAACCTAATCCTGGCTGGCCCTGCCCCACCCACCCTTCCCCACCTCTCCCACTAGTCCCCATGTGGCCCATTTTGGATGCAGGTAAGAGCAGGACACACGTGGAGGCTTGGGGAGGGTGAAAAATGGGCCTATTGGAAGTTTGGGAAGGCTGGAAATGGGCCCATTTCCAGCCTCCAGAGGGCCTCCAGAACCTGAAGAGGCCATTTTCATCCTCTCAGAGGCTTGAGGAAACCCTCCGGAGCCTGGGAGGGCAAAAACGCTCTCCCCCCATAGTGCAGGATGCCAAGTAGGCCATGCCAACCATGGCCATGCCCACCTAGCAACTGGGCAGACAACCCCTTGCTAAAATTTTTGAAGCCTACCCCTGGTTCTAGGCTACTTGAAAATGTACATTTGATAATGATTCAAGCTATTAATTCAGTGTATAAACTTTGAACATTTATATATATATGGTTTGGGGTGAAATATGAATGGAGATGTCTAGTTTACAGTATTCTATTCCACCCAATCCCCATCACCACCACCTGAAAAATTCTGAAAGTCCAAGTCAGGAGACCTCACCAATTATTGTGTTGTTAAAGTTTCCCCAGATTCACTTTTAGTGAGACAAAAAGGGGAAATATTTTCTACCCCAGCCTAGGTGAAGCATTTAGGATGATGTAGGACATGTATGAAGAAGTTCTTATCTGGGAAAACAGAATATAACAATAGTGATCTAAATGATCTTGCTACTAAAAGAACTTCCAGTTTTGCTCATTTTTGCACTAATATCTTAGCACTAGCATCTTCACTGTGCTAGCTCTAAATGTACAGAAAAAATTAAGTGAAAGAAGTGTTGTTTTACATTTCTTTTATAAAAATAACAAGAGAATCAGTTAACAAGTTTCTTTTTAAAATTGGTAACTAAAACATTAGTGTTGAAAGCTTTTGAGACCAGCAAGCATAAGCAACATTCAGTTTGCAACTGCACCCAATGGTCTAAAAAGCAATTAAAATAAGATGTCTTCTCTTCATGAGGGAAAATGATGATAGCAAAGCAGACAAATCATTTTATTAAAGAATTATTTTTGCCTTTGACTTGAACTTGTATGAATTTTCATTTGCACATGTTATCAGTTCTGAGCTAATGAATATGATTTAGTGAACTTCATTTAAACGTAGTCTCCAACTAATATTAGACTCCAACTGTCTTTGTTAACACTGGTCCAAAGTTATTATTTTGATGCTGGAATTGATGAGCACAACATTAATCTCTTCTGTGACAATTCTTTTAATTTATTCATGAAAACTTAGCAGAAAGAAAGAAAGAATGAAAGAAAGAAAGAAAGATCTGCCTGTTGCATTATTTAATATGTAGTTCATAATAACAGAATAACAGAGTTGGAAGGGAGCTTGGAGGTCTTCTAGTCCAATACCCCGCTGAAGCAGGAGACCCTATATCATTTCAAGTAAGTGGCTGTCTAGACTGTTCTTAAAAGCTTCTAGTGATGAACCACTCACAACTTCTGAAATACAAGCCATTCCACTGGTTAATTGTGGTAATTTCAGAAATTTTTCCTTAGTGTTAGATTGGTTCTCTCCCTGATTAGTTTCCATCCATTGTTTCTTCTCTTGTATTTTGGTGCTTTGGAAAATAGGTTGACACCCTCTTCTTTGTGGCAGCCCCTCAAATATTGGAACACTGCAATCATGTCTTTCCTAGTCCTTCTTTTCACTTGCCGAATTCCTGCAATGAACTATTCTTCATATGTTTTAGCCTTCAGCCCCCTACTCATCTTTGTGGCTCTCTTCTGAACTCTTTCCAGAGCCTCTATATCTTTTTTATAATATGGTGACAATATTCAAGAGAAAAGTCTATAAAAAGGTCTCCACTGTCATAGTTTAAGACTTTAAATCTTACCAGAATCTTAAATATATATTATATGTATCTTGTCGTGTATCATGAGCAGTCTTACACGCAATTTATGATCAGAGAAAATATACATTTTAATCCAAAAATAATAACTTTTGTTTCTGTCTATAGTAGACAATTTTAACAGATTTAAATGATTAAAAAAAAAAAATCTTTCCCCAAACATTTTTTCCGGATCTGCCTGCTGGATGATGACTCTGTTTCCAAATATTCCATGGCTTATTTCCTTTGATTCATACTAATTATTTTATAAAGTTCACCACAAGGAACCTATTATCTTCTGCTGCTTATCCAGGCAAACACTTAAGGTATTCTGAGAATGAAAATGTGATTAGTTGAACACAGCAGTGCTCAACTCATTGTTAAAATGCTCTTTTAGTGGTGCTGCATCAAATTTTCATGGGACTGGATTTATGACATGAGACATGCCATTTGAGGAGATGGGATGTGAAGATGCCAAGCTATTTAACTTGGAACATTTTGCATTCAGAGCATGTGTTCCAACACTGATCCAAGATCTGCTTTTAAAATTTATACTTGTCCACAGTTACAAGGTAAGTGTTTCATACTCTAGAGAGGGATTTGGATGGATGCTCTCCAAATTTGAAATGGAAAATTGAACCACTTTGCTTGTAGTCTAATCTATAATGGCAATCCTCAGTAATTTTTGAAACTATTCCCAGGCTTCTACTATTTAAACTCCTTAAAAATAGGATAGGCAATCTTCAGACCACAAGTACAGAAGGCCTTCAAATCCTGCTCTGATGAAGGTGATGAAGATTGGCAATTACTAGATATTGGTAATATGATTTACTGCAGTAGTGGGCTTCAAATCCCGGTGCTACCAGTTCGCTATCGGGAGCGCGTGGGAGCAGGCGCATAGCATTTTTGATGAGGTCTGGGTGGGTGGGTGGAGCCTCTCACCGCCACTACCAGTTTGCCTGAACTGGGGCAAACCAGGAGCAACCCACCACTGATTTATTGACAATTTCAGGCCGTAGATCAAAGAAATAAAATACTCTAAGTCTTTGGGGAAACTTGAAATACCTGGAATTATTTTATTATTTTATCAAATTACAATGGTTTCTGCAAAAATAGACACATTTGTGTGATGCCACAATATCATTTTACCGCTCACCTTGAGTTTACCAGCAGCATCTAAAAATAATTAATTTAAACAGGTATGCAAAATGAATGTCCCATCTTGCTTTAATCATCCCAATGAATAAATCTTACATATGTTAAATAAGATTTATTTGCTTCATTAGCATCACAATAATCTTATGTCTCTCCACACTCCATAATGATGATGGAAAATTTTTAGGATTCCAGAAAATATACCACCTCTTGCACAATTCAACACAGATATGCTGACTCTATTTGTATATTGCCTGCATATTAAAATAAGCTACAGCAACTGTTGTCAAGATAATAGCATTATTGCAAATGTTTTACTAATGCAGTATTTTCAGATAACATTTGATTTCACAGCTGCTAAAGCCATGTTCCATTCTTACTCAAATATTTGCCAGAACAGTGGCTCATGTAATAACAAGCAATTAATGCACTGTTTTGAATCCATGTAATTATTCCCGAGTCTGTTTATCTGTAATATATATATATATATATATATGTGTGTGTGTGTGTGTGTGTGTGTGTGTGTGTGTAGCATCGAGGTAATAAGAAAATACTGGAGAAATGAACCATGAGGAGATCTAAAATTCAGTACACCATGAAAGAGGACAATTGAACAGAGGTCAATTTGCTCTGTGTCAGATCTAATGAATTGAAAACTAACAAGATAATCATGTCTGTTTGAAAAGAAACCAATTTGGGAGGAAGAACAAATTATAGTTATCCACCAACAAGTCAATGTGCCAAAAAGATAAATCAACAAAGATACAGTTCTATAGATTCATGAAGAATTCAGCTTTTTAAATGGATGTTAAATGCAGAAGTATGTGAAAAGCACCCCCTCCCAAACTTAATCTGAAGCAGCAAAATCAAATTGCATTTGTTGATATTGGTTAATCAATTACATCAACCAGTAGAATGGCAAAATGATGCTATCATGGAATTACAAGATTTAGAGATTCAGACTTGCAAAAATTCCAAATTGGAATATTAGACTTCTTGTGCCAAATAATTGATTCATTTGATTGATTAATTAATTGATTTGTCAGCTGAATTTCAGCTAAAAACTGGGTTTCTTCACTAAATCCCAAAACTTAATCACTATACTACATTGGCTTTCCATGTACTTCTGAAAGACAAGATACAAGAAAAAGCTGTTCTGTTAGGATAGGTGCATAGGCATGCTCATGTGTATAAAAATTTGGTATGTTCATTCCAACAACACTGCCTTTGTCTTTACTATGAATATACTGTACATATGCAAATAATAAAATTTAATCCAATGTTACTGAGCTTTACTGCTTGTGTTGGTTTTGGCTTTAGGATTCCAGTGGTCATTCTTATTATTTTTTAAAAAAGAAAGCTTCTATGTGGATTCATTGTACATAGAGTTATTTCATGCCCAGAGCTATTACAGGACATTTAATAAATACAATTGAGCAAACAAAATCCTGATTTCGAGAACATTCAGAATTATTGTACTGACTGAGGAATAACAAACAGTTGAAGTGGAAGATACAACATGATTTTCAGATTGTGGAATGATGTTTTCACAGAAAGAATTTAACAACAACAAAAAAGAGGTTAAAACTGCACAAAGTACATCACTACATTTCCTGTAAACACTGAATTAAATCCACCCACTGATCTAATTCAGTCAAAAGTAAGCATTTCATTATCTTTATAAATCAGACAAAGACAAAGAAGTTGTTGAGTTACACCAACTGGAGGTGGATATAGGATTTTGGAAACCAAGGAAGCAAAATATGTGATTTACCAAAGATTACTGTGATCCTAAAACTCCAACATTTATTTGGCTATGACCTCTCAAAGGAGCAAAATAGTATGATGCCTCCAGACAGAATTTCAGAATTCAGGGGATAACATTGTAATCCTTTATGCCTGCTAACTACTCAAAATGTGTGAAAATGATGCATAGTGAAATTGCTTTCATGTATTCCTGTAGAATCAGGATAAACTACAACAATACCTAAAGGTGAAGCTGAACAAAAGAACCACCAGCCCAAAATTAAGAAAAAAGTGTTCTGAGGAACTATTAGAATCATCTTATAAAGATTCTTTCAGTGAGAATGGGCCAGCTTCCAATGGTTCATGAGGAAGTTATCTGTTTATTATGGCTTATTCATTGTGCATAAATATCTAGAAAATAAAATCTGACCCTTTCTATGGGTATATATCAAATTCTTCCTAAAAGGAACATAAAAGTGATCTGCATCCTCTTCCTTTTAATGAACATTTCATGTTTTCTCTTAATTCTTAATCCCATTTGATGGATGATATGTAAAAGTAATAGCTTGTTCTGACCCAGATTGGATCCTGCAAAAGTAATAGCTTGTTCCACACAATATGTTCTTATTTGAATGAAGGTATTGCCAATCAAATACTTGCATGGACTTCAAAAAATAGATTACATTTTCTTTATGGACGATTGGTTTTATATATGGTAACTGCAGTGAAGCTATTATATGCACAAAGATGGAAGACTACAGAAACACCAATAATGGATGAATGGACCGTGAAGATGGCAGAGCTTGCAGAAATGACTTGTATGATTAAGGAAGGAACAACAATTATTATAAAAAAAGACTGAAAACTCTTGATAAACTTTTTGCTGAGAAGGAAAATAAGAATTGGTGATTTCCGAAGTTATTGAATAAAAGGGTTTCTTTTTGGGAAGATGTTTACCGTGATATGTCACTTGGGAGATGGGAATGGTAATAGCATTGTTTGTAAGATAAGAAGTAGTTCATTAAATACTTTTCTTTTTGTTATCTTTCACTTTTCACTTTCTTCTTTTTGGTACATTTTCTTTATGTGTCTATAATTAACACCATGTCATTGCTCTCTCTTTCTCCCTCTCTCTCCCTCTCCCTCTCTTTCCATCCTATCTATCTATCTATCTATCTATCTATCTATCTATCTATCTATCTATCTATCTATCTATCATCTATCTATTATATCTACCATATCTGTCTATCAACTATAACACTTTCTTAAGAAGAAGAATATATAAGGATGCTGAGGACAACAATTCCCTTTTTAATAGCACTCTAAAGGCATATGTTTAATGTAAGAATGTTGTAGAATGGCCTTGAGAATAAATTTTGTGGACTGCTTTTTTTTTAAATTAGATTTATATGCCGCCCTTCTCCGGAGACTTAGGGCGGCTTACAATGCGTTTTAATTCTTCTATTTATGTTTTTATTTATTCATTAAATTTGTTGGGCTCTGGTTTGTTAAAATTCATAGCAGCTTGCAATGCACTAAAAAAAGTTATTCCAAGAAAAGGACACAATAGAACAATAATAGAATAGCTAATCATAAATGCGTAATTCTTTTTTAAAGAGAGGTTGTTGCATAACACAAGTTTCAGGAATAAAAACAATGCTTTCTGGTCTCAGATACCTTAATCTCTTAGAAAAGAGGTACCATGAGCAGCTTCTCCAGGATAAATCTTAGAAATATGATTGGAATAGGAAATCCTGCAAGTTCCTAGCTGCTAAAGGTTTTATAAGTGTCATTTGATTATTTCAAATTTAGATGATGAGCAATAGATTAATAAAAATAGCATCTGGAAATGGACTGTGACAAATATAATCTCATATAGGATTGGAGAAAATGCTCCTCCTGCTTCATGGCATGACAAAGAAACAGGAGGCACTTAATCCTATTTAACTGATTTTAAACGATATTTGAAAAAAGTACTCGAGGAGCAAGAAAAATGATTTTTTTTCTGTTCCAAGTGCCTGGTTCGGAAATATTTTGCATTTCCCAAACAGCCCCAAATCCTCTTACTCATCAGTGGTCCTTTTAAACAAAATGGTAGCTACTGCAAACATTCTTCTTCTCAAACTATTTGGAAAGGCATACCTGAATGCTTGAAATGGCTGGTCAGCTACCTATCGATTAAAACTCTCTGAAAAACTCCAGTGAAATTCTTTATTCACTCAAAAATGTCATATTTTTAAAAATACTAAAGGAAGAAGATAATTTTGCTCTTCCTTTGTTTTCTGATTTTCCCCAGTCATGCCTAATTCTCATCCTTCCTAAATTCAGCCCAGTTATTTTACAAAGGAGACTTAAACAGTTGATAAGTACTTTTCGCTACAGACAGTAGTGAACTTCATATCAACTCAATGTTCATGGCTTTAATAGCAACATGTGAGGTGACAATCTTTACATATTCAATTTCTTAACCAATTACTGATGCTTGAATTATCCTTCTCAACTGCAGGTCACATGAGGATTCTGGTCTTCTATATATATCTCTCTAGAAATTGCTGCCAGAGAGCAGCAGAGACATAGTCATTGTTAATGACAACACCATGGGCTTATGTGACTGCTGATTCTATAGCACCCTTATGTCATATGTGAACATGTCATTCACACATAGTCCTGAATTCTCCATGGGACCTTTTATGCATCTAAAATACCATTCTTCATGGCACTGCCATTGAATGGCTGTTTATTAAGGATTGTGGTATATATTTCCCACATAGTGCTGGATGCTTGTATTCCATCTGAAAGTACATGCATTACAAATCACTGAATATATAAATAAGTAACTGCAGCCAAGAAATTAAAAGATACTTGGTCCTGGGGAGGAAAGCTATGGCAAATTTAGACAGCAAACTAAAAAGCAGAGACATCATCCTGCCAACAAAAGTGCATATAGTCAAGGCTATGTTTTTCCCTGTTGCAATGTATGGCTGTGAAAGTTGGACCGTAAGAAAGGCTGAGCACCAAAGAATTGAGGCCTTGGAACCATGGTGCTGGAGAAGACTCCTGTGAGTCCCTTGGTCTGCAAGGTGATCAAACTGGTCAGTCCTAGAGGAGATCAACCTGGCTGCTCTTTAGAGGATCAGATCCTGAAGATGAAACGCAAATACTTTGGCCACCTAATGAGAAGGAAGGACTCACTGGAGAAGAGCCTAATGCTGGGAAAGATTGAGGGCAAAAGAAGAAGGGGATGACAGAGAATGAGGTGGCTGGATGGAATCACTGTAGCAGTCAGCTTAAATGGACTCCACAGGATGGTAGAGAATAGGAAGACCTGGAGAGATGTTGTCCATGGGGTCACGATCGGTTGGACATGACCGCAACTAACAACAACAACAGCTTCCATCCTCCAAATACATATAGTGACATGAAAATTTGGTGTGTAGAATTTGATGTCTAGGACCTTATAGGATTAATAGATAATTAGTTAGAAAACAAGCCATATAATATTATCTCAATTAAATTGTTTATCTATTATTTTTCACCCATGTTTCTGTTTATAGAGATTATGAGGGAGCTAGAACATATATGAGACAATTTCTTGGTCTGTTCTAGAGACCTATCTGAATATATTGCATGGGAATTAATCACTTTATTATTGTGCAAATGCCAACATATCTGAATGTTATGGTTTCTTAGCCTTGCTATGATTGCTATTTATTGCATTGTTCATTTTTTAGATAATTTGTGTTATTAAGATTGTGTATTTATTGTTTTGGTTGGTTGGCTATAATAAACCAATCAAAGAATCCTGATAGGATTATTATAGAATATATTGTTTATGATAAAAAAGAAAATTCCACATTTTCATAGTTGTTTCTATTTGCCCCAGGAGTGAAATCTAAAATTTGTTACTACTGGTTCTGTGAGCATGGCTTGGTGTAGGGAGTAATGTGACTGGGTGGCCGTGGGCATTTTTTTTTTTACTTTTAAAACCATTTTTTTCTACAACCTCTTTGGCGAAGAGGTTGTAAAAAAATGCTTTCAAAAGGCTCTGACAATCTCAGCTGAGTTGCCTGATCAGCAGAGACTTTTTTTCTTTTAAATGTCTCTGATGATCAGGCAACTCAGCTTGGATCGTCAGAGGCATTTAAAAGAAAAAAGGGTTTTTTTCTTTTAAAAGCCTTTGATGATCCCAGATGAACCACCTGCTTATCAGAGGCTTTTTTTTTTTACTTTTAAAAGCATTATTTCTGGCCAAAGTGGTTGTAGAAAAAATGCTTTTAAAAATAAAATTGAAAAAAAGCCTCTTATGATTGTGTGGCTCAGCTGGGCATGGGGGGCAGATTTTTGCTACCGGTTCTCCGAACCACCTGCCTCCATCGCTACCGGATCGGATGATTCGGTCTGAACCGGGAGCATTTCGCCCCTGAACTGTCCCTTGTTTATTGTATTAGAGAAACTCACAAGTTGTGGTGGAAATACAACAAATGCTATATCCATTATCTTATTTTTATTTTCTGGGTCTGAAACATCATAATGTTAAACAGCTTCCTACCCTTATCCAACCCTATCAGTTGATTCGGGCTATTCACAATAAGATAATAGTTTTATTACAAGTGTTCCAGAAGTATTATCGGCCTTCAGAGATGAACAACAAACAACAGGTATATTCATTTATACTACCTGGTGGCAATTCCTTCCCTCCCTCCCTCCTGCAATATTCTACCAGAGAGATCACTTAATCTTTTGGACTCATTACTTTTCCTTCAACCTGCTTTCTTCTTCTTTCTGAAGCAATTTTTTATTAATGTATTTTGGAGCAACTTCAAAAATAACAGAGCTATCACTCTGTGGTCTTCTCATTCAGAAAGTCTGTTTATCTAAAATTAATTATGTTTTCCTGATTTCTGTTTGCTGTCCTTTGTAATGAGAACATCCACTTTTTGAAGATTGCCCCAAGTCAAGCAGATCAAAGACATAACATTTGTGTGTGTGTGTGTTTGTGTGTTCCACAGAAAATGGTTTTTGAATTATGGAGGATTTTTTCAGCAGCACGATACCAATGCAAACACTGTGCTGCCATCAATTATAAGCAGAACTTGTGGCCTTTCAGTTAAAAATAATTTCACTGTTGCAGATAGGCCATTATATTTTAGACTGACATGACTAAAATTTTAATACATAAATAACTTAAAATGTGTTAAATAAATGTTATTGTTTCTGCTCTATTCTTTAGGGGTAGAAACATTTGGACCACACATGCATATGTAGCAGTGGTGGGTTGCTCCTGGTTCGCACCAGTTCGCAAGAACCAGTAGCAAAAAAATTTAATAGTTTGGAGAACCGGTAATAAGATTGGCTAGCCATGCCCCTGAACCACTTCCCGGCCTGGTCGCCATTTGCTTACCCCGCCCACTCCCAATCTATTGCTGCCTCCTGAGTCCCAGCTGATGGCTAGAGGGAAAAAAATGTTTAAACTCTTGCCACGGGGCTTTAAAGGGCCGCTCTACAGCTGATCAGTGTTAAAAGAAAACGAATGAGTAGACCGGTGCCTGAAAAAATAGAAAAAACAGCCCCTTTCAACACAAGTTGATTAGATCGGCCTCCCAACTCTCAGCTGATTTGCTCTCAGCTGTTTTGGGCAGGGCTCTGTTGCTAGCTGCAAAGAGTGCTGGAACACTCTTTGCAGCTAGCCCCAGCTATGCTGAAAAAGCAAAACTGAAAGTAAAGCAGGGTCTTTGCTGCAACGTAACAAAATGAGGCAGAGAGAGATTTCTTTTTTTTTTTCTCACCAAAAAAGGTAGGTACAAAACTGCAAACAATGGGAAATTTAGGGCAAAAGAGGAGAGTTCAAGATTTTAAAACACAAACGAAAAAGAAGCTCTATTTAACTAGGGTATTGTAATAATTGAGTTACTATTAATTGTATATTGTGTTGAAAGCAGAAATGGTTAATTTGTGGTTTGGAGGAATATATGGGGGAAATTATTTGGTTTATTATTATTGGTAAATGCAATTAATTGATTTGTAAGAAATTGGAGTTGGTTAAAGATTATATGATTAAATGGGCTAGAAATTTTCAAGAACCAATAATGATGGAAACATGGGAAAAGATTTGAGTTAGAAATGTTAAATTTACTCAAGCACAAAATTTAAGAGAAAATTTTTACAAGATGTTTTATAGATGGCATCTAGATCCAAAAAAGCTGTCATGTATGTATTCCAATGTACAAGCTAAATGTTGGCGGTGTGGTTTTGAAGATGCAATGTACTTTCATATATGGTGGACTTGTAAGAAGATTAAAGCATTTTGGATAGATTTGGTGAGTAATGCAAAATATTTTGAAAAAGAGGTTGAAATTTACACCACAATTGTTTTTATTGGGTATTACAAATAATTGTACAGTATTAGAGATGAAATTGCTTTTAAATTTAATAACAGCAGCTAGATTGTTGGTTGCGCAATATTGGAAGAAAGACTTTTTGCCCACTGTAGAAGAATGGACTTTAAAAGTAATGACCCTAGCTGAAATGGCTAAAATTTCGGCATATTTGAAAGATCATATGCAGGAAAAATACATTCTGGAGTGGAGGAAATGGATTGATTACGTTCGGAATAAATATCAAATAAGAAGACATCAAATCGCGTATGAATGAAGAATAATTATAGAAATGTATTTTTTATTATACTGGAGTTAAGATTATAGAGGGTGGTTTGTAAACTAGAAGTTTGATAGATTAATGTAGATGACTACTGTTCTTTTTTTTTCTTTTTAATACCCTGTATTTTACTCTGGGAAGTCGGGGGGGAGGGGGAGGGGAGATGAGGGGGGGATGGGAGGGTGTGTGTGTTTTTTTATATATTTTGTATTGTTATAAAACTTTTCAATAAAAAAAAAAGAATGCTGCACAGGCATAAATGTGAGGATGGTCATAAGTGTGACGACCAGTCAAAAGTGCGAGGATCTGTCAGAAATGATTTTTTTCAGCCCTCTGAGTAGTTCCTATACATATAGCAATGGCCACCCGGTCACATGACCAGCTAGCCACGCCCACCCAGTCACATGACCTCCAAGCCATGCCCACAAAATAAGCTACACCCACTGAACTGGTAGTAAAAAATTTTAGAACCCACCCCTGATATTTAGTTGATTTCTGGTTTCATTACTGTGATATTTTGGAACTTTTTTTTTTTTAAAAGAACTTTCTAAAACTTTATTAACTAATTTTCTAATATGTGATGCTTTCAAATGCAGCTAAATATATGTAGCAAAAAAAAATAATAAAAATAAAAATACAGCAATGATAAATTAAGCTCCAGAGAGAATAAAGAGAGGTGAATAGAATGTGTGTTCATGCATGTTATGAGTCATTTGAAGCTCTTTCAAACCCAGATATGAAAGATTCACCATTAGGAAAGCCAAATGGAACTTTTCCTTTAAATCCAGAAAAACCTATCTACAGCTATCTTCTCCAAACAACCTACAATATATTATCCAGATATAAACAATGTATTCTCTATGGCTTCTCCAGTTCAGTGTTTGCCTTTGTTTGTATGCTAAGGTTCCCATGAAGCCAAGCATTCATGAGCTTGGTTGAGCTATATTAATGAAACTTGTTTTCATGTGTGGACAAGTCAAACAGATTGGACAAGAAATAGTTGAAAATTGCTTTTTGAAGGACAGTAAGACACAACAAATAGCATTAGATTATATATTTTTTTGCCATCATGAGTCATTGGCCTCTAAGGTGATGGAGACAATTGAGACTGTGAGGCTGTTTCATGCACTACCAGTCAAGCAACTGAATTTTTCCTAAATGTCTTATGGTTTTACATAGTTGAACAAAGGAACATTTTATCACATCATACAAGAAGTGTATGCTACCATATGCTCCTTGTACGATGTGATGAAATGTTCCTTTGTGTATCATTCTATATAAGCATAACTAATAAATTTCTCTGTCCTCTTTTCTGCCAAACAGACATCCATGTTTTATTTTATGAACTTTGTAATGACTTAAGGGACACAGTGGCTCAGTGGCTAAGATGCTGAGCTTGTCAGTCGAAAGGTTGGCAGTTCAGCGATTCAAATCCCTAGTGCCACTTAATGGGGTGAGTTCCAGTTACCTGTCCCAGTTTTTGCCAATCTAGCAGTTCGAAAGCACATAAAAATGAAAGTAAAAAAAATAGGGACCACCTTTGGTGGGAAGGTAACAGCATTCCGTGCACTTTTGGTATTTAGTCATGCTGGCCACATGACCATGGAGATGTCTTCAGACAGCACTGGCTCTTCGGCTTTGAAACGGAGATTGAGCACCGCCCCCTAGAGTTGGGAATGACTAGCACATATGTGTGAGGGGAACCTTTACCTTTACCTTTAACTATCAGATTAATTCAACAATATAGCACATTCTTTTTCAGATGTGGTAAATCTGCTATTTGTTAGCAGATTGTGAGGAAAATGTGTAGATTAAATGTTTTCACTTGTTCTAAATATTTGTTGGAGAAAAGCTTAAAAATAATTTTAAAAAAAGAAATCAGTCTTACAGTGTAGTCATCTCTTTTACTGTAAAATGTGATTATATTTGGATAAACCCTCTGAGGTGGTGAAACTATGGCAAACAGTTCAGAACAAAATTGTTAGAATTGTTAAATTAAATTGTAAGTTGTTAAATTTATTTTTTAAAAAATATTCTTATAATGCTATGAATGAAGGAAGAATAGTGCTCAATTAAGAAAAGATTATTTGATTTTCTATTCTGCTCCCCCCAGTCCTACAACCTTACATTTTGGGAAGCCCACCGAAGAGCATGGATGCAATAACTTTCTGACTTTTGTTATAATTATATCAACTAATTATAATCTACTTAGAGTAGCCCCATGACAAGATAGGTGGAAAATAAATTTAAAAAACAAAAATATAATAATGTTTCTGGACTGTCTGTGGATTTCAGGAGTAGATCCATTCCAGTCCCTAAATACATTCTATTTTAAGACCAGCACTTAGTTTATTAAACAATAAGTTCACATTGAAACATGATTTTCTCACCACAAAGAAAATCTTATATGGACATCCATATGTTCCAACCTGTGATCAGATAGATGAAAACCAGAAACTGAATTAGCTATCGTTTTAGTCTCTCTCTGTCTCTATCTATTTAGTCATGCCCAGTTTGGGAGACGACATGCACAAGTCCCAGAAATTTTCTTGACAATGTTTTTCCAGTGTTTGCCATTGTCTCCTTCTAGGGCTGATAGAAAGGGATTGGCTCAAGGCCATCACAGCTGATTTTGTGCCCAAGGCAGGGGTGAAATGTAAAATTTGTTCTCCTGGTTCTGTGGGCGTGGCTGTAATGTGATTGGGGTGGGCATGGCCAATATTTTTTTTTGGTTAACTTTTCAAAGCATTTTTTCTAATGCTTTGAAAAGCCTCTGTCAATCAGGCAACTCATCTGGGATCGTCAGAGACTTTTCAAAGCATTTTTTTTTACCACCTCTTCAGCCAAAAGGTTGCAGAAAAAAATTGCTTTGAAAAGCCTCTGACAATCTGAGCTGAGCCGCGTGATCATCAGAGGCTTTTTTTTTTTAACTTTTAAAAGCATTTTTTCGTTGGAAGAGGTTGTAGAAAAAATGCTTTTAAAAGTAAAAGAAAAAGCCTCTGATGATCATGCGGCTCAGCTGGGCATGGTGGAGTGGGGGAGGGCACAGGGATTTTTGCTACTGGTTCTCCAAACCACCCGCCACCATCACTAGTGATGATAGGGTCCGAACTGGGAGCATTTCACCCCTGGCCCAAGGTAGGAGCAGAGTTCATAGTCATGTGGCTTTTAGCCTGATGCCTTAACCAAATTGACTTTTTAAAGGGGGTGTGGTAAACAAGCAAACAAGCTGCTTAATGAAAACCTTTTTCTCCATTCATTTAAAGGGTAATAAATTTATTTAAGGAGGAAACAAAAATGTTATATTTGTTTTATTCTGGAGGTTAGTGGAATGGAGGAGAGAACATGGCAAGGGTACAATAACCTACAAGTGGACAATATGGTGGAAGGAAAAGATTTTTGGACAAACCCATATATGTTATATTGCCAGGAAAAAGCACTGTCCTGAAATTTTTCTACTAGTTCTTATTTAATGAAAGAGAATTTGTTTTCAAATTTTATTTCACAGGACAAGACCATTTTAGAAAAATTGCCAGGAATGGAGGGCAATGTTCTGTCACTTATGAAGTAGCTAAGGCAATGGTGGGTTTCAAATTTTTTTACTGCTAGTTCTGTGGGTGTGGCTTATTTAGTGGGCGTGGCTTGGCAGTCATGTGACTGGGTTGGTGTGGCTTGGCAGCCATATAACTGTGTGGGCATGGCTAGGTGGTCATGTGACTGTGTGGGCATGGCTAGGTGGTCATGTGACTGGGTGGGCATGGCCAGGTGGTCATGTGACTGGGTGGGCATGGCTAGGCAGTCATGTGACTGAGTGGGCATGGCTAGGTGGTCACAATCCTAGTTCCCCCTATGAGAATTCCCCCATCCAGACCTTTTGCAATCCTCCAAAGGGTCAAAGGAAACCAGATTCCATATAGCTCTGAACCCTTAAGGCAAACCAAATAAAAGTGGTCCTTGCTTAATGGCCCATTGCTTAGCAAGTGTTCTAATTTATGACTGACCTCCCCAGAGCTACTTGACCTGTTTTTAGAGTTTTGATAGCCGTGCGCGTGCACACACACACACACACACACACACTTATGACCAGTTACAACATCCCACACAGTCATGTGACGGAGGTTTTCTATGTTTTTTGCCAGTTTCTAACAATTCTAACAATTCTAGTTTCCAGTTGAAAATGCCCATTGAGGAAAATGGACGTGTTTGCTTAATGACCACAAGGTTCACTTAATGACCATGGTGTTTGCCTAACCGAGAGGTCTGCAATTTTAAACACACTCTATCTCTGTCTCTCTCTTTCTCCCTTCCTCTCTCTCATCTCCTCTCTCTTTTTCTCATTTCTTTCTCATCTCTTTTTCTTTCATTTCTCTCATCTCTTTCTTTTTTTATCCCTCTCTCTCTCTCTTTCCTATCTATCTATCTATCTATCTATCTATCTATCTGTCTATCTATCTATCTATCTATCTATCTATCTATCTATCTATCTATCTATCTATCATCTATCTATCTCATCTTTCTCTTTCTTTCTCCCTCTCTCTGTTTCTCATCTTTCCCTCTCCACTACTGGAAAACGGCTGGCAAAGAAGCCTCCAAAAAGGCTTCTTTGCCAGCTGCTTTCTCCACAGGCTCTCAAAAAGTACCAGCGGAAAAAGCTTCTGCCATCATCGCCATGTTCTTCGTGCATACACATTCCTTTGGACTTGCAAGGCAATGGGATGCGTGTGCATGAAGAACATGGCCGGGGTGAGCGACCAGTTCGGGGGCATGGCCGGGGAGATCAGTTCGGGGGCATGGCCAGCCGGCCATTGTTACCAGTTTGGCGACCTTGGCCAAATTTCCGCCAACGGTTCAAGAGAACCTGTGCGAACTGGTAGCAATCCACCACTGAGCTAAGGTGAATATATTGAAGTTCTAACTTTCTTCATGCAATCTTTCTTCTAGTGATTTGCTTTGGTAACTCATGAAACCTTAAAGATTATTCACATTGTAAGGGCAATTTTTTTGTCTTCTGCTTTCCACTGAGGGAGATGTGCATTGTGATAGGATGGTAACTGTTCAAACTTTAATAAGCATCCACAGAGCAGTGACATCCCAAGTCTCCCGATAGCTTTCCTGGAGTAAATTCCATATGACCAATACAGGGGGCAGAATGATGGTTAATCATCATTCAGAAATCCCACAGTCCAAATGTAGGTCATCAGCTGTTCTCGGTTCCAAGAAACAGATTTTACAGCCTACACGTTCAAGAAGCAACGTACAGAATTCCAACAAATGGAGCGGTTGCTTACAATGGGTAGATGTCAGATTGTGGTGGTTATTAAATCAAGCTTGCACTGGTTGCAGGTCCACAAGAAAAAGAATCTATTTTAGAATAAGATGTATGAAATCTCTATTTACACAGTGGTATATGAAAGCAAAGAATAGGGCAACCAATAGCAAGGTTGTTGGTTGCCCTCTTAATTAAACTGGCAGTGTACACTATTGGAAAACAGACTGGGGACAGTTTATCCTTGACAAAATTAGTATATGTGGTCGCTAAGAGCCAACACTGCCTTGATGGCATATAGTAACTAAAAATTAGGCTAAAATATTGCCTGATTGGATTTTGAACATTTTTTTCCGGTGTATATACTGAATTTTGCAGTATGAGTGTATAAGAGAGAGAGAGAATGTATGTCTGAGCTGAAATTTCCCTTCTCTCGCCTGTGAATGGATTACAGACTTTCTGACGGACAGTGAGGGCTGGGTCTTTCACATCCTCCTCCCTGAAGCTCAGCACTGGCTCTCCTCAGGGCTGTGTGTTCGGTCTCTACCTGTACTCATTGTACATATACACCTGCATATCTTTTGATCCATCTAATGTGATAATAAAGTTTGCAGATGATACCACTGTACTGGGTCTTATTACAGGAGGAGACAAATTATCATACAGAAAAGAAGTCTAGAAGTTATCCACATGGTGCTCAGAAAACACCAGCAAGACAAAGGAAATGGTGTTAGACTTCCGGAAGTAGAGAGAGAAACCTGCCCCACTCTACATCAAGGGGGGGCTGTGTGGAGAGGGTATCCTCTTTCAAATTTCTGGAAGTCCACCTTAGTCAAGATCTCACCTGGAAAATCGATCCAGGTGGTCAGGAAGGTCAACAGAGACTCCATTCCTTAGGGTGGAAAAATCAGGTGGAACAACGACTGATGACTTCCTTTTACTGGTCTACAATGGAAAGCGTCCTTAGATATTGTGTTATGGTATGGTATGCAGGCTTGACAGCCGCAGACAAAAAGGCATTACAGAAGGTGATGAGCACAGCACAAAAAATTATGGGCTGTCCTCTGATACCACTGGACGAAATTGCCAAGACCCGCTGCCTCAACAGAGTGAGGAAAATCCTCAGGGATTATTCACATGCTGGTCAGCACTTCTTTACTCTCCTATCATCAGGCAGGAGATATAGAAACATAGCCAGCTGAATGAACAGCCTGAAAAATAGCTTTTATCTGTGGGCTGTCAGACGTCTGTATAACACCACAATTAGGTTTACTATGATAAACTTGCAGGGCCAGTGCAACGTGCAACATATTCATACCAATGTAATATAATACATTGTTATAATATAATATACATATAGGTATATGGGAATGTGTGTTAGTTGGGTTTCGGGATTTGATTTCTTTCATTTATTGAGTTATTGAAATGTATTTTATGTTTCAGACTGGGGGGGCTGAACCAAGGGAGGCTCATTCAATTTCATTGTATACATGTTGTGCATTGACAATAAAGGTTTGCTTTGCTTTGATTTGATTTGAAAAAAAATGAGTGTGTAGTTTTGATGAAATATGTCCTAGACTTGTTAAATAATGTAGTATACAATTTCCCATCAGGCCACTTCATTTTAATATTGGTAATATGTCAATAATTCAAAGTACCAATTGGCTATTATCTGAAAACATTGGGCCATAAATTTTAATATCAGAGTTGAAAAATATCTGTGGAATCCTGGAGGTCATTTTTACATGACATTTTATTTTTATTTTACATTTACAGGGCAGAGGTCAACATAGCAATAAAGCAGGGGTGTAATGATTCCGGTTTGGACCGGCTCGGGCTAGTAGGTAGCGATTGTGGCGGGTAGTTCGGAGAACTGGTAGCAAAAATCCCTGCCCCCACCCCCCCCATGCCCAGCTGAGCCGTGCGATCATCAGAGCCTTTTTTTCTTTTAAATGGCTCTTGCAATCCAAGCTCTGACGATCCCAGCTGAGTTGCCTGCTAATCAGCAACTCAGCTTGAATCGCCAGAGCCATTTAAAAGAAAAAAAAACTTTTTTTCTTTTAAATGGCTCTGACGATCCAAGCTCTGATGATCCCAGCTGAGTTGCCTGCTGATCAGAGATCATCAGGGATCATCAGAGCCTTTTGAAAGCATTTTTTTACATGGTTTTACATTTAAAAAATGGTTTTAAAAGTAAAAAAAAAAATTGGCCATGCCCACCCAGTCACATTACCACCCCCCACCAAGCCACGCCCACAGAACCGGTAGTAACAAATTTTAGATTTCACCCCTGCAATAAAGGATTATTTAAGTCTTTATTAGTGACTTTATAAATATTTATTTATCAAGAAACATATTGGAACAAATTGGAAAATACTGAATACTTCTGTAACATCTGGAGAACTATATACAAAAATTTAACCCAAAAATCAAGAGATCAGTGTAGAAATATAAAAACGTTTGTAAAGCATTAGCAGCAACATATTTGTGACTTGATTTCTTTATTCTCTAAACCTTTCCTAATACCTAATAGGTTATTGTGAAATTTTAGTAGTCTCAACGCATGTCAATACTTTGTCTTCACTTTTTCTCAAGAAGAGTTTTACAGAATTTTATCTACTATCTGCAAGCTTGGTTGCAAGGTTACTGGTTTGTACTCAGTGAGGCAACAATTACACTAAATATAACGAAGGCCACGGCATTAACAACATGAGCTGGTTATTTCTGATCCAGGAACAAATAGAAGCAAGATGTTCAAACAAAACAAAACCTCAAGGAGCCTTTATTACATAGTTGCCAAGGGCATCTAGCTGAGAACCTCTTGGACTGTCTAGAAAAAAAAAACATATTTACTGAATGCCCATTGTAACATTATCTCAAGTACTGTTGTGGCCAATGTTCATGTGGGTCTGGAAGTCACATATACTGCACATTTGGGCTCACACATTAAACAGGACAGATTTCAACTGTTCGATTAGCATGTTATATGAACTATACCATCATATTAAGGCAAAGTACAATTCATTTATTTGAACAAATATTATGTAAACAGAGTAATTGCGATTGTTCCCCAGGTCTAGGATTATGCAAATAGTATGAACCAACCCATAAATATATCCATGTATTTTTAATCACATAATCCACAATCCATCTTTGGTTAGTCTTATGAAGAATTGCAAACAAATGCAGATTGGCATAAATAGATTTTTTTCAAATGAATGTGCATGTGTCTGTGGCAGAGATGCAGTCAATAGGCACCTCAAACGTACTTTTGTCTCACTATTGGTCTACAGTAACTGATAGTTAAAGCCATGCAGTCTTTGTATCTTGAGGCAACATGCAGACACAGATAGTTACTGGTGGCCATATTCCCATGATTTTCTTTAATCTCTTCTGAAAAAAATCATTCAATCTAATCATTACTACATTCCATGTTGATGAAATTAACAGGAGCATGATAGTGCTGCATGAAAATATGGTTCCTCTTATCCTAGAACCTTTATTTAGATACCTTCAGTGGATATTTAATTAGCTTTCAGAGCTATGAGAACTGGACTAACAACTTTTCAACTTTTTCTAGATCTTTTTATTTTTTTAAAAAGTCTGTTTTTTCCTACAGTAAAATATAGTAAGGTTCTACAGAAAAATAATTCTATCAATAAATCAGTGTGGCATAGTGGCTGGACTGAGGATATTCAAGGTTTTCTAGGTTCAAATCTCTATTCAGCCATGAAACTGATTGGGTGCCTTTGGGCATTTGCTGTCTTTCTGACTAACCAACTTTATAGGATTGCTGTGAGAAGAAAATGGATTGATGAGCACCCAGAAGAAAGATGGAATAAAAATGTGCTAAATAAATTTGGATTGAAACCATGTAGCTTTCAGTTCATATCATATTTTTCTATCAGGCAGTTCATTTTTTTAAAAAATTTGAAATTTAAATATGTAAAAGAGAACACAGTCCTGGTTCAGTTTCTCATCACAGAAACATAAAACATTGGCAAAAGTAATGAAATATGAATTTCAATGGAACTTCCCTCTTTTTCTTTTTAAAAAAGAATAATAAAAGTACAATACAAGAGAATAAAAGTAAAAAAAGAATCCATCCTCCTTAAGAAAATAATTTTCCACCCTCATCACAAGTATAAACAATTTCATAATCTTCACTCTCCTTAGTTAACAAATATGAAACAACAGCCTGGGTTCTATTTTTTTAAAAATATAATTACTTGCAAAAATTCCAAGTACGCATGAGATCGGGAAAGCTATTATAACACTGGGAATGAAAAAAACCTAGTTACTGCTTATTAAAATGCAACCAGCAATGTGATGATGGAGCCTTATACCAATTTATTAATCTAATTTATTGAGCAAGCTTCTATGTCACTGCAATTAAAGAAACTCTTGGCAGTTTGCAGTAGTTATTGACATTCATTGAGATTTTTTAGTACTTTGGAGTTCCAGTCTAAGATATGAAAGTATTTTGGCCACTGCCATCATTGCCATTAATTTCTGCCATAAACCCAGAAATTATTCTAATTTTTATAGTACCTTCCCTAGCTCATTGATACCCTTCAATTCCTGAACTGACTTTTGCATTTTTAATAAAAGATTACTATGCTTTATTTACGCAGAATTTATTGTTGTTATGTCATGTTGATATTATTATTGTTTGGGTTTACCCTAGTAGCTTTTTAAGATTGGAGTGACATCTATCTATCTATCTATCTATCTATCTATCTATCTATCCATCCATCCATCCATCCATCCATCCATCCATCCATCATTATCTATCTATCATCTATCATAGCTTTGATTTAAGGTTACTGGATGGAAAAGTTTCTGAAATTTTCTTGGCAAGTAATTGGCCATTGCCTTCTTTCTAGGGCTGAGAGAAAGTGAATGGTCCCACTAACTTGGTGTCTTAACCATTACACCACCACAAATTTCTTGGTATAATTTTAACATAAATAAATACATAGAGGAATGTTTATAACCATTATGAAAATGGAGGACTTTAACACTTAAATTTAGACCATACAGAGCTACAGTATTACAACTCCTTTATTTTATTTATTTCTTGAAATGATTTATACGGCTGCCTATCTCACAAGAGTTACTCTGGTTGGTATACAAGTATTAAAACAAAAGCATATATACATATACATATACATATACATATACATATACATATACATATATGTATGTATGTATGTATGTATGTATGTATCTTTCTTTATGCCAGGGATTTTCCTACATATATTAAGATGTTTCATGGCCTAATATAATATATACGTAGTAAAATCCCTGGCATAAAGAAAGATACACATAAAGACCTACAAAAATAAAATTATATACATATATATATATATATATATATATATATATATATATATATATATTTATTTATTTATTACAGGTCAGTGTATGATGGAAAATATAAGTGGATGCTAATTGTGTATTATCTCCATTATAACGGAACATTTATAGAGTAAGATTAAAATTCCATATTACTTTCACAATGATTTTACTGATGCAAAATACGGCTTCAATGTTTCAGTATTCAGGTGATATGCTATTGGCCAAATATAAAGTTTCATGCATATATTACCAAAGGTTTGGGAATTTTCAGGTTAGTGCAGGTGAACTCCTTAATGGATGTGTTACTCTTTCCTTTTACAGGCACATTTCTCTCCTGAATATTACAGGTTTTAATTTATGTCCTTTCAAATACTTCTTGAGCCCACAATGGACATGTAATTTGCTATTAATTGACAGTCTAAGGATTCTATGTTAATCATTTAAAAACTGGCTGAATCTGAACCATAAAATGTGTTTCCTTGCATTAACTTCAAAACACCAAGTGCTAAATTCTTGTACATGGAGATGTGCACTTCACTGTGGTAGTGCACTCAACCATATCATATCCTCCCCTTCTGATTTGAATGCCCAGCCTTGATCATACAATATATGTGCCCTAATTCTGTTGATAGGAATGTTTTAAATTAACTTCTAGGTTAATCCCCCTTTCCTTTTTAATGTAACTTCACTTGATGTTATTCCTCACAGCATGGACAGCAAAAGATACTACTAAGTGTCATAATTTCTGATTTTCAAGGACAAACTTACAACCATCCATATGGGTTTATCACTATTTCACAGAATCAATTCTGTTTTAATTTACCTCCTATGCCCCAAACTTAGACTTCCACAGGTAGAAGAAAATCCTGGCCTGAAGGTGTCTGAGAACTTCACTTCACTTTGAAATCTGCTAAGCGGGAAGATGGGCTCCTGGCGTGTACTTGAACAGTTATTGACAGAAGATGTTAACAGCACCTTGCAGACAGTAAAGAAAGACAGAATTAATAAGAATTATGAGAATGATGGGAAACGAACAAAATAAGTTGTGTTTCTACTTCTCTTTCTCTTGAACCATATGATTCAGTACTGATACATGAATATTTTAATGTCCAAGAAATTAAAAGTTTTCTTTCCCTAAATGGGTGCTGATTAAGATTTTCAGCTGTTATTATTTAAGGATATAAAACCATTCCATAGAAAAAGAATCATTAGGAAGTTATTTCGTCTGACGTTCAAATGTTTGTGGATTTTAGTTATTTACAGTATTTATTTAATTTATTAATTATTATCTTTATTAAGATTATATGCTTTCTCAATTATATCAAATTCCTTAGAGTCTTATAGGTCTACTTATAATAAGGTTAAAAATAAATAAAAATATTCATAATAAATGTAAAAGCAACATCTCTGACACTGGATATTGACCTGCATATTCATCCCAATGAAAAAATAAAAGAAACCAGACTTAATTAAATAAAGATTGAGTTGAATGCAAGATCATAAATGTTGTATGTTGAGTGGAAGAAAGAGATAGATGACAAGTACAGGAACAGATTGAAGGAAGAATAAAAAGCATGACAATAGGAATCATCCATGGAACAACTTTTTGTTGCTGATCCAAATTGTAAAAACAAAAGTATTTATTGTTTATTAAACAAATTTAAATAGTTTCCCAACTTACACACTGTGAGTCTGAGTAGTATACAGCATTATTATATTAATTTATTGGCTATGATTCATCCTGACAGTTTTCTGTAATAAATTCATTTCAAATTCAAATTCAACAAGGTAGAACTATCAATTTTTTAAGAGGAACATTATTAATTTGAGCAATTTATATATAAAAAGGTTTATTTCATCTAACAGCTAGTTGTTCATTTAACCTGTCTTACTTTGCTCTAAATATAACACAGGCTTTTCTGGCAATCCAGCAACTTTCTTCTTATATTTAATATTTAACTACCAAATATCATCCCTATGGATCATGGTCCTTTAGATTTTATTATTAGTTGCAGAAATTAGTGTCTTAAAATAAGAGGGGGAAATAAATAAACAAACAAACCAAAAGGGGTGATGTGGAGCAAATGGAGTGGTTAAGGCCATTTCAATTATATTCACTTAAAATAATTGATGCACTTGGAGAGCTATCTAGCAAAAATTGAGATGTCATTCCACAGCACTTCAGGGACCATCCAAGGCTGTGCTGAAATGAGAGGTAATAGATGCTGCATAAAGTTTGTCTATTTAATATTCTGATGTCTAGATTATTTATTTGTATTCAGTAGCACTATATATTGCATTTACTTCAGGAGAATAAGATAGCAAATATAATAAAGCTTCCTTCCTCCCCCCCCCGCCCCCACTTAGTTTTAGAATTTAGTCCAGCTTACTTGCTTTGATTATACTTGCAAGGAAAGAACAAGCATAAAATCAAGTGCAATGAGGGCATTCAATGATGGTTCTTCTGAGGTATCCTCCATAACATGAGGATTGAGACACTATTACTTTTTATATTGCATTTGAGTAGCTAGTTGGTTTTGTCAAGGATACATTAAAATGGTAAAACAAAATTGAAATTAGCTTCAGGAAATCAGACTTGTTTTCACTTCTTTCTTTCTTTCTTTCTTTCTTTCTTTCTTTCTTTCTTTCTTTCTTTCTTTCTTTCTTTAATTTATTTATTTTATCAAACATGTACAAGGTAACAAGTATAAATATAAACATGGACATGAACATAGGAAATAAGTACAAATAAATGGGGACAGTAGGACAGGGACAGTAGGCACGCTGGTGTGCTTATGCACGCCCCTTTACGGACCTCTGAGGAATGGGGTGAGGTCCACGGTAGACAGTTTAAAGTTGAAGCTGTGGGGGTTAGAGGCTGTAACAATGGAGTCAGGTAGAGCATTCCAGGCATTGATCATTCTGTTTTTGAAGTTGTATTTTCTGCAATCGAGTTTGGAGCAGTTTACCTTGAGTTTGTAGTTATTGTTTGCCCGAGTATTATTGAGGTTGAAGCTGAAGTAGACGTTGACAGGTAGGATGTTGTAACAGACAATTTTGTGTACTATGCTTAAGTCAGACCATAGGCTGCACATTTCCAGGTTATCCAGGCCCAACATTTCGAGCCTGGTGGCATAAGGGATTCTATTGTGAGCAGAGGCGTGGAGTACTCTTCTCGTAAAATACCTCTGGACCTGCTCAAGTGTATTAATGTCCAATATACAGTGTGGATTCCAGGCAGACAAACTGTATTCAGGAATTGGTCTGGCAAAGGTTTGTGTGTTGTGTTTGTGTGTATATGGAACAGACCTTAAAAAAATCAACAAATTACATTCAAGATGCATCCATTCATAAGAATGCCCAGATTCATTAACAATATCCAAGTTTGCTCAGGTATTGACAAAGAGCACTCCTAAATTAAATGTTTGGTTGAAGTTAGAATCTTAAAAACATCTTAATAGTGAAACAGTAAAATCATAAACATACAAATAAAAAAACAGTGATATGTTAAAAGATCCATCCTGAATAATAATAGGTGCTTTTCTTCTTATTCATCTAATCCTAAATAATTTTCATTTGTTGAACAGCATGATATCCATTTATGTTAGCCCATTAATGTAATGATAGCTTCAGCTCAACATGAAGTTTGCTATTTCTAAATTAAATTTGACATTTGTGGGGACAAGGGATGCTAAACCATAATCTCTGGTGGCAAATATCATGTGTGAAATTTGATTTTAAGCGAATCCCACCTACTGGTGTAAACTGCACCTAAGTTTCCTTTTTTAATTACATGTTTTAATCTTGAAAAATAAACACCACCTATTTCGGGAGCAAATATTAGTTGCCTGAACAATAACAACAGAAAGTACAGAAGTGGAGGGAAAAAAAGACTTTTAAATTCTTGAAAATATTTTTCTTCTTCTGTTCTTAGTGTTGTTTATATGATTAGGGTGATTTATTGGGGGATAGAGTTGCATTGGTTACCAGTTTGCTTCTAGGTTCTATTCAAGGTATTAGGTATGAACTATAAATTCCTATATGGTATCAACCAAAATTATGTGAGGGATAGCTTCTTCCCTGTTACAACTATGAATTCTATCAGATCTGATAGGAGTATGTTGTAGGTCCTGTCTACAAAAGAGCTTCACATAATTAGAACCAAGGGGAGAGACCTTTTCTCATAGCATCCATTCTCCTTGAAGTTGGATTTGCCCCATCTGGCTAGCCTTTAGGAAGTCAATGAAGGCAAGGCTGAATCATCATGTCTTTGGGTCTGGGGTTTTTATTGTTGTTAGTTGCGAAGTCATGTCCGACCCATCATGGACAACATTACTCAAGGCTTTCCTGTCCTCTACATCCTCTGGAATCCATTTAAGCTCATGCCTACTGCTTCAGTAACTCCATCCATCCACCTCATTGTCTGTGGTCCCCTCTTTCTTTTGCCCTCAATCTTTCCCAGCATTAGGCTCTTCTCCAGTGAGTCCTTCCTTCTCATTAGGTGGTCAAAACATTTGAGTAAAGGGTAGTTTAATTTAGTGCTATTTGTGAAAATTAGCAGCAAGGAGATATTGATGGATTTAATACACTTAACTTCAAAACCCACTAAGGAGAAAGGAATAGAACTTTTGTTGACACTACAGGCTTATCTTTTGTCTCCCAAACAGGATGGGCCTGACCTAAAAATAAAAAAAAAATAACCCTCAAAATAACCATCTGTTACTTACAAACCTGTTGAAATTTAGAAGGGTTGATTTAAACTTAGTGTGTTTCCTCCCAGATAGTTCTTTGGCTTTGAACACTTCCATTGTTTGTAATGGAAGTTTTAATTGCAATGTGATATACCATAGAACCTATCACTTTTCATTCAGAGTCCTTTTTACTGAACAAAAGGTCTAAATCTAAGGGATTCAGTGTCAACTTTCTCCCACACTCATATGCCAGAATATTAGCAGGATTTCTATTGGCTGACATACTACTGTCTGATACTGTTTATGGAGGATTTACCATGCATGCCCTACTGTTGGGGATTTTCCTTTCTATTCCTGACTTCAGATGATGATGTAGACCGCATTGTCCATGTTCTACTCTTGCTGAATAAAATGTGTTCCCAAAGCAAAGAGTATTTTTTAAAAAAACAAATAAATAATAATTCTCACTGAATTACATAAACTAGAATTATTAGCCAAAAAACAAATACAATTGTCCAAAGATCCTTAAAAGACATTTTGTAAGAAATAACTGCTGGTTGCTTTGTAGTAATAAGAATTATTTCAGCTATTCTAACTGCCTGCCTCAATTTTTATTCTAGCCCTTGAATGTCATTTAGTAAGATGTGTATAATATCCTATTTTACTCTTTCTTATTCGCTTTTATAAATCACCCATCTATATTATATTATTGCAACTTATAAATTTTATCTATAAAGGGAGATGTATTTTAATATGCCAGTTTCCAATAAGGCTAAATTCTACACTCTGGCAGCAGAGGTTTTTTTTCTTTTTAAGAAAGAAAGTCCACTGCAATCTTTCAGGTTTATAAAGTTGTGTTTACTTTGCTCAGATGCCTTTTGGTCTCAGCAAACATAGCTAGAATAAATTGGCTTTGGCAGCTTAAGGCAATAATACTCTAAGAATCCCTTGGATATTATGCAACCTTGTTCTTTCCTTTTTATTGCATATCAGTATTACATGTGCTGCCTTCACTAATATTTTGAAAAGTCTTCTCTTCAAAGCAAGAGATGGAGGTAGAACCAAGGGAGAAGAGAAGTCTAGGGCAAGATGTAGCTTAATGTGCTTTAGTCTGTGTTACTTTTTGTACACATTTTCCTTAGTGTCTTCAATTCATCCCCTTAAGATTTCCAGATTTATTACAAACACATGCATGCAGATTTCAAACTTTAGCTGTGTAGTAGTGAATATCAGAAAAAAGTAGTGGTGCTTTCTACATCTTTTCTATAATTCAAACTCTCCAAACATTACTTTGCCATAGAGAAAGGAGGAAAGCTGAAATATATCCTTCTGTACCTAGCTGGAAGAAACTGTGAATCTAAAACACAACTCAATCCATCTCTAAGAACAACATGTTTGTGACACAAAAATCTCTTTTTGTCTTTTCAAAGCCCTACTATATCATTGTCACATTGTTACAAAACAGAGACATGATATCTCCAATCACTTATTTCTTTTTTTTTTGGTTTGGTTTTAAAGTATTAAAAAAGCATAGATATCACAGATGTTTCTGATTTTGGAAAACTTACTTTTTTAATGAAGTGATCATCACTAATTATGGTATACAGTATGTATACATTATTGTGCATTGTTTTATTGTTCTTCTTGCGTTGTAGAAATTATGAAGTATAGCTAAGTGAAAGAAATGACTAAGAAAGTAATGCCAGTTTTACTTATAGGTTTTTTACAGGCTTTTAATTGGCTGCTGTAGCAAATGGATATTTGACTACATATCTTTGGTCAGCAGGGTTCTTATATTCTAAATCTGGAATAAATTAATCAGTTTCTTCAATTAAATGTTGGAGAATAGTTTATTCATGTCCACGTGCAAATAGAAAAGCACTTAATTTTTTTCTCTTGTATATCTGAAACCAGAAACTGAAAAGGAACTAAAGAACCTCTTGATGAGGTGAAAGAGGAAAGTTCAAAAGTTGGCTTGAAACTCAACATTAAAAAAAAAACTTAAGATCATGGCATCTGGTCCTATCACTTCCTGGCAAATAGAAGAGGAAGAAATTGAAACAGTGACAGATTTTATTTTCTTGGGCTTCAAGATCACTGCAGCCTGCAACTGCAGCCATGAAATTAAAAGACCCTTGCTCCTTGGGAAGAAAGCTATGATAACCTAGATAGCATATTAAAAAGCAGAGACATCACTTTACCAACAGATTCTGTATAGTCAAAGTTTTTCCAGTAGTAATGTATATCTGTAAGTGTTGGACCATAAGGAAGGCTAAATGCCAAAGAATGCCATTAGTGCTTTCAAACTGTAGTGCTAAGAAGACTCTTAAGAGTCCTTGGACTGCAAGGAGATAAAACCAATCAATCCTAAAGGAAATCAACCCTGACTATTCTTTGGAAGGACAAATACTTTAAGTTGAAGCTCAAAATATTTGAAGTTCCTTTGACTGTCTAGTGAGAAGACTCATTGAAAAAGTCCTTGATGTTGGGAAAGATTGAGAGCAAAAGAAGGAGATGACAGAGGATAAGATGGTTAGATAATATCTTTGATGCAATGAACATGAAATTGGGCAAACTCATGAGACAATGGAGGACCGTGAAGTCTGGTGTGCTATAGGGTCGTGAAGAGTTGGACATGGTGTGACAAACAACAACATACCTGGAATATTCTTAAATTTATTTCTGCCATCAGTCTAAGTCTTTAGGCTTTTCATTATTTTTTCAATGACTATCCCATGAATCTGTCTCATAAGCTAACTTATGTGTGTTATTTATTAAGATCACACTTAATAAATATCATTGCAATAAAGAGCCAAAAAAATCAGTATTTTGATTAAGTAATAAGTTGCTTTGCTTCATTATAAGATTAAAAAAACTGAATAAAATATATACCATACTAGCAAAATAGAATATTGACTGTATTTGCAAAGTGTCGGTAAATTCACACTTTTAAAAATGACCATGAAATCAGATATATATACAGATTTTCTGTATAGTTTTTTTATTCTTCAAATAAAGGAAATAGGCTGAGCCTGTGAAGCCTCTACTGTTAGCTCATTATTGAATGTAGGGTTTCTGGTGTGAGGAAGATTTATTGCTATGCCTATGTGAAATTCTGAAACACAGTGGGCAGTATGCCTATCAAATCCTCAATCTATCCATGGTTTCAAGGCTGACAGACATACATTCAGAATGAACCAGTTCTCTCACAGATATACTTCTATAAGATATATTGTGGATCACAGTATTATTTCCTTGTATTCTTTCTTTAAGCTTCATAGCCAGGCTTCATCCTGACTATGTAGTTCAGAGGTCTTCAAACTTGGCAGCTTTAAGACTTGTGGACTTCAACTCCCAGAATTCTCCAGCCAGCATAGCTGACAATTCTGACATAGCAGAGAATTCTGGGAGTTGAAGTCCACAAGCCTTAAAGCTGCCAAGTTTGAAGACCTCTGATGTAGTTGAAAGAAGTTGAACCCAGGGTGGCCCACCTGTGTCTGATGCACTAGTTTTGATATGCTTCTCTTCTTTTATTGCCAAACTTCCCACAGTTTAGAATCACTTTGGAATTTACAATTATCTGTGTGTGGATATATGTAGATGTGTGTGTGTGTGTGTGTGTGTTTGTGTGTGTGTGTGTAAATATAAATAAGTAAATAAATAAATTGGAATATATTCTGGGATTTAGCATGGTAGAAAGACATAGACAAAACCAAACAAGGAGCAAGGTGTCTTTAGAAGTAGATAAGTGAGCAACATATATAAAACATAGAAACAGCTGAGAAAACAGATTCAATGCAGCTAACAAAGTCTATTTGTCTAGATCAGTGATTCTGAATTCTGGCAACTCCCAGAATTCCCTAGCCAGCATATGGGGGATTTACCATCTAAACCCTGGTCTAGATGATAAATTCACCAATAAATTTCACCAAAGACTTCAAATAAGACAAGTAGTTAACATTAACTAATTGCTGTGAGTATGCCTAGAAAACAAGTTTCATAGACTTAAAAGGGGGATTAACCACTGAGCCGCGATAGTGCAGTGGTTAGAATGCAGTACTACAGGCTATTTCTACTGACTGTCAGCTGCCTGCAATTTGGCAGTTTGAATTGCACCAGGCTCAAGGTTGACTCAGCCTTCCATCCTTCAGAAGTCAGTAAAATGAGGACCCAGGATTTTTAGGGGCTATATGCTGACTCTGTAAACCTCTTAGAGAGGGGAATAAAGCACTGTGGCGTGATATATAAGTCTAAGTGCTATTGCTATTATTACTTGAGAATATGAAAGATTATGGATGGATCACCCATTACCCATGCACTATTTCCCATTTCCCCTCTTTTTGTCACCTGTGCATTTTTGGGGAAGTGGAGATTGTGTATTTAAGTCAGCCTTGACTCCTGGCAATATCCAAGACAAGTTCCTGAAGTTTTATTGGCAAGTTTTTTTGGAAGAAGTTTACCATTGTCTCTTTCGTAGGGCTGAGAAAGAGTGACTGGCCCAACTTCACCTGTCTGGGTTTTGTACTTAATGTGCACTATTTTCTGGCTACTAGCTGGATGTCTTAATGACTACACCAGACTCAATCTCATGTAACCTATGAATTAGCCATTAGAAAAAGGATAATATGATTTTATACCTTTATTTAGATTGTTTGGCTTGGGTTTATTTTTTTCAGGGAAGCAAGTAACTATGCTAGCTTTCATTTAACATATCAAAACAAACAAATTTTAAAAATCCAGCTGCTTAAAAAAAAGAAAAAAATATCATAGGACCTTGCCTACCTCAGTCTATCACCTCATCTACACTATCTTTCTTGCTGTGTTTTTTAAATGTTTCCAACGCAAATGTTTCCATTCGCCAGCATAAAAGCTCATTTATTCACTGAAATACATTTTAAAAATGCACTTTTTAAAAAAAGAATCCATGTATAATGCAGTCTGTTGAACCACTCCATTGATCACATGAATATAGAACATAATCTAATTTTAGATGAAAAGAGACAATTTGTATGCTGCATGGTGAATGAGAGAAGTTCACCCTCCTCCTTCTGAAAGGCTGAAGGCTACAGACTCTATTCTGTTGGAACTATAATCCCAAGAATTTGATGCCACACAAACCTGGAGGACACCAGTTGACAAAGGTTGCATTAATGATAAATTTGCTACAGTACAGCTAGCGACAGATCACTTTGTAGGATTACTTGTTTACTGCTGCCTCACACCTAGCTAGTTGCTTTTCCTCTTGCAATGGAGTCACTATCATTGCTGTATCGTCTTTTATTTTATTTTTTTTAGAAAAGTCAGTGCCTTTTTCTCCAACTGAAAAGTGTATTCATATTAATAATGATTGCACTGGAACATATTCCTCTCTCTTCAGAGTTTTGCTTTCTTACAAAATGTAAAGCTTTAAATAAAGTTGTTTATATAGTTGTTGTTCTCTTATACCAGAAGCCTGCAACCTTAAATACTCAAAGAGCCATTTGGACCCATTTCCCAGAAAATACAAAACACCGGGAGCCACAAAATCTGGATGGGTGTGGCCAACTCTGTCGAAGTGTGAATCAGCCTCGTTCCACACCCCCCCCCGGGGAAAACTGTGATTAATTAGATGTGACTGGATCTTGTTTCCCATGGTGTAGAAAGAAAGAAAACCCGAAGTATAAATCCTAATAAACATTTTATTGATCGAAGTAAAAATAAAAAACTAGCTAACTACATCATTACCGGCAGTGATATCTCAGAGATGGACAAAAGAGAAAGTAAGTTAGAAAGAAAAAATATACACATGAGCAGAAGCTTCGGAAAATCACAGGACGGTGTTATCTCTTGTAGATAAATTTTCTCTGGCAAGCTACCGTAATGTTCAGAATGGAAGCTCAGCTGGCAAATACAAAATAACGCAGTGACAAACTCGATGTCACTCACTCCCACCATCACATGACTCCCTAGTCATGCCTACCCGGTTGGTCATTAGGGCAGAGAACCAGTTGTTAAAAAACACCGGGAACCACAAAATATTTGTCCCTCCCTCCCTCCCTCCCTCCCTCTCTCTGTATCTCTGTCTCTGCCCTGGCTGCTTCTCCATCCCCCACCATTGCCCTTACCTTCTCAGGCCAGGCAAGGAGTGACTGGAAAGAGAGGGTAAGGGACAGGGTCAACCAGTGGTAGGACCACTTAACAGGGAGCCACAGCAGAGGGCCCAAAGAGCTGCATATGGCTCCAGAGCCACAGGTTGCTGACCACTGTCTTATACCTATGAAGTGATCTATTTCATCCATTTTCATAAAATAAAAATAAAACATACATACACACACACACACACCATATACAACATACAAGCTCCATGTTTTCTTCACATAACAATAGAGGTGGTTTATCTGTATTTTCTCACTTATTAATCAAACAATAACACAGTCAAACCTCAAAATGTCGGATTAGGGTATACAAAAAATCTTGTATAATACTTTTCCCCCAAAAGATTTTTTTCAATTCAGCTGGCTTTATTCCAGAAGTAAACCATTTGTTTAGCCTACAGGAAATTTTAAACCAATCTGAAACATTAATGAATAATAATAATAAAAAATATCTTATAAAACCCACAAAAGTAAACTAATTAAAAACATATAAGCGACTTTTGGAAAACAAATCTGACATCTTTAATTTACTATCTGAAAATATCAGAAAATGATAGTGAATGTAAGCTTGTCCTTAAAAGGCAATTCTAGACAGGTCATATGTGATGATGATTACTTCCCATCAAATTATCATCTTACTTGCTTGAACATGAAAAGAGATTTATGTATCTTTCTCTTTATTATATTCTTATTTTTTCTTCTGTTTTCCTTTTTTCCTTCTATCTTCTTGCATTCTTAATCCTCTACATTTAATTTTCTGTAAGTTTAGTGTCTATAACTTTTATTAAGAATACATACAACAAATTAACTGGCAAGATACAACAACCAGTACCCTGGCCCTATACTTTTGTGGGACAGTGTGATCTTTAAGTAGACTACCAGCTAGCAAAAGAAGAAGAACAAGAAGCTGACAGACAGACAGACACAGACAGTCAATATTCTACAGTGTACGGGCATTTTTTTTCCAAATATTTTCAGAGTAGTTTCAGCTTTAGGTATACATTTTAGCAAGCAAATTGGTTCACTTGTAAAAAGGATGATAATTTATCTTTCTTCCATACAACTAAATGTGTTGTTCTGACTAATTGTCTGATCAGAACTGTGAGGATTTTTCTTCAGGGGGTCAACAACTAGAAGAATAATGGTTTTGATCCAATGTTCTATTAATCATTTAGTCTATGTGTTTTGCATATAAGATTATTATCAACCATAACATTTTATGAATGACCAGTTTATTTCCATAATGAAGAACTGTTGAAGAAATATTCTATTGATTGCAATAGAATAATTTCTATTGATCTAAAATATAGTTGTGAGAAACAAAGTCTTGTTGCCATTATGCTTGACATCTTCTTTAACCAATTCAGGATTTTGTTACTATAGGTTTAGAGCACAGGTGTCAAATTCGCGTCATCACAGTGGCATCACATGACATATGGGACTTTCCCCCCTTCACTAAACTGGGTGGATACAGGGCCAGCATGTGACACATCCGGCCCATGGGCCATGAGTTTGACACCCCTGGCTTAGAGGAAAAGGGAAGAAGAAAGGGGATTCTCTAATACATATCTGACCTCAAAAAGGACTATTGTAATGAAGCATGTTTTTATGCTGTGCAAGATAATAAATAATAGTAATAATCAATACATACATCAGAAACATTTAATAGTAGTCTGAAAATATTTGTGCTAATTTAAGAAGTTTGTGTCTTGGATTATTGTAATGAAGCTTAATTTCACACTGAGCAGTATTAGAAATAATAATAATAACCCCCGGTGAGGCACTACATTGATGTAGTTGTGGGGATTATGTACTCTGGGTGTTACAATCTCGCAAGATTGCAACAACGAGATCAATGACCCCAGGCCTGCCAGAAAAGCCAGGTCTTCACCGTTTTCCAGAAGGCCAATAGGATGGGGGGTAGTACGGATCTCAGAACGTAACTAGTTCCAGAGAGCTGGGGCAGCCACAGAGAAGGCCCTCCCGCGCAGGTCCACCAGCCGGCATTGTTTAGCTGACAGGACTTGGAGGAGACCAACTCTGTGGGATCTTACCGGTCGCTGGGAGCTATGCGGTAGAAGGCGGTCTCAAAGATAGCCTGGCCTTGAGCCATGTAGGGCTTTAAAGGTAATAACCAACACCTTGAATTGTGCCTGGAGACCAATAGGAAGACAGTGCAGCTCATGGAGAATTGGTGTAATGTGGGTGTATCTAGGTGCACCCATGACAGTTCGTGCAGCTGCATTCTGGATCAACTGTATTCTCCAAACACTCTTCAAGGGTAGCCTTGTACAGCGCATTGCAATAATCTAAGTGTGAGGTGACAAGGGCGTGAGCGACTGTGAAGAGAACCTCCTGATCCAAGTAGGGTCACAATTGGTGCACCAGGCAAACCTGTGCAAAGGTCCCCCTAGCTACAGCTGTCAGATGTTGCTCTAATCTTAGCTGTGAGTCTAGGAGGACACCCAAATTGTGAGCTCTTTCTGAGGGGGACAATTTCTCCCCCCCCCCCAGAACCAAGAATGGACAGTCAACATAGTCTTTAGGAGGCAATACCCACAGCCACTCGGTCTTGTCTGGGTTAAGTCTGAGCCTGTTGACTCCCATCCAGACCCTCACAGTCTCCAGGTGCTGGCATTCACATCCACCGCTTCACTGAACTGACGCGGGGTTGAGATATACAGCTGGGTATCATCTGCTTATACCCCACCCCATATTGTCAGATGATCTAACCCAGGGGTTTCATGTAGATGTTAAATAGGAAGGGAAAGAGGACCAAGCCCTGAGGCACCCCGCAAACAAGGGGTCTAGGGGTCGAACTCTGTCCTCCTGCTAAAACCGACTGTGACCAACCAGAGAGATAGGAGGAGAACCACTGTAACACAGTGCCTTCCAGTCCCAACTCTCTTAGTCGTCCTAAAAGGATACCGATACCATTGACATAGAAGGTCAGTGGTATTGAAAGCTGCTGAGAGGTCAAGTAGCACCAAGATAGAGGAATGACCCCCATCTCGGGCTTACCAGAGATCATCCATCAGCATGACCAAAGCAGTTTCTGTGCTGTAGCCAGGCCTGAAGCCAGACTGAAAAGGGCTTTCCCACAAAGGGTAGGTTGGAGACTGGACGAAAGTTCTTTAATTCTGCTGGATCCAGGAAAGGCTTCTTGAGGAGGGGTCTTACAACCGCTTCCTTTAATGGTTGCAGGAAGGACACTTCGATCAAGGACGCATTAACTAAAGCCTGGAGCCAGCCTTGTGTCATCTCTCTGCTGGATGAAACCAGCCAGGAGGGGCACGGGTCCATCAAACAAGTGGAGGAACTCATCGCTCCTACAGCTTTGTCCACTTCCTCAGGAATCATAGGTTCAAATTCATCCCACACAATAGGACTAAGACCTACCCCCATCATCTTGGTCAGAATTGCCCAGTCAGAGTCCAGGTCCATCCGAATCTGAGTGACTTTATCTGACAGAAACTGCACAAACTCCTCAGCTCTACCCTGCAAGGGTTCCTCCACTCCCCCTACATTAAGGAGGGAATGAGTCACCCTAAATAGGGTGGCTGGGTGTGAATCAACTGATGCAATAAGTGATTCTTATTCAATATCACTTATTCAGGTGATTCTTGAAAAATGCGAACATTTTGCTGCCCGTATCGCCACTAAATAAGTCCTAATAAAGGCTCTTAAGAGTGTTCAGTCAGATTCAGAGTTACTGATCCTCCAGCGTCACTCTAGATGTCTCTTCTGGAGCTTCATCTCCCGGAGCTCCTCAGTAAACCAGGGAGTTTTCCTGGATCCACCGCCATGGAGAGGTCTCAAAGGCACAATCCGGTCCAGTGCCCCAGATGCTGCCCTATTCCAGGCAGCCACCAGGGACTCAGCCGGACTGTTGACAAGGGAGTCAGGTATCTCCCCAAGCTCCTTCTGGAACCCTTCAGGGTTCATTAATCCACTTAATCGGCTCCGCCTCCCTGTGATGGGGGAGTAGCGCCCTGAAGTCTAACCTCAGCAGGAAATGATCTGACCATGACAAGGAAGAAGCATCTATATCCCTTAATTCCAGATCGTATCTCCACTGCCCCGAGAGGAACACCAGGTCACGTGTGTGTCCCCCCCATGAGTCAGACCCTGAACTACTTGGTTCAGGTCCATGGTTGTCATGGAAGCCATGAATTCCTGAGCCTCATCTGAGGATTCACTAAGTGATGGCAAGTTGAAATCCTCCAGTACCATAAGCCTGGGGAACTCCACCGCCAACCTGGCTACTGCCTCTAGCAGCACAGGCAGGGCTGTCATAACGCAGCTGGGAGGCAGGTACATCAACAACAAGCCCAACTGAACCCCTGAGTCTAACCTCAAGAGGAGAGACTCACACCCAACAATCTCCACGGCAGGGATCCTGCAAGAACAAAGACTCTTATGGATAATAACTATCACTCCTTCACCCCTTCCCTGGAGTCACGGCTGATGCAATACTTGAAACCCATCTGGGCACATCTCTGAGAGGAGAACACCCCCCTCCTGGCCCATCCAGGTCTCAGTTATGCATGCCAGGTCAGCCCCCTCCTCAAGGATTAAGTCTGGAATGAGGGGGGGCTTGTTAACAACAGACCTGGCATTAAACAGCAACAGCCTGAGGCCAGAAATCCATATCAGATCAGTGATCACCCAAGTCAATAAGGTCTACATTAGGTGCTGTTCCTGGACATCTGGTGACAAATGGCTACATGACTCAGGACTGTTGGCTGAGCAACTAAGGCCAGAAGCTGCAGGACTATTGGAAGAAAAGGTGTTTACCCATCATAAATATACAAAGACTGAAAACAAAGAAATAATGATCTGCTATTTCAAATCATATCCAATGAGAATAGAATATCTGAAATGAATGTATTAGTTGTGGAACAACATCCAGAATCAGAAATAGCAGAACAGAGACTAGAAGGGGAGCATTTATAATATACAATAAAGGATTCACAGAGGCAGAATTGGGAGAATTGTCAAGATTTATCCAGGATAAAAAAAAATAAAAATCAAAGCCTTGCCAGAAGTACTAAGACTGTAGATCCTAACCCTGGGATGTTGCAGTAGAGGAATCCAACATAGATATTGAATCATTTTGATTCTCTGTTTTCTGCCTTCTACTCAAAAAGAACAAATATGTCTAATTAAAAAAGAAGAATGGAAACAAAGAAAACTGAGCATATAGAGCAGCATAAAAATAGCACAATAAGGTTGCCTGCCTTAAAGCTTGTTCCAAACAAATACAATGCCAAATCCAATGTAAATACCTGTCTGTCTATGTGATGAACCATAATAATCATAATCATAATAAGAAAGTGTGGAAAATTGTTGTGCAATATCAGGGGCTAGTAGAATAGAATTCAAATAATTGGAGAATATAACATCTATTAAGATTTGAAAATCAAAACTGAAAAAGTATGGCAGAAACGAACCATGGTCATCTCAATGGTTGTCAGTACACTGGGTGCCATACCAAAAAACTGTGGGCAGCACTTAGAAAATCTGTGCATTGACAAAATTTCCATCTGTCCATTGCAAAAGACCACACTGCTTGGATCCACACTTATAATACTGGAGATGTTAAAATAGCCTAGATTTTTGGGAAGAACTTGATCCATGTGAAGGCCAACACCAATTGATGAAATGGCAGTTGTGACTTCACATTTTGTGAATTGATAATGATAATATAAAGAATATAATATAAAGAATATAAAGAAACTGAAGACTTTATTTTAGCAGCCCAGAGCAAATTTTACAAATTAACTGCATAAAAGTGAAAATTCACCGTTATTCATCATGTAACTAACAACAGGTGGCCGTGGCCAGGGGGGCTTTTTATCAGGTTTGCCTGATTCACCAGGTGTGTCCCTTTCTGGATCAGGACTCCTTACGCATGGTCACTCAGGCATTCGTCACTTCTCACCTGGACTACTGTAATGCTCTCTACATGAGGCTCCCATGTGACACCTCTCCTGCATGAGCTGCATTGGCTCCTGATGGTCTTCCAGGTGTGCTTCAAGGTGTTGGTTACCACCTTTAAAGCGCTTAATGGCTTAGGGCCTGGATACTTACAGGACTGCCTTCTGCCACCGATAGCCTCCCACAGGCCAGTATGCTCCCACAGAGAGGGACTCCTCAGGGTGCCATCAGCCAGACAATGTTGGCTGGTGGCCCCCGTGGGAGGGCCTTCTCTGTGGCAGCACCTGTTCTTTGGAATGACCTGCCCCCAGAGATATGTAGGATCCCAGATCTCCATGCTTTTTGCCGTGCCCTTAAAACTTTTTTATTTCATCAAGCTGGGCTGGCCTCACCCCCTCTTAGATATTTTTAATTGTTTATTGGTTTTAGTAGGGGTGTTTTAAATTGTATTGGGCCAATATTTGTTTAATTCTTTTAAAAATTTTAAATTTTGTATGTGATGTTTTTTATCTTTGGCTGTTCGCCACCCTGAGTCCAGTAGGAGAAGGGAGGTATAAAAATTGAATTAAATAAATAAATAAACAAACAGCAAATGTCACAATTGCTACATCGTGGTAAAAATGATGAAACAATTGACCATGTGATCAAATTTGTCTGCAGCATAATTTCACAAACTGACTATAAGCAGCACATGACTGAGTTGCCAGAATTATTTTTGGAAAAATTGCTAGAGGTTTGGATTTGGCTGTAGTAAAAACTACTGGGACCATCAAATTGAGAATGTTTTGGAAAATAAGCAGGTTAAGATCTTAAGGGATTTTAGTATTCAAACAGACAGGAATCTTGTTAATGACATGGCAGTTATTTAAAACAAGAAAATCTGATCATTGATGTTGTTATTCTGGCTGATACTAGGATTGAGGAAAAACAATTGGAAAAATATCAAGACTTGTAGACTGAAATTTGAATGCTTACTGGAAAAATAATTGTTGTTATACTGGGAGCAATCCTAAAGGAATTATTTGATATCTGAAAATATTTAATTTATCAGACCTGAACAAACTAATTTTACATAAGGCTACCCTGCTTGGAACTTTCAATTCTTTCAGACATTATCTTAATAATTCTTAGGTGCTTAGGTCCTGGTTAGGATTTAAATTATTAAGTTTCCACCAGTCTTAAGCCATGAATTTATTTGTATATTACCCACACATAACACATACATCTTCAGAAATATTGAGAAATAGTTTGAAGAGTGATTTGACTCAAAACAGACTGAATAAAAGTACTAGTGACTGGTTTTTAACTAGTTGTTTCATTTACTGAATTTACTGAAGACTGGTATGGTATAAAGCTGCTGGTCTGAAACCTGACTAAGATCTATTTATCAAAAGACCTTCACTAGAAATCTTTGGTCAATCATTAACATTATCTTAAAAGAGCCTTAGATAGCTCAACAGGCTAGATAGCCTGTTATTAACATTCAGCTATCTGCAATTATTGCAAGTTCGAGGCTCAAGGTTGACTCAGCCTTCCATCTTTTCTAAGGTAGGTAAATTGAGGACCCAGTTTGTGGGGGCAATAAGATGACTTTGTATAAAAATATACAAAAGTATGAAAGCTATTGCTTAACGCATTGTAAGCCGCCCTGAGTCTCCAGAGAAGGGCAGCATATAAATCTAATTAAAAAAAAAATCTCTCCCACATTACCTCATTGTGGACTAAATTGCACAAAGGAGATTCTATTGAAACTATTTCAATTTCTAAAAATTGAAGGTAGTCCTTGCTTAATGACCATTTGAATTAAAAGGTTCTTTACAACCTGTAAAGCACTTCCAGGAATTATGTGATCACATGATTGCAATCTGACTGTTTGGCAATCTATTCATATTTACAACTGATTGCCAAAGACTCTGTGTTCATAATCATCATTTTCAATCTTTTCTGCCAGCTTCCAGAAGATCAATAGGGAAGCCAATAGGAGAGGTTGCACCCTATTATAGGCTGCCTATTGTTGCCTACCAAGAGGAGTCCCTCTTGTCTTTGGTGGCTACCTGAAATAGCTCCTCCCCAAATATTTCAGCTCTATGTGGAACATTCAGTCCTGCAGGGAGATTTTTTGTTTTTGCTCTTCAGTTCTGAAACCATAGCCTGACAAAGGGTATCAGCCAGTGTGGGATTCAAATAATTTAACAACCGGTTCTCTGCCCTAATGATTTCTTCCAACAACCAGTTCACCAACCTAAAGTTAACAACCCAAAGTGGTGAGAATTGGCTGAATCCCACCACTGGTATCAGCTCTGTAGAGGCCTGCTCTCTTGGGGTAGAAAGTAGGTCTGGCAGGTTTGTGTGTATTTATAGGACTCTAGCCTGGACCAGGCTTTCAAAGTCCTCCAAAGTCCTTTCGCACAGGGGTGGGTTTTACTTAGGTTTACTACCGGTTTGCATCATGCCTGCATGCGCAGATCTACTTTGATGACATCTGGTTCACTGGACAGAGCCTCCCGTTGGTTTTACTACTGGTTCTTGTGAACCTGTCTGAACCAGGGGCAACTCACCACTACTTCCCCACCTCCCACCAGCATTCCTGTGGTCCATTGAACAGAATAACAGGGTTGGAAAGAACCTTGGAGATATTTTACTCCAATCCTCTGCTGAACCAGAAAATTCTACACCATTTCAGAGAAATGGTTGTCTATCTTTTCTTAAAAACTTCCAGTGTTGGAGCACCTACAACTTCTGGAAGCAAATCATTCCATTGATTAATTGTTCTAACTGTCAGAGAAAATGACTTATTTAATGATTTGTGAGATCTGACCACAACCAGGAGTGCCATGATGCATTGCCAATTGTGGTCATTAAGAAGAACTACTTATAGCAGGAAATAAAAAAAAATATTTCCTAAAGCCATACATATGTAACTTAGGGTACTTGTGATAAAATGAATATTATTATATATTCATTAATAATATTTTATATGACCTCCAGGCTGAACATATCCTTGGTGTTATCATGTACTATAGTTCTACGTCCATCTTTCTCAATCAATATTTTGCTCTTGGCTCCAATCAATAATTATAGTAAAGTCTGCCAGTCAAATGTAGTTATATTATCCATATTGACTTTCTAGAACTTTCCCTCTCATTTCTTAGAATTTCTCAGTTGTACACATACTCACACAAATACCTGGATTTATTCTTGAGATAGATTAAAAAAAGAATCTATCATCTTTCAACCAGTTCAAGTACACAGTAGTAAACTTTTACCTTATTATCTTACCTTATTAAGTGAAGATGTTTATCTGGCATCTTTCAAAATGATACATTCACACTATTAAATTATCTCTTCTAAACCTTTTATATCAACCCTTGCAAATGCCATATTTATTTATGATTGTGTAATACTTTTTATTGCATAGATATTACACTTTTTTAAAAACCTGGTCTATTTCCCTGTTAAGTCAAACTACTTCTATCACCGCCAACATTATATTACCATTTTTATTTCTGGTTCTTGAAATATTACTAAATCAGATGAGTTAAGTCTTGAACAAACTGGTGATTCTGCTTTGCTATACAAAAATATAGGAATCTGGTAGACCTATATCAAAAAAGTATCAAACTATTATTAACTATCTGAATTATGAAATACTGGGAATTAAATATGGTCAGATTGTAGATGAATTTTTGACAAAACTAATGCTAATAGCTAATAGTTATTTGTTATATGGTGACAAAAATTCAAAAGATTGTAAGATGCTTTTTATCAATAGAGTGCAAGATGGCTTTTGCAGAGTATCCCAAAGTCTCTCATTCTGGCTTTGATCAGATAATAACTTATTCAAGTGAGTCTGATCAAACAATACAACTCTCTCAATAAATGCAAGGAAGCAATTTTCTAAATGAGCTAGTATTTTATTCAGACTTTAACGACAGTTAGTTGGAGAAGGCAAGAGGGAAATACAATATCACTGCTTGTGAAGGGCAATATCAAAAACCTCTTTGGAATGGTATAAAAGTAACAATAAAGAGTCTTCTGTTCTTTCCTAATTAATAGTACATTTAATGAAACATCTGGTATGCCACCCTCTTTTTTTGCACGCTTCACGTATTTGCATTAATCTATAAACAATGGTAACTTAACAGTGACTCAATGCCACAAATATAATAGTACATTCAAAATAAAAGAAAAAGAACAATAACCTATTAAGTCTTAAGCTAACATAAGGAAGACTAACTTCTGAATGGTTGGCCCTCTTTACCTATCTGTAAATGAATCTTAAAATTTCTATTATGACATACTTTGTGGAGTAGCAAAGGGAAAATTCATATCTTTTTCTTTCTAGTTATGCTCAGCCCTTTTAAAGAGAGAAGGGAGGGAGGGAGGGAGGGAGGAAGGAAGGAAGGAAGGAAGGAAGGAAGGAAGGAAGGAAGGAAGGAAGGAAGGAAGGGACAACCTGTGTCTGAAATGATTAAAAAAATCAATAGCACTACATTTTTGAGAATGGCGTTTTGATAACCTTTCAACAATTGATGTGTTGGATATCCTTCACCACTTGCCTGGATACATTATCTGTAATTGTCTTTTAATAGGCTCGGACTAAATTATTAGAAGAGAATTGCATCGTGAGAGAGAAAGCTTGTCAGATACCACTGAGCTCTAATATATCAAGGGCTGTTGTGTTCAGCCTTATTTCATGGACTGTTTGTTTTTAAGAGACATTCAGAAATAAAAGAACTCAGCCTCATACTCTTGTTGTCTTTTCAAATCGGTAGAAAATATGAGGGCAAAACCAAGACAAGATATAGTGAATTAATGAATTAATAACAGCATCATCATATGGAATAAAAGGTCTGTGCCAGAAGAAAGAGATAGCACAAGCTTTCTTTTACCCAGGCATGCACTTGGCTATCCAGGAACTTTAAAGTTTATTAGGAAAAGTTTTCTTTAATAGGAAAAAAGATGACAGATCAAATTGCTTACTGAGCTTTATCAGAATATTGTTTGGAATATGTTAGCCTTCACTGGGTCTCTTTTATTAAAGCAATAGAAGAAATTAGAACCAACACACTTGTCAGCACAAATGATAATATATGTAGCTTAGGGTTGAACTGAGGAGTCCTTGGTGCTCTTTGATATAACTGATTGATAATTGATGATGATGCCTAGTTGAGTAATGACATGTCTGTAAGTAAACAATCAAGCTCAGAGAGCACCAAAGACTCCACAATAGCATTAGCAGTCACTGGTAGTCTTCTCCATGAAATCTCCAAACCCACTAAAAAGTTACCACTGAGCTGGTTCAAAGTGACAGAGAAAACTCCCACATATCCAGAAAGTATACCTTTGATTTCATTTCACTGATTAAATTTAAATTCTCTCCAATTCAATTCAGTTTTGTTTTGACTACAATTACCACTCAGACAAATGTTCTAAATTTGGGCTTTAACTGAGCTAATCTAGGTGCCATACCTGGCACTGGAACAAGGGAGAGAGCAACATACATTGAGCAAGACAACAATGGACTCAACAGAGTTATAGGAAATCAGACATCTCTGATGACGGGTTAAGAGAATTCTGTGTATTCACAGCAATTAAAGTCTTTGTACAGACAGTGTTGTAAGCAGGGTTAATACAACTGCCCACAACATCAAGAAAGCAGGGTTGAGCTATGAATGGAAAAAAATGAAAGTGATATTGAAATATATATGGAAGACAAGAAGTGAAATCTTATAACATGTCTGAGAACTATCCACTTGAGGTCTCCTTTATTATTTATTGAAATAATAATAAAGTTGCAAGAGGGGGTTCCCCTGTATGACAAAAAAGTTTTTAAAAACTGTTTTAGGATAATAGCTAAATAGTAAATGAAAAGGATGACAGCTGATAGGGAACTGAAAAAGACATTTCAACTCTTCGATGGCATTAGGGACATTACATTGCTAGGTACTGTCTAGTATCAGTAAGGGAAAATGCAAAATATCATTTTTGTAAAGCTGAAAGAAACATGCTGAAAAGACAAAGCATTTCATACAAGAAAATAATTTAGAAAAAAAATCCACATTCTGCACTACTATTAATCTTGTCATTGTTCCTATCACCCATCTCCTCCCGACTGTATGACGATAACCTTGTTGCTGGTATCCTTATGATTTATATTGACTGTTTCCTAATACGATTTGATTGCTTATTTGTACTCTATGACTATCATTAAGTGTTGTTCCTTAGGATTCTTGATGAATTTGTCTTTTCTTTTATGTAGACTGAGAGCATATGCATCAAGACAAATTCCTTGTGTGTCCAATCACACTTGGCCACTAAAGGGTTCTGTTCTGTTCTGTTCTGTTCTATTCTGTTCTGTTCTGTTCTGTTCTGTTCTGTTCTATTCTATTCTATTCTATTCTATTCTATTCTATTCTATTCTATTCTATTCTATTCTATTCTATTCTATTCTATTCTATTCTATTCTATTCTATTCTATTCTGAAATAATTTTGATGAAATCTTCCATCTAGTCTTTATCCAAAAAATTTAAATTGTACGCATACTCACACATATACCTCAATTTATTCTTGAGACATGTGGAAAAAAGAATGAAATTCTATCAGCTTTCAACCACTTCAAGAGCAAGTAGTAAATTTTGACCTTGTCAACTGAAGACATTTTATCTGGCTTCTTTCAAAATGATACACCCACATTATTAAATTAACCTCTTCTAAACCTCTGCCTTCTACATTAGTAACCCTTGCTAATTACATATCAGCCTGTAATTGCATCTACATCATGTTAGAATGGGTTGTGTTGGTTACGATTTCTACTTATTGTACCAGTTCTCGAACCATAATATTCCAAAATAACTCAGTTTGACTTTCCAGTCTAGAGTGATTTTTTTTACCCAGAATATACTTAGGATCAATCTTTATTCCCTCCACTCCTAAAATATATCCAGAAAATAATTTCAAAAGTTTGGTTTGCTTGTTGGCTTTTTTCAGAAGATATGGCAAAAAAATAAGGCCAAGGGCTACAGTATCTAAAAGCTATAGATGGAAACAAATTAGCTTAGTTGCTGGAGGAGAAGATCACATCCTGTGCAGAACTGATGAACTGCCAGAGACTGTCATAATGAAACATATCAATGCCTTCTAGAGGATTATGCCACCAACATCTTTTCAAAGAGGCTTTTGAAAAATGTTTGAATAGACAGAGAAGAGATGGATCGTTATTACTCTCTTGATCCTCTTTGTGTGGCTAATGCTAATGAGTTTAGATTTGGCCATCTTCTTCATAGCACCACTCACCACAAAGAGTGCATTTCTTTGTATAGAAAAATCAAGAGTGCATTTAGCAAGAATATTTTCAGTTCAAAATTACTCCACAATATCAATTTTGCAAATATAGAATGCTACATAATCCTAAATGCATATATTAAACAAGCAATCAGAATACCTGATAGAAAGGATGCATATAAAATTATAAGTACATTTATTCTGAGTTTGGAATAAAGCAACTGAACTCAAACATTTCTTTAGAAGTTAAAAACACAAGATAAGCCCTTGCTTTTCATTCTAGGACTACAATATTATAATAGGATAGTAGCTCTTGCTGAGTGCTGTCTTACATCCAAACTTTGGGGGAAATGACCAATAGGATTTTTAATAAAAACTTTAAAAAAATATTTATTAAAGACTCAAGCAACATGTGTATGTGTGTTTATGTGTCTGCATAGTTTAGCAGCCTACATATCACCTGGCAAAAAAGCCCCGTCAAAGGAACAAAAGCTTATTGCAAAATCTAATTACTGAACCTGTTTGCCTCCTTAGATTTTGTAAAAAAGAGTAAAAAAGAGTACTGTCCCTTTACTCTATTAAATATAGTTAAACTTATAATACACATATGCAAACAGGCAACACCCACCAACAGACCCATTACTACTGCCCAGTCTTTCAAATAACAATAATGTAATTAAACAAGTCTCAGAACATTTACAGAACGAGCCCACATGTACATCAAAGTTCAAAAGCACTAAAAACAGTAAAAAGCATTAGCCTTTGCAGTAGTAATTTACAGACTGAGCAGAATTAGAAACACGTCTAATATGCACACACCCATTTTTTGTGCTGAACTGCTTTTAAGGTACTTCTGCTTATCTGCAAAATAAATCGAAGAGAAATCACACATTAAGTACCATTTCTATTTAGGATTAGAGTTATCATATCCAAGAGCTGTCCAGCACAGTAGTTAGAATGCAGCATTGCAGGCTAACTCTGCTGGCAGTTTGATCCTGACTGACTCAAGGTTGACCCAGCCTTCCGTCTTTCTGTGGTCGGTAAAATGAGGATCCAGATTGTTGGGGGCAATATGCTGACTCTGTAAACCACCTAGAGAGGACTGTAAAGTACCATGAAGCAGTATATAAGTCTAAAGTGCTATTATTATTGCTATCATGGTAACTTATCTCTCAGGTGGCATGCAACTGTCAAAAGTCTTTTTCTATTTGTCCAGAAACACCAAGAGTGCACAATCAACAATGGGTCTTCATTCTGTAGCCATGTGCTAGGCTATTGCTTCTTTGTTCCAATGTTCCTCCATAAAGTCGCTCCATGCAGTCTAAGCTGATATCAACAGGTCATAATCAATTCATAATCAATTCGTAGTTAGACTAGACCAGTGTTACTCAACCTTGGCAATTTTAAGATGTGTGGACTTCACCTCCCAGATTTTCTCAGCCAGCATGTTGTAGTTGAAGTCTACATATACTAAATTGCCAAGATTGAGAAACACAGGACTAGACATTTACAAAAAGGAATAAGAAAATCCAATCTCAATACACAAAAATCAAACTTCAGCATTCAGAACATCTCAGAATCCTTGAAACAATATGCTTATGCATTCCAAATCTGAAGTATTGTATAAAATACTTTTAAAATGTTCTATTTTGTTTTGAGCTGGGAATATTCAGAACAACTATATCAAGCTCAGAATCTTTTACATATCCTTACATATAAACTTCTTGTCTTCAAAACTACTTCTTATATTTAGTAACTTCCCAGCATGATCTAAGAGAAGAGGCTTGCTTGGAACTCTGCAGATTATGCAGAAATTTAATTATAATATTCTTAACTTCTAAGTGCTACAGGATGCACAGTGATCTTATTCATTCTCTCTCTCTCTCTCTCTCTCTCTCCAGATACCTCAGAAATAACATCTAAGAAAGTAGCCAAATTTTGTTTGATTACCAGAACTGCTTAATGAGAAAACAGTCTCCATTGTCCAGAACCTTAAGGATAGTATATTTTATATTTATTTTATGATTATGAAATCTAACCAACGGCACTTAATGCAAATGATTTTACATTCTAGGCCATTCCTTTTAATTATAAAATCACTTCACATATCTTTTAAACATTTTAAAATGTTAATAACTGAACATGAGTTTTATTTTATCATTTCCTATGCATATTAGTTTTAGAAATTCAGCAGTTCTTGCTTAATATAATATGTAATACAGCAAATTGGTCTGTGACTTGTAGCCCTTTTCTAATTATTTATTCCTTATTTTATATAGAATGCTTTAGTTGTATGGATTATTCTTTGGGATTATATAATTCTGGTCCTTGACTACCATAAAGATTGGAGATCTGGTCCAGTTCCTCCTCCTCCTCCTCCTCCTCCTCCTCCTCCTCCTCCTCCTCCTCCTCCTCCTCCTCCTCCTCCTCCTCTCTTATTCTGATACTAAGGAACATCAAATGTATGTCATTTGTAAAGATAGGGCAGCCATCACATTACTTTTGTATTTGATTTCTTTTTTTAAAAAATCAGCATAAAAAAGTATTCCTAGAAGAGGAAGCCCATCAGCATGGCTTCTCTCTAATCGCCCTACACTCTGCAGCATCTAGTTACTGGAGAAACAGAATGTTCTCTGTCTCTGTGCCTTTAAAAAGTCATTTAAACTTCTTTTTTGCAGAGCCTTTGGGCATTGATGGAGAAAGGACAGCCTATTTAAATATTATATCATTGGGTATCAGTGCTCATAGAAACCCATTCTGTGATTTAGAACACTGATTATTTTGTTGCTGTTCAGTCATTCAGTCTTTTTAAAAAAATCTCATCATTATTCAATGGACAATTTGTCAGGTTTGCCTGCAAGCAACATTTCTTCAAATTCTTATAAATGTATTCTAGATTCAGTCTTGACATTTCTGTTGTGACAACATCAGATTTGCCTTAGTTCATATTTCTGACTTTTCACATACCAATGTAACATCAAACTTTCTTTTTGCTTCATGTCATATCATCTACTGGATGTCCCTTTAGCTGTAATCCATATCATAAGCACCAATCCTACCTGTATTTCTTCTCTTTTACCCATTATTGCTGAATATATGTTGACTTCAGGGTCTTCTAATCCAGGATAACATTTACATTATCACAGATACAAATGTCCTCTAGGTTTTCTTGATAGAATACTTTGTTGGGTTGCCATTCCTTTTCCAATGGGTTGTATATATGTAGTTTGACTGCTCATCTATGATCCTTCTGGAAAAAACATTTCCCCCATCATATGCTCACAACATCATTGGGATATGCAAGTTCCTTTTACTGTAAGGGATCCATGACCCATGAAGGATTATGGGTCATGGGTTATACTAAAACATGAGTGAATCTTTATATATAGGAAAGAAACTTTCTACACAGATCATCAAGACTGGAAAAATGGAAGTGGTTGGGAAAATGGACAAAAACAGAGCTCACATATCCATTTTACCTACAGCTGCTGTTTAGATGAACATCAAGAAAGGGCTGAATTGTAAGAAAGACTACATATCCAGACACTTTTTTGCCATTTTTTTCTTCATCTATTTCTGTAGAATTATTTTAAATACAATTTTGCTTTCATGACAGCAATATCCCAAACAGTATGTGAGGCATGGAAAGACTGCCAGTTGTGCTCTTTGCAAAATAATTTCTCCTGGGAAGATGAGTAACATACTCATAAAACAGTAAAAACAAACAAACAAACAAAAAAAACCCTAATCCATATTTTAAAAGAAAGAAACCATAATGGAATAAATGTAAATGAAATTCACACCTTCTCATCAGTGCCTTTTGTTTCAGGTGAAGTAGCTACTTACAAGCCCTTGTTTAAAAACTCTTATCACATATTCAGTTAAGATTTGGAAATGCTGAACATTTAAATATATTATTTTCACTCAGATTATGGCAATGGCAAAAATGAAGGGGTGTCATTTTGGGGGGGATTGCCTGATTAACTGACAGTACTTCTTTTTAAGTGATCCTAATTTCTACTTATCTCATCCAAATGTCCACATACATATGCTGTATATATTTGTCTTCTCACATATAGAGACTTTATATAATAATGGCATTCATTTTTTCCAGACTTTCAGATAGTGTAGAATCCTAACATATAACTAACAAGTCACATTTAAGAATTTCTTTGCTTGTGGCTATGCTTAATGTATACATGTCAGCAAGCAGGAAGAAACCCAAGATTGCAGCACCAGTAAGAGGTGAAGTCTATTCCCCTGATACCATTTTAACACATAATTGTTGGACATGGAGTATGTAAATAGGGTTTTCTTTCTCAAAGCAACTTCCTGACTAATATTGATAAACTAAAACAAGCAAGAAGCAATTTACAATAGCAAATTCTGGATTTCCCTTTTTTTAAAATGGGATTTTCTGCTTACACATTCTTACCAACAATCCCATTTACTAGCTATTTTGTCCTGCCCCACTAGGCAGACCAGAAAAGGAAATTAACACTATAAGAATGCCAAAACCAGTCTTACTGAAATTGACTATAATTACCGAATCTTACAAGTTACATTGTTCTATATCTCTCATTCCTTTTTGTGCTCTGGCAGATTAGGGAAGCATCTGTCTGAGTCAAATTCGGACTATTAGTTCATTGTTTTGGATTTAGATAATCTTTTAATCACTTTGCCTAGGTTATATTTCTTATGTATTTCTGACAAGATCATTCTCCGTTGACTCTGCACTGACTTTTCAAGGTTGCAGTGTTGCATAGGAGCTATGAAATTGATTTAGAAATATCTTTCAGAACTGGTTTTAAAAGCTATGCCATGGACAAGTATGAGTTTTAATTTAATTTAGAACATCATTGCTTACTACTAAATTTCGTCTGCCTTTATCGGATGGGTTTCCAAACTTTTTTAATCCAACATTCTATTCATATAGTAAGACATCAGATTTCATACAATGATCCATCAAATGAATGTAAGTCTTCCTCAGCTTTTGCGTTATAGATATTGGTCAAGAGATATAACTTATTCATATTATTCATTTGCATGGGTCTTCATTTATCTGAGTTAAAGGTAATCAGCTTAATAATAATAAGTAAGCAATTTCATCAATACTGCTGTCCAAATTCTGAATGTTATTGTCCTTTTTTCTTGGTTATTTATTATTTTTTATCTCCAAAGATAAAGAAAACAGAACAAAGAAAAAGAAAAGAAAAGAAACTAAAAGTCATCCAGAACCAACTATAAAAAGAAAAGAAAAAACATGTGTACAAAAAAATCGCCAGATATCAACTACATCACTGATGACTAACATTAAACATAAAAAAATTCTGAATGCTATTGTACTGATGTAAACATTCTGCTAACTTTTAGCAGAAAAAGTTACTTTAAAACCAGAAACAGTTTAGCATTGTCTTAACAATTAATGGTTATCTCAACTAACTGCAATTTTGTGCCAATTATTGTGGTCTTCAGTGATAATAACTGCATTCTGGATTATCCTTGATATAACAAGGCACAGAATTCTACTGCACCTATTATTAGTTGGAGTTATATGTGAGGTCACTTTCCGATTTTCCTGTCACACATTCAGATGATAAATATTGATCAACCTCCAAGGAATTATTAAGGTCACTACAGTGGTACCAAGTTTTGATGAATTAGACAAATGGATGGCATCCTTTTAGCCCTATCTGAATAATGGGATAAAAGTGAATGTAGGTCTCCTATTCTTTTATTGTCTCGGGTAGACATAGCATAGCAATAAAATAAAGAGGAAGGAAGTGGCACTGGGGGCCAGTAAAATGGTAATAAGCATGCTTTTGATCTTGTTAGTCATAGTGCAGAGTTGGCAGCTTGCTCAAACCAGTCAAGACACATTTTGCTTCAAGGATTGCACAGTATTCAAATTTATAACAGCAACAAAAATAACATAAAGCAATGCTGAACAATCACAACTGGGTATGTTTCCTTCTTTAATTCCTTTTGCCCTTTGTTCCCATGGTGTCAAGGAAAATAGAATTTCGCTGTGTGAATTCTCTGGCACAAGCGTTAGTCAGCAATGCAAAATCAAACTAAGGGGACTTCATGCTGTTGAAATTGCTGGAGCTGGGATGTTGCTTACAAGCACATTGGAATTTTCCTTTTACATAATCTTTTCATGAACATAGACATAAAAGAATCAGTTGGCTTGACCAAACTCAACACTGCTTATCATAGGGATCCTGCAAAATATATATGGATCATGGCATTGTATAATTACATAGAACCAGCTTGGAGTAGTGATTAAGGCACTAGGCTAAAAACTGGGTGACTGTGAATTCTAGTCCCATTTTAGGCACAAAGTCAGCTGGTTGATCTTGGGCCAGTCATTCTCCCTTATCCTTAGAAAGAAGGCAGTGGTAAACCACTTCCAAATCCTTGCTAAGAAAACAGCAAAGACTAGTCCAGGTTATCTCTAGAAGTTCTCATTGACTCAAAGGCACCAAAGTACAAAAAGTTATCAGCATCCAAAACACTGAGGCATAGTGGGGTAGATTTCATGCAACAGCTATTTCAGGATGAAATTCAAGGATGGGTTGTACTAAACAGATTTCAGAGTTACCCAATTTGTATAGCCACTATTAAGATTATTTGATCAGAAAAAATATATTCCCAAAAAGATAGGGCTACTGCTACATTCTCCCTTTTCAGCCTGGGCTAGGGTGTGAAATTTGGCTTTTCATACATTTTCACATTGTTAGGCCAAGACTTTTGTTAGGCATGTCACCCTAACAAAAGGACATGGCAGTGTTCAGCATGGCAAGGGTAGATTATGAAAGGGTAGATTATGAAATAGCTAGAATTCTCTACAGAAGGCGAGAGGGTGGAGGCTCAAACCATTTAAGTGAGAAGTTTGATATTCTTGATATAATTAGTTTCTTTCTTTATAGAGTGTTTTATTGACTTCTGCCCTCCAAAGTTTCCTGAATGGCTTATAAAACTTAGTTATAAAATCATTAACAATCAGGCTTATCATTTAACAGAAGCATCACAAAAGGAAAAGGAACTGGAAGGAAATAGCAAAATCAAATCAGGATTGTGCAGATACCCAATGAATTAACCTTTATTATTTCAAAGACCAGCTTAAGGAGGGAGGGCTACAAAAGATTTCTTTAAAAAATACAATATACAAAATAAAAATTACACAAAGAGATAAGGAACATCTTTTAAAATCTTAAGAACTAAAAAATACCTAAAAGCAATACATGGAAATTAATTTTTTTTGTATTTCATATTTTTTTAAATGTTTTAAATTCTTCTTTATTTTACCCTCCCCTGCTGGTGTTTGACCATTTGATTGATGGTGGAGATAACCACAAAGAGAGGACTGAGTCTATTTTTCCTGGAAACAATTATAATGAAACCAGCAGTTAGGATTATAGAGTGTTGTTGAATCGCCTTGTGTACCTGCTGATATCCTTTATTTTTAAATGATAAAAGGCATTTGCACATTTTCCTTATTCTTTCAGAATCAGCTTGCATTAAAGTACCTTAGAACTTCCAAGAAAGCTTCAGTTATTCATGGAAAAAAGGATTTGTAGTGACATGGAAATATACACGACGTTCATATACACCTGTGCTTCTGGCAAAGTATTTGTGATTATGTCTTATGTTCCTATCGCTACGGTAGGAAAAATGATTCCAAGCTGAACACATTCTGGTTATAAAGTGTCTGATTTCAGGGAGTAATTATAACACATCCTATCAAAAAAAATACAGAGATAGAGGTAGAGGTAAAGATAGACACAGAGATATTTCTTTTTCTTTATAGATAAGGAAAAATATATTGCATAAATGTCACACAGTTCTTTTATTTGTTATGTGCTCTCACCCCATATGAGCTTTTTTAAAGCCCTTCTTTGACGGGATTATCTAGGAAAGATAACACTAATGAAGTGGTTCTGTGAGCAGAAGAAGATCTTCTCTAGTTTAAAGATCCAGGAGAAAGGAAGCAGGAGCCAATAAAATCAGCCCTGTGGAACTATCTGGCTGCTGATTGGAGATCAACAATTTGTGCTTCTAATTAATCACCTTCTTATTGGGGAATGACCATCTGTGCCCTCACCTTCCAGTGTTTTTGCATACAGTATATAAAACAAAAAGGGAAATATGGCACAACAGATGAAAATCATTGGAATGCTACCTGGAAAAAAACCCTCTGGTTTAATAGCGTTATGAAAGCTATCAAAGGCTGGCTTGATCTTTGTAGGGAGACCATTCTTCAGCATTGGTACCAGAGGTGAAATCTAACAGGTTCTGACAGCTTCTGGAAAACCAGTAGCAGAAATTTTGAGAAGTTCAGAGAACCAGCAAATACTACTTCTGGCTGGCCCCAGAGTGGGGTGGAAATGGAAATTTTGCAATATCCTTCCCCCAGGCGTGGAGAGGGAATGGAGATTTTGCAGTATCCTTCCCCTGCCATGCCCACCAAGCCACATCACGCCCACCAAACCATGCCCCACAGAATCCATAGTAAAAAAAAATTGGATTTCACCACTGATACTTGTACTGGCATAGGTAGCAGGACCTGCTAGTTACTTTCTGTAGAATAATTCTAAAGATTATATCAAATGCAAGCCTAAAAACCAATGAAATTCTCCAAAAGGGATGAAAATTGCCAACTGTCTGAAATTAATCTGAGACCCCATTCTCACCCAAACAATATGCCTCTCTCTGTCTCTCTGTCATATACACACGTGCATCTACAGTATGTATGTGTATATATTTATATATGTGCATATATTTACCAAAAAGCCACATACCTAAAAAGGGGAAAAGGTCAGCCCCCTCCTCACATTGAATTAAGGACTGCTAATTAAAATTCAGTCAAATAAGAATGACATATATCAATCATTCTCTCACCCACTTATAAATCATATTCACATTAATTATGCACACACACAAACCCCACATTTCCTCATTTCTTCCAGCAAACAGAGCAAACAAGCAGAGAGGAAAAAAAAACCCCTAGGATGGAGATGGGGTTAGAGGGGAATTGCATGAAGAAAGGAAGAAAAGTGAAAAAAAGGTGAAAAGATGATGAGTTAATCCAAAGGTGCTTTTTCAAGAGGCAACTGAACTTTCTGGAGGTTTTTTTGAAGACGTTCCAGAAAGCCCAGTTGCCTCTTGAAAAAAATATCTTTGGGACAACCATAACCTGGATGACTGAGAATCTACATAGACCTGGTGAGTTAAATTCTGTAGGTTCCTAACTGGCTTGCTTAAAGTCTGAATGCGTGTATATAATTCTTCATTCCTGTTGAAGAAATGGCTAATTTCAAGTTATCTTTAGAATTAGTGGTGAAATTTTGTGGGCGAATGCAGTCTCATAGATGGTAGCTCTCTATAAGCCTAGTTTAAAACTCCATATCTTAACAATGTGTTCCCTGGGCTTGATGAACCTGTCATCTTCACAATGTGCATATTATAGAGCACACAGGACTATCTTTACAAAGGTTATCTCCAATTTAGGAACTCAGTGAATTCGCAATTGATGTTTTATCATTCATAAAGATTTAATTTTTGTAATTAGAACTTCACTGGATATTTTTCATTGCTTTTCTTAATGTTAACTATCCATACAATGAAATAATGGACTGGTTCCTTCTATGCACTTAACTGAGCCAGCGGTAAGGCAGTCAGATCACTTCATCAATTATATTGGCAGCACATCATTACATTAATTTGGTTAAACATCAATGTGAGAACATGTTGGTATAGTGGCTAAGGTGTTGACTGGCACTGGGAAGATTTGCATTCTAGCCTGCTCTTACTACTTGCTCTTTTTGTTGTTGTCTTTGACCATTATTATTATTATTATTACTATTGTATTGTATTGTAATTATTATTACTATTGTATTGTATTGCTGTCATCATAGCATCAAAATTGAGTGGATGCTAATAGCTAGAATTTCTAAAAAGCTCTTATTTTATCCTATTGTCTGTTTCATTTTAGTGTGGGATGCTCTATTGGGATCTGAGGTTGATAAACAAATTCTACACACCCTGTTCAATATTGGTAAAGCCTAAAATCAAGTCTCATTACTCATTTTTGCCTGGAGCAAAAACATTGAGAGGAGCACATGAGAAATTCTGCAGAAAGTACATTTTTGATAAATAAGTTTCTCAAAGGAATTAGTCACATAATTACACCAACAGTCTATTTTGTACTAACAGTTCATCAGTATTATAGGCACTGCTACAGAAGTTGCTTTTATTAATACTGCTTTAAAGTTATTTATCTAAAAACACATGGTTATTATTCTTTATTCCAAGATGCTGAAATATGTCTACCCAGACATTGGCTCGTTGTTAGTCTTTAATCAAAAATAATGTACTCTATAGTAACCTGATGTCAATACATTACATGTGGTTAATGCACTTTTGATAAAAGTTTCCAGTAAAGTATCCTACCAGTAAGTGAATTTTCATAATTCAACAAAGTAGGAAAGCAATGGCATTGAAGAACCAAGATAATAGTTAAGAACTGATATAGTAACACGGACTGAAAGAAAATTATGTATTGCTCCTTTGCAGTGGATATCCTGTAAGAAAGTTATCATTGACCTAAGGTTAATGTGCAGAAGTGCTTGAAAGGAAAAATTATTGAAACTATAGCATATTCTCATGGCATCCTTATGTAAGTTCACAGCTGATGTCTTTAAATCTAATTTTATCATAATCCTCTGTTTTCACGAACTTTTTTCTGATTCTCCAGTTCCACCATGGAACTAAACTTTTATCAGTTCAGACACAGGCCCTGAACTATAGGATTGTGGCCTAATGCATGCTTGGAAAACTCCTTTCCAGGTTTCAAGTTTAAAAGAAGTTAATTATTCACTCTCAGAACTTTAAATTATGATTGATTGACAAAGTGGCCTGAACACAAAGCATGTTCAAATCCTTCTCATTGCCTTTACAGCAGAATAGATCTCATATTCCTGAGCTACCATAGCACTGTCTGTATACACAGAACCACAGGCGATGGGTAGCAGGCCCTCACTTGCAAACACTTGCAAACACACAAGCACCAACCTCAAGCAGATTCTCATAATGCCAAGCAGACCTTGCAACAAACTCAAGATGTTTAGTTGCTTCCACATCTACACCAACTGCACCATTATAGCCCTACAAAGATCTCCACCTGCTCTTTCTCCAATGAGATATATGTATCATCTGCCAGCAATGCCCCTATGGATTTTACTTAGGAAAAATGTGACAAACTTTGTGGGAAAGAATGAATGCACACATGCTTGACATCTGAACACCAAACAAGGACAAAATAGTGCCAGAGTATTTAAAAGTGGGACAATCTATACCAAATCTCAAAGTGATCATTTTATATCAAAATGTCCAACCAATCTAGAAGGTTGAAACTTACATCATGTATTTTTAATGCATTACAATTGTTCATTATTATTTGTATCTATGTGATTTCTTGATAAAAAATACAGGATTATCATTGCCTATTCCTGTGCAGTATGTATTGATACTATTGTCACTATAATTGCCTGCCTGTGGCATCTTCCTATATTGCTGCTGTCCAGTATAAATCCTTGCTTCCTTTAGTTTAGCAGCTGGGATTACCTTCACTTTGATGGAATGCATACTTTTGGCATACACTCCTTGATGTTCTTCTCCTATCCATTTTAGAAGCATTCCCAGCCAAGATGAGGCAACACAGTAGGACTTGGGAGGGGTTAATTGACAAGATACTTGTAATTTGCCTTATCTATAATCTGCATTTTTTGTAATCAATCTATGTTCCCATTTCCCCTTGCCTTGCATCTCACTCCACTTTAAACCCTGCATCAGTCTATCCCCTCCATGTATGTAATGAAGAGAACTGCAGTTTCTCAAAGCTTATGTCTGTTAATAAAATGCATTAATAAGGAAAGATGACCCTAAACTTCCAATTTTATAGCCAAGCAAGATATATGTAACTTGCTTAGCCATCCCCACACATCCTCTATTTCTACATTTTAACTTTATTCCATCACCGTGAACTAAAAGACAGTTCAAGTGCCTTTTCATACTTATTTGTATTGACACAAGTAAGTGATCCATTGAAATGAGTTGATGGTCCTCTTCATATGCCAAAGGACAATAAATGATATTAAGTTTTCTAAATGGAAAAAGTAAATTGGGCAAAATGTATTGCTACACGCAACATTCAAATGACCTAAGACATGATATAAACAGTTCACACATGTATTGATCTATAAGAAAGAGATATCTTAAGGAGTAGCACTTATATCCACTGTGATTTTATGAAGAACAGTGAATGAATCTCTATCTCTAAGGGCCCATCAGACTGGAGTGGTTATGAGAAGAGAACATCATATTAAACTTTAATCCTATTTAATGTTGCCTTTGCTTTCTCCATCCCCATTGAGCCTTTAAATTTTATCCCACTACATTATTTATCAGATTATCTTTAGAATATAATGAGCTCCAAAGGGTTATAACAAAATGATTGTTACTGAAACGTACAGAGATATCCATTTTCCTTTTTCCAAACCGGGTATCTATGTTTTGTATGTGAATAACAGATGGCAACTCCGTCATTTAATTGGAACACAGTTTTTAAATTATAACTATATACTAGCAACATTGAATTCCAGCTTTGGAAAATAAAATGTGATCATGATATATACGAAACAAAGTGCCAAGCGCTGTGATTTCCATTTCTTTCTGTGGGTTTTTATAGAAATACTAGCAAAAGTCCAACAAAATAATAGAATTGGAAGGGATCTTGGTAGTCTTCTAGTCCAATCTCCTGCTTAAGCAGAAAACCCTATACCTGTGATGGCAAACCTATGATACAGGTACCACAGGTGGCATGTGGAGCCAAATTGATGGGCATGCGAGCTCAGCTCTGGCACACATGCATGCGCCACCCAGCTGATTTTTGGGCCTTCTGGGCCCACCAGAAGTCAGAAAACACATTGTTTCCGGCCTCCAGAGGGCCTCGGGGAGAGGGGGGAGGCCATTTTTGCCCTCCCCAAGCTCCTAGAAAGGCTCTGGAGTCTGGGGAGAGCAAAAAACAAGCCTACTGGGCCCACCGTGCCATCACATCCAAAAGCGGGGGAGGTGCACAGGGGGGAGAGTGCATAGAATTATGGATGTGGGCACGCATGCTGTGACCCCACCGTGCTTCCCCCGCTTTTGGCACATGATTGCAAAAAGGTTAGCCATCACTGCCCTATACCTTTTCAGACAGATGGTTGTCCAATCTCTTCTTAAAAACCTCTGGTGTTGGAGCACCCACAACTTCTAGAGACAAGCCATTCCACTGAATAATTTTTCTAACTGTCAGTTCTCTTTAGTTCTAGGTTGGTTCTCTCCTTGACTCATTTCAATCCATTGTTTCTTATTCTGCCTTAAGGTACTTTGGAAAATAGTTGACCCCCTTCCTCTTTGTGGGAGCCCCTTAGGTATTATATTATTTTGGCATCTGAAACATAGATGTGTTGCACCAAAGAATAAAGAAGTCGCATTTAAATGGCTATGAGACAGTTGCAGAATAAATATGGTTATAGAATAAATGCCTTTTAAAATGTTTTTCTATAAATGTTTTCTCTTTTGATGCAGATCTTCACTCAGAATGTTCTATATGTTATAATCAATTTGAACTTCGTATATGCCAAACGACACATTTTTCTCTTTTTAGTACAATTGCATTTAGCACTACACATTTTGTTTCAAATACTGTCTATTTTTTGAGGAAGTAATATAACAAACAGGAACTTAGTGCTTTCTTTTCATTACCAAAAGTAATAGCAGAAAACAAAGCGTAGGCTACAAATCAAACAACATCAGACTGTTTTTGGCAGCTTTTATTTGTCATTAAAAAAGCTGATTTATCCAAATGAAGACCCTGCAGCAAACTGTCATTTCTGCAAACACAAAATGCAATTACACAAAATAATTTTCCTCCAGTTTTCTTGGGAATGTCTTTGAGAAGAAAAAAAATAATAGAAAAATCAGTCACAAAGAAAATTAGCATTGAAAAATGTCGAAGTATTTTTCAATTGGAGCATCAGATCTGGTGATCCAATGGAATAGGGAATGCTATTTTAATAAGTACAAGGAAGAAACATATTAACTCCCAACCTTAGTTTAACTACATAATTAAAATACTTTTTTTAAGAGAAAGCATAAGGCGATATTTTGCAACACAATTTTATAAAGTTAGGTTGAATGTTTTTTTAAAAAATATAAAAAATACAATACAATAGCATGTGTATAGATGTACATAGAGATAGAGATATACATAGAGTTATTTCAGCATTTTATAAACATTGCATAAGAAGTGCAACACTTACTTGAAGTAAGCAACTTGTTTTTCTGAAAGTTTGTTTGCAATGTTGATGTGTTTGCAATCCTGAATACCAGAGTGTTTATAGCTTAGGACCAAAAAGTCAACATCACAGCCACAGCACATATAGGAACTAAGCAGAGCTTTAATGTTACCATTGGGTTTAGCATCTTGACTTTTTAAACCATATCCTGTGGACACACTTGCCTGAATATATATCATGTCTGTTTTTTCTTTATCCCATATTTTTCAATTTTTTTACATATAAACATGACCTAAATATCAATTATATAATTTTTTAAAAATTTCAATTTAATTTTTTAAATTGAGCCTGGATAGCTCAACAGGCTAATAAGCAGACTAAAGCCTGTTATTAACATCCAGCTGTCTGCAATTACACCAGTTCGGGTCTCCCCAGGCTCAAGGTTGACTCAGCCTTCCATCCTTTCTAAGGTAGGTAAATTGAGGACCCAGTTTGTGGGGGCAATAAGCTGACTTTGTATAAATATACAAAAGTATGAAGGCTATTGCTTAACGCATTGTAAGCCGCCCTGAATCTTCAGAGAAGGGCGGCATATAAATCTAATTTTAAAAAAAATCACTAGTCTCTGTTGTTGTCAGTTGTCCCAGGCAATCCAGACAGGAAAAATGACAAGATAAACTAATTCTACTTTATTGTAAACTATGTTAGCAGAAACGTGCAAGTCTGAAAGCACTTACTGACATTTGAAACACTTTTAGCTAATTGATCCATTAAGGTGCTGTTTCCTAAGTTTCTCTAACCATTAAGCCAAAGGGCGTGCCTCCCTCTCTTATCTGATTGTTTCTTGACAATATCCCCTCTCTTTCCTCAGGGCCATTCATATATTCCATTAAAGTTGCAGACTATCCTTATCAGATTTTTTTCTGTAGGTTTGATCACAAGCGGCCAATTTTCTATTTAGTATGACCGACAGTATTTCTATGTTTGAATTCTGGGAACTGGTGACTTGAGAACTTGAAACATACCAGACTGGGACTTTTCTATATGTGAAAAGGCAGATCAAATATAAATAGTTCTTTATTAGGGAGCATGGAGTACATTGCAGAGGTGGGTTTCAGCAGGTTCTGACCAGTTCTGGAGAACTGGTAGCAGAAATTTTGAGTAGTTCGGAGAACCAGGAGTAAAAATTCTGACTGGCCCCGCCCCCTTCTAATCTCTGCCTCCCAAGTCCCAGCTGATTGGGAAGAAATGGGGATTTTGCAGTGTCCTTTCTCCGGAGTGGGATGGGAATGGATATTTTACAGTATCCTTTCCCTGCCATGCCCATCAAGCCACACCCACAGAACCAGTAGTAAAAAATTTTGAAACCCATCACTGATACATTGTATGATTTATTTTAGGTGCCTGGCAATATGAATGGCGAAATCCTTTTGGTAATATTAATACACTTAGAGTTTTGGTTATTCTACCTTGAAATCTGCTGAGAAAATAAACATAACAGTAAGATCCTCTGAATTTTTTTATGGATACTGGATTTCCTTGGTTTCTGATCTGAGTCATTTTAGGTGCTTGGCAGAATAAATCAGGAAATCCTATTGGATTGTTAATTTCCTTAGGTGTCTTTGAAATTGTGAGTTAAATAACTTTACAGTAAGAATCAGATAAATGGTATAGGACCAGGGTATCTACGGGACCGTCTTCTGCCTCTGGTAGCCTCCCACCGACCAGTTCGCTTCCATAGAGAGGGACTCCTCAGGGTGCCGTCAACCAAGTTATGTCGGCTGGCGACACCCAGGAGGAGAGCCTTCTCTGTCGGAGTTCCTGCCTGTGGAATGAATTGCCCCCGGACATACGTACAATCTCTGACTTCCAGGTCTTCCGTTATGCCCTTAAGACCCTACTGTTCTGACAGGTGGAGCTGTCTAATTGAATGATTTTAAATTGGGGTTTTAAATTTTGGGGTTTTAAAATTTGGCCATACTATTTAATGATTTTAATTAATTTTTAACTATGATATTTGTATATTTATGTTTTTAAATTGGCTGTACACCATCCCGAGTCCTTTGGGAGAAGGACAGTATATAAATAAAATTTATTCTATTCTATTCTATTCTATTCTATTCTATTCTATTCTATTCTATTCTATTCTATTCTATTCTATTCTATTCGTTTATAAATAATGGGCTGATGGAGACTTAATGTACAGAAACCTAAATCAGAGTTTCAGAGTTAGTAATGGAAGAAGAAGCTTTTAGTTCTAAGTTCTTTCTTTCTTAAGCTGTTTTTCCCTTTAAAATGATCACATATATTTTGTTCCCTAATGCTTCCCATTTGAATGGTAAAGTGGCTCAGAAGATTGTTGATTTTGACTTTACAAACAATTAACTAGAGAAAATTTAATTTCTTTATCCCACGGTAGTTGCCTACTCAATTTGAGAGCTGACTACATCAATTTTGCACTTTTATAAAACAGGAGAAAGAATGTAGAATGAATCATTTGACCCTACTTTTCTACATTTCAGCACGGTCTATATAAACAGGTTTTCCCTTAGTTTTCATCAGTAGAAATCCATAAGAACCTTGTTCTTATTCTTTGCACCTTCTAACATTTCTCTGCTGAAGTTCCCTCAAGGAACATAGCAGTGAGATAGAATGAACACAATGGATGCATTTTCTTCAGCACTGGTTTCTTTTATCCCTCCACATATAAACAGAGATGCTGTTTATATTACTGCTACATGGTATGTCCTACAAATGTATAAAATAAGCAATAAGACGATGAAAACATGTACAGAAAGCAATAGAAAGAAGAATGAGTGAAACTTATGTTCAAATCTCTTGGCTTTGAAAGCACTGGTATGCATCCAAAATCCATCTTCTGTTGAAGACCTTTGAATGAACCATAGCAACTCAAGTTTATTTTCTTGAATGGTATTGATTCTTTGGCTCTTTGTAGTCTAGATTCTAACCAAGGTTTGATATAAAAGCAGCCTTGATCACATTGGAAAATAAGATTTGAAAGAACATCCTTGTTCTGCATAATTTAATAATAGGTTATGGTGGGCTACTTTTCCAAATCCTTGGCTACAGACATATTCAGTTATGAGCTAAACTGAAGACCAATTTTCTAAGAAGATAGATCAAGCTAAATAACAGTATCAGCTGAACCATACTTTAGCCCATATTGTATCTCAGTCCCAGGATTCTAAATTATACTCACCAAGAGACTTCAAAATGTATGGACAAAATGGACAGATGAATACCACAGGGCAGAAAGATGCTAAATTATTTCCACTCAAAGAATGAAGATCTTCTAAGAATTTGCCAATATACCTGGATGAACTTTCACATGAATAGGTTTAAGACACACCAGCTAATTCAGGATTACAATTTCCTGTACAACCATTCCCCTCTTTTTTTGTTTATAGGATCACCATCTCCTCATTTAAAGACCTCCAGATAGCCAAAAACAGCAACTGATTGCTATACATATTTTTACATACGTATATACTCCATAGATCAGGGGTCTCCAAACCCCAGTCTGTGGAGTGACACTGGTCTGCAGCATGTCAAAGCCTCATCTACAGGATGCAGGCAGCATAGGAAACCACTCCCCTTCAGGTCCATGGAAAAATCTCTCTCAATAGAACCGGTCCCTGATGCTCGGTTTGGAGCTGTATCTTTTCTCAAGATCACATACTATTTTTCACAGCTGCTGCCACATCCCAAGGAAGGATGGGGTTGCTTTAAGGTGTTGAGAAGATTCATGCTCTTGCATGCTGAGAGAAACCTTCTAAAGATCAAACTGGAAGTGTTGTACTGTTCTTGTACATGTAAGAAATCCATTAATCTACGGGTTACCTTAGATAGTTTAGGTCAATCATAGGCTTAAATGACATTTGTGAGACTTTGAGACAATTTGCCTCAGTCTGTTGCTAAAAATGCCACTGGCTTCATTTGCAGCTAAGAGGCAGAAATTATACAAGTCTTAGGAACAGTGAAATCAGAATCAAAGAGAGCTTATTTCCTTTTTCTGCAATGTGTTTCCATTAATTACACTGAAATATATACACCCTAAATACAGTGTGATTTCATGGTGCACCTTTTGGACACCACAGTCAGGGTTGAGACTCTTTAACTTTGCCATAAAACTAGGTTTGGAAATAAAGGCTAAAAGTTACAGGTACCAAGATTGCATTTAAATATAGGGAAACACTTTCATACAAGGAAATCAGTCTACTTATGATGGTTGCAGGTTTTTCTTTTTCAGAGTCTTCTCATGGATGGCTTGATAGTTTTTCCTGCATATTGGAGAGCATTGGAATAAGATGTTCCTTGTGGAACTATCTTTGAAATAATTTATAATGCAAAAAAGGGCAATTTTATAATAAATAAATGACAGCATACCATTTTGGAAGTTCTTAGAAGCAGCAACGGCAGAAAGTAGGATTATTTTAGAGGACTCTTTTTATTCATAGCTACCATTTGTTTCTTATCTTGACTCATCAAATAGGAACAACTCACAGTATCTAAGAATGGATAGGAATCTTGCCGAGCTTGTAGTACTGTACCATTTCAAGTTACTGGAGTGGCTGCTCTCTTTTTGTCACTCTTATTTCCTAGGGACAGGGAAAGCAGCTGCTAGCTATTTCCAAACAGCATTCCTGACAACCTATCAATAAACAGTAAAATACATAGAAATAAAGAAAATAAGTATCAAGATGAGCACGGACAAAACTTTTTGTTGAATGTACAGCCTGAAAAGTGAACAATTACTTAGATCAGGTCCCAATGCTGGCAATTTTATGCTGGTTGGGGAATTCTGGGAGATGAATTCCACATGACTTAAACTTGTCAATATTGGGAACCCCTGCTTTAGACATACCTTTATAATCTATAGCAGTATTTTACAGGCTTAGCAACTTTAAGATGCAAGGATTCCCAGAAAGCCCTGGCTGGGGAAACCTGGGAGTTGAAATCCTTGATACTTAAAGTCACCAAGGTTGAGAACAATAAGCCTCCTGAAACCAGTCAGACCATATTTACTTAAAATTAGATTTCAAATCATCCAAGAATATATCTGTATAATATGGTAGTGTTGGAAGAAATGTCCCTCTGGGTTCAGTTCCAAGTGGGGAGAAAGACACTGGAAACATGGTGGCTGTTCAGAAAATGGTTTTAATGGTGGATGATGCCTTGATGATGTTGGGTGAAGAAAAAAAGGGTAGAATGCCTGAGTTTTATACCTCTTTGAACTTGAATTTGTATTCTGACTGGTTGTCAGACTCCCAGGGGGCAGGGGTTTTTAGCTAACTTTGTAGGCTGTCTGTGTCCCAGGCTTGGTTGAGTCTTGCTGAGTGATGCAATCTACCCAGGTGCCATGTGGTGAGTTCTGTTGCTAGGTGGGTAGAGGGCTAATCTTATCATGTCCTGAGAGCCATGTCTTAATCCCATCACCCTGGAGTTGAAAGGGGTGGCAGGGAGCTGCAGGAAGCTTCTTTGTCTTTAAAAACATGTTTCTCCCTTTCTTATCCAGGGAAATATAATATTCTGCCTCTTTAATATTTCCTAGAACATTTCATTCTTCTAGGAGGGGTAGCTAATCAATTTGTTTAGATCTCTTGAAGCTTGAGGATAAAAAATCCTGTAAGCACTGTCCACTTTACTAAAGCATCTATTACTAAGACACCTCCAGGCTTGGTTTACCAACATCACTCCATGACAAAGATTACACAACTATAGAAAATCTGACACCATGCCTTCAAAACAAACAAGAAATGATACATTTATAATGTTTCTAAATAAGAACTTATCCATACTGCCTGGCCACCCCAGCGCCAATACATACCAGACATCAATTTTTCTGGCAGAAATGAACAGCATTTCTGCAACCTCCTTTCATGTTTTGCTGATGAACATTGGGAACAGGTATTCCCTTTTATGTTGCTCAAGGGCTCTTATTTCTGATGTGCTTTACTTTATTACAGACTAGTGTCTGTGGTTCATTGACTACTTCACAGAGGAAGAAACACACCTTCCACTGAGTTAATGCTTCCTATTAGATCTAATACCTTTTAGAATGTCTCTTAGTTGCTTCACTGTTCCAATATTACAAGACGCATAATGGGTCTTATAAATCAAAGGTTGCTAATTTAAAACGTGGCAGAAACTTGTAAACATATTTTTGTTTTCCAGGTTCTGACTTTTCCTGTACTTTTTTTTAAAAAAATAAATGCATCATCACCATGCCGCCCTTTTTCCAGTCAGTTAAGAAAGAAGGGGTTCATCTTTAACTCCCAATCTCTTCTTACTAAATCACTTATTTATTTATTTATTTATTTATTTATTTATTTATTTATTTATTTATTTATTTATTTATTTATTTATTTATTTATTTATTTGATTTATATGCCGCCCTTCTCCGAAGACTCAGGGCGGCTTACAATGAGTTAAGCAATAGCCTTCATACTTTTGTATATTTATACAAAGTCATCTTATTGCCCCCACAAACTGGGTCCTCAATTTACCTACCTTAGAAAGGATGGAAGGTTGAGTCAACCTTGAGCCTGGTGAGATTTGAACTGGTGTAATTGCAGAAAGCTGGATGTTAATCACAGGGTTTAGTCTGCAGAGCTAAATCAGGCTCTTCCCTTAAACTAAGGAAAACTCTGGTTCTGACTCTAATCATGATACTTATCTGTAATATATTGTGTGAAACAATGTAACATAAGAGAAAACCCCTCTTGAATTAAAAGAAAAACCCATCTAATCTAAACAGTTTGCTGCTTGTAAAAATAAATGGAAATAGATAGTAGTAGAATTAAGAATAATATAAATAATGTCACTTTGCAAATATAGAACAAACCAGATATGAGGCTTTTTAAAATTCATTTTGTTTCCAATGTCTTTTATTCAAAGTTATTTTACTTATGATAAAACAGTTTCCACCATGCCAGCAGAGGCTAAAGTTTAAAATCTATATTTTAAGCCATCAAAGAGCTGTAGCCATCAATAAAATGTGTAAAGATGGATATTAAATATTAGAGTAAAATTAGAAACAAAGCATATAAGTGATGGCTACATGTTTTTCATAATTAAATTATAAGAATTCAATTTAGCAAATCAATGCAAAATCTTCTTGCTATTTCAATAATTCACAGGCATTTGTAACTTTCAAAGCAATGAGTCTTCACTCCTGCAGTGACTCTCTGTATATAAGATGCTTGAACTGTCACAAATATATCTCAAAGGTAGCATTTTCAAAAGAAAATGAAAACAGATTGAATTATTTTCACATAAGTTAAATGACAGTCCCTGTGGCTTGTTCATCTCATTTACTGCCAAATGTCTATTCATAAACCAACTGAGATTTTGATAAAGGTAACTTTGCTAAAACTGAACTTCTTATAAATTGTGCAAACTCAGCGGACATTAGATTCCATCGGGAGTTATTTTAAATTCCTAATGAAGTATACAATGTCACTGCAATGGCCACAGTCATCTCAGCCAAGAGCTTTTTTTTAAAAAAAAAATCTGATCTCTCTTGTAACCACTGAGCCTATTTAATTATGATGTTTTAGAATTAAATTTCTGAAGGATAATATTTACATTCCATGGAAAAAAGCTAAGAAACTGACCCCAGTAGCTGCTCCTTTTTAAAATATTGCTGATCTTTTTGTAATTGGAGCATCAACTTCCTAATAACAGTCCCCTGCAGATTTGAATTCTCCATAAAATAGAGTCAGTCAGCACCATATTTTTTCAACTAAAAGTTACCTGAAATTCTCTCATATGAAGAAAACATTGCCTTCTATGATGTACTGCCAGCGTTCTTGTTAGACAAACTATGATCTATCACAGTCAAATTGATGAAGTCAATACATCAACTAAATGGAAGAGACAATTTTCTCTTTGAAGTCATCACCTCTGATTGGGACTTGACCTTGTAGAAGGTATATAGACAGATAGACCTATCAAGCTATTCTTTTTTGCGGTAAGCAACACTATGCAGAGTGCAGAAAAGTAGTCAAAAATAGTAACTCAAGGAAATGAAGGCAAAAGTAAAAAGAAATATAGCAAATATTTCTTTACGCAAGCATTATTTGGAAGATCACTCCATGTCTTTCTAACCTTAAAAACATTCTTAATTCCTCCATGCTCTTTCTCTGCTTCATATACTTCCTTTTGATCGTTCAGTTTTTTGTCTGTCCCTTTGTCAGGATGTCATGAGCCCTAACCAACTACATGTTCTTCAGTCTTTCCATTCGTCTTGATTCAGTCTTTCTCTTAATTTTCAATTTAATCCTCATTCATTATCTCTACATAACTAAATTATCTAAATCAACTAAATCAAAACCCTTTTTTATACTGATCACAGTTTCCCATCGGTTTTCATTCAGTATTTATTAATATTTTTTTTCATTTTGTCATACAACCTTCCTAAAAACTCTATACAAATGCATTTAGATTGGTTTACTTTTATATTTCCCCTGACATACCCAACTCTAACTTTTATCATTAGGCAAACAGTCAGACATATTTCCTTCCTTCCTTCCTTCCTTCCTTCCTTCCTTCCTTCCTTCCTTCCTTCCTTCCCTCCCTCCCTCCCTCCCTCCCTCCCTCCCTCCCTCCCTCCCTCCCTCCCTCTTTCTTTCTTTCTTTCTTTCTTTCTTTCTTTCTTTCTTTCTTTCTTTCTTTCTTTCTTCATCTTTCTTTTTTCTTTCTTCCCATCCATCCAAAACCATTAAGTCTGAATTATTCAAAATATTCATACAATATTTTGCATGAATAAGGAATTGAAAGTTGCAATTATGTAAAATTATATAAGCCCAAAGAAATGTTGTCAGTTATATTTGGAGTCCTTTGCACTGAAATCCACTAAATCAAAGTTTTCTTGCATTAATTTGTTAGTTGAACAGTAAAGTATAATCTATATTAAGCTATGCTTTCAGTTTTCATTTAATGTCAGCTTTCAATTCTTCCTAGTATACTTAGCTAATCTTCTGTGATTTGGCATTTAGTCTTGCTATCTTTCTTTCTCTCTAGAACAGTGTTTCACAGCCTCAGCCTCAACATGTGTGGAGAATTGAAAAACACTGCTATAAAAAAGCATAAGAGAATTTTTCCAATGATTAGATACAAATGAAATTTTCACATATATATTAAATTACATTTCTCCTACTGGACTGTCATGCTATTTGCAACTGCAATGTTACTATTTTTCAACATTCTCATAATATTTATAATTTTCTTTCCAACATGTTTTTTCTTGGATTATACATTAATTTAGATTCCACTTGAACCTATTGCTATCATTCCTTTGCAAATCTCTAAAAAATCCTTTCCTCATTTCAGTTTTATCCTAAAACATTCTATCATTTATTTTTAATTTCATTCACTCTGCTGGAGACTCATTTTTCAGCTTTCAGCACCCTTTTCAAAAATAATAATTCATTTTGCTGTCTAGATCAGTTGTACTTTTCTTGGCTTCCTTCAATCTTAAGAATTCATTGCTTTCTCCCTAAGCAAGTATGTTTTTCTCCTTATACACTATGCTTTTTCTCCTTATACACTATGCCTTATACACTTTCATTCTTATTTTTTTGCAGCAATTATATTATTATAATATTTTTTTGCTATTTTCAGCTTTATTCACTCTACTAAGCATTCCTTCCTCTATCTAATAAGTAAATAAAATAATAAATAACTCCATATCAGGATGGGTTCTAAATTTTTTTACTTGGTTCTGTGGGTGTAGCTTATTTTGTGGGCGTGGCTTGGTGGGGGGATGTAATATGACTGGGTGGGTGTGGCCAACATTTTAAAAAAATTTTAAAAGCATTTTTTCTACAATCTTAAGAAGTTGCAGAAAAAAATGCTTTTAAAAGCCTCTGATGATCAGGCAACTCAGCTGGGACTGCATTTTTTTTCCCTACAAACTCTTCTGTCAAAGAAGTTGCAGAAAAAAATGCTTTTAGAAATCTCTGACAATCAGGCAACTCAGCGGGGATTGCCAGAGGCTTTTAAAGGCATTTTTTTTCTACAACCACTTCAGCTGAAGTGGTTGCAAAAAAAAAAAAATGCTTTCAGAAACCTCTAACGATCCCAGATGAGCTGCAATCATCAGAGACTTTTTTTTTTACTTTTAAAAGCATTTTTTCGGCCAAAGAGTTTGTATAAAAAATGCTTTTAAAAGTAAAAAAAAAAAAAAAGCCTCTGATGAGGTGGGTGGGGTAAGTGAGCAGTGACTGGGCCAGGGACCAGCCACTGTTATTACCTGTTCTCTGAACTACTACAAATTTTTACTATGTGTTCTTGCGAAATGGTGCGAACCGGGAACAATCTACCACTACTCCATATGCTTGTGAGGCAATCTTCTTGTAATGATATTCCAAAACATGCCAAAACAAGCCAAACATTTTGTCTTTATGTCTCTTTTCTATTCATTTTATTGGTGGAAGTTTTCTACTAATATTTTTCCATATAGGACTGTTCTTCTAATTTCTGCAGTCTTCCGCTTTCTTTTTCTTCTAGTTTCTTGAACTTGATATTCTGAATTATTGTTTCTCAGTTACATTAGTAAGTTATATTGTTATGTGTTTTTGCTTCTGAATTTTATAAAGAATGCTATGGATGGATGTTTTGTCAAAGCATTCACTAGCTTGCTATTTTGTGTGATATATAGACAAGAGTGGACTGATCAAATACAACTCAAAACTATCTGATTGATTGTTAATTATGTAAAATACTTTTTATACTGTTTACTTATCTGCCCTTTTATATTTGTCCTTTAATGGCTAAAAGTGTTTCAAAATGAAGTATCAAATAACACTCGATTTTACAATGTTTTATTAATGCATATCAGCATCATAGAGTTTTTGTAAAAAAAAGTGTGTGACATGCACAGATCATAATAAAGAGTTAATGAGTATACGGCAAAGAGGCAATTTGGAAAAAAGAGAAGAGAGGCAGATGGAAGTGGAATTATTTTAGACAAAAGATTCATGCAATGTTGTTACATTCCCTATCTGCCACATTTTATTTAGCGTTTTGTAAAGATCAAAGGATTAGAATATTTGATTGAAGAAATAAAATATGGTTTTATCACATGTCACTATTTACATATGTATCTATTGAAAGGACAAGAGAGCCAGTGACCTTTTGCTAACACAACTGGATAAATTTAATTACTGGCTCGACCACATAGCAGAGCACTTTTATATGAATATTCAATGGATGACATTAAATTATTATGAATGACCTAGGTTCACTAAAAATGTTGGACAACAACAATCTATTTGTAATTCATCAGAACCAAATAAGGTCTGAAAGTTTTGTAGACTATATAGTTAGATGAAAATAGCACCTGGTAATGGAAAGATAATTGTATACTTTACAGATTTCTTCACTGCAAAACAGAGAAGTTGTAATGTGCCAAATACATTGGTAACTTAAAGAGCCAGTCACTCTTTATCACTGCCTAATTGTAATAAGACTGCTACCCAACATCTATAGAGCTTGGGAGAACAACCAAGCTCAGAGAGTACCAAAGGACTCCTAACACACTTTTCCTGATCATTTACAAGTAAACATAAAGAAGATTCTGTTGCAGCCACATGATGCTTGAGATGCTCACAATGCTTTGTTTGCAAAAGTAAAAATAACAGCACTTTTCTGAGTGCAAGTATCATCTTAAGTTTACAAGCAAAAAGTTGAGCATTTAGTGCATTTTATTTGGTATTTCATGCTTCTTTGAGAGCTAGTTTATAACATACTGTATATCTTATACCATGAAACAGATTCCTGATTATGATTACAAATAAAAGTAACTGAAGAATGTGATTCATATGCAGAATAAGTGATATTTCTTTAGGATGTACAGTATATAGCCAGAGGCTTACTTTTTTTTGCAATTCCCATTTGCATAGATTTCAGAGAAGCACAACATTACTGTTCATGAAAGTTGACATGATGGATGTTGGATCTTCCTATTTATTATAACCCAGGAGTCAATGTTGTACTCAGAAGCATACAGATTGCTTCTTTCAATTATCTAACCTGGGGCTGTTTGCACATATGTATTTGGCCTGCTGTATTTGTTCTCCATGGGGGTGGTTAGTTTTATGGCTACTTGAGCCTATTTACTTATGAAGATGGTTTGGCAAAACATTTGTGTGAATAAGGCTGATAGAAGAAAACAACCTAAATTATATGTAAACAAGGCTGACACAATTGTTTTGGATTATCATGGGAATTTACAGAACATTTAGATGAAACTATAGCCCAGTGCTGTTCTAAATGTTAGCAACAGCTCCTTTTTTTCCCCCAAACATAGTGATGCTGCAACCCTTGAGAACTGAATTGAGAAATAATTCCCGAGGGATTTAAATTGCATGTTTTCTTTCTTTCTTTTTTTTAAAAAACAAACCTTTATTAAGACTTTAAAAAAACCACACATTTAAAACACACAAATTCTTAATCAAACAACAGAAGAAAGATAGACAAGAAAAAAAAAAGACAAAAGACAAAAGACAAATGTACTTATACCATTAGTCCGTTACAAATATTAACTAATTTCTATATCTTTTTTCTTTTATATATATATACACATATAAATATATACATATATACATTGTTCCAACTATATTCATCTGACAGTGCTATTTTGATTGTAGTCAATTCCTTCAAAATTCCATCTTACTCACTTTTCCTTTTCCTCTGTTTTGTCCATTGATACCATTTGTTCCATATAATATAATAGTCTGAGTCCTCCTTATCTTTTAATTGTAAAGTTAGTTTGTCCATTTCTGCACAAGCAAATATTTTCTGTATTACTTCCTGTTCTGTTGGCATGCGATCACATTTCCACAATTGTGCTAATGATAACCTAGCCACCGTAATTATATGTAAAATTAAATACTTGATATCTTTCCTAATGTTTCCTTTGATCATGCCTAATAGGAAAACCTCAGGTTCTAATTCAATTTCGTGTTTTGTTATTTCTGTTATCCATGTTTTTATTTTGCTCCAAAATTTCTTAACTACTGGGCAGAGCCACCAAACATGATAAAAAGTCCCCTGCGTTTTTTTACATTTCCAACAAGTTGGATTTACATTTGGAAACATTTTAGCTAATCTTACAGGGGCCAGATACCACCGATACCACATTTTATAATGATTTTCTTTGTAGGCTACCGATTTTGTCATCTTATAATTGCTTTCCCATACCCTTTCCCATTCCTCTAATTGTATATTATGCCCTATATTCCTCGCCCACGCTATCATCTGGCCTTTGACCAGTTCTTCTGCCAAATCATATTCCAATAAATATCTGTAGATTTTTGAGATCAGTTTTGCTTCTTTAGATTCTAGTAATTTATCCAATTGATTTGGTTTTATGTCAATTCCTTCTTCCTCCTGGTCTTTTCTGTATCTTGTCTTAATCTGTGAATAGGGCCACCAATCTATTGTTATTCCTTGATCATAAAGTTCTTCTCTTGATTTCAATTGTCCCTGAACATCTAATATTTCTCTATATCTTAGAATTTTATGCTTCGTTAATGTATTCGGGTGGGTTATTGCCTCTATTGTTGATAGCCAACCAGGTATTTTCATATAATGTTTAGATTTAATCTGTTGCCATATATTTATTAAGGATTTTCTGATAGTATGATTATTGAAATGTTTGTATGTTTTATTTCCGGGACTCCATATAAAGGCATGCCATCCCTTCAATAGATCGTGTCCTTCCAAATTCAAAAGTCTTGGATTATCTAAGGTTATCCAAATAGTTAAAACCCCAAGCAATTTATTAGGACATGTTTTCAATTAAATGTCAAACACAGGCAGGCTTTAGCTTGCTACATTTTTAAAGCCATCTTTTAAGGTATCAATTTTTACTAAATGTTTAATCAGTATAATAAAATATAATTGCAAAGTCATACATTTCAGTAGAATTGTAGTGAACTGAAGAAGAAAGATTTACATGCCACACACAAGTTTTATAAGAGCCAAACATTTTTAAAAAGTAGAATAAATCCAATTTTTCCTGTAGAGAAGTGTGAGATGAAGAACACAAGTTCTACTGAATCAGACCAAGAGTTATATAATTCAGCATTCAGTTGCCATAGTGACTGACTGGATGCCTATCAAAAGCCAAAAGGAGGTCATAAAAGCAACAATTTTTCCCCATTGCAGAATCCCAGCAATTGGTACTCAGCTGCATATTAACTCTGAAGTTGAAGGGCCTAAACGTAAAATAAGTTTGGTCTAGCTTATTCTACAGAAAATGAAATACCATTGAAATGGTCGCATCTTAATAGGGTTTCAAAAGATTGCTTCAGCCTGACAATGCTGTTAGCAAAGCTTTATGTAAAATAACATGGCCTCTACTTTTGAAGTGTGAAATGTAGCAGCATATTCACTCTTACAGAAATCAGAAGAGGCTTTCAGTGCTCTCAGAGACTATTGGAAGAAGTTTTAAAGAACATGAAGTGCTTTAGTGGCAAATTATGTCAACATTGCACCTTCATGGGGAATACATCAGGATGTGGCACCTTGAAAGTGATTTTGAAAAAGTTACACAAATGCTGCAACTTTCTACTATTTATTAGAGCATCTGCATATTTGTTGAAGCTTAGATGGAAGCACCCTCCACAAAAAGACGTCTGCTTTAAAGAGAAGTGGTAACTCTACTTAACTGTAAAAATCTGGATATCTATTATATGGAAGCAAAGAGATACCTATTGATCTCAGGCATCTCCCTAAAACCAGAAATGATTTTTTTATCATAGTGCCTCTTTACCTAGATTTATTGAGAAGGAATTGGTTAAAAGAATGCCAGCAACTGAATTAATTCGCATCTAGCCAATATATTGGAGTGTACATTATGGAATAGGCTTTTAAATTTTTTTCTCTCTAATTGCCTTCTTGAAATCCCGAAGGTGGCAGGTCTTATCAGTATAAATGAATAAACTTGCAGCTGGATGTTTACATAATAGTCTCCTGAGTCTTTATTAGTCTGGGAACCAATTTTTACAATTGTAAAGCCTTTGCCTTTGTCTGATTTTGTAGCCTGAGGGTAGCAGTTTGGATGCTTGCTTTAGTTCTGAAGCACTTCGTCTGAATCATTTTGGCAGAGTACATAGTCCTTGTCAAAATGAAGCAAGGCCACCTTGCAGAGTCCTGTATGTTACTTGCTTTATTCAGCACTACTCAGCAATCATAAAAGATTACCATGACAGTGACCCATCTTTGCAGTATGTGGTATAGATTGTAATCCAACACAGTCACCTGGAACTAAGAACACATAAAGCTTTCTCATAACCAAGAACTTGAAGTTGGAAAGGAGCCATAAATGAGTAGGACAGATGGCCAAGAAATTTATTTTCAATACTTGTTAATTGCTATTTGAATATTCGTCAAATGTGAACAATTTTGCAGCAGTATTTGAATTCGATTTTTTTCCCAGTTATGATTATAATACAGGGATTGCACTTTGAAATCTGATATCAAATAATGTTATCTGAGCATTTCTAACAGTTGACTTGCATCCAAATTGTAAACGTTATATTGATTACATTTTAAACATTTAAAAATTGGATTTTACCTTAAAATTTAAGAGGTTAATATTGAATATAAAATTGAAAAAAACGTGAAAATTTTTTGATTTCATGATATTGCAAATTCTGGTTTCGAACTGTGAAGCCATAGTTACATATTTAACTTGTTGTGTTCCAACTCATCATCAACAGATCTCAATTGTTGAAATTTAAAAAAAAATTCTAGTGCAAATGAAAGCCACTCTAATTAACAGTGAAAAACGAGTTTGATTAGGCAGTGCTTCATTCTATAGAAATTAAAATAACTAATTCTTAATACTGTCATGTATCTTTAAAAAGGTAAAATTTTATTTAGCATCTGTTTAATCACTGCTGCAAAGACTACAGTGCTGCTAAAATTAATAGGTATGTTATTATTCTTTCTGCATCTTCAGTTACTTGGTTAGCACACAAAGCAAGAAATATTTAAAATTATCTTTTTTTTTCTAAAAAAAGAAATGATGTTATTAAGTTATGGAAACTTGAAAAATGAATAATGGGAAATGCATAAATTACTTGACCAACCAGGTCAAGCAGAATGGGCATGCTGCAGATCCTGTCAGCCAAAGAAAGGTGCCTGGCAGGAACCAGAAGAGTGGTGGGTTGCTACTGGTTCCCCAGATTGGCAAACCGGTAGTGGCAGTGGTGGGAGGCTCTGTCCACCCACCGGACGTCTCTGTGCATGCGCAGAAGCTTCTGTGCATGTGCAAAAGTGTTGCATGTGCGTGCAAGTGCGCTCACACCCACAAGCAAATGGGTATGAGCGCACAAACAGGTATCAAACAAAATTGAAACCCACTACTGAACCAGAAGATGAGCTTCTTTTACAGCAGCCCCTGTTCCATGGAACATTTTCCCTTCCGAGATCAGAATGGTTCCCCTGTTAGCTTTTCATAAGGCCTTAAAAACCTGGCTATGTTTCCCAAGCCTGTGCCAAAGGCCCCATTTCCTATATTGCTAATGGGCCAAATATCTTGATTTTATGTATTTACTGGATTCTTTTAATGTTTCTTTTTTTTTCTTCTGGTTTTACCGGTACTGTTTTTATTGCTTTAAAATGTTTTTCTTTAATCCTTAATTGTAATATATTTTATGAATCGTAAGTTTCCCAGAGTCATTAACTGAGGTGGGCAGCCATAGAAATTGAACAAACAAACAAATGTTTTTGTTGTGATAGGTTATGGTACATCAATCTGTTCATCACCATAAATCACATTCCTTTGTAATTTTTTCCACAGAAAACTCAGTTTAATTAATAGCACTCAGTGCTGCACAAGCTATCACAAATATTCATTGGCTCCCTTATTAGCAGTGTTAGTTTACAACTAAATAGTCACCAAGGCTATGACATTTTTTCTTTGCTAGATGCTTATCTTTAGAGCAATATGGAGGAAGAAGTCCACACCATAAAGCAAACTGGCTTATGAGTACACAAAAGCTTAATATTTGTTTAGCTGTTTATCCAGCTATAACTTTCAGTAGCTATAGATAGTAACAAGATTCAGTGTTACTACACTATACATAATGTATAGTGTTCATAACAAACATAATGTTTTGTTCATAAATGATTTTTGAAGCACTTTACAGTTTTCTTGATATTTTTTCAAGTTCTAAATCATTTCAACTCCATTTTCTCTATGACTACTAGGCCAATCGCATTATTGTTTCAGTTGGACTTCAGTTATCTTCCAAAATTGCTGTTAAAATATGGGTGGAACTTCAGAAAGGTTCCAAAACTGCTCTTTAGATCTCAGTTAACTGTACCTGAATTTTCCAGCCTTGAACTGAGCAACATTTTAATCTTCTCAAAGCAGATCCCTTATTCCTAAATGTTACCTTAAGTGAAGAAATGCCATGGCATTATTATTGTATTCAACTTATTTGTACTTCTAAACTATCACTGACAGTATTTGAAAATTCACAGAATAAAATTGCTAATCAAGTTTGTTAAAAAAAAAAAAGCAATGAGAACATGTCAGTGGGAAATCACTAATTAATTATCCATAATTCTCAATGGCACTCTAAGATCATTTGTTAGTAATACTTAAGAAATGAAAAATAAACTATTTTATAAAGGAAGAACATTATTAAAATTAAAAGTATAATTATCAAATACAACTATTGGGATGGAGAATATTCATCACATTAATGTTTTTGTATTATCAGCTCATAAATAACTGAAATGGTGATAAAAAAATCTGCAAACATCTTCTAGGTTTCAGAATGTTATGAGTTGTTCAAAAGACCATGAAAAATTACACAATCTTACCTTACCCACATGGGATACTTCATGCACCAAAGGATTGTGTGCAGCATTCAAATAGCTTAATTCTCCATATCACTTATTGGATAGTTGAAAAACAACCTCTATATTTTGAACAATGATTGTTGTTTATGCAACAATCTTTGAAGAGCAAAGTTGATGTTAAATGTCACCCTATATCAAACTTGGCATTTTGGACAAGAATATATGATTGGATTTCAGTAGATCTCATAGATATTTTCCTTGGAGTTGAAGATGAGGATTAGAAGAATTACACAGAATTACGAAATTAATCTTGGTCAATCCAATCTGTAGCAAATTATTTCATACAGCACATTTAATACATGTGCATTAATAGAAGTTGAAGTATCCATGTACAAAACTATCTAGTACTTTAAAATGGCTCTATGACAATTTGTCATGGCCAACTCAACATGGCCAACTTACCATGGCTAACCTGCCACGGACAACTTGCTGTGGCCAAGTTGCCATGGCCAATTTACCACAGCCAACTCATCGCAGGACAACTCACCATCACCAACCAATTGTGGGAAAATTCTCTGTGGGACAAGAGTTACACTAATATCAAAGAAATGGTGGAGTAGAATAATTCTAAAAAGTATGCAAAAGGAAGGACAGAATGAAATGTGAATGACAAAATGTAAAATATTTTTTTATTTATTTTTATAAATAAAATCAATAATTAAATTGAATTGTTAAATTGTCTGATGACGAGTTGTCCTGCGGCGAGTTAGTTTTGGCAAGTTGTCCTGAAGTAAGTTGACCATGGTGAATTGGCCATGGTGATGTGGCTGCAGCCAGTTGTCTGTGGCAAGTTGTACCGTTCCATTTTAAAATCAGTAGTTCAGTGAACAGGAAGGCACAATATTAAGGCTTCTAGATCCCACTTCTTAGCCTTCAATTGATCTGAGATTATGACAAAATGAGGGAGAAAGAAAAACTAATGTACAGAAATGTCCTCTCTGCTCTGTTTTTATTTTTGCAAAGAAAGATTTCTCTCTCTGTAATTTTACTATGAGGAGAGGTAGTCTCTGAAACCTTTTTCTACTTCATTTTGAATTACAACCTTTGGGAGACAATCATTCCAAGGTCTTCCAATATATGTTGCAAATAAACTGCATGACTAAAAAGCAAAAATGATGTCATGCCCCACAACCTACCATTGTCTAGGTAATTACATTTGTGATTTGCTGAACTGGGTTTTTTTACATTTTAAAAGAGATTTCATAGAGAATAAGGGTGCTGGATAGATTTTCTACACTAAAGTACAGTACAATAAGCCCCCATTCTTTCAATACTGGAGTCAAAAGAAATTAATTTTCTTGATAATGCAACATTTATGAGTGCATATTTTTATTTTCACTTCCATGGCTTCTTAGTTCATGGAAGACATATTTCCTCAATTCAAAAAATAATTCAAGGTGAAATTATCATTGCGAGTGGATATACAGTGTGTGGAAATTTCTAGGAATTAATAAAGCTTATTTTAGGACACATTTACTCACCCACATATGTACACACACACACACACACACACACACACATGTATTGAGGTCAATAGCAATAACACTTAGACTTATATATTACTTCATAGTGCTTTACAGACTTCTCTAAGTGGTTTACAGGGTCAGCATAACGCCCCCAACAATCTGGGTCCCCATTTTACCAACCTCGGAAGGATGGAAGACTGAGTCAACCTTAAACCTGGTGAGATTCAATCTGCCAAACTGTTGGCAGCCGGTGATCAGCAGAAATAGCCTGCAGTACTGCACTCTAATCACCACGCTAACCAAGGCTCTTTTATAGTACCTTTTGGAACTTTCAAAAGGTAGGATCAGTTCCAATCAATTCCCAGAATGTTTTGCAATGGCTATAACGTGGACCAAACATGACATAACATCTGAACTAGTTTTTAAAGTTTTAAATTTTGCTATGTATGTATTAAATTTTGCTATGTATGAAGAGAAAGGCAGCATAAAAATAAATAAATAAAATCTCAGGAAGAACCCCATTCCAAAAGGCAGACATCACAGAGAATGTGTGCTGCTTCTCTAAAAATCTGTTCCTAAAAAAATGACACTGTTTAATTGATGGGAGCCAAACATGCCCACTCTGCCTGGTCATACCAGAAGGGCCACGGGAGACAGACAGTCTTTCAAATAGCTAGTCCCCATGCCATGTAGAAATTTATTCATTATAACTATAAAGTCAACAGCTGTTTGAGTTGAATCTGGAAGCCTGCTGGCAATCAGTGAAGCTCACAATGCAGAAGTGTCACATGCTGATCACTGCTTCCACCCTTGCATTCTGAATCAGTTGAAATATCTAAGTTGCCTTCAAGGACAGGCTCATGTAGAAATCATTCCAATATTCCAGCCGTGAAGTTGCAGAGAGATGAGTGATTTCCTGAGAGGCTAATGGACCCACAGAGGGATACAGTTAGTGCACAAAAGGTAGCTATGCAAAGGGCCTTTTGGCCACTGCTAACATCTGCTATTTGAGTAGGATCTGGAAGTTCAAGTGAACTTCCAAGTTGCTCAGCACTTCTTACTAGGGAAATGGGACTCCGTCCAGGAGTGAAAATGTGAAATCCCCAGATATGAACAATCCCAAGAGTTACAGGCACTCATCCCTGGAAGGACTGAGCTGGGGTTGGTTATTCCCCATTCATATTATTATAACATCCAAGCCCTGAAACAGAACTTCAGCAGCCTAACTTGGCTGGCTTGGAGTTGAATCATATAATTGGGTATTCCCAGCATACTGATGATACCAGATCCTAGAATGGCATATGACCTTACCAAGTGTTTTCATGGAGAGGTTAAACAGAAGTGAAAATACCATTGAAAAAGCTGAAGGAGTCAGGTTGGGATAAATTGGTAGTAATGAAAGAAATAACATTTCAATCTTCTTTTAATAGAAGTCTCCCTAATTCACTCATCCAGGAGCAACATACATCTCAAAAGAAAGTCATTCTTTGGCATTTATGCATCTCTGAATTCTGTTTTTTTAAAGGGGCATACAAAAATGCAGATATTAAGGACATGTGCACCTAAAAAGTGTATATCTATGGAATAGAAAACATAAGACTTAGGAGATAGGAAATATGTGAAAAATACGTTAATGGACTTTAAAAATCAAAAAACAAAATAAGATACAGAAATGAGATGAACAAAAAAGTGCATAATTGGCTGAAAGCAACTGCCAAGCCCGCTTTCAGCTCTGCTCGACACTCTCGCCGGAGTTAGAGACAATCCCAAGTGTTTGCCGGATCCGTGTCAACTAAAGACGGGCACCACACTATTTGGGTTTAGCAATGGTGGTGAGTTTAGGCTTGTTTATTCATAATGGTGGTGGCTAGAAGTGGTTAGGCTGCGGAACTCATCAACTCACATAGAAACCATGATTACCAGCCACAGCAACGGAAGCCGAAGAATACTCCACGGACTGCTTTGCCCTCTTGAAAACCGGAATCAGCTGTGAAGCGCAATTAGGGAGGTGGGGTGCGGGGCGCAGCTGCGCAGTATCTTTAAAAGTAGCATGGCAGATCGAAAACTCAGAGCTGACTTTGTTTTACCTGCATGACCTCGGAGTTTGCTGGTGCTGGTTGGTGTGAAGAATAAACCCTTGACTCTCCAAGCTGTTGTTTCGTGTTGGTGTTTCAACCTTAAACCTTTCCAACGCCCAGATACGGACCGGTAGAGCAGAGAGAAACATTGTTAAATTCACTCAAACATACCAGCTACTTCTATCCATCTATCTTCTGTCTTACATTTGGACACTTAAAAGAAAGAGTTTTTTTTAAAGAAATGTGATTCCTGTTTCAAAGAATCATTTCAAAATATATAAATAATTGCTGAAATTTAGAACAAATATTTGCACCTTAGAAATATGGTGGCATCATTGGAAGTTATACACAGTATCTCTAATTTCTAATACTGAAGGTTCATAAAAGTAGATCATCTCTAGGAATATATAGAAAAAAATAAACTAGATAAGTGGTCCTCAACTTTTTTGGCTCCTTGGATCAAGAGCAGAAGCAGCAGTGGTGGCAGCAGGAGGAGAGGGAATGGTTTTGTGTGTGCAATCTAGGTTCTGCCCTTGTGCAAATGGAGCTTCATGTGCTTATCCACAGTTTGCACAGGCAGTTTCTAATGGGCATGGACTGGTAGCGGTCCATGGCCCAAGGTCTGGAGACCCCTGAACTAGACTGCTTTAGACCCGTGATGGCGAACCTATGGCATGTGTGCCACAGGTGGCACACGGAGCCATATAAGTGGGCATGCCAGCTCAGCTCTGGGGTGTATGAGTGCACCGGCCAGCTGATTTTCAGACCTTCTGGGCCCACCAGAAATAGGGAAACAGGCTGTTTCCTGCCTCTGGAAGGCCTGGGGGGTGAGGGGTGGGGAAGGCCCGTTTTTCTTTCTTACCTGGCTCCAGATCCCCTCTATTTATCTGGGAAGGGTGAAAACAGCCTTTCCCACTCCCCCGGAGGCCTGAAAGGCCCCATTTCCCAACTTCAGTGGGACAGGGAGTGATGTATTTTGCTGTCCCCAGCCTCCAGAGACTCATAGAGAAGCTCCTAGAAACTCCAAGAGAGGCTCTGGAGGCTTGGCACAGCAAAAAAAAAGTCACTTCCTGTCCCAGCGGGAGTTGGGAAATGGGCCGTTGCAGGCCTTTGGAGGGGCTCCGAGGGAGTGAGAAAGGCTGTTTTCACCCTTCCCAGATAAATATAGAGGAGCTGGAACCAAGTAAGAAAGAAAAATGGGCCTACCAGGCCATCATGTGCCAGGAGTGGGGGAGGGGGGAGTTGCACGCGCATGCATAGGGCAGGTGCATAGAATTATTGGTGTGGGCACGTGCGCGTGCTACCCGCTCGCCCCTCTCCTGGCAAGTGATGGCAAAAAGGTTAGCCATCACTGGCTTAGTCCTTCTATGGTAGAAAACTATTTTATTTATTTACTTATTTATTAGTCAAGTACATATTAGATAATATATGTAAGTATAAGCATGAATTTAATACATAAAATGACTACGAATAAAGGGAATATTAGGACAGGGATGGTAGGTACACTGGTGGTCTTATGCATGCTCCTTACAGATGTCTTAGGAATGGGGTAAGGTCAACAGTAGACAGTCTTAGGTTAAAATTTTGGGAGATTTGGGATGAAACCACAGAGTCAGATAGTACATTCCAGGCATTGATCACTCTGTTGCTGAAGTCATATTTTCTGCAATCGCACTTTAAGTCTGTATCTATTATATGCTCGTGTATTGTTGTGGTTGAAACTGAAGGAGTCATTGACAGGTAGGACATTGTAGCAGATAATTTTATGAACTACGCTTAGGTCATACTGAAGGCAGCGTAGTTCTAAGTTTTCTAAGCCCAGAATTTCATGTCTGGTGGCATAAGGTATTTTGTTGCAAGCAGAGGAGTGGAGGACTCTCCTTGTTTATTTATTTATTTATTTATTTAATTTATTTAAATTTGATTTATATGCCACCCTTCTCCAGAGACTCAGGGCAGCTTACAGTGTGTTAAGCAATAGCCTTCATACTTCTGTATATTTATACAAAGTCAGCTTATTGCCCCCACAAACTGGGTCTTCAATTTACCCACCTTAGAAAGGATGGAAGGCTGAGTCGACCTTGAGCCTGGCTAGGATTGAACTCGCAGAAATTGCAGGCAGCTGGATCTTAATTGCTGCCTTTAGTAGGAGGCATTAGCCCCCTACGCTACTCAGGCTCTTTTGAAATATTGTGAAATATTTCTGAACATGCTCAATTGTATTAATGTCCGATATGCAGTGCAGGTTCCAGACAGATGAACTGTATTCAAGAATTGGTCTAGCAAATGTTTTGTATGCTCTGGTTAGTAGTGTAATATTACCGGAGGAGAAACTACACAAGATTAGGTTTATAACTCTTAATGCCTTTTTGGCGATATTGTTACAGTGGGCTTTGGCACTTAGATCATTAGATATGAGTACTCCAAGGTCCTTGACAGAGTGAGGGCCATCTACAAGATCATGTCCACTCAGCTTGTATTTTGTGTTCTTATTCTTTTTGCCAATGTGTAAGACAGAGCATTTGTTGACTGAGATTTGGAGTTGCCAATTGTTTGACCATTCCAACACAAAGTCAAGGTCTTTTTGAAGGATAGTAGCATTGTCAGTGGTGCTAAATAGTTTTACATCATTGGTGAAGAGAACGCAGTTGCTTATAATATGATCACAAAGGTCATTTATATATAGTATGAAGAGTGTTGGTCCAGGAACGCTGCCTTGGGGAACACCGCTATTAACAGGTGCAGGATTTGATAGGGCGTTCCCCATTTTGACCACTTGTTGTCTGAACTAGATTGCTTAGACCTTATATGGTAGAAAACTATATTCAGAGACTTCTAAAAGTGCGAGAATGTAAAACATCCCATTATGCATTCCATTCAAATGGAAATAAAGTCACTAGATAGTTTAAAGATCCATGATTTTCTGCATATGAAACTGATGCTCAGGAAATTATCTTGTTAATTTTCTATTCAACATTCTATATTGACATTCTTTCATTCTTTATAGATCTGAGTGATTATATTGAATTCTATATTTTTCTTGGTTTGAGGACTGGCTTGGAATAATATTTGAATGCATTATTGAGTATTACAATTTATATAAAAATAATACATTCATAACCTTGGCATTTACCATTCCATATATAAAGAAATCAGTCTTCAGCCAACACAACACTGTTGATTTTCTAAAATAAGATTCTTAACAAATGGTTTCATTTGTTCATATTTAAGAATGGTCAGAACTCAATGCTTTTACATATAATTTCTTCTCTGTTTTTAACAGCTGGAAAGCTTTGAGAAATTAATTAAGAAAGTTTTAAAATAGGCTCTTTTCTGAATGTTCTCTGAATCAGCTTTTTCTTTAAAAAGTTACATATTTAATTACATTAATTTTAACTTCAATAGTTATTTGACATTATATGTGCTGAATAAAAAAATCCTTCCCTTTAAAATAACTCAGTATGAGCCTCATTACAAACCAGTTTTTTTCCCCTCCTCAATTATACCTAAATCTATCACAATGAATTGTATTGACAGGACTGCTAAAATGTGCTTAATTTGCTTTGTTCCCTCATCCAACATTAGGGCAAAAATTACTTCAGCTCCTTTCAGCCCAGTTTTGGACTGGCTGGATGATCTATCATCATCATTTTTTAAATCTATTTTCTTTCATTTTTACTGAAAGCTTTTCTCTCAGAACTGAAGTTAACAAGCCAAATCAAGTTGCCAGATTTCATATTATTTAAGGTAGTTTTGAGCAAAGTGAAGTTCAACTTTTCAGATTGCCATAAATGATAGGTCTTTGCTTTGAGTTAGTGTCAGATGCTTGCCCTGACTCTCCTCTCCTTACATTTAGCATTTTAGGGTTATGTGAAAAGCTACTTTATGCCCTATCCTGTTGCAAAGAAAGATATATCTGTGCAAGTATTTACACCCAAAATGTCATCAACTTCTTTATAGTTTCAAAGTTCTTTATTCTATTATATAATGATTGGAAACAAATTCTTCAAATCCTGTTTGTATTTTTTTTAAAAAGGTATATGCAGTTCCTTGTGTTGGAAACCTGGATTAATTGTGCAAGGGCATATATGGGTCTGGGATGGCATGATGGCTTAGTGGTTAAAGAGGCTGTGCTTGTCAGCTGGAAAGCTGATAGTCCAGGTGTGAGATCCAAGCACCAAGCAATGGGGTGAGTTCCCATCATTACTCACCCTAGCTTCTGCTAACCTAGCTGTTTGAAAGCACACAAATGTCAGTAGATAAATAGGTACACTTCGGCAGGAAAGGTTATTGTGCTCAATATTTCATGCTGGCCACATGATGATGGAAGCATCTTTCAAACAATGCAGGTCCCTTGGCTGTACTGAATTGGAGATGAGGACACACCCTTGATTCTGTCGCGACTGGACAGGGAAAACCTTTAAGCCTTTAATATATGGATGTATTCTTGGACTAAAAGTGGTCATCCAGTGCCAAACAAAACATAACCTAACATACCTTAAAAAAAACAGACTGAGAACAGTTGGGACATAGCAAACAGTTCTTTTCCTCTGTCCCTCAAAATAGATGGACAATGACTCTGATCTGCTGGCATGGTAGAAAAGGGCATTCTTTCTATGTATTATGGGACAACATGACTTTTTTTGAATTATAGTCTTTTTCGTACAAGTCTTCTTCTTGCATTTGTACATTTGCTAAAACACTAACTATACAACTTAACACTTCCTGCCAAAGTGATATGAAGGGTTCAAAATAATGAAACTAGTGGTTATAAACTTGAACTTGATACAAATAGACTTTTTAAATTAATCACCAAATTTGTAGCTCAAATTCAGGTAAACAATTCCTAGAAATAGCTCCAAGGAGAAGACTAATTCTCCAACTAATTTTTATAGTCTTCCTTATAGTCTTCCATGGTCATCAAAAAAATGATAAGGAACCTTCTCTTAGATTAAATTTTGGAGAATGGAAAATGTAATTAGAAGTGCTGGAGGCATGAATGTTTATTTGTTGCCAAGAAAGACAAAGAATACTGATCTCAGATACTTTCTACAACATAAAGTAACCATATTTTATGTAATATATAAAAAAACTGGGGATCCCAGGTAATAGGTGAAATTTAAGGTGGCTCTGTTATTAACATCCCTTCATCTGTAATATCCTGGCTCCATTTTTTAAAATAGTTTTTATTTTTTTATAATGAATGATGATAAGTGGTTTAATGTATTTATTCACTGTTTTATCTTTGATGTACACCATCCAGAGTCTCATTTGATGAGATGAGCAGCTAAGTAAATTATAAAAATAAATAATATTCAACTCACAGAAAGTTACCACACCTTCTTATCTATCCCAGATCATCCCAACAGTTAACTGTGATTTGTCTTGGATCAACTATCCTTATTTGCTTCTTAATAACATCTCTTTAACAATTGTTGTCTGGTTAAATGTAATAAATCCATTCCCCAAAATCCATCTATCATCTCAAAAAGATGAAATTATTTTCTAATTAAATATGATAAATGCATTCTTCAATTTTTGTCAATCTTTTTAAGGAAACTGATTTATCATTTATCCATTCAGTCATTTCTAACTGTGGAACATCCATATTTCTTTCAGTCTCTCTACTGAATCTGCCAATTTCAAAGCAAATTCTTTTTGTAAATCTGATTTAACCAGTTACTTGCTTCTGGGCATTCTATGTAACCATTATTATTTTGTCACGCCTTTTAAAAAAGTTTTCAAATTGGGTTTGCATGTTAGGAAGCAGTCTATTTTCAAATTCGAGTCACAGCATCTTGTCTGTAAACTGATGCATTTTTTTCTCTGGTAACTTGGCAACAGGAGATAAGAAAACTCTCCAAGGACAGGGAACAAAAAACATTGAAGTGATAGTCCTCTGAGCAATAAACTGGACAGAGAAGCAAGAAGAATATTTTTTGGATATTTCAATCCAAAATTTTAAAAAAATTGAAAAAACAAACTCCAAACTTTTTTTCAAATTAAATGCACAGTTCCTGTGGTGAAAGTCCAATATAGATGTAAATCAGGTGATATCAAAACACTTTCACTGCCCAAGAATATGCCGTGACTTGCTTATGAAGAAGCAAAATAGATCAAAGGAAAAAGATTAGAAACCAGATAAAGTCCAGCAGGGGGTTAAAATAAATCAACATTCTACCAGAAATCAATAATTTTTACAAATTATTGATTTCTGGTTGAAATCAATAAAAAGCAAAATAAAACAGAAACCTTGAAAAGCATAGTTAAATCTCAGGTGTACATAAAAAAAACGAACTCCCAAGAGGAAAGATTGGTGACCTGACTTTCCATTGTAAACTTCCAGATTAGTCTTCCCAGGTAGATCCAGTATTGTGAAAGTCATATTGAATCATTTCTAAAAGCTCCAGTTCAAATCCAAGAAGCAGCTCTGGCAGCAAAGTCAGCAGATTGTCAGCAGAAGAGAAAAGTTTTCCTATCGTTAAGTAGCCATCTTGAATAAGCAAAGCTACACACTAAAGTATTTATTTAAGAAATTTTAAATGGATAATTGCACAGTATTAAGATTCTGATTTTAAATATTGTATATTTATCTAAACAATAAGATTTTTTAAAGTCAATTCATTACTTGAATAGCCTACATTAGATTAGTGGTGGGTTACCCCTGGTTTGGACTGGTTCACAAGAACCGGTAGTAAAAGCGGTGGGAAGCTCCACCCACTGACCCGGACATCATCATAGGTGATCTGCGCATGTGCAGAAGAGCGGGCGCAGGCACGATGCGAACCTGTAGTAAAGGTAAGTAGAACCCACCCCTGCATTAGATGAGTTCAGACTTTAGAACTGGACAAATACAAGTGGCTATTAATGATCTTCATAAAACTGAAAACTTTGTCTGGAATTTTTTGCAGTTGATCATATGTAGCAATTCTAAAGTATAAGCAAAATGAAATGCTAGAGCAATGAAATGGTTGAAAATAAAACAATAACTTGCAATGTCACTCATATCTTCTTTTCTAAAGAAAAAAAATATTCCAAAAGATTTTCTAAGCAGGCACGTTTCATAGCTCAAGCACAGGGACACAGAGCAAGTCAACAAGTTGGGGAAAGGACATCTCCCATGGTATCAAACCTTTCATTCAGTGCAACCTCGAATAAACTTCCATGATCAAAGGCTGCAGCTTTGACAGTAGAACTTTCCAAATGGAGGCAGTAAAAGACCTTTGTTAAAAGCAATGCAAACCCAGATTGATGCTGTAGAATTCGGGTGTGCTTCTATTTCATTTCAACATTTGTGAACAACCTTTTTGTTTTTACAATGGCCTGCTTATTTTAACTAAAAGAATATCCCTAGGAGTCTAATTCTGAATTCAAAGACCACTTAGTTACTGTCTCCAGATGCAGCATTTAACACGTGGTAGTATGCTATTGGAGGAAGCAGATATTAAAGGCCATTAAAGAGCAACAGAACAAACGTCAGACAAGCCAGAATCATGAATTAGAGACTGAAATACTAGAACATATCATTGGGGGAAAGAAAAAAGTAACTAAAGATGCAAAAGATCCCTTGGAACGAACTAGAAGCCATGCAAAAGTGCTGCTGTTCATATTAATAAATTTTGTGCTGCCTATTTTTTATTGTTGTTAGTTGTGAAGTCATGTCTGATCCAACATGACTCCATGGACAACATTCCTCCAGGCCTTCCTGTCCTCTACCATCCTCTTTAAGCTCAAGCCTATTGCTTCAGTGACTCCATCCAGCTATCTCATTCTCTGCCGTCCTGTTCTTCTTTTGCACTCAATCTTTCCAGTGGTGGGTTGCCCTGGGTTCGGACCGGTTTGCAACAACCAGTAGTAAAACCGGTGGGAAGCTTCGCCCGCTGACCCAGACATCATCATAGGTGATCTGTGCATGCGCAGAAGAGCACAGACACATGTGAACAAAGCTTGTGCACATGTGGGCACAGGTGCGATGCGAACCAGTAGTAAAAGTAAGTAGAACACACCCCTGAATCTTTTCCAGCATTAGGCTCTTCTCCAGTGAGTCCTTCCTTCTCATTAGGTGTTCAAAATATTTGAGTTTCATCTTCAGGATCTGGCCTTTTAAAGAGGAGTCAGGGTTGATCTCCTCTAGGACTGACTTCTTTGTTCGTCTTACAGTCCAAGGGACCATGGTTCAAAGGCCTCAATTCTTTGGCGCTCAGCCTTTTTTATGGTCCAACTTTCAAAGCCATACATTGCAACTGGGAATAGTTGTTCCTAAGGTACAAAAACAGCCATTATGTAAATATTCAGGAATTGTATTGGTATGCCTACCATGACTAAAATTATACTTTGGAAGATGCAAGCTGCAAATCAATTCCCTAGAAACCTGTACTATTGCCTTCATGGGTTACACATATCAGCAGAAGCTGAGCTTTCAAACTTTCAGTGTTATTTTTTTTTTCAAGCTTGAAAGAGAAAGAAAGAGAGAGAGAGAGGTTTAAATGTGGCTACAATTTAAACTACAAATAGCAGAAGACAGGATTTTGCAGGGAAAAACAGAGCATTCTCATTTTTTTATCCACACCTAAAAAAAAATGAGTATGTAAATATCAAATTTTCCTTGCATAACTGAGGCATTGTATTGGTGGCAACAAAAATAGGTTTACATTGCAGTATGATAAATCAGTAAATGATGGACATATTCTCTCCTTCCTGTCTTTTCAGCGGAAAGCAAAGAGAGGGATTTATTTACTTTCTCTGAAGTTATTACTCAGCAAAAAACTGATTGTAAACATTTTTCCAAGAAAGGAAAATGAGCTGCAATAGATCAGGATGTATAGTTGAGATGATTATGAACCTTTCAGAGAGATCATAGTGGTTGAGCCCTGGTTTTGCTTTTCTACCAAACTGAATTCAAAACTGAACTGCAGGGGGGAAAAATCAGAACAGCCCAGCTCATACAAAATATCTCCACTTGATTTTTGAGGTCCATAATTCTAGAAGTAACTCTGTTCAATAGGATCAATTCACCTAATATATAATGCTTTATGAGCTTGTTGGGGTTTCTTCAGTTTTGAGAGAGTAAAAAAAATCTGCTCCATGCAACCTAGATTCATAGATTTTATTTGGCTCACTGTTATTCTTTATGAAGGCCAAATTCCTTGAACTGTGACCATGACCTTCAAATCGCTGAACAAATTTATTTGCAATGGAAATCTACTGAAAAATGCAAATTACATTGGTTGTTTGCAAGATAATATTATCTTTTCTAATAAATATATCTTTTAAATTATGTAATTAGATGTGCTTCTTTTTGAATACATTATATTTCAAGAGAAAATGTTTAATTAATATGCTGCAGTTCAATATTTGACTTTTGTCATTCTCTGGAAGATATAATTAGAAAGTAACAAACTAATTACAATTGTGGCATTGATCAGTATTGTATAATTCACATCTTCATTTGTAATGAAAATAAGCTTTTAGCAGAAGATACAGGTAAAAGGTTTTTTTTTTCCTCTTATAACTTACAAATGTCTATTTAGTATAGACATTTGTAAATTCAATACTTGCAAAGGATAAGGTGTTTAAAGCATGGATAAAAATATATGAGAGATACTGCAGTACACAAATACAAATTAGTAGAGATCGAAAAATGAAAGAGAGAAACAAACAAGAAAATATTGCAATTCTTTTCACTGGTTGCTAATGTGAAGCTGATTTGCATATATATTTACACGTATGTTTTATTTATTTATTTTTCAAATTTTGAATCCCCCAAGCTCCCTCACAAAGGGACGTGGTATAAATCTACTGCATTTTTATAGTGATTGACTGAATAATTGAAGCTTGCACAGTCAGATGCATGAGAACATGATGTGGAATAAAAGAATCCAAGAAGGCCATCACAGCAATATAACTGAAGCCTGGCCCTTGTATATATGTCACAACAACAGGGGCAAGGCTTGAATTGCCTTGCTAACAGTGACTTGCTGATGGTTTTTTTTATTCCCTCCCCTTCCCAGTGAATGCTGATGATCGAGAAGAAAGAAATGTCACAAGCAATTAAAGAAACAAAAAGAACTACCTTATATTTGAATGGCATATATTTTTATTTATTTTATTTATTTTCGTCAAGCGTGTATTAAATAATAGATATAAGAATAAACATGATTATGAATACAAGAAATTAATATGAATAAAAAGGAACAGTAGGACAGGGATGGTAGGCCTGCTGGTGCGCCCCTTAAAGACCTCTTAGGAATGGGGTGAGGTCGACAGTAGACAGGTTAAAGGTTAAAGTGTTGGGGGTTTGGGGAAGAAACCTCAGAGTCAGCTAGTACATTCCAGGCATTGACCACTGTTACTGAAGTCGTACTGAAGTTTCTGCAATCAAGTTTGGAGAGGTTTATTTCTTACATTTGTATCTATTGTTTGCTCATGTATTGTTGTGGTTGAAGCTGAAGTAGTCATTGACAGGTAGGACATTGTAGTAGATAATTTTATGTACTACACTTAGGTTGGACCAAAGGCAGCGAAGTTCTAAGTTGTCTTAGCCCAAAATTTCATGTCTGGTATCATAAGGTATTCTGTTGCGAGGAGAGGAGTGGAGGACTTTTCTTGTGAAATATCTCTGGACTCGTTCAATTGTATTAATGTCCAATATGCAGTGCGGGTTCCAGACAGATGAGCTGTATTCAAGAATTGGTCTAGCAAAAGTTTTGTATGTCCTAGTTGCAGTGCAATATTACCGGAGAAGAAGCTACACAAGATTAGGTTAACAATTCTTAATGCCTTTTTGGCAATGCTGTTACAGTGAGCTCTGGCACTTAGATCATTTGAGATGAATACTCCAAGGTCCTTGACAGAGTGAGGGTTGTCTACAAGGAAATATATATAGTATAGAGGAAAGTGTGCCCAGTATTGTTGTGCATTCATGTTATCACTTGACTTTTAGTGTTGTTACTGACATCCAGTTCATGTTTGTCACACATTTTATGATATTGGATGCTTACTTTCTCTGTTTGCAGCAAGACATTATCCTTCCTAGAAGGCATCAGATACTGTAATTTTAGGATGCGTAGTATAATTGGGATGTGGGGGAGCTGGTTTAAGCAAGGCAATGGAGATTCCCTTTTTGTCTAGAGCTCAGCAGAACAATGGAATGCTTGACATGCAGAAACATTCCAGAGAAAATAAAATGATACATGCCAGATGGTGGATATTGTGACTGTCCACGGCAAACATAAGGAAAAAGAAAGGGAAACAAAATCAGACTAAGGGGGAGCATAAAATGAAATTCAGCTAACAAAAACAAAAGAAGAGTAAATCCATAAATAACAAAATGAATGTCACTTTAAGTAAAACCCCAGGAGGTGGTTTAAACAAGCACATTTTAATAACAAATACTGCATGTTGATAATATACCGGCAAGCACAAGTCAATGCACAGATCTGGGAACAGCTTAACTCTGGCTTGCCTGCTTCATTGTATTAATGTATTTCAGTAGTCTGTTAACTCCTTGAAAAGAGTTTAAAACACAATAAAATGATCTAACTGCCCAATGAGTCTCCTTGGCTCCTGGGGGATCAATGCAATACATCAGAGGATTCTAGCCAAGTAACATGCAGAGAAATTATCTTTAAATTACACATAAGCAGGAGAGTTCCTCAACATTCTCCTGCAGTGATAACAGAAGGAAAGGATGGATTTCTATTCTACTGGTGTTAATACAATGCAATCACAGCCAACTAAGTGTTTCCACACAGTGTTATTTCCTGATCAAACTTGACAGCATAATGCAAGCCTAGGACATCAGTGCTCTGACTTCAGGAAGAAGTGATCCTGTACTGTAGAAACAATCAGCTTTGTGTAGAGGACACTTCTATAGACAGAACATCAATCTACCCCAAAGGTTTTTATCAGGCATGCTGTAGTTCCCAGAGCTGTTTTACAAAAAGTTTAGCTCTCTGCTCTGAATTTACTGGGGTACCCAAACCCAGAAATAGATGGAACAATCTACAAAAGTTTTCAAACTCATGAAATGGGCATATTCAGTTAAGTTGGTTTCCTCCATTTAGATTTAGTAATGTAAGTATATGATAAGGGATATGGTGGTTCAATGGCTAAGATGCTAAGCTTGTCAATCAAAAGGTCGGCAATTCAGTGGTTCAAATCCCTAGTGCCATGTAATGGAGTGAGCTCCCGTTACTTGTCACAGCTTCTGCCAACCTAGCAGTTCAAAAGCACGTAAAAAGTGCAAGTAGAAAAATAGGGACCACCTTTGGACAGAAGGTAACAGCTTTCCATGTGCCTTTGGCATTTAGTCATGCCGGCCACATGACCACGGAGACGTCTTCGAACAGCGCTGGCTCTTCAGCTTTGAAACGGAGATGAACACTGACCTCTAGAATTGGGAACGACTAGCACATATGTGCAAGGGGAACCTTTACCTTAATGTAGATGAAGGCGAATACAAAACTATGAGTGAGCTTTGTGACCAAGCATCATTCCTGATGACAATAATTTGGAAAGGTAGCAAGATCTTTTTGAAGGAGAGAGGAGATAAAGATTGGCAGACAGTTTGCTGTTGCTGCACTGTTGCTTCCTTCTGGGTCTCCCAGGTTTTCCTTTTCTGTGGTTCTGTAATGGCATAGCTCTCTTGTATGAACAGCCAGCACATATATTCTTCCACTTCAGAGATTGTATCAAACTTTCCATTGACATTTATTTGCCATCATACCCATCCTTCTCTCAATATGTTTGTCAGGATTTTTGGAAATTAACTAAAACTTAAAGTGATATTTTCCAAGTATAGTTGTCAAGGAGAACTCTGTAGCATGATTTATTGAGATGAATGGGATGCAATGACATGATTTCCAGCAATGGAACAATTCTCAGTCATTATCAATATATCTACCTGTACATATTTTTTTTTCTAACAGCCTTTCTATAATCCATTAGAAAGATAAGTCTCTTCGCTGATAATGGGGAAGCTTGCAATTGTCTGCTTTCATAATGTTATTATTCTGAAAACCAACTATTACAATATTATGTTTCAGTTTTTACTTGATTTACTTTTAAAATTATTCTACCTAGAATTTACTAATGAATTAGGTGTTTTTCCCTTGTGAGCAATTATAAGTAATAAATTATATAATTATATATGTATACTCTTCTTTCATTTGGCCCTTAAATTTGTGTGAGCATGTAATTTGAAATGCTGTATGTCAACTTTCAAAGGAAAGTTTTCCCTACAAGTGATATTTCCCTATTGATGGTATGAGAGTATATGGATATGGTTGCCAAAGAGAAAGGGACGGGGCAGTGTCAATAAAAATGCTGAAGATTGAAGGGCAGAGGTAGGTTTGCAATGGTTTTAAACCATTCATTAATGGGTTACAATCAGGGGTGGGCTTCAAAACTTTTAGCATGGGTTCTCTGCCCAGTTGCTGGGTGGATATGGTCATGGTGGGTGTGGCCTAGTCGGCCTCCTTTACCACTGCGGGGGGGGGGTGATTTTTGCCCTCCCCAGGATCCAGAGGCCCTCTGGAGGGTGGAAATGGGGCCAAACCTCCGGTAGGTCCATTTTTCGCTTTTCCTGACGCTCCCCACTTGCCCTGCACTTACCTGCATCTAAAATGGGCCACATGGGGACTCCTGGGAAGGGAGGGGAAGGATGAGCAGGGCCAGCCAGGAGTAGAATTTGGGGGTTCTCCAAACTGCATAGAATCTTAGCTAGAGGTTCTCCTGAACCCCTGCAAACCCCCAGCAGCCCACTTCTGGTTACAATGAATGTAGGGGAAATGATACATTTATGAAGTGTCTACCAAATATCAATATGGTTTAGTTATGAAACATAGCAAAAGGTGAATGCTAAAGTGGTAGAATGGAGTCTACCTCATCAGATTAGCAGAGATGTCTACTTTTGATTCTTTTCTGTAACCAACTTTCTGTAAATAAGCAGCTTCAAATTATTCATTCTCTGAGGAAAGCATCTGCATATCATTTAAGATAACGCTGTAGGAGAAGAAGAAGATGAATCTGGGAGTAGAGTCAAGAGAGGAATAAGTTTGGAGTCTTTACATTCCCACAAGCCACCCTTGAATTCTGTTAACTCTTACCTGGTATCAATTTACTTCTGGACTATATACATGTGTAATAAATCTTAACTGGAACTGGAACTTAATGTGTAATCCTTATTCTTCATGCCTGACAATCCCTTCCACCCCCACCCATTTCCTCTCCTCTCCTCCCCTCCCCATTCTCCCTTCTGCTCAGTCAAGTATTCAGTGCAGTTAATACTTAAAACACAAGTTCCTGAAAGAGCAAAGAAACCCAATGCAAAGATTAATAAGAAAAATTGTGACAGTGATGTATTTTGCATCCTTTTTTAAATGCTGAGCTTGTGGGAGTGTAACTTCTTAGCCTAGGAAGAATTTAATAATGTTATTATAAATAGAATTAGAAAGCTATTTGCATCAATGAAATTAACCAGGTCAACAGCCTAACTTTTTTAAAATAATAGTACAGTCAAAAGAGAATGCAGCTTTTTCTAGAGCAATGCTTGCAGCAAACATATAAAAGGTGAAGGCCAGGCTAACGATTTTAAAAATTCAGTTTCCAAGGAGTTACTTGTTGAGGCCTCTTCCTCTGTAAACTCAGACTATTATGGCAAAATAGCTGTTTTAAACATAGATGTGCATTCAGTTTTAAATATATTTCTTCAACAGTAAGGGAAAAAACCTCAACAACTTGAAAACCATGTAGCTATTAAATATTTAAGAAAACTTGAATATATCTCCCATTTTAGAATAAATTCTGCACTAACAGGAATTTTATCTGGCAACTATTCACAGTATTCTCATTTTTAAGAACTTCTGTTAGTTTTTCTGTTTTTTTAAACTTTCAACATTCTACAGAATTTTATTGCTTGTGAGCAGAATAGAGTAAGAGATAAGCAATGCTGCATGACATCTTCTTAAGAAGAAGGATTATGATGGATGAACTGCATACAATAAATCTTAGTAAACCATGAAATGGGTAAACTGTTCTTAGGAGATCCTTTTCAGGATTCCAGAAAAGCTAAAAGCTATATTTGGAAACAGGGGGGAAGGAAGGAAGGAAGGAAGGAAGGAAGGAAGGAAGGAAGGAAGGAAGGAAGGAAGGAAGGAAGGAAGGAAGGAAGGAAGGAAGGAAACTCCAGAAGATCTGGAGTTAATCAATAAGCATTTCTGATAACTTTATATTTAACAAGACCATTTTTTAAATTTTACATAGTTTGTTAAAAAAAACATGTGTAGGGAAAATAAAAAAACTGGATTGTTGTGTAAAAGAATTGGTGGGTTTTGGCTAATCCAAGACATGCTGCATTTACAGAGTAGCACAGAATAATATCCACTTTCCATTATATGCAGAATCATTTGAGCCAACATTTCAGTATTACTTAAATATTTCAATGGAGTAGTATTCTTGTAACATCTAATGCAGCAGGTTCAGAATAAGTTGTGTGATATACACAGTACTGAACTTCTACCGAAGGTGATAACCAGACCACTCTGGAGGAATAGTCTTCCATTGTTTATATTTTGTGTGAGTGTGTGAGCATGTGTGTATCTGGATGTACAAAAAACTATTCAATTTGGCAGCCAACCTGCGTTATTAATTTTACATTCTAATTTCTAGCATCCACATTAAAATGAATATGTTAGTCTCCACCGGAGACCATAGGAAATACATGTGCATAACATTCTTGACAACCCTATTCCTTTAAATTGTCAGTATGAGATACTCCAATTTATTTCAACATTCCTGTAGAAAACCATAACGTATCATAATATAGATAGTCCTTGACTTATGACCACTGTTCAAGATTTCTATTGCTAAGTGAGACAGTTGTTAAGCGAGTTTTGTTCCATTTTATGACCTTTCTTGCCACACTTGCTCATCACTTCAGCTGTTAAGTTAGTAACACAGTTGTTAAGTGAATCTGGCTTCCCCATTTACTGCTTGTCAGAGAGTTGCAAAAGGTGATCACATTACCCAGTGAAACATGCCAGTTGCCAAGCATCCAAATTTTGATCACGTAACTGTGACGATGTTGCAACGGTTGTAAAAGGGAAAAACAGTCGTGTCATTTTTTTTTTTTTTTACAGTGGCATTATAACTTCCGGGGTGATGTCACAGTGGTGCGGCATGGAGGAACGGCACTCATTTTTCTTTGTCAGATTTTTCATGTTCGGAAGCCTGAAAAAGGTGAAGATGGACCCTGAAGGGGTCTGCTTGAGATAGGGAATACTCTCGAAGTGATGGGGAAAGGAGCGATCCTCCGCCACAGCAGGAGATAACTCTTTAAAACCAGTGTGAAAGAGACCAACCATCATGGTTGGGTCTGGAGGTATGAAGGCCTGATTAAATTAAAGTGGAAGCAAAGAGACAGAAACAGTGAAAAACATCAGTGGATTTTTAATGGAGCTGAATGGGACACTGGTTGCTTCTCTGAATTGGAGAATCCTATAAAGAAGCTGATAAGTGAATCTCCAAAATGAAAGAAGTGGCACCTTAGTGGTGGGAGCAAGAGGAGTACAAGGAGTGGCGGCAAAGGGTAAGAAGAGAAACTGATTGACGATCTGAGCTGGTTGCAGAGAAAGACACTGAATCTGAGGTGAAAGACCTAGACTGTGGTGAACTGAGAGGGAAAGAACTTTAAAAATAAAAGATCACGGTCAAAGAAAGAAGGAAGTATTAAGATGTGGACAGTGGATGGTGACTAAGCACTAAAAGGAAGAGCAGACATCTTAGACTTGGAAAACCGAAACAGGGAAATTAAGAAATAAAGATTACTTGAGAGGATCGGAAAAGACTGTGATTTGAAAACTATTGGACTATATTTATATCCACTTCTACAATTAATTTATAATTTAATTCGATACAAAATTATAAGGTTTATTTATTTGTATAACTTCAAATGATCACTAAATGAATGGTTGTAAATTGAGGACTACTGGTAATATTCCTTCATTGTGAATAAAAATTAAATATCTATCTAATATCTATCTAATAAAAGCAGATAATTTAGAAATGAACATCTAGAGCCTTCTGTAAGATTATGTTAGAAACTATAAAATGAACTGGCTGACTAAAATCACAGCACAGAGTTTGGGAAATGATTCTTCCTCCATAGTTTGCATAATTGCAAACTCTACATTTCTAATCTGCATTTTAGAAATTTACATTTGACAGATTTCATGATGTCTAACTGAAACTTCTATGATTAAGCATAATATCCACTAGAGAAAGTTGGAAAATCTCATGGTTTCTATAGCTTTCTTTTGAAGATTCCATAGGCATCAAGTTGTGCTATGTTAGAAACTATTTTCTTAACCACATAAATCTAATGGAATGAATTCTTATGTTCAAATACGTGTATAATTAAAGAAATGAATATGTCCAATTGTCATTTTTTTTCTTAGCTAAAAGTATCATGTTGTAAACTGAAAAAGGGAACTGTTTAAACTCATTTGATAACATTTCATTCAGTTTGCAGCCTCCACTGAAGCTCACCTCCATAGTGACAATTCTAATTGGAAATTAACAGAATGTGGCTCTCTACTGAACAAAAATGGACATTATACATTACAATAATGATGTAATTTACAGGTGGCAAAACTAAAATGCTACTTTTTGTCACTTATTATTTTAAGTAAACAGCTTTATATTCCTACCATATATAGAAATAGTTGTGTTGCCAATCAGACTCTAAAATAAGAGTGTATGACTCTACCCCAAGTTTGGTAGGCATTCAACAAAGTAGACCACAACTTACTTCTTGTAAGATAGAAAAATATGGGATAGACAGCATCACCACCAGATGGATTTGTAACTGACTGACAAACTATACTCAATGAATAGTCCTTAATGGTACTACTTCTACATGGACAGAACTAAGCAGTTATGTACCTCAAATTCTGTCTTAGGCCTGCTACTCTTCAATATCTTCATAAATGATTTACATGAGGAAATAGAAGGGGAACTTAGCAAATCTGCAGATGACACTAAGCTGGCAGGAATAAACACCTCAGAAGACAAGCTCAGGATCCAAAAAGATCTTGACAGGCTTGAACAATGGGCCCTATCCAACACAATGAAATTCAATATGGAGAAAAGCAAGGTTTTACAGTTAGGCAAGATATATCAAAGGTACAAATAGAAGCTCAAAAACAGTAACTGTGAGAGGGACCTTGGAGTCCTAGTGGACAATCACTTAGATATGAACCAACAGTGTGTGGCAGCAGCCTAAAAAGCTACAAGCAGCAGCAGCCTAAAAGCTACAAGCTATACAATTTATACAATCCTTGGTTGTATAAACAAAGGCATAGAATCAAAATTGTGTGAAGTATTAGTACCGCTTTATAAAAACATAGTAAGGCCACACCTAGAATACCGCATCTATTTTTGATCACCACATTACAAAAAAGATGTTGAGACTTTGGAAAAAGTGAAAGAAGAGCAATTAAGATGATTAAAGCCCTGGATACTAAAACATATGAAAAATGGTTGCAGGATTTGGGTTTGGCTAGTCTAGAGAAAAGAAGGACTAGAAGGACATGATAGTAGTATTCCAGTATTTGAGAGGCTGCCACAAAAAGGAGGGAGCCAACTTATTTTCCAAAGCACCAGAGGGCAGGACAAGAAACAATGGATGGAAACTAATCAAGGAGAGAAGTAACCTGGAATTATTGAGAAACTTCCTAATAGTGAAGACCAGTGGTGGGATTCAGCAGGTTCATTCTGGTTCAGCAGAACTAGTTGTTAATTTTCTGAGCAGCTTGGAAAACCGGCTTTTGTTTTTCCCACTTTAAGGGGTTAATCCTGTCAGGAAGACAAAAGGACATGTTCTGGTGTGCCTCTGTGTGTTGTTTCTAGCCTAATCCTGTTTATCTTTATTGTTTTGCTTTATTGTTTTTAGAAACTGCCTCTTCGGTTAAGCCTTCATACATTGTAACAGCTGTTAATGGTTCTTAGCAGTATGTCCAGACTTTCTGTAGCCTGAGCGGCTTCTCTGGAATTTTTTCTCCTTTGCTGGTACTTTTATTCCAGAACTTGACTTTTTTAAAGGGAAAGGGTTGTTTTAGGCTTTTTACACTGTTTTAGTGGTTCTTGGCACTGTCCTTTTGGAATGTACTTCCAATATGGCTGAAACCCTCAAGACACTTCTTGCCTCCACCATCCCCAATTAAGGGTCTCTTTGTTCCCTGGATCCATACTCTTTTCTAAATGGAGCAATATGGCTAGTCTTTGACTTCTTTGTTTGTTAACAAAAAAAGGGGATTCTGGAGGTCTCCTCCCCCCCCCCACTGATAGAAAAACAATGAGGTAATCTTTTTGGAACGCCCGCTGCCTGCCTGATAGAGTTAAGCAATGCTGCCTAGAAAAACAAATATTTTTCAAGCTGCGTCTTTCTCTCTTCTCTGTAATATTCCCCTAAATGGATGATTTCCTTAGGATATCTTGTGAGCTGAGTGAGTCCAGCTGCTATCTTTAAATGATGCAAATAGATCTAAGGTTTGCTTCTCCTGGGTGGAAAAGGGTGCTTTGTCAGTTCACTGAGCACAGGAATCTCTTGTCTATGGATTTTCTCTAGTCATCCAGGTCATGGTTGTCCCAAAGGTGCTTTTTTCAAGAGGCAACTGGAGTTTCTTGGTTTCCAGTTGCCTTTTGAAAAAGCACCTTTGGGATAGGAGTCTCTTGCATTGCTTTGGAGTGGCCAAGGCACATGATTTCTCACTAATAGTAAGATTAAAAAAGGGGTAAGGTTTGGATCCTTCCTCCAATCTGTTTTAGTTTTCTAAAGGCTTGAAGCTTATTTAGATATCTGTGGCATGTACTAATTTTATTGTGATCCTGACAAGCTTGGGAGGTATTGCTGATGAAAAGAAAAGTATTTGGACAGAATGGTTTAGGTTTCCATGATGACTGTGACTCATTGATCTTTAGTGTGTATTCCCCCATTTCTAATCGAATGATATTTAGGTACTTAGGGAAGTTACATGACCACCCAGCCATGCCTACCCAACCAGTCAGTGGGGTAGGTTGTTAAATTATTTGAATCCCACCACTGGTGAAGACAATTAGCTAGTGGAAAAGCTTGCCATCAGAAGTTGTGGATGCTTCATCACTGGAGGTTTTTAAGAAGAGACTGGACAATCATTTGTCTGAAATGGTATCAGATCTGCTGCTTGACCAGGGGTTGGATTAGAAGATCTCCAAGGTCCCTTCCAGCTCTATTCTGATTGATAAAGATTCTTTCTTTTAAACTCTAGGGTGCTACCTTCAGAGCTCCTTGAAAATTGTAACTGAATTGTCATTTTTTACTTGATGAACTGTTATGTACATGAGAAATGATTCCATTAGGCGAATATCCTTAATTTAAATTTAATTTTTGCCCTGAATTTACCCAATCTTTTGAACGTGGCCCTGACATGCCCTTGAAAGGTCAAGTGTAATCCTTTGCATAAAACAGTTTATATACTTCTGTGTTAAAGGGAATGTGTAATTCTGATCTTTGTGGAGGCAATTTTTCTACTAGTGACTTAGAGCATATTCCAGAGTCCTTCAACCATCCTTGTACCAGGATAATAGTAATGAGGACAGACTTCATATCACTTTGATGACAGTCAAGTGTCATTGGTATGAAAATCACCCATATCAATCATCAGGAACATCTGACTTATAGTATTAATTTATGATTGTCGGGTATGTAAGCTTGTTACAATTGATAAGTCCAATAAATATTTGGACTTATGTATACTTATACTTACGTATATAAATACTTATATACATAAGTATATATGTATAAAATATATACATATATACTGTCATGCTTTTCTGTGGTATAGTATCTCTCATAAATCTGCAACTCAGTTTTAAATCTAGTCCACAGTGTCCACCTTTCACCGTATCCACTGAATTTCACCAAATTCAGCAAGACATCTTTCCAAAAGATTAACCTAACCATAAGCCCTTTAAAGCAATGGAGCAGTAAAGAATTGTCATGTACCTCAATATCGTATGTATTGTAAGAAATACCAAAGAAGACAATGTAAATTCATGTACAAGAAGAGCCTGGTCGCGCAGTGGACTAAGTGCTGTTAAAGTAGCACTTAGTTGCCAGCTGCCTGCAATTATTGCAAGTTCAAATCTCACCAGGTTCAAGGTTGACTCAGTCTTCCATCCTTTTGAGGTAGGTGAAATGAGGACCCGGATTGTGGGAGCAATAAGCTGACTTTGTATAAAAAAGAACATTGCTTATGGGGGGCTGAAATCCCTACTAAGCACAAAACTATGAAGGCTATTCCTTAACGCATTGTAAGCCGCCCTGAGTCTCCGGAGAAGGACGGCATATAAATCGGACTAATAAATAAATAAATAAATAAATAAATGGAAGAACATGACTGCATCCCATAATATTGTCTTGTTTTATGAAACATGCAAAATGACATAAATAGAACTAATTCATGGATTTTAATAAGATTGCCAACATTCTTGGAACAATCTTTCAGTTAACATATTTTCCTGTGAAACTTTATATTCATCATTGTGTGATATGGAATTGAGTTGAGAATTATGAACAACCTATACAGGAAATTGAGCAATCTTCTATGGAAAGTTACATATCTATGCATTGGAATATGAATGAAGGGTATCTCTGCAGGGGGTTAAAAAAAATCAAGATGGTGACCATAGTAAGGAGATTGAAGCCTTGCTGCTTTTTTATGTCTGTTACAATGTATATAAAAAAAGAAGACATGGATTTCACAGTCTTACCTGATATTTGTAATTTTGTGATGGTTCTCCTCAGTGGATATCTCTGTCCTGAACATTCTAAAAGTATTATTAAAGAATATATCTGGGTCAAACTTACAAGAATAATTAGCTGGCTATTTCATTGTTTCAGGGGACATGATAGCTCAGTGGCTAAGACGCTGAGCTTGTCGATCGAAACTGTTGTTCAGAGGTTCAAATCCCTAGTGCTGCATAACAGGGTGAGCTCCCATTACTTGTCCAAGCTTTGGCCAACCTAGCAGTTCGAAAGCATATAAAAATGCAAGTAGAAAAATAGAGACCACCTTTGGTGGGAAGGTAATGGCGTTCTGTGTGCCTTTGCTGTTGAGTCATGCCAGCCACATGACCACAGAGATGTCTTAGGACAGCACTGGCTCTTCGGCTTTGAAATGGAGATGAGCACTGCCCCCTAGAGTCAGGAATGACTAGCACATATGTACGAGGGGAACCTTTACCTTTACCTTCATTGTCTTGTTCAATAATTATTTTTTGTCTCTGCTCTTGGGGAAAAGGGTCAAGTTTTTCCTTTATACTCCTTATCCTACAGAGATCTTTATATGAATTTATTGTTTCCACCCAGTTTAATTACCATATGAAATTTACACATATTTAGGAGTAAGGCAGTGTGCACTCTGTTAGAACAAGAAGTCAAAAAATGCCTAGCCATTGCAACATCTATAAAGATATTATGTAATTTTATCATTTATTAAATGTATATACCTCCTATCTCATTGTCAGGTAACTCTAATTTTCTTTAATTTTACACATTTTCTACATAAAAAAATATCTCAATTTGAAATAAACTATTAATTCATCAAACAGATTAACAATTAAATACAAACCAGTTAAGCATGTAACTATTTATATTATATAACAGTGTTCCTTTGAATTGGTTCAGAAACTGCATGTTGAACAATTAATAGTAATTTACCCAATTGATTCTCCATATAAACAAACATTATTACTTGAATAAGCCTACCAGGGAACTCCATGACTTAGTCAATAAATTATTAGATCTATTACAATTACAAAAGTTAAAGTCATTAAAAAAAACAGCACAACCAGAACCAAAAAAAAAAATAGTTGAATAAACTGCAGTATTAGTTGAATATCTGCATAAAGGTATTTTCAATATATTTTATTGACTTTTGGGACAACACAAATTCCTGTAATTATTAGCAGGATTAGTTAATTTCTTTTCTCTGAAAATATGTAATTTCAGTGGTGTGGGAAGAAATAACCATCTAGTTCAGTTCCAAGCCAGGAAAAAGACACTGGAATAATGGAGGCTTATTGGAAAGATGGTTTAAACAAAACCATCAAGCACAAGGTTCTGGTGCAGCTACCAAAATGGAGTTGAGAGTGGGGTTTTTTTTTTATACCTTCTCTTGAGCTTTGCATTTGAGCTTCCTGTTCCTATGCAAGAACATGTATTCTATTGGCTGTTGTCAAACTCCCATGGGGCCATGTAGGGGTTATGTATGGGTCATAGCTGGCTCTATAGGCAAAGTACAAATCCTAGGTGTTTTCTGAGCTAGCTTTGGTTGATGTTTCTGAGGGTGATGCAATGTCTGAAAGGGTGTGGGATAATTCCTATCATTCTTCTAGGAGGGTGGGTGCTGACTTTCTACAGTGGCATGAAATGTTGTCTGAAGAGATCAAATTCCATGCAATAGAAAAAAGTTTCAAGATGCTTAGTCATCATGCTGAACCATATGATGGACCTCATTCCTAACACTGACTATCATTGATTAATGATACCTACCTGTCACCTTATATAATTTAACAACAAAATTCAAAATTCCAGTGAATAATAACAGTTTGGAATAATAACCATATTCATTATTGACATCATTAGCTACTCATTAGAGCAGGTGGCAGGGTATGAATTGACTAAATAAATATAAAAACATGGCAAAGCAAAGATCACCAGTTTTCATTTTATGCAGCAAATAATTTGATGGCTATGTCATATGTAAACTGCAATAAATAAATGTTAAAATTTGGATATAAATATTCTCTAAAAGAGTTTAGGTGAGCATAAACAGAATCTGTGGTAGTTTACTCCACTACAACTTCAATACGTAGGCCGAAATGCAGTGATAATCTAAACCTGGTAAACTGAGGTTTAAATGGAAATGTTCATCCAAGTTACTCTGGTTGAAATCTAGCTTCAGTTTGCCCGCTACTGAAACACTAGAAATTAAGTCAATAATTTCCATAGGAATCAAGTCCAAATTAAGCTTCCAGGCAACAAGCACTATCTAACCAAGGGCTGAGAAAGGCAGCAATTGATATGGAATGTATACAGAACCACCGTAACACTGAACATTTAAATGATATGCGTAAATCAATATTCTAAATTAAATGGATCATGTGAGAGGATCAGCAAGGAAGCACAAGTATGTTCTTTAGTTCATTCTGCCATAACATTTCCTTCTTAATGGCACTAAGAAACTGTTTCTAACAAGCTTTGCTAATTCAATAATAGATAGCACCAAGCTCTATAATTTTCATGAGCAAAGCAAAAACATTCATTTAAATGTCAAGATCCTACAAGAATCACCATTTCTTCCTTTGTTACCTTTGTTCTATGAGGTAACAGAAAGAGGTAGCCCAACCCTTCTAGCTTCTTTATCTAGAAATTATGCTATCTGATTCTCCTGGTGAAAATCACATGGATCGCCTCAGTTTGCTGCTTAGTATCCTCATTTATGACAAACAGAAAAAAGACAGAATAAGGCAAAGTTTTGAAATGAAGCTGACTGGAAGCTACTGTTTATCTGAGACCTTGAAATTTAGTTAAAGTTAGTTAAACTCACCAGATTTTGAAACTTAAGACAAAAGGGTACTGGAACAAGATTTTGTGATCTGGCCCTGGTCTTGATTCTGAACTTTACCTTTGGCCAAGTTAAACAAAAAGTTTCAAGCCCAACTCTTCTAATGGGTCTTCAGGAACTTTAGAACATTATTATGCATCCTAAAAATGTGTAAGCAGTATGAATAAAATGCCTTTGGATGCTGATACAAAATTTATAGATTAAATTATAAATTATCTGGCTTAGAAACACAGAACTACCTGTAAATACATCTGTTAAGTTTTCTTTTTGATAGATTCTGATAAACAATTAAACATCGTTATTCATTACAAACTTTTCTAATCTTTCTGTGTTCTCTAAAATGTGGATGTTCACTGTTTGTATTGATGTAGATTGACTGCTCTCAAGCTGTGCAATTCATAATTGTCTAAAGTATAGTTAAGGCTAAAAACTATCTTTATAACTATCTCAACTATAGCTAAAGCAGAAAGTATTTGTTATGTTGTTGCTGTTTAGAGCGGGAATTTCAAACTAGGGGTTGTTTCTGATTGGTTACTGGCCAGCAGCCCAACTGTATATAAAGAGGGCTGCTGCCAGCATTGAGTTGCTGAAGTCTCACCATACAATAAAGAGCTGTTGTCACTAGCCTGTCTGTGCTGCTTCATTATTACCCAGCCACTTCAGTATTAGTTAATCTATCTCAGTATGATTACTTGTTCCAGAAATATCTTTCTAAGAAAAGAAAGAGGAACTTGAAAAGCATTCAGCTCTTGTCGCTGAACTAAGATTTCTCAGGACTATGTTATTCAAATCACCTGGAGTGTTTGGTGTAGTGGGTAAGTGCTGACCTAGAAATTAGGACACTGTGAATTATAGCCCTGCCTTAGGCATGAAAACCAGCTGGATGAGTTTGGACAAATTAGTCTTACTCAACCCATACTGCAGGGGCTGTTGTGGGCAAAAAAAGCAGGAGAAAGGAATATTATGTATATTCACTGCCTTGAGTTACTTATAAAGTAATGAAAACAAGACAAAAAATTAATAAATAAATGTGAAATCACTCTATATTTCAGGCACTGGTATACGGTGAGCCTGGAAGCCTAGTTTAATTCAGATCCATATGCAAGGGCTTCTGATTCACACAGGTTCATTGTTGAGTTGATGGAAATAAAAATGTACCATGAACCACCACTAAGTATATGCATGTGTGGTATAACTATGAGACCTTCACATTAGCTCATTATGAATATATACACACAGATATGCTTCTCTGAATTTCTCCTCACTTTCTGAATTTCTCCTCACTTATTCATAACATTTTATTGTTCACTACAGTCTGAGTTTTTTGTTTTCAAGCAATGGCATTTCATTCCCATTCTTAATTATACCCATGTTGACAATAGTTGCCATATGAAGAGATTATTCATTCAGTTTCCAACTAGTCATAGAATTTGTAAGGAGCTACAGAGATTAAGACAATGAAAGATAAATATAACTAGCAAGTAAAAAAAAAAATACATGTGTGGAAAGGATACTGCCCAAACTTAAATATACTTTCAACCCATGTGATATTTTGAAGGAGGGGGGGAGAGGAAGGAAGAGGAGGAGGAGGAGGAAGAGGAGAATGAGCATAGGAAAACTTTTACAACATGTTCTGGCGTATGTTCTAAGACAAATATCTTGAAGTATATTAAATAGTTGGGCAGTAAAATTTAGCCACCATATATGGTTGATAAGTTTTATCTGCTTTAATAGACACAGAGTATACAAACCTCTCTTTTGAGTACTTTAAAGTGTTTTAAATGTTTAAATTGGGACATGGTATTCTTTTGTATTGCTACGATATCAACCTTAGAGGGAGTCTTTCTTCTCTTTCTCTCTCCAGAAAGGTTGGAGAGAGTGGCCTAGAGGCCACCAGTGACTTCTCAAAATGGTTCTTAACTACCCCAAACCCTTCTAAATCAGTGAAGCGATTTCATTTCAGCTGTTAGAGGAAATGGGTAACTTAAATCTTGACCCCATTTACAGCTTATATATCTTAAATGATATCACAGAATAATTGATTGGAGTATTATAACTCTGCCTGGTCTTTTTCCATTAATCATCTTAGGTCCGCAGACTTTTCATAGACATTTGCCTAATATATCAAGGTTATGTGAATTTCAAGCCTTGTTTCCAATATGCTTACATCTTTACTTAACTTTCTTCCGTGATTAATGGTACATACTATTCCTGCCTAAACATAATGGATGGTTGTGTTAGAACAATTCACAACTCAGTTCTGACATCTCAGTCACTGAATGAAAATGTAGAAAAAAAGAAGATGAGTTCAGGATACACATATACTTTTTTCCCCATATTATTTTTTTCTGAAATTTGATGTTTCGCTCTATGAAATACTGAACTGCCTGTGTTAAAAATCCCTCTTTATCCCAGAAGATGCACATTGTCTCAGTGAAACAATTCACTCACCAATAACTTTCCTAATTACAGCAATACTAGAAACAACAGATGAAAGGAATTTACTTTGTCTGTTGATCTTTAGAGAACAGACTCTTGCATCATTTATATGTAAAAAGAAGAAAATGTCCCTTTCAATTTGAATAAAACATAATTTGATAAAACTATGCAAATATTATATAAAGAATGTCTTCCACAATTGTCAAATAATTTACCAAGAATCAGAATAAGGAAGCTGGAAAGAAAATAAAAAACTTCATAGTCTCCCTAGTGGATGATGTCAGTAGTAATGTGGCACGTTGCTTTATGTGGGCTCTGTTTGCATCACATGGAAATAGGTCATGGATTATGGAACTAATATGCCATATGAACAGCACCACCTAGTCTTTTTAACTATAAAGTTAAAAGAGATTAACACCAAAAACATCTAGGTTTGTTCAAGGTAATATTAATTTTCCAAATCAACCTGGTCATTCTGTCTACTTAGTGCTTTCTCCCCACACTGAAGAATTGGGACAGGAGTGTGACTAAAAAAATAAAAAATAAATAAAATGCAATGATGGAACTCTGGCTATATCTGAAAACACTTCCCAAATGTGGATCTGCTCAAGGCCCAATCAAGCCATTTCTCTTAAATCGCTCATCAGTCAATAGAAGTTCTGATTTACCATCAACCTGTCAGGTATTTAGGAGCAGAGGGCACATGAGCACAAGGAAACAAAAAATTAATGACTTTAGCTTGCAATTAACACCCTAATTAACAACTAAAAGCTTACACACAACCAATAACTGTATAAATACAATAGAACAGCCCAGTGCACCTCTCCCAAATAGAGAGGTTCCCTGATGATGGGCTCCAGCACAAGCCCAATACTTTGGAAGAATAAACCTTTTATCTCATTGACTGACTCAAATTGGATCCTGCAGCATTTTAGAATTTCTCCAACAGTGGGCACATAATAGTCTTCCTGCAGTTACCATATGCAAAACCAATCTTCCAAAAGTCTAAATCGCCATGGAAACTTAGTCAACAGATCTATGAGGAATCATATGAAGTATTAACCCTAATGGCACCAGCGTGTGAGTATATATATATATGTAGGTCTTTGGTTATTTGGGTCTTCTCCCACGTAAAATTGGAAGTGTCTTGGCGACGTTTCGATGAAGTCTCATTCGTCATCTTCAGGCTGGTGTTCTTGGCTTCATGCTTCCAGGAGCAATGTGAGATCGCAGCTGTCTCTTCCTTTTAACTGCTAGTGGGGGTGTGGCTGATTGGGTGGGAGCTTGGCTGTGTTCTGATTGGGTGGAGATGTGTTCTGATTGGTTAGGGGCTTGGCTATGCTCTGATTGGATGGGGGGTTGGTTGTGCCCCTAACCAATCAGAACACACCTCCACCCAATCAGAACACAGCCAAGCTCCCACCCAATCAGCTGCAATCTCACATTGCTCCTGGAAGCACAAAGCCGAGAACACCAGCCTGAAGATGACGAAAGAGACTTCGTCGAAACGTCACCAAGACACTTCCAATTTTATGCGGGAGAAGACCTGAATAACCAAAGACCTACATACAAATACCCACGAAAACATCAGAAGATAGATAGATAGATAGTGATATATATATATATATATATATATATATATATATATATATATATATATATATATATATATATATATATATATATATATAAAATCATATATAGTGATTATACCAGTTTTGTAGTGAATTGAGTACTCAGAAAAAATAGGTCATTGAGTGCCTGATTAGTGAGTACATAGGACAATGTGCATTTGTAATTTGCACATACAATTCCTGTCAAGCTGACATTTTTCAAGGCCAATAAGTTGTTTAAATCAATCATTTCTACATCATTTAACAATACTAACAGACTTGACATAAGTTTTAGTTTGTTTAACAGACCAATGCCCAATTGGCTAGATAACCATAATAACACGTTAACAAGTGTCCAGGTTGATCTTCAAATTTATTGCTGGGTTTTTCTTCACCTCTCCAAATCTAAGAGAGAGAGGGGGGAGGGGGGAGGGAGGGAGAGAGAGAGAGAGAGAGAGAGAAAGAGAGAAAGAAGGGAGAGAGATATCTTTGTTAGTAAAGTGCAAAATATAAACAGTTGGCGATCTGTAAGTTATTTGATAGAAGTAATTTGCTCCATTGCTGAATGGAGACTTGTATTCCAGCCAGAAAATATTTATCTTCCTTATACTGTATCTCCAAATCCTTTTGACACATCCATACAAATGAATTTAGTCTTCGTGTTGACATCAATGATTACAAGCATTTTTCTTCAGAATATATAAAAGGTAGTTTTGATACATGTTCATTGGCACCTTGTCTTTTACACTGGCATATTTGCTTTATAGGTCATTGGCTTGAAGCATTCTCTCTGTTCTAATGTGACCCTTCTGTTAGAAGACTCTATAAATCAGCAAACTTGTGAGTAAGAAACACTGTACTTGCAGCCTGAACACTATCAAACTGCACACAAAAGAATCAGAATTTGTTTGATTCCTCAAGAATGCTATTAAGGGAGGAACATTTTCAGAACAAGCATGTCAGCAGCTTTTCAAGTAAGTATGTTTTAAAGAATGGGAGTGGGAGAGAAAGAAAAAGGGAGGAAATGAGGGAAGAAACCTTAGAACTGCCATTTAATTACTCATAATAAGATCAGTGGCAAGTGAAGCAAGACGCTTAAGAATTGTAAAGGGAAGCTGTTGGAAAATTATAGAGCATAGTAGAGTGGGAGTTCATATATCCTTCAATTCTGCCTGAAGCAAAACTCAGTACAGATGCTGAGGTTACTGTTTGTACTAAATCTCCAATGAATTGAAGAAATATTAAATTTTTTGAGAGTTCAAACAAATCAAATTAATTAGTGGTTCCAATGTCTATGCGTAGAACTCTATACTATAACCTAGATGAACCTTTTCCAATTTGGGGTTATCCAAATGAATTGATCTAAAAATCCAATCTTTCCTAGGAAGATTGGGAAGTATTAAAAAAAACAACATTTGAATAGCCTCAAGAAAATGGGGGTATCTATACACTACAGAAGAGGAATGTTGGTCAACAACATTTATCAGGCAAAAATAATTAAAAACAACAAGTTCCTGGAAAGTGGAATTTTCTAGGGAATTTTTCACTGAGAGTTTTTTTTTTTTATTGATGAAGTTTTATAAATTTTACCTTTCTCTGGTGAGGATAACTTTTACATATGTAAACTTCAGCTCCCAGAATTCTCACCAATGATTATTATCCAGTCTACAGAATCTTGAGAGCTGACATTATTCATTTGTATGCACTCGGATTAAGCTTTATGAAAACTGAACGAACAATTATCCCACTGAGAGATGTCTGCCACTTAAAATAAAATCACATGAAGGGTCCTGGGTGCTCTCTGAGTGCTTGTTTTCTTACAGACATTTCATTACCCCAACTAAGTAACATCATCAGTGCTAGTAAGGAGTGCAGTTTGCCGTCAATCAATACTTCATACGGTTTCAGATGATAATAAACTTCGGATTTGCATTTTCAAAAACACAAGTAATAGAATGGAAAAAGGAGTTTTACATTCATTTCAAATCACTTGAAAAAACTGTCAGGATTTCAGTGGTGCATAACCTTCTTTTGCAAAGAAATGCAAGGCTCTTCAAAGTATAGAGTAAGAATGTGAGAAAATGTCAGTACCAAAGCCAGCTGAGAAAGAGGTGGCAAAAATGCTGTTTTCATTCATTTAATTCTGTGTGGATACATATAGCCTGATCCTTAGAATATCATCTTTAAAGATTTCCACCTTTTTTAGTAACCCAGGGTTTTTTTTTTTTTTAGATTGTCAAGAACAAAGCTTGTACTAATATGATAGCATGGCAGCACCTGTTTCAGCTCCTCAGCATGAGATCATGATCATTTCTTATGCTGGTTTCCAAAGGTAAAATATTCTCAAAGAAACTTAAAGCATCAGAAGAATTTATATAAGGACACAATTACTTCATGAAAAGATCCTGAAAAAGAATACAGCCTGATGTACAACAACTCCAGATATGCTCTCCCAGATATTTTGGGAACTTTTGAAATTCCTGACTGCTGCCTTTGCTACTGAAGACTTATGGGAGCTAAGCATCTAAATTATTTATAGCACACCTACCTTTTATTCTAATGTTTCTAGGCATTTTTAGCAGCAACTGAAATTTTATCTTAGATCTGCTGGAAATGAGGAAAATAGACACGGAATGGATGAATCTGATAGAGGTGATCTGTTGCAGGAATGGGTATCTTGTGTCCTCGAAATGTTTTGTATTTCATTTCTCATCAGCTCCAGATAGCAAGACAAATGGCAGAACATTGTGGCTGTTACAATCCAAGGATATCCGATAGCATGGTTCTTATGTGCTTGACCTCGGTGTCTAGTTTATAATTACCAATTCTAGTAATTAATTTAATTTATTATTATACTTCCCTTTCTCTGGAAACTCAAATTGGTACACATGGAGGGTGAGGATATCGTTTATGATTATAATAAACCTATAATAAATGAGCAAATTTGGATTGATATAAATGGGCCTAAATGAACTAATAAAGTACTTTACAAAGTGGGACTTGAATAATATATAGAAAGGATCTATACCACTTCAGAATAAAGAACATTTTTTGTGATTGTCCAACTTGGGTTTTGCAAAAGAATAAAACATACTTTTTTTTTTTAATCTAACAGTTCTCATAATTGGTTTTATGAATGCCAGAGAGCATGGGTGATACAACTTCTCAGGATACACACATACAGTTGCAGGGGATAGTGCAATTGCCTAGAGTCTCTATAGTAAGTGGGCTATCAAAGTGAGCTAAGGAAAAATATCTCTCATGTGAAATATGTAGGATATTTTAGAGCTACAGTAGTTAGAATCTAAAGAGAACCTGTGATAATACTATAATAGGAGTGAATGACTTTGGCCGTGTCATTTTGTAGGTTTCAATCCCAAATCATCAGTTTAATATTGATTAAAGTTTTATCCAGACTGAGAGATATTGCCAGGTGGAAGAGACCAGAAATGCCAGTTCAAAATCAATTTGCCCCCACAGTGATGAGGAAAACCTCTCCAGTAGGATGAGGTGAAGTAGATACTCACCTCAAAGGGTTTGTTTCAGCCAAAATTTGATATGACAAAGTCTTAGGCAACCCCTGAAAGAAATGTAGACAAGTTCTAATGACCAAGAGCTTTTGAAGTCAAGCAAGGGACACAAACTATGGCTTTCGGTAACTTAGATTATAAATTATAAAGAGACATCCTTGTAAACTCAAAGTTGTTTACTCATATAATAGCTACATCAGAACTTTTGCTTTATATAGTTGCTGCAGGAATGTAATCATTGCCTTGATGACTGGTATAGTATAGTTTAAGATTCAACTAGAAAACTCAGTTAATTTGGTTATTCCAACAGGTGAAGGGTTAGAAGTGGATATTCAAGTATTTAATCAATTGATCTTTTGTTAATTTCCCTTTAATGGGGAATGAAATAAATTCCCTAGAAGAGTAGGACATTAAAATAGTTAGTATCTTTGAAGACCACTGAGCTCATGAATAAAATGGCTGAATCATATGCATACAAAAAAAAATTACAACAGGATTTGGAGGGTGAAATACTGGCTTAGAAAAGGCTTAAATGTTAAATTTAATATTTAACTAAATTAAATATTTAATTTAAGCTTTCATAGAAGTTGAATAATAAGGGGCAAGAATACAGCCCACCTTGACTCCCCTGAGCTTAGGAATGGTGATGGTTGGATTGCTATTGCAATTGCCTCCAATCTGCAATGTAGCATTTCAATGCAACAGAAGTGATGATCAATGATATTGCTATTTTTTCCCCATAGTCTCTCCTGAAGAGCTGAACTGAAGACATACTTTAAATCAATAAAAGCAGCAAAAAGAGCTGGAGTATTTTTCACCCAAATGTTGCAAAATTGCACATTGATCCATGGTAAAATATGCTGATCTAAATCCTGCTTGTCCAGGAACCAAGATGTACACACAATCTAAAAAATTGTAACATAAATATCAGGCATTCAGTTTGCTAATTATTGGTAATAATGTCATTGTGCAATAACTAGCTGGATTTTGCCTATCGCGTATATATATGTGTACATATATATATATATATATATATATATATATATATATATATATATATATATTTGTTTTCTGAGGTTTTCGCGGGTGTTTGTATGTAGGTCTTTGGTTATTCGGGTCTTCTCCCGTGTAGAATTGGAAGTATCTTGGCGACGTTTCGACGAAGTCTCATTCGTCATCTTCAGGCTGGTGTTCTCGGCTTCGTTCTTCCAGGGGCAATGTGAGATTGCAGCTGACCCTTCCTTTTAACTACTAGTGGGGGTGTGAGCTGATTGGGTGGGAGCTTGTCTGTGTTCTGATTGGGTATACACACACACACACACACACATACATACATAGCGATAAAATTAAGATATATTTATCCTGAGGTTGTGTTACTGCACAATGATGACAACAGTACTGCAAACAACAAAAAAACATCCTTGAGACGTGTTCAAAAGTCTTCTTCTGTGACCCTGTCATAAAAATTCTAATTTAAATGTGGCAAACAACATATCTCAATACAAAATCAGGTGCTGATTTTTCATTCTAGTGACATATTCACATTTCATTCTAGTGACATTTAATCAACTCCCATAGTCCAAAAATCCACAATTCTTGGTCTACATCATAATAATTAATATTTTTTTCTTATTACAAGCTTCATATACGGTTGGTAATTGAACAGACAAGATTCACTTTAATGAATGTTATGTTAAATATTTATTAAACAGATAAATTTAACTTCAATATTAAGTCAAACATTTCTTTTCATATATTTAGATATTAAAAATGTGTCATGTATTACTCGCCTTAAGAAAGTAACAATCTATTTTCCTAATAAAATTTATCAACTTCTGTTTCTCTACCCCATCTCAGCTCTCATGTAATTCCAATTCTCTACGCTTATTCACCTTCATCTCAGAAACTTGTTGGTAAAACTATAACAACATCACTTGCTTCTATCTTGGTAAACTTTGTTTCCTAAGATAGAGAAGTCTCCTAAGGTTTTTGTTGGGTTATCTGACTTCAATTGTATCTGCGGTGTTATTTCTTGTCAAGTACTATATTTACTAACCAGGATGCAGCACAAAAGAATTCTTCTATTCACTCCTGCTGAAGACATAGCTGCTTCTTGAGATTAATTGTCTTCAGCTGACAAGCCAGCCAGATTGGATGCTCCAGAGTCTTTTCTCCCAGCAGATCTTTGCAAGTTCTGCTTTGTGATTTTAGCTCTGCTCCATTTTCAGTCCTTCACTTATGCTGTTCTGCTTTCTTCACCACCTAATTGACCTTTACTGTCAGTTGATCCTGCTATTTATTTTCATTAGTCATTAATGCTTTAAGGATAGGCTAACTGCCAAGCTATTGGCCAGACCTTTGCCACTGTGTATAGCAGAATACTATTATATAGGCCTAACATAACCTATTTTTTTCCCATTCTTTTACAAATGTTAGACTTATACACACACTCAGTCACAAAATATACTTAGTCAGGTTCTTAAATTAAACTACTGATTAGTTTTGACTTGAATGGACTGCACTCATAAAATATACTAAGCTACACAAAATTAAGTTGTAGCACTTTTGGAGTTCTGACATTACCTGAGGTAGGGGTTTCTTAGATCTTAGAAAAGTTCTAGTACAGTGACGGTTTATCTTTTCTGGACCAAGTGCCCAAAGCGCGTGCATGCATGAATGCAAGTGTGTGCATCTGAACCCCCAAAATGCAATGCATGTGTGGTCCTGCACATGCACCCTGACCCTGTGCATGTGTGATGTCCCCTGCATACGCCCCACACATGCACGCAGAGACCCGAAGACAGCTGGCTGGCGGAAGGCACATGCACATGCGCAGTGCAGCTCATCAGGGCGACGGCTGCTGTGGATGCTATGCTTCTCTTCGGGATCTTGGTAAATGCTGTTCCTTTCAATAATTCTGTGCACTTTTTGTAAAGATTCTGAACAGTTTTTGGGTTATCTTTTGCTTTCTGAGGTATTCACCTTCCTATCATTTGGGTCCGAATCTTGCTTTTCTGATATAAGTATTCCTCCTATGAGTGTGCCCATGATTTCCAAGACAGGCTTTGCTATGAAGATTAGGAGGTCCATGTTTCACTCAATGCTTTTCTCCTGTGGGATGTCAGACCAATATGTGCATTACTAAATCATTTCAAATAACATTGCTAATCTGTTTGCCTTTTAATTCTTTCATTAATTTAACTAGGATGTTTTCTGTTTAATCATTGGCAAATAATATTGACACTCCTGGGAACTTGATCCAATGTTGGCTTTTGGCAAATGAAGTATTTATAAGTAACCTTTCAGGTCACTATTGATATTAAACCTTTAGTGCATTCAACTGTTGCATAGGTAGACTAGCATCCACACTGCACTTAGGCAAGTCTCTTGGGCCTGAACTTTGGATTTTATATGAGCCTTCAATAGTCTCCTTGAAATGTTCTCTAACTTTGAAACATTTGTAGACTGGTCTAGCAGAAAGCCTCTACTGACCAACTGGGTTTTCTGCTCCCTTAAGAAATGCCTTTGAAAGGTGCAGATGGCCTAGTGGTGCAGTTCCATTGTTCCTCAAGTCTGGAATCTGCCAGCTATCCCATTCTAAACTTTTTATTACCAGTTCTGTGGGTGTGGCTTATTTTGTGGGTGTGGCTTGATGGTCATGTGACAATTCTTTAGGATTTAGCAGAGGTACTGGTCTACCAGGCTTTTAACTGCTTGCAGAGCTGTACCGGTCTACCCATTTATTTTTGCAGGCACTGGTCTACACATTTGTTTTTGAAGGCATCGGTCTACACATTTGTTTTTGGAGGCACCGGTCTACCACCAAACTGCCTTTTACTACTGATCAGCTGTAGGGCGGCCCTTTGAAGCCCCGTGGCAAGAGTTTAAACAATTTTTCTTTATAGCCCATCAGCTGGGACTCAGGAGACAGCAATACATTGGGGGTCAAATAAAAGGTAAGACTAATGCGGGGGGGTGGACTGGGGGACGGGGGGGCAAAATCACTTCCGTGACATCATATTGTCACCTCTACTGGCTCAATGGAACTGGGTGGAACTGGGAGGAACCCACCACTGATTGGATCCTGTTGGATCATAGAATTTACAAGGTAGTTGGTCCGTGAGCTGTTCAATTGAGCCAACTTAATGATTATGTTGATATTATTGCCTTTCACCAGGTAATAAAAACTTATCTTTCCATTGCTTATTTTTTATATATAATGGAGCTTTGATTCTAATACTAACATAGGTATCCTGTTGAATTAGGAGCTAGATTTTTTAAAAAAGTGTATGCAGCAATTATATTTACCTTTCTGCTAAAAGAATTTATAAGAATTTAAAAGAATTTATAAAAGAAATAAGAGAAAAGTTGCTTGTTCACTGGCCTCAGGTCAGGAATCTGCTTAAGTTCCAGGAGCAAAGTAGGAAAGCTCTTTCAAAAACCTGAGCCAGGCAAACAGGCAGACAGCCAGTGTCTATGTATTCCATAATTGTCACCATATAGGACAGTATTTGGCATGTATGATAAAGCCTGGAGGTTCACAATTTTTCTCTCTGAAGCCTTCTGGGCAGAGGTGCTATTCAGCAGGTTCTGACAGGTTCTAGAGAACTGGTAATGGAAATTTTGAGTAGTTTGGAGAACTGGCAAATATCACCTCTGGCTGGCCCCAGGGTGGGGTGGGAATGAGATTTTGCAATATCCTTCCCCTGGAGTGGAATGGCAATGGAGATTTTGCAATATCCTTCCCCCCGGAGTGGGGAGGGAATGGGGATTTTGCAGGATCCTTCCCTCAGGAGTGGGAGGGAATGAAGATTTTACAGTATTCTTCCCCTGCCACACCCACCAAGCCACGCCAACAGAACTGTAAAAAAATTTGAATTCCACCACTGCTTCTGGGTCTTTACCCCTGATTTCATTTCCTGCTTTGGATAGTTTGGATAGAACTGATTGATGGTTCTTGATGAGATCACATATTTTACATAGAGTATCTGGCCTATTTCATTCTGTAACATAAAAGAGAGTTATATCTTAGTGATTAAAATACAAAAGTTGAAACAGCCATATAATACATTGAATGAAACATTCAACTCTCTGTCCCATTTTGGGGAGATATCTCAATCTCAGGAAAAATTAAACAATCAAAATTTATTTTTGAAATTACAATAAACCTATAAAACTATAATAAATTCAAACTTTAAATAAGTGCATTCATTCAATGTGAAATATGTTGATTCCAGAGCTACCTAGATGACAATGATATAATTAGCACTAAATTGTGTTTTTAAAATCTAAATGAAAAATTCTATATTCTGAACAAACCCTAAAATGGCAGTGATGTGCTTCAGAAAAAGTGCTCTCTGCTAGAATTTCCAAACAATATTTGTGAGGTTTCAAATATTTCTACAGATCACAAGAAATTTCTAAAATCAAAGTTCTACTGTTGTAACATTGTCTGATATATGTATGAAAACTGAGATCAAACATAAACTTTTATACAGAGATAGAACAGGAGAGTTCATGCAGCACTGTAAATGGAAATTCAAAACATTGCCAGTATATTTTTATATTTCTATAGAAATGCAACATTCCTGAAGCAAATGTTTTCCGCCTCAATTACTCCAATTCAGTGGTGGATTGCCCCCGGTTCGCACCAGTCCTATAGAACCGGTAGTAAAACTGATGGGAGGCTCTGCCCACTGACCCTGACGTTATCAAAACTCTTCTGTGCATGCGCAGAAGCTTTTGTGCTTGCGCACAGCCCCGTTGCAAACCGGTAGTAAACATAAGTAGAATCCACCCCTGCGCCAATTGGTAAGGTAGAAGGAGTTATTGATATAGAAACCTCTTTTTTATATTCAGCCTCTTTCTGCAGATTTCTACATTTTTTTTATATCTAGCAGAATGAAAGTCTGGAATAGCCTGTATCTGTAGATGACAAAGAACCATGTTTCACATGTGGGGTGTGGATTCTGAGTCTGGAATGTGAAATCAGTTCGGTGTAGGCCCCAGAAATCAGGAGATGAGTTTTCTAGTCCTGCTTTAGTCATGAAGCTAGTTGGGTGACTTTGGGCCAGTTAAATTCTCTCAGCCCTACCTAGGAAGAAGACAATAGCAAACCCCTTCTGAAATCTTGCTAAGAAAGCTGCAGGAACTGATCAAGACAGTTGCCAACAGTAATCAAAAGAACACACAGATATACACAAATAAAATAATATCTGCAGCCTGATGTACAGGCAATATGCACAATACAATATGCAAATATAGCTGCTAGAACTAAACTGTCCTTGTGATGGTTAAGCAACATAGCCACAATGAAACTATGAAGCCAATATAAACTATTTTTTTTCACCTCCCACAGTGAATAATTACTCTTGATCTAATACAACACATTTTATTTTTACATGCATCCTACATCACCATTTTGCATCACCACTACTTTTCATTCCCCAAAGCAACTTCCAATAGATCTGCGTTTTTAAAATATTCCTGACATGCTCAAAAAAACTACAAATCATCACGGCAATCCTTCCTATTGACCAATAGGTAAGTACAAAAGCATCAATCAATCAATGCTGCTCATTTTTTTAAAAAAAAAATTCTTCAGAGGAATTATTGATTTCCTTTAGATAGGAAAAGGATTAATAGTAATCTTCTTTCGAAATTTCCCTGTACACAAATATGAATCTGAGAACAAGTATGGATATGCCTTGGTTTCAGTCAAGTCTTCAGTCAAGGCAAAAAAGATATAATTTATATGTATTTACCTAGGATCAAGTGGATAGGTCAGAAAAAAATATTCTACTTTGATTGCAGAATGTCATAAAGCACAAGTCATTATTCAATTCTCCAGAGTTCCAACATGGTGCTAAGAACGAAATGCAACCACCATCCAGGGGCCGGACCACTGTGGCATCGCCAGCTGCTGCACCTCGTCCCTGATCCCCACACAAAGTAAACTAACACACGCTATGAGCACATGACAAGACCTTAGACCTGGACCCAAACCAAAGCCCGGGATGTTGCATCACAGCCATCTGCTCAAGACAATACATCACAAAACTCAGGATGTTACAACACCAAAGCTCAAGACGTTACAACACAGCCAACTACTCAGGATGTTGTAGCGCAGGACTCAGGATGTCACAAAACTAGAGCTCAGGAAGCTACCACACAACCCATTACCCAGGTTATTACAACACAAAAGACTAATGAGCACACAGCTAGGACTTCTCCCACACAGGATGTTACGAAACAGCCGACTAATCCGCAAACATCAACTTCATCAATAATCAAGATGTAACAACACAGCCAACCCACCTGCCTACAGCAACAGAGCCAGCACTCCATACCTCCCCACCAGTATTTATAGAGTCACGGCATTTACAATCACGCTTTGCTCGTACAGACACAAAGCCGAAGACATCAGCCTTAAAGATGATGAGTGAGACCTCATCGAAACATCACCAAGATACTCTCAATTTTATTCGGGAAAAACCCTGAATACGTCAAGACTTGCATATGCGTATGTATGTATGTATGTATGTATGTATGTATGTATGTATGTACAAAAGTTTTGAAACTGTCCAGGTACGCAAATAAATATTTTCTGAAAATAGTATCTTGTTTAAACATTCAGACAGTAATGCTTGAATGCATTTTTATATATTGCAGTAAGATTCCAATTTTATTAAGTTCACAGTTTTATATTTTAAAAAGTTTAAAATAAAAGTCAAATACACAGAGATAAGAAACTGTGGCATCTAGGGCATTATCTTCAGTAAGAATATTTTTTAAAATATTCCAGAATCTCATTGATGATGTGGAAAACAATTTTAGATTATAAAGTGTGAGATAAAGAATGTTTAGCAGGAAAATGGAAATAGGAGTTGAAAAAATCTTACAAAAACTTTTAAAAAGAAATGTCTGTTTCTAAAAAGTGTCTGTCTTTCATTTTTGACATTAATTTTTTTTTGTGGGGCTACTAGATTTTAAGATTCCAAGTCGGAAAAATTGATGAATAAATCCCACATTTTTTCATACCCATTTTGTTTCTCTTGTACTGCATTAAGTTATGCAACTTTTATAAGTCATTCTTACAGATGCCTACTGAGAGATAGGTGCATTGAAATACATTACTTAAAGTAAGCAGTTAAAATCAGCTTAATCAGCTGATCTTGAGGGAGAAGTTATTGGCTGGAGATGGATGATGCACCAATGGAGAAGGTACCCTACCTCTCCCTTCAAAACCCTCATTTTTTAGTTTCTTTTAATTTTAATTGGTTTTTATAATTATCAAATGTTTGTGTTTTATTGTGTTGAAGTTGCTCACCTTGAGCTGCAAGATGGGTGGCAAAGTAATTTGATAAATAAAATAAATAATAAATAAATAAAAATTGTGACCCCGTGTTATTCAAATGAATTAAACTATAATATTCTTACTATTATTTTTTTTTACCTCAGTCACATTCCATTGCTATGTCCTTAGCACCATGTTGGAACTCTGGAGAATCGGATAATGACTTGTGCTTTATGACATTCTGCAATCAAAGTAGAACACTTTTTTTCTGACCTATCCACTTGATCCTAGGTAAATACATATAAATTATATCTTTTTTGCCTTGACTGAAGATTTGACTGAATCCAAGGCATATCCATACTTGTTCTCAGATTCATATTCGTGCACAGGGAAATTTCGAAAGAAGATTACTATTAAGCCCCAAACAAAGCAAACTAACACACGCCATGAGTACATGACAAGATCTCAGACTTGGAACCAAACCAAAGCCCGGGATGTTGCATCACAGCTATCTGCTCAAGACATTACATCAAAAAACTCAGGATATCACAACACTAGAACTCAGGATGTTAACACACAGCCCATTACCCAGGTCGTTAAAACACAAAAGACTAATGGGCACACATCAAGGACCTCACCCACACAGGATGTTATGAAACAGCTGACTAATCTGCAAACATTAATTCCATCAACCAATCAAGATGTAACAACACAGTCAACCAACCCGCTCACAGCAACAAAGCCAGCACCCCACACATCTCCACCAATATTTATAGAAAGACGGCAGCTCTGATCACGCTTTCCTCACACAAGCACGAAGCCGAAGACACCAGCCTGAAGATGACGAGTGGGACCTCGTCGAAGCGTCGCTAAGATACTCTTAATCTTAAAGACAATAGAATAGAATAGAATTCTTTATTGGCCAAGTGTGATTGGATACACAAGGAATTTATCTTGGTGCATATGCTCTCGGAATACATAAAAGAAGATACATTTGTCAAGAATCATAAGGTACAACACTTAATGATAGTCATAGAGAACAAATAAGCAATCAAATCTTATTAGGAAACAGTCAATATAATCTTAACGATACCAGCAACAAGGTTACAGTCATACAGTGATAAGTGGGAAGAGATGGGTGATAGGAACAATGAGAAGATTAATAGTAATGCAGACTTAGTAACTAGTTTGACAGTGTTGAGGGAATTATTTGTTTAGCAGAGTGATGGTGTTCGGGATAAAACTGTTCTTGTGTCTAGTTGTTCTGGTGTGCAGTGCTCTATAGCGTCGTTTTGAGGGTAGAAGTTGAAACAGTTTATGTCCAAGATGAGAGGGGTCTGTAAATATTTTCACAGCCCTCTTTTTGACTCGTGCAGTATACAGGTCCTCAATGGAAGACAGGTTGGTATCAAATGTTTTTTCTGCAGTTCTAATTATCCTCTGAAGTCTGTGCCTGTCTTGTTGGACTGCAGAACCAAACCAGACAGTTATAGAGGTGCAGATGACAGACTCAATAATTTCTCTGTTGAACTATATCAGCAGCTCCTTGGGCATTTGAGCTTTCTGAGTTGGCGCAGAAAGAACATTCTTTATTGTGCTTTTTTGATGACATTTTTGACGTTGGGTGTCCATTTTAGGTCATGAGATATGGTAGAACCTAGAAATTTGAAGGTCTCTACTGTTTTGTTTTGTTTTTAATTTGATTTATATGCCGCCCTTCTCTGGAGACTCAGGGCGGCTTACAATGCTTTAAGCAATAGCCTTCATACTTTTGTATATTTTTTATACAAAGTCAGCTTATTGCCCCGACAACTGGTTCCTCAATTTACCCACCTTAGAAAGGATGGAAGTCTGAGTCAACCTTGAGCCTGGGGAATTTCGAACTGGTGTAATTGCAGGCAGCTGGATGTTAAATGCTGCCTTTAGTAGGAGGCATTAGCTTCCTATGTCACTCAGGCTCTTGTTGATACTGTTTTGTCTAGTATTGTAAGAGGTGATAGTATGGGAAGGTTTCTCCTAAAGTCTACCACTATTTCTACAGTTTTGAGTGTGTTCAGTTCCAGATTGTTCTGGTTGTATCACGAGGCTCATTGTTCAAGCTCCCGTCTGTATGTGGATTCATCATTGTCTCAAATGAGACCGATTACTGTTGTGCAAACTTCAGTAATTTAACAGATGGATCGTTTGAAATGCAGACAATGGACATTCACTTATTTTAGGCCTATCAGGAGAGCCAATATGAAGTAGCGGTTAAGGTGCTGGATTAGGGGAGTAGAGACCCAGATTCTAGTTTCCCCAGTCATTCAAACCAACTGAGTGACCTTGAGCCATTTACTCTGAGTTTCCAAACAGCAACAAGCTGGCTGATATTTTCCTGTACCATCTAGGTCAGTGATGGCTAACCTTTTTGCCATCGCGTGCCAAAAGCGGGGAGAGTGTGGTGGGGTCACACACAAGCGTGCCCACATCCATAATTCTATGCGCCCTGCCCCCCGTGCTCCCCCCATTTTTGGAACATGATGGCATGGTGGTCCCGGTAGGTCTGTTTTTTGCTCTCCCCAGGCGCCAGAGCCTTTCTAGAGGCTCTCCGGAGGCCGGAAATAGTGTGTTTCCTGACTTCTGGTGGGCCCAGAAGGGCCAAAAATGAGCTGGCATGAGTGCCGGAGCTGAACATCCTTCTCTTCTGACAGTCTGCCCTCTCCTTTCAGTGAGTTATCTGGTTGAGTATGAAATTTAAGTCATAAAGAATTGGGTAGTTTTATTTCAATATGAGGATTTCATATAGCAATTATAGCAGTTGACAAAATCGTTGGATTATAGGAGAGTCAAAGATTATTTACTGTGATTAGAAGATTGGTGAGAGCAGTGGAACGCTGTAAGACTACTGTTAGAGAATAATGTTAGATAGTATAAAAAGATCACACACAGTACAGAATCCCAGTTTGAAACAGTATATTAAGTGAAGTGTTCTTTTGTTAAGAGATAAAGTTGTTATAGTTCCCCACTTTTCTAAAGGGGGGGGGGTTTGAGGTTCATAGGTACTGTTTCTTAATAGGAGTGCTTTCACTTTGAAATAACTTCCCACTGAAAAATCAGATATAGCCCCTGCATTACTGCCTTTCCATACATTTTAAAAGAATATAGTTTTCAAGCAGAGGAATTTTATTTTTAATAATAAAAAAGTTTATTATTATTCTTGTAGCTGGGTTTTCTTTCAATTTATGATTTTTTTAAAAATATACAATATGGAAGCTTTATTTATTTTTCTATAATTTAACATATTGCTGATTGCCATATGGCTACAGGTACCTGCAGAAAATATGTGGACAGTGGCAGTTAGATATCTCTAAAATGTAAAAGAAACAAACTTTAAGGAAATACTTGGGGAACTTTTTCAGAACATCAAAAATATCATATCAAACTGGTTAATGGTAGTAAGAGCTTGGCAATTGTGAAGTTAAGGGTACATAAAAGTAGGTAGACTAGTTATTACCATAATTACAAGAGATTCCAGATTAGAGTGGCTGTATCATATATAGTTTGTCCCCTCAGGCAGAGGTTTGTTTCAGCAGGTTCTGACTAGTTCTGGAAAACTGGTAGTGGAAATTTTGAGTAGCTCGGAGAACTGACTGGACCTGCCCCCATCTATTCTCTGCTCCTGAGTCCCAGCTGATCAGGGGGGAATGGAAATTTTGCAGTAACCTTTGCTATGCCCACCAAGCCATGCCCACCAAGCCACAACCGGTAGTAAAAAGTTTTGAAACCCACCACTGCCTCCACGTAAAAGTGAAAATCATCTAGGCCTCGGTAGGAGGACATCTAACATTTTAAAGTTTAATTCTCCAAATAAAGAGAAGCATATGACCAAGGATGATTATTAGAATTGGTCAGTTTTAGAAGCCATTTATATCAGAAATATTCCTTGATTCTTGATGGAAAAGATGGAGGTAAAGAAAGACAGCCTCTGGATGTTTGGTCTTTATCACCTTCCATCCCAGAGACACTTGTTTACAGTATCTTCAAAAAAAGATCAGGGGCCTAACGGAAAAAGCAAAATACTGTAAGTCTAGTTTAAATAACAATATTGAAGTCTCCATTATGGCCATAAGTCAAAGGATTATGTATTATGTATTATGGCTTACATGAACTTAGTCATTGACCAGCAAAAGAGATCTTTGAAAGAAAAGACACATTCAACTAACCAAATACTGTATCAATGCAGCCTATATAGCACAGAAATTGACTAAAATAAAGCAAGCTGTAAAATGATATAGCAGTATGTAAAAAAATATAATTTTAAGCTTAAGAATTTTGGAAACAAATGTTAATATAGTACAGCATTATGCAATATGAATAAGGCAATTAAATGATTATTTAGAATAACAGAATAGTAAAATTACTGACCTAAAGCATGGAATCATTATAAAGTTAAAATACATGGGAAAATTGTAATTAATATTAATATTATGCCTAACGAGAAAATGCTGCAATGTAGCATATAAGGAAAAATAATTCTTAAGGAGTGATTATGGTTTAAAAATTAAACCAAATTAAAGTTAGCATCCAATTCTAATGGCTATATTGTTAAAATGTCTCTGGCTACTAATAAAGAATCAATTGGCAATAAGAACATTATTAAAAGTAGTGATTGCATCCAAAATGTTTCCAAATGAAGAGTTCCTAAGGAGTGTTTGAAACAGCCTTCAGCTGCAAGCATTAAAGAAGACTCAGGTTGATATGATAGTATCAATTTAAAATAGAAGCAATTAGATTGATCAAGGTGCTTGGTAATGACTGCATATAGAGTATATATTTTTTTATCAAGGCAACCTGGTCTACCCAAATATGGGACGGAGCGTACTGCTTCTGCTTTCGCCTTTCAGACTCAATGCAGGAACCTTTGCAGGCAGTCACTTTTGCAACAAACTATTTTTGTGTTAAATTTATATTTACAGACAAAGAAATAAAGGGAGACTAGTATAGATAGATCTATATTAGTCTCCCTTTATTTCTTTGTCCGTAAATATAAATTTAACACAAAGACTGGATATAGAAATCCTTGGAATCATCAGCCCAGAAGGTACAGTACAGTATAATGTGTTCCAGTGTTTCAATTTCCTGTCCACTTCATGGGCACAATCTCTCCTCAAAAATGAGGTTCTGGTATTGCCCCCAATTCAATGTTAGAAGAGCACTAAATCTAAACAAGGAAAACATTCTTCTAAATTTTGGGGTTGTTATGCTACTGAGATATCTGGCTGGGTGAAATAAATGTGTAGAAAGATATTTCTGGGTAAAAAAGACACATCTGATTGCAACTTTAAGTCAATGGTATGTTGTTTAAAATTGGCTAATGCATGTTTATAGTCCATCAGGGTAATATCTTTCCCTGAGAAGCCATAGGATTTTAATTTTTCATGTAGCGCCTGACACCAGGAAGCTTGGAATCTGTCAGTTATAATTAAAGGGCCCAGGCTGACTGGAAAGCAAAAATAAAATAAAATAAAATCTTGAGCCAATATGAAAGGATGTGAATCCGGACAGAAAATTCTATTTTGAGTAGACGAGTTTCACAACAAGACACCATGTCTTGGAATGCAGTGAGATACTTGGAAAAGGGATCTCAGAACATGAAGAAAATACCTGTAAGAGTCGAACTGGACTTCAAATAGGAACTGAACTGAGCCAAAGAAGACATTGAGTGCTATGGATTTGTGTTGAATGCCAGATGGATTGCAGAGCTAAAGCTGTTTTCTGCATGTTTAGTATGATATGGTTGGTATGGGATTTGCAATTATTTGTTGTGTGGAAAACAATCACTACATATATGAAAGTCTTGATTTATTCTATTACATGGCTGTTTAACCGCTAGACATGTATCTTAGGGTGCTAGGCAAATATCACCTTGGTTTTTAAATAATTAATTTGTAGCATTTCCTCTTGATAGTACAAAACAATTCTATAAGGTACCTGCTTCAGGCCAATCTGAACAGCATCATCTGCATATAGAAGGATGGAGATACCTCTGTTTTTCAGTGTTGGTGGCTGGGATGATGAATTGTTCAATTTGTCTATGAGGGGTTGATGAATAGTTTAGAAAGAAGAGGAGCTAGAATGGACTTACTTTTTCCAGAGTTAAGCCACTAGTCTATTTGACTGAATATTCTTTATCCCGGCAGTGGCTTGGAGGACCACAAAAGCAGAACATGTAGTTTGAATTATTTATTCTAAGCATAGCTATCCCAGATATTTCACACCAGCTACTAATCACAAGAGAAAGCAGATGTAGATCAATGCAACATCCAAGACATAATTCTCCAAGGAACTCCATTGCTTCAGCAAAGTCAAGGAAACATTTATGAAATATGTTCAAAGACACACACTGCTCTTTTTCCCTGAGTTTAGAGCTCCATAAATCATAATGCTCAACATAAAAAATAATTCTAACCTACTAAAAGAATGCTATTACTGAATCTTCATTACTAGATTATTAGCCTATTAAGGTAATCAACACCTCATTCTTTAATAATCAACCTAATGATGAGTCTCTGCCCTGAAACATAATGAAGTGTAGAACTGCCCTGAAGCAACTGGCATGATAAAATATGAAATGACTTTATGAAACCTTTCCAGAGTTTCATAAATTTTGGGATTTGATTTCCCCTTTCAAATATTCTGTTCTCCAAGACTGTCCCATCAGTGACTGACAGTACATTTTCTCTCAAACAAATGTATTTACCATCCTTTTATGGTAGATGTAAGAAGTTTTTGTGGAATGGAAAGACAAATGGAGAGCCACTACTTTCTTCTTGTTTTGTTTGGGTTTGTTATTTTTTCTTTCCTTACCTTCTTTGGTGTGTTGAAGTTTATCTTAAGATTTACTGACTAAAATGCATTTTTTTCATTTCAGTTGAAATTTCTCAGAATTAAATGTGCTGACTTTTCAGCGGGTGGGGGAACTCAATAGGAGTTTGAAACTGGCATACACTTTGTGGTCTGCTTATCTCTGCTCTTGTGTGGCTCGTATTTCTGAATTACTCAGTGCTTGTGTTCTTTGCAGGTGTTGATTCTGAATCTTTCTGTTCAGGCTCGCTCAGATAGGAAAATAAAGTATTTTTATAATTCTGAATCTTATTGATCTAATTGAGAAGAGAAAGTGTTTTCATAGTCTTTATAGTTCATATTTGCAAAGGTAAAAGTTTTGTCTTTTGTCTTATCAAGAATGAAGGGTAATATATCTTCAGAGACTCTCATTTCAGAGAATTATATTTTTATAGTCAAGCTAGTCTTTGGTGCTACAACAATGTTTTGAAACTATTGGCTAGTTCTTTGCTTGCAAAAATTATTTGAAATTGTGGCTATGTATTCTGAGTCATCCCTCCTTGATAGGATCATCAAAATCCCCATTCTTGAATAGTATCAGGCCATTTCAATCTGTTTCTCTTGAATCTGTTTTTCATACGCATGGTAGTAGAAGAAATAGAGAGAACAAGGAAGCTCCAGACCAAAGCTAAATTCCATTCAATTATCAAATCACAGAAGAATTAACGTATTCCCTACTTAAAGACATATAATGCTTTGTGAATTTGCTGCATTAAAAAAATCAGATGTCTCTGCCAGACTTATCTATCTGCAAGATCTTCTGTTAATTAGAATGGAATTAATTTATTTCCCCCTCCTTTCAAGCATACATTAGTGGGCTCACCTGAGTCAGGTGTCAATCCAATAGTGAAATCCAATTCCCTCATCAAATGTTTGTTGACTGTGTGGGTGACAAGAGACATCTGGGTAGCCAGTAGCTCACTGCAGAAAGAGTAAACATTGTCAAGATAGTAACGGCAATCTGTTCAGAGACAAGCCAGTACCTTTCAGAATAATTAAAACATACTATTATCATTTTGATAATGCTAAATGTATGAAGAAATTAGTTCTTTGGAAAAAGATATGTGTTTAAACCTAAGCACAGATTTTAATTTAAAGCACACTGCTAGATGATTGAGAAGTGTAACAATTAAAATACTTGCTAGTTAATAGACATCTCGATGACACCCTTCTTCAGCTCCAGTGGTTGGAAGAGAACAGATGCTCAAAACTGTAGAGTGGCCAAAGAGGAAACACATGAAGCAGGATTTCTGAAATTTAAACTCTCCCCTAACACATACACATAAACACGCACACAAAAACACATAAAGACTCCCATAAGATTCCATCTGGATACAAGTGGTAATTGTGTTTCTCAAAATAGCTCACTAAGATAACAACAAATAACTTATCTAGTGGGTATCAGAGAGAAAGCGCTCCCTCTCTGTGAAATATCTCAGCTGAGTTATGCATTGTGGCTTTATGTAAATCATTTTTAATTTCCAAAGACTGGGTTAGCAGTTTAATCTTTCAAGCAAATCCAGGGAGGGCTATCTATAAGGTGGGTGGAGAGAGGAGGAGAGAATCATATTTCAAGGAGATTGATCATGAAAGGAACCATATGTATAATGAAAAAAACTAGTATGTCTGGTTCCTTGTTTTTAAGTTATATTAATGCTAATACCCACAGCTTGTAATAGAAGAAAGTCAAGAGTTAAGATGGAAGACGCCATCCTCCAAACTATCTCTGATCAATATTTTCAGTACTTTTCTCAGAAGGATTCATGGCACCTTCTTAGATTTATTTTTTAAAAAGTCCTTTTCATTCCTTTGGTTCTCCTAGAAAAAAAAAGGTTACAATGAGAAAGCATTAAAAGGAGCAGCCAAACTAACAAGTGCACAAATATATGCAATGAAAAGTGATGCAAATAACAATTGCCTTTTCTGAGAAGGAAGATGATCTTAAATTTCAGATGATTCTATCCAAACCTGTAAAATTAAATGGTGGAAATGTTTTATCAGTAATGCCAAACTTCTCCACCCCACTGGCCATTCTCTTATCCTCTGCAGTTAATAAGGCAGAAGTGGCATCGACCAGTTTCTCCTCTGTGTTTGCCTTCCTCACGCTCCTGCTTCTGAAAAAATGTAGCTAGATGTTCAGATTCATGTGCCTCCTTCCCAATGGAACTCAGAAGGAAGAATTAGAGACGAGGTGGGTATATATTTTGTTTTCCTACAGAGATAAAGTAATTGCCACCTGGAACACACACAGTCTCATTTGAGGGCTCTATTGAACAAACAATTTCATCCTAGCAAACCTGTGTAAAAAAGCAGCCACAGGAACTTTCTGGAGCACATATATGTTCAGTGGGATGGCAATGGCTTAAAAGGTAAGCATGGCAACAACTATCTTCCTTAGATGGTACATCCTCTGCTATTCTCAGCAATGGAAAACCAGTAGCACCCAGCTTCTTTCCATTCTAGCTTTTTTGAATACTATTTGCTATGATCTTTTGCCCCATTTTATGATCTTTCTTGCCAAAGTAATGGTCATATGCAATGGTCATATGAAAAATAGTCATGAATTACTCAGAGCTGTTGTAACTTCAAACAGTCACTAAATGAACTAAGTTGAGAATTACCTATAAGGCCTCCTCGCTTGTCTTTTTGCTCTAGCAGTTGGACTGTTTAAATTCAGGTATTTTGTTTTCCCACCAAGTTGGAATCAGAAGGAAAAGTATACTGTCAATTTTTCAGTTCTGACTTTTTAGGAAAGCCAGAAAGGATTATTCAGATACAACAGTTACAAGAAAAATAGGTCAATGGTTATTCCTGGTGGCTTGAAAATTTTTTGGTGACAATACAGAAATGGTTTGCAATCAGAAGTGGTTGTCATTCTTTTTTTTAAAATTTGTTTTCCTTTCCATCTAGCCTAAAACCCTGTTGTTTCCGTATGGGATCTTATAAGTTCCTTTCCAAGAACCAGATGATTAGGCAAAACCACGTAGATGTTGCTACCTGGCTGAGTTAAATCAAAATAGTACACAAACTAGGGATTGAAGAAGTCATCAAGAACTATATCTAACATGCTAAATTCACTTCCACCTGGACTCTAGCAGTGCTAACACTCGAAAAAGTCAACTGATTGCCAATTACATGGGATATTTGCAGTCTTCTTTGATATATGCAATTGAAAAGTCAGAGTGGGAAAGGCTGTATTATTTAAAGGCATGGCCATTAACTACCTGCTGGCAATCAGTATGATTGGTCTTAAAGATTTCCTGCAGTATCAAAATAGCATATCTAAATCTGTTTGCTCCATGTCACTTTCTATAGCCACCTTATTTGTACAAATTTCCACAATATTATTCGTCCTCTTTTTTTCAGAGCTTTTTCCAAAGGTAGCTAGTTTTCCAAGAATATCTTGGCCACATAGTGTTACTCATTGGGTACCGTATGTATACTAGCAGTAGGAGACCATTATCCTGTGATAAATTCTCACCCAGACACATAATCTCAAATAGAGGATCGCCATGGGGTCCAGAATCCCACACAGAAAATGTAGTTTCTGTAAAGGATTTCTCCTCCATTGATTTGATTCATTGAGTTGTTTATATTTTTGCTGAGCACTTTGCAATATATTTTTACTGTGGAGAAAACTAAATGCAGGATTCATCTAAAGAACTATAGTGCATGAGCTGTGATGTTTAAGTTGAAAAGGAAACATAAACTGGAAATGGATTTTTATGTTAATAATCATCTGGGCTTTTATTTAAAATGGATAGTGTATCTATTTTAATTATCAAAATAATGAGCCAAAAATAACAATGAAAAATTTTAAAAGGTAGGATTCAGTGCAACTCAATGCAAGCCTTCTAAGTTAGTTCAACTATTTTAGGATATTTATTATTTAGTTATTTTAAGTCTACTTTTTAAAATACTATTTCCTCCAAGCTACCAAAAATTAAAAAATATTAATGCAAATACAAAATACAGTCATATATTTATAAGAGTAAAACATGCTAGAAGTCAGATAGCATATACGTTTAACAAATAATAATAACAAAAAAATTCAATCAATTTAATAGTAACAAAGGATTTGGGTTATAATCTCAAAACATCTGGAACACCACCTGAACACCATTGGCATTGACAAAACTATCACGGGTAATTACAAAAGGCAGATTTACTTGCAAAAGCTAACAGTTTGCAATGATATCTTTAATGCATCAAACTATAACATTTGCCTTTGCCGGATCTTCATGAAGGACCTGACAGGTGGAAAAAATTCCAAATCTAATCTAAATATGAGACCACACTTGGAATATTGTATCCGATTTTGATTGCCACAATGTAAAAAAGATGTTGAGCCTCTAGAAAGAGTGTAGAGAAGAGCAATAAAGATGATTAGGGGACTGGAGGCTAAAACATGCAAATAAAGGATGTTAGAATTGGGTATGTCTAGTTTAATGAAGAAAAACAAGTCAAGGGGTGACATGATAGCAGTGTTCCATTATCTAAGGGGCTGCCACAAAGAAGATGGAATCTGTTCTGACCCAGCCTTCATGAGCCATACTCAACAGCCTACTTGTGAAGAAAATCCCCTTTTTATTTAGAAAGGCAAGAATACACTGCATTCACTGACAAAGCTCCAAGTCACACATCTGTAGGTGATTCACAAGCCATAGCAGTCTCTGAGATCCCCAGAGGAAGCCTCAATTAGCACTTCAATCCCAACACAAAGAGTCCTGACCAACTTGATTAGTGGAAAAGTAATCCTGGCAAGGAATCCGCTGGAGGAAACTCTTCTGGAGCATGAACAGATATCTCCAACAACCATGCCTCCCATATCCTTCCTCCTTATATCCCAGCCAGGGAGGGGATTGTTAACATTGCCTTCTTTTCCTGAAAAACTGACGCTCAATCCTGCATTGCTCTCCTCTATGCATTTCTCTGCGCATATTCACATCTGAGACAGGGCCCAGCTGTTCCTCCCACTCTCTCAGCTCAGGCCCTGAAACAACTCTCCACCTGACTGTGAGTAGATGGGCCCTACTCTGCATCTGGGTCTGAGACCGCCTGCTCCTCAGAGCCTTCTGCCGACTCTGATGGTAACCCAGACACCCTCTCCATCTCCTCTGACTCATCTGAACCACAACAGAATCAACCTGTTCTCCAAAGCACCTAAAGGCAGGACAAGCAATGGGTGGAAACTAATCAAGGAGAGAAGCAACCTAGAACTAAGAGTAATTTCCTGACAGAGCAATTAATCAGTGGAACAACTTGCCTCCGGAAGTTGTGAATACTCCAACACTAGAAGTTTTTTAAGAAGAGATTGGACAACTATTTGTCTGAAATAATATAGGGCTTCCTGCCTGAGCAGTGGGTTGACTAAAAGTTATCCAAGGTTCCTTCCAACTCTGTTATTCTATTAGTGTATGATGAACCATAATAATTTAAATATTATAAAATATTCAACTCATCAATTGGTGTGTAAAAATGTATCCAGAATATTTTTTTGGCATGAAAACATCTGGGAAGGATGCTTCATGTGATTTGGGGGGAATTAGATATTGCAGACTTATACTTGTACCCATCAGTGCTTCTTACTTTACAAGTAAAGTAATGTTCTTTCCATTCAAAACAAAAAATCTATTAAGAAGAAAAAGAAAAATTGCCACATGATATCTCTGGATCTCTGTCTCTGAGTGTGCTACATTGGATTTAGAAATAGGAAGCATTGTTCCAAATAAGCCTTCATCCATCAGGCTGACTTGATGCCTCTGCTCCAATTACTCATTCTTCATATTATTGAGCTACTTTTTCCCCCCCTTCTCACTGGAAGAAGATAGAATAAAAGTTTAAATAACTATTCACAGAGGATTGACTCTGTGATTAAGAGCATCCATATTGTTGAGTAATAATTATGACAAAGAGGAAAAATCTTTGCTTAGATTTTTAATTAAAAAAAAAGAAAAACATGCTAAGTGTTCATAAGCAAGACATTTATATTCAATTAGATGATGGTTATACAAACGACTATGTATATTTCAAACAGAATGTTCTTTTAGCAAGGGACTGATATCTTTAAAAAAACGATAATACATTATCATGCCCTCTGATAAACTTCATACCATCAACTCTGTGGAAAAAAATGCTTCAGACCTCTTATTTAGAGAAAAGGAGACCTTGTATCAATCATGTCTTTTCCCTATCTGAATTTGTTGGAACATTTTGTTTCAAGCATTTGCTTATGATTTCTCCAAGGAGAATCTGGTAAATTATCTGTTACAGGCTTCTGCATATTTTTTTTTTAAAAAATCAGATTGTTCATTTTAAGCATCAACATTAATCTTGGTCTGAATATCACACTCAATCTATAAAGTTATTATAATTTTGAGATGTTTATATAAATATTACTGCTTGGAAAAACTGTTCCCATAAGTTGTTTTCAATAAAAATATATTTTTAGGAAAAAGACAAATAATACTAGTAGGCAAAAGTCATTGTAGTGTCTTCAATCTCTTTACAACTTTTCCTGTATAATCTTGAAAATTAATGAATGCTACACATTTGTTCTGAATCAGTAATGTTCTAGGCATCTAGTAGATGCTTCTCTGAATTTATGTACAAATGATTCAAATTATATAGCACAATTCTTAAATAGGGCAAAATCTCAGTTTGTCGTAGGACTTTTTCTAAACAACAAATGTTTAGAGGTACAAACATTTATGAGCTCTAGTTTGTAATAGGTGGAGTGCTACACTGATAATGGATTGAAATTGCAGTGAAATATGGAGAAGGGTTGGGATGGGAGATTGGTTATGTATATGAGGGTTGTCATGTGAGGCAAATTAGACTCATAGAATTATAGGGCTGCATGAGACCTTGGAGATCTTCTGGTCCAGCCCCCTTTCTAAGGCAGGGCCCTTATAGTACTTCAGTCAAATGGTTGTCCAGTCTATTTTTGAAAGTAATGATGGAGTACCCACAACCCCAGGAGGCAAGCAATTTCACTGATTAATTGCTCTCACTTTCAGAAATGTTGTCCTTATTTGTAGGTTGTATCTTTAAAAAGCTTCTGCTGATTAGTTTTTGACCTACCCTCTGGTGTCCTAGAGAATAAGTCAATCCTCTCTTCTTTGTGACAGCCCCTCAAGTACTGGAAGTCAGCTACCACCCTACCCTCCCCCCCAAAAAGCTCCTTCAGCTGTTCATTGTAGACTCCAAATCCTTTATCATCTTAATTACTGGCTGGAGAATTCTGGGAGTTAAAGTTGTCAAAGTTGGACACTCCTGCTTTACAATCTGCAATCAGCACAGACTGTAAACGAATATTCTCTATATTTTCTACAAGAAACGTCTAAACCATCTAATCAACATCCTTTACAGTAGTCAAGATTGATCACTAGTACCATCTCTACCTTGGAACTTTATTGGGACTTTGTCAGGACAAGATAATAAACCTGCACTACAAAGCTCATCTTAGTTATGCTTCTATAAGCATCCATTTACCAAAATGATAGTGCTTCACACACTCCATTCCCCAGTTTTGTTCATATATCCAGCAACCGATTCAGCCAAGCTTAAGAATCTGTTTGGCACGAAGCTTATCATTTGTCCTTCTAAACCAACTGAAGATATAAAAAATCATTTATATCTTGAGAGAATTAAGTACTTTCTAAATATGAAACCAAATACAGACATGCAACCATTATCATATCGGTGTATCCTGAAATAACCACATATCACAATAAATCCCAAATAAATTATATATATAAAAAAACCATTGCATGGATATACCCAGATGCATGCAACATTGAATTGAATATTTACCTTAAATGCTTGGTCAAGAAGCTCAAGATACAGTCATTAAAAAAATCCCTTCATGCAACAATCCCAGCACAGGAGAATAAAAGGCTATCCAAGGCCTCATGAATAACAATAATATCATAACAAATCAAGTTGACAAAGCAGGGGAAGTTGCCATCATGAATAAGGTGGATTGAATCAAGGAAGCAACTTTTCTAAACTATATTTTATTAGCTCCTCTCTTCAGAGTCAACAACATACAGTATCAGAGAAAACTATAGCATTTGATCAAAGAATTTCCCAAAGACATACAGAACTATTGCCATGGAAACATCTCATTTTCTACCTGTTTGCCAAAATACATAAGCCAGGCAATCTAGGTTGTTCCAGTGTCTCAAATTGTGGAAATATTACAATTTTAATATAAAGCTTCATGAACTCTGTGCTCAGATCTTATGCTATCATCACTCCAAGCTATATAAGAAACACCATAGACTTTCTGAGAAAACTGAGCTCCATAAGCAAGTTCCCTAATAATGCCACCATGGATGTTGAAGCACTACATAACAGTGTTTCCTACAAACATGTTTTACAAGCCATTAAATGCATCATTGTTGATGCCAAAGCTGCCTGCTTGGGCACCAGACATGTGAGATTGTACTCACCCATAATTATTTCACTTTTGGAAATAACACATACCTGCAAATCAGTGGCTCAGCCATGAGCGCACACATGATTCCTCAATATGTCAAGATGTTTAAGATTAATGTAGAACAATGTTTCCTAAGTCTTATCCACTAAAGCCTCTCTTTTACTTGAGATTCATTGATTACAACTTCATCATCTAGACCGAGGGACGCCACTGTTCCTCAGATAGCCAGATGTGAGTCCCTCCTTGTGAATGGGGCCATGGGGTGCAGATGGGTCTGCTGACTGCGTACTTGGCTCCCTGCCACATAGCGGCAGCCCTGCCTGAGCTTCTCAACGTAATAGTCGGGGTGGTGGTGGATACCCCCAGACTTATGGTCATGGGGGATTTCCACCTGCCATCTGTTTGTGAAACGTCAGAAGCAGCCCGGGAGTTCATGGCTTGCATGATGGCCATGGACCTGACCCAGTTAGTTCAAGGCCCCACTCACATGCGGGGACATACTCTGGACTTGATTTTTGTCTCTGGTCAGTGGTTGAATGATCTAGAAATAAGGGACTTAGTCATCAAGCCCTTATAATGGACGGATCATTCGCTCCTTCAGTTAGACTTTCAAACTGTTTCCCTTTTCCGCAGGCAGACGGAACTGATCAGGTGGTTCCATCCCAGGCGCCTGATGGAGCTGGAGAGGTTCCTGATGGAGCTTGGGCCATTCCCAGAGGCTCTGCTCATGACTCGGCTGAAGAATTGGTGGCCGCCTGGGAGAGGGCAGCCACTAGAGCTTTGGACCGTGTTGTGCTTTTGCGGCCTCTGACCTGGTACCGATCTCAATTAGCTCCCTGGTTCTCTGAGGAGCTGAGAGAGATGAAGCACCAGAAAAGACACCTAGAGAGTGATTGGAAGGCCAGCTGCTCTGAATCTGACCAAACACAGGTGAGGTCATAGTGGCGATAAAAGTGGCAAAATCTAACTAATTTTCTGCTCTTATTGCGTCTGCAGAGAACCGCCCAGCCGCCCGGTTTAGGGTGACCCAGTCCCTACTTCATGTGGGAGCATGGGAGGATCCCTTTCAGGGTAGAGCTAAGGATTTTGTACAATACCTGCATGATAAAATTGCTCAGATTTGGGAAGGTTTGGACTCCGATTACGTAGGTTCAGATGGGATGACGGAGGTGGATCTTGAGAGTGTTATCTGGGAGGAGTTTGACCCTGTGGCTCCCGAGGACATGGACAGGATTCTGGGTAGGCTTAGCGCTGCCACATGTTTATTGGACCCGTGTCCCTCCTGGTTGGTGCTGGCCTCCCAGGATGTTACACGAGGCTGCCTTCAGGTGATTATTAACACTTCTTTGAGTGAGGGTGTCTTCCCCTCCACCCTGAAAGAGGCAGTGGTGAGGCTCCTCCTCAAGACACCTTCACTGGACCTGGCTACATTAGCAAATTATTGTCCGGTCTCCAACCTTCACTTTATGGCGAAGGTTGTCGAGAATGTGGTGGCGCGACAACCTCCCCGATACCTGGATGAAGCTGTCTATCTAGATCTTCACCAGTTGGGCTTCAGGATGGGATACAGCATGGAAAAGGCATTGGTTGCATTGGTTGATGATCTCTGGAGGGCTCGGGACAGGTGATGCTCCTCTGTCCTGGTTCTTTTAGATCTTTCAGTGGCTTTTGATACCATCGACCATGGTATCATGCTAGGTCAGCTGGCGGGGCTTAGGAGTGGGGGGCACCATGATGCAGTGGTTCTCCTCCTTCCTCTCCAACCACACGCAGTCCATGTTGGGGGGGAAAGGTCGACCTTGAGGTGCTTCACTTGTGAGGTGCCACAAGGGTCAGTCCTCTCACCCCTCCTGTTCAACATTTATCTGAAGCCACTTGGCGAGATCATCTGTGTTTTGGGATGAAGTGTTACCAGTACGCTGATGATGCACAGCTGTACATTTCCACCCCGGACCACCCCAATGATGCCCTTGACGTGATGTCCTGATGCTGGAAGCGGTGCAGATGTGGATGGGGAGAAACAGACTCAGACACAACCCCTCCAAGACTGAGTGGCTATGGTTCCTGGTGCCCCAGAATAGCCATCTGGCTCCATCTCTGGCTATTGGGGGTGGGATCCTGGCCCCCTCAGAGAGTGCTTGCAACTTGGGTGTCCTCCTGGATACATGGCTGTCTTTAGAAGACCATATGACGGCTGTGGCCAGGGGGGCCTTCTATCATGTTCACCTGATTTACCAGTTGGGTCCCTTTCTGGACCAGGATGCCCTGCGCATGGTCACTCGTGACCTCGTCACCTTCTGTCTGGACTACTGTAATGCTCTCTACATGGGGCTCCCCTTGAAGAGCACTCAGAGGCTCCAAGTGGTCCAGAATGCGGCCGCGCACGTGATTATGGGGGCAACACGTCACACCCACGTAACACCTCTCCTATGTGAGAGGCACTGGCTCCCAGTGGTCTTCCAGGTGCGATTCAAGGTGTTGGTCACCACTTTTAAAGCGCTCCATGGCTTAGGACCTGGATATTTACAAGACCGCCTGCTGCCACCGATAGCCTCCCATTGGCCGGTATGCTCCCACAGAGAGGGCCTCCTCAGGGTGCTGTTGGTCAAATTATGTCAACTGGGGGCCCCCAGGGGGAAGACTTCCCTATGGGGCCCCCCACCCTTTGGAACAAATTGGCCCCTGAAATACATAGGATCCCTGACCTTTGCGCCTTTCGCCGGGCCCTGAAGACCCTATTATTCCAGCAAGCTGGTCTGATGGCATGATTAATTTTAATGGATTTTTTTAGTCTGGGAGTTTTTAATATTTGGCCAAACCATTGAATCGGTTTTAAATTGTTTTTAATTTTTATATCTCTGTTTTTTATTATTGGCTGTACACCACCCTGAGTCCCTTGGGAGAAGGGTGGTATAAAAGTTTGATTAATAAATAAATAAATAAATAAATAAATAAATAAATAAATAAATAAATAAATAAATAAATAAATAAATAAATAAATAAATAAATAAATAGACCCATGGAAAGAAATTTCATATCAGCAAATTTCGTTTCAGCAACTTCTACCTTGCCATCAATTTTAGCCTACACCAATCTACAAAACAAGTTTACTTCCTTAATGTTAGTGTAAAACTACACACATAAACACCATGTTATCCAGGAAATCTACAGATTGTCAGGCATACCTGTTTTCTTCCAGCTTCCATCCAGAACATGCCACCAAATCTATCTATTTGTAGGTTCTATATTACAATAGCATTTGTTCTGACTCATTTCACAGATACCTCATCTAATAGAATTAAACCAGGGATTTGGGAGACTAGCCACCCAATGAGATCAGTAGATAAACAATAGACACAGATCAGTTCCCTCAGAGGACCTATTAAAAGACAGACCACAGTTGCCACTGTTATCACCCACTGTTATCAGCTCAGTTTAAACCATTCAAACACATTATTATAAGCCAGGTCACATTCCATGATATGGAATACAACAAAAATAGCCAAACTATGTAATTTAGAATCAGAAAAGTTCATATATAAATAAAAGTGTAATAAAATATCAAATACTTTGGCCATCTAATGAGAAGGAAGAACTCACTGGAGAAGAGCCCAATGCTGGGAATGATTGAGGGCAAAAGAAGAAAGGGACGACAGAGAATGAGGTGGCTGGATGGAGTCACTGAAGCAGTAGGCGTGATCTTAAATGGACTCCGGGGGATAGCAAAGGACAGGAAAGCCTGGACGAACATTGTCCATGAGGTCGCGAAGGGTCAGACACGACTTTGCAACTAACAACAACAACATAATAAAATAATAATGTTTTGAATCATAAACCCCAAATATGCTCAATCTCTATAAAAGTAAAACTAAAAGAATAAGAATCAGCTTAATTTGTGCAGTTTATAAATCTGGTAAAATAAATAGAATAAATAAAACTTAATACGCTAGTTATACCAGATGCAAGGATTTCCAGCTGGGAACTAAGAAATGCCTCACTGTATATTCTTCATTAGACTTCATTAAAAATCCACACATGAATTTATGCTTAATTCAAATTCAGTAATCAGCAATTGCTACTAATCACCTTTGCACCATTAGACATTATGTCTTGGTTAAATATTGCCATGTATAAGCCTTAAGATAAAAGAACCCAATAGGGGCAAATCCCACCTGAAAAAAAATATTTATCTGAACTTTTTATTAAAAGGTTAATGCACTTTTCCCTGTGTGTAATTAAAAACAATATTCCAATAGGCAACAACTTAATTAAGAAAATGGGCTAAATACACTTCTGCATTTTTATCTTCTTAGGTTTAACTTCAATGAACATAATTTCACTGCATAAGTTGTTGAATCAATCACAATAATTAATTAGGAAATCTAAGAAAAATAATGTCATGGGATCATGGTTCATCCAGAAGAAAATATTTAAAGGATGTTTCAGCACTTTTAAAACTACATAGTGACAAATAAATTATGAAATATGAAGATTTTACAATTTTTGACTGTTTTGCTCTAATTTTACAAAGAGACCCAGCTATTGAGGCAAGCATTGAAATACATCAGAATAAAAAGAAAGAAGTCTTCTTCAAGAATTTGGGTTGTCCAGATGTGCTAGTACTACCAATTCTAGAATTTCCAGTAAGTATAGCTAAGGTCCTGACTATACGTGAAAACATAGATGTCCATATCACCCAGAAGTTTTTTTTATTGACAGATAGGCATTGTGACCTGATGACATGAGCCCTGTCTCTTAGATACTTTCATGAATAATCATCACACAAGTACAACATTGATAGAGTTTATGTAATAGTTTCACAAACATATTGTGTCAGACGTTCCCCTTTATGCTGGAAGACTGGAAACTGTAAGTCCAAGAGTCTGGGAGACATCAAATAAGTTAGGCTGATAAAAAGTACCTGGAAATCAGAGTCAAAAGTACCATGAATTCAGAGTCAGTAGATGTATTTCTGTAAACCAACAAGAGCAGATCCTGTTTTTCTTTTTCAGTTGGCTATCTGCACAGGCTTGGCTTAGCTGGGCTGAGACTGACTGGAGTCACTGTGAGTTGGTGATCACAGACGTTTTCTTTTTTCTTTTTTTTTTAATTGAAAAAGTTTTACAATACAAATTTTATCATTTCTCCCCCCCACTTCCCCCCAATGCCCCCCCGCCCCCACCAACTCTCCCCCAACCCCCAATCCCATATCCCCCCATCCCCCCCTTGGCTTCCGCTACAAATTAAAAAAAAAGTTTCTTTACCTTCACACAAATTACTTATATTAAACTAGAAAAAGTACAGTGAAATCTGAAAAATAATATAAGAAATAAACCTATAAGTAATAAAGTTTTCCTAAAACTAATAATATTATAGTAAAAGACTAGTAATAAGAATATTTACCTCATTTATCAACCATCAATACTCATTTATCAATCAATACAACTCTTATAATATATAAGCCCAAATAAAAAATGTCAAACATTTCTCTAATCTAATATTAATAATTATTTACCTAAGTCAATCCCCTTATTATATAATAATAAAATATAATACATAGCATCTATGTCAAAGATTATTCTTTATCAATAAACCAATTTTTAGTCTTCTCTTCATCTTGATTAAAGTTAAGTATACTGTAACTAAGTCAATTTCTTCTTCCAACATAGTTGTTATAAACTTCATATTCCAACTGCCCACATCAGCAAAAAAAAAAAATCGAACATTTCTCTAATCTAATATTAATAATTATTTACCTAAATCAACCCCCCTTATTATATAATTATATAATAATAAAATATGATATATAACAATTATGTCAAGTAATTTTCTGTCTCAATAATCCAAATTTTAGTCTTCTCTTGATCTTGATTGAAGTTGAATATACTATCTTCCAACATAGTTTTTATAAACTTCATATTCCAGCTGCTCTCATCAGCAAAAAACATCTCTCCATATAAAAATCCCCCCGAGTGACTTTATATTTGTAAAATCCAACCACAAAGGTATTTTGTAATCCTCTAGGTAGAACATTCAACCTAGCGACTGCTGTACCAACTAAAAAGAAGAACAGATGCAGCTCATCCCAATTTTCCAAGCCTTGTATAAGAACTACAAGCTGCATTCCCAGATGTTCCTTTAAAGCTCTTTCAAATCCTGCCAACCTTTCCATTTCCTTCCTTCAAGATGTTTTCATCTTTATTTTCTTCATCTAGATGATTAGTTCCAAAAAGCTGTAATAGGGTAACCACAGATCATCTGCATATATTGCAGCGATCTGTTTACCTTTCTCAAAATGTTAAATCCAACTCAGGATGAGTTTTACAAAAATTTTATAATCCATTTTCATATATAAATCAAGTATAATCAAGATTATCTTTTAAACTATTTCAATTGGTAAAATATTTGCCATCCTTTCTATAGAGAATTCAATCTATTCATAAATGTCCTTTAAGTTTCACAAAGCGAATCAAGCAATTGATGAAGTTTCTGTTGCACAACAGTGGTTTTCAGTTTAGTTTCTCCCTTGGCTTCTGCTTTGTGTTGCTTGCCATCATCCCCCTTTCCCTCTTGTAGAGTACTGGGTCTCTGCTGCTTCTGCTTTAGTAAAATTTGCTTCTCATCTCGAGTTATATGTTTATCTTTTGGTTCTTGCTTCAACAGTTCAAGGTCCAGTACCACATCTCTTGAATCTCTGGGATGCTTTATTTTCAGGTCTGGAAAATCCATAATAAGATCATCTGAAAAACCACCTACTGTTCCTTTTTCTTCTAACACACTTTGATTTTCTAATTCCATCTGCCTGCATTGTTCCTCAGTCTCTCTTTCAAACTCTTTGCCCTTAATGTCTTCTTCCATGGTTAACAACATGGATGAGAATGAAGATATGGGGGCTCCCTTAAGAATATTGTTATAAAAATGTTCTGCTTTTTCAATAGTATTTAAACAATATCTCACATCTTGATATCTCAAAATTACACCAACTGGTACATCTCATCTGAATGGAATCTTACTTCTCTTCAATTCCTTCACCAAAAATCCAAAATCTTTTCTGTCTCTTAAAATCTTAGGTGGTAGCTCTTTATAAACACAAATTTGTGTACCTTCTATCTGCACAGTAGCAGAATAAGACTTTTGCAAAATATCATTTCTCAATCTTCTATCAGTAAAATAGACAACAACATCTCTAGGCAGATTCCTTTGTCTGGCCACTCATGAGTTCACCCTATAGATTTTTTCAATACAGCTAAAAATTTGATCATCTTCCAACTTTAGTAATGTCGCTAATGCCTTGGCACAAACTGTTCTTAAATTTTCTCTATTGTTCTCTCTTATGCCTCTTAATCTTATCGCAGACTCCATAGCTTTAAATTGAAGCATCATCACATCATTTTCAATTTTTTTATTTCTGGCATCAGTTTTAAAAAAAATTTCTTCTGTGACTTTCATCTTGGAATCAAGCTCTGTACTGATTTCAGCCACTTTCTTCCCCATTTCCAACACCACATTTGAAAGATCAGAAACTACTTTAGTAATAATTTGATTCAATTTATCATATTTTTCCTGTACCAGTTCCTCAAGTTGCTTCTGTGAGCTTTCTATCTTCTCAACAACACTTCCCAAGGACCTAGTTATAAAGTCTTTTAAATCCTCATTTCCAATTCCCTGCAACTGCATTTGAGTCTTTTCTACTTTTTCCTTTGTCTGATAAGTAAGGGAGCCCCCCCCCCTTGGTTTTTGTTTTGGAGTCATACTTCCACAAAATCTTAACTTTTCCCAAAAGAGCAAAGGGATTCTATTTAAATCATTTTTTTTTCTTTTTAAAATCCTGTTAAAATGTTTCTTTACTTCAAAGCAGGCTTAGCTGTCACTTTCACTTTCCGCTCTCCATTTTCTCAGGCATTTTCTCAAGCAAAGCCAGTCGCCATTTTCTCAGGCATTTTCTCAAGCAAAGCCAGTCGCCATTTTCTGAGGCATTTTCTTAAATCTCTTTTTTCCTTAAAAATTATTAAAAAGACAAATGCTTTTTTCCCTTTTGGTAAGTCCAGGATTCACCAGATTGCTCGCTTGCTGTAGATTCCTAACATACTAGTGGTGTTGCTCTCGTCGTCTGGCTCTGCTGCTGCGAGCAGAGGTCCCTCGCTGCGCGGAGCTTCTGTGAGGTGGGAAGGGAGCCATCGCCCTGAGCCCTTCCCAGGACAAAAAAAGGTCCTGGGGGCAACTCAGGGGGCTCTACCAAACCCCACTAGCTCTACCCGCTCTTCCATTAAAAGAGCGGGTTTTCCGAGCCGCCTGCGAGCTGTAGGGCGGCTCCAACGCGCGGTGAGGCTGGCGGTCATGAAAAGACCGTCCGGCAGCGACGGAGACGCCACCGGAAGCCGTCATAGACGTTTTCTTAATATATACATTTAAAAAAACTAAAATATTCACACAACACAATTAATCAGGTGAACTATCAATCAGATGCATTTACACAACATGCTGGCTGTTGGGGTTAAAATTGGTAGGAGGGTTATGTGTATGTTTATGCATATTTGTGAGTATATGAATATTGTGCCAAATAATATCCACAATTCCTGAAAACGATTAGATAACAAAGATAAACATGCAACTCAAACAATTTTGGGAGGAGAAGACACCTGTTTGCTAGAAAAGCCTAGGAATAAGTTGTGTTAGCATAATTATAGCTTGTAAGCTATTGGCCTCAAATTGAACAATTTTTAGAATGCTCAAGAGGAAAATTGGCCCCAAGCACACTCAACAGGGAAAGGGTTCCACCCAGATAATGCTTCAGTATTTGAAATGATTGAATAGATTGATCTTTCCCAGTTAAGGCTGTAAAACTAATCTGTTCAATTCTGATGTAAAGAATTACTTCAACATAAGTGTTTATGTGTATACTGGGCCATATCTTCAATGGAAGAAAAACAATGGAGAAAAATATGTTGCTATAAGATCTTGTGAAAAGGAGGGTATTTGTATGGATCCCAACTAAAGTTTCATTCTGAGGCCTACTTCAGTCTGTAACAGCCTTTTTTCTAGCTCTGTATATATAAAATTAATGTATTTGGTTCATAAGAATTGTAGCATTTCTAGAATTCATTTACAATAATATGGATCCATTCAACCAAAATATATTATAAAGACAGAGTACAGTATCTGCAAGGATTTCCCATCATCCTATTGTAAAGCAGGAACAATAAAAATGGGTATTGCTAGAAAAGGCTTTACCTTGAAATTTGGATGGAATCTTTTATATCAATATCAATAAAGTGATGTCTTAATTCAGTGTAGGATAAATGTCTAAGTCTATCTGGAACTTTAGAAATAATGCATTTTGAAAGACATTTTCCATGTATATCAAGTCATGATTTACAACTGGTATGGCACGCCTTCTGGTATGGTATGAGAAGAATAAAATTCAGATACTTTCAAAACCATTAAATAAGAAACTCACTATTATCTCTATAGGAAAAAATAAAACCTAAGATTTATTTGGAAATGCCAGAATGATCCTCAACAATGGAAGCCTTGACATACCCGTATCTGGCGAAGTTTGAAAGAATTGTGACATATAAAGATATTTTGGACACTGAAGGGAAATTAAAATCTAAGCAAGAGCTTGAAGACCAGGGCATTATATTATCATGGTGGCTTCAATTGCAAATGCAATCTAGATAAGATAAAGACATGGAAAAGTATGGCTTTTATAAAGGACAAACAGTTTTTGATAGATATTGTTGAACTCTGATGAAAAATTAATTAAGAGAATTTTTACTAAACTTACTAAACTTAAAAATGAAGGATGAACAAGTAAAAGACACAATGACAGAGTGGGTAAAAAACTTTGGTTATAATGTAGAATTAGAGAAATGGCAAAACTTGTGGGAAAGGAACTATAAATTGATGATGGCAACGTCTTATAAAGAAAATCTATTTAAAATGTTTTATAGATGGCACTTACCACCTGCTAGGTTAGCTAAAATGTTTAAAAATATGTCTAGCAAATGTTGGAGATGTAACAAAAAAAAGGGGGGCACATATTGTGCCCATTTGTGCCCATTTGTGGTGGACTTGTGCTAAAGCAAAAATAATTGGGCAAAAATACAGAAGTATTTAGAAAAGATATTAGGAAAACATGTAGATTTTAAACCTGAACTGTTTTTATTAGGTATAATATCTGAGAAACTTGATAAGAAAAATATTTAATATTGCATGTTGCATATTGCATATTAAGAGCAGCAAGAGGATTATATTTGCACAATATTGGAAAAATGAAGAAACACAGTGAGATGAAGAGATCATCTAGGAAGATACTAGATTGTGCAGAAATGGACAGATTTACGTTGAAGATTAAACAGAAAGAAGACACAGAATATTATCAAACATGGACTTTATTTTACTAGTGGTTGGAAAAAAGAGGTGGAGATTAAGAATGTAATCTGTATTGTTAAACAAATTAAATAACCCAGACAACATAATGTTAGATAACAACTAACAAAAAGTAAACAACAGAAAATCAATTATACAGTATATATAATAAAGACAGAGTACAGTATCTGCAAGGATTTCCCATCATATTGTAAAGCAGGAACAATAAAAATAGATATTGATAGAAAAGGCTTTCGCTTGAAATTTGGATGGAATCTTTTATATCAATATCAATAAAGTGATGTCTTCATTGAATGTAGGATAAACATCTAAATCTATCTGGAATTTTAGAAATAATACATTTTGAAAGCTGAATATGAGACATTTTCTGTTTGTGATTTTTGTGTTTGTGATTTTTAAATGCCAATACGTCTTATTTAGACAAAGCAAATTAAGGTAATTCATCTGAAAGCCACCATTTCACTCATGCATGTGTTAGGAAATTATCATTAATACAAAGCTAGGTGTGCTAATGAAGTGGAAAAAATAATGTAATTTTACTATAATATGATTATTTTTAAAATACTATTCTATTTTTAAACGCATAGCATCTGTTGGTAGTATACAGTAATATATTGTCGAAATGGAACTTGTCCTGCTTATTGAAAACAAGAATACATTACACTATACCTTTATTTTCCCAGGTTCATTAGTGTCTAAATTCTTTGTCTAAAGCATGATTTCTCCTTTACGGTACCTATCATGATATTATTTATGTACCTTCCAATAGATTCTCTATTGGAACTAAATGCAGGGAGATTGAAGACCAGATGAAGGACCTACTTATTTGCACATGCTATAATGAAACTAGTTTGACAAATTTAACTAATAGTTGGTATGAGCAACTGTTGTAATGGCATTCAACCTGGATGGGGTTAAACTGGAAAGGTCCATAATAGCTACCAATCATTTCTAGCTGTTACTGCCTCCTGAATCATAGGAGCTTTACTGTATATGAAGGATTCTGGGAAGTAACAATGTGTCAGTTTTCCAAATGCATCTAGATGGCTAATGACTGATACAAATATGACAATCTGTCATTTCCTTCCTTCTGTCTTTCCTGAATATCAATTAATCAGATTAGAGCTGGAAGGGACCTTGGAGGTATTCTAGTCCAACCTCCTGCTCAAACAGGAGACTCTATACCTTTTCAGACAAGTGAGTGTCCAGTCCCTTCTTAAAAATCTCCTGTGAAAAAGCACCCACAACTTCTGAAGGCAAGCTGTTCCACTGGTTAATTGTCATCACTGTTAGGAAGTTTCTCCTTAATTCCAGGTTCCTTCTCTCCTTGATTGGTTTCCATCTGTTGTTTCTTGTCTTGCCTTCTGGTGTTTTGGAAAATAAATTGACCCCTTCCTCTTTGTGTCAACCTCTCAAAATACTGGAATACTGCTATCATGTCCCCCCCGCCCCCAGTCTTCTTTTCTCTAGACTAGCCAAACTCAAACTGTTCTTCATATGTTTTAGTTTCCAGGCATTTAATCATCTTAGTTGCTCTTATTTGCACTTTTTTCCATTTTGTAAAAGTTAATTTATCTTGCAGGATCCAATCTGGGTTGGTCACCAGGATCACCAGAGATTGTCTTCTGAGCTTCCAGACTCATGCTGGAGCTCATCTTCAGGGAACTTCTCTCTAGGTTATCTTAGACATAGAAAGATAGACAAAAAGAAACAACAGATTATAAGCATAGAACAAGGCAACATATTTCAAATAGATGCTGATTAACATTCTAGTTTGGATCTTCTCTATTAAATATGAAAAATAGCATTATTTTATTGCCACTTTATGTTATTAGTACCTTAAATATAAATGTATTTATGATGCTTACTCATAAGCACTTCAGAATAATTGCAGCACTTTCACAGATATCAACCGAGTGTGGAAATCTATTGCATGTTTAGTTCTTAAAACATACAGACTGGATTTCTCCAATGCAATAAACAAAGAGAAAGAATCCTGCAACATAGAGAAAGAAAAATGGGTAGAAAAACACAAGAGATTGTTAGTTTATGTCATATTACTTGAGTTAATTTTTTAAATTTTATTTTTATGGACTTTGGAAGAACTTTACAGATTTTTTTTTCAACTAAATCTATACACAGCACATTTATCTCTTAGATTTGCTAGCTATTTCACACCTCTGTTCAATGACCTAATTATTTCTTCAGCTCTAAGGTTGAATTATTCACTAAGAAACTGCGACTTCTGTTAAGGTAGCTTTGAAAAGAAACAAATCAACTTTTGTTTTATTTCCATTGGGAAAGTGTAAATATATTTCTGTTGACTATGCCAGAACTCCAATATTGTTTTATATAGTGTATTTTTAAAAGCATGGTAATTTAACTTTCACAGAGTACGGTAATTTCTTGTGACTAGATTTGGAAGTAAAAGATCCAACAGTTTGATATGTGTACATACAGACATCAATTTCAAATGGTACTTCTTTACACGATTAAAACAAGTGGAAATTATATCAAACTTAATGCAGGTTTGATATTCTAAATATATGTATAGGTAAATCAATTAATGTAGCTAAACTATTTCACACTGCACACTTTCTGTGCTTCTTGAATCTAATTGAAAATCAAATAGTAAAGTTAAAAATTGTACACATTGACCCTTAACCCATTTGCAACTCTCAACTGAAGAAAGAAATCCTCATATTTGGGGTGAGTAGATATATTTCAAATTTTGAAAGCATATTGTATGTACTACTGAAATGGCTACTCTGTGTTATGTACTTACCTATTATAAATGGCTATTTTGGAGACTTGGTCACCCACAATGTATCAGAGTGGAAGTTCATGGGTTCTCTCTCTTTTGGAAACTAATCAAAGAGAGAAGCATCCTGGAATTAAGGAGAAACTTCCTAACAGTGAGGACAATTAACCAGTGGAACAGCTTGCTTCAGAAGTTGTAGGTGCTTCATCATTGAAGGTTTTTAAGAAAAGACAGGACAGCCATCTGTCTGAAATAGTAGAGGCCAGGGTTAGGGTTCTCGTGCTTGAGAAGAGTATTGAGCTAGAATATTGTGGAATACTGTGGATTATTGTTGGGTCAATGGAATATTTCTTTGTATTCCAAACTCAAGCTAAAGAATTTCAGAGTTTGATTATAACCAACTTGTATTGACTGTAACCAATTAAGAGATTTATGCACATTATTTTCTCTTTTTTTGTTAGAATTTAATTTTATTACAAAGGTAAAGAAAGAAAATAAATTTAAATAAAACTAATATTTATAATATGCCAAGAGTATGCCTTGAAATGGTATTTCAGATTATATATATTAAATTTAGACAATTAAAATTTGCATTTTGGACAAAATCAAACTTCTCAATTAAGGTATGAATTGAAATGAACTTAATTAATAGATATATAGACAAATCCTTAGGCATACTAAGAAATCATTACTTTCAGATGCATAAATGGTTTTGAATATGATTGAATTTAGCTGGCTATCTCATCCAGGAGAATAACAAAGAAGACATTATTGGGTTTTTAGTTCATTAGACTAATAGGCAAAAACAAATAAAAAACAAAGTGTATCTGAAAATATGTACTCTATATTGTATGCTAATAAGGTGAGATGCCATAATTTACTTCTAATGCTTAAATAGTGCTATTCTGGAACTGTTTCAGCAATTAATCTAGCCCACACATCATCTGATTTAATGCATGTCATTAATTATCAAATGGCATTCATGCTTTCTTACTGTTCTTTACTCAAAAATAAGTACATAGCATGTTTAAAATATTAATCTTCATTGATTGTTTCAATGATTTCCAACAGAGGTGCATTTTTTGTTTGTTTACTACAAAAAAATTTTACTAAATGCAATAGATAGATTTTAGTTGTTGCAACCAGATTATATTTCTTGATTTCAGATATGCATATCACAGGGTTTTTTTTTTAAAAAATGAGGTAAATATAAGGAATCAAACAACCAGACAACTTCCATAGTATGGATTTTGATCTGTGACAGAGGATTTTGTAAGAAACACCCAGTGTCCAACTTTTGACAGTGGACGCTGGTAAGTTCTTACATTGTTTAAGAAAAATATTGTTAGCTGAGTGTTTTTGATCCTGGGAATTTCTTCGTTTTCTGAGAATCTCTGAGAGATGAAATACCAGAAGTGATGCCTAGTGATATCTTTTTTTCCAATATCATTGGAGAAAGAAAAAGATGAATGCAAGTAAACTCAGTTAGGGGACATCTCATGGTTATAAGGGGGCAAAACACAGGTATACCTCTGCTGTCATATATATTTTGATAACCAATTGCTGGCAAGGAACAAGTCCCATAACTGTCTATTGGAGGGTTAGGCATTTGATAGATAAGTTGATCAGAGGTGGTCTGAATGGTTCATTTTAAGTGTCAGAGGAACAGTTTGATAGGTTATCTTGAAAAAATTTGAGCCTATGTTCCTGACGAAGTGCTATTGGCCCAGCTATTTGAATATTAGATCCCTGTCTCACCTACTTGGTAAAGTTCAATGCAGTTGGATCCATTGGTAGTGGTGATCTCTTCGAGAGAGTAGTTGAATATACAAATCTTAAAGGAAGTGTGTCTTTTCTCAAAAAACTTTCCCTGGATCCAACTGTGTAAGAAATGTTTTGCTCAATCTATAACTTTTCCTTTTGTGAAAATTGTTGAGAAGATAGTTAAGTTTACATTACAGAGTGTCGTGGAGAAAACTGATTATCAAGACCTTTGGTTTAGTTTCACGTTGGGAGCCTGTAGCACAGCCTGGATGGGTGAAGCACAACAATCACAGTTGTTTTGATGTTCAACGTTCTGTACTATTGATCCTTTCTGGAACATTTTTTAAATTAAATCATGTCCGCATCACAATAAATGAACAGACCTTTACAAAAGTAAAATTTTTGTTTTAGCAGTATAATTTACCCATCCTGAATTCTGCTGGACAAAATATGGTTTTGTATCTTCATAGGGTTAAAAGGATTATGCCTGTATATTGATTGAAATGTATGTTAAAGGATTTGTTCTTAGACACAGTTAATTGACTATTATTGATCATCCTAACTCAGTCAACTCAGCCTTGAAGCTATGAAGTAGGGCTTAGTGGTAGCCCTAAACCAGCTGTCAGCAACCTGCATCTCCGGAGCCGCATGCGACTCTTTGGGCCCTCTGCTGTGGCTCCGTCGGGTGATCCCACCACTGGCTGGCTCCACTTCTCACTCTCCCTTCCCAGTCATTCCTTGCCTGGCCTGAGAAGGTAAGGGCGACAGCGGGTGATGGAGAAGTGGCCAGGGCAGAGACAGAGAGGTACAGAAAGAGAGGTGGGGAGAGAGGGGGAAGGGAGGGAGATAGAGATGTCAAAAGGGTTTTGTGGTTCCCAGTGTTTTTTAACAACTGGTTCTCTTCCCTAATGACCAGCTGGGGGGTGTCATGTGACTGGTGGAAGTGAGTGATGTTGAGTTGGCCACACCCACCCAGGTTTTATGGCTCCAGTGTTTTCTTTACTGTGGGAAATGGGTCCAAACGGCTCTTTGAGTGTTTAAGGCTGCAGATCCCTGCCTTAAACTAACTTCCCTTGGATAAGTTCTGAAGTTTCCTGGAGGCTGAGCAATGAAATCACATATCTTTATTGTAGTCAAAGGTCAGTACATGGCAGAGCTCTACTTTAATTGGTATTTACCAATTAAATACTAAACCTGGAAATCTGCAGCATATTCTGAAAATGGAGGTTTCCTGGGTACTCTATTGTTCTTTTATTACTTTCTGACTTGAAATAGGAACAGAAGAAGGTGGAACAATATGTTTTCCACTTCTGGGCTGTGGGGAGAAATAAAAGCAAGATGTCTTTATAATAAATGAAGGGGGCACACTATTTTAGGGCAATGGCTAACTCAATCGCTTTTTCCAGTTGTAGTTTTGTATGCAAATTTATTACCCTTTTTTATACATCATGTCACCCTGAAGATGCAGTGGCTGCAGTGGTAGGGCCATTCCTACCATCATCATCACCAAAGCCCAAATGAAAGCTCTTTTTCCTAAGGGCAACCTAAAGTGAAGCAACAAAGGAAGATTCTAATAATAGTTCAGAGTCTGTAATGATCGGATTAGTCAATAGTTGTCATGTTATGCAGTAGCTCTGATAAGGGAAGAGATAATTCTAAGAGATATTTCAATATTTTAGGTTGCCCCACATATTCCTATTTACCAGCAACAACTTAGAAGCCCAAAGTAAATTGAGAGGGGGAGAGAAAATTCACATGGGATATAGTGGAAACAGGGATTCTCCCCTCCCTGACCCAGTCAAACTATAAGAGTTTATGTTTCCAGTAGAGATGGAGTTAGGAATGGCTATGAAATTTCTGCTCAATGCCTAACAATAAAGAAGTATTGATGCTGTTTAATATGAAAAAAGGATCCCAAAGGTAAAAAGGAAAGGGTTCCTCTTGTCATATATGGCACGGAAGGATTTTTTTTTTAAATTGAAGTATGGGGTGACCTTCTGTAAAATTCAGTTTTTGTACTTTCAAGATATGGTTTCAGTTCTTCTGTGAACTCTCCCCCCCCCCCCCGTGGGTTTTTATTATTCCATGCACATCACATTCATCTATCAGCTAATTAATTATTTAGCTGATTAATTAATTAATTAATAAATTAAAATATTAATTAATTATTAATTAATTAATAATTTAGCCTTAAATTAGCTATATGAGATAAAAATATGCAAATGACTCAAAATGGTTCTGATTTAAATTCCACAGTAGGTACATTGCCTCCTTTTAGTGTTCCGTGCAGGAGAAGCAAATTCTTTGCTTTATCTAAGTGTGAGAATACTAAAATATTGGAAATATAGAGTAAAATTGTACAAAATTTTGTACAATTCAATATAATATTTGATTATAATCCCTCAAGGGTTATTTCTTCTGACCATCTTCTAAGAGGCAGAGTGAATGGAATATTTGAAAAATTGGTGAATTCTGCACACTGTAACAGACGTATGTTGTTTTTTTCCAGAACTTTTTAGTATTTACATTTTAAGTATTAAGAAAGGCATTTGGTTATCTTTGTCATCACTGATATAAGATTGATTCAAATGTTCATCTTTCTTTTTACAGCAATAGGTCTGGAAAGCCTACAGTATTTCCTGATAGAACATAGAATAATAGAGTTGGAAGAGACCTTGGAGGTCTTCTAGTCCAACCCCTCGCTTGGGCAGGAGATCTTATACCATTTCAGACAAATGGTTGTCCAGTCTCTTTTTGAAAGCCTCCAGTGATGGAGCACCCACAACTGCTGAAGGCAAGCTATTCCATTGGTTGATTGCTCTCAATGTAAGGAAATTTCTCTTTAGTTCTAGCTTGCTTCTCTCCTTAGTTAATTTACAACCATTGTTTCTTGTCTTGCCTTTTGGTGTTTTGGAAAATATTTTGACCCCTTTGCCTTTGTCAGAGCCCCTCAAATATTGGAACAGTGCTGTCATGCCATCCCTACTACTTCTTTTCATTAGACTAGACACACCCAATTCCTGTAATATTTAACCACACCTTCTGGTTTGTCTTATTCCATCATGTGTATTTATTTAGGGCTCCTTTCAGCTCTTTAAACTGAGTCCAAGCCTGAGGTAGCCAGTTTGATCAGGCCAAGAGAGAGCCATTCACAAGAATGGACCAAACTAAAAGGAACTGAAAGAAAACAAAACTCCAACCAGAGAAATATCACCAAAACTGGTATGTTTCTCAGTTGATCTGCCCTGATTCCTATAAATAATTCTTTCAATTCTGCCCAGAATATACTTTTCATACCATATCTATTCTGATTAACCAAAACCTTTTAATTCCATATCCACTTTGTACATAATAAATAATTTGTTGTCCACAGGTATTCAATATATACTTTAGTATAATTTTATACTATACTTTAGTAATATATATTTTAGTAAGATACTAGACTTAAAAGGAAGTTCCTTTTGGTTGTTTGGCGAAAATACCTGTCAGCTGAGCATTTAACCTTCATAGCAATTCAGCTTAACCCAGAATAGATATATGGAACGATAAAAGAATAATCCCTGTAAACTCTATTAAATGTAAATTAATTAACAATTTAATAATAGTAGTAGTTCTTTTATCATCTTTTGTGCTTTGATATTTGATATAATTGTTCTCTGTTTATTTTAAGTTTCAACTGTATAAATTGAACCACTCAGTGTTTCCAAGATTCTGACAGATAAAGCTACATCATCTCTTCTTTTTGCTATCGGAAATCATATCTGGCAGTTCCTATAGCCTTTCAAGAAAATCCCTTAAGTTTTTCTGGGATGAAAATAGAGATATTGTTGGGGGCAAATGGTAGTTTGTTTATTTCTAGCAGCACAATTTATTCAGAGGCAGGGAACACTTAAGAAAAAGTAGTCTCAGATGGCACATACTTTAGCAAAGTTACAATGACAGGAAGAAGCAGTTGTACCATGTCATAAAATGTATAATCAAGTCCTTAAAATTCTACCATTTGTCCAAATGTTAGCTTTTCCTTCTGGTATTACTGTAAATTTGTTTCATGATTGATAACTGTAGCACACTCCATTTTATTATTTCTTAGAAAGCTGGCTCAAACATTTGTGTAGTCAACGTGAATTGCCTAGACTGAAAATGAATTGAGGAAATATCTAAATTTGTTCAATGTTTCCAAAGCATGGGAGTCTTTCTTTTTGGCCTACAACTATGTAGATTGCTCCTTATGTGATTTAAGTAGAAAAACGTGCCATATTCTAAATTCTAACTTGCATCTTGGATATGTATGTCCAAGGGGAACACCCTATTACCATTTTTCCCCAAATCTAATAATATATTTGAATGATAAGACATAATATTGCATCAGAAACAGGGGTGAAATTCAGCAGGTTCTGACAGGTTCTGGAGAACCAGTAGTAGAAATTTTGAGTAGTTCAGAGAACTGGCAAACACCACCTCTGGCTGGCCCCAGAGTGGGGTGGGAACTGAGATCTTGCAATATCCTTTTCGCAGGAATGGGGAGAGAATGGGGATTTTGCAGTATCCTTCCCCTGGAGTTGGGTGGGAATGGAGATTTTGCAGTATCCTTGCCTTGCCACACCCACCAAGCCACACCACGTCCGCCAAGCCACACCCACAGAACTGGTAGTAAAAAAATTTGAATTTCACCACTGATCGGAAAATATTATTTTGAAGGAAAGTAAGATTTGCAATTTATTTCATTACTTTAATGGAAGCTCATTCTTATCCAGCTTTCCAGAGAAACTGAGGCATTGTGGACATTCTACAGCCAGATGAGATTTGAAATGAGCCTCTGATTCCTCTGCCAGTCCTTGAATAACAAAGAACGGTGGTCCTTCTTTGTTGCAAAGGAGATGCATTCTTCATATCTTGTAGTCTGCCAGAGGCAAATTCATAATCCTGCACTATCTGCATAGCAATTCCTTCCTCAATTAGCTATTTTTTTTTATTATTTTTAAGACCAAAACAAAGCAAGTCAGAAAGAGGGTAGAATAGCCTAATCTATATCAAGCCTAATTTTTACTACTTTTCTTCAATATTTGATATGAGCAATTAGCATCATTTGTTAGCAAATCTCACTTTTTAAGACATTCACTTTTGCAGATTTACAGAACACTTGGCCACGATATCTGAGGTTATCTCTAAAAGCTCTTATGCCATAGCTTTTGATTAGCTCTTTAGTATTATCCATCAAATGCTGCATGTGGAACCTCCCAGCAAAATTCAATTTGTACCAGGACTCTAGGGGTAGTAAACCAAAGCATTTGTATGCCTAATGCTCAGCCTCTGTTAAATAACTATAAATTCCCCAAAGGACTGATACTTTACTGGCAATTACTTTGGATGCATGTTATTATATTGATTGTGCTGGGGAAAAAATGGGATGGAAGAAAAATACTTTGAATTAGAAGACAGTGAGAGATATCTCCAGGCCCTCAGTTAAATAAATGCCTTACAGGTCGATGGTTTTAAGTGTCATCATACTGATCAGGCTATGGAAAATGCTAGTCGGCGAAACATTGTAAATCAACAATGACAGGTTTTTATGAACGCTAGCTTGAACTAAAAGGCTATTTTGGTGTGAATGTTGGGGAAAATACAATGCACGGGTGAAATCCAGCAGGTTTTGACAGGTTCTGGAGAACAGGTAGCGGAAATTTTGAGTAGTTCAGAGAACTGGCAAATACCGCCTCTGGCTGGCCCCAGAGTGGGGTGGGAATAGGGATTTTACAGTATCCTTTCCCTGGAGTGGGATGAGAATGGAGATTTTGCAGTATCCTTCCCTTGCCATCCCCACCAAGCCAAACCATGCCCACAGAACCAGTAAAAAAATTTGGATTTCATTACTGATACAATGTTAATTGCTGAATAGTTATGGCATTGGAAACAACAACATAAAAGCATTTGACAATGCACAGGTTCTTTTCCAGCTTGGAATAATAAAGTGTGATTATAATAACTTCCTGTTAAAACTGAGGCAAATAAATTAATGAATAACCTGTTTCTCACCTGCTCCTCAGTTTGGGAATTTGTGGCATCTAAAATGGCCTTGCTGATGGGCCTCACTGGATTTTTGCTTAATGTTACTTGATTTAGTTAACTGTCTTGTTGTGGTGGTTATGGCTCTTTGAGTCAATCTTGAATACATGGACAGGTCCATGCAATTTGCTTGGTAGCATTTTTCACAAATGGTTTCCAATTGCCATTTTCTTGTGCCTGAGGGAGAGTACTTAGCCCAAAGTCACTCATTTGGTTTCATGATTAGGAAGAAATTAAAATAAACTTTTAATCACTGCACCAAACTGGCCTTTTAATGTCAGTAGGTTTTATAGTGTCTGCTTTATCTTTTTATAGAAAAATGTTGTTGCATTATTCCCCTAGAGTGGGATCTGCCTAGGTTTTAATACATATATGTTGTATTTGTGTACACTATAGCTTAACTGTTATTTTATTTAGCTCTGTATTATGCTTATGTTTAATCTCACAAGAAATCATCATCATAATCATCTCCTTCCTCAAATTTCAGTCAAGTAGCTTTTTTTACCCAGTTGTAGATGTTTCCCATTTTATTTAGTTTATAACTAGCATTGGATGATAGGGTTATGTGAATCATCCTCAATGCATTTTGAATTGTTGATTCATATCTGAATATTTAGTTCAATTGAAATAATGAGTATGATCTGAAAAGTTGATCTGATTTAGGAATTCAGTCAAACGGCCTTTCACTAATAATTTGCACAGCCCTATTGGGATGCAAGTACTACTAGATCTTTTTGTCTGTTATTGAATCAACTTTTTTTCCAATACTATTACTATTCCATAATAGTTGGGGAAGAAATAATTACTGTTCCTAAAACCATTAACCCATTTTTATAGAGAGTTGAAGTAGATGATAGAATAACCTCCCCTCACAAACCACAGAGCTGCACTTTAAACAATTAAAAATTACTGTCCTTTTACTTCAAAATGAGTTAATATAAGGAAAAAACCTTTTTGATGTTTAATGCTTCTGAGAATTATTAATAAGATTGTGTAATAATCACCTTCAGTTGCAGATCCAATTTAGAATTTAGGTATTTAAATTTAAATATGACCTAAATCATATTGCTATATTTGGGGCTGATATCTATAGAATTCTTAATTTGACTTTGACAAATTGATCTGTGTTGTAGCTATAAATCCAGTACTTAGCTTTTTCAAGGATATAAAGAACTATGAATTTTTCAGGCATGGAGTTGGTTAAAACATTAAACATTAAAACATTTACCATATAAAACTAGAACCGCTACTGAATTTTCAGCAATAAGTCAGAGACAGAGAGAGAGACAGAGAGAGACAGAGACAGAGACAGAGACAGAGACAAGAGACAGACAGAGAAATGACAGAGAGATGTAAACCAGTAGTAAAGGTAAGTAGAACCTGCCCCTGCTCTGCACCATCTAAGGTGGGCACCTATGTATGAAGTCATTCTATGTATGTAGACATTCTATGTGTTATAAAAGGGAGAGACTCACTTTGATGTAGTGGTTAAGCCCCTAAGCAATAGACCAAGAGATTGTGAGTTCTAGTCCCACCTTAGATATGAAGCCAGTGGGATGACCCTGGGCCAGTCACTCCCTCTCAACCCTGGGGATGAGACAAGGGTAAATTGTGCTAAAAAACACAAACTGCAGGCACTAGTTGCCAGGACAGGCATTAATATTGATTCAAAGGGATCCCTTCCCCCCAAAGCACCCTATACATATGCATGAAATATGTATAATATTGTTCTATTGTTCTGTGTTTCATAAGTTAGTGGGGCTGATTCACAGTTATACAGGGAAGGTGAACTGCAGCATGTATGTCATATGCAACATATGGGCTGTTGATTGATTTGACTAGAAAAAAGGACCAGGCCTATTTTGTAATTAAGGTGCTAATCAGGAAATATCAGAACTATTGCCTAAACTTGAAAGAATCCCCTAGAAAAAGATACCAACAAACCATTTCATATCATTAGCAAGAAAGCTAGGTGTATGTGTACATTAAATCATCAAGGTTTGAACTCAAATGAGATCAACCAAAAGAAGATTTTATAGAAGGCATACTAGGCTGATGTGTGTGTACAAACAAGCTTGCCTCATATTTGACATATATGCTTTGGAACATTATTTCAATTTGGTATTTAAGATTTCTTTGATCACAAACCAAATTATTCATTTTTGCTCTTGAAAAATTATAATGACTAATATATGAAGCCCAGGTATTATACAAGAATGAAAGAACCTAAAGATCTTTGAAACTACTTTGTTAGCACTTTCTTCTTTCTTTACTAAGTATCACTGGATGATCTGAAAGTCTCTGGCAGTAGGCACAGAAAATGACAGGCTAGCTAAGTGTCTTTGACAGAATTATTCTAGAAAAAATAGGAGTTGGTAACTCTGAAAAGTGTCTTGCATTCTTCAAAGCTCACATTCTTTATTTCTCTGCCTGTTGTCTTATTCCCTGTGAGCTATGTGTCATATAAGAGGAGTTTTTCATGTCTTTGTACCTATCCAGAATTATCTGAAAGACATAACTAAGAACAGCTGTCAGGATTAGCATTATTAAGATTGGATATGATGTTTTCACTTCAAGGACAGGAAGAGGAAACCAATGTGGATGACTGGTTTACATTTTTTGAAACCAGACATGGAAGACCTCTCTTTTTTCCCTAAGAAGGTTGAAATTTCCTTATAAAGAAAGATTGATCCTTTTTTGAATGACTTAATTTCACACTCAGAAATCACATACAGCTGTCAATTTTTCAAATTAATTAATTAATGATCTGGAATAAGTAAAAAGTTAAATCAGCTGCTGGGTAGCTGAACTCTGGTGTTACTTTTGCCAAGGATTCTAATTATACACATTAATGATTCACATGCCATAAAACTATTCATTTCTGCTCATGTTTAATATTATATTTGGTCTTTTTAATGACTTTATTTCTTTCCTACACTGCTATGGTTGAGCTTTGGGGCTTTGAGAGAACTCCCAATATGTAATAATAGTTTACTTCCTGTCCATTATATGCAACCAGCAGGACAGAAGTTATCATTAAATGTGGTTTCTTTCCTGCAAACACACTTCAGGTGGGTATGCCTTTCCCAAATAAGAGTCATTTATTGCGAATTGCCTGACCCACAATGGGATATCGTGTATAGGCTGTATTATAAAATGAGAATCAATGAGAGTTATGTGTCTCATTAATTGAATAGAATCAGTAGAAAAGATTTTTCAGCCAAATATGGATAAAATAACACTAGATAAAATCTGTTGCTCTCAGTACTGTAAGAACATGGTATAGGAGAAGGAGTGGCAGAATTTGGGTGTGGAATTAAAGAGGGATCAGCCTAGAATTCCTATAAGGCCACAAGCAAACTAAATCCACCACCTCCATTGACCCTTATTTAACCTCAAGCAGTTGTTAACTGTTAATTGAGAAGGTTCCTGGGAATAGGCATAATTAGCAATACATTAATTTAACTAGACCTTCTTTCACATGTGATACAGGGTAATATCATCTAAGGCAGAGCTGTGAAATTCAAGGCCCAGGGCCAGATTTGGCCCATGGGGTATTTAGATCTGGCCCACAGAGCCACCCTGGAAAAAGTGAAGGAGTGGTCCGCAGTGCTTCTGCCAGCAAAATGGGCTCCTGAGCTCCATTTTTAGCTGTTACCGCCTCCTGCAACCCTCTGCTACTGAAAACAGAGCTTGGGAGCCTGTTTTCACTGGCAGACCACTCGGGCCACCACAGGCATCCCCAACAGGAGTGACGTCGAGCTGGCCACACCCACCTGATCATGTTCACACCAGTCCCCCGAGGTCAAACACAACCCTGATGTGGCCCTCAATGAAATCAAGTTTGACACTCCTGATCTAGGAGATCAAAGTTGACTTAGACACAAAAATTTCTCCATTGGTTTATTTTTACACAAAATATCATGATTAATGTAAGTGATCGTGGTGCAGGCATAGCAGCAGCATCAAACAGTATATTAGCATATTTTCTTCAAGGAAAACCAGCATTTAGTTAGCAATGTTGCACACAAAATATAGCATTTGAAAAAGTTGCATATAATGGGGAAAACTGCATAAAACAAAATGTATGACATAGTTACATTACCCAGAACTATTGAAGTAGCATGCAAAATTCATATCAAACAATATATTAGTGAAACATGCTGAAATTCAGCATGATGATTATTGAGTTTGGGAACATTAAAAATTACATTTGGAAGATAAAAAATTTACAGAAGAGAAGTCACTCCATTTCCACAACCCTAAAAATACCTCCAATTATCTACCAATTAAGCACCTATGAAAAATCCATTTTTTAAAAAACCTGGAAATATTCAAACTCTTAATTAGAGTTGAACAGTTCCAACATCATTCCTATCCAGGTTCACTCACCTTATTTAAGGAGTTTTGTCTTGTATCAGCTTGATAAATTCTGCTTGAACTATTAAAAAGACCAGCATCTCTTCTATCTCCCCACCCCCACTCCTTTCATTATTCTTAATGTGTTTGAGCTATTTTTGCTTCAGGCTATGAAAAAAAAAGCAATATGTCAACTTTGACATATAGCATATATATCGATCCATGTTTGCATTATTTTGTTGGCCATTATTTTAAAAAAGAAATGAAGAGAAATGAAAAATGTGCTAGAAACAGTTCTTTGTTATTTCTAAAGTGTGACAAAATATTAGACTATTTATTCCCAAATTGGCTCATTGAAAGTGCTAAAAACCCTGTAAATAACCTTACTAATTAGGGTTGCTTTCAAGATAAGATTACAGTACAGCATGCTTATGTCCGAGTGTGTGCATGGGTGGCTGGGTGATGGGTGGCTTAGAAGTTTATAAATTTGTGTATGCAGAATCAGAAAAATTCAAATCCTATAAATGATTTATAAATAAATCATCTTATCATGATTCTTCTGATTTATTATTTGAATTGATTAAAATTAAGCAATACGATATGGCTATTTTATACAAGAGATTATGGAATGAAGATGGGAAAAGAAGGAAAGGATAGAAGTACTTTACGTGCCATTATATATAGTGTAAAACTCTCATAATACCAAGGACCAGTTTGCTAAGCTAACTGTGGATTCTCCCACATTTACCCTCTGACCTAGTAGTATCAACCCTTAGAGCAGAGGTCTTCAAACTTGGCAGCTTTAAGACTTGTGGACTTCAATTCCCAGAATTCTCTAAGTCCACAAGTCTTAAAGCAGCCAAGTTTGAAGACCTCTGCCTTAGAGGGTAGTCCAGACATGAATCACCAATTATAAGGTTGCGGTACAGTTGCAAGTCTAAAAATACACCTCATTCCCCTCACCTTTACAATCCAAGAAATTTGAAAGGATAACTTCTGAGAAGTTTGCAATGCCTCTATTCCTTTTGGAAGCTCAGCTGTCTCTTATATGACTAGATTGTTAGTCCTTGTCTCCCAAGGATATGCTCAAAACTATTACAGGTAGACTTAGGACCAACTAGATTTCTTGAGGTTCTCATGTTTCATTTTAGTTCATTATCTTTTGCAGCAGAAGTTGCCCGAATGTAGCCTTTCATTCCAGTCATTGGGCCATTAATTTTGAAATAAAAAGTCGATGTTCTAAACTGTCTGTTTGACAATGTTTGTTTCATAAAATGGATTTATGAATGATATTATTAAACAGAATATTCTTGCTCTTTGTCCATCAATGTGGAAACACAAAATATTACAAGAATGATGTGCTACTTCTTTTCGTTCCCTACAGACATTCACTAGATAAGCAAATACAATAACATGATTCTTGTCTTTGAATCCTATAAATTCAGTTATCCTAGAAAAAAGTCAAGAAAAATATATTGGTGCAGACAACTATTTAAATCAATTAACATTTCACCACAGGACCATATGTACAAGATATTATCATTCCTTTTAACTGCAACGGCAGTGTGGTTAACCTTTTTTGTGTTAAACAAATACACAGGGAGAAATCCATCATAGAATTCTTCTTGTAAGAATCTCACCTGGTAAACATAATGTCCCCAAGCTCATATGAATTAAATCTATATTGATTTAATATGGATGCTATAGGAAGCAAAAATCATATTTAATTCTTCAATCCCTTTTACAATTTAAATTTACCAGTAGTAGCTCATGTCCTCTGTTCTATGCAACTCTATTGAGCAATGGATCTTAGCAAAGAGATGCAGAAACATGCAGCTGTGGATTTCTCACTTAGATATTACCAAAATTTTGCATTTAGAAGCTGTACAGATGTAGCAACCACCTTTTCAAACAAATAGTACAATTATAAAAAGTGAGGATGGTAATTGGTTGATTCAAGTTATATAGTTAGTTCCAGATTTAGTACAAAGAAGTCCTTGATCCAGGAACCAAACTGATTAGAAATAAAAAAGGATAAAGTCATTTGCCTACATAGCTCCTGATGTAGTCATTAATATAATACTTGCATTCTTAATACTGCTGTTGGGAAAGGAATGAAGATTTTTGTGCCATCACTTTTTCAAATCCTCTTTTGTATCCCGTTGCTATAAATCACCTTCTCATTCTCATTATTTGTGCTAATAAGTTTCCAAGTAAAAATGATATTGGAAGAAAGATTGTATTCATTTTTTCTTTGACATTTTACTTTTGCATTAGTACTTATTTTAATACTACTTTCACAACCATTATCACTCTTTCCTATAACTTCTACATATGATTGCATGTGCATTAAAAAGTTCAAATGAATATGAACAGGTTATTTTTTCCACTTATCTATCATCTTTCTGTTGGGTGTTTTAAATTAAGTTTAAGTTCATAGGAAGGATCAATAGAAATCAAATTATATCAAGCAAGTTATTCTCTCCTTTGACTTCTGTATGTGGCATTTGGCTTAAATAAAAATTAAGCCTTGGCACTGGAAAGATTTACCTTTTAAATTAAAATAGATTCCGGTTAACTAGAGCAATAGAACTCAATAGTTCAGATAGAATAAGCATGTACTGTAATGGACTATTCTTCTTTTTTGTTGAAACAGCACTTAAATACTAAGGGTCATGCAATGCATAACATTGTCACAGAATGCAATGATTATCAATGAAAGAAGGTTTAAATGGCTTCATGGATGAATTTTTTTTCATTGTCACTTGATTCAGATAACTAAATTAGAATCAACATGGCTGGAAGTAAGAGCCTGGTTTAGCTCTGCAGACTAAAGCACCGTAATTAACATCCAGTTGTCTGCAATTACACCAGTTCGAATCTCCCCAGGCTCAAGGCTGACTCAGCCTTCCATCCTTTCTAAGGTAGGTAAATTGAGGACCCAATTTGTGGGTGCAATAAGCTGACTTTGTTTGAATATACAAAAGTATGAAGGCTATTGCTTAACACATTGTAAACCGCCCTGAGTCTTCGGAGAAGGGCGGCATATAAATCAAATTTTTTTTAAAAAAGGACATTCAACCAAAACCAGAAGATTATGATAATCATCCTAAGCTTACATTTTATACATTCAAAAACCTCTGGCTAGCCATTGTTGGAACTCAAGTGGTGAACTAGGCAAGAAAATTATTATTATTTATTTCCTTGTTTTTTCTCTAGAAAAATGTATTTCAGTTCATTTTCAGGTAGTGACTTGAAGTTTAGCTTAGCTATTTTCTTGACTAAAAGGTGATTTTTATCTGCACGTATCCTTGAATCATAAACCAGCCAACCACATTTTAACCGAACGTGTTATACAAATCTGGCAAATCTAATTTATTTACTGTGATTCAATATGACATGTGAACTGAGACAATTGGATTCACTGAGACAGTTATGGTTAACTGCAGATAGGCATTGTGTGTGAAAACAGCTGATAAATTGACTGTTTCCTTTTTGATCAATATTCCAGTATGAAACAACAGCAACTGCTTGGAATAAAATATGGAGATATTTTTTGCTCTATGGAATGCCATGGCTATTAAAAGAAAATTTCTCTCCTCTGGCTTATCAACTTCATTATATATGTCCATATCTCTTATGGGAAATTCTGGAAATCCTGTAGAGTAAATACAGAGTCCATATAGAAATGCAGAAAAGAGACAGGGAAGCAATGTTCAGTTAAAGTAATAGAAGTCTAGTGATAAAACAGATCCTAGTAATTTTTATTCTAAAGCATACCATGGGGAAAAATCATTTTCTAAGTCACTATCAGTAAACAGTCAAGACTAAAAATGAGATAATAGATCTCCTCAAAAGCATTTTCTTTGCATTGTTACCACTTCTGAGCTCTCAAAATTATAACTGTGTTTTTGATGAAATACTCCAGAAATCATAACACATTTCCATCACAACAGTCATACTGGCTATATCTGATTAAAGGCTGTGTGCAAAAAAGTCAAGAGGAATTGGGTGTTGGTACTTACCTGATACACCTCTTCTATGACTGTCAGGCACGGCAGTCAGGCTGGGAAGTGAGTAGGTAGAGTTTGCTTGGACCGAGTCTACGCAAAGGAAGAAAGTCCTGCCTCCTGGGCATAGCTGTCAGATTTTGAGATGAGGACGATACTGCAGACTGGCGTGTCTAGAAGAGAAATTACAGACAGAATAATTAGTGTACCCCCCCCTCCCAGGATCCACGACCCCAGGGACGGCCACAAGGGTGGGGCTGACTGCCGTGCCCGACAGTCATAGAAGAGGCGTATCAGGTAAGTACCAATGCCCATTCTCATAATGTCGGGCACGGCAGTCAGGCTGGGACATACCAAAGTCCAATGTCCTGACGGGAGGGAGAAGGCCGGACCCGGTGTTAGACCACTGTGTGTACGCCATGAAGCACCCTTCTGCCGAAAGCTGCATCCGCCGATGCGGTCTGATCCAGGCGATAGTGGCGAATAAAGGAGGTAAGTGATGCCCACGTGGCTGCTCGACAGATTTCCTCCACGGAAGCCCTGGTGGACCAGGCAGCAGAAGTTGCGGCACTTCTGGTCGAGTGAGCCATAATGTTTTGTGGGACCGAAAGGGACTGAGCAACATATGCCACTGAAATACAGGCCCTGATCCACCTGCCTAGAGTTGGAGCCGAAACCTTAGCCCCCAACGAGGCCGGGAGGAACAATACGAATAAAGAATCTGTGTGTCGGAAGGCCGATGTGCGATCCATATAGACTTTGAGCGCCCTTCTCATGTCTAACGTGTGCCATACTTTCTCCCAATGATGTCGTGGGTGAGGACAGAAGGTTGGAAGGACTATTTCCTGAGTCCTGTGGAAGACCGAATTAATCTTTGGAAGGAACATGGGGTCTAACCCAGTCCTGGTGGAAGATACAGAGTTCTTTTCGGATAGAAAAGGAGGCCATTTCGGAAATTCGCCGCGCCGATGTGACTGCGACCAAAAAGGCTACCTTAAGTGACAGGAACCTCAAGGATACCTCTTTCAAGGGCTCGAAGGGCTGTTTAGTTAAGGCCGCCAGGACCTTGGGGAGATCCCACGAAGGAAAGCGATGAATGGTCGGGGACCGGAGGTTGGTTGCTCCCCGCAGAAATTGCCGAATCAAAATGTGGTGGGAGATAGGCTCGGACGAAGCACAGGAAAGGACAGATGACAAAGCCACCACCTGCCTACGCAATGTATTCGGCGAGAGTCCAGATTCGAAGCCTACATGGAGGAATTCGAGAACATGTAGCACGGAAGCCATCATAGGTGAGAGGTGTTGCTAATGACACCACTTCGAAAAGACCTGCCACGTAGCCTCGTAGATACGGGTTGTAGACTCACGTCTGGAGGCTTGGATGACTGAAACCACACCGTTGGATAATGGCAGCGTCGTCATACCGAGCCGCTCAGCCTCCAGGCGGCTAGCCGTAACCAGTGGGGATCCGGATGTCTGATGGCTCCCTGGAGGAGTACAAGTTGGTCCTCTGGAATCTGCCATGGTGGTTTTACTGACAACAAGCGGAGGTCCGCAAACCATGGCCGATGATTCCAATACGGGGCAATCAGAATTAACTCTGCCCGTTCCTGCAGAAGTTTTCGTATTACTCTGGGAATAAGATTGATAGGAGGGAAGGCGTACAGCAGAAGACCTTCTGGCCATGGACTTTGAAGTGCATCCACCAATTCCCCTCCTAGGGAGGGGAACCTGGTGAAATAACGCGGTAGCTGGTGGTTGGACCCGGAGGAGAACAGGTCCACCGCTGGAAGACCGAAGCGAGCCGACACTTTGCGGAAGAGAATGGGGTCCAGGCTCCATTCCGCCTGGTCCAGCTGAGCTCGACTGAGGGAGTCTGCTGTTTGGTTGTCTACGCCCGAAATGTGAGCTGCACTGAGTGACGTTAGATGCGATTCCGCCCAACATCCGATCCGACGAGCCTCGGCCATCAACGCCTTTGAACGAGTCCCCCTTGCCTGTTTACGTGTGCCTTGGCGGACACGTTGTCGGTCAGGACCAAGACGTCTCGGTGCTGAATGAGAGGTTCGAAGGCCTTCAAGGCCAGGAATATAGCTCGGAGCTTCAGCAGATGGATATTTAGACGCTTTTCGTGTGGAGACCACTGTCCCTGAGCCAGATGTTGCTCCAGATGTGCCCCCCAGCCGGAGAGGCTGGCATCCGTCGTCACCACTGTGCGAGAAGGCTCCTGAAACTTGGTTCCCTGCTGAAGAGCTGCGGACTCCCACCAGGTGAGTGATTGATGAACTGGTTCTGGTAGAATTAACCTCGTAGCGGGATTGTCCCTGTGGGCCCGTTGAAATGGAAGGAGGAGCCATTGAAGGTCCCTACTGTGTAGACGAGCCCAAGGTACGATACCAAAAGTCGAGACCATTTTGCCAAGAAGGTGAGACAAGGTAAGTATAGAGGAAGATCGTTGGGTCAAGACCTTAGCTATCAAGGCCTTGAGGCCTCTATCCGTTCTGGGGAGAGGAAAAACTCTGAAGACACTGAGTCAACTATGGCCCCTAAATGTTGTAACTGGGTAGAGGGAGTCAAATGACTTTTGGACCAGTTTATGGACCAACCGTGGTCCTGGAGGACCTGGAGCACAGTCTTTATGATGCCCTGGGTTGATAGGATCTCTGAAATCGTTGATGATAGTATCTGGAATCCGAGGGCCAAAAGGACTGGGAACGAAAGGATCCCGCAGACCTGCTTTCCGATCGGCGTGAGATAGGAGGCAGAACTTTACGGTGGTCCCTAGTCTCAACGAGAAGGGGCTCGAGGCACTCTCCAAACAGCTTATCCCCCACATACGGGGCTGAAGCCAGGCGCCACTTATGGCGGTCGTCGGCCTGCCAATGTTTGAGCCACAGCAACCTCCGCGATGTAACAGCAGACCCAATGGCTTTGGCTGAGAAGCGGGCGGCGTTGAGCGTTGCATCTGCGGAAAACTCCACCACGGCTAAGATTTTATTTAAGTCTTGGTGGGAGCATACATCTGAGGTTGGCAGACGCCCCTGCAATTGCCTCAGCCAAAGAATAGTAGCTCTATTAAAAAAGGAGGCTGCTGAGGAAGCCTGTACAGACCAAGCTGAGGCCAGATGACCCTTGACAAGAGTTCGCTCAGCCTTTCTGTCATCTGGGCGCAAGAGCTCCTCCGGGGGGCCCGATGAGGGTGAAGGAGAGGCTAGAGCCACTATAGGTGCATCAACGGACGGAATCTGTAAGAGGTTAGCATATTCCGCTGCCACATTATAAAAACGCTTGTCCAGACCATTAGGCACCGGACCTGTACTGGGAAATTTCCATTGCCTCTGAAGGACATCCAAGAATAACCTCGGTGCAGGTACCACCTCTGTCTGAACAGCGGGTTCCTCAAACAAGGCCGAGTTAGGGTTAAGCAGAGGCTGGTTGGTCTGAGAGTTAGTTGCTGGCAGCCCCAAGCCTGTAATGGTCTGCGCCTTGAACAATAGCGACCGAAACATCTGTAGTCGGAACAAACCTACAAAGGAGGGCGGATCAGGCTCCAGATCCTCATCCTCAGATAAATCTAGATCTATAATAGCTTGCTCCTCGTCTGCTGATAAAGACCCCTGACTGTCTTTAGAAGGAGAAATGGCTCTGGTCAAGCGCTGAGGAGAATTATCCGGAGTCTGTGAGCAAACAGATGGTGCTTGTTGACTCAAATATTCAGAGACCAGCGAGGCTGCTTTTTGTTGTAATCCCTGGGCAATGTCCTGTTTAATTGACTCAGAGATCATCTGGGCTAAGGCTGGAGAAATGACCAAATCTTGGCCCGTAACAGGAGCAGAAGACTCCTGCCCTGAATTAACTTGGGCCCGAGTAATACTTGGGTGAGAGATCTGAGGCGGAGAGGATTCTGGCCTGACTGATGGAAAAACAGAGGCAAGGGTATGGAATCAAGCCATCCTGCACAGAGACATCTGGAGAGAGAGAAATCTCTGGTGCCCCTTGTGGAGAAGCAGACCTAGGGGGAGCTGATGGAGTGACAGATGAATCGTTAGGTCGCTCCGTGGAGGAAGCTGCCTTGTGAAAGGCCTTCTCCATTGCTTTGTGACGCCTTTCTTCATCTTTGGAAGACTTAGTAAGCCCGGAGGAAGGCTTCCCCTTTCTTTAACTGAGGCCGGGGATCTAGGTTTCTTAGCCTGAGCCCTGGAGGAAGATCCCTCCTGCGGATCTAAAGGGTTGGGCCTCTTGCCTTTGAGGCCTGAAGAGCGGGAAACTCCAGATATAGTAGCGTCCGCCATTTTGTAAAAGGCGCGCCAAAAATGGAGGCCAGGAGAAACGGCTAATGGGCGCCAATAAACACTCACAGTGGCAATGTGGCAGGATCAGTGAGCTGTGGAGCTGAGGGCTTTGGTAGAGGCCCTAGCGATGTTGTGCTGAGGCACCTTGCTCGTTGGCGTCGCTGCTCCCTTGTCCGCCACCGAATGGAAAGCCGAGCGGAATCCCCGTAGCGCCTCTTAGCTGACGGTCGGCTGTAATTAGGGCGATTTGGCTCACGCGCGTGTGTTCCTGCCAGAGACCTTTCAAACGAGCCGGTAAGAGCCACTTTCTCCGAATAGCTGCAGGAAAGTCTCTCGACTGCAGCAGAACAGACACTGATTATATCAGTAAGCCTGTGGCCTAGCGTGACAGAGAGCAAGCTCGTGCACACGGCCGTCGGGACCGCTAGCCAGCAGTCCTACCCCTAAGGGTCTTCGGCGGTACCAGCAAAAGCCTGACACGCTGGGATCTTTCGCTAGGTCGTAAGCTGTAAAATAAGGACACTAAAGGAGAGCTCTATCTAGACACGACTGTCCAACTCGACCGAGTCGAAAAATCTGACAGCTATGCCCAGGAGGCGGGACTTTCTTCCTTTGCGCAGACTCGGTCCAAGCAAACTCTACCTAGTCACTTCCCAGCCTGACTGCCGTGCCCGACATTATGAGAATTGCAGGCCATCATGGCAGCAATTTTGAGAACTTCTAATCTACTCTATATTTCAGGGGCATATTTGCAATATGGTTGCCCCTTTGTTTAATTTCAACTTTTTAAAAACAGGTATTCCAAGCACAACTCCCTTCAGCCAACCATAGATTTATTACTTTCTTTTCCCCTATATAAAATATTAATATTTTGCTATATATCCAATCAATTGAAGATTTGTGACAGCTTTTGAAACTGAAAGGATTTGCTGTTGGACCGTAGTTGGGTTAGGGACAGCTTTACCCAAAGCCAGGTAATCTCCTTTCTAAAGAAACTTTGAGTTGAGTTGTTGGAGGCAAACTAATGCTGTATTGCCTTAGCTGAAATGCTGGCTTTGTGGATTAAGAAATGAAAGAAACCTCAAATTCCTTTAAAGTTTTTTCAATATTCAGTAGACATAAACATAAATAAATATGTAGTAAGCTTGTGTAGCACTATCTTAGTGAAAGGCAGTGATCAACATAAATATGAAAGTTTCAAGGAATTTTAGAAACTTTTTGTTTTATTCTATATGATTTTAATCCTATCAAGGAACAAATCCTGATTATATGACATATCAATCCTGCCTGCTTAAATGATCATATCTGCTTATGTAAAAGTGTGATTGTCATCGCAACAGACATATTTAGGTATGTAATGTAATTAAGTACTAACATAATTATAGAATTTTCATCTACTTCTTAGGCTTCTTGTAAGTTTATGCACACAGAAAAAATTATGAGGCAAATGCCACTGGGTAATAGGGGAGAGCTGACAAATTATAGGCCAATCAGCTTAGTGTCCATTGCAGACAAACTGGTAGAAATAAATGATTAGGCACCAGCAGAACAAGAGTCATTGAAAGAAAAACAGCATGGCTCCACAAATCCTACCTTACTAAATCTTTTTTTTAAAAAAAAAAAAATCCAGAGTGTCAGCAGGCAGATGGATTATAAACTTGGATTTTCAGAAACCCTTTGACAATGTTCTTCATCAGTGGCTTTGGGGATAAGGGGAGATGACCTCTTATGAATTGTTAACTAGTTAAAAACAGAAGGCAAAATGTTGTAGGAGCTGCACCAGGAAGCTCCAGAGGAACTGGTGAGAGTTTTCTCTGGAATTTCACATTCACTCCCAGTACTTTATTATTTGGATTCCACCTGCTTGGATTTAAAGCAAAAGCCCTATTGCTTTCCAGCCCAGAATTGGTGGGTCTCCTCCCTAGAGTGTTTAGTCTCAGCCATTGGTTATTTTTTAAAATAAACTGGGATTGAGTTTTGCTGGCCTGAATGATACTACCCTACTCTGTTGCTCCCACTTTGGGAGACACTTCATGGCCAGGAGGAGTATGTGTGAAGTAATTGGAAATGCTTTTAGATGAGAATCAGGGATATCTGGGAGGATGGATTAAGCCCAGGGATGGACTGCTGGATGTTCGCCGGGTTTGGGACAACCTCTAGCTAAAATTCTGTGCAGTTTGGAGAACCCCCAAATCCCACTCTTGGCTGGCACTGCCCATCCCATCCTGCTCCTCCCAGGAGTCTCCATATGGGCCATTTTGGATGTGAGGTAAGTGCAGGGCATGTGCGGCTCAGGGTGGCCGAAAAATGGGCCTACCTCCAGAGGGCCTCTGGAGCCTGGGGTGGGGCTGTTTTTGCCCTTCAGAAGCTCTAGGAAAGCTTCCGTAGCCTGGGGAGGACAAAAACGCCCCCCTGCTGTAGTACAGGAGGCCAACTAGGCCATGCCCACCATGGCCAGGCCACCCAGCAACCGGGCAGAGAACCCCTTGCTAACATTTTTGAAGCCCACCCCTGATTAAGCTCCATCCAACCTTCAAGTAAGAGATAGGATATTGAACCAGAATGTTTCTTATTGGGATGGACCCTATCTATTAGGTAGACAATTAGAAAATTGGAAATTTGTTTTTATATATAACTACTGCAAGATGATTCTTTGCACAACAATGGAAATTCTGAAATTCTGATGGAATGTACACTTGCAGGAGCAGTGGGAAGACTTTTGACAACACAGAGTTTTCTCAGAAAGTGCCCCAGATTAAGAGACTGTGCAGTCCTGAGCTGGAAGGGAGTGAAGTTCAGGGGAGCCACACCCTAGCATCACCCTAGCACACCCAGATACAGTTTAGTAGGTTAGAACAGGGGTGGACTTTTATGACCTGTGGACTTCAACTGTCAGAATTCCTGAGTAAGCCTGAGAGTTGAAGTCCACAGGTTGTAAAGAGACCATTGTTATTTACTCCTGAGTTAGAAAGTTATAGCTTTGGTCTGGTGAGATTCAGTTAATAATAGGTGTAAGCAAATAAAGGATTGGATCCCACTATCATGTCCATGGGGTTGGGACTGACAGAAATACCCACAACATAGGAATGGCTGGTGAAATTGACAGAATTAGCAGAGATGCTAAAATAACTAAAGAGAAATAATTTATTGGTGATTAGAAACTCTTTATAAACATTTTGCTAAAAGAAAAAAGAAAAATGAACTTGTGATTTATGGGTTTGATGATTAGACAGGGTAGAAAAATACTTTGTAATCTTAGAGAGAGGGGGCAATAAATAAATGTACTTTTAACTGTTGCTAAGGAGATAAGAAATTATGTCTTTATAGCTTTTTCTTTTTTTTCTGGTTTCTTTCTTTCTTTACACTTCGTTCACCTATTCTGTATTCTTATTTCTTTCAAAATTTGTATTATTTGTATTATATATATAGAGAGAGAGTTGAAACATCGAAAAGAATCAGCCAAATTGAGAGCTAGGTTGTCACTTCAAGAGCAATATTCAGTCTGCCTGAAAAGTAATTCAGTAAAGAGTTTTTAAAACTTTCTCGGTTTTAATGCTAGTTGGATGGATTCTTCTCCATGTGGGTTTATGGGGTATAATTTTAAACCTAATTGGTCTGCAAAGTTATGAGGATGGTCACAGGTTTTGTATCTGTGGAAGATAGGTTAGCAATCCAAGTGATCATTGTGGTAAGATTTGGAGTTGGCAGACCAAAATAGAGGAAGGAAAAATAGAAATGTAAGAACTGTTTCTCATTCTGATGAATTTGCAGTTGCAGCTTCTCTTTATTGGATAGTGGAATTATTTAGGATAGTTTACCTAAAGTGTTTATCAGCTTATTTAAACAAGTAATTCTTTTTATGTTTTAGTTGTTGCCTGCTCCATATAATTAGTCCTAGGAATTTTCTCTTACCTACAGCATGTCAAAATGGGTGCCCTACTATGTGGATGAACTACTAAATTGGGAAGGAAGATGGCTGGAGTACAAGTAGAAGAACTCAGTGAGAATCCAATAAAGCATAGCATAAATCCCATTTGAAGGCTTATGCTAGGGTAGTGGTGGTGAGGATGACGATGATGAATCAAGAACCAACTAACTTCATATGTCCCATTCTGCCTTGGCTTGACCTGGAGAATCAGCAGCATTATCTGGGAAAGACAGCAGTCTGTCTTGCATAATCTACTATGGGGGGAAAAAAGAAGTTTGTTAACAATGTGCATCTACACACACATGCACACACAGAATGAACAAAAGCTGTGCTAAAAGTTAGACCACTATGGATATAAAAGCCTGTTAAATTTAAAAGAAATTTATTGCAGAGGTTTTTTTAAATTATACCTTTTCGCATGCCCTTTTCAAATGCCCTTTTTACTTTTTTTATCAATAGGGAACACAATTTACAGGATTAGAGTGTTTATGAGGATGTTACACCTGCCAAATTTCGTAGTAATCAGCAGAAGTTTGGTTTCAAGATGCAATGTGTTGATTGGCACTTGCTGGCTTGGTAGGGCTACATGTAGTCTGGTCGATCCACTTAATGGAGTGTCTTACCTTGAAAGATGTTTCATTCTGCCTCCATGAAGTGGAAAGGTGGGCCCAATTTGTCTTAATCAGCTGTTTCACTTTGGCCGGAGCCACCTTAAATGAATAACATGAAATACTGGAACAGTTTTTCAGGTTAGAGGCTGGTACCATTCTGGTGCTTCAACGGGACCTTTCAAAGTTCTACCCTTTATCAGCACAATTTGATGACACACACCCCCATGCACACACATACCTTTCCTTAGTGTAACTGCTGACATGAAATACTGAAGTCAGTGTCTAATAGATGTACATAGAGACATACATGTCCCTCACTGATTGCTAAGATTGGTTGAGGGAAAATGCTGCTTCCAAGGATGAAAACATAGTGTATTATTTCTCCTTACACAAATAAGAAAAATAGATTGTGATAAGTGCAACAATTATTTGCAGGAAGAATGAATTGTTTATTTGTTTGTTTGTCAAGTATGCATTAGATAATATATATATATAAGTATAAGCATTCTGGACCAGTTGGAGCCTCTGAGTGCTCTTCAAGGGGAGCCCCATGTAGAGAGCATTACAGTAGTCGAGACGGGAAGTGACAAGGGCATAAGTGACCATGCGCAGGGCATCCTGATCCAGAAAGGGATGCAACTGATAAATCAGGCGGACCTGATAGAAAGCCCCCGGGGCCACAGCCATCATGTGATCTTCTAAAGACAGCTAAAGATTTTTGCGGAAACACTACAGAGAGACAAAAACAATATAAGAAGAGATATTGATGAAATTTACAGGGTTCATACTAATTACGCACGAAGGAACAAGCTCCCAAAGGAAGTGCACGTCCGATTTACAAAAAAAACAACAAAAGAGGAAATATATAAGAAAATGCGAGAAGAGGCAATTTACTATAAAGGGAAGGAAATAATAACTTTGAGGCAAATCCCGAGACGCGTGAGAGATCAGAGAAAAAACTATAGCTTCCTTACAACACAATTGAACAAGCACAAAGTAATGTTCCGCTGGCTTCTACCAGATGGTATTTTGATTTCGTGGCAAAATAAGAAAGTAAAGATAGACAACTTAGAAGGAGCCCAGGAGTTTTTTTGATCAATATTTTATTATGGAAGAAGACCAAGAAGCCAGAGAGGAACCAGAGAATAGGAGCCAAGATGAACACTCTATAGAAGAAATGGAAGATGACCAAGGGAAAAAGAAGAAACAGGAAAGGAAAGAAATGGAGAGAGAAGGAGCGAGGGGAAAAACACAAATGGTAACAAGAAACACAAGTAAACAAAAGGCAATTACTAAATAAGGAGGAAGATGGAACAGGAAATAAAAATAATCTCGATTAATATAAATGGATTAAACGCCCCAACCAAGAGAACCCGGACATTTGCCAAACTACATAAATTGGAGATGGATATAATCAGTCTACAGGAAGTCCATATTAAAAAAACACACCAAAAATTGCTAGAAAACACAAGACTAGGAAATCTGTATACTTCACTATCAGACCAAAAAAAAAGAGGTATTGCGGTTTACATCAAGAAGCACTTAAAAACAAAACAAGTATATCAAGACGAAGAGGGAAGAGTTCTAATGATCGAAATACAAACAGAGTCAAAAACAATATTACTGACCACGATTTATGCACCAAATGAAAACCAACAGGCCTTCTATAAAAATTTACATAATAAAATAAAAGATTTAGATTATGAAAATATCTGCCTCATAGGTGACTTCAACGCAATCTTAGACACAGAAAAAGATTACAAGAGCACCAAGAAGAACAAAACCAAGAAAAAAACTCTACCAGACACCTTTATGGAAATGGCACAAGAACTAGGTCTACAAGATGCCTGGAGGGAAGTAAATAAGGAAAAAAGCAGTATACTTTCTACTCTAATCCACATCTATCCTGGTCTAGGATAGATATGGCATGGATGACAACGGACCTTAGGAAAGATTTAGACGAAATTGAAATATCCACAAATATATGGGCAGATCATAGTCCGATAAAAATAACTTGGAAAGGACATCGAATAAAAAAGAGGTGGATGATGAACACTGAAATCCTAAAAGATAAGGATTATATACAAACAATAGAAAAAGAAATGAAAATTTTCTTCGAAATTAATAAAAAAGAGCAAACTTCCAGCCAAAACCTCTGGGATACGGGAACCAGCTGGCTATACTGGGATGCCGGGAACCACAGCCACTCAGTCTTGGAAGGGTTGAGTCTAAGCCTGTTTCTCCCCATCCAGATCTACACGGCCTCCAGGCATCAGGACATCACATCAAGGGCATCATTGGGGTGGTCCGGGATGGAGATGTACAGCTGCTATCCTCAGCATACTGGTGTCACTTCACCCCAAAACCACGGATGATCTCACCCAGTGGCTTCACATAAATGTTGAACAGGGGGGGCAAGAGGACTGACCCTTGCATTATCCCACAAGTAAGGCACCTTGAGGTCGACCTCTGTCCCCCCGCCAACACAGACTGCATATAGTCAGAGAGGAAGGAGAAGAACCACTGCATCATGGTGCCCCCTTTCCTAACTCCTCCAGCTGGTGCAGCATGATATCATGGTCAATGGTATCAAAAGCCACTGAGAGATCTAAAAGGACCAGGACCGACAAACAACCCCTGTCCCGAGTTTCCAGAGATCATCAACCAATGCGACCAATGCCATTTCCATGTATCCCATCCTAAAGCCCGACTGGTATGAATCTAGATAGACAGTTTCAGCCAGATATTGGGGAAGCTGTCGCACAACCACACTCTCGACAACCTTTGCCACAAAGCGGAGGTTGGAGACTGGACGATAATTCGCTAATACAGCTGGGTCCAGGGAAGGCTTCTTGAGGGGCTTCACTACCGCCTCTTTCAGGGCAATAGGGAATACACCCTCACTCAGAGAAGTGTTAATTATCACCTGAAGCCAGCCTCATGTGACCGCCTGGGAGGCCAGCACCAACCAGGAGAGACATGGGTCCAATAAACATGTGGCAGCACTAAGACTACCCAAAATCCTGTCCATGTCCTCAGGTGTCACAAGGTCAAATTCCTCCTAGATAACACTCTCAAGACCCACCTCTGTCACCCCATCCGAACCTACCCAATCGGAGTCCAGGCCTTCCCAAATCTGAGCGATTTTGTCATGTAGGTATTGCACAAAATCCTCAGTCCTATCCTGCAAGGGATCCTCCCGAGCTCCCACATGAAGTAGAGAATAGGTCACCGTAAACAGAGTGGCTGGGCGGTTCTCTGCAGATGCAATAAGAGCGGAAAAATAATTAGATTTTGCCGCTCTTATCGCCACTAGGTAGATCTTAATATGAGACCTCACCAGTGTTTGGTCAGATTTGGAGCGGCTGGTCCCCCAATCACTCTCTAGGCATCTTTTCTGGTGCTTCATCTCCCTCAGCTCCTCAGAAAACCAGGGAGCCAATTGAGATCGGCACCGGGTCAAAGGCCACAAAGGCATGATGCAAAGGCATGATGCATGATGTGATCCAAAGCTCCAGAGGCTGCCCTATCTCAGGCGGCCACCAGTTCTTCAATCGAGTCTTGAGCCAGAACCTCTGGGAATGACACAAGCTCCCTCAGGAACCTCTCAGGGTCCATCAGGCACCTGGGACGGAACCACCTGGTCGGTTCCGTCTCTCTATGGCAGACGGAAGCAGCTTGAAAGTCTAATTGAAGGAGTGAATGATCCGACTATGACAAGGGCTTGATGACTAAGTCCCCTATTTATAGATCATTGACCAGAGACAAAAATCAAGTCCAGAGTATGTCCTTCCATGTGAGTAGGGCCTTGAACTAACTGGGTCAGGTCCATGGCCGTCATGGAAGCTATGAACTCCCGGGCTGCCTCAGACGTTTTACCGACAGATGAAACTACAAGGTCATGTCAACTCAGCTTGTATTTTGTGTTCTGATTCTTTTTTCCAATGTGTAAGACAGAGCATTTGTTGGTTGAGATTTGGAGTTGCCAATTGTTTGATCATTCCAACACAAAGTCAAGGTCTTTTTGAAGGGTAACAGCATTGTCAGTGGTGTTAAATAATTTTACATCATCGGCAAAGAGAATGCAGTTGTTTATTATTGTGGTGTAATGAAAATAATCTCACACTTAACACCACAAAAACTAAAGAATTTATAATTGACTTCAGGTAGAAGAGAGATGTACATCTACCAGTGTACATAAATGGTGAGGATGTGGAGAGGGTGGGTAGTTTTAAATTTCTGGACATTTATATCTCGGAGGACCTCTCATGGACTATGAATGCTAACATGTTTGTGAAAAAGGCACACAAGAGGCTGTACTTCCTGAAAATGCTCAGGAAGATAAATCTAACTCAGCATCTACTTCTGTCCTACTATCGCAGCACCATTGAAAATGTCCTGACATACAGCATTCTTGCATGGTATGGGAGCATCTCTGTAGCGGACAAAAAAGCTCTACACAGAATCATTAAAATGGGCCCAGAATATCATCGGGCTCCAGCTACAAGCCCTGGACGACATCTTCGAATCTCGTTGTTTGAGAAAGTTGCATAACATTCTCAGAGGCTCTTCCCATCCTGCTTACAATCTTTTTGGACTGTTGCCTTCTGGCAGAATATACAGAATAATTAAAACTTGGACCACACATTTTCTGAATACTTTTTATCCCAGAGCTATAATTGCACTCAACCATGACCTAAAGGGCCACCATCAGTGAGCTGTTGGACAATATTACTTGGTCTGTTGTGTGGATGTTTGGGTGGTTTAGGGATGGAGAATTGTGGTAGGTGGGAGTGTGTTTGGGAATTGTTATGTGTGTTGGATCTGGTCTTTGGGTGTTAAGTGAATTTCATTGTATGGGTATACTGTGTATACACGTACAATGACAATAAACTTATTTATTTATTTATTTATTTATTTATTTATTTATTTATTTATTTATTTATTTATTTATTTATTTATAATATGACTTCAAAGGTCATTTATGTATAGTATGAAGTCCTAGAATGCTGCCTTGGGAACACTGCTATTAACAGGGACAGGATTTGATAGGGCACTCCCTATTTTGACCACTTGTCTGTTTGACAGGAATGCGTCTATCCAATTATCTAGGGGTCCAGAGATGCCAGAGGATTTTAGTTTTAGAAGTAGTTTGTCATGTACCATTGAATCAAAGGCTTTACAGAAGTCTATGCAAATTGTGTCTATTACCCTGATCAAGGTTTGTAGTCCATATGTTTTTGCAGTGTAGAAGTTGTAGATTACAGGATAATTTTTTTCTGAAACCAAATTGTTTGTTAGAGAGTAGGTTGTTTGTTTCTATGTGGAAGGAAATAGTGGGGCAAAGAATTAACTAATTGATGCAATAAAAAAACTTGCCTTGATAGAAAATAATTATATGGAATTTGTTGGGAAAGGAAAGGATAGAAAGAGGAATTGAAAGTTGGAATAAAAAAACCCAACAAATTAGGATCCATAAAAAAATGTGACTGAAAATTATGAAAAAGGTATAGTTGATTGTTTATAAGTACTACATTATAAGTGCCACATTGCACATACATAATTTTTTTAAAAAAGTAATCTTGAATGTGGCATAATTATGGTAGTGAATAAATTTCATTATTTCTCTAAAATATCCCTTTCTACAGAATTACCATGAGGATTACTAGTTTCAAGTATCACTTTCATTTGAGAAAGGTTCTCCTGATCTCTGAATGTAGTTTTTTTCCATCCACCAAGATGTTGGAGTAAGAAGTTAGCTTCTTAATATTTTCTTCTTTTGCAGTATAGATTTTTTTTTAGTTTATAGAGCTGGAGTTGGAAATTAGAACAGCTATATTCTCCGACCTAGCGCCCACAGCAGTCAGGCATGGGGAGTGGCAGGTCTGTCATCCTATGTGACCGAGCCAACTGAACTTTAGTTCCGCCCCCATTTCCTCCTCTATCCAGTTTGTCGGCTCGGTCTCATCAGGACCAGACGTGTCTGTTACTATCTCCTGTGTGGTGAGAGTATTTTATTCTAATTTACTCTGTTTTACTTTCTTTTCATATATATTTTTCTTCCTTCTATTTACTCAACCTATCCCGGCGAGAAAGGCACTGCCAGAATCCGCCGAAGGCCGTTTTAAACGGCAAGAACTGCCTCCTGGCAGTTTCTCTCAAAAGGGCGCACGAGCCAGGGGAGCTTGGCCCCGTCGCCCATTTGCTTACCGGCTCGCCTATTTTTAAACTGGGACCATTGGCCTGCCGGATCGCCGATTTTTAAAATCACTGCAAAGCGCGAGGCTTATTTCCGCGCTTCTCCGGCCGCTTTTACTGTCGGAGCTGTCAAAAACCTCCCGACGAACAGCTGAGAGGCGCGAAGCTTTCTTTCCGCGCTGCTGAGGCTTCCTCAATAACGAACGTCAGCTAAGAGGTTCCCCAATCCAAAATCGCCTCAACCGCTTCTCTTCAGCCCTTCCAAGTGGCGATTAGGCGCGAAGTTTGATTCCGCGCCATTTTGTTTGCCTCCTCTCCTCAGAGCTTATCTGACAGCCGGGCCACTGAGCCTAATCGAGCCGCGTTAAGCGCTTCATTTCATTCAAAGACCCTTCTCCCTCACGCATAAGCCAACAGGCTAGCGAGGCTACAGAGATCCTTGACTTTCTCTACCATAATAGATTGGCTGATACTTGGACTCTTTAAAAAAAAAAAAAAAAAGTTTGGGTGACATATATTCATCAAAATGGCGGATCTCACTGCTCATACTTCCCGTTCTAAATCCAAGGGAAAGAGAGCTAGACAGGAGGATCCTGGGGAGGGATCATCCTCTTCCCACAGAGCTAACGTGACAACTACTACTTCTAAAGGTTCTTCCAGGGATGAGAACCGTCGCCACAAGGCTATGGAGAAAGCATTTGATAGGGCCCAATCCAAGGCCATCCAACCTTCAGCTATCCCCATGATCACTTCTGAGTCTGGTTCAGCTTCTCATCATTCAGCAACCTCCCTTTCCCCTGATAGGTCTCTTTCTGGAGAGACTATCCCTTCGGAGGAAGTAGCTTCTGTTTTTCCCACTGTCTCTCAAGACCCACAGCCCCTAAATCCTGAGCCTGTCCAAGAAGCTCATATCCACCCTTCGACTTCATCCGAACAGCAAAGGATACTTCAAATGCCTCATTTTCCTCAAGAGATGCAGCGCCCTCTGGCTGAACTCATTTCTGAGGCTATTAAACATGGAATTGCTCAGGGTCTTCAACAACGCCCCGCACCCTCTTCTGCACCTATCAATGCCCCTCAAGGTCATAGGGGGCATGACTACAGGAAGGAAGTCAGGGAGGAAACTTATGACCGTGATTCTGTCAGCTCTGATTCTCTATCTGAAGGCGAAATTCCTCCTGACGAGCTTTCAGAGGACGAAGGTCTCGAGCCGGACCAACCTGCCTTTGTAGGCTTGTTCAAGCCTAGCATGTTTCGCTCTCTTCTTCATAAGGCTCGAATTACCACCAAGATAGGCTGCCCTACTCTGCCTCAAGGATCTGATCCCCTTCCTGGGAATGTAGATCCAGCCTTAGCTCTTTTTCAGGAACCTTCCGTCCAGGCGGATCTCGTTCCGGCTCCAAAGTTGTTCACTGAGGTACTTAAGCGACAATGGTTAACACCAAGTTCGGGTCCTATTCCGAACAATCTGGACAGGAAGTTCTATACTATGGCTCAAGATTACTCCAACCTCCTACAGGTCCCCTCGGTGGATTCACCTGTGGTCGCCTTGCTTTCCAACACACCTCCTACTGGACCATCAGAGGAGTACTTGAAACCCGAGGACAGGAAGGCTGAGAGAACCTTGATTAAAAACCATCAAGCCTCAGCATGGGCAGTTCAGGCCTCGTCAGCCGCATCATTCTTCAACAGGGCCACCATTTTGTGGCTGCGTCAGCTCCAGGACAGAATTCCATCTTCTGACCTATGCTCACACCAGGATATTAATAAAATCCTAGGAGCTCTGGAATATTCTGCTGACGCCACTCTAAATGCGGCTCGATTCTCCGCCAAAGCCATCGGAGCTTCCATCACCTCGAGGCGCTTACTCTGGTTGCGGAACTGGCAAGCTGACGCACGAAATAAATGGCATCTTGCTTCTTCACCGTACGCAGGTGCTAAGCTGTTCGGAGAGCAGTTAGATCCTCTACTTATTGAAACGAGAGACCACCGTAAGATTCTTAGAAGATCTAGAAGATCCGAGTATCGTCGCCAAGGCTCCTTTCGATCTTCCTCCTTTCGAGCCTCTGAACCTGGTTTCTCACAACACCGCCCTCAACGAGCGTTCTCCTCCAGACCTCCACAGCGAGACAACCAGGTCAGACAGGGCACCTTTTTCTCCTCTAGGCGCTCCTCTGGGGGGGGAGGAGTAGACCATTTAGAAGAGGCCATTAATAAGCCTCCTGAGTCCCTAATCGGCGGTCGTTTAACATTCTTTGCCGATTTTTGGGATTCTTCAGTTTCTGACCTTTGGGTCAGAAATACCATCAGATTCGGTCTTTCCCTGGAATTTATTTCCCTTCCCCCTAATCATTATCTCCCTTGCCCCGTATCACTCGACCCCGTTAAGCAGGCTCGGGTTTCTGACGCCATCCAACATCTGTTAGCTATCAGAGCTATAGAGCCTGTTCCCTTTAACTGCAAGGGACGTGGCTTTTACTCCCGCTTATTTCTTGTACCCAAGGCCTCGGGTGGTTGGAGAGCGGTCCTTGACTTAAAATCCCTCAACAAATATATCGTTTACCATCGTTTTAAGATGCAGTCTTTGCATTCGATTTTGCTCTGCATTCGAAAGGGGGACTTTATGTCTTCCATAGACCTAACTGAGGCTTACCTTCATATTTCAATTCTCCCTTCCCACCGAAAGTTTTTACGTTTTTCCTACAATGGTAAACATTTTCAGTATGCAGCCCTCCCATTTGGCCTCTCTTCCGCCCCACGTGTATTTACCAAGGTCATGGCCGCTCTCATGGCCCATGTAGCTTCCATCCCGATTCGCACTTTATTTTACTTAGACGATATTCTCATACTATCCCAATCCCAGTCCCAAGCCAATCGGGATCTTTCTGCTGTCATTCACATATTACAAAGACACGGTTTTTCAATCAATTGGCATAAGAGCCATTTGTCTCCTTCTTCCTGTCTTCAACACCTTGGGGCGATTATTGATTCCACCTCTCTTCAGGTTTCCCTTTCCCCTGAGCGCCAGGCTAGTTTGTCTGACTTAGCAGACAAGGTCAGGAAGAGGGGATCAGCCTCCTTAAGGGAGCTTTCTACCCTCCTGGGCAAAATGGTTTCCGCGTACGATATTGTTCCCTGGTCTCGCCTTCACAGCAGGGATCTGCAGTGGCTCTTACTCCCCTTTCAACGAGCCAGGCGAGCCACATCATCAGCGAGGATTTCATTGCCCTCCTCCCTCCTAAACTCTCTCAGTTGGTGGACTCTGTATGCTGTATCCAAGGGTTCCTTCTTCGGAATGGTCAACAGACTAGTAATCAACATGGACACCAGCCTATCGGGCTGGGGTGCCCACCTTGGGGAACGCACAGCCCAGGGTCTTTGGTCTCCTCCGGAGCAACAGCTGAACATAAACCTTCTGGAGCTTCGTGCCATCTACCTTGCGCTCCTGGCATTCGAGCCTCTGGTTCTGGGTCAGGACATCCTGATCCTAACAGACAATGTTACAGCCAAGGCGCATGTAAACAGGCAGGGCGGGACCCACTCCCGAGCACTGCAAGCGGAAGCCATCCTTTTATGCCTCTGGGCGGAGAAAAATCTCTCAACAATCAAAGCGGAGCACATCTCAGGAGAGAACAACGTGAGGGCGGACTTCCTCAGCTGCCATCGGGCCGATCCATCAGAATGGAGCTTACATCCCCGATTATTCAAGAAATTGACCGACCTGTTCGGGATTCCCTCGGTGGACCTCTTCTCCTCGGATGCCAATCACCAGCTTCCTCGCTACTTCACCCGATTCCCTTCTCCAGGAGCGGAAGGGGTGGACGCTCTCCGCTGCCCATGGCCGAGGGGTCAGCTTCTTTATGCCTTCCCTCCCTTGCCCCTTATATCCAAGGTAGTTCGAAAGATAATTCTCGAACAGGCGGAGGTGGTGCTGTTGGCTCCCCATTGGCCTCGGCATCCTTGGTTCCCCGACCTATTATCTCTGTCAGTTGCCCCTCATTGGAGGATTCCCTTCGAACAGCCCGTCCTGATCCAAGGCCCTCTGCACCACCCGGATCCGCAATCTTATCAACTGACCGCCTGGAGGCTGAGCGGGTCCTCCTAACCCGTGCTTCTGTTTCACAAGATGCCATCGCAATTATTCAAGCCGCTCGACGTCCGTCAACTCAGCGCATTTATGAATCAACTTGGAAATCCTTTTCTAATTGGTGTTCAGGACGTGACATAGTTTCTCTTAACGTAACAACAGCTCAGCTCATCGATTTCCTCCGCGACGGGTTTGTGTCAGGCCTGGCACCAAACACTCTTTGTCGGCAGTTGGCCGCCCTTTCATCTATCCTAGCATGTGGTTCTCCTGTTTCATTGGCCAATGACCCTCTCATCCGGTCATTCCTGAAGGGCGCAACGAACCTACGTCCCCCTACGGTACATCGTTTCCCATCCTGGGATTTGAATAAGGTTCTACGTGCATTAACAGGGCCTCCATTCGAACCATTAAGGACGGTCAGCCTGAAATTTTTGTCTTTCAAGGTTTCTTTCCTTGTTGCCATTACCTCTGCCCGAAGGATTTCGGAACTCGCCGCATTGTCGGTTCGAGCCGACCTCTGCGTTTTCCATTCGGACAGAGTTGTCCTCCGGTTGGACCCATCATTCATCCCGAAGGTTAATTCGTTATTTCATAGAGCTCAGGAGCTCATCCTCCCGAATTTCTGTTGCCCTCCTCGTTGTCATCAAGAGTCGGTGTGGCATAAACTGGACGTCCGCAGAGCCCTGCGAATTTACTTGTCCCGGACTTCCTCATTCCGAAGATCGGAAGCCCTTTTCATCTCCTTCCAACCCTCCTCCATGGGATCTCAAGTATCCTCGACTACGATAGGACGTTGGCTCAGAGCCACTATTGCCACAGCCTACGAGTCGCTATCGTTGTCTCCACCGCGTAATGTCACTGCACACTCCACCAGAAGTGCCTCCACCTCAGCTGCGTGGTCAACTCAGGCCCCATTAGCAGACATCTGCCGGGCAGCTACGTGGTCGTCAATATCTCCGTTTATCAGGCATTACCGCCTGGATTCCTATGCTTCCGCGGACGCAGCTTTCGGAAGGAGGGTTCTACAGCAAGTCCGGCCTCGCCTACCCTTGGAGACACCAAGCTTTGGTATGTCCCATGCCTGACTGCTGTGGGCGCTAGGTCGGAGAATGGGCGTTGGTCTTACCTGATACGCCCCTTCTCGATGACGCGCCCACAGCAGTCAGCCCCGCCCTATTGGCCGTCCTTGGGTTCAGGAGGGGTGGGAGGACATCTTACCTTGTTTCTTTATTTCCACAGACACGTCAGTCGACTGAACGATCTCGCCTCCAAACTGGATAGAGGAGGAAATGGGGGCGGAACTAAAGTTCAGTTGGCTCGGTCACATAGGATGACAGACCTTCCACTCCCCATGCCTGACTGCTGTGGGCGCGTCATCGAGAAGAGGCGTATCAGGTAAGACCAACGCCCATTCTGCCCAAAATGAGTTAAAAACCATCTGATCATTTGGGATATATGCCGACCTGGGCCACATCCTAGTTATTTGTATATCTATTCCTCAGTTTCTGTTCAAGAGAAACACATAATACAAATTAAATCTTATATTAAGGTTTACATAATAAACAAATAATATAAATGTAAATGTTAGTTGTTTCTAGTGCAGAGAAGCCAGTTTTAAATCTCTATTGAGATATTTACCTTAACTGTAGGTAAAGCTAAGAGAGAGGCTGGTTCTTCTTTTCAATTTTCCTTAGATGTTCTGTGCATTTGGGTTTCTTGGCAGACAAGAAGACCAAAAACTATTTTAATTTGAAATCTTAGTGAAAAAAATTGGTCTGAAACTGGAAAAAACTGAAAACTAAATACTACGAAGAGTTCAGCTAGTGGGCAAAAGTTTCCTATTTTGAGTTTTCACAGTTCAACCTTCTCTTGGGATATTTCCTAATGCACTCATTTATAATCCAAATGATATTTCCTACTGAGTGGTTTTACCTAAGATGTGTTTTTCATACCTGTAAGGTCAGGAAAGCCAATCATCTAGGAATAAAATGCTCCAAGAATTTTGAATGACTATTAGCTCACTGCAGCATAGCAAAATGCTCAAGAAGGGGTCTTTTATGTCAACTTCCTGAATGTATGGTCTTCATATTCCATCCTTTGTATTCTTTGTAACCCAAGCAACAGGACCATCTGAGACTACGGGATCAACTGACAACGGTTCAGTTTGGACATTTTATCTCAATATGAAATCAAGGTAATGTAACTCTCAATATAATACATTTCAAAGAAGGGATCAAGGAACACTGAACTACATTGTATTTAATTCTTTCCTGCTCAGATTCTGAGCAACTTCACAGTTTCGAGAATGAACCCTCAAATCACTTTCCTACATTAACTGTTAAATCTATTTACCACCAACCTCTGAGGTAAACATTTCCATATGTATTACACACAGCACATAAAAGGTTGGACAGGAAAAGGCAGCATTCAGAGGAAAGAAAGCAGGAGATACATCATGAATGTATCCCTTACTTTGATAAGGTAGTATATTTGATTTGGGGGTTCATTGCATTTTAATTTGAATGATTTCCCAAAATCATATTGCTACCAGTTCACTTGCCTATAGTTCCTACTGCTTCCCATCATGCAATTTTGGATTTTGAAAAACATTAGTATTATGCCCAAATGATTCTTGAGTCTGCAAAATATGAGAGTAAATTCTCATATGATAAAGAAGCTGGAAATTGCTGTGCGAATATTGCCCCAGTGGCTCACATTCCTAGAAGTGACAGACTCCAGCAAAAGAATAGGAGAAAGTTGGACATTTATTGCTTCAAATATATATCATTGGAAAGGAAAGTTATTGTTCAGAATTCTCATGCTGTCATTTAATCTTTTTCTTAATAAATCTAATTAATCAGAGCTCAGAGAGACTTGTTCCTTGGTTGTTCATTTATAGTAAAGTTTATAGCTACAGAGTTTTGACACAAAGAACTTGCTTTGGGATTTTAAATAACATTTGTTAAAAAACCCCTTCACATATCAAATTTTGAATGCTGCTTTTCTTCAGTATGCTCCACAAAAACAATATTTTGAAAATGAAATTATTTATATCATTTATGCAACATGTGAAATTTCCTTCCTTCCTTCCTTCCTTCCTTCCTTCCTTCCTTCCTTCCTTCCTTCCTTCCTTCCTTCCTTCCTTCCTTCCTTCCTCCCTCCCTCCCTCCCTCCCTCCCTCCCTTCCTTTCCTTCCAAGCTATCTGAAAGTATTGACAGCAAAAGGTAATTGATAATTATACTGGTTCATGGATATTTTAAGCCGCCTTGTTTAGAGTGACCCGCTCCCTCCTACACCAAGGAGCGCGGGAGGACTCCTTGCAAGGGCTGGGGATTTTGTGCAGTATCTGCACGAGAAAAATTGCTCAGATTCGGGAAGGCTTGGACTCTGACTGGGTAGATTCCGGTGGGGTGGCTGAGGTGGGTCTTGATAATGTTATCTGGGACAAGTTCGATCCTGTGACTCCTGAGTATGTGGACAGGATTCTGAGGAGGTTAAATGCAACCACATGTTTATTGGATCCGTGTCCCTCCTGGCTGGTACTGGCTACCTGGGAGGTTATGCGAGGCTGGCTCCAGAGGATTATAAATGCTTCTCTGGGGAAGGGTTTCTTGCCATCTGCCTTGAAAGAGGCGGTGGTGAGGCCCCTCCTCAGGAAGACTTCTCTGGACCCGGCTGTTTTCGCAAATTATTGTCCTGTCTCCAACCTTCGCTTTATTGCGAAGGTTGTTGAGAGTGTGGTTGCGCAATAGCTCCCGCAGTACCTGGATGAAACTGTCTATCTAGATCCATGCCAGTCCAGCTTCAGACCTGGGTACAGCATGGAAATGGCATTGGTCGCGTTGGTTGATGATCTCTGGAGGGCTCGGGAAAGGGGGTGCTCCTCTGTTCTGGTCCTATTAGACCTCTCAGCGGCTTTTGATACCATCGACCATGGTATCATGCTACACTGGCTGGAGGGATTGGGGGTGGGAGGCACCGTGTTGTGGTGGTTCTCCTCCTATCTCTCCAACTTGTCGCAGTCTGTGTTGGCAGGGGGGCAGAGGTCGACTTCGAGGCGCCTTGTTTGTGGGTTGCTGCAAGGGTCGGTCCTCTCGCCACTCCTGTTCAACATTTATGTGAAGCCACTGGGTGAGATCATCCGTGGATTTGCGTGCGGTGCCATCTGTACACTGATGATACTCAGCTGTACATCTCCACCCCAAACCACCCCAATGATGCCCTTGAAGTGATGTCCCAGTGTCTGGAGGCTGTGCAGGTCTGGATGGGGAGGAACAGGCTTCGACTCAACCCTTCCAAGAGTGGCTGTGGATGCTGGCATCCCGATATAGCCAGCTGGTACCATCACAGGCTATTGGGGGCAAGTCATTGACTCCCACAGAGGGGGCTCGCAACTTGGTTGTCCTCCTGAACACACGGCTGTCTTTAGAAGAGCATATGATGGCCGTGGCCAGGGGGGCTTTTCATCCGGTTTGCCTGATACGCCAGTTGTGCCCCTTTCTGGATCGGGATTCCTTATGCACAGTCACTCATGCTCTCGTCACTTCTCGCCTGGACTACTGTAATGCTCTCTACATGGGGCTCCCCTTGAGGACCACCCGGAGGCTCCAACTAGTCCAGAATGCAGCCGCGCAGATGATTACAGGAGCGACGTGGCGCTCCCATATAACACCTCTCCTGCGCGAGCTGCACTGGCTCCCGGTGGTCTTCCGGGTGCACTTCAAGGTGTTGGTTCTCACCTTTAATCCATGGCTTAGGGCCAGGATATTTACAAGACCACCTTCTGCTACCGATAACCTCCCACTGGCCAATTCGCTCTCACAGGGAGGGCCTCCTCAGGGTGCTGTTGGTCAAGCAATGTCAGCTGGCGGCCCCCAGGGGGAGAGCTTTCTCTGTGGGAGCACCCGCCCTCTGGAATGAGCTACCTCCCGGAATACGACTGATCCCGGATTTCCGCACTTTCCGTAAGGCCCTGAAGACGTTTTTATTTTAGCAAGCTGGCCTAGTCTAAATAGGTTTCTTATGGGCTAGTTTTTAATTTGTTTAGCCTTGAGGTTTTAAATTGGGAGGCCGATTGATTTAATTTATTTTAGCTATCTTAACTTTTATATTGTATGTTATTTAAAATTTCGGCTGTTCACCGCCCTGAGTCCCTTGGGGAAGAAGGGTGGTATATAAATTTAAATAAGTAAATAAATAAACAAATAATAAATAAACAAACAAACAAACAAACAAATAAATAAAACTAGGAGTAAAAAGATTCATACAAAGCTAACCCAAGCAGCGTTTTAACTTTCCATGAATGTGGCAACCAATGTGACCAGCAAAACACTGAAGAAGGCACAGTTGCTAAAGAAACATCTCTACTAGGTATATAACTGGTTTCTGTAGGAAAACATTTGTAAGTTCTGTCCATGTGGACTCTGTTATGACAGACAGTTGAAATATAAAAAAATCCATGAGGTCCTATATTTCTCTAGCAAAATTTTAAAGAACAGCAGCAACCATTATATTTACTTATGAGAAATGTGTCTGGAAAATAATGCACATTTATAAACCTGCTTACAAAACCATCATTCTTCAAAGAAAATTATGTTGAAAAACCAGAGTACTTCCCTAATATAAGCAGAAAAATAGACAGGTTTTATATTGATATCTCTGCCTTCATTCCCCTTAAATGCTTAACAATTCAGAAATATTCCTGAATAGAGCGCTATAGGTTAACCACACTTAAGAATCTGTCAATGAAATGTTTGAAAAATTAGAGGCATTCGAGTTAAAGATCAGTCTGCAACCAACATTGTTGATAGCATTTCTGCTTCTACATGTACTGTAAATTTTTTAACCATAAGGTTTGGGGTAAATGGATATTGTTCATGATGGCAACAGGAATTATTTTTAAAAATCCATTCAGAAGTACCCAAGGTCTATAGCAGCATTTCTCAATCTTAGAAATTTTAGGATGAGTGAATTTCAACTTCCAAAATTTCCCAGCCACTAGAATGCCAAATGTTAAAGGTTAAAAGTTGTCAAGATTAAGAAACACTGGTCTTCACCATAGGGAAGTCTTCATGTAATGCTATCTCTGCGTGAGTGAAAATACAGTATTTGAAGTAGATTTGAAAAATTGCTATGCTACCCTCATTGCCATTAGTTTAATCCCAAATTAAGTGTCTGAAAAGAATTATGACAATGACAGTTCTATAAACTAAAGTGTGTGTTAGCATTGCTTGTTCATATTTTGTGCTGTTCTGTTGTGGAAATATAATATTCCCCCAATGGGTCTCAACAAATCTAGTAGGGAAATAAAGTTGGGTTCATAAAATACAAGTTTCTCATTGTGTTTTTGGTTCATAAAAAATTTCTGAGCAAGTTCAAACAGAAAAAGAGGAAGACAATCTTATGACATATAACACAGAAACAAAAAAATAAGTTAGAAAAATAAACTCTTCAACTAATTCCAGATAAAAGTTGAACCCATAAATCTGTACATAAGTAAACTATTTTGGGTTCTACTATGCTTGTGCTTTGCTACAGTATGGTGCCATGAACTGTGGGGAGGAAGGAGAAAAGAAAGCAAAGGGGAAAATGAAAGTAAATTCTGCATCTCTTTGAGAAGCTGTTTCAAGGTCATCCCACTTACTAACTGCATACCATCTTGTACATGGATTGATCGTTACAAAAATACCTTGCCTGAACTTGACTGGTTGCATGGGGTGGGTGATGGGAAGTAGCTAAGGGATGGGAAGATTAAATTTAGGACTTTTGGCACACGATTCTCAATACCAGCTATGCACTCAGTACTGGCTATGCACTACTGCAATACACTTGAGTTCTAATAAAACTATGCCTTTCTCAACAAGTGGAGCCAAGGATCATTTCTACTTAGAGGTTGAAGTGGTGGCAGCTCTGATATTACATATCAGTGGTAATAACCACTGCACTTACAGGTAAGAAAACAACTATAGCTATCTACCCAAACATCTGTTTAATGTATTCTTTTAGTCTGTATTAATTTTTCTAAGTAGTTCTGTGTGACAATATTCACAGAATTACATTAAAGTACTGAGGAACAGTGAGACCTGTAAGAATTTATACTTTGCTAAACCTGTATATATGGAATCATGTGATTGCTGTCAGTGAAGAAAGTATTGCAATGACTTTTCAAAATTAAAGCAAGGTCAACAGAATCCATCTTTGAATTTCAATCAACAAATTAAATGCTTCTCAGCCTTTATTCTCCAATACAGTCCAAATTCTGACCACAGACCAAATTAAATGTATTAATAGCTTAATCCAGAATTACGTACAAGGAGCTCTCCGTGCAGCTGATGTCTGAGTAGCAAATTTATTTATTTATTTTTATTTATGCTCTACAAAAGAGAACACAATATGATTAAATTTAAGCAGTGTACAGAATGTGATTGTGCTGTTGAAGAATTACATTTTTTGAGAAAGATGAGGCCATTACATTATTCCATTATTTCCCTTCTTCTTCTTCTTTTTGTAATCTACTGTAATCTTGATAGTTCCATAAATCCTTCCTTAGTCTACATTTTCCAAAATGCTTTATAAGGATGAATCTGTAGCAATGTTGATCCATGAAATGTAAAGTGTCATTGAATTATTACAGAAAGTTTTTATTAGTCTGAATATATGCAGACTGCTGGAAATATCCAAATAATCTATGGTGAATGACTGGTAATTGTTCCCAGTATTTATATCTAATATCCTTAGTTTACAGCACTTTATCAACTGAATTTGAAATTCACCTACTACTGTTATTAAGCTTTCTCATAAACAGATTAATTTCAAATTTCCACTTAACTGTTGAACCTCCCAAGAAATTATTTGTTAATTCCCTTCATACACAGAATGAGAGACATTATCCTACTAGTTCAAAGAAGAAATTTAAATCTTCTTTCCTTCAAATGCTGGTCAAGCCATTATCTCTCTGCTACCTGATCAACACTTTGTTTTCAATTGGAATTGATCAAAAAGATCTCTGCAGTCCTTCTGATGCATTCATTTGGAATACACATAGGAGTTGCCAGAGATGTGGAATTACAAAAAACAAATGACAAGACTTAAATTGGTCTTTATTGGTAAAGAACTTTCTCACCTTATAATCAAGCTAACAAGATGACAAAGTTTGATACGTGTGTAGTGAATGTTTTGTGCCCCTTATAGCTTCAAAAGTCTAAATACACAACTTACATTTGTGTCAGACTTTTAACGGCACAGAGTATTGAAACATTAAACTTGCAAGATAAGTTAAACTAAGTTTAGAGAATATTCAAAATCAAACAGTGTTTCCTAGCTATGGGAATTTCAAACTCAAGGTTCCTCGGTTGAAATCAGATATTTTTACACAGACTTGTTATTTAGAACAAATTTTATTTTCTTAGGATATGAAAGAGTTTAAGATGGAATGTCTAGCTTGTTATACTGAGTCATTTTCAGGTCATAGGTTACTGTTAGAATGGGTATTCTAACAATACCCATTTTTATTCTCAAAATAAATTACCATTTTAGAGTTTTCTTACCAATGCTTAAGGAAGGCATAAAAGACAGGTCAAGTTTGACTAACAAACAACTTGTTTGTCTTTCCTTATTTATTTCACCTTAATTAACCCTTAATAATATTAACAAACAATATATTAAAATAAATGTATAGAAAAATAACTGCTTATTGAAGAAATCCAAATGATACATATTATTCTACAACAGTGCTAATGGTTTAATCAAACTATTAATCAGAACAGTCTGTTTTTTTCCTAAGCCCAGGACTGCGTGTATGTGTGTGTGAGAGATTTTTTTTTTCTTTTACACAATCAAAGCCTTTGATCTTCTTTAATGCAGTGGGATATTTGCTTTATTGTCTGGAAAGTGATTTTGGTTCTGAAAATAACCAACTCTTGAAAGATGAGTACTCTCAAAAATGAAGATGGGAAGAAAAAGGTTTTCTCATTCCCATTGATCAAAATGACGCAGTTTCCCGCAGGTTATGGGCAATAAAAAATGGTTTGCAGAATGCTGTGAAATATATTAATGTGGTGCCGGGCAAGTGTACTACATTGTATTAAGATAGCACCACATAGCGTGAATTTTATTTCTTTGCAAAAGTGATTACCTAATGTAGTAGGATTTCTGAAAAATAATTAATTTTATAGAAATCAGGAAAGGATCACAAAGGAAACCTGTCTGTGATAAATAAATATTGGGGCTGTTTAGTCGCCTGTATGTTTTTTTTTTTATCTTAAAACTTCCACATTGAAATTGAATAAAGGATGTAATGATTTAGCATCTAGTTAAGGAGAAGATATTGAATTTCTCCAAAAAAATTAAAAAGTTATCCTGTTATAATACTGATTTACAGAATTAGTTCCAAGGTAATAAATGTAACTTAATATGTCAACACATATTTTTCTTATGTATGAACTGATTATATGAAAGAAAAAGAATAAAACATAGGGCCACATTGTTATCCCAGGCTACTTCATAGTTGTTATCAATACTGGTCCAGCTTTTTTTTTAAAAGATGCTTGTAATTAACCTGAAAATTCATTACCACAGGATGGTAATGAATTGGAGTACCATAAAGAGGGATTGGATAACTTTATGGAATCTTGTTAAGGATCGGGCTTAATGTCTCATCTAGATTAGAAGCAGAAACTCCCCAAATACTAATTATAGAAGAACAATCTCTTTGTGTATTCATCCTCAAACAAGAGTGTCCAATCATGGCAACTTCAAGACTTACAGGCTTCAATTCCCAGAATTTCCCAGTTAGTATAGACTACTGGTGAATTCTGGGAGATGAGGTCCACAGGTCTTAAAGTTAACAAGGTCAGACACCTCTGCCCTCATCTGGTTGGCATGGAATTTGTTTAATGTCATGCTTCAGTGACCGTTGACCTGATAGAACAGAACTAAATCTATCAAATGTAAACAGTAATACAACTAATTCACTGACCAGGAGAAACTACTCCTGCTACAAATACCAGGGAATGGTCTTTCCACAAGCAGCAGGAAACCATGGGCACTGCATTGCTGAAAATGCACAGAGGAATTAAACTACCATCCTCAAATTCCTCAAGACAAAAGATTGCCATCATACCGCCCAGCGGCCCTGTTTCATATGACCCGCTCCCTCCTCAATCAGGGAGCAAGGGAAGACCCTTTACAGGACAGAGCTGAGGATTTTGTACAGTTTCTGCATGATAAAATCACTCAGATCCAGATCGGATTGGACTGGACAGAATCCAATCAGGAGACTAGGGTGGGTCTTGAGAATAATATATGGATTGAGTTTGACCCTGTTTCTGTCAAGGAAGTGGACAGGATTATGGGTAAACTTAGTTCCTCCACTTGCTTATTGGACCCTTGTCCCTCCTGGTTGGTTTCGGCTGCCAGGGAGGTGACTGGAGACTGGATCCAGACAATTGTCAACGCTTCGTTGAGAGAGGGGAACTTCCCCTTGTCTCTTAAGGAGGTGGTGGTTCGACCTCTCCTCAAGAAGCCTTCCCTGGATCCAGACTCATTTAGAACTATCATCCTGTCTCCAACCTTCGCTTCATTGTGAAGGTTGTTGAGACTGTAGTGGCGCAACAGCTCCCACAGTTCCTGGAGGAAATGGAATACCTTGACCCATACCAATTGGGCTTCCAACGCGGACAAAGCACGGAAACGGCATTGGTTGCTCTGATGAATGAGCTCTGGCAGGCTTGAGATGGTGGTTGTTCCTCCATCCTGGTCCTACTTGATCTCTCAGCGGCTTTTGATACCATCGACCATGGTATCCTACTGCAGCAACTTGAGGGGTTGGGGGTGGGAGGCACTGCCTTACAATGGTTCTCTTTCTACTTCTCGGGTCGCTTACAGTTTGTATGGGCGGGAGGGCAGAGATCCACCCCAAGGCCCCTAAATTGTGGGGTGCCTCAAGGGTCGGTTCTCTCCCCCCTACTCTTTAACATGTATATGAAGCCACTGGGTGAGATCATTCGTGGCTTTAGGGTGAGATATCATCAATATGCTGATGATACCCAATTATACATCTCCACCTCAGACCACCCCAGAGATGCCCTTTCCATGATGACCCATTGCCTGGAGGCAGTACGGGCCTGGATAGGTAGAAACAGACTCAAACTCAATCCCTCCAAGACTGAGTGGCTGTGGATGCCAGGATCTCGGATTTCAGAAGCCCCATCACTTTTGATGGGTGGAGAAAAACTTGCCCCTGTTGATAGGATTCGCAACTTGGGTGTCCTCCTGGATGCTCAGCTGTCCCTAGAAGACCATCTAATGACTGTGACCAGGGGGGCCTTCGCACAGGTTCTCCTGATGCGCCAGTTGCGCCCTTTCCTGGACCAAGATGACCTTCGCACAGTCATTCATGCCCTGGTTACTTCCCACTTGGATTACTGCAATTCCCTCTACATGGGCCTACCCCTGAGATGCACCCGGAGACTCCAGCTGCATTCCAGAATGCAGCTGCACGGGTTGTTTCGGGAGCCCCTCGTTACTCCCATATAACACCCCTCCTGCATCAGCTGCACTGGTTACCAGTGGTTCTCCGGGTCTGCTTCAAGGTGCTGTTTCTCACCTATAAGGCCCTACATGATTTAGGTCCAGGATATTTACAGGACCTTCTCCTTCCTGCTTCCCACCATCCTGTTCGCTCACATAGGGCCACTCTCCTCAGGGTTCCGATGGTGAGCCAATGTCATCTAGTGGTGCCCAGGGGTAGGGCATTCTCTGTGGGTGCTCCCATCCTCTGGAATGAATTATCTACTGAGCTCTGGACGGCTCCTGATCTCCACTCCTTCCGTCGGGAGCTGAAGACTTGGCTGTTCAAGCAAATAGGCTGACTCTGATTCTGGGTTTATTATTTATCATTAATTAGTTATTTGATTTAAAGTGCGATTTTTTTGTACATGTTTCTTAACTTGTGTTTGCCTCCCTGAGTCCTTCGGGAGAAGGGCGGCATATAAATACATGTAATAAATAAATAAATAAATATGCCTGTATACTCAAAGTATTTAAAGGCACTGGCCAGTGTCCATCTATAAGAAAGATGGACAGTTAAGAAGTTTGAAATATAGAGCCAGTAGCATGACTTGTTTATGTGCTCAGCTTTTCCAACTTTGTGCCATTAGAACTTGTTCAATCCAGATTTCTAAGATTGGCCGCTTAAGTCTCAAAATGTGTCTGTAATGCCACCCTGAGTCTAGAGGCAGATGTCATGAAGGGGAAGACTAACATGTGGGTGACCATACTGAACCATTGGCTCAAGGTATCCTTTCTTTCGTTAGCCTCACCCCATTAATTAATAAGGATGATTTTGAATTCACATGGAAAAAGACAGTGGCAACTCATATTTTTGGACTTCTTTCCAGGCTTCTACTCAACACGGGATATGTTCAGGCCAAAACTGTTGTTCAATAGTACATGGTAGACACAGGGTGCCAATTGGACCTAGCCAGATCCTCAACCTTTATTACCAGTGAGCCCAACAGATACTGTCTCTGTGGATACACAGAAACAACATGGGTCTCTCCCATTATGGAGGCATTTGTGCTAGCCTCTTACCATTGCTGCATAAACACCCAAAGTGCAGAGATAATTCTGTACTTCCCTACTGCTTGCAGCATTAATTGTCCTATAATCTACACTATAATATTCTGCACATCAGCAGCTTGAAATCTGTCTTGAAACCTGTGTCTTAAGCCAGCCTTCATTAGCATTTAATGTGTTAGTTAAGACTGTTCTGTATTCTAATAGATTTAGTTAGCCACGTATTAATTTTTATCTTCCCCTGCATTAATTTAATGTTTTTATTTTTCTCTAGAGATTTTTAGACTTTTCTTACATAAATACATATATATGTATATATAACTGTCTTTTTAAAATGTATTTTTAGTGCTTTTGAATCTTGCTAAACTTTCATTTTTATATCTTTCAGATTTTTAAAAATTATTGTCTGTGTTCTGTTCTCCTTATGCTGGTCTCTGACTATAATAAAGATTTGATTGCTCACTGGCCATTTTCTTTTTTAATATGAGAAGCTTAATGATGATACCCAGGCCATCACTCTTATTGCATGTTTCAATGTCATCCTACATACTGATTTTTGCAGTCCAGAAAAGAACAAAACAAGTTACGCAAATCACAATATATTTGGTGGAGAAATCTGCATTTCCTTTTAGGATCATATTTTATATTGGTATATTATACTGTATTGCCTTGAGGTTGGTTTATAATCCCTTCCTCTTCTCTCTCCTTATTATTGCAAATAATGTACAGTATAATCAGCTCATTTGCTGCCTGCATATGTCATATTATGTTTAAAAAGAGAGCTTGAATTCTGTATTTGGATCAACATGACCAATATCCCAATCTTCAGTTAGCCACAAAGCTCAGTTGCATAAAAGAGAGTAATCATAATCTCCTTGACTAACCTGCCTCGAAGGGGTTTTGTGAAAATAAAGTGAGAACAAGAACCAAACAGGAGCATGTGTGATGCCCTGGGACCATTGGAATTCAATGCATTAATGTCATGTTTTATTAATGGAAGTAATAACGTAAGATCCAATTCCCGCTGGAAGTAGTTTTGAACAATTGCACGTCAACCCAAGACTGCATTTAATTATGCAATTTGCCCAATTGTTCACACTTGAAGAACTAATATTTTATGTTTGGAAATAGAAAAGAAGCTAGATATTATACTCCACCTGTATCCTAAATACTTAAAACAATACTTGAGAGCCATTTCACCTAAGAAGGATTTGCATCCTGAAGAATACATTAGGCTCTGCATTAGTCTTTCCCAACCTGAAGTTCTCCAGAGGCTTCATAATTTTCAAACAAAATGCAAGTCTTCATGTTGAGGAAGACTTTTACACCAACACAATTCTGAACATAAAACTTCCAATGATCATTTTTAAAAGCCTCAGAAAATATCATTTTTATTTTATTTTATTATTCAAAATAAAGTTATAAATTAGTTGAATGCCACAGCACAGCAAGCAAAATTGTTTGCCCATAAATTTAGAAACATTTATTACTCCTCATTAGTATGGCACATTTGCTAGTTCCTGCAAGAAAAGAACAATTCTTTAACAAAAGCAAACAAAAACAACCTGACAGTAAAATAATTTAGGATATTAGGATGTTGATATGTTGGAAAACTAAACCTTTACCCCCAATTAAAAACATAACACTCCTATTAAAGAAAGATTCTCTTTAGCTGAAGCTATCTGGTCTAGCAACCTACTTCTCATAGTTATAAGTTAATAACCATCTTTGGAATTTCAGTGGTGGCAATTATATTTCCCTATATAAATCTTATAAGAATTGCAGACTTCTTACCACATTTTAAGATTATTCAGAATCTTACTAACCAGGGGGCTGGTTCTAGACATCTGGCAGAAAACCCAGTACCTAAAAGCAGCTATTCTAGTTGCTTGTAACAGTCCCACAACTCATTGTTGTTCCTCAGCAGTTGATATGAAAGGCAACTGTTGTCTATAAAGTTAGAACCATTGAAAGAGGATGTCTTGGGATTCCATACTATACAAGGCATATGCCACAAGTGTCAAACTTGATCACATCACATGACATATCATGACATATCGTGATGTGTTTTGCTTTTGCGGAGCCGGAGTGGTCATGGCCTGCATGTGACGTATCTGGCCCACCAGTCTGACAGACGTGGGCTGCCATATACGAAAAGAGAAGTCAGAGAAGTTGAAGAGACAACATCAAAGACATACTACAGTGATTGAGGCCATCAGAAGAGGAAAATCAGAATTTTGTATGTCCCTTGACACCCAAAGCAGTAAAAGAGGAAGTAAAGAAGAACCATTGAAAGTCTGCATAAATTTGCCTAATCCTGTTATAAAAAAAAAAAAATCATATGAGCTATCCTTACATTTTGTGAGTATCCTTACATTTTGGACCAAGAACTTCAAGGATTAATTGTTCAGGTTAGAAACAGTCCTTTTTCCTATTTTTTTCTTATTTGTTTTATTGGTTTTTCTTCTAGTGTTTTGCCTTTGCTAAAAAATGAAGATTGTAGCTAAAATGAAGATTGTAGCAATATCATCTATACAATGATATTGTAATCATGGAAAAGGTATCAAAAATGTTGAACAGTTTTATCATTGGTCATGATAAACTTCACTTTTAGCAAAGGCAATAATTGGGATGGAGAAACATAATCAAGGGTTGCCTAGATAAGCAAAATGTTAAAAAAAAATTGACAGAAATAAGATTTTCTCCATTCCCCAAAAAATGGTCTATCACCCGAAGTGTAATTCTGCACATCTACTGTGGCAAAGCTAACAATGCCTTGGGCTTCATTCATCTTCTTAGCTTTCACCTCAGTCTTTAATATGACTGGCGAAATTAACTCTTTTTCTGTCAGTTATACTTGGCTTGTTAATATAACTGGAAATTAAACTCAGCTGTCAGCCCTCTGAATAAAGGACTCAAGGCTGACCAGTTTAGTAGAAACTCTTGAGTCAAATATTACTTTTAAATTTTGCATGGCTGTGCAAAACCTTTGTACAGAGGAATTAATGACTGTCAGTCTAACATTTACAGGCACTGGCCCACATTTACAGTTCTTAAAAAAAGAGGTGAAAAGAGCTATGAATTCCACCTATTCTCCTCTCAATGTAGCATTGAATCTTACTGTGCCAGCCTGCTTCTCCTGTTATTGCTAAGTAACAAGCATAGAGTATTCACAGCCATCACCACTTTTATAAGTGAGTTCTACCTAGAAGGTATCACGTTTTGCCAATATATACTGGGTGGCATCATACTAGACTAAAACCAGGAATGATAGGGTTTTCCCAGGAAACAGCAATATTCCCACCACTTTATGCTAACTCTCCAGATGCCCAACAAACCTCATTGATCAAGGGAACAGAACTACCATATTCCACAAGTCAGTTAGCAATCTTCAATGTTCTTGCCAGGTCTGGCATCCCAGAAAAGGAAATTTAGGAGTAAACACTTTTTATAGTATTCATGTTTAAGACATTTTATCGTTAAAGTGAGACACTATGGTTTTTTAGCACAGAATTTCTATAAACATTTTGCTACATGGTTCGAAGTCTACCATGCAGACCCTTTCTCATCCCTGCCATTTCTTGAAAGGAAGCACAGACTGACTATTTTAAATACGTATCTGTGGAGTTTTTGCTGCCCCCTGTTATCAAGAAAACCCCTCATTACCAACTAGCTAATATAACACTGATGATGTTGCTGAGTTGGGTAATGAAATGTACGAATGTAAACAACCAAGCTTGGAAAGCACCAAGAACTTAACATTTCAACTCGAAGTTACATACATTTTTTTTCTAATAGAAAATACCTGCATGCATGCATGTTGCATTGAAATTCTTGAAGATATTCAGTTGCAGGTTTAATGTCCATTAAAAGTTTTTTTTTATCTCAGTAATTTCCATCCCAATCATTACACTATTAAGAAGTAGGCCTTTTGATGCTAGCTATGGATGATTTTTTTAAAAATCAAATCTTAAAATTCAAACTCAAATTGAATGAGTTTGTCTTCAGGTGCAAATTTAAATAATTTATATTCAAATCTTGAACACTTAATTTGAATTAGTATCAATCTTCAAAGGGATGACATTTGTAGGAAGGCATTATGACCCTGACAGTTTTATTTCTGACTGCATATTCAATTTGGTTTGGCTATAGGAAGGCAAATTTCATCAAACTTCTGAAAAAAATCTATTCTTAATTGTGGCACTGAGAAGGGTCCAATTTTAGTATGGTCTCAAAGCAAAATATCCTAGAATAGGAAAGTTCTTTTTTTTTTTTTTTTTTTTGATCCAGGGCACAAAGGGAATTTTCAATTTATGTTGTTGTTCTTGCAAAATGGTTGCCATTAATACAAAATAGACTAGCATTTTGCTTTGCATGTTGTAGTTTCCTTTTTTTAGCATCAAAATTTCAGTTTCAGTGAATTCTGCATGTGAAGCAGTTCTCTTAGAAAAACACCATTTGGTTCAACATGATTAGAAACCAGCTGACATGCCTATAACACTAATCTACAAATATGCAGAATGTTTTCTTCAAAAAAAATGTTCTGTTGCACCCAAGAACATATCTCCTTTTGTAGCACAGCTTCCTTGCTTATTCCTTGCTTATTCTTGGTCAGTTGCCATTCCTGTTACTTCCATTTAAACAGAGGGCTGAAACACTTAGGCTGCCTGATCAGATTTACTTTGTATGTACTGCATGGTAGTTTTCCAATCAGGTACTGGATGTCTGCTGCATTTGAAGTGATAGTCAAGCAATTTGGGCCTAATCAAATCATAGTTTTTAAAAGGGAAGAAAGGAAAGAAGGATTCTTTCATTACCAAATATAAAATCTTTTGCAAATCCACTGTTTCTGTAGATTTAAATGAAACTGAAAGACCAAGAAATCTCTTTCCTGTGCATGTCAATTTCCCATGTGTTCATACATAAGCCTAATCTGTCTTGCCTGCAGTCATCTGCACTTCTATTATTTTACAATATGTATGCATGACTTCCTCTATCCATGACTTTGGGTAGCATAGAAGGGAGTGCTTATATAAAGACAACTTTAACTTAGCATATTAAACCAAAGAAAAGCTATAAAAATAGATAGTTGCCCATGACTCCTCATTCACATTTTTAGGAATTTCCAAAAGATAGATGAACTAAAAGCACCTATAGGGAAAACAATCCACAATACTACAGAAAAGAATGACTGCCTCCTTGACCCATATTCGTTTTAAGAATGGACCTTCAGTGAATCCTCTTCTCCTTAAAGAAGCCATAATTAACATGATTATTCATGTTAACTACGGCAATCTTTGATGTGATCTGGGCATGTACTATATGGGGCTTTATGAGTAATAATCAAGATTTGAACTGTACCATAGCATTTGATTGAGAACTGGTGCAACAACCTGTAAGTATACCATAGCTCTACAATAATGGGTTTCCAAAGATAGAAGCCTGGCCGCTGTATTCAGTAACCAGTGAAAATTTCAAGTGGACGAATTTGCACTTGGACAAATTGCAGTAGTCCAATCAGGAGTGGGACAAAATTGTACCTCCAACTCTAGGCAATCCAAAAGAATGACATGGAATACCAAATACCATTAAGAAGTTGAATAGAATCAAGAGCGGTGTATTTGTCATTCAGGCTCAACTAATGTTTCAATGCATTTTCTCAATGGAAATCATGATTTGAATCAGATTTTGAATGAATTGCACATCATTTATGTGCCATTACTCTTATAGGAGCAAACACAAGAAAATTTTATTTATTTATGACAGTTTGTGTGCAATTTAATCCAACAAGACACAAAATACATATTTAACAGTTTTCAATGATTTTGTTTGAATATTGAATCCCTGCCTTAGTCAACCAACAGCTAAATTCTATCTTTAACAGAAGATAAATTGTTAAGACACTCAAAAGTTCATGAAACTGTTCACAGGTGATGAAAATAAAAAGCAAGCTGCCTAGAATCATCTAATAGGGCAGTCTCTAAATTCAGTGAGTGAATGAGTGAGTGAGTGAATGAATGAATGAATTTTAAGTAGTAATCCTTAGCGTATGACAGGGCAGTTCCATATGCTGTAAGGCTAGATCTCAGTTTACAAATTGCCCTGATCTGCCTCTAGTCCTTTGTGGTTACATCATTGTGACTCTGTCCTGAATATTTAGTGCATTGTTGTGGCCCGCCAGTGGCCTGCATGGATCGTGGCTGATCACGATGACGAGGAGGCTGATGTGGGGTCGCGCCAGCAGCCTGCGCAGCCGGCACTCACGTCGGACAGTGAAAAGGCTGAAGAGGATGTGGTGCCAGAGGCAGAGACTCAGCATAGGCCTTCAGAACCTCCAGAGGCTCCTTCAAGTGAAGAGAGCGAAGTGGAGGAGCCTCATCTCAATGCTCGAGCACGCAGGGCTGCCAAAAGGCAGGAGTGGCTACTCAGGAGGAAGAGGTCTCCTTGAGAGTAAGGTTTGAGGATAATTGGCCACTCCCTTAGCCTATTTAAGTCTCACGCAGTTAGTAATTTCTTTCTGGAAACAACATGTAATTATTAAAGAGAATTTTTGAAGAGTGAGTGTCTTATCGTATCTTGTCTTCTGGGCTGATTGCCAGCCTTTGTTTATTCTTGGTATGTTATAACTTTGATAAGGACCATTGGTGTGTGTCACAATCCTTGGAAATCCGGAGCTGGGGCAGAACAGTGCATGTTGTTTCTCTATAAATGATTAAAAGTATGAAAATGATAGTCCCATTAGAGACACCAGATAAGGAAAACCACTCCACAGGAAGGTTGAAACTACTTGTATATTCATTGACATTAGTTATGATAACAGAATCTAGAACGTCTAATTTTGCTTCTCTTTTAATGGAGTTACAGAGGCATCTACCTGAACCTCTTCCAAATATTATCATGTATCACCAGGTTTTAAAGAATGCTGTAGTCCCGATTGTCTAAATAGAGGTAGTTCTAAATATATGACCATAACTGAGCCCAAAATTTCTGTTGGTCAACAAGACAATTTTGATTAACTTTTGACCCACTTTACAACCTTTCTTGCCATAGTGGTTAAGTGAATCACTGCAGCTGTTAAGTTAATAACGTGGTTGTTAAGTGATTCTGGTTTCCCCATTGACTTTCATCTTCAGAAGGTCGTAAACAGTAATCACATGACCCCAGCAACCATCATAAATACAGTTGCCAAGGGATTGAATTTTGATCACATGATCACAGCAATGCTACAATGGTCTTAAGTGTGAAAAAATGGTCATAAGACACTTTTTTCAGTGATTTTGAACTTTGGACTGTAAACTAAATGAATGATTGTTCAAGGACTGCCTGTAAGGGTTCCTGCATATTGCCACTGCTCCGTATCTTCCTTATTCACCACAGGAAAGCATGCAGAAACCTGGATTCTTTATCTCCATCACATCATAGTCTTGCTCATATGATTGATAAGAAAGGACTGTAGGATAGTTACCAACATTTTGAACCACTGCTAAGCTGTAAGCAGCTCTTAGATAGACCTGGTCTGTTTTCAAACTCATTCTCTTTGCCAGCTTCCCCCACCCCAAATTTGTGTAGTTCCATTTTGGCTTTGGACAGTTATGCAGCCCAAACCATTTTTTTACATAATTTTGTTCCAACATTCTACTGAATTGGAAAGGAAACAAATGAAAGTGTTTCTTCTCCTTGTTCTCTCATTGAGAAAATGAGGTCTGGCTGGAGAAATAGTTCTGGCAGGTAATCAAATAGCAGCTCTCCAACCCAAGTAGCAAGCTAGCAGCTATGGAAAATCTGCAGAAAAAAGGCTCAATCTGAGGCTTGACAGGCTACTCTCCCACTTAATTGATCACACAGCATTTTAAACTCCAACACAGACATCATTTCTGCCAATATCAAATGAGGGGAACTCATTTGCACAATAAAATTCCATATGCTGTATGTTATATTATATTCTGTGGACAAATTAACCTACAAAAATGTAAGGTAAAGAGGTTAATTTAATTAAATGGTGATAAACAGGGAGGGCTAAATAAACTATTGGGAGATTAAATTATTGCCTTTGTAAACAAGATATTAAGCAATGTCATAAATGATTTAAGAAAAGGAAGCAATGAGAAAGCAGAAGCATGGGAAGTTGGTTCATTGAGGATCATCCAAGTATGGATGAAAACAAGAATGGGAATAAAACGACACCTTGACCAAAAAAGGGGGGGTTTGTTGCTTGAAAAAATTGAGTCTGAAACAAAAAGTTGTGATTGAGACAATAGCAATTGGACATGATACATTTGTCTTCTCCTCCATGGCCATTTCTTCCCAACTTTGTGGCCTCTTCTATTACTGCAGAGATCCAAAAAACAACAGTTGAGGATTGCAAAGAATACTCAACTTCGAGAAGAGTCTTCTTAACACATGTGTTCAATAATCCACCTCACCCTCTACTCCTTTTTATGGGATTACATGAACACGTAACACATCACACTCTTTAAAAAAATGTAAAAGGAGAAGAAAGAGAAGAATGCTGCATGGTATGCAGTACTGCCATTTCTATTCAACATGCTGACCTGAAATTCATATGGAAGACACAATATTTTGAACCAGGAAAGCAAATGGAGATGTTTGGCTTAACACAACTTTGACCCCATTCTTAATTGCCCCAGTTTTACATGACTTCATCTTTGGCCAAGCTCTTAATTTTATTTTGAAAAAAGAATATTTTAGAATTTTGTTTATCTTGCCTTTATTATTTTCATAAATAACTCAAGGCAGCAAAAATTTCTAATATTCTTTCCTTTTCCTATTTTCTCTACAACAACCATCCTGTGAGGTAGATTAGAACTCACACTCTCCTACTTTCTACTTAACCACTAGACCAAACTGGCTTTCTAATATTTCTTTATTGTTTTCTGATTCTGACATAACTTAATTGTCTCAGAATTGTGCTGCATCAATTTAATATTCTTCTATTACATTTTACAGGTTTTTTTAGTACTTTGGTGCATAGAAAGACAATTTTATAAATATATTTGTCATTGTTATATCAATGTGTCACTATAAGCCATTTTAATTGTTAGTTACAGAATTGAAACAACTAGTTAGGCACATCATAGCAGAAAGCAGTAAGAAGGAAAAACTCATGAGAATAAAGGACTCATGAGTGCTCACAGCACTCTGAAAAATATTGAAAGTTATGTTTCCACAGAAATGAAAATAAAAATCCCAAATATGAGGGAAAAAATTCCAAATGTGAGAAAAAGACCCCAAGTATGAGAAGAAAAACTCCAAATATGAGAACAATGCCTCAGCCAAACATATTCATTACAAACAATAAGATTAATAAAAATGCAGAATTGTGTTCCAATACTTTTGTTGGCCCTAATAACAAATACCAGAAATCATTTTAAGAATCAGGCAGACATTTTTATAGAGTAAGAGACAGCAGCGTAATTGGCCTAAAATCAAACTCAGGAAATTCAGACATCTTGGGTTAATCTGGCTTTATCTGTCTCAGTAATTTATTATTCTTAGTTGACAGCTTTCCCATAGATCTTACTATATTTACCCCCACAGTGAAAACAAAATGTCCTTTCAGTAAAGCCACAGAACTGTGAAACTGGAGGAATAGGGCAGGTTAAGGGGGACATTCAAGATTGTTAATATATGAAAAGTAAACTATGCCAGCCATATCTGTGGCAGATTAATATCTTTGATATATCACTGTCCTCTTTACAATAAAACCAGTTCAACAGGTGCAGATAAAGAAGCCCAAAGCAAGCATGGAGTAGAAGATGAATGATAGCAGCAGTAGTTTTAATGGAAAACATCTTAAACAGGAATGCTAAAAAGCAGTCATGAGTCTTTTTAATAATCACACCAATACACTCACACACACAGTCACATGACATGTAGTGACAATTTTTAAAAAACTGATCAATAGATTTTTAAATGTACTGTGACAACATAACTAAAAAGGAAGCAATTTCTTAATATAAGATTCCGGCTTTTCAATATTGCTCTTTCCCAAGATATTTACATTAATTTGCATTTCTTCTACTCTATGCTGCTATAATACTTTCAAAATGTTGGTTGACAGGGAACCATGTTCAACCTACCAACTGATGAATACCAAAATGTTAGATGTAGAATTCTGTGTATTTTGTGGAAGATGTTTGAAAATGTTCAGTTCATGCAGAATGCATGATTTGGGATATGCAAATCAATCTATTTTATTAATGGGACAATATTCTTACCTGATCCATTTTTTTAATGGATACTTCAAGAAATAACCGGAAAAAACTATCTGTATATATCTTTGTTTAATTTTTTCTTTATTGATTATTTAGAATGGCTAAAATTAACATTCTCGGATTTAATTTTTGTTCTATAATTTTTCCCAAAGTAAGCTTGCTTCCTTCTGGATTACTGCTTCTAACTGGAATATATTTCTGAGTATTATGTGGTTGTATTTGTAACAGTAACAGAGTTGGAAGGGACTTGGAGATCATCTAGTCCAAACCCCTGATCACACAGGAGACCTGTACAAGGGATTCGAACTGCCGAACTGCTGACCTTTCTGATCTACAAGTTCAGTGTCTTAGCCACTTGAGCCACCTAGACATACATGATTTTTTTTTTCAGATTAGTACCTCAAAAACAAACGGAAAAGGATCAGAATTGTGTGTCTATTTTAACTGGAGATACAAATAAGCCATCTTGCCTGAGTTTTGTAAATCCATTTTAAGAAATAATTGAGATATTTATTTATTTTACATTTTTATATGGACAATCTCTATAGTAAAGCTGAAAGGAGCTGTTTCTTCTTGCTGCTTGCTGCAAGGAGGTAACTGCTGAGAGACAGAGGCCAAAGGGTGGGGGCCAGTGGGTGGACAGGGCTACATTTGATGTATAAGACGCACCTAAATTTTCATCCCCTTTTGGGGGGGGGAGGTGCATCTTATACTCCGAAATATACAGTATATTACTGTACAGTTATTTTCCTGGCTGCAACAGACATGTGTTTTGCCATCTCTGATCCTTGGATATACAAGAATACCAGGAGCCTAACATAAGTTTGCACTTCTTAAAAACAATTCTTTTATTGCTCTCTTCAGTATGCTGTTTGGTGGACAGGACATATTGGCGAAGTTTAAATAATGGTTCATCCCCTACTGGAGAAACCTCTCTATCAGTGGGAAAAATTATGTCAGGGTTATGGACTGCAGGCTAAAGAGTGGAGTAAACTAGACTAAAATAAACAGAAGAAGTTGCCAAAGAGATTGGAAAAACACAAAGAGGCTGTGTATTTTTAGAATAGTGTACGCTTGGACATATGCCTCTTTAAATGTGCTCCAATTGTGAAAATTTAAAGCTACAGAATGACCCAAGTGTTCGTACTGAATTGGTCAATGTCCAGCCTTTGTAAAAAAAAATTGTTCAAACAACACAATTTTCTCTCAGTCTTTTAGGATGCTTTGCCCCTAGGTTTTCAGACACTTTTATGATCCTAAAGTATCTTGTATGAGATCCAAACATCTCCTGGATCTTCTGCACAGCAGTTCATGATACAATTTAGCTCCATTTTCTCCACACATTTTCAAATAAAAAAAAAAGCTTGTGGAATGAACTTGGTTGAGTAATGAGTAATGAACAACAAGTGTCTAGATTTATAATATCCAAAGAACAAAAGAACAATAATTTAGAAGACTAGTGGCACAATTGTAGTAATGTAGTAAGTAATGCCAAACTAGGGAGCAACTTGGAAATGTAAACAGAAGATTTAATTGGTCCAAAGGGATCAGTAGGACTATTAAGTATGCAGTAGAGAATGTGGGAAACATCCACCTCCTGATGCTGATAGTGCAATATGACTTTAGGTTTGGAATAAGTAGGTAATAACTCCATTTACATTACTATCACTAATGCTCTGGGCATTCTTTCTCTGAGCTTGAGAACCCACAAATGTATATATATCTACTTTTAATTACACTCTTATCTTCAATTGAATCTTATATACTGGGACAGGGAGGGAGAGAGATCTAACCATGCAAATTCAAATCACCATCTAACCCAACCAATAATTTTGCAGCATCTCTCACATTAATTATCATTAGTATTAAAATAATTAGATCAGATCAAATCTGTATTATGGCCAGAGGCCAGCAAGGAAAATAGATAAATACAAGCAAAATAAATATGGGAAGAAGCTTACCTTCAAAATTCACCATCTGATTTGCAATTCATAAATCATGAAATCCTTGGACTTTCCTTGTCTTTCCTTTCCTCAGCAAGATTCTACTTGTTTTCCCTTTTTTGATATTAATCTTTCATAAAAAGATAGGCAGATAATGTATGTCTCTCTTTTAATGATTTGCAGAGCCTTCAATATTTTTACTCCTACTACTATTGATAACAACAATTCATTTTAATAGTTAAAATTGATCCATGCTTTAGTCTGAAGCAGGGATTTACATTCCTGGAAATTGTATTGTCTCAATCTTCTGGAAAATGATAGATTTTTTGCTGACTTAGAGAATAGTAAGAAAGTAGTAAGTTTGAAATAGACAGGAGCATATTGTAAAAATATACAATGATAATGATAATTACATTATGTGGACAGTGAATAAACAAAGCATGATAATTTAATTCCCAATCAAGCAAAAAATATTAACATTTACATTTGGAAAAGCAGAAGAAAAACAGAAATCATCTTACAATCTAAAGGGCTTTAAGCAGAAGTTGTATATACAATATCCATAAATTTCCTGCATTTATTACTGGGATGGAAAATATATCCATCAAAACTCAGTGATTCAGATCTCTGATCAAGCATGAAGTTAACCTGAGGTCTTCCAGAATAACTTACATATTTCAAAAATAAAATAGGCGATGGGCTGCACCAATATTTCTGTAAGAAACATTATTAATGTGACAAAAATGCATAAAAAGAATTAATTCTGCAATTGGATATGTAAGATACAGATTTTACTGAATTCAGCCAGGCTTACATTCTAATAAAGGAGCCTTGGTGGTGCAGCAGACTAAAGTGCTGTTAAATAGCACTTAGCTGCCAGCTGCCTGCAATTACTGCAAGTTCAAATCTCACCAGGTTCAAGGTTGACTCAGCCTTCCATCCTTCCGAGGTAGGTAAAATGTGGACCCAGATTGTGAGGCAATAAGCTGACTAAACAAAAGTATGAATGCTATTGCTTAACGTATTGTAAGTCGCCCTGAATCTCCGGAGAAGAGCGGCATATAAAGCAAACAAACAAACAAACCAACAAATAAATAAATAAAGTCTAAATCAAAGCAGTATTTTCTTGATCACTTGCTATTTATTTACAACAATAAGGCACCAGAGACAACTCTGCCACCAGAGTTAACAAGGACACATCCAAGTTAGGACAGGGCAGGTAAGTCACATCAGTAATAATTAGGATGCTTTCTTTTTGCCTAAGGAAAAAGAACACGAATGACTAGAAGAGAGCTCCAGAGATAGAAGCATATATGTGAAAGGTTGCGGGGAAGGGGGGGGGGATAAGAACTTCCATGTCCTTTCTCATTACAAGAATCTGTTTTAATTAGTTCTCAAATGCAAATGCATATTTTTATTAAACAGAATTTAAAGTCTCTTGACGGGAGACCACAAAGTGGGGATTTCCTAGAAACATTTAGTAGAATGATAACTCAAGTTATATTAAGGTTTTTGCAACCATCCCTTTCATAGACATGTAGGATTATCATCACTTGCCAGAGGCATTTTATCTCTGGAGGAAGATATCCTATATCCTATCTTCTCTTTTTAAATTAGGAATACAAAATATAAGCTTTTTTTGATACATTAAAAAAAAATCTATGAAAGTCATAGCCATAAACATTGGCTGAAAACTCATACACTCTCAATGTCACTTTAATGCTAATAAAACTCTTACAAATTTGGGCTTTAGAATATGGTTGACAATGTAATTGTCATTGTCCTTCAACTTGATTCCTGGTCGATCTGAACACATGAATTAACATGCAGTATGAAAACATATAAATTATATGGTAGTTCTACTTCTGGAAAGAAGTAACACAAAGAAGAAACAAGAAAATAATGAAAACGATGACATGAAAAGTTAAAAATATAGATTGCACATATTTTATTTCATTTGGAGGGTTATCTGCTGGGAACAAAAAACCAGAAGACAGACCTGTTCTAGAGATTCAAGATAGTAAACTTATGCAAAGCTTTCAGTTTATTAAAAAAAGTACAGATGGAAAGTAAGAAAAAGTGGAATTTCGGATCTGAACTTTCAGTAGAAAAACCATTGAAGTATTTTGTAATCTAGGATATGAAATAGTTTATGTAAAACCCAGGCTATTTTCTACCTTTCCCAGATGTTTTTATCCCAGCCATAACACCACATGTTCATTAAGATTATAGCCATGTCTACTGATTAGTGTTTCAGAATATTTTATCAGTCTCATTTAATTTATCTAATATTGTCAGAGGCTGGGATGATTGCAAGCAGAATATTTGCATATCTTTACAGTTTTTTCTAGCAAGATGAATCTGCCAAAATCTCAATTTTTCTTTCTAAATTCACACACACACACACACACACACACACACACACACTTTCTATGATTTTCTATATAGTATTCACCATGCATACTTCAGTGTATCTACTCAAAAGTGCTCCTTATGGAGTTGAATGGGTCTTATTTCTAGATAAGTGGGAATAGTAAGGGAAAGAAGCCTTCTGCCCTCTGGATATTTTTGCTCTCAACTCCATCTTACATTTCAAATGACAAGAGCTTGTGGAAGTTGGCCTTCAAAACACTTAGAGGCTACTTCATTGCTTACCACTGAGGAATAGAATTTCAGCCTCAGGAATCCAGAAGAGAAGCTAGCAGCTTCCTACTACATTAAAAACAAGTCAATTCAAACACAACATCCACAAGGCTAGAGGGGAGCTACTAGACTACACTGCAAACCTACTGAGTTCAGTCTTTGAGGTTCTAAATTTAAAACCGTGACCTTGGAGATAGTAGACACAAAATGCATGGGAGAATGAATAATGCAGCTATGGCTTAGTAGAAGCAGAAATGTGGCATTCAGTCCAACAACTTTTGCTATTGAAGTATATAAAAAAGGTATTTTGCATCTTTGATCTTTACCTACTCTTCCTACTCTTCTTGTTGGCTGATCACAACATTCTCTGCTGGTGTTCCCCACTCCAGAGCCAAATTGTTCCAAACGGTAAAAGACCTAGCACTGCAACTAGGGAATTAGCTTTTTCCTGCCATTTGCCTCTGAATAATATCGATAATCTTTAAAAAGGTAGAATTTTATTTTACCAGTATGTCAATACAGGTAGTCCTCACTGTAGGTCCACAATTTAGCCCAAAATTTTTGTTGCTAAGTGAGTCGGTGTTTGAATTTTGTTCCATTTTACAACCTTTCTTGCCACAGTTGTTAAATGAATCATTGCAGTTACTAAGTTAATAACATAGTTGCTAAGTGAATCTGGCTTCCCCATTGACTTTGCTAGTCAAGTCACAAAAGGTGGACATGACCCCAAGACATTGCAACCGTCATAAATATGAGTCAATTATTAAGCTTCTGAATTTTGATTACATGACCTGTTACAACAGTGGTAAGTGTGACAAATAGTCATAAGTCACTTTTTTCAATGCTATTGTAAGTTTAAAAGGTCATTAAACAAATTGAAGACTACCTATAAATTGAAGTCTACCTGTATAAGGCTTCATTATTCCTCTTTGTTTTTAATAAAGTTGAAACTTTCAAGTTTAATACCTGTTTTGTACTCCTTAAAAATATAGGTGGATCATTTTGAAAATTGTAGCTCTTGGTTTGAACAGTTGTTAAAATTGCTTGGGTTTAGTTGTCAATGTCTGCTTGATTGGTTTAACGGTTAAGTGTGAACCAATTTGGTTTAGTGGTGGTCGCACCAGACTAGAAAACAGGAGACCACGAATCCAGATCCCACTTTAATTATGAAAGCCAGCTAATGGATTTCAGTCATTCTCTATCACCCCAATCCACATCACAGGGTGGTCGTTGTGGGGAAATGGGAAGAAAGGTATGTTCTCCTCCTTGAGTTATTTGTAAAAATAATAGGTGGGGATACAAATAAATAAATAAACTTTATTGCAGGGAGCTTTGTAATTATTGTCTTTCTTTGCAATATTCCATAGGTGATATTATAAGGAAAAATTCCCAATATTTTAAATAATAAATAAATTGGTTTTGTAAAGGCTTCAGATATCCTTGAAAAAATATAATTTAAAACTGAGTATGTAATGTTATTTGGTAGACATGTATAAATAAGCATCCATCCAATTCAAATTTCCTAACCATCCCTAAAAATGAATCCAGTCTGATTTAGACGTTCTGATTTATTTCAACTCAGTGGAACTAATTTTATTTAAACTTCCAAACAATTTTTGTCCAGATATATTTGTTCAGGCTTGCAAACTTTAAAATCATAGAACCAAGTCTGGTTTTTATTTTTTTTTTAGAAAGAAATCATTTAAGGGCATCAATCAATGTGCTAACAAGTAGCTTCAGATATTTTATTCTGAAATTAAGGTCAAAGAATTGAATTAGTTGACTCAACCTTCACTCAGTTGTCCAATTCAAATATTCCTCCTACCATATACTGTACAAAAAACACTGATCACATTTTTGTACTTAATGTTCCGAGAACAACTCTCAAATGCAATGGCAACAAGTACTTATTTTCTGCAGAATGCAGTGACATTTTTTTCACGAAAAGAAGGATCTGCTACTTCTTGTCAACTTTTGATCTAGAGGATGGTGGATCTGCTCCCGCTTTCCTGCAGCCTAAAAATGTGACAGACAAGGACGGTTAAAGCCATTTATTAGAGAAGAATGAAGAACTTGTCCAAACTGTCAGTTTTAAGACTAATTGGAATTGGATGATACAGGAAACATAATATATTTTCTAGAGTAACAAAGTTGGAGCCATTAAATATAAAGGCTACATATATTTCATTCTTACTAAGGGTTCTGTGTTTTTTTCCCCTGAGAAAATTTTTTAAAAAGTTTTCCCTATTGTTTAAACATTTCTGAAAATTTTATATTAGGGTTCAGATGCCTGCTGGGAATATACATTTTGATATTTGCAAATGGGATTTGCTGATATACATGATATTGTTAAACATAAAAATAAAATTAAAGGCTACTAACATGATGATAAATGACTTGTACTTAAGCATATATCATTATCATGTAAAATGTGGTCATTTCACTGTCAAGTAGCTTTTTCAGTAACTATTCCATTTTTTCCCTACTTTACAATGAAAATTAAACCAGATGAAGATAAAGTTTGGTAGGTTTCAAAAATAATCATTAGGAAAATTGGTTTACCTATGAAGTCAATGAGCCACTATATTGCTACTGTATTAGCATCATAATGAGCTCATCTATAGATCCACAGTATTTTGTACTTAATTATTCTATAATACTTATATAGCATTGGCGTAATATGCAAATGCTTTATAAATACAGGTAGCCCTTGACTTACAACCATGCATTTAGTGACTGTTCAAAGTTGCAATGGCACTGTAAAAAATAACTTATGACTGTTTTTCACACCTATGACTGTTGCAGCATCTCCATGGTCACATATTCAAATTCAGGCACTTGATAACTGGCATGTATTTATAACAGTTGCACTGTCCTGGGTCATGTGACTACTACTGTAACCTTTGCAGATAGTGTTCAACAAACAAAGTCAATGAGAAAAGCTATGGTTCTCTTAACAACAGCAGTAATTCACATAATAACTGTGGCAAAAAGGTTGTAAAATGGGGCAAAAGTCACTTAGCAACAGAACTTTTAGGCTCAGTTGCGATCATAAGTTAATGGCTATCTGTATTCTAGACTTAAACTGCTTCATCCAAGCTTATATTGTTTTGATATAAAAAGGGTTATTAATTCAGCAATTGAATCTCATTTTGCATTAAAAGGGTCCATATAGTCTTAAAAATCCATTTATGGATGTGATTTCTTACTTATAAACATAGGATCATCAGTCCAAAACATAATTAACTGGTAGCTCAGGTCACTGACATGGAAAAACTTGGGATACCTCAAAAGTTCATTCAATGCACACAAGTCAGAAAAGACGACTAACCTTCCCTTAATTAAAATTTTATTCACTTTCAAATTTCTTATAAGCAAATATGAGCAGATAAAGAAATAAGACTAAAAACTACTTCTGTTTAAATTGGCTATAATAGCTAATTCTGCAAGTCTGAAGATATTTCCCCTCCTCCTTTTTTATATTCATGTGAAGTAGGAGGGAAATCTATCTCTGCATCCTTGCAGAGTGCAGAGGACTAAAGTGTAGTTAAATTAGTACTTAGCTGCCAGCTGCCTGCAATTACTGCGAGTTCAACTCTCACCAGGCTGAAGGTTGACTCAGCCTTCCATCCTTCCGAGGTAGATAAAACGAGGACCCGGATTGTAGGGGCAATAAGCTGACTTTGTATAAAAAAGAACACCTTTTAGAATGTTCTTAGCCCTACTAAGCAGGTATATACAAAAGTATGAAGGCTATTGCTTAGCGCATTGTAAGCCGCCCTGAGTCTCTGGAGAAGAGTGGCATATAAATCGAATAAATAAATAAATAAATAAATAAATATCTAAGCCATTTTTGTAATTCTTCCACATAATTTGGACTCAAGCAACATTCTCCTTTTTATTATTTATTTATTGAAGTCTGTTATAGCCAACCACTATGATAGACTCAGGGCATCTTACAAAACCCAAAAACACAGTTACAAAGCATACAACAACACAGATGAAAGCAACTGTCATAATATCAAAGAATCATAAAGGCTGGAGGCACAACATATTAACCACAGGGCTGAAATAAAACTGGTCTTGAGGACTTTTTGAAATCCCATGAGAGAGCATGCCAACCATATTTCTAGGGATGCTATTCCAGAGTCCAGGAGCCACATCCGAAAAGGGACAATTGTTCGGTTCCATAAGATGATAAAAATTAATAGAGAGGACCTGTAGTAAACACACTCTGAAAGATTGTACCAGATGGACATAAGCAATTGGAGCACAACAATGTGTTGTTTTGGTGAAGGCTTTCCTTCTGTCCTTCAAGGTCATTCTCTTTACTCTTCACATCTAGTCCTCAAGTTTTGATGGTGGTTGGGATTGGAATTTCTATTGCTAAGTAACACAGTCACTAAGCATAATATCAGATAATTGCATCTCTTAGTAACAGCAAGTTCTGTCACTGTAATTAGTCAAAAGTTGCAAGTTGTTAAATGAGCACCTCTTCACAACTTCCTGCAGGATTCCAACAACCAGTGGAGAAAGTAGCAGGAAATTGCAAGTCTTAAGTGCCTTGCAAACAAGCTGGCAGGAAGATAAATGGCTACTATTAGCTAGGACAGTGTACATACGTGATGGGGAAGCTGTGGAACATGCAAAGCAGAGCTTAGGGCAGTGGCAAAGTCCATTTCTTTTACTACTGGTTCTGTGGGTGTGGCTTGGTGGCGTGGTGTGGCTTGGTGGGCATGGCAGGTGAAGGATACTGCAAAATCTCCATTCCTACCCCACTCTGAGGCCAGCCAGAGGTGGTATTTGCCAGTTCTCCAAACTATTCAAAATTTGCGCTACCGGTTCTCCAGAACCTGTCAGAACCTGCTAGATTTCACCCCTGGCTTAGGGTGGTTGCTGTCAAGTTGGAGAGGATACATGAGTGGCATGGAAGTATGCCGTGAGTGCAGCAAGACTTGGGAGGATGCACAGATGGGAGACATTTACCAAAGCAACTTGCAAACTTTCCTGCCCAGTTTTTCTACTAAAAAATTGAGAAATTGTTTGTGAGAAGCTGGCAAGGATGGTCAAGGATGGTCAAATCACAATCACATGACTGCAGGACACTGCAACAGTCATAAATGGAGGCCAGTGACCAAGTGCCCAGATCATTACAACATGACTGTGGGGTTGTGGGGCAGCAGGAATGTCAAGGAAAATCATAACTACCATTTGTTCAATGCTGTTATAACTTCAAACAACTGCTGAGAAAATGGTCATTAACTGAGGACTACCGGTATAGTATATTTAAACAGTAATCTGTAATCTCATTATGAAACACAAAGGGATACAATATAAGCCATTCAAGTCCTTTCTCAGTAGAAGAGTATCCTTGGAGGTGAAAAGTCTAAAAATTGCTAGTTTCAACTTTTGCCCTGAAGTTATAGATCTTTCCTCCAAAGATCCTTTATAGGAGCCCAATTAATGTTTTTAATCTTTAAAGGTTTGTCAAGTAGTGGGGAGTGGAGTAAAAGAACAAATTGACTCAAAACTATCTACTTTGTCCATACTATTATTTTAATTTTTTAAATCATACCTCTTAACTACTGATACATTTGATCCAGTGCTCACAGAGTACTGTCAGCCTCTCAAATCCATAACTTTATATGGTTTGCCTACATATCTAGGCTCTGACTTGGGAGATGTCTCACAGATGCTCACCTTGGCTTGGCAGTACTAGATAAAGTTCTTTATTACAACTAGAATGAGGCCACATGAAAGAGATGTGTGTCCATTGTCAGCCTAAGAGTGCAGTTTCTACTTATGTCAACCATATTTTCCTAACTTTTAATGGACTCTTTGCTTCATGGTCTTGAAGTTGTTGTTGGTTGTTGACATAAATGACATCTATGTGCTGAGAACTACAGGTGTTTGACTTAACTCTCACAGATGCAGCAAACCATGAAAATTCAACTTATGGCATGGATGCTCAAAAAGACAGTGGTAGCAGAATAAGGTGACATTTTGAGACAGGAATAAAAAAGCCAGTACATTTCTCATGCTCTCTTCACACTTCAGTTACCTAGATCCAAGTTATCTCTGTTACTAAATAGCCCTAAAAACAGACATTATTTATTTGCCTAGGTACATACCTTAAAATATATAAATTAATAGACATTCTATGAATCTTTATATATACTGTATAGCATATATAATTTTGATTAAGAATTTGGATTATAATAATCTTTCATGCAAACTAATCTTAAAGAAAAAGGAATAGAAAAAAGAATAAACACTTCAAGGAAAAAGGAAAAATCAAAAGTAAAACTATATTAAAGAAAAATAAATATGTAAAAAACTAACTTCCATCCTTCATTGCACAAAGTATAAACAAATTTAGTGACTCTTCACCCCGTCTAAGGTTACAAACGATTAGCTCTTGCAGTACTATTACTTCTTGCAAGGCTAGAACTGAAAGATCATCCAATGATTCAAAGTGCAGATTATGCAAAGAAGCAGAAAAAAACCAGTAGCCCATATACTTGGCCCATGCAAGAAGAGTGACATAACACAGTTACCAAATGATTCCCTATCATTTTAACATTGTAAAAAGGATCATGTGCCAGTAATAAAAAAGTGATGGGAACATATATTATAGTTGAAACAGTCATTGAAAATGGGCAGATTAAAATACTGTGGAACTTCCAAATACAAATTGATAAAAGTCTTGGCTCATAACACACCACAATTAGCTGTTACTGAAAAGAAGGAAAGTGTGGATAACTAGTATGACAATTCTAGGAGATAGTAGATAAAAGACAAAGAATTAGACAAGATCACAAAGTACAGATAGTCCTTGATTTACAACAGTTCATTTACTGACTGTTGGAAGTAGCAACAACACAGGAAAAAGTGACTTATTACCATTTTTCACACTTATCACTGTTGCAGCAACCCATGGTCATATGATCCAAATTCAGATGCTTGGCAATTGGTTCATATTTGTGACAATCACAGCAGCTTGGGATCATGTGATCACTTTTTGTGACCTTTTGGCAAGTCAAGTCAATGGGAAAGCTAGATTCACTTGACAATCGTGTTACTAACTTACAACTGCAGTGATTCACTTAATAACTGTGATTAAAATGGGAGGAAAACTCACTTATCAAATGTCTCACTTAGTAACAGAAACGTTGAGCTCAATTGTGGTTGTAAACTGAGGACTACCTATATCAAGATCTGAAAATGTAAGTGGAAAAACTATGGCATAAACCATCTGTGGTTGTCTCAGTGGTGCGTCTTATAATCCTTGACTTATGTTCCTGAAAATCTAGAGGACTTTCCCAAATAGTGTTTTGTAGGTTAGAAAAACTCAAGCAATTTTTCCTAGAGAAACCAGAGAAATCTGGAGAAACCAGGAGGATTCTCTATACTTCCATTCCTGATGGAAAGAGAACTGCAGTTCAGTTTAATGAATACTGACAATGCAATTACATTTCTTATATGGCTTTCATATCCCAGGGAACCTGGCAAAGAAACAAAAGGTAGTCCTCAATCCTGTTCCCTATATCACTGTAGGAAAAAAAGCAAATGTAAATTGGGGCACCAAGGAATCACCGGATAAGCATTTCAATGCTCGGTCTTCAAAGGCATTTTTATCTGTTAGTCTTCAAGTGCTGATCACTGCTTTGTCTCTCCTTGTTTTTAAGAACACTGCATAAATTAGTAGACATTATTAATATTAGCACTGAGTTATCTCCCAAATGTTTTGGAGAATTTGTATTGTAAGAAGTAAGAGAAGTTTTAACTTTATAATTTCTGGACAAAAATATAAGCTCAAACACTCAGCAATATCTAAGGAGACTTCAATATATTATGGATTGTACTGATGAAGGCTGAATGCAGATTTTGAAAGGATTGTGGTAGTTCACCAGGGGAATAAAATGCCTGAGAATGCAAAACCAAGGAGGTGCTAAACACCTGGCATGACCATAAATATGGAGATGGGTCAGAATTTGATAGACTGATTTAAATTATTACTATATTATTTGTTACTAAAATTGTTAAGTTCTGGGCAAAGAATGGAGGTGTTTGAATTATCTTGAACAGCTCTTTATTTATTTCTGCCTAAAAGGCAAACTCCCTAGCTCACATTGTTCCTTTTATAGGAAACTAATCAGCCAACAATCAATCAGGAGAGAACATTTCCCCACTCCAACAGTTAACCAGGATAAAACCTTCATTAGCAATTATTTCCAATACATAACAAAAATGAACTTATTTCCTGTAGCATTCTGATTGTGGACTAGATCTAAAGTAAAATTTTACACTGTTTAGAATTCAGCAAACATTTAATCTTGAAAGTTATAGGTTTGAGCCTGTCATGTATACAATAAAAATTAGGAGTTTTCAAAAAAGCCAGATTCAAATGCATGGCAGACTTAAACTATATAGAATGAATTCCTGTACTGTACAGATGACATATTGTACATTGGTACAAACAATAGATATAAGATGGGGAAGAGCTGAAAACCAAAATCTTAGCATTATAATATGCTATCTGGCAAAAGAGACGTAGGAGAACAACATGAAGTTTGGAGCTAAACAAAAAAGCTACTAAAAATAGTTTCTTACCACAAATATGGACTATCCAATAAAGAATTAACATTTTGTCAACAGAACAATAGATAGAGAAATTTAAGTATTAGGTATGTTTGAGTTGTATATAAAAAGTCAGAATAAAAAAAAACTAATAATAATGACAAAAATGAAAAACCCAGTGTATATATCTTGCTGACTGTGTCACCAACAACTTAAAATTTGTTGCACCACTTTGAAATGAGTAAAAAAAATTAGCACAAACTGTGTAAGCTTCCTTTTTTGCTTGTACTCTGAAATTTTTCTTGTCAGAAAATTACTGCCCAATCTGTAGTGAGAATAACATATGGAACAAAATGTTCATAGCATCTAACTATTTTTGTTATTAAATGATTTAAGCAAGAATTAAATTGGAAGAGGCAATGAGATATTATTACACAGTCCTACTGTAATAAGAAGAAAATAAATTGTGGGAAAGATACTTCTGAGATATCATTTTTCCCCTAGAGACAATTACTCTTCTTTTCATTAAAAAAAAAAACAAACCAAGGGAGAATTAACAGCAGGCAATATAGAATTTGCAATCCCTATCTCTTTTCCCCCCAAATCTCTTATCTGTATATAAACAATAGAATTATACAAATATATAAAGACCCCCCCCCCCGAAGATGAGTTTAACTCTTTATCTAAGAATGACATTGAGAAGCTGGAGGAGAGCTGTAATGAAGACTATGTCTATGGAGATTCTCAGTCAACCAGGTCATGGTTGTCTCAAAGGTGCTTTCTCAAAAAGACATTAGACTTTTTTTTTTCTCCTTGAGGTAGATGTTTAGCTTCTTATCCAAGAATCTTCTGACTGTATGGGGGGAGAGGGATGAGGAATATAAATCCTTCCATGTCCACCACATACACCATTCAGTCAGAACTGAAGAAGCTTCTTGGATGAGAAGTGAAATGTCTTTTCCTCAAGGAAAAACAAAGTTCAGTGGCCTTTTGTAAAAGTATCTTTGAGACAACAAAGACAATGGCTAGAAAAGGAAATCTGAGCCCAAAGCTGAGATATAACCTCAGGTTTGAACTTCCATTGTTCTTTTGAAGATAAAGGAAGAGAGTGGAAGCACATTCAGGTTTGCAAGATTCTGTAAACTTATAATAAAAGTATTCTGTAAACTTGTAATAAAAATAGCATTAGCATTCATAACCCTGGTTTCCAGTCTAGTCTGCCTCAAAAGGCTGTCACTATAGGCACATGACAATCTATATATTCTTTTTGGCAATAATATGGAAATGGTTAAGAGGTTGCTGTCTTCTTCTTTTCACTTCTCTATTCGGTTTACAGCCCTGGAATTTCCTGGTGACCCAGTTTAGTTTTTGAAGGTAATGTATCTTGGCCAAATCTCCAGAACCGTAAAACCTACAAACTTGAAATTTGCCACATATGTTCCTCTTGGCTTCTCGGTGCTCACTAAGGAAGGATTTTTTGAAATGACTATCAGATCATTAATATTTCTCATATTATTATTAACATGCTCTGACGCTAATTAATTAGACATTCTACTCCCCCACCCAACTTGAAAATAACTCTGGAGAGAAAGGATAGGGGAGGCTTCTGTGGGGCAAGGCTGAGAGAGAGAAGGGGATAGGATAGGGAAGGATTCTGTGCAGCAAGCCTGAGGGGGAGAAGGGGTGGGGAGAGGCTGATTGTAACTACTCATTAATTTTCAAGCTGTAAGTGTCGATTTATCAGGCCCGATCACATAGTTTTGTAGCGGAACACAGGTATTCAGCTAGTGTTTTATATTAGCCATATTCTAGAAGAATGAAATGAGGGAAATAAATGATAACAATTGATGTAGATTGTAAATATGCATGGGGCAGACATATCTGAGACAGACTATAGCTGAATCAGAGATTCTGAGAGAGTGGACTTTTACATTTTCAAGTCTGCTATTGGAGACTTGGTTGTTCATTACATTGGAATCCTGGTTGTTAATTTAAAATAGGAAAAATACCAATGTATCAAGCCCATTCAAGAGACTTCAAATGCAAATGTCACACTGCAGCAGGACTATCTGTACAACACTATTATGTAGTAACATTACCTGGGGCAGAATTTAACAGTGCATCTTTTTAACAATAAGCAGAGAAAAATTATATTCATATATTGAAAGGAATGTTTCTTCATCAGATAATTAATATGCTTCTCCCATGTAAAGTCAGTTTCTTCAAAAAGACTAGGAGAGCAAGAAGGTTCCTGTGCAAGAACTTTTATAAAATAAACTGCAAATGTGTAAATTACTACTTTCATTGTTTTTTTTTAAACTTCCTTGTTGGACAGAATTCCAAATACATCACTACCAATCTGGTTTTTTTTTTTTTGCTTTCTCTGATAATGGTACATCTACTTCTACTCTATCTTTTTTTGACAATGTAATCATCACAGAGAATAAGCATAGGCAGTACAAATGATTCCTGGGAAAATAATGTCGTTGATTCATTTATCTTACACTAAGAATGTTGATTTGTTGCAGTGCAAAAATAAATCCTTAGAGTGTCTTACAGATTAATATATTCATAAAATAACCCTTTGAATGTTTACTGAAAAGTAGGACTAACATTGTATACATAATTTCAAATTTAATCAGAAGCCGTGAAGGGATCTATCTCTATGAACCTACATCTGTGCAGTATCAAACTAAACCATGAGTTCAGTATAGTCTTTTGGATAATTCAACCATAGCCAATGCTTCATGGTGCTTCATGATGCTACAAGCAGTGATTTAATTAAACCATGGCAATGTATCACAGAACATATGTGCAAATCAGGCAATAAACCTAATTGGGTCATGAGGAAGATAAAGCATGTTGTGTGGATACCAAACTGAGTTAAGTTAACTTCCTCTACTTAGGCTATTTCACTTGTCTCATGAACTATTTACTAGGTCAACTGTCCATGATTGAGACAAAGTTCTAGAGAAGGCTCATTTAACTAACCATTTATTTGTTTTCTTGTTAGATTTACATCTCATCTTTATTTTGTGGAACTCAAGATAGTATACATATTACTTCCTTCTTATTTTTTCCCACTGCAATTACCCTATGAGGTGGATTGAGAACAGAGTCATTGATCCAAATTTGTCTAATCAGCTTCCAGGCCTAATACAGAAACAGTCTTCTACTTTCCAATCCAGCACCTTAGCCAGGATTGTCCAAAGGGAGATGGTCAAAAAATTCAAGACGGTAGCCACAACAATGCAATGAAAGCATTACAACACACATTAGAAAGTGGCAGGATTTTGAGCTCAGAGCTGAGGCTACTTTTTTCCTCCCTGGTTGTGTTCTGTATTAATTTGGTAAAACAAGGAGGGGTGGGGGACGGGACAAAGAAAAGGGAAAAGGATACACATAAAATAAAATTTACATTAGATCTAAGGTTGAGGTTGTTGCTCCACCTTGGCTTCTTTGGACCTCCCTCAGTCCTGACCTTAAAATAATGAGTGAAGTTTGCAAATTATTTTAATGAGTGGCAGCAGAAGCTGTATTATTTGTGAAATGTGGATAGCATCTGAAAAAGCTTGTATTTTTTGCTTCAAAATTATCCCCTACCCACTCATGTACATAGTAGAACTGTTCAGATGTATCTGATGCCTGTCTCCTCTAGCAGGTGGCTGTTATTTTGTTAAGTGAAAGAAAGGGACCTAAAGCTATTGTAGAAAGAGAGTTCATGTTAAGCCACTGGGAGGAACGAAGACAACTTTGATGTAAGTGACAGGCTTCCAAGCTAGCAACATTTTACAAGGTTAAAGCCTTTCTTGCTCTTCCTTCTTGAGGACATTTATGGAAATGTTTCTAGTCTACAGAATAGCTGAATCAGTGAGATGGGCGGCATAAAAAATTTAATAAATAAATACAAAGAAAACAAGATCATATCATTTTCTCAAAAGAAGAAAATTATGTTTTAAATGGTAGGACCAGAATTCAGGATTTCTTGAATGTGAAAGAGGACATTCCTAATGTGTCAGACCAGCAGCTCATTCAATTCAGCTCACTCTTACCTCACTTATAGCTTGCCGATTAGGTGGGTAGATTGACTCTGTGACCTTCTGTATCCAAAGCATGTGCTGTTGATTTAGCCAGAATCTGCCTGTCTTATAACACTAGTGAGTGAACTCTACTTATCATGAATAAGAGTAGAAGAAAATTTTTCTTACTTACTTCCATTTGGCCATTTTCTTCATTGGTTACTATTAAAATTCATGAATCAGATTTCTTTTTGTTAAAAATTACTTACATTTACTTACTTTGCCAATGGCAGCTCAGCTGCAGTAACTAAGCAGATTTTGCTGACAGTTCTTGGCATTATTATTGTATTTTGCTTCATTCATCTGGCTCTTTCCAGATGTGTTGGGAGTAGTATTCCCAAAATGCTTATCTCAACATATGGATATAAGGGAATTTTTTGCATATTGTCCTTGTCTCTACTCCTGCCCTTTTTCCTTTTTTATCTACTTAGGAACAGAACATACTGAATTTTGAGCCTCAAGCCTTTAACTCTAAGAAAACTCTTTCATTTATGGCTCTCTGAATTTTGGTTTGAAAATAAATTAATCTTTGGTAGAAATGTCATCCAAATTGAAAGGCAAATAATTTTGACAGAACTGCTGTTATTAACAAATCCAGTTGCTTATGATTAAGTTCATCTTGAACATTAGTTCTAGCGAGTCTCTGCCAGGCCAACATAGTAGTTATACGGATTGGTAAAGCTTAGATCTTGAAGAGTACAAAGCAAAGATTACAAAGTCATTTGATGTGAGTACTATCAATTTTCTGCAACAAAAACACTGGCGACTCCAGCTGTTTTTATCTTTTATTACATATTTAGCTTTCTTAAACTTAATCTTTAGAGACTTTGTATTACTGGCTCCAGATAAACCTTAATCTGAAAGAATCAGTCTATTGCAATACTGAATGCATAGTGTCCAGAGAGACAGAGATAATCTATAGTTTTTTCTTTTCCATCAAATTATAGAAAGCATTCATTGACGTCCATGCTTTACACATTTTGAACAGCACTTTTACAGTAATAGTTGGAAATAGTATTTTCTTGGAATATCTTCTTAGAAATCGGGGATTTACCAAGATTTCTTCTGAAAGCTTGATCTGGTACATTTTTTTAACTATTGGGTGAGTTCTTCCTCTCCAGCTAAATGGATATTTCATGAAGTATTTGGCTGGAGATCAGATCAGATTACATATCCATAAAAGCAAATAATTGTCAATATTGCAGAAGATGTAACTAAACAATCAAGATGTATTATAGCGATATCATAATGGTCAAGCTCAAATACAACACAATGAAATCCAATTGAGTCCAATCCTTTATTTGCTTACACCTACTAATAGAATCCTGCTGAACGTAAACTATACTTCTTTTAACCTACTAGATATATGTGGAAAGATTCTATGTTGTGGCTACTCTTAAAATATCTTCCCCCTTCTCCATCCATCTCAGGACTATGCTGTATCTTAATCTGATCTATATTTGGGAAAGCTCTGTGGCCAAAACTTTTATTCAGCAATTTTCCAAGTGCACAATCCATCACAGATATATTTTTTTAACAAAGTGATTAAATTTGATTACTACTTTTTAAAAACTTAAACCTCTATTACATGTGAAATTCAAATTCAATGACCCAATAAGCAAAACTTTGTTGAGACTAATTTCATTCTTTCAACCTGAACAAAAAAAAAAGTTACTTGATTTCTATTTATTCATTTTAGAGGTCTTCCACGCCAGATCAATTATACAGCCTTATGATTCTGCATTCAGTCTTTGAAAAATGATTTTGAACATTGTGGCAAGAAAATAAGAAAATGTAATCTTTAATTAACTCAATCAAAAATGTAGGATCAAATTACTAATTTGATTTTTAATACCATATGCTTGAAACATGCTTTTGAATGAGATATTCTGCAGTTATGCTATTGTGGATTGATATGCAGAAATTCTCAAAATTAATTTTATATCTTATAGTAGAGAAAATATGTAACATTGAATATTTAATGAAAAGTTTTAAAATGACCAAAATGTTGCAAAATTTATAAAATCTTGCCACAGTGAAACTTTACAATATCCACACAAGCTCCTGAATGAACTTTGGTCTTGTGAGATTTGAAAATCTTGTGATTTATGCCAATCGGAAAATATGATGGGATACTGCTTTGATTGTGTCTATAAAAGGTTCTTGATCTATGGCTCATACATTTGATTTCAGGGATGAAGGATCTATCCAAATCTCTCCTTGAAGCTATGAGTGAACATCATTTAAACATAATATGCACACCACAATGTGTGAAGAAATGATAAAATTGAACATACCTTGTTTGATTGCAATTTTTCCTCATTCCAATGCAGACATCAATTCAAAGGAAATAATATCTGAGCAATATATGATATTGGGCTTGATTCTTGCTACTGAATATGCATAAACCTGAAACTTGCCAACAGGAAGAGAAACCAGTAATGAAAATGTGAGTCTCAACTGAAACCCAATGGATGAGACTGGTGTGTGGAAAGATCTATGGACCTTTCATTCATTGTGGAAGAGGTTTTATATGCTGTCTTTATACTGTGAAAGGTATTCTGTTTCCACAAACTCTCACAAAGGACACAAATATAAGGAGACAACAGAAATCCTTAATTGGAATCTATTGGACTCTGACACTTTCCGATGTTATCAGGAAAAAGCTGAGTCTTTGGTAGACAGATATTTACTCTAATACCACTCCAGTATTTTTTAAAAAGCCTGAAATAAATTAGATAGGGTACTTCTGGCTGGGATAGATCTTAGCTATTGCATGTAATGCGGTATTTTCTTTTACAAACTTTTATCTGGAATCTTTTTCTTCTCTAGAATATGCTGAATGAACATGAATTCTGTTTGCATTGTTTTGGCAAAATATGAAAGGGTGTTAAAACCAACAAAAATTGTATTCCTTTAGTTTCAAGCTAATCTAAATAAATACCAGAATGCTGTCAGTTGATAATCTTGCAATGTGCTGGAAAGGCAGAAAATTATTGAAAAACAGAGAGAGAGAATTGTCTAACTTCTATAGATTATATATTGGATTAATAAGTAACCATTGGTTGGAGTTGAAGTAAGGATATGTACAGGTACCCCTTAGTTTATGCCTGTAATTGAGTATGGAATTGGTCATAAGCATGGCAGTGATTAAATGAGTTACCACATGACTCCCCACAATTTAATGGCCTTTTTTTTTGGATAGCAGCCATTAAGTGAATACTTTATATGGCTATTTTTTGCTGGAAACTAAAAAAAATCCCACTCACTGAAAATTATGGTCGTGATGGCAGGATGCTGCAAATCAGGGGTGGGTTCTACTTACCTTTACTACTGGTTCACATCATTCCCACTTCTGTGCATGCACAGATCACTATGATGACATCTGGGTCAGTGGATGGAACATCCCGCCAGTTTTACTAATGGTTCTTGCAAACTGGTCCGAACTGGGGCAACCCACCACTGCTGCAAATGGACATCAATGCAAGTAAGTGTCCAAATGTAATCATGCAACCGTGATTTTATATTTGTGTTCAAACACTGGGGTTGTAAGTACCTTTTTGTGAGTCTGTAATAATTTTAAACACTTGCTAATAAACTGGTTAAGTGAGGACCACCTGTATTTCATTTCTAATAGTGCTAGAAGCACCCACACACTTGCACAGAAATCTTTTAAAGCTGTGATAACTATTTTAAGCAATGTGTTACATCTTTTTAAAAAATGGATTAATCCAATAAATGTAAATTATTTGATTTAGTATAGTTTACAACTAAAATTACTATTTTTCACTTTGGCATGAGATCTGTCTTTTTTTCAGCACTATCATTTCAATCTCCGATATTCAGTAGGAAGATGAACTAATGAAACAAGCTGCAGTAGTTCACCCAATTACTCTTGTTCTTGTACAAAATGGCTTACATGGGCAGACTTCATAGATTTCACTACCACCATTTAACTTCTGAGTATGAAATGTCAGCTATATCAAGTTACTGAATCTGAAATGTCAACTCCATCAAGTCACTGAGTAAACTTGCTGCCATTTCTTTAATAGGTGAATACTAAAATGAATGTTAACATGATGCTTAAGATCCTAATTTATCTTAAGATTCTTTAGGGCAAAGATACCTCAACTGTTTTTCTAACCACTTACTGAAGCCTGCAAAGTTGCTCCTTTTTTTCTTGATAAAGAAGGAATATCTAGATGTTCCAAAATTATAATCCATTGCAAACTGTAAACCTTTCTTAAGCTATGATTCAATACTAATACTAATAATTTAGAATGCTTAATTTACCAGTGGGGTTAGTCCAGGCTACCAAAGGAAGGGAGGCCCCACTTGATTTATCCCTTGTAAAACAATGAACCAAAGGTTACTAGAGTAAAGGGGCAACATATCCATTTAGTTGTGAATTGAAAGTTTGGAGACTTAACCAACACATCCTTTGGCTGTACACATTACAAAATAGCTTTAAAAAACATCAACTAGTTTGATCTTAAAATAGTATTTCTAAAATTACCGTTTCCCTGAAAATAAGACTCATTTTTATATTTTTGCCTCCAATATAGGCATCAGGTCTTATTTTCAGGGGATGTCTATTCCACTCTCACCTCATGGTGGCACTTACAACCCCACCCAGCAGGAGCCTGTGTGGCCTCTTCTGGTCAAGTTCTTCTGCGGCCCTTGCCGCTGCTTGCATGTGGTACAAGCCTCCATTTTGATGTCAGAGCCCCCAGCCTCCATTTTGACGTCAGAGCCCTTCAGGAAAAGCTTCTGCAGCCGAGAAATGAGCTGCGGATTGATGCACGCAGTGCTTCCCGGGCCTCTATTTCACCATCAGAGGCCTTTCGTTGTAAATCCCAAGCTTGTTTCTTAGCTGCAGAGGCCTTTCCTGAAGGCTTCTGACGGTGAAATAGAGGCCGGGGGAGACATGCACAAGCAGCAGCGGCAGAAGTGGGCAGGCAAGGTGAGGCAAGTGTCAGGGCATGGGAGGTCTGGCTGCAACTGTCCTAAGGTTGCAGAGTGCGAGACACGTTTAGCAGCTCTACCCCTCCATCCCCACCCGTTTGATTTTTAACCATGTGCCTCCCCGCACCTCATGCAACCAGATGCAAGAGTGAGGGAGCTGTCTTAACTAGGGCTTATTTTTTTGGGGGGGAGGGGTAGGCCTTATATTGGATGAACATTTAAAATTAAACTAGGTCTTATTTTCAATATAGGTCTTATTTTTGGGGAAACAGGATACTAATTTTATAAAGAAAATTGGAAATTAAAACACATTAACATCAATGTTATTGTATTTCATTTATTGAAATTTCTTTTGTTTTTTATTAGACAAATCTGGTTTTCTGTTATTAAATAATTAAAGCACATAACTACTTTCAAACTTCCACCTTAAGTCTGTCCAACCACATCACAGCAACAAAAACCAAGTCTTTTTTGGTAAAATTAACTTTATTGAAAATGAAGAACACAAGTGCTGTACGTTTTCATTCCAGTTTATCACATTTCCTATTTAGATATCCAATGTTTACTCTGCATTATAAATTTTATGAAGCATTTAGTAATAAGATACAAAAACAAAATTGTCTTCTTCACACAAGTGTTGCAAGTAATCACAGAAAACAGATGCTTGACATGGAAAGACTCTTGAAAAACATGAAATGTTTGTATACAAGTACTATCAGTAGATGCTTGTCTTCGCAGTAAACATTAGCCTTATGCAAATCTCACTTGAATTCACTTAATTAAGAAGCTGAAAAGAAAGAGAAAATGAGTAAATGCAACAAATAATGGGCACATGTAGCTCTCACATTACTCTTGTTAGTAAAAATTAAGATTTATAACTTTGGAGGCTGGGAAAAGCTAATAAATATTAGCACATTAGAATCACAAGCCAATGATATAATGAATCGGTACAAAATGAAAATATTTAATGTTGTTTTAAATTGTCTGAAGAGCTGAAATGAAAAAAAAGGAGACAATATTTCACAAATTATATATTTTGCATTGCATCCCCTTGTATTTCCATTGCAATTTGCATTGCATTGCATTGTAATTTGCATTGCATCCCCTGATATTAGGAGATGCCTTAAACATTTGTGACAAATATCAGGTTTTAAAAACCAGAACTGCAATTAAATAGTGGTAAAATTACAAGTATGCAATCTGTGGATGTAGGCTGTATATGGGTACCCAGTTTCCTTTAATACTTTTAGATAAAACTAATAAAATATAGGAGAAAAAATTATAATTTTTGGCAACATTTATTTTTTAAAAAGGTCTTTTCTCAAAGATATGCTAATGTATAATACATTTTAAAATGTCTCAGGGTCTGGCAAGATAATAAAAATGTTAGGCTTTCACAGGTTTCTTTTTTTTAACAAAAGCAGTGCCAGTTAATATAGTTGCCTATCTCCACTTCAAATAATTAACACTTTTAATTATTTCAACATAATAATTTGGAATGATGGCCAAATGAATTCAGTAGATTTCAGTCTGGAACAAGCTTATTGTCAGTGTAGTCTTATCTAACAAAAAGTGATTAAACATTTTGTGACAGTAGGTATAGATGGTCTCACAAAATGGTTTCGTTGGGGTGGCTTCTACTTTCATAGTAGTTGTTATTATAGCCACAATTACAAGTTACTACCGTGTTTCCCCGAAAATAAGACACTGTTTTATTTTTTTTTTGAACCCTGAAATAAGCGCTTGGCCTTATTGCCATGCACTCAAAAGCCCAGTAATTATATATAATTATAATTATTTTGTGCATGTCTGTTATCTTGAGAACAAAGTAATTTTATAACTGGTTAATGGACAGGATTGCAGTAATATAGAAGCTTGTTCACTGTCTCTGAAGATCCTTGTGATCCTAGGACTCTTTACATTATTTTGAAAATCTCTTCGTTACAAATATAGCACCATTCTCCCATTCACGTTTTTTATTAAAAAGCGTATACTGTACTTCATTTGGATGTTTTAATAGGGCTAACAAAATAATCATAAATGGTAGCCATTGCCAGCCATGTACAGAATTCAATTTCGCAACACCACATAAACTATACTTTTATATCTGCTATCAGAACATTTCTTTCTTCTGCCCTGTATGCTAGAGACTCAAACACAGTAACTTTTCCTCAAAGGACACTTACTCCATTTTCTTCCTCTCTTTCTCACACTTTTCAGAGAGATATTGTAGGGATAAGGAGAATGCTACAATATTATTTTTTCAGATGCAGTGATTAAAAAAAGTCCATAATGTCCTTAGAGTTGCTTTATTATAGATTTATACTAAGGCATTTCAATTATTTCCATTTTTCCTCTCGAAAGAATTCTTAATAGGCCAATTTGAAATTTATATAATTTATAATCAGCTGCCCTTTTTACTTGTAGACCAAGAATGAATTTGTCCTTTTTATCAAATAACCCCAAGATACCTTTTTTAGTTAGACATTGTCAGCACAAACCTGGTTGACATATTCAGTATGTGATTAAGACTATTTTTTTTGGTACCAATGTGAATTACATTGAAATACCCTTTGAATGTTCTTGTATCTCAGATTTAGAGAGATGTAGAGAAAAGACCCAGCTAATCCACCACATGCTTTCATCAAAAGAAAGAGAGAGATGATTATGTTTAACTTTAATTGCTATGTCTTCTCAGCTGTTTTCTCCCAAAATGAGAAATGTCTGGGCCAAGGAGAAAGCTGATGGGCTGTCAAAATGCCATTCTTCTTACTGTCTTCAATTCCAACTAAAGCTACAATGATGGCACATCATCATTCTTTTGAAAAAAGAAAACTTTTCACATGAGCAGCGCCCTTTAGTATGCCGCAGTGAAGTGTGTGTGTAGAAGGGAAAAAGTTTGCTTGAACCAGGAAATAGGAGTGTGCACCTTGTTTATATGAGGAGACAAAATCAAACCAAGCAGTTTTTAACTATGAAACTTTGAAGCTTATCAAAGACAGATACAACTTAGAATTAAGGAGAAAATTCCTCTCAATGAGAACAATCAACCAGTGGAATGGCTTGCCTCCAGAGGTTATGGATGCTCCATCATTGGAGGTTTTTAAGAAGAGACTGGGCAGCCATGTTTCTGGAATCACACAGGGCCTTAAACAGGGCTTGGAGTAGAAGACCTCAAAGATCCTTTCCAACTCTGTTATCTGTTAAATAACCTTTATCAAAAAGGTAGGACTACTTATGGTTTCCATCAAATTTTACATATATGTGTAGGTCAAAACTATTTGTGGTGTCTCTAATAACACATTTGTTATTTCATGTTTATTCATATATGAATAATATTCATATGCATACAGTATATGATTTTTTTCCACACATTTTATCTCTTCACCATCAATTTCTATGTTGATATTTCTCTTCCTTGCAGTAGTCATGAGTTTAGTCTTTTTTGATGATGTACATTTTTTGATGTTTAGAAAGAGATCAAAATTCTTACTTTCTTTTTGATAAGAAGTTCCAGGCCTTCTTTGGTTTCTGAGATAGGAGTTGTATCATCAGCATGCAAAAAATGTTTTTTCCCACCAATCTTTACTTCTTTTTTTGATTTTTCAAGATCTAGCTTCCTCATGATCATTTCAGCATACCAACTTGACCAGATGTGCTGGTACCCCCAGGTCTTGTAGGATTCATCATAGCTTTTCATGATTAACACAATCAAAGGTTTTTTATAGTTGATGAACCACATCTAAATACTCTTTTAATGTTCAAGAGATTTTTCCATGATCCAGCACAGATTTGCAATATGGTTGCAAGTGTCATGACCCCTTTGAAAGCCAGCTTGGACATATGGTAATTCCATTTCAATAGTTGATGCTAGATGTTGTATAGTAATTTAAAGCAATTTTAAGAATCTTGCTGATGTGAAGCAATTGTGTGACAATTGGAGCAATATTTAGAACTTTTAATTAAAAATTAATTAAAATATTTAGAACAATAATTAAAACTTTTTTGGCAGTGGAATTAACCCTGAATGTTTGCAATCCTGTGGCCATTTGTTGGTTTCCCAAATTTTCTGGCACAGGCCTCAAATGTCTATAGGAGATACAGGTCTCAGTAATCCTGCAGGAACAGTGTCAACATTTTTCAGTCTTCTTGCTTGGCAGTTGGTTCATTGCCCATATGACTTCTTCTTCATGGATTGCCAGTTCTATTTCTACTTCTCTTTCTTCTTCAATATTCAACATTGCATTTACGAGCAATAAATGGTGGTTGGATCTTTTTGACTTGCATAAATGCATTTCTGATGGACCCTTCATGTAAACTTCTCAGCAGTGTCCAGTAGTTCAACCTATTTTTCACCTCAATTTTATGTGTAGTAGAGGTTTTAGTGACATCAAATTTTTTTAGAGGCACTGCCTTTTTGATGGTGCATAATCTGACTTTAATCTTTGCCACCAACAATTCATGATCTGAATCACCATCAGCACTTGAATATATCTTAATAGCAAGGACTCAACTGGTCCATCAATGACTGTATAGAATATAGTCAATCTGATTATGGTGAAGTCCATTTGGTTAGGTCCAAATGCTTAAGTGGCTCTTGGGCTGTTTCAACCTTGTATTCAGTTTTCTTGGCAAAATTGTACCAAATGATCACCTGCATTGTTCCTCTTACCTAAATGACCAGTGATCCTTGTCTCTGCTTGTTTGCCAAACTTTGCATTGAAGTTGACCCAAATGTAAACTATGTCTTTTTAAGACATTTTTTTTTCATAGCTTCTTGGACCATAGGATAAAAGCCCTCTGTTTCAAGCTTTGTGCAACTATTATTGGGGCATAGACTTGGATAACTGTGATGTTAAGGGGCTCAGCACAAATTCTGATGGTCATAATTCTATCACTGATAGTTGAGAAGCTTTCTACTGCTCTAGCAAGTTTCTTGCATTCAATAAACACCACTCCATTTCTTTTCCTGGTATCATGTCTGAATAATAGACAGTGAAGTTCTCAGATGGGAAAAAGCCATTGTCTGCCCAGTGTACCTCAAAGACACCAAGGAGATCAATTTCCAACCTGATCATCTCTCATTTGACAATATCTAATCTACCCTGGCTCATTCTTCTGACATTCCATGTGGGTATCTAATGTATCTCTGTACAATGCAGACATTTGCTTATGTCACTGGCTGCCTCAGAACCTGGGATTCCTGCAGTCCTATTGTTGAGTACACTGACGTGTTTGAGACCCTTTTTACACAACCTTCTTGGTGAGTTTTTTGTGTGCAGTAGGTCGCCAATTCTTTCTCCAACCCTATAACTCACTTTTTGACAGCTGTCCAGGGACAGCAACTGCTGTAATCCTTGTATACCCAGGTGATGATTGATCCACTATGGGATTCTTTTTCTATTGTCTCATAATCTTTAATGAGTTTCTGGATACTGTTAGTTTGGCAACTCTGTTGAGACCTGTCTGGCTTGGGTGACTCTTCTGGTGTACTTTCTGGTGGTATACCTCCAGCAGAGCTTTCAACTGCAACAGTGCACACAAGCCCCTCCCGTGACCAGAGGGTATCTGCATGGAAAGGCAATGGGGTATCTGCATGGAAGGTTATTTTTTGTACAAATCTGTTTTTTTAACAGAGGTGAAAAGTTTCCAACGAACAACAGAAATGGGATGTAAAACATAATCACTCAACAATAGTTTTATCACATTTTCTCCCTCAAGCCTGTGTGTTTTTAAAAAATGTTTTTATACTATATGTCACTTTCCAAATACTGACAAGTTGGAAAGTTACAAAAACACAGTCAGCTATGTCAATTCAGAGGAGTCATGACTGAAATTTTGAATGAAGTTCTCTATTTGCATCAGCATCTCTCTTCCCATTAAAACTTCAGTAATTACTTGATTTTATCTGATGATATGTACATAAAATATTATATAAAACCTGTTACTGAAGGAAAAGAACTGTTTGAAAATGCCATTTATTCCCAAATATACTTTTGGTGACTGCTGGAAATAGTAACCAGGAATACTCAGAAAAAAAAGGGTGGGGTGGAGTGGGGGGAAGGCTACTTGGCCTATGTCTTAAGTTCAGAGGTTGAGTTGGCAGATGGGAAAGTGGGAAAACTGGCACTGCTTTTCTCAGAACTACTGATTTGGTAACACTGGAATCCCTTGCATTCTGTAATGTTAACAAATGTTTTAGATTGTGGGTCATAGGATAGAACTGATTCCTACTGATAACACTGCAGCATATATGACTGGGATCCAAAGACCTTTCCCAGAGGACAAAATTGGGAATAAGTCCTTTTCTTAATATTCAGAATGTAATGATTTTGGAAACAACATGTGATAATTTCCCAAATCAGCCAAGATAGTGGGATTTGAAAACTGAAGAACAATTGCATAAGCTTCATTGGTATTTATTTTATTTTATTTATTTTATTTTATTTATATGTGCCCTTCTCCGGAGACTCAGGGTGGCTTACAATGTGTTAAGCAATAGCCTTCATACTTTTGTATATTTATACAAAGTCAGCTTATTGCCCCCACAAACTGGGTCCTCAATTTACCTACCTTAGAAAGGATGGAAGGCTGAGTCAACTTTGAGCCTCGAACTCGCATAATTGCAGACAGCTGGGTGTTAATAACAGGCTATCTAGCCCATCGAGCTATCTGAGGCTCTATTCATTGGACAATGCCTACGTGCTTTCTGTTGACAAGCAATACTATTGGAAAGCAAAATGGTCTCTGCCATATTACAACTCTGTAATATGGCAGAGTTTCTTACTTGTCCTCAACTTGTCCTCAACAAATAAATTACTCAGTTTCAAAATCTTCTTGAAATGGAATGATTGAGGGGCTATCCAAAACATCAACCTGTTTCATATTATAGAATGAATTACCATTCAGAAAGGCTTCTTGTTTCTACACAGAATGTCCTTCATATTGTTATAATTTGCTTAGAATTATCCTAAAATGTAGAATGTCATACATTATTATGTGCTCATCTAAATAAAAGTTTCAGACACAGGTAAAACATATTTGTTCATAAATTCATGAGACTCAGGGCAAAAGTTGGAAGCAGATTGCTGGCAGAATGAGGTTACTTGAATGGCTTGGCCAAGTTATTTGTGGCTTACCTGTATGGATAGCCATGGTATTTGGAGCGGAATATCGACAATAGGAAACTGAAGAAAAAAACTACCAAACCCAATCCTACTAGGCATATTACTGGAAGAAAAAAGAATCGGTTATCAAAAAGATATTATATTCCATATTAACTAAAATAACATACAGACATATTTTGAAATACATAAAGTTAATTGGGTCATCTCTCGTTGCCTTTCTCATATTACCAGTGGCAACACTATAGTCTTTTAAGAAAAATAGATTTTCAGCAAATTAGCTTTCTTTGACAATATAAATGAGAAAATGACCATTTATAAGAAAAAGAGAAGAAAAGGCAGCAGTTAAGAAAGCATTCCATAATTCCGAAATGTTCATTATTTTAAAATATTGGGAAGAATGGAAAATAAAAACAAACCAGGGCATTTTATTTGTCCATTGTTCGCAAATCTTCAGCATCCAGACCATGACATACATTAAAAAAGGAAGCAGAAGAATTGTCCGGGTCTTATTATATTAAGGGGTAAATTAGACAACCCCATGTATATTTTATTAATCACAACTATGGGACTTTCTGTATGAAGACTACATTCTCTTTACATACCATTTTTGTTGTAAAAAAAATCTAATAGATTTTTTTTAAAAGAATGTTTAATGTAATTTGCAAGAGTGGGATATGGATGTAGCTTGTATCAGCAACATGTTAAAATCCTATAGCAGATGTCCAATTCTCTACCTAGCTCTCTCCCCTATCACCATAATTATTCTACAATTTTATTTTAAAAACACAATTCAGTCAACTGTTAATTTCAAGACATTGTACTGGCTTAGTAACTTGCTCATTACTTTAAAGTCAGCAATAACACTACTTTATTAATATAATTTAATTTTCTAAATAAGGCTTTGATGATTTCTAAAGTCATTGTTATATTAGCACTCATCTTCTTACTAGACTTTAGCTATTCTGTCAATTCAGAAATACCTGCTACAACTAATTTCTTTCCTCCTTCAAAGGAAAACTCTGCCAACTCCCTTCTAAATTTTTCAACTGGCTCACTGGTATGCATCAAAGCTGTATCAACTTTCTGATTATTCTTTTTAACATTCTTTATCTCCTTGGCCCATCCTAGTTACAAAAGTAGTTTATAAAATGACTGAAAGTTTAACTCATCAACTTGGAATGCAGCACATTTCAAAGAACTCTTTCAAGTTCTCCTTTTTATTTAATACGATAAGAAAAAATGTCACTCCAGGTGTGAATTCAGTTTCAAGCATCCTCTTTGCATAAAAGAAGGGTGTCTTTTTCCTTAGATGTTTGCTGTATCTGGTTCTTTAATTAGAGGAGAACGACAGACAGACTGATGATTAAATGTGGAAAAATGATCCCACATTCATATATAAAAGCTAAAATAGTTTGGTAGTTGGGAAAAAAAAGTCAGTGCAGACAGAGATCTATAGTTAGCTCTTTTGAAAGGCTAACTTTCAATGTAGCATATTACAGTGCAATGTCAACTGTCCACTTCCACCGTCGATTTGGGGAACTCGGCCACTGCTAAAAAATAAATAAATAAAGGATGCGTATCTGTATAACAAAGCATGGCTAGTTCTAAATGGCCCACAAGTTCTTCATTCTGCATCAAGCAGCTTCTGTAATAGAAGGAGGAATGCATTTCAAGTAACTTGTAGATCTCTGCTCTTATACTGCCAATATATTCACATTTGAAAATGCTGTGATAAACATGGGCACAGCTTTTAATAAACTATGGGTTTCCATGGCAGTTTGCCGTGGTTGCACTTATATTTTAATGACAAGAAAAGAAATTATCCATTTAGTCATCAAACAACTTACTTCTCCTTTTCCCAACATCTCCCTTGGACGTAGCAGCTTCATTCAAAAGAACCATTCCCATGGTGATAGCAGCATCGATATCATTGTTGTCAAGGAAACTATAGAAATGTTGAAGTTTCACAAACAGTTCCTCTTTAACCTTAACAGGTATTAATTTAGTAATTTTTTTTAAAAAAAACTAAAGGTGTTTATCAATAGTAAGTGTATGCAGAGCTTAAGAAAAAGAGACTACATTGTTAATTTCTATCTATAATACACATGTTAATGCTTATTCCCCCAAAGCTACATTTAGATTATTTCATAAAGTATCAAATAGAATAGAAATATGTTTAAGCATCCAAGTATAATGCTTAATGAATTTCTTTAATTGGTAAGTATATAAAGAGCTAATCCAGTGAGATCCTTAAAAAGTCATGTACTTTTTCAGGTAGCACAAAAGAAATGTCACCAGGACAGATACCGGATGTATACAATAATTTCTTTTTTATTAAGTCATGTAAGTAGTACACAAAATGCAATTGCTTATGTCAAGATGGATAGGATCTACCCACTATACTGCAAAAATGGAATAATATTATTGCATCAGCAAATATTTTTAGTCACTAGCATTTAGCTCTTAATTGCTAGCTTTTATAAATGCAAACAAGAATATAATGAAATAATTTAACCAATTTGTAAATATCCTAAGCTGTTCCTAAAATTATTTAAAAGTATATCAACAAAAGGGCAACTCATACAATCTAATTAACATCTGTTCCAGTCACTCAGTCTACAACTAAATGGGATTAATGCTTTAAGAAAGCTGCTATCTATAGCTTTTTAAAAACAAAGTATAAAATAAACAATAAACAATAGTAAACAAAACTCTTCTGGTTTTAAAATTGTTCATTTATATACAGTATTTGCCAACAGTAAATCAAAACTGTGATTCTTGTAAAAAGCTTAATTTAACTTACTAAATTGTTTTATTTTAGGTAGATAATATTGTGGGGAAATGTTTATTGTCCTAGTCATTGCATAAACTGAACCTGTCAATGCTTATCACAATTTCATTTATGCTTATTGTTAGTATTACACTTCATCTTCCCTTCTTTGTGAAAATAAAGACTTAGCGAGGGTTACACATTCACTTTTTTTCCCCAGATGGCTTGGACCATAAAAAAATTGCATGAAATCCAAAATTCATAATAAATACAAATGTAAAATTTACAGGGAAGCAACACCTATTAAAAATTTCAAAACTTTCAAGAATGTGCATTGTCTAAAAAACTGCTCACCTTCCCCTGAAAAATATTTTGTCCTGTAATCCCACATGTCCCCTAGTAGCAATGGCAGTATTTTTAGTTTTAGTTTTGTTGGCCCACTTCAAAAGTACCTTTTCTAACAGTCATAACTCCGGGGCCATTCTAATGAAACTGTTTTCCTTAATACCTTTCAACCTCAGTGCAATCGCTATTTTGGGACATTAAATTATTTGTTTGCTTCTATAAAGAATATTTTTTGTTAAATCATCCTAGGCACCTATGAAGTAGGTGAAATTTTTTAAAAGTTTTAAAAAGTAACTATCCTGTGAAAACCAGAGTCAAAATTGTTTGGGAATTAGCAGGTTTTATTTCAGAAAATAAATTTGTAAATTCTAAGGTTTGGTTGGACATATGCCTTATGTACATCATAGTTGCTGTGGTTTACTTACAGACTATATAAGTAAAATAAATGTCAATGCTTAATAAGCCTTTAACAGACTCACATTGTACCATGCTCTGAAGTGTGTGCTTCTCCCCCCCGACCCCATTTCTTCAATTAATAAAACTAAAAAAAATAAAAATAAAAATCATAGTAAAGATGCCTAAGGCAGAAAATATAGCTGATGCCTCCACAAATATGATAATGAACTGAAAAATCAAGAGTGGGATGTATGAGGAGATGACTCAAGGTCTTCCTCTCCTTTCCTTCTCTTTAATAGATTCTACCACTTCTACCATTCTACTTCTAGTTCAAAGGAGCTTTATATTTACTTCAGAAATGTGAAGTGCACATATAATTTGGGCATGTATATTTTTTTTCAGGTATTTTAATTATTTCTAATATTATGACTTGGTTGGCAAGAGGATTCTAGTCAAAAACACTGAGGTGTAGTATGCAGAATTGCTTCAAGATTTTAACGGAGCATTGTTTTCCTGATAAAAATTTTTAAGGACAAAATCCATCAAGAATGTTTTTATATCTGGTTACCTATCAAGAAATAAATGCAGTTTCTTGACATACTGGGGAGATACAAGTGATCTGAAAGCATCTAAACTGAAGATGATCAATAGATAGCTTCCTGTGAGCTATCAGTTCCATTTTGGAAAGACCATCAGATAGTTTAAAATTCCAGCTTACTGAAGCAAAGTTTGGGTAATAAAAAGTTTGGAAGACGTAGACGTAAACTGCGTACTCCAGAATGCTGCTGATAAGTTGCTGTCTTTCTCTAGTTCACATTTCTTATATTAGCTATAAGACCTTTAAAAAAAAGACAGAAATAAATTAATTTTATCAATGTCAGAGACTCTGGCATTTCTACCCATATAGCTAAAAAGACAGAAAAATAAAATTGGCCAAGTTTCTTATTCATTGTATGTGAACAGGCAGACACTTGGCCTTCTTGTCCTTCAGGCAATTCAACTGGAAAATTGAAAAAATAAAATCTTGCTGAAAAAACAGATGCTACATCTGAACCAAGATATCCTGAGCAAATAAGTTTCAGTGCATAAAAAAAATTAAAGGACGTAGGCTTAATATGAGTTAGCCATTCAAATACTCATTTTAATTTTTAAAAGATGAATATTTGGTTACACTACGCTTTGTTGATAAGTCCAGGTTGAACCAATTCAACATTTATTAGATTTATTTATTCATAGGATGATAATTACCCATATTTATTAAATCCTTGCATCATGGAAGAGGTCAATGATTGCAAAATGAACAATGAGGCCAGGAATACTGTCAATTCCCTACAATTGAAGTTTCCCAATGGATCTTTCCTTTCAACATTGTCTGCCACTAGCTGACAACGGACAGCATCCTTTGGGATGAACATCAGGACAGAATGTCAACATTTCAGAACCTGTAGCAATTTCCAGGATGAACTACTTCAAAGTTCTATTGTTATTCAAGGACACTCAAGCAGCAAGGAGTAACAGCAAGATTTCAATCAGTTCCCAATGGGATAGCTGCCCTTGTCTTAGTCCTTCCACTCACATGCTCAGCACCATATAGTTCTTGCCAAAATTAGCACAAAACACCCCTTGCCCATTATTTTTCATACATTCCGAGCAAACCATCTGAGAGTAAATAGCATTTTACAGTGCAAACTATAAAACCACTGGTTCCAAAACAAAGTGGTAAAGGATTTTATTTATGTATTATATTATATGTTAACAGTAGAAAAGACCCACCATTCCTTACAGAAAAAGATGATTTGGGATTCGGTTGAAGTATGTAGAATCTGATTTTTTCAGAATAGAGGATTACAAATGCTTTTCATCCCAACTGATGTTTATTAAAATACAGACAAATGGATTAAATTCCTAAGTAATTCTAATTGCAATTCAAGCAATTTGCTTTTTGGAAAACATTCAAACAAATTTTGAAACAATATTGAGAACTGTCATGGGAACCCATGGCCCTTCAGATGTTGCTGCACAACTCCTTCCAGGAATAAGGAATGGTTAAAGTTATAAATCATTAATACTGGAGGGTCACAGGTTGCCCATCCAAGCCTAAAAAATATTTGAATTTTCTGATCTGATGTAGACTAGCAAGCAATCTCCATTCTCTATAAAGACCAGCAAATAGCACCACACAACAGACATCTCATTACTTAGCCGAGACTAAAAAATAAGTACATTTCAATATTAACTGGAACACTTTAATTTCCAATCATGGCACTTTTGATTACCTTCCTGCTATGTGCTGAACATAGATTGCTGTGCCTTAGGACTTGTTTCTGAATGTTGTTTGTTTTACTTCAGAAATAATTCTGAAAATTCCAAAGTGCCCTTTATGAAGTATGTAATTGGATTTAGAGGATGAACACTGCAGCAATTGTATAAGATTTGAATGACAGAGCACAACCCGATTTTGAAACTAGCCATCACACTAGTCTTCTTATGTAGAAACTAGCCATCACACTAGTCTTCTTATGTAGATCGACTGGTTATTTACCACCAAATATATTAAACCATTATATTTGACTCAAGTTTTTCAATTACTGTGACATCAATGACCTCTGGGTTGCATACTCTTTAGGAGTTGCCTGAGGAATTATCTACTACTCTGCACATGTTTCTTAGGCACCACACAATGTTTAAATAAATAAATGGGGGAAAATCGTATATTTAAAAGAATATGCCTCAAAGCATTATTCTATAAATACACGGGCCTATGAAGAAAAGCTATATTCATATGAGGATAAAGAGATAAAAGTAATAACATGCCATCTTCAAATAGTTGATGGGCTAGCAATGTTGCCCTTGTTTTTCTTCAGTAAGTTTTAAATCCAAGGAAAAAAAAATACTTCACCAGGCATAAGGAAGAATTTCCTGGGGATATGATAAATGACTGTCTACTAAGAGATTTGAAACAGAGAATGGATGGCCATCTGAAATAACAGTGAATTTGCTGCATTAGTGGGGTATTGGACTATTAAACTACAGCTTCCAGCACATTTGCCAACTGGTTGTATTAGTTAATTAGTTAGTTAGTTTATTAAATTGGTATACCGCCCTTCTCCTGATGGACTCAGGGCGGTGAAAAGCCAAACATTAAAATACAAGCAATATAAAAGTTAAAATAATCTAAAACATAATTAAATCGAATTTTGGCTTTCCCAAATTTAAAACCCGTCATAAAATTCACCCATTAAAATCTACGTTAAGCCAGCCTGGCTTGCTGGAATAGAAAATTTTTAATGCCTTGCGGAAAGTGCGGAGATCTGGGATTAATTGAATCCCCAGGGGTAACTCGTTCCAGAGGGCGGGGCCCCACACAGAGAAGGCTCTCACCCTGGGGGTCGCCAGTCGACATTGCCTGACCGACGGCACCCTGAGGAGACCCTCTCTATGAGACCGTATTGGCCTGTGGGAGGTTATCGGTGGCAGAAGGTGGTCTCGTAAGTATCCAGGTCCTAAGCCATGGAGCGCTTTAAAGATGAGAACCAAGACCTTGAAGCACACCCGGAAGACCACTGGGAGCCAGTGCAGCTCGCGCAGGAGAGGTGCCACGTGGGAGCGCCGAGTCACCCCCATAATCACCTGCACGGCCACATTCTGGACCAGTTGGAGCCTCCGGGTAGTCCTCAAGGGGAGCCCAATGTAGAGAGCATTACAGTAGTCCAGGCGAGAAGTGACCAGGGCATGAGTGACTGTGCATAAGGAGTCCCGATCCAGAAAGGGACGCAACTGGTGTATCAGGCGAACCTGATAAAAAGCCCCCCTGGCCACGGCCGTCATACGCTCTTCTAAAGACAGCCGTGGATCCAGGAGGACGCCCAAGTTACGAATCCTCTCTGTGGGGGCCAAAGACTCGCCCCAAATAGCCAGCGAAGGCACCAGCTGGCTATATCGGGATGCCGGCATTCACAGCCATTCGGTCTTGGAAGGATTGAATCGGAGCCTGTTCCTCCCCATCCAGACCCGTACGGCCTCCAGACACTGGGACATCACTTCCAGGGCATTATTGGGGTGATCCGGGATGGAGATGTACAGCTGCATATCGTCAAGTGTACAGATGCCACTGCACCCCGAAACCACGGATGATCTCACCCAGTGGCTTCACATAAATGTTGAACAGGAGCGGCGAGAGGACCGACCCTTGTGGCACCCCGCAAGCAAGGCGCCTCGAGGTCGATCTCTGCCCCCCTGCTAACATGGAATGCGACCGGTCAGAGAGATAGGAGGAGAACCACCACAACACGTTGCCTCCCACCCCCAAACCCTCCAGCCGGTGCAGCATGATACCATGGTCGATGGTACCAAAAGCCGCTGAGAGGTCTAATAGGACCAGAACAGAGGAGCAACCCCTGTCCCGAGCCCTCCAGTATTAGTTGAGCTGCTGGCATTACCAATTGCAAGACTGAGTTTGCTACCAATATATAATCTTTTTTCCTTGTATATAATCCTAATCTGATAAATAAATGGTAATTTTTAACTGTTGCAATTTGTCTTCATCTAAAAACGAGATACTCTTTTCTTATGTTCCTCTCTCTGGCAGTAAATATAATCTTGCAAGAAGTTTCCATTGTTTGCCATGTAATAGGAAAGCATTATATGTTATATAAAATTATTGTTTTAACCATTCAGTCATGTCTGACACTTGGAGACTTTATAGGTAAGTGCTTTGAATGATACCAAGCATAGCTACTTTCAGTTATTGGGTATTCATCTTTGTATCACATTTTATGTTATCAAGCCAGCATGTTCTTTGCTTGCCCCTTCTTCTTGTTCCGCTAACCTCCTAGCATCACTGACTTCTCCAATGGATCCACACACATGATATTGGCTAAAGTAAATCAGACATAGTGTTATGATTATAGTTTCTAGTGATGTGTTTGGTTTCATATGATTTAGCATCTCTCTATTATTTATTTATTTATTTATTAATCAAATTTCTATACCGCCCTTCTCCTTCCGGACTCAGGGCGGTGAACAGCCAATTTAAAACCAATAACAATACAGTGATTTAAAATGTACTAAAAGTCCATATAAATTTAGGCTGAAAGTATACCGAATAAAACATTTAAAACTCTAAAAACTTAAATAATTTAAAATAATTTAAAATTTAAAATATTTAAAAATATTTAAAAATAGGAGGGATCAGGCAAGTCCGGCAAGTTGGAAGAAATGAGTCTTCAACGCCCGACGAAAGGTCCGGAGGTCCGCAATAGTTCTCAGATCTGGAGGGAGATCGTTCCAGAGGGTGGGGGCTACCACAGAGAATGCTCTCCCCCTGGGGGTCGCCAGCCGGCACTGTCTGGCTGATGGCACCCTGAGGAGGCCCTCTCTGTGGGAGCGAACCGGCCGGTGGGAGGCAATAGGTGGCAGAAGGCGGTCCCGTAAGTACCCTGGTCCTAAGCCATGGAGCGCTTTAAAGGTGATTACCAACACCTTGAAACGCACCCGGAAATCAACCGGCAACCAATGCAGCTCACGCAGGAGAGGTGTCACATGGGAGCGCCCTGTCGCTCCCATAATCCCCCGCGCGGCCGCATTCTGTACCAGTTGAAGCCTCCGGATGCATCCCAAGGGGAGCCCCATGTAGAGAGCATTACAGTAGTCCAAGCGAGACGTGACGAGCGCCTGAGTGACTGTGCGCAGGGAGTCCCGATCTAGAAAGGGGCGCAACTGGCGTATCAGGCGGACCTGATAGAAAGCCCCCCTGGCCACAGCCGTCGTATGATCCTCTAATGACAGCCGTGGATCCAGGAGGACGCCCAAGTTGCGCACCCTTTCCGTGGGGGCCAATGATTCGCCCCCAATAACCAACGATGGAGTCAGTTGGCTATATTGGGACGCCGGCAGCCACAGCCACTCGGTCTTGGAGGGGTTGAGTCGAAGCCTGTTTCTCCCCATCCAGACCCGCACAGCTTCAAGGCACTGGGACATCACTTCCACGGCATCGTTGGGGTGGTCTGGGGTGGAAATGTACAGCTGAGTGTCATCAGCGTACTGATGGAATTCCACCCCAAAACCACGGATGATCACACCCAGCGGCTTTACATAAATGTTGAACAGGAGGGGCGAGAGGACCGACCCTTGTGGCACCCCACACACTAGGCGCCTCGGGGTCGACCGCTGCCCCCCTGTCAACACCGATTGCGACCGGTCGGAGAGGTAGGAGGAGAACCACCGCAGAACGGTGCCCCCCACCCCCAATCCCTCCAACCGGCGCAACATGATACCATGGTCGATGGTATCAAAAGCCGCTGAGAGGTCTAACAGCACCAGGATAGAGGAATACCCCCTACCCCGGGCCCTCCAGAGATCATCCACCAACGCGACCAATGCTGTTTCGGTGCTGTACCCAGACCTGAAGCCGGACTGGAGCGGGTCTAAATAGACAGCTTCATCCAGGTATTGAGGGAGCTGCCGCGCCACCACACTCTCAACAACCTTCGCTAGGAAGGGAAGGTTGGAGACAGGACGATAATTTACCAAAACAGCCGGGTCCAGGGAGGGCTTCTTGAGGAGGGGCCTCACCACCGCCTCCTTCAAGGCAGGCGGAAGGACACCCTCACCCAAAGAAGCATTTATAATCTCCTGGAGCCAGCCTCGTGTAACCTCCCGGGAGGCCAGCACCAGCCAGGAGGGACATGGGTCCAACAAACATGTGGTAGCGTTCAGTCTACCCAGGATCCTGTCCACGTCCTCAGGAGCCACAGGATCGAACTCAGCCCAGATAACACTCTCAAGACTGGGCTCAGTCACCTCGCCCGAACTAACCCAGTCAGAGGCCAGCTCATCCCGAATCTGAGTTATTTTATCATCCAGATATTGAACAAAATCCTCAGCACGACCCTGCAAGGGATCTTCCCGCGCTCCCAGGTGGAGGAGGGAGCGGGTCACCCTAAACAGGGCGGCTGGGCGATTATCTGATGACGCAATAAGAGCGGTGAAATAATTAGATTTCGCCGCTTTTATTGCCACTAAGTAAGTCTTAATATGAGCTCTTACTAGTGTCAAGTCAGAATCGGAGCGACTGGCCCTCCAACCGCTCTCTAGGCGTCTTTTCCGGCGCTTCATCTCCCTCAGCTCCTCGGTGAACCAAGGAGATAAGTGAGTTCGGCGCCGGGTCAGAGGCCGCAAAGGCGCGACCCGGTCCAAGGCCCCACCGGCCGCCCTATCCCAGGCAGCCACCAGGTCCTCAGCCGAGTCGCGTGTCAGTGTCTCAGGAAATGGCCCAAGCTCCGTCTGGAACCTATCAGGATCCATCAGGCGCCTGGGGCGGAACCGCCTGGTTGGTTCCGCCTCCCTGCGATGGGGTGTAACGGTCAGAAAGTCGAGACGAAGGAGCGAGTGGTCAGTCCATGACAAGGGTTCAACACCTATATCCCCGATATCGAGACTCAGCCACTGACCAGAGACAAAAACCAAGTCCAGGGTGCGTCCACCAATGTGGGTCGGGCCCTGAATTACCTGGGTCAGGTCCATGGCCGTCATGGAAGCCATGAACTCCCGAGCCATCTCAGATGTCCCGCCGATAGATGGCAGGTTGAAATCCCCCATGACTATAAGCTTGGGGGTATCAACCGCCACCTCGGCTATAACATTGAGAAGCTCGGGCAGGGTCGTTGCCACGTGGCAGGGAGCCAGGTACGTGACTAACAGACCCATCTGCCCACCGGGACCCCATCTCACAAAGGCGGACTCACACCCGGCTATCTGAGGAACAGTGGCCTCCCTCGGACCCAGACCTTCCTTAATAATGACCGCTACTCCCCCACCCCTGCCCTGGGCTCTCGGCTGGTGGAATGCAAGGAAACCCGGTGGACACATCTCCACGAGGGGAACTCCCCCCTCGTGGCCCAACCAGGACTCGGTAATACCGGCCAGGTCCGCACCCCCCTCTTCAAGAAGATCACATATGAGGGGGGCCTTGTTTACCACGGACCTCGCATTGCACAACAACAGCCGGAGCCCAGGGTCCTGAGACTCTAAACAACCCGGGGAACAGGAATAGCTCCGGGGACCGGGGCGCGCAATCGCTCGAAGACAGCGAGTGCGCGCCCCCTGCACATGATATGGTCCCCTGCTCTCGCCATATCTGCCCCTCCCACATAACGTAGTAATCACACCACCCTCGACCGAGGGCTCATTAAGAGCCCTCTTGCCTCCAGAAACTAAACCCCCCATGGCATCAAAGACTGTCGGGCCTGTCCCTTTCCCCCCCGGGTTTCCCCCCAAACCCACTCCCTCCCCCCCCAGAACCCCCTAAAACACCCCTTAAAAAATTTCTTAAAAAACCCCTCAATCCCCTCTTCGCGACATGCCACCTCTCGGGGTCCCAAAACCCGTCATTAAGGTAGGCCCTCGATAGTGTGGAGGGCCAAACCCGCGAGAGGGGGGAATCTCGCAGGGCAAGAAGCGTCGACCTAGGAAGCATCCAGCAGAAGTGGGCCAGAAGTAGTGGCATGGCAAGGTCCGTGATCATAGTTCGAATAATGTCCTGAAGCAGGAACCAGATCAGACAGGAGAAAAACGCCACTACCCTCTCACGGTAGCGGCCAAAGAGTCTCTGCATTCTGTCTCAAGGGAGGGAGTGTCCAGACCACCCCCTCACGGTGGTCCAATCAGCAGGCGCGTTGGAAGGTCCAAGGCCACTCTCTCACCGTGGCCCGGCGAATTCGTCCTGCGATGTGGCACCCCCTCAAGATGGAAAACAGAATCGGCTCCACAGTTCCTCCCGTGAGCTGGCCTGTCTTCTAATGGCCAGCCAGCGGACGATGGAATGCTGCACAAAAGATGGTAAAAGGCCAGGAGTCCAGGCACAGGCAGCTAATGGAGAAGCAAGCTTGATTTAAGGGCCAGCGGAGGGCAAACTAGCAGAAAGATGGAAAGCTGCTAGACAAGGCTAAGGGAAGCCGGAGTCCAAAGCCCAAATTGCTGGTAAATAGGCATGGGGTTGGAGGGCCAGCGGAGGACAGGCGGGATGGGGGGGGGATGCTGAGGGCTTCACCATCCACCAGCGCCCTCAGACCACCACCAGCTGCCAGCACCCTCTCACCGTCGTCGCCGCTCGCCACTCGATCTTCCTCGTTCCCTACGGCGCCGCCATCTTCCGCAGTGCCGCCCAACGCCGCCCAGCTTTTTTGGGCGGCGGGAACCTCCGGAGGCCCACTAGGGCCTACTGCGGCCTGCTGAGGCTTCGCAGTGGCTGCCTCTCTCACCGCAGCCGCCGCTAGCCCCTCGCCGCCCCTCGCCGTCATTCTACCCAGTTTCGCCGCTCCGCGCCGCTCCCCCGCCGCGCCGCCATCTCCGCCGCGCCTCACAGCTGTTTGGAGGCCCGGAAACGGCGCAAGCGGTGGGGGCCTTTGAAAACACGCTGGTGGGCTACAAACCCACCAGCGTGTTGGCAGAATGCTCCGCTGGCTGGGCGGGGGGTCGCCGATGATCCGCGGCCCCCCCGGACCCTCTAAAGCCAGCCAGACGACCCATCCTCAGAACGGAGCCCTAGATGCAACCGCCATCTTGGGCATGCGCAGAGGTATAGTTATTCTGGCTGTCCAGGATATACTCAATAATTTATGTCAACAACACAGTTCAAAGACATCAATTCTTCTTTGATCAGCCATTCTTAGTGTCCAACTCTCACATCCATACATCATTATAGGGAAGACTAATGCTCTAACTAACCTGCTTATTGTATTTATATCAATATCTTTGCTTTTCCAGATCTTATTCTGGAATAAGAATACAATGTTAACCATTCTAGTGTGGCCAAAGGTTATCCTGCATTTGATTTCAGGAGTGGAACTGCCATCATGATTCATTTTTGATGCAATGAACATAAATTCTTGAACTAATTCAATTTCATAGTTGATTTTAAGCATCTCATGTCCATCTGCAGCTGTTGTCATTATCTTTGTTTTCCTCATGTTAAGACTCAATCCTACTTTTTCATTTTTGTTCTTCGTTTTCCAAATAATTTTTCCCAAGTCTTCCTTATTTACGTTGTATCATCTGCGTCCCACAAATTATTTATGGTTCTTCCCCCATTCTTCACTTCAATATATATGACCCATGGTGGCGCAGTGGTTAGAAGGCAGTATTTCAGGCTAAGCCTGCCCCAGTCAGGAGTTTGTTCCTGACTGGCTCATGGTTTTACTCTGCCTTCCATCCTTCCGAGGTCAATAAAATGAGGACCCATTTTACTGGGTCCTCATTTTGTTTGTTGGGGGCAATACAGTGGCAATTGTAAACTGCTGAGAGTGTGCTGTAAAGTGCTGTGGAGCAGTATATATTTCTAAGTGCTATAGTAATATTGCTATTACTATATAGTTAGGGTTCACATATATACATTTGAAAGTCCCAAACTTATTCTATAGAATCTGTTACACTTTCTTTATTGTCTCTTTTACATGGTATTTTAGCCAATTGTATATTTGTTAAAATTATATTTTCATCATCAAACAGAAAAGAAAAATTTTAATATTTAAAAGTTCTGAATGATTTTGAAAAACTATTGGAGGTCAAAAATACATCTTGTGCAAAAACAGAATACATTATTTAGAGGAATTAAAGCAGTATGGATTGCAGCCTTGAGTACATAATTTCACTGATGGCTTTAAATTTCAGGCTGCCTTTAAAAGTAATTGGAGTGCATAATTCCAGTGTGAATTTCAACCACCATGGTTCTTATTTGAAAAGAATACTCATATTGTTTTTAGAGGAACTCCTCAAAGAAAGTTCTTATAACGCTGGACTACTTCAAATGATCTCTGCCGCAGAGAATGAACACTCTTGCTAAAACCATCATATCCGTGAAGGTAAGGATTTTAAAACCCATTTCAATCCATCCCAGTCACAACAAGCATAATATGGAACTACAGCTGACTGGATGACAGATCACTGATTTTCAGATCTTTCCTTTTCAGCTAGATAACACCTGGGCTGCTTAGAAAGGTGCCAATCAAACTGGTTGGAGAAAATAGGTTTTGAAAAGCTTGAAAATGAGAAACCATAATAAAAATTGAAACACAGATACACAATTACACTTTAAACACAAACAAACACAAATATCACCCACCCAGCTGTCTAGGTTTGTTGACCAGAGATGATAAAACATTGATTTGTCCTCTAGAAAAAGAAATAAACTGTGGCTGACAGTCTGCAGAAGTCCAAACAAAAACACAGTAATCAAAATCTATGGACTTATATAAAAGAACATTGTTTTATTCTTATGAGTTTATTAACTGGCCTAGCCACTTTGCTTTATTGACTGCTTTGTCAGATGACTGCCCAAATTTGCCTGCTGTCCCTTATGATTGAAAGGCTGTTTTCCAAACATTTATTTGAAGACGTACTATAGCCCTATACAAGTAATCTCTTGCAGAATATAGAGTTTTGTGTGAATGACACACATGCACAATTTTCAGTTGAAGATCTTTGCATGGTTGGTTTAAAGATCTTCAAGGAGTTCAAAAGCATGAAAACAGATAAATAGGCATCACCTTGGTGGGAAGGTAACAGCGTCTTTATACAATGCTGACTCCTTTGTTTAGGAAAGGGATTTGCCCCCTAGAGCTGGACACAAGTGCCAAGAGAAACCTTTTTACCTTTTTTTATATGTGACTGGAAGAACATTCAATTGAATGTGCTTTTAGTTGTATATGAAACCAGGAACTTTCATTTTGGGGAGCCATTGGCTCAAGCTTCAGCAGTTATAACTTTCTCTGTGTTCACTCATGCTTATTTAATCATCTCTCCCTTTCTCTGCCATAATACTTTTTTCCCCTTGTTTTCTTTCTTCAAGCAAAGAATATGACTTTGTTTCCTTTTGTCATACATAAACTAATGCCTCAAAATGAATATAAGTACTTTCAAGTATTTTTACTTTATGCAAAGATAATGAAGGATGGAATGGCTTTGAGGATGGCCTCTGAGAGAGATAGGGCAGAAGATCAATTGTACAATTCAGTGGAATAAAAGAAAACGTCAGAGAGCCTCTTGGCTGCCTGACTGATTTAATCAAATCAATAGCCACACTACGACAGGCAAGGAAGTACATAAAACATCAATGTGTTTTGTGGACTGCTCAATTACTCTCCAAGGAACTGTACTATGATAGCAGTGGGAATGCTAGAGGACTACAGTATTTTTCTCGCAAAAGTCTAGATTTATTTATTTATTTATTTATTACATGTATTTATATGCCGCCCTTCTCCCGAAGGACTCAGGGCGGCGAACACAAGTTAAGAAACATGTACAATAAAATCGTATTTTAAATCAAATAACTAATTAATGATAAATAATAAACCCAGAATCAGAGTCAGCCTATTTGCTTGAACAGCCAAGTCTTCAGCTCCCGATGAAAGGAGCGGAGATAAAGAGCCGTCCGGAGCTCGGTAGGTAATTCATTCCAGAGGGTGGGAGCACCCACAGAGAATGCCCTACCCCTGGGCACCGCTAGATGACATTGGCTTGCCGTCGGGACTCTGAGATGACCAATATAAATTGAGATGACCAATTTATAGATATCTTGCCTGATTTTCTCCCTTGGATGATAACTTACAGGCTATTTGCTTGGAAAATAGGATTTTCTTATTGTTTTTAGATTTAGGGAGGGAAGTTTGAGGGTTTTCTTTAAGATCAGATCTAAGCTAACATAAGTAGAAATATTCAAGGTATACTTATTCATTTTCGGCTGAAAATGAATAAGTAAATTGAGACACACAGACAAGCACACTATTTAGAAAAGCTAAAAGAATTGAGGAAGTAGACATTTTTACTGCCACTATTTTACCAAGTTTTGGTATTTTAATTTTGATCACTCTTTTTATTTATCTGTCTTAATAATTAATTATTTATTTAATATTCAAATAAAATAATCAGTCCAAGCTTTTAGGAATCTCAATCCCTGGATATTTGAAAGTGTTTTCAGATTTGAATTCCTGATCATTCACTTAATATATTTTGCATTGACCAAGATATTTATATAAATTCTTATAAAAATTAATTAGTAATAATCAAACAATGAATCTGAACACATGATTATTTAATTAAATTAATAAGCCAGGGAACTGCATCTATATGGAGGGAAGTATGCACTGAGGTACCTAGAATTTAATATCATCATAAACTATTTAGATGAAGGGATAGAAGGGGAACTCATCAAATGTGCAGATGATACCAAGCTGGTTGGAACAACCAACATTCCGGAAGAGAGGCTCAAAATGCAGAAAGTTCTTGACAGACTTGAGCATAGGGCCATCTGACAAAATGAAATTAAATGGTGAGAAAAGTAAGGTTTTCTACATGGGCAAGAAAAAGGAAACACACAGATATAGAATAGATGGCACCTGGTTCAACTGTAGTAACTATGAGAGGGATCTAGAAGTTCTAGTGGATGACAACTTAAATATCAGCCAGCAGTGTGCTACAGCCACCAAAAAAGCTAACACAGTCCAAGGCTTCATTAAGAGAGGGACAGAATAAAGATAATGTGAAGTGTTAGTACTACTTTACTAAACCTGGTAAGACCACACCTGGAATACTGTATACAGTTTTGGTCACTACAATATAAAAAAGATATTGAGACTCTAGAAAGAGTGCTGGGAAAAGCAAAAAAAAAAATATTAGGGGACTAGAAACTAAAACGTATGAAGAATGGTTGCAGAATTGCATATATCTAAAAACTTACTGGGTTTTTTAAAGAAGAGATTGGACAGCCATTTGTCTGAAATGGTAGAGGGTCTCCTGCATGTACTCTTGAAGACTTCAAGGTGCCTTCCAACTCTATTATTCTGTTACATTAATTTCTTAAAACTTGTTTAAGTTATTCTTAATTTAAGAAAACTAATTTAAAGTTAAATTCAATAGGCACAATAATTAACAGCAAAATACGTATTTTATTTATAAATTATAAATGTATTTATTTTATAATGGATTAATTTCTAATGTTTGTATGTCCAAAATTTTCTTCTTCTTCTTATTTTTTTTGCTAAAGGCTCCAATGAGATGGCAAATAATATTGGGAAAAGTGGGAAACCTTATTTAATACCTTTTAAAATTAAAATGTAGTATCTATATCACTAACTATAATATAGGCCCTAGTATTTTGATACAAATTTCAGATTTTACAAAACTAATATCCAAAATTCACCACTAATATTATTCTAAAGTTTAATATTGTCAATTATCTTTACCACAACTAGGATTAGGATTAATGTATTATTCACAGAGGCCAAAAATCAGGAATTCTTAGATTCTCTATAAAAAAATAGTAAAGAAGGATTTGGAATTTCAAATATTAAATCATACAATAACCACATTAATAATAGTTTGGGTATGTTAAGATAATAAGAATTAATACCCTGATTAAATATGGAATATAGAAATATATCCTTAAACAAAATCCACTACTTTTTGCCCAAACATTTCTAAAGAACTGAAGAATATTAGAAATTCCTCAGTAAATTCAAAATTTGGAATTAACTGGTTACCTCACACCTCTTCAACTTTTAACATTTGATCTTTTCCTTTTACGATGGAGATAAAACTGAATAGTATCATCGCTGGGAAGTGAATGACATTAATATTTATAAGATTTATATATGATGAGGATATTCCTAAATGGAGAACAATTAGAAATAATCTTAGAAAATTTGAGTCTTTTCATCTCACAATTTGCACTTTACGTCAGGCTCAGCAATTAGAATATGGCAATTAGAGCCATGACTAAATATGAAATTAGGATAAATGTTACCCCACTAAATATAAAATCAACTCTACAGGAAATCTAAAGGTAGTTTTTACTGAGATTGGCTATAATAACATAAAGTTGTAAATCTGAAAGTGCTGTACTTCATTCCTGTTCTTATACTCCAATGAATCAATGAGCTGCTTCAGTGTTGTTGTTGCTTTGGCTTAAAAGATAAAGTTTCATTCCTTTTACCTACAGGACACATTTCTGTCAAGGTTGTCTTCCCTACTTAAATTCATCACTTAATGGTGAGAAGTTAAAAAAAAAAACTTACAACATTCGATTAGAAATGAAAATGCTTTTTTTGAACGGATTAGAAAGAAATATGGGATTTAAAAATAAACATTTCATCTATGACATTATGTTTATCCACTTGACACAGCAAAGCACTACACTTAATTCTGGCCAAAATTGAAATAGTTGACAGATAGTATTTCATGTTAAGGAAATTTAAAATGATAGCTTCTAGAGTATGCCCCATCTGCTGGGGAAAGTAATAAAGAAATAAGTGCATATGTGGTGGACTTGTGAAAGTTGCTTTTCTGTTTTGTGTAAACATTTCATTAAAAACAGACAAATCAACACTCAGGCTGTTGTATAATTGTAGATCCTAAGCTGATCTTAAATTTCTATCCAAATTACAATTTAAATCACAAATTCATAATATCTGTAATTATTTTTTAGGGGTGGGTTGGAAAGAGTGGAAAAGAAGAAAAGTCTGAAAACTTTTATATGGTGGTAAATATGTTGAGAAAACCTAAAGGAAAAGTATTCTGATTCTAAAAAAAAAACAAAGTGAGTGTTATGAATGGCTTAGGCTGAAATGTGTATCAAAATGATACATGTTTGCAGTAAAATAAAAATGTATCTTACTTTTAGTGCTATTTGAGCATATACTATGGGGTATGGAGAAATGCATTCAAATTTACCATATTTTTCAGAATATAAGACGCACCTGAGTATAAGACGTACCTACCTTTTTTGGTGTTGAAAAGAAGAAAAAGAAATCTCCCTCTGCCTCTGCGCAATTTTGCCCTGTTGCAGCAAACAGCCTGTTTTACTTTCATTTTCATTTCCATCGTAGCTTGATTAGCACAAGGAAAAAAAAAATCTGTTCCAGCAATTTACCTCTTTCCAGTAAGCAGCAGAGGCCTGCGCAAAACAGCTGAGAGGAAATCAGCTGAGAGTCAGGAGGCCAATCCAATCAACTTGTGCTAATTAGGCTGTGCTGAAGCTGAAACGAGCTGTTTTTTTTCTTGTTGTTTGCTTGCAAGGAGGTAACTGCTGCGAGGCAGAGGCCAAAGGCGGGGGGGGGGGCATTGTGTGTGGGGGTACATTCGGTTTATACGACATACCTAAATTTTCATCCCCTTTTAGGGGGGAAAAGGGTGCGTCTTATACTCCGAAAAATATGGTATTTACTTATTGTCATATGGTAACTAACTATTTACTTATTCAGATGTATATGGCCACCTAACCATAGAAGCTATGGGCAGCTAACAATAGTTGAAACACACGTAAATAGAAAATAATAGATAACCAAGATAAAAAAAATATTTTTTAATGCAAGTATTAGAAGGCTGACAAATTAAGGCCAAGAAATGATGCTGTCAACCTGAATTCTATTTTGGAACTTAGTTTAATATTATTGTTTGAAAACTGGATTTCCCCACTTTTAACAACATCTTTATAAGCCTATGAACATATACATATATAAATACTTATAATTTGTCACAGTAAAACCAAAAAAAATGGCATTTGAACTAAACAACATATCTTTCAAGATCATTACAAGCTCCATGATGGAATACTGCTATGGGAATTCTGTATCCTATTAAAAAAAAACAAAACTAAAATTGGGCTTTACTGGACATTTTTTGTTAGTGAAATCCAATTACGATCTCTTAGTTTCTTTTTTTAAAATTAGATTTATATGCCGCCCTTCTCCGGAGACTCAGGGCAGCTTACAATGCGTTTATTATTTTTTATTTATTTATTTATTTATTTATTTATTTATTTATTTATTTATTTATTTATTTATTATTTATTTATTTATTTATTTATTTATTTATTATTTATTTATTTATTATTTATTTATTTATTTATTTATTTATTAGATTTCTATACCGCCCTTCTCCTAGCGGACTCAGGGCGGTGAACAGCCAATTAAAAAACCAATACACAAACATCAAAAACATACTAAAACCAATATAAATTAGGCTGAGAGTATAAAACCAAATAAAACTCTAAAAAATTTAAAATTTAAAAATATTTTTAAAAAATAGAAGGGATCAGGCAAGTCCGGCAAGTTGAAAGAGATGAGTCTTCAGAGCCCGACGAAAAGTCCGGAGGTCAGCAATTGTTCTCAGTTCTGGAGGAAGATCGTTCCAGAGGGTGGGGGCTACCACAGAGAATGCTCTCCCCCTGGGGGTCGCCAGCCGGCATTGTCTGGCTGACGGCACCCTGAGGAGGCCCTCTCTGTGGGAGTGAACCGGCCGGTGGGAGGCAATTGGTGGCAGAAGGTGGTCCCGTAAGTACCCTGGTCCTAAGCCATGGAGCGCTTTAAAGGTGATTACCAACACCTTGAAACGCACCCGGAAGTCAACCGGCAACCAATGCAGCTCACGCAAGAGAGGTGTCACGTGGGAGCGCCCCGTCGCTCCCATAATCCCCCGCGCGGCCGCATTCTGCACCAGCTGAAGCCTCCGGGTGCATCCCAAGGGGAGCCCCATGTAGAGAGCATTACAGTAGTCCAAGCGAGACGTGACGAGCGCCTGAGTGACTGTGCGTAGGGAGTCCCGATCTAGAAAGGGCCGCAACTGGCGTATCAGGCGAACCTGATAGAAAGCCCCCCTGGCCACGGCTGTCGTGTGATCCTCTAAAGACAGCCGTGGGTCCAGGAGGACGCCCAAGTTGTGCACCCTTTCCGTGGGGGCCAATGATTCGCCCCCAATAACCAACGATGGAGTCAGTTCGCTATATCGGGACGCCGGCAGCCACAGCTACTCGGTCTTGGAGAGGTTGAGTCGAAGCCTGTTTCTCCCCATCCAGACCCGCACAGCTTCAAGGCACTGGGACATCACTTCCACGGCATCGTTGGGGTGGTCTGGGGTGGAAATGTACAGCTGAGTGTCATCAGCGTACTGATGGAATTCCACCCCAAAACCACGGATGATCTCACCCAGCGGCTTTACATAAATGTTGAACAGAAGGGGCGAGAGGACCGACCCTTGTGGCACCCCACACACTAGGCGCCTCGGGGTCGACCGCTGCCCCCATCAACACAGATTGCGACCAGTCGGAGAGGTAGGAGGAGAGCCACCGTAAAACGGTGCCCCCCACCCCCAATCCCTCCAACCGGCGCAACATGATACCATGGTCGATGGTATCAAAAGCCGCTGAGAGATCTAACAGCACCAGGATAGAGGAGTACCCCCTACCTCGGGCCCTCCAGAGATCATCCACCAACGCGACCAATGCCGTTTCGGTGCTGTAACCAGACCTGAAGCCGGACTGGAGCGGGTCTAAATAGACAGCTTCATCCAGGTACCGGGGGAGCTGCCACGCCACCACACTCTCAACAACCTTCGCTAAAAAGGGAAGGTTGGAGACTGGACGGTAATTTGCCAAAACAGCTGGGTCCAGGGAGGGCTTCTTGAGGAGGGGCCTCACCACCGCCTCCTTCAAAGCGGTCGGTAGGGCACCCTCACTCAGAGAAGCGTTTATGATCTCCTGGAGCCAGCCTCGTGTAACCTCCCGGGAGGCCAGCACCAACCAGGAGGGACACGGGTCCAATAAACATGTGGTAGGATTCAGTCTTCCCAGGATCCTGTCCACGTCCTCGGGAGCCACAGGATCGAACTCAGCCCAGATAACATTCTCAAGGCCGGGCTCAGTCACCTCGCCCGAACCAACCCAGTCGGCGGCCAAATCATCCCGAATCTGAGTTATTTTATCATCCAGATATTGAACAAAGTCCTCAGCACGTCCCTGCAAGGGATCCTCCCGCGCTCCCAGATGAAGGAGGGAGCGGGTCACCCTAAACAGGGCGGCTGGGTGATTATCTGATGACGCGATAAGAGCGGCGAAATAATTAGATTTCGCCGCTTTTATTGCCACTAAGTAAGTCTTAATATGAGCTCTTACTAGTGTCAAGTCAGATTCAGAGCGACTGGCCCTCCAACCGCTCTCTAGGCGTCTTTTCCGGCGCTTCATCTCCCTCAGCTCCTCGGTAAACCAAGGAGATAAGTGAGTTCGGCGCCGGGTCAGAGGCCGCAAAGGCACGACACGGTCCAAGGCCCCACCGGCCGCCCTATCCCAGGCAGCCACCAGGTCCTCAGCCGAGTTGCGTGTCAGTGTCTCAGGAAATGGCCCAAGCTCCATCTGGAACCTATCAGGATCCATCAGGCACCTGGGGCGGAACCACCTAATTGGTTCCACCTCCCTGCGGTGGGGTGCAGCGGTCAGAAAGTCGAGTCGGAGGAGCGAGTGGTCAGTCCATGACAAGGGTTCCACACCTATGTCCCCAGTATCAAGACCACTCAACCACTGACCAGAGACAAAAACTAGATCCAGGGTGTGTCCACCAACGTGAGTCGGGCCCTGAATTACCTGGGTCAGGTCCATGGCCGTCATGGAAGCCATGAACTCCCGAGCCTTCTCAGATGTTTCACCGATAGATGGCAGGTTGAAATCCCCCATGACTATAAGCCTGGGAGTATCAACCGCCACCTCGGCTATAACATTGAGAAGCTCGGGCAGGGTCGTTGCCACGTGGCAGGGAGCCAGGTACGTGACTAACAGACCCATCTGCCCACCAGGACCCCACCTCACATAGATGGACTCACACCCGGCTATCTGAGGTACAGTGGCCTCCCTCAGACCCAGACCTTCCTTAATAATGACCGCTACTCCCCCACCCCTGCCCTGGGCTCTCAGCTGGTGGAATGCAAGGAAACCCGGTGGGCACATCTCCACAAGGGGAACCCCCCCCTCTTGGCCCAACCAGGTCTCGGTAATACCAGCCAGGTCCGCACCCCCCTCTTGAAGAAGATCACATATGAGGGGGGCCTTATTTACAACGGACCTCGCATTGCACAACAACAGCCGGAGCCTCGGGTCCTGAGACTCTAGACAACCCGGGGAACGGGAATAGCTCAGGGGACCGGGGCAAGCAATCGCTCGAAGACAGCGAGTGAGTGCCCCCACCACACGATATGGTCCCCTGCTCTCGCCATATCTGCCCCTCCCACATAACGTAGATATCACACCACCCTCAACAGAGGGCTCAATCGGAGCCCTCTTACCTCCAGAAACTAACCCCCCCGTGGCATCACAGACTTCCGGGCCTGTCCCTTTCCCCCCCGGGTTTTCCCCCAAACCCGCACCCTCCCCCACCCCAGAACCCCCTAAAACACCCCTTAAAAAAGCACTTAAAAAAACCCTCAATCCCCGTTTCGCGACATGCCACCTCTCGGGGTCCCAAAACCCGTCATTAAGGTAGGCCCTCGATAACGTGGAGGGCCAAACCCGCGAGAGGGGGGAATCTCGCAGGGCAAGAAGCGTAGACCTAGAGAGCATCCAGACAGATATGGGCAAGAAAATGGGGGCATGGCATAGGTCCATAGTCATAGTTCAAGATGTCCTGATGCAGGACCAGGTCAATCAGGAGAAAACGCCACTACCCTCTCACGGTAGCGACCAGGAGTCTCTGCATTCTGTCCCTGAGGGGGATGTCCAGGCCACCCTCTCACGGTGGTCCAACCAGAAACAGGCGCGTTAGAAAGTCCAAGGCCACTCTCTCACCGTGGCCCGGCAGATTCGTCCTGTAGGTGTGGCACCCCCTCAGGGTAGGTGATAACAGAACCGGCTCCACAAGTCCTCCCGTGAACTGGCCTGTCTTCCAATGGCCAGCCAGCGGAGTGATGGAATACTGATGGAAAAGCCAAATACTGGTGGAAAAGCCAAAAGTCCGAAGCACCGCTCCGGAAATAGCGGCCAAATAATAAAGGAGTGGGCAAAGTTTGAGGGCCAGCGGAGGACAAGCGGGATGGTGGGGGAACCCTCACCAGCCTCCAATGGGTCCATAAGCCCGCTGGCCGCTGGGGCCCCGCTGGAATCATCGGCCCCCAGTCTCACCGCTGCCACCACTCGCTGGCCGATCCTCGCTGCTCCCGACCGCGCCGCCATCTTTCGCAGCGCCGCCCAGCTGTTTATGGGCGGCGGGAGCCTCCGGAGACATACCGAGGGCTTCGCAACGGCTGCCCTCTCACTGCCGCCGCCGCTCGCTGCTCGCCGCTTGTCTTCGCTGCCCCCCCACCGCGCCGCCATCTTCCGCAGCGCCTCTCAGCTGTTCTAGGCGGCGAAAGCTGCGGAAGCTGCGGGGGTCTTCAGTCTTCAGAAACACGCTGGCAGGCGTGTTAAGCAATAGCCTTCCTACTTTTGTATATTTTATACAAAGTCAGCTTATTGCCCCCATAAACTGGGTCCTCCATTTATCTACCTTAGAAAGGATGGAAGGCTGAGTCAACCTTGAGCCTCAAACTTGCAATAATTACAGACAGCTGAATGTTAATAACAGGCTATTTAGTCTGTTGAGCTATCCAGGCTCCTTTAGATAGTTTTCTATCTAAAGTATTATTTCTCCAGGTAATAAATTCCAACATGAGATTCTCTTGTTTAAATTCTGAAAAATCTCTCATGCTATTTCCTCTCTTAAAATCCAAAATATTCTTTATGGTCAGGATATGTTGACTTCTGTAACTAAATGCAGTCCCCCAAAGAGTTAAAGTAGATTCTGCCTCATTTGCCACAGAGATTTAAAGCAAAAAAATCTCTGTCCTGTAAAGCTAATACTGGAGATATGAAATACACCAAGACAGTGCTAACTGCAAGCACACCACCAATAAATCTTTGGAAGGATAACCAACCACAGAATTCCTGCTCATGGATTGTATAAATTCACCCACTCATCCAACTCTCCTAGAAGTTTCAAGAGCATGTGAATACCAAAGAAATGAAATTCTTTCCTAAGAAAAGAAAACCCTGTTTAGTTTATGTAAGGCTATTTAATGCTGATTTTCTATTCAGTCAGTCAGTTTTGTTGTATTTAGTCATGAAACTTTGTCAAAAGCATCTCACTTTGGAGATGATTTATTAATGGCTTTCTTAAAAAGAAACAGCAAACCTCATGCAGGGCACCCAAAATATTGATATAAGTCTGCCTAAATCTACAAACTATTATTTGTGGGAAATTATATACAGAACCTTCAGGCAATGATCATTCAACTGAGCTGGTGACAAATATGTTTACAGTACATAAAGCTTCATTCTCCATTGCATCTGATAACAAGCGATTGTTGCTTCTAGGAAGGAAAAACAAAGCTTTACTTGTTGAAGATAAATGAGAACAGATGTTGAGGAAAAACGGCAAGATGCTGCTGTTAAATGTGACAGATTTAAAGTAATCCAAACCTAAAGACAATTCCCAAAGTGCATCCGATGTGAGTTTCTTACCTTTGCTTTGAAAATATATGTCCTTAGATGCTCCACATAGAGAAAATGGGTGGGAGATTATGACTGGTGGGAACAGAACTTACGTTTCGGAAAGCTTGCCTTTCAAAATGCCAATGTGCAACTGAAAACGAGTTTCCAGAACCTTATGCCAGCTTTATAAAGCCCTAAATGAATATTTGATAAAATTGCCTTGGATTTTCATTGAAATCAACAAGACATGCAAGACACTTATTACTGCAAAAAGTTGTTGGTTGGAAATAGCAGGAGGGACAGAAAAGGAACGGAAAAAACAGAATTCCTGTGAGTTTACAACAAGATGCTTCGAGACTATCTTTTTGAATACCAGCAATACCCAGAATTGCCTAGGGCATGTTGCTAAGAAAACAAAAGGAATTCAGAAGCAAGTGAAGTTAAATGATTCACCTGCTACCTTTACAAGGTATTACACAGTCGGCTTAAACATGCACACCTATTTGTGGCTGCCACTGAAAAATCCTTGCCCAGCATTTATGTATGAGGAACAATAGCTCCCTTGCTTTTTTTTCTGAGAATTTTAACTGCTCCAAAAGAGCTCAGATCTTTTCAGAATTGGGCTGCTGCATTTCATCATTATACCCTGCAACTAAAATAACATAGTATTTCCAACTGTTTGGCAGCAAAGCCATGCTGAAGGACATAATAATATGGCCACATTTATTTTTATTTTGCTTTTCAACTGAAAAGATTTCTAGAACGTATTACATCATCATTTCTATTATCATTTATCTTTTCAGGCTTACAATCTAAAAGACTCTAATAGAAGGGAAATACATGCATCTGCGGGTTGAATTGTGCAGTTATTGGGTTTTTCTGAGCTTGGTTGTTTCCTTACAGACATTTCATTTGGAGAAGTTTAGTTGGGTTGTGTGCTATGGTGATGCCCTGTAATTACAATAGTCTGTTGGTTGTTTCTAAGATTTTTTTTTTTTTGGACATAGAATAGTGTTATATTTTTCTTCGCTTCTGTTGGTAGTGCTATAGTGGTTGAGTGGCCAGCTACTTTTGGATATAATTGTATGGATATCCAATCAGCTGGATCATAACAGGAACATAACATAAGCAAGTGTCAGAAGCAGACAATATTCTTCTTAAAAACTCACTTCAAAGTCAGCTTTTCTCATATTTAGCTCCAATCAGGAAGGGTATGATGTTGCACAGATAAAAAGTTATTTTCTTCTAACAACTTCCTTCTCATTATGGAAACCTATCCATTTCCTCAAAAAACATATATGTGTGCGTGCGTGCGTGTATGTATGTATGTATGTATGTGTATATGTATATGTGTGTATATATACATATGTGTGTGTGTATGTATCTATAACAGCCTCCCTTTATTTATAGAATTATCAGCAAAAATATTAAAATATATATATATATATATATATATATATATATATATATATATATATATATATATATACATACACACACACACACACACACACACACACACACACACATACACATATACATATACATATACATATACATATGTATATGTATATATATGTAGGTCTTTGGTTATTCGGGTCTTCTCCCGCGTAAAATTGGAAGTGTCTTGGCGACGTTTCGACGAAGTCTCATTCGTCATCTTCAGGCTGGTGTTCTCGGCTTCGTGCTTCCAGGAGCAATTGAAGCACGAAGCCGAGAACACCAGCCTGAAGATGACGAATGAGACTTCGTCGAAACGTCTTTCTTTCTTTCTTTATTTCTTTCTTTATTTGGATTTATATACCGCCCTTCTCCTTACGGACTCAGGGCGGTGCACAGCCAATTAAAAAACAAACATACAAAAGTTAAAATTTCATAAAATAATAATACAAATGGCCACAGAATTAAAACTAACTTCATATTAAAAACCCTAAAATGATAAAATACTATAGGAATCAGGCTAAGCCGGCGAGCTGAAAAAGATGGGTTTTTAAAGCCCGCCGGAAGGTCGGGAGGTCAGAGATTGTTCTTAACTCTGGAGGCAGATCATTCCAGAGGGTGGGTGCTGCCACAGAGAAGGCTCTCCCCCTGGGGGTCGCCAGCCGGCATTGTCTGGCTGACGGCACCCTGAGGAGGCCCACTCTGTGGGAGCGAACCGGCCGATGGGAGGCAATTGGCGGCAGAAGGTGGTCCCGTAAGTACCCTGGCCCTAAGCCATGGAGCGCTTTAAAGGTGGTTACCAACACCTTGAAATGCACCCGAAAGTCCACCGGCAGCCAATGCAGCTCGCGCAGGAGAGGTGTCACGTGGGAGTGTCCCGTCGCTCCCATAATCCCCGGCGCGGCCGCATTCTGCACCAGTTGGAGCCTCCGGGTGCATCCCAAGGGGAGCCCCATGTAGAGAGCTTTACAGTAGTCCAGATGGGAAGTGACAAGAGCATGAGTGACCGTGCGTAGGGAGTCCCGTTCTAGAAAGGGTCGCAACTGGCGAATCAGGCGGACCTGATAAAAAGCCCCCCTGGCCACGGCCGTCGCCAAGACACTTCCAATTTTACGCGGGAGAAGACCCGAATAACCAAAGACCTACATACAAACACCCGCGAAAACCTCAGAAAACACACACACACACACACACACACACACACATGTGTGTGTGTGTGTGTATACAGTATATGCACATTCATAAACATATCCAAATACAAATTTCTTTTCAATGTAAACATGATTAACATTTATTTCAAGCTGTAATAAACAAAGGTTAAATTGAGTTTTAAGCTTAAATCAATTCATTAATAAAAATCTGTCTACGGGTAGAACTGAAAGTTGTTTGCTGGTACCTGAAGAAGACTGAACTTGTGTTTATCTACTGCCTGGGCCCTCTGCTAGATAATAAATAAATGAGCAAGCCTCTGATTCTTCTATTAATGGTACTTCATTATTTTGCTCCAAAGTTACCAGGGCTGTTAATAAAAAAGTATAAATTCAGCTTTTATGAAAATGATTTTCTTAGTTGCCTTACATAGGGAGGAGAAGGATACTTATTGCCTATCTGACTATAAATAGGATTGTGTAAAGACTATAAGCTGTCAAGCCAAATGTTTTGACTCTGGTTTTTATAAAGTTGTAAACCAGTTATCTTTCTACAGCTACAGAAATTACTTGTTCCAAAGAACCAACCTTTCCAAATAGAAAAATTATTTAAAGCAATTATTTATTTATTTATTTATTTACTATCTTTTATGCAATGATAATTAAAGGTTCAGTATGTCTCTGACTGCTTAGAGAACAAATAATTTTCTTACCATATTAATAAAATTCGCAGGAGAATCTGATTTATCAGATTTATAATCTGGAGACTAGATTAGATATGAATTTAACTTGGTCTAGCAAAGCTTTTCTTTCTTCACGCACTGACATTGTAGAGACAACAATAGAAACTCTTCGTTTGGACAATGTATCCAAATGCATTTAACCGACTTCCTGAATGCTGTTTAAGATTTAGCAAATGCATGTTTGGAATAGTCAATAAGCAATGTATGCAATATGCACTGCATTAGTGACAAGAATAACAGTGTTGCTGTTTATCTTACAGCAAAATTCAGCAAAATGTAAGCAATTTTAGTGCATATGTATTTTATCAAATTAAATGCAAGCCTATGTTTTAAAATAACCAGTCTTTAGTATGTTCCTCAGTGATTAGATTAGAAAAATTACTTTGAATAAGTATACTTATTTATTTTTATTTATTTATTATTAAATTTATATACTGCCCTACTCCCGAAGGACTCAGGGCGGTGAACAACCAAAAGTTTAAAATACATATAATACAAACGTTAAAAGAATCATTTAAAATATATTAAATAGTTTGGCCCAAGATACAAATTAAAACACCCCAGTTTAGACAAATTAAAAATTTAAAAGCAGCATAAAAGAGAAGTTAGGCCAGGCCAGTCTGCTGGAATAGGAATGTTTTGAAGGCCCGGCGGAAAGCGCGCAGATCCGGGATCCTCTGTATCTCCAGGGGGAGCTCGTTCCACAGGGCAGGTGCCCCCACAGAGAAGACTCTCCCCCTGGGGGCCGCCAGTCAACACTGTTTGACTGACGGCACCCTGAGGAGCCCCTCTCTATGGGAGCGAACTTATTCAAAATGATTGAATAAGTATAATCTAAACAGCTATGGGAATGAAGTGCCAAGTTCAGAAAGAAAAGAGCCTCAGTAACTTCTGGCTATACGAAACTAAATTTGATGTCATTTTTCTGTTTGTCCTTTGCCTGGAATACAATCCTCAGCATTCAATCATAACATTAATAATAAATTGTGGTCCCAAAAAAAACTATGAATGAAAAAGTATGGCCTGACAGATTTTCCGTAAAGTTGTGGACGAAATTTAATGTTTAAAAGGGACAAAACAGGTATCAATCAATTCATGTAATAATTTAATATATTTAATTACATTTTTACAATTAAATTAAATACTTGTATTTTTTCTAGTTTCACCCTTATCCGCAATGTAATCCCCAGTATGCCACCTGGAGGTCAATTGTGGCCTCTGGTTCAAAAAAACCTGGGCATTCTTGCAGGAAACTGTTTAGGATTGTCAGATTCATTTCAATAATGGCCCCTCTTTTCATTATCGGGTATATTTAAATCAACTTTCTCAGGGTGAAAAAACATTAATTCATTAAGATAAAAAATAAAAATAAAAACCCAACATACATGTCGATATATCTAGAAAGACAAATATAGAAAGTTATAATAATTTTTAATTTCCAAAGTTTATATTATCAGTGTTATATGAATATGAACAAGATCACAAACCAGGAGAATACAAAGTATGATGCATATATATTTTAGATGCATGGGGTTAGGCACCTGACTGCAAGATCATCCGTGTGTGTGTGTGTGTAAGTGAGATGGGTCTGAGACCTACTTCCACATTTCCACATTATGTACAGGATGTGAATCTGTTTTTAGTTGGGATAGACAGCTTTTACCAGCTGATCAAGTTCATATCACTTAGTTGAAGACTTCCTCCATTATAAGCTAATTTTCAGAGTTGTAAGGACTAAAGCCCTCCACACAGCATTAGAATTGAGAAAAGGGAAAAATTATGTAGTAACAGTAAACTAAAACAAGCTTGACCTTCTCTAGGAATAAAGCAGCAAAAATAAAGGATACCAAGCTAAACATACATTCAATAGGTATGGAATTTGATACCTGTTAAATACTTCAATGACAGATACTGCCAGTGCAATTCCATTTAACTGTGGATTATGACTGAGTCTTGCCATGCTTCTGTCATCAACATCTGAAGGATACTCAGAAGAAGAATAATATGGGATTCTGCAACAAACTGTGCCTGACTGCTTCCATGTATATAACTCTGAAATAAATCGAAGGAAGAAGGAATGAATAATAGATCAGCCATTCTAATAGAACAGTCGGAGTGTATGTACATATGCCTGCATTTGCATATTTGTTTAGTTATTTAAACAGTGTATTTGTATAGCCTAGCAAAACATATTACAAAAGAACAGAGTAGTATATAAAGATGATAAACACCCAGCTGCAAAATTGTGTCCTGAACCTTTCTACTTAAAACCCAAGAACCCAAAATGCAAGGAAAAAGCAAGCCTTTCTCTACATTTACAAGTCTATTAGTGCATTCTCAGAAGCTACTGTTGGTAGCAGAACATTGTGCAGGATGAAGATTTGCTCTGATGCAGGAAACAAATTGCTTTATTAAAAGCCTTGACAGCCTATCAATGTTTTGCCCATAATTTAATTACAATGATAGTACTAAATAGAACAAAATGCATGCATTAAATAGCTTTTAAATAATAGGTAGCATTCAACAGGCCAAAATGCTTAGCTTTTCTCACTTGGTGTCCACATGTGCCTTTACATTTCTATCTATGCTGAAAAAGAAAGCAGGTGGACAGAGTTCCCAGCCCACACAATTTGTTTTCTGAAACTTTCAAATTATAATGAACATGATCAACAGAATAACAGAGTTGGGAGGGACTCTCAAGGTCTTCTACAATCCAACCACTGTTCAAGTAGGAGACCCTATACCATTCCAGATAGCAATAGCAATAGCACTTAGACTTATATGCAGTGCTCATAGTGCTTTACAGCTCTTTCTAAACGGTTTACAGAGTCAGCATATTATTCCCAACAATCTGGGTCCTCATTTTACCAACCTTGGAAGGATGGAAGGCTGAGTCAACCTTGAGCCAGTAAGACTCAACTGCCGAACTGGTGGCAATCAGCAGACGTAGCCTGCAATACTGCATTTTAACCACTGTACCACTATATTGTAGCTCCTAAATGCTGTCCATTCTCTTTTTAAAAACCTCAACTGATGGAACACCCATAATTTCTGGAGGCCAGCCATTTCACTGATTAATTTTTCTCACTGACAAGAAACTTCTCCTTAGTTCCAGATTTCATGTCCCCTTGATAAGTTTCCATCTGTTACTTCTTGTCTTGCCCTCAAGTGCTTTGGAGAATACATTGACACCCTCTTCTCTGTTACAGCCCCTCAAATATTGGAAAACTTCTACAATGTTGTCCCTAGCCTCTTCTATTTGTTAGACTAGACATACCCAGTTCCTGTACCGTTCATCATATGTTCTATATCTAGCCTCCTAACCATGTGCCTGGTGGTGCAGTGGACTAAGTGCTGTTAAAATAGCACTTAGTTGCCAGCTGCCTGAAATTACTGCAAGTTCAAATCTCACCAGGCTCAAGGTTGACTCAGCCTTCCATCCTTTCGAGGTAGATAAAATGAGGACCTGGATTGTGGGGGCAATAAGCTGACTTTGCATAAAAAAGAACACCACTTGGGGGGGCCAAAAGCTCTACTAAGCAGGTATATACAAAAGTATGAACGCTATTGCTTAATGCATTGTAAGCTGCCCTGAGTCTCCGGAGAAGGACGGCATATAAATCAAACTAATAAATAAATAAATCATACTTGTTACTGTTCTTTGCACTCTTTCTAGAATATCAACATCTTTTCTATATCGTGGCAACTGAAATTGGATAGAATATTCCAAGTCTTACCAAAGCAATATAAAGCAGTACTAATGTTTCATGTGATCTTGATACTGTGCTTCTATTGATGCAGTCTAGGACTGCATTGGCTTTTTTGGTAGCTGCAGCACACTGTTGGCTCATACTTAAGTGGCTGTCTACTAGGAATTCTAGATCCCTCTCAGTTATTGCTGTTGAGTATTCTATTCTATAATTCTATATACCCAATCACTAATTTGATCTTCCATATTATAATTCAGGCTGATATAATGCACTTTGTCATTTAAATTTTCACACTCCAGAATTACACCCCCCCCCCCCCATTGCTCTTTCACACATACAGATAGGAGAAAAGAATCTTTAGAAGATAATTTGTTAATTTTTTCCTTGGGAGACAATTAAACATGTTAATAAAAAGAATAATACTGTAGTCTTACAAAATTTAGTGTATCAAAATACAAGGCTCCAATTGAGGCAAGTATCTGAATCAAGTTATCCTGGGCAGATGCTGGAACACATTCAGTGAAGGGGCATCTACTGACTCTTTGGTTCAATATCTGAACTGCTCTTGCTGTTAGAAAGAATTTTTCCATCTCCTAATATTCAATGTACCAATCACAAGACTGATTTCTAGTTCTGCCTTGGGCATGAATTTCAGCTGGATGTCTTTGGGCCAGTCAGTCTTTCTTAGCCCTAAGAAGAATGCAGTAGCAAACCACTTTTGAAATGTTGCAAAGAAAACTGCTGGGATTAATCCAGGTAGTTATCAAGAGACAACCATAACTTGAAGGAACAAGAAGAAGAAGAATAATCTGCAGTCTAACATGCAGACAGTACTCGGAATACATGCCGGGCAAACACAACTGCTAGTCAACAACTGTTCAGGCCAACCCACCTCAGGTTAATTGCTGTTTGGGGGAAAATAGGAGGAGAAAGAAGTATTAGGGATGTCCACTGTCTTGAATCATTTATAAAAAAGAGATAAAAATAAATGAATGAATGAATAAAGTATCAGATTCTGCTTTTCTGCAGTTTTAATTGTTCAGTTTATATTGCATTCTCTGGAATGAGAAAGAACAAATCTTGATTTTCTATTGAGAAGCTTTCATATATTTGAAGAGTAGGATCATGGCCTACCTTGCTTGCTTTTTTATGGCTAAATATCTCAGCTCCTTCAGATTTTTTTTCATAGGATTTACTTTCTAATCCCTAGAGTATTCTTGTGGTTTTTTTTTTTTAAATGAATATAGCTCATATTTCCTCAATCTTTCTTAGGGTATGATGCCCAGAACAAACACAGCACTTAAGGTGCTGCCTGATTAAAGAAAATGATCACTTCCCATATTTTAAAAATTATACTTCATCACTTGCCCTTTTTTGCAGATATATCATACCATTGGCTCACATTCATTTTGAATCAAAAAACATTTTTCACAAGTAATATTTCCAAGCCAGATATCCCCCAATCTATATCTGTAGTTTGGACTTCAGTTGTCTAAATGAAGAGCTCTGCACTTACCTTTGCTCTATTACTTTCAGCCCACTCTTATAATTATCAAACTGTTTTGAATTTGATTCCTCTTTTCTCTGATATTAACCATCCTATCTAATTGTGCACCACCTTAAAAATGATAAGCATTCTTTTTATCTCTTAATCAAAGTCAATCACGTGTGTGTGTGTGTGTGAAGAAAAAAAAATAGAGGATAAAATGCTGGTTCTATGTCATCACAAATGACATCTCTCTCCAATCAGATGAAACTAATTGATGGAGCATTTCTTTGAATATGAGAGTACTAGGACTTGGCTTTCCTTTTCTTTTTCTCAAGGTCCTAGGCTTGTACTCAGTAGAAGACACCAAGATAATCAAATGTCACTCTGCATATGGCAGAGTGGTCTTTATGATAGACCAAAGCCCTTTTAAGCACTTGACTGCCTTCACTATATGAAACTGTACTCTTTTCTTATTTAAAGTTAAATATAGCATTAGGCTTTTGTAGATTTCTCCTTAACATAACCCCTCACTATGCTTCTTGGATCTTGGTACTAAGTGGCAGTTTTTGGTCCACTCTGCCCTGGGAAATTCGTATTTTCCACATATCATAACTTGGTTCTGGTTTGATGTGTTCTCATCACTAATTCATTGTATCAGTCTTTATGGTAAGATTTCATATTACTATTCATTCCTTGTATCAATCTGTTGTAAGATCATAATATTTGAAACCAGATCAAAATTCATGAGCCAGATTGAACTCTTCCAAACAGCCCTGCTGCCAGAAAGTAATATGAAAACTTGCATCCAGCAAGTTAGAAGGCAGAGAAGTGCATCTGGAATGGGTTAAGAGACAGGATACTGTGGCCGTAGGTGAAAAAGCTCTTACATTTTTAGTGGACTGTTTTGAAGAACAAGGAAGAGCAGACACATTATTTCTGTTTCTTTTTCTTTCTTTATAATTTATAAATTCAATAAAAGAATGTGAGACCTTTTTTTACTCCATTTATCCAACCTTGGGTCTGTGATAAATCAGTAACAAGATAACTAAAATGCCCCAGATGTTGATAAACAAAGTTCATTTTCCCTTGACTACTTTCTGATTTCAGGTAGTACTACAGGCAATGTACTGGAAGTCATTTTCCATCATCAACCCTTTCTCTCTAAGTTTGTGCACAGAAAAAAGGTAAATGTGCAATGTTATTCAGTTATACCCTTCTCTCCCCTAAAAAAAGCCTTTCACTGACATGAGGTTCCTCCTTTATGGAAAATGCAGTTATTCCAGTTGACCATCAGCAGGTTCCCCGCATTGCCTAACATTAGAGAGCAGGAAGAAAATAGATAGGGAAGCGGCACAGATAAATTGATGAAAGTCTGGGAAACCAGCTCTTCAATTATTATTTACAAGAATGATTTAGGAGCCTAGAAATTGCTGGTGATAGCAAATCATATTGTACAGCCCCAAAAGTCATAATTTATAGCAGTTTCCTTATCTAGTAGCAGTTCTGGCAATTTCATTTAAACATTACCTCCTCCACACTGGATGTCGGCATACACATTGCCTTTCTCTATGGAGAATCCCCACCTCCCTATAAATACCAGGCTCATTACAATCCTATCAAATTTTAAGATACTTTGAAAGTCACCTAAGGGATAGAATTTAATGAAGCTTAAATGAAGTTAAGTTCCCTATGGAAAGCTGATTAGTCTATATCCATATAGCCTTTACCATGGCACCTAAGGGTTATCTTACGGGTAAAAGTTACATATAAATAACCAAATTACTGAGATGGGGGCAAAGCAAAAATGATAGCTTTTAAAATTGTAAATATAAAAATCTATTTCCCCTCTCTCTCCAAGCAAAAGCAGAACCAAATTAGGACACATCACAGCCTCAGTACTTTTTTTAAAGCTATTCTGAGTAGAGATGTGGAAGTCATCAAAAGTCTATCTGAGTTGCTTTGGGGTAATAGCAAAAACAGAAAAATAAAATAAAGGTGTGTTTTAAATTAAGAGAAATTATTTGTTCCTATAGAAAATCCTCATGAAGACAATGGTGCATGGAAATCAAAAGCTGTTCCTACTGGATTAACCACAGAATGCTGGTTTTCAATTCAATTCTGGGCTTGTCTTCCTAGCAATTAGTCACTAGTTCCTATGGCTCTTTTGGGGAAGAAAAGCAAAACACCAGGGGAAATTTAGCTGTTGGGAGGGATACTCTGATCCTGGTGATTTACAAGAAAATTCAGATATTACAGTTCTGCCTTAAAGAATATCCTGCATATCTTTAACAACATTAAACAATAACATCTGTCTATCCGCTGTCTTGGGAAGGACTTGATAGATGAATAAAAATATAAACATAAAAAATGAAGAAGCTAATTTGCTCTGGGATTTTAGAATTTAAACAGAAGACCTCTATCACATAACATTCCAGACTTAACAACTGTTGACAAAAAAATCTGATTAGTGGTTGTGGCAGAATCTGGAGACAGCACAATAGAAGGGAAAGTATTTATACAATACTTTTTTTATAATAGAATATAAAAAAATACAAAGATCTGAAAATAGAAACAGAACAACTGTAGCAAAAACAAGCAAAGGTAATACTAATACTAGTAGGTGCCTTACATTCATTCCCAAAACAACTGGAGCATCACTTGAATACCATCGGCACTGAAAAGTCACCATCAGTCAACTGCAAAAGCTGTGTCTTTACTTGGAACAGGTTACATCCTGCAACAATATCTGTAACACCATCAAACATCCTTATATACCTATGTATACCGGGTCTTTGGAAAGGATAGGTAGACAAAAATGCTAAAAGTCTGAACATCTAGTTGACTGTACGATGAACCATAATAATGATCCCCCAGGAGTTTCTATCTTTACTTATGCGCTCCGAGAAGAATGAGAGCTTATGTCAGAAGTTCAACCACATTGAACAGTTCTTACCAGAGGAACCAGATCAGGGATGAAATCCAGCAGGTTCTGGAGAACCGGTAGCGGAAATTTTGAGTTCAGAGAACCGACAAATACCACCTCTGGCTGGCCCCAGAGTGGGGTGGAAATGGAGATTTTGCAGTATCCTTCCCCCGCCATGCCTACAGAACTGGTAGTAAAAAAAATTGGATTTCACCACTGACCCAGATGAAGCAAGAACTGGAGGGACCACAAAATAGAAAAAGTGATAAAAATGAAGGAGCACAAATGGTAGACAACTAAGAAGCTTCTTGCATGAGAAGTAAAACATCTTCAAGGAAAAATAAAGTAAGTACAGTTGTCTCTTGAAAAAAACACCCTTATTATTTTCTTTTTTCTTTGTACTTCTGCATTTAAATTTTGATATTTGAATACACTGAAAGATAACCCTACCGAACCCTAATTTTGCAGACCTTAAAAGTAGGCATACTTGATAGCTGTATAAAGACATTATTTACATCATATGGTTATATATCCTCCAAAGATTGTTTTAATAATTACAGACAAGAGGCTTGGGCAGTTGCCTGAAATTGCTACTAGCCTTTCAATTTGCATCTGATTCTTCTTTACAGTAAATTTTGACAGTTGAAAGTTCAAGATCAAACAAACATAACATACTTTGGAGAGGAATGTTTATAATTTTCAGGAAAGAAAAAAACAATTGTTCCAATCACTTTCCATGTTGCAGAATAGGAAAGGCACATTAAAACCTATGAATATAGAAAGCTCTAAGCTTGTGAACCATACCTCTCTTCAGCTTATAATTAACTTCAGTCTTGGTTCTTGATCCTAGTGAATGTAATGAGTGCAATAATTTTACAAAATATCATAATTAGAAAAATCTTTTATATTTACTTCTAGAAAGCAAAATTAAGTATTTAGTAATTCTGCAAAAATAGTGAGTACTACTGAAGTAAAGAAGACATATATTTTACATATATTCTCTGAAATAATCAATGATACTCATAATGGATTGTAATTTTAAATTTGTCTAAATACTTCATTTGTTGGTGATCTTCAAAGTGATATCTGTCATGGTTCAGTGAAACACTTAAGATTAAATGTTGATTTCACCCTTTTTTTCTTCCCTGTTAACTTGCATAAATAAAATAGAAAATGGTAATTGGAAAGGAGACCTATTTGAGTTAGATTTTACTCAAGGCAACTCAATTAACTTCTGAAATAGTCCACATTAAATTGTAAGCATGATTGCATGTTTTAAATGCCACAGTAAGTAAACGCTTTTATCAGAATGAAGCAATATGGGATCTATGTTTCAGTGTTAGTACAGGTGATTTTTGTTTTTAAAAAGGACATGTTCAAAACCCACCATTAATTAAAATCTATTTAAATTAATAATCAAGCATCAGAAGAGAGCATTTCTGACCAATTTTCAAATAGTATTTTTCTCTTTTAAGAAAAGACACAGAAGTGATTCACATCTTTTCAAGTGGCCATTTTTGGCATGGAGAAATGAAACAGCTGCTAAGAGTGCAAAGGTTTGAACAAGCACCAATAAACATTCTTTTATTGCAGCAGCCAAAATCATTTTGCTGTTGCAAATCTCAAATAGACTTTTTTTTGCCACTGAAAACATAACTACATCCAATCTGACAGTCTTTCAGTTGCCAGGATTGTGCATGATAAAGAATCTTATGATTATCACAAATTAATCCAGTTTCTTTCATATACCATAAATCTTACTAGGAAGCAGTCCAGAAATTAAGATCTGAATAAGGGGTCCATATGAAGATGCAGCCATTTACTGGTGTTTATCTGCCAGGTAAATAGCAATGGACGTTCTTTTGAATGACTTGCACACTATGCGAAAAGAGTCCTGTGGTTATTTTTTTTAAAAAGAAGATTCTTTAAAAACTAGAGGGATATGAAATCACTGTTTATTCCATTCCAGATGGGCTGAAAAGAAATTCATTGGATGTGGATGTTACATATTGAAACATGCATTTAATTTTCCAATGACAATAACCTGACTTTCTGAATCAGGATTCTGAATTTATTCCAAAGAAGTATATTCCATCGCCTTTATCTTTGTGACTGTATAGATGTGTTATAGATGTGTGCACTTATTAATGTATATGCTTCGATACAGAAACAGAATGATTTGTTGATGTTGGGCAGGTCTGAACAAGTAAAACCAAGAGATTATAAAAAAGGGACATTTAAGCCATCTGCCCCCATTCCAACTCTATCCTCCAGCTTGATTAGTTGATAATGTTTGGAAGAAGTATTTCTCCATTGCAGTATCTGCCCTTGTCAAACCCTCCTGCTAGGGGATTGCTTGATGCCCACCTTGATATCATTTAGGAAGATAGCAAAAACTGTATTGCTCCATGGAGCATTTAATATCTAATTGCTGCCACTGGGATTGGGTGCCAGTGGGTTTTATTTCATTTGTCATTTAATTGTTTTTATCAATTAGTTCATGCTGTTTTATTGTTTGTGGGTAAACGGCAGGAGTCCTATTTGGAATACGGCAATAAGTAAAAGCTATATATAAATAAATAAATAATATGTGTGTAGTGGGGGAATCTTGTCTGCCAAAAGACTTTTTAAGCATTCATTTTATATTACATCTTAGATCTGTAAACCTTGTATCTTCTCACACAGAAATATTTGGAAATATTTATTAAATGAGACACTTTGTTTTCTCTATTAAGTATTTAGGAAAGAGGAAGAACGCTTGCTTTTTTCATTTAGATATTTTCTTCTAGTTTGGCACTCATATGATAAGAGTCAAACCCATTTAATGAGATTCACAAAGGGTGTTTCTGGAATAAACACACACACAAACCGCAGGATACACATAGCATTAGCTCTTGGGATAAATATACACAAATTAAGTGGAGGAAACAAAACTAAATCATCATCCTCTTTTCTGTTTTAAGTAGTATGCTACCACCATGTACAAGGTACTTTCCCTGTTCTCAGGATGTTTTTTAAATTTCATGACCTGGTCATATCCCATCTGGAAAGTAGTAGTCAAATGCTATACATATATTCAGTTCTTATTTCACATGGGACAATGAAATAAAAAGATCAAACAAGTACCTTGGACAGGCGTTGTGAATGCATAGATATCTTTTGCCAAAAAGTTATTGTATTCAGTGGTTTTACAACAAAGCTCGATCTGATAAATTCCACTCATGATGAGGATATTGAGATAACCTTCTAAATGATCAAAAGTCATTTTCATGAGTCTATGATGGCAGACTCATATAAACCATTTAGTGCTTTTAATGAACTGTTAATTTGATAAGCGTTTGTTTTATATATGTACTGTATATATTGTTATGTATAGTATGTATTAATGCCGTGCAGTATTTTTAAATTCTATGACTTGGTCTTGGACTGTATATAAACACACAAATAGAATAAATAAATAAACTTTCCAACAAGTGGGCAAATTGTTAGAATTTATCCACTGAAGAAATACTTGCACTTTTCGACAACCAATAACCCTTATTTATTTCTAACACAGAAGCAGTATTTAATTTCTGCCTAGTTCTCAGCAGTATCCCAGCTATTGCTATTAAAATATTTCCTCCAATTTGAGTGTGCTTGTGACACAGATTATTTCTATATGAACTTTCAAGTCTGATTATAAAGCATTTCAAAAGAGACATCCAAAAATACTGTTAAGTTTAATCAGAGTTGTACTACTGCTGTGCCTGTATGCAGACATATTTAATGGAGTTAATGGAATTACTAGTGTGAATAAGGTTTATGAGGACAAAAGCTTCACAGGAAAACATTTTAGTGTACCATTTACTTTAGGCACACAACTACATAAACACTGAACATCCTGAAATTTAAATAATAAAGAATGAGGTTGATATTCTGGTACTATAACTGGGCTTCTTCTATTCAAATTTATGCTCTGCTAATTGTATGTCATTTTGTTGCAACAATATTCTATTTTTAGAATTTAAATCTCCATAGAATCTAAATATTGATGCCAAACGTTTATTATCATTTAGAATAGTTACACAGTATATCCAAAAAGCACAACAGCAGTTACATTCAAACTTGCAATAAAACTGGAAATATTGGTTTTGTGTGTCTTGTATATGTGATATGTGTCTATGTATAACTAAATAGATTGATAAAACACCATAGTACATGTATACACTATGTTTAATAAGAAGGAAATCCTTTATTTCATATTACAATTTTTCTTCAATTTTCTTTCCCTTTCCCACCTCAAAATACCAATAATGAATTTCCAAACATGACTCACAATGAGAAAGCAGATATATTATATGTACTTGGAATGCTATTGAAAATCACATCAGCCTATGAATAAGCATCACGGTATTTAAAACAATAATAGTTAATCAACCATTTTGTAAAAGTTTTTCCATACCCTCACTCAATAAAGAACAGGTATAATTTCTATATCATCCAGGCATCTGGAAAATTAATCTAGATTATGGATTAAATCTTAAACATTCAATTGAACATACAGGATAACTAAATAATTGAAATTAAGAAAAAAATATCAAAAAGATTACATTATTATAAAAACTCAGGAGCACCGATAAAACAAGATAGTAGCACTAATGTACAAAAGAGTTGGCAGCACTTTTCTGAAAGGCAGTAAAAAGGGATTAAGGCCCATGAGAAAGTTGTTCCATCACAGAAATGAAGTTCCATTTTATTTAAATTTATTTTTCTTTTCTTTTGCCCCAAATGACATATTTATGCATGCTTACATTGAATTTAATGTTTATCATTTTAATATCCATTCCACTCCTTCATTTAACCCATTTTAAAGAGATTATTTACAATTCTTCTTTTGTCTTAATATTTCTAAATAATTGGATAGGGTTAGCAAACATTAGGCATTTCACTGTTCACCTCTATTATTTTTCAGATATTTTTCAGATCTCTTTCTTTCAGATAAGTCTCTTTCTTTAACAGCTTCATAGTTACATCCTCCATTACACTGCTTCATCTTTTATTCTTATTCTCCATTTCCTATTTTTAGGCAGTTACCATTTGTGAGGCTAAGTAAACATACAAGAATGATGCAGATTTCTAAAAGGTATCTTTAATGCTAGTCTGAGGTAAAAATCTAATCTTTAAATCCGTAAGAGTAAATTTCTAGTCAGTTGAAGTGAGTTAAGTAAAGTGAACTTCTTTAAAACATTTTGTTCTCATGGCTCTCACATCAGGACTATGTGAGGAGGACTCTCCTTACCTAACTGTATTTTTCTGCTGGATACTCACATTTCCTATGAATCTTGAAGTTTGAATCTTTATCTCTTATGCATTTGCTCAAGTCCCAAAGAAACAAACGTTACTGCATCATTTTTAGTAACATTTTTGATACTAATTGTTTACAATTTATTGAAAGATATTGCATATTCCTTAGCAAGCTTAGGAATTCTTCTGGAAGCTTAATACTAACTTTTCCACAATACTATTTATTAGAATAGTAAGGCTACAGGCATAAAAAATTGCTTTAATTTTGTTATGTTGAAAACTTTCCAATGATCTAAATGATCTAAAAAAACCAAACTTTTTTTCCTGGACAAATGTCTTATCAGTTTATCAATTTTACAGCTGAAGACCTTGCAGTCCATTCTCTTATAACAAAGAACATTTTCCCTAAAATAGCCTGACATTTTTGTTAGTGCTTCTCTAGGTCTAATTCTAAATTTATTTCACAAGTCCAAAATATTTATCATTCAACTAATATTTGAACTGCAGTAATTTCATCCCAGCAAATGAAATAAGAAATTGGTTACACTATAAAACACACTGATAATACTGTTATCTTTTCTAATTTCAGCAAATTTAACTTCAAAAGGAGCTTCCTTTATTCACAGTTCATGAACCTTCATGAATAAACACGTATTATGATTTCAATGTTTCTATGACTGATAAGAAAAGAAAGTTTGAAGGTTATTCTTTTCACTGCCTTGTTTAAAACTGGTAGTTTGAGTATTATGTGCCTTATTGGATTCAAATGTTCTCACAGTGAAACTTCCTTTTTTTAAATTAAATTAAAATGTAACTTCTATTTATGTGAATGCATTCCCACCTCTTTTGACAAACTCAAACCAATAGTAACAAAAGCACTGAACAGAAAATACCACAACATAAAAATATATTTTAGCATGTTGTAAAAAGGGAATATCTGAGTATCACCAAATTTTGTTTAGTGGTATATTATGCATCTAAAAATATATTAAGTTTTTTTTAAAGAAAATGTGTATAGCTATTTTAATTAAATTTTAATTAAAAGAAGTGTGAATAATGCCATAGATCAATGATGGTTAATCTTTTTGGCGCTGGGTGCCCAAAGTACAGTACACAAGCAAATGCATGCGTGTGCCCCAATCCCCAAAATGCAATGCAAGTGCCCCCTGTGCATGCGCCCCGCCCCCATTCATGCACATATGTTCCCTGTGCATGGACCCCCGTGTATGTACGCTCGGCCCCGTTTTGGCTTCCAGGTTGGTGCAGGAGACTTTTCAAACCCAAAACAGAGTGTGGGAGGGGCTCGCAATCTCCAGAGTTTCTCCCCACAGCATGTCCTAGCTTTCTCCTGCATTCCTGCCTTCTTGATCTTTGCAGTTTCTCCCCCCAGCATGTCCTAGCTTTCTCCTGCATTCCTGCCTTCTGTGCCTTCCCCGATCTTTTCAGTTTCCTCCCCCAGCATCTCCTAACTTTCTCCTCCATTCCTGACTTCCCCGATCTTTGCAGTTTCTCTCCCAGCGTATCCTAGCTTTCTCCTGCATTCCTGCTCCCATGCCTTCCCCAATCTTTGCAGTTTTTTTCCCCAGCACATCCTAGCTTTCTCCTCCATTCCTGCCTTCCATACCTTCCCCAATCTTTGCAGTTTTTTTCCCCAGCACATCCTAGCTTTCTCCTCCATTCCTGCCTTCCGTGCCTTCCCTGATCTCTGCAGTTTCTCTCTCCCCTCCCCCATCACATGCTAGTTTTCTCCTCCATTCCTGTCATGGAGAGGCACCTGCAGAGGGTGGAACCTGCAGAGTTTGGAGAAGACCCCACCCCGTGATTGTGCGGCAGAGACCCAAAGACCAGCTGGCCGGCAGGAGGCATTCGTGCATGCATGGTGGAGCTGAGCTGCAGTGACGGCTGGCGTGCCCGCAGAGAGGACTCTGCATGCCACCTGTGGCACCCGTGCCATAGGTTCACCATCACGGCCATAGATTAAAGCAGCTCTTCAAATGATCAAACAAACAAATAAACGAAAAACCCTAACTTCAAACCCCAAACTTCACAGGGACAGTAAATCTTTGTTCTTTCTATTATTTTGGACCCGTGTTTCTCAACCTCTGTAACTTTAAGATATGTAGACTACAAATCCCAGAATTCCAAGCTAGCATAGGAAATCTCAAAAATGCTGAGATTAAGAAACACTGTTCTAAGACTATACTTCTGTGGTATCACTATTATATTATTTAGAAACTGAAGCTCAAAATCCATGCATGACTCTAAGTGCCCCATACCTCATTCCTGTTAATTGCACCATAGTGAAAAATGGATTCCAAATCTCAAATTACCAGAAATTTGCCACAACTATCAGTGACTAAAAGTGACTAGTCGAGGAGTAGTTTGCCCATTTCAGTTTTGAATTTCACAAAAGAAAATACCTTTTCTTTATGTCAATCCCCTCATACAAAGAAAACTTATTTGCAAATTAATCTGCACATCTTAATTTACATATCAAGGCTCCTCATAGCAAGACCAGCATTTTCATGTACACAGAAGCTGGAAAATAATGGAAATATATTCAGATAAATTCAGACAGGTCTCTCTCAAAAAAGCATCCCAACTGTGACACCACTTTCCATCCTACTTCATAGAAAAGACAGGGAACAATGGACAGAAAAGTAGGCAAATACATGAAAAGGCATTTTTTAAAATAATGAATCATTCAAGAAGGGATCAATAATGTGGTATCGATGAATACAAATTTTATCAGTAGGCATCTTCTTTAATGCCTTTTAGGTTTTCTAACTCTATTAATTTTTTTCAATTGTTTTATATATATATTAAAAAATAATTAAATCAGAAGCTGCAACAGTCACTATCTATATTCACACACACTGTTAGAAAATAAAGATGGTGGGGTAAAGCTCAGAGGGTAGCTTGGAAAGGTGTCCCTGTGCCTAGAAATAGATAGAGGTAAGTTATGGGTTAGAAGGAACATAACATATGGACTTAGGATAATATGCATTGGGATTTTGGGACTAAACCCTTCTACTGTGATTTTGCAATAATGTCCAAGATATAGTATCAAAATTCCACATGTGCCCACTAGATTATGTTAGTTGGGGCATTAAATAAGGCATTAATGAATGGACCAAAAGAATATAAAATGAGCTATACTGAAGTATACCAAATCAGATCTTGAGTCCATTCAGTCAACATTCATAGTGGCCAAGCAGATAGTCTGCTAGAAAGACTTAAGCTGGGTCCAGGCAGCAGCTGAATAGTTATCACACATATTTGCATGCAATTCTTTCATATGTTATTGAAAGTAGTCTAATATTAAAAAGTTAATATTTAAATCCTGAAAAAATACAAGTTGTTCAATAATTTTGAGAGCAAATGGAATATTTCAGAACTGCTAACATTCTCAGAATCACAACTTATTACAGATAGTTCTCAACTTATAACAGTTCATTTAGTGACCAAATTTACAACGGCTGTCGAGTGTCAAAAGCCCCTTGACAACATTTCACCTTGATGGATGGTATTGAAGACCACGAAGGGGGATCCGGAGAATACTGACGGATTCCAGAAACAAAATACGGTGGACGGGGGATGTTGCATTAGGACACTATGTACACTAATAATGGGTGATAGACGGAAGGCAAGAAGAGGGGGGGTGGAATGGGAACATAAATCAGCTGCTGAAGAGATAAGAGTGTGGAGGGGAATGACATCTTATGCCTGCGATGAGCATGAACAGAACAAGGGCAGCTTTGATTGTGACAGCTGTGAGAAATCATTGCCTGCCTAATGATAGTTAACTGTATCCATGCCCTATAAAACAGTACGGCCGGAGAGCTAGGGCGTCTCCGACTTTGTTTTGCTTAGCAGCTCAGTCTCTATTGTATGCTGCTGTGTTGCCTCCATTAAACCGGGTTTTGGAACGAATCTTCCTTTTCGTGTGTGCATGTTTGTTTGCGCCCAGTGAAGCACTGGCGGCTCCAGAGAGGCTAAGAATGGCACTGAAAAAAGAGTCTTATGACCGTTTTTTACACTTACGACCACTGCAACATTTGGACATTAATCCTCTTTCATAAATAAAAAAAATGTTTACTCTTAATTTCCCACCTCTATCACATAAAACAAAAAATAACTTGGAAAGCTGGCAAGAGTTACTATACTCATCACTTGGAAAGATTTCAATTTTTAAAATGAACCCTCTGCCAACTCCTTTTAAATATGATAACACTAATTCATTTAAAATATTGAAAAACAGCATGGGATGGGTAGAATTAACAATGCTTTCTAAGCTTTACTAAGTTTAATAAGATTGGTATTTACATAAATGTGTCCAGAATTGTAGCCCGATTAAAAGGTCAAAGAAGAAACTGAAAATTGCTTTTACAGTTGTATTGAAGCCATTTGATAGAAATAGATTAACATTCAAATTTTTATTATGACAGTGGTGATGGTAAAATATACTCCCTATATACATGTAAGCTGTACTCACTGCCACATCTATAAGATGAACTGCTTAAAGCATCATTATCAGAAAACATTTACAGCACACATGTTCAATCCGTGGCCTGAGAGCCACATGCAGCCTTGGACTATTAGTAATGTGGCGCCATTAGATTGCAATATTTTTTTTAAAAAAGAAAGCTTGTTATTTATATACATTACTTATATTATACACTCTATATGTGGCCCTAGACAATTCTTCACTCAGTGTGGCCCAGGCAAGGCTAAAGATTGGACAGCCATGATTTATAGCAAGCTGAATTGACCATGAGTGGTGACAGGGAGAAGCATCAGTCAGGAATGTGTGGCCCAGAAAACCAAATTGTTTTTATTCATTGACCATCTCTCAAATACAATATGGCTAGTATGCTGATGTAGTAAGAAGGAATAACTAATAAGATCACATAGAAGGGTTTATCTAAAATATTCCAATGTCATACTGTAATTTCCACTGTGTTCGTCTTTTTCTGTGACTTTGCAATAATATGCCAAAGCTATATAAACTCTGATTCTGCTTTTGATCAGGAAGTTGCTGGCAGTGCAATATGGCTGATTTATTGATTGCATGCAAATAAAATTATATTGTATCTTCAAAGTGATTTGGTTGCTTTAGGTTTTGGCCATGACATGCAACACTACTGAATTCAATTCTGCCTTGATATATAACACACAATGAAGAATTTTGGGACGTTCAGCATACAAAATAATATGAAAAATCTTATATAAGATTATGGCCATATTTAGAATATCAAATTTAAATTTCATGGAGGCAATACATTTGTAATTAGTTTTAAAATTTTGAAACTCATATGGAAAGTATTTAAAGTCTGTACTGTCCCTCAATTACCCTATAGCAGGGGTGTCAAACTTGAACTGGATGTGTAATGTGTTGGCCATGCCCACCTCCAGTTTAGCGAAACGGAAAAAAAGTCACGATACGTCATGTGATGACAGTGACGTCACAAGTTTGACACCCCTGCTCTACAGTTATTTTTTAACTGCCTGACAGTACTGGCGCTTTGAAACATTGTACCATGATGAAATTCAAAGCTATTCTTTTATTTTCCCAATATTTTGTTTATCCCATAAAAATTTTAAATTTAGTCTCTATCTTACATTCGTCCTTTTATGTCCAATTCTACATTTAATCTCCAATGGGTTGCGGTCCGCCCATATATTGGGTGCAATCTCAGCTGACGTGATGTCCATTCCTATAGTCCTGCTTGCCGATACCATATCAATTGTGGACCATGTTTTTTTAGGATTTGAGTAAAAAGTATACTGTCTTTTGTATGGATGTAATGATCGCCAAATATCTACCAAGTTCAATTCGTCTACCAGGTCAAAAAAAGATTTTGGCAGGCTTTCCCTTTTTTTCTTTTGGCCCTTAGGTCTTTTGTGGTCCATATTTGGATCTACCACTCCATTGTAATCTCCAATTATACATATATTATTATTATCCATTTTGCTTAATATTTCTCAAACTTTGCTGTAAAATTCTCTTAAATTTTTGTTTGGGGCGTAGATAGCAGTTATTAATATTGGGAAATTGTCTTTCTTAATTTCTACCACTAAAATCCTACCCTTTGAGTCTGCGTATTTCAGTTCTGCTTTTATTTCTTTTTTGATGTACAGAGCCACCCCTCTCTTTTTCTTTCCTGCTAGGGATGTATACAGATTTCCAAGTTTTTTGAATTCCAAATATTTTTCATCTTTTTTTATGTGAACCTCTTGTAAGCATACTATATCCACATTTTGCTTGACTAATTTGGTGAAGAATATTTTTCTCTTTTTATTATCATTCAATCCGTTAACGTTGATCGATAAAAGTTTCCAGTTGTCCATTTTTATAACCTTGAGCTCTTTTAATTTTTATTTGATCGTGTGACTCTTTGTGGTCTTTCTGTCTTCTGTACTTTCTTGCTTCCCTTCTCTTCTACTTCTTTCTTTTCCGGGGTCCCTTCTTTTGAGCTTCTTTACTGGGTGAGATCTTCTTCTATATTAGCCGCTTCCAATTCCTCTTTACTACTTTGCTCTTCCTCTGACCCACTCAGTTGATCTAAAAATTCCTGGGCCTCTACCAGACTTCCTATTTTGATTTTCCTCCCTTGCCATGTTATCAACATACTCTCTGGCAGGGTCCATCTAAAGTGTATTTAGACAGCATAGATGTTGGCAGAAAATTATATTGTATAATTTTCTACAATAGCTCTAAAAGTATATGCCCAGTGGTGCCTGCCTCTTATGAAAAACAAACAAAAATAACAAAACAAAAAATACCCAAACCTCCTCCTCCTCTTTGATCCAGATGAGACTTCTGAGAGCACCACAGAAAGATTTTCAGCAGTGCCCTTTGCCTCCTAAAAACCTTCCTATCCCAAACCCTATAGAATGCTAAAAGATTTCTGCCCCAAGACAGATTTGAGGAAAGAAAAAATTCCTTTCTTCTCTAGTCTAGTGAAAAAGTTTTCGTCAGTATCAAACAAGTCTAATCAATGGTAGTATTTCCCTTGTAGTTACTATTATCTGAATTTGCATTAAAGAACATCACTACAGGTAAAATAAGAACTAGCCTATCAAAATTCATTTGGGGGTATCATGCCAAACTAAAAAAAAAAGAAAATCATAACCAAATCCAACAATCATATGCTGTCAAAAACAGATAACCTTCTGCTGACTACAGAATATTTTTTTGCGTCATAGTAATAAATGACAATTCAGTTGTATCAGGAATATTCATTAATGAAGAGAGTTGTTTACATTTACAAAAGTTCTATTTCTGCTTAAACATGAAAAACCGTTGGCGGATTTCTCTTCTTTTTGCAAAAAGTTTAGCAAGCTGAATAAAAATATTATATACCTTAACTGTTAAAAAAATTACATAACATGTATGTAATTTGGGATATAATGGGGCCCTGGAGTACAGTCGGCTCTGTTGATCACGTACCTGTCTCCCAGCTGAGTGCCTTCAGTCCTGCCTGCACTGCTCGAAGTCATAGCCAAACTGACGGTTGAGTTCCCTGACCTGATAGTCGTAGAGGATTTTAATCTCCCGTCAGCCAGTGAGACATCGAAGTTGGTTCGGGAGTTCATGGCGGCCATGACGGCCATGGACCTGACTCAGAGTTGTTCAGGGCACAACTCACAGGAGTGTACACACACTCAACCTGATTTTTATCTCTGGGCAGTAGATAAATGCTCGGGGTAGAGGTGAATTTTCCATCCAACCCCTGTCATGGACCGACCATTCCCTCCTGAAGCCAGACTTTCCATCCGCCAACCCATGCTGCTGGGAGGCGGAACCGACTTGTTGGTTCCGCCCCAGGCGCCTGATGGACCCTACTAGGTTCCTGACGGAGCTTGGGACATTTCCCACTGACCTTTCCCGCCTGGTGGATGCCTGGGAACGGCCTGCCACGCGGGCCTTGGATAAAATCGCCCCTTTGCAGCCTCTCCGCAGACAGGGATCCCGATTTGCTTTGTGGTTTTCCATAGAGCTGCGGGAGATGAAACGTCGGAAGAGACGCCTAAAGGGCCGTTGAGAGCTTCCCATTCCGAATCTGACCGAACACAATTAAGAACCCATATTAGGTCTTATCTTGTGACAATGGAAGCGGCGAAATGGAACTATTTCGCTGCTCTCATTGCGTCTGCAGAAAATCGCCCAGCAGCCTTGTTCCGAGTGACCCGGTCCCTTCTCAATCAGGGAGCGAGGGAGGACCCATTGCAAGGCAGTGCTGAGGATTTTGTACAATTTCTGCAAGACAAAGTTGCTCAGATCTGGATGGGGTTAGACTCTGACTGGGCAGAGTCCGACGAGGAAGTGGGAGCAAGTCTTGAAGGTGACATCTGGGTTGAGTTCGACCCTGTTTCTATAGATGAAGTGGACAGGATTGTGGGTAGATTGGGAACCACCATGTTTGTTGGACCCATGTCCCTCCAGGCTGGTGGTGACAGCCAGAGAAGGGACCGGAGACTGGATCCGGGCAATTACCAATGCTTCGTTGAGGGATGGGGTCTTTCCCGCTGTACTTAAGGAGGCGGTGGTGTGGCCCCTTCTCAAGAATCCAACACTGGATCCAGCCTCCCTAAACAATTTCCATCCTGTCTCCAACCTTCGCCTTGTAGCGAAGGTTGTTGAGGCGGTGGTGGTTTACCAACTCCCACAATTCCTGGAGGAAACTGATTACCTCGACCCATACCAATCCGGTTTCAGGCACGGCCACAGCACGGAAACGGCATTGGTCACCCTGGTGAATGATCTCTGGTGGGCCCGGGATGGAGGTTGTTCCTCCATGTTACTCTCAATGGCGTTTGATACCATCGACCATGGTATCCTACTGCGACAGCTCCGGGGCTGGGAGTGGGGGGCACTTTTCTACAGTGGTTCACCTCCTACCTCTCGGGCTGGATGCAGTTTGTTTGGGTGGGGGGGGTCAGAGATCTTCCCCGAAACCCCTCACTTGTGGGGTGCTGCAGGGGTCAGTTCTCTCCCCCCTGCTTTTTAACATCTACATGAAGCCATTGGTGAGATCATTCGTAGTTTCGGGGTAGGGTATCATCAGTACACTGATGATACCCAATTGTATATCTCCATCCTGAATCAATCCAGGGATGCCCTTTCTGTGATGTCAAAGTGCCTGGAGGTGGTGCGGGTCTGGATGGGCAGAAACAGGCTCTGACCCAACCCCTCCAAGACTGAGTGGCTATGGATTCCGGCACCTTCTGATTTAGCTACCCCATCACTTATGATGGGAGGGGAGTTGTTGACTCCCTCAGAAAAGGCCCGCGATCTTGGCATCCTCCTTGATTCGTGGCTGTCTTTGGCGGATCATCTGACGGCCGTGACAAGGGGGGCTTTTGCACAGGTTCACCTAATGTTCCAGTTGCGGCCTTTCCTAGACAGAGATGTCCTTTGCACAGTCACTCAAGCTCTCATTGTTTCTCGGTTGGATTACTGCAATGCTCTCTACATGGGGCTGCCATTGGGGTGCACCCGTAGGCTCCAGCTAGTCCAGAATGCAGCTGCGCATGTTGTTACAGGAGCTTCCCACTACTCCTGGGTAACACCTCTCCTGCGCGAGCTGCACTGGCTACCGGTGATCTTCCGGATTCGCTTCAAGGTGCTGGTGCTTACCTATAAAGCCCTTCATGGCATGGGCCCGAGGTACCTGCAGGATCACCTTCTACCAGCCTCCCACTGCCCTGTGTGGTCTCATAGCATAGGCTGCCCTCTGGGTGCCTTTGGCCAGACAATGTCGGCTGGTGGCCTCCAGGATGAGGTTCTCTGTGGCCGCACCGACTCTCTGGAATGGGTTACCCACTGAGCTCCGAACGGCTACAGATCTCCGCACTTTCTGGACTGATTTGAAGACATGGCTGTTCCACCAAATCCCATGACTGGTTACGGGGTTTTATAATGGAGGATTTTAAAATTGGATTGTTTTAGTTTTTATTATTGTCTGTTTTTACTATGTGAGCCACCCCAAGTCCCAAGGGAGAAGTGCGGCATACAAATTTTAATAATAAATAAATAAATAAATAAATAAATAAATAAATAAATAAATAAATAAATAAGAGATAGATAGATAGATAGATAGATAGATAGATAGATAGATAGATAGATAGATAGATATATTGATATTGTAAGTGAAAATTAGGGGGTAGGTGGGTTAAGGGAACATTTCATTGACTTTCTATAATATATATATATATATATTCTAAGGAAGACACTTTATTATAGAATCAGCCAACAAACAGCTTACAGAGCAACCTGAAGCTGCACCTGGGAGTGATCTTCAAATTGAGAGAGATAATCAGAAGACACATTGGGTATTGCCTGACTTTTTCTGGGTGTCCTAAAAATTCTGCTACTTGGCAGTCCAGAAAATTAAAAGTTAAGGCAGAAATCTTGTAGGATTAAGACTCTTTCAAAGTCTTCTGCAAATAACATTACTGTAAAGGAAACACTCCGGTCACTTTATTGAAGATGGTGCTTAGCTATCTTTCAGTGTTTCCAGTCCTACCCCTATCAACATCACCATCTCAAATTATGAAATTTATACACTGCCCAACACCCAGAAGCTCTCAGCAGTTTACAAATTGTTAAGAATATTTAAAGCAATAAAACAAAGCAAAGCAAAAAGGGACAAAGATGGTATAAATACCATGCTTCAAAAGGTTTCTTATAAACATGGATAACTTCTTGCATTCCTATCTACCAGCTCTTCAAACCTCCAGAAGCTGATTTACTGATCACCCTGTCCAAATGTTGTGGATTTGTTCTTTTATTTTAAGAGATGCAAATAGAGATTGCAGCCACTATAAGACAGAATACTGACATAATGCAGGTCTCTTGCAGACACTCAAATGTTGGCTGTGAATGCTTGCAAAGAAGAGCTCTCTTTCACGTGAGCTAGAACCGTCAAAGCCAATGCAGCTCGCTATGTGAATGTTTTTTTCTTCTGTAGACATGTGTGCTCAGCATGAGAACATCTAAAGGAGATGTTCTTGATGTCAAGTAAGTGATATTGGCAGAGGGTGAGATTTAACCAAAGTGCTCACCTGAGAAGCAGTATGGATTTAAAAAACAACAACACTTGAGCAGGCTGTAGGAGTCTTTCACTTCTCCTGGCTGAGCCAAGTATAGCTTTAAAGGTGGCCTGTAAGATGCAAAGAGTTGTCTTCAGAAGGATTCTTGGGAGAAGAGCAATGTTGAATCCTGACCAAACTCCCGTTATTCTATGAGTATTGAAAATAGTCTAGATGTTGAGTGCTTTTGTTACACTCTTTTTAAAAAAGAAAATCTGTTGCTAGTTCTCATCTATTTAAAACATAAAGTAAAAAATAAAATATGGGAGAGACCATATTTTTAAGGGAAGTATCTAAAACAGTTTCAAGGAGTTAAGGACAGGGGATACATTCATACATTTCAAAGCATCTTTTCATCTTCAGCTTTCAAGTACTGGAGAGTCATGGTATCAACTACTATGGGGCTAATAATTATGTTCTTATGTAATGCCCAGAAAAACAAAACAAAAAAAATCAAACATATATTTGATGAAAGGATAAAAATGGAGCAAGGTCAATAACCTTTATTTAACTGACTTTCATTGTTGGGTGCCAACGATATCATAAAAATCGTATTTTGTTACTTTGGAGGTTGTTAAAGCCCAACAGATATGTGTGGGCAACTGAGAAAATGAAGAAAGAAGAAGACTCTGTTACACCCATAATTTTCATTAGATGATCTATTATAATGCAAAATGATCAAAAGGCTTACATTCTTTGGAAATTAAAATATAATGTATGGTACTTTAGAATTTATATTGATGAACATTTATACAGTTGCATGTTTTCTTCTAAGAAAAATTCTTTGCCTCCCCTAACCATGTTCCCAAGTTCAAATTATAATTAAAAAAAAAAATCATTACAAGTAACATTAATGTCAACCAAGTCAACCTTAATAGATTAAATTTCCCCCCTAAAAATTAGAAGACATTTTCCACTGAATGCAAGTGCAAATGTTTCTACTTTTTTTCCCAATAAAAGTCCCCTCTTTCTATCAATCTACAAATTTTACTATAATATTTTAACAAAATGAAATTAAAGGGTAAATTAATTTAACAATGCTCATTTATAAAATGCATACATTTATAATGTAACAACTGCACAGTAAACTCTCTTATCAAAGTAACTCATTATCTGTAATATTGCAACTAATTTAACAATTTTCACTTTAAACTAGGTTCCCAATTTATCAGATTAATGACCACAATATAACTGAATTCAGTACTGTTAGTTAAATTCTCAAGCAGAGCTATAAACCAGTACTCAGTAAATTATAGATGATGAGAGATCTTTTTTAAAAAATGTGAGAAATCACAGATAAGATATTCCTGTATTTCTTTTCCTGGACCAATTCTTCTTCCATTTTTAAAACATTCTAGGCTGTAAGGATAGTTATCAAAATACTTTTGGCATCCTTCTCAAAAATTCCCCAAAATACATTAAATTCAAATAGTAATGCTACAAAGCCAGACCTATTTATTCACAAGTAAGGCACATTGAATACACTAAAAGTTATTTCAGAGTAAGTACAGATAGGATTGTCCTGAAGTTCAAGTTATTTAAATGAAAAATTCAACAAGGAAATAGAAAGGCCAAAAATAAAAATTAATAGACTCTGAAGTTTTCAAAAGTGTGAGGTACATGTGCATTTTATAAACTGACAAAAAAACCTACCATATTTTTTCCTTCTAGAAAGCCATCCTCAGTTTGTTCTAATGAGATGTCATTTCATTAAACCTTGTAACCTTTGCCACACATTATTTGAGGAATTTTTTTTCATCCAATATAAATAATGGAATGTCCAACTTTTGTAATAGTTGAAGACATCCTGAAATATCTCTGTTTCTGAGATGATGTTAAGTTTATCTGAAGAATCGTTATTAGTCATTCTTTAGCTAATGCAGTTTCTTCTTTGACCACTGCATTTTCTTGGGGGCGCATCTATCAATTTTCATCTCCATCTACAACACAGGTGTCAAACTTGTGGTGTCATGTTGCTGTCATTTGACATTTTCCCCTTAGCGGAGCTGGGGTGGGCATGGCCTGCATGTGACACATCCGGCCTGTGGGCTGCCAGTTTGACACCACTGATCTACAACATTGAAGTTGATTCTGAGAAAATCATCACATTCATAGAAATATATTCTGGAGTACCAAGAATTCTAATTACAGCTGAAGGAAGGAAACCTGACAAAACTTTGACACAAACAAGTTGACTACATCTTATTAACATCTCATGAAAAAAAAAATACAGATGTCAGGCCCACTTACACTCACCCAGCCTGCTATGTTTGGTGAACCCGTATCTATATATTCATCTATATTTATATCTATACACACACATTAAACTAAACCAATTAAAAGGGAGGAAAAAGAAAAAGAACTCCCTTGAAGACTCTTTGATCTGAAAATAACTTGATTTAAATGAGTATTTGTTATAATTTTACCTGTTTACACTGATAGATAGTAGCACCTGATCTGATAGCATTCTGATATCACTTCTGAGTTCTCAGTTTCAGTTGGTTGAACAGAAGTACGGCCTCATAGTACCATATTCAGCACACTGACTCATTTTGTTAAATTTGTATTTGTGATTTTATGGTCCTTCTGTGGTAATATTTCTCATAGGACCAACTATTAGTACAAGAATTGGATTACCCGATTGGGCACTATTCCCTGAAATGGAAGATTCAAGCAACAGAATAGTTTGGACTGGAGTCCATGGGACTGAGTCCATACTGCAATCCCCGTATTCTATGGTTTTGCAAGCATCCTAAGGGACAACCTTCTAGATGCTAATATTTCTTTTTATTTAAAAGCTATGAGAGTATTCCAAGGACAGGATAAGCTTTCTTTCCTTTGTGTTAATATTGACTCCCAGATACAGAACCTGCTTGGATGGCACTAGCAGGTTCTTGGCTAGATTCATCACAACGTTTTGTTCCTGGAAACAGCATGTGTTAGGCTTTCTTCACTGCTGTCTTCAGATCACTCTGATGAGTAGGTAGGCATAAACATTTTTTTTTCTCAGATGGCCTATCATTCTGTAAATATTGGTGCTGATGTTGACGTGAAATTTCTTAATTAAAACTAGGAACCTCTTACGAGAGGCTATGATTGGAATGTGCAAGTTGGTCTTTAACAAATCTACCGAGGCTAGAAAGTGTACAGGTAGAATTGTTTCCACCTTTATCTTTGATGCCTCCGTTCTTAAGGTTTGGATATCTATCCAGTTTCCATTCTTCTTGAAAATACAGTTGTTCATCTTAATTCTAGAATGTTTGGCTTTGTTTTCTTGAGGTTAGAAAAGGTAGGTTTCTTTTGGGCTTCTTGTGAGCTACTTGATTGTTTCTAGCATTTGTCTATCTCTGTATTTTCCACTGCATTTAAATTCTAGAAGTGGTACAATGCTGTAAGTATTTAACTTAGTTCTTGTCTCCTCTGCTTTGTGTTAATGCTTTAGTTGGCAAGAGTGAGAGACAGAATTGTTTATTCTTTATTATCTGTTCAAAAATGAGTGGTCTTAGGAAAAGATAATTCAAACATGGTTCCAGTATGTACAGTTACAAGCCAGATGGAGAAGAGACCAGAAAATTGGTATCATACGAAATGATGAAGATTTGGTAAAACAAATGAGAAACCAAAGTCAAATGCATTTTAAAAGACTGTATAATATACTGATAGAAATAGACTCGGAAACAGAATTAGTTAAAGACTGTATGATAAAATGGGCACAAAACTTTGAACAACCAATAATGATGGAAACCTGGGAAAAAATATGTTAGAAATGTCAAATTTATGCAAGCGCAAAATTTAAGAGAGAACTTTTACAAAATGTTTTATAGATGGCATTTAGATCCCAAAAAATTATCTTGTAGGAATCCGAATTTACAATCTAAATGTTGGAGATGTGATTGTGATGATGCTACGTATTTTCATGTATGATGGACATGTAAAAAGGTTAAAGCATTCTGGATAAAAATATGGTGGATTATTCAAAATATTCTTAAAAAGAGGATAAAGTTTACTCCACAGCTGTTTCTGTTGGGAATAGTTATGGACTGTACTGTTATAGAGACTAATTTGATTTTGAACTTAGTAACTGCATCAAGATTGTTAGTGGCACAGTACTGGAAGAAGCAAGATTTGCCTACTATTCAAGAATGGACATTAAAAGTAATAAATTTAGCAGAGATGGCAAAAAATTCAGCATATTTGAAAGATCATTCAAATGAAAAATATTTGAGGGAATGGAGAAGATGGATAGACTATATTCAAAGTAAATATCGGATTAAAAAATTTCTTTTTTTTTATTGAAAAAGTTTTACAATACAGTTTTTTCATTTCCCTCCCCCATTTCCCCCCCCCACCCCTCCCTTCCCTCCCTTGACTTCCATTTAGTAAATGTATATAAAATTATTCTATCAAATATTTGCTAAACATAAATTTGTCAAGTATTTTAAACAACCCCAATCCCCCTCACCCCCCCTGTTGACTTCCACTACAAAAATTTTTTAAAAAAACTCTTACTTATATTAAACTAAAAAAAATACAGTGAAACGTTTAGTAATATAATAAACAGACTAATAATAATAAAAATATTTACCTCAATTACCAATTTTACCTCAAATACTCAGTAATCCATCAATAATACTCTTTTAATCTTTAAACCCCACTACAAAATGTTATAACATCCATATCTAATAATTTTCTATATCAGACACTTAATTTTTAATCCTTTCCTTCATCTTGATTAAAGTTAGATACATTCCAATAACCTTCCTCGCTACAAAAAAAAAGAAAAAAAAGAAAAAAACCTTAATAATTATTTGCATAAATCAGACCCCCTTAATATATACTAATAAAATATATAACAATCATATCTACTAGTTTTCTATCTTAATAATCCAAATCTTAATCTTCTCTAGATAAATATAGTATAGTATCCAACATATATATTATAAACTTCATGTTCTTTCAAAATACACAATTATATCAAATAAATTTTCTATCTCAGTAACCAAATTTTCATCTTCTCTTCATCTTGATCTTGATTGAAGTTAGACAACTATCTTCTAACACAATATTTATAAACTAGTTCTTATTCGAGCTGCCCCCATCAGCAACAAACATCTCTTCATATGTAAATCCCCCCGAGTGACTTAATGTTTGTAAAATCCAACCACGAAGGTATCTTGTAATCCTCTAGGTAGATCATTCAACCTAACTCCTAATGTATCCGTTAAAAGAAAAACAAATGCAGCTTATACAAGCTGCACTCCCAGATGTTCCTTTAAAACTCTTTCAAATCCTGCCAACCTTTCCACCTCCTTCCTTCGGGTTTCCAAGATGTTTTCATCTTCAATTTCATCAACTAGATAATTAATTCCAATAAATTATAATAGGGTAATCACAGATCCTCTGCATATATTGCAGTGATCTGTTTAACTTTCTCAAGATGTCAAATCCAAATCAGGATGAGTTTTGTAACAAATTTTAAGTCCATTATCATATAAAAATTAGGTATAACGATGGTTATCTTTCAAACTATTTCAAATAATCCTTTCTGTAATAGATTCCATCTATTCATAAATAACCTTTAGGTTTCACCAAGCGATTCCATCAACAGACACAGTTTCGGCTGCAGTTCAGTTTCAGTGGTTTTCAGTTTCTTTCCTCCCTTGACTTGTACTTTCTGTTGCTTCTCCTCCTCATGCTTTTCCACTTGTGGAATACTGGGCCTTTGCTGTCTCAGTAATATTTGTTTTTCATCTCGAATTATATGTTTATCTTTCGATTCTTGCTTCAACAGTTCAAGGCCCGGTACCACTTCTCTTGAATCTCTGGGATACTTTATTTTCAAATCTGGATATTCCATGATATGATCATCTAGAAAATCACCTAATGCTCCTTTTTCTTCTGACACACTTTGATTATTTTGATTTTGTAATTCCATCTGCACACATTGTTCCTCAACCTCTCTTTCAGACTCTATCTTTCTTGTCTTCTTCCATAGATGACAACATAGCAGAAGATAAAAGTATGGGGGCTCCCTTAAGAATGTTATTATAAAAATGTTCAGCATTTTCAACTGTATTTAAACAATATCTCACATCTTGATAACTCAAAATTACACCAACTGGTACATCCCATCTAAATGGAATCTTTCTTCTATTCAATTCCTTCACCAAAAATCCAAAATCTTTTCTGTATCTTAAAATCCTAGATGGTAACTCTTTATAGACCCTAATTTGTAAAGCTTCTACCCTTAAAGTAGCTGAATAAAATTTTTGTAAAATGTCATTTCTTAATCTTCTATCAGTGAAATAGACAACAACATCTCTGGGTAGGTTCCTCTGTCTAGCCACACGTGAATTGACCCTGTAAACTTTTTGAATACAGCCAAGAATTTGGTCATCTTCCAAATTTAAAAATGCCACTAATGCCTTGGCACAAAGTGTTCTTAGATTTTCTCTATTATTCTCTCTTATACCTCTTAATCTCAAAGCAGACTTCATAGCTTTAAATTGAAGCATCATCACATCATTTTGGATTTCCTGATTTTTGGCATCAGCTTCAACAAATTTTTCCTGTAGATCTTTCATCTTGGAATCAAACTTTCTACTGATTTCAGCCATTTTCTTCCCTATTTCCATCACCGCAGTTGAAAAAGCAGAAACTACTTTAATAATAGTTTGGTTCAATCCATCATATTTTCCCTGTACCAGCTCTTCAAGATTCTTCTGTGAGCTTTCTATCTTCTCAACAATACTTCCTAAAGACCTAGTTATAAAATCTTTTAAGTCCTCATTTGCAGTTCCCTGCAAGTGCTTTTGAATCATTTCTGCTTTTTCCTTTGTCTGACTTGTAAGGGAGCCCCTCCTTGCTTTTTGTTTAGGAGTCATACTTCTAAAAAAGTTTCCAACTTTTCTCAAAAAAAACCACACACAAAGGAGTTCTATTTAACTCAATTTTGTTCCTTTTCCCTGCTGGAATGTTTCTTTTAAGGTACTTCGGCGCAGGCTAGGCTCTCACTTTCACTTTCCACTCTCCATTTTCTCAAGCATTTTCCGAGCAAAGCCAGTCGCCATTTTCAAAACACTTTCTCCAATCTCTCTTCTTCCTCTTCTCTTTTCTAAAAATTAGTAAAAAACAATACTTGCATTTTTCCTCCTCTAGTCAATCCAAGTTTCATCAGCTTGCTTTTTTACTGTGGATTTCAGTTGATCTGTGGTGTTGCTCACGGCGTCTGGCTCTGCTGCTGCGAGCAGCAGAGATCCCTCACAGCGCGGAGCTTCTCTGGGGGTGAATAGGGAGCCATCATCCTGAGCCCTCTCCAGGACAAAAAAAAAATCCTGGGGGCAGTTCAGGGGGCTCTACCGCACCCCCAGTAGCTTTACCCGCTCTTCCGACTGAAGAGCGGGGTTTTCGAGCCGCCTGCCAGCTGTGAGGCAGCTCTTTCACGCGCGGCGAGGCCGGCGGTCATGAAGCGACCGCCAACAATGACGGAGGCGCCACCGGAAGCCCAGATTAAAAAATTTCAAATAGTTTATGAATAAATAGAAAGATGTTATTAGGTAATTAAATTTAGTATGGTGTATGGGGAATTAAAGTACCAGAGAGATGTAAGATGTTATAGTTTATTAGATTATGATGGATTATGATTGTTGAATGTTATACTCTGTATTTTGTTCTGGGAAGTAGGGCGGGTGGGTGGGTGGGAGGGAAAGGGTTGGGGAGGAGGGAGGGGAGGGGGGAAGGGATAGGGGAGGGAAGAGGGCAGGGGGGGATATATATGTAAACTTTTTTTTTTTAAATTTCTCAATTAAAAAAAAGAATGCTCTTTGACCAAATAGGAAAATACAGACATTCTCTGGTATGTGCCCTCTCTATTCTTAGGATTTAAAACGGTTAGAACCAATTTTACTACCTCTCTGTATAACTTTCCCAAAAGAATGTGCTTCAAGAAGGCTTTTGAATGATGACCTATGTTGCCTCAACAATAGGCCTTAATGTGTTATCACTTCTCTGCCTTAGATCTGGCTCACAAACTGCAGTTGATCTACTCATACTCTACTCACAATATATTATCTGGGGTTTTGGGTTTTTTCCCCCCAGAATTATGATGTAGCAATTAGGGATAGCTTGGATTCACTGATACTATATACTACTAGCCATGCCAGAATATAGTTAAGAGATGTAACTTATTTGCTACTGCTGGAAGTATCTTAGACTTGGCTAGTTAGTTGGGCTAAATTGGTCTCAGATTAATTTACACCTATTTCTGGAAAAAATGCAAATTTCTACAGGGCAATGAGTCATCTTCTGGACAACCCTACCCACTCAGTTTTAGAAAACAGTAGGGAATATATAGAGCTTGGAATTATACGGTTGGGTTCTTGTTGATATCTGAGCTTGGCTGTTTTCCTGAAGACAATATGTTTCCAGGCTAGGTAACGTTATCAGGCCACGGTAGAGGAGAGATCCCAACTGTGGACAAACAAACTTGGAGGCGGAAATGCTATGCATCTTGCTGTAAGCTCTTAGAGAAAAAGTTGGAAAGTACCACAAATACATATAAATAAATAAGCAGCTCTTTTTCTCCACTGCATACATTATACTCTGCATTATTCACGGTACTAAGCTGCTGCTTGACTCCATCTCTATTGCCCTCTAGAGCACCTTTAGAAGACAAGTGAAAATAAGGAAATCATTCTGAGCCTTGAAAGCCAACTTTATGGATCTTTTCCTGTGTGATTTACATCTGAATTGCCAAACATTTCAAATTCATTGAGCCTGGACAGCAATCCATATGCTTTCAACACTTGCTCTATTAGTTGAAGGCAAGGCAATGCAAAGCATTAGATTTTTCAGTCTGAAAAAGGAAATACATTATTTAAAATTATTTTAAGGAGTTCAGTTTATTTGTAGAAGAACTGAGAAAAATATGTTGCTCTATGGAACTGTAAAATACTTCAAACCTTTTCATGTAATTCTGGATAAACTGAACAGTTCCAATAAACTAGCCATTTGGTAAAAAGGGAACAGCTTTTGTTTTAATTTACTCAGTCTAAAGCTGAGGACTTGACAGTTATTTGTCCATCAAAATTTTCTGCTGACAATTCTTAATATAAGGGGAAATGGTAAACTCTCTAAATAAGACTTTAAAAAGAGAATGTTGACATTATTTATAACTGGAATAAGTATAAATATGTGCTGTATTCAATTGTCCTGCTGTATGCTAGTTTTTATCTCTATCAGGAAACAATTGAAGGGAATAAAATCAGATACCATACAAAGATTGATAATACACTTGAAGAAGGAATAATGTATCTTTATAGTCCTTCTGAACATACAGAAATTTATCCAAGTAAATTAGTAAAAATGGACAAATTGTTAACCTTTCTCATAAACATTATAATTCAATTGTTAGAATCAGTGTCTGGTCCTGTAATCTCTTACCTTTCTATCACTGTATATAAAACACATCATAAATTAAATAAAGAAACGGAATAATTAAAAGCCTGAGCTATTTTAAACAGTTTTAATGATTTATTTATTTCATACTTATTTGGTCAAAGTTCAGCGTAGCACATCTATCAGACCAAATATGTCATATTATGTCATCAATCATCTCCTATCCTTCTGTCACCAAATCAATCAGTCATTAAATTCAAGTTGCCACTTTCTTCTTACTTTAATTATGATGTGAAACATCAAAGAAAACCAAAAATGAATTTCCTCTTGAAAGGCTAGGCAAATTATTTTCCATTAACCGATAATGAGAAAATTTGAAAACTGTAGGAAGTTCATTTCAATATAAAGTGGGGAGAGGAAAAAGAAAAAAATAATTTCATGTAGGCTTCCAATAAAAAAACTTTTCTTGCAAAAATTACAATTCTTTTGTTTTCTGTTATTTACAGAAAACAAAATCTTACAATAACTCAATTTTCTTTGTCTTTCTTCAAACTATATCCAGTAATAGGACCCAATTCAGTCTTTCTATGATGGAATGAAAACTGACCACATGGATGCCTTAATGTCAAAGCTGTGATTATTGGCATTCTTGTGATAATTTCTTTGACTATTTGTTATTAAACACCAGTATGTGTACTTCCTTTTTATCCAAGCAGGAAAGTTGAAGAGCATTATACCAAAAATTATTATATACTCAAATTAAATATTAAAAAATATAAGTATTCAAAGAGCAAAAAGATGACAAAATATTAATATGCAAAAAATATGCTACCTTTTTGGTTCATATTCAAAGGACATATTTAAGCATTGTAAACAATTGGATTATTAATTCAAGTATGCTACAAGTGTGCAATTATATATTATATAATTATATATTACATATTCCAATACAGTACATCCCTTCTATACTTAAATCTAGAAATCCACCCATTACTTACTCTAATTTGATTGGGACTTGCCCTTCTTTGATACAGCATATATTTTGTGACAAATAGTTCACTGCACATTATTGCCACAGGATGCCTATATACTAAATATTAATGACTTTATCTGATGTAGCAGCTAACTAACAGCTCTGACCTGTAAGATACATTCAACATATTAGGAGACATATCAATGTATTTTTAGAAAGTACTGTACTATCAGGTTGCCATGCTGCCAAATATCATATGTATTTTGGTATGAATTCAGTGTCCACAAAAATGCTCAAACATACATTATAAAAGGACTAGCACAGACTTAGAAAGATTTTGTTAAATAAAAGGTATCTTTTAAAACTATAAAAACAGTAGGCAACTTTTATTTATTACAACTAAGCTGTATTGTTTATACATTTAATGTGAAGTAAACTAGCTAATCAGAATGCAACTATCTGATCTGTATTCTGTGCTAAGATTTAGCAATCTACAATGGGCTCTATTGGATAAAATTCCCGTCTCAGACAAACAAGGAAACAAGAACTATAAAATAACATTTAAAGCTTCATGAAAAACATAGACAGAATGAAGAAATCTGTGGATGCAGTTCACCTATCCTCTTCTAAAAAGACTTAAAGACAGGGGTGAAATTCAGCAGGTTCTGACAGGTTCTGGAGAACTGGTAGTGGAAATTTTGAGTAGTTTGGAGAACCAGCAAATGCCACCTCTGGCTGGCCCCAGAGTGGAGTGGGAATGGAGATTTTACAATATCCTTCCCCTGCCACGCCCACAGAACTGGTAGTAAAAAAAATTGAATTCCACCACTGCTTAAAGATAATTAGTACACATTTAACTGATGAACATATCAACTGTTAGTAACAAACCAACAGTTTCCTTAAATTCATTGCCAGTCTCCACAATAACATTCCATTAAGCATATGTGCAATCAAATGCCCATGATCAGTTAAATAGTTTGGGGGGGAAATTTCCCCAAAGGTAAACAGGCACCATAAATTTTCATATTTATTTTCACTCTCTACCAATTCATCTAGAAGCTTTGAGAATGACACTGTTAATTTTGCACAATGATACAAGAACTTACCACTTGCCCATTTTGAGGATTTTTATGAGCATATGGAGGTCCTCGGATATGATTCCACATTTGGCCAGAAGTCATTGCAAACACAACACACTGAGAAACAAGTAGAAATAAAATATTAATTTACTTCATGATCAGTAAATATTTCTTTAAAAAAAAATAATATTGCTATATCTTCGTTATTTACAGAGGAGTAGGAAAAGCGGGGAGGAATACATTACATACTGATGTAATCTAGCTTTAGAACGGAAATCCTAATTTGTGGAAATAGTTTTTACAATTTGCCTGGTGATTTAGCTTCACTATCAATAAAAGAAGTCTTAGTAGATAAGTAAAATATGATTTAATCCCATCATGAGAACAATACAGGTTTATTCCCGACTGGCCTCCTTAATGGTTTAATTTAATTTTTTTATCCAATATGGAAAATTACATAATTACAAGATACATTATTTGGGGTGGAAAACTAGTTCATTTTTAAATAAAGACTAATCCTCTTTTCAGAGTCATATTACATAGCAGGTGTATGTTACATTCTTCCAGAAGCCCAAGATATAATGGAGGACAATGCCAGCCAGCATTAGGAGATACACCTTTCATATCACCTATTTCATAGAAATGGGAGGACAGGAAAATTTAGGACAGTAATGTTGGGAAACTGCCACCTAGGCAAGGAGGGGGGATCAAGTGGGGAATTAGGGAGTTGTACAGCTGCAAGAGACCTAGGGATGAACCTCCTCCTAAATGCTATGGGACCTTATCTGGTTGTTCCCAAGAGAAGGCAAGCAGTCTGGGGAGATTCTTATATTATAGGCAGAATACAATAGTTACATTGAACCCTACATGTGTGATCTGGTTGCTTGTGTCTGACAGTAATACAGCCCAGAATTATGGCTGCAAATCACTGCAGTTGTAAGTCAAAGCCCAATTTTAAGGCTTTTTTCAAAAGTTAAGCAAATGCTGTAGTCATTAAGCGAACCCGTTCATTTGAAAGGGTATTTTTGCCAGAAACTGGCAAAAAACTCAGAAATTGTGGTCTTGTGACCAAGGAATGGTACAAGCAGTAGTAAAGCTGGCTACCCAACATGCAGTCAGGTGGCTAGGTTGGGGGAGATACAATCATTTACAATGTACAATAGGTGGGGATACTTTAGTCTGTAAAGTGAGGATTATCTGTACTTCTCAATTATTGTAACAATTATATGCCACCATGGGTACTAACCTCACTTCTACATTTTACCACTGGTAAATAAGATAATGGAAAATGGAAAATTAGCTACTTGCAACCATTTCTCAGAGCATGATTGCTTATACAATTAGGAAAAAATCAGTTCTATAGTGTGAAAATATAAGTTAGAAGGTGGGGTTGCTAATTGCACCACATTAAAGCAGAATCTTAGCTGAAAAGCAAGGATTACATTTACATTATTTGTTTTTTACTTATATGTAACTCAAAAAAAAAATACGTAAATGCTAGTCACTATAAAAAGCAACAGCCATGTAAAATGCTATTCAATCCATGTTTGCAACAATTACAATCTCAAACAGAATGTAGTAGATTCCTAAAGACATGCAAATTTGACCCTAAATTAAGCCTAATGCTAAATTACACTCAGAATTCATATGCCATTAAGTAACAAATATGCTATGTAACAAACAATCTTCTCCTCTTCTTAATGCCTACAAAAAGAGCCTGGATAGCTCAACAGCTAAAAAGCAGACTAAAGCCTGTTATTAACATCCAGTTGTCTGCAATTGCACCAGTTTGGGTCTCACCAGGCTCAAGGTTGACTCAGCCTTCCATCCTTTCTAAGGTAGGTAAATTGAGGACCCAGTTTGTGGGGGCAATAAGCTGACTTTGTATAAAATATACAAAAGTATGAAGGCTATTGCTTAACGCATTGTAAGCCGCCCTGAGTCTTCGGAGAAGGGCGGCATATAAATCTAATTAAAAAAAAAAGATAAGTATTTTTTAATAATACTACTGAAGCAGGTTAACATCTGGAATCTCATACAAGTAGCCCTGGACTTAAGAAGCGTCACCTAGCAACTGTTCAAAATTACAAAAGATGCCCCAAAGTAACTTATGATCCAGTTTAAATGTTTCAGCTGCTACAGCAGCCCTGTGGCCATTCATCCTTATGATTGACCACATAGATGCTGCAGTGCTCCTACCCATCTATTTCCCACAAACCTGTCCTGCAGATCCCTATAGATACCCTATGAGCCTTCTTTGACACCCCTGAAGTGTCAAAGGGTTCTACACGTTTCTCTACACCTCAGTCACTGACTGCTCACTTACCTTTTACCATAGACCTCCTCTGGAAGCTCAGCACCACTAAACCACATGAATGCAGCCTAGAAGCAGTGCTATTTTTACAATGGCTGTAATGAGAGTGCTCCAGTTCTGCATGCTGGAATTTTTAAAAAGTGATTCGTCAACTATTTTTCCGAAGTGGTGTAGGGTTTTCTGCTTGAACAGGTTGGATTAGAAGACCTCCACAGTCCCTTCCAACTATTCTGTTAAAATTTACAGCGATAGGAATTATGATCTACATTCTTTTCCATTTATCTTCTATCAAACTATCAAGCTAATACTGAGATATTTAAAAAATCTCATGAGGATTTTTTCTATCTAAAAGGAACTTCGGTCCCATTCATACCCATGAGTTGAGGGAAAATGTATTCATCCTTATTTATTTATTTCATTTATTATCCCCTTTTTATTATTAAGTCATCGCCAGGTACAATATAAACAATAAACCAGAAAACCATGAACATTAACACAAATGGAACAAGAACGGAAAAGAGCAGAAAATGCAACAGGCAGATTCAATCAAAAGCTTGTTTGAATAAATGGGTCTTTGTTTGATGCAGAAGTCTACAAATCAATCCATTTTCTATACATGTGTAAGCTGGGTAGGTGACTTTGGGCCAGCCATTCTCTCTCAGGCCACCTCCGCTCATGGGGTTTGTGGGGAAAATAAGAGGAGAAAGGATTATTAGATACTATATGTTCACTACCTTAAGTTATTAATAAAAATAGTAAAGACAGAATAAAAATAAATATTCTGGAGGATGGAACTTATTGCTTTTAATTATTATTTTTATCTTTGTGGAGATAAAGTCACTGAGTCACTTAGAGTGAGTTGGGTGGCCGTATAAATTTTCTTAAATAAATAAATAAAATATGTCTAGGAGGCAGAAACCAGTGGTGGGTTGCTACCGGTTCTCCCCGGTTCTTGTGAACTGGTAGTCGAAATTTTGAGTAGTTCAGAGAATCGGTAAATATCACCTCTGCCTGGCCCTGCCCCCAATCTATTCGCTGCCTCCCAAGTCCCAGCTGATCGGCTAGAAGGAAAAAATCAGGGCTCACTTGACGAAGAGAAAACAAAAATAAGACACCGTAGCTTTAAATTGAGAAGCCAAGAAGCCTCCCAACTGATTGGCTAGAACCGATCCGCTCCTTGTAAACTGCTCAGTGGTGGTAGATTGGCAATTGAGGCCAATTGCCTCAAGTGGTTTCCGATGCTCTCGATGGTGGCAGAGCAGCAAAAATCTGTTTAAACTCTTGCCGCGGCTCTTCAAAGGGCCTCCCTACAGCTGATCAGCGGTAAAAGGCAGTGTGATGGTAGTCCAGTGTGCTCCAAAAACAAACAGGTAGACCGGTGCACTCCAAAAATAAATAGGTAGACCGGTATGGCTCTGCAAGCAGTTAAAAGCCTGGTAAACCAGTACCTCTGCTAAATCCTAAATAATTGTGTCATCACATGACCACTAAACCACACCCACAAAATAAACCACTCCCACAGAACTGGTAGTAAAAAATTTTAGAACCCACCCCTGGCAGAAACAAATGTATCCCCAAATTCCCCCTAAAGCCAAGTGCTACAGAATGGGAATGGACTTACCTTTCTTAAATTTTATCAGCCCCAAATTTAAAAGTGTATTTGGACTCCACTTTAGCAAACTTAAAACACTGTATATATACAGAATAATTCCAGTCCGATCAGCTTTTGTAGTTTGAGTTTAAAGCTTTTGGAAGCTGCAAAAGACATCTGCATTCAACTATTCACAAAGCTGAACGAAGAGCAGCTTCAACAACTATGAGCCTATTGTGTGATAGCCCATTTGAAAAATGTCAGCATCTGGGCCTTCTTGCTATTTTAATGCATTATCTATTAATAAGGAACAAACTAGCATGAACACTAGCAGATGTTAATGAACCATCTAACTCACATGCAACCTGGAGGCAACATAAGCTCACATCATTATACAAGTCCTCTACATCTAGAACTGGATGATTACACAATGCTTGGGAAATTGGGTTTATAGAGAACACTGGTCTTCATTGCAGTTTCCCCTGGGCTGCTTTTCTTTTTGGAAGGCTAGGAAATATAGCTCATTTTATTTTCATTTTATTTTCATTTTCTTATTGTTTCACATTTTATAATATTCAGTTCCATTTCCTCGTTCCTTTTATTGCATATTTGAGGTATCTCAAATTCACATACTCTATGGTCTACAAAATTGCAAATCTTTTATGAAACATATGCTAAAAGGAAACTTTCTATACTATGTTATGCAAATAATTTCTTCCTATTTGTGGAATGTATCAGCCTTTCTATATCAATAAAGTTTTAATTACTAAATCATGATAATACTGTAATGCAGTTGTCCAGGGTTTTTTTTAACCCCTTGAACATTCTATATTCATATTATTGAAACATTATTATTCAATTTATTTTATAAAGAAATATGATAACTTTTCCCATCTGAAAAAAAGAAGTCTGAATCCCACGCTTTGTCCAAGAACAAATTATGATGTATAAAGTCACTCCAGCTAATTCTAAACCAGACAGAAATAGATTGCTAACAACACTGACTATATACCTGATCAGTGGGTCAGACCCATGCTCTCACCTGTATAGACTCCTTATTAGACTCATATAGCTTGGCAGCACAGAAAACAATAAAAACAACAATCCAACCCCTCCCAAAATTAACATAAAAAATCTACAAACTCTGTAAAACCCAATGGTATCCACGCAAATACACTCCTATATATCCACATACCATCTTACTGGAGTTCAATTTGTTCTGGATAGATAGATAGATAGATAGATAGATAGATAGATAGATAGATAGATAGATAGATAGATAGATAGATAGATAGATAGATATGGAGAGAAAGGGAGAGGGAGGGAGAGAGAGACCCTAATCTTTCTGGGAAGGCCAAAAGGGCTTTAATCTGTCTTTTTTGGAAATAATCATTAAAAAGTATTATATAATAAATAAAAATTATAAAAATTATAATTTATACTTATATATATTTATGGTAATTATAAAACCAAGTATGAAAATGTGAAAATTGAAATTGAATGATTATGGTATAAACTCTCCATGATGGTCCCAGTGGTTATTGGCACACCATACCAAAAAAACCTTAGAAAATCTGCACATTGACAAAATTTTCATTTGTCAATTGCAAAAGGCTTGGATCCACACATATACCACACTGTATATTATGACATCCTACATAATGATACATTATGACATCCTAAATTTTGGGAAAGAACTCAATTAGTATAAAAAATCAATACCAGCTAAAGAATGTTCAGCTTTTATTTCACATTTTTGTGTATATATAAAATGATATAAGAAATTGATCTGTTTTAATCTGTCTTTGCTGTAAATAATAATTGTAGTATTACAATATTATTCTATAATAAAAAGCACAATAATAAATCAAGTGGCCATTCCTTGAGTATCATATAAAAGCAGCTCTGGGATCAACTGCTGATGCTAGTCTTGCTTGTTGACCAGCAAAAGCAACAGCTTCAACATTACAGTGGCTGAAATCAAGGAAATGTGAAAATTTGCTCATCATTTTGCAATCAGCTCTGGCCTGAGATATGACAGAGAACTGTGTAAGATGTTTAAAAGATGGCAATATGGACAAAGTGTCTCTCCTTGAAGTGTTAATATAGCTGTTGAGAAGCTGGTAAAGCTTCTTCAAAAACAACCTGTATGTACTGTCCTTCCACTGGGACACCAGTCAAGAGAATCATCTCTGCATGCATACAAAGACAGCTGGAGACAATTCTCTAAGCAACTGCTAAGCTTGGCAAAGGATGCTACTGCTTTAACACATCAAAGGAGGATCTTTTGTTTGCACAAACAGACTTCAATGCTTTTGAATGCTCTGCACAGCCCTAATAATTACCCAGGTGGGATCTGACCCATAGCTGATCTTCTTGAACAGGTCTACAGCAGGGCAAATTTGTATTTTGCACCTCAGGTCTGTCAGGCTTTAAAACAGTAATTATAATCCTTAAGCAGAATTTCACTAAGAAGCTCAGAAGTATCAGGCAGGACATTTTAGATTCTCACTAGTTTTAGCGAGTAACCAATTTTGCACTACCTAAAAGCTATAATTTTTTTAAAAAGGAGTTTTTGTGAGTATGGGTATACTGCATTGACGCAAAAGACTGGAGATATTTCATAAACGTGCAGGGAACCAACCAAATGGTAATATGAGATTAAAAAAGAAATGAATATGATTTTCAGATGATGATACTTCTAGATACTTCTGATTTTCTTTTTCTTTTTTGACATTTTAACCTTTAGAACTACTGTCACTTACCAATGCTGGAACCAATTAAAATTTAGTTAAAATACCAGTACTATATGCCCTTACTCAACCAATACTGTTTACTGCCCTTGAGATTAGGCACAGCTGTTCCTGTTATGATTTTGTAATCAATGCTGTCTTTCTCTAAGCTATTCACTGATGCAGCACTTTCTCATTAATAGTCCAAAGGAGACTTGAAACTCTGGGATATAGAGAAATGAATTATTTAAATTCAATTTTTTTTTTATTTTTAAGTTGGCATACCAATGCAACCATTGCCCAACCGGTCTTGTTGTAGATGAATTCCAGGTTGTTTCGTCGCAAGTAGAGCAAACCGCCAACCAGAGACACCAGGAGGGCCAAGGCAATAGTACCTGAGTAATTTGGTGGCCTGAACACTCTGATCTGTAAAATGGGAGGAAGGGGATTTGATTAGTATAATTCTACTTTCTGATACTAAAAGAAAATGCAACCTTGAAACAAAATTGGCAACTTATGATGAAACTCATTTCCATGAAAATCAATCAAGCTATCTAGTACAGCTTTATTTGCTGTTACGAAGAAAATATGTCTTCAAAACATAAAGCCATTATGAAGAGAAAGTGTTTCTATGAACATGTACAACCACTTAAATCCAAATAGAAACCGTTATGCTCCAGGAAATAAAACAATATAAATACATAATTTGCACTTTGTTAATTAAATAAAATCAATCTTAATATTTTCCTTTAAAGAAGAATTTTATAAAGTTGCAAAAAAATCTCCCAGTCTGGAGTTCTGTAATCTGACAAGGAAGGGAGGGAGGGAGGAAGGAAGGAAGGAAGGGAAGGAGGGAGGATCTTGCATACAATGAGTTAGTCTGCAATGAACTAATTTAAATATATTTATTAAATTTATATGTCACCCACTTTCACTCTGCAGAATAGTAAAACTTATCCCATTCATATTGCCTTGGCTACAGAGGAGGAGGCCTGGCCTATTCAGGTATATAGTAATAGCATGCAGTCTTCATAGGCGTTATTATTGTAACTGGCTATAGAAAGTAAGTTCAATATATAATGCACCAGGGATATATTGATTACTACCCAATATAAAGTAATCATTGGTGGCATCGTCCTATATTTAGATGGCAACAATAACTCCTGTATCTCTTGATAGAGGAAGTTTTTGTCTAGTTCTCTGACCAGTGTGTCTTCTAATATGTTTGGAAAATCTATGTCACTGACACAGATTTCAATCCATGTTTGAAATTCAATGTCACTGAATTTAAGTCCCAGCAGTTCCAGCCAGATGGTTCAAAGTCTGATCTCAAGTAAAACAGATATTGAAACACATGGTTGCGTCCATCATAACAGCAATCAAGAACAAAAGTATATTTGAAAGAATATGCTCAAGATAATGGGTGAAACATCTAATGTGGATTCTATGAGTAAGGCAATTATCAAACTGACAACAAAGCAGCTATGGAAAGAGAACAAGCTGAATAAACTTAAATTGGAAAGGATTTTGTTTAACCCCTCTGTAAAATAGAAACAAATGCAAAATGGAACAAGATCTATTCTACAATTTGGTGAGAAGAGTTCTCTTGTTTTATCCCATCTTGTTCAGAAATACAATTAGGAATCATTTGATAAGTGAACTCAGGATCTGCTTCCACCCCCATCTCCACACCAAAAGATGTGAAACAAATCGGTCTTCATTTGATTATTAATATTATTAACAGTATAGGAATTCCAAATCTGCCATTCGTTGGAAAATATGAGAATCAAATCAACGTAACTGGCAGGCTTCAAATGAGTGGAAAAGTGATTTCAATAATTTTGTGTAGCACTTTTGCTACTATATAAGTACTATACAGTTAAATAATGTTTTTCAATGTATTTATGTAATTGCTCTCTTATAGCATTAAAAAGTCAGACTTCTGGAATTATTACTTGCAATAAGTAATATTTCAAGTGGATGTTTACATTAATCACCTAATTGGTATACTATCATTCCTCATGTTCTGTTAGGAGACAGGGAGATTAATATTTTAGCTATGCATAGCAAGTTTGAAATACATCATTATTTTTTTCATGTTTTACATTGCTATGGAATGAGGAACGGGCATTGTTGGTACTGTTATTATTTTAATCCCTTTTTGTATGAGAATATTGTGGGGGGATGGAAAATCATTGAAGGGTGAATCCCAATTCCTAGGTCAATTTGTTGCAGAACCTAGAAGATTAAAGTGGGTCAGTCTTTTTCTTTTGTTAAATGACTTACGTGAACATCCATTCTGTCAGCAATCCATTTAGCTAACTGTTCTGCAGCAAATCCAATTCTCTGTAGGTCAAATGTGTCTGCTCTCTTGGGCTTACCTTTTGGGGGGAAATGCATGAAGGTTGGAGCAGAGTTCATATTAAGCTGAAACAGACAACAAAGATGCCATCAAATACTAAATAAACATACCAATTCTTTATCAGTCTCTTTGAAAGCCATTATCATATATCGTAATATGATATAGAAATTCTTACTATCGTTTTCCCGAAAATAAGACATTCCCTGATAATAATCCCAATCGGGCTTTTGAGCGCATGCACTAAAATAAGCCTCCCCCTGAAAATATTTAAACCAGAGCTGGAAATCAGGTAAGACAGCAGGAGGAGCCCCATCTTGCTTCATGCATCCCAAAATAATAAGACCTCCCCGAAAAGAAGGCCAAGCGCTTATTTCGGGGTTCAAAAAAATATAAAACAGGTTCTTATTTTGGGGAAAACACGGTAGGTAGTGTTTCAAAAGCTACTAACCTTTCAGTTACATTACTACGATAATAATATCAAATATCTTATAGGGTCCCTGTAAAAATAGCTAACAGCTTGAAATTCCAGAAATTTTGAATATCCAAAAGGGCTAAATAACTGGGTAAAACCTGACAGGGGATTTTGAGTGAGAGAAGCAGCTCTGTAAGTGAAAAAGAGGTTATTTCCCCTCCCTCCCCTGCAACCCCAGCATTTGCCCTGGAGAAACATTCATTCAATGTGATTGTTTTCCATTACTGAAGTAAAGTATTGTATTTACTTGCATAAGAAGAGGCCAAGATAAATACGGATAAAGTCATATTGCAATTTGATAGAGCTAGGACCCTGTAACAATTACAAGTTTGTACTTTCATTCAGCAGGATGTTTGCTACACAACTGAATTGTGCTAGATAAATATATTATTTAAATATTGCAAATTCAAATTATCTATTACAATCAAGTGAGATACTAAATAATTGTATTTATTTCTAGTACAACATATTCTGTTCCTTTGGTGAATAGCTGTTGACAGCTCAATGTGTTATAAAATAGCAATATGAGAAACTATGAAACACTTTTTTTTTATCAAATGTGATATCTCAGATAATGATGTGTGGATTTACTGACAGAAACAAGAAATAGTTTTGTGAATCTAACTGAAAGTTTTCATCTTTTTAAATTTCTTTAAATAAGTACTTGCACAAACTCAATTATACAAAGCTGTGGGAAGGGGTTGCAGCTTTCGCTGATACAGGATGAAATACATCGCATATTTCCTGCATTTTTCTTTTTTCCATAAGATACATTATCCTTTAACAGCAGCATAATGACATCACATTCTCCAGAAAGCTAAATCTATTTCCTAAAGGTCTTTTTTATTCTTTGGATTGTACTGGAACAAAACAATAATCAAATACTTCTGATAATTCACATCATAGCTGAGATGGCTGGGAAATAACTTAATGGCAGACTACATGATACTTTTCCATTGCTCCTTTTTGCTTTTTCTTCATAAGCAAGAAAGATAGCATGAGTAACATTTAAGGGCACCTATAAAAAGTCCGACTAAGATTCATTGGATGGGAAAGAACAGCAGAGAGGGCAGGGATTTTAAGAGCTATGGATATCTCTTTAATATTCCCATTCCAAAAATTCTTCCACCTCCGAAAGGGCAAGGGAATAATTGCTGGCCCATCCATTCTAGGAACTTTAAAATGCAGCCTCTGCAGTCAGATAAAGCCCACTCTTTTCTTTTCTTTTCTTTTCTTTTCTTTTCTTTTCTTTTCTTTGTATTTTGCTTTTGGGGAAAATAAGAATTCCATATTATGTATGACTTGGTGGACAGGTATGAATGTTCAATTCAAATTAAACTCAACCTTGGACAAAGAAGGGGACAACTAGTCAAATATTCACAATGACTTGTTCTGGGGAATCTTGGTTAGATAAATGTCGGAGCTGGGTCAGAAAGGATCGAGTACATTAGCATTTTTGTAGACAGGGGAAACAAATGATATGTGATGGTTTTGTCTGATACCAATTAACATTTTACAGTGGGGGGGTTGCACCCCAATAATCTCAATCAAAAGAGGACTATGTTTCAGTTTAGGGTTTTAAAAATATATAAATAAGCAAAATATTTGTCAAATGTTAGAAAATAAGGGGTATTAATAAACTCATTCAAGCTGAGTTTGTGTTCTAATGACATTATAAACATATTCATGCAGTTTGGCAAATGTATAGAAGTAGTTTGCCACTGCTTACTTCTAGGGTCTTACGTTAGCTATAGGCCTGATATATCTCCCATCCAGCTACAACAAAGATGTGGCCTAATGCAATTTAGCTTCCAAACACAAGTTACAAGCTAGATATCAATACTACACCAATATACAAAGAATAAGAAATATGAAGTGTTCTCAAAGAAAGGATTTCTTTTAAATTTCTTTTAAATGTAGTTTTAGCAATCTCTTAGGCACACACCCTCACCTGCTGGAAAACATCTGCACCTTCATCATAATCAACTAGAGTGAAGAAGAGCTTGTTCGAGAATGCTGAAGAGTAGCGCCATGAGTTAGCCAATACTTGATATTCTTCATTAGCTTGCCTGAAAGTAAAACATAAACATACTATGTTCAAGTTCTTAGCAAGTATAACAGCTTCAATTATCTATTTCCCTGCAAAAAGTTATTGATATACAGTAATTTCCTGCAAAACCTTGCTAAACTATCTTAGCCAAACCAAAAAGGCAGATTACTTGGAACAACTTGTAATTTATGATGGTTCATCTAACCCCATCAAACAACATATTGTTCTCCTAGATCCTTGGCAAGGACTCGATAGTGCACAACGGTGTTAAATCCTGGCTAAATATCTGATTGAGTGTGCAACTAACCATTATAGTAAGAATTTAGACTATTACAAAGTATCAAAATCTGAAAATTAAAGTTGATAGTTTATGGCATAAGCTGGTATTGGTGGTCCCAGTGGTTATCAACAAAACACTTAGAAAATCTGTATATTGACAAAATTTCCATCGATCAATTACAAAAGAAAACACTGCCTGGAGCTGCATATATAATATGATAACACATTATGACATCCTAGGTTTTTGGGAAGAGTTCAATGCATATGAAAGCCGAACTACAGCTACTAACAGTTGTAATTTCATATTTTTATGCATACAGTAATAACAGTAGCAGCAAAAATACAGTACCGTCTATATTCGAATAGGAGCCGACACGAATATAAGCTGAGGCACCTAATTTTACCAAAAAAAGGGGGGGGGACTTATTGACTCGAGTATAAGCCTAGGGTGGGAAATGCAGCAGCTACTGGTAAATTTCAACATAAAAAGAGATACCAATAAAATTACATTAATTGAGGCATCAGTAGGTTAAATGTTTTTGAATATTGATTTAAAAGAAAAACAGTAAACTAGCTCTGTAAGTGGAAAAGAAGATCAACAAAAACAATACGGTATCAACAATGACTTTAAAAGTACTGTATATAAGTTGGGTAGCTATATAAATTTGTTTAATAAATACAATGGGAAAGGTCTTTGGTGATTCCAGAATTTACATGGCAACTCAAGCTCAGTGCACATGGGGATCTCCTTAAACAGTGAGGATTTCTTTGTTTCTTTCTCCCTTGAAGCCCCCCCACCCCGCAGCCCATTTTTGCTTCCAGGGGGCTGCAGAGAGTCTTGCTAGGCACCCCCTTCATGCCTCTAGCAAGATACCCTGCAGCCCCTGGGAGCCAAAATGGGGCATGGGGGAGGGGCGCCGCAACCCCCCATGCCCCATTTTGCCCTTAGCAAGCCTCCCTGCAGCCCCTGGGAGCCAAAAAGGGGAGTGGAGGAGGGGCACCGCACCCCCCCCATGCCCCATTTTACCTTTAGCAAGCCTCCCTGCAGCCCCTGGGAGCCAAAAAGGGGTGCGGGGGAGGGGCGCCACCCCCATGCCCCATTTTACCTTTAGCAAGCCTCCCTGCAGCCCCTGGGAGCCAAAACGGTTGCAGGAAAAAAAAAAGGCATTTCCCCCTCACTCGAGTATAAGCCGGGGGGGGGGGGGCTTTTTTTTCAGCATAACAATGTGTGAAAAACTCGGCTTATACTCGACTATATACGGTATATAATGTAAAATATAAACATATGAATGAAAATGTTAAAACAAAAGGAGAAAAGGCAGTAATTGTGTGTCTACATGGAAATAATAATCCTATGCAAAATTATAGTGTCCATTTCCCCTTATGTCTCTTTTCTGTCCCCTTCTGCAAATGTGTCAATGATGTTGAAAAGGAATGGAGGAAAAAAAAGGGAAAGAAGTGGATCACTCATAATTCAATGACTTAAAACCTTTGATTAACATGGACTATCCCTTTATCAGTCTCAGCAGTTTTCTTCTATAAAATTAGAAGACTATCTTTTAGAATGTCCTCTAAAGTTGCAATCCTATATCATTCAGGGAACATATTTTATAGGGTTTATCACCTAAGAAGCCTCCTTTAATGGGTTCTACACCTCCTGAATTATGGAATCTTCTTCCCCTTTCCAAAAAGACATTGAGAGCTGTATTTCTCATATTGTTCATAAATGTATGCATGTCCATAAATTGAAAACAGGTAGTTCCCAATTTATGACCACAATTGGGATAGGAATTTGTATTGTAATTTGTTGTGGTCATAAGTGATCACATGACTGGATCCCATTTTATAACCATTTTTACCATGGCCGTAAGTCAAGTCACTACAGTTGCAAAATGAGCCCTGCAAGTTGTAAGTCAAATCATGTGGTCTAGCTTCCTCAATGGCAGGTTTTTGCTGTAAACTGGCAAAAATATTACAAATTATGGCCATAAAGACCATGGGAGGGTGCAAGCAGTCAAAAATGTGAGTTGACTGCTCAAATTGTAATCATGCGACTGTGGAGATGATGCAACAATTGTAACTTTGAATTTAGATTACATTGAACTTTTCCTGAGGCTAATTCCAAGGTTAATTCAAATAATCAAGCAAAAGGTTGTAAGCTGAGGAATACCGTAAAGGCATACCTTGATTGAAATTTTATATTTGGAGGAGCGGGGGAGCAGGAGTGGAAAGATAGTCTACACCAGAGGTCTTCAAACTTGGCAGCTTTAAGACTTGTGGACTTCAACTAGCAGAATTCTCCAGCCAGCATAGAATTCTGGGAGTTGAAGTCCACAAGTCTTAAAGCTGCCAAGTTTGAAGACCTCTGGTCTACACTGCAAAGAAAGCCTTCATCCATTTTTTTTTTTAAGAACACTGCTCTAAATTTTAGGGGGCGTTTTTACAAAAAACAAAACAAAAAACAAACAAAGAACAACAACAACAAAACAAGAACAACTGATCCATGTCAGCTGCTGATGAAATAAGTAGAAAGGAGAGAACTGGGAAATCTTACTCCATACCATTAACAACATTATAGTCATTTAGTGGCTGTTTTCTTTTTAAGTAACAGTTTTTCTAAAATTAAATTGTGTTGGGGGATCTGTGTATTTTTAATCATGTTCACTTAAAAGAGAAGCATTAATGGATCCAATTAGCTTTCTTTCATTTTTCTTACTGTATTGGTGTCAAATACTATTATCCATGTATTGAGAGAAATGCACATAGAAAACATGGTCATATACTTACATTCATCCAGTTTAAATATTGGCACAACTGCCACTCAAGCAACAACAATGACAACAACAACAAATATTAACTCTCTCAGCCTTTCTTTCCTATTAGTATACCGAAAGGTCACAGAGGTTTGCATAACTACTTTGCAAACATATTTTCAGAAAAACTAGTAAGAACATGGAATGAAGTAATACCATTCTGTGTGGCCAATTATACAGGAATAGTATAAAACTGCTTAGGTCAGAATATGCAGTGTCTCCACTGCACCCCAATTCTTCATGGGTACTTCTGTGTTAGTAAAGATGACAAAAATCATATGCATGTTGAACCAAGCCTACAAACACTTCCTGAAAATTCTTTGTACAGGTAGTCCTCAACTTACAATCACAATTGAGTCCAAAATTTATATTGTTACGTGAGAAATTTGTTAAGTGAGTTTTGACCCATTTTAGGACTTTCCTTAACACATTTGTTAAGTGAATCACTGCAGTTGTTAAATAAGTAATATGGTTAAGTGACGCTGGTTTCCTATCGACTTTGCTTGTCGTCAAAGGTGACCCCGGGACACTGCAACCATCATAAATATGAGTCAATTCAGTTGCCAAGCATCTGAATTTTATTCACATGATCATGGGGATGCTGCAGTGGTCATAAGTGTGAAAAGTCATGTTTTCAGTGCCGTCATAAGTCATGTTTTCAGTGCTGTTATAACTTTGAATGGTCACTAAACGAACTGTTTTAAGTTAACGACTACCAGTATGCAGGTGCAAAACTGATATCTCTTCATATCCCTAAAATAAGGTAATCATTAAGAAGCCACTACATTCCTTAATATTGATTCATTTCACTATGTGTTTTACTTGTTTGGAAATACAAACAATATGTATGTGTAATTTCAATAAGACTCGGGCAAACAATAAATATAAACTCAAGGTAAACCATTCCAAACTCGATTGCAGAAAATACGACTTCAGCAACAGAGTGGTCAATGCCTGGAATGTTCTAACTGACTCCGTTGCTACATCCTTAGACCCTCACAGCTTCAATCTTAAACTGTCTACCGTGGACCTCATCCCATTCCTAAGGTCAGTAAAGGGGATGTGCATAAGCACACTAGCATGCCTACTGTCCCTATCCTACAGTCCCCATTTATTTGTACTCATTTCCTATGTTCATGTTCATGTCCATGTTTATACTTTTACCTGTTATCTTGTACATGTTTGACAAAAATAAATAAATAAATAAATAAAAATTTAAACATTAAATGTGGCCCTCTTACACATGGACATCATTTCTAGGGTTCTAAAATATTATCATGAATTCCACTTCTCTAAGAAAAGGACATTAGAAAGTGAGAAAAAACCTTCCTCTAGGGTTCTAAAGCTGCAAGTTTGGGCTTTTATTATTTTTTTACGCACCAAGCCATGCTTTTATCTTACAAAGTTAGATACAGAAATAAGATTCATTCAGAGCATCTAAGAGTAGAGAGCATGGTGCATCCAAGGCACCCCGAGTTCCTGCAAGAGAACTGGAGTGTTGAGGTAGGTGAACTCTGCGGCACACTTAGATAAACTGACTTTGCAAAATTATCATTCATCTAGGGCAAATATAACACATTGCTCCCAGGAGACGAGAGCTGATTAAGAATCAGCTGCTTCTATAGAGACAGATCACTGCACAAGTTAGCTCAGTACTGAATCAATTTTTGCTGTACACATCTGAACAACTGGCCCAGAACTTGAATATTTTCATTTTTACAAAAAACCAAACCAAAACAAACAAACAAACAAATAAAAAAAAACCCCATGAATAACTGCTTCTGTACTGGTTTTTGAATAATTTTGATCTGGGCAGCTGAAGGTATACCTGGATCACAGCAAAGATAAACAGTTCCAAAATATAAAACAATAATATTTCTCTCATCCTTACCCAAAATGATACCTGCTGAAATGATAAACAAACCAAATCAAAATCCAGGCAGAGTAGATTTTGGGGCAGAAGGACTTTGACGAGTTTTGAAGCTCAGCCAAGCCAAGGCTGTGAAATTATTTAATTCTAAAAATGTACACTTTGTACATATGATTCAAAATGTACTATTCACACGTGAAAGGGCTCATCCTGGTATCCATCATTTGACTAGTTTAAATCAGGGCTGTCAATCTCCCAGCCCATGAGCCGGATGTATGACGCCCTGGCCACACCCATGCCTGATTAAGCAAAGGGAGATAAAGTTGCAATCACATGATGATGCCGTGACGACCTGAGTTTGACATCCCTGAGTTAAATAATGAGAGATACTCTCCTACAAACTTAAAGAGACATTGAAAGTGAGAACCATCTGAAATATCTAAGATAAAAAGGCTGCAAACTTTGCTGGGTTGCCGACATCAGACCTATTGAGCAGTACATACTGAGCAGCAGGATTTACTTCCAGATCAATTTTGCAGCACCTGCCCTTTGGGGCACCATGTCCTGTTAGATAGATGCTGTTGCTGCTGGATTTCTAGAAAGCCATCCTGAGTGTTTTCCTAGGCAAAGGGATTATGAGGTTAGGTGATTGACTGGTGTCTCTCAGTTGCCATATTATACTATTTTGCTTTTGTTATTATTAATTACATGTTTAAATTGTTTTTGTTTCTGTATTTTAGTTCTCTTAACCGTGCACAGTTGCATTTGCGAGATGGGAGTCCTTACCAATGGATTAAAATAAATAAAGATTAATTCTTCTTGAAAATCCCCCACCCTACTTTTAATTGTCTGTTAAAGATAGAAAATTCAAGATTACTTCTTGAAAGTTGCACCCAGTGGATAATATTTTCTCTTCTTTCAATTACTCGTGCTTTTCTTAATCTTGTAAATCCAGAACAAAACTTCCAATGATGTTATTTATAATCATGTAAATTTAAAGGATTTTATTTTAAAAAACCTACCATATTTATGGACAAAAAGTCCAATCCAAAAGGAGTTGTCCTTTGATCTGCCTGATCATTGCAGGAATATTGATTATTATATAATTTTCCTTAAAATTCATCTGAACTGAATATTTTCAAAGGTGATATAAACCTTCTGAATTTATTTATGAAAAATGTATTCGTGGTCCTATTCAAATTACAGAATTCAATTGCTTCAGAGAAACGCCTAGCTTCTACCATCTAGATTCATAGAAAACTATATGACTTCATCTTTCACTCTTTTAACATTTTGTTGCAGTCTAAAAGTGTTAAGTCTGGACATTACTACTCTGCACAACTTAGGGAGAGCAGTAAAGTGGATGATTGCAAAAACCTAATCAAGGTTGATTAGCAGGGGAAAAGAGATCATTAGGAAATACCAGGGCCAAATGCTAGACTGGACAATTGGGGGAAAAAACATGGAATAACACGTGACAACTTTTAGGAAGGTGGTTAAAACATAAGAGTTTATTTAACTGTAAGGTTGCCAGATCATTATCCTACAAAAGGAATTTAAGACACATGTGTGTGTGCATGCATGCGTGCATGTGCAAATATGTATGTATGTATATGTATGTAACTAAACTATGTAAACTGAGTAAATTGCCAGGTCTCCATGCAGAGTTGGCACTACAAATTGCAATAAATACATCAATACTATTACCAGTGAAACTACCTAGATGGATTCATAAAATTATTAGGAGATAAATTCAAAATGATGGACATTTCATATTGATCCTAAGACTTTAACACTGTTTTTATTTAGAATTTGCCATAGCCACCTTGATAATTTTCTTAGTAAGTAGGTGATACAAAAACAATGAATACATTATATTCAGTCAAATAATTTCTCATACAATTGCTGAATCTTCAACCTTATCTCATAAATTTATATGTTGCCCAGGGCCACTTTGAATCACAGGATGAGGTTTATTTATTAAAATAAATAAATCTCAAATCTTATCCTATCTCATGATAATTACTGACGAAAGCAAAACCAACCAACCTACCAAAAAAATATTTAAGGGCTAAATAATCAGATTCATCAGATGATTAATACAGTTCAAATAACTTGACTCATTGGCAATCAAGGGACTTGGTCACAACCTATAAAGCCTTACACAGCACAGGTTGGTTTTTTTTTTTTTAACTTGAGGAACCACCTGTTACCCTTAATATCGGCTTCAATCAGATTCATCTGTCAAGGTTGGCGCACTCCAGGTTCTTTCAATTAAAAATGCCATTTATCAGGATCCGGGAAGAGTACCATCTCTGTAGCAGCACCTGTCTTCTTGAATGAGATTCCTTGCAAATTCACATGTATCCTACTGCTATTTCAAAGGGTCTTCAAATCTGACTTTTCATCTTTTAAAGATGATAATCGATGCCCTTTTTGTCTTCTCTGTTTCCCTCTACTATTTTTTTTGCCATCATTATTCCTTTGCTTTGTGCTGTTTTCGTAGTTTTATTCTTCCCTGTTTTTAAAATGTTTTAACAATTGTAAGTCATCCAGCATGAACATTTATTAAATTGTTATTTATTATTATTATTACATCATTATCATTATCATTACTGCAGCCCATCCATCCACCCACATAACTAAGCTCCACATCTCAAAGGCATCAAACTGGAAAAGCTACATTATCTTTTTTTGAAATCCACACTTTTTAGATTGTGGCGGTGAAGAAAACTTCTAAAATGGTTAATGCAGTTTCCAGGGCCAAATATTTTCTTGCTGCAAGTTTTGCTTGGGGAGATCTGTCTTCTGTGTACTGCAGCGTAACTATAGAGTTTTGGCACAGAAGAATAACCGGCATTCAAGAAAGATGAGTGCAGTCACTGCTAAGCAAACAAAATGCCACTTGGGGAAAAAGGTGCATTTCTCCATTAGCTCAGTGCACTGATCTCTCCGAGAAAAGAAAACCAGTATTTCTACACCATGGTTATAAGAAGAAAAGTAAGGGCTCACTTCCAAGAGTTCATTAGTAGTAGAAACAAAGAGAGAAAACTCCCCATATCTTTTTGCTATCAATGGGTGAGCATAGAGTTATTCTTATCTTTCAAAATCCTATTTAAGTGACAAAATTGGAAAGCAAAGCATCTAGCTGTGGTGCTGAACTGTCATTAATTAATGAACAGTATTATACAGTAGCATCTTCATTAACAACCTGTAGAGGGCAGTCAAATAGCACTGAATGAGACATGTCAAGCTTTAAGTCATAACTGCAATGCTTAGTTGTGTTAAACTAAGTATAAAAGAAAAATTCTGAAACTTGAATACAAAAATAAGACAATAAAATCCATTCTCTCCAACTCAATCATTTACATTAAACATGCTGGGTTACATTACTGCAAAACCACAAAGAGACGAATAATATATATGTATCTTTATATTAAAGCTCATTCTATGAATGAGTTGTTCACTAATTGATAAATGTTTAGTACCTTTGGCAAAAGATTTCGACCTAGATTTCAAGCTCATTACATTACATTAGCTCACATATTATAGAGTAGAGATCTGAGAAACAATTTGTTCAGAGAAACGAGTGAAGTTTTACTTTGCCCTATAAGGCCTCTGTCATATATATTTGTATCCTCAGTTGAAACTTAGCAGGCGCTCCAAAAATAAACTTTCATGGCTAAAAAAGAAAAGAAACTATATCTTCTTCTCTAAAAGAAATGGCCCATCTAAATCCCATACCTATGCAGTAGAGAGAGAAAGGTAGAAATTTCATGAACTTTCTTATGCTATATTTAGGAGTTGAGAGTCAAGGTAACAAACAGGAAGGATTTTTTTAAAAAAATCCCTTGTTTTTTAAATTTAAATCAGAACCATTAGAGAAAAAGAAATACAGGAGTGCAAGTTGTTCTGCTAAGAGCTCCAATTGACCAGTGTTTCTCAACCTTGGCAACTTTAATATGCCTGGAGAGTGGTGGAATTCAAATTTTTTTACTACCAGTTCTGTGGGCGTGGTGTGACTTGGTGGCCATGGCAGGGGAAAATTCCTGCAAAATCTCCATTCCCACCCCACTCCAGGGGAAGGATATTGCAAAATCCCCATTCCCTCTCCACTCCTGGGGGAAGGATAATGCAAAATCTCCATTCCCACCACACTCGGGCCAGCCAGAGATGGTATTTGCAGGTTCTTTAAACTGCTCAAAATTTCCACTACCGGTTCTCCAAAACCTGTTAGAACCTGCTGAATTTCACCCCTGACCTGGAGTTCAATACCTAGAATTCCCCAGCCAGCATACATTATTCCATTTCTGGTTCTCTTTACCACCCCTTCCCCTCAGCAACCTGCAGCCAATCAGCATGCTCAGTGGGCTGTTTGCTGAATAGATCCTAATGTCTTTTTCTAGCTCTGTAAAAGCTTGAAATCTCCATCAAGGTATAGTAAAAATCATTACTAAAGATGATAAACTGCTCATATGTTTAGTTAGGTCCGAATACAGCAGCATGAAAAAATGTTGCCCTCATCTTTTTATTACATTTAATACACCTGATGTTCTTTTCAAAACTGAGCTAGCTAAAACAGCTTCAGCCTGACAAAACTGCAAAATAATCTGACAACAGTCTTCCTGTAAAAGGACTTTTCTCTAGGTGAGCTTACTGTGTTTACATGTTGGAATGTATCATATACTTTCAACAGAGCAGCAGCAAGTTTACTAAACTGCTGGGGAGAAGTTTCCAGAGCATTGCTCCCACCTGCCTACACTTTCTGTTCAAGTACAAGAGAACAAATGGGCACAAAGGGAACCCTTCTAGCATATTAAGGATATTAAGCCAGCATGGAAGGTAAAGACAGACCAAAAGAAGTCTTTAAGTCACCTTTTAAATAATATTTTGTGTGAAGCTCAGTGCCTTAATAGGCACATGTAAACATAACAATGGAATTTTGCACTCATTTCTAATAGATTTGCAATTTCAACATAACTGGATAATATCAACTTGGAGAAGATCAGATTTGTTAGAATTGAAGTTTGATCAATGAACAAATCAAATTATCAAAAATAGCAAAAATCACTACAGCAGCAGGAGGGATGATAGGATGAATTGACTCCCTAAAACTTAAGTATATACAGAGGCAGCATGTTTATAAGCCTATGAACACACACGAGCATATGAAGGAATGCAGAGAGATAGAAGCTATATATACTGTATTTTTCGGACTATAAAATACTCTGGACTTGACACACCTATCTTTTGGGGAGGAAAAGAAAAAAAAAATCTGCCTCTGCCTCCCAGCATCCATCTGGTATTCATCTGGTCCACTCACCATGACCCATTCTCCGTTTCTGCGGCCTGTTCTTCACTGCTACCCGTTTGCTGCGGCCGTCGCCCCTTCACCACGTTTGCCACCGCCGCAGCCCATTCGCCACTGCCACCTGTTCAAGAACAGCTGATCGGCGCAGCACCAACCCCCTCTCCACCTGCCGCAATATTTGCTGTGTAAGATGCACAGAAATTTCCATCCACTTTTTTGGGGGGAAAAGTGCATCTTATACTCCAAGATATACTGTACACGTCCACCCCTAACCAATTTATTCCATTCTAAGAGAAAAAAGAGGCATGTTAACGTGGCAATAATAGTTCTAATGTAATTTCTTCTAAGGAAACATTTACAGAATTATGATATTGATACCAAAGCAACAGAACTTACACATTTATGAAATGCAAAACAACTAATTCTTAAATAAAGTCTCCTAGTGGCTTTAGGTCAAATGTCCATGGCCTTCATAAAATACTCAATTATTTGGTTCCCTCTGCAAAAATGTTCTTCACCCACTTTCTTCTGTGCTAACGGACACACTTGTAGGACACTTGGAGATGAATGAAATCAGCAGGGACTAATGAAAGCATCAAGCAGATGGGAGAAATTTGATGGGTTGATATTTTTTTTTTTGCACTTACTCTTAGATGCTCTAAACTAGAAAAATGGGATATTCTATCATGAAAACGAACATTGGCTTACCTGAATGTTCCTTTTCGAAGTGCTGCGACTGCATTCCATCGGCTGGTAGATGTTCTAGTTGCTGCATGGGAACTGAGTGTAGCTCTATGATTTTTTCATTTGGATCTATGTTCCTCCCTTCTTGGTAACTCCCTCTCTGTAGCTCCTCCTCCAGTCTGTTCGCGAAGTTGCGAGTAAACAGTTGAATCTGGAACTAGAAAACTTCCAACCAAATTTAAATATTACGGTAACAAACGCAGTCTCAAAAAAAAGAAAGGGAGGGTATGGAATGCAGTCGCAGCACTTCGAAAAGGAACATTCAGGTAAGCCAATGTTCGTTTTCCAAAGTGCTGCTCCTGCATTCCATCGGCTGGGACATACCCAAGCTCCAGTAATAATGGGTGGGAGACTGCCTTCAAAATTTTTGTCAGGCCAACACAACTTGTTGTAGCACCCTTCTTCCAAAGGACGCCTCCGCGGAGGCGTAGGTATCAATTTTGTAATGTCTAATGAACGGCGTCGCCGACGACCAGGTAGCTGCACGGCAAATCTCATAGAGAGAAGACTGGGTCGCCCATGCTGCCGAAGTTGCTGCGCTCCTAGTAGAGTGAGCGGATATACGTCCCGGAATTGGGCGAGAATGACGCTCATAGGCAGTAGAGATACATGCCCTGACCCAACGTCCTATAGTCACTGAAGAGACCTTCTGGCCCAAGGTGCGAGGGTGAAAAGAGACAAACAATGCTTCAGATTTCCTAAATGCAGAAGTACGTTTTATATACCTACGCAATGCCCTTCGTACGTCGAGAGTATGCCATTCTCTTTCCCTAGGATGGCGAGGGGAAGGGCAAAAGTCAGGTAGAATCAACTCCTGCGCTCTGTGAAAGGCAGAGTTAATCTTTGGTAGAAAAGTTGGGTCAAGTCGTAGGATAACCCTGTCCGGGTAAAAAATGCAAAGGTCTTTGCGGATAGACAAAGCAGCTATCTCTGAGATACGCCTGGCGGACGTCACGGCAATCAGAAAGGCAATTTTAAACGATAGAAATTTAAGACTCGTGGAAGCTATCGGTTCAAAAGGATCTTCCGTAAGAGATTGCAATACAAAGGGTAAATCCCACGACGGGAAACGATGAACAGTCGGAGGGGATAAGTTGGAAGCACCATGTAAAAACTCCTGGATCCTAGGATTCTGCGCGAGAGTGCGATATGGTTCGCATTTAAGCACAGTCGAAATCGCTGCCACCTGGCGACGTAGAGTAGCTGGTGCTAAACCTTTTGTCAAGCCGGCTTGCAGAAACCCCAGGACATCCGGAATACTCGCTGATGTAGGGTCCACATGTCGCAAAATACACCAGGAAGCGAAAGCCTTCCAGGACGCCTGATAGATTCTGGTGGTTGAAGGACGTCTCGAGGATTGAATAGTGTGTATAACCTCGTCTGGTAAACCATCTCTCTTTAACTGGATCCGCTCAAGCGCCAAACGGTCAACCTGAGCCATACAGGATCTGGATGCTCTATGACTCCCTGGCAGAGAGCGATCCTGGATGGAGGGATGTTCCAATGCGGAGCGATTGAGAGGCTCCGAAGGTCGGAGTACCAGGGTCTCCTGGGCCAGTCTGGAGCCACAAGAAGAAGCTCTGCCCTTTCCTTGATCAGCTTCCGAATTACCCGTGGTATTAGAGACAGTGGCGGGAAGGCGTACAGAAGGCCTGTTGGCCAAGGACAACGAAGGGCGTCGCAAGCTTCCGCCCCTATTTCTGGATATCGAGAAACGAACCTTGGCAGTTGAGCATTCCTCCTTGTTGCGAAGAGATCTACCTGTGGACAACCGAACCTCTTGACAATGTCCTGGAAAATCTGCGGGTGGAGCTGCCACTCTGCGGGATCCAGCGTCTGTCTGCTGAGCCAGTCTGCTGTTGTATTTTCCTGACCGGAGATATGATCCGCTTGAAGAGAAAGGACATGATGTTCCGCCCAGGTCAGGATTCTTTCTGTTTCTGCCATCAGGAGCCGGGATTTGGTGCCCCCTTCCCGGTTGATGTGCGCTTTGGTGGTAACATTGTCGGTCAGAACCAACACGTGCTGATTCCTCAGAATAGGTTGGAAAGACCTGAGTGCAAGGCGAACTGCCCTCAGCTCCAGCAGATTGATGCTGAACCCCTGCTCCCTCGGAGACCAAAGACCCTGAGACACTTGCCTGTCCAGGTGGGCACCCCAGCCCTGTAAGCTGGCATCCGTCGTTAGTATGCGCCGTTCCGGCTCGAAGAAGAAGCAACCCTTCAGTATTGCAGGGGACATCCACCATTTTAGGGACAGACGAACATGGGGCGGTACTACAATCAAGAGAGGAGAAGATGCTTGGCCTTTCCTCTGAAAGGGCAGGAGGAGCCATTGGAGAGGACGGGAATGTCTGCGGGCCCAAGGTACGATGGTCAGGCAGGAAATCATCTTCCCCAACAACTGTGACAAAAGGAGAACCGGGGACTTCCTCTGGGATCTGACAAGTTTGACCATGCCCACCAGACTCTGAATTCTGTCCGGAGAAAGGAAGACCTGTCCCCTCACTGAGTCGATGACTGCACCCAAGTGTAGAATTTGGGTGGACGGGACAAGCTGACTTTTCGGGTAGTTGATGGAGAACCCGTGAGCTTGAAAGATCTGTAATACAGCTGCAATGTCCGCTGTTGCCTGATGGACAGAAGTTGACAGGATCAAAATGTCGTCCAAATAGCAAAGGATCCGGACAGAGAAAAGACGCAGTTGAGCTGAAACCACCGCTACCAGCTTCGTGAATGTCCTGGGGGCCGATGAGAGCCCGAAGGGCATCGCACAATACTGGTAGTGCCTGCTGCCATACTCGAAGCGGAGATATTTGCGGTGAGACGGGTGTATGGGTATGTGGAGGTAGGCCTCCCTGAGGTCTACAGACTGCATCAGATCCCCTTCTCTGATGGAGGCCAAGATGGACCGTAGGGATTGCATCTTGAATCTTCTGTAAGAAATAAACAGATTGAGATGCTTCAAATTCAGGATGCCGCGCCAGCCGCCCGAGGACTTGGGCACTAAAAACATTGAGGAGTAGACTCCTGTCCTCTCCTGTCCCGTCGGAACTGGCTCTATGGCACTGATCGACAATAGATGACGAATTTCTGCCTCCATCAATGCCTGCATTTCCGGAAGGGGAGAAACAGGACAGCTGACAAATCGATCCGGGGGAAGGGACTGAAACTCCAGAGAAAGTCCGCATTTCACTGTTCTCAATATCCAAGGTTCGCTTGTTGACCTCACCCATTGAGCATGGAACCGCTGGAGTCTGCCTCCAATGGGCGAGTCGGTGGCTGAGTCATTTGCCCCTACGTGTTGCCCTGAAGCCGGAGCCTCGAAAGTAACGTTTCGGAGGAGCAGCGGTCCGGCCTCTGTCTCGAAAGGGCTGCCTGTCGGCAGGGCGAGTTGAGCCCTGAAAATTGGTTCTCTGGGTGTAATAATTTCCAGCATTGTAAGAATAGCGGAAGGACTGCCGCTGGGAGTACGGCGAGAAACGTCGGTCCTGGCGGCGAAAGGAAGATGGAAGAATCTTCTTTTTATCCTTATCCTCTATTAAGAGGGGTTCAAGCGAAGGACCAAACAAAAGGGGGGACTTGTAAGAGGAGCTAGCAAGCTTCCATTTTGTTCTGGCATCGGCCCTCCAATTTCGGAGCCAGAACATCCTACGTGATGTCACAGATGAAGATAGTGCACGGGAAGCAAATTTTGCTGCGTTTAGGGATGCGTCTGCTGAATACTCCGCAGCTACAATTAATTTGTTGATGTCATGGTTTAAGCGAATGTCATCCGCTGGAAGTCTTTCTTGCATTTCTCTGAGCCACAACAAGGAAGCCCTGGTGAAAAATGAGGTCGCTGTTGCTGCCCGCACCGCCCAGGCAGAGGCCTGGTGAGTCTTCCTGAACGCAAGTTCGGATTTCCTGTCTTCAGCCCGAAGCCCATCTACAATGTCCCCAGTAATCAAGGCAGAGGATGATAACGCTGCTACCGGGGGGTCAACAGAAGGTAGAGCCAGCAGAGATTCTAGTTCTGGGCTAGCACAATATAATTTTTTATCTAAAGAACTTGGTGCAGTCAGGGATCCTGGTTGGGACCAACCACCTTGCACAACTTCAGAGAATAGAGGCGGACAAGGGATAAAATCTTTGTCAGGATTGGAGACCTGGAACAAGTGGTCGTGAGGAGCTGGCACTTGATGAGGTCCATCAGTAGAAGAAGGAGAGAGACCAAATTTAGTTACAAGTTTTGCTTTATGGAGCAACGATTTGAAGAGGGCCGGGCGAAACAAACCAGAGAAAGCAGGTTGATCTGGCATAAGCCCCTCGTCCTCAGAGAGTTCCATATCTTCAGGGAAATCTTCATAGATGTCAGAATCATCACTAGCATCATCTCCTTCATGGATTGCTGTGTAAGATTTGGTAGGAGCCCCGCTAGGACCCGGCTGAGGTTGAGAGGAATCAAGGTTCAAACCACCTCCTTGATGAAGACTTGCTGCCAAGACTTTGGCCAGTGCGTCAGAAAGCACCGAATGGATGTTCACCTGTGGATTAGTAGGAGGAGCCTGAGAGCCTTGAAGTGGAGACACAACTTGTGTCCCAGCAGTTGAAGCTGGGTTCTGGTTCGGTTGTGTAGAATTAGTCTGAGTCAAGGACTCTGAAGCAGGCTGATCTGATGGTGGATCATTACGGGAAGCTGGTGGGAGGTGATGAGGCATAGGCCCAAAAACATGTTGTGCAGGTGACTTATTGGAAGAAGCCTGAAGAAAAGCAGACTTGCGCGCTTTGTCAAATTGGCGCTCCAGGGCCTTATGGCGGCGCATAGCGCATCTGTCAACAGTCGCAATTGCCCTGGTTCGAGGCCGGACTATTTTAGGGGCCTTGCTTTTGGCCTTTGCCTTGCCAGATTTTCTAGGCTGTTGATCAGCAGGGGTATCAGATAGTTCAGGCTCAAGGTCTGAAGAAATTGGAGAATCAGCCATTGTACAGAATATGCTCAAATCAAAAATTGATTGATTAGAAGTTTTTTTTTTTTTTTTTTTTTTTTAAATAGAGATGAGACCCAATGCCAACAATCACAATTGGGAGCAATTAATTAAAGGCTCCAATCAAAAGCTGAATTAATAAGGCCAGAAAGTTGATGCCTGAAAAAATTGATTAGGGCAAATACGTTATTGGTAAGGGCTAGGCTCAGCCGAGCCAGCAAACGCCCTGTAAAAAACCAGCAGGTTAGGTGCCTTAGAACATTGATTGCTTTAAATTGGCTAGGCTCCTCCGAGCCAGAAAGCGCCTCTATTTAAGCGGTGGTGGTAAAGGGGCAGTTTGCTTAAATAATTATATGAGGCTCCTGAAATACAAACGGCTACAAAATGGCGCCCGGTATTCAACTGCAGCCGAAAATGGCCGTCGGGACAATGACAAAATGCTTCAAAATGGCGCCCGAGCCTGACAGGCAAGAAAACAACTGCCGCCTCGCTTAATGGCTCCAAAATGGCCGCCGCAGCCAAAAACGGCGCGAAACACCTCCGGCCCAGAGAATTCAGCCCCCAGCAAGATAGCACTCACAGTACTGGATTCGGAGAAAGCGCACGATCCACAGCGCTACCACCAGCCGCTATACATCAGAGCTTGCCAGAGGCATCGGCAGAGGCTCCGGAGCCGCCAGAGAAAATTCCGCTGCTGACGCTGAGGCGGCCGCGGTCACAACCAGCTCACCGGTAAGCCAGCGGATCCGCCTGCGGCGAAATGAGAGCTAGGAGCGAATTTCAAAGTCAAGCTGTCAAAAACAAACAAAAACAATGGCCTGGGAAGCTGCCTGGAGCCCCAGGCGCTTCAGCCTTCCCTAACAGCTAGGGCAACGAAGCAGCAGCCAGCAGAAAACAAAAAAGGGCACTAATAAAACCAACAACTAACTAACGCACCACAAACGACAAAAATAACAAATCTCTAAGCTAAACTAAACAATTAATAAGTAATAGGTCAGAGCTAGGCAAAAAACACTCCAGTTCCCTCAGCAACTGAGTGAACAGACTGGAGGAGGAGCTACAGAGAGGGAGTTACCAAGAAGGGAGGAACATAGATCCAAATGAAAAAATCATAGAGCTACACTCAGTTCCCATGCAGCAACTAGAACATCTACCAGCCGATGGAATGCAGGAGCAGCACTTTGGAAAAGGTGTTGTAACTGTAGAAGGCAATATTTTTTATTCTTTTTACATTTTCATTTCATTACATTTTTAGATATTTAACCAATGCTATATTTCCTTTGGGCAATGGCTACACTATAACTAAGTAAGAATCAATATTAACATAATCTTTATTACAGATTATAAATGTAGCACCAAGACTATTAGATAATGATCCACAAAGCCTTAACAATTTTTCATTCTCTGCTCAGGAGATACATCTACATATAAATCTTCCACTGTAAGGGCATTTCTACCTTGGCCTTTTGTATCCTAAACTCACAGAAACAGTTGGAAAAGGATCCAGGATGAGTTTACAACTGAAAGATTTAGGAAAAGTAACAAAAATAAATGCCCTGTATCCAAGCCACTGTAGATTCAACAGTGATAACAATTGCACCACATCTACTCAATACAAAAGGGCAAAACAAAACATAACAGTAGTCAAGCACATATCATCTGGGAAATGGAGAAAGAGCTGCAAAGCTATCAAGTAAACAACCCACTTATAGGACCTAAAAGTCAACAGCCAGGAGCAAGGGTAAAATAAGATCTCCACCAAAAGAGAAATGGACCCACAGTGTCTGTGTATATGGATGTATACCTATACAAACATGAGGCTCAGACTGATTTCTACTGCAATGCAGCTATACCAGAAATAAATCAATTCAGCTCTTCAATATTGTAAACATCATGGGAAAACAAAAGCCAAAACACTGCAGATTTTTTTTGCATTGAATTCCCCTAAGTAGAACTGAGGATATAACTGAACAGCTGATCTACATATATTCAGCACAGTTGTCTGCTGATGGGACGCTTTCCAGACATGCAAATGCTTCCACATTTGTTTGCTAACATTTATTTGTTAGATTTATATACTACTTTCCTTCAGGAGCTCTTTTTCCCCTTTCTTTCTCCTCACTATAACCTTCTAAGGTATTTTTGTCTAAGATAGAAAATAATTGCTTAAACCTGGTTCTCTGATGCCAGTCAGTATCTTAAGCACCAAATCCCACTGCTTAAGGGAACCAATGCAGCATTTCAGTTCATAAGAAAGTTTTTACATACATATCTTGCTACTGCAGATAGGCACGTTATATAGGTAGTCCACAACTGACCACCATTCATTTAGTGACCTTTCAAAGTTACACAGGCACTGAAAAAAGTGGCTTATGTTTTTCACACATATGATCATTGCAGCATCCCCATGGTCACATGATTAAAATTTGGGTGCTTGGAAACTGGCATGTATTGATGACGGCTGCCATGTCCCAGGACCATGTGATTATATTTTGCAACCTTCTGATAAGCAAAGCCAATGGGGAAAACTGATTCACTTAACAAATGTGTTACTAAAATAACAAGTACAGTGATATACTTAACAACTGTTGCAAAGAAGGTTGTAAAATGGGGCAAAATTTACTTAGCAATTATCTGGTTTAGCAAAGGAAATTTTGGATTCAATTGTAGTCGTAAGCCAAGGACTACCTATACTCATAGACAAGTGACTACTAGTAACATTGCCAACATAGCTTGAATGGGCTAAATGAATAGGCTTTGCTTGCATGTTGAAATATGACTATAAATGTATAGTCTGAAAGGTCTCACATTCTGCTTGGTAGATCTGAATGGTCCCAGAGACTTCCAAAGGATATTGCCAATACTCTTACGCATTGTAGTGTGCAATGTCATCAAGCCTTACTGAAGCCTGCAACAATCTTCGCTTGCAGGAAGGATATTATCTATGCATGTATACTAAAAGCTCATTACTTATCATCCACATTAACTTTTACAAGCAATTGCCTAAATCAGTAGCTGTGTGTGGTAAATCTGATACTGGCCTGTGTTCAGGGGATCATAAACATGTTCAAGAGCTTATCCCTAAGATTTTGCATCTTTGCTAAAGTAATGAGAAATAAAAAGTCCCACAAGAAATTTGCAGGGAATGCAAAGTAAAATGCCTTCTCTCCGTTTTACACAGCTCAGGAGACGAGATGGAGAAATTCCAGACTTTTTGCTGAATCTATGGTCTCAAGATATTGAGCAGAACTGTAGCAGTTCTGACAGCAGAACTGTAACTCCCAGAATGGATAATGGTAGAATGGGAATTGTAGGTCAGTAGCATTAGAAGGGCAAGAGGATTCCCACCCTCATGTAGACAAAAACCAATAAAATATAAGCCTCAAAAGGCCTGATCTCGTAAACCCTGAAACACACACACACACACACACACACACATATATGTGAAGGGACAGCTACTAGAAAGTGGGGTTTGTTTCTTCCTACAGATAAAATATTTCCCTTCTTACTGACAATTGTTCCAAGACTAGACAATGAGCAGCAAATTTCAGTTTCATTTATTACCTGTTGGATTACGAACAATTAAATTCTCTTCAATGATGATCACCAACATCATTGGTGGTCAACCTGGCTATAAAGATCAGGATATCAATATCCTGATCTTTATCTATTACTGAAAGATCAGGATATCTTTCAGTAATAACCTTGAATCTTGCTGGTCTATTTTTTCTTCCACTTTTTGTATATTGTCTCTTTTAGTTTGTAAACTCTAATCGTAAGCCCTTGCCTTTTATGATTATTGATGTGAACTTTTATAAGAAATAATTTCTCTGAAAAGCAATATAAACTGAAATAAAAGAAAAAAGAGGAAAGATTAGAGGACAATGAAATGGCAGAAAGCACGCTATGAACCGCTGGGAGAGTTGACATTAGACTCTATTACAGTTAAACTAATAATATACTTTCAGATATTTCACAGTGACAGTTTCTAATTTTACTCATTTACTTGATACAGATACAATCCAACTTTCACTAGTTTTAGCTACAGCTTGAATAGCCACTTTTTGATACAGGAGATTGCTTTTCCACTACATCTGCTGAGCAAAATTGATAGTTTCACTTAGCTTTCCAGAATAGGAGGAGAAAAATCCTTAATTTCCAGGGGCTAATCATCATTAGCTCCCGAATGTTCAAGTGAGACAATGATAAGAGGCAGACCTAAGTGATGCACTGACTTATTTTATTAGTGGTCAGTGGGATTACTTTAGGTAACCAAAAGATTACCCTCCTTACTTTTTTTCGATAACTTGGATATGGAGGATGTGATGAACATGTTTAAATGATACCTCAGTCTCTCAAGGTCAGCTATGGCTCAAGTCCACATTTTTAAAAAACCCAATATGAAGAAATGAGAATCACTGAACCTGACTAATTACAGCAATTAAGCAAGGCTATTTACTTTGCATAATTTATTTTTCTTGTGCTGGCCCCAGGAGAAGCAAAGATTATTAGCAAGCACTGGTGTCTTGGCCTTCTATCCACTATCATTCTGTTTGCAGAGATTGGCAACACACAATATTTGTCTTCTAAACCATAAGGATTGCAAATTCTTAAGGAAAAGAAACTCTCAAGAGAAGGTTCTCAGTTCATTGGAGTCTGCAGCCTAATGGCATGATTATAGAAGATGGAAAGAAAATATTCAAAACCAATGTTCCTTCTGATTTCTCAGCATAATTCTCCTTTCCTAAAACAAGCATATCCTATTATGCTTTTCATTCCAAAGGGTATCAGTATATTCTCTAGCAGAGATTCTCTGGAAAATAGATAACAGAAATATTTTAAAATATTTCCTTTTTTATACCAGCAATTAATGCTAAAACAGCATTAATTTTAAAACAGCATCATTTTAAAAACTAAAAATATTCTTCACATTTTTAATACTTCAAATTCAAAGCATGAATATACAACCATATTCTACAAAAGGAGGCTCACAGATCTTAAATCTCTGAGTATATCTAACCACTTCAAAGTAATTCTAACACAAAATGTAAAAAGAACCATTAAAATGTTTATGTGTTCTTAATGCATGTTCATTTCCTTACTGTAAAACAGTATACAGGGAATACTTTTAAGTTTTCCAGCAAACTTCATACATGACCAGAATTTATCTTCTATATATACATGTTTAAAATTCCCAACTTCTAATTGCTTAATTGTTCAAGAAATATTAACTTTCTCTTATTTTCGGGTAAATAAATGTCAACTTCATATTTTTTTTCCTGTAGCAAAGCTGAGATCTAAAGTATTTAAAATGTTTTGAACTAGAAGCAATGAATTAATTGTTTCTTTTTTTAGATGTCCAGCTGCATTCTTATGAAATGAGGAGCTTGCAGTCCTAATATTTATTTAGAGATAGATTCTACTGAAATTAATGGGATATGTTCACAGTCTATAGCATGTAAAAGATGAATCATAAGCCCTCTTCTTCCCTGCCCCGTCAATAAATGGGGCAGGGAAGATATTGTCATTTCATTTTATGAAATGACAATATTTATGCAGTATAAAATCCCATGAACAAAAAGATTTACACCACGATCAGCATAATGGAATGTGTTACTAGCACTTTCATGTAATAATCAGGGCAGTAAGCATTTAAAGCTGCTCTGATCATTCCTGATCTTCACCCTCCTGAGGATAAAGCAGTTTCTTGGCAACAAACACTAAGCCCCTTTACTGTTTGCCAAACCAATTCTGTCATGCCAACCTGTCACTCAAAAAAGGCACTACAGGAACCTGTTCAGAGTGTATTTCCTGGAAAAGGGAAACTGAAGGTGAACACAATGAGGAACTATATGGACATATAAAAAGCCCAATAGAGCTCAACGTATAACTAATTCTGGCAATCATTTTCTCACCAAGCATGTCTTAAGGCTGGCGTGGGTGCTGCTAAAACTGCAAGTGTCTGCTTATATGTACCTTTAGCTACTCCTATAGTGTGCAACACCAACAACTCATGAACATGTCTGCTCTTTTCAGCATACTGCAGAGAACACAAGAATGCCTTGAGTGCTTCTGCAGTTGCACAGACTAAGATCATTTTTTCCTAACAATGTATTTCACCTTTCCAGCCCAGCAAATCTAATCCAAACAATGAGATTTAGAAACTTAACTAGGTAATTAAAATAATTAAAATACTAAAATACACAAATCAATTTGGTGATATATCGTAACCATGTTTCCCTTCCAAGACCACTCTTTCCGATAGAATCATCCCATCTGGAGCACTCATTTCCTCTTGTCTCATAACCTTCAGAAGAGACCCAATGAAGCATCAGTAGTAGCAGCAGCCTCCTCCCCCAGCCAGCCATACTTTGCCAGCAGGCATCCCAGTTACTCCCTTGTCCTCTCTCTTTCCACATATAAGACTGCACCATTCTATGATGTAATATTTCATCCAATTGAAGGTTACAAGGTATCAACAAGAGTTTAAGTAATATAGAGATTAAACTACAGTATATAATAGATATTGTTTTTATGAAATTTTTACTGACTGCTGTATTTTTATCTATTCTAGAGTTTGCTATGTATTGGTCTACTGTTACAAATAACCATTAAGTTATAAGATTTAGTGACATAAAAATTAAATAAATAAACTGCACCAAGTTCTTTACAGAATAGTAAGATTACATCTACACAACTGCCAATGAAGTAAATCATTGCTTCCTTTTTAGGTAGCATATTTTAATACAGTTTTAAGTATACTGTTCCTCTTTCCCACCCCCTCCAGCCAGTCATTCCTTCATACATACTCTCCACAGCTATGACTGCAAGTCATACAAAATATGACTTGCAAATGTTACAAAAATATCTGGAGTAAATAGAAACAGGAACAAAGTTCCAAGCAGAAACCTATGAAATGTCAATTATGCTTTTAAAAAATATGCTACTGTGTTCAAAAGTAAAAATTGCTGGATTTGGTAATTATTTATTTGTCAAACATGTACAAGATGACAAGTATAGGTATGAGCATACACATAAACAAAGGAAGTAAATACAAATAAATAAATTTACTTTACAAATAGCAAATAACTGATTCATGTTTAACTCAATTCCTGCAGAGACATACTGGAGGCAATTCTACATTATTAGGATCAGACGCTATATGGATTGTATACATTCTCACATAGTCCAAACCTGATAGTAGATCAGCCCATTAGCAGAATAAGAAGCAGATGAAAATTGTACTGTATCTCCTCTAAACAAAGAACCTCTTTTTAATCTTTGCATGGAGCTGGTAAGATAGGAGCAAGACATTTGAACACTATTATAAGTTTTATAAACTTTTATAATTTGTTTTCATAATGGCTTCTTAGCTTTTCTACAATAAATTCCCTTATCAAACTTTATCTATTTATTTTTGAAGCCTGTATGGCTGCTCATCTGAAAAAACAAGTGACTTCTTGGATTGTTGTGTGACACTCTATCCAAGCTGTTAGGAGGAAATGCTAGATGTATTAAGTAGCTAAGAAACTTTTAATGGAGGGGAGGGGAGTGCAGGTGATGCGAGGCAAGGACTTACCTGCAAACTGAACATTGTCTCTGTGGCTGCAAAGCTGTAAACATCACAATCACTGAATAGTTGCGAGGTGGTGCCTTCACAAACCTTCTGAATTTGTCTCCATTCATGCGGATGACTGAGCGCCTTGAACTCCATTCAATAAGCTGTTCTACCTTCTCTGCTAAAAGATTCTGAAATCAAACACAAAGATAAAGGCTGCATTAAAAAAGTTTTATATGCCAGGTTGCTGCCATAAATATATATGCTGTACTTCTGAAGTTGCAAACTTAATAGATGCTTCTGCTAGAATAATTTCATACCGCCATTTCCCTGTAGAAAAGTTGGTTTAAGGAGAAATTCTAGTAGTATAAGTTCCTGAATTTGTCTGAAATAATCAAGTCTGAAAGAACAGTACAGGACTGAGTAATGTAAGCAACTTGAGATGCCTTTTTTCCAAAATAAAATCTAATTTATAAATTAGATTTATAATATCAAAATAAAATGTAATTATAAAATTACAATATCCCGTGGGTTAATTAAAATACCACATTTAAACAGTAAAATCTCTGAAGATTTCAGCCATTTGAGGTTATTTAGAAGGGACTTGGAGTTAACTCTGCACCTAGAACTGAAAAAAAGATTAATAAAACTTGGAACAGTATCTCCCATTCACATCAAAGTTTCTTGAAAAATCTATTTTTTAACTAGGCATGTATAATGCCAATTTTGTACTATGGAAATACAAAAGAATAATAGAGTTAAGTGCCATAACAAAGTGCCAGTATTCCCCTTCCTGCCCCAACAGCTACAGAAACGCATATTTCACTCATTAGTTGCTGATACAACATGTATTAATAGTAGCTGTCAATCCATAATAAAGAACTTACATATGACAATACAAAAGCCTATTTATTATAGGTGATGTGAAGATATGGTTCTATAAATCTGATCAATCTGAAATAATTCCTTTTTTGTCCAGTTCACCAGCTGGGACCAGACCAGATTCTTCAACATTTGCCTTATTTGTCCAGCCTTTTACTCCTTAGCATCTGGAATTTTTTATTGGCCTTCATGCCACCTACCTGGACAAACAGTAACTATGGAAGCAAATCACAAAAATATTTGCCCCCAATTAAATTAAGTGCAGTATTAAATCTCTAGATGTCACTCTGCAGATCTACAATTATGAATAATGATCTTTCAAAACTGTCTTCCAGCCATCTAACATAATAGCGTCCCTATTTGATTAAGATGAGCAGCCATATAAATTTGCAGAATGAATGAGTGAATGGAAAAAAAAAATAAGTGAGTATTCTGAAATTACACATGTTGGTCTCTCAACAGGGAATGATGAACTTGAAGGAGTCGTTGGTAATCTCCGAGTTTAGCTGTTTTCTTGCAAATTTTTCATTACCCAAGCTAGGTAACATCAGTGCAATAAAGGACTGGAGATTGCTCTCAACTTATATTCTAATAGCTTGTCCTGTCAATGTTGGCGGGAATAGTCTTAGAGGTTCTTTGGTTGGGCTGTTGGCTTGTTCCACAGTTGACTGGGGTGTAGTTTACTTGATTGTTGGTCTGATGTTAATCCTGGAGATAATGTATGCTCATCTGGGTTCTCATTACTTGTGGGGAGGTATTCTGATCTTTTTGTTCCCTCTTTGGCTTGTTGGTTGTCTCTTTTCCATAATATGTAGGTATTGTTTATGTCTATGTGTCTACTGATGGCTAATTTGTCAGAGTGCCAGGTTCCTAGAAATTTCTTAGCATTTTTGGATTTGGCTTGATCTAGGATGGTCGGTTTCCCAATTGAAACTATGATTAAGTGTTTGTTTGAGAATTCTAGAAAGAATGCTAAGTGCTAGAGAGAAACTACAGACGCGTCTATCTAGGAACAGACCGAGTCGAAAAACTGGACTGAAGCAGGAAGAAGCGGTGCTAAAGTTCCAGTAGACTCAGTCCGATTGGATACCAGACGTGTCACTTCCCAGGCATGACTGCCGTGGGCGCCAAATAGGAGGATAAAGAGTTTTCATCATATCTTCTGACTGCTGGTTGGTGTTTATGGTTAAATTCTGCCAGCCTTCTACATCTTTGTCCTAATAGTTTTGAAGTCATTACACTGTAGGTTATAGATCTCCTTTTTTCTTCCTGGGCTGCTAGGTCTTTTGGTGTACTTAGAACATTTTGAAGGACTTTACTGCAACAGCCACTACATAGCACAAACAGGCAGAAGGTTAGGTTAATTTCCTCTCTGGCCTGTATTAGTGTACATCTATTGGAAAAAGGAAGTTCTTTTCACGAATGAATTCGGACAACAAATGTTGAAACTAGTCTCAAATATATATACGCAATCTTTCCCATCCTGCTGCTACTCAGCTATATCATGTAGTTTAGATTTACATAGTTCTGTCATGTAATGTATGGTTGTTATCCAAAAATAATTCATAAATCTTCATAGAGTAAAAGCCACTATCTTGTTTATGATTTATAGAAAATAATACAACTGTTTCCTGTTACACTTTTTCAGAGTATACAGCAAACACCCGTTGATTGGCTAAAATGGCAGCTTCTGAGTTGCCAACACACTTATAGATGGCAAATTTAGGATTAAGGTGAGAGGATTATCACAGGATTAGAGCGTTGCTGAGTTCCTACCAATATGAAACAGATGATTCAGAATAGCTTGTCGTGTTATCAAGGCTGAATGGATAATGCATCCTGTTCTGAATAAAATCTCTGGTATCTCTGTTGACACAGGATACTAAGATTTACATAAATCTCACAAATATAACTGTGGCCTCTACTTGTCCAGTATTGGATGCTTTTTAAGTTTTAGACATTTGGATGTAGACAAGAACCTTGAAGAGATGTGGCTTGATAAAAGCATCCAAGGCAGAAAATCTTACTGAAGGGCTGCTATTAGAAAACCTGAATTCCATCATATAAACAATTTTCAAAAACCTTCAATATTTTATTATTTTATCAAAATGTTTGAACACATTGTGACATCTCAATGTCATCCTCAGATGGCAATGGTTGTTTGGATGGTGGTGTGTTTCTAATATTTTGAAACACAGAAAGTTTTACTGGATTGAAAGTTCTAACATAGCTTTAAAATAGCTTCAAAACAAAATGATGGCTTCAACACTTTTCTTTAAATCCAGGAAGACAAAAATATCAGTCCCCTATATTGACAACATCGCTCTACCATTTGATAATGTTTGAAGCCTGGATGCAGGTTACTGCCAGCCCTGCAAATAGATTAGAATGAACTCCACGAGAAAAAATATAGTTTATTGAGATAGGCTTTAATAATGGACCCTAAGGCATAGTTTGTGCTATCTCTCTTCTCTTTCTTATAACTTAGTGAATCTGGGAGATATTTGTCTGGCCATTTCAAACATTACCTAGTTTCCCAGAACGTAAACTATGTCTCACTCCTCTTTGCTTTGGGAACAGTTGAATATTTCTGTCAAGGTCATCTCCAATATTCCAGTCCAGAATAGAACAAAATAACAGAATTAGAAGGGATCTTCTAGTCCAACCCCCTGCTCAAGCCGGAGACCTTATATTCCAGAGAAGTGGCTGTCCAGTATCTTCTTAAAAGTCTCCATTGATTGAGCATTGAGCACCCACAACTTCTGAAGGCAAGCTGTTCCACTGATTAAATGTTCTACAGGAAATTTCTCCTTAGTTCTAGGTTGCTTCTCTCCTTGATTAGTTTCCCATCTATTGCTTTTTGTCTTGCCTTCTCTTCTAGTGCTTTGGAAAATAATTTGCCCCCCCCCCTTCTTTCAGGCAGCCCCTCAAATATTGGAACACTGCTATCATCTCACTCCTAGTCCTTCTTTTCACTAGATTAGACATATCCAAATCCTGCAAATCCTTTGTTGTTCTTCTTTGCATTCTTCCCAGAGTCTCAGCATCTTTTTTATATTGATATGACCAAAACTGGATGCAATATGCCAAGTGTGGCCCTACCAAGTCACGTTACTAACACTTCATGTGATCTTGATTCTATCCCTGTTTTAATGCAGCCTAGGATTGCATTGGCTTTTTTGGTGGCTGCAGCAGCCAATAAATTTAAATAAATAAGAAAATAATAATACGGGTATACACGATCAACTTGGCAAATAATTTATGCTGGGAAGTACATAATAAAATGTACAAAATCCCTGTTGGTTCTGCTGGACCTCTCAGCAGCTCTCAGTTCTATTCACTGAATAATAGTGATTAAAAACAATGCTGAATGATATTAATGAGAAACTCTATTGATGCAAACTCACAAAAAATGAAATCAGTTGATGTACATGTAAATATGATGCCATTCAATAAATATATATTCATACTACCAACAAATATATCCAAAGAACACAATTCAAGGTACACAAGAAAGCTGAATACAATAAATGGTAGGCTGGAAGATCTGTTTGCCAACACTGCCAACTGAAAATCATCTTAAGTGGCCAGCAACGTACTGTTTTTGTGATTAATAACTCAAGACAATGTATACAATCTGAACAATGCACTGTTTCTTTAAAGTATGCCAGCTATATACTGGCAACAGATCAAAGCTGAATTACAGAACAGAGTGAAAAAAGTACATTTAAAACAGTTAACACTAGAACCATTATTAAAAAGGCACAACAAAGAATGTTGTTCAGGAAGTTCAGACTGCCCCAGGAGTTATTGATACAATTTTACAGAAGAATTATTGAGTCTGTCATTTGTACTTCTATAACTGTCTGGTTTGGTACAGCAACCAAACAGGACAGGTACACATTTAACAGACTGTTAAGACTGCAGAAAAAAACAATCACAAACAACCTGCCTTTCAAAGAAGACCTGTATATTGTGCGGGTCAGAAGGAGAGATAAGAAGATATGGACATAAACTGTTTCACCTCCTCCCTTGAAATGGCGCTATAGGGCATGTCAAAGCAACTAAACCCAAGGACAGTTTCCCCCTCATGTCATCACTCTGCTGAACATCTAATTCTCACAGTGCTATCTAACGTCTGTTTATTTGCCCATGTGGTATGGCTATATTATTATTATTTATCTTTCTTATTATCTTCTTTATTCCCACCTCTTATTGGTATTATTGTTATGTTTACTATTACTGTTATTGTTATGTTGCTTCTCCATGTACACTGACAGCTTTTGCACTGGAGCCAAATTCCTTGTGTGTCTAATCACACTTGGAGAAATAAGATATTCAATTTAATTGAGTTCAAATATTAGTGTGTCAGAAATACATTGACATATTGTCTTGAAAATCCAGGGCTGTGGAGTCGGGAGAATTGGGACATTTAAACTTGCTTTTCTTTAAATTCCAATCTAAATTTAATAGGAGTTGGAGTCGGTGCATTGTTTGCCGACTCCGATTCCGACTCCGGGTACCCAAAATTTCCTCCGACTCTGGCTCCTCGACTCCGACTCCGGCTCCGACTCCACAGCCCTGTGAAAATCAATAAAATGCTGAGGGTCGAATATTTTTATACAAAATCATGGTAAAGAAATCTCTTAGGCCAGGTTAATCAAAATATCATTATTTGCATATATGCATTAAACTTTATACTGACAATTAGGTGCTAGTGAGTATAAAAATAAATTAAGGTTTTGAACTCTCACACTTCATAACCATCATATTACTTCCAAGTACCACAATATTTGTAGCACCAACATGGGTTTCTGATTAATATAAATTATGTCAATTTAAATGGCAGTTTTACTGCCAACATCTTTGTAAAGTTGAAGGCAGTGTGACACAAATACGGGGTTTTGTAACACACATTTTTTTTATTTATTTTTTTTGCCATGCTTTCACTCTCAGCCCAACTCACCTCACAGGTGTGTTGTGGAGAAAATGTAGGAAAGGAGCAGTATTAGGTATGTTTGCCACTTGTGAGTTACTAATAAAGCCATAAAGGGAGGATATAAATCTAAAGAATAAATAAATTCATGCTTCCCTCAATGCTGAGTATATACTAAGGAAAACTGGTTGGAAAGAAGATAAGCAATATTTGCAACTGGAAGAAGAAATATCAATTGCTTGTGCTATGCTGATGACACATCCCAATAGCCCAAAATGCAAAAGATCTGCAAGCTCGTGGAACAAAAGTCAAGGAACACAGTGAAAATGGGCCTAAAATATAAAGCATAAAGAAGACTAAAGTAATGACGGCAGGAATAAAGCCATTAGAATTGACTAGAAAGACATTAAACTGAGAGGTAGCGTCTTCTTTTTTAGGATAAATTATCAATAATACAGGAACAAGCAGTCAAGAAATATAATAATAGTAGAACAGTAATGAAGACTTTTGGAAAGAAATTCAAAAATTTTGATATATCTATACCTGCAAAGATAATAATAGAACAGGAACAGGTATTCCCTGTGACATTCTATTTAATTGAAACTTGGATTTTGAAGAAACAAGTTAGAAAAAGAATTGATGCTTTTGAACTGTGCTGTTGGAGAAGATTGCAAAGAATACCATAGATAGCGACACTTCCTGAATTTGCCATGGTGAGCTGTTACCTTGCTGGCTTTCACTGGCTAGCACAGCAGCTTTTATGAACAGAATTGCTGTCATAATCTCTCTGGAACAAAGAAGAGGTTGAGATCATCCATATGACCCAGGACAGCCGCTCCTCATGAGTAGACTGCAGAAACTGCCATTTCATGCTGACTTATGCATGAAGTGGTGAGAATCAAGACTACATCACACTCTCATAGCAGCCTTTAGGGGCATAAAGCCTGACCAACTTTATATCTTAATCACCTTTTTTGGATTTTTATTTCATTTTATTTGTTGCATATTGGATAAATTAAGACCCTTTGGACTGGCAAGGTTTTATTGTATTTGTTGGGTGAGTTTCTGCCTCCTTAAAAGATAACAGTGTAAATTTTATTTTAAAGGTTTCAAAAGTACATGATTTTTTTAAACAAACAAATGGGTGTTTAGTATATGGATTTTAGAAAGTTAATAACGGATTAAGGGACCAGAGGGATTTGGAATTATAGTTTTGAATTATTTAGAAGATATTTTCTCATGGGAAAAAGGAGATTGCTTTTTGTTTTGTTTTGTTTGTTTTGTTCTGATAAGGAACCTTGAAGGCTGGCTATTAGAGCCAGAAAATAAAGAAAATGGAGCAGAAATCCTTAGTGCAAACTTTTGAATATTTTTCAACCACATTTTTGGACAGAATGTATCAAAAACTTGATAAAACTGACTGGGCATATTCTAGTGAATTTATAAAACAGCTGCAATGAAAATCTATGAAATTAATTTAAAGGGGGATTTAAAGGTAGTACAACTGAATTTGATGGATGACTTATTCTCTAAAGAATATGAAGAGATATTAAACCAGGAAACTAATCTGGATAATTATTTCTTCTGGATAGACAAAAAACCCTGCAAAGACTTGCAAAACTTTTTTAGGACAAACAAAAGCATAAATTTTACTTATTGATAGAAAAGCAATCTATTAAACTTCTGAAGGATTTCCACTTTGAAACACACATGAGCAGCAAACTACCCATGGAATATTTTGGGGTGGGGGAGTTGTAGTTTATTTAAAAAAAAATCAGGGAAGATTTTATAAAATTGGCTTGTTTGACCAGAGTTAAAAGAAGAAAATAGTTATATATGGTTGCCTTTCTGGAGTTTTGTTCACAATGATTGATTGATTGATGAAGCAATTGGACCTTGTTTTCCTTATCTCTAAGAGATGAGCTATGGGAAGAAAAGAGATTATGTTTTGTTTAGAGATGAAGGTCATAAACTACTATAATTGTTTTTACTCTTCTGGGTTGAAGCAGTAAGTTACTTCTTTTTTCTCCTTCCCTTTCTCCTTCTTTTTTAAAAAATCCTTCCTTGCTTGCTTGTTTGTATTTTTTGTACTTTGTATTGACTTTTATTCTCTTCATTTATAATTCTTAATAAAATTATTTGAAAAAAATACCATGGATATCCCAAAAAAAAGAAACAAATGGATTAATGAACAATGAACCCAGAATTCTCACTCAAAGTACAAATGACCAGAACATTATTATTATTAACATCCAGCTGTCTGCAATTACACCAGTTCGAGGCTCAAGGTTGACTCAGCCTTCCATCCTTTCTAAGGTAGGTAAATTGAGGACCCAGTTTGTGGGGGCAATAAGCTGACTTTGTATAAAAAATATACAAAAGTATGAAGGCTATTGCTTAACGCCTTGTAAGCCGCCCTGAGTCTCCGGAGAAGGGTGGCATATAAATCTAATTAAAATAATAAATAAATAAATAAATAAATAAATAAATAAATAAATAAATAAATAAATAAATAAATAAATAAATAAATAAATAAATAAATAAATAAAAAATTATCTTACTTAGGATGTATATTTTGTTTCAAAATATGAAACTATATATACACATCAGTTAATTTTATTCAATTACCCAAGAAACATCCAATTTAATTTAACTGGAATCCAGTCCTGAAAAGTAATTAATTTGTATAGAATACATCCTTTTTAACCAAATATATTGAATTTTTTACCCAAGAATTTTCCCATATGGAGCCTTGTCATTTCCTCTCAATAATGTCTTACTGGTCCAAGCCACTTTCTCTTCTAGCACATTCAGACTAGTAGATCTTGTCTTATGAAAAATCTCATATTTAATATATTAGAATATTTAATAACATGAATCACTAAAATGTGGAACTCAGGTATGAAACAGCCTTATCAATTTCTAGAAGACCACAAGATAGCATCAGTGGTGCAATATCTTTCAAGGGGACACACATGGAAATGAGAATAGGGAGCTTCTTGGAGACAAACCACTACCACCCCACGCATTCTTAAATGTCCGCAACCAAAGGAACAGTCTGAACTTGCACCATCAAATCAGGATGAATGCATTTTTTGGAAGTTTTGAAGGTCTCTTGTGGCTTGAAGATTACCCAACAGTGCTTTAAACACTCAAAAACCCACTAAGGAAACAGTGAAAATTAAGCAATTAAACTGGGGTATAAACAAGAAACTGATAATCAGAAGGATTAGGGCAAAACACGATAAGGATTAAAGAACAATCTTGAGCTAGAGGACATGCCAGAAAAGACCAAGAAAAAGGCTTACCCCAGAAGAACCAAATGCTTTTACATTACCACCTTCCAGAAAGATCCAAGGGTCTATTAGAACAATAGTACCATTTTCTGTTCTGTGACTCACTCAATAGGGCACACAGAGAGATTTCAACAGCTCTTGACAGTCATATAAATGAGAAATGGCTGCAAGTCAGAATCCAATTTCAACCTGATTTCAGATACTGTGCGATATGCTCACATAAACAACACTAGATCTAGAGATATCCAAATGGTCACTGGGCCTATATTTCTTTAAAAGTATCTTTTTGTCTCTTAGTAAATACTGTTGAAATTGAGAAAAAATGCATATCCTGGGGGAGAGGGAGCAGATCCAGGAAGACAGCACATAAATGCTACAAAGAATTTTGTATAAACCAAAACATTGCCAACCCGATAAGGAACTAACACCATACACAGATTCAACTGCAAATATTTCAACCAACAATATTAGCACAAACCGGGTGCTGATTATCGTGAAGAAGAAAAGAACACATAACTACAACAAAGTTGTTAGACCAGAAGTACTCATCTGTGCCTTCAAAATGAACCATACATTTGCCCAGGTACACTGAAATAATTCACTAACCAAACTGCAGAGGAGCCAGAAAATTCTTTTTTTTTTTTGTAAAGAATTTTTTTTTTTTTCCAACATAGACATAAAAAATCATTGTTTTTCAAAAACAAAGTCTTGGTCGGGTCACAAATGGGTACGCTAATTTAACAAATGAAAAACAAACAATTTTAACATAAATTCCAATATCTTAATAAATTTATCTATTATCTCAACATACATCCTAGTCTCCTACTAAGGCAAAACTCCTTTTTATATTCAATTATTAATCAAAATTCAATACCGCTTTATCTAAATTTTTTATCCCTTGCTCCTTTTAGCATTAACGTTAAACACAAAGACAATCAATTCTATTAATCTATGTATTTACCTTACAATTTTATCACCAATCTTAATTTCCAAGTGTATACAACTCAACTCTTATTTCAATTTTAATCAAAATTTCTTTCTATTTTTCTCGTTTTCTAAACCCACCCAATCTATCCTATCATGTTCTTAAACTTTTACACAGAAATCTCAAAATTTACCATTTTATTTTAATTATCACCCAACTTTTTCTTTTTCACCCCTTATTAATAATTATTCTTCAATATATTCTCCTCATTCTCCTCCATTATTCCACCTATTATTTGGCTGATTTCCAGCATACCATATTTTGGCTGAGTTTACAGCATTCTCCTCCATTACTCCCCCTTTTATTTGGCTGATTACCAGCATTTTCCATTGTTTTGGCTGGTTTCCAACATATTTTGTTTTGGCTGATTAACAGCATTCTCTTCCTCAAAGCCACCTATTATTTGGCTGATTTCCAGCATTTCATTATTTGGCTGATTTCTCAGTATATTCTCCTCCATTAACTCCAACTTCTATTCTACTAACTTATTAAAATTTTCTTTTTCCATATGTTATCTAATACTCCACTGTTTCCAACTGTACTCTTCCAGGGTGTTCCCCCATTTGTTTCTTAATATTAATCATTCCCAACATATATTAAATTCAATCACAATTATAACTTCCACCTGTGTTCCTTAATACATCATCAAAAATCATTAACATTCAATCGTAATTATCATCCACAACTTTGTTATCAAATTAAAACTAAGCATGTTACAAGAAGTTATGCTTTTATGAACATATCACTTTTAGTCACCTTAGCTTTCCATTTCTATTTTTATAATATTTCTATCTTTATCATAAACACTTCTTTTCATTTAAAGTTCATTTAAATTTTGAAGCATTTAAACAATTAAACATTCAAATATTGCTATTCAATTTATCTATTTTGCCTTTTCCTTATCTGTCCATATACACTTCAATTCAAAGTCAATACTTCCATACTTAAAACTCTGCATATCCTTTTGATTCCATTATAAAGTCTGCTTCCAGTAAACCATCAGCTTCTCAACTTCTGTTGCTGTGCCAAAACTTCTGTTGCTGCGCTAGTTAGTTAAAAGTTTATTAAACATTGTATTTCTTCTTTCTTTGTAAAGCCATCAAACGACAGAATAGGAATCTCCAAAGTTCAAAAAGCCGTAGTTCTTTTCAAGATAATCCACAATATGTAACAAGTCAGATAGATTCTTTACAGAAAAAAAAAGTTTCCACAATCAACACTTTCACTTAGTCACTTAGTCACACCTTCAATCGCCATTTTGAAGCATTTATGTAGCAATCCGTTTGATCTCTTTGTCTGGCTTTTAAAGGTGGCAAGTCCTTAATTTCGCTTTTCTCTTTTCAAATTCATTTCAGTTTTAGCAAAAAAGTTCAAGTATCTATTTAGTTAATAAGCAATTCCCTCCAAACAATCAGTGGTGAAATAAGATTCTTAAAGGGTTTAAAACTTCTTCCCCCCTCTTTTTTCCCCCAAAATCTTCAAGCCCCTTAGATCTTCAGCCGCTAGTAAGGCTGGGGGTCTTATTTAAAAATGTCCTCATTAACACATTGTTCTTGCCTGGGCTGGTGTCACTCACCCGGCTCCAAAGGACTTGGCCCTTTCTTCCTTCCTCCTGCACTTTGCTTGTCCCGATCTGTCGCAGTCTTGAGGCAGCCGCCATGGCTGCCGTCCCCTGCTGCTGACTTAGAGGATTGCCTCCAGCCTCCGAGGAACTTGCCCATTCCTCTCGGCTGCCCAAGGGGTCCCTCTCCTTTCCCCTGTCTCTTCAGGACAGGGTAGGTCTGCAGACCTGTCAGCGGCAGTTAGCCAGTCGGGGTTTTGGCGGGGCTCATTGGAGCCCCACCATTTCCCTGCCTGTATCCCCGGGACATCAAACTCAAATGAAGGAACCACCATCAGAATAATAACACTAAATACAAGTTACCTCCTAATCAGGTACAAAATCCAAACCATTCACAACAGACTGACAAGGAAGACACATCAGAACAGAATTAATACCATACCTAATGAGTAGTCTCCAAAAAGCATCCAATCACCAAACCAACAGAATTCATGACTGTACATAGGGCAAAGCAAATCTCACTTCTAGATTTTTGAAGTAAGGAAATCTTATTGGAACACAGTCAGATGTTTGCAGCAATTGTAATCTATATTTCAGTGCAGATCTTCCTAAGCTTGGAAGCCCCTCCCCTGCCCTGAAAAGGTATATACAAAATACAACAACAACAACAACAACAAAACCCAACAACTAAGCTACTGCTATTCCATGAGATCAGTGAGATAAGCCTTACCAGGACTTCTGGGAAGAATGGAAGACTGAAAACAGATCTGCATTAAGGGAAGCTGATGATTGTAGCTAAGAACATTGAACTGGAGCAGATTGGCTCCTTTAACTCTTTCTGAACCCAGAAAGAAGGGGTGTGGTCCTACCTGATAAGCTCCTTCTCAGGGTGCGGGGAAGATCATCCAGAAGTGGGTAATACTCTGCTTCACTTGGAGACTGAGTTAAACTTTCTTGGCCACGCCTCCTCCTTGCCCGGGTTCCTCCCCAGTTCAATGAGGGTGTAGCAATGATGAGGCTCAGAAAAACAAACCTGCAAAACAGGAGCCCCTCCCGGACTATGGACCAGACAGCCACCAGGGTGGGGCTGGATGATCTTCCCCACACCCTGAGGAGTGTATCAGGTAGGACCAATGCCCCTTCTCCATTGTGCCAGGGAAGATCATCCAGAAGTGGGGCTTACCAAAGCAGGTCAGTCAGACGGGAGGACAATAGTCTGGTCCCAAGTCCCACCATGCGTGATCTCTGGGAAGACCCGTGAGCTCAAACGTGAAAAACCCCAACCGGTCTACAAACCTGCCAGGATGAAACCCCATGTGGGATAGTCTGGGGAAACTCACCCGGCGAAGGCTGACACAATCGAAGGGAAAACCACCTGTCCATAACCTCCCAGATGAATCCTGTACCCAAGCGTAATCATGTGACCAGTGACCAACCGACGCCCCCGAGGCAGCAGGAGAACCTGGAGCCTAGGTGGAAGGCACGGCCACCCAAATCCAACTGTCCACAATCGAGGGACCGACAGTGACCGCCCAAGGTACGGCTAGAAAGAAGACCAAGAAACTGTAACCCCCCCAAGGGAGCAGGGGGTGGGTGGGATCAGCAGGAAGGTCCCTGAATGCCTCTTCAACCTGCCATAAGCCACTGGCAGGCACTCGGAACAGATCCAACCACAGTCGAAGGAAGCTGAAAGAAACTACGGAATCAAGGTCACTGGAGCCGGCCACCGAAACAGGAGAACCCCTCCCCTTCAGAACTGTCCCAACAGGGAGAGTCCAAGTCAGGCCTCATAGGGTATAGAATCAGGAGGCCCTAGACTCTGCCAGGCTCGGTCCCTAGGCAAGGAAACCCCCCGCCCAGACCCCAGACTAGATGGGCAGGCCCACGGGAGACCCCACATGCTAGCTGGGTATCTGCGGTGGCAAACTGAAACAGAAAATGAAATCCTCCCGTTCATCTGAAAGACGAGCTGTGTCTCCTCCATGTTGAGGGTCGCAGTGAAGAAGATCAAGAGCTGAATCGGAAGCCTGAGAGATGAGAAGGCCAATCCGGATGCCCCATGAGACTGCCCTGAGGCCACTGTTACCAGTGGTCGCGGCAACCCTCCAAGAATGGCAAAATTCGAGGGATCCCGAAAGAACTGCCCCGCCCATGATGCAGATACTCAACCTGGCAGCCCTGAGGATGCCGCGGCGACAAACAGACCAGGAACCCAGAAGGATAGGAGAGGAAGCGACAGGTTTTCTTGGTCCGTAGTGCAGGAATGATCACATGCTCTTGCGATAAAGCCCCCCCACCCTACCAGAATCACCGCCTATGATGACAAGGGCTCTGACTTAAGATGTTGGGGGCGAATGTGCTCTTAGTAGCGACCATTGTCCTGTTAAGAGGACTGTAGTCAAGGATCAGGTGCCAAATTAGTGCTAATTGGACCAAACAAATCCAAGTTAATTGGAAGGCAGCCTGAAGTTGAAACTTGTATTCCTGTGACAGGGCACCGCCTATGTAACGGGGGGGAAAAGAGTGCCAATGTTCCCGCCATTTCCATGGTTCGGAAATGGCCATTAATTGTCTCAGCGTCCTCCTCTACAGCCTACAATATAATGGCAAATTGGCTCTGATCAATGAAACTCTGCCGCTAGCCCGTTATGGGTCAGGCGAGGCGCTTGGGGAAATAACGCATATAGGCTCCAAGGACCTCATCCGCCATGGCCACAATGACGGTGAAGGTGTCGAAGGTGAGATGAGGCAGCTTGGCTCCTCTGACGTGGGAGTAACGGCTTCAGCGTAGCTGTATATGTGAAATGAGACAGACCGGCTCAGAGGGCTCGTCTGTCTAGACAGCCATGGGGCAGGCAAAGTCGATGATTAATGAGGCAACTGGTTTGGAGGAACCCTCTTGCCCTGGCCGCCTGGCGCTGGGCACAGTGATTAAAAGTATGGTGAACAGGAACTGAGGGAGCATTCCAGCTGCAAAAACCCCGGCGCAAAGCATCACAGTCAATAATAAGCAGACTGGCTCGAATGAGCTGCACTGATATGGCCGAAAATGCCATTGCAGTCCTCAATGGAGATCCATCCCGTGGCAATAGGCAATAGGGAGACCGGCACTGGGGAATCCCCATGCCGCAGCTGTTGGGGATGTAAACAGAGCCTGGAACTACGGTTTCTACTGGCTCAGAGTGTTATCCGACGGGAGCAAGCGGAATATCAGCTCCTAGGAACTTGTCCCTGCAGTAACAATGGCACAATGGCGCATTAGCGGGGAAGCTTCAACTATTCCCAAAATAAGTGTCCGCCCCGACCAGGATACCTCTTGTCATTCGGCTGCCCCATTACCTGTATAGATGGGTAGATTAGCTCATGAGATCACTCCTGCCTGCTGCCGCCATGGCATTAAGTATCAACGCCCCAAAGTTGGCGGGTAAAGCAGACCAGCTCGGATCGAGCGCTCCTGCTGCGGCAAAGATAGCGCTGGGTACTCCCGCCACGGTGCTGAAAGGGAGGCCTTCCATGTGGCTATATGGAGCCAAGCGCTGTTGTCCCGTCTGTCAGTAGGAACAGGAGGCCTGGCTCTGAAAGAGCACTCCCGCTGCAGCGATAATGGCACAAAATCTCCTCAGCCGCTTTCCACTCTGAATCCGGCAGACTGGCTCGCAATGAGCACTCCTGCCACGGCTCTTGAAAGCGCTTAAGCGCTTGTTGCCTTCTACTGCAGACCAGGCATCCTGGCTTCTGATGAGCACTCCTGCCATGGCTCTTGCATACGCCCATGTACTAGCCGCTGTCAGTGTGCCTGGATGGTATAGGCAGGGACTGATTCTCTCTCTGCAGTCGCAGAGCAATGCCAGGGGCTAAGCCCCCTCTGCTAAGCCCGGGATCGGCAGGGACCTCGGCTGATAATCAAGCCGGCAGGGAGGATTAGTAATCTCCAACATAGCTTCCGGCAATCTTCGAACTTCATTCGGTAAATTAATTCCAGTATCTTGATTGAAGTAGCTGAGCCTCATTTTTCTCAGTCTCACTTGTTGGAAGACCAAGTCGAACTGGGACGAACCCGGGCAAGGAGGCGTGGCCAAGAAAGTTTAACTCGATCTCCAAGTGGTGAAGCAGAGTATTACCCATTTCCGGATGATCTTCCCTGGCACAATGGAGTATCAACCAAACTGCACTCCATATGGTTGCTCTTCACAAGGAGACTCCAAGGCAGTAGTCTCTGAAGAATAGGAGAGCTGGGAGCAGGAAAAATCTGCCATAGTTGTTCAAGCCAAAATTGGAGCTTTCCAATGGACACTTTTCTTTGAAGACATTTCGCTTCTCATCCAAGAAGCTTCTTCAGCTATGACTAGATGGTAAGAATGGAAGGATTGGATATATACAGTACAGATTTTTCGCTATGCAATTTGGGATGAACACCCTTCAAATGGTGTGGGAGTATGAATGGATTTCCAGAAAAAAATTGCAGACTACAGGAACCATTAACACTACTCAGGGACCCTGAGGACACAAGTAAAATTCCAAGTGCTTCAACAACCCTAAAAAAGGATGCAAATGACCAGCTGCCTGCAAGGAATATAAATCCTTCTATTCTCCACCATCCAGTCAGAGCTGAAGAAGCTTCTTAAATGAGAAGTGAAACGTCTTCAAAGAAAAAAACAAGTAAGTTCAATTGCCTCCTGAAAAAGCACCTTTGGGACAACCATGACCTGGATGACTGAGAATCTCTACAGACTTTCTTTGCTGAGTTAATAGGCACTATTCTGATATCACCTAATAATTTCTTTAAAGAGGTTAAGATACCTTTGAAATGACAAGACTGAAACAGTGGGTGAATGCCTTCAAAGCTTAATATAAGAAAATGAAATTGTTTCTTTAAAATCTTTAAGAATTTAAAATACGAATGAAAAAGCAAGACAAGGTTCTGGCTACAGAAAGTTTTAAACAACTTATGGGCTCTGAAAATATTGGAATATTTGATTTTGAATAAGGTTTTGAAATTAATTTTCAGGTATGAATGTAGTTTTGTGGAAAGAAATTTATTTTTGATACTGGATATATAACCAGAGAAATATCATAAGCAACTTATAATGGTGTTCCTAAGCTTTTTGAAGAACTGTAGTAAGAGTTTGAACAACTGATATCAGCTGTGTTGTCTGTTCTTAAGAACAGTCTGTTCCCACATAAAGCTGTTATATAAAAGGATTTGTAATAAAATCTGAGAATGTGAATAAGAATTTGCCATTAGACATACAAAAAAACTGGGTGAGTCTTAAAACTTAAGAACAAAATAAGAATGTTAGTCTCAGACAGTAATTGAATTTTTTTTTCCTTGCTGGACTTAAAATATATTTTTAAAAACATTTTGAAGAAATTTTTAACAAGGATCAACAATCATTTGAATGGATTAAGGAACAACATTGTTTTTATACAAAAGGAAGGAACATAAAGATGTTTTACTTGATCATGGTTGAAATGGAACATGTTATTTTTGATGGCTCTTTTTGGACCTGCTGACATCTAGACTAGAAAGTTGTTGTGATTTGGATTTGCTTACCGCTGGCATAGTGTTTAAGCCTTTTTCCCTACACTTTATGTCTCCTAATCTGACAGCATTTAAATAGGCTTTACATCTGATTGTCTTTTCCATAAAGCAAGGGATGTTTATGAACTTCTTCTCTTTAAATGAAACACTGTCCCTTTTTGTCATCTTAAATTCAGCCTTTTGTTTATACTATGATATTGGGACCACTTTATGACTTTTAAATAGGGATTTGTTTACAGTTATAAGATATAGCATGATGACTTTAACATTTTTTAATTAATGTCATTTTAGGGCTGTTTGGACATCTTACTAACTCCACAGTTGGAGACAATGTTACTTATTGGATTTGTCTGTACTTAAGCATTGAGTTATAGGACAAAGAGCTTTATATCTGTTAATTAAGATGAAGTGAAATGATAGTGATAATATAACTTCTACTAATGAAATTGCCTTCTTGGTTTTTTCATCTATTTTTTCTTATATGTTTTCTTGTACCTGTTATTCATTCTATTTGTTACTTCTTTTTTATATCATCTTTCACTATTGTAATTAAAACTTTTAATAAAATTATAGAAAAAGAGACAAGTCCTTTAAGCCACCTGATTTTTGAAACAAAAGGAAGTTCAACGGGTTTGAAAAAGACTTGTGAAATAATTATAAACTATTCAATAACAAGCTCAACGGTAAGAAGCAAACAGTGATTCACATTTTTCTACAAACAACTTTGTAAAGAAATATATATTAAGCAAACTGTACATTAATAGTGCCTATAAGTTGTCTGACATTTCTTTTTCCTTAAATAAACTAGGCATTCTCATCAATTTTGGTTCCCCACCCCCTCAATTTTTTATTTCTGTATTTATTGCACACATACATTTCTCTTCGGGCTGTTTGCAGAATTTTTTCCTTTCATTATTTTATTTTATTTTTATTGGTTCGATTTATATGCCGCCCTTCTCTGGAGACTCAGAGCGGCTTACAATGCATTAAGCAACAGCCTTCAAACTTTTGTATATACCTGCTTAGTAAGGCTTAGGGAACACCCCCTAAGCAGTGTTTTTTTTTAATACAAAGTCAGTTTATTGCCCCCACAATCCGGGTCCTCATTTTACCTATCTCTGAAGGATGGAAGGCTGAGTCAACCTTGAGCCTGGTGAGATTTGAACTCGCAGTAATTGCAGGCAGCTGGCAGCTAAGTGCTACTTTAACAGCACTTTAGTCCACTGCACTACCAAGGCTCTACATTGCTGTAGCTTTATGTATATTTTTTTATTTTTATTTTTATTTATATGCCGCCCTTCTCCGGAGACTCAGGGCGGCTTACAATGCGTTAAGCAATAGCCTTCATACTTTTATATATTTTTACAAAGTCAGCTTATTGCCCCAACAAACTGGGTCCTCAATTTACCCACCTTAGAAAGGATGGAAGGCTGAGTCGACCTTGAGCCTGGCTAGGATTGAACTCACAGAAATTACAGGCAGCTGGTGTTAATTGCTGCCTTTAATAGGAGGCATTAGCCCCCTACGCTAATGCTCCTTATGTTTCCCTAGTTCAAAATGATTAATCATTTTCTTGTTTATCAGTGGGCCTACTATGAGTGTCTACACAAAATTACTACTAGAAGGAAAGAATTTATTTATAATAACATTTACTGAACCAATATGCACACTTTTCTATCCCAAGAAATGAAGGGCAGCATATTCTTCACTTTATTGTTTTTTAATCAACTGTTCTCAAAAACCTATTCTTGAAATTGCTTTGATAAGTAATTAACCACAGCTCACTCAAGGAAGGTCAACATGTACTTTTTATTGGCCACCCAATCTTAGCAGCCTGTTCCATGAAGAACCTGAATTCATTAACTCATTTTTGTGTGCATTAATACTCTTATTAAGAGACATGCTAGTCAATATTAAGAAGCAAAGTAAAGTGGAGGTAACAGGATGTTCAGCTAAGTATAACACTAATATAGTAAAAGCAAGGTGTGCTGCTCTGTACTCAAAGAAGAGAAGGCAAGATAATATATATTTTTGCTGCTTTCAAGATGAGAAAATTAAACTGCTACAAATCATGGGGCGTTACTAGAAAACAGCATAGTATAGGTGAAAAACTATTACATAAAAGTGAATTGATGGATGTATGGCTTTGATAAGGTACAGCTTACAAGGAAGATATGTATCTCTGTTACAAACACACACACAGAGGGAGAGGGAGGGAGGGAGGGAGGGAGGGAGGGAGGGAGGGAGAGAGAGAGAGAGAGAGAGAATTGCCACCAATATATGCCCTCTAAATACAGGAATGCCAGCTCCTTCATACCTTGTTTATGAAATATCCTAATAAGAAACAGATTTTTGTTGTGCTTGATTTTAAGTGAAAGAATCAAGTACAAACCCCCCTCCCCCCCAAAAAATCAGACTTTCAAGAAAGAAGCTACAGGCTGGCTAAAATGATTTCTCTATTGTACAAACACTCTTCTCACGGTTCCGTGGGCATGGCTTGGTGGACGTGGCATGGTGGGCGTGGCTTGGTAGGCGTAGCAGGGGAAGGATACTGTAAAATTTCCATTCCCTCTCCACTCCAGGGGAAGGTTACTGCAAAATCCCCATTTCCTCCTGATCAGCTGGGACTCAGGAGACAGAGAATAGATGGGGGCAGGGCCAGTCAAAGGTGGCATTTACCGGTTCTCTGAACTACTCAAAATTTCTGCTACCCGTTCTCCAGAAATGGTCAGAACCTACTGAATACCACCTTTGTACTATATTCGTCCATATGTATACTGAATCATAATGTGTTTTCCATTATTGTCTTGTCCATATTTTTGTATAGAAAGCAAACAAGTAACATTTATATACTTGCCTATTCTTATGAAATTATAAACATATCTATTATTTAACATTCATCATTTAATACATATACAGGTAGTCTTCGACTTACTATAATTGTGACTAGAATTTTCATTGCTAAGCAAAAAAGTTAAGCATGGCTGTTGGTAAGAGAGTCATGCTTTTGCCATGGTTGTTAAGCGAATCACTATCACGGTTAAATGAATCACATGGTTGTTAAAACAAATTTGGCTTCCCCCTACTGATTTTGCTCATTGAAAGTCAGCTGGGAAAGTCACAAATAGTGATCTCTGGAATGCTGCAATTTGTAAATACATGTCAGTTGCCAAGCACCTGAATTTTGATAATGTGACTATCAGGTGCTGTGATGGTTATAACTACAAGGACTGGTCCTTATTTTTTTCAGCACCTCCGTAACAGAACAGCTGAATGGCTATAAGTTGAGGCCTATCTGAACAATTAGGATGTGAGGTCTACTCCGATATGAAGGCAGCTGGCCAGTCACTTTCTCTCAGCTCTAGGAAATGGACAAGGGCAAAAATTAACATAACATGAATGTGCAACCTATTGATTTAAAATATCTGCTAAAATGGGCGTTGTCTTACCTGAACGCTCCTTCTGGTTGAACTGGATCCAGCGGTCAGGTCTGGGTAATCCATCACCGATTTGCTTGATTGAGTCAGCAAACTGAGAAGCTCCGCCTCCTGTCCTTGCTTCCCAGTTTTCTGATGAAAGACGATATTGCTGACCGACACGTAGAGCTGTCAAGAAAGGAGAGTAAAGCCCTAGGAACCACCGAGCCAGCAAGGGCCCAGACAGGGCGGGGCTGACCGCTGGATCCAGTTCAACCAGAAGGAGCGTTCAGGTAAGACAACGCCCATTCTCGTTGATCCTGGATCCAGCGGTCAGGTCTGGGACATGCCAAAGCAGAGACCTATAGGGAGGGACCTGCCCGAACTGGGGAGGGAGTTCCCTGGATAACCTGTTGAAGAACCCTGTGACCAAAGGAGGCCTCCGCGGAGGCGAAACAGTCCAGCTTGTAATGACTTATGAATGGAGTGGGGGACTGACAGGCGGCTGCCCTACACACTTCCTCCAAGGAAGCCTGGGTAGCCCATGCCACCGACGTGGTGGCGCTACGGGTGGAGTGGGCTGTGATGTGACATGGAACTGGAAGAGACTGGCTCTCATATGCCCTGGCTATAGTGGCTCAGATCCATCGACCCAGAGTGGAGGCCAAGACTTTTCTCCCGAGAGAAGCTGGCTGGAAAGAAACCAGAAGAGATTCTGACTGTCAAAAGGAGGAGGTTCTGTGTAGGTAGATGCATAGGGCTCGCCTAACATCCAGAGAATACCAAGCTCGCTCACGAGCGTGTAAAGGGCAAGGGCAGAAGTCAGGCAGGACTAATTCCAATGCCCGATGGTAAGGGGAATTAACTTTAGGCAGGAACATGAGGTCTAACCTAAGGACCACCCTGTCTGAGTGGAAGATACAAAGGTCATCCCTCATGGAGAGAGCAACCAGTTCAGAAACCCTTCTAGCAGAAGTGATGGCCAGGAGAAAGGCCACCTTACAAGACAGGAATTGTAACCCCGCCTCCCGAAGGGGTTCGAAGGGGGGATGTGTAAGGGAATCCAGAACCCGGGAAGATCCCACGAGGGGTAGCGGTGAATAGGGGCGGGGCGGAGATTGGATGCACCCCGAAGAAATTGTTGAATAAGGGGTCGAGATGAAAGGGACCTCCTTGCCCCACAGCAAAGGATGGAAGACAGAGCAGCCATTTGCCTGCGGAGAGAGTTGGGAGCAAAACCTGCTTCCAGATGCTCCTGGAGAAACACCAGCACCTGTTCCGTCGAAGCAGCAGTGGAGGAGATGGACCATCTGTGGCACCAAGAAGAGAACGTCCTCCAAGTGGAGTTGTAGATTCATGTCGTAGAAGGCCAGCGAGCAGCCTGAATGGTGGAGATGACGTTAGGGGGAAGTCGTCGGTCCCTCAGCAGGCGCCGCTCAACCTCCAGTCGGTTAGTTGAAGCCATGCTGCGTCCGGGTGCTGAAGTGATCCCTGACAAAGTACCAGTTTGTCTGCTGGAAGACGCCATGACAGAGATTTCAGGTTGGCAAACCAGGGACGATGTGCCCAATGGGGAGCGATCAGAATTAGTTCTGCCCTCTCCAGAAGCATCTTCCGTATGACCTTGGCTATTAGGGGCAGGGGAAGAAAGGCGTACAGGAGCCCGGGAGGCCAGACGCTATGAAGAGCATCTACGGCCTCTGCTCCCGGTTCCGGAAACCAGGAGAAATATCTGCGAATCTGGCGATTGGTCCTGCATGCGAAGAGGTCTACCACAGGGACGCCCAGATGAGAAGTGACTTCCACAAACAGAGCCGGATCCAGAGCCAACCGGTTCAACCAATCTGCCTGAGAGTTCTCCACCCCGGAAATGTGAGCTGCTGTGAGCGAGCGGACATGGGCTTCCGCCCATGTCCCTAGGCTCTCTGCTTCCTGCATGAGGTGGTGAGATCGGGCCCCCCTATGCAGTTCACATGGGCCTTGGCAGCCACATTGTCCGTCCTGACTAGGATGTGCTTGTCCAGGACTTTGTCCCGGAAGACCCGGAGAGCAAGGTGGATGGCCCTGAGCTCTAGCCAATTTATGTTGTGACGTAGGTCGGATCTGGACCAACGACCCTGTGCTAGGGAAGATGACAGAAGGGCCCCCCAGCCGTAAAGGCTTGCATCTGTGGTGACAATAACTCGATGCATCACCCTGAACTCCGTCCCCTGAAGAATGGCGGACGAGGTCCACCATTTGAGAGATAGAAGGACTCTGGGAAGCAGGCGAATCTTCCAGAGGAAGATCCTGGCTGCTGTTTCTGGAATGGGAGGAGGAACCACTGCATTTGTCTGCAGTGGAGGCGGGCCCAGGGGACTATCCCTATACAAGATACCATATTGCCCAGGAGATGGGACAGTGAGGCCAGGGAAGAGCCCCTCCCTGTCCTCACTGACCTGACCAGAGATCTCAAACTGGTCAGGCGGTCCTGGGAAAGATAGACCTTGCACTCCTCCGTGTCTATGATCGCCCCCAGATGTTGCATGTGAGTAGCTGGGACCAGGTGGCTCTTGGCCCGATTGATGGAGAAGCCGTGGGACTCCAGGACCCTGATAGTACAAGCCAGATCCTGATGCGCTAGCCGCTTTGAAGCCGACTGAATAAGGAGATCGTCTAGATAAAACTGCATCCTTATTGGCAGAGTCCGGAGATGTGCTGCCAGCGCAGCCATCACTTTCGTGAAGGCTTGAGGAGTCGACGACAGTCTGAAAGGGAGAGCCCGGTACTGATAATGCCTGGTTGCAAAGCAAAACCTGAGGAAGCGACCATGGTCGGGAAGGATGGGAACATGGAGATATGCCTCCGTCAGATCGATTGACGTGAGGTAATCTCCCCTCCTGAGACCCTCCAGGATAGTTTGGAGCGATTGCATCTTGAACTGCTGGTAAACAATCCGGCGGTTCAATGCCTTGAGGTCAAAAATAGCTCTCCATCCCCCCGAGGACTTTTCGATGACAAATAACCGCGAATAAAAGCCTAGTCCTAGCTGCTCCAGAGGGACAGGCTCGATGGCCCGGATCTCGAGAAGGTGTTGGATGGCCGATTCTATAAGGGACCTGGAATCCTTGTTCTGGGATAAAGGGCAACGAAGGAACCTGTCTGGAGGGGTGGAGAGGAATTCGAGAGAGAGGCCATATCTGACCATCTCCCTGACCCAGGCGTCCGATGAGATAGCTTCCCATTGCTGGAGAAGAAAGCCAGGCGGCCTCCAATGGGAAACTAGCCCCAACTGTCAGCGGGACCTGCGGAAGCCCCTTCTCCTGCTGCCTCGAAAGGGCCAATGGAAAGACCCTCTGGAAGATGAAGGGCCGGAGCAATCCTGAAGGCGGGAGTGGCCAGAGAATGGGAATCGTTGCCTACGAGCCCCCAATAATTCCCCTCCGAGCTCCTGAAGGGACGAAAGGAGGGTTGGGATCTGAGATCCGATCTTCGGGACAAACCAGGCAAAATACGGCGTTTGTCCTTAAACTCCACAAGGAGAGGTTCCAAGGGAGCTCCAAAAAGTTTTGGACCTGCAAATAGGGCAGAGGCCAGGCACCATTTGGATTTGTTGTCAGCCTGCCACTGGTGAAGCCAGAGGAGCCGGCGGGCCGCTATGGAGGATCCAATAGCCTTGGCAGCGAAGCGAAAATTTAAAGTAGCATCCACTGAAAATTCCAAGGCCACAATGACTTTAGTAATGTCTTGATGAGCTCTAACATCTGAGGCTGGGAGCCTAGCTTGCAGTTGCTTCAACCATAAAATAGAAGCCCTATTGAAAAAAGAGGCCACCATGGAAGCCTTGACTGACCAGGCAGTAGCCTGGTGAGATCTTACCAGAGAATGCTCTAGGCGCCTATCCTCCGGCCGGAGGTTTTCCTCTGGAGGGCTTGTTAAATTGGCAGAATTTGACAGTTCCGCTACTGGTTGGTCTATCGCAGGAACCTGCAAAAGAGAAGAGAGCTCGGGTGCCAGATTATAAATTCGTTTATCTAACGAGTTTGGGCAAGGCCCAGAGGCAGGGGCAGACCACTGTCATAGTAACACCTCCCGAAAGAGTTTAGGACCCGGGACCTCCTCCGTTTCAATAGTGGGAACTTCAAAGAGAGGTGCCTCAGAGGAAACAGGAATGTCACCTTCCTCAGAAATTATCTTGGATGGATGAAAAAGTCCCAGGCCAGTAGTGGCCTTGACCTTATGCAATAAAGAGCGAAATAGTTGAGGCTTAAAAAGCCCTACAAACGCTGGTTGGTCAGGGGCCAACCCTTCATCTTCAGACATTTCCTGGTCTAAGGGGTCTGGCAAGGCCGTGGAATCCCTGTCAGAAGGATCAGGAGAACAGGCTCACTCTAGCCCAGATGTCTGGGGCCTCTGGTCCTCTATCTCTCCCTCAGATAAGATGGAGCCTTCAACATCCACCTGGGAAGGGGAATAGCTGGAAACCTATGAGGAGGTCCTCTGTTGGAGCTCCTGTCTAATGCCCATTCTGATAGCATCCTGAATATAAGTGGCTAGGTTTGCAGGAACCTGGGCTTCTGGTGGGGGGGGGGAGCCAGGGAAGTGACTACTTGAGCAGGAGGCTCGTGGGTAGGGGGATTAGGTGGAGGGGAAGTTGATTCTGATTGAACCCCAAACAAAGCCTCATCTACTCTACCACTATCCTTGGTCCTAGGGGAATCCCTATCTGGGGATAGAACCGGGGTGGAGGCTTGAAGGATAGGCTCAGTATTGGCAACTTGAACAGTAGACTCAGAAGAACCCGGGTTAGGAGGAGGAGGGGGGCTAAGAGCCACCTTCTCTTGAAATGAAACAGCCTTAAGAGCCTTTTGAATAGCCTTCTCCATGGCTTGTTGTCTCTTTTATTCCTCCTTCGTTAAGGCTTTGGATTGAGGAGCCTTGGAGGATCTGGAGGAATGATGAGTCTTCCTGCTTCTCTTGGGAGGGACAGGATCCTGCTCCCTTGAAGATTCTCCTTGAGGCTGGAGGGGGGGAGGCCTGGCATTTTTTCTCGAAGCCATAATGTGGGATTAAGTCAAAGGCTGTTGAGGCCTGTAAAACAGGATGAAGAGCCCCCACTAAGTGACAAAGGAATCCTAAAATGGCCACTAGAAGCTTTCCACCCCCAAAATGGCCACCAACAAGAAAGCCCAATAAAGGGCTCCTATGCCATGCAGTCCAAGATGGCCGCCGGGAGACTACGATGGCGCTTTGAGGGCCTTAAAAGCTCCCCGAGGGTCACTTGCTGGGAGAAACTCCAGCAGGTCAGAAAAAGGGTCCCCAATACAGACCCGCTCCTTCCAGGTGCCAGGCATTCAATCGAGGCCGCTAACGCCCGTTCGCGCCATCGTCTGCCTCAAAGGCAAACAGGAACCTGCAGAAAGCCGCTCGCTTGTTCCAGCGGCTTCAAAAGGCAAGCGGCAGCAGCGGGAGGCTTTGGCTGGCGGATCCCCGACCAGCGCGCGCCTCAAAGTCTTCTGCCGAAGCAGGAGATCGCAGCCAGTCCTGGCTGCAGCGAAACGAGGGGGAAAGCCCTGTCGCTCAAGGTGGGGCCAGGCTCAACCAGCCAGGAACCTTCAGCCCTCACCGCCAGCGGATTCGGGTGCAAACCCCTTCGCGCTGGCTGATCTACCAGAAGCGCTGGGAGCAACACAGATGAAGCAAGAAGCGATTTCTCGCAAGAGCTCAGCTCTTCGTGTCCTTCTCAATCGGATTGAGTCAGGAAACTGGGAAGCAAGGACAGGAGGCAGAGCTTCTCAGTTTGCTGACTCAATCAAGCAAATCAGTGATGGATTACCCAGACCTGACCGCTGGATCCAGGATCAACGAGAATTACTTATTTTTCTCTGCTTGCTCTATAAAAGTCAGAGTTACATAGAGGAATCCAACAGCAAATCAGTTCTAAGTATAAAAGTAGTACTTTCATTTGTAAATTGTTTATGAGGTGTGAATGCAAAAATGACAACATAAGAAAGACACACTTCATCATATAAAAGCATAAAAGGCATGATCATTTCCCTTAGCTACAATTAATGTAAAATGCATTCAGAACTTAACTGCTAAAGTTCCAAACCATTGGGTTCAATGTGATGTTAACACAGTTTGACAAGAGATATTGGCTTCTGCATGAATCTATCTTCTTTCATTAAATACCTACATATAAACAGGCTATTCTAAAGCTCATACATACTCTATAATGAAATTGACCATTAATATATTCCTTTCCACATACGGAAACAAAAGTACAGGCAGTCCCCCATTTAAGAATGAGTTCTGTTCTTTAACTCTGTCTTTAACCCAAATTTCAATAAGTCTCAATAAGGTTACCTCTACTTCTGCATATCAAGGATGAGAAACAACAAAAGCAAACTTGTTACGTTACTTTTTATTCCTCAAAACTGAATTAAGAGGTGACAAACGTCCAGCAAGGACAACCCAATTCAAGGAAAACATACCGGAATTCAATCTCTCATCGTCCTGAAGGGTTAGAGTTTCCTGAAGGGAAAGTGATCTGACTAAAAAGACGACAAACTGCTTCCTCAAGCTGACAAACTGCTGAAGCAACACAATGCTTTCACAAACTGCTGAAAATAGGCTACTTATGTATTAAAAATACACACACTATGTTGTGACATTCATGAAAGCAATAGAGTTTCAGTAATTTGTTAACTTGAGGAAAGAGTACTGTAATAGGTAGCAGTCTGTCATTTTATAACAAGTAGCCCTGTTCATATCTAGGGGTTGCCTTTAAATTGGATATTCTTAACTTGAGGACTGCCTGTATTGATGGGTGGTAGTCCAACAATGCAACAGAAAGCATGATCTGTATTTTCTTCAATCAATTGACTGGAGCAAATGTTGGTTAATGGTTAATTAAGTTGCTAGCTGCTTATATCATTTTAGTATTCTGATACTATTCTGATCTCATTACAGATCTCTCATAAGCCAAAGATGAAGACAATATTCTGGATACTTAACATATGTAAATGACTTGCTTTATAACAGTCCATATTATTTTGTTTTTTTCTTTAAAGCATAGAGCTTTCCTGTTATTACTGTTTTAATGTCACTTGTCTTTCAGAAATCTCAGGAATCCCCAAGCAATCTACTATCCTGAAATGGACAACTGCTAAACATCAATTATAGAGTAGCACTAGGAGTAAGTGTGAACTTTTTCTGAGCACTTGAAACATCTTGTTATGAGCTGTGGTAGCGCAGAGGCTGCAATGCAGTATTGCAGGCTAACTCTGCCCCTAGCCAGGAGTTCGATCCTGACTGGCTCAAGGTTGACTCAGCTTTCCATCCTTCCGAGATCAGTAAAATGAGGTCCCAGATTATGTGGGGCAATATGCTGACATTTGTAAACTGCTCAGGGAGTAATGTAAAGTACTATGGAGCCGTATATAAGTCTAAGTGCTATTGCTATCTTGCAGATTTTCTGTAGCTGGGTCATGAAAACTATTCATGAGGAGAAAGCCAACTTCAAAATAAAGAGCATGGCTCAAGTCTCTGACAAATTGCATCTTGGTGGGATGCAAAATCTATATTTGAAAGCCCATCCGATTAAATAAAGACTAGGATGCATCAAGGAACATTTTAACTTCTCTTTGCATTTTCAAGAATTGCTGACAAGATTTTTTGTTGTATCAATTTTCTGTAATAACACAGAGACTGTGTTACAATAATTATAATGAAGGATTCAGCTCTCTTTCCATTCACAATTTTAAAAAAATCAGTTATGCTTTAGAATAAAGAATTAAGCTTTTAACGTAACATCTGTTTGCTGCTACATTCTTATTAGTACAATTTCTTTATAAATTAAGAAGTTTGGTTTTATTTTCAACAGCTGGTTCTAATATGGTTACATTTAACCATAATGACCAGCAGACTTTAAATACCCAAATACTACTTTTGGGATGCAAACTTATAATTGCTACTAGTCAGCCGACCAACATAATAAAGTGGATAGGGAAGGTTTATATGTTTGCAGAGATCGTTCTACAGAGTTCTTCATTTCAGAAGAGTATATTTTGCATGAACAATTATCTGAAAACATGAACGGCAGACTGTGAGCTAAATTCTTTATCCTTTTGCTATCTCTTCATTCAAAAATCACTATTCAGGAAAAAAAAGTTTAAAATAAACACAATCCTATGTCCTAGTTATCCATCTTGTCCAAGACATCATCATCTGTAAAATAGTATGCAGACAGTGCATTTTTCTTTTTGCAAAATCTGTGATAAGAGGAGCATAATGCACTGAAAATGCTGAGCTCCCACAAAGAAGGATTTGAACAAACTGTTCTCCAGACGTTTTTGATATTCTTCTCCACTTCCACAATCCTTTTTACTACAGGCCTTGTGCTGTATGCTATAGAAGTCAGAGATTGCTAACTATACCTCTTTTTTGACATAATGCGCAATTTGGAAATAAACTAAACTGGTATTTCCTACAGAATTAAGCTTGCTCATACACAAAATTTAAGAGGATTATAGCAAAAAAAAAAAAAAAGCCTTTTTGAAAAGGAACTGTTTTATATTCTAACAAGAATACTGACAGTTTCTGAACTGTCTAATCTGGGTAAGGTGAAAGAGGAAAAGAAATTAAAAATATAAACTTTTTATGTTTTGATATACCTACAAGAATTTTAGACACTATAGAGGAAGAACTCTGTTAGTCTATGAATACAAAAAAATCAGAAGGAATCTGGTAGAACCTTTTCCAACAGAAAAAAAATATTAAAAAGTCGTAAGACTTTTCATGACCTGCAGGTTACTTATGAGATGCACACAGAGGATAAATTAATGTAGGATTAAATTGCAACAGAAAACACATTCCCTACACAGACAAAATGGTATTTTACATACGCTGCAGTTCACTTCAATGCAACTGCTACTTATTTCAGATAAGCTGGGAAACGTTGAATAAATTAATGAAGTTTCTGGGAGAAAACTGCCAAACATTTTAAAGACAATTATGGATCTGTTGCTTGGAATTTTTTTTCCATATTTTTCTAAGTTGCTTAGAAATCCTCATTTTAGTTGTAAACCATTCGTTGTCAACACTCCATAGTTTCAGAATTTATGTACAGTAGTTACAAAATAAATCAGTGCACATCACAGAAGGGGTTTAGCATCATACAGTTTTGGAAAATAATAGTTTCCCAAGACAATTTTGCATATGAAAGTTGCTCATTTAATTTCAAAGGGATGAAAAAAAATCATATAGCGCTTTAATTGCTAAAAAATGCTGTTTCAGCTAACAAAGTTATAATTTATTCTCCATCAGCAGAGCAAGCATGTGCTCTGCATGAAAGAACCCTGTATTAAGTTCCTTTTAGCCAAATGTTTTAGTTCTCCGTGCAGATTTGATATGAGAGAAAGACAAACTCTATGTTTTGAACATGAAATAAAATCCAACTGAACCAAAAGTTATAAGCTTACATTCTTTAAGATACCCCAAGTCTCCAGAAGCCTCTATATCAGAGGTGTCAAACTCGCGGTCCACAGACCAGATGACAGGTATGTACTTGCCCAAACCAGCCATTTTGTGATTGCACCCATAATTCACTTTCACTTGTGCTCACTGATGAAAACATTTGCTTTTCTGTGCTTGGAAGCACTGCATATAAAGAAAAGCTGCTTCTACGCACTGGAAATTATGTTTTGATCAAAACATGATAAGGCAAAACAAGGTTCCAGTAAATGAGAAAAGGGTAGAAACTGAACAACCTACTTCACAATTGGAAGCACATTCCACTATGACAAAGTCACATTTTCATTCAGTCCAGTATGTTTTACTATATCACAGGCACCACTGAAAATACCTTATCAAGACCTGACTATGGAGAGTGTCACTAAATTATTGAAAGGTAGAAAACAATGGCTATTAGGGCTGATGGCTATTTGTTCTTCCAAAATACGGTGCCATGCCTAAAATATTTGCTGATAGAGAGCAACAATGAAGGAAGGCTGTCAACCTTCTGCCCATGTTTATAGCCTTCCTAAATGCACCAGCTGGTCACTGCATGACTGTGAGTGCTGGATGGGACGGTTGTTTATCTGTTTCAGCAGGGTTTTTCTTAAGGCTTTTGTAACAACAGTACAAAGCAATGCTGTTCCCACCCATTGTTTAGATGTGTGCTCGTGAACCTCTTTATAGGTGGCCAAAGGGAGGAAGGAACACTCCAATTACATTAAACAGTAGGTGGTTACATTTTTCTCTTAGACACTTAATTGAGCCTCCTTTCCTCCTTGCAAATAATCCTAGGCAAGTTTGAAAACTAAAAAATTGAATGGCTCACTGAAATGAATTTTGAATAATGCACCCTATAGAGGAAAATGCTTCAGGGTGCCAAACTTAAGACTGTTATGGAGCACCACGAGAAGTCTGCAATAAGAGAAGCTGTTAAAGCTTAAGTCCTTTGTTTGGAATATTACCTGTCAGTCAAAACTGAACAATGTTATATGTTTGTGGAAGATCAGTCTTTCAATATTTCTGGCCTAAAATGGAATAGTCTTCATGTATTCTTCAAGTTTTGATTGGAAAGTCTTTGCAACACTATTAACAAAAAGCACAGACACCCAGTGGAGGCACACGAAATATTTAAATATTTTTCAGGTAATTCAGAATTCAGCTCTTCCATTACTGGTAGTCCTCAATTTAGAACAGCTCATTTAGTGGCCATTCAAAATTACAATGGCATTGAAGAGTATTCATAATTATGACCACTGCTGCATCCTCCATGGTCGTGTGATCAAAATTCAGATGCTTGGCAACTGACTCATCTTTATGATGGTTGCAGTGTCCCAGGGGATCACGTGATCGCCTTTTACGACCTTCTTTAAAAGCAAAATCAATGGGGAAACTAGATTCACTTAACAACAGTTTGATTAATTTAACAACTACAGTGGTTCACTTAACTACTCTACTAAGAAAGGTGGTAAAATGGAGCAAACTCACTTAACAAATGTTTCACTTAGCAAGAAAAATTTTGGGCTCAATTGTGGTCATATGTCAAGGACTACCTGTATTTTATGATAGCTTTACTCTGCCCTTCTTTCAAAGATAAGAAAACAGAATCCCAGAGTTGAGTAATGGATTTTAGGAGGAAGAATGAGGATCTTATCAATAGGACTGGATAAAATTCATTGGATATTCTAGTAGTTCAAGTAAACAACCCAATGAATTGTCTAGCTGAAATGCTACTGTTTATGTCAACCACATGCACTGTATATGAAATGAAATTGAATGCTGGGTAACTTCAAAACAAGTCCCCAGGATTTGTAACATTTAAACCAGTCAAGCAGTGGTGAGCGAATACATTAAGTTAGAAAGCTAGCCACCTAAAGAGCATAAGGGGAGCTTTTCCTATCTGTATTTATTTTTTCAGCCTTTTCATATTTCCAAACAGCAGTTGGTCCAAAATGCATTTACAGTTTCTTAGTGTCACTGCTTACAGTTTTACGTATTTCAATCCCATTCCTATTTCTTCTAGAAGGGCAATTTCACAATAAAATCCCACTATAAACTCTTTCAACTCTTCAGTATAAAAATTAGGGTGTCTTATGCTTTGAAGCTCCACTTAACCATAAGAACTATGTCAAAAACACAAAGTATTGTTTTGCCTCAGCAGAATAAGGATTCCCCCCACCCCCCATTTGACCTATTTTCATGCCTTTGCATAATTTGCATCTAGGTTGGTACCAAACAGTAAAAGAAACAGCTGACAGCTAATCACAAATAAGAAATTGATACAAAAGCAGACATAATATTTAGGAAATGAGGACAAGGCATTTCATAAAAGGAAAAATGGAGTAAAGAATCAATGAAAGCATAGGAAATCTAGAAAGATGTTCATGGACCCTGAATTAAATAAAAAAAAAATCCAGTTTGGGAACATCAGTAAATGTTTGAATCAAAAAGGAAGTGCAGGTATGTCCCTAATTCAAATTGTGAAATGGGCTGTGAGATAATCTTGGAGACAGGAGGAACAGTCACAGCCTAGATCACAGAAAGGCAAAAGGAATCTCATTTTACAGAGAATGGGCTGGGGAAAGCATCTCAGAAAGGATGGCCTCTTGTACATAAAGGAAGGGAAGCGAGACATGCTTTCAGACCAGCAAAATTCTGTTACTATAACCTTATGATAAAGGCAGGTGATGTCCTAGCTCCTTTATAGTCCTATCAGCCATTATTTTCCCCCTTACTTGATCTTTACCATATGTGATTATTCACTATCTTTTACTCTCCACAATCTCGGGGTTTCTCTATATTTGACTCCTTTGGTTTACAATTTTTGTAATTTGTTTTAAAAAATAGTGCATTTATATTCTGTTTTCTGTGCTCCAATAAGCTCCTGTGCATTCTGGTGGGAATGCCCCCTCTTCTCCAATCCTAACTTGTTGTTCCCCTTGGCCATATGTCTGGGGCTCCAGGTCTGCTTGACTCCTTCTAAAGAATGAGACCCAATGAAGGTTGGGCTCACAATTCCTTTTTTTAAAACTAGTTTGCATTTCAAACTTTTTTTTAGCAAGGGAAATCTTCCTAAGATTTTTCTTCCCCTAGCCTAAGTGAGACTAATAATGATGAAATTCAGATTAGAAAATATAATTACAAGAAGGAAAGAAGCTCATAGCTGTCTATGGCAGCTTTGTTAATTTCACCTGGTTTTTAAAAAGATCTATCAAACTTTGTATAATTGTTTTGTTTTCTTATGAAGTTTCCCCTGTGAAATAGTAAAAAAACAAAAAGGAAGAAGACTGTTAAATTTCTTCAGAAGGTATCACGCAGCCCAATAACCCAAGACAAATATTTATGATATTTTATTGCTAAAAGGTATAACAGCACAATCCTAAAAGCACAACAGAAATTCTCCCTACCTTATGTCATAGAAAATCAAGGCAGGATTAGTTTCCGAGTTTCCTTCTTACTCTGTCCTCATTTTACATTTTATGTAGCCGCCCTTGAATTTCTCCTTCAAGGCTATCTAGGTGCTGCTCAACTGGAAGCTGTAGAAACTATTGTAATGCCAAAGATGAAGAAAAACTCAAATCCAGGCTGAAATGCTTTGGAGACAAAGAGCTTGAGGCTGATATACACAAGAACTGGAATCTGTAGCTGCCTTCCATCTAACTAGCGCCATACTATAAAAAACTCCCATTTCAAACTGCATCAGCCTTCTGGCACCTTTCTGATTTGATGCACTACAATTCCCATTACCTTCTGTTTGGCTGGAACTGATGGTAGCAATACAACAACTCTGATAGGCACTAGGATGCTTTGCATTAGCAAGTTGGAAACAACAAACCATTTTTAAAGTTGGCTTACAAGTAACACACACATAGCTTTCTTATGACAGAAAAATCCAGTTCAATTTAACAATGCTTGCTTATTGCAACCATAATACTAGATAAAACAATCTGGATTTTCCATGGGTTTATTCAGGAAGTGTTGGTTAAGTACTTGCAGCACAGTTCAGTAGAAAAGGTCAATTAACTTGCTGAACTGTCTTATGGAAGCTGGGCTGCCAACAAAAGACATCTGGGATGGGAACAAAAGTTTAAGAAAATCTAATTACAAAAGGGATCTTGAATTGCTCTAGGCGCTGCATTTAATTTATTGCAAATGATACAAAAAAGTTTGTTCCTGAAATTTTCCAAACATAGTTCTAAAACAGGCATTTTAGAACCATCCAAAACAGAAACTCTCCTCCAGTTGGCAAAAGTTTACATAAATTATTGTATTTTAGCCCTTGTTTTCCCTGAAACAAATATATACATAAATATATATTTTGAAAAATGTTCAATTCAATGTGCACCAAAGGTGCTTTTTCAAAAGGCAGGTGGACTTACTTGATTTTTTTTCCCTTGAAAACATTTTGATTCTGATTCAACAAAGCTTCAGTTCTAAATTTCTTGGCCGAAGTGCTACAGTGGTTAGAATGCAGTACTGCAGACTACTCTGCTGACTGACACCTGCCTGCAATTTGGCAGTTCAAATCTCACCAGGCTCAAGATTGACTCAGCCTTCTATCCTTCTAAGGTCGGTAAAATGAGAAACCAGATTGTTGGGGGCAATATGCTGACTCTGTAAACCACTTAGAGTTAGTTGTAAAGCACTGGGAAGCGGTATATAAGTCTAAGTGCTATTACTATTGCTATTCTTGGATGAGAAGAGAAATATTTTCAAGGAAAAAAGAAAAAAAATCCACTTGCCTTTTGGAAAAGCATCTTTTTGAATGATTGAGAATCTCCATAGACATTCCATTTAATGTGAACAGAATCATCCAAAATGACTCCATTCATTCCATGCATGCTTCCAGGAGAGGATATTTAGGAATCCATTTCTGAAGGAGATCAACAGAACAAGAGAAAAAAATTCTTCTATGTGATGACCACACACTGTAGAATACCTTGCACCTTGCACTTTTTTTTTGGTAAAGGTTTTTTTTTATTATTTTTTTAACATACAAACAAACATCTTTTCGGAGCAGAATATTGTCCCGGTCTTAAATTTAGATTTTTGTTCATCTTTAACACAATTTCATATGTTCAATTTTTATCACAGCAATTATTCTCTCTAATTTTAAGAAACCAATATTACCCTTTATCTTAACTTCTCATCCTGATATAATTCAATTTTTCTTTTCCCTCCCTAAAATTTGAACCCCTAAATTTAAATTCACACAACATAGTACAATCCACAATTATTTCCTTAAATTCTCTTATTCTAATCACAAATTATATTTTTATCAACTATTCCAAATAATGTAATTCAACATATTAGTAGAAACCAATTAAGTATATATATCTTAACCCAATGTTTCAACTACAATTTCATATATTAAACTTTTTCTGAGTCTTATTTCAATTCTTAAACATCCCTATATTTTGCCATTTCTTCATATTGACTTAAATAATTCATTATTACCATTCTATTACTTAATCAATTATTTATATTCTTCTCTTATTTTAAAAATAATCCATTTATCATTTCACTAATTAAGAATATTCAATAAAAGATCAATTGAGTATCAATCTTAATCCAATACCCCTAAATTTAAATTCATACAACATAATACAATTCCCAATTATTTCCTTAAATTCTCTTCTCATATTTATAAAAACCAATTAAATATATCTAATTAATTCATAATCCAATAGCTTTCTTTTTTTAGTTAAATTCCAAATATGTAATAAAGAATATTCCAGTTATTACAATCCCCTTAATTAATTAAAAGTATTCCAATTGTTACATTCATTATATATCCAAAAAGTTTAAAATTACTTCATTAATAACACAATTTCATCTTTTCTCTAATATTCATTTCATTTAGCCCATTTCCTCTTCCCTCACCTTGCACTTTCTTATTGGGGTTTTGGAAAGCTGTACAGATAATTCTCTGTTTAGTGTCCTGTAGGAAGATTAAATTGATTGATGTGAGTCATACATTTTTGTTCTTTCTGATCCTATGGTGAGACCTTCCTGCAGATTTTTATTTCTGAACTAGCTGAATACCCGTGTACCTCTATGAAACTATATGATCGGGCTTGATAAATGTACACAGCTTGAAAATTAATGAGTAGTTACGATCGGCCTCTCCTCTCCCCTTCTCTCCCTCCACCTTGGCCCACAGAAGCCTATCCTATCCCCCTTCTCTCCCTAAGCCTTGCTCCAGAGAAGCCTCCCCTATCCTATCCCCTTTTCTTCCTCAGCCTTGCCCCGCAGAAGCCTACTCTATCCTATCTCCTGCTTGCTGCTGTGAAAGTGAAACTGAAACTGAAACTCCTCTCCTCTGCATGTGTTTTGCATTTGGAACAGATTTCTTTTCAGATGGGGAGGGGGAGTAGAACTCCTTAGCATCAGAGCGTGTTAATAATACTATAGGAAATACTAATGCTCTGATGGTCATTTCAAAAAATCCTTTCTTAGTGAGCACCTAAAAGCCAAGAGGAACATATGTGGCAAACTTCAAGTTTACGGCTTTACGGTTCTCGACATTTTGTGATGATGCATAGTGGTATTTTGCTTTTATATATATAGATTTGCTCCATTTTGCTGATATCTTCTTTGCCCCAAGGATTATACACAGCAGCTTTCTCCAAACAGCCACAACAAACAATACCTAGTCTTATTTTCCTCCAAATGGCTCTAATATAGAGATCCAGGTTCAATCTTCCATTTGGAGTTCATCATCTAATTAGCCCACATCCAAAAATAGTAAGTTATTGATAGTAATGAGAACAATAGGCAGTATGTACAGTATGTTGCTCCTGAATCATTCAATATCTTCCAAACATTACCTCAAAAATCATAACCAATTTCTAACATAATGTTTACTTTTTTATTCTTTAGAAACTGAAGCAATATCTTGATCAAGATAGGAAATTCAAGGCTGAGGTAGGACCCATGAATATCCAGGTTTAAGCATCACACTTTTTGTCACTACATTACATCTGTTATTAATACTGTTCTTCTTTATTAAAACTTGCATGTTCCATCAACTGTCTGCTATATTATCTCTTCTTTGCTCTTACATCAATTTCCCCAGTGATCCATCAACAAAATAACCACATCACTTTCTTTTTAGAGATCAGGAATGCTTGCCAATGGAAGCTAAGGTGCTGCAGATGTTATTTGCCCCAAGACACATGAACATAAGTGGAAATGATGCATCAGCTATCTTGGGAGAAGCAGGAGAAAAAAAGCAAAAAGAAAGGTTTTATTTATGGCTGAACTTAAAACAGAAAGAAAAACAAAGCATAGCTCCTAGGTAGCCTATGGGAGTCTAAACAGTAATAAAGCTAAAGCCATAAGGGGGCAATTGACTGCCAAACTAACCAACAAATTATGAAGAGAGATTATTATGGGAGATAATCGCCACAAGGCATCTAAAATATCCTTTATAGAATTGCCTAATAAGACTATCCATCTATCAATGATAGCAACCATCCTTTTTTTTTTTAAAGCAATTCTAAGTCTCATGTCCACATCCAAAATTCACTCATTGCATTAAGCCATAGCTTGCTTAACTGAAGTTTGTAGAATAAACACCTAGATTTTATTACACCAGCAGAAATGAACAATTGGGGCAATTTCAAAAACAGATCCAAGAACTAGGGATAAGGTTTACTGGAAAAAAACAGAAAGCTGCTATAACAGATCTTGATTCAAAAACAACTATGTTTTTTTTAAAAAAATATTTCATTTTCACATTCTAATATTTCTTTTCTTCTTCATTTCTTTCCTGGATTACCTGTTCTTTTCTTTGGAATGAACTCACTTGTTTGCACCTATTCTTTTCAGGCTTGCTTAACCTTTTTTTCCTTATTGAAACCTTTTATATAAGCCATAATTAGATAAGTTTACATCATATTTATGATGTTAAAAAACAAAATAGCTGAACTCAGCAAACTTAAAATCAAGCAAACTACTTTACAGTTTACCACTAGGTGTGAACACAATATATATTTGATAGCCAGCTATATTTCAACCAGATACTCGCACATTGCAGCTGTGATCCACGATGTTGACTATGAAGAAGAGTCAATTCTTACATAAGGTTTATCCTTTTGCCCCACTAAGCCCATATAAAATATGCAACTCTGTTCTAACCTTGAAATATTTAAGGAATACTTTCAAGACAAGAAAGAAATACATAGCCATTATCAACACAATATATACTGGGAGAATATGTCACTGCAGATCACACTGAATACCAAATAAATAAATGCCCCCATGTGGAATTAGATTTTTATTTTGAATGCTTTCACCAAAACGTTGAAACCACAATGATTAATTAAATAAAAAAATTCACTTTTCAACAATCTCAGCAGGATAAAACAAGGTACTGTCCAAGGCCACAAGAAAAGATAACCAAACTAGTTAACCAACAACTTCCATTTTACCATCAATCTCAGCTTCAACCTGTATACAAAACAAGTTACACAATTACACAATTGTAAAGTAAAATTACACAATAAACGTATAAACACCATGTTATGGAGCAAAATAAGATTTTCATGCATACCTCCATGCTTCCAATTTCCATCCAGAACACATCACCAAATTTAACATTTATTGCCAGGCTCCACAATACAACCAAGTTGTTCTTACCCAGTTTGCAGAGATGTTTACCTAACAGAATTAAATCTGACATTCAAGAGACTGAATGATCCACTCAACAAGATCAACACACAAATCAATAGAGCTAGATAAATTTCTAGGACACAAAGACAGAGCACAAAAACAGAATAACAAAACACCACTTGGTTGTCAGCTTATAGCTCAAGGCACCAAAATACACCATTAAAAAGCCATACTGGACAATGACATCACACTTTCTCAGGTATTGGTTATAGTCCCATACTTACATAAAACAATCACTCAACCCAAAGCAGATTGTCACAAAAACATGAAACAACAGAACAATTATGCCAACATGGGAACCCATATCTTGCAATAAATCCAGATTTGCCCCAATATTTATACCAATATCACAATCATTGGCCCAAATAACTTATACCCAAAGTTAGTGATGCCTTCACATGCTCTTCCTCAGTCTAATGTGATATACAGCATCATTTGCAAGCAAAACTGCTCTGGATTTTATACTAGATAAAGAAACCAGAGGAATAGAAATAGACACAAATTTGTGTCTCAGGACTTCAAATAGTAATAGCAGAGTACTGTAGCCTCTCAGGGCATTTAAATACAGATCTATTTAAATGGTAACTATTTCAGAATAATCTAACTACACCAGCACAGTAGAGTCAAACTGGAAATCACATACATCAAAGAGTTTCAAAGTATCTCAGAAAGCCTTAACAAACACAATGGAATTTTAACATACTGCAATTGTCTATTGATATTGATAGTGTATTTCCCCAACTACCCCCTCTCCCCAAGCATGCCAATTAAAAATCTTATATATGTTTAGCTATTCCATGCATATAATAAAATGAATTGCAGTTCACAAATATTATACTTTATGTATTATTTTGAAAAATGTTATGTGACTTATCCTGATATTTGGCTAGCATAGAATTACCATCCTCCTATAATGAAAAGAAAAAGTAAATAGTTTTCCTGAAAATTGGAACTTAATTATTGCTTGAACATTGTAGACAATTAAAGTAATAGCCATTGAAGCCAAATTTCATTGGTTTCAGAAGTTTTCAGCATGTTTGACACAAAGCAATTCATACCAATTCCAACTGCATTGCAATTTTATATTGATCAAAGAGGCCTGCTGAAAAATAATATGTAAGTATAGAAACATAGCTACAATACAAAATTAAGTATACTTCTATCATCTTAAATATGCTTAATTTTATGCTGTATAGTAGCCAAATGACATTTTGAGAGAAAGGTGTGGCTATACAGTTTAAATTTAGACTTCATATAAAGTGAAATCTGGCACTAAAAACATAATAAATATAATAAAATTGCTGCAGAGTTAAGTTGATACATAATTTTATCCTATAGTATTTATAAAGTTTTTATTCTTTTATTCAGGCACAGTATTTATATTAAAACTGTGAATAAGGGACTCTATTATTAATGGGACTTCCTCTCTCCAGATCCAGCAGAATGTCCTACCAGGAAATGTCAGCTGGAAGGATTAGGAAGTGGGTCTTTTCTATAATAGCACCTTTCCCAAAGGAATCTGCCCTCTTGGCTCCCAAATACTATGCTGGCAGTACATAAAGTTTGAACATCACCACTATTTTCCCCCAAAATGGGATCTGGGTTGTTAATGGAGTCCTCAAAATGGATGTGTCATCTGCTAAATATTTACATTGACCTCTGCTGCTACTATGCATACTAGATAGTACTTTATAATATAAAATTATTTTTTTTACTACCGGTTTGCTGAACCGGTAGCTTTTATCACTACCAGTTTGCCTGAACTGGTAAGAACCCATAGGATTTCACCACTGCTTTATACCTATAAGGACAGTAGGATTACTTTTTTCCAAAGAATTTTCACATGGTAAAAAATTTCACTTGGCATCGCAATCAAGGGTACAGAGCATCAAACTGGCAGAAAATTAGATTATATGTATGTGATTCTTTATATCCTTGATTGCCAGAATACCAATGGAATCACGCTTTCCTTGCACAAGCATGAAGCCAAAGATACCAGTCTGAAGATGATGAGTGGGACCTTGTCGAAACGTCGCCAAGACTCTCTCAATCTTACACGGGAAAAGACCCGAATACACCAAATACACACATATACTTATGTATATAGTTTTCTTTTTTTCTTTTCTATTTTCTTTTCTGCACTTTTTATTTTTTATTTTTGTTTAGTTTGTATTAGTTTATCATTTGAGTTTTAATTTTTAATAAAATTACTGTTTAAAAAGGTCTTTCATCGCTTTATTTTCATTTTAAAATAAAACCGATGACTAAGAGTTTTAGAGTTACTTTGCACAGCATGAAATGGGTTCCATGAACTAGATAGGGGATAGCAGTATTTTCCTTATTCCATAACATAAATAAACAAATGGGGAGGGGGAAACCAAACAAATATCAGCAGAACTGATACAGATGGAGGAAGATAGCTTCCACTGCAAAATTTTAAAACTGGGCTTGCTGGTATCTGAAATGCAGGGTTTTTTTTCCTAGATTACTGCTTTCTGCAGAATGTTTTAAGAAGAAAATTTCCAATCCCTCCTTCAGAAATAAAAATTACATGTCTCATTATGGAATGCACACTAATCCTCTTGAAATTTTATCCTTTCCTTCTATTTATCCCTTCCTATATAATGGCTTTAGGCATTCCCCTGAAATATATCAAATTGCTGGAGTTGGTACAACTGATGTTTTCTTTCTTCCTCTTTCAGTATATTATCAATCTGGCATGAATGCACAAAATTTCACTTCTCCCAGGATTACAGAGCAATAAAAGTATCCAATATGGCGGCTTGCAGTTTGTAGGTACATTTCAAACTTAAGATATATTCCAATAAATAGTCTGGGAATTGTTAGCTTACTTCATTCGGTTGCCAGTGGCAATTTTAAACAAACTGGTTGGAGAAGTCTGGGAGTTATAAGTCCACACATCTTAAAGTTCCAAAGACTGAGAAATGCTGATCTAAAGCTAGTGGAGTTTAACTGGTAAGACCAGGGAAACCCAAGTTCACATATACCCCAAACCATGCAAACTCAGCAAAATCTACTGAATAGATTATCTTTATAATAATAAAGGCAGGAGGCAACGTTATTTATATATGCTACTTTTAGCACTTGGAAGAAATGCACAACATTGATCTAAAATATGATTAAATAAAATATAATACTCAAAAAGGACTTATAGGAATGTATCTTATACCACTGATGTTTAAGACATACTAATCTTTATTGTGCAGTTGTAGGATTCCCAACTTCTTTCCTACTGATATCTGGACTCACAGATATTATTCAAAGCAAAATGTACATGCTTGATAAATGATAATGAGACATTTCAGTTTATCAGCCACACCTAACTTTTCACAGTATCTCTTTGATCATATTCTATTGACTTTATGGGCTTTTTCAAGAAAACTGTTTAATAACAATTGTCACAAAGAACCAAGTATTATCTCCATCACTCCAAATCTGCTGTCACCTATAAAAAGAATTATGCCAAAAACATTCCAACAATCAGGTTACTATTACAAATGTTCCATTAAGAACAGTCGTGTCAAAGTTCATGACAAAGAATGGCAGCTATTATTATCTCACCTGGAACTCATCGGTCTTTGCTATTTCATCTTCCATTTAATGTATTTCAGTCCAAAGAATGGAATGTCAGAACTATTCTATGCCTTGGCATGCCGGCTGGCGACCCCCAGGGGGAGAACATTCTCTGTGGTAGCCCCCACCCTCTGGAACGATCTCCCTCCAGATCTGAGAACTATTGCTGACCTCCGGACCTTTCGTCGGGCATTGAAGACTCATTTCTTCCAACTTGCCGGACTTGCCTGATCCCTCCTATTTTTAAATATTTTAAATTTTAAATTATTTTAAATTATTTAAATTTTTAGAGTTTTAAATGTTTTATTCGATATATTTTCAGCCTAAATTTATATGGATTTTTAGTACATTTTAACTCACTGTATTGTTATTGGTTTTAAATTGGCTGTTCACCGCCCTGAGTCCGGAAGGAGAAGGGCGGTATAGAAATTCGATTAATAAATAAATAAATAAATAAAGAAAGAAACAAACGCAAAGTTTCCAGAAAAGATATTGGGGCTTGCTTTCTTGTAATGCTATGTCCTCTTGCAATGAGAAATTGCAATTGCAATTTGCAAATAAGCACTGACCCTGACACTAAAGGAGGTTAGATCAACACATCAAAATATAGAATTTGGCATGTCAGAATTCCAGAAGCAGATGCAGTTTGCCCCATGATCCCTAAGGAATTAAACTGGCCCAGCCACCTGCAAACCCAGGAAAAGTTCCAAAGCTTCTGAAGGCCAGTCAAGTCTCCATAACTAATGGCCAAGGGAGCAATGGTAAATTTTCAAATACATTTCTAGGTCCAGTAACAAAAAATGAGATGCTATTTTTTCACTTCATATACTCTATAGTCACAATCTAGCACTGGAAATCTGCAATTAAGGCAGGAAATCAAGATTTTAAGATACCACCATTGGGCTTAGGGAGCTCAGAAGTAGATCCAGTGTTTAGTATCTGGATTGTAAAGGAGGACAGAAAAAAATCTTTTCTGTCCACTAAAATGAAATGTGTTCATATGATCTGTCTGCTACCTTCTCTTACCACCCATTTGTTTCCTTCAAACACAATTTGGTTTATCAGCATTGATATAATAACATAACTTTGTTATTATTCACTTCCTAGATTTGTACCTACCAAAATCAAAACATATGCAGTGATTCATAGCATAATTCGTTCCTAAAAATCAGTAATATAAAAACAGCTAGAACATTAACTGGAGCTAAACAAAAACCCATATTGTCATGGCTTCCAACTGGCCAACCAGAGTCTAGAAGGACGTATATGTTGTGGACTTACTCACTCAAAGGTACTGTAACCCTTCAAGTGATAATACTGGAGCTGTCACAGCTTCAATATACAAATATTTTGCTATCTAGGAAATGCCTAACAAAGAAGAAAGTTTTATTGCTGTTTCTCCTATTCTTTATAGCCAAACTAGAAGTAGGTGTCAGAATACCTACATTGTCACAGATAACTAGACTGCTGGTTATTTAAAATGATATCACCTAAGTTCAGTGAAAGTTTGGGTATTAAATAGGATTTATGCATCTTATTACATTTTTCAGGTTTAATGACTTCAATTTCATAAACTTTTTATTTTTCTATTCCTCCTTACCTCTCAGAAAAGAATCTACCAAATAATCCACCTCATAGTATTAGGACTGCTTCATTTTCCCCAACATATGGCACACCTCTGAAATAGCATATATTAGTAATAAAAATAAAAGCAGAAAGCTAAGGATTAAAACAAAGAAGAAAGTTGTATTTTCCAAACACAAGAACAAATTTCATGTTTTATAAAGTTTGTTTAAAAATAACCAACTGAATACAGTTCTAATGTCTCAAAAAGTTCTTTATTACATACTCTCTCTCTCTCTCTCTCTCTCACACACACACACACACACACACACTGAAAAATTCAGGACATTGAATAATTTATTTTCTTTACTTCAGAAGTTTTGATGGAACAGAGTGTGATCAAAGAGGTTAACCTTTTATATATGTTCTAATCTTCAAACGATTTAGAAAATAAAATAGCATATTGAGTCCATAGTGATCTAACTTATGGAAGGATAATTAGTTCAACCCCAATGTACGATATCAGGTGTGGGCAACAAGCTGATCAATCAGTTCCTGCCGTAATCAATGGATCAACACTTGTTTGATCCAAAAAAAGCTGACCTTGTACTTGCAGGGAAAAAAAGAATATACCTATAGGTTTCTTCTTCTCTTCATATGCTCTTTAATGTTCTCTATCTTAAATTTCACTTTTGTGTTCCTTCCTTTGCTTCTAGTTTGCCTTTCATAGTTTTTTTTTAATCTCCAGTTTGATGTTCCCCATTTTCCCACACCTATGAACTTATTTTTCAGAGTTTCAGAACTTTACATTTACAGCTTACAATGAAAGCATTACATGAAAATTGGCTAGAATTCATAACCAATATTAAAACAATGACTAAAATGTAATTTATTCTACCCTCAATGAAAAGCCTAAGGCATCCTAGTGATGTATTTATATATTCCTTTTATCAATGTGGTCTTGCCTCCACTCAGGTTGTCTCATTTCCATTTCCTTGCCCTTTCAGCTAGTCCTTTCCTCTTTGCTAGAGAATACCTTAATTTTAATCAAGACTTGTAAGAATACAACAACCAATGGCAAATTCTGTTTTTAGAAAATCAGCTTCGGATAGATTTAAATATAACAGAAAAATTCAAAATATCAGCAAAGTGCAATAAGAAAGAAATATGGGGGGGGGGATTTTTCCCCAGAAAAAGGATCCCTATTTTTCCCGTGTAAAAGTCACCATCTTTGACATCAAATTCATTTCTCTTATTCCCAAATACTTGCTCAAGGGAACAGAATCCTCCCCTGAAAAATCCAGTCCCCGGAATAATTTATCTTATTTACTTTGGAAGTTATGACAGAACAGAGTGTGCGATCAAAGAAGATAAGCTTTGTTTATTGATTTATTGTAATGTTTTGGAAAATAAAAAGAGACCGTGCTGAGTCCCTGAGCTCCAGTTTATGGATGGATGGATTAGTTCAAGCCCTCAGCTAGGCTGTGTCTCCACCTGATTTACATCTTGAAGGCCAGGCCTGAAGGGACCCATTGTTTCTACCACGCTACACTTCTGCACCTACAGTTAGAAGAATGGCTACCGATGCACGGTCCCCAGGGACAATTTACTCGGAAGGCAGCTCGTGAGATGGCAATCTCCGAGGTTGCCCAAAGGAAAAATCGGGGCTGCGTGTGAAATGGCTGCGAACCAATTCTGAACAGAAGGACGCTGGTCAAAATACCGAACGCGCACAGAGAGAGGAAGGAAAGCGAGCAATCAGAATGGCTTAAGTGGGAACGAGAAGGAAAGCAGCGGTGCACTAAAATAAAACAACGGCGCCAGCAGCGTGGAGGGAAGGGCGGGGGGGGGGGACAGAATTGCCCATTCTTATCGGTGCTCCCGGGGGAAGAAGGAAAGATGGGGCAGGTGAAGGGGGTCTACCTCCTTCTTCTTTTGGCTTCCCCCGAACTGGAAACAAAGGAGGAAGAGGAGGCAGCTCCCCGCAGACAGGTGCAGCCTTAAGAGCCGTAGCGATGCCATGGCTTCCCAACAGCGCCCTTCAATACCTCCCGTCTACCTGCTAGCGGCCGTTATCCACGCCACTTTCCCGGCCCGAATTGGGCCGGGCAGTGACCAATCCAAAGGCAAGCTCCTTGGCAAAGCATTCCGGGAAATGTAGTCTCCTCTCGTTCTCCCTAAAGCACGCCCTTCTTTCTCCCTTCAAGAGAGAAGAGCTTCTTATTTGCTTATCTGTATTACGAGGGGATGCGGGAATAGCAATCGTCGTTTTAAATCCGGAATTGGAGGCGTTTCCCAGTTCGGAATTTGGTGCAGCTGTTTTGTTTCCCCGCGAAGAAAATGGATTGGCCTGAACAGAATTTCCTGAGGATACGACCTAAATAAATTAGACTATAGCTCATAGGTTTAGGCTAAAATAAGTAAAAGGGATAATAATAAGAGGGCGATAAATTGACTTGAACAAGGATTAGAGAAACTTGTGTTTCCATGGTTTTAAAATCTGGAAAGAGATTCCGCACTGTTGACTTTTTCTCTGACTCCTGAATATTATGATGGAGATAAAATACGAGACTGGTTAATATAGATAAGAAATATTGCAAAGTTCCATATGTAGTCACCAGGGAACCCACATAGATCGAACACAAATATGAAGTCACCCAGGTTAATCTTACAAAATCCATTTATATAATGCCAGCATAGTGCATTGTCCAGATACTACAATGACAGATGCATGCTTGAAAACCAGGTATCCAGTTTTTTCTGCAGTTCAAGTCAAAATAGCTTTGGAGGGAAATGCCCAGTGATTACAATGGAGGGATGAGCCTCAAGTAGAATACAATAGCTAAGAGAAGCTGGATTGATCCACTTTCTGTTTGCATCATCAACAATATTGTCAAGAAAGTTTTGTAGAACATATCCATGACAAAACTTGCATCAGAAAAAAAGATCAAACACTGCTGTAAAGCTGATGCAATTAAATACTTTTAACTTCTCTATTGAATTTTTCTAATTTTAATTTTTAGCACTTTTAACTTTTTATTATAAGTTTCCCACAGTCACTGCATCAGTAAGGTAGAAATTTAATAAAGACATGCACACTTTCTAATTTGACAAATGACTACATGACTCCAAAAAGAAACACAATACAGAAACAAAATGCATGCAGTATAACCATCAAGTTTAACTTTGTTGTAGCAAAGGATTTTATTAAGACTTAGGGGAGAACTGCATTTTCTGTTCTGCACATTACCAAGGTGCGCCATTTGCCACTTCCCGAGGGCAGGAATAAAGGACAACAATTCCTCCTATTTCCAGGCCATTGCAAATGCATTCTGTTCACAATCTTTAATTCATCTTCAATTCAAAACTGTTTTACGACCCAAGCTCTCATAAGCTTTTCAGAGCAGATGGTTTCTGATACTTTGGTCCATTCAAGTAGCAGCCTCAATTTTGGCACAGTATCTTTCCTCCAGTAGCTGGTGTTGCTCTATGCCTACATTCATCTGCTGGAAAATTATGTTTTCTACTGATTAGGAGCTGCTTTTTTTAAAAAAAACAAAAAACAAAAGTCTTGCAGTTGATCCACCAAAGGCCCCATTAAGTGAGTTAGCTACCCTCAGCTGCAGAAGCTTGTGTTCAATTCTTTGTTCATATCACCAAATAGGCACCCTTTCATTTTCTGTCCAGGTTGGATGAAACATGTTGTTCTTGCTTTCCCACCTCCTGCCCACAGTTCTACAAGGCTTTCCTTCCTCTTCTTATTTGTTTTATGGGACTGAATTGTTAGTTTGTCCCTGTTCAAAGTTTTTGTGGTCTTACAGGAATGGAAGAAACAAAAGAACTTGGCATGAGAGCAATTATGGTACCGGAATAGAAAAAAGAAATGATAGGTGTTAATGTCAAAGAAAATAATGTAGGAACTGGAGTTGAAAACATCCATGTATGCAAAGACCTGGGAGACAAAAGAAACAGAAGGACTAATGAAGAGAGAACAGTTCCTGGCTGGATCAGTCTACTGGTGGTTCCCTTCTCTTTTTTGGAATTGTTCTCTCTTCATTAGTGAGACAACAGTGAGGCCTGTCTTCCCCATATGGATGGGAAGGGCAAGAAGCAAAGTAATAATAAGACGGTTATAATCTAGGCTGAACATTAACCTACCCCAGGGGTGTCACACTCATAGTGACATGTTGTGATGTATTATAACTTTTTTCCCCTTCCCCTTTTTTCTCCTTTGCTAAACTGGGAGTATGTGACAGATCCAGGCCACGGGCCACAAGTTTGACAGTCCTGGCCATTGCCAATCAACTGTTTTCAATTCTGAAATTTCTGAAGTTGCACCTGAAAGCAACATGGGAAATAAAGGGATGCTCTAAGAAATAGTCCTTAATCTACTAGGCAATTGAGAACAATCATGTTTGAAATCAACTATCCAGAATCACCTATAAGAGCATATAGAGCCATATCTCAACCCAATCAAGTCTTGCAATAGGACGACCTTCCACAAAATATGTACTTAAATATAATATTTAAATGAAGCCCAAACAGTCTCAGGCAATGCAACAAAAATGGAACCAGTCACTCCTGCTGTACTAACTGGCTGGGACTAGAAATAGCTGGGGAACGGGGAAGGGAGGCGAATCACAGTCTACATAATACAGTCCAATCACAGCATTTAGAATAATCCAAACATTGACAAAACACTGCTGAATATCTGTTGGAAGCCGATGTACTCTCTCTGTGCATATTCTCTTTCTGAGAATCTAATCTCAGAAATGAATAGTAAAGCAGGTTATAGAACACTAAAGGAAATTTATTATATATGTAGGCAAAGCCTTGCACCGATAGTTATGTCCTGTCAGGAAGTAATCCTTTCAACTCAGAAGTGCCCTGGTTCTTCTGACACAAGTGCAAGTCAGGAATCAAAAAGTGCTTTATTTATTTTATTTATCAAATTTATTTACCATCCATATCACAGTTCAAAGTAACTCTGAGTAGATTACAAGATAAAACTCATAAACACTTTACAGTTATAAATATAAAACTGATAAAAATTAAAATAATTAAAATAAGCTTAAAAATAAGGATTTGGAGGGAAGGGATGGGATGGGGGTACCATCTCTACTAGTGAATCAGGGGTGCCTGCTCTGTTACTAAACCAACCATCTCCAGCCAATAGCTTTGTCTTCAGGACCCTGTGCTAGCCTGGTTTAAGTTTTTCCTGATAGCTAAAAGACAAGAAGTAGATCTTGCCTCCTGTGGCAAGATGTTCCGAGGGCAGGAGCCATGGCAGAAAGGGTTATTCTCCTGGATCCCACCAGCCAAAATTCCTTGGCTGATAGGCTCTGTAGTAGGCCCCTTCTGACAGCGCAAGTGAGGGAAGGGGCAATCCCATTGGGGAAAGATGATTCCTCAGATATCCTGGACCCAAGCTGTTAAGGATGTTGTTGTTGTGTAACAACTAGCAGAGTAAAGTGCACAGAGAAACGTTGCTGAGAGCACTGAGATAGAGATACATACAAACTGGTGTTATCAAAAGTTTTCTTTATAATGGGAAATAAACAATCTCGTAGTCTTCTAAACAGTCCAAGTCTTTACCGGTTAACTCCAAACAAACTCTTACCAAACAAACAGTAGTTGGTTCACAAACCCCGGATGGTAGCCAATCCACCCACACATGCACGTGATGATAGCAGCTTATCATTTACTGAATACCTTACAGTACCTTTCTTAAATACATTGTTAAATTACAAGTAATTATAGCATGACTCAGCATTACAGCATGATGCAGCATTAAAACTTAAAGTCACAGAACACATATATTGCCTGGACAACTGTTAGGCCCAAATCATATCCTAACACAAGCCATAAAGGATTTTAATGTTACCTAGTAACCAACATCTTGAATTAAACCCAGAAGCAAATTGGCAGCCAGTGCAGCTCACATAACAGTGGTGTTATATGTGCCACCTAAGTGCCTCCAAAATTGTCCATGCCGCTGCATTCTGAACCAATTGAAGCTTTAAAATATTCTTCAAGGGTAGCCCATGTAGAGCACAGGACAATAATCCAAGCAGAAGATGACCAGGGCATGAATGTCTGAGCACAGGGCCCCACAATCCAGAAAAGTCCTATAGTATGTGCCTGAGAAGAAACGCAGAAGGAAGTGACTCAAATAAGCAATCTCTTAGAGACAAAATAGGAGACAAAGTGATAAACAAAAAGAGGAAGAGAATAAATCCTTAACTGTCAATCTACATTTTATATGCCCCTCCTCCTGAAGCTTTGAAGAGTTTATTTCACTGAATTTGGACCTGCAACAAAAATGGCCCTATTGTCTGAGATGAGATACTGTATGCTCTTAACAAAGCTTATGGAATACTATCACTTGTATCCCACAGAACAATGCTGTTCAAAGCATTTTCTTCATGATTAAAATATTCACACTGGCTTTGCTGAGACTGAAATGCTCCAAGACTTAATGCTTAAGTCTACAGACTTCAGATTATTGCTCTTCTAAGTAGCTAAAAATTAGATTTCATCAGCTATAACCAAATCTGCAAATATTGCTTAAGGACTTAGTTTCTGCAAAGTCTTCCAGTATCAGCAGCCTTGCTAGGGCCTGGATTATGCTACCCGATAAATCTCCCATGGTAGGTTTCAGTTTAAATTAATAAGAGGTAGAAAGTTTAAAAACCACTATTGTTTAAAAAAAAAACCCCACCTTTAATGCAATCTGTTATTTCAGAAATTGTAAGTGCAGTAGCAGTTGCTCAACATTTATTTAATCATAATCCATTCTTTAAATCATCTTTTAGATTGCTAATGTTTGAGGCACTTTTGAGTTTCATAACCCTGCACCATAGACCCATATTTAGAACATGGTAAGAGAACAATATTAACTTACAAGTAACATAATTTTTCATTCTGAATGATTCATAATATCAGATCTTCTGGAATGACAAATAAATGAAATGAAGAATAGGTTGGAAGAAAAATTTCATCTGGGTTTGTACTTAAGCACCAGTTTTGTAATAGGAATATTAATCACAGTAAATCATACCTAAATGACCAAATGTTTGACAAAGTAATGGAAAGCAAAATCAGATTTCACCATCCTTGTTTTCTACCAATCCTGAAAGCTCGTCTTACTTGGCAGCAAACTGTCATCAAGGCACTGAACCAAAAAGACTCAGTTTGGCAGCTATCAGAAACACAGTGATTCTACTGAATTCCTTGTCAATAAAGCTGGAAACAAAACTTTCATCTGAGTACATATATCTCCGAGGCTAGAATTTCTCTGTTGATTGTTCCAATCTAAATGCAATATTATTTGGACTTCTGGCTTTATATACAAAACTGAGAGTATTTTAGAATGTTTGTTCAGTGTTCTTTAGACGAGCAGCAACGTCTGATATTTCAAGCAATTGATGCTATCACAAAAAGCTATCACATTTCCTATTTGGGTCATGGGGATTGAACCCAGCTACCCACAGTTTTTATCAGTACTTACCCATCTGTGTTATTACCTAGTGTAATGTATTGACCAGTTCATTGTATTGAATTATAGATTCATTTTCCTATCTCTCAAACCATAGCATGAGAGTACCCTGCTAACAAAGTGTAGGGCTAGCTCTCAGAGGCAGATTGCCTTCACATCTATAGCTATTGAGTTTTAAAATAGTGTTTTCTCTTATGTTGCAAGCTCATTTTGATTGTGGCCACAATCTATGACATTTCATGCCAACAATCAAGGTCTGGGATCTGCTCAACTTCTGTTGATGACTTTCGATATTATGGGAGGTCATTTCTCCCCTCTGGTTATTGGACATTGCATTCAACAGCCACTTTGATTCATATTTCTGAAGAAATGGGACACATTGTTTTCATAAAGGTCATCGCCAATTCAATATTTGACCTGTGCTTTGGAACTGCCGGTCAGCCATTACACATGTCCTTTATACAAATGAAGTTAACACTCTTTGAAAGGGCATGTGACCTGTTTTTATGCATGAGTCAGAAGTCTCTTGAAAGAGTATCAGACCTGTATATTACAACATGGCTAGTATTCTTTGGTTCTTATCCTATACTGTACATGTTCAAGCAAAGAAATTTTGTTAGCTGCTTAATGTTTCTTGCAGTTTCTCCACTATACCTGTGACTTCTCAGTTAGCCTATTCCTAAATGTGGGTCGAGCAGCCTTCAGGAATAGTGCTATACCTCTGGCTTAAAAACTGCTCAACCAATTGAGCAGAAATGTAGGATGAAACTGGAGGATTCCCTCTTGTTTAAACCTGCAGCCATAAGATGTTTGTGAGTTTTTTTCAGTTTTTTAGATATAAATTACTGCTCCTCATTTTGTATTAAATAACAGGTCCAGGGTTTTGACACTAGTGCAATCTGTCATATAGCTAATTTCTCATTCCAGACAACCCCAGTGGTGAAATCCAAATTTTTTTACTACTGGTTCTGTGGGCATGGCTTGGTGGGCATAACAGGGGAAGGATACTGCAAAATCTCCATTCCTTCCCCACTCCTGGGGGAAGGATATTTCAAAAACTCCTTTCCCACCGTACTCTGGGGCCAGCCAGAGTTGGTATTTGCTGGTTTTCCGAACTACTCAAAATTTCCGCTACAGGTTCTCCAGAACCTGTCAGAACCTGCTGCATTTCACTCCTGAGATAACCCCTCCCCAGCACAGATTCAGGAAAGCAATATAAGGTTGTTTTCAGACTAGCAGGTGATGCTTAGTGGGCGGGTAATCCAATCACTTTTCATAAATAGGCCAACATGAAATGTTGAAAGACAATGCCAATTACTGGCCTCATTACTGAAAAACATTAGCTCTTAGATTTTAGGGCAGCTAATTTTGGGGGTCAATATTGCTCACTTGTGGCCAAGAACAATGCAGGTTAACATGACAATGGAAAAGAACTCAACATGTAATAGACTCTTTCATTTGCCCATTAATACTATTCTTCTGAGTTCCTTTTGCATTATTTTCAGAAAATAATAAGGAATCCACTAGAATTGTCCAAAAAAGAAAGAAAGAAAGAAAGAAAGAAAGAAAGAAAGAAAGAAAGAAAGAAAGAAAGAAAGAAAGAAAGAAAGAAAAAGAAAGAAAGAAGAAAAATCAGACAACTTCTGAGTTTCCAAGTGTTTTAATGGAATGTTAACTCAGGCTTCCAAGAAGTGAAACAGATTAAGAAGCAATTTGAAATGTGGGTTTTAAAAAAATGATTCTCCCCTTTTTAATGCAGCTTTCAGAAACATATACCTTCTTTTAGTGAAAGCCATTGAGTGCTGTGATTTCTGCCGCCACAAAGTCTGTTCTGGCAAATCTCACAAATCTATAACACAGACGTTTCTTGCGCACCTCACTCCATCCGCTGCTGTTCATTTACAGCTGAAATAAATTATTCTAACAGCATACCTTCACTTGTAAAGCTGGCATCACTGAACTGTGTGGCCAACACTGTCTATTTTCATTTCTATTTAATTTAGTAGGAAAATTGACAATATCAGTCCCTATTCAGCTTGAAGGGAGTGTAAAAGTTCTAGTTCAGACTGCTGTGCAGTGTGTCATCTTCTAAGACTAGCATTAATTGCACATGGAAATCATGCATCACTGCCATGAAATAGGACATAAATGCCATTTAAACAACTCAGACATACTGCTACTATTTACAAATTAAGAGAAGCACTGAATCAGCTCCATGTTGGTGATTTGCCTAAGGGCTGTCCCTTATTTCTTCAATAGGCATTTTGAAAGCTGTAGCTGTAAAATTATATTAAATTAAGGCAGTTTTTATAGATCAGATAAGAACTGTAGTGGGCTCTTGGAGTGAACAAAATAAAAACAAATGTATGCACTTGCACTAGAAAGCGAAGTGAAACGAAAGTGAAAGAAAAATCAAGAATCATATTACAAATAACCAAAGCAACAGATTAACTTTCAGCAGAACTTGCCAGTTTATTATATTGAAAGAAAAATAAAGCTGAAAATTACTGGAATAAGATGCAACATAATAACCAGGGGAAAAAATCTTTAGGTTAAAAGAATGTATTTCTCCAATACCAAAAATAGCTAAGGTAAAAATCTAAGAAGCAATTAATATGCAATAGATTGCATTCATGCAGAGTGATTATTAACAGCCAAATCATCAGGGGGGCAGCGGTCGACTTCGAAGTGCCTTGTTTGTGGGTGCCACAAGGGTTGGTCCTCTCGCCCCTCCTGTTCAACATTTATGTAAAGCCGCTGGGTGAGATCATCCGTGGCTTTAGGGTGGAGTTCCATCAGTACACTGATGATACTCAGCTGTACATCTCCACTCCAGGCCACCCCAACGATGCCCTTGAAGTGATGTCCCGGTGCCTGGAGTCCTTGCGGGCCTGGATGGGGAGAAACAGGCTCCAACTCAATCCCTCCAAGACCGAGTGGCTGTGGCTTCCAGCATCCCGATATAGCCAGCTGGTGCCATCGCTGGTTATTGGCGACGAGTCGTTGGCCCCCACAGAGAGGGCTCGCAACTTGTGCATCCTCCTGGATGCACGGCTATCTTTAGAGGAGCATATGACAGCTGTGGCCAGGGGGGCTTCTATCAGGTCCGCCTAATACGCCAGTTGCATCCCTTTCTGGATCGGGACTCTCTGCACACAGTCACTCAAGCACTCGTCACTTCCCACCTGGACTACTACAATGCTCTCTACATGGGGCTCCTCTTGAGATGCACCCGGAGGCTCCAACTGGTCCAGAATGCGGCCGCACAGGGGATTATGGGAGCAACAGGGTGCTCCCATGTGGCACCTCTCCTGAGCAAGCTGCACTGGCTTCCGGTCGTCTTCTGGGTGTGCTTCAAGGTGTTGGTGACCACCTTTAAAGCGCTCAATGGCTTAGAGCCTGGGTATTTGCGAGACCGCCTTCTGCTGCCAATAGCCTCTCACCGGCCAGTATGCTCGCACAGAGAGGGCCTCCTCAGGGTGCCATCGGCCAGACAATGTCGGCTGGCGACCCCCAGGGGGAGAGCCTTCTCTGTGGCAGCACCTGCCCTCTGGAATGACCTACCCCCTGAGATACACAAAATATCAGACCTCCGGACTTTTCGTCGGGCCCTTAAAACTCACCTATTTCATCTAGCCAGGCTGACTTGATCCCATCCTTTGTTTTAATTCTAATTGATTTTAATTGGGTTGTTTTAAACTGTGGGCCAAAATTATTTACTAATTTTTTAAAAACTGTTTTAAATTTTGTATATTATATATATTTGTATATTTTGTATATTATGTTTTACTTTGGCTGTTCACTGCCCTGAATCCTGTTGGAGAATACAAATTGAATAAATACTAAATACAAAATACCTGTCTATTTCATTAATTAAAAAAACCTCAAAAAGTGGCTTTATTTATTTATTTATTTATTTATTTATTTATTTATTTATTTATTTATTTATTTATGTATGTGATTTATATGCCGCCATTCTCCCCGAGGACTCAGGGCGGCTTACAAAAACAATCATAAATACAAATCACAATAAACACATTAAAATGCATTTAAATCCATAAAATCATTCTAAAAACTATATAACCCCAGGATCGTAATATTCTTTAAATAGCCATGTCTTTAATCCCCGGCGAAAGGAGAGGAGGTCGGGGGCTGTCCTGAGGTCGGTAGGAAGACTATTCCAGAGAGTCAGAGCTCCGACAGAGAAAGCCCTCCCCCTGGGGGCTGCCAGCCGACATTGCTTGGCTGACGGCACCGGAGGAGGCCCACTCTATGGGAGCCCACTCTATGGGAGGAAGGCAGGAGGTGTCCTGTAAGTACCCCGGGCCTAAGCCATGTAGGGCTTTATAGGTTAAAATCAGCACCTTGAAACGAACCCGGAGAACAACCGTTAGCCAGTGCAGCCCGCGCAGGAGAGGTGTAACACGGGAGTAACGAGAAGCCCCCGTAACTACCCACGCGGCCGCATTCTGGACTAACTGGAGTCTCTGGATATGTCCCAAGGGCAGCCCCATGTAGAGGGCATTACAGTAATCCAACCGAGAAGTAACCAGGGCATGGGTGACCGTGGTGAGGCATCTCGGTCCAAAAAAGGGCACAATTGGTGTACAAGACGTACTTGCACGAAGGCCCCCCCGGTTACGGCCATCAGATGGTCATTCAACGATAGCCAAGAATCCAGGAGGACACCCACCTATCGGATGGGGTGATAGTCTCCCCACCGATCACTAGAGATGGTATCTCAGGATCCCGAGATGCCAGCACCCACAGCCACTCCGTCTTGGAGGAGTTCAGTCTGAGCCTGTTCTTACCCATCCAAACCCGCACTGCCTCCAAGCAGCGGGACATCACGGAAAGGGCATCCCCAGGGTGGCCCGGGGTAGAGATGTAAAGCTGGGTATCATCTGCATATTGGTGATACCTTACCCCGAAGCCATGAATGATCTCACCCAGCGGCTTCATATAGATGTTAAAGAGCAAGGGGGAGAGAACCGATCCCTGAGGCACCCCACAAATGAGAGGCCTGAATTATCTGAATTTTACATAGTGATTTTTCAAAGATAGCTAATATACTGTAAATTTCTATTATTTAATTTAGTAGTTACACTTAAAGGTAATCTTTGCTTAACAACCATCTCAGACAGTGATGAAAAAATAAGCAACCAGTATCAGTATTTACAACCTTTGCAGATCTGTGAAGCAAAGGAAAGCTGAAGATGGCAAGCACAGTTGCAGTCATGTGATTTCTCATGGAAGGGAGGGAGGAAGTCAGTGAGTAAGAAAGGAAAGAAAGAAGGAAAACTTCAATATTCATAACCAGATAAGACTCAGGTACTTTAGATAATGGCTATCAACAAAACTTTATTGCATTCCTGGAAATTTTACTGGAAATGCCAACAGGTAAACAGAAATAATGAGGTTTTGGACCAGTCCAACCGTGAGTAAGAAGTGAGATTATGAAATCTACCCAGCACAACAAAGAAAACTATGTTAAATAACCATGTTTTAAACATTTACCTACCAATTATTGGAGGACACACAATGTCAATCCAGTACAGAGGAAAATTTTCAAATAAGCTTTTGAAACCCTGGTTTAAGGGGAAAAAACGCAAGGTCTACCTCCATGGGGAGACTGTCATACTCTATTGTAAGGATGTAAGGTTCATGGTTAAAAATAATTTTTCAACTATACTACTATATTTTGACACTACAACAATTAATTAACAAAAAATAATTAAACAAAGGAAAGGGAATGTACAGAGTTGCTTACACATAGGTATCTCAGTTATGTATGTATGTAGGCTTTACATTAAACTATGAATGATGGATTTATGATGGAACCTTTCTCAAAAATTAAAATTAGAATCTAGTTTAGAGTTTGTTTACAAATTTAAAGAATTTATAAAAAAAACTGACTTAGAAAACAAGATATCAGTTCTTATCAGAATATTTACTTTCATGTCAGGAATAATGTCCACACCTTCATTTCTAATATTTTTTTAAAAAGATCTAAAAAATATGGCTTTTTCAATATATAGAAGATAGAAGACATGAGTAATTAGTGCTACCCAGAATATATGAAGGTAAATTATAATGATATATGGTGTTATGTTTTCTGGCTATAATATGATCTTCTATGATGAATGAATTACTAGGATGTTCTACTGGATGAGTTTGTTTTTTATAATCATTGCAATGTTAATATTTTGCATTTGCTAACTAGAGCATCATCATTTATTTTGGTCACTGATCAACAACATTTACATTCAATGCTAACGTTAAAGTCCTCCCACTGTACCAATAGTCTAATCTACATACTAAAAGAATAACTAAAATTTAAAGTGCTTGGACAAATGCAAAAAAAAATAAATAACAGCAATAATATTAAGTTTATAAATACAGCTAAGAAATGCTGTTATGTGCTGCTTAGACACTTCCAAGTGTCTAAAGCAACATAAAAAATCTTGAGATGATAGATACAATAGATAGTGGATGGATGGATGGATGGATGGATGGATGGATAGAAGAGTAGGCTAGGCTAGGCTAGGCTAGGCTAAAATAGGTAGGTAGGTAGTAGGTAGGTAGGTAGGTAGGTAGGTAGGTAGGTAGGTAGGTAGGTAGGTAGATAGATAGATAGATAGATAGATAGATAATCTGTCCTGCTGAAAATCTGAGCTGAAGCCAAGATGCAGTAGAAACTACAATGTGATTAGCAGAATAAAGGCAGTTTTGAGAAAACTGTGGAAGAATTATTCAGGTACAGACTGTCGGAGAAAAATGAAAATTCTCCCTTTGTAACAATCAGTTGCAGCTCTTAATTCACAATCCATAAATGCCCTTGCCAATATGCTTGTGCCCCACCCCATCCCTAATTACACTGAATTCTCAGTGAAAAGCAATGTTTTTCAACTTTGGCAACTTTAACATGTGTGGATTTCACAAGTGTCCCCTTGCTAGCTGGGGAAGTCCGGAAGATGAAGTCCATACATCTTAAAGTTGCCAAGGTTGAGAAACACTGCTCTAAAGAAATGAAAAGTTGCACCTAATTGTACTTATGCACTGATCAGCAAGTAGCTCAGACTGTGGTATTCGTTGGCACAGGCCACAGGGGATGGGTTAAGCAATCTCCAGATATGAATTTAGAGTGAATTCAGGGTCAGATACACAATCCACCTTTGAACACAATATTTTTGTTTTTGACTAAAAAAGACCAATCCTAGCTGAATTTGTTCAGTGATGCTGATCATGTCACAGCAGATCCCTATCTTTTACATCTGTAGTCAACCCATTCTTACTTGAGCCAGCATGTTTCTGTGATGGTAGTGTTTGATAGACTGGTGGTAAGAAGAAGTAATCCAATTGTCAATTCAGTGGAGTAATGCAACAATAGAACTAATACAAGACCCAATCATTGTTGAGTTTAGTCTTTTGCTGCTGCTGGGTCTCCTTTCTGCCTTTTCCCTTCACTACTACTTGCCTTATTTTTCCTTTGATGATGGCTACATTCAAAATAGTTGGAAAGGTTAGACTAATTATGTGTATTTCATTCCATTCACTGACATAAGATCAGTAGTATTGTTTGTGCAGTTCTCAATTTTCAGACAGAGCTATAGACAGTGCATTGAAGCATGAAGGCAAGGTTATCTTTGTTCCTGCATTTGATAGAAAGATCAGCTTAAAAGTTTATATCACATGTGTTATAATTGAAAGAGATTTATGCAAATGCCGTATCAGTATTCTTCAACTTTGCACCCTCTAGATGTGCTTGACTGCTGTTCCAAATAATTCCTGATCATCATGGCTGACAATAGAGCTGCTGTAGGTTAATGTGAAGATAGTCTTCTCGTAGTACCAGCCATGTTCACACAGTCATCACTAATAGATACAGATAAATGACCTTAGGATAGAGTGGTCAACAACAACATTTGGATCAAAAATATAAATTTACTTCTGTTAAAAACAAGATTTAGTAAAATCACCAGCTACTTCTAATAGGATGGACTTGGAAATAGGTTTCACATGATTCAGTGGGGTACTTTAGACACATAAAGAATTTTATTTTTATTTCTCATGCATCCCCAAAGAATTTTGATAGTGTTGCTTAAAACATTTTTCAAGTTTTGTAGGATTATTTGTATCTTTTTTTTTTTGTTGTTGTTGTTGTTGATCTTTCAGCAGAATGGTAAAATTATAGCATCTTGTTTCCATGTAAGTGAAACTGCTTCAAAATGATTTTCTTGAGCTAGGTTGGAATAGAATTTGAAGTCTTAACAGATCTGAAGGTGTCCTGGTTGAGGGAGTCAGGACAGGGGCTCAGGAGAAATGCACAAGCTCAAATGCTGCATGCCATTCCCAACATTAGACATTCAAAACTTTTAGTTTGTATTAGGACTCATTGGCAGGTTACTACACAACATACTTCTCACATCATGTTGTTGATTATTGAATGACCATTCAAATGGACCAATTAGAAATAAGTAAAAGAAGTGGGAGATTTAGAGGAATGTCAATGGCTGAAGCTGCGGACAGCTCCCTTTAAAAGGAGCTGCTTCAGCTAGGCAAATCCATTGCTGTACTGGAGCTAATAAAGAGCTGTTACTGAAGTCCTGTGTCCTGTGTCCTTCCTGTGCCCACTATTCAACACTGGCGATGAAGGTGGGATCTCAGGAGGACAATTGGACACTAAGTCACTGAAGCTCCACGAAGCAATCACCAGCCATCCAGGAAGCAATCACCGGCCATCGGAAGCAACAGCCACAAGATGCCTTTAATCATGCCACTTGCATCATTCAACCTGGCTAGAAAAAACTGGGAATTGTACATAGAGAGATTCTACATGTTCCTTGAAGCAAACAACTTGCTGAGCTTATCGGAACAGAGAAAGAGGGCACTCTTCCTCACACACTGTGGAACCACCGTTTTTAAAATGGCAAAAGTGTTAGCATCACTGGCAGAGCTGAGAACGATGACCTGGCCAACCCTGCAGAACATTCTGAGAGCCCACTACGCACCCCAAGCTTCATCCCTGGTAAGAAGACATGAATTCTACTGGAGGGACCTGAAGGAGGGAGAATCAATAAGCAAGTTTGTGGCAACACTGCATGAGATAGCCAGCACTTGCGAATTTCTAAACATGGACAAAGCTATGAGGGACCATCTAGTATTGGGCCTGAGGGACCTCACATTACAAAGCCATTTACTCACAAGGCCCAAAATAACATTTCAAGAGGCTTTGGAGGAAGCAACGGCAACTGAGGCATCCCAGAAATCCGCACCTGTCATGAAAAAAATGAACAAAGACCCACAAGGGAAGGAAGAAGCCGCCATCCACTACGAGGAGGTAGAGACAGAATTGGAAGAAGACGAAGAGGATGAAGTCCATCACCTCTGCTCAGATCGCAAAGAAAAAATCCTAGGGAAAGGAAAGAAGGAGCTCTGGTGTGCAGGCTGCAAAGGGAATCACCCAAGGACGGAGTGCAGGTTCCGAGACGCAATCTGCCAGAGGTGCGATCATAAAGGGCATATAGCAAGAGCCTACAGGGCATCCCAGCCAGCCTCACGCAGGAACAGACAGACCAGTCCTCAACCATGAACCAGACAATTCCAAACAGGAAACTGAAAACAGCCATTTGGAAGAAGTCACAGGAGCAAGGATTATGGATCTGAGAGAGGAGAGACCCATCAGATGATAATAGTTGGACACGGGACCATGGGAAAGTCAAAGAAGATGGCGGCAATAGTTTACATCGAGGGGAGACCCTGCAAAATGGAAGTTGACTCAGGCTCGTGCCTCTCCATGGTTTCTTAGACGACCATCAAGCAACTAATCCCCAGCTTCACGAGCGGAGCACTCAAACATCAAAGAATCATGCTGAAAGATTACCAAGGCAACCGAATTCCAGTGCTGGGCATCGGAAAGTTCAACGTGAGTTTCAAAGACTTCTGAGGAAAACTGCCTCTCACCATAGTGGACCGGGACAGACCCAGCCTATTAGGTCTGGAATGGTTTGAGCCTTAGCAGTGTCCGGGGTCGATCGAATCGAAGATGACAGTTGGGAAGAGGAGCTGATGAGAGACTTCACGGACATCTTTGATGGCAAATTGGGCAAGTACAAGGGGTCTCCAATATTTTTCAACCTAGATCCCCAGGTAGCCCCTGTCAGGATTAAGGCCAGGAGGATTCTTTTTGCTCTATGGCCCAAGATAGATGAGCAACTGGACAAACTCGTTGCCCAAGGGGTACTGGAGCCAATGGACTATGCTAAGTGGGAAACTCTCATAGTAACCCCCACGAAGCCTGATGGGTCAGTGCGCCTCTGTGGAGACTATAAGAGCACCCTGAATAAGGTGTTGCACCCATCATGCAGCACCTTTTACACTCTTTGGGGCAAGGAAGAATATTTGTGAAGCTGGATTTGGCCCAGGCATACCAACAATTACCTGTAGACAATGCCATGGCAGAAGCGCAAACAATAGTCACTCACAGGGAAGCTTTCAAGTGCAACCATCTGCAGTTTAGAGTAAGTATAGCCCTGGGACTTTTTCAAAGTCTGATGGAATGTTTGTTACAGGGCATTGAAGGGATCATCCCCTATTTTGATGATGTATTAATCTCAGTCAAAGATCAGGAGCAATTACAGCAACAGTTAAGGGCAGTGCTAACCAGATTCCAGGAAGTGGGGCTGAAGGTAAAAAGGGACAAATGCCAGCTAGCCAAAACACAAGTTGAATTCCTGGGATACCTAATAAATGGGGCAGAATACGACCCACTGTAGGGAAATTAAAGGCATTCAGAGAAGCACCAACCCCAACAAACAAAACAGAATTGCAGGTGTTTCTTGGGTTATTGAACTTCTACAATATTTTCTTGCTGCAGAAAGCTACAGTTGCTGAGCCTCTTCACCGACACCGACAAGAGGACAGAATGGGCCTGGGAGAAGGCAGAAAAGAATGCATTTGAACAAATAAAGAGACTTTTAACTTCGGACAAAGTATTAGTACAGTACAGCGGGACATTGCCTCTAAGACTGACTTGTGACGCATCTCCATTCGGCATCAGAGCTGTACTGAGCCATTGCATGCCAAACGGCAGAAAAGCCCCCATCACATTCCACTCACGGACACTGTCTAAGCCAGAAAGAAACTATAGCCATCTGGATAAAGAAGCGTTGGCCGCAGTAGCTGGCATAAAAAGGTTCCACGAGTACCTATATGGAAGGAGATTTGAACTCATCACTGACCCCAAACTGCTCCTGGGAATCATCGCGGGAGACAAGCCGACACCCCCCATACTTTCACCTAGAATGCTAAGGTGGATTGAATTCCTCGCAGCATACAACTACCAACTAAAATACAAACCCGGGAAGACCATCGACCATGCCGACGCGTTCAGCAGATGCCTGCTTCAGGAACCAGAGGAAGACCCAACACCAGCCACAACTACCCTGCTGATAGAAATCATGGAGAACATCAAAATCTTGGCTACAGACATCACGAGAGCAACGGCTAAAGACGGGATCTGGCGCACATTTCAAATTGGGTGTGGAAGGGATGGCCTGTGACTGACATAGACACTGAATTCAAACCTTTCAAAATGAGGCAAAGAGAACTCTCGGGTTTAAGGGGGTGTTTATTGTGGGGGGATAGAATAATAATCCCCAAAACATTAAGGAATGACGTTCTAGACATGCTACATGGGGGTATCATAAAAATGAAGGCGCTGACAAGAAGCTATGTGTGGTGGCCAGGAATGGATAAAGAAATAGAGACATGGGTATCAATTTGCACACCATGCCAGGAATCCCGGCCAACACCACACACCGCACCCACATATGACTGGGAGAATCCTGGGGTGCCATTGTCCCATATACATATAGATTTTGCTGTGCCGTGCCAGGGAAACACGTTCCTGATCATCATTGATGCCTACTCGAAATGGTTAAAGATACAGTTAATGACATCAATGACATCTGAGGCTGTCATCAGAGTTCTGTGGAGGCTATTTGCAACACATGGACTACGCGACCTGATAGTTTTGGACAACGGACTCCAGTTCACGGCTAACCAATTCGAAATGTTTTTAGCCAGCCAAGGCATCCAACACGCACTATCCGTGCCAGGGAAACCGTCCATGAATGAATTGGCTAAAAGAATGGTGAGAACAACAAAAGAAGCCTTAGCCAGACTGGGACCGGGGAACATACAAGCAAAGATAGATAAGCTACAGAGCATACAGCACATTACACCCAGTGCCACCACACACAGAAGCCCCGCAGAATTGCTAATAGGGAGGAAGCTACAATCCCATCTAGATAGACTGCACCCCCATTACAGTACAGAGAAACTAGTTGACTCAACCAGTAAGACTAGACAGTTCCTAGTAGGGGATAAGGTATATACTAAAAACTTCAGTGGAAACCCCTTATGGGTCCCAGCAAAAATAATCCAGATCACAGAGCCCCTGTTCTACAGGGTACAGAATGGTCAAAATTGGAAAAGACACATAGATCAGCTCAGGGGCCGACTAGTCAGGAAAAACCATGAAACACAAGAAGAAACTCAGGGGAGGAGAGCAGAAAGTCACACAGAAACAGACCAGGCTTTACACCAAACTCTACCAAGCAAATGACAAGGACAGCTCTCAAACCCAATGGAAGATAGCAAACACTTATCTGGAGTCCAGGAGGGAGTCACCGATGACCGTGACAGTCCACTGTTCCAGCTGGGGAGAGACAGAAGGAACATCCAACAAAATAAGTCCACACCGGCAGCAGAGTTCGAAAGCGTTCCTGAGACACAGAACTCGACCTCTCACTCCAAGAGCGCTGGAACAACTGAACTGCACAGGTCCAGTCACGCCCCAAGAAGGCCCGCCTACTTACGCGACTATGTGGCTTGAGAGAGTCCAGGATTGGTGAATGCTGATCTAGAGGGGAGGGGTATTGAGTATTGAATAATCATTCAAATGGACCAATTAGAAATAAGTAAAAGAAGTGGGAGATTTAGAGGAATGTCAGTGGCTGGACTTCAATTCCCAGAGTTCCCCAGCCATCCTTGCTGACTAATGAAATGATCAAAGCTAATGAGGATTTTAGGGTTTAGACCAGAGGCCTTCAAACTTGGCTGCTTTAAGACTTGTGGACTTCAACTCCCAGTACAGTTGGCTGGAGAATTCTGGGACTTGAAGTCCACAAGTCTTAAAGCAGCCAAGTTTGAAGACCTTTGGTTTAGTGACAGGTGATCTTAAAACCAAATGTAGCCAGCCATTTGGTGCCCAGAATCTACATTTAACTTGGGTATAGTGAGATGCATGGTGGACTAATTGCTAAAACAAAATAGGCAGGGCCATATCTCATATGTAGGAAAGACCAATTTTTGTTTTTGTCAGATTTTTCCTCTCTTTGGAATATTTTTAAGTAATGGGAAACATATTTAGTGTTTTATAATATATCTGTGAGTATATTTCTTTTCCCAAATACCATTAGTTTTCAGCTCTTGTGCTACTAAACTTGAGTGACATGGTTGGAAAGAGACTGAAGAGTTGCAAAGTGGAGCCAAGTGTCAGATGCAGTTGTAAGACTTCAGATAAATAGAAAGATGTGTAAGAGCAAATAAAGGAACTAGGCCTTCCGCAAGTGGTTTATGGCTCATATGGAATCAAAAATCTCTTTATAGGTTTACAGAAATACTTCTGTCTGGCCAGAATATTGCAAAACATTGTGTAAAAACAAAAATTATGATGTTCATAGAGATGAAATAACACAAACAAAAGAAAAACCATTTTAGGGCAATGTCTTTGTGGTTTCATTCCATGGGCATTGCTGATAATAAAAATGAGAAATGCCATTGTTTCAACCCTACAGCTATCTGATGTAAGATTTGAGGTGACAGCCATAAAGTGTAGAAAACGTCCTCATCAAACTGAGACAGGTGGCAATGCAGCTGTTTCAGAAGGCTATCCAAACATATGTATCTTTTCTTTTAGTGGGATTAGTATGCAGCGGCTAACTGTTTCTAGGCAAACTGATGTTAACAGCACCACAGATCACTTATTAATGTGGCACATCTGTCTCCTTTGTGTATAGAGAAAACAGAATTTCCATCAAGCAAGAAACTCATGTGCCATAAATCCTGATGAACCAAATGGCACTGGTTTTTTTTTTCCTTGACTTGAACAGGATGTGCAGACATGAAGCTGATTTTATATCTAGACAGTCAGTTATCGCATCTTATTATTTCACTGCCTAACTCCAGATAAGAGCTAATTTTCTAGCGGTATCAGTTGGAAGCCTAAGCAGTTCTTAAAATCAAATTCATTCCTTCTTTATCTAGTTCAGGTTGACACATGGGTGAGCTATTAAACAACTGACAAGATTGTCCAGATAGAACCAAACAATTGCAATTCATTAGATAATGAAAGTCTTACATTTTGTTGTTCAGCTTCTGTTTTGTGTAGTCCAGGATACAAAATGTTCAGTCACAAACAGTATGCAGCCACAAGACTTGCGTCCTCAGATAACCTAAATCCATGTCACTGGACACCTATGATAAGTCCAAGTTTGAACACCCACAGACTTTGCCCCCAAGTTGGGCTTGAATTTGGGTGAATTCTTGGACATATCCATGCGGTTATCTTAACAACAATATTTAAGTGGTTTGTAATGCTGTATCCTGGAATGTTTCATGACTTTCCCCTCTAGCTACAATTCTGATTGTATTCTGTCCAGTGTTAACCAAATCTCATCCTGCTTAACTTTTCAAAATCAGCTAAAATTATCTAGGTTGGTGGGTTGATTATTATATCAAAGAAGCAAAAAGTTCCACTGTTTTAGTTATCAGTCAGTGGATCATGACTTCTTCATACCTGCATTAGTGTTTTCACAAATAAGTAGCACAAAGTATATGTATGTATGTATATATGTATGTATGTATACACACACACACACACAGATGTTTGTGCACATGCACATAAACACATACACACATACAATTTATACACACGAACACCAAACACGTGTGTATTGACATGTTCATAACATGAAAACTTCATAACAATAAGGAAATGGATTAAGACAAGACACGTCCCTTGTGTATTCGGCTTTCTTGCACCCCATCTTTTTAATTGTAAATTATTATTATGGCACCTATTGAGTCTTTCCCAAGGACCTGTGATAGGCAGATGTTGATGTCTGATGGTGGTACAGATATTGTTGCAGGATGTAAACTGTTCCAAGTAAAACTGCCTTTTGCAATTGACTGATGGTGGATTGTTCAATGTTTTATTGCTTTTAAAGTTTGTAAGCTGCCCAAAATTGCCTCTAGGTGAGATAGGCAGCAAACAAACCCAGACTGATTGTATGAGAAAAATAGAACATCTGGAAGGGAAATGGATAAATTGGATTCAGTTCTTTGAAACCCATAAAACAACAAATTGTTTGGGACTGGGTCCCCTGAGGGTCTTTTCCCAGTGGTTTCTACCTGTCCAATTTGGTCTTGGAGGCTGGGCCTGCAAGGAATGTTGGCTGGTGAGACTAGGAGGCCTACCTTCTCTGCCATAACCTCTGCCTTCTGCAACATTGTCCCTTTAGAGTTGAGGACAACTGTGGACCTTTTCTAAGGCATAGAACACTTTGCTTTGAGGTCTCTGAGTTTGTGAAGGGCCCTGTTTCCTAGCTATATTAACAGTCATGATAACATTTTTTCTCAACTGCCATATTTATTTAATTTTGTATTACATTACATTATTCACTATCCAAAGTCTCATTTAAAGTATATAGTTATAGAGATTGAATAAAAAATAAATAAAATGTGCTGAAACATTATGAAGCAATTTGTTTCAGTGAAACTATTAATGGACAAAGGAATCCCTTCATTCAATCTCATAGATTAAAATGCCATGTTCCCTTCTGAAAGGAATATCAATTCTAATCTTAAATTAGCCATCACTTTGTATGGCTACCTATCAGCTATGGTTATTGCAGCATTGGGTCAGCTTGATGGCACAGAAATAGTTGAGTCATAACTGATTCAGACATTGGAATGAAAGTCTCATATCCAAGTGTCTTCATTAGTTTTTGCTAACCACTAGCTCTAATTCACAATCAGCCCTTTCTTTGGCCAGTTTTAGACATGAATAGTAAACCCTGCTTTTATTTTGACAGGGACAGCTTTTAGAGGGCAAATACATAGTAAAGAGTCTTGTTAAGATGGCAATATTTGTTATGTGAATACAAATATTCTGTGATTGCCACCTCGCAGGAAATATTTTAAGGCAGCTCTCACTTAACTATACTTGGGGTATTTTTAGTCCATGAAGAATTCCACCTTGGAAAGGATGTCATTTCCCTAAACAGATCCAGTGCATAATCTGGGGTCTGGACCTACGGCTCCTACTTGAGGTGCAGATGGCAGTCATGGCCAGAAGGGTCTTTGTACAACTGAGGGTTATGCGTCACTTTCCTGGATCAACAACCCCTGCTCACAGTCACTCACGTCCTAATTACCTCCCATCTTGACTATTGCAATGCACTCTTCATGGAATTGTCCTTGAAAAGCATCCAGAAGTTCAAATTAGTTTGAAATGCAATAGCCTGATGGTTTTGTGCAGACCCAGGTGTGCACATGTTTCATCTCTCCTGTGGGAAGCTGCATTAACTGTTGATTTGCTTCCAGGTACAATTCAAAGTGTTGGTTGTCATCTTTAAAATCTTTCATGGCTTGGGATGGGTTATCTGCGGGACCATCTCTTCCCAGTTACATCTACCTGACTCATTAGAGCAGTGAGGCAAGAAACATTGCTGATTTTAAGGAGGTATAACTGGTGAAACCCAGAAGAAAGGCCTTCTCTTTGGTGGTTTGGAATATCATCCCTGCAGAGATGAGGCTGGTTCAGATTCTTTCATAAGGCCCTGAAGATCTGGTTCTGCTAATGGGCCTAGGGAGCCTGAAGTGGCATGGAACCCATCGAGTGTCTTGTTTGGTGTGGGTTGTCACAAGGGGTATGTGGGGATTGTTTTATATTGGGTTTTTATTATTTGTAAGCCACCCAGAGTCACTGAGAGGGAGTGGGTGGCCACATAAATATAAATAATAAATAAATAAAAATAATTAGTTGAAGGCATCATGAAAAGCATTAAGCAATCTAAGGAACATGAGAACAACATAGTAATAAAACATTACTGTACTATTTAACATAAAGTCAGAGATTGGTGAATTAGTTTTTCCCTCAGAGGATGCATGTGTACTAATAAAAAATTATTCACTGAACAGTTACGCACTAGTACGTATATCCGTGGAAGATGATTTAGAAGAAATACAGAATTTCTGTGCTATTCATTAAAGCTTTCAGTATAGATCTTCTCCCCACCGCCTGCTTTTGTGTGAGCCAGAAAGATTCTGCAGCATTTAGAACTACAATAAAGGCATAGTGCTATGATACTATTAGTTTATTCATGGATATAGCATATTTTCAAATAGGGATCTGTAAGCTGGACTCTGCAGCTAAGCAAGAAGTTGTTACTCCTTGCATGGAAGATCACCAAAGAATCCCAGGGCTAGAGACTATAGTGGTAAATAAGGAAAATAGAAAAATAATGGTAGACTGGAATGGGACTAATTTTATGAGCTTCTTTGTTGGGCTCATTAAGAAAACACTGCAGTTATTAATCAAACACATTGTTCACTATGGGTTGTTTTTTTGCCAGAAACCAGAAGTAAACATTAGTTTCCAGCAAGTTGTAAATTGCAGTCACAAGATAGTCAGGGCATTGCAAACACACATAAATGCGGGCAAGTTGTTGATTGCTCAAAATGTGTTCAATCTTGCCAGGGGTGTGTGGGTGTGATTTCAGAACTTCAGACCATGTCATAAGTAGCTTTTTTTAGAGGAGCAGTTTCTATTGTGACTTCAAATGGTTGGTAAGACCATAAATCAAGAACCACCTGTAATTTTCCATTGCTGCTGCTGCTTCTTCTTCTTCTTCTTCTTCTTCTTCTTCTTCTTCTTCTTCTTCTTCTTCTTCTTCTTCTTCTTCTTCTTCTTCTTCTTCTTCTTCTTCTTCTTCTTCTTCTTCTTCTTCTTCTTCTTCTTCTTCTTCTTCTTCACGGCTATGGTCATCTAGCTGGCTTTGAGTCTAAAGTGGGCCTAGAACTTGTAATTTCCCACTAAATCAAATTCCCTCTCTGTCCCATTTCTGGTAGGGCTAAACATTTCAGGCCTTTCTTTGCTTGTTAAAGGAAGTTTTAAAGGTCAAAGCAAATTTAATTTCTTTGTTTTGAATTAGTTTTCCTCTAAATTGGTGGCCTCTAAACATCCACTGGAAAGTGCTATAATTGTAGTTCCAACATATCTGGAGGGTAACAATGTGAGTGGGAGATCTTGTGGAAAAATTGAGAAGAGATGAACTGAGAATGTAAAGTTGAAGCTGTTTGCAGCCGTACACGTTGCAGTACTCTGACAGGTTGAGTTTAATAAAGAAGTAATAAGGCTCTCTGTAATTAAATAATCCTTTTTGAGCTATTTTCATTTTTCAGTTACTATGGAAAGAACACATAATTGGCCAATGAAGAACAAAAGAAGCATATTTATGGCAAAGATCACTGAAAGAGATTTGTCTCATTTTCTTGTCTCCTCTTTTTAAAATTTGTGTTAGTCTGTCCTATGAAAAATAACCACATTTTGCTCGTTATAAAGAGCCTTTTTTTAAAAAAAATAAAAGTAAGGGAGAACATCAAGACAAGTTCCTTCCACCAATACCACTGCAGTCATTGATAAAAATTGCACGAGGGCAACAAGGATAATACTCTCACCCATCATAAAAAAACAAACAAACTTATAGCCTGCCTATATTATGACTCCAGAGGATGGTAGAGGATAGGAAGGCCTGGAAGAAAGTTGTCCATGGGGTCATGATGGGTCGGACACGACTTTGCAACTAACCACCACCACCACAACAACATATTATGACATTGCCAATCTTCACCTCAAAACTTCAAGATGCTGTCTAGTTTTTTCATGGGATTTCAGCTTTTGCCCTGTAATTAAACATTGCTTCTGAAGAAGGCATAAGGGTAACCCATAAATTATATCCAAATTTTACTCCACTTTGGAGTAAAATCTGTAAAATCTATCTGGCTACGAGCTCTAAATCTATTGTGCTATTATGATCTATAAAATGTATCTTCTGAAGATGCTAAATGTGGGTTTCAAAACTCCAGACAGCTACTAGAAGGTCCCAAAAGGACATAAAAAAACAAATGGGATCTATTGGTCACTTGATTTTGCAGTCTAAATCAGTAATTCTTAAACTGGGTGCAATATGGGGATATGTTGGAGTTAATGGAATAATTTGTAATTGCTTGTTTATAAGGCAGGGACTGTCACTGCCAAGATACTTGCATAAACAACAGTCTCTTTCTTTTATGGGGGTCACGACATTGTTTGAGACTGGGAAAATGGGTAATTGAGTCAAGGAATCACTGATCTAGATTCAGTACCTATACTCTAAAGCAGGGTGAAATCCAGCAGGTTCTGACAGGTTCTAGAGAACTGGTAGCGGAAATCTTGAGCAGTTTGGAGAACCGGTAGTGGAAATTTTGAGTAGTTCGGAGAACTTGCAAATACCACTTCTGACTGGTCCCAGAGTGGGGTGGGAATGGAGATTTTGCAATATCCTTCCCCTGATATGCCCACCAAGCCACACCACACCCACCAAGCCATGTCCACAGAACCAGTAGTAAAAAAAAATTGGATTTCACCACTGCTCTAAAGTCATGATTTTAAGTAAGCATATCCTGTCCTTTTCGAATGACCCCTATTCCAATCAGGAGGTGATAAAGAAAAACATCAAGGCAAGAGAAAACCCGAGAATTCAGGGTCAGGCTTGTTAAGATTTATTTCTGCCACTCCCCCCTGCAAATTCTGGATTTTGAAACAAGAACACATCTAGCGAGTCTACAAGAGTGTTTAGGCCTTCAAGAAAGCAGAAAAATGAATAATTTTAGACCTTTGGAAAGGCATCTGTGAAAGTAAGTCTCTTCCTAGTAAGCTATTTTCCTGACAATTTAGTAGCTTTTATTCAGTATTTGTCTCTGTTCTAGCTGACACCTTGGGCTCACCAATGACTTCATATTTTATCTGCTAACATACAGATGAAAAGGATGTGGGCACTGGTGAAATTCAATTTTTTTTACTACTGGTTCTATGGGTATGGCTTGGTGGACGTGGTGTGGCTTGGTGGGTGTGGCTTGGTGGGCATGGCAGGGGAAGGATACTGCAAAATCTCCATTCCCACCCCACTTCAGGGAAAGGATACTGCAAAATTTCCATTCCCACCCCACTCTGGGGCCAGCCAGAGATGGTATTTTCGGGTTCTCTGAACTACTCAAAATTTCCGCTACCGGTTCTCCAGAACTTATCAGAACCTGATGAATTTCACCCCTGATGTGGGAGTTCTCTAGACCACCGATAAACACACTCCTGTGCTCTTTGTGTTACAAAAAGATTCTGACTTTACTAAAAGCTTAACACATTTATGAATTTATGACCTTAAACTTATTCTACTTATATGTCTGTGCCTATGTATGTATCTAATTTAAGGAGTCCTATAAACAATTCTTCTTGCTTGAGTTGTAATAATTTTAGCCACCATTTAACTTGCATCTAATTGACAGTAATGTTACTTGCAGCTTCAAACTGCTGCTAAAGAGTTGGCTGTGCACAGCCTTTTAGCTGTATTGGGGCAGAAAGGTGCTTTACCACTGGCCAGCTGGCTGTAGGCAGTTAGTATCTTTCTTGGAACAGAGATATTTGTGTATTCCATTTTCCCTTTCAGCACTTCTGTTATTGGTTTTGTGGAAAGTGTGCCCACTCCTGCTTCACCATCTGGCATTGGTAAGCTGCACCTTGTCCCGATGGCTCCTTCACTCTCTCAGCTGTAAATACCTCCTGTCTGTTGTCTCTCACAAGAATCTTTTTCCAACACACATTCACACTCAAGTGCCACCAACATTTTCCTTTTGTCACTGGTGCATAGACATAGAATAGTGCTCCTTTAAAGCCATTGGGGCAAAAATAACAGGGAGGGAAGACCACATGCTGGCTCTTTCAAGGTTCTCTTTCATATATCTACAATATATTGGGTTGTCAAATGTTGTCCTAGAATTTGCTACATTCTAAAGTTGACTGCTCCGTGTTGGATGTTCTCACTAGGTAATGGACATTTTATTTCTTAACTTCTATTTTAACATTAACTTTTTAAAACATTTTTCTTAAAGATTGAATGTGCATAGTCTTGGTAATACTGGTTTTGTGGTAAAAATAAATGAAAATAATTTAATTTCAAATCTAAGCAACTCAGCTCTGCATTGAAATCAGAAATTTCTGGGTTGAAGTGATACCTGGATTTATTCAAATGCTAAAACAATGTGTATGACAAACTGCAAGAAACTATTCTGTTCCTTGAAATTAACCATTGATATTTGGACAACTCAATTTCTAACTGAGATTTAGCAATACTCGCTGCCTTCTATATCAACCCTTTTCCTTGTACTCTAGACCTGGATCTTGACTATATGTCCAAGTATCAATATTGTAAATGTAAATGTAAATGTTTACTGTTAGTTTTTGACCAAGGTTTATTGAATTATATTTCTATCATTGTGTGAGTGTAATATTATAATATAAAAAACAATGTAATATTCAATTATTTTCCTTTTAGAAAAATTGCTATTCCACAAATGGATGCTGCAAGTATCAAAAGAATACTAGAAAAATAAATAAAGGTGCTTCAAAAGATATTGTTCTTTCTGCAAAAGCACCTCTACTGCCCGGACACTTCATCAATAAAACATAGGAAAAAACTAAAAATACTTTCTCTCACCTACCCACCTCTAAAGACTGTACCACATTATATGGATATCTAAAACCTTTCTAGAAAACTGGTGAAATCAAATTAGTATTATTTTTTTTTTAAAAGGAAAGGATGAATAAAAAAACACAACTGTGGACATCTCAAAGTTGAAATAAATTCTACCATTAAAGAAAATGAAGATTTATTTAAAAGAATCCAAGTATCCCCTCCAAATTTACTTTTTTTTTTCATGAGTGCTGATATCACTATTTAGGGTTGGATCATGTAAAACTTCACTGCATGGTGATATGGGACTAGAAATGGGAGAGGAACTGAAAACGTTTCAAAGGTTTGAAAATTGGACCTAACTTTAATCCATTAATCCCATTAATTTGTTGGGTTTTCCTTGGTATGCCCAGTCATTTTAGTTCTAGAATAATCTTAATTTAACTTTGTGGAGTCCTTGATGCTCTCTGAGCTTGGTTGTATGGTTGCATACATTCAATTATCAGACTAAACAACATCTAGAATGGAGTTGGGTTTGCTTTCCGTTTATTTATATCTCCACCAGGGGTGCTACTCAGCAGGTTTTGACAGGTTCTGGAGAACCAGTAGCAGAAATTTTGAGTAGTTCGGAGAACTGGCAATTACCACCTCTGGCTGGAAAGATAAATGTTCAAATTCCACATTTCATTTACTATATGAGATTTATCTGAAAGATAATTCTTGAAGTATAACTTTAAAAAGATAATAGAAATTTTATAGCAATGAGCAAACAAAATTCTCTCTGACCTGCCCTCTAACCCTTTCCTAGTTCATTTTGAATTATGTTTGTCTTCCAGTGGACAGAATTAAATGAGAATGTGGCCAAGGAAAAATGCCAGCCTTCTAGGCATAATTTTCAGTTGGGGTGGGAGAGGGTGAATAGTTTCATACTTGGTGCCTGAAAAGTACACTTAAAATGGATTTCTGAGGAGGGGAAGAATAGTAACAGCAGTAGCACTTAGACTTATATACCTCTTCACAGTGCTTTATAGCCCCCTCTAAGCAGTTTACAGGGTCAGAATATTGCCCCCAATAATCTGGGTCCTCATTTTACCCACCTCAGAAAGATGGAAGGCTGAGTCAACCTTGAGCCTGGTGAGATTCGAACTGCCAAACTGCTGGCAGCCAGTGATCAGCAGAAGTAGCCTGCAGTACTGCACTCTGTGCCACTGCGGCTCTTGAAGTGTAAGCCTTTTTCACAGAGAAAGAATGCTTTGGAAAAACTAAGGGGCAGAATTTGGCAACTGTATTTTATCTTGGATATATAGCACAATGCTAGATTATAATGTTTGTATAACCTACTCTTTATTGTTTGTAAATTAATCTTCCAAATGCCATGGCATCTAGGGGTGCTATGTTTACCATTCCTGACTGACCCTTTGACTTTCATGGGACCTATGAATCAGTGGTGGGTTTCATTTACCTTTGCTACTAGCTTGCATGTGCAGAGTGTATCTGATGACGTCTGGACTGGTGGGCGGAGCCTCCTGCCACCGCTACTACCAGCTCGCCAAACCGGGGCGAACTGGTAGCAACCCACCACTGCTATGAATTCTGGGAATTGTAGTCCCAAATTATATTTAAATTTCCAAAGTTGCTGAAAGTTTTGCATTTGTTTGGCAACAACTTTCTTATCTATCTCATTTTTCACGTATGACTGACCCTGCCAGGTACTATTTAGCCCTAAATAAATTTGCTATTTTCCTATTTGTTTTAAAAAGGAAGATATAAATATGTATCAGTGTAGTTGTTCTTGTTAAACCAGCCTTCTGCTAAACTGCCTTAATGTTGCTTTCTTTCTCTCCTAATCTCAGTTTCATTTTCACTCTCTGTATTTCTTTTTTTTTGTACCCTAGGGTTAAGCTCTATCATTATGAAGATGATAGAGCGTTGAAATATCTCCCGTGGTTATGGACTTCAGGGCTTAAATAATTAGTGGATTTATATAGCGTTGTATATATAAAACTATACACAATAAAATTGATGCATAGTAATGAAAACCCAGATAGTAAATGAAGCAGTCTTTGAGATAGATATAAAGCATTGCTACATTATTGTTATTGTTATTGTTATATCTCCCAAAGGACTCAGGGTGGTGTACAGCCACAATAAAACAACATAAAATACAAAATTTAAAAGCAGTTTAAAAACAAATTAAATATTTTGGCCCCAAAATTAAAAACCCAAAAATTAAAATACCCATACATAAAGCATGTAAAAATTCCTTCTTGGTTTAAAAATGAGTGACATGGCAATTTTATTCTATGTTATACTATTCAATGTAAAGAATTATTTTGAGAATTTTTTTTTGAAAAACTATTTTAAAGTTCTCAATATTATCCACATTGAAAGACATAATGAATGCATAATAAATGCATATACTGACTTTATAGTGTTTTAAATATTAAAGTAGGTAAAAAGAGTAAAGGAGTCCCTGTGGATTTTACTCTACTAGTCGTTGCCTTCTCTAGATTCATCTCCATTTCAAGGTTATTGAGCCAGCGATGTCCTCAGACATTTCTGTAATCATGTGGCCAGCATGACAGATGGAGCGCTGTAACATTCCCACTGAAGTGGTATGTATTTAACTACTCATATTTGCATGCTTTTGAACTGCTATGTAGGCAGGAGCTAGAGCAAGGATGGGAGTTCACCCTCTCATGTGGTGTTCAGGTCTTGAACCTGGGCTGTTGGTTTTCCAACCGATAAACCCAGAGTCTTAAATGCTGAGCCACTGCACCACCCATATTAAAGTAGATACCCTTGAAATTTGATCAAGACAACGTTACATATTCTGGTACAAACAAGGGTGCTATGCCTATGTCAAAATGTATGATGAACTTGTTCCAATGGGATCTCTGCCAACCCATTGACGGAATCTGATAGAACAACAGTGGCAAAACTCACAATGGTTTGCCTTAAGGAATATTAGAGAAGAAAGATGAAAAACGAAAAGTAGGACACCTAAGAAATGATATGATTCTCAAAGTACAAAGAATTAGTATGTTCCTTATTTTACTCCTCCATTCTAGACTATCAGCTTTTTAAAAGGAGTCTTGAAAGTCTTCAATAAAGAGAGATACTGACCAGGTAAAATAGCCTGAAATTTTAAAGAATTTCGGCTTTCAGTGTTATAGTTTCTGTGGGTTAAAACCAAGAATAGACTATAAGAATATATCAGTTTGTCCATGTCTAAAATAGGGAATGGGACATAACAGATAATGTAACAGTAAGGTGATCACTCTCTAAATAGTGCCTGGAAAATGTAATGTGTGCTGAATAACAAGCTGAAGCCTCATCAAAACAAAATAGAAGTGCTATTGATGGGGAGCAAAATTGATTCTAGTGTACAGATACACTCTATGTTAAATGGTACTTACATCTAAAATTAGGGTATGATTTTGTATTCAATGTCAGTCTGCAGGTTTCCAAGATGACATTAGGCTCAATTTAGTTCTTAGGTCAATTTATCAGGTGAAATGTTGCATATCAAAAATATGACTATGCTTTGAAGCTACCCAGACTGATCAAGCTTTATTGGAATGTTTTTCAGGTATTTTCAGAAATTGCAATATAGTAACTATACCAAAAAGAACATAGATATGTTAATTCTGTAGTCTATGGTCTCCTAATTGATTTGGGAGCTCAGTTAAAATCTTGGAGACTTAAGTGATCCCTTTATAGGGACTTACCCATAAAATGCTGGGTGTCTCAAATTATGGTCTTTTGTAGTCATACTTTCATGCCTGCACTCTTATGCCCTTGGTACTTTAGTCCCCTAATGACCTAGATAAACTGGCAATTTTTAGCCTGCATCCAATCTCCATATAGCAAATTTATGGCACAGCATTCAGTATAGACAGTTATCCCCAAAATATCAAGAACATGTACAACATTGTCCAAACTCACAGTCATCTATAGCCTTTCATTGGTGGCTGGGGCTGCAATGTCCCAGGTGGGGTTAAGTCATAAGCTAAATTTGATTTTAATTAAAATGCATAATCCTTGATATGATTACAGTCATGCATTTAATCATTTTCTCCTTCTGTCACATTAAATATTGCAATTTAGAAACAATTTCTGGAAGTCTTTGGAAATTGTGACTAAGGGCATGATAGAAAGGTATAATATTAATTAAGTAAATAAATGAATAAGGCTTTGAGGACCACCAGGCCCAACAACTATTCCTTAGGCCTGATAAAGGATTTTTCTAGCTAATTGATTTGAACAAAAGAGAGGGAAAGAATTATGACTTTTGTCACCTACAAGAAGCAGCAAACTCTCAAATTATATAAGCCATTGCATTCCATTTCAGAGGTGGGTTTGAGCAGGTTCTGACCAGTTCTGGAGAACCAGTAGCAGAAATTTTAAGTAGTTTGGAGAACCGGTAAATACTATCTCTGACAGGCTCCTCCCCCATCTATTCTCTGCTTCTTGAGTCCCAGCTGATTGGGAGGAAATGGGGAGTTTGCAGGAGTGGGAAGGGAATGGAGATTTTACAGTATCCTTCCCCTGCCATGTCCATCAAGCCATGCCACGCCCACCAAGCCATGCCATACCTTCCAAACCACACCCACAGAACTGGTAGTAAAAAAAATTGAAACCCACCACTGTTTTATTTGTATAGTCTTCTTTGACCATGTCATACAGATTAGATTAAGAATGGTTTTGCCTCCAGTCTGAATGTATTTTTAAAAATGCAAGTCAACTTCACATTCTTACATGCTACATGAAGAATGCATTAAAATAACTTCCTCTTAAGAGAGATGATTAATAACTTCAGTGAAGGAGCAAGTTTAAAGGAAAATGTGAAAATATGCTTTTTTCATGCATATACTCAATACACAGAAGAGAATAACGCCTTCTGAGCCTTCTCTCTGTTTTAACAATTTCCACCAATAGAGCTAAGATCTGTGGGCAACCCATAATAATAATAGCTTTAGCTGTAAATAATAAAATCTATTTGAATATGCTTCCAGTAAAGAGACATTAATGTACCGAAACAAAAACTATTCATTGCTACAATAATTAAATGTAATTGTAATGGGTGCTATCCTAAGTACAAATACTACAGAATGCAGTAGGTTTATTTGTGAATAATCTTATGAAGGATTATAAATGCCTTTTTAAAAAGAACTTTGAATCTTAGGATAAGAATTCAATTTGAGTCACATTAAGACTCAAAAATATTATAAAGGACTTAACATTAATACATGTCCTTAATGACATGTAACACAGTATGTAGGCTTTGACAGATTCTGAAGCTGTAGCAGACTTTACTGGATCGCACTTTTTATAAGGTTCTTCTCAACCTCTACAGAAGAACTTTGCTACCCTGCAGAAGACTATCTAACTTAGTATTAGAATATTTATTTATACACAGTAATCAATACAAAAATGGGGACTACATCCTTTAGTGAAGTTACATCCATTAATGCAGTAGGTCTTACTTCTATGATTCTAACATAATAAGCATAATTATAGGCACCATATAAATCACGGGTGTCAAACTTGCTGCATCACGTTGCCATCATGTGATGTTCCACAAAGTTTCTCTCCTTTGCAGGACTGGGGTGGGTGTGGACTGCACGGGACGCATCCGGCCCAGGGGCCACCAGTTTAACACATCCCTGATATAAATTCATATAATGCAGTTTGCTAAGAAGTCTCTTTTTCCAGAGAATATGATCTGAACATTCAGCCTAAAGCCGTGATGGAGAACCTGTGGCACAGATGCCACAGGTGGCACACAGAGCCATATCAGTAGATACGTGAGCTCAGCTCAGGCGTGCATACGTGTGCCAGCCAGCTGATTTTCGGGCCTTCTGGGCCCACCAGAAGTCGGCAAACGGGCCATTTCTGGCCTCCAGAGGGCCTCCAGGGGGCGGGAAAGGCCGTTTTTGCCCTCCCAAGGCTCCTAGAAAGCCTCTGGAGCCTGGGAAGGGTGAAAAACAGGCCGACCATTCCATCAAGTGGCAAAAGCAGGGGTCGCATGGGGGGGTTGCGCGTGCATGCACGGCAGGGCAGGGCGCATAGAATTATGGGTGTGGGCATGTGTGTGTGCAACCTTCCCGCACTCCCCCCATTTTTGGCATGTGATGGCAAAAAGGTTAGCCATCACTGGCCTAAAGCATTCAGAATTATCTTTAAAAATAGAATCTCAAACTGTAGACAATCCTATATGTATGCTATACATAGATGTATCCAAAAATATATGAACAGAACATGAACAGACTAGGAAATGCAGATTATTTTTGAAGTCAAAAGTCTTTCAATGTTTGGGCAGGTAAACTAAATATAATAAAACAACAATACTATTCAATTTTAAAACTATGTATATCCTTTAACCATTGTGCTCATTTATTTATCAAAATTCTACTTTCTCCATGTACGTTATCATAATACCAACCTACATTTTTGGTCAAGCAATGATGCATAGTTTTACTCACTCTGATAGGTTTGACATTCCTTGTCTTCCTCCTCTTTAGGGGTCCTTGCTTTTCTAAAATTTGCACATCATCTCAAAATGTTAGTATTCCACACTGCCAATTTGATCAGAAAATATTTTCACTAACAATTTCATAGGTGTATATGCAAACCTTAAAGACAGGATGCATATGGACTCCCTAATATTTTAAGCCACTGACTCTCACATTTGACAATAAAATTGTATGTCTATTGGATACATATATGTCCCCATATATGCCTCATTATGAAGGAGATTATGAAGGAGACCCATATTAGACATATATAACTCAGTTTGTCTAAGATTACTAAGACATGAGATTCATTTTGCATTCTGCTGAACAACCAAAAAGCCTAGTGTCAGCCCTGGAGGCCATCTTTTCTTTTGGGTCTTCAGGACTGCCACACTTAGTGCTTTGGGAAACTGGGAGGAGGTTTGCATGGAGTTGCTAGAAATATTTAGCCATAACAACATTCTTTTCTCTGAGAGTCAAGGACGTTCAGCCTGCACCTGGGGTGGAGTGACTGGGAGGCATCTCCAGTTAGGATGGTGAATTCATTGGACCATGTGATGGACATGTGGGTACAGGGGAAGGCACTTCAACTTTCCTTTGGGCAGGGAAAACCAGGAAGCTTTCAGATTCGGATTTTCCCAGATGTGCCAATATGACATCTCTAATAAAATGGAACTTTGAGGAACTGCCTGTTTGAAGTCTTCTTTGGTTGGAGGTGTTACAAGGAACCCTGACAACCAGTTTATATAAGGAATCTTGAGTTCTGTGAATTATTCTTTTACATCTTATCAGAAACATCTTCCATTCAATGCTCAGAGAAATGCATATTTTAAATAAAAATGTATTTTTTTCCTTTCTAATAGACGGAACAGCTAACAGAAATAGAGTGCTATGGAAAAGTGATAAAAACTCACACATATATAAAATCATTCAGAAACCCTTTACAACATTTTGAAACATTGAAGTCTATTGAAGGATGATACAGAATCAGAGGTTATACAATAGAGGCTACTATCAACATTAGGTTCAAATGTATTTTTCTAAATATGCGTATATACTGTACATATGTATAAAAATGTGGAGTGAATGAGTGTTTCAATAATGTGAAAAAGCAAAGACAGGAAGGATGAAACTTGTGTGAAGCTGGGCTGTTTTTAACAAAATATTGATAGTTAATAGAAATCTAGCAGAATTCCAAGAAACATAAAGTAACTGATAGAATATATAGAATATATAGCATGAATGATAAACTATTGGGAGAAAATATTTTCTCTTCAGACATTCCTTCATAAACAACAAGAATCAGCTTCTCAGTTAATCAAATCTTCCGAAGGAGAACCTTTAGATGATATCAGTTCCTGTCACTAATCTTAAAGTTAGGATTGAATGTTTTAATTTTTACAGCGCATTACAAATGTAGAAGTATTACTTCAGTGCAATTAAGTACATTACAGAATATCATAGGACAAGGCAGAGGACAAATCAAGTGGATGTCTCAGCTATTCCCTTTGGACTTTCCATAAAAGCTTTAGCATTGTATATGCTCTCAAATAGATAACTTGAAGCAAAAAATGTGCTCAACTGTGTCTTGTGTTCAAAAGTCTCAGGGGCATGCTCTTGCTTTGGAGATGAAAAAAATCAACTTGGTTTGGTCAAACTAAAAGTGAGAAACCAACTTAATTTGATCAAAAGCATACAATATGAAAGAGATAAGGCTTCACCACATCTTTGTATCCTGCAGTCTACCATAAATCAAAGCAGACATATCAACTGTGAATGAAAGAACAAATACGAGATGGAATTCTGCCAAGGGGAATTTTTAGATTTTATAATCTAAAAAAATCGATACAAGGAAATCATTAAGAAAGGAATTGGAAGCAAACAAAAATAGGCTAATAATTAAGCAAGATGTAAAGTTTCATATTGTTAGTGTTAGTCACAATAGAATACTTTTGTCCAAATTAGTATTCCTAGGATTCTGGATGTTGCATTACTTACATGTTTGATGGGAAACAGGTTAGAGAGTACTATTGAAAGTCATGTTGATTTAGAATCTTTTCATTTTCAATAGCACATAAATTATTTGAGAAATTAATGAGAATATGCATTTTGCTGGTTCATTGGTCATCTTATGTTGTTGCATTGACAAGCAATAGAGGATTCATATTCCTCTTTCTCAGCTCACATCTACTCAAAGGTGGGAACAATGAATTGGGAACTTCAATAAGTAAATACAAAGTATTTACTGTAGCATTTAACCATGGTCTTTTCTTTCCACTTGTTTATAGTAAGATTTCCATATTACAGAATTCTCATGGTATTAAACCACCTACTTACTCACTACAAGTGTATTAGCTATTGTTAGAGGTCCTCGATAGGCTAGGGTAGAGTTTTATAAGCTCGGTAGAAATAGGGTTGTCTAAGCAGGAGGCAGGGCTAATAAACATACAGTACTCTAATATCAATATTCATATAAAAGTGAATTTATCTAAATCTAATTTTTATCCATTGATAATTTTTATCTAAATAACTGCAAAATGAATTGTGTTCTACTCTTATTATCAGTTAAACTATGATAACCATATGTCTTTATATCATCTATTTAATTTTGTGAAACAACTTTTAATAGTGTCTTTGTCCTATTAAATATTAAAATATAGATAACTAACTTTTCATTATAACAGTTTATAATCTTCTACCATTTTGGTGTATCTTCAATAATGAATTGTCTTTGACTGTAGCAACTTTGTGTCCTTTCAGTTTTCACCTCTTCTGAAGTCAAGGAGCCCATCTTGTTTGAAGTATTTCATTTTGGATCCTCTGCCACTCAATTTCACAGTTAATTAGTACACATTTCTGCCAATCAGATGAAGATCTAAATTACAGAGTTACTATTTCAAGCATTTTGACACATGCTCTTTAATATTTTATACAATTTTGCCATTGCATTTTCTCTTTTGATTCCTCTCTTTGCAATATTCTAAGTAAAAGAAAAAAATTGCCTTCTTATCTTTAACTAAAACATGGAGAAAGGCTTATAAAGTACCTAATTATTGAAACATACAGCACTTCTGTATTAGCAGTTATATGTCTTTGTAGGTACTATTCAATATTTTTATGTCACTTAATAACAAAATAGATTGTGAAAGTGTCTTATTCAAGCTATTAGGAGAAATCAAGGATAGACCATTTCTGTGTTGTCACCAAACATAGTTATACAAATGGCTGTAGAGTGGAACCCAATGATATTGCTTTAAGAAGATTAATTATATGAGACAACATTGCAAAATAGAAATATGATGGTTCAAATAAATATTTAACAGACATCTATAACAGACATCATGGGAGCCCCCCCCCACCACATATATGCTGTATATTCTATGAGTTACTTTATTTTGTTAAAAACAGCCCAGCGTGTGCTCTCTCTCTCTCTCATTCTCTCTCTCCCTCTCTTTCCCTCCCTTCCCTCCTCCCCACTCTTTCTCTATGTATATGCCGTACTTTTCAGAGTATAAGACACATTCCCCCCCACCCCAAAAAGAGGGTGGAAATGTTGGTGCATCTTATACACCAAATACAGCCACTTTTGGCCTCCCAAAGCCCCATTTTTCACAAAAGCATGTCCCATTTTTGTGAAAAATGGGCCCGTTTTTCACAAAAACAGGGTGCGCAGAGGCTGTGGGAAGCCTGCAGTGCTCCTGTGGGCTGGGGAGGGAAAACACACCCGTTTTGGAAAAAAACGTGTGAAAATGGCTCATTTTTCACAAAAATGGGGTGGCAGAGGGTTTGGAGGCCTGCAGACTGCTCCTGGAGGCAAAAAACAGACCCATATTTTTGCAAAAAACAGACCCATTTTTGGCTTCCAAAACCTCCCATGTGTCACATTTTTGTCCTTCCCAGCCCGCAGGAGAAGTATGCAGGCCTCCCAAACCCTCTGCATGCCCTGTTTTTGAAAAAAAAATGGAATGCACAGAGAGTTTAGGAAGCCTACAGAGTGCTCCTGAGGGCCGGGGAGAGCAAAACCCTTTTTTTTCTTGCTTACTTCCTTGAAATCTTGGTACGTCTTATACACCTTATACACTTATCTTATACACTTGATGCATCTTATAGCTTGAAAAATATGATATATATGGGGGGGGGGTTTTGACAAGGTCCCACTCGTCATCTTCAGACTGGTGTTTTTGGCTTCATGCTTGTGTGAGGAAAGCATTATAGGAGCTGCCGTCTCTCTATAAATACTGATGGGGAGGTGTGGGGTGCTGATTTGTTGCTGTGAGCAGGTTGGTTGCCTGTGTTGTTACATCTTGATTAGTTGATGATGTTTGCAGATTAGTCAGCTGTTTTGTAACATCCTGTGTGGGTGAGGTCCTTGATGTGTGCCCATTAGTCTTTTGTGTTTTAACGACCTGGGTAATGGGCTGTGTGTTAACATTGTTCATGCTGTGTGGGCGTTTTTCTATCTCGATGGCTTCTCTGATTATTCTGTTGTTAAAATGTTCAGTTTTGGCGATGGTTCTGGTCTTTTTAAAGTCAATTTCATGTCCTGTGGCTTTAAGGTGTTGGACCAGAGAAGAAGTTGGTTCCTCTTTTCTGAGTGAGTTCTTGTGTTCTTCAATGCATGCACTTATTCTTCTGTTGGTTTGTCAAACCAACAGAAGAATAAGTGCACACATTGGTTTGTCAAACCAACAGAAGAATAAGTGCACGCATTGGTTTGTCAAACCAACAGAAGAATAAGTGCATGCATTGAAGAACACAAGAACTCAATCAGAAAAGAGGAACCAACTTCTTCCCTGGTCCAACACCTTGAAGCCATCGAGAAGCCATCGAGATAGAAAAACGCCCACACAGCATGAACAAACAAGATGATACCTCCCGCCTACCAGCCATTTGGAAACCTTCCCTTATTAACAAACAAGTCCCTAACACGACGAATGACACCAGACCCACACTCACGAGAGCCACACAGGATGTCACCACCACACATCCACGCAGAAAGCAGACTCAAACCCACACTGATAATGAGGCACGACCAAGGACCAGAAGCTAGACCGCAGCTGCATCATTAGACATTTAAACCCCTCCAATCCATACATGAAGCAGACTGAAGAGCTCTCATGGCCACAAACACGAAGCCAAACAACAACAACAAGGCAGCTCACCAGCTCAAATCCCCTTGCAACTCAGACTAAGCTGAGCACAACCAAGGCCCCACCCAAACAGAACACACCCCCAGCCAATCAGAGCACAACCAACCCCCCATCCAATCAGAGCACAGCCAAGCCCCTAACCAATCAGAACACACCTCCACCCAATCAGAACACAGCCAAGCTCCCACCCAATCAGCTCACACCCCCACTAGCAGTTAAAAGGAAGAGACAGCTGCGATCTCACATTGCTCCTGGAGGCACGAAGCCAAGAACACCAGCCTGAAGATGACGAATATTGCCAAGACACTTCCAATTTTATGCAGGAGAAGACCGAATAACCAAAGACCTACACACACACACACACACACACACACACACACACACATGTTCAAATTCTGTAAAAAGAGCAGGTTATTTGAATATCCATTTATTTCTCACTGGCCAAGGAGCAAATGGAAGAAGATTTCATTAAGACATGCTTACCGCCACAGCTGTGGCTTGCTAGAATGGATTATGACATAATTTTCAATAGCACATAACAAAGTAATGATTCAACTAGATACAAGTAATGTACAAAATTCTCACAGTGAGAAAACAAACTTGAAAAGACAGAATGTTTTGCTCTTTTATGCTTGCTTACAATTATTGTGTACATTTATCCTTTGGATCAAGAAACAAGAAGTCCACTTGGGACATTCCTGTTTTTTTCAGTAGAAAGGAAATTCTTGGTTTTCATATCCAAAGAGAAAGGAAGGCTGACCAATGCAATTTATGCTGGTCAACAGTGCATTGAATATAATGCTAGCATTATATTGTAGGGCTATATGAAGTATGCTGTGATATGTTTGCTAAGTGCATTTGTGCAAGCAAACTATTCTTTGCCAAAGATACAAGGCCACATCTTTCACAAGCTCTTAATGCTTGAGAGATTTTCTTAGGACAACCACAAAGACGTGTGCATTTACAACTTTTGTAATTTGCAAGCATTGCCAGAGTAATATCCATAGGTCAATATGCACAAAAACCTGGGAATGTCTTCAGAAAAACACACTAAGTCTTGTATACACAGTGCCTCACTACTTTAATGGGATTACTTGATTTGTTATAAAATTCATCTCAAAGTGCTCTGTGGAACCATATCATTCCTATAATTACTATTAGTTACTAGAACTTTGCACGTCTTTGGAAAAATCTCTAGAGAAATTGGATAAATATGATAAAAGACGTGGCTGCTTCAATGGGTCAAAAACAGATTTTGCTGGTCGATGACTATAATAAAGATTTGGCTTGACAGACAGGTACTAAATGTATCTTCCAAATCAAATAAAAAATATAGAGGGTCTGTACTAGACACCATTTCATGTTTCTGAAGAAGCACACCTGAATTTATATATACAGAATAGTGTATATATACAAAAGTGCACAGTCATCAATGATGCATATACTTTGTGATTATTTTGGTCATATTCTTGTAGAAATTATGTTCAGAAATGGCATAAATTTGAAAAATGATTACTTTATAGAATTTCTTAGTATGCTAAAATGCCAAAACCCTTCACCTATGGATCACTACTACGTTGAAAATGCAGATCAATATTATTATGGATCAACTAGATAGATATATCCTTTGTCTCTTTGTGTACTATTTCTGTGTAATTCAAAAATATATGGTAGGGATTGTCAGTGTTCCAGAAAACCCTCGACTCCCAGTAAAGATGTGGAAGCAGGCATTTTCCAAAGTTCTCCTTAGTAGAAATAGGTAAACTGGCACATCTGGGAAATCCCAAATCTGAAAAACCTGGGCTGTCCTCCAGTAATCCAAAATTCCCAAAACCAACCCCTTTCTCCTTATTGAATCACATGCTCCAATCAATCTCCATTCCACCTCGACCCAGCCCCTGACCTCCCCTCCTCCCGATGCTGGATCACCCTGATCTTGACCGATAGGAAGAATACTATTATGTCTACTAATTCCCCTCTCCTAAATCCTGCCTCCTACTTTCCCACACATGAGGAGGTAGCAGCATTGAAGCTTCCGGCCTAATATGGCTTCCAAGGCTGACAGGGATTTAGGAACAAAATGAACAAGCATGTGGGGTTAATTGCTACTATTTGTGGCCTTCACGTGTTCATTCAAAGATCTGAAAGTTCTATGTAGCTCTTTAATTCAACTTGGAGAGGCCAATTGGAAATAATAGTCATGCTTTTTCATTTACTTGATTCCTAAATATCTCAAAAATAAAAACATAAAAGAGAACAAGTCTGTAGTAACATAAAAATAAACACTATTTGACCAACATAGAAGTACACTGATCAGCTTTCCTGCAATGTAATAAAGTGGACAGAATATGTTTCCCATTCAAAGTTCAGTTCAGTGATCATTCTATTTATTGCTAAATGCAAAGTCAAGTATATTTACTGAAGCAAAGCATATTGAAAATCAGTATTCAATCATGTATGTGTGTTATTACAACATATTCCTCATTCCTTTTTAATAATATTGTGCCTTACAACCAATCATGTTAAACAATAGACTTATCCATACATTCTTCGTGGATTTCAGTTGGTTTTACATGTTTAGGTAAAAAAATATGATCATTTCTGAATCGCATATCCAGTTATATAATATTAAGAACGAAGAACTGTTCCCTTCCCAATGCTTTCCTAATTTACCTTATTCATATTGTTTGCAGTGTTGAACTTAGCACGTATATGTACCTTTCTTACAAAGCACACGATATGTCAAAATCTTTAGCTCCCAGTTTGTCCACCCTTTCATCATAGTTTCAATCTTCAGCTTTCTTTTCAATTAATTAAATATGGCACATATGTTTTGTGTAGTAATGGGTTGATGCTATTTTATGTAGCTTTCCTTGCCAATTCTATGAATAAGAGAAAAAAGCAAAAAATAAAAAATAAAAATCCCAATACCACTTCCCAATTATGGTAATTTGTAATAACTTAATTTATACATTATTAATAATTATACATTATTGTAATAAATAAATTAATTATTATGGTAATTTGTAATAATTTATAAATTATTAATAATTATACATTATTGTAATAAATAAATTATTATTTCTAATAAATGGATGGAAACTAATCAAGGGGAGAACTGCTGTGGAAATTAGGAGAAATTTCCTGATAGCTAGAACAATTAATCAGTGGAACTCTTGCCTTCAGAAGTTGTAGGTGCTCTATCACTGGAGATCTTCAAGAAAAGGTTGGACAACCATTTTTCTGAAATGATGAGCAGGGAGTGGGATAGAAGACTTCCAAAGTTCCTCCCAACTCTTCTATTATTCTGTGTAAATCAGTGCCTCACATGCAAACTACTAGTAACTTTCAGATATCTTAACTTCAATTTTTAGCATTGTCAGTAATGGTCATGCAAGTGGGATAATGCTGGAATTTAAAAACACACAACTGGAATTTAACCAAGGCTAGAAAACATTAACCTAAACAATGCTGTCTTTGTATAGAGTCTCCTAATTATACAGACTCCTACAAAAATCCAACTTTTGAATAAAGGCAGCTATTTCATTTTATATGTTACACCAACATTAATGAAGTTCTATACTAAAGAACAAGGAGGAGTATTGCTCGGATTGAATTGTGCATTCCTGTTCTTCAAAGATGTCTTCAGGAGCTGTCCCTTGAGTAAAATTCTCTGGTTTTCTTTTTCATGAAGTATTTATTGCTGTAGAATTTATTTTTTTTTTTTTTTTTGCAAGGATCCATACTGCCAGCTTGGTTAGGGCAACTGTGTGCTAAATTTCTCAAGGGAAAAATATGGTGTCAGTGAAGGGCACAATAAAATAAGTAACCTTCCATGCAAGGACAAGATGTTTATGTAGGACAGTGTGAGAAAAATTAATTTGCCCTGTCAAACAGCAAGTGGTTAGGGCTCTATGTCCTAATAATTCTGGCACTTTCCTGAAGAAAAACATTCATGCAGCACTTTGGCATTTTGCAGAGTAGAAATGGAAAAAAAAAATTCCAATCCTTATTTTGAAATTCAGAGTCTGTATTCCAGCATCTATTTTCACATTCAAAAACTGAAATGTTAATATTTTCCTTAGAAGCAAATGATAATAAAGAATTTATAATTGCTCATTTTGAAACACTATAGTCCAGTGTTATCAAGCTTGTCACTTTTAAGGTGTGTGGACTTTTACTCCCAGAATTTCCCATTCAGCATGTTTGAGAAACACTGCTCTAGACTCATATATGTGATCAGCACTAAATTGGTGCTAGATACAAACTAACAGACATGGGGGGGAGAGGGGGGCTCAACTTGAATCACTTGTGGGAACATAATGACTTCAGACTGATTCCTCTTTTGACTCCACCCTGAGAATCTGCATCTTCTACAGATATAGAGTTGTAATTGCTGATATTAGACCAGACTGAGTTGGCTTGCATGATCTCTGAGGAGCATTTCAACTCTGCATGAAAAAAATGATGAACTTTGAAGGGGCATATGAGGTTTATAATTTATGGTTAATGGTGCAAGTACATAAATGAGACACCAGCCACAGAATAACACTGCAACAGCAGAGAAAATAGGAGATCATGTTACGATTTCAGATCTCCCCTTAAGTACAATAACTTCTTGAATTGTGAGTACGAATAAATATTTAAAAATAAGATTCTCTGCGGGGAATAATAGCGTTGAGCAACAATAACAGATTTAATGTCTGAATCACTGCTATTGCTTAACGCATTGTAAGCCGCCCTGAGTCTCCAGAGAAGTGCGCCATATAAATAGAACCAATAAATAAATAAATAAATAAACTACAACCTACTGTCAAAAGAAGGCAGAACAATATGTTGTAAAACTCGAACATAAATTGCCTAGTAGTACATAGGCTTCATACTCATTGACTTTTTCTTTACATCTTGATTAAATAAAGAAGGAAAGTAAGGAAGAAATAGCCCTCTTTGAAATGTTTGATTTAAAAACCATGTTGTCTGTGCCTAAGTGAAATACTGGAATAAAAAGAACTGGTGGTGATTTGCACTTAGTTATTGTTGTTAATAGACTTAACATAATTAAGTTTGCTCATTGTTAATATGATATTAATGAATTCTCTACTGTTGATTAACTTGTTGTTTTGAATGGAAAATTGTTGCATTTATAATTCATCTTCTTATTCTTTGTTCTATAAGTTTTTGTGGGCTATTAGCACTTTGTGTTTCCTTCTTGAGGGGGCAGCAAATTTTTTCAAATATATTAAAGTACATACAAAGATTTTGTTAAACAGGACAAATATGTATTAACATTATGGTTCAAATTCATATATAGGTAACTTAGCTTACCCTACAATCACAACTAGGACCAGACTTTCCGTTGCTAAGCAAGGCAGTTGTTAAGTGAATCATGCCCTATTTTATGACATTTTTTTTGCCATGGTTAACAAATCACTGAGTTGCTAAGTGACTCATGCAGTCATTAAGATAATCCTGGTTTTCCCATTGACTGCACTTGTTGGAAGCTGGCTGAGAAGGTTGAAAATAGTAATCATGTGACCTTGGGATGCTACAATCATTGTAAATACATGTCATTTTTCATCTGCGCTACTTTTGATTACATGACTGTGGAAATGCTATGATAATCATAAGCATGAGTACTGGTCATAACTCATTTTTACAGTGTCACTTTAATCTTGAATGGGTGATAAACAAATAGTTGTAAGTTGGGGAGAATTCATAAATTATAGCAGGTGGATTCTGGAGACAGCTGAATCAGATTTCCTCAACATTAAACCCAGTATGAATCTAAACTGTCCACTGACATTTCAGAAATCATTGGGATGCATACAATTTTTTTTCAGGGCCCAGATTGAAGCAATATATATTTGTAATTATCATTCTCATTCCAACTAGGGTAAAAATGAGGCTGAAAGGCTGCCCTGCTTAGGGCAATCATATGAATTCATAATGGAGCTGAGATGTTCAGTTAAAATAACTTTTCCAAGGACTAGCAGACCTGTAAAGTTGAATAATTTCCTCTCAGCAAACTTGGGAATTTTCTTAAAATTTGGCAATTTATCATGTTTTCAACTCACTGAAGAACACAATTGAACGCTGAAGATAACAAGTTACATTGGGTCATTTATATTTCTTAGCTATATCATTAATTCCCAACAAAAGCTGAAATATTCAGAGATGCAAGTCAGTTTCATTATTTGATTCATAGCAGATATGAATAAGATCACACAGTATTCTAATTAATACTCATTTTCCTAGCTACTCATCTTGTTCTTTTCTGCAAGTATCCGCAACATCCAGTACTCCTCAATTCAACATTGACTTTTTAATATTTCTCTTCTTTCTCACATTGACCTTTACATGTCCCATACTAGGAACATGAACTGCAGACTGTTATTACTTATAAAAAAAAGAAGTGGAGAGCTCCAAATACCATAACAAAGAGCGAAATAGATAAAAGAATGGAGTTGTATACACATAATACATTTTTAACAAGAACCTCCTTTTTAATATGTTTGCATTCTGCTATATCCACTATTTTAGATATTACTTTACAGACATTTAAATATAATATAAAAAATAACAAATTCATGAAGTCAGTAATTTTATAGTATATTTTAACTTAAAAAAAGTCTACTTTAGGTTGCCAACAAATTTAAGGAGAACATTCTGGAATAAAAGTGTCATTACTGAGAACTTTTGTAATGATATCTGCAGTTCTCTTTGCTAAATGTATTGGATTTTATAACAGTTAGTTTACATATTGAGGGCCATTTTGGTATAGTGGTTCAGGCATCAGATTAGAAAGCAGGTGACTGTCAGTTTTAGTCTTGCTTTAGGCCTGAAGTCAGCTGGGTGACTTGAGCTACTCATTTTTTCTCAACCCTAAGAAAGAGGCAATGGGAAATCATTTCTGAAAAATCTTGCCAAGGAAACTGCAGGAACTTTTCCAGGCAGTCTCCAAGAATCAGACCCAACTGAATGGAAGAGGAAAAAAAAAACTTACATAAAGTTCTTCAAATATGTTCCCTCTCTTTTTTTGCCTTTTAATGCTTTTTTCAATCATTATCTATAATACAAAAACACATCTAAATGGTAGCAACACATACACATCAACAAAGTAGGCAGACAATAAAAGATGAATTGCAATAGCACAATGCAAACCATGTGTGACATATTTCCTTGCAAACATAAGGCCTGGATGGATATGACAACAATAAGAACACACATCAGAAGCTATTTTTGCTTCATCACATTTTGTACTTGTCATTTATGTAAAAAGGCTAACATTGAGCATGAGTATACAAGAAAAAATTAGGCACTAATGGCTCTAACAATTGATTAATAAGAATTAATAATATAATTACATTTAATTATGTGTAATTATAATACAGTTAATTCTATAAGATATTTTATTATCCTGTAAAAAAGTTATGGCAGAGAAAAGTTATGGGAGAGAAGTCAAAAGCCAATGATGATTAAAAATATCTTTCCAAAGAAGACTTTGCTATTTTATATAATCTTTGAGATTATAGTATCTCATTGGCAATTCTTACCAAAGACAAAACTTTATTACAATCAACAGATTATTTTTTAAAATATATTTTATAAATATTTTAATACAAAAAACAACATAAGTACTTCCTCAGGTGTTAAATGTGGAGATTTTTTCTATAGCCCTAGCCAATGTGTATTAGGAAATGGTTATGGTCAACTTTTCAACTGACCAATACATTTCTAGACATTATTAATCCATGAAGGAAGAAAATATATCACAATAAGATCCAAAATACAATTTAAGCTCTCAAAAGAACCTTGGAAAAAAATAATGCTGTGATGATGGATGGATAGATAGATGGAGATATGATTAGATAGATAGATAGATAGATAGATAGATAGATAGATAGATAGATGAGAGAAATATGAAAGGTCAGAATTTCTGATACACATATAGACATATTATAAGGAGTAATGATCAAGAAAAGCTAATTGTAAATAACATAGTTATAAGTAAATGAAAAAGACATGTCAGCAAAAGTTGTATTGTGGTTTTAGCTGAGCAAAAAAAAAAAAAAAGATAATAAGGCAGCAGCTTGCTCAGCTTGCTTTTAATGACGACTGATCCATTGAATTCTCTATTTGATAGGAAATTGAACTAAAATATAGCCCCCAAGTGCCTGCTGGGCTATTCACAGAGTAAGCAGAATATTTATTTTCTTCAATTCCCATACCATTTCATTTGAAAATAGGAGCTAGAATTAGGCATGCTCATTAATGAACTCTCTGATTCCTAGAAAAAGCAGATGGTCCAAAGGCTGTCAGTTTGGGCATTAGTTTACATCCGGGGAAGAGGACAACTCTGATGTTAGAAGGAGTATAGAACCCCTGTTTCAAATATACACCCAATATATACTCACAGCACTTGAGGTCCAAAAAAGTGCTTTAAAATGGGCCCCAATGTTTTCATGCCTGTTAACTTCCAATTTACTCAGACCAGAGCAGAGATGAGAATTCTAAGTGTGCTGGGTAGACCCAAAGCAATGATGTTTAAACTGTAACATTTACTTTGAGAGACAATTCATTTTGGCACAATAATAAACATTTTCTAAATTTAATTTTTCAGTGTTGGAGAAGTAAAAGTTATATTAATAAAAATAATGAATTCATAATAGAGAAAGGAGAAGGAGAGGCCTTCTAAAGTTTCTTTGCCATACTGTTTGCAATTCCAGTTTTAATATACTGGAAAAAGGATACTATTTTTTTAAAAGCCAAATCATTTTGTTATGTGTGTAAGTAGATGTATCATGGTATCTGATAATCTTGACCTTGGAAAAGAATCTGAATAGGCAGCTTCATTTCCCCACTAGTTCCTTGCAACTCAGAAGTTACCTCTCAGGGGTCTCTTTTGCAATTCAGTCTAATCATCACTTCCTCATAAAAGCCAAAGACTTGTAAACAAAGCAATGACCTTTTATGATTATGGATGTCTTTTAGAAATATTAACCTAGACAGCTCTCATAACAGCAGAGTTAGCAATTGTTACTTCACAAAAACTCAGAAGATCCTGGAACAATATATGCATAATTTCAGGTCCCCCTTCTCATTCTATTATCCTGTGAATTGATTAATCACAACTGGATCTTTTTTGTCATTTTAAGTAAGACTTCCTCTTGGGTCTTATCAGTGACAGTGAAGCATTCAAGCACTAATTCTATTTCTTGCAGAAATATGACATGTTACACAATCAGGAAGAAGAGCTATCTCACTATGGTTTGGAATCAGGTCAGAGGGATTATTGGGGAAAGTACCTTAGGATTTCTTACTCTGGGATATATAGAAGATATTGACTTTGTCGAGGTTCCTTAAGATTATTTTAAGAACCTATATCTTCCTTCTAAGAAAAGACTATGCTAAAATTTATATTTCATATAGATCTCTATATTATTACTACCTTTTTAACTGCATCTGGAGGTTGCTATATTTTACCATCCTGAGGACAGAGGAAAACATATCAACTGTCTGAAGATTCAGAAAAGTGTTCAGCTGTGCTTCTTTCCCAAATTAGAAATATAACTCTCTTGGTTTGTGCAATGTCCTACTATTTTTAGTGGGACTGAAATTCATAGGATTATTAATATGATTCAGACTATGCTACTGGCTCTTGACTATATTAGCAATACATGCCGTACATTAGCTATATATTTTTGTAAGTGCAAACAGATATTACTACATAATGTAATTTAAATGTATATTTTACTTCAGTCAGTTACTGATCTATGTTGTTTGTGAATATTTTAAGTATGTTTTTATTTATTTTTATTTATTTTTCATTTTCTTTGATATGTTTGACAAAGAGGCCAGGAGCAATTTGGTCAAAGTTTGGTGTTTCTCTGTTTATAATATAAATTTCAGAATGTCCACTCTCATTTTTCTTATTTAAAAAATAATGTTGTAACACATGGTTATCACATGTATCATATTTTTCTTAATTTCTTTGTTGTATTACAGGTTTTATTTTATTTTTTTATAAAAAGAGGAACAGAAAGGGTAAAAACATGATGACGATGGCCATCATTTCCTTTTGACTGAAATCTGTGGAAGGGAAACTGTTTAAGAAAGAAAAAAAAAGCCAAGAGAAAATGTGCTATTTCAGAAGCATGTGTAACGTAAGTTTTTCTTTTCTTTGTTTTCATTGCTACTGTCATCAGCTGTATTTTAATTTAAATCTTTTCTTCCAATTAAAAATGTTTAAGTCAATTTCTTGGCCTTCCTACTATATTACTTTGTCTGGATAACATAAAAATTAAGACATATTTTACAATTTTACATATTTTTTTCCCACTGTTCTACACTTATTCTGAGATCATATAGCACAGGCTACAAGCAATAACAATTTGTTTATTTTCAGGGCTGTTGTTCTCCCACTTAACTTTTGAAAACACAATTCACAATTCAGGTGGGCATCAGTTGATGACTTTGCCTGCAAGTACATTAAGAAAAAAAAAAGAAACTATTTTGTTCTATCCAATAGTCTATTTCACTGTTGATGGCTCCTTAATACAAAGAATGGAAGAAGTAAGACCTCTGGAGAAGGCAAAGACAAAGGAGAAGGAGAAGGAGAAGGAGAAGGAGAAGGAGAAGGAGAAGGAGAAGGAGAAGGAGAAAGAATAATGTTTAAGGAAAACTACTGTGTTATTTCTTTTTACTCAAGGTGAATTCGAGGGATTCTTCATAAATTCTCTGATTCAAATAAAAAGGAAATAGTTAGAAAATTAGTTGTTTCTATTGTCGGCAGTGCAGTGCTGTAATACAGAATTACAATGTTCGCATCCATAGCCAACATATATAAAGATGTCTGAATATACTTATAGCAAATGTCATTCTCTGAGTATGGATTTATATTTAATTCAGTTGTGAACATTTGTAAAAGCAAAAGACCATAATAAAAATCTTGCTGGACAAGACCACAAAGGCTTTCTCAGCATCCTATTTCTACAATGCCTAGTCAAAAAGAAATCTAAAAGCAAGTCATGACAATAATATAAATATAAATGAAAATTACAAAAAAAAAAAAAAATCTTCTGATCCACATTCTAGAGCAAATAATATTTAAAATTTCATTCAGAAGTTAAATAGTGACTCCTAAACAATACAGTTAAGTTAAAGTGTGAAACACTTTGGGAGAATGACAAGAAAAATGGGATGGAATATTTAATGCAGCTTCATGGAAAATGGTTTAGTCTGGATTATTCCTTGTATCTGAAGACAAGTAGTATGTACTGAAACAATTGCAACTTTCCCTTGCCCTGTTTATTAAATTCCCTGTCAGCTGATATAAAAGATTGTGTCATATTATGCCACCAGATTGCATAATTAATAGCCTCATGTAATGCACATGAATTTAATTGGCTTATACAAAGCATCTGCTAGGGCTTTCTGGAGAAGCCACATGTAGCTCTTACATGAAGGCTCTCACAGTTAATTGTCCTGGAAAAGCAATGAGTTTGAGAAAATTATCATGAGATCCACATTAAAACAAGGAAAAAGGAGTCATACATGCTGTTTCACAGTTATTGTACTATCAAAGTGCAATGATTCATAGTGAAATTATAACACCTAGTGAAATGACTGTGCTTTTGAGTAGAAAATTGAATGCACAATTAGCTGATTGCAGATACTTCTTTTATTCAGGAAAAGGCAATGTATGCCAGATCATACCCAATACTCTAACTTTCAATCAGTCAGTTTTATTTTGGTCATAAACCAGCATATAACTAATAACAACCATTACATTAAAATAGAAATTAAAAAGTCATGTTGATATAATAAAATAAGGTAAATATAGAATTATTAAGATAAAATTATAGAGTACACATATTAAAATACAAAAGATTCATTTAAAATTACAATTAAATTGTACAATGAAAAAGACAACGAACTATAAAATGATATAAGTAATACTAACACTTATAAAACACAACAAGAATATAAAGCTACACTAACTTGAGGGTGCTGCAAAGACCCATCATGATAATGTGCAGGCCAGGGGTAGATCCAACTTTTGAGTCTATGTAAATATGTTGGAATGTCACTAAGGGTAGGATTAGAAATGGGAGAGAAATCACCTCTATTCTTTCTTGAGCAACCCTTTCTGCTGCTTTTCAGCAACAAAAAATTGGATTTTGTTGGCAAAATTTCAGGTGGGATAGAGCAGTGAGTAGTGTGCTTCCCAGGAGTCTCCTGCATTAAGAACAAATAAAATAAAGATGCATTGCTGGACATCTGAGATTTTACTGCTGATTTTCAGTGACACAATCATGGGATTGGAACACCCGCAAAAGGGCATTAAATGAAACAATTGTATTTTTTTTTCTTTATCCAAGGCTACAAAGTCCAAGGAACCATGATGTATGCCATTGTCTTGGACTAACATTGTGAACATCATTTAGCTCTGACTGTTCAGTAGCCTGAAAGTCGAAATATAGCCATGGACATAAATGTACAGGTTTCTCTTTCTTCAGTATTTATGGGGACAGAATCCAAAAACCTAGCAATATCAGCAGTTATAACGCCAAGTGAAAAACAAGAGAATGGTTCAAAACACCATTTTTATGTGGCAGAAGATAAAAAAAGTGGTACAATGAAAATGAAGAATAGGGAATCAAGCCAGAATTGATGAAAGACACTTGGACTTCAGTGTATCAGTATGTGATTACGACAAGCATTCATTTGACCCCTGAAAATTGTACCATATTGCTACTGAAAAGAATCCTTTAGAGCTTTATACAGATATTGTTTGTTGACCAAAATTGGGACTGGCAATTTGATTGTTCAGTGAAGGGGTCACTAGGCTTACGATTTTCTTTCCTCGTTCTTTTGTTTTACAAACTTGCAAAGATTGTAAATGTGGGATTGGTTGCAAATTATCATTGTCACATCACAGCAGATGGCCACTGTACAAGGCAATCACTAAACAAGGGCTACATGTATTTGAATGTAGGATAAGGAAAATTTTCATGTCCAAGGCTGGATGTCTTAGAATAGGTTGGTGTGACAATACAAAATAAGGTTATTATCTTCAAACAAATCTTTTAGGAAAAGATTTGTTTGAAGATACACACATTAATGTTTATGTGCATTTCTCATTTTCAGAATCACATATAGGTTCAGAGCCTTAGACTGTCCATCCATTCAGCAGGTTCTGACCAGTTCTAGAGAACCGGTAGTGGAAATCTTGAGCAATTCACAGAACCAGTAAATACCACCTGTGACTGTCCCATTTATTCTTTGCCTCCTGAGTCCCAGCTGATTGGGAGGAAATGGGGATTTTGCAGTAACCTTCCCCTGGAGTGGGGAGGGAATAAAGATTTTACAGTATCCTTCCCCTGCCACACCCACCAAGCCATGCCACACCCACCAAGCCATGCCCATAGAACCGGTAGTAAAAAATTTTGAATCCCACCACTGGTAATCATGGTAAGAAAGTAAATAGTTAAATAATTTGAACAGTCAGCAATTGTCTGGCTTTCCTGTAATTGTCATTATTTAACATTGTATGTATCCCATTTCATTTAGACTGGTTTTCAGAACTTTAACATAAAATTCAGCAGTTGCAATCTAACCCAGTTTGTCTAGGACCACTAGAAAAAAAAAGAAACCTTAAGTACAATGAGAAATGAAGGACTTTTTGAGTTGAGATAAGAAAGATGTTTGAGCTCCATAAAAGTTAGGCTTTTATGGCAGCAGAGATCTGGTCTGTTCTAGTTCCCACTGGAGGAAGAAAGCACAAAAGCAAAGTTTTCTGATGAATTTGTTAGACTGGAAGTCTTTGAACATCATTTGGAATTTCCATCCTATTATCCTGTCCTGTTAACAATACATATACAGGAAAAACATTCACATGAGAAAAATTAGAAACTTCTTTTAAACAAACAGTTAAATTGGAAGACAATTGTAATAAATTATAAATTGCATACAGATGGAAGATGCAATTTTATACCCATCAAACCAACCAAATTCACCGGAATTTACATCTGAGCAGATATGTATTGAATTGTACTTTAGAAAAAGTTCCACTTAGGGCTCACTAAACATGCTTACAGTACAGAGTGAACAACTGTTTATTTTTCATATCATTCTCTTTTTTGCAAGGGATCCATCAAATGACTCATTTTTGTTCCTTATTAGTCTGAATACTAAATCTCAGCAAGTCAAAGAAATGGAGAAGGAAGGGAAAGCCAGGGATGTCCTATTGCTTCTATGTGTACCTCTCCAGTAATCTTCACTACTTGCCATATAGGCTGTAAAGTCTGTGTCAGGGTTCCAAGGAACAGCCTCAACAAAATAAAGCTCTGAGGCCTGAGGTTCCTCAAAGTTCCAATTTATTAGAGATGTCATGTTGGCACATCTGGGAAAAACCCGAATCTGAAAGCTTCCAGGTTTCCCCCACCCAGCTAAGAGTTCACAGCCCTGCCCCACACCCACAAGTTCATCACATTGTCCAATCAACTCTTCACACTCCACTGAATACAATCTTCAGGCAGTCTCCATCAGACGCAGGCAAAAGTCAGGCAAAAGTCCTTGAGTACGGATGTTGTTATGACTAACTTTCTACCACTCCAACAACAACCCCCTCCCAACTTCCCCAGCTAAAATATGTGGCAGTTTAGAAGCAAAAAAAAAATTGTCTTCCAAAACTGACAGGCTGATAACATTTGAAACACGTTTGTAATTTTCTTCTGCTTATATAACAGAAATATACTAACCATTTGACATAATTCATAGTGGGAAAAAATGAACTCTTTATAATGTGGCCCCTTCTTTGTTTTGATTTAATTCTAAATTGGACCTTAAAAGCAATTTCAATCTGCTTTTAATCAATGTTTTGTTATCTGAGTAAAAGTGATAAGCAAGAAACAGGGTAGGAAAATAAATTCCATTTCCAAATTCCTAATAATGTTCTGCTGAGTCCTAATTGGCCAAGATAAGGTCTGGGTAAGATTCAGTGAATCTAAACACTGACTATGCAGATTGCAATTATGGGTTTTTCTTTCAGATAGAGAACTTCAAGATGGCACTGTTTCTTTAGAGGATCATTCATTCATTCATCACCTTTATTGTTTTTATAAATAACCCAAGGTGATTAATAGACCTACTCTTCCTCCTTCGTCCTATCCATCCCACCCCCAACAACCACTCAAGGACTGAATTGAGATGAGAGAGAATGACTGCCTCAATGTCATCCCGATGGCTTCAGACCTAAAGTGGGACAAGAACTCATCAAGTCTCCTGGTTTCTAGCCCAGTGCTTTAACTACCAGGCCAAATTGGCTCGCTGATCTCAATAGCAATTTTTTTTTTGTTTAATAATTAATTTTTATTCCGATTCTGGCTGCCTTTTGACTCATGGAAGACTCTGTGTCATATTAAAATTGCTTTCTCCTATATGAAGAGCTGTTGTGCTCCAGGCAAATTTGTTCAGATCAGTATAAAAATACAGATACAAGTTTAAAGTTAAGTCAATTATTTGCATCTCTGGGGAAATACAATTCTCTAAATCCTTCCCTCTGGGGCAAAATAAGATGTTTTCATAACATTCTTAGGATCTTATCACTTTGCTTGAGATTAAACTGGTTCTGAAAGTGGACATCTCATAAGAAATTTCACTTTTTTTCAAAGGGTTTTAGTGACCGACACACACACACACTCTTTTTTTGCATATGTAAGTATTTTGAGAACTAACTACCTAAATAAAAAACAAAGTGAGAACCCAGGCACACATATTCACTGGGGCCAGTTAATTGAGGCTAAGTTGCATTGAACTGGACCATGCATGCACAAAATAATACATGTTTGCAAGGTATCCAAGGTATCAAGAGGTATCAAGATATTAAGAGGTCACAGCAGGCCTCGTTCTATCCTATCAAAGCAATCAAATTTACACCAATAGATTTCTTTTATTGACAAAAGGCCTTAAAGTTCAGGTGGTTAAAAATTTCATATTCATAAAGGAAGCACAAATTAGAACATTTACCTTGCAATGTTTGAGCTTTGGATGTTAAAAGTTATTTCTTGCTTCAGGTTATGTCAGTACCAGCTGCTAAAAAGGTTTTTGCCTTCATTACCTCCTACTTATGTTCCTCTTTAAAGAAAATAAACAGCTTTGCTCAGTATACTCTGATTCTGCAACTTTGCAGAAAAGGCCAGCAACTATCAAAAACCAGGTGCCAGCATTTTATTTCAAATGAAGCTCAACTTTACTGAGAAGCAACTAAATTCTTCATCTTTCCCCCCAATGAATTGTATCAGAATCTCAGAGACTACTTGGACAAGTCCCTGCCATTTTCTTGACAAGGTTTTTCAGAAATGGTTTGCTGTTGCCTCCTTTCTAGGGCTGAAAGAAAGTGATTGGTGTGTGTCTAAGATGGACAGCAAGATGGGTGGAATATATGTTTAATAATAAATAAAATAAATAAAAAGTAGAATTCACATTGTCTTACTTCATAGCCTGATGATTTAATGCCATTATAAGGAGAGAAAGAGAAAGAGAGAAAGAGAGAAAGAGAGAGAGAGAGAGAGAGAGAGGAGGAATGAATACGAAGAATTCTTCTGGCTGGACTAAGCAAATATGGAAGTGGAGATTCTGATGGCGTATAATAGCAGTCCTCAACTTTTGCAGCTTGGCAGCCCTGGTGGGGAGTGGGGAGAGGGGAACTGGACTGTACAAGTGGGATGCCAGCATGCACACACACATGCATATAGCCCTTGTGCAAGTGGCGGACTGGCACACGCATGCACAGCTTGACTCATTTGGGAACCCTGGCATATAGACCCTGGCACAATTGCCCATCTGCCACAAAGTTTGCAAAACCTATATTATTCTGAATTTACATTGCATGTAGATTTGCAGTTATTATTCTATATAATCAGATATAGAAGATATTACAATAAACAAACCACAGACCAGTGGTGGGTTGCCCCCAGTTCGAACCAGTTCTATACAACCGGTAGTAAAACCAGAGGGAGGCTCTGCCCACCGACCCTGACATCATCAGAATGAGTGCCATCAGAAGAGCATGCACGTGGCCCCATTATGAAAGATTCTACTTACCTTTACTACCTTTACTGGTAGTAAAGGTAAGTAGAACCCACCCCTACCACAGACCCCACCAAAATAAAAGAACTATACATATTTCAAGGGAAGCAACTTAAAATAATACCCTTATATGTGTCCAGATATATTTTAGCAACACCAAAAATTATGTTTGAAGCTTTTGAAACAAAATGTTAAGTTTCAAAGAATATTCCAGGGTAGAACTGAGCCAAGAACCAATTACTTATCAGAATAAGAGTTAAGAAAACCTTCTTCTTCTTCTTCTTCTTCTTCTTCTTCTTCTTCTTCTTCTTCTTCTTCTTCTTCTTCTTCTTCTTCTTCTTCTTCTTCTTCTTCTTCTTCTTCTTCTTCTTCTTCTTCTTCCTCTTCCTCTTCCTCTTCCTCTTCCTCTTCCTCTTCTTCTTCTTCTTCTTCTTCTTCTTCTTCTTCTTTTTTTTTTTTTACCCAAGAAAGATTTCAGGTCCAAACTTTTACTGGAATCCTTATTGGTTTAACCTACCAATCATCAATGCTAGTGAATCAACCTAGAGCCTTTTCTATTTTATTTGTATGAAACCATAATATTTTAAAGGAGAGATATTTGGAGTGTTGGGAAAAGAGGAATGAAAGCCCAATCTAAGGTTTTGTCCCTGCTATTTCTGAGGAAAACAAAAGTTATTATGATCTAAGATGAAGAGAAAATTACTTAAATGCATGTACACCCAGAACAGACCAAATCCTTTGTACATCCATTCTGAAGCTTGAGGGTAAAAATCTAAGGAAGAAATATAAAAACAGATGGTGCACTTGATATTATTGGCTGATGATCTCTGGAGGGCTTGGGACAGCCCTCCAGAGGACCACTCCTCTATTCTGGTCCTATTAGATCTCTCAGCGGCTTTTGATACCATGGACCATGGTATCATGCTGCACCGGCTAGAGGAATTGGGGGTGGGAGGCTCCATGTTGCAGTGGTTCTCCTCCTATCTCTCTGATTGGTTGCAGTCTGTATTGGCAGGGGGGCAGAGGTCAACCTCGAGATGCCTTGTTTGTGGGGTGCCACAAGGGTTGGTCCTCTCGCCACTCCTGTTCAACATTTATGTGAAGCTTCTGGGTGAGATCATCCGTGCAGTGCCATCTGTACGCTGATGACACTCAGCACATCTCCACTCTAAACCACCCCAACGATGCCCTTGAAGTGATGTCCCAGTGTCTGGAGGCCGTGTGGGTCTGGATGGGGAGGAACAGGCTTTGACTCAACCCTTCCAAGACCGAGTGGCTGTGGATGCCGGCATCCCAATATAGCCAGCTGGTGCCATCGCTGGCTTTTGTGGGCGAGTCATTGACCCCCACAGAGGGGGCTCGCAACTTGGGTGTCCTCCTGGACACATGGCTGTCTTTAGAAGAGCACATGATGGCCGTGCCCCTGGGGACTTTTTATCAGGTTCACCTGATATTCCAGTTGAGTCCCTTTCTGAGTCGGGATTCCTTATGCACAGTCACTCATGCTCTCGTCATTTCTCGCCTGGACTACTGTAACGCTCTCTACACAGGGCTCCCCTTGAGGAGCATCTGGAGGCTCCAACTGGTCCAGAATGCAGCCGTGCGGGTGATTATGGGAGCGACCTCTCCTGCGTGAGCTGCACTGGCTCCCGGTGGTCTTCCAGGTGTGCTTCAAGGTGTTGGTTCTCACCTTTAAAGCACTCCATGGCTTAGGGCCAGGGTATTTACGAGACTGCCTTCTGCTACCAATAATTTCCCACCACCCAATACGCTCTCACAGAGAGGGCCTCTTCAGGGTGCCGTCGGTCGAGCAATGTCATGGGCGGCCCCCAGGGGGAGAGCCTTCTCTGTAGGAGCACCTGCCCTCTGGAATGAGCTCCTTCCCGGAATACAACTGATCCCAGATCTCCGCACTTTCCGTAAGGCCCTGAAGACGTTTTTATTTCAGCAAGCCGGCCTGGCCTGAATAGGGTTTATGGGTTAGTTTTTTAATTGTATAGCTTGGGGTTTTAAATTTGGGAGGCCGATTAATTTAATCTATTTTTAGTAATCTTAATTTTTATATTGTGTGCTATTTTAATTTTCGGCTGTTCACTGCCCTGAGTCCCTTTGGGGAGAAGGGCGGTATATAAATTCAATAAAATAAATAAATAAATTATTGCAGGCAGGGGGGAAGCCTTTTGAGCAAAGTAAATAAAGAATATCTATGAGAAGTGAAGGGGAGCCCCAACTAAGATTTTTTGAACCCTATATAATGATATTGAAATGGCAAGTTCCGGAAGGATTAGAAAGTTAAATAAATATATTCAGTCCCCAGAATAAATACAAACCACATAAATAATTAATTAATAATTAACAAGAAACCCAATCAAATTGACCTTACAACTGTGTATGAAAATTTGGCAAGTGGTTAAACAGAAAATTAAGATGACAACTACAGGCCCATCTGCGATAACTAAAATAAGCAAAAGGATAATCTCCAATCAAACATCGACTACTGCATCACCAATACAACAAGAAACGATCGATACAATGCTATCTGTAGAAAATGAGAAAACCCCCACAACACTTAATATCCAAAATATACATTCAGTCCTGGCAATGATTCCATATGTTGGCCTATTCTCTTGACATTTCATTTTGGAATATTCATTGGATACAATGAAGTCAAATTAAGGGCATAAATTCTGGTCAAAGGAGACAAGATTGAATCAGGCAAATATGTTGTAGATATTAATTCAAACATAAAATGTGTTATTGTGCAGCTTCTAATTAGCCATGCAGGTTGGTATTCTTTCAGACCAAGTTAACTCTAGAAAATGTTTTTTCAACAAAGAACTTAACAACACTTACTGGTAACAAAATGTTAACCCACAACCTGGTGTCAGAGCTGGGGTCAGGATCCTCCCTCCTCCACTACAAGTTCTAGATCAACTCTGTGCCTTAACAGAGCCTTACACTAAACATTGTAAGGTTTCACATTCAGAATTAAAAATACATATTATTTTGTATGTTATAGAGATGCCCTCTCAACTGAATGGTAAATGTTGTAAGCTGAAGCTCTCTTCCGGCATTCTGATAAGGAATAAGAATAGTCCTGAAATCAGACTAAAGATAAGCTGCAGTTGTTAAAGATGACAATCCAGTAGTATACAGAGAAGATTCTCTTCAATTTATACTATGAAACTGTAGAGATATGAAATAGGAGATGAGAGATGTCACTGCGATTTTCTGGAAGCTTCCAAACTTGCCAAATATTTTTTATTCTTCCTTGAGGAGATTGTTGGTAAAATGGCTTAGAAGAAACAGAAAGGGACGTGGTTTTCTGTTCCACATGTAGCTAAGAAAATAATACCGCAGTTTTGAATGAACCAGAACTATTTGGGAGTTGCTTTTCTCTAATGATGTGATCTGGAGACCAGGATCTGTTGAGCCCTTTTCCACTATGCTCATCCTGTATAATTGTAAATGCAGCCAAGCATTTCAAAGCCCTCACAGGAACAGCATCTTTGAATGCAACGAAAAGCCCTCACAGGAGCAGCATCATTGAATGCAACGAAAAGCTCTCACAGGAGCAGCATCTTTAAATGCAACTAAATTCTCACCCTTAGGCAAGAGGGAAAGGCATAACTTCCTTTGCATAACAGTCTGTCAAGTCCATAGGCATATTGATTGGATAGTTTTGAGAAACATTCATTTTTTCCCATTTTTTTTCCTCTCCTGTGAATTGACCCTAGAATCATCTTTGAGAACTGCATGAATTAAAGTATGGCTGTAAAATTGCTAATCTATATTGTAATAATTAAAATAAGCATAGGTATTCATAAACATGAGCAGCAGGCAGAATGTTGCCAATAAAGTCTGAATCTAATGCAGTATTTCTCAATCTAGGCAACTTTAAAATGGGTGTATTTCAACTCTCAGAGTTCTCCAGCCAGCATGGAGCATGGCTGGCTGGGGTATTCTGGCAGTTGGCCACCCATTTTAAAGTAGCCAAGGTTGAGAAACGCTGGTCTAACTTAATGTATTTTAAAATCTGTAAATTTCTTAGATGAAGAGAAGGGTAATGAATTTAATCAAGATAATCAAGGTAACATGAAGTGCTAGTACCATTTTATACTACTTTGGTAAGACCACATTTAGAATACTGTGTCCAGTTTTGGTCATAATATAAAAAAGATGTTGGGCTCTAGAAAGAGTGCAGACAAGAGCAACAAAGATGATTAGAGAAATGGAAGCTAAAATAGTTGCAGGGATATGGCTTGTCTAATGAAGAAAAAAACTAGAGGTGACATGATAGGAGTCTTCCAATATCTATGAGGCTGTTACAAGAAAAGGGAGGAGGTATTTTCCCAAGCACCAAAAAGCAGGACAAAAAGTAATGTATGGAAACTAATAAAGGAGAGAACCAACCTACAACGAAGGACAAATTTCCTGACAATTAAAACAATTAATCAGTGGAACTGCTTGCCTTCAGAAGTTCTGGGTGCTCCATCACTGGACGTTTTTAAGAAGAGATTGGACAGCCATTCTACATAGATTCTATGTAGAATCTATGTAGATTCAATCTACATAGGAGCCTGCGTGGCGTAGGGGGCTAATGCCTCCTACTAAAGGCAGCAATTAACACCAGCTGCCTGTAATTTCTGTGAGTTCAATCCTAGCCAGGCTCAAGGCCTTCCATCCTTTCTAAGGTGGGTAAATTGAGGACCCAGTTTGTGGGGGCAATAAGCTGACTTTGTATAAAATATACAAAAGTATGAAGGCTATTGCTTAACGCATTGTAAGCCACCCTGAGTCTCAGGAGAAGGGTGGCATATAAATCAAATTAAAAAAAAATGATATGGGATCTCCTATTTGAGCAGATGTTGGATTAGATGACCCCAAGGTCCTTTCCAACTCTGTTATTCTGTGATTCTAAATTTCACAGCATCTTGTTTACATTTTTATTGCTGAACAATTATCTGCATTTTCTCAATGGTAAAATGGAACAAGTAGGTTTTTAATGCTGAGAATAACTCACCACTTCAAAATTCCAGGCATGCAAAGGGAATTTTAAACTTTAAACTCTGGCTAAAATACCCAAACATACATGTTTCTTCCGTATGACATTGGAGAAGGATAATATTAGAGAAGTCCTGCATTCAGTCTTAAGCAGGATGAAGAGAAAAATAAAATGTGTATGAACAGAAAACACCTTTAGAACAGGATACTTTTGATCTCTTATGTAGTGTATATGCCCTGAAGCACACATTTTCTGTTGGTACCTGTAAGGATGCACTATTCTATTCTGGAGCTTATATAAATGTGTTGTTTCCATTCTGAAAGTGGCAAAAAGCTAGGGATTCATAACTATTGTGAAATGGATTTCAGCAGCATGTTAGAGGGGGTTCTCTCACCCCAAAAAGGATATATCCAAGATCAAATGTATCTGTAAAATGTCACTGAAGTGCAACTGGCAGCAGATAATACATGCTCCTGACATCTATTATTTTTCTGGAGCAGTTTGCAAAAAATAGTACTGATTTGCAAAAATTGTATCATGACAGTATACATTGATGAATGGTGTGTATTTATGGGAAAGCTGTTAGAGGAAAGCTATATTCAGGATGGTTATAGAATTACTTCATATAAATTACAAAGAAAAATAAAAAATAAAAACACCTTTGAGCTATAGACAAAAATAGATACACCAAAGAAGCACATGTGATCAAAATATCTATAACTACTGCATGACCCTGATATGAAACAGAGTTTCAGTCACCCTCCAATACTTACATATTGTTTATTAAAGCACAATATTTTTTTGCTTTTCAGTCAGAGGCAATTTATCATATTTGGCAGGAAAACATTTTTGTTTTTGTTTTTTTTAAAAAAACCCTTTCATTAAGAGGTGGCCCTTAAATAAATTTCTGTTGCACTGAAGCCATTGATAGGTATTTATCATAACTTGCAACCAGATACAGAGTGCAAAACACTTTCACAATGGATGATTTTAGCAGGCTCAGTTTGGAGTTCATTACAAAGAGAGAAAAGATGAAATGTTACCTTTTAGAAATAATATATCTTCCTTACCTTAGTTTCTACAGGACACGGCAAGTGATTCCCGTTTGACAAGAAATAGGAAGAGCAATGACCTGGAAGTCAAGAAAGGAATATAAATAATGACTGGGAAGAAAATTGCATTTCAGTATACTTGTTGCATGTTGATAAATTCGGTGGTTGCATATGACAAGGTGGCAGATTACTTTCCCTGTGACTTCAATAAACTCTTAGTTTAAGAACTCAGAACTAGGAGAGAAAATGTATTGTAAAATTCCTAAAGAAGGATGGTTCCATCAATATGTTCATTGACAGTAATCACTTGTTGATCTTGTAGGGGAGCCTGACAATTTTGTAATGACTTTCTTAAAGTGGGGGAGGGGAAGTTAGCAAAAAAAAAATCAAGTAACTACACTCATGACATTTTCTCTCAAGTTATCTTGGAACTCTGTTGTTGCTATTGGCCAAATGACATCACAGCAGCCATCAATCCAGAGACAGTTAGATGAAATGAAAATAAAATTCCACCAGGCTGCATGTTTCTTCTGTCTGATTAGTTCTTTACATTGAGCAGGGCTGTGTAGAGAGAGTTTTTTGTTTAAATTCCTGGGAGTCCATCTTAGCAAAGACCTCACCTGGAAAAACAACACGATCTAGGTGGCTAGGAAGGCCCAACAGAGACTCCATTTTCTTAGGGTCTTGCATAAAAACAGGGTAGAACAACAAATTATGACCTCCTTTTACTGGTCCACAATAGAAAGCGTCCTCACTTACTTGCATCATGGTATGGCATGCCGGTCTGACAGCCGCAGATAACATTACATAGGGTGGTGAGCACAGCACAAACATCGTGGGCTGTCCCCTGATATCACTGGATGAGATCTCTAGGGCTCGCTGCCTTAAAAGAGTGAGGAAAATTCTTAGGGATGACTCTCACCCTGGTCATCACTTCTTTACCCTTTATATATAGAAGTATAGCCAGCCATACAAACAGGCTGAAGAACAGTTTTTATCCATGGGCTGTCAGACTCCTGAATGAAAAATAACTATATAATATGATGGACTGCAGGGCCGGCGCAATGTGCAACACGTTCACACTGGTGAAATAGGACTGGGTGTTTTGTTAATATGATTTATTGGGTTAGGGATTTTCTGTCTTCACCATGAGTTGTATTGTATTGTGAGGGTGCACTGAGGGATCTCAACCAATCTCATTGCTCATGTTGTGCACAGACAATAAAGATTTGAATTTGAATTTGTAATAGATCAATCTTACCTTAGAATTTTTAGGACAAGGAAGTATCATGTTTTCCAGGTTAAGGTTCTGCATGTTGGCCTTGTTGAATGGAATAGAGTGCATCTGGTTGGAAAGTGAGCTTGTTGAAAAAAACACATTCAGAAAAAAAAAATCATATTTATTATATATGTTTCTATCCCTGCATGTAATAACGTAATTTCCTTTCTCTTGTTCATTCGCTTCAGATTTCTAGTTTTATCTCACTTCTAGAATATTGGCAAAAGAACTAGAATTGCCCCCCACCCCCAAAAAAGTTTTAAGAAAAAAAATCTTTTGGACACCTCAAAATTCTGTCTGCCAGAATTGGGATATGGCATGGGGGGATATGGCCCCCAATTTGCAGCCCCTAAAACTTTCCTTGAGATCAGACTGACATACTCCAGCTACAAAAGGCCATTATTACCTTTTAGAGAGAAAATAACAATGAAAAAAATATTATCAAGGAAGGAGGCATTCTTAACAATTTACTGGATTTCATTCCAGGTTCTCCTGATTTTCTATCAGTGAAGTTCATAATATAAAAATGATGTTTTCCTTGAAAATGGTGGATATAAGGACAAGATCATATCATGGAAACTGATAGGATTTCATCATTTCAGCTTAACTTGAACTTTGCAGATAAGCATTTCATGATTTATTTCACGAAATGCTTATCTATTCCTGGCTGTGTCTTTGTTGTTATAATTGAGCTCCTCCACTTCTTTCTATCAATAATATAATCAATTTGATTTCTATATACTTCCTCTGATGACTTCATGCATATGGGTTTTATTTTGGATGTTTCAACACTGCACTAGCAATGGAATGATGATTGGATTGGCAAAAACTGATAACTCATACTGTTTTATTTTAATTCCTACTCCATGACATCCATTTACATTTTCTTCAATATTTTCAGGTTTGGTATTGAATTTGACTATAATACTTAATCCTCTTTTCTGTATCAGTGATTGGAGCATAAGCTTGGATAATTGCCATATTAAAGGATTCTTAAAAATCTGATATTATTCAATCATTGATTGCTTTGTAGCCAAATACAGTCCTTGTTTGGTTTTGGACCATACATAAATTTTATTTTAAATTGATTGACAATTATTGCTGTATTTTCCCTATCCATTAAATCAACACTGTTTCCTCTTTGTTTTTCATGTCCTGAATAGTAAATATGATCAGATGAAAAGTATAATTGAACTGAATGTCCAGTTCCAATCCATTTTAATTTGCTGATGCCTAAAATGTCAACATGCAGTCAGTTAATTTTATCCTTAATTATGCTCAGCTTTCCTATTCTAGTATTTCTATGGAACATTCCATGTTCTACTATAATTTTTTGCCACTTTGGATTTTCCTTTCCTGCATGACAATATCAGCAAGTAGTTGTCTCAAAGGCCAAGGAATAACATTTTTGGCAAAAAATAACTATGACCATCTGGTTGAATTAGGGTTCAGATTAGGATTCCTTAGATCCAATTTTAAATTAAATATGAGGGCAGCCTGAAGGAGAGTTTCTTTTTAATTTTTAGCAACCATCTTCAGTTGATGCAAAGGTGAAAATTGTATGTTTCAGGCATACTGATGGGAAAGAAATTCAGTGAATATTTATAATAATATTTCTGTTTGCAATTGAGTGATATTAAGACTATAGTTAGGTTTTCTTGAGGACCATGTAATGTGATGGACAGCGTAAGGCTTTTTTTTTTATGGATAGTGGTGGTCTCTAATTTTGCAATGGCCAGATTTATGTAAATAGGTAATAGAGCTAGGAAAAAGTGCTTCTTGTATGTGCATAAAATTAATTAGAACTTGACATTTTTGACATCTGTAGCTAAAAGTCTAGAGATTCTCAGTCATCCAAGTCATGGTTGTCCCAAAAGTGCTTTTTTCAGGAAGCAACTGGACTTCCTTGTTTTTTATTTTGAAGACATTTCACTTCTCATCCAAAAAGCTTCTTCCTGATAGGATAGTGGGAGAATGGAAGGATTTATATTCCTTGCAGACAGCTGGTCATTTGCATCCTTTTAGAGAGTTGTTGAGTAGTGTTCCTGGTTCCTGTAGTCTGTAATTTTTCCTCTGGAAATCCATTCCTATCCATTCAAAGGTGTTCATCCCAAATCCTTCCTATCCTGTCAGAGCTGAAGAGCTTCTTGGACGAGAAGTGAAACGTCTTCAAAAGAAAAAATAGGAAAGTCCAGTTGTCTCCTGAAAAAACATCTTTGGGATGATCTGTAGCTAAAATTCTGTACAATATTAGGTTCCTATAGTTTTTTTATAATGTGAGTGGTGTTTTGGTCAGGAAATGTGGGGCAAAATACTATTGATATGAGTGTGAAATTAGAATTAGGCTTCTGGAATTAGGATTAGATTTCTAGGGCGAATGGCACTCCTAGATCATGTTACAGTGAATATTGTAACATGATTGATATTTATATCAGAAAAAGCACCTTGTAACTGGGTTGATTGATTATGTGTCATCAAGTCCTTGTCAACTCTTAGCCATCATATAGATAATTTTTTTTCATACTAATGCTACAGTTCAGACCAAGGGTGGGTTCTAAATTTTTTTACTACTGGTTCTGTGGGCGTGGGTTATTTTGTGGGTGTGGCTTGATGGTCATATGACAATTCTTTAGGATTTAGCAGAGGTACTGGTCTACCAGGCTTTTAACTGCTTGCAGAGCTATACCAGTCTACTCATTTATTTTTGCAGGCACCGGTCTACTCCTTTGTTTTTGGAGGCACTGGTCTACACATTTATTTTTGCAGGCACTGGTCTACCACCACACTGCCTTTTAACACTGATCAGTTGTAGGGCAGCCCTTTGAAGCCCCATGGCAAGAGTTTAAACAGTTTTTTTTCCTTCTAGTCTATCAGCTGGGACTCAGGAGGCAGCAATAGTTTGGGGGTGGGACCAAATAAAAGGTAAGAATAATGGGGGGAGGGGCAGAACCGGTTCAGTGATGTCATATCATCACTGCTACCAGCTCGGCCGAACCGGGAGGAACCCACCACTGGTTCAGACAGAGTGTTTGGTTAAGCTAAGATAAATATTTTTACCATCTTTAGGATAAATTTAGAATCATATTTGTGCTGTACTGATTTCTATTTTGAAATCTGAAATAGCATTGGGGTCAGCTTTTATTTGTAGTTCTGGTCTTAGTTTTCCATTTAACACATAGTATAAGAATTAGGTTTATATTAAACAATGTTTATATGTCCCTTTAAGGGAGAAGTAAGGCCTCTCTGATTTCTATGCTTAAAAACATTATTAAGTGATCTTTAATGGTCACTGTAATCTTAGATTTATATTATAACTTGAACTGAATAAGTTTTAGGAAAAATAAAGATTCTCTCATAATGTTTGACTAATCTACTCCATTACCTCACTTCTGGAGTCTTTCTGATAACTTAGACTTAAGTTTCATGAAACAATTGGAAAGCATAAAACTTTATTTATAATTTCTTTTTAACTTGCAGCTTTTTGTGTCCCAAGCCCTGTCAGCAAAGAAATTCACCTTCCATTCTTTATTCTTCTCCTTTGAGTGAATTATATCAAAATGGACCTACAGCCAGGCCAGCTGAGTCAGCATTTTTTGCCTCTGAAGAACTTCAAAGTTCTTCAAAGAGGTATATTAACTGCTGATTTTTCTGAAAATTCAGAGATCCAAAAACACAGCCTAATCTTGAAGTGCTTGTAACTTTAAAACTCTTCATGATCCAAAGCAATTACAAACTTCACCAGATGTTTTTAAAATGTCTGTTGATCCACTGTTTGTCTACTTAGATAAGAATCTCAGAGGCACAGTCACAGTGTCCTTCATGAGAAAAGAATAAATCATCTCAAATTGGCCAGTAAGAGACAAGCAAAAGATTTGATGGGATGCTGGAAGGGAATAAAGATAAAAGAGAAATTGATGAATGAACAGTCTATTAGATAGAATTAATTTGCATAATTTTCTATTTCCTATAATGCTTAATTAGATCGTTCTTGCATTACATATATAATGCAGATATGGTAAATTAGTTTTGTTTCCCCAATTCTGTGCTTGGCTTTATATATTAATTTTATAGTAACAGAGCTATAACCTAATAGGTTTTTAAACAGTCAACATCTTCCAAAGTTTATGTAATATCATGTAAGTTAGTATCTTTTTTCTGTACAAAATTAATGGATCAATAATATTAAATGAGGCTCTAGATCTGACATATTCTATTACATTCTATAAACTAATATAAGATTATTTATTGCATTTTGTTTTGTTTATTGCTGAAATTTACAAAGACTTATAGCACTATTAAAAAATCCCTTTCGCTTTAATAATAATTAAATATGTGCAATTTGGAAAATACTGTTTTATTGAATTTTTATGGAATACAAGCATACGTTGTATTATTTGAGTACAGTAGAATTTATAAGGTGCTCTCTAGAAATTACTAACATTGGTAATTTAACTAACCACCTTTACAATAAAGTTTTAATATTAATTTTCATTTTAAAATGATAATGTTAATAAGCATAAGGTTCCTTAAATTTTTACATTTAGAACTAAGTGTGACATTCTATTGTTTAGTTAATTTAGAGTTTTGGAAAAAAGAAATGAGAAGGAATATTCTATCAGTATTAATTGCAGTTTAGAATTTTGATTTTTTTAAAAAACTAATCTTTATTTACATTTATAGTTTAAAAAAGATAACAGCACATCAAACAAATAACACAACAAGACAACAAAATAAAGAACACAAAAACATAAATAATACCTCCATCATCAAATATTTAGTACGAACCTATACAGTAAATTCATACTACATTCCTGAGGAGACGAAACAACCTATTTTGAATTTTTGAATCAATCGGATCTATCAGACCTCACTTTAAATATACAATAAAATATTGTCAGTAAGTACAATGTCTATTTATAATCCTCTAATTTAGTTTCAATGTTCTTTTCAATAACCAATTATACTATTTTTCCCAAGATAAACATGTTTGCTTTTGGTCTCTATCTTTCAGTTTTTTAGTTAATCTATTTGCTTCTGCACAATCCAAAATCTTCTTTATTATTGCTTCATCAGGTGGGATATTTTTATCTTTCCAGAATTGAGCAAATGTTATTCTCGCTGCAGTGATGATATGTAGTATGAGGTATTGCTAATACAGGCATAAAATTACTGTTTTTTCATACAAAATTGAATATAACATTAGAAAAAAAGAGAACCTGTTGCAGATTACATTAAAAGTATTTGTACAATAAAATTGTCAGCTTCTTATTTAAGAACTGAAGTCTTCATTATTTATGTATGTTATAAATACACACATAAACACACACACACACGCGCGCACACACACACACACACACACAAACGTGCACACACATCTTCATAATTGGCAAAAGAAGGATCCTATGCATTGGAAACACGCAGAAGAGGCCTTCATCCTGCAGTGGATAGACAATGCATAAAATTATGATGATGATGATGCATAAATACACACACAGAGATACACACAACACATATACACACATACTTTGGCATATTAATAAAAGGAAAAAATATGATCAGGAAAATCTATTTAACAATAATTAAAATTAGAAAATTAAAAAAATTAATTTCCTAACGTCCCCCTTTTTGTACATTTGATTATTTACCATGTTGTCAACATGTAAGTCTTCTTAAAAGCCATATTGCTAGTGATTATATTTGTCATTCTACATGATAGATTGTATGTATGAGAGCCATTCTTGTTTAAATTTGATTAAACTTGTATTCTGTTTATACAAGAGGGCTACTAATCTTGGCAGTCACCAGTATTAAAAATTATTTGCATGTGTATATATACTTATTTTTTCTCTTGTCTTCAAGTTTAAATCCTCAGTCAGGGATTATATATTTCTTCCATGACTGAGCACAATTTATTCTTACTGCTGTAAGCATATTTCTCACTAAATTATAATGTTTCTTATTATTTTTTCTAAAATTATATCTAGTAAGAAGAATTCTGGTTTCATTTCAAATTTAAATTTCATATCCATCACATGCAATAAAATGTGTTCACTGTTTCATGGCATTTCCAACATTTATTAATTAATTATTTGTCCATTTTAGATATTATTGATGGAGTTGTATATCACCTGTTGGAAATTTTGCATCAATTTTCCTTTAAGTTATAACTTGGTGAAAAAATATAAATTAATCCATAATTATTCCCATTGGTGTGCTGTATCTGCTTCTTTAATATTTTGCATCCATTTTATCATACAGTTTTTTCTTTGTTCTAGCTCTTCATCATATCTAAGTAAAAGATTTTATATGAGTCATAATAGATGTTGGTTTTGTAAGAGCATTTCAAATTTTGTCTTTATTCTTAATCCATCCTTCTTTCTTGAAATTCAGTTTTATACTTCCAGCAGTTTCTAGGTACATCAACCATGATATCTTCTGGCCTTCAATGAGTAGTTCTTGCTGTGTTTTTAATCTATTTATAGAGCCTAAATGAATCATTTCTACATACATTATTACACTTTTCTTGCAGTAATTGCTTTCGACATGAAAAGTATTTGAGGGAGAAACTAGAGGTAAAATTGCTGGGCTTTTTACACCCTTTTTGCAAGAGAATGCCATGGTTTCTCAAACTTTGTTTAAAAATGAGTCCTTTTACATTTTTATCCTTCTTTGGCTCTCTCTAACATAATTATATCTGCATTTCATTAGATAGGTCAACTCCATCCAATAATGACATTCTACTGTATGAATTTTTTTTTTACATTTTGCTGTTGATTACAACAATTTGTTTTAGGATACCATTTAAAATTTGAAAGAATAAGACCAACTCGTCCTTTGAATCTTGTAAAATTTTTGATTTTACTTTATGTCTTTTCCTGTTCCTTATGTCCTTGTTGATAATTTCTTATCAAGGTAAGGTTCTCTTTGATCTTGATAGTGCAGAGTCAATGGAGATTTATCCTTTGTATTTTAGAAGTACAATGTATCAGAAGGGACATTAATACATATGTATGGGTCTTGTTTATATTTGACAGCATTTTGGTTTTATGAATGATGTGGAGAAATGTTAATATGTTCCTCTTGATAGCCATGTTGGTCTCAACTGGGAACATGACAAATCAATTGTGCATCAGGTTTTTTCTTCCTATTAGTCAAGATAGGCTAAAGGAATCAAAGCAATTCATTAACAGAATTAATAACCAAAGGTTATTAACAAGAGGTTAGGAAAAGAAATAAGGGTTAAAGACGTGGATGTGATGCTAAATTATATTCTGAAAATTTAGAACCTATTGAAGCATAAGGAACTTTAGATTTTTCATGCATGGGGAAACAGCTATGAAGAGTGTTTGACTTTGTGTTCAGAAGCAGGTTATCTCATTGTGCCAGATATTAAGAACAAATAAATCTTAAATCATTTACTGAAAGGTTTTAGATGGTTAGTGTTGGACAGTGCTGCAAAAAGAAGGGTGAACTTTATACAGTTCCATCTTATTTGGCAAATCAATGTTTTATGTTTTGGAGATAGTTTGAGAAGCCTTTATATAGTTTATTATAAACTTACTATCTGTAATAAATATCAGTTTAGCTAATACTGTAGTAAGATTCAGATTGCAATGCTATATGCTCTATTGCTTAGAAGTAACACCCTTTCAACTGAATATAATTTATTACCAAATAGAAGTAAAATAGCTGTGTTAAACATAAATAGTAGCATGAAATGAACTGAATATGAAAGCTAAATAATAAGTAATGGAATAGGCCTGCAAGTTAGCAAACCTTTTCACATACAGTAAGTTGGCAATTTGTTAGCAGATGAGATCCCTGCATATTTCTTAATGCTTACATATTAGCTTTAAGTCAGATAATTCAGTTTGGGATATAATTTTCTCCAAATGAACTGGAAAATATTCTTGAGCATTATAGCAATAGTCCATAAATATGGCGATTAAGCACCAGGTAATACATTTATTTATTTATCGTGAAAAGGCTTAAATAAAGGTAAAGGTAAAGGTTTCCCTTGCACATATGTGCTAGTCATTTCTGACTCTAGGGGGTGGTGCTCATCTCTGTTTTAAAGCTGAAGAGCCAGAACTGCCCAAAAACATCTCCATGGACATGTGGCTAGCATGTCTAAATGCCAAAGGCACCTGGAATACTGTTACCTTTCCACCAAAGGTGGTCCCTATTTTTCTACTTGCATTTTTTATGTGCTTTCGAACTGCTAGGTTGGCAGAAGCTGGGACAAGTAATGGGAGCTCACCTAATGGGATTCAAACCATTGAACTGCCGACCTTTCGATCAACAAGCTCAGCATCTTAGTCACTTACAAATATCTAAAATTTGGCATTAGATAAAACAATTTAACAAGTAAAATATTTGATATATATTACAAAAAATAGCATAAGATAAAACAATTTAACAAGTAAATATTTGATACGTGTTACTTAAAACAGTTTAAACCCCAATTTATTGATGTGTTACTAAAGACCTTGTTTTTGGATAGTTAAAAATCTATTGCTTCTGTAATTTTAGGATTTTCATCTGCAAGCAAATTTTTAACATAAGTATTTCTTCCTGGTTTGATTTTAAACTAAGCCAAGCAGCATCAGGCTAAAGATTTATAAAATTCTTAATACAATAAAAAATGATCCACCATTTCAAGATCAATAGCATTATAGGGTCAACATCTTTAAGAGATGGGGATTTTTTAAAAAATGTACCCTGTAGCATATTGGATAGCATTTAATCTGCCTTTTGAAAAGGCTATTCTGTATTTACTTCAAATGATTAAAATACTTAATTTTTGTCAAGACCACATCAAACCCAAAATTACTGTAGATAATCTGTACAATATAGACAGATTTTCCATATACATGGAAAATATCAAAGTTTCTAAGATTGCTAACCACTTAAGCATCTGAAAGTGATGACAACTGCAAGAAATGTTGTGACTCTGAGCTGGCATGAAAATGAATAAGAAAGGCATTATTTGGTCAGCTTATCACATTATATAGAAATGATAGCAGTGAATCTATTATTATAGACTATTTCTATTTCCTCTACTGGGAAGTGGTAAAATATTTCTTCTCACAACATTGATGGGAAAACTTTGTAGTGGGCAAGGATAAAAGTTGTAATATAAGAGATCTGTGTTATTGGTTAGGGAAAATGGTCTCTCCAAAGACCTATGTCAAATTGACCCAATATCAAAGTTTGCTTATACTGAAACAAATTATCATTTACTTTCCCCCCTTCCTATCAATCCAAGGAATAGTTGACATGTGATAATACCTATCTTCCATGGAGGTACTGTTGTTGTAATAAGAACAACAACAACCAAAGGGATTTAATTGTTTTTCTAACCAGAAATCTTAATATAAATTTCTACAGAAATTAAACTAGATTATAATTTCAGGAAAGAACACACTAAGAAACTAACAGCAGAGCTCTTAAAACTTTACATTAGACTACATCTGTACAGCTTAAGTCACAGTATTGACAAACCTGTATACCATGTAGCAGATGGCTAATTCATTTAGCTTTGATTTTTATTTTTACTGTGGCAAAAAAACAAGGTCACAGCTATTATCATGGTTGTCAAAGAGACAAGTGCATTGGAAAATTGATGGTCCTCAGCAGAGACATCCCTTTGCTGAGGATTCCATGTTGCTAAAGCTTGGATGGATATGGCCAAATATTCATGGAGTGTGGTATCGAAAGAGGGGATGCTATGAAGTGAGCATCATGGCATCATGATACAATGTCCCTTTTGTATATGCATTTTGTGTATGCTTATCTAAAGAGTAGAGCTGGCATTGCAATGTCATCTTGCTCATTTCATTTTCCCGACATCACTAGGGACACCTCCATAAATCTTTGAATACCTTAATTTGATTAATGCAAAAGCTGAACATTTTCCAGGAATGATTTTTTGAGGGGGGAGGCAATAAATGTGACTACTTTAGCTTCTTTAAAATGAAGGACAAACTGTTTCTAAATACAATAATTGGCAAAAGCAAGGTGGATCTCAAGCTCTCTTACTTTAGGGAGATGATTGCTGCATTGTCAGTATAAAAGAATGGAAACAGCTCACTAGTGTAACACAGAGAGGTGAAACTCAGATGTTGTCAGAGTTGGAGCCAGCAAATTAATATGAAAATTAAAAGGCACAAAAATCCAACCTCTTTCACCTCTTTATAATTATGAATTATAAAGTAAAGGTTTCTTGGAAGAACAATAACAAAACTGCATTGTATTGTTTCTGTGCAGTTTCATAATCAGCAGCAAAAGATGTCAGTCAAGAAAAGAAGGAGTCAATTTCTCCCAAAGTTTGTCTGGGGATCAAATCAAAGACTGCCTTTAAATCGATAAAGGCAACATAGAGAATCCCTTGCAGACTATCAGCATGGTTTTTTTCCCTATTGTGGTGAAGAATAAGGCACTTAACAAATAACCACAGCCCTTTTCCAGCAACTTCTTTAAATTATCCTGCACCATCCAGGCTGCAGGTTTTGCAGGTGATGCCTTACATAGAGCTTGCTTATTTTGTTTCAAAAGTTAGCTAGGTTCTTTCTGTGTTTTGCTTGCATATTTCATGAATCAATACCTAATTTTATAACATATCTATTAATTATATGCATGTAGAATATTATTCATACTCGCTGGACGCCCATGCTTCACTACAAAACTATGTGCTCGGGCTTGATAAATTGACACTTACAGCCTGAAACTGAAAGTGAAACTCTTCTCCTCTGCTTGCGTTTTGCATTTGGAACAGATTTCTTTTGAGGTGGGAAGGGGGAGTAGAACTCCTTAGCATCAGCTGTTTGGAAAATGAAACAGTATTTGCTGTTTGAGCAAGAAAGAGACAGGAAGGAGCCTGGCTGTGGCTTAGCTCAAGTATTCTGTATTAAAGCTGCTTCCTGCTGTGAAAGTAAAACTGAAAGTGAAATTCCTCTCCTCTGCTTGTGTTTTGCATTTGGAACAGATTTCTTTTCAAGTGGGAGGGAGAGTAGAACTCCTTAGCATCAGAGTGTGCTAATAATAATATAGGAAATACTAATGCTCTGATGGTCATTTTGAAAAATCCTTTCTTAGTAAGCACCTAGAAGCCAAGAGGAACATACATGGCAAATTTCAAGTTTGTAGGCATTACAGTTCTGAAGATTTTGTGATTAATGTGTGAGTGGTTTTCGCTTTTACATATATAGATTTATGCTGAATAAATGTAAAAATATATTTTGAGAAGATGGATGTTTTTGATTTTTAAATGGCAGCAATCTTCCAAATCTTCATTTTGACTAGGCAGGAAACATTTGACACTATTTAAGCAATGAAGTCTGGAAAGATACCCAGGAGGGTGAAATCACCATTGAATGTTATTTATAAACAAAAAACAAAACCCTATCCTTATCCTTTAGAAATTCAGATAAGTTACAAAAGAAGTAGGCAATGGACTTTTCATCTAACTTACACATTGTTTCATTTAAATTAATGATGCTTCTTCTTTAACTTATCTAAAAATAATGCTCCATGACTGATCAAAAAAGTGCTACCAGAAGGAATTCCACCCAATTCCAGAAATATGTTTCCACTATATTCATTCCAATGAATTTTATTTCCAAAATGTATTCAAATTCTAAATAGGACATTAGTGCAGGGACACTTTCCTACTCTCCTACCAGCTGGCATGTAGAGCTCTTCTACTCTAGAGATAATATAGAAGACTTCGAGTAGCACATCTTCTAGGCATATGTCAAATCTCTTTCAGATCTGTTCAGTTCTTTGACCATTATTTATCTTAGGGCAGTGACTTCCCATTTTGACATTTATTAAGTCTTCTCTTTGATTCATCTTATATTTAATAGATTTCAGATTCATTTGATGGTTCTTGCTGCTAGAGAAGATAAAAAAAATGTTCCCTATCAATTCTCTTTTGGGAACACCAGAGCATCTCCTTATCTTCAGGCAAAATTTGAACATAGAAAAGGAAGCAACAAGAGATACACCCTTTCCTTAATTATTCAGCCTATACATTGAATATATAGTATATTGAAAGAAGCTGCATTGGGAGATGAACAGGGTTTAAAACTGAGGAAAAAACATTAATACCCTGTACTGTATTGAATGTAAATAATCTAGAAGCTGAAGCAGAAGATCATAGTCAAAAATAGGTTGACAAAAAAATATAAAGAAGACCAAGTCAATGACAACAGGTAGAGCAATCAGCCATAGAATAGTGGGTAGTTTCTGCTTTGTCAACCATCAACAGTTAAAAAAAACCCCCCAGCAATCAGGAAATATGTCAGAAACTAGCAATTGGTTAAGTAGGAATAAAAGCTTTGGAAAAGATATTGAGATGTGTTGTGTTTTTATCTTCAAAAATCAGAATCATGCAGAAAAAAAGTTTGTGTTATGATACCATGCAGAAGCAAAAATTGAACTTTGAAGAAGCAGCATAGAAAGAACATTGATCATTTTGAAGTTTGGTATTAGAAAAACTCTTAAGAATATGATAGATAATCAAGGAAACAAGCAAATGCATCATTGAACAAATCAACCCATAGCTCTTATTTAAGGTATAAATGATTAGGTTCAAATTAACGTAGAGTATTTGGGACATATGTGAATATTTTCTTGAGAAGTTCATAATGCTGGGAAAGGCAGAAAAAAGACAAGAAGAGGACAACAAGCAGCAAGTTGGGTGAATTCAATTATGGTGTGATGGGTGCACCATTGGAAGACCTGAATGACCAGGTTGAAGATGAATCATCCTGAAGAAAGTCCATTTATGATATTGCTATTACTCAAAACTGACTTGATGGTCCTAGTACAATCAACCATTTATCCATCCATTTTCTGGACACGTTGCATAATTTTATGAATATTAGGTGCCTACCTGTGTGCTTGCTTTTCCTAAGCTAAAAAGCTTCAAGCACTTTCCTTTATTTTGAAATGGTTTCTCAGTCATTTTGATAGCCTCTTTCTTTTTCTACACTATCCTTCTAGATGCAATATCTAGAACTCTATGTGATATTACAAATGTATTTTCATCAACCTTTCAACCTAGGTCTTTGCCAGATGTGAAGATTCTAACACTAAAAGTTTCTCTGTCAGCCTAATGACTGTTGAAAATTCTGGAACTTGATTCACATATTTGAAAGTCACTCAGCAGTTGAGGCTTTATCACAGACTTATAAAAAAGTTATAGGATTATAGTTTAAATGTGGCTAACAATCTATAAAATTTACTTTGTGTTTTACCCCACCAGAAATGTTATAGTCTGTTTTCTTCAATCTCCCAACATGAACACAAGACCTCTTTCTTAATCTATAGCCTCAATTTACAATTCCTTGCATTCATGCATTACTTTGGGTTTCTTTTTATTGAACTATCCTTGCTCTTTGAGAAACTATTTCACCAAATTTGCCCAAGCAAGTAGTAGCAGCTGGCTGCCTTGGCTGACTTTAAAAAAACTCTAAGCAGAATTGACATGATTACTATATGGGTAGCTGAGAAATTTTTAAAAATCCTAGAATAAAGCAATGACAAACAACTTTGATACTGTTGTCAGAACAACATAATGAATATTAAGACATCAAGAATGAAGACTTAAACAAACTTTGCTTACTTTACGTATATTTTTCCATAATTTACATATATCATTTGGTGTGATGGTGGTAACCTGTCTAAATATTTTATTTCAGCCCATTGCTCATCTCAATCTCCAGATTATATATGAATACATAAATATGTAAACGTAAGTCTCAGAAATAGACTATATGAAATAACTATCCTTGGTGGACAATTGGCCCTATAGTATAGTAATTATCAGATCTAGGTCAAAATGGAAAAGCACATCATCATGAACTAATAAATCAGGAATTCACCATCTGATATCCCAAACAATATCTTATATGTAAGGTACAGAAGCCACAGTATAGCTCCAAACGTTCTATTAATTTTTAATAGAAAATGAAAAATGCATCTTATATGGTAAATTGACATATTAATTGCATTTATTTCAGGAAATAGTAATCCCCTTGAAGCAAACTCATTTGAATTCCATTTTCACTGTTACCTTGACTCTTCTCACTTCTTTAACTTTCCTCTACCCACTTTCTTGAGTGCAGTCCTTGACATGGCATTCAAAAATAGAGTGGTCACCATCTGGGCAAGAGTTGTTCTCTCTTTTGATAAATAATAACCCTGTTCATTGTCAAGGTGAATCTGTAGAAAAACAATTCTGAATGATAACAACAATCCATGACCTTACTGTGCCTAGAAAGTGAAACTAATAGTAGAATGCTGGGCAATCAAAAGTCTGCTTGCAGAAGAAGGCTTATGTATACATTTCTGAATCAGATGGCAATTACTGTATTGTCAATTCTTATAGCGGTAGTGCAGAACATGGAAAAGAAAATGTTCAGTGAAATAATCCATCACGCAGCACTGATTCCCTAATCAGAATGATTCCTTTCTATTTTATAATGTTAAGTTATTGAAGGTGTCCCTCCTTTTTTTTCTCCTCCAACTTTGCATTTTTTTTTGGGACTTGCTTTCTCTGGAGTTAAATGCTAATGTAGCCTTTTGTTCAGGCCTTCAATTGATTTGAATGTGAAGGAATAGGGGAGGTGGGGATATTTACAGATATAACATCTCATATATAATAACTGACACATCTGCCCCGTACTAAGGGAAGTAAATGTCACTTGAAATAGGTAAAGCTGCCGCAAGATATCCCAACTGTATTGGTGATGACCTAAATTTGTATGCCAACTGGTAACTTGCTTGGGGAATAACTGGATATGGTAGACATTCTGAATTAATGTTTACCTCAATTATACTAATACATATTTAATGATTTTAATAGTTTAGGTAGAAAGAAAATCTTCCAACAATTGGATGAATGGATGGATGGATGGATGGATGGATGGATGGATGGATAGATAGATAGATAGATAGATAGATAGATAGATAGATAGATAGATAGAAAATATTACCATTCCCAAGGCAGCATAACTATTGATTTCTGGACAGAGAGTGTAAAATCTTGGTCATCTAATTTGGTCAAGGATTTGGAGATGTTTGAACTAAGATCTGCTCATGCTGTCAGAGTTTAATTAGACATGGAAATAGGCAGTCCTTCACTGTACTGCCAGGCTCTTCCTTCAAATATATAGCAGTTCCAGAAATTTATCAAATATACTTTTTCTTCAATAGTGTTCTGAATATGCATGGAGTATAACATGAAAACTTTGCTCCAGTAAAGATGCAGTTTACCCATTTGAAAGTACTTAATATTGCATCTAGCTGGACAAGCAATTGTTTTTAGTACAGAAATCAGTTCTAAAAGATATGCCCTTCTCCATACTGCAGTCTTAAACATATTCACCACTTTCATGGCTGCTGTGAAATTTTACCTCCACTCGCTCCCAGCAAATAGAATGAGGAAACTTAATCATGGAATTCTGCATTGCACATTTAGGATCTGTTCAAATTAAAGATTAAATGAATCTCCTGTTGAGATACTGGAAGGGAATTCTGGGACATGAAGACCAGTACACATGGAAAGCTTTGATTTGTAGAATACCACATTATCACTTCACTAGTATTCTACTATATTCAGGAATTTATAAGTCATAAGTTTTATTTGTCAAGCATATATATAAGATAACAGGTAAAAGTATAAACATTGAATACATGAAAAGAGTAAGTAAAAAGTAATATTAGGACAGGGACAGTAGGCAGGCTGGTGTACTTATGCACGCCCCTTACAGGCCTCTTAGGAATGAGTTGAGGTCAACAGTAGACAGTTTAAGGTTAAAGTTTTGTGGGTTTGGGGAAGAAACTATAGAGTCAGGTAGTGCATTCCACTCTGTTACTGAAGTCATATTTTCTGCAATCAAGTTTGGAACGGTTTACCTTGAGTTTGTATTTATTGTGTGCTCGTGTATTGTTGTGGTTGAAGCTGAAGTAGTCATTGACAGATAGGACATTGTGGCAGATAATTTTATGTACTACGCTTAGGTCAGACTGAAGTCAGCATAGTTTTAAGTTGTCTAAGCCAAAATTTGAAGTCTGGTGGCATAAGATATTTTATTGTGGGTAGAAGAATGGAAGACTCTTCTCGTAAAATAAATATAAATGAATGAATGAATGAATAAATAGCAAATAATTAAGGAAGTTGCCATTTTAAATACAGTATCCAATTATGGATATCTTTTTTTCTCCTGAATTAATAAAATAATCATTGCTCTTGAACTCTATTGGCCTTAGTTGCATTGATAAATTTACAGAAATCTAAGTATGGCCATATATAATTTTGACTAGAGTTGGTTCAGATTTGGACAAGATAGTACAAAGTATAATTTGGATTGGAAAAAATCAAAACAAAGATGAGACAGTAAATCTTTTGTCTTCTTCCTTAAGTTTCGGCCTTGATCTTTTGCTTCAAAATTTCAGCATGTTGCAAATGGTGCTTCTTTTCTTAATGAGAAAACAATATCAAATTTGTGGCTGATTGAAAATCCCTTATAGACTTTTTGCATAAATGTAAAAATTTACTTATGATTTGCTATTTTTAATTTAAAATGTATAATAGAAAAGAGTGAGCTCTTTCTTTTGTAATCATAGAGTAAGATATAATTTTGTAATTGTACTCAGTTTTGCTGCAATGAAAGTAAAAGGTTCTTCTTTCTGTTCTTTTTCTCCTTTTGAACTTTTGAACTTTTGCATTTTTTTCTGCTTTTTCTTTTTATTAGTTCATGTTTTAGTTTTTATATTCTTTGTAAAACTGTAAATAAAATTTATTTTTTAAAAAATCCATGATGGGAAAGGGTGAAAGTAATTTATTTAGTGATGAAAAAATGGCCATCAAATCAGAGGCACTCAAAATAATTTAGACAACAAAGCCTTACAGAAATTAAGCCAAGGAAAACTGCCTTTGTGATTATTTTAATTCTATTTTAGCTCTGTTATTTTCAGCATTTTATTAAGCAACATTTTAAAACTAGCTAAGATATGCTACCTCTGGACCCACACTTAACACTGTAATTTCAGCTCCCACAGCATTGCTGGCCAGAAAACCACATTGCTGCCTTTCACTGAGCCACCCACTGCAAGCCCTCTTTGCCAACTTCCATTCTGGGATGTGGTCCAATTCCTGAAAAAGATCTTGTGCATCTTCTGCCAGTGGGATGAACTTTTGCACCTACTCATGGTGATTAGACTTGAAACCTTGGTTTAGAGACTTCAGATACAGAAATGGAAATATCTCGTGTGAAATTTGCATCCCAAGAAGAAAAATAATCTTGGACAAAAATTTTATTAATGTATGTGTTAATAATTCCTGTCTCCTGTATGTACTTACTGTAGATATGATACAGTCCATAAATATTCCATTTTAAAATGTTAAAGTAAGGAAAAAACTAATTGATTGACATTTTTACAATAAGCCTCTATCAGCTATGAAAATCATTTTTTAAAAATATACAGTTTCTAGAAAGGAACGTAAAAGATATATAGAAATGTTTTAGGAACATAAAAGATATATAGAAATGTAGTATTATCATTTAATCAATATGCTTCACTTTTCTGGATAAGTTATAAACCTCTAAAAAAAATGAAATAAACTTCCAAAACAAGTTATATTCTCTGCCTGTTTTTATGGGTTGCTATCACTCATATAAAGATCTCAATCTCACATATTATGGGAGGAAAATTAGAATTCATGTCATGAAAAATAAGAAGGAAAAGATTTTCACTGTATGTTTTTCTTATGAAATCCATCCAGAACTGCCTTGCTTTGTATTAAATTAGCTCACATAGCTAAAAACAACTCAAAAGTATAATATGTCTTTGCTATTTCAATGTATAAAGACCTTTTCTACATCAGAAATGAAAAATCTTCATGACAGCCTCAGGTTGTTGCTCCACAAGTCACTTAGGACAATCTTCTTCCTGTAGGCCTAGTAATTGTAGAAGTGGATATTTTCTCAACTATCTTTAGTAAATATGGGATCATCTTAACTGTGAACTTCATTTTTGTCTCAAGTATTTTTAATTTGTGAATTTATTATTTTAGTTATTATTTTTATAGTGATATCAGCAAGTACTTTTAATGGATGTATTATCTGGCCCCATTCTGCCTGATACCCAAGATAAAGTGGGTTAATGGCAAACTGGGACATCTGGAATTAGCATCACTGCAGATGTTCTGAGTTCAGACAAATGCCTGCTGTCAACTCAGTGCTGCCACAATGGCTGCATGGGAAGATTTAGAAAAGCCATCAATAGCAGAGCCAGGAGATTAAAAAAAAAGAAATGGGAAATCGGAGGTAAAGAAAGAGAGAACAATTAATGTAGGTGCCATGCGGAATAAGAGGGGCACAAAACCCAGTTCTTTTAGATCTCAAACTGACTGGGGATCTGGGGCAACCTGTTTTAGTCAGGGGTGTTTATTTGTGTGGGCACATCTACAAAAATGACCTAAGCATCACTGAAAGTTATAGCTGTAGTTGATAAGAAAAGTCTCACAAATTGATATTTCAGTATATCTTCAGAAAACTAGCTTTCTCAAGGGCCTTCTCTCTAGTGTGAATCCTAGTATACAGACAGTTTAGAAAATACAAGTTGCTCCTGGATTTTGTTCAGGTAGCAAATGAAGAAAAGAAATACCTCTGAAAGGGAGGATATAGCCATAGGCATGTTATCCTTGCTCCTAAATTGAAGGAAAGCAGAGTAACATTGATTTAGTAACACTGTATATGGTGATGGACAGGCAGTCTTTTGGCTCTCACATTAATGCGAACTTGCACAATCTGAACTTCCCAATCAAATTCTCCGCAGACTGATGTAATTTCTCTTTCTCAACTTAATTCCTTCCATATGTTTTGAGTTATATTTCCAAGAATTGCCAGCCGGAATATCAAGCTGGAAAGACTGTTCAGCATAATTAAAGATACAAGTTTAAGGCTTTTTCAGTTATTAAGGATTTGGTGAGTCCTTCCACAATGCACTTTATTTATTCCACAATGTACAAAAATATTGGGGCAGGAATATTGAACCCCAATGCATCAGAATAAGGTCTGTTCATTCCAAGATCCCATTCACCAATGACAACTGCAGGGAAAAAGTAAAAATAGACAAGTTGACAATGGTGTCATCATGATCAAGGCTTGCCCCTTTTGTATGTGTCTGCGGTACAAAGGAGTTCACATTTGATGCCATATCTTTCATCTTGTTCCTCAACACATGGTTGCTGCTGCTGCCCATTCTATGCTGGCACTCCAGCAGCAGAAAAAGCGTGTCTACTTGGGAAAAGTGAGAAGTGTGTAAAAGGTTTTCTTCAAACATAGAGTGGATTCTCCAACTATTTTCACTTCATAGAAAAATATTTCTCAGCCTCAACAATTTAAAAAGATGTGGACTTCAATTCCCAGAATTCCCCAGCCAGTAATATTGAGAAAGACTGCTTGAGGAACATTATATACAGTACATCAGACAAGAATCAAGATGGTGGATCTTCCTGTCTCTTTGATGTACAGCAAAATGGAGCTGCTTTGTCTGCATCAGCCTGGCTAAGACAGGGACTTCTTGCTTGCCTGCTGCAATCTTTTTCAGGGAAGCAGCACTTCTGAACTGTCTTGCAGGTTTTTTTTTAAAAAAGGGTTTATGGATAGGATTAAAATGCTGAGGAGTGTCTTCTTTCTCTTAACAATCACAATGCGCATTTGGATATTTGCCAAACCAGGAAATAATTATCTGCTCACCCACTTAGGCAATCATATTCTTTTCAAAAATAGTAAGGCGATTGTAGAGGGAAATTGGCATAGGAAGCCACCTTAGAATGAATCATATTCTTGACACACCTACTGAGAAGCATCTCCCAAAGTACTCAATGGTTCATTATTATTTCTTTTTCCCTTCCAATAACTTTCTTTTACTATTATGTGTCTTGGGACTATACACTTGAGAGATATAAACAGGGGTGTGTGTGTGTCTGAGTCTTGTTATAATTGAACTTTGTGGCTAAAAAGCAGAGTATATCACTAACACTTTAAATAAATAAATGATTTCCAGACGTTCTTTAAGATGAGACAGAACCTGGAAGCATTTTCATATAAAGAGACACTATTTTGCAGCTTTATCAAATACAGAGATTTGTTTATTGTTAACAATTAATACACAATCCCACTGAGTGACCAAAATTATTTGGGCCTCTGTACATTATTCACAACTCCATCAGAAAAAGGACATCTAATAGCTCTCTTTTCTATTTCTACACTGATCCATTTCATTCTCTCTATTCCAGTGCTTAGCTGGAGAAACAATTGGAGAAAACTAGAAAAATATTACTATATAGGTCAAAAGCAACAGAAAATACTTCTGATGAATCTATACAATTGACCTGATGGCTTATCAAGTGGATTTTATAAAATGTTTGAAGATCAACTACTTCTTCCAATGAAAGAATTAATGAATTCTATTCTACAAGGAATAGATTCATGGAACGAATCCTATATTTCTTTGATACCCAAAGAGGGAGAGGAATTAAGTTCCATGAAAAATTACAGACCAATTTTATCTTTTTAATAATGATTATAAATTGTTTACATTCATTTTATCAGAAAGAGATTCAACTTTCAAGTTGGCGAAATAATTTTTATTTTATTTTAGCAGGGGGAAAAATCTTTTGATTGATATTATCCTTTTATTCTCTTTGCTTTTCAAAAGCTATGACTGTTACATCAGTTTTAAGATGATGGCATTGATACACAAATAGGTTTCCTCTGTTAATCTGTATCTGTATCTAATATTTCGTCATGCCAAATTGTTGTATATTAAACAGAAATAATGTGCTTTTCAGAAAGGTTCAGTTCTATAACCACAGGAATGACAACAGTTTAGAAGTAAACATCAACATCTGAAATTTTATTTTGAAAAATAAAATGATTAACTAATAATTAAATTACAGTTTAGGAATTACTCGCCAAACTACCACATTTTAAATCCAGGGTTGCTAATGTAATATGTTTACAAAACTACCAAAAGAAGAATGAAAGTCCTGTTTTGGCAATAACCCTTCTTGTTGATTTTCCTAATTGTCACCAATTTCCCTTGTATCCATGATCTAATGAAACTGAACAGACAAAATTTCAAATAACAAACATTCTAGTTTATTTCATTCACAAGAGAAATGTTCACATATGTTTTTCAGAAGTAGGCTGTTACAAATGATAGTCTATTACCTGCCTCTTATTCAGACTTGTATAAATGTGCAGGAATAACTTTTGAAGAAAGAATTAAGAAGTTGAAGTATTAAAATTAAACATGGCTGAATGGAATGCTGATTGACTATTAAGAGGGGAAACATTGGAGTATCTGGAGTATCTGGAGTATCACAATCCCTGGTTGGTTAAGAATTAAATCAATGTTTTGCTGCAACTTAAATTTGTGACTGCTTATTACTTTATTTAAGGAATATGACCCCGAACTTAAAAATGTCCTCCATAGAAATCCCATAGGAAATGTGTGTTCACGTGTACACTCAAAAATGAAAGTTCTACCAAATGCAGTTGTCTAGTTCAGCTTTACCGACTACTGAATGAAAGAATGTATTAATAATATACTTGTATATGTGTACAGGTCTATGAATAGGTCTCTCTTTCTCTCCTTCCCTCCCTCCCTCTCTCTCTCTGTTCATATATGTTCCAGAAGATCAGGGGTGGGTTCTACTTACCTTTACTACCAGTTCACAGTGGGGCCAGGCGTGCGTGCTTGCTTCACTCACATGTGCACTTTTCTGTGCATGTGCAGAAGCATTTTGATGACATTGTGATCAGTGGTGGAGCCTCCTGCCGGTTTTACTACTGATTCTATAGAACCGGTGAGAACCAGGGCAACCCACCACTGCAGAAGATGCATTCTTCTCTCATCCATTGATAAAGCAGAACCAGGAGAAAAAGAAACAATGGATTAATATTAATTGAATTATTAACTACAGATTAAAATTAATTGTTTATACAATAAGGCATCCTATACAATAAGGCATCCTATTTATAACAATGAACTTTCCTTTACATATACTGATCATTATCACTTACATACAAAATCACACATTTTCTTCCGTTCTCCAGCAGAAAAGAAGAAAAATCAGGAATAAGAGTCAGCACTGAAAAAGAAGGAAGAGTTAACTGTATACAGAAGAAAAGAAAATAGAGAATTCCTAGTTATATATTAGAAAAAATGATTAAAAAATTCACTGACAATGGAAATGAATCCACCCACCAGTTTCTGCAGGGAAGGAGAGTTTCAAGTCACAGTGGTGGTGTGGTATTGAATTGAAACCCTGTTTCTTTGTATATGTGTGCAATGTCAACACATATAAAAAGGAACAGGACTTTGATCATGATACTGCAACCACCATCTTGCCTATTTTGACCCCCAACCCCTGAGCAAGTCTACTTTTCTCAAGTCACTGCTCAAACTAATTTTCCAGAGGTCCTTGGTAGCTACACTCATGGCCATTTGGACCTTCTTTTACTATTGAAAAGCATTTTCTATTTTCAGCTCATGAAATTGTTCTTTCACTGGCAATTATTTGAGGAAACAACAACACCTTTTTATGAGATTTCTGTTTGCAGTGGTTAAGATTGTTATTGATTTTGTGGCAATTGAAGTTATTCTGGGTTTGCAAAAGTATAATGACCACTGAATACTTCCTTCTTTAAAAAGTCAATGTTCCTTACCACCTTTACCTTTGAGAAACAGGGAATGGATTACTTGCAAAGCTGAGTGAGTTAGATTCTGAAAACGACTTCCACAAACTTGCTTCAGTTCCTGTCTCAATCTTCTTCACCTACAGCCAGCAAAGACTAATTAAAATGAACAGGCAACTCAGATATAGAAATGTTTCCCCTTACAGAGCCCTAGATAATTTTGTGATAGTTATATGAATCAGACAGGACCTGATTTGAAATTGTGATTGTCAGAGTTAATCTGACTCAAAACATCAGTTTGAATCATCATCCTGATTTAGTTAGAAGTATCAGTTTGATCGAAGTGTGTGAGTCTACATGCACAAATGTCCATCACGTATCCCATTCAATTTACCATTCAGTCTGACACATCAAATCAATTAAATGATTGGATGACTCAGCTCAAAAGCATACTTCAAATGAATAGTCTACGTTGTGCCAGTACTCAAAATACATTTTGTATTATAATCTGTCTTTGAAAGATGCTAATTTCCAAGGGGGAGATTTGATTATAAAATATTCCACAAAATCAGGAATCTGATAGAACCTTTTCCAACTAACAAATGTTATAAATAGGCATAACATTTGATGCTAACAGACTGTGATGTTTTACCACCACAGACTAATGCAGATCTCTTCCTACAAAATATTTCTGATTTACATTATAATACTGCAAACCTACATGTGACTTACAGTAGGTCTGGTTAATACAGTAAGCTGGGGTTTTATTAATCACAATTGCTTAAATACATTGCAATTTTACTTCATAAAATTCCAAGCCTCCAAAATTAAGTTGCATCTTGGGACTACAATATAATGCTCCTAACCAAGATAAATCCCTTGGGTAGATATTTGCGATATATATTATACTGTATTGGCAATACATATTTTAATTATGTTTAACAGAGTTCATATCTGAATTCATATCTGAATATTAAAATTCTTATTTGAAGGGTGATTTAAGATTGGACTATTTAGTAATGTTTTCTAAATATGTATGTCTCTAAACTAGACAAAGTCTGGTTGTTGCATGGTATCCTACTCACTTGGTATCAACAGAAGTTGATAAATTTTCATATATCCCCTATTCTTAAACATCCATTCTGAGTTCATTTCCTCGACCCATTTTAAAACAAGTTTACCCTTAACATTTCAGATGGCTTGAGAGTCATATATCAAGGAGCACTTCAGAATTTAGATGAACACTTTACTACGTTCAATGAAATTACTTTCTTCCAGGAGAGAAGCTATTTCTTGTAGAGCCTATGGGAAAAACCCATCCCCAGAGCTACAGTGCTAAAAAAAAAAAAAGGTCAAAACAGGAGCCAAAAAACAGGAACAAAGAATGAATCAGGATTAAAAAGCAAATCAGAGAGGGAAGAGGAAGCTGGAAGTAATGAATGTAGGACAATCAAATAATACAGGAAAGCTCCAAGTTCAAAAAATCTTTACATTTTCTATGTGATTTATAAAGGCATTGGATACTATATTAGCTCCCTAACACTGTATGTTGTGATTCCTGAAAGATCTTTCTGAGCAGGAAATCATCCCACCAGAATTACATTTTCTTTCACCACAAACAATAGATTTAAATGAGGCCAAGAATTAGAAAAGGAAAGCTTATATCAACTGATACTATTATATGGTTGGTTGTCAACCAGAATTGGATTTGGAATTTTTGTCTATCTTCTAAGTTCTTCCTAAGTACCTAGTATAGGCAGATGTTATTGTTTAAAAGTATTGTGGCAGACTATATGCTTTTGCAATTGATCATGATTTTGTCAATGGCAATGGTGTTCAAGTCGTGCTCTAGATGTTTTCGAGTTGCACCCAAGGAACCTATTGCTATCGGATTAGCTTTGCTTTCTTTGGCCACAATTGTCCTTCTTCTATTTGCAGGGCTTTGTATTTTGTGGTTTTTTTTTAAATCATTCTTTTCAATTCTGGTGTTTCCAGGTATTGTCATGTTCACTATCCATATTTGATTGTCTTTCTTATTAAGTCTGAAATGTTATGTGGCAGGCACTTGTCTGGACAAATTCTAAAGTCTCAGGCCACTTTAATAATCTTCATTTTATTATTTGTTTATGTTGTGGCCCCACCAGTGTACTATTGTACCATTGTTGCTACTTTATCATGGCATTGTTTGTAGTCAGTCTGTGTTATCTTCTTGCAGCAACTACTGTAAGCAGGTGGTTCATTGTTTCTTCCGCTTCTTGCAGAGGCAGCTATCTATTGCTAACTTCTCAATTCTGGTTTTATTTGTTGTTAAGGCTTGGTCTTGTGCTGCCAGAATTGGCCCCTGTTTCTTCAACTCTCTAGCCATTGCCAGCCCTCATTGTTATCTCTTTTGTCTGCTAGTTTATTTTTTATGTACTTGCCATGTAATATTTTCCATTATTATAGTTTTTCAGCAGAGGTTTAGACTGGATTTGGCATTTTTTATTCACCTAGGGTAGGGAGATATTGTTGTTTGATGGTGTTAAGGTATCAGCACAAGATGTAACTCTTCCAAGTAAAGCTGTGTTTCGCAATTGACCGATGATGATTTTATCAATTACTATTAATTTAGGATGGAGAGTTAGCCATATTATGGAGAACACATAGCTTCACTTTTCCTTTTCCATGAAGTAGTATAAGTAACTTGGGCTGACACCCTAAATGATGATAACATTTATTAAGTCATGTTTAATTAAGTTATTGCCATTAAGTTATAGGAAAGTGTGTTTTTCACCTGTCTTTGTTGAGCAAACACTGTAATCATTGGCTCCTACATTGCCCCCTGCACCCCCCAAAGATCCCAACGCAGTGCTCTTTGACTGTTCTTGCAACTATAATTTTTAGCTGATAAAGAAGGAGGTCTTCTCTTCATCTATGAGTGATCTTCCTTAAGACTATGAAAAGGGCTTATATCTAAGACTGGAAACCAGTACCTAAAGGTTATTAGCTGAATAATTAAACCTGGAGCATTTTTTGTGAGAGGAAATGAAGAGAACACTAAGAAAGAGGTGGAGTTGATGACATCTTTAGAAAGAGAGAAGTGAGAAATTTCAAGAATAAAAGGCAATGGAAGGGCACTCGTGGAAGCAAGGATGGATTTCAAGTATAGAAAAGTATGGAGACATAGAGTTGATAATGCTTATGTAAATTATATGAGCTATATGTCCTTTTTTTCTTTCTCCTGGGTTCACTTTCCTTGGTTTGCTTCTTTCTTGCATGTTGCATAATTCTGCTTCCTCAAAATACTTCCATGTAATATTTTATTTATTTATTTAGTTAGTTTGTCAAACATGTACGAGATAACAGGAATAAGTATAAACATGGATATTAATACAATAAATGGTACGAATAAAAGAGGACAGTAGGACAGGGAAAGAAGGCATGCTGGTGTGCTTATGCATGTCCGTTACAGACCGCTTAGGAATAGGGTGAGGTAAACAGTAGATAGTTTAAGGTTAAAGTTATGGGGGGTTATTATATAATACTTCAATATTTCATAGTCTGAGGTGCAGGCTAGGCAAAGAGGCCTCAAAGACAACCAAACACATAGTGGCAGGGTATAAGATGCAGGAAGGAGTAGCATACACAGACCAGCACAACCAAATATCCAGCTACTGTGTACAGGAACATCTGTACAGTGTATGGGCTAGACCCTCCCAAGTCCAAAAGGGAAATTTCATAGACGGTCATGGAGAATAACAGAGGTAAGATCCTCCAGAAGTTCCATATCCAGAAGGTCATACAGATATTGGGAAATCAAGCAGACATTGTGATAGTAGACATGGACAAGAAAATAGCAGTGGTGATACATGTAATGGTTCCAAGTGACAGCAACGTCAGGAAGAAGAATTTTGAATAGTTGGAGATGTACCAGGGCCTGCAGGAAGAACAAGAAAGGATGTGGAAAGTAAAGGTCAAAATGGTCCCTGTGCTGGTATGAGTTCTCAGATCTGTGACTCCTAAATTGGAAGAGTGGCTCCAACAGAGCCAGGAAGAATATCAGAGCTCTCTCTCCAGTAGAGAACAGTGCTAGGAATAACTAAGATATTGTCACGTAGAGAACCCCAGACTGAAGACTAAAGAGGACCAAAGATTCAGGAAGACACAGATTATCCATGGCATGGGAAAGTATTTTTTTTAAATTAATGTATTACTTCTAGTCCTACCTTAGTCATGAAGCTAGCTGGGACACTTCATGTTCTGCACCCTCTCTCAGCCCTAGGAAGGAGGCAATAGCAAACAATTTCCAAAAATATTGCCAAAAAAACTGCCAGAACATCTTGCCTCCAAAACTGACTTTATTAAACATTTTTGGGGGAAGTGAATTACTCAAGATATAGTAAAATAACACACCACTCTGAAGCAATAACTTGACTAGATAGTGAAAAAATAGTCATTGGCACTAATATGTATGCAAATCAAAATTATTTCATGGCATATTGGAGGTGGAAAAAATTAAATGAATGACTGCCATGTTGTCATCAACTGTGAATGTTTTCGGGGCAGCATGTAAACCCTTTCAAGAAAATAAACAAGATGCACTTGAGTTATTTCTTCTTCCAAACCATGTTCTAAAATCTATAATCTATATGACTATTTTAAATCCTAGTATTTTATCAGTCAATACCTAGTTTGCTTTTAGCCAATAATATTTTTTGTTAGCTCTGTCAGAAAAGCAACTGTATTTCATAGCTATAGTCTGTAGGAGCATGATGGCGAACCTGTGGCACGCATGCCACAGGTGGCACATGGCACTATATCAGTGGGCACACAAGCATTGCCCTAGCTCTTTGAGCCTTCCAGGCCCACTGGGAGTTGGCAAATAGGCCATTTCTGGCCTCTAGAAATGTGTGGAAGGCTGTTTTCACACTCTACAGGCTCCTAGAAAGGCTTTGAAGCCTGGGGGGGAGCGAAAAATGGCACTTCTGGTCCCACCAGAAATTAGCAAACGGGCCGTTTCCAGCCTCTGGAGGCCTCCAGGAGGGTGTGGAAGGCTGTTTCTGCCCTCCCCAGGCTCCAAGAAAGGATCTGGAGTCTGGGATGAGTGAAAAACGGACCTACTATTCCCACCGTGTGCTAAAAGAGGGGGGGAGCATGGTGGGGTGTATTGAATTATTGGTGCTCCCCCTCACTTTTGGCATGCAATGGCAAAAAGGTTAGCCATCACTGCTATAGGAAAATTCTGGAAACGTGGCAATTGTCATTGACCTTAATATCACTCTATGTATTTCTGATGCCAAATCCAAGGCAAGTTCTTTTCGTCCACCCCATCCCCCATCCCCTGCCAACTTAATTAAAAGTACACTCTTGAGACACTGGTCAACATAAGTCTATGAATAAAATTAAGAAAACCAAACCCCATAAACAAACATATTTGACCCAACCAAATAAATTTGTTGTTTGGGCATCTTGGAAAATAGACCATTTTCTTCTATCAGATTGCTGTTTTGGTATGCTGTATGGTATGCTGTAATGATATTGACTTCCTTTCCTGTTTCTTTCATTAACATCAGCGTTACGGAGCTTTTAATAGTTGCTTTGGGGAATGCTACACAGGATGAGATGCTCCAAAGAAGAGGCAATCTTTAATTTGCACTACAAAGCTATAGAGGTCCAATAAGTTGGGAATGGTGAAGAATAGTGACCTGAAAGGATAGTTCTGATAGTTAATCACTTTTGAAATAGGCACAACTTTGGGGCAGAAGATCAAGGTCCAGCTCATCTAAATTTAACTGAAATCTACATGAAAATTTATGAGGTCCTATCAACTCCTATTTCTTGCTCAATGTTAGCTTCCATGTGGAATTCACAATATGATGGTTTTTAACTGATGAACAAAAGAATGAAGTCAAGTACAGGAACTGAGTAGGCAAAAATTCTTGTCCCTCTTGGTTTGCAAGAAAAAAAGATCAACGTGTAATTATGTTAAAAGTCTTTTTAAAAAACTGTTCCTTACTTCACACCTAATGTATCAAGATATTAATATTAATTTGTCAAAACTCCTTTTGCATACAATTATAAAATATTACTTTTGATTAATGGGCATAATTGTACTAATTACATGTAAATTAAACATTACATTTTTATTAGAGACTGGAAGAAAAAGAGAGAGGTAGGGTATACTAAAAGTCAGGTCCCTTAGACCACTGCATTAAAAGATGCAATCACATTAGAATCTATAAACATCAGAGGAAACCTTACCGTATTTAGGAATATTTAAAGTTTATGAGTGAAACAAGTAAGTAAAAAGGTATAAAATAGAATCATAGCGCTGGAAGGGACCTTAGGCCTTCTAGTCCAACCCACTACCCAAATCAGGAAAATTTATATCATCCCAAACAAATGGTTGTTCAGTTTTTCTTGAAAATGTCCAGCGATGGAGCACCTAGAACTCTGAGAAGTAAACTATTTCATTGATTAATTCTTCTCACTGTCAGGAAATTTCTCCTTAGTACAAGCTGGATCTCTCCTTGACAAGCTTCATACCCATTGCTTCTTGCCTGGCCTCAACTGCTCTATAGGAGGCCTTAAATACCAGAAGACAGGCTAGACGTATCTAGTTCCCTTAACCATTCTAGTTCCCTTAACCATTTAGCCTCCATCTCTCTTATCATCTTTGTTGCTGTTCTCTTCACTCTTTCTAGGGCAAGGGTTTCAAACTCAATTTAATTGAAGGATACATCAGGGTTGTTTTTGACCTTGGGGTGTGGGTGTGGCCCAGATGGGTGTGGCCATCTTGATATCACTCATGTTGGGGGCATCTGTGGTGGCCCAAGCATTCTGCCAGCAAAAACAGAGCTCAGGAGGGCCCTCCTCCTTTTTCACTGGCAGAGGGTTTCAGGAGGCCGTCGCAGTGTAGCCCTCCTGAGCTCCATTTTTGCTAGCAGAGGCATCATGGGTTGGTCCTTCACTGTTTCCATGGCAGCCCCATGGGCTTGATCTAAGCACCCTGCAGGCCAGATCTGGTCTGCGGGCCTTGAGTTTGACACCCCTGTTCTAGGGTCACAGCATCTTGGAGACCCAAACTAGACACAATATTCCAAGTGTGGCCTCACTAATGCAGTAAAGTGATATTATTATAACTTCTCATGCTATCCCTTTGTTGATGCAGCCTAGGATTGCATTGGCTTTTTTGGCAGCTGCAGCATACTGAGAGTCATATCTAAGTGGTTGTCCATTAGGAAACCTAGATCCCTCTTAACAGATATTGCTGCTAAACCAACTATCATCTATTCTGTATGTGTGCATTTCATTTTTCTTGCCTAAGTGGCTGACCTTACTTTTATCACCTCTGAACTGCTTCTTGTTCGGTAAGACCCAATAATCAAGTCTGTTAAAATTCTTCTAAATCTAGAGTCTATCTTCCAAAGTGTTAGCAAGTCTCCCAGCTTGGTGTTATCTGCAAATTTGAGGAGCTCCCCTTCTATTCCCTCATCTAAATAATTTATGAGGTCCCAGTATAGTACAGAACCTTGAGATACCCCACTCTGTTCTTATATCTGTAATTCCATTGAGGATTACTTGCAGACTGCAGTTAAAGAGTCACATGAGAATCCATCTGGTGGTGGTACTGTCTATCCCATATTGTTCTATCTTACAAGAAGTAGGCTGTAGTCTATTTTATCAAATACCTTACTGAAGTCCAAGTGTACTATATCCACAGCATTTCTCTGATCCACTAATTTAATCCCTTTATCAAAGATCTGTTTTAAACAAATCCATACTGGCTTCTAGTAATTGTCTTCTTCATTTCTTGGTGATTACAATTCTGCTATTTGATTATCTTTTCCAGAACTTATTGATCTGTAGTTTCATGGATCCACCCCCCCCCCCTTTTTTTTAAAGTCTGGAACCACATCAGCTCTCCTCTGGCAATTGCTCCATGCTCCAGAAGCTGTGAAAGATTTTGTTCAGTGGTTTCAAAATCAGCTCTTTCAGAATCTTGGGATACAGACCATCTGGTCCTGGTGATCTGAACTCATCTGGAGTTGATGGGTGTTCTCTTAGCAATTGCTTGCATATATTGACCTCCATTCCTGCTCTGTGTCCCATGGTGGGTTATGTTTTCTTTTTGCATAAAGACAGATGCAAAGAAGGAGTTAAGCAGTTTTATTTTCTCCTGTTGCCTGTCACTTTCTTACCATCTTTTCCCGTTAGTGGACCATTAGTGGTCATTTCCTTGACCTTATTCCTTACATAATGAAAGAAACCTTTTTTTGGGGGGGGGGGTTATTTTTGGTGTTTGTTGCAAGTTCGTTCTGAGCCATAGATTTCCTGACCCTGTCCTTGCAGATTTGCTGTTATTCTAGTTATTTGCCCTGCTTTTCTTTTTTTATATTTGATTTTTTTATCCCCCAGATTCCCAATGAGTTCTTTATGCAACCATACTGTTTTCATCTCTTGTTTTTCTTTCTCTGTGATATTGTTTTTGTGTGGGCCTTTATTATCTTGTTTTTCAGAGTTTCCAAAGCATCCTGAACTGAATCCTTCTAGGATTTCTATCCAGAGAATCCTATTCTTTCTTAGTTTGTTTTAGCCAGGATTCTTAAAGTCTAAAACCGTAATGGCGAACCTATGGCATAGGTGCCACAGGTGGCACGCAGAGCCATATTGGTGGCCACGCGAGTGTTGCCCTAGCTCAGCTCCAGCGCGCATGTGCGCACCAATCATCTGATTTTCAGGCCTTCTGGTCCCACCGGAAGTCGGGAAACTGGCTGTTTCTGGCCTCCGGGAAGGCCTCTGGGGGGGGGATGGGGAAGGCTGTTTTTGCCCTCCCCAGGCTCCTAGAAAGCCTGGGGAGCCTGGGGAGGCAGAAAAGCAGGCCTACCAGGCCCACAATGCCATCACTTGCCAAAAGCAGGGGCAAGTGTGTGTGTGTGGGGGTCACATGCGCATGGGCAGGAGGGTGGGTGCATTGAATTATGGATGTGGGCACACACACTTGTGACCCCCCCTGCTCCCCCCGCTTTTGGCACGCGGCAGTAAAAAGGTTAGCCATCACTGGTCTAAAACATTACTTTGCCTTTGTTCAGTTACTTTGTTCAGTTCAGTTAAATTCTAGTGTGACATGATCACTTTCCTCCAACTTCCACCTCTTCAATCATATCATCCCTATTAGTAAGAATTAAATTCAGTACAGCTGATCCTCTAATTCCTTCCTCCACCTTTTGGGTAACAATGTTGTCAGCTAGACAGGTCAAGAAATCTGTTTGATCTCCCACTTGCTGCAGATTTTGTCTCCCAGTTGATGTCAGGGTAGTTAAAGACCCCCATTATTACAGTAGTGTTTTTTCTTCAAACTCCATTTAGCTGATTAGCAAAAGGTTCATCTATTTTCTTCACTTGGTTGAGTATCCTATAGCAATATTATTTCTTTTTCCTCTAATATTCACCCAAATGGATTCAAGAATATTTTCATTCTTAGTATCATGTATATCTGTAGAGTTGTAATGATTCCTTACATATAGTGCAATTTCCCCTCGTCTTTCGTTGAATCTGTTTCTTTTGAACAATTTATATCCTTCTAGCAGTATGTTCCAATCATGCATTCCATCCCATTAAGTTTCAGTAATGGCAACAATATTGTACCTTCCCTCATGTAGTAGGGAAGTTCAAGTTCATCCTATTTGTTCCTCTTACTTTGGGTATAGGTATCTGAGCCTGTTATGGCTGATATTGCATTGTTTCTTACATCTACTGTTTTATATCTATGTACCCCTTCCTTTCACCCCTTCCTTTTTCATAATCTGATTGGTTGCCTTGGAGTTTTTGCTTGAGGTTAAGCCCTAAAAATTGGTCTCATTCTTGTGAACTATAATCTATTCTTGCCAGAAGCCCTTCATGTGAGTATTGTAGACTGTGATCTAGGAATCCAAAGTACTCTCATTTGCACCAAACAGTGGTTTACCCTAAAATCTTCTATTCTCTCATTGGTTGTTGACCTTTCATTCAAAGTATAGATGTGAACATCATCTGTACTCCTAACTTTTTGCTTTCACGAGTAGAAGCTCTAGTCTTTTGATTGTTTTCAAGCTCTTTTCTGGGTCATTCATTCCCACATGAAGGAGAAGAAAGTGATAATAATCAGTGGGCTTGATTATTTTGGTACATCTCTCAGTCATATCTTTGATTTTTTGCTTCTGGGTAACAACATACTTTCCTTGATTAATTTATCTGGTCTACAAATTGTTATTCTGTTCCTCTTAGAAGTGAGTATCCTATCAACAACACATCTTTTTTTTCCTTAAGGAAGTCTGACTACTTTTCTTCCTGTCATTGGAAAACTTGATGATGTCCTCTTCTAGATATCTTCATGTTATCTTCCAGGGGAAGGATATGAAATCCATTGATCAGTTCCAGTGGGGCTGGGCTGGGCTGGACAGCAGAAACATTGTTCTCAATTTTTTAAATGAGTGACGTGCTGCCATAGATCCATCTCTAAAAGATAGTTTTTTCTACTAGTTGTTTGTTCCTTATTATGTTCAATTTGGATACAGTCTTTTTTAGATGGAGTTTCTCATATTATTGGCTGAGTCTCAGAGTAGCAATATTTGCCTCATATGATTCTATATTTTTTTTCTAATTTCATTTAGTTTATGTTTGGTGCAATATAAATTGGGATGAATATATACAGGACAATATTTTTCAAATATCAACAGTGTTAGTCCTTTTTACATGTTTTAGTTCCAAGGCAGTATTTTATTTTTAGCATTTTTTAAAAAAATAATCCTGTAGCCTTTAGATCCCTTCTTTCTTTTAAAAATATTAATTTAAAAATTTTGTTTAAGGATATTTAATGATTTTTCATTATTTTTTAAAAAATTGGTTTTGTACAGAGTCCTTTAAAATATTTTTGTGATGTTTTAAAGCAATATTTTCAACACTGTAGTCTCTGGGTCCCTTCCTTCTGTATTTCTGGGCTTTTTTTGCTCTCTCTTCTGGTTAATGTTGAAATAATACTTAGAGGTTGATCTTTTGCTCTCTCTTATGACTAGTGTTGAAAATTAAATTAAATATTAAAAATTAAAAATTAAAAATAACATTTATTTAATAGTAAATAATTTATTAATTAGATTTATTTAATTTAATTACATTTATTTAATAATTTATTAAATTGGTATTTCTTAATCTTGTTTTTAAAAAATATGGAAGTGATAATGTTCCTATAGAGAAAGGAATCTATAGAATTTAGACAGAGGAAATCTCAGTTGTTTATATTTAGAGTCATTTCATTAGCGCAAAATGATATATATAATCACGGGTGAGTTATCATTGGAGACAAAGAATACAATTTGGGGATGGCAATTTTTTATGGATTTTATTGATGATGCTTATCAATGAGAATTTCTCATCTCCTGGAATGGATTTTATAATGGCATGGGTCAGTCTACAGAAAAGGGGAAAGGCCAATTAAACTTATAAGTTTTTAACCAGATGAGCTGGGTCAGTCTACAGAAAAGGGGAAAGGCCAATTAAACTTATAAGTTTTTAACCAGATGAGCTGCTCTTCCTGCAGTAGTATCCAAGGCCCCCTCCCTTCCCACTGAAGTGGTTCCTATTTATCTACCTGCAGAGAATATGCTTTGGAATTGTTAGACAGATAGAGGCTGAGATGAGTGTGGGAATTCATCCTGGCACACAATGCTAGGATTTGAACTGCTGGAGCAGAGACATGTCCAGTATTAAACCACTGAGCTACCACATCTCTAGAATGATACAGATTAATAGAGATGGAAGAGACTTTGTAGGTCATCTAGTCCAACCTCCTGCCTAGGAGACCCTACACCATTTCTGACAAATGACAGTCCACTCTCTTCTCGAAAGCCTCCAGTGATGAAGCTCCCACAACTTCTGAAAACAAGCTGTTCTATTGGTTGATTGTTTTCACTGTCAGAAAATTTCTTCTTATTTCTAGCTTGAATCTCTCCTTGATCAGTTTCCATCCATTATTCCTTGTCTGGCCTACAGGTGCCTTGGAAAATAGCTTGACCCCTTCCTCTCCGTGACAGCCCCTCAAATATTGGGACACTGCTACCCTGTGTCTTTCTCTTCAAGATGATGGTAAAAGAAAGCAAAAATAGTACCAATCATGTTAGATGCCTTGACTGCAATCCCAAAACATTTGGAAAACCACATGAATATCATTGGCATTGACAAAATCACCATCAGTTAATTGCAAAAAGGAGCTTTATTTGGAACTTACATCTTGTGACAATACATTTAATAGCATTCACTGAGGAAGACACTCTTCTTCAGCTCTTTTGAGATCTAATACAAAAGGAAAAGAAACAAGAAAGAAAGCCCCAGCTCAAACCGTTAAAGTTATGGCTTTACCTAACAAGAAACAGAATACAGTACAAAACTATTTTATTTATTTATTTATTTTTATTTATTTTGTCAAACATGTATAAGATAACAGATATAAGTATAAACATAGACATGGACATAGGAAATGAGTACAAATAAATGGGGACAATAGGACAGGGATGGTAGGCATGCCCCCTTTACTGACCACTTAGGAATGGAATGAGGTCCACGGTAGACGGTTTAAAGTTGAAGCTGTGAGGCTTTGAGGATGTAACAACAGAGTCAGGTAAAGCATTCCAGGTGTTGACCACTCTGTTGCTAAAGTTATATTTTTGCAATTGAGTTTGGAGCGGTTTACCTTGAGTTTGTATTTATTGTTTGCCCTATTATTGTTGAGGTTGAAGCTGAAATAGTTGTTGACAGGTAGGACATTATAGCAAACAATTTTGTGTACTATGCTTAGATCAGGCCACAAGCGGCACAGGTCCAGATTGTCCAAGCCCAAAATTTCAAGACTTGTGGCATAAGGGATTGTATTGTGAGTAGAGGAGTAGAATATCCTTCTTGTGAAATACCTCTGGACCAATGTCTGGTTTACAGTGTGGATTCCACACTGTATTTGAGAATTGGGCTGGCAAAGGTTTTATATGCCCTAGTTAGCAATACAATGTTACCAGAGAAGAAGCTTCACAAAATTAGGTTAACAATTCTTAATGCCTTTTTGGCAATGCTGTTATTTTATTTATTTATTTATTTATTTATTAAATTTCTATACCGCCCTTCTCCTTCCGGACTCAGGGCGGTGAACAGCCAATTTAAAACCAATACAAATACAAAAAAGTTAAAACGTACTAAAACCAATATAAATTTAGGCTGAAATGTAAAACCAAATAAAACTCTAAAACTCTAAAAAGTTTAAAAAATAGTTTAAAAAATAGGAGGGATCAGGCAAGTCCGGCAAGTTGGAAGAGATGAGTCTTCAGAGCCCGACAAAAAGTCCGGAGGTCAGCGATTGTCCTCAGATCTGGAGGGAGATCGTTCCAGAGGGTGGGAGCTACCACAGAGAACGCTCTCCCCCTGGGGGTCGCCAGCCGGCACTGTCTGGCTGACGGCACCCTGAGGAGGCCCTCTCTGTGGGAGCGAACCGGCCGGTGGGAGGCAATAGGTGGCAGAAGGCGGTCCCGTAAGTACCCTGGTCCTAAGCCATGGAGCGCTTTAAAGGTGATTACCAACACCTTGAAACACACCCGGAAGTCAACCGGCAACCAATGCAGCTCACGCAGGAGAGGTGTCACATGGGAGCGCCCTGTCGCTCCCATAATCCCCCGTGCGGCCGCATTCTGTACCAGCTGAAGCCTCCGGATGCACCCCAAGGGGAGCCCCATGTAGAGAGCATTACAGTAGTCCAAGCGAGACGTGACGAGCGCCTGAGTGACTGTGCGTAGGGAGTCCCGATCTAGAAAGGGCCGCAACTGGCGTATCAGGCGAACCTGATAAAAAGCTCCCCTGGCCACAGCTGTCGTATGCTCCTCTAAAGACAGCCGTGGGTCCAGGAGGACGCCCAAGTTGTGCACCCTTTCCGTGGGGGCCAATGATTCGCCCCCAATAACCAACGATGGAGTCAGTTGGCTATATCGGGACGCCGGCAGCCACAGCCACTCGGTCTTGGAGGGGTTGAGTCGAAGCCTGTTTCTCCCCATCCAGACCCGCACAGCTTCAAGGCACTGGGACATCACTTCCACGGCATCGTTGGGATGGTCTGGGGTGGAGATGTACAGCTGAGTGTCATCAGCGTACTGATGGAATTCCACCCCAAAACCACGGATGATCTCACCCAGTGGCTTTACATAAATGTTGAACAGAAGTTATAGTGAGCTCTTGGGCTTAGATTGTTTGAGATGAGTTCTCCTAGGTTCTTGACAGAGTGAGAGTTGTCTACAAGGTCATTTGTGCCCAACTTGTATTGGTGTTCTGATTTTTATTGCCAATATGTAGGACAGAGCATTTATTAGTTGAGATTTGGAGTTGCCAAATGTGAGACCATTCTGACACATGGTCAAGGTTGCTTTGTAGGGCAGCAGCATTGTCAGTGGTGTTAAATAATTTTACATCATCAGCAAAGAGGATGCAGCTGCTTTTAATATGATTGCATACGTCATTGATGTAAAGCAGAAAGAGTGTGTGTCCTAGAATGCTGCCTTAGGGTACACCGCTCTTAACTGGTGCTGGATTTGATAGGGCCTTCCCTATGTTGACTACTTGTTGCCTGTTTGACAGGAATGCGGCTATCCATTTGTGCAGGGATCCATTAAACCATTCCTAAGAGGTCAGTAAAGGGGGCATGCATAAGTGCACCAGCATGCCTCCCATCCCTGTCCTACTGTCCCTATTTATTTATATTCATTTCCTTCATTCATGTCCATGTTCATATTCATACCTGTTATTTTGTACATCTTTGACAAACAAACAAATCAATCAATCAATCAATTTACAGGCAGGTAAAATAATGTTGCCAAAGTAAAAGATGCTCTTGTATTATCTTGCAGACAGCTTCTAGAAGAACCTTCAACCACGTGCACATAGAACAGCTCCAATATCCACTTTATAGTCTTTTGAGCACCTAGAATTCCTACAGAGAGTACAGGATCCCATTTTCTTTTTTGGGGGGAGGGGCAGGAGTTGTTAATTTCAATAATCAACATCTTGAAGAAATGTATCCATTTCACTCCTCAACCTTCCCCTTTCCTCCTCTCTATAGAGCAGGCCCTTGAGCCAGATGCATCACGCGCTGGCCATGGCCACGGCCAGTTGAGCAAGCGGGGGTGGGGGGGAGTCATGATATGTCACATGACAGTATCATGACGACATGAGTTTGACCCCTTTGCTATAAAGGCTTGATTGATTACATGCCATTAAGTCATTGTTGGCTATATAGATAGATTTTCTCCATGATAATCTGATTATTCAGCTCTTCCAACAATGCATTCATTGCCACTGTAATCAATAAAGTCCATTCACTTTGCTGTTGATCATCCTCTTCTTCTCCTTCCTTCTATCTTTCCCCAAAATTAGTCTTCTCCAGAAAGCAAGTCTTTGCATTGTGTGTCAAAACCCCATAGTATTAGGTTTATGATTTTCTTTCAAAATTACCTTAAACTTAAATTATGCTAAAATGCTTCCAACCCCCAAAAGTCTTTAAAATGTTCAGCAGTTCAGACTCTGCAATGTACAGCCCTCATTTCTCTCATTTAAGCAATTATGTCACATCCATGAAGCAAAATTGGGCCTAATGTTTCATTGGCGGAGATTGAAATTATGTGACATGATGCTGGTTACAGCCAGAGCTCATGAGAATGACATCAGCTACTCTGGAATGAAAGCTAAAGGAAGGCCTTTGCATCAGAAGAACAAAGAAGTCTCCAAGTACTGTCAGTATAAATCAGAGGTCTTCAAACTTGGCAGCTTTAAGACTTGTGGACTTCAACTCCCAGAATTTTGGGAGTTGAAGTCCACAAGTCTTAAAGCTGCCAAGTTTGGACCCCTGGTATAAATAGTACTGGGATGGGTCACTTCTTGATCACTTGGAAATAAAGTGGTTTGATCCTGACAGGCCTGGATATAGGGCTGTTTATACGAAAGAAAGGGGGTAACTGGAAAGACAGGCAGTTTGATTCAGAGCAGATGCCAGAAGCAATTTGCAACAATAAGAAGATTCACCTCCAAGTAAACAACTAGCTAGAAGAGAGGTATTATTTTAAAAGCACTGTTCTGTGGGACTATCTTCCAAATAGATAAACAAGACAGCAGGCATCCACCCACACAGCCAGCAGGCACACGGGGCGGCAGGAGGCGATTACCACTTGCTGCAACATTTGAGATTAATGACACCTGCTTCATCAAAGAAAATACTCCACACCAGAAGAATCTTGAAAGTCCTTTTTGATATTTACACTGCAAGATGTTCCAATGAATAGGTGATTCATTAATGTGACAGCATATAAATGCATTCGTCCAGCTTCTTTGTTCTCTGCATATGGGATGGATAAGGAGGTCTTGAACTCCAGCCACTCTCCAGCTTCGTAAGATGCTGCTGCCTGGAACAATCTATTTCTAAAAGTGTAAGGGACCCCCTCTTTTTTGTCCTTAAAATGTTCCTAATAAAGCCAGGAAGAAAAATAGTTTTTGTGCACTGGGGGGAAACAGGGACTTTGCCTTATAGATGCTGTCCACAAGATGAAGAACGGTGCCTTGCAGGCACACCTGTGCAAATGCCCAGCAGAAATCCCAAAAGAAATACCTGAAGTAGCATTACTTGTTGCATCCCATAGAATAGCATTACTCCAATTTGGTAGCAATCAGCATATAACCAAATGTCTTTGATTGTACCTCTATTGTTTAAGAAAAGCAAAGAGAGCAAATGCTTTCCCTGCTGCTTCAATAGCATCCCCAGCGCACCCTGCTTTCTTTTCCTGGGGTTTGAGTGGGCCTGCAAAAAGAGCAGAAATGCCTCTGACCCAACTTGGCAAAACTCAGATTAGCAAGTAAATCATTGGCTTTTTGCCAATGTCAGTCTGACTGCCTCAATTTACTGGGGAAAAAAAAAGAAGTTTCATGATGGTGGAAGAGACAATAAAATTAGGAGTCTCACCCAATAGCCTATCAGGGAGCCATTTAAAGAACATTTAAATGCAGCTCACACTTGAAACACTTGTCACCTGTTGCATGTGTTCACCTGTACAAACTTCCAATAAATTGTAGCCTTATGCAAATCTTCTTTCTTCCCTATTAATAGGGCTTCCCTATTAATAGGTGCAGGCATCTGTTATAACAGATGGAAAAATGACAGCACCTTTGTCTCTTTATGTATTTTGAGGGCATCAATAATCTCTTGTGAATACAACCATTTCAGTAAGTTTCAGGATACAAAATGAGCATCTTTGTCAGCTGGTTCTATGATTTCTTTATGGCATAACATGGAACAGGATGAACAATATTCTTGTTATGGTCCAGAGTGAAAACAATCATCTAACGGCAAACAAGAAGACATTTTAATTTTATAGAGATTTATTAGAAATACAACTGATCTTCCTATACAAAATGTGGACAGAATTTTAGAGGTAGAATCCCACTGACTAAAGTGAAGGCCACCATAACATACATACATGCATACATTCACACATGATCAGAGGTGGGTTTCAGCAGGTTCTGACCAGTTCTGGAAAACTGGTAACAGAAATTTTGAGTCATTTGGAGAACCGGTAGTAAAAATTCTGACTGGCCCCGCCCCCATCTATTTTCTGCTTCCTGAGTCCCAGCTGATCGGGAGGAAATGGAGATTTTACAGTATCCTTCCCCTGGATTGGGGGGAGGGAGTGGAGATTTTACAGTATCCTTTCCATGCCATGCCCACCAAGCCACACCCACAGAACCAGTAGTAAAAAAAATTGAAACCCACCACTGCACATGATATACAATAAAACTTGCTTAGAGAGGACTGTAAAGCACTGTGAAATGATATAAGTCTTAAGTGCTATTGCTGTTGCTAAGTAAAATATATTGCTTTCCCATCTAACATACAAATGTTTATTCGTATCTTAGATTTATAATCCGTGTTTAGCACCGAGGGGTATGTAGTACTTCCTGTTTTTGAATATGACACATTTTTCTTAGATGGAATGGTGATAGAAGTAGTCTTTCTTTTCTTTTTTTGCCTTACTCTTCAAAAATTTTAAAGGCAAAATGATATGCAATGGATTATATATAAATATTTTGTGTAAAGTTACTTCATAATTGTTTTGGTAACTAATACTTAGGAAATATCAAATGAATTCTGCTTTGCATTAGGCAATTGAATGCATTCCCGTTCCTTCTTTATAAGGGAAATGGAAAAAAATATCTCCCATTATTGGATGACAGTTGTAAACTACATCTTCAGTTTTGACTCACAGTGTGACCTTGCTTGTTTTTTCTGCATACTGGGAAATTTTTAAAAATGGCATTTCGTCCTAAAGGTTTTAATCCTGCTTGTGTTATTTCTGAAATGGCTGAGGAGATTTTTTTTTCAGGTGCTTCTAACTGGTTTTAATAAGTATTCAACCACAAAACTGCTATTCTTCCTTCAAGGAAATTGTGATTATTGCCCCAGTGCCTTTCACACCCACTGCTATCACTGAGCACTTGAAAAATGTTGACATATTTTTTATAAATCTTTTGGCTTTCTTTTCCATGCCCCTGATAATATGCACTGAATTTGACCTCAGGCAAAGTTTCATTGACAGGCCTCTTGGAATGAATACTAATTTAACCTTCTATTTCCTGAAAGTTTGCTTTCAGTAATGATGTTGCTAATTTTTATCTAACCTTGCCTGTCATGGTACTTCTGGAACACCATTCCATCCCCTACCTTCTGAGATTCAAACAGGCCTCATCCTTCCTGACCCTATTTAAATGACCTTTTAAAATTTAACTCTCATCAGTCCCAAGATTAGTGCTGCTGATAAATGCCTTGTATGGTGTCTTGTTTTAAATGATTGTTGTTTCTGGACTTTCATTTTTTCCCCCTGCATTTGTAATATTACACATTGGCAGTAAAAATCAGAACACCAAACACAAGCTGGGTAGATACGACTTCATAGATGACCCTCACTCTGTCAAGGACCTAGGAATACTCATCTCAAATGATCTAAGCCCCAGAACTCACTGTAATAGCATTGCCAAAAAGGCATTAAGAATTGTTAACCTAATTTTGTGAAGCTTCTTCTCTGGTAACATTATACTGCTAACTAGGGCAAACAAAACCTTTGCCAGATCAATTCTTGAATACAGCTCTTCTGCCTGGAATCCACACTGTATATCAGATAGTAATACGATTGAGCGGGTCCAGAAATATTTCATGAGAAGAGTACTCCACTCCTCTGCTCACAATAGAATCCCTTATGCCACCAAAATTTTGGGCTTGGACAACCTGGAACTACTCCACCTATGGTCTGATCTAAGCATAGTATGCAAAATTGTCTGCTATAATGTCCTACCTGTCAATGACTATTTCAGCTTCAACCTCAACAATAGAAGGGCAAATAATAAATACAAACTCAAGGTAAACTGCTCCAAACTCGATTGCAGAAAATACAATTTCAGCAACAAAGTGATCAACACCTGGAATGCTTTACCTGACTCTGTTGTTACATCCTCAAAGCCTCACAGCTTCAACCTTAAACCGTCTACAGTGGACCTCAACCCATTCCTAAGTGGTCAGTAAAGGGGGCATGCCTACCATCCCTATCCTATTGTCCCCATTTATTTGTACTCATTTCCTATGTCCATGTCCATGTTTATACTTATTCCTGTTATCTTATACACGTTTGACAAAATAAATAAATAAAAATAAATAAATAAATAAAATAATCTTGTACTGTATTCTGTTTCTTGTTAAGTAAGAGCCATAACTTTAAAGGCTGAAGCTGAGGTTTCCTTTCTTGTTTCTTTCTTTCTTTTTTTTTTCTTTTTTTTTTTTTTGTATTATGCCACTTAGATATCAAAAGATCTCAAAAGACCTGAGGAAGAGTGTCTGTGTCACTTTGGAAACTGCTCTACAGGGATTTAGAGTGAAAAACAGAGAATGTTTGAAATAATTAATCCATTTGTAGATGAGAATGTATTTCATATTGTTAAGGGGAACAAAAGTCAAAAAGTGCTGAACATGACAGTTGTTTATAGTAATTTATAAAATGATCAAAAAAGTCAAATGGGAAAAAAAAGGACTTACCCAGAATGGTAAGAGATAGCACAGTGGAAAAGAAAGCGGGAAAAGTGGGGGGGACCCATCTTGGCTTCTTGAATTAGCAATCACTCAAAGCCATTTAAAAGAAAAACCTGAATTTTCCCCACTATTCTCCATCTTGTATTATTTAACTTAGGTACAGCTTGTAATATTTTTTTCTGTCTTAAATGAATGAAAAATTAGCCATGGGAGAGCAAATAAAAGAGAATGGTAGACAAGTGCAAGAAAATAGAAATTGATAAATGCCTTTGGCCAGGCTTAGCTAAAAGGCCTATTCTTATGAAAAAATCATTCTTATACATACAAATCTCAACATATTTCAAATAAAATCATTCTCAGGGTTAACAGAATCAATGTTATTTTTCTTCAGGAAGAGCTCTGTTAGGGAACTTTTTTTTAGAAAACATTCTGCCCACAAACTCACTTTCTAGTGATGCTTACACACACACTCTTGGTGGAGATGCTGTAGAAAATTTACTGTTAAATCAAAGTCCACTCGGTGATAAGCAGAGCATTTTAGTAACAACAAACATGCAGTGACCCTAACATTGCATGTCACTATCCCACCTCTGGTTTCTTATAAATCATCATTGTGCCCAGCTTCAAAGGGCTCTTTTGATTTGAAGATTCTATGAGTGAAGGACCAATTCAAAGTTATTTTGTGAAGCAGCATAAACCTTTTATAGAGTGGAAGAAAACTATTGTGTTGCTTCACTTACCGTATTTTTCAGAGTATAAGGCACACTTTTTTCCCTCCTAAAAGAGGCTGAAAATTTGGGTGCATCTGAATGTAACCCCACACTGTGCCCAAAATGACTACCCAGAACAGCTGCTGCCTTCTTTTACCCCTTCCATACTTTGCCTGCTTTAGTCACTGGAGCTCCCTCCGAGGATCAACTGTGTTTTTGAAGCTGTTTTTCAGCCCCAACACGAGCAAAGCAATCTTCCCCTGCTTTTCTAATTGCTGCTCCCTCTGACAATCAGCTGTGCTTTAGAAGCATAGCCCCAACCAGCCCCAACATCAAGACCAGCGAGTGAACTAATGTGCTGAAGCTGACCACGCTAAGACTAGCCAGATGAATACCTGGTAGGCAGATTTTTTTTTCCTATTTTCCTCCCCAAAAACTAAGGTGTGTCTTATACTCCAAAAAATATGGTTATTTTTGTTCTCCTTTGATGGTCTTCTAGGTGCTTCTGCTACTGGAACTGTCAGAAGACAAACAGCATCATCACAATTAATGTTGAATTTTGATTTCCTTCAACAAGCTACTAATCCTTTCTTTGAAAACATCTCATCTGAAAAGCCTACACAACAAGGGAGGCCAAGAACCAAAAACCATCTTCAGATGAAAGCTAGGATCACAGGATTCATCCCTAAAAGTCTTTCCCAATTCAATTATTTTTTAGATTATTTGTAACGACTCCTGGTTTAACCAGCAAGCAAACTATACATGTGTTAGGACACCAAGGGAAGGAGGAAACCACAAAGTTTTTTCCACTCTAATTGCCATCCTCTTAATGGTTTCACTGCCACACTTGATTTTAGCCAGCTATTTTTTCAATTGTTCTTATCTGCTGTGTTCAATTTTATTCAGCATAGTTTTAAAGATGTCATATTTGGCATATTGAGTGACTAAAATTTAGATATTTGATTTGAAGGTATCATTACGTATCACCTTTATTTCTATCTCATGGAGTGGAAGTTTCACTTCCATCAAAATTCATCACAGTTCAGCTGTGGTTAGTGGGCCTTAATAAAGAAATAAATAAAATTGGAACAGCCTGATCTTGCAATGCTTCTTCTGAACAATTATATTAGCCTGATTCACAGTTTAAGTTTTTTTAAAAATTATAGTAAGTAAGAATACTTGTGAGCTCCTCTGATATTTAAATCATCAGCCAGGAAAATGGACACAAAGCATACTGAGACAGAAGTCATACAGATATCTAATATGATATACACTACTCAAAAACATAAAGGGAACACAAGCAGAAGACATCTGAGATCTGAATGAATGAAATAGCCTTATTAAATACTTTGTTTGTTACCTACAGTAGTTTTGTGTTCCCTTTAGTTGTTTAAGCAGTGTATAAACTACTGTAGGTAACAAACAAAGTATTTAATAAGGCTATTTCATTCATTCAGATCTCAGATGTCTTCTGCTTGTGTTCCCTTTATTTTTTTGAGCAGTATAGTTATAAGATGGTGAATTTGGACAGATATTCAGGTTCACTCAGTGATTTTGAGAGTGTTGTGCTCTTATCCTAACTCCTGGGATTATTTTTATTGGGATAAAACAAAGGAATTGTCTTGATTGGGGTTTGGATGCCATGGAATGATTCTTTTAAATGCACCAAATTTCATAAACCTTATAAGATATCAACTATTCTTTAAGGAATAAATTCATTCTGTGAGGCCCTGGACACACAATTTCTGCAGTGCCAACTATGTTGTTATCCCCAGAGCTACAAATACAAAAGCTTTAGCTTACTCATCCAAGTGATAATTTTCTATTTGTCAAAAATGACCAGCATGTTATAATATATGGAAGCCATTTTCATTTTGCCTACACGCCTACCTACATTTTTTAAAAAAATCCTTTTCCTTAGAAGTAGTCTGTGTTTTCCTCCATCTCTGGTTCTGTACTAGAAGCCTGGGAGTTTGAGGGTTTTACACATGATCTTGACTGTTCCCAGCATTGCACTTTTTTGGACTGAGACCAGTGGTGAAATTCGTTACTACCGGTTCTGTGGGCATGGCTTGGTGGTGGTAGGTTAATGTGATTGGGTGGGCATGGCCAACTTTTTTTTTTTTTTTACTTTTAAAAGCATTTTTTTTACAATCTTAAGAGGTTGCAGGAAAAAAATGCTTTTAAAAACCTCTGACGATCAGGCAACTCTGCTGGGATCATCAGAGGTTTTTAAAGGCGTTTTTTCCCCCTTACAACCTCTTCAGCCAAAGAGGTTGCAGAAAAAATGCTTTTAAAAGTAAAAAAAAAAAGCCTCTGATAACCGTGCGGCTCAGCTGGGCGGGGGGGGGGGCAGGGATTTTTGCTAACGGTTCTCTGAACCACCCCCCCGTCACCATCGCTACCGGATTAATCGATCTGGTCTGAACCGGGAGCATTTCACCCCTGATTGAGACTCTGATATTCTTCCTGTTGGACCCACTCTCCCAGCTTAGGAGTCAAAGGCCCACCTTCTACCACCACTAGGTCCACTTAGGCTTTTACTTTCTATTTGCTCCATATACAGGAAATCTTTGAGTCATGACCACAATTGAGCCCAGCATTTATGTTGCTAAGTGAAATATTTATTAAGTAAACTTTGCCCAATTGTATGACCTTTCTTGCCACAGCTGTTAAGTGAAAGACTGCAGTTGTTCAGTTGGTAGCATGGTTGTTAAGTGAATCTGGCTTCCCCATTGACTTTGCTTGTTAGAAGGCCACAAAAGCTGATCACATGACTTCAGGACATTGCAACCATCATAAATATGAACCAGTTGCCAAGCATCTGAATTTTGATCATGTGACCATAAGGATGCTGCAACGGTTGTAAATGTGAAAAATGGTCATAAGCCATTTTTTACAGCAACATTCTAACTTTGAATGGTCACTAAATGAACTGTTGTAAGTCAAGGACTACCTGTATGCACATAAGATAAGATAACCTTTATTTTCATATTTTACTGGTCCACATTAAAAATGAAATTCTGTTGTCTGCTCTCAAAAGAAAGTATATATCTACCCATACCCATACATAAATATATATATATATACACATGCCACATATAGCAAAAAGAGGAAACATGAGTGTTCACAAGGTTGATGTTATATGGATCAAAACTGTGATTGAATCTAGATGTTTTATTTCAAATACCACAAAGCCGTCTCCGAGAAGATAACAAGGAAAACAGGTCATGAAGAGAATGTATAGTGTCCCAGACAATACTGCGGACTCTGCTCAAGCAGTGCTTATATGCTATGTCCTGGATAGAAGGAAGTGAACTACCAATAATTTTTTCTGCCATCCTCACCACTCTCTGTACCATCTTCCTGTCTGAAGCAGTAATGCTTCCAAACCAGACAGTAATGCAATATGACAGGATGGTCTCGATTGTCCCTCTATAGAAAGTGGCAAGGACAGGGGAAGGAAGATACATGCAACGCAGAAAATGCAGGCACTGCTGCACCTGCTTTACCAATGTCTCACTCTTGAGTGACCAAGCTAGCCTACTCGTTAGCTGCACACCAGAAACTTAATGCTACTAACACCACCATAGGTGAATCACAGGTGTGGGGCTGTAGCTGCCTTTTCTGAAATCAACAATGATCTCTTTAGTTTTTCCTGTTTTTGTTATACACCAAACCCTCTACCTCCTTGCAGTAAGCACCCTCATTGTCATCTTGAATAAGGACTTTACTGTTGTATCCTCTGCATACTTCAAAATATGTTTGGTGGCAAACCAAGAACAACAGTCATGGGTCAACAGAATGAACAACAGCGGACATAGAACACAGCCCTGAGGACAACCTGTGCTCCAAAAAATGGTGTTAGAAGCATTAGTCCCAAATCACACATACTAGGGCCTATCAATAAGAAAATAAATAATCCAGTTGCACAAAGGAGTATTAAAGCTTAAAAGCCCCAGTTATTCTACTAGATGCTGAGGAATAATTGCATTAAATGCCGAACTTAAGTTGACAAACAGCATTCATACATGAATGTTTTATTCCTCTAAGTGTGCCAAGCTCAGATAGGACAGCAGAAGAAATAGCATCCTCTGTAGAGCGATTTGGATGATAATACATAGTTTCTATAAAATAAGAGCTGCATTTCTGCTATCTCGATCTCTCCACCCCCCACCCCCCAATTCCATTCCCTTGAATGAGCTAATTATTCTGTGTGTGTGGAAAAAAGACTGGATCAGAGTGCAAAAATATACTTGCACAAAAAGCAAGAGCTCTCTACCTTAGCACAAATGAATGGAGAATATATATGGCCTATTAGTCATTGGAAGATGGATGTGTTAAATCATCTTTCCTTTGCCCCAGTGTTACAAGTGAAATGAAGAAAAACATTTCTAAGATATATTTCAAAAGTGATACTTATTTTAACATGAATTACAGTTCACTCATTGCAAATTTCAACAGCTAATATATTTCCTGTTTGGCAATATCATTATCCAACTGGCAACAGATCCTGGTGTAAACTGTTTGCAAAAGTTTTGAAGTGTAGAATGCATAACCAGAAAAATTACCCTTTTTTGCTAATACTGACAAAACGTGAAGTATTCAAATGCATTAAGCATGAAGCTGTTTACTCGCCCTTACTGCAGCATAAGAGAAATTCACCCAGGGAAAAATTTGTAGAATTTTTAACAGGTTCATTCCTTATAAAATATGATCTTGTACCTGAAAAATCACATATCTATAGTTCATAGAATAGATGCTGTGGAAGTTAATTTTGTTTCTCTGAGCCAGAGAATAAATGCAGTAGAATATAAACCAAGATATAGTACCTGAAAACTAGAATGTTACTAAACAAAGGTGGGCACAATCTTTTAGATACAAACTTATTTTAATTATGGTCTATGAATTAAACTGAATAAATTATTTGCAACTTCATTTATAACTTTATGAAGAATAATTTTATTTGCCAAGGTTGATTCATAAATATTTTGTTGGGTTATTTATTGGAACTAGCCATTTTTTATTCAAGTGAGAAAATAATGAAGCCCTTCATAGCACTAAAGTTGGTTATCTGAGCAGGCATCTTTCTTCCTAGTTCCTACACAATCCAATAAAATCAGCATGTTTTTGGTCCCATTAATTAATTAAAGAGTGATGGGACCCAAGAAGGAGCTGTGTAGTTCCTGAAATTATATCCTCCCTGCCATTTACTTGTCCTCTACCCTGATTTTATTTAATAAGCCTTTAAAACTTGGCTCTTTCCCAGAGCCTTGGGCTAGTAGGGATGGCTAACTGTTTATGAGATGCTTGGATTATTCAAATTTGTGTTATTTTTTTTTCTAGACATTAGCATTTTGCATTGTTTGTATTGCATTGTTTTGAACTTTTTTTTAATTGCATTCTGCCAAAGTTGTAATGGAGTTCAGTAGCCTATACATTTAATACCATAAATAAATAAAGTTAAGCAAGCAAGCAAGCTATAGGAACAGAGTAATTCTCAATACCAAAGGTCTTGTTGTACTCTACAAGAAGTATGTCAGTGCAATAGCTTCCAAATTTCCAATTGCTTTTATGGTCCTCAGGTTTATAAATCAATAGAAGAAACACTAAGACAATCATTAGCTGATATCCCAGGATTACTTAATTGCTTTTTTAAAAACATAAAAGCTTGTACCTATATTAACTTCCCTAACATATGTCTATTAGAAATATTTCAGTTCTTGTGTACTCTGAAATTGTCAGGCCAATTATGCTACTATTGAGGGCACTAGGCCAAAGAAAACAGATCTCTAGATTCACAACAGACTGATCAAATTGAGATAGCTGTAGGATATACAGTGTGAAAAGTTGAAGCCTACCAGAAGATCAAGTGCTAAAAGAGGATCTTGCAAGAGATAGGTTGAGAGTATATAAAATTGTATAGGCTGAGAAACAGGTACATTCAAAGATACTTAGTGACCTTGAGAAATATTGAATTTGTTTTTAAAGCTTCTTCAAGGTCAAAGCACACACATATACCTAACTGGTCATTCATCTTGGTAGATAATAACCTTAAATAAATGCTCAAAGAAGTTAGTTTTAGCTTCACTTTATAATTCTTTATAATGACTTTTCCTTAATTCAACTGCTGCTAAAATCATATTTTACTCCCTCATTATTTTTCTGTTATTACTTTTTTCAGTTTACACTTGGAATATCTACTTACATGCTGTAGAGGTTTGCTTAAAAGTAAGCCATTCTGCTCCCTGGAATTTATTTCTTACTGTACATGTATTTTAGTTTTTAATAATTCTTAGTAAATTTGGTTAAAGTCTTATGTGGAATGTGTCAGTGATTTTACAAAATATCTTGGCATGCTGAGAAAGTAAAAAAATTCAAGGATGATTTTCCATTCCCTTAGATTTTAATGCTTAGGAAAAAACATATTCAGTGTGCAGACATTTTCATTATTTAGTGCTTATTAATTATGATAATGATACCTGATCTGCTAGGTTGATGAGTTTCAGTGTTCATTACTTGCAGTAAAACAATAAAAGACCAATATAGCAAAAAGAAATGGTTTTTTTAAAAAAAAACACTTTTGCTGTTTTCTTAAAAGTTACAAATATAAGGGTTGCCATACACGTGGGGAATTGTGGGGAATTGCTCTAAAACACTGGAACAATGATAAAAGATGCCAATTTCCTGTCAAGGGAAGAAATCTGCAGGGTTCAGCCCTGGGTTGATTGCATAGGATGGCAAGACTCTAATCTGTAGAAGGAGATCCTAAAGATAACATTGCTTTTTAGGCAGTATACCAGCTTTCTGAATTGTTCTTGCACATATAATAGGTAGCTCTTCTATTACATTCACAACACTGGTAATACCCCAACATGTCTGTCACCCATCAGCTAACATATGCCTTCTCTGAAATGTCTTTAAAGGCAGTAAAGCACAGCTTAAAATCCCATTTGGAGGTGGTGAGACTATGGGGTTGCAAAGATCCTCTACCTTAGAATAGTACCAAGACAAAACTGAGCCATGGGCTTTACCTTCTGCTCTAGAAGATACCATGTACTCAAGAGAATTTCATCCACAATTACAGACTGTGTTGCTAATAAATTGCACTTTTACAGTCTTGTGAGCCATCCTGATTCCTGATAAGTATCCAGTACATGTTTATCATGAGATCATGCAAATAACACAAATCACATAATTTGTATAATTTGGATGCTATGCAGATAGATCCAATGCTATGGAATAGAATAGAATAGAATAGAATAGAATAGAATAGAATAGAATAGAATAGAATAGAATAGAATAGAATAGAATAGAATAGAATAGAATAGAATAGAATAGAATAGAATTCTTTATTGGCCAAGTGTGATTGGAAACATGAGGAATTTGTCTTGGTGCATACACTCTCAGAGTACATAAAAGAAAAGATATATTCATCAAGAATCATAAGGTACAACACTTAATGATAGTAATAGGGAAACAGTCAATATAAATCTTAAGGATACCAGCAACAAGGTTACAATCATACAGTCATAAGTGGAGGAGATGGGAGGTGTGGGAGTGGGGGAGTGGAAGGAGATAGAATGCATCTATCTATCTATCTATCTATCTATCTATCTATCTATCTATCTATCTATCTATCTATCATCTATCTATCTATCATCTACCTATCATCTACCTATCATCTATCTACCATGTTTCCCCAAAAATAAGACTGTGTCTTATATTTTTTTGAACCCTGAAATCAGTGTTTGACCTTAGTTTCGGGGAGGTTTTATTATTTTGGGGCACATGGAGTGAGGCGGGGATTCTCTTGCCGTCTTACCTGATTTCCAGCTCTGTCTCCCTAACCCTAACCAAAGGAAATGGTGGAGACTGGCTGTGCATGCATTTAAATATTTTTGGGGAGGTCTTATTTTTGGGGGAAGTCTTATTTTCAGGGAAACAGGGCATCTTAGTATTTAAATGCTATCTTACTATCCTTATAGGATATAAGCCAGTTAAGCCAGAATTTTTAGTTGCATGATATATGTAATTTAGAACATATTGATATTATAGGCTGGGAAGATGGTTATTAACAGTATTACATCATTTCCTATTTTCATAATCCCTCTTCATTGTTGTTTGTTCAGTGTCTCTCTGCACTTTTAGTTAAGAATTTAATCAGCTACCATTTTCAATTAAAAGTGCTAGAAACCAGAATGTTGTATTATTAAAGATCTGCTAGGGGGCAAAACTATGCACTAGTGATTTCAGATGACACCTAGTAAACTAACTTGTCATTTAATAAAAAAAGCACACATATTCTGGATGATTCCAGCCAACATATATTCTAAAATATATTTTAAAAATCTGTTATATTAATCTGATTTGAAAGAGTTCCATATTATACTGGAAATGTGACCCGGCACAAAAAACATAACATTATGCACTAAAGAACATCAGCCAAAGATATTCCTGCTAGCTTATTATAATGTATTATTTGTTTGCCATACTGACAAGCCAAGGTTAGTGATAAACAAGAGTGCCTCCAGGGGGCAAGGTTCAAAAATTCAAGATGGTGACCATATCTTGCCCTTTCTTAATGTGGTTGCCACCTGATTTTTTCATGCCTCATGAATATCCTGCTGACTGGAGTTGCACTAGAAGCAGTTGAATTGGGATTTTAACTTAAATATCTCAATTTTAAGGTCTTAAGTTTCATTCAACAAACTAACTGCATTTATGGTGACAATTGGCAAAGCTGCTTTAAAAGGCTGGGTAGGTCTAATATGCTAATCATATTTCATTGACTTTTTAAAAAAAACATTAAAATGATAATAATTCAAAATACAAATTAGTTTATATGTGAATGCGAATAAACCATAATTTAGGATAGCAAATTATGGTTTGTAACTATACCTTGGGTTTGGCTTACTGTTAACAACTAATGCAACCTGCCTACAGAGATAGGACAATGGGCAATTTCTTTAACATTCCTTTGTTTTATATTTCATACAAGCCTCTATCAGTTCACAGGAATACAAGGCAAGAGTATGAAACAGTAGATCAAACTTTATTTCGTTCAACCAACTCTAGTTTTAGAGAATCATAGCAATGTAATATGTAAAACATGGCCATAAAGTTTGACTCTTGGTGTTTTCTGAGTTTGCTTTTCTTTATACAGGGACCATGATTGCATTGATGGTATTACCTAACCAGTTAGTGAAATGTTTGCAAGATGAAAAACACACTCAGAGAATACCAAGAATTCAACCTCAGCTGTGTATATTCTCCACTAGAAGAACAATGGAGCCATAGAGTAGTGTGTCTAACCAGAGTGACTTTTGAAAAAGTCAACCAACTGAGAATACCACTGATGGATATTCTATGACACAATGTTTGCTAATAATAACTTGGGAGCTAAGTCAAAGAAATTAAAAAAATAAATCAGACTGAACTGCTTACCATTTTTTTTTAAAGCAGAACATTATGTTGGCAATCCAAGCAAAAGAAAAAGAATGAAAGAAATCCTTAATGGGTTAATAGACTTTCCTGTGATAAGATCTTTCCTTCTCAATAATGTTTGCCACTTCCAAGGGTTTTATGAAGCCCATTGTTTTCTGCCTGCATCCTATATCACGTGAGCTTCAGAGCCTTCTTATTATTGCTATTTCTGTAATCTTCTGATAGGAAAAAAGGCACAGTGGATAGAGAAACAAAGTGACAGCAGATCAATCAGCTTTCTCAGTAGTGTAAATAACTCTGTACGCAGTGTCCCTTAGAAACGCTTTATGTATTCTCTGATTTAACTTGGATATCTATGCTCTACAGAGAGTGCTCCCAAGTAAACTAGCTACATGTCCATATTTCCTGATATCCCCCCAAAATATCTAGTATTTCTGATAGATGTGCTGTCCTACTTATAATTCTGGTAACACCACAAAAAATGCTGTTAAGATTAATGATCAACCGATTAATACTAGGAAGGCATTTGCAATCCAATAGTCTTTATCAATGAAGCACATAGAGAACATTTTGCACATGAGTTCAATGGTTCAAGGAGCAACACCATTCTTGGAATCGAAATTGCCAGTAATGCACCTATTAAACACTTGTGTGATGTTTCAGAAAACCTTGATCCAATAAAGCAATACTTCTGGTGCCTTTAAAATAAGTGTCTTTAAAAAAAGAGATGGGGGGGGGGGAGCTGGCACCACCACACTGGCACCCAGCCTCAACACGATTTGCTTATCAAAAGCAGAGAAATGTCCTCTGAAACCAAATAAAGGAAAAGAAGATATAAATGTCTGTAGATATCTTGCCCATTATTTAGATATGGACAAGGATACAAAAAAATCAACATTAGTCTTTGTCTTGGAGCAGAAAGCCAGTCTCATCAGCCCTTCTACCTTTGTGCTACCTAATTCCATATTAATTCCTAAATCCATCTAATGGAAATAACAACCTGGCGCCTTCCTGATATAGTTTGAGATCCTATCTATTTCAGTAGTAGTCTGGTGAGATCCTATCTATTTCAGCCAACCCCAGGGAGTTGCACAATTGTGGTTTTAAAAAACTAGAGGGTACCAGATTGTTGTTTCTTTTTCTTTCTTTTCTTTTCTTTTCTTTTCTTTTCTTTTCTTTTCTTTTCTTTTCTTTTCTTTTCTGTATGCACAGGGCAAGAATTTCTTATTGTCTACAATTCTGATAAAAACCATTTCTACTCTGCCCTAGAAATGGTAGGAACTGAATAATCTATTTGCAAATACCTGTCTTCTTTATAATTTTGCTACAAAGGGGCCAGACATGCTTAAGCTTTAAACAGACTTTTAATTGTAAAAGGGAAATAGAGAAGGCTGATAGCTTAATTCCAATCATTCTCTTAATATTATCATCCCCATCCATTTATAGATCAGCACTTAGTATTTTCATTTTCCTGTAAATTTTGCAGTACCATTCATGAAGTTATTAAATGGGCTTATTAAAGGCAGAGATTACTTAGCAGGTAACTTATTCTATTGTATCTTCTATTATAATTCAAGACAAAGAAGCAGTTTAAAAACTACTTGAGCTGCAGCAGCATTTTAGTGGCATTTCTCTTCATATTTTAAGAGGTTACCAGACTAAGGGTAAATAGCTTGTAAACAGAGTGCAAATCCTGGAGTGATCAACATCATCAGTCACTTGTTTAAAGGTTGTATTAAGTTCAGAAACAGTATTGAAAGGTTTAGGAAGAGTGTGACATGGTGCAAAGCTTCTGTGACTCATGTTTAAATACAAATTAATGTGGCTGGGGAGCAATATATTAGAACTCGGGGTTAGGCATCCAGAACTTTACTCAGCTGGAGGAGAATAAAAAGCAAAGATTCTCACAGTTTGGACTCAACTTCTGCTGAGCATAGTAGTGATGTAATGATCTTGGCAATGTTATGGAGTTAGCTTAAATGAAGAAGAAAAGGATTTTTTTTCAGCTTCCCAAGATAGTCTATAGGCCTCAAATTCTCCAGGGATTTCCCCCATCCAAATACTATGGAAAACTGACTGTTTTCCAACTGAGACCAGCTAAGGTCCACCAGATGTTGCCATCTTCTGGAAGAAGCAAACATATTACTTCTAAAACTAAAATCCTATGGCATTTCTGGACTCCTACATAAATGGATTGCTGCCTTCCTGTCAAGCAGACAACAAGTGGTCAAAATAAGAAGTGCTCTATCAAATCCTGTACATGTTAATAGTGGTGTTTCCCAAGGCATTGTCTTAGGTCCAACACTCTTCATACATCACATAAATAACCTTTGTGATCATATTAAAATCAACTGTGTTCTCTTTGCTGATGATGTTAAACTATTCAACACCACCGACAATGCAACTACCCTTCAAAAAGACCTTGATTATGTATCAGATTGGTCTAACAAGTGGCAACTCCAAATATCAACCAAGAAATGCTCTGTCTTGCACATTGGCAAAAAAATTCAAAACATAAAATATAAATTAGATGGGCATCACCTTGTAGATGACTCTCACTCTGTCAAGGACCTTGGAATACTCATTTCTAATGATTTAAGTGCCCGAGCCCACCGTAACAACATTGCCAAAAAGGCATTGAGAGTTGTTAACCTAATCTTGCATAGCTTCTTCTCTGTTAATATTGTACTACTAACTAGAGCATACAAAACAATTGCTAGACCAATTCTTGAATACAGCTCATCTGTCTGGAACCCGCACTGCATATTGGACATAAATACAATCGAGAGAGTCCAGAGATATTTTACGAGAAGAGTCCTCCATTCCTCTAACTGCAATAAAATACCTTATGCCACCAGACTTCAAATTCTGGGACAATTTAGAACTAAGACGACTTCAGTCTGACCTAAGCATAGTACATAAAATTATCTGCCACAATGTACTTACTGTCAATGACTACTTCAGCTTCAACCACAACAATATACGAGCAAATAATAAATACAAACTCAAGGTTAACTGTTCCAAACTCTATTGCAGAAAATATGACTTCAGTAACAGTGTGGTCAATGCCTGGAATGCACTACCTGACTCTGTAGTTTCTTCCCTAAACCCCAAAAATGTTAACCTTAAACTGTCTACTGTTGACCTCACCCCATTCTAAGAGGTCTGTAAGGGGCGTGCATAAGTGCACCAGTGTGCCTACCGTCCCTGTCCTAATATTTCTTTTTACTTATTTTCATGTATTCAAATTATGTTTATACTTTTACCTGTTATCTTATATATGCTTGACAAACTAAACTAAACTAAACTAAACTAAACTAAACTAAACTAAACTAAACTAAACTAAACTAAACTAAACTAAACTAAACTAAACTAAACTAAACAGCTAGTGGCCCACCTGCAGGAGCAACTAAAGTCTCTTCAGAATCTAAGATTACTTAATTATACAAGGTGGCGGGTGACATTCTCAAATATGCCCAATGTCATAATGCAGATTAGAAACATTACTTTCCATACACTGTAAAACTAAAGACTAAAACATTGAAGTTCAGCATTTCCCATCGATTTTCCTCAGTGATTATTTCCCAGACAAGGGCATTAGGGATAAACAAATTGTTGTCATGAAAGCCAGGGTCTCCAAATTTGGCAACTTTAAGATTTGTGAACTTCAATAATGGCTGGCAGAGAATTTCTGGGAGTTGAAGTCTACAAATCTTAAAGTTGCCAAGTCAGGAGGCCCTTGATGTAAGCGAAGGCTCACCTTTTCTCTTTCTTTCTTTCTTTCTTTCTTTCTTTCTTTCTTTCTTTCTTTCTTTCTTTCTTTCTTTCTTTCTTTCTTCTTCTTCTTTTTTTTTTTACATGCATTGCTCATCTCTGTTCTCCATCTGACAATGTTCTATTCCAATCCAAGCTGGAGATGTTGGGTGTTGTAATCCAATATATGTGGAAGATCTCAAATGGGAGCAGGCTTCAATGTACAAGGACTAGATGCTTCTCAAAATAAGAGACATCCCAGCCTGTTATTATAGCTGCCAACTGTATTTAGCAAGGAAAATTTAAGACTAAGGAGAATTTGTTTTCTTAGCAGCAGTGTCCTAGTTCTAGACTAATTTATCTAAAAGACATTTACATTGATTAATGTCCCTTTAATAATTGACAGCTGCACTCATTTTCTGTCTTCTGGATTTCCAAAGCATTTTAATATATTTTTGTTGTTGTTCTTGTTGCAAGATATGGGCACTTCAATCTTGCAGAATAATGTTGTATTATTCTATGCAACACAAATGAGGTATAAGGGTTTGGTAGTCTGGAGTACCCGAAACAGGGCAAGCTGATGAGTTTAGCAGAGGAATACTCCAGGAAGGTGAGCTAACAGAAAGTTTGAAGTTCAGTCAAAAGCTACTTGGTCTGAGATCCCAGCCAGAGAGGGCCAACTTGCTCTTCATTGGTTCTCCAGGTTAACTGCTCTTTGATAGGTTTGCATTGCAGTGAGACTGTGAGGGAAGACAGATTCTAGTGCAAACCCTGTCTTTTTTCTAAATGCAGCACAACATTGCACCCAAAGAGGCAAAACATATAGCGTGATGCTAGAAAACTACTTTCTTCATTCTCATGCAAAAATGTGTGGAATCTAAAGAGATGCTTAAATATTAAGGTCCTCTAACTCAGTGACCCCCAACCTTTTGGGCACCAGGGACCAGTTCTGTGGAAAGAGTTTTTTCCGCAGACCAGAGAGAACATGGTTTTGCATTCTGCCTTCATGATACCTAAGTACCAATTCTTCTTTCAAGGTTTCCCAGAGCAAACAGTAAGTAAAATATTTCTAGAGATAATTAGCAATAATTGTGGAAGGACATTTTTTTTAGGATTTTGAATATGTATGGAATTGGTATGCGCATGTTAATATATGTACAATTTTTTTAGTTCTCGACCTACACTTATCTTCAAGCCACACATTTCAAATAGATCTTGATTCAAAGTTTATCCTAATGAGTGATTGACACAGACTGAAACAATGTCTTGCCAGTTTTTAAGAGTGAGAATGGAGAGAAAGAAGTTAGAGATGCATCTCTTTCTACTCCCAGGGGTTTCAAAATAAGTGCACTTCATCTTCAGACAAATCAGCTAACTCATGGAACTATGACAGTGACTTTAGTTCCACTTGCCCAATGCCAGGAGAAAAAAAAGTCTCAGCAAAGCTGTTGATGACAATAAGTGGAGAATTCATTTGGAGAACCAAACCATTGGTCTTTCTGAGAACAGCCTAATGAAAATGGCTTGCCTTGATTATGTTTCAGTGAAGGGTAAAATGCTTTGAGGATCAATGAGGCATGCTAGTTGAAGGACTGAGTCATGACGCTGTCTCTATTTTCATTTTAGCCATTGACATCACAGGTAGCTTGCAGAACCCTCTTTTTCTGAATCTTAGCCCCATTCATCCCCTTAGTTCTGAGTGGGATTTAATGTTTATATAAATAAGATAAGAATTGGATAATAAGGTTTTTCTCTGAGAATCATTTTTATGTGCGACTACTCAAAAATCCCTACAGAGTGCTATAGATTTAATTCCAAGAAAGCATGAGAGGATGGCCTTATAGGAGAGATGAGCAGCATACAAATTGAATAAATAAATAACAATAAAATGGCAAACTGAAATGCTAGCAAGTGCAAAGTATTCATGTTATTAAAGTGTGAATAAAAATCAAACTCTTGAATTGGGACTTTTCTTGAATTAGGCTACTGTGGTAAAGCATATCAAGCAAAGCATAGCTTCTGGAATACTTTACAGCTTTTTTTAACAGCAGTGGCTATGTTTGCTGGTGTTTACCTACACATGGGTCACATGACTTGAAGAGTGCAAAAATCACCAATATTCTGGATCGGTCTGCCATGAGAGTAAATTGGAAAACTTTTCAGGCCTTTCCCTATTACATCTCCCAATAAAATTCATTTTCAACCATGATCTTTCTTTGGTAAAGTTTCCCCCCTCACCAAATTTGGTCCTGTTTTTGAGGGGGAGGGAGAGAGATATAAAGCTGATGGACAGATGGGCCGCATCCAATCTACATATCTAATGCTTGTCCAATTGACTTCTCACAAGACAGTTCAACCCAGTTTGAAATCCAACCCCACAAATTTACAGAATCATTTTATATACAAAAATGAAAACAAGAGCACATTGATGTAGTTTTCTTGGCAGCTTTGTAGAAATGATTTGGGGTTGCACTCTTACAGGATTTTTTTTTCAATTTTCCAGTTTAGCCTGCAGCCTGCAACTCTTCAGAAGTACTCCATTCATGTAGTAACTAAGCCTTCCCTTGCTTATTTTCTAGGTCCAGGTTCCTAAAATAGGAAGTTGACAGAAAGAAACTCAATTTGGCTTTACCATTCAATTCTTGATAATACAGATGTTGAATCTCTTGGTATTTCATAATCATTATGGTTTTATTATATATTTGAAATATATTTATTATATGTTTGAAGACCATGTTATTGTACCGTTGTTATAAAATGTGCATTTGTCATAGGTGTGTTTATTTTGATGTGATGTAAAAATAGATCAAGTAATTTTAACTTCATACTAGAATGTTCTGTCCCACAGAGATGATTAATACAATGGTTCTGGGGAAATTCTCATTCTTAACCATCACATAAAAGTGCTATGCAGATGAAACTGAATACAGATAGATGAGCAATGATTATACCCTCTACATTGCAGAGCCAGAAATATAAGCATTGAATCAACACATTTGTCAACACATTTCAGAGATAGAAAAATTATATGTACAAATGTGAAGCACATTCTGACTAATGAATGATTATTTGCAGAAAAACAAGGATCAGATCAATACATAATCATACTTATTTTTGTCTCCTTTTAGATATGAAGGAGAATGCAATTGAAAAATAATGGAATTATTCTAGAATTCTTTAAAGGTCACAAGCAACTAGTGCAAAAAGTTTGCCATTGAACAATCAAATCCTTTTCTCATATAGAGTTCCTGTGATATAGACTTCAATCTCTCAAACAAGGACCCTAGATTGTCCATTAATTCATGGTGTAAAGTCTGGGTCCATCTACTCATGCTATCTCACATAGAGAAACTAGCAGTGAGTAGATGTTCTTCCCTAATTTCAGTAAACAGTAAACAAAGTGAATCTAGTTAATATTTGGAGGAGAAACAACCAGGAAATCTTAATTAAGATTTAGTAAATTAGCTTGAAAAAGTTAAGAAAGCAATTCAGAATAAGGAAACAACAAACTATGGTGCAAAAGAAAGTTTAATAGTGTTGACACTAGGACCTGAATTCAGTTTGATGGCTTCTTTACTTTACTGAAGGCAACTTACACTGAAAATAGAGAACTGTTCCTATTCTATTCAGTTTTCAATTTTAAAAAAGGAGAAAATAAAAATAAAATTCAAGGGTTTTTCAAGAGATGAGGGACATTGGGCAATGAAAGTATGTTCCGGAGTTGTCAAGTTCAGTTTTATTTCATGCTTCAGAATTTGGAACTGCAGTTGAGTTGTTGAGCTGGTTAATATCCCAGTTCAGGAGTCAACGACTTTGTATTTTGGTTATACAGATAAAATCTTCTCTAATCATTACATCATTGCACCAAACCCTAGCAAATGGTGTACCTGTGAACACAAACAGTAACAACAGTCAGGCTCTGTGTTTGTCATATGAGAAGAACATAGAGTAGGTGGATTATCTGGACCATTGGTAGTGAGAAATTAGTATCATTATCTTGTCTAATGGAAAAATGACAAATCCTACAATCAGTCCTGAAAACAAGAATTAACTGGTAACCCTATTGATCAATGTATCCTTGTTGGAAGAACTTAAGACCATTATCTCCCAAAACATGATAGTTATTATTGATTATTTTAAAAAATATTTTCAGCTTTTGGTTGAGAGATGGAGTTCTATTCTATTGTTCATTTTATTTAATTAAACTGCTTACAATCAGACCAACCTGATATCTTATATCTCTTTAACTATTTTCATTATAAATTATTTGCTATATATAATGAATTCATTTCTTCCTTATTTAGTTCATCTTTGAATTGAATATGTCTTCAATGTTTCCCAGATTTTAAGTTTTCCTTTTTAACTAAAAATCTAGGATTTTTACAAGCATTACTTTTGTCTTTGTTAACTCTTGTTCTAATTAAAAATTAAACAGCTGCAGAATCTCTGAATAAAATAAGCAACAGCAAATACCCAGATAAAGGAATTATTATATTTAACTAGGTGGTCACCAGGATACCTGACTTTATCATCCTTATCTTGACTCTCATTTTTTCTTTTATTATTCTGAAGTAACTACCTTTTCACAACATGTATTGCTTATCATGTTACACAAATCAATATGCTAATCTATTTGTTATTTCAGAGTTAGTCTTAGCCATGCTTCCTACAAAAATTGAGATGATATTTATTTTACCTGGTTAATTAGAAGATTTATATAGCAGCCCATCTTACAGAACATAACCCTGGAACAGAAGTGTCAAACTCACGTTGTCATGGCAGTGTTACGTGACTATCAGGACTCCCCCCTCCCCTTCATTAAACTGGGTGTGGGCATTCGGCCCATTGGCCAGGAGTTTGACACCCCTGCTCTAGAACATGAATAACCATAGTGCCAATTGAAACAGTATAATAATCATTAAAACACTTAAATACAATTTTTTAAAAAAAGAATAACCAGGACTGCAGAAGCTCTCCTTGGGATCTCTAAGGTTACTGGGAAAAAAATGCATTTTAAGGACTTTTCAGAAGGCTAATAAGGATGTGGCTAACCTCACCTTGCGAATATTAAGTTCTGTTACTAGGATATATTTCGCTGCTTTGCTACTCAAAACATTAATTTATTTCATTATCTAATTCTACCGTTCAATTTTTTTATTTGATTTCAAAGGCAGCTTAAATCAGCAAATCATACTTCAAGATTACTGCTCATGAGAGGCCAGCATTCACAGTGTTCTAAGATTGGGAATGCCATAATTTTAATATAAATATACTTGTTTTTGGTAGGAACAATGAGTAAAAGCTGCATTTTAAAAGTAGGACAAAAACACATTCCTTTAATATTGACAATACTTCTCTTTCCTACAAATATTCTTGTAAAAATTAAATAGTTTTACATATTGGATAATGGTCCGAAGAAAGGATTTACATTTTTCCTTTGCACCACAACCTCCATCTGACAATTTAGTCAGACTCCAAATGGCACAATCTCTTTAAAGCAGATTTGTTTTTGTTTTTTTATATAAAGAAATGTAAAAAAAAAATTAAAAGTATAGTTAATATCCTGTCTCATTTGTCTCTAGTAACTGGAAAATAATTCTTAAATATTAATAAAGAATTCAGATAAAGCAAACTGATACCCAGATATTCTTTTGAAAGTTAATATAGACAAGTTCAAATCTCTGGGACCGGATGGTTTATATTTCAGGGTACTGAAGGAGTAGGCAGTACAGCCACTGAACGAAATCTTTCAGAGCTCCTGGAGCATAAGGGAACTACCAGAAGACTGGACAAGCACTGATGTAGTTCCTATGTACAAAAGGAGGAAAAAACTGGATCCAGAAAACTATAGACTATCAATAACTGGGAAAATCTTGGAAAAGATAATCAAAAAGTCTATTTGCAAGCATCTAGAAATCAATAAGGAGATTAATAGAAACCTGCATGGGCTTGTTAAAAACAGATCTTGCCAGACAGATCTTACTACCTTCTTTGATAAAGTGACTAAATTAGTGGATCAGGAAAATGCTCAGTACTACCACCAGATATACAGTATTTGCTGTTGACTGACTAACCACTCTCAGAATGGAACTACATCTACAGTACATGGAGAAAATCATGTAGTGGAGTACCTCAAGGTTCTGCTTTGGGGCCTATGCTCTTCAGCATCTTCATAAATAAAGCCAAATGTACAGGTAAAGAATAGGCAGTACTTGGCTCAACAATACTGCATGTGAGTGGGATCTATGTATGAGTTAATAGTTCCACATGAGCCACTGCAGTTCTAGGCTGCATTAACAGAGGAATAGCATCAATATCACTGGAAGTGATAGCACCGCTCTATACTAAACTAATGAGGCCACATTTGGAATATTGCACCCAATTCTGATCACTATGATACAAAATACATGCTGAGGCCCTAAAAAGAGTGCTGAAAAGAGAAACAAATATGATAGGGGAACTGGAGGTTAAATCATACAACAAATGGATAAGGGAATGAGATATGTTTAATTTAACAAAGAGAAGGGTTAAGGGTGATAGCAATCATGTCACGCCAAACAATGTGACAGTTTTCATTCCAGAGTTGTGGGTGCTCCATCACTGCAGGTGTTCATGAAAATATTGGATAACTGTTTGTCTGGGATAGTATAAGGACTCCTGCTTGGGCAGAAGTTGGAGTAGAAGGGTTCCAAGATTCCTTTCAGCCCTCTGAATCTATGGTTCAGGAACAATATCACAACTCTCTGTCTAGAAGTTTGTGGTGCTGGGAACAGCTAAGCTATGATATTGCGTAGAACCATCAAACTCCCAGAAGTAGAGAACCTGGGACTGAGCAAGACACATACCAATCATAGAAGAAGAGTTTTTCTTTTTTTTTTAAATCAGCACGTCTTCTGTAAAAACACTTCTCCTTCATGTGTCTTCTAACATGGTGTTTACTGCAAGAAACCTGCAGTTTCCCTGGAAACAAAATTGCATACCATTTGAGATAGAAAAGTTAAAATAGATTCTTATTCTGTCTGGAAACTGATTGAAGAAGTTCACAATCCAGCAAACTTAAAGCGACAGTTTGATGGAAATAAAGTGTGCTACACATCTTTACAAGATCTCTTCAAACGAAAAGAATGTTTCTATTGATAAGAAATCTTTCAAAGATACATACTAAAGGTGAAGATCAACTTTTCATGGAAAAACTTAGCTTATCTGTGATCTTATAATCACCTATCAGGTAAATGCTACCATCTGATTTGGTCACACAAGGAAGAATTCCTAACCCCATGGAAAAAAATGGCAATTGAATGTAACTGTTTCCACATTTTCTTATTTTAGATATTTACAGATCAATTTTCTTCTGCTGAAATGTCACTGGGCCCTTAAGACCCTGCTATTTCAACAGGCTGGCCTGGCTGAATAAGAATTTGGATGGGATATTTTAAATTATGGGTTTTAATTGACAGGGCCAAATTTGTTTACTTCAGTTTTAAATTGGTTTTAAATTTTGTGTGGTTTATTGTTTTATTATAGCTGTACACCACCCTGAGTCCTTCGGGAGAAGGGTGGTATAAAAATCAAGTAAGTAAGTAAGTAAGTAAGTAAGTAAGTAAGTAAGTAAGTAAGTAAGTAAGTAAATAAATAAATAAATAAATAAATAAAAGAATCAGTGACCAGACTTAATTTAAATTGCATGCAACAGTTCTCAAAAAGGAAAACATAATTGATCTTGCTGTGCTTGGAGTAAAAAACTTTGCCAGACATAAAGCCATGATCTCTCTCTCTCTCTCTCTCTCTCTCTCTCTCTCTCCCTCCCTCTCCCTCTCCCTCTCCCTTTCCCTCCCTCTCTCTCTCTCTCTCTTTACATCTACACAGTAAGTCTGAGTAAAGTTTGGGCAAGCTGCAGTAGTGTCTGGAGGAGATTCAAAATAGCCAAATGATGGTCTTTGCAGGGCAATTGAAGCCTTGCTGTTTTTGAACATGCATTATTCTCAATACAAAACCTACAAAATAGACAAGATCTTTAATAGCATTGGTTCAACTTACATCTGGATATTTTTAACCCCTTCATCTTTGAGGATACTCTTAGGCAGGAGTGCCTACTCTTAAGCACAAGGTCTGGGCAACAGGGTATTCTGTCTTTGTCTTTAGCGCAACACTCTTGAAAAGGAATTGGACATGTGAGTATTTCTTCACTTCTAAGCAGCAAAGTGGGATGATATACCTGTTTGCTTCATTCATAGAGATCTGCACAGTGGCTATTGAGGCAGAAATGTGCATAAGAGGGATCAACAAGATTAAGATGGCTGTTACAACTTCTATCCCATTTGTTTTAACTTGCATTTCATGTGGCATGTGTCAAAGGAGCAGACCTGTGATTGCATGTCCTGGGCCAACATTTTAAACTTTTTGACACTCTACCATCACCACCACAAAGGTGTCCAAGTTATGATACTTTGCGAAGTATTTTAATCTTTTATGAAGTAAAGTACATTGCCTTTGTCTCATGAAGTAACAGTAAGTAACAGTAACAGAGTTGGAAGGGACCTTGAAGGTTATCTAGTCCAGCCCCCTGCTCACGCAGGAGACCTACATTAGGGATTCGAACTGCCAAACTTCCGACCTTTCTGATTGACAAGCTCAGTGTCTTAGCTACTGAGCCACCTAGCCAGTTGCGAATGTTAAAGGAATGTGCACTGCCAAGCTGAAAAATGTCCGCTAGTATACGTCTACCTACTTTCCAAGGACATGAAAAAAATTAGATTTACATGCCCATTTTTAGTTCAGAACTGCTTAAGACTGTTAGTAAGCAATGAACCTGTTAGGTTCATTGAAAACATTAATTCATCCACTGCTTCTTCTCATATAAAAAAATCTGAAGTGAGTCAATATTTTGACACAACTTTATAATGTATCTTTTTATCAATTTTATTTTCCCTCTTCTTTTCCCGCCCTCCCCAACCCCACCTTGATGGTCATAATAGACTGTAGCTTAATCTTTTGAAATGACTCCTTTTGAATACCCCACACCCAGAAAGCCAATTGAAAACATAAAATTGTGCAGGGGCTTTCTTCTCTCATGTATGCGAGACAAAAATCTTAAAATGAATATTTCGCTTTTGTTTCTCAAAGTAACACAGTAGCTTCAGATTCTGTCTGGATAAGAGATCTAGGTTTCCCTTAGGGGAACCAGACTGAAAACAACAAGTTACAAAAAAAATCGATTTACCTTAGTTCCCATAAAAGGAAGCTGATTTTATTACCAGTTCTTTTATCTCATGTGTTGATTTAGATAGCTGGGTATTAATGTTTTCTCATTTCAAATTAGAGCGCCTCAGATTTCAGAATGATTAGTCATCTGAGGTCTATTCCTTCTTACAGATCTCTTAGCACCCTAGGCTTAAACCTACCAAAGAAATGGCATGGCATTGAAGCCGGGATGAAATCCAGCATGCTCTGACAGGTTCTGGAGAACCGGTAGCGGAAATTTTGAGTAGTTCAGAGAACCAGCAAATACCACCTCTGGCTGGCCCCAGAGTGGGGTGGAATGGAGATTTTGCAATATCCTTCCCAGGAGTGGGGAGGGAATGTAGATTTTGTGGTATACTTCCCCTGGAGTGGGCATGGAATGGAGATTTTACAATATCCTTCCCCTGGAGTAGGGAGGGAATGGAGATTTTGCAGTATCCTTCTCCTGCCATGCCCACCAAACCACGCCCACAGAACCTGTAGTAGAAAAATTTGGATTTCACCACTGCATCGAACCCATTATCTTTTTCTATATAGGAAAGTCAGCAACATTAGGTAAATTGATTTTTGAAATGGTCTTCCAGGTAAAGTAAGATATCTTAGCAGTACAGGGAATCTTATCCAAATGTGCTTGGACCAAGGAATAAGATATACCGAGGAAGTTCTAAAACAGTGTTTCTTGGCCTTGGCAATTTTAAAATATGTGAATTCCAACTCCCAGAATTCCCCAGCCATCATGTATCTAATTCATAACTCATTTGATGAGACAAGTGCTTCTCTCCTATATTATAGCTTTTGTTTCCTTCTGTATTTCAGTGTATGACAATTTAGAGATAGCTTCACTAATATCAGTTGAAAAACCATCATCCAGTTGTTTATAGTACATTGGCAAACTTTAGAAGGAAAATACCTGGAAAAGTTAAGATACCCTAAGAAAAAGAAGGATCAAAGAGATTTATAGAACCTGCTAGCTCATTTTGAAGTTCAGTCATTTCTCAGATAGAACCATAGATAGATTGCTACATTATTGAGGGGAAAAAGTCAGAAGATTTTTTTTTCTAATGAACAGTGCAAGGAACTTCCATTCAACTCCTTTTTAACAGCACATAACTGGTACAATATGTGCTAGAATGATATATTTAAAATAAAAAAACTTATATTTAAATATAAGTTAAAAAATATATTTAAAATAAAAAAAATATTAAAAAAATTATTTTAAATTTTTTTAAAATATATTTAAAATAAAAAAACACTTGAAGAGTTAAAGGAAAAAGCTCATTTACCATTAACATTATTTTACTCAACATATAATTTTGCATATTTAAATGAAATAATCATTTGGTGTTTTTTCTTCCAAATATAATCCCTTTTAGTAATCTGGCTAAAACAAGCAGGCTTCAGAACAGTAATGTGCAGACCTCATACTAGGCACAATTGCAAAATGGCAAGTATCAGTTTTCCATATACTTTACTAGGTCTCCTAGACTGGCTCACTCTTCAGGGCTCAAAGACATGGCAAGACAATATTGTTCTGATTATAACAGGCAAGATTGAAGTTATACTGAAGACACCCAAAATTTTGTCTATTGCAGTACATAGGATTCAATGCCTATATACATGGTTACAATTTAACTTCTGTTCCAGTTACAAAGTACCCTAGGCAATGGCCGTGTAATTTTATCTCACAGGGGATTTACAGATGATTATATCATTAAAAAAAATCTGATGAAAGTGAACAAGAAAACCAGTTAAGATGCAGTCTCATTTAAGACTTATAATCAGTTCCAATACAACATTGTAAATCAGAGAGAAGCTTTACTTTTATTAAGCAGAGCTTAATACAATGGCAGGTTTGCAGCTCCTTCGGACAAAGATCTTCCTTAATAATAGCCGCTACCCCCCCCCCCCCCCCTCCACCCTTCACTTGGCCTAGGTCTGTTTTATTTACTATTGATATAGTTAAGTTTCCATTGGCTGTTCTTGACATCTGAAGTTTTATTACAGATATGCCTACTAATTTAAATTGTGAAATTAAACAGTTATTTTCTCTTAATCACATTTTGTTGAGACTGATTATATCAAACATCAGCAAGAAGGTTCAAAGCTGCAAACCTGCCATTGTATTAAGCTCGGCGAAACATCAGAGGCAGCCCGGGAGTTCATGGCTTCCATGATGGCCATGGACCTCACCCAGTTACTTCAAGGCCCTACTCACATGGGGAGTCACACTCTGGACTTGATTTTTGTCTCTGGTCAGTGGCTGAATGATCTAGAAATAGGGGATATAGCCATCAAGCCCTTATCACTCACTCCTTCAACTAGACTTTTGAGCTGCTACCCTCCACCGCAGGGAGATGGAACTGATCAGGTGGTTCCGTCCCAGGCACCTGATGGATCCTGATAGGTTCCTGACAGAGCTTGGGCCATTCCCTGAGGGTCTGGCTCACGACTCAACTGAAGAACTAGTGGCCGCCTAGGATAGGGTGGCCACTGGAGCTTTAGATCGCGTCATGCCTTTGTGGCCTCTGACCTGGTGCTGAACTCAATTGGCTCCTTGGTTCTCTGAGGAGTTAAGGGAGATGAAGTGGTAGAAAAGACACCTGGATTGGCGGGCAAGCCATTCCAAATCTGACCAGACACTGGTGAGGTCTCATATTAAGACGTACCTAGTGGTGATAAGAGTGGCAAAATCTAATTATTTTTCCACTCTTGTTGTTTATTTATTTATTTAGCATATGGCTGGTCACACACAATATTAAAACACTTCATTTTTACATATTAAAAACAATTAAAACAATAAAAAAGCAGTAAGAAAACCTAAAAGAAAAATAGAAATAACATTTCAAAGTTTAATGTCGAGTTTGGAGATCCAGTCAGTAGCTGCCGTTGTTACGCAGAGGAAGTCCCTAGAATCTCCTGGATGCCTTCTGTTAGGGCATTCCCTCACTATATGCTGGATAGTCTGTCGAGGGGCCCAGCAATCACATTGTGCTGATGGTGTCTTTCACCATTTATACAGGGAGTCAGCACACACCCCATGAGTTGTTCTAATTCTATTATATGTCACCCATATGTGATGGGGTAGGCTAAATCCTGGAGGTATACTACTAGGACTGATATGCTTGGAGACATCTTGGGAGGGAACAGCTACTCCACGCCTCCATCCACTTTTGTGTGGTGTTCTGATGATCGGCCATCAACTTACGTGCTATCAAGATTGGTGGATTTCTTGACTTTAATCGGCATCTTAAGAGAGCAGAAATGTATCCGTGTATGGGTAGAGAGGGATTTAACAGGATCTTACTATATTCCTGAATGAGAGCTTCTTGTCGCCGTAAGTGCGGGGACAGTATGTGACTAAGAACTGGTAACCAGTAACTAGGTGTAGATTTTATGCACCCAGTAATTAGCCTCATCGTATGGTTAAGTTGAACATCAATAAGTCCTGTATGTGAGCTGTTTATCCATACAGGTGCACAGTATTCCGCTGCAGAGTAGCAAAGCCCAAGAGCTGCACATCAGAGAGTGGGGCTGAAGCTCCCCAACTCAACCCAAGTTCCGCATAGTTTTTGTAGGATGTTATTTCTGCTGTTAACCTTGGCAGCCATATTCTGAATACGTTTCTCAAAGGACAGGGTCCTGTCTAAGGTAACCCCCAGATATTTTGGTGTTGCCTTGTATGGGAGCAGTTTGTTATTTAGGTATACATTCTCTTTTTGCCAATTTGTTGTTGCGGTGAAAATGTGATGTAACTGTTTTACTTACACTTGGTATTAACCTCCATTGGTGGAAGTATGTGCTCAAAGTTGTAAGGTCGGCTGTAAGTACGCCTTCTGTAGCTTCAATGTCCTTGTGGCTATATGCTAATGCCAGGTCATCAGCATAAGAGAACTTTTTTGATAGCGTGGGTGGTATATCAGAAATGTATAGATTAAATAGAGATGGAGCCAGCACGGAGCCCTGAGAGAGTCCATTATTCAGGTGTCTTTGCTTACTGATTTTGTCACCTATGATGACTTGAAAGGTCCTTGCTGAAAGGTCCGTTCTTGTTGTGTCTACAGATAACCGCCCAGCCACCCTGTTTAGGGTGACCCGCTCTCTACTTCATCAGGGAGCTTGGGAGGACCTCTTGCAGGGTAGGGCTGAGGATTTTGTGCAATATCTGCCTGACAAAATCGCTCAGATTAGGGAAGGCCTGGACTGCAATTGGGTAGGATCAGATGGGGTGATGGAGGTAATCTTGAGAGTGTTATCTGGGAGGAGTTTGACCCTGTGGCTCCTGAGGACGTGGACAGGATTCTGGGTAAATTTAGCACTGCCACATGTTTATTGGACAGGTGTCCCTCCTGGTTGGTGCTGGCCTCCTGGGCGGTTACACAAGTCTGGCTCCAGGGGATCATTAAAGCTTCTTTGAGTGAGGGCTTCTTCCCCTCCATCTTGAAAGAGGCAGTGGTGAGGTCCCTCCTCAAGAAGACTTCCTTGGACCCAGCTGTATTAGTGAATTATTGTCCAGTCTCCAACCTTCACTTTGTGGTGAAAGTTGTTGAGAGTGTGGCGGTGTGACAACTTCCCCAGTATCTGGATGAAGCTGTCTATCTGGATCCATTCCAGTCAGGCTTCAGACTTGGGTACAGCACAGAAATGGCATTGGTCGCATTGGTGGATGATCTTTGGAGGGCCCGGGACAGGGGTTGTTCCTCTGTCCTGGTCCTATAGACCTCCAAACAGCTTTTGATACTATCAACCATGGTATCATGCTGCGCCGGTTGGAGGGGTTAGGTGTAGGGGACATCATGTTGCGGTGGTTCTCCTCCTTCCTCTCTGACCATACACATTCTGTGTTGGCAGGAGGTCAGAGGTCGACCTCAAGGCGCCTTGTTTGTGGGATGCCACAAGAATCAGTCCTCTTACCCCTTTTGTTCAACATTTATGTGAAGCCACTGGGTGAAATCATCCATGGTTTCGGGGTACAGTTTCATCGTACACTGATGATACTCAGCTGTACATCTCCACCCCGGACCATCCCAATGATTCACTTGATGTGATGTCCCGGTGTCTGGAGGCCATGCGGATCTGAATGGGGAGAAACAGGTTCAGACTCAACTGCCCCAAGACTGAGTGGCTGTGGTTTCCAGTGCCCTGGTATAGCCAGCTGGCTCCAACGCTGACTATTTGGGGTGAGACCTTGGCCCCCACAGAGAGGTCCCACAACTTGGGTGACCTCCTGGATGCGTGGCTGTCACTAGAAGAGCATGTGACGGCTGTGGCCAGGGGGGCTTTTTATCAGGTTTACCTGATTCACCAGTTGCACCCCTTTCTGGACAGGGAGCCGCAGCAGAGGGGTGAAAGAGCCACATGCAGCTTCAGAGCCACAGGTTGCTGACCCCTGGACTAGACTTATGGAGATATCTGCAAGATTACTGCAACAATCTTGTAAGAATAATTGCAAAGATATTAATACACATATAGATGGAAATGATAGAAAAGGCAGAAAAGTAATTTTGGGTACTCTCATACATTTGAGCATACATTACAAGATACGTTTGTTAAGATAATAAGATTTGCTTTATGTTTGGTTTGGTTTGTTTTTATTCTTTTTCTAGACAAAACTGATAAATACCAGTAAAAGATTCAGTATAGGAGGTTATGTTTCAGCAACAAATCTTCTCCAGGTTATTGTTATTTCTGAAACAGTAAGCAATGATCACTTCACTCATGTCACTCAGACAAATGATAGATAAACTGTGAAGATTTTCAGTGACAGAAAGCACCCCAGGGACTTGGGTATCCTGAAGCAGACTTGGAAAAAGCAGGATGTGATTTCATTGATTAAAATATATTTTTTCCTTTAATACCTCAGATTCAATTAACAAAGTTCTATCCATTTACAGTATCTATTCTTACAAAAAATTCTAAAGAAAATAAAATGGAATTTTTAGGCAGGCACAATAGATGAGAAACGGAAGAACAATGAGAGCATTCTCCTGGAGTCAACTGTAGAAAAGTAGAGATATTTGTTTGTAACACAAAAGCGATTAATATGAAGTGCTGACTAGTATTTCTTATTAAAGATAACCTGAAATTTTAAGAGGTTGTTTTGACTGTGAAGGCTTCCAAATTTTGAGGTCCAAATTCTGTATTTGCAGTACCATTTCTTACTTAGAAATCAGATCAGACTCACCCCGACTTTGCTCTCTTATCACAAAGCCGTGAAGACCTGGTTTTGCCATGAAGGCTAAAGTCCTGGTACTCTGGGTGAACATCACTTTTTGGCTAAACTCACAGCGGACATTTGTTTTGTATTGTTCAGCTGCTAGTTAAGGTTATTTATAGTTTTATATTATTATAATTTTCATAGTTAGCCAGCCAAAGTCATACAGTCAGGTCCAGAAATATTGGGACATCGTCACAATTCTAACATCTTTGGCTCTATACATCACCACAATGGAGCTGGAATGAAACAAACACAATGTGCCTTAACTGCAGACTGTCAGCTTTAATTTGAGGGTATTTACATCCAACTCAGGTGAATGGTGTACAACTTACAGCAGTTTGCATATGTGCCTCCCACTTGTTAAGGGACCAAAGATAATGGGACAGAATAATAATCATAAATCAAACTTTCCCTTCTTAATATTTGGTTGCAAATCCTTTGCAGACAATCACAGCCTGAAGTCTAGAACACATAGACATCATCAGATGCTGGGTTTCATCCCTGGTGATGCTCTGCCAGGCCTCTACTGCAACTGTCTTCAGTTCCTGCTTGTTCTTGGGGCATTTTCCCTTCAGTTTTGTCTTCAGCAAGTGAAATGCATGCTCAATGGGATTCAGGTCAGGTGATTGACTTGGCCATTGCATAACATTCCACTTCTGTCCCTTCAAAAACTCTCTGGTTGTTTTTGCAGTATGCTTTGGGTCATTGTCCATCTGCACTGTGAAGCACCGTCCAATGAGTTCTGCAGCATTTGGCTGAATGTGAGCAGATAATATTGCCCGAAACACTTCAGAATTCATCTTGCTGCTTTTGTCAGCAGTTACATCATCAATAAATACAAGAGAATCAGTTCCATTGGCAGCCATACCTGCCCACACCATGACACTACCACCACCATGTTTCACTGATGAGGTCGTATGCTTAGGATCATGAGCAGTTCCTTTCCTTCTCCATACTCTTCTCTTCCCATCACTCTAGTACAAGTTGATCTTGGTCTCATCTGTCCATAGGATCTCATTCTGGAACTGTGAAGGCTTTGTTAGATGTTGTTTGGCAAACTCTAATCTGGCCTTCCTGTTTTTGAGGCTCACCAATGGTTTACATCTTGTGGTGAATCCTCTGTATTCACTCTGGTGAAGTCTTCTCTTGATTGTTGTCTTTGACACACATACACCTACCTCATGGAGAGTATTCTTGATCTGGCCAATTGTTGTGAAGGGTGTTTTCTTCACCAGGGAAAGAATTCTTCAGTCATCCACCACAGTTGTTTTCTATGGTCTCCCGGATCTTTTGGTGTTGCTGAGCTCACCGGTGCATTCCTTCTTTTTGAGAATGTTCCAAACAGTTGTTTTGGCCATGCCTAATGTTCTTGCTATCTCTCTGATGGGTTTGTTTTGTTTCTTCAGCCTAATGATGGCTTACTTCACAGATAGTGACAGCTCTTTGGATATCATCTTGAGAATTGACAGCAACAGATTCCAAATGCAAATAGCATACTTGAAATGAACTCTGGGCCTTTTATCTGCACATTGAAATTGAGATAATGAGGGAATATCACACACCTGGCCATGGAATAGCTGAGAAGCCAATTGTCCCATTACCTTTGGTCCCTTAACAAGTGGGAGGCACATATGCAAACTGCTGTAAGTCCTACACCGTTCACCTGAGTTGGATGTTCATACCCTCAAATTAAAGCTGACAGTCTGCAGTTAAAGCACATTGTGTTTGTTTCATTCCAACTCCATTGTGGTGGTGTATAGAGCCAAAGATGTTAGAATTGTGTCGATGTTCCAATATTTGTGGACCTGACTGTAAATTGATATGGATTGCCATCAAATTTAATAAATAAAAAACAACATATTTCAGAAAGAATATATTTTCCACATAACTGATTCTTAGTCCAACTTAGATTCATGATTTAACCGCATCCATTAAATACCAAAAAATGTATATGCTTTTACCAGAAATATATACAACAGCTCCATCATGATGGACTTGAAAACTTTAAACATTTAACATGTAGAATGATGGTGACATTCCTTCAGGATGAAAACAATTGAATACAATTACAACTCCTATTAATTTAACTTAAAAGTAAGTAAAATTTACCCTTAAAAAAGCAGCCCACATCAAGCTATAGGTTGTTGCACCTAAATTATTCTCCATAAAATGGCCCACTTGTCAGAACCTAGAATTGATTGACAAAAAGATCTGATTTCAGATAAAAGAAAACTACAATTATTCAGTGTGGTGTTTTTCATCTTTTAAATGTGAAATTCACAAGTAGGACAACTTTTATGGATTAGTGTTTAACATGGTGGGTAGGTCAAAACAGTATGGGAAAAATAAGTAGACAAACCTGGATAGAAAATTGTGACATCAATTTTGTGTCAAACTTGTGTCAAACTTGTGGTTATGTTGCTGTCACGTGATGTATTGTGACGATTTCTTCAATTTCCTAGTTCTCTTGTTTGCAGATAATGTGGTCCTTTTGTCTCTTACCAGATTAGATTTATTAAGTATTCCCTTCAAAAATAATTAATTACTTAAATAAAATAATGCTGTGAAAAAAAATCAAAAACCTCTAAGTGATTTATAGATAGTCATGAGATAGAACAAAACCATTCCATTACGTGCACCTTAATGAATGATTTTCATTGATTTATCACAAAACAACATAACATTCTTAGGTAGATCAGATATCCATTTTTGAATAGCTGGCAATTCAAATTTATGCAGAAAAGGCAATTATTCAAATGCTGCATGGAGAAAAGATATGGAAAATAGGAAATAGCAAGAAATTAGAGATAGTGCAGGAAAAATATCACAAGAGTGCTTCTCCAGCTTCTCTGGTCCTATCTCCAGAGATCCTACCTGCAATAGCAGCTCTAAAGATAAGTTTGTCTTCTATAATGATGATAAACAGGCCAGGCCTGCCTATCATAGCAGGCTGATTCAGATATCAAGCCATCATCTCCCTGACGTATATTAACAATTCAAGTTTGGGAGCCAGACACACATTTGTCCAACAAAGTGTTATAAACACTATTCCCCATCAATGATCATTTCCTTTGTGGATCCAAATAGTTTCTTTTAAAAAAATCATATTCACAATTGCAATTTCAATAATTGAGTCAGAAATTATTGAATATTCACTAAAATTTAAATATATTGTTGCAAAAAAAAAAAAAAAACACACAGAAAGAGACATTTTTAAGATCTATTTTTTCTCAACCTGTGGAAACCGTTACTAAATGAAAGCTTCAAACGATGTCTTCAATGTTATGGAAGGAGGTCCACTCCAGTTCTTTGGTTTCTTGTCTATGTTTTTGTGGAAGATGCTGCAGAGCATGGTTGTCATGCTTTTGAAGGACAGAAATCCTTTGGTTATATATTAAATGACAACAAAGGTATATACTTTTATCTGAGCAAGACACAGTCAAGTTCAGGAGAATTGTTGATAAAGTAGCTTCTCTTCAACTGATTTTTTGACAATGCTGTCAGTACTTTATTGAATGTTATTATAAATTGAATTGGTCTGTTGCATTATTGTTTTGCTTGTTGTTTTATTATGCAGGCTTTACTCCATGTGTTTGCAACAGGCCATGCCTTTAGGCTACAAAATTCTACTTTTCTATCTCTGTCTTTATTATTGATGAACATTTGGACATTATCAACAAGAAATCTGTTCTTAGACTTGGCCTGTCTCTAAAATTCACAGTTATTCTGGCTTCCATCCTTCAATTAAATCCAAGGAACTTTATAGACTTTTTCAGATGGTGGACCATAAGGATAACTAGTTAAGAGGAATGGAACAATAACAACAACAACACATTGCTACCTATTTCTATAAGTATTGTAACCTCAAAATACTAAAACAAAGTCCTCAAATATTCCACTCAAAGTAGAAAACCAGAGTCCTGCTTGGAAGGGTATTTTTTAATTATTAATTTGTTTTTTGAAAAATCAGAAGCCATATTTTGGCATGGCACAAGTTCAAATATCCAGAGTATAATACTATTAAATTGTGAGGCTGTCTGCCTGTAAGATATGAGTAAAATTACTGCCCAAATGAAATCTTCAGTAAGTTGAACTTGCAACTGAGAGTTCAGATATGACAATTTCTTTTCTTATTGTTGAAACTCTTTTGGACCTTGCTTTACAAAGTGATAGCAAGCAGATGATGGAAAAGATAAATAATCATTGCTCTTATGAATAATGCTTATTCAGGAAGAATAAGATAGGTTCTACTACTGCTACTACTAACTATTTCTATTCCAAGGAGCCATTACCCAAGGATCTGTCTAATTCAAGTCCTTAACCACAAAGATCCTGAAGATCAATAAGGTTACAGATAACAGGAACAGAGTTGGAAGGGACCTTGGAGGTCATTTAGTTCAACCCCCTGCTCATGCAGGAGACCTATACTAGGGATTCGAACCACCAAACTGCCGACCTTACTGATCGACAAGCTCAGTGTCTTAGCCACTGAGCCATCTAATCAGGTGAAAGTAATCATCTCTGAATTCAGTGAGAAAACATAGCTGTCCTTCAAAAATACAGACTGGTACTATTCTATTCGAGTTATGGCTTATTTCTCATACCAACTAGATTTAGTTGCCAGGAAAATAGGTGAGTTCGAAGATTTTCCACATTTTGGGGTTAGGTTAACTGACTTTTAAGGGAATATGCATATTGTATAACAAAACTGGGCTCCAAAGATTCATAGTAACAGGGCACTGTTAGCTGGTTTTGTTTTGTTTTGAGGTGCTGTGAAGATAGTACTAAGGATAGTAGGAAACATGTTAGTAGTATTAGCTTTCCATTTGAAATGTCACTCTCAATAGTATCCATGTCTTTATTTCCTTCCATTGCAAATGGCACTGACATTCAGAGTTCACTTCCTTGGACTCTGATATAGAAATGCGTAACAGCATCAGTCAACAAAGCTAAAGGGAAAAGTCTTCAGAAGGCATTCATTTGTTATGTCTTGTGGAATGACACAGCAGGTTCTTATTCTGACTGATGTAACACAGTTGGTTAGCATAGAGCTGTGCTCCCTGGGAAGATGTTGTTTTTTAAAGATGCCACAACCTGCTTTTGATTTTCTGCTCATTGTATTTGGATTTCAATTTTTTGCTAGTTTAAGCAGGTGTTCTGAAAAGGTAGCCAATTTACAAATGTTATCAGATTCATGGGGCAGGAGGAGACAAGTGGTAAATGCCTGAGGATGTCCTATGACAGTCATTTGAGATTCAAATGGTCTTTACACAATATAGAGAGTCTGTTTTTGAGCAGAGATTATGTTGTATTATCAAGTCTATCAGAGATAAGAATATCAGTGCCGCAACCATAAAACAATTCAAATCTGTCTTGCAAGAGGAAAGTATATGATTAGTAGATTCAAAGGCAGTATCTGAAGAAATATAAGCCAGGTTGCAAATAATCCTAGTTATTAAAAAAAAGAAAAGAAAAAGCAGAAGTGTATCAAATAGGAAAAAAAAGCTTTCTCAAAAAATATAAACTTCTATAAGAAAAAGATAATCTGATTAAATAGCCAGGAGGAATATGTTAAAGAGTATGATTTTTAACCCAAGTCTTACTGTGTTTCACAGGACTTATTTTCTACCAAAGATGCTCAAGATTGCAGTCTAAATTTTTGATATTTTGCAAAATGTAAAAAGTGTTATAAACACCATAGAAGAATGAGTGCCCATTCTATTGATTTCTTCATCAAAAAAAATATTTCTAGCACAAACAATTTCTAGCCCTGTTTTTATCAATCTTGTCCATTTTAAGATGTGTGGACTTCAACTCCATAATTACCAAGCCAGCATGTGGATGTGGGATAAAGCCTCTTTATACACAGGGGACCACTGGATATGTATTAGCATATACATCTATATGTACATATGCATTTGTTTTACAAAACATCTTTCCTTCTCATTCTGAATGATTAAAATAAAAAATTCATGTATTTGTGGCTGTGATTTTTTAAGGGGTATAATTGAGCTACTAATCCCATCTGTCATTTTGTGAAGGCTGGACAAATGAGACAGAATAAGAGACAGGCAAGGGAAAAAAAGCTTAACATTGTTGGAAAGAAAGCAAGAGAATTCAGCATTTCCTCTCCTTGCTCAGAGATTGTAAACTCAGTGTAATTGGGTTACTTCAATTCAATAAAGGCCATACTTTTTATTACATGTGGGTGGCATGTTCTCTCAACCATCATATTGTTCCTGGACCAGTAGGGAAGTTGTATATTTTGAATGTATTCTTATTCCCTGGTAAGGATTGTTTCTCCTGAAAATGTACCAAATTGTATCAACAGTTTGGGATTATACACTAAACCAATTTCCAAATCCTTAGTTGTCTGCTGTATTTGATGTGATCCTGAGAAAGGCATTGTTATTGTGTTTTGGCCAAAACAAGTCATTGAATCTGAACTCCCAAGAATTTCAAGGCAGCCTTGAATAAATTTTGTAATAAAAATAAAGTATGAAATGTGTGTTTATTTCTGATTGTTCTGCAGTAGTATTATGAATATTTTAAAATAGAAAATTCATTTATGTGATGGGTGGGGTTTTTTTTTTTAGCAAAGTTGTTATTTAGTTTCATCATCATACAAATATCTTTTTGCTTGCAAGCTATCAGGATCCAGAGAAGTATAATAGCTTTTCTTAAGTATTTGTTACATTTTTCTTTTAGAAATCCATCTTTCCATGAGTGATCTAAATTTAATGAGTTAATTGGAGTTAGTAGGAATTTTATTGGTCTGAAGGTGAACTTTAAAGTATGTCTGCTAAGAGGAAGTAAAAAAAAAAGATGCATTTGAATGTTTTAATTTTAGAAATGTTTTTAAATAAAAGCTTAGTGTTTTAAAATGGATGAAAAATATTTTTCCTTTTAAGGTCAAAGGATCTAAAAGAATCCAGTGAATTTTGTTAAGATAAATGAAGCTAGTTTATAAAGATAATTAAGTGCAAATAGAAATACGTATTATTTCAACAACAAGAAAGATTAAGCAGTAACGGTTAAACTAATTGTTCTACTCAAAGAGGAGAATATATTTATGTTTTTTATTTGAATATCACTTCTGGATTTTGTGCTTGTGATTAAAAAAAATGAAAGTTTGACTTTCTTTTTGCCAATTAGATAGATTTGTTTTTATAAAAAATGGCTAATTATATACTAGTGTGTAAAAGTAAAAAGTTGAGTTTTTATTTTGTTATCTTGTACTAGTTGAAAGCCAATGTCTTTTTCTTTCTTCCCTTGTACCTCATATTTTCTTTCCCCCTATATGTATAGGATTAGGGTGGTGGGTTGCTACCAGTTCACCCTGGATCGGGTGAACTGGTAGCAATGGTAGGAGGCTCCACCCACCCGTCCAGACACTTTTGCACATGTGCAGAAGTGTTGTGCATGCACGTGCCCACAAGCAAACCGGTAGTGACGGGGTTTGAAACCCACCCCAATACACACACACACACACACACACACACACACACACACACACAAACAAACATATATTCCATGTTTAGTCTCCTTTTACTAAATGTACTTGGAATTAATTGGAACCAGGATTTAGTCCCATAATTTCCAGTTTTAGGAATCAGATCTTGAATAAGTGAAGAACAAAGAGATCCTTGCCTATGTGAGATAAAAAAACACTAATTAATACATTAATTTGTTCCATTTATGTCCTGATTCCTACCCAACTGCAGTCTAGGTGCTAGACTTCTGGTATTGGTTAGCCAAGATAGCTGATTGCTAATATAATTATCCAAAAAGCATCTAAGATGATATTTTTCCAGACAATCAAAGTGGAGTCAATCAATGCTATTATTGCCAGCAGGTAAGTTTATTAGAGAACAACAATCTGTAGCGCTGTAGGTGGTATGAATGTTGGAACTATTTCTTGCTCACTTAAAGATAGAGATTTCTTCTTTTGATATACTGTAGGCGATGGAAAATACAGCAAGTAATTCTATTTGTTTGTTTGTTTATTATTTAAAATTTTATACTGCCCTTCTCCCGAGGGACTCGGGAGTCATATATATTTCACAACTAAATTCAATAAGTTCTGAAACTCAGAAAAGCTCATGGTCCCAGGATTTCTAAATTAACCTCCAAATTTGCCCATATATTTTAATTTATAAATATCTATAGTGTTTATACATTATAGTCACAGTTACAGCACATTGTTCTTAAGTTGAAGACATTATTGAATAGTTAGAGGTCATTTATCTCTAAACATATTTCATTTAAAGTATAATGAATAATAACCATCTGCAGATGCTTTCTTCTTCAATTTGTTTAAATTATTCTTTCTTAAACTCTGAAGTGCACCTTTTGTTTAGGTTTTGTCTCTTTTGCATTCTGTCTGGAGAGGGAAATAAAGATGAAAAATCCACATCCTTGCAATTGTCCAGTTAATCAAATAATAGACAAAGCAATCACAAAAAGTTACTTGTGTGACATGAGTGGCCACACAGTTTGAATGAATGAATAAAATAAAAAGATGCGGTAAATTGTTACATACAAAGAGAATTCTAATGTGAATAAAGTTGCTAGAATTATTTATATAAACAGTTCCAGGCAGATGACTGGAATAACTTGGAGCTGAGAAGTACAATTAAGAAAACCAGCCAGCTGAAATAATCCACTTTATAAAGAAATTCATACAGACAAACAGACACACATATATAGATAGATGTAGATATCTAGTATTTATACTCTGTTTTCAATAATTTTAAAACAAAAAGAAAACAACAATGAATACAAATAATGTAAATTGTGCTCATTTCTCATTCTAGAAATGGTTGAGAAAAAAAAGTCAGGATGAAAAGATGTGCCTTCAAGAGACACTTAAATAGTGTAATATAGGACTTTTTTGATACCTACTTCCAGATTCAGAATCAATTTGGTGCATGGTGATGGTGGGGAAGAGAAATTAAGAGAGAACATGATGAAAATAAACACCAGAAGAGTAATAAAGTATATATTAATCTGTAATATTTCTTCTACGAGATGTTATCACTCATTTAGGAGTTCTGAAAGAGAGACAGGGAGAAAAAAAGAAAGGCAAAGACTACAACATGATGGCTATGTATGATCTCCAGAAGAGGTAAGTAGTCTCTTACTATTAGTTGCTAAGGAACAGAAGCATCAGGGTGCCGCTATTGTCATCTTTTGTTAAAGGCTTCTGAGTAGCACCTAGATCTCCATTGTGAGATTTGAATGTTGAAAAAATTGTTGTGGAATACTATTGGGATCCCTAGCATTCTGCCTATGAGTACAAATCTGCTCATAGGGCCCTACCTGCACAGTCCTTGTCCTACTCATTTCTACCTTTCTAAAATGCATTATTCTAATGTGCAAAAAGGAAAAAAAATGAGTTAGAAAATCAAGGAGTATATGAAATCCCATGCCCCACCTGCCCCACCACATACATCGGACAAACCAACAGAAGAATAAGTGCACGCATTGAAGAACACAACAACTCAGTCAAAAATGAGGAACCAACTTCTTTCCTGGTCCAACACTTTAAAGCCACAGGAAATGAAATTGACTTTAAAAAGACCAGAACTATCGCCAAAACTGAACACTTTAATAACAGAATAATCAGAGAAGCCATCGAGATAGAAAAACGCCAACACAGCATGAACAAACGAGACGATACCTCCCGCCTACCAGCCATTTGGAAACCCACTCTTATTGACAAACGAATCCCTAACATGATGAATGACACCAGACCCATGCTCACAAGAGCCACACAGGATGTCACCACCACACATCCACGCAGAAAGCAGACTCAAACCCACACTGATAATAAGGCACGACCAAGGACCAGAAGCCAGACCGCAGCTGCATCATTAGCCACTTTTAACCTCTCCAATCCATACATGAATCAGACTGACACCCACCATGAAGAGCTCTCACGGCCACAAACACGAAGCCAAACAACAGCTCAAATCCCCCTGCAACTCAGACTAAGCCGAGCACAACCAAGCCCCCACCCAAACAGAACACACCCCCAGCCAATCAGAGCACAACCAACCCCCCATCCAATCAGAGCACAGCCAAGCCCCTAACCAATCAGAACACACCTCCACCCAATCAAAACACAGCCAAGCTCCCACCCAATCAGCTCACACCCCCACTAGCAGTTAAAAGGAAGAGACAGCTGCAATCTCACATTGCTCCTGGAAGCACGAAGCCGAGAACACCAGCCTGAAGATGATGAATGAGACTTCGTCGAAATGTCGCCAAGATACTTCCAATTTTATACGGGAGAAGACGTGGTTTCAGTTCCTCCAATGGAAAAAAAAATATGTGTAAGAAACTCTAAATTGAGTTATGACTATTTGTAATATTCAAACAAGGAAACATTACTCCTAACTCTTCTCCAATTCTGTCTTCATTTAAAGGAAATTGAATCCTTAGAGAAACAAGTCAAGGCATTCTCTTTGCAATATTTCTGGTAGAACAGATTGGCTTTGGTTAGTTTCTACTTGCTCATAAATAGGCTTTGCAACACACATATGAAAATAATTAATTTAATGGAAAATCATTACAAGATACATACATTTGATTAATCTACATGTAGTTGATTCTAGGAGCAATTTGACACACAACTACCTTCCACTCAAAGACCTTAAACTGTGCTTGCTTCTAAAATGCCAAGATATTTGAAATGGTGCCAACAATGTCTTTATGGAGAAATTAAAAAAACCCCAACAACACTGCAGCCTAATTATGAAAGAAAATGAAATGGAATCTTGTTTCCCTCTGCAGGTGGCTGTTCACAATTGCTTAGGTGGAAACATTCAGGCTCTCAATTAATTCCCATCTGTATTTGCAAGAGGAGCAGGATGCTCCTTAAGAGAACAATCTGGAAGCAATCAGCATTTTCACATATTATTTTTAAGCAAGGCTAAATTATAATCTTATTAGGGGAGAAGCATGAGTTGAAGTTTATTTTTTTATTTAGAAAAAAGACTTTTGCAATATGCATATGTAAATGAGAGAGGCCCGTGGCCAGTAAGAATCATTTATAAGGCTTGGTATTGAAAAGTAATGCAGTATGAAGTATGAAGAGAACCACCAAATACAAGTTATCATTCCTGCAGAATAAGCCCCTAGCATGGTTGGAATGGGTTGAAATAAAAACAATATTTTGCAGTCCTTTTATCTGAGGCAGGGCTGTCACACTCCTGGCCCATGGGCTGGATATGTCACGCCCTGGCCACACCCGTGCCCAGTTTAGCGAAGGGGGGGGGTGTCCCGATACATCACATGACACTGCCATGACAACTTGAGTTTTACGCTCCTGATCTAAGGTAGCGATGTAAAGACAAAAAAATCTACTTGCTATTAATATTCATAGTCAGTCAACAGTATTAAGAGTATGCAAGTAATAATTCCCCAATGTTGATTTGCTGAATCCCCTAATCAAATAAGAACCACACACCCACCTCTAATAAGAAACAGCAGTACAATAACAATTGAGTGACTGATTAAATTATAATGTAAAGCCATATTAAAGATTATGTACGTTACACAATCCTGGATTGATCCTGGGCACAACTAACCTGAAAATGTTGCCTAAATGAAAAGAACTACAACCTTTAAAAAGAAAAGAGAAAGTTTTGTGGGCAACATTGAAAACAGCATCCACTTAACCATCATGGGTGTCCTCATGATTTTCCATCAAAATGATAGAAGCAGTATTGTGCTATCATAAGCTTTACCTTTCATAGCTGCATGCAACTTTACACCTTTATTAGACTATGAAAAGGAAACCCTTCAGGCAGCGTTCACTGGGAAAAATACTTTAAATTGCATAAATTGATAGAAAAACAATGAAAATGTCTTATGATGTCCCAAAGCAATTGCTACTACTCTTTTTTCATTTGGAAGATTTCCAAGACTATAGTAACTTCTATGAAGAGAAAAGATTTATTTCCACCAATTAAAATGGAGATCCAAATCATCTTGCGACGGCATCTGCTTTCAACTCCAAAGTCCATCTGCACTGAAGGCTTTCCCAAACATGGGAATAGAATTTTGTAGTGCATTTGAGCCAAAATCATGTTTCTTGTTTAAAAAGCACTATTTTACAGACATAATGACCAGTTAAACACATAAAAATTCTTTTGGTCAAAGGTTTGTCCTGGAGATGTAAAATAGTTTGATTCTAATTATTCTAGAATTAGCTATCATCCCACCCAATGATGAGATTTTAGTTGGCTTTTAGGTTTTTAAAATCTTAAGTGACACAGATTTCTCTCATTAACTAACACAATGCTTTTCAGACACTCCCTACACATTGCCACAATATATATATACAAAAAAGGAAGGGTTTGTATTATAACAATACAAAACTGTTTTTTCATTCTATCTTCCTTGCCATTAGAGATTTTTCTAAGTATCAAAATACTTACCAAGAAATATCATGGAAATCTTCATTAAGTTTTTATCTTCCTCTATATTTTGCTATTCCTTCAGGTTTAAAAGACAACAAAACACAATGTTCAGGAATAAACTGGAGCTGAATGATAAAACTAGTTTTAAACATAGTTAATATTCCTATTACTTATTCTTAGCATCCCAGCTACTGATTACATCCTAAAGCATCTTTGACTGGCAACTCAGTATTTGTTAGGCATTTGGCAAAATAAAACAGCAACAGGGGTCTGCTTCAAAGGAACAAACTGAGTGATCACAAAACTTCCAAATCACTTTGGAAAATAGTGTTTTTTCTCTGTTTTGATTGGGGATCCTGCCAATCAATACACAGTATTGCAAGCTGAATTCCTTATATAAGGAAGTTGAAGGAGATAGGTGATGTGTTAAGGATATTGTTGCTGTGTTTACAGCTAGCAGAGTAAAGTGCACAGAGAAACGTTGCTGAGAGCAATGAGATAAAGATACGTGCAAACTGGTGTTATCAAAAGTTTTCTTTATAGTGGAAAATAAACAATCTCGTAGTCTTCTAAACAGTCCAAGTCTTTACCGGTTAAATCCAAAAAGCTTTTTACCAAACGAACAGTAGTTGGTTCACTCTGGTTCACAAACCCCGGATGGTAATAGATCCACCCACACACGCACTCGATGATATCACAATGGCAGCTTATCATCAACTGAATACATTACAGTACCTTTCTTAAATACGTTGCTAAATTATACCTAATTATAGCATGACTCAGCATTACAGCATGATGCAGCATTAAAACTTAAAGTCACAAAACACATATATTGCCTGGACAACTGTTAGGCTCAAATCATATCCTAACATGATGTATTGTGCTTCCATACATGGGCATGAGTAGCAGACCATAATTAGCATTACCATTTATCATCTCATTATTCTTTCTGCTTTTCAGGGTTCTTTGGAACTGTATTTGTTTGCTCAGGTTTCAACTTCTTTAATACAACCGGACACAAATTTTAACTTTCCTTTCTGAGACACTTATAGGATGTTACATTTCTATTCTAACCCTATTAACAAACTGCCAATTCATCTCAACTCTATGCATTCTAAATATAGGCTCAAAGTTAAAAGGCAAGGACTTATTTTGCATGCAATTTCTGAAAGTTTCTATTTTTAGACATGAATAGGACACTAATTCAGTCAACTTTCTGTGGATTCTTTAACAAACAACTTGAAGAATACTGTATGATCCTTTTCCCATCACTGCTTTCTATGCCCTAAAATTGGGAAGATATCTCAAAGATCTATTATGGCAAGATTGAAAGCAAACTTGGTTAAAATTCTCAAAAGGTTTCTCATGCCTGCTATTTTCACCTCCTTCCATCGCATCTTCAATTCCTGAATCTCCAAATCAAACCAGCTGATATTTTACATGTGCCTGATAATGTGTAGCTCCATGTGTAAGAGTGCAGAACACTTAAAAAGAGATGCCATTTTTTTGGTTAACAACACTTTTATTCAGTAATTATTCCATCAGTCTGATCACCTGGGAAATAGTTTTCAAAGAGCAAAGATCTTCTGCAACATCAGTGGTGTGCTTGATTTCATCATCTCAGTATTGTCCTGAGATTCCCTCATTACCACTAAGCAACAACATAAGGAGATTTACCAGCTCAGCTTAATTTCTTTTCTCCATCTTTGTACTCTCAAGAAGCTTCTTTTGTAAATTGGGTTATGCATGAGACCATTTCCGACTGCTCATTCGGAGATGCTCATTTAGAAGAGTCTGGCTGCCTGGCTAAGATGGCTTCCTGCCAAACTCTGCAGCTCCAATAGACAAGGTGAGCTGACTTCTGACTGCCTCAGCTAGTGGTATTTGTACTTCAATGCATAACGTTGTCACTATTGAAGAAAGCTTTAAGAATCCAAACTTTAAATCTTATTTCAAACCATTTTCCTAGGCAACGTGTGTCCAATCTCTTTCTTTTCTTAATTGTACAACATGTCCTTGGAACTGGTGACATCACTGCTGATGTGAAGAAAAATAATTACAGAGTCCTGAAAAGTAAATTAAGATTGCTAAACAAGAAAGGAAAGCCAGGGCTTCTATGATAGCTTTTTCTTAAATGTGGCCTATTCATCTCTTACCACCATCTCTTGTACAGTTATCTGCATTTTCTTCCATTTTACTTTTTCTCGGCCTGTGTTCCAGGTGCCAGACTAAACAAAATAGAGATACACTGAATTTGCAAAAAAGGAAAAATATTTTAAAAGAAAATTCAAATTAAAAACAAAAAAGTAAGAAGATCATGTGACAAAGCAGAGGACTGATAAGGGGGAAAATGAAATGTGAATTTATTGATTAGGGTATTTAATATCCAATAGATTAGCCTGTAGGACAGGTTAGAATTAATTAAATAAATAGGTGTTGATTAATTTCACAGTTACACATACAAATGCAGACATCCTAGTGCCATGATGGCGAACCTATGGCATGCGTGCCACAGGTGGCACGTGAAGTCATATCGGTGGGCACACAAGCTCAGCTCCAGCGCACATGCATGCGCTGGCCAGCTAATTTTCAGGCCTTCTGGGCCCACCAGAATTCGGGAAACAGGCTGTTTCTGGCCCCCAGGGGGTGGGGAAGGCCGTTTTCACCCTCCCTAGGCTCCTAGAAAGCCTCTGGAGACTGGGGAGGGCGAAAAACGGGCCTACCGGGCCCACCATGCCATCACCTGCCAAAAGTGGGAGGAGCATGGGGTGGTTGTGCACAGGGGGTGGGCGCATAGAATTATGGATGTGGGCACATGCGCACGCAACCCCCGCACTCCCTCCACTTTTGGCATGCAATGGCAAAAAAGTTAGCCATCACTGTCCTAGTGGATTGTAGTGTGATAAAGAGTAAAACAATGATGGCTTAGCAATTATTTTAATATTGGAATGTCTTGTTTATTGCACATGCCAATTGTATTTGTATATATAATTATGGTCTCCTAAATTTATTTACAAATTGCTTGAGAGACTTCTGATTATAAGTGACACATGGTTTTGCTGTTATGCTACATATAATTGCTTAATAATGGGCTTTGGTTGAGAAAGTCAGGGATCAGACTATTGTGAAAATGTCAACAGGGAGTAGCATCCATAGATAAGGATCAAGGCATGACTAGGCTGTTCAGAATAGCTTAAAAAGCAAAATACATTCAATTTAGATCCAAAGGTGTTTGAAAAATAATACTAGCAAACTGGGCTAATAACATCATCTCAGTTCAAAAAGATAAATTAGCATACTATGCCAGATGAGATGAAATCCATTTGTTTAACCTCAATGATTTAGCAGCTAATTGAAATTCTCAGCAGTGTTTGATGGCAGTCATGCGTACAATGTCCAAACAATATGTACTCAACCATCTCTATGTCAGAGAGGCTGTAACTGCAGAAAGGTCCTATACATCATTGCAAGCAATTCATATTTTGAAAGCTAGGGTTAAATTCAGCAACTGCAAACCTTATTCAACTCGCTCCAACAGAAGCTGAACATCATCTCTGAAGGCAAGATGAACTACCAAGTGGTTATCCCCATCTTATACAAATTGAGTTTCAAAGTTTTGACTCTGATCCAGACCATGTGGTGAACAGGTAAAGGACACAGTCAGAAAAACAGAGAAGACACAGCAGAGCAATTAAGTGGCTGCTTTCAGCAACAGCATGCCAACACCAGCAGCAGGCCATAAAGTCAACATGACAGGTCAGGGACTTCCTTCTTTCCCGTGGTCATATGATTTATTCTAAATCAATAAGCCATATAACCAGAAGATGAAGTTTGCATTGTAAGCCATAATAAATTGAACCAAACTTTCTTTCAGATAATATTAAGACAAGAAAAACATTGTTCATGTTAAACATGCTCTTTTGTATTGTAAAGGTTGATAAATTAAAATCAATAACATTATTTTTTTAAATACCAAAACTTATCCTTCCAAATAATAATACTGTGCAACTTAAAAAAATGAAAGTGTAAATGAAAGTGTAAATGAAAACTTAAAGTTTAGTTCTGGGAAAGTATAAGCAGAAGTCAGTCCTTGTATCTTCTCCCAGATTAGAATACTTCAAATAAGGATATAGTTCTGAGTAAACATAATATAATATAGTCAGGAAGGGCAAAATAACTCAGCAGTTAAAGACTGGAAAGCTGACAGCCTGGTTTGAGACCTGAGCACCATGCAATGGGGCAAGTTCCTGTTATTTGCCCCAGCTCCTGCCCACCTAGAAGATCAAAGGCATGCATATGCGAGTAGATAAATAGGTGCCACTTTATGGGAAGGTAATAGTGTTCTGTCATCTTGGCATATAATTATAGTTCCATGACCATGGAAGTGTCTTCAGACAATGCTCCCTCAGCTAAGAAACAAAGATGAGCACTGCCCCCAAGAGTCAGATATGATTGGATAGGGGAAATCTTTACCTTTTAATATAGCCTGCTTTTAATATAGAGCTGCTTTTGCATTTTACTAAGAGATGACCTGGGAAGAAAGAGTGGAGTTGGCTGTGCCCTTACAACTAACTCCACATTGTAAACAGCCCCACCCCTTGCCTAAAGACCTAATGGTGTACCAGGGCAGACTTTCACACTGAGCTGAACAATCATTTTCTTCATCCTATTTGAACACTTGAGGAAAAAAAATATTGTAATCAGACATAACAGTTAAGATAAATCATAATAGTTATAATAACTAGGCTATATCAAGACTCCAATGGGTGTGTATATAAGCAATATTACATTCTCCAGTTCACTTTTGTAATCTCATGTTTCCAACAGGTATTAAAAAAAACACTTTGTTGAGTCAAATTCAACATCTGGAGACATAGTTTTTCTGAAAGAGGTTTGCCACTTTTCCAAAATAACTTCCAGATTTTGAACTTCCTGGGCCTCCCCAAGGACAACTTCAAATGTTAGAAAGACTCAATCTTCTTAGGTATTTATTCTGTGCTTATTTCAATGTAAAAACTTTAGTGGGAAAGGAACAACAACAACAACAAAAGAAATCCAGGGATCCCTAAACAGGGATCATTTTTGTTCCTGTTTAGAGAATATTTCTCCCTCCCTCCTTCCTCCCTCCCTGCTCCTTCCCCACTCCCTTCCTTCTTTCCTTCTTTCCTTTCTTCCTTCTACCAACAACTCCCAAAGAACATAAAAGCCCCTCAAAACAATCAAGATATAAATACATAAAACCCTGTGCTTGTATGGTGCAGCCATCTAGAACTGATAGATGATTGCATCATATGCTGATGTTCCAGAATTATAAATATTCTAATTTTGTCATGTTAATTAAATGGTTTGTGAAATGCTCAGGTTCAATCTCCTTTCTGAATGTCATCCAGGAGATCTCAGAGACCAAATGATCTCATTTTACTTTTGCTGCCCCGAGACAGCTCCCTCCTGCTTCATAACATACTCTTCTTCCTATCCACAGTAGATAACCTAGCTGACAGGTTGGAAGCTATGTAGAAGGAAACCCTTTCACCTCATTAGAAATTCTTCTACCTACTTCACTCTACGCTTTTCCTCCTTGCTTCCAACCTGTCAGCTGTTTGGGACACATATTGACTATTCTTCTGAAAGAGCACTAGGAGTATTTCAAAAAGAACCCAAGTGACCAGTCACAGGCATGAATCTCTTCCACACTTCCAACTTGTCACTCAGATAATTGAAAGCCTGCACATACAGAGCCCCACCACACTACGAGTTAATGAGTCTGATTGGAAGGTGTTTTTTCCCCCTTGTCAGCAAGTGACATCTGACAGAAGGGGAAAAAATCCAGAAGAATCCACCAATCAAACTGCTCTTAAATTGCACTGCTTTACAACTCTAAAGATGTCATCAAATGCCAGTTTTATTACTCAAGCAAAATGTGACCTGGCTGTCATGACAGTGCAATTTACATCAGCATATTTTTTCATCAATTAAATAACTAGAATCATGCAAGTTAATGTCGAAAGGTACAAGGAAGAGTCTTGGTATCTGAAGTCACAGGACTCTTAATGGGCATGATTCAATTATTACATATAATTCTAGCTTTTGCTTTAGAAATGCCTCTCCACTGATAAGTTAAATGAAAGAGGAGTTAATATTATTACAGATGGGCATCTAAATACATGTGATGTAATGTCAAGATGTTTCTGACATTATGATAGAATATAAGCTTTTCCATTAATGATTTCAGGAGAGGAGACGGGAGGGAAGGGAAGGGAGGGGAAGGGGAAGGGAGAGGAGGGAAGGGGAGGATTAAGCTTTTCCCTTAATGGTCATAATATTGTGAACAATTCTACACGTAAAAAGAACAAGTCTTCCAGACTGTTATAAAATCTACACAGGATATTCTGACTGTGAATCAGAATAACAGAGTTGGAAGGGACCTTGGAGGTCTTCTAGTCCAATCTGAGGCAGAAAACCTTATATCATTTCAGACAAATGGTTGTCCAATATCTTCATTAAAATATCCGGTGTTGGAGCACTCACAACTTCTGGAGGCAAGTTGCACTGATTAATTGTTCTAACTGTCAGGAAATTTCTCCTTAGTTCTAGGTTGCTTCTCTCTTTGATTAGTTTCTACCCATTGCTTCTTATCCTGCCCTCAGGTGCTTTGGAGAATAGCTTGACTTCCTTTTCTTTGTGGCAGCCCTGAGATATTGGAACACTGCTATCATGTCACGCCTAGTCCTTCTTTTCATCAAACTAGACATACCCAATTCCAGCAACCATTCTTTATGTTTTAGCCTCCAGGCCCCTAATCATCTTTGTTATTCTTCTCTGCACTCTTTCTACATTCTCAACATTTTTTTAATATCATGATGACCAAAACTGGATGCAGTGTTCCAGTGATCTTACCAAGGCATTGTAAATTAGTATTAGGCAGAATATATTTACACATTAGGCACAACCAGGCTACTATAGGGTATCATCAGATGCTCTTCTCATTCCTTGCCTTTGGCTATGTTGGCTAAGGATATTAGGAGTTGAATTTCAAAACCTTGAAACCTACATTATCTATTGCTCTCTATTTCAAATTGTTTGACAAGACAGGAAGGAAGGAAGGAAGGAAGGAAGGAAGGAAGGAAGGAAGGAAGGAAGGAAGGAAGGAAAAAGCTTGGTTTCTAGCTGGTACTTTCTTGAAAAGACATTCCAACAACTTGGTATCTTCCCTATCTAAATAAATATAAAGCAGATATTGTGATGAGACTCAAACCACAACTGCTTATGAATAAGAAGCACAGACCATTTCTTGACAAAGGAGCACAGACAATTTTACTCAAGTGCTATCTTGTTAAACAGTTGCAATCTAAGTTAAAATTAAGCCACTTGACCATAGAAAAAAAGCAATACTTTGAGATTCAAAAGCAAACAGGTGCTAAAAAATATTCCTTGGCACTCATGTAAATACTGTCCCATTAAAGCCACTGCATTTTTCTTTAGGTGGTGAGGCTGGCCTTTGCAGTTGCAGTGTGATTTCAAGGAAAGCAATCTTTGATTTAAAAAACAGGAGACAGGTGCTGCTGCACGTGTGTTCACACAGTTTTTGAAGCATCATCTTGCCTTTGAATCCAAAGTGCTGCACAGTACTAAAGTGTACTGAATCTGACAGGAACCTTAATCAAAGACTGCAGCTCACTTCGTAAGTGTCGCAACTTTTGAAGTGCTTGAAGCTAAGATTTCTTGTCTCTAAACAGAAGATCTGAAGATCTGAATAAAAAGAGCCTTTTGCTGAAATTTAACTCAGAAATTATGCTCTGCATCACTATCATTTCTTAAAATCTATTTCAACATTACATACATTTTAAAATATATATGAACCTAGCCAGAGAAGATCAGTGAAGGTCATCCTGCCAATTCGTTGAATTCTGACTTCTCCAATTCTCCAGCCTGAAACCATTTTTAAATAAAAGTCAATTGCTTTGCCAATTTGGCAGATCTTAGCTTTTCTTTCATCCATTACCCTTAAAAACATTTTATGTTCAGGTGACTTCTGGTTTTGAAAGAAAGCATCATCTGAAATCCTGCTCATGTGGTGCCTGACATTTCTAACAAACTAAAAAGTCCAATAGAAAGAACTTTAATCACTGACCTGTTGAACAAGGAAAGTCTTGTATATCAGCCTTACGAGGATGCCCTTTGAATGACTAGGACTTCAACATTCAACATTCTGAAAACGTTTGTGTAATACAACAAACAGAAAGTTGAGAAAGAAATGTATTAAATCCCCTTTGTCATTTTTGTTTCTATCCCAATCTAAAATTGATATGAAACTTCAGAATCCCAAAACAGAAAATGTTTTTTTTTTTAAAAAACATCAGAAATGTACTGAAACAGATTTCATCTTAAATGATTATTATTTCAAACACTGACTAAGAACCTAAATGGTTGACTAAGCAGTTCCAGAAGTAACAGCATAGTGAGCAAAAAGCTGAGGCACACAAATTCACCTGCTTAGTTAGTCAAATATGTTGCATCTTTTATAAGAGAAAAGCAAGACGTATCATGGTCCTGGGCTCAGATTAATCACTTCTTTTGCCAGCATCAAAATTAGCATTTTTAAAACAATGTACAGTACATTATGACCAAAACTTACCTACACCTGAAATATTTTACAAAGGATCAGTAGGATTTCCTTGAAAATGGCAGTATTCATTTTATTACATGGAAGATTTTAGTCAGAGATCAACTGCTGATGGGTTTGTTGCACAGCTCTAGGCTAATAAAAGTCAGTCAGAGCAGTATGAGATACAATCAGGACAGCCTTCCCCCCCCTCCCCAACTTCTCTCCCCAGTTATGCAGTATGATATAAGGAATTACACAGAGTGAATTAGATCACTCAAAAAAATCAGATCACCCAGAAAAAAATTACCCAGTGGGTGCTAAAATTACAGTGATAATTTCTACAATGTCTAAAAGATGGACATTTATTGTAAGTCTTAATTATTAGTCAAATTTGCAGAATCATAGAATTGGGAGGAGTTACTGACTATCGATAATAAAGTACAACTTCTTAGCAGGGTTCCACATTAAAGCTTTGGAGACAGATGGTTGCCTCCTAGCCTCCACATGTATATATAAAAGATACACACATACTCTCACCCCCCACACAGATTGAACTTGTGAGTCATTTGAAATGTTCGAAGTAAAGTTTGAAAAATGTTAGTCTGCCCTCTCCCAAAATTGTTTCTATTAAGAGTCCCCTCTTATTTTTATGGTCCTTTTCTGAAACCTTTCCAATTGCTCTAACACCTGCTTAAAGTGCCCCAAGCTAGACATAATCTGGGATCTGATGAAATAAAAGAATGGACTGTTTTTTTTTTTCCCCATGAAAATTACATATTGCTTAAGTCTTTCTGAAATGTTAATATTGTTATCAATATTATTCCATTATTATAATATGGAATAATAGTGATCAGTCTTTCATGTTAATAGACAATGAGTTTGAAAGTGGAGCATGTTTAAAAATTACCTAACATTGGCTTTATATAAATGGCCTTTTAATAATGATATATTCAAATATCAGTCTGACCTTTTTTAAAAATAGTGCTACTGGGGCATAATTATATTTCTTTCAAAAAATCTGTATTATGGTTCAAATTTTAATTTACTAAGGATTAAGAAATTAAAATATAATCAAATCAGGAACAGCTATGATAAGGAAAATGGCAAATCTAGACAGCATACTAAAAAGCAGAAACATCATCCTGCCAACAAAAGTGTATATAGTCAAGGCTAATATGGTTTTCCCAGTTGCAATGTATGGCTGTGAAAGTTGGACCATAAGAAAGGCTGAGCGCCAAAGAATTGAGGCTTTTGAACTATGGTGCTGGAGAAGACTCCTGCGAGTCCCTTGGACTGCAAGGCGATCAAATCGGTCAGGCCTAGAGGAGATCCAGCCTGACGGCTCCTTAGAAGGCGAGATTTTGAAGATGAAACTCAAATACTTTGGCCACCTAATGAGAAGGAAGGACTCACTGGAGAAGAACCTAATGCTGGGAAAGATTGAGGGCAAAAGAAGAAGAGGGCGACAGAAAATGAGGTGGCTGGATGGAGTCACTGAAACGGCAGGCGTGAGCTTAAATGGACTTTGGGGGATAGTAGAGGACAGGAAAGCCTGGAGGAACGTTGTCCATGGATTGCGATTGGTCAGACATAACTTTGTGACTAACAACAACAATGATAATGAATTTTACTCATGTTGCCTGGATTTAGAAGTCACCATATAGTTAGCCAATTAAATTGCAATAAATAAGCTTACAATTCTTTCCATAAATGAGAAAGCAGATTTTATATTTGGATCATGGTAATAAATATTTATTTATTTATTTATTTATTTATTTATTTATTTATTTATTTATTTATTTATTTATTTATTTATTTATTTTTCGTATTTCTATCCTGCCCAACTCTCTGAGGACTCTGGGTAGCTTCCAAAAAAGACAGTATGAATAATATACAATAAGAGACGTTAAAAACCCATACACACTGCTCATGGTCAGATCACACAAGATCACAATGGTGAGATTAACGGCCCCAAGCCTGCCGGAAAGCCAGGTTTTCACCATTTTCCAGAAGGCCAGCAGGGTGGGAGCTGTCCTGGCCTCAGGAGGTAGCTGATTCCAGAGAGCCGGGGCAGCCACAGAGAAGGCCCTCTCCCGCAGAAATGCCGGGCAATATTGTTTAGCTGACGGGACCCGGAGGAGGCCAACTCTGTGGGATCTTACCGGTCGTTGGGAGCTATGCGGTAGAAGACGGTCCCAAAGATAGCCTGGCCCTAAGCCATATAGAGCTTTAAAGGTAATAACCAACACCTTGAATTGTGACCAGAGGCCAATAGGAAGCCAGTGCAGCTCACAGAGGATTGGTGTGGGAGTACCTAGGTGCACCCATGACCGCTCGAGTGGCTGCTTTCTGGACCAACTGTAGTCTCCGAACACTTTTCAGTAGAACGCATTGCAATAATCCAACTGTGAGGTGACAAGGCATGAATGACTGTGAGAAGATGCTCCCAATCCAGATAGGGTCACAATTGGTGTACCAGGTGAACCTGTATAAAGGTCTCCTTAGCCACAGCTGTCAGGTGTTGCTCTAATCTCAGCTGTGGGTCAAGGAGGATACCCAAATTGTGAACCCATTCTGAGGGGGGCAACTTCTCCCCCCCGGGCTATGGATGGACAATCAACATGGTCCTTGGGAGGCAATACCCACAGCCACTCGGTCTTGTCTGGGTTTAGCCTGAGCCTGTTTACTCCCATCCAGACTCTCACAGCCTCCAGGCACTGGCACATCACATCCACTGCTTCACTGAAATGATGCGGGGTGGAGATATACAGCTGGGTATCATCGGCATACTGCTAATATCCCACCCCGTATCATCAGATGATCTCCCCCAGCAGTTTCATGTAGATGTTAAATAGAAAGGGAGAGAGGAACAAACCCTGAGGCACCCCATAAATGAGGAGCCTTAGAGGTTGACTTCTGTTCTCTTATTAACACCGATTGTGACCGATCAGAGAGATAGGAGGAGAAACACTGTAACACGGTGCCTCCCACTCCCAACTCCTTTATTCAGCCTAGTAGGACACCATGGTCGATGGCATCGAAAGCTGCTGAGAGGTCAAGTAGCATCACGATAGAGGAATGACCCCCATCATGGGCTCGCCAGAGATTGTCCATCAGCATTACCACAGCAGTTTCCATGCTATAGCCAGGTCTGAAGCCAGATTGAAAAGGGTCCAGATAATCCGTTTCATCCAATGTCCATAGGAGCTGATATGCCACCACTTTCTCTACAACCTTCCCCACAAGGGTAAGTTGGAGACTGGATGAAAGTTCTTTAATTCTGCTGGGTCCAAGGAAGGCTTCTTAAGGAGGGGCCTTACAACTGCTTCCTTTAATGGTTGCGGAAAAGAACCCTCCCTTAAGGAGGTGTTAACTAAAGTCAGGAGCCAGCCTCATGTCACCTCCCTGCTGGCTGAAACCAGCCAGTAGGGGCACAGGTCCAACAAACAAGTGGAGGAACTCATCACACCCACAGCCTTGTCCACTTCCTCACAAGTCACAGGCTCAAACTCTTCCCACAGAATACGACTAAGACCTGCCCTGGTCACCTCGGTCGGAATTGCTCAATCAGAGTCCAGGTCCATCCAAATCTGAGCGACTTTATCTGACAGAAACTGCACAAATTCCTCAGCTCTACCCTGTAAGGGCTCCTCTGCTCCCTCTACATTAAGGAGAGAGCAAGTCACCCTAAACAGTCTGGCTGGGCGAGAATCAACGGATGTGATATGTGTGGAAAAATGCGAACATTTTGCCGACCGTATTGCCACTAGATAAGTCCTAATAAAGGCTCTTAAGAGTGTTTTTACTGGTTTACTGGTCTTCCAGCACCGCACTAGATGTCTCTTCTGGCGCTTCATCTCCCAGAGGTCCTTGGTAAACCAGGGAGCTTTCCTGGATCCACTGCTCTTGAAAGGTCTTAAAGGCACAATCCGGTCCAGTGCCCCAGACGCCACCTCATTCCAGGCAACAACCAGGGTCTCTGCCAGGCTGTAGACGAGGGAGTCAGGTATCTCCCCAAGTTCCTTCTGGAACCCTACAGGGTCCATTAGGCACCTAAGGCAGATCCACTTAATCTGCTCTACCTCCCTGAGATGGGGGAGTGGTATCCTAAAGTCCAACCTCAGCAAGAAATGATGTAACCACGACAAAGGAGAAACATCTATAGCCCTTAATTCCAGACCACATCTCCATTGCTCTACTATTTACATGTTAAATCCATTTCTACTAATTCTATCATCTTCACCAACTATTCCTACACTGTGTGCATTTCAGTCATACTATTTTTGTGTACATAAGAGTCTCACAGTAGTTATCAAATACAAAAACACTGTTCCATAGCTCTTTTCTAATTAAGTAATTACACTAATAATCTATCCATTAATCCCAACAAGAAAAATTCTAGTTTCACTTGAATGTTAACCTTTAAAATTCTTTGTATTGCTGTATTTGAACATTTGAATCCAAAATTTCCTGTCCTTTTTTTACAAGACCACTGGGTGTTTTAAAGTTGTCTTTAACTGTCTACTTTAATGTACACTGCACAGGATTATAATTTCGAGTTGGGTGGCTATACAAATATAATAAAACTAGAAAAACTGAGAAGAAAAAATCAATAATTACCATTAAAAAAGAAATTAAGAAGCATGAAAACTAGAAGGACTATCACATGAGTGAAAACAAACTTCTAATACTTTCTCCTGCCATAAATTAGAAGATCCAGTTCCAACTGAAATCCAATTTTTTTTTATTGAAAAAGTTTTACAATACATTTACAATACAATACAATAGTTTTACATTTTCACCCCCTCCCCAATCCCCCCCTCCCAACCCCTCCCACTACCTCCCTCTACCCCAACCCCTTCCCTCCCCATCCCCCCCGACTTCAGCTACAAATTTTAAAAGAAAAAATTTAAAACAAGAAACAAGAAAAAATTATTAAGTATTCAAATTCTAAATTGAAGAAATTTCGAAAGAGGAAGAAAAAAAAGGAAAGGAAGAAAAAAAGGAAAAGAAGAACAAACAAACAAAAGAAACCCAATAACTATAACCAAAGAGTAAAACAATAGACCTATAAATATTAATATATTTCTAAAATTAACAATGTTGTAATAAAAAAAGAAACCAATAGTAATAACCATTATAGTATTCAAACCAATTTAAAAAATATTATACCTTTCTGTAATCCAATAATATTAACAATACTAGCCATATACCAAACTCAATCACCCTTATAATAAAATATAATATATCACCTAGATATCCATATCACATCGTTTTATCCCAACTACACCCCTTAACTAAAAAACAAAAAACATAAAACATACAATATAATGTATATAATTATGCATATATAATTATAATCATACAATTATATCATAATTTTTTTAATTTGTTTTTCAATCTCCATAATCCAAATTCCAATCTTCTCTTCGTCTTGATTGAAGTTGAATATATTTCCTCCAACATAAATCCAATTCCAATAAGCTTCATCTTCCAGCTGCCCCCATCAGAAAAATAAAACATTTCTCCGCACAAACCCCCCGAGTGACTTTATATAAATAATATCCAACCACAAAGGTATTCACTCCTCTAGGTAGAATCATTCAAACTAGCTTATACTGTAACACCTAAAAATAGGAAAAATCCATTGCAGCTCCTCTTAAGATTCAAGCCTTGAAGAAAGGAAGAAAAAAACAAAAAACAAACTAGGAACCGCATTCCCAGATGTTCCTTTAAAGCTCTTTCAAATCTTGCCACCCTTTGCAATTCATTCCTTCGGGTTGTGAGATGTTTTCAATTTCATTCTCTTCTAGATGATGAATTCCAAAAAAAGAAGTATAATAGGGAAACCAGTGATCGCTGCTGATATTGCAGCAATCTGTTGACACTCAGGATATTAAGTCCAATTCAGGATAAACTTTATAGTAAAATTTTTATAATCCATTTTAATATATAAGTCTAATGTCAGTCCAACTCAGGATGAACTTTTAACAAATTGTTATACATCTCCAAAGTTTTAACGGCTATCTACGGTAGCTCAAATCCTCAGAATAAACTTCTTAGAAAATTTTTATAATCCTTTTTAGTAAGTAAGTCAAATATAAATCCAACTCAAATTATAAGTTTTTTTTAAAGTTTAGACTATTTCCAAATCTTTCGATGCTTTCACGATACTCCTTAAATTTGTCATCTGTGGTTTCCAGTCGAATTTCCTCATTAACTTCTAGTTCCTGTTGATTAGCATCACCCCCCATTTCTTGAGGAGCGCTGGGCCTCTGCTGCTGTTCATCTCGAAGTGTAATTTTATTTTTTAAATCTTCCTCCAGCAGTTCAAGGTCCTGTACTCCCCCTCTAAGGTCACTGGGATGCTCAATTTTCTCATCTGAAAAATCCATAATAGAATCCTCTGGACAACCACTTGGTGCTCCTTTTTCTTTTAACACACTTTGAATTTCTTCTTTCTGTTTGCATTTTGTAGACTCTCTTTTTTGTTTTTTATTCTTAACATGTTCCGGGGCTCCCTTAAAAATATTTTTGTAAAAATATTCTGCTTTTTCAATGGTATTCAGACAATGTCTCACACCATGATATCTAAAAATTATACCAACTGGTAAATCCCATCTAAATGGAATATTACTTCTCTTCAATTCCTTGACCAACAAAAGCAAACTCTTTTCTGTCCTTTAGAACCTTCAGTGGAAACTCTTTAAAAATAGTAATTTGTATACCTTCTACCTGCACTCTAGCAGAGTAGGACTTTTGTAAAATATCATCTCTCAATCTTTTATCAGTAAGATAAACAACAACGTCTCTAGGCAAATTCCTTTGTTTAGCTACACGTGAGTTAATTCTGTAGACTTTCTCTATACAACCCAAAATTAGCTCTTCTTCTAGCTTTAGTAATTCTGCAAAGGCCTTTGCACACATTGTTCTTAAGTTTTCTCTCTTGTTTTCTCTTATACCTCTTAATCTAATTGCTGATTCCATAGCTTTAATTTGAAGCATAATGACATCATTCTATATGTTTTGATTTTTAGCCTCAGCTTCCAGAAATTTTTCTTGTATTTCTTGCATCTGGGAGTCAAATTTACTGCTGAACTCAGTCACTTTCTTCCCCATTTCAACCACCACACTTGAAAGATCTGAAACTACTTGGGTAATAGTTTGACTTAATTGGTCATATTTCCCAGAAACCAACTCCTCAAGATTCTTCTGTGAACTTTTTATCTTGTCAACAACACTCTCTAAAGACCTTGTTATAAAATCTTTTACGTCCACATCTGTAGATCTCTGCAGATTTATTTATTTATTTATTTATTTATTTATTTATTTATTTATTTATTTATTTATTTATTTATTAGATTTGTATACCACCCTTCTCCTTACGGACTCAGGGCGGTGAACAGCCGAAATAAAAATTCAATACATAAAAGTTAAAAATTAAAACACATATACATTAGGCTGAGAATTAAAACCAAATAAATATTAAAATGCGGCAACGCTACAAACATTAAAAATTTTAAAATTTTAAAAATTCTAAAAATGCAGCAGGGATCAGGCTAAACCGGCAAGTTGAAAAAGTTGTGTCTTCAGGGCCCGACGAAACGTCCGGAGGTCGGAGATAATTCTCAATTCTGGAGGAAGATCATTCCAGAGGGTGGGGGCTGCCACAGAGAAGGCTCTCCCCCTGGGGGTCGCCAGCCGGCATTGTCTGGCTGACGGCACCCTGAGGAGGCCCACTCTGTGGGAGCGAACCAGCCGGTGGGAGGCAATTGGCGGCAGAAGGCGGTCCCGTAAGTACCCTGGTCCTAAGCCATGGAGCGCTTTAAAGGTCATTACCAACACCTTGAAACGCACCCGGAACTCCACCGGCAACCAATGCAGCTCGCGCAGGAGAGGTGTAACATGGGAGCGCCCCGATGCTCCCATAATTCCCCGCGCGGCCGCATTCTGTACCAGTTGGAGCCTCCGGGTGCACCCCAAGGGGAGCCCCATGTAGAGAGCATTGCAGTAGTCCAGGCGAGAGGTGACGAGTGCCTGAGTGACTGTGCGCAGGGAGTCCCGATCTAGAAAGGGCCGCAACTGGCGTATCAGGCGAACCTGATAGAAAGCCCCCCTGGCCACAGCTGTCGTATGATCCTCCAAGGACAGCCGTGGGTCCAGGAGGACGCCCAAGTTGCGCACCCTTTCCGTGGGGGCCAATGATTCGCCCCCAATGACCAGTGATGGTGTCAGCTGGCTATATCGGGACGCCGGCAGCCACAGCCACTCGGTCTTGGAGGGGTTGAGACGAAGCCTGTTTCTCCCCATCCAGACCCGCACGGCTTCAAGGCACTGGGACATCACTTCCACGGCATCGTTGGGGTAGTCTGGGGTGGAGATGTACAGCTGAGTATCGTCAGCGTACTGATGGAACTCCACCCCAAAACCACGGATGATCTCACCCAGCGGCTTCACATAAATGTTGAACAGGAGGGGCAAGAGGACCAACCCTTGCGGCACCCCACACACTAGGCGCCTCGGGGTCGACCGCTGCCCCCCTGTCAACACTGATTGCGACCGGTCGGAGAGGTAGGAGGAGAACCACCGCAAAACGGTGCCCCCCACCCCCAGTCCCTCCAACCGGCGCAACATGATACCATGGTCGATGGTATCAAAAGCCGCTGAGAGGTCTAACAGCACCAGGATAGAGGAGTACCCCCTACCCCGGGCCCTCCAGAGATCATCCACCAACGCGACCAATGCCGTTTCGGTGCTGTATCCAGACCTGAAGCCGGACTGGAGCGGGTCTAAATAGACAGCTTCATCCAGGTACCGAGGGAGCTGCCACGCAACCACACTCTCAACAACCTTCGCCAAAAAGGGAAGGTTGGAGACTGGACGATAATGAGTCATTTCAGCTTTGTCCTTCAACTGACTCATGGGGGAGCCCCCCCTTCCTTTAGGTTTAGGAGTCATACTTCTGACTTATTATTTACTTTTCAAAAAGACCAAAGAAGTTCTTCTTACTTCAATAAAAAAAAAAAAACAGGAAAAATCTATTTAAATCAACCTTTGTTTCTTTAATTCTTTTCAGTATCAAAATATTTCTTTTAAAATCTCTCGGCACTAAGCTCTGCTTTCACTTTCCGCTTTCAATTTTTCTTCAAGCAGAGCTGGTCACCATCTTAAAAACACTTTCACTCTTCATCCTCTCCTTCCCTTTTCTTTTCCCTCCTCCTCCTCCAAAAAATCAATAAAAAAAATCCATACTTGCATTCTACTTGCCTTCTTCCTTGTCCAGCTTGTTTAAGTTATCAGTTCAGTCATGGTGTTGCTCATGACGTCTCGGCACGGAGCATACTCTGGGGGTGGATAGGGAGCCATTGCCCTGAGCCTTCCCCAGGACAGGAGAAAAATTCCTGGGGTGACTCAGGGGGCTCAACCTCACCCCCAGAAGCTCTCCCTGCTCTTTTAAATAAAGAGCTGGTTTTTCGAGCCGCCTGCCTGCTGTGCGGCGGCTCTTAACGCGCCGGGAGGCCGGCGGTCATGAAGAGACTGCCGACAACGCGGAGGTGCCACCGGAAGTCCATGAAATCCAATTTTTTTAAACTACCGGTTCTGTGGGCATGGCTTGGTGGGTGTGGCAGAGGAAGGATACTGCAAAATCTCCATTCCCACCCCACTCTGAGGCCAACCATAGGTGGCATTTGCCAGTTCTCTGAACTACTCAAAATTTCCGCTACTTGTTCTCCAGAACCTGTCAAAACCTGCTGGATTTCACCCCTGGTTCACTGTAAGCCCGAGGGCAAAGATTTAATATGTGCACGCATCTCAAGCAGTTCCTTGAAGCAAGAAGTAAGAAAGAGAACAGCAGCATAGTTCTGAGAACAAAAACATTTCACATGCATCTTCATCACACAGAGTGTTCACCAGGGCCGCAGCACAAACCGGAGCCTAGCTGGATCACTTCAACCCACACATGAGAAGGCCAAACAAGGCAAGGCAAGGCAAACAAGGCAGAGCAAAGCAAAGCAAAACAAGGCAGTGAGTCATTAGTAACAGCAAGGTTTCTTGAATCATGGCAAGTATGGCTGGCAAGTATCACACTTGTTCCTGACAAAAGCCCATCTCCCCGAATCTCCTTAAATCCTATTCTCCAAGTGAGCCATGTGAAGAGGGGCAGGGGGACCTTTTCCCTAGTAGTCAGGTCACCCTTTGCTGACTCCACATCCTCACCATTTTCTGCACTCAGGGATCAAATGGGGGAGGCAGTTGTTCATCTCCGGAGTTCCTCTGCTTCGCTCTCTGTCCTTTCCATCTCCTCCCCTCTTACTCAGTTATCCTGCACCCTCTCTGGCAACCTTTTTGAGCCCTGAAGGACCCAGGACTGCCTTGTCTTGCTCCTCTGGTCATTCCTCATGGACCAGAGAGGCTGCACACTCTTCCTCCTTCTCAGAACCAGGCTCCAATGGGGCCATAGCAAAATCCTACAACCATTCTTCATATGTTTTAGCCTCCAGTACCCTAATCATCTTTGTTGTTTTTCTGCATTCTTTCTACAGTCTCAGCATCCTTTTTGTAGTTTTATAGTTGGTGTGGTGACCAAAACTGGATGTAATATGCCTAGTATACAAAGCACGATAAAGTGGTACTAATATTTCATGTGATTTTGATTCTTTCCCTCTGTTCATGTAACCTAAGACTGTATTCACTTTTTTGGTGGCTGCAGCACACTGCTGGTTCACATTTAAGTGATTGTCCACTTGCACTACACAATTCCTCTCATAGTTACTTCTATTGAGTCAGATACCATCTGTCTTATACCCGTACATTTGGCTTTTCTTGCTTAAATATAGAACCTTACTTTTCTCAGTACTGAATTTCATTTTGTACAGTTCAGAATTGAACTGCTAAATCCTTCATGTTCTCTGAACTTGGTTCTTTTATTTCAGCATGTCTTAGCCAACTACTGTAGGTAGCATCATCAGTGCTAGAGGGGAGTGGGATTTACATTCTGTTTATATACAATAGGTTGCCCTATCAGAGTTGGTGGGAATGTTGTTTTTTTCTTGGTAGTTCCTTGATTAGGCTGTTATTTACTATTCAATTGTTTGACTGGGTAGGTAGTTCTTTGATTGGGGTATTGTTCACCACTTAATTGCTGATCTCTTTTTAATCCCTGGTTTAATTCTTGCTTTTCAGGGGGTTGAATGCTGGTAAGGAGGTATTTTGGTTTTTTTGTATCCATAATCAGTAGCTTTGGGACAGATAATAATTTTATCTCTGAATCTAGATTTAAAATAATGCCAGGGTAAAGAAAAAGTAACAATGGCCTTCTGTCCCCATAGTCCCATTAAATGACTTATGTTTCTGTGAAGAAATCTCTGAAGGTAAATCAGGAGAAATTTTTTCTCTTCTTAGGATTCATTGCCATGACATCTCTCAAATATCACTATTTGTGGATCCTAAAGATAAAAGGGCTGTTAGTAGAACTCAACTTGATAGACAGGTTCAGTTTCCAACTTAAATTCCAGGTGCAGTAAAACCTCTTATGGATTTTTTGTGTGTGACTTTTACTAAAGTGTGATTTTAGCTTGGCACCATATTGATATTTTTTTTTAATGTAGATGATTTCCAAGCAGGGCACTGTGTAAATCGGTCATTTCATCTTTCTTCACATTCAATAACCTTTCAACGTCTTATTCCTTTTTTCACAAAAAAGAATTTGTTTTTAGTCCATTATGTTTCAATTTAAACAGGCATAATTGCAACTAATGTATTTTTTTCATTGTTGAAACTTGGTAGTTCTCTATTTTATATCTTAAGAGAGAACTTTTATACCAGAGATGAAGGAAGGTTTTTTTTTTTTTTAATTTGGAGTAACAAGCTCTAAATTAAAAAAAAAAAAACCTTCCTTCATCTCTGGTATAGCTATAGGATCAGGAGTTAAAATTGCTCTTTAGAATTCTTCAGAAGCTTAAACAGTCAGGTCAGGTTTTTTGTTATATGTAGGTTGTTGTCCATCACACTGAAGATGTGGAGATCATTTAAGGAGACACCTTAAAGTTTTCTGATTATTAATTAGGCTGTAAAAATGGTGCAAAATAGGCAGATAATTTCCTAAATGGACAGATAAACTAGGGTCATAAATTGAAATGCCTTTGAAAGTCAGCAAGGTTGAACTAGATGGATCTTTATTAAAATTGCAGCTGAGCACAGAAGAATCTTTTGAAATATTCCACCAAAATTGTGGATCATAATCTGGATGTTTTGTACCAAAAAAGGAAAAAATCTCCAACAAGTCCTCAAAAACTGCAGACCTGGTTCAACATCACAATGTCCTTCCTTCCTTCCTTCCTTCCTTCCTTCCTTCCTTCCTTCCTTCCTTCCTTCCTTCCTTCCTTCCTTCCTTCCTTCCTTCCCTCCCTCCCTCCCTCCCTCCCTCCCTCCCTCCCTCCCTCCCATTATATGATTCCTTATGTTAGACTTTAGTTGGTTACAAGACAATACAGCAACACAGTGGAATAAGAATAAAATTTTAGAAGTAATAACATAATCACTTTTATCAATAGCAGAACTCCCATTATAGGTTATTGGACAACACAAAGAACAGTCTCTTACATAATGTATGCTGCACAAAGGCTCTGATGAAAAAGCAAAATTTTATCAGTCTTAAATGTTAGTAGAAAGGGGCTATCCGAACATTAGTGAGCAGGTTGTTCCAAAAAAAAAAGGGTGGGGCATAACAAATGAGGCTCATGCATCCTACTTCTCCAAAGAAAATCCACAACTAAGCTTATAGTAGTTCAACAGTCTTAGAGAAGCTGCTACTAAGCATAGATAGTCTCAGAGTGCTGAAGGCTTTGTAACTAACACCTGATCTAGTGGGCTTAAACTACGCATTTAGAAATACAGGAACAATTTGAAAATGGCAATTAACCAGATAATTTTTATCCACCAATAATAAAAAATAGAACAAAACTTACTTCTATTTGAGAGAGAAATATATATTCAGTTACATTTTCACAACAAAATATGATGTGATGATTTGTTACCTATAAAGTTGTATAATAATCAGACCTAGCAAAAGTGAAAGACTATTTGAATGAAATAAAATAAATTCATCAACAAAAATAAGTTCTTAAGCAACCAAAGATGAAACTGAAGAAGGATTTTTTTAAAAATGAAATTGAACAAAGATGCAGGACTTACCAGTATTTCTATAATCTACTATAAAACTTTTCAGAAATCTTGAGTAAATCTTTATAGCAAGCAATGAGTGTGATTCAACTACATGACGAACTCTTATCTCTTTGATTTATGAAGAAGGAAAAAGTCAGCCTCTTCTGGAGCATACAGACCCGTCTCCACTGAATGTGGTTTATATGATATCATAGTAAATGGTCTTATATCAAACTATAAACTGTATTAAGAGAAACAAGACAAGGGTCTCTGGTTTTTTCCTCCTTCATTTTTACCAGCACTAGAACCCCCAGAACTTCAGATATGTCAAGAAAATGGAATTTCAGGAACCAATTTAGTACACAAGAAGATAAACGGAAATTATTTGCTGATGATATTGTACTGATATCGTTGAAACTTATACAACAATATGGTTCAATGCCAGGTTATCAGATTAACAACAACAGAAAAAAAAAGTTGACATGGAATTTGTCAGAGGAAGAAAAGTATGAATCAAGCAGCAAGCTTTGATACTGCTTTTAAGAAGATTAAATATTAAGAACTGTCCTTAACAATAAATAATAAAAAATTATTTAACTTTGACTTCAAAAAACATAACAAATTTTGAGGATGAAAAATTATATTTGTTCTGGTTAGGAAACATCAGAGATGTTGAAATGAATATCCCACAAAGATTATTTTTCCTTTATAAAATCTATTTAAAATATACAGTATGATACTGAGTCATAATTTATCACTAAGTACAGTATTGAATTAAAAAGGTCTGATAAGGGGCAGAGGATTACATCCAAAAATTTGAAGGACTCAAGAGCATGAGGTAGTCTACTGACCCCAGACCTATTATCCTGCCCCACCTGTTTTAAGAATTACATCTTCCTTCAGTTCCATCATCCCATGGAAGGGACAGGTGTCTCTGAGGGGCTGCTTAGATATACAAGTTTATATATATAGAAATAAATAATTCAGATACAATGCAATATGAAGCAATCTAAACAAACACATTTGGAATTAATACAGGAAAAGAACAGGTTCCGGTTCTTTTGTTTGTTTGTTTGTTCATTTGGTTTACTAGCAGCCCATTTTATCATAGGGTAACTCTGGATGACTTACAGTCATAACACCAGCTATAGCTTCCAAATGCTCTTTGAGGGCACCATGTAGACCATATCACAATAATCCAATTATTCAATGTTTATTTTCAGGAAGATGAAGGTACTAAGGAATTTCCTGCTGAAAATACAGTAACTTGTTTTGCTTCCAGGAATTTATCCTTAAAAGGATAATACAACTTTGTATTCTCTTACCACACAATGATCTATTACATTTGAGCAGTTTCAATATCTCCAAATAAATCAGCAAAGCCACAAAAGATTTATGGAAACAGGGGGAAGAGTATTGAGAGATTTACCTGAATGTGAAAATCTTATTATAATGCTGAACTTTTGTTATGTACAAATGAATGAAACATGATTTCAGAATCCAGAATAAATTTCAGAATTTATTTTTATTATTTTACTATTAAGTATTTAATTAATATTTAATAATTATATAGGATGGTTTATCATTGGTATTTCAGCCTTGACTGTCCAAATGAATATATCTTCCCCTATAAAATATTGGAAATATAGTGAGCAAATTGGATCATTTTTTTTCATCAATGATACCATAAAACCCAATGATACTAGAAAATGATTTATGGCACAATGGAACAAATTTTGAAAGTTGCAACTCTTTTACAACCTGATATATTTTTACAAGCATGCTCCAGCAAGCAGGATCAAGCTTGTAGAATTAACACAGCTCAGATTCTGTACTGACACAGTAACCTGAGCATGAAAATTATGATTCTATTCCATTTGCCTTGATATTACAGTTAATACTGTCCAGTTGAATTTGGGATTTTTCTATACTATAGCTTGCAGATTATTGTACTTCATATGCTAAAGCCTGTAGATTAACTGCATCAGGAAACTGTGGGAAGATATAAATATTTTAAGAAAGTTGCTAACACTAAAAATATTTTAATACTTTATTTCAGTGGTGAAATGTAAAATTTGTTACTACTGGTTCTGTGGGCGTGACTTTGTGGGGGGTGGGTAATGTGACTGGGTGGGCGTGGTCAACTTTTTTTTTAACTTTTAAAAGCATTTTTTCTACAACCTTAAGAGGTTGCAGAAAAAAATGCTTTTTTTAAAGAAGCCTCTGACAATCCCAGCTGAGCTGCACGATCATCAGAGGCTTTTTAAAAAAAACTTTTAAAAGCATTTTTTTCGGCTGAAGAGGTTGCAGGAAAAAATGCTTTTAAAAGTAAAAGAACCAGCCTCTGATGATCATGCAGCTCAGCTGGGCCTGGGAGGGGGGCAGGGATTTTTGCTACTGGTTCTCCAAACCACCGACCACCATCGCTACTGGATCGGGTGATCCGGTCCTAACTGGGAGTATTTCACCCCTGCTTTATTTGATATCAGATATTAAGAATATATTTGTTTATACCAGGTGTGGGCAACTGTGGCCCTTTTACAACCTGTGGACTTCAACTCCCAGAATTCCTGAGACAGCCAAGCTGGCTCAGGAATTCTGGGAGTTGAAGTCCACAGGTCATAAAGGGGCCATATTTGCCCACCCCTGGTATACTTATTTATGTTTACTTATAGTCAATTTATTGAAAAAAGGCATTTGTTGATAAAGTATTGATTGATTCTGTGCCATCAGTCCATATCAACTTTTGGTGACCACATAAATAGATTCTCTCTAAGAGGATCTTTTCCCAGAATTATTATTTGGATCTTCCAACAGTGTAGACATTCTATAATGGAATCCATCCACTTTGCTTCTTTCATTCTCTTCTCTTTCCATCTATGATAAAATACAGTGTATGTAAAAAGGAAAATAAATAAACTTGTCAGATTAACTTTCACTAAATGTCCAATCACACTTGACCAATAAGTAATTATTCTATTCTATTCTATTCTATTCTATTCTATTCTATTCTATTCTATTCTATTCTATTCTATTCTATTCTATTCTATTCTATTTTCCATTCCATTCCATTCCATTCCATTCCATTCCATTCCATTCCAATTGTACATTCCTTTAAAGAGTACTAAATTACAGTGACCCTTGAGTGGTCCTTGAGTGACAATATATTGTTTAGTGATCATTCAAATTTAAAAATTTACAATGGCATTGAAAAAAGTGACTTACAACTGGTCCTCATACTCAGCACTATTGCAGTATTCCCACAATTCAGTGGATATTGCTGTGCAACTGATATATATATATATTTGTTTTCTGAGGTTTTCGCGGGTGTTTGTATGTAGGTCTTTGGTTATTCGGGTCTTCTCCAGCGTAAAATTGGAAGTATCTTGGCGATGTTTCGACGAAGTCTCATTCGTCATCTTCAGGCTGGTGTTCTCGGCTCCTGGAAGCACGAAGCCGAGAACACCAGCCTGAAGATGACGAATGAGATTTCGTCGAAACATTGCCAAGATACTTCCAATTTTATGCAGGAGAAGACCTGAATAACCAATAACCAAAGACATATACATATACATATACATATACATATACATATACATATACATATACATATACATATACATATACATATACATATACATATACATATACACACACACACACACACACATATATATATGACTTTTGCAACATATCAAGATCATATAATCACCATTTTCAATCTTCCCAGCCAGTTTTTGATGAGCAAAAGTAATGGGGGAAGCTGGATTCATTTAGTGAGTTCGTGATTCATTTGACAACTGCAGTGATTCATTTTAAAACCATAGAAAAAAGGTCATAAAATCAGGCATCTAGCAACTGCCTTGGTTAGCAATAGAACTTCTGATCCTAGTTATGATTGTTAGTAAAGGACTGTCGGTATAACTGTATTTGTTAACAGTTACATGATTCCATATGCTTTTTTTCTGGAAAAAAAATATTGATTCCTTCTTTGGAATAAAGGGTAACTAAATTAATACTTGAAAAGTAAATCTGATCAAGAATTTAATTCTAGAGGGGTGTGGCCAGGGTTTTATTTTCTACATAATTATATTTTAAATTGATCTATAATAACAATAACAATAGCAATAGCAGTTAGACTCATATACCGCTTCATATATGCTTTTCATGCTTTTATAGCCCTATCTAAGCGGTTTAAAGAGTCAGCATATTGCCCCCTCAACAATCTGGGTCCTCATTAAAATTTGTCCTATGGACTTAATATATTTGTTATTATATTTGTTATAGTTCAGTTAATTGTTTGTACTAGATTAGCCAGGTACATTCAGTTTAAAATTCAGCTGAGTTTGGGGGAATTATTTAGGGAATGGATACAATCTATTTTAAAATATCAGAATCTCTTAATGGCATACTGGAACATACTTTATTTTTATTGTAGTTTAGATCCATTGTTTATCCACACATTTTTCATTATTTGGACATTATTGTTTTCTCATATTTATATTCTTTTTATTCATACCCTCCACTTTTTGCAGGTTTTTTGCAGGTTTTTCATTTGTTTTGTGCTACAAAACTATTGAGTTTCTTACCTTGGTACCTCAGTCATTTTCAGTTTCTCATTTAGTTTCAAAAAGTATGCTAATACCTGGCTGTAATTTTCCCTAATGTACACAACATTTGTAAACCATTAAATTTTTGTATTGCATATTGTTGTATCTATTACAATTCCCTTTCTTCAGCTGTTTTTGGGGGGGGCGGTGGGGGGGAAGGACTGTTTGGTCAGGCTACTTACAGATTATTGAGTCCTTGTTTAGATCTGCAAACCTCAGTCTCTTATAACCTGTGACAATTAACCTATTATTTTCGGTTCTTACTTTATTGCCTTTACTATAGTAGGCAGAGCTAGAGGGTGCAGTTAAATGTGTCATCAGCTTAAAGTCCTTATGTTGCCACAAAGGTTCCAAGTCCAGCCCCACTTGAATTCCATTGAACCTTATTTAGCACCAATTTAGTGCTGACTGTTGACTAGATTTTTATGTACAGATTTGAAATAAGAAATCTTCTGTGCTGCAACTTAAGGTACAGTCCCAATCCTTTGTACTTGACATTTACAGGCATACCAATATACACTAAAAAGCTTTTTTATTTGATAACCTGATAAAAAAGGGAAAGCTGGAACCCTTTATTTGAAAGTTTATTCTTGCTCCACCTGATCTAGCTTCCAGGTAAGGGGTGGCATCTCCCTGTTTTGAACATATGGAAATAATAGAATGATCTACCTACTGTAAATGAAACTTTTGTATGTGGGACCATAGACCGAACAAGGTAGTCTGACATTCAGATAAAGTATAGATAAAGGTACAAGAACAGTATATGTGATACCTCGCTCAGTAGTAGTAACCATGAGAGGGATCTTGGAGTCCTAGTGGACAATCATTTAAATGTGAGCCAGCAGTGTACAGCAGCTGCCAAAAAAGCCAACACAGGCTTCTAGGCTTCATAAACAGAGGGATAGAATCAAGATCACGTGAAGTGTTAATACCACTTTATAATGCCTTGGTAAAGCCACACTTGGAATATTGCATTCAGTTTTGGTTGCCACGATGTAAAAAAGATGTTGAGACTCTAGAAGGAGTGCAGAGAAGAGCAATAAAGATGGTTAGGGGACTGGAGACTGCAGGAACTGAGTATGTCTAGTTTAATGAAAAGAAGGACTAGGGGTGACATGATAGCAGTGTTCTAATATCTCAGGTGCTGCTACAAAGAAGAGGGGGATAACCTATTCTCCAAATTACCAGAAGGCAGGACAAGAAGCAATGGATGGCAACTAATCATGGAGAGAAGCAACCTAGAACTAAGGAGAAATTTCCTGACAGTTAGAACAATTAATCAGTGGAACAACTTGCCTCCAGAAGTTGTGAATGCTACAACACTGGAAGTTATTAAGAAGATATTGGATAACCATTTGTCTGAAATGATGTAGGATTTCCTGCCTAAGAAGAGGGTTGGACTAGAAGACCACTAAGGTCCCTTCCAAATCAAATTCCAAACAGAAAAAAAATGTTTTTTTTCTGTGAAAGGGAACTTGGGAATGGGGAACTCAGGAAAAGGTCTAGCAGATTGGTGTGAAACATAAAGTGCCTCTCCTCCACTTTCCCTCTTGTAAAAACAAAATGCCAAATTCAAAGGATTGGCTTTTCATTTTTCATAATAGTTCAAAACCTAAAATCAGAAAAGTTCTTCTCTTAAACATACATTTTAAAAGAAATCTTCTTATTGATGAACTTTTGATTAGTTCATATTGTAAAGTGTTTACCTGGATACCAGACAAAGCCAAAACATAATTCAGAAATACTTTTAACTGAATTCTTATTTATTTTTGAAAGATTTTGCCATTTGGTTTTTAAAAACACCAATATGCTTTTTCTTTATCCTGATGGTTGTTTTGTGCCTCATTTCCTTATCCTGAGCTCTTTAGATGGGTTGACCCAAGTACACTAAATATTGTTCAAGGACTGACTGTTGTATAACACTTAGAGCTCTGTACTCTCCATTTCAGTATGAATCAGTTTTTAAATATCCACAGGAGGCAGAAAAAAGAATAAAGAACAGATGCTTACTCTATTTAAGACATTATAAACTTTTACAAACTTCAAATGGGTCTGATTGCAATTAGATGTCTCAATCTAAAGAAAAAAATACTACCCCTATTTTGCCTAGAAGTAGAGACCAAGAATGTCTATTTTAATTTGAGATGGCAAAACATGGAGTTTACCCATTTTTTTATTATTATTATTACTGTGGCTTTATTTTTAAATTAACAGCTCTTGCAAAAATACCATAAATTTCTGGTGCTTACCATTTCTAAGGATTAGGAAACTGAATTCTGTAGCACCACCGTTAAGCTCCTTTCCATGCAGAACAAATGACCATCTCTAGCATTATTATTCATTAGAAGAGGCAATACATTGAGACCTCCTTGTCTATTTCCAAATGACTTGCAGTACAAATGAGATTTCCTAGTTTTAGCTCCAATTATTTAATGATAAAAATAATAAAATTATATTTTAGTTGTCTGTTTTGCTGTTTCTTTGCTAACTACCCAGAGCCACTTGTTCGAGATGGTCCTATACCTGTGATGGTAAACCTATGGCACTCATGCTCTCTGATAGCATGTGAGCCGTCACCCCAGTTCAGCTCTGTTGTGCATCCGTGAGTGCCTCCTGCCGGCCAGGGCAGGGGTCTCTTGGGTCTCTTCTGAACGCGTGTGGGGGCAGGGAGCATGCGTGGGGGGGTGTGCATGCCCAGGGGTGGGGTGTGTGCAAAGGGCATGCATGCGTGTGTGGGGGCGCATATGCAGGAGCACATGAGCAGGGGCAGGGTGCATGCACGAGGGTGCATGTGCATTGCATTTTGGGGGTTTGGGCACACACGCGCATTCGTGCATGTGCTTTGGGCACTCGGTCTAGAAAAGGTTAACCATCGTTGCCCTATACATTGAATAAATAAATATATAAATACAAAAAAAAGCTCTGAACTAAGTTCTAAGCAAGGTTGCTGCTGAGTGTAAAAACCAAAACTCTAATCTGGATTTTAAACAGAATTGTGCTGATTATTGTGGCTTTTCGGTTTGTAAATTGGATGTCAGAGCCTGTTGCCGTTAAATTATCCAGATACCAAATTATCAGATTGTAGTTCTTTCTTCTTATGCCAATCATTCCCACTCCTTTGTAGTTGATTTCTGTTTTTGAGGGGCTGATGGAACAAACTGAACTAACCTGGTCAGATAATCATTTTCCTAAAATGGGTGGCTAAATTATCCAGTTGTGGGTTTGGGGGAAGAATGGTGGATAAATTAATTAATTACTTTCTCAAGCATGATTTGGAAGGGGCACAGCTATTTCTGGCCTGAAGCAGTCCTGTCAGTCAAGCAATTTCCGTTCTGGCTCTTTTAAAGGTAGAGGGTTTATTCCTCCTATAGTAAAGGTAGGTATTATTATTCCATTGATTTTCAAAATTGAAAGGAATATCCACAGTAATGTGGATAAAAAAAAAGCTAAGTTCTGGCTTTTTTCCCCTTTCCTAAAAGGGTGTGAAATGATGAATTATTAAGACATTAAATCATTTGAAAAAAAATCTTAGGCATTAAGTGTGCAGTATATTAGGAGATTTGTATCCTCAACAGAGAGATGCAATTACATTGTAATAAATATTCCACTGATATTTACAACACTGTCATAGCACAAAGAAGGCAACATATTCTTGTCTATGGCATCTCAATGTTAGAGATCAATCACCACTCTCAGTTCTCATCTGGCAAACACCAGGTTGCCTAGGTTATTATTGCATACTGCAGAACTGGGTAGGATTGTAGAGAACCACTTGGGTCCAGTGCTTAAAGCTACAGGTGACAAACCAGAAGATTGTGAATTCCACTTTAGGTATGAAGTCAGATGGATGATCCTCAGCCCTAGGAAGGAGGCAATGGCAGATCACATCTGAAATCTTGCCAAAAAAAACCCCTGCAAGGACTTGCCCAAACTGTCATCAAGAATCAACACTGATTAGGAGGCACATCCCCAAAAGAAGTAGAACAAACTGAAAAAAGGAGAAGCAGAAATTTGGGTTTTTTTCAAAGAATTTATCTTCCATTGATTCTCTTCCACTGGCAACTAAAGCAACTTTTGCAACAGACTGGAAGATAGACATAGAAAACTTGGGTACAGTAGAACCTCTGGTCATGACCATAATTTGTTCCATAACTTTGGTCACAACCCAATTTGATCCTGACTTGAACCTAATTTTGGAAATTTGGTGCTTACAAAACAAAATGGTGTGGAAGGGGAAATCGGCCGCGAAAGAAAAAAAATTGTGAATGTTTTGGTCAGAATCTGATTTGGTTGTGGTCAGAAGCCTTTGTGACCAGTGGTTCTACTCTATGTCCTATTTTATGTTGACAGACTAGACCAGCTGTCTCCAGCTATCGCTTAGCTGGCTGTCAACTATTTCTAACTTCAAAAGCCATTACAAAACCTGTAACTATGCAACGGGGGTAGTTGCAAAGGAGTAGTAGTTAGGTAGGACAAGCACTGTTAAAACTTGAGTGGTGAGGACCTGGGTCTGTAATAAGAAATTAAGAAAAGGGAGGATAATAATCTTTGGAGACAGCAAATAAGTGGAAACTAAGGGGGAGATAAGGTGGCACTGAGGGATAGCTTGTCACTGTGAAGAAATTAAAATAAGGGGCCGTTGAGTATGAGAAGGATTTTTAAAGGAGTAGACAGGTAGAGAATAAAGCACAGGAGTTCGGAAAGGTAAAAAAGTAATCAGTGTGCAAAAGTTGCACTAGCAGGTGAGGAAGAAATGTAGTGAAGAAGAGCAGCTTTGGTGAAGCTACCCTTTAGTGAAGGAGGGTAGCTTTGAGAAATAGGGAAAAGTAGACAAAAATGTTATATCAAAGAAGAGTAGCATAAATGGTATGAGAATAAGAGACTGGGTTTTAAAGCAAGGACAAAAGTGATTTGTGAGTGAGGGAAATATGAAAGGGAACAGTTTAAAGATTTTCTCTCTGCAGTACTCTACTTCCTACAAATAACAGGGAAGAGAGAGAGAGCATAGGGTGCCAAAAAAAATAAGAGTCTCAATTAACAATGCTTGACCAACAGAGGAGAGAGAAGCTGACAACCTCACTAGCAAGGGAATTGCCAACTGAATCATCTGATTGAACCTTGAAGCATCAGGAGGAAATGACTGGAAGCGAAATGGACTAGATTAAGACAGATGGAAAAGATCCAACTAGGAGCAAAGCAGAGGAAAGGGAGAAAAGTACTGCATATCCCAGCACTTGGCTCGGGCCTTTTTCAAGGGAGGAGAAAGAGTTGGTTCATTTAAATGGAACCTTTAAGAAAATGGAAAGCTGGGTTTACAGCAAGTCTTCTCTGTAGGAGAAAAAGAGGATTCATCTCAACAAGCTCAAGTAGTGTTTAAATTATTTTTTATTTCTATGTGATACTGTGAATATGGCTGTGGATTCTTTATTACAAGCAGTAGAGCTTTTTTCAGTTAGAGGTATTATTATTATTATTATTATTATTATTATTATTATTATTATTATTATTATTATTAATCTGTAGTGAGATTCACAGCCTTTGAGGCTGGTTAATAGCTCAGCAGCTCGAGTCCTAACCAAGGACCTAGGAACTGTTAAGGTATCTTCGGAGGATGTAAGCTGTTCCAAGTAAGGTGGTTTTTTGTAGAGTCAAAATGTCCAAGTCAGGTAAATTTAGAATTTCTAAATAGCGGGGTAGCCCTTTGGGTATTGCTCCAAGGGCTCCAATTACAATCAGGACAACACACGATTTCTTTTTCCACAGTCGCTCAACTTCAATTTGCAAGTCCCAGTACTTTGTGATTTTTTCTTACTGCTTATCTTCAATCCATGCATCACCAGGGATTGCAATGTCAATGAACATCATCATCATCATCATCATCATCATCATCATCATCATTATTATTATTATTATTATTATTATTATTATTATTTAATCTGTAGTGAGATTCACAGCCTTTGAGACTGGTTAATAGCTCAGCAGCTCGAGTCCTAACCAAGGACCTAGGAACAGTTAAGGTATCGTCAGAGGATGTAAGCTGTTCTGAGTAAGGTGGTTTTTCCTGCAGAGTATCGAATCACAGGTATAGCCCAGGTATTTATGGCTTTTATGATGTTTCCTCTGCTCAATTTGGACATTAATATCTTACGAATTCGCCGAATGTACTTGGCTGAAGTTATTTCCTTGACTTTATGATGCATTAAGTCAGAGGCCTCTAAAATCCCCAAGTACTTGTAGCCTTCTTCTGATTTTACTGCCTTTATCGTTTCTTCATTCTTTAGTTCTATTCCATCCTCTTCTATGATCTTTCCTGCTTTGGTTGCTATTGTTGCACGTTTGTCAATTCCAAACTGCATACCAATGTGGATGTTTGATGGTGTTACAGATTTTGTCACAGGATGTAAGCTGTATTGAATAAAGCTGCTTTTTGCAATTGACTAAGGGTGGATTTGTAAACACTGATGGGATTCAAGTGAGGCTCCAGTTGTTTTGGGATTGCATCTGTTACTATTGGTGTTACTTTTACTTGCTTTTGCTACAGTCATTCTATTTCTATTTGCAGGTCTTTATATTCTGTAATCTTCTTCAGTTCTTTCTCTTCTATTCTGCTGTCTCCAGGTACTGCCACATCCACTAGCCAGACTTTTTTGTCTTTCTTATCAACAATTGTTAAGTCTGGGATGTTATGTGGCAGGTGCCTGTCGGAATTCTAAAAATCCAAAGGAATTTAACTTCTTCATTTTCTATGATTTTTTTTTTAATTTTATGGTCACACCAGTTCTTGCTTGCAGGCAAATGATGTTTGTTGCAGAGCTTCCAGTGCACTATTGTTGCTACTTTGTTATGCTGCTACTTGTAGTCAGTCTGGGTGATTTTGTGGCAACAGGTAACCAGTGATCTACTATTTCTTCATCTTCTTTGCAGTTATAGCATTTGCTATCTATTGCTGTCTTCTCAATTCTGGCTTTGTGTACATTAGTTCTTAAGACTTAGTCTTGTGCAGCCAGAATTAGTTCTTTGTCTTTTTAGTCAACATTTCCCCCCTTATTCACTGCCAGATCCTGTTATTATCTCCTTTTCCTGCTATTTTTTAGTGTACTGGCTGGCCATGTAATGCTTTGTCTTCCTATGCCTCTTTCTCTTCTTCATTTGATCTCCTTTTTGGGCCAGTCTGGAGTCTCCAATACTTAGTATGCCTTCCTGGTATACTAGCTTCAGGGCATCATCTTCACTGTCTTTCACATATTCTACCAATGTCCCTTTTTCTTCTTCAGTCATCTAATGTAGAGGTAGTCCTCGACTTACAATCATCACGGAGCCCAAAATTTATGTTGCTAAGTGAGACATTTGTTAAGTGAATTTGTTCCATTTTACAACCTTTCTTGCCACAGTTGTTAAGTTGCAGTTGATAAGTTAGTAACCAGCTGTTAAGGGAATCTGGCTTCCCCATTTACTTTGCTTGTCAGAAGGTTGCAAAAGGTGATCACATGACCTTGGGACACCATAAAAGTCATAAATATGAACCAGTTGCCAAGCATCTGAATTTTGATCAGATGACCATGGGGTGCTGCAAAGTTCCTCTGTGAAAAATGGTCATAAGTCACATTTTTCAATGCCATTGTAACTTTGAACAGTCATTAAATGAAATGTTGAGGACTACTTGTACTTGCAACCTTCCATACCCATTCATTTTCCTTGGTAGGTAGAATCTGTCAATATCATTGTGTAGATGAAGGGCATGATTCATTGTCATTATTTTTCTGGTCTTCCTATCCAGAGCCTTTTGTTATGCTTGAGTCCAGGCTACTGTGACTGGAATTACCCAGGTGTTGATTGCCTTGATGGTATTTTGTCCATTGAGCTTTGATTTTAAAATCTTTTTCATTCACTTGATGTATTCATTTCTAACCTTTTTCTTGACTTCACTGTGTTTAATATTGTCAGCTTGAAGGATGCCCAGTTTTTTATACTGATCATCTTCATCCAGACTCGATATTATTTCCATAGGGCATGTTGATTCTGACAGTTTTCACTATTCTTCCATGTTTCATTGTAATGGCACCTTTGCAAGCCTGCCAAACTCCATTGCAATATCTTGGCTGTATATACAGACAATGTTGAACAACGACTCTATTTTAGATTTTCCCATATAGCTTCAAATCGTCCATGGAGTAGTCTGATAAATGTTTCTGATATATGATAGCCATGGCTTGAATTATTCAATATTGTTAATGGATGAATCAGTGCAATGTCAAACCATAGTGGTGACAGTGAGTCTCTGTGGAAGATTCCTCTCTTGATGTTAACCTCTCCCATTCTACCACCATTGCCGAACAACCGTGTCTTCCATAGTGCCGTCGATCTTTGCACAAAGCTCCTGATGTTTTTACTGACTACTGCTATTTCTAGGCACTTGATTATCCTATCATGAAGCAGGAAGTCAAATGCCTTCCTGTAATCAATTCATGCTACATTCAAATTGGTCTTCCTTCTCTTGCAGTTGTTCAAAATAAATTGATCTTTTGTTTCTCTGCTGTTTGGGCAATTTCCTTTCTGCCTGAGTATAAAGAGTTTATTTTCATCTAGATGCTGTTGGACTGCATTAGCTATTACATCAGTTAGTAATCTGAAAGTTGTTGGTAAACTGGTAATTGGCCTATAGTTACTTAGTGCTGCTCCTTTTTCTGGAACTTTCAGTATCAGGTAGGTTTTGCCAGATGTTAGCCACTCTTCAATTTCACCTTGAAGTATGTTATTAAACTGCTTGGCAACAAGTGAGTGTAAGACTAGTCAGAGGTTTCAACCAAAATCCACCAATTCATATTCACCTTGATTCTTGATCTTCCTTGTTCTTTTGTCTGCCATTTCTGTTGTTATTATTAATTCTTCCATTTCAACTTCTTTTTTATTCTTATCCACCTCTTTTAACTCTTGATTTTTCTTGACAAAATTCTAATATGTCACCCTAAGTTAACTATTTGTATTTACTCATCATTTCACTTCAGTGAAATGCTACTTGTACTGAGAATCACAAAGGTATTGACTTAGTTCGCATATAAGTGGTTTGTTTTTGGCTTAATGTTATCATAATTGTTTATGGGAAGGTTACCATATTTGGGCTGAAACCACTAAAAGCAGCAAGAATATTGAACACTTTTAAATTATTACTACCATGTAGTAGTTAAAAGGGAAAGACAGCTTAGTCTAGTGGCTAAAGCATCAGAGCACAATTGAAAGATCATGAATTATAGTGACCGATGCAAAGGGGTTAAGTAGTTCTGCCTTCTCCCTATTGCCTGTCATCTTCTTGCCCTGTTTTCCCATTAGTAGATTGATAATTTCCTTGACTTTGTTCTTGTCCTTGGGTTTATGCTTGGGGTTAGGTCCTAAAAAGTCATGAAGTCCAGGCAGAATGATAACAGCAAGGGCTGGAAAGAAGAAGCTCCGTATCCTTTACTTTCTGGCAAGATGACATGGTCAACTCTCAGACTGAAGCTAGTAGCATCAGAAGACCTGTTCAACTAAGGACAGAGGTTTACATTATTTATGAACTGTGGTTTCTTTAATTAATGGACTCTTGTTTTCCCCCTTTATTTTGTTATTTAAAGATTTGGTTTAAAATTTCATTGCTTGCTTAAAGGATTTATTTCTGTTTTCCCCTACTTGTAAAATAAACCTTAAATTTTGCATTGGAAATTAAGTCTCTACATTTCTCCATTGTTGTTGAAGGAGAGCTTGAGAGTTGCCATGCAGATACCCTGTACACAGGCTACACTTCTACAAGAAATATTGACCACTGACCCAAGAATACAGAATAGAATATTGAATACAGAATACAGAGTTTGAAGGTCATCTAGTCCAACTCCCTGCTCAAGCAGGAGACCCTGCATTCTGGTCAAATAGCTGTCAAAAGTCTTCTTAAAAACCTCCAGTGTTGGAACACCTACAACTTTTGGAGGCAACCTATTCCATTGATTAATTGTTCCCACTAACAGGAAATTTCTCCTTAATTCTAGGTTGGATTTCTTTCAAATCTAGGTTGGATTCCCTTTCTTCTTCTAATTAAAGAATTAATTTCCTTAATTCTAGGTCTGTTACTTCTTGTCCTTCCTTCAGGTGCATTGGACAATAGGTTGACCCTCTGTTCTGTATGATAGCTTCCAAATATTGGAAGACTTCTACCATATCATCACTAGTCCTTCCTTTGTTAGACTAGACGTAAATGGTTCACATAACTATTTATTTTATTTATTTTATTTATTAGATTTATAAACCGCCCTACTCCTGGGGGACTCAGGGTGGTGTACAGCCATAAATAAAACATTTCAATACAAAGGTTTAAAATAGAATAAAACAAATTAAATAATTTGGCTGATAATTAAAACCCCAATAATTTAAAACAAATTAAAATTCATAATTAAAAGGAGAAAATAACTTAGGTCAGGCCGGCTTGTTGTAATAAATAGGTCTTGAGCGCGTGACGGAAGGTGTGCAAGTCCGGGATCCTCCATATATCCGGGGGGAGCTCGTTCCAGATGGTAGGTGCTCCCACAGAGAAGGCTCTCCCCCTGGGGGCTGCCAGCCGGCATTGTTTCGCCGACGGCACCCGGAGGAGCCCCTCTCTATGGGAGCGTACAGGCCGGTGGGAGGCTATTGGTGGTAGCAGGCGGTCCCATAAATAACCAGGTCCTAAGCCATGGAGCGCTTTAAAGGTGATAACCAAAACCTTGAAGCGCACTCGGAAGACCACCGGAAGCCAGTGAAGCTCGCGCAGGAGGGGTGTTACATGGGAGCGCCACGTTGCTCCCATAACCACCCGCACGGCCGCACTCTGCGCCAGTTGGAGCCTCCGAGTGCTCCTCAAGGGAAGCCCCATGTAGAGAGCGTTACAATAGTCCAGACGGGAGGTGACGAGGGCATGAGTGACTGTGTGTAAAGAGTCCCAATCTAGAAAGGGACGCAACTGGTGAATCAGGCGAACCTGATGAAAAATCCTCCCAGTCACGGCCATCAGGTGCTCTTCTAAAGACAGCTGTGAGTCCAGGAGGATGCCCAAGTTGCGAGCCCTTTCCGTGGGGGCCAATGATTCACCCCCAATAGTCAGCGATGGCACCAGCTGACTATATCGGGACATCGGAAACCACAGCCACTCGGTCTTGGATGGGTTGAGCCTGAGCCTGTTCCTCCCCATCCAGATCCGTACGGCCTCCAGGCACCGGGACATCACCTCAAGGGCATCGTTGGGGTGGTCTGGGGTGGAGATGTACAGCTGAGTATCATCAGCGTACTGATGGTACTTCACCCCGAAACCACGGATGATCTCACCCAGCGGCTTCACATAAATGTTGAACAGAAGGGGCGAGAGGACCGATCCTTGTGGCACCCCGCATATAAGGGGCCTCGGGGTCGACCTCTGCCCCCTTGTCAACACAGACTGCAACCGGTCAGAGAGGAAGGAGAAGAACCACTGTAATACAGTGCCTCCCACCCCCAACTCTACCAACCGGTGCAGCATGATACCATGGTCGATGGTATCAAAAGCCGCTGAGAGATCTAACAGGACCAGGACAGAGGAGCACCCCCTGTCCCGAGCCCTCCAGAGATCATCAACCAATGCGACCAATGCCATTTCAGTGCTGTATCCAGGCCTGAAGCCCAACTGGAACGGATCCAGATACATCGTTTCCTCCAGGTGCTGGGGGAGCTGTCGCGCAACCACACACTCAACAACCTTCGCCACAAAGCGAAGGTTGGAGACTGGACGGAAATTAACCAATACTGCCGGGTCCAGGGAGGGCCTCTTGAGAAGAGGTCTCACCACCGCCTCTTTCAAGGCGGCGGGAAAGACACCCTCACCCAATGAAGCCCTTATAATCCCCCGGAGCCAGCCTCGTGTCACCTCCCGGGAAGCCAGCACTAACCAGGAGGGGCACGGGTCCAACAAACATGTGGTTGCGTTCAGTCCACCCAGAATCCTGTCCACGTCCTCAGGGGTCACAGGATCAAACTCATCCCAGATAACATTCTCAGGACCTGCCCCCGTCATCCCCGCTGGATCTACCCAGTCGGAGTCCAGCTCATCCCGAATCTGAGTGATTTTATGATGCAGATACTGAACAAAATCCTCGGCTCTTCCCTCCAAGGGGTCCTCCCGCGCTTCCTGGTGGAGCAGGGAGCGGGTCATCCTAAACAGGGCGGCCGGGCGGTTATCTGATGATGCAATAAGAGCAGCAAAGTGAGCACACTTTGCTGCTTTTATCACCACTAGATAATTCTTAATATGAGATCTTACTAGTGTTCGGTCAGATTCAGCATGGCTAGTCCTCCAACTACTCTCTAGGTGTCTTTTCCGGCGCTTCATCTCCCTGAGCTCCTCGGTAAACCAAGGAGCCAGGTAACATCGGCACCGGGTCAGAGGCCGCAAAGGCACGACTCAGTCCAGAGCTCCAGCGGCCGCCCTATCCCAGGCGGCCACTAGGTCTCCAGTCGAGGCATGAGCCAGAACCTCAGGAATTGGCCCAAGCTCCGTCTGGAACCTATCAGGTTCCATCAGGTGCCTGGGGCAGTACCATCTTGTCGGTTCCGCCTCCCTGCGGTGGGGTACAGCGGTTTGAAGGTCAAGGCGAAGGAGAGAGTGATCCGACCATGACAAGGGTTCAGTGACTATATCCCCTATCTCAAGACCACTCAGCCACTGTCCAGAGACAAAAACCAGGTCCAGCGTGTTTTCCCCCACGTGTGTAGGGCCATGAATTAACTGGATCAGGTCCATAGCCATCATGGAAGCCATGAACTCTTGAGCCACTTCAGACGTCTCACCCACGGACGGCAAGTTGAAATCCCCCATGACCATAAGCCTGGGGGTATCAACCGCCACCGCGGCGATAACGTTGAGCAGCTCGGGCAGGGCTGTTGCCACGTGGCAGGGAGCCAGGTACGTGATCAGCAAGCCCATCTGAACCCCATGGCCCCACTTCACAAGGAGGGACTCACAGCCGGCCGTCTGAGGAACTGTGGCCTAAGGCCTAAGGCCTTCTCTTATAACAACCGCTACTCCCCCACCCCTCCCCTGAGACCTCGGCTGATGGAATGCATGGAAGCCTGGTGGGCACATTTCTACCAGAGGAACCCCTCCCTCCGGGCCCAACCAGGTCTCCGTAATACCCGCCAGGTCCGCTCCCCCCTCCTGAATAAGATCACCAATGAGGGGGGCTTTGTTTACTGCAGACCTGGCGTTGCATAACATCAGCCAGACGCCCGGGCCCTGAAGGTCTGTGCTACCTGGAGAACGAGTGGAGCCTTGGGGACCGGAGCACGCTACCGCTTGGAGACAGCGGGGACGCGCTCCCTTAACATGATATGGCCCCCTACTCCCGCCATATCTACCCCTCCCACTCACAGTACCGATGGTAACAACACAGTCTGGACAAGCTCGACCCCTCCCTCATCCCCGGATCCTCCATCCCCCCCACCACGCATTGCAACCAGGCCCTCCCCTCCCCTCAGTGGGTTATCCCCCAAACCCACAACACTAGATCCAATCCTACCCTCCCCCCCACCCCTACTCCCGGGTCCCCTTAAAATTTTCCTTAGAAATTTTGATAAAAAATCCCTCAACCCCCTCTTCGCTACATGCCATCTCTCGGGGTTCCAAAACCCGTCATCAAGATAGGCCCTCGATAAAGTGGAGGGCCAAACCTGCGAGAGGGGGGAGTCTCGCAGTGCAAGAAGGTCAGCTCTACAATACATAATAAACCCAAGGCTCCGAGATGGTGGTGATATATGGCTTGGGGGTCCATCATGCTGGAAAAGAAAAGAGGGAAAGTAGTCCCTGGGTGAGACTAAGAATCCAGAAATAGTCTCAAACAGTCCCCACAGTTCTCCCACAACTGTGGGCAGGAGCCACAACATGTCGACTCAATCGGGGGCAGGTCTCTAAAACAGCCGCCCTCTCACGGCGGATTGGCCATAACTGGTCATAAAACAGATGGAACAGCCCACTGATGAGGAAATGTAGTACTGAACCCACTCCTTCAGTATATCTCCCAAGGTAATCTTTCTCTCCATGGTGAGCAAACAATGTTAGTTGATGTTATCAGTCATAAGTCATAAATTATGCCAAACGGAGGTCCAGTGACTGGTCAGTCCATGTCAGCTCTTGCATGTGGTAAAGAAGTAAAGATGGATATGGCCCAAGGTCGCCTCCAATCAAAGTTAGCCAGACAGGGTAGGAGTGACCTCCTCAGGCCTATATAGGCCAGAAGCGAGGAGGGGGAGTATGGGGGGGTAGAAAAAAAGGGGGGTCTACGAGGCCACAGGGAAACATCCCTCTCTTTGCCTCTCGGCCACCCCCACCCCCACCCCCGTAAACTCTCCATTCCACAGGTCTTCTTCTGGTCCATTTCCTACCCCTTTTTAGCCCACCTTTAATCCACAGGGGAGGCCTCATGACAGGAGTTGATCCACCAAAAGCCCGCCATGGTCTTGGTAAAATATGCTAAGTACATGAGAGGAGCCTCCCTTTGCTGAATCTTCTGCCTAGCTGCCAGCAGTCCCTATGCCAGAGGGGGGAGGGACTCCGCTCAAGCCGCTGCCAAATGCCACCGAGGCCACCGCCCTCGATTTCATCAATGGCGCCTGTGTTCACACCGCTCCAGCTGCCTCCGACACTGGCCTGGTCTCACTTGCCAGCTCCGTAGCTCCGAAGCTCCCCACTATGATGTTGAATGCTGGGTCGCTCGGAGCTGGCTTGGGTAGCAAGGGAGCAACCAGCTGGTGGGCGGATCGCCGCCGCCGCGGCCCACATTTGCTGCTACCGCCGCGGCCCTTTCTCCTCACTCCAGCGCCGCCCTCTCCAGCCGCTCCGTGAACGCCAGCCCCTGACAGCAAATTTATGTTCTTGGGAGAGAAAAGAAAGCTCTTTCCCTGCTGACCTGACAGTCCGCTCACCGGGGGTGTGACCATAGATGGTCAAACAGCCACAAGACCCCCGAAATTGAGCCACATCTCCCCATCTCCTCCGCAGAGCCTCAGAGCACACCCGCCAACTTGGGACATGCACAGAAACTATTCATCATATGCTTCCAATCCCCTATAATCATCCATGTCGTTCTTCTCTGCAGTCTTTCTAGAGCTGAGATCTTCAAACTTGGCAGCTTTAAGACTTGTGGACTTCAACTCCCAGAATTCTCCAGCCAGTCTTAAAGCTGCCAAGTTTGAAGACCTTTGTTCTAGAGTCTCAACATGTTTTTTGTATCATGGTGACCAAAAACGCAGTATTCCAAGAGTTCATGATAAGCAAAGTACAGTGAAAAGTGGTTTGAGGAATATTTGTTTGTAGATGAACATTTGTTTCTTTATATATTATCCCTTCTTCTGAATGATTTTTAGCTGTGGAACCACTCAGCTGGAATGGATAGCAGGCTGTTGAATTCATGAAGAAGAAAAAATATGCAATGCTTAAATGAGATGACTCTTTTGTGATAGCAACTGATTTTAGAAATGAGAGGAATCATGAGAAGAAACTGAAGAAATTGAGTAGAGCTTATCAGTTGTTTTTTTTTAAAAAATCCATATAATGTGAGTAGTGGTATTGAAAAAAACTTAAAAGAAGGAGATGTGATGTCAAAAGGATATGCATGGGCTGAAGGATATCTCTCTTCTTTCCAAGTATTTTCACATTATTTTCAGGTTTTAAAAAAGTGTTTCAGAAAAATATATTAATGAAGGTTATACAATCTATCTGAATGGATCAGTTAAAGATATTCAAATATTCATGTACTGTTCAAAGCAACAATCTGTCTGAAGCTAAGCTGACAGCAAGAATCAACATTCTATCAAGTCCCATGAGCAAATGGCCTCTATTTGTTAACTATGACAATGGCAATTTTTAGCTTACTCCGTTTTAGCTTTCTGGATTTCTGTTAGAATTGTTCTTCAAAAGTCAGGCAAATATGATATTCCCAAAATGGAAATGAAAACAAAAGCACTTCCAGGTTTAAATTTCCAGAGGGACAGACATTGCAAAATAACAGAGCCCTGTGTCATCTTAAAAGACTAACAAATCCATTATAGTATAAGATTCAAGAAATGGTCCACAAGAGCTTATGTGGAGTGAGAATGGGAGAAATATTTATTTGCAAATTGTGATATGAACTGATATGACTTTTATCTCCCTGCCAAATGTAGAGCTGGATCTTACTTATCCATTTGTTTTCACACTTCTTTAATATTTTTAAGTACTGAAGTTTTTACCTGAAGAAATATGTAACATACACTTTAAAATTATTTTGAAAAAGAAACAAATTTAAAAATCCATACCTTGAGTGAAAAAAATGTTTCATTGATTAGATTTATGACTGAGTACATGTACAAGTGACTTCAAGATTAAATCAATGAAAGGAAAAAAAAAAGAGTGGTGACTCAGAATATCTTACAAGAAAGAGTGTAAGCATTACAACACAAGTAGATGCACATTAAAGCTACCTAGGGAAATCCTTCTGTTTCAAATAGATGTTAGTTGAAGAAAAACCTTACTTCTTCATAAAGCTACTGTTCAATTCTGGGGCAGTTTTGCTAGTCCCAAGGTGTATGCCAGGAATGTTTAAGTCTAAAATTAATGCTTTTTAACCTCAGTGTTGATTGAGTTTTTGGTGTTTCCATGATTTGCTAATGCCCTTTAATCTAGTTCCAATGAGTTTAGAGTGAATATGACCTCTCTTTTTTATCTTTGTCTTGTTCCTTCTAACACTTTCTCACTTCAGCAGATTAATTTGAATATGGCAAGGAAACTTTATTTTTTTAAAAAAAAAGTGTTGGAAGGAGAAGAGATTATCCTATCCCTCAGTAAAGGAGTATAAATTAAATTAAATATATTAAGGGAGAAAGAAGTCTGGCAATCAGTTATTAAAGTTTGGGAAAACTGCTGTGTCTAAAAGTATGTGATGCAATATGAATCCATCCTGCTTTTATTGTCCATTTTAAAACTGCAATATCGTGGCCTGTTGAGCTTTGAAATTGATTTAGTCGAAGTATCTGTTAAAAATTCTTCACCCGTTGCAAATTTCTGTAACTAGGCTTTTTGATATGATATTCCAATATAATATATATTCATCTAGGTCTTTTTAGCATAAATTTGTCCATGAAGACATTCTGATAAACAGTACATTATTTTTTCTTTTAAAAAGTTATCTCGAATATGTACTTCTTTAAAAAATGAAAATATTCCTACTTTTTTTTCTTGCATTTATCTTTCAGAATCATGTTTTTCTGCAGATGCATCAATACAGATTCTTGTCTGCGTGCAGACTTTTGGCTGAAGAAATATGGTTGCTAAAATACTTTATTAAATGCTTTATGCACCTTGGGATGCTATATATTTCAGGTAGAAGTAGCAAAAATGTGTCCTTCAACTTGAGCTAAAGTCCTGATATTTCATTGATACATCTATTTAATTTTCTTGGCTGCAAGATAGAAATGGTTTGCCAATTAAATTCTTCCACTCTAGCCTCCTCCTTTTTCTAGGAGATTTTCTATCCGAGAGCTAAGAGAGTCTGAAGCCTCTTTGTTCTAAGTCTACAGGAAGTTGCTTAGATGCTGCTACATTTAAGAGCCTATCTCAGATCAATGACTGTGAAAATCTGAGGTGGACTTACTCTATAATATATCAGTACAAATCCACACCCAGATTATTTTTGATAATAATCAGTATCAATATATTACAACAATAGTCTTATTTTTAATTAACAAATGTTTCATTTCTGTGCTAATTTTTATAATAATTAACAAGATACATAAAAAAGTGGCAAGAATTGGGGGTGCTGCTGATCTTTAGAGTCAGAGATTAAAAGGAATCCATTTGGCTATATCTTTACTAGTGTTACTGTACAGTTATTGTATATACGGATTTATAGTAATCTGATTCCTATATACTTTGTGCAATGAATGTATGTAAAAATGAAAATGGATTCATATCAAGAGTTAAGAATTGAAAATGTGAGATTTCCTCACAGCAGGAGGCAAAGATTTATCTGACGCAAAACTCAGAGTTGTAAAGCTTTTCTTCTGAAAAATTTGAGTTTCTGCAATACGTGAAAACAAAAAGAAAACCCATCGCATGAAGACTTCTAAAAAGACCCATGTAAAGATGGCCTTGAAATAATAGCTGGTTTTCAAATAGTAGTTGTGATCAAAACAAAAACCAGTTTCTAAGAATACTGGTTAGGGTCAAAAGAAAAGTACCTGATGTCATGAGAAAAGAATTAAGCTGTGTATTGTACTGCAATTCCCACCCATTTGAGAAGCTTCTATAAATCTTCTGCTTACTTATCACAGTCATCACCAACTTAACCACAATATGCTTTGCCTGTCAGTCATTAATTCAAAAATCTGAGACTTTTCAAACTGAGTCCTGAAAAATCCTTGGTGCAATGGCATTAACGGGCAGACATCTGCTCCACGTGACAGTAAATGGGAACAATAAGCTTCAAAAATCCAGATGCTATATTTTAGAATTTTATTTTCAATTCTGCAAATAGAAGGTACAGTATTTTTGAACTTGCCTAAATAGGTTTATATTTTGAATCTTTCATATTGCAGGGTTTACAAAGTAGGCAACGTTTTGCAAACTGCTGGTGTGACATTTTACTTTACAAAGTCAATTTTCAATGATTTACAAAAAGCTAATTATCTCATACCTATAGGAAAAGAATAAAAATGGCAAAGGGAATATTTTCCTACATTAGTTTTCTCTAAAAAAAAACAAAACAAAACCATGGACCTTTCTTTTTTAATTCTAAAACTTTATTGTGAAAAAATACAGTCTAAGCCATCTGGATAGACCAGGTTGTATATCTCTTGCTTGAATGTAGCCCTGATGCATTACTTACTAATATAAATAACATTTCTAAATAGTTATTTATAGCATATGGTTGCTGAATGCCTGTAATCTGAGAAAAAGGCCCCACTCACCAAAATATCCATGTGAAGAACAAAAGTTATATTTCAAAACAATCTGGAAGAATATCTTTTTGAATTAATCCACTTTCTAACACAGTAGATCCTATTATTCTTCCTTTGGTCTCCTAGCACCCTGCTGTTGATCCGAAATCTATTAAGAATTTTAATAACCATCTATATGCTGAGCACAGCTGTGGAACTTTACTGTTGCTATTTGGTAGAATTCAACTCCATAAATAACTTGAATGAGAGGGACTAAATTTCCAGAATCATGCCCATTTTGTAGCATAACCTCCATTATAAATAGCTCTAAATGAAAAATGGAAAGCTAATATTTGAGAACTTTCTAGACCATTCAAAATGTTAAGGAATGTCAATTGTTTAAGAAAAAGAAATCTTGGATTGTTTGATCAGGCAAACAATCTATTGAGATCCTTATATTAAAACAACATATTTCAAATGAAATCAGAATTCAAAAATCACATGTAGTCCTTTACTTAAATATAATCATATAATCATTCAGTTGAGATTTACATATGTGGGTCTGATTGGGATAAATTGCAGGCATGAAACAGAAACATAATTCACAATATTTTTTTATTTAATCTGTTTCTTTTATTCCATTTTTGCATACAGTTTTATTAACTTTCTGGGTTTTTTAGATTCTATATTTTGATATGGCCCATTTGTTAATTAACTATAAAGTTACTGTTAGTTAAATAATTGTATTGATTTTATGCTGTTCTATCCCAAAATAAGTAAAACTAAATTTATGTTCGTGTCTATTCAGGAATCGTTGTTGTTAGTTGCGAAGTCATGTCTGACCCATCATGATCCCATGGACAACTTTCCTCCAGGCCTTCCTGTCCTCTACCATCCCCTGGAGACCATTTAAACTCATGCCGACTATTTCAGTGACTCCATCCAGCCACCTCGTTCTCTGTCATCCCATTCTTCTTTTGCCCTCAGTCGTTCCCAGCATTAGGCTCTTCTCCAGTGAGTCCTTAAGTGGCCAAAGTATTTCTATTTCATTCAGGAATAGAACAATTAAATTTAGAAGGTGTGGGATTACATTATAAGCATACTGACTAAAGTTCAGAATCGTATATGCTCATCCAACATTGACTCAAAGATACATACACTGAGACACAAGCAGATTGATTAGGAGTCAGATTCATTCCCATCTCCTTCAGGAAGATAAAGTCAGGATTTGGCACTATTTTATTTAGCAAGGGGTAGGAGAAGAGAGCATATACTGCATTCCTGTAAGGTTTTTCATATTGCATAAGAAATAGTGAAAACTTTTTCTCTCCTATATTTTTAGTATTACTGTAGAATCTGGATTCAGTCAGTGAAAATAAGGCTGGGAAATCCAGAATAAGAATGGATGGATGAATGGATGGAAGGGAGGGAGGGAGGGATGGAGGGAGGAAGGAAGGAAGGAAAGAAGGAAGGAAGGAAGGAAGGAAGGAAGGAAGGAAGGAAGGAAGGGAGGGAGGGAGGGAGGGAGGGAGGAAAGAAGGAAGGAAGGAAGGAAGGAAGGAAGGAAGGGAGGGAGGGAGGGAGGGAGAGAGGGAGGAAGGAAGGAAGGAAGGAAGGAAGGAAGGAAGGAAGGAAGGAAGGAAGGAAGGAAGGAAGGAAGGAAGGAATCTTCATGTTATTGTGAGATCTGAGATTAGAACCTGAAGAGGGTTGGCTGATAAATATTTGAACATAGAAATGGAGCAAGTGATCTATCTATAATTTGCTGTCTTCACATCTTTGCATAAATTATTTTGTTTGTATCTGTTTTAGTTGCACCATTAGTTTATCTGAAGACTTAGAACTTTCTGGGGTCTTAAATACACATCATTTATGTTTAAATTATATTGGAGGAGAGTAATCATCATCCTATTTACTAAGACGCAATATTTTCAGTTTTAAAATAAACACAATGTTATTCACAAATCACAAAGAGAAATTTAATATACATACAGATAATTAACACCTTGCTACCTCAAGCCTGGCACTATATTGGTACTTGTACTAACAGATCTATCTATAGTGTACTTCTGTAAAGTAAGATGGACTGGTCCGAGATTGGACTAAATCTTCATCATTTCCTAAACTAGCTTTTACTTAGTTGTTTATACTTCATATTTGAAGTTATTTATGAAAAAATAACTTGACATACCATTTTCTTAAATTATAAAGTATTCTTTATCCTATACTTTCTGAAATAGATTTTCATAGCGAAGTAATACTTATAACTTGTGGAATACATACATTGGTTTTTTCAAAACTTTTCTGTCATATTTTAGAGGTTTACCTATCTCAAAATCAAACATAGACCATCCAACCATCCTCATTTCATGGTTCTTTTTGGTTCTAAGTTCCATTGATACAAAACACCACATATTAGTGTAAGAATGATTTCAGTTATATTATCTGGTTGGTCTTTTCCCTGATGCATCTTTATTTTATTAACTCATGTGATGCTTCTTTCTGGAAATTCCTATATTTGGTTCCTTAATAAATTGTGCAGGTGGAACATCTTCTGTTACATTAAGTTCTGTGATCCATGCTGAGGGACATCTTTCAAAGTAGAGATAATTTATAATTATCTTGATAATTTATCATTAAAATTCCTGAAAAGTGTGCAGACATTTTGTGGACAATATAGATTGTCCCATTTATCTCCTTGAACCATTTTGCTCACTGGTGAGAAGTGGATTCATGAAAATTAGCATAGGCTGAAAATGTCTGTACAAACATTTGTCTGCCTTGAGGTGTTTAAAGAAATCTTCAGAGTGGATAAGAATCAGAGAGGAACATGGAAAAAGTATAGCAGCTCTCTTGTAAGAGTTACAGCACAATGTCTCAGATAGATTAAGGAAAATGGCCCCATTCCAGGCTCCATTTCTGAGAAATATTTCCCTTCCGCACTAAGACTTGATTATGCCCTCAATCCGTACTGCTGAATAGAGAAATTATTTATGCATTTGAAAGAGCAGCAGTAGCTTCCATGACAAACTGTTGCTCCTCAGAGATATGCTACTGCCAGATACAGAGTGATTTTACTTCTCAAAGATTTCTTCAAGTAATAAGGCAGTCTGACCAAAAGCTAAGCTAAAGAATCTCCTTATTCTTTTAAAAGGGCTTTTTGTGAGCCATACATTTAGCTGCTTTAAGAAATCAACAATTATAATTATGGCCCCACAGATTCCCTAATGAGTGTAGCTTTTTAATTGAACCATATATTTTATCATAACTAATTTTTTTAATTAAATAACTAAAGAATCATTAATGTCAACATCAGTTATAAACCAAACTAATGTAGAACTCCCTGAAATAGCCTTCCAAAATATTATGTTCTGTTTTAGAGCAAAAGAAAGGGAGGGTAATATTTTCTCTTTAATTTCTTCAAGAGGCAGAGAAATTCTATAAGGCTTACAATGGACAGTATTCCCCATTAGCCAAGAGAGGAACACAATTTTCTAAAAGTCTTTTGGTGAAATTTCAGATCCAGGTCCAGGACCCCAAAGAATGGGATGGAGAGAGTGGAAATGCAGTTTCTCTGCCTTCTTGAATTTTCCTCTAATTGGCCATTACTAGTAAAGTGTACGAAGCCTGGAAACATTTTTATAATGCCATTGTTTTTCTTACCTGATCTCTCAAAAGCATTTGGAAGATCATCTTTCCTTTCATGGACCTCATACACTGAAAATAAAATAAAAAAAACTACCCTGAAAATAAAATACATATATAAATATAAAACAATGTTCCATCCCCAAGGTGCCATGTGTCTGCTGAAATAAACATAGAGAATAGAATAGAATAGATTTTTTTATTGGCCAAGTGTGATTGGACACACAAGGAATTTGCCTTTGGTGCACATGCTCTCAATGTACATAAAAGACAAGATACATTTGTCAAGAATCATAAGGTACAACATGTAATGATAGTCATATGGTACAAATAAGCAATCAGATCATACTAGGAAACGATCAATATCAATATAAATCGTAATTATACAAGCAACAAAGTTACAGTCATGGAGTCATAAGTGGAATGAGATGGGTGATAGGAGCAATGAGAAGACTAATAATAATAGTAATGCAGCCTTAATGAATAGTTTGACAGTGTTGAGGGAATTATTTGTTTAGCAGAGTGATGGTGTTCGTGAAAAACTGTTGTTGTATCTAGTTGTTTTGGTGTCTAGTGCTCTATAGTGTCGTTTTGAAGGTAGGAGTTGAAACATTTTATGTCCAGGATGCGAGGGGTCTGTAAATATTTTCACAGCCATCTTTTTGATTTGTGCAGTATACAGGACCTCAGTGGAAGGCAGGTTGGTTGTAATCATTTTTTCTGCAGTTCTAATTATCCTCTGAAGTCTGTGTCTGTCTTGTTGGGTTGCAGAACCAAACCAGACAGTTATAGAGGTAACATCTGGTAATTCCCTGCTCCAGATAGAGTGGGCGTGAAATAGATTGCTTCCTTCCTTCCTTCCAATTTCATATTTTGACTTCATATTATGTGGATTTATATGATGGTTTGCAAAAAAAAAAAAATTGAAGCAATTTCAGTAATAATAATCCAAGCAATGTGGGAATGCTAAATAGCCATGAAGTCATCATTCCTTGGAAAGACTCCGATTATGGCATATGAAACAGGGGTGAAATCCACAGGTTCTGACAGATTCTGGAGAACCAGTAGCAGAAATTTTGAACAGTTCAGTGAACCGGTAGTGGAAATTTTGAGTAGTTTGGAGAACTGGCAAATACCACCTTTGGCTGGCCCCAGAGTGGAAGGGGAATGGAGATTTTGCAATATCCTTCCCCAGCCACGCCTACCAAGCCACAGCATGCCCACCAAGCCATGCCCACAGAACCGGTAGTAAAAAATTTTGGATTTCACCACTGATATGAAGGCATCTTGAGGCAAGAATTCCCTGCATTTGGGTAAACAGACTGTTGAAAAATTCTATAGAGCCTTAATAGTTTAAGAGGAGCAGTTGTTTTAATATCACTTTCAAAATGCTACAACTGAGGCAGAAGTAAATTTATTTAGCTCTGAAATGCATTCAATCTCAGGTATCACAGAGGACCAGATCTGCTTTCAAACTCAAGTGGGTGTCCCTTCAGTATGATTCAGCAAATCTCTTCTATTAAGAAATCCATTTAGATCAAAATTAAATTATCAAGCAAAGTACTCCGTGGTGGAAATAGCATTTGTCCAGAGTAGATTGGAAAAAAAAAAGTTGTTCCCAAAGTTTCAAACTGACTTTAGATGTTCAAATGGCTTTTCCATTTGCTGGCTTGGATATGATGTATTTCACTAAAAGCTCATTATAAAGGAAAACCCCCAGCCTTGTAGAAGAGGGAGAAGTGGTTTTATTAGGAGTTGTAGATACCTTTTAGAGAGGAATTTTAGCTATCATTGCATTTTTATCAAATGTTCCTTCAATATTTTTAGATCCTTTGCAATATCTCTCTTCAAAATAAGAAATCTTTTTAAAAAATTTAAATGGAACTGGTGGTTAAGTTTAGCTGATCTTCTTCTTTCATAATTTCAGTCCAGGCAATCTGTTCTTAAACTCCAACTCTTTCCAATCAGCGTTTCATTTGTATGTGTGCAGTAAAAAAAATGAACAAAAACAGAATTTTCCCTTTGAGCAGAATGGCTCAAACTGCTTTGCTTTTATCCTAACCTCTTTGTCTCTGAATCTGTTTTGCTCTAAGGAACTGTATACAATCACAAATTTGGGGGCCCTGCGACCTTCTGGGAGCCCCAGATTTAACTGTTGTTCCCAAAGTAGTGTTCCCCAAATAGATACTGAACTGTAATTTGTGAAGTGAGGGAAGGAAAATATTGTTAAATACATAGCAAACATATTGACTATATGAACTTTAATTTGCACTTAATTAAAATTAAATACATGAAAAAAACTTCTAGTGTTGCTTATTTCCTGGAGCATCACTCCACAAAGTAGTTGACAGTCAGATGTGGACTTCAAAAATGATTGTATGGTGTACCCTGATTCACAGTATATACCCTATTCATATAAACTGCCTCTAAAAGAGAGGGATGGAATAAACATTTTAATAAACTTTAGACAGGGTTTTGTTTTGAACAATACACAAAGGCTATCACACCTGCATATTTTACCACTTTTTGAAAAAAAACAACAGCAACACAAAGCATTGTAGTTGTTTGACATTTCTGAACCGCAGGCAATATAGAACTTCAAAAGCATTGGTTTATACAGAAAATCTTCCTTGAATATGTCAGAAATACAATGTAGAATTTTCCATTTCCAAAACATATATTTGACCCGAGTGATACTCCATCTCTAAAGAGTGGGCCACATTTCCAAGAGCTGTGATTATTTCACATAATCATGTGATTATTTCAATTCTTGTATCAAGCAAGGTCCTTTAGATCAGAGACAGGCAGTCTTTTGGATAATGGAATTACATTTAATTTGTAAGAAGGGCCAATTAATATATTGGCTGAAATGTTCATCTAAAGCAGTGGTTTCCAAAGTGGGTGGTACTGCCCCCTGGGGGATGATGGGATGTCTTAGGGGGCGGTAAGAGGCAAGGAGGGGTGGCAGGGAGGGCACTAGAGGCAAAAGGGAGCAGCAGGGGAGTGCTAAGTGGCATGGAGGGTGGCACCCACCCTTTGGCCTGTGCAGTTACCTCCTTGCAAGAAAACAGCAAGAAAAAACAACTCCTTTCAGCTTCAGCATAGACTAATTAGCCCATTGATTAGGTCTGCAACTCTCACCTGATTTGCTCTCAGCTGTTTTGCGCAGGGATCTACCCCTTGCTACAAATAGCTAAATTGCTGGAGCAGATTTTTTTGTTCTCCTTGTGCAATTCAAGCTGAAAACGAAAGTAAAGTAGGTTGTTAGCTTTGCTGTTTGCTGCAACATTGGAAAATTAGGCAGAGGCAGATTTCTTTTTCCTCATCAAAAAAGGTAAGTGCAAAAAATGGGAAATTTAGGGCAAAAGAGGAGAGTTCAAGATTTTGAAACACAAAAGAAAAAAAGCTCTATTTAACTAGGGAATTGTAATAATTGAGATACTATTGTATATTGCGTTGAAAGCAGAAGTGGTTAAGTTGTGGTTTGGAGGAATATATGGGGGAAATTATTTGGTTTATTATTATTGGTAAATATAATTAATTGATTTTTAAGAAATTGGATTGCATGGAAATAATTGGAATAGTTATGTTCATATTGATTAATATACAAAAAAGATAGTTATATAACTAATTGTTTTATATTAAAATGTTGAATTTGTATTAAACAACTGTAATATTACATAATTAACCAATGTGAAGATGGATATAAAAATAGATGACAATGGGAAGGGGTATAATATAGAATAGAAGGGAAAATTGAATTTGATTAATATTAGAGATGCGTATGAAGGGTAATATTGGTTTTTTAAAAAAAATAGATGAGGAATAAATACGGCAAAAAAGAAATATAGAAATTGTAAATTTAATTGAAATGATTAAACACTGTTTAAATTTGTGAACCGGCCAAATACTCTGTTCAAAGAAAATACATTGTATGCTTGTATGTGTGTTTCTATTGCTATTTATTCATATTTGTTCTCTTTTATTCTTTAAAGTTCAATAATTGATTCTTTATCTTAATATCTTTATATTTGTTTGGGGTTGCCTTTCTTCCATTTCATCTTTTTTTTATTGTATAGCAATCTTTCTCCTCAAACCTACCACCTCTCATTTTTCTTTCCTTCTTACTTTCTCTCCCCCCTCTTCTTTTCCTCCCTACTTCCTCTTCCTTTGTTCTTCTCCTCCTCTTTTTCTCCCTCTCTTCCTCTCACTCCTACTATAATTTCCCTTCCCTTCCTTCCTTCCTCCTTTCTCTTCCTTCCCTCTCCCTCCTTCCTTTTTCCATCTCTCTTTTCCTTCCTTCATCCCTCTCTATTGCTGTATTCATTTTCAATTTTATATTTTTCACTATGCAGTCCAGGCAACCCCGGTCTTTCTTTCATTTATCAAGTATATTTCTCAAAATTTCCCCTCATCTTTTTAATTATTAGCAGTATATTTCATCTTATTCCATTTTTTATATTGAACCCAGTGTAATCATCTTTATCTTTTTTTCAGTTATTTCCTTTTCAATATTAGCTCCTTGTTTCTCTTGCTTTTAATAATAATAATAAGAAGAAATTCATAAGAAGAAATGAATGAATTTTCATTCATTTCTTCTTCTTTTTTTTTTTGCAAGCTAACCAGTTCTCTGCTTCTTCATTTACCTTAAATGCGCCCCTTAGAAATATCTCCCTTTAGTATCTCATATTCATCCTCCCAATTCTCCATATTTTCAATTTTAAAAGGCTAGGAGTTTTAAGCTTATTCTTTTCATTTACATTTGTGTGTGTGTGTGTGTGTGTGCGTGTGTGTGTGTGTGCTTTTCAAGGAGTCACAAGGGGAGCTGAGAGCAGAGTCATTCTGACAGTGTTTTTTAAAATTGCTTGGAAGACCGATTTTTTCCCTAACAATAATGGTTTGTATACTTTGGAATAAAACATATACCTGGAAAAAGTATTTGCAAAACTTGGACAGAAGGAAAAGAAAGGCAGGACTGGACTCATTATCAGTAGCTAGTTAGTTCATTGTTATTAGTGACTCCCACTGATTCTAAACTCATTTTAAGCCTGGGATTGGTGACTACTGAAATTTAAGTATTCAACATTGGTTTCAGAAATCTTTGATTTGAACTATCAGCTCTTTGATTTGAACTATCTGAACTTTGATTTGAACTTTGATTTGAACTATGGCAAGAAAAATCGTAAAATGGGGCAAAACTCACTTAACCATAATAATTTCTAGCTTTTTTAAGGGTAGAGAATTCAAGTGTTGGGAATGACCCATTATTTCATCTCTTTTTCCACACTAGATCCCTCTATTTGATTTCTTTTCATTTTATTCAAATAACAACAGAAAACCCAATAAGGTTCAATATGAATTGGCTTTCCAGTCCTTCCTTGATGCATTTTTTCACATCGGTCATCTAGTTTAAATGCCAAAGAAAAATCAATGATATATTTTTCAGACCTTTGGAGGATCACACTGTCAATTGTTCACACTGCTCAAGCAAAATTAACAGGTGTGAATTAAGTCTAGCTAAAAAATGGAGCTTTAATTCCAGAAGTCCATTCTTTAAACTTGGACTTCTGGAATTAAAAGGCTCTGGATTAAATGGTACTTTAGGCAAAAGATAGAGAAAAGTATCTTGCTTTTAGACATGATAATAGTTGTCTAAAAAGGTAAGTTATGAGCTATTTTGACATCATCAGAAATTTAATTTATTATACCTGTTAAAAATGCAAAGACAAGGAGTACAAGGAGCAAATAAAAGACCTTAATTTTGGGGTTGGTTCTGGACCAAATCTTACTTGTGGCATAGAAACCAGCTCTCAGCCCTCCTTGTGACTTCTTGAAAAGCATCCCTCCCCCGCTCCACCGCCTGATGAGGCAGGGGAGGACTGCAGGTTGATCCCAAGAGGGTCTGGGAATGGGTGTGAATTCATCCCACAGCCCTCTCCATCCCCTCCTCTGTGAAATTGCTTTCTCCCACTCGCTGGTGGTCAGCAAATTCAAAAGAAATCCCCACCTCAGAATCACTGCTCTAGATTGGTTGATTCAGGGGATTTCTTTAGTGTTAACTAATAGTGTTAGCTATTTTTGTTACAGGGATAGATTTGTATTGGAGCAGCCTGCAGACCTCCCAAAGGCTCTGCACACCCTGTTTTTGTGAAAACGAGTCCATTTTTCACAAAAATGGGACATGCGGGGCAAGGCTTCAGGAGGCCAAAAAATGGCTGTATTGTGTGTATTTTACTGTTACTATCTTCCTTAGTGGGTTATGCAAACCGCTATTCCAAACAATGCTATTTATAGGGGGTGGGGGCAGTGGTGGATTGCCCTGGTTCTCACCAGTGCTATAGAACTGGTAGTAAAACTGGCAGTAGGCCCTGTCCACTGACCCCGACATCACCAAAATGCTTCTGTGCATGTGCAGAAGAGTGCATGCATGCGCGAGCGAAGTGAGCACGCGCGTGTGGCCCTGCTGCAAACCGGTAGTAAAAGTAAGTAGAACCCACCTCTGCATGGAGGGCACTGAGGATGACTTTGTAGTACCAAGGGGGTGGTGGACTGAAAAAGTTTGGAAACCACTGATCTAAAGGAAAGGGCCATGTCACATCCAGAAGGAATTTCATTAAAAATGTACTGTCTGTGGGTTTTTTAAAAATGTATCTAGTCTAACATTTACACAATAATTTTTATTGTGGTTTTTTATTATAATTATTTTAAAATGATAGGAATGTCACCTTTGATTTTCAGCAATTACTCATTTCTGGGTAACCCAGAGACCTGGTTTAATATGATAAGGCCTATTGAGGGATCCTTAGTGCTCTCTTAGCTTGCTTGTTTCCTTGTAGACATTTCATTGCACAAACTAGGTAACATCAGTGCTAGTAAGGAGTGCAGTTTGCTGTCAGTTTATATCAGTATTCTGGTGGTTTCCCTCTCAGTGTTGGTGGGGGTGGTCTTAGAGATTCTTTGGTTGGGCTGTTTGCTGTTGGCTTCTTTGGCAGTTTCTTGATTGGGCTATTGTTTACTTGATTGTTGGTCTGATGTTATGATGAAGACTATATGAAATCGCTACAAGAACTCACACTTAACACATTATCAGTCAGCTCTTCCTTACAAGCTAGCAATAATAATTAATACTCTATTTTAAAATCAGAGAGGGAAGTATTCTGATCAGGAAAACTCTATTTTGCCACTGTTGGATTACATCATTAATCCTTGTTTCAATACATTAGAAGTAATTTGAGTCCACGCATGACCCCTGAAGGTCAGCAAAACAGCTGTTTCATTAAGGCTCAGCCCTGACAATCTTCCATAGTTAGTCTCTACTGTTTGGCTTCATGGAATAGCTTGAAAGGGGCACATAGGAGCTGATAAAAGAAAGCGCTTATTTGAGGATTGGCACAGATCTTCCAAATAATATTCATTCATTCATTCATTCATTCATTCATACATACATACATACATACATACATACATACATACATACACACACACACACACATACATACATACTTACATACATTCCTACGTTCGTAATGATTCTGCCGTGCACAGGAAGGGACAATTGACTTAGAGGTACAAAGTTGCCTAGTGCAGTTCATCAGGTAATGCGGATCATGGATCTCCCTGGCCAACATTCAACCCGTTAATTATAATTTTAGAGAATTTAAAGAATATAAGAACTATGGAATCTTATTGGGGGTCAAGAACACAAATAGCTCCGTAGTTTAATCCTAAAATGCTTCTCTCTGTGGAGTGATGTATTATGAAGAATGAGCCTAAGCAGAAATCCTGAAGTTAAATCCCCAGAGACTGAGCTGTGAAAGAACCTTCTCTGAAATCCTGGAGATCTATGGCACTTGGTATACATAATACTGAGTGATAAACTTTTAAGGAGCACCATCATAACCATCACAATCACCACTGTCTCCTTGGAAAATATGTTCCCCTTCTGGAACAAACTGTAGCAATTTTACCTCCCAAAAACTCAATCACATGATGAAACCAAAAGATAAATACTAATTTTGAAGAATTCCTGGTCACTGGGCTTGTTATTTTGTTATTTTAAAAAAATACATAACTAAATAACTACCTAGCACACTTGGTGGAATGGAGGGAGTTTGCTTAAAAGTGCTCACTGAGTGATTGCCCCATCAGGATTCTTGTCCCACACAGAACCATAGACAGCATATGTCTCATAGAAGTTAGCCCAGGCTGAACTGACATGTTCTCCATTCAGTCTTAAGTCTACAAAAACACCTTTTGTCATGAAACTTGGGGCTCCTTTTGTCAACCTCTTCCTGTCTCTGTTCCTAGACATTGCCAATCGTTTTATACTTCCCACCAAGATAATGGTCTCACAGCTTTTGTACAGCTTGAGGCTGTCTTAGATGGTGCTTGTATAAAGGAGAAAACAGTACCTGCTGAATCTTAGTGTAGGTAAGGAAAACAGTTTATGGTGGCCCCACTCATAGGTCAAGGACAAGATGAAAGCAATAGCTGGAGGCAAAACAGAAGAAAAAATGTTGCTAGAACATACTTGTGCCATGGTTAAATGCAAGTGAGAACATGATTTCAGCAAGATGCTTGACAGAAGACAAAATGGTTCAGTTGGAACTTCCATCAAAATGTTTTGCTCCATCCTTCTTAAATTTTATTGTACTCTGTGGGTGCCAACATGAATAAGCATCCAATCATAGGTAAATCCTACAATACAGAAATCCTGTTACAAATAGAGTGAAACTAGCTAAAGATGCTAATCTGAAGAAAAAAGATTTTGTGGTGTAGCCAAATAATTGAGAACAGGGACCTCCTCAGTTCAGTCCCCAGTTGTAACATTGTTTTATATTCATACCATTTCTTAGGGGCCCAGGTCTTCATTGCCATTGGACAATCAAGGGGCCTAACAAACAATGTTTTTTTAATGTACACCCCAATCCAGATAAATGTTTTTTTAATCTACTAAACAGATACTGTTCTGAGTGCTGAAGGGAGCTCTCAGAGGAAGGGGAAATTGCTATGATAACAAAACTAATAAATATTTTGAATTTCAACCATGAATCACCAGCACATATCTAGATTCACAAAGTGTCTGGTGCTAATCATAGTCCTATTGACCCGTTTTTCAAAGTAACAAATGTTCTTGAAACACTATACCTCCCCATCTCTCTCTCTCTCTCTCTCTCTCTCTCTCTCCCTCCCTCCCTCCCTCCCTCCCTCCCTCCAAGACTTGCTCTGCAGGACAACTCCAAAGGAACAAAGCCACTGAGCTTCTTCGCCCGTCCTCCTGCCCACTCCGCCGCTAAAGGAAACCCTAATGAGTGTCCGCGAAGGTTCCGAAGTAGCTTTTCTACGACGGGAATTAGGACCCGACGGCGCGGTGGGGAGGTGGGGAGGAAAGGAGCGTTTGTCGGGAAAGGAAATGTTGCTTTTTGAGAGAGGCGAGAGATCCCCTGCGAGCTGGCCCTGAGAGGCGCCAAGTGAAGTCGGTCACCTGGTGGTGAAGGACAGTAAAACAGAGAAGGGGAGGGAGAGAGAGAGGGAAGTCTCTCCCCACCCCGTCGCTGCTCTTGCTCGTCGGGCAAACAATTCCCCCTCGGAACCCGTCCCAGGAGACTCTTTTTCTCCTTTTTTCTTTTCTTTTCTTTTCTTTTCTTTTCTTTTCTTTTCTTTTCTTTTCTTTTCTTTTCTTTTCTTTTCTTTCTTTCTTTTTCTTTCTTTCTTTTCTTTCTTTCTTTCTCTTTCCTTTCCTTTCCCCCCTCCCCCTCCCCCTCCCCTCCCCCTCCCCTTCTTCTTCTTCTTCTTCTTCTTCTTCTTCTTCTTCTTCTTCTTCTTCTTCTTCTTCTTCTTCTTCTTCTTCTTCTTCTTCTTCTTCTTCTTCTTCTTCTTCTTCTTCTTCTTCTTCTTCTTCCACCTCCTCCTCCGCCGCCCCTCCCCTTCTCTCTTCCCCTCCCTTCCCCTCCTTCGTTCTCTCTCTCTCCCCCTCCCGCTCCAGCGGTTGGGTTGCTTATCCTGGAAAGGGGGGGAAAAAAGGCAATCCAGAATCCCTTCTTCGGCTCGAAGAGAGTCTCTGCAGGACTTGGATCCGTGTTGCTCCGGCCGGGAAACGTGGACGCCGCCGCTGCCTTAAGCTGGCAGGGGAGGAGGCTCCGACACCTTGCGCCGGGGGTGCCCAGACGCTCGCGCTCTTCAGCGGGAGGAGACGGTCGGAGCCTGGCGGTTTTGCTGCATTGATGCCGTCCAGGGAAGACCGGGGAGCTGCACCGCCTTTTGCCTTCGGAGGCAGCGATTGGCCGTTTGCGGAAGCTTCCCTCGCCCTGAGCCTGCCCGGCGTGATTTCGCCGCCTTCTGCTGGCTCGCCTCGTCCTGCCCTCCGCCCCTTTGCCTCGCTCCAGGACAGGATCCCCGGCTCGTGGGCAGGAAAGATCACCTGTCGCTTTTAATCGGGGAGGGAGATCTAAGCAGGCACGGGGGAGGGGACGGAAAGGAGAGGAGAGGAGAGGACCGAGGGGCTGCCGGAGGGGATCTAGGATTGCTCAGCCAACCTCCGCCGATATCTGGGACTGTGGAAACGACGGAGGCGATTCCCGGGGAATGAAATTCAGCCGAGCAGCTGGGATTTAGAGGAGACGGCTGACTTTGGGCTGGAAACAGAGAGCCTAGAATAGATGTGTGATTATTATTCGAGATTCGGGTCCCCCCCAGCGAGCAATTGGCACAACTTCGAGAGGGGGTTTTCCGCTGCCGCTCTGCTCGCGCCTCCCGCCTTTGCTCGCCCTCTCGCCTCCGGCTCCTTCAGTTTCGGTTTATGGACCGCTCACCCCATCTGGATATTGAAGAGCTCAAGGTACGTGCTCTTGGTCCGGGGCCGCGCAGGGAAAGGGGCGGCTGGGTCGCGCTCGGTCGGCTTTTTGCCTCCTCTCCGTTCCCCTTTGGTTTCTTGGCCCGAAGGAGTTGGAGGCGCTTTCTGGGCGCTGGGGGGGGGGGTAGGATCGGGATGTGGCGGGCATAAAGGCGGGGGAGGCGCCGATCTTCCGCGGGAAAAGCAGGAGGAAGAGAAGGCGGGGGAGGGGGGGAAAGATGGGGGTGGTGGTGGGAGGAAGGAAGGAGAGACCTCGAAGAGAGCGCTGGGGAGACGGGCTCCATACGGGCGCCCCTCTTTCCTCTCCGGTTGCACGGGCAATAGGCGCGATCCTAAAGGGACTCCGGAATTCAGCGCCCTCAGCACTTCGGACAGCGCCTCGGGCTCCGAAGGCGGGAGCTGCGGAACCGGCGGCGAGGTGGCTTCTCTCTCTCTCTGGGTTGGACTCCGAGGTTGCTGCTTTTTATTCCCCCACCCCGCTCCCCCCTCCCCCGGTTCGAGACGGAACGACCCTCCTCCCACTCGCTGTCCCCTTGCCTAGCGGTTTGAAAACCGCGCAACGCCTCGGACCTCTCCCAAGAAAAGGCGTTCTTCCGGGGGATGAAGCGTGGACCGGTGTCGTTTCTTCCCGTCCCGAAGGGTGGATCTAGGGGTTCCCCTCCGTCGATCGCTTCCTTCCGAAAGTCAGCCTTCCTCCCAAGCGCTCGCACGCAAGGCCGTTAGGAAGATCCAGCGGGCATTCAAGCTCAGCCCTGGGATCTTCTCGAGACGCCGCCATGCCATTCGGGGACAAGGGAAGGGCAGATCAAACTTTGAATGGGGATCGCGGAGTGAAGATTTATGCTTTTTTCTTTTTTAAAAGTGTCCCCATCAGATTTCTCCTTCTTTTAGGTTCCGTCTTAAGGAGCAAGGGGGAAGAGCTTCGAGCATGCGCGGGGTGAAGCTGCTGCTCCCCTCCCTTATTTTTAGAACATGTTCCCTACATCAAACGGAGTGGGTTTGGGGATCGAAGCAAGCAGGAAGAGAAGCCAGCGAACGTGCTGCAAAAATGGCAGTGGGGGAGGGAAGGGAGGAGGGAGTTGGAGTAAGGGAGTTAGAAAAGGAACAGGAGATGAAGCAGAGAGTTGAGGGGTATAAGGCAAATGTAAAGGTTCAGATGATAAAAATAAGAAGGGTAAAAACTCAGAAGGGGGAGGGAAGTAAAAGGGACAAAAAGACTCAGAGCTCCAACGGGATTCAAATGATCTCTATCAAGACAAATGGTTGAAAATGACTCGGTCTGACATCTTGAGGTTTCTAAAACCTTTGTGAAAGAATAATCATCTTACTTTCTGGATTTCTTCATTCTCTGCTTCCCCCATTCTTTGTTTCCCTAAAGTTAAGTTGGAATTTAAGTGTCAGTGGGTCATACCCAAATAGTATGTTTCCTGGTTTTAATATTAATGTGTCCTCACATCAACTTTTTGTAGGCTGATCCTTGCACATGTCTTCAGAAGCCAGCAAACGTTTTACTGAAAGCTCCAACCATGAATCAATGATACCTATAATCATTTAAAAACTGTACATCCCCTGCTGAATACAGAGATTCTGTATATTTTATTTTGAAATCTGGAGGATGAGTTCTTAAAATGAAGGGTGCAGAGTTTCCAGCCTGGAAAGGACGGCTTTTTGCTCTTTGACAGATTCTTCATGAAGTTTGACATTAAAGTTGAGTGTGAGGATGGTGCTTTTAGCAGAAAATACCACCTTCCTCATGGGACAGATTCTTATATGGAAATCTCAAAGTAGGCTAGATCTCACTGACACTTTCCCTCTGTAGCAGACACTTTTTCTAAAGAGCATAGGTGGAGGCACAGATGTTACCATTAATCTTCTGGTGAGCAGCTCTGCAAATAAGGCTATGCTTGCAAATGTTTTGGTGGGCGACCTTGAGATCAGCAGCTGGGATGAAAGGGACTCCTGGTGCTCTTCTTTGCTTTGGGTGTTTTCTTCAGCATTTGCTAAGATGAACTTTATCCTCGCAGAAAAGTGAAAGGAGAAGAGGAGAATGGAAGGGAATCTGGCACCTGTCATCGTGAAATTAAGGACATCCTCATTTCATCTTTCAGGCAGGACCATCCTGCTTGTGTTTCTGTACTAATGTAAGGGATCTGCTCTAAGCTGTGTATGTCCACAGGACTGTTGCCTGTCCAAAGGCCAGAAGGGAATAATACTGGTACAGGTTAGAACAATGGACCGGTTGGTTTCCAACTGCTTTTAAAATGACATATTACTTTTTGCTCAGAGGATCTTTGCATAAAATATCTTTTCTAGAGATGGACATTATTCAGAGATTGCTTAAGTACCTTGAAACTGTTTTGTACCTTGAAACTGTTTCCTGCATTCTAGCAATTACCCATAGAGGATGCTGTGGTGTATCTATGATACTTTTCTGTATTTAACCATGATAGTCTGTGCACACATATTTTGTAAGTTTTGTTCACATCTCTGAAACTAATCTTTAAGACTGCAGTCCCATATCTCCTTATATTGGGGTGAGCTTCATTGAAGACAGTGAAAATCATTTTCAAATAGATAGACAGGGCTGTACTGCAAGCTGAATTAAAAGTGCACAGAAGAAGACAAAATTTACATATGCCATCTTTCTATTATATTACTGGGTTACCATTCCAAGAGTGATATTATCAACATTTTAACTATTATGTTACTATTAAACCCTGTTACTGCCTAAATTATTCAGTCAAGGGATTGTTTGGTATCTAGATAGTAAGCACTACAATGAATGTAAGATTTCAGCTGTATGGTTGAAGAGAAGGAACATGATGCCTGGAAGGTGCCTTCAGTTGGAGCACAAGTAATAATATCAGAGTAGGTGAAAAAATTATTGGTTAGTTGAGGGAAACACTGATATTAGTTTTGAATGAATTCTTTTTCTTTACTATGTGAGCAGTCAGCACAGTAACAAAAGAACTATTTTGTCTGCAAAAATTCAGCTCTGGGTTTTTTGAGGTAGAACTGGAAATTCAGATTGATAAACAGGTTGTGGTATTAAGTGGCCCACTACAAGTAAACTTATTACATTTCTGTGGTGCTCTGACAATGATTCAATCCATCCATATATTGGATATATTGGATCAATGCTTTCCAATCGTAAAACAAAAGTTGATGTCCAGCATATTTTGCTATTGAAATGTATCCTTATAAGCAGGAAAAAATGATGGACTGGAGCAGAATTCTCATTTCTTCACATGGATTAGAGAAATGATATACTGTTTTATCCTTGTGTGAGCCTCTGGTTTAGTTTTTATAATATGCATTTCTTGGCTCTATTTTTAAAAGACATAATAAAGAGTATTTGTAGATCAGACTGAAGTTCCATCAAGTCCAACGTGAATTAAATTAGTAGATCTACCCTGATCTTCATGTAAAGCTATTCTAGCCAATAGTCACCATCATCAACATAGGTTGGAGAAGCAAGTCCTCCAACTGAACTATACAGATAAATTCTTTCTATCTGCTTTGAATCAATTGTCACTTTAATTCAGTGACACATCCCACTCCAGTGATATGGTAGTAGAAGAACACAATCTCCTTAGCCTCCTTCTAATTTAGCCATATAATTGTTTTACAGATCTATATTTCATTTCCTCTCACCACCAGTACTATCCAAATAATCTTTTGTCTGTTATGAAAGGCACTTCAACTTCCAAATGCAAATATATCAGAGTGTTACCAAATGGCATTATATAGTCGGGGATCTTATTTTAAGACCTTTTTTCATTAGTGCTAATGTGGAAACTGACATTTTCATTGCCTCTATATAGCTGTCACCTTTTTCAGTCAGAGGGTGATCCCCCACTTTTTTCCTTAATGTTAGTCCTGTTAGTGATACCTTCATCATCATCTATTTTATTATTATTACTCAACATTACCATATTGTTGGTAATATTATTCCATTGTGCCTCACTTGGACGTTCATTTGTAAGAAACCTCATTAGCCATGCTGTTCCCCCAGTTTGACAAAAGAGGAAGCAACCGTGTTCAATTGATCCAATTGCTACATTTGGCCCAGTTCTATTGACATAGATCCAGTATCTTTTCTCCAGAGCAACAGTATTCTATGTGGAAATGCCAGAGATTGAACTTGAAATCTTTATGAAAAGTCAGTGCTCTACCACTGAACTACTTTCTCTCCCATTAAAGGAAATTCCTTTGGGGAGTCTTTTCATTGATTTGATGTCATCTACAAATAGGAATACCGCTGAAACATTGTTTCCTTCCAGCATCTGTACTGAAATGGAGCCGACTCAGCGGAGTAGTACCAAAGTACTACTTTATTTTTTTTAAAAAATGCTTTAAACCTGTCTCTCCACGAAAAATTTGAAGTATCTTGTTTTGAAAAACTACCTGAGCTATAAAATAACAATAACAAGAGCTCTCTAAGTACATCTACAGAGCATTCACCAATGAAAAGTCGTGTTTATTTGTTTATGTATTAATTGTGCCAGTTCTCAAAGCAGGTAACTTGGGGCTAAAAGTAAATATTTGCTCTGAGACCTGGCCATATGTATAGATGCTTTGTGTCATGGAGTATATCAACATATCCCTCAGCATTTCTGCTAGAGGTAGGAACAAAATAGCATACTGTATGTAAAGACAGAGAGGGACTTAGAGCAGTCAGAGGCAAAGACCCCTTCTTATATGTTTGCAAATAGGAACCATAATTCTAGTGACCTACAGTTGGTACAATCATGGAATAAATTGAAAACAAAACAAAACTAGGCAAAAAGAAGGAGAAGAAAGCATTCTCTCTCCCTCCCTTTTGGAAATGCAAACCTGTTTTCTGTCCTAGTAGCAACAGGCAAGCATTTGTAAAGTGGCAGACTGCCCACTTCTTAACCTTCTCCCTCTCCTGAGGATTGGTCATCATGGTGGGATAAATTCATCACCCTTCCAAATTCTGTTCTTTGATTTTCTATTCTAGGGATAAGCAGTGAGGGATCCTGCAGGTGGTTTTGCTTGCCCCAAGAAGCAAAAAGTGTAATGAAAGCAGGAGAGCAAAAATATTACTGTCTTTCCTTTTAAGAAAAGAAGCAATGGGATAGAGTGGATTTTATGGTGATTATTGCTCCCTTCAATAGCAAAATCTGGATGGAACTCACAAGGGAAATGAAAGGGATACTCAAGAGAGTCTTAAAATTTGCTGAAGAGTGTAAGCAACCCTTACTAAAAAACCCTTTAAAAAGAACATTCTGAAATCAAAGCCCAAACTAACCAATGAGTGCTTCATATATTAAAGCAATAGTGTCAGATGGGGGAAAAAAACTTTAGAAAACTAGATAATAATTCTCTTATGACCTACTGTTTGTGGTCAGAAAGAGAACAGCTTACTTATTAACCCTTAATAATAAAAAGTGTTTCTGGTGACATTTGTAGATGGAAAGTGTGTTGTTGCAAATCACACTTGCTTATCATTTTACCCTCATTTTATGCACAACACGGAAAGAGAAATAACTAAAGTTAGCTTTCCTCTCAACTGTGAATCTCTCAAAGAGCACTTTCATTTTTCATTTGCTGCAATCAATGATCCCATGCTATATGAACATCTGTGTGCCATATTCAATGCTTTAATGAACATTAGAATTACTAGAATGCTTGTTCCCTCTGTGAAGATCTGCCCTCGAAGAAGGAGTCACAAGCATTAGATTTGTTAGAAGTCATTATTAATATAGTCATCGTCTTCATCAGGATTTACCAAATAAGGGTAAAGAATACTTAAGGAGGGTTGTCTTATATCAAGAATTACAAAATGTACTAGACATATACTTAGCTTCAGTCAAAAATTCCATACTTTGGTTTTCTCCTAATTTTATTTTGGTTATTATTACTTTTAAATTGCTATTGAAAAAATTCTGGCAAGTCCCCTCATGTCCTGGAAATAAGTATCTTCTGCTTTTCTTCATATAGATAATAGCGTGGCTCAGAAATGCAAGGGAAAAAACTCTTTCAAATTATTGTTTGAAGCCGATGGAAAGACAGTGCAACTGACTTGCCATCTAATTTTCTGGGTAGTTTGGCAATAAGACTCTACATTGGCTCACACCAGATTTTTATCTGCAAGCTTACAACTTACGTTAAGCTCTTTCCCAAGTCCATTTAAAAGTTTGAGATTCATTAAGCACTTAGCTAAGAGAAGGAATGAATAAAGCCCACTGCTGAGTGCCTCTCTGGCTGTGTGCTGCAATATTTTCAGAAATTCTGGGTGTATTGGAAAGGTCAGTTAAGATAAACTTGGAAACTAAACAAGGGGAGATGCTATTTTCCCCCTTTGATAGTCTTTATGCAGATTTGTGATGAAGCAGATCAGAACTGAAATGAGCAATGAAGGGAAAAAATATTTATCCAAGCTTTAGGTTTCTTTTTTTTCTTTCTTAGTTTGTTCTTTTAATTCATATGCATCATATATGTATGCATGTATTTATGTGTGCATGTGTGTATATTTTATGTGTATGTAGAGTATATAGATATATTTATTTATTAATCATATTTCTATGCCGCCCACTCTCTGAGGACTCTGGGAGGCTTACAACAATCAACAGTATACTAAATAGCATATTGCCCCCAACAATCTGGGTCCTCATTTTACCCACCTCAGCAGGATGGAAGGCTGAGTCAACCTTGAGTTGCTGATATTTGATCTGCTGATCTGCTGAACTAGCAGTCAGCTGAACTAGCCGCACTCTAACCACTGTGCCACCCCAGTTCTTGACAATATAGAAATATTGTGTAGGTTTATTTTTTAACCCATGGGATATTGGAAATAAATTATGTAAAGGTGGTCAAGAGTCTGTCTATCCATTTGTCCATGAATGGGCAATCTCTCTGGAACCTGAAGGGAATAAGGTTTGGTGTAAGGGAGGGAAAGCCTAGCAAAGAAAGCTCAAACTAAAAAAACCTGAGCTGAATTCAATATGGCCTCTACAGAAAAACAGCCTGGAAAATGTCCCACAATACAACATTCAATTTCAATTCAATTTATTAAATTTGTACCGCCCTTCTCCCGAAGGACTCAGGGCGGTGACATTGCAAGAGAGCAGTTAGAAAGCAATTTGGAACATGGCTCATTGTTTGGTTAGAATTCCCATTCTCTCTGGTCAGGTGACCCAGGGCAAAGCAAATATGTTTCCCATTAAACACATACACACACTCAGAGATGCGACATAAGAACAGAAGGAACACATACAAATATAGCCCTCCCCATTTTTTTAACAGACAGAACAAAATGGCCTCGCCCTATGGTCATTAATGGTAAATCACTTAGAAAGAATTCCAGAAGCCATACTGGACAGGCTTTCTCTACCTTCTTTTAGTCACACAGACCTGGTGTTTTTGTTTCAAAGCACACGGATGTTAAGATTAATCAAGGCTACAACTCGGTACTCAAGGAGTGTAAATAACAAGATATTAACGATATCATTAAAACATTACATGTTGTGACTTACATACATGACTCAATCAATCGATTTTATTTATGGCCAAAAGACTTCAAAGCAAGTTACAAATGTAACCTGAATTTAGCATTAAATAACACAGTTCAAATAAAATATTTATTAAGTATTACCCTGTTTCCCTCAAAATCAGACATCCCCTGATAATAAGCCCAATCGGGCTTTTGAGCTCATGGCAATAAGGCTAAGTGCTTATTTCAGGGTTCAAAAAAATATAAGACAGGGAAAACACAGTAGATAATAGAGATATCACCAACTCATTCATCCATATACTACTAAAACTCCCATGTCTATTTGTAACTTTCAGTTGGGCAAAATGTTACCTTACAGGGCAAAACTTTGTTGACAAAGGTACCTCAAATGGGGTAATGTACAGAATGTCATACCAAGGAAATGAAATTAGGGGATTTTTTTTTTTTTTTTTTTTTTGCTGTTTCAGTGCTGCTACTGTGCTGCCAATGTCAACCAATTCACAAGATCCTCATTTTCTTTGACAGCTTCCCAACCTCCTTGCCACTTTCTCACTAACAAAAGGAGAAAGTGAATGGAGAAACAGAATTAAGAATCAGTGCTTGTACTGTGCCTCCCACCCACATGCTGCCTCACTCCCTCAGCCATCTAGCAGCAGCAGCCACTTACACAACTGATGGGACCAGAAAGGAAGGGAAGGGAAGGGAAAGCAAGGAAAATTTCTGATGCTCACAGTCAGCTTTCCACTGGGCAATTCGGAAGCCATTCCTACTTTCACTGATTTTTTTGCCCACCTGTGGTCATTCTGTTTCTCTGCTTAGGTAAGGAAATGTCTCTGAAACTCAACAGGTCACAAGTTATTTAGTTTGTTAGATTACATAGTTTGTTGCTAAAACTATATTGTTTTTATAGCTAGTGTTAAAAAACTGGCTGTTGCTGCTGTTAACTTAAGGATGTTCATCTGCAAGTAAAATTTTAACATAGACAGAAGTACTCTTCCAGGTTTGGATTTTAAAATAGGTCATCTACTTTCTGCCAAAGTCTCTTACAAAATCCACAATAGAATAAAATATGATTCATCATTTCGGGAACATTACAGGGATACCATCTTGAAAAATGGGAATTCTTTGAAATCTTCCATACAGCATATTTGGTCTGACTTTTGAAAAGACTATTCTGTACAGTATTTGCTTAAGTATCAAATATTGATGGAGTTGAAAAATATATTTATAGTTGATTTCAAAAGTTACAGGTGAACACAATGCTTTGGCTTTAGCCATTCATTCCTGAACTAAATTATCCCAAAGTCTTCAATGATATAATGAAATACTTATGACCTACTCTTGCAGAATAAATAATCAGGATCAATGTCAATCTGGCTAATCTTTTGAGTTACCTGTTTAAACTATATAACTATGAAGGATTCATCTGAGATTTTCTGAAACAATCCTTTCTTGGTTGTTTTTTTTAAACATATATTTGCAACCAAAGGGGCTGCGGTGGCTCATGTGGTAACATGCTGGGCCTGCGCACTGCTGACGTTGGCAGCTCGGAGGCTCTACTCCCATGAGTGAGTAAACTGCGGAAGGGACAAGAAAGGAGCATCCCCCGATTGCCTACCAGCATTCAGGCATCCTACAGGGAAAAGATAACACCGCCTGAAAAAATTCCTTTCACAGAAGCAGCCCAGGTGCCTCGGTAATCCCTGGCTAACATGTGCCATACACAATAAATAAATAAATAAATAAATAAATTGCAACCAAAACTTAATAGTGCTTAACTAAACTGTGCTATCAAAGGGCATTCCCAGTTCCCAGAGAACAACAGATTTTGAAACACAACTTGATCATATGTGTGTCTCAAATCCATATTCCATCATAATGGTGGGATCTGTGTAATGATATCATTACCCATGTATCCTCATTTTGGCATCACTGTGATATGCCAATTTGGAATAATTAGCAGGAATTCACATTTTTTTTAAAAAAATTGATTTATATGCCGCCTTTCTCCGGAGACTCAGGGTGGCTTACAATGCATTAAGCAATAGCCTTCATACTTTTGTATATTTATATTTATACAAAGTCAGCTTATTGCCCCCAACAAACTGGGTCCTCAATTTACCCACCTTATAAAGGATGGAAGGCTGAGTCGACCTTGAACCTGGCTGGGATTGAACTCGCAAGTAATTGCAGTCAGCTGGATCTTAAATGCTGCCTTTGTAGGAGGCATTACCCCCCTACGCTACTCAGGCTCATTTGTTTTTATGTTGAGTATCACGATATACCGATTTCTTTTAAAACAAATGAAAATGTCATTACCATTTGCCCCTCCCCTCCCATCTGTATGGAGATAAATACAGTAATGAACTCAATGAAGTGGACATTTGAGTAGAAGATTTTACTCCTTATAGTAAAGTAGGACAGAATTTTGTTTCCAAAATTTATGGGATTATTGAGATACGCTGGTTAGTTGATATGTATATTATGATAGTGCTTATTTCAAGAGGATGTAGAACATCAGGGCATAATAAATTTGCATGAGCCTGAACATATTTGTACACATGGAAATATACTTAACATAATTTTATACTTTGAAATATTTAGAGGGGGAACACATAATGATTTGATAGATTTAAAAGAGACACAGAAGAAGCCATTATATGTTGACTATGTTAATTTAATTGCTGCTACACATACAAATACTAGATATATTGCTATAGATTTATAATATTTTCTTTAAAACATTTGATGTTTGGAACACCTTGATCTCCACTTTTTCCCATTCATAATTATTTAAATATTTCTTAGAAGTTTAGAAATTTATGGCATGTAGTGCACTTTACTAAATTCCACCTATCTCTGTGTTAATATGTCATGCAAATAGATTAAAACCACAGAGACACAAAACTGCATAGCCTTTTATTAATTCTGTATACACTTAGTAACTATTTTCTTGTTGCTTATAATGTTGTTGGTGTGTTCAAATTTATGTCCTATCCTTCGAAAATATTATCAATACAATTCAGAGTAAACTATGTGAAGTGTCATATATGATGCCTAAAGTAAATGTAAAGTATTGTCTTTCTGCAGGAGCAAATCTAGAATGGCAGCATTGAAAAAAACTGGCCAACTTAAAAAAAAACTTACTTTCAGTCAGAAATACAATGGAATGAGCTTTTCACTGTGTGGGCAGCTTTGGGCACAGTGATATCATCAAAGTGAGTTGGCAAGGCTTCTGTGGTTGTTGTTATTGTTGTTGTTGTTGTTGTTTTTAAAGCCAAGCTCAGAAGAAGCACTGTCAAGACTATTCTGAATTGTGAAAGCTAAACTGGGACTTGCCCATCATTGTTTTTTTCCCATTGAAAATGGATAGAAGTGCAAACTGCATGTGTGATTTCTAAGACTCTGGAATATGCACAAATGGATTTGGGAGGTTGGGACTCCCAAGCCACAGGCTATCCACAGATTGCCCATTGTAATGCTTCTGAAAATGATTGCAAAGCCAGGGCAACATAATTGATAAGGTTTCTTTCCTGATGGTAGCCACATAGACATCTTAAATGGCACATTGCAGATGCTTACCAGTACTTCTCTAAGATCTCCTGGCCTTCAAGTAGAACAAATTGTTGATTTCACTCAAGGCAGTTACCTACATAAGAATCACATGAGCTCATAAAGAATGATGCATGTATCATCTCCACTGCTGCCTCTAGGGACCTCAAGAATAATAATTACCTTCTTTTGATAAATTTAAGGAAATACCATTGCTGGCAACATTGCTTAATATGATAAAGCAGGTCAAAGCTAACCGCCTTATAGAAACAGATAGAGCTATGCTGCCCTTACATCTGGAAACTGCTTTTGCTGGAAATACTGCAGAGAAAAAGACTAGCATGATTTTAACAAGGTATCGAAAAAGAGTTTTGGGTCCTTGGGTTTCTGTGCATATTAGATTCCATTCTTATCAGCACCAATAAAAAAATAAATAAAATGAAATCATCATATCGCCACCTGAAATAAAAAAAAGAAGATGCCAAGAATAATCTGCTATTTTTTTTTAAAAAAAGTTATTTAACAAATTTTAACACTTTTGTGTATCATTTGGTCTAATTTTCAGTATCCAGATGAAATATGGTTGCATAGTTAAGAATAGTATATTACAAAACTAGCTACAGATGGAGAGTTTTGAACACTCTTCTGGCACATAGTAGATTGATGGTATTTGAGAAGTACAACATATGGCATAAGGAATGTTAAATGAGGAAACTACAAAAAGCTGATTCAGCACTTTTCTTTAGTCTTGAAAAAGCTACTTCAAAACCAAGTACTCCTGAAAAATCTACTTCACAGTTTCAGATCATAAAGATATATGTAGAATTATTTTTTTCAGTCAAACTGAGCCAAGCCAAGTCGAGATTTGGTGTGCCGTGTAGGAGGATTTTTATTTTTTTTTTTTGCTGGTAAAAATAAGTAAGTGGTTTTATTTCAGTAACATCATTCGTCATTCCATAATACAGAATACAACTCAGTAGCAACTGACATATTTTTAGCATTATGCATGCAGCATTTATTCATAGCTGGCTTTGGAGTCAGGAGAGTGTTATGTGGTTGCAACTATCTGACTAGTTTGATAGACAATCAGCTCTTCTCTCTTTTGTCCTCTTTTTGCATGCCTCCCCAACTCTTGTCATTTTCACAAAGCTTGTCATCATCAGTGTTGGATAAAAGACAATTAACCTTTGTAGTTCACCTCCTGCATATTTAATCTTCCAACTCTTCCTAATTAAAGGTCATACAGGAATAAAGTAACACCAGGGAAATTTTTCTTCTTCTATTGGATCAAGAGGTGTATAATACTGATAAAGAAACAGATCCTAAATCCCAAATATTAGACCAAAATCCCCACCACGCTCATCTGGGTGCAAACCTCTTTGCTCATAGTGAGCCGACCTTCAGAGTCAACAGGTCAAAGATTCAAGATCCAGCCATGCAAGTTCACTCTGGGAGTTAGACATGAATATATTTTAAAGGGAAATGTCATCAGCTCCCTCCAGAAAGCAAAGGAAGCCAAAAGGAAACTTCTTGTTTAGAATTTTGATTCAAAATTGTTTCTTGAAATTTTATCATCATATGAAAAATGTTTCTCCTATTTTAGAAACAATTTTAGAATTCTTCTAGACTGAATGAAGATTTGGCATTTTTTTAAAAGTTCTTTCAAATATACGTAGAAATAATTCAACATATATATTTATGATCTGAAACTGTGAAGTAGATTTTTCAGGAGTACTTGGTTTTGAAGTACTTGGTTCTTTGAACTTATTGTGGCAAAGCTGCCTATGGATATTTGTTGTTGTTTTTCTATTGTGCACCTACCCATCATTCTATAGTAAGCATAACTGCAGAAGGTTCATGATCTGAAAAATCACCAGGCAAGGAATCCTGTCATGGCTGTTTTCTGACATCTTACAAGAGGATGGGTTTTACACAAAAGATGCAGATCACTGAAGAAGTTATTGTTCCAGGAAAGAAAAGATAATCACACAGAAAAAAAAATCACAGCCCATCTGTGAGAACACATTCACCAAATGTTCTTCTCTTTGGACAAAAAAGCCCCATCTTTTCTCCATCACTTGGAATGAAAATGGAAATTATACACAGAAATTGTCTTGCATTAATCTTCTGAATTACATTCTTTTTAAAAATGGATCTCAAATATGTGTTAGTCTGCTGTTTATTCCTCCTAAGTGATGGAATGCATATAGCAGTATGTTGCTTTGCAAGGTAATTTACAGATTAGAAAGAGATTTTAGCTTGTTCAGAATAGCTTGAGCAAATTTGAGGTAAAACTGGAGTTTGGTTTTATTTATGGTATACTGTGCCCAAAGTGACTCGTGACTATAATTCCTTCTCTGGAAATTATAGTGATATGTTAAAGAGTGGAATTGAAGGAAATGAGATAAATGTTTATGACTAAGGAAACTGAATAAAAAAAGGTGTAAAGGGTGTGAGGAGTTGAAAAATGGTAAGGCTGTAAGTGTAGATGGAGTAACTGCAGAAATATTAAAATACAGCTGAAGTTTGTTTATGAATGACTAGGTAAGTTGAACAATATATTAAATTCCTATGCCATTCATATGGATGATTGTGGGTGAGGTTGCATTTGTACCTGATGATTTGAAGAAAGCCATTGCTGTTCACCTTTAAGAATAAATTAAATAGCAAGAATGAATACAGAAAGTTAGCTTGTTAAGTATACCTAGGAATCATAGACTCTGATTGAATATAAGAGGTAATAATGAACAAAACTTGGGAAGGTTCATTGCATTTTTTATGCTGGGCAGAAGTGTGCAAACCAGATTTTTAAGTCTTCAGCAGATCATTAAGAAATATAGAAATGTGTGCATATAAATGTATGGAATGTTTAGTGAGAAAGCAATTCCTCCTTGGTTGATTAATATCTGTATTAATAAATATATGAGGAATATTTGTGATTGCATTAGAGTGTGTTGGCTGGGAACATGAATGAACATGAGCTTTTGTATCGAGATGATGCCATGTTACTGGCTGAAAATCCAATTAATTTTCCGTGAATTTTAGAAGGAATTTTATGATGCACTAAGAAGATGCATTTAAAAATTAATAAATCAAAGACCAATGCATTTGTATTTAACAGAAAGAATGGAACAGATGCATAAATGGTAAAAACTAGAGAAAGAAGATGCATTTGGTACTTGGTAGGTAGGGTTTTACTAAAAGTGAAAATAAAAATTTTAAGACATTAAATTTTTGACCCAAAGATGGTGGGTAGCATGTGGAGTGTTGCAAAAATGATTACTTAAAAAAGGGGCTTAAGAGTGTGTTTCTCTTTCTATTTTAGGGGACTGAGAATTGATATCAGGAGAAACAAATGTTGAATATACAAGGAATGTATAAAATCATGTGATAAAACAAATAGACATAAGGTCACAATCAGATACTGATTAAGGATTGAATGCAAGAATGATAGACAAGTATGAAAAAAATATTTTGATGATTTGTGTATAAAAATAGAACAATTAATAATGGAATTGTAAAATATATTTATGAAAGAGGAAAATGGGTCAAGGAAGGAGACAACGATCATTTGTTGGAGCAAGTTCATGAGGTCACCAAAAAGAAAAATTTATAAGATTCTATGTGGCTATGATATAAGCAAGACTAATTCACAGAATTAGAAAGATGTGGATAGGTATAGTTAATGGTGCTAGTGTAAAATACAAGTAACTGTGTATCAATGAGGAGCAAAAATCATGTACACATATATAGACCTACCATAGCATTCTCTTTCAGAATAAGCAATGTAATGAGAACAAAAGAATAAAGATGAGTAAACTAAAGAAAACAACAGCCTGAAATAACAGTGCAAGGAGCAGGAGGAGTAAAACTGAACCAACAAACAAATTTTACACATAGGCCTGTCTATTAGTTCAGTTTTAAGTAGGAGTGTCTGGGTTAGACAAGAAATGCTTAAAATTCTATTGTATTGCAAGTACATAGCTATACAGGATACTGGTTTTTTTTCATAAGGCAACAGCTAAAGCTATGTCTGGTGTATAAGTTTTCTTTTTCCTTTTTTTCTAACACCACTCCTCCTCCTGCTTTCAGGATATAAGTTGGACACAATGAAAGTATGATGCAAATAAATACAATGCCCAGAGTATTGAAATATTTCATTATTAAGCATTATTTGTAGTTACTCTGACTAAGCACTTCAATTCTGTATTAAAATAGAAGCTTTGCTATCTCACTACCTTTTGAGCTGAAAATGTTTCAATATTTGAAGGTCTGGTTAAAAAGAAAATCCATCTAAATTGCACTTATTCATGGCTTCGTATATATATACCATATCCATATTCTCAAGAAATGTCACATTCTGCCAAAATTCAAATAATTGAAGAAAAAAGAGGCAAAAGGGGGGGAAAAAAAAAGCAATTTCAGTATATTCAAAGGCCCAATTAGAAAATGGTTATCCCAAGCATCCACAATGCTCTTAGAATATAAAGCTTTAAGAGATTCAGCTAAATTTCATGCCCATTTCATGGATCATTAAGACTAGCCTGGAACTCAAATGTTGGCCCAATCCCCTTTCAGTATGAAACTTTCATGTATTATATCATTTTCTGCCTCTTTAATTGACTTCCTAGAGGTTCATTTCCAGGTGTCTAATCTTGAGCATGACAGAGTAGACATGGCTGTACGTTGTGCATATTGCATATGAAGAGACAACGATATAATAGGTAAGGCTTTTTGGTGTTTTTTTTTTTTAGATAATTTATATAGCTTCCCATCTCACTGAAGTGACACTGGAGAGTATGCAAAGATTAAAAATACCCAGCAATTAAAAAAAGTAACCATGATACTTGAGATAAATGATATCTGTCATGTATCAATGAATCAATAAAGGTATTAATGAAGGAAATGAAATTTTCTGACAGAACAATTAATCAATGGAACAACTTGCCTTTAGAAGCTGTGGGTGCTCCAACATTGGAGGTTTTTAAGAAGAAATTGTACAACCATTTGTCTGAAATGGCATAGAGTCTTCTGCTTGAGCAAGGAGTCAGACTAGGAGTCCCTTCCAACTCTGTTATACCTATCAATTCTAAAATCCTATACCAGACTGTAGAGACTAAAGAGAATGGCTTTGAAAAGAGAGAGAGAAGATCCATTACCAAGATATTAAACAGAAAAATATGGCTTAAGCCCATGCAAAGATGGAAATTTTCTAAAAGCAGTTAATGAAGTTAAAAGAAGACGGAAAGAAAACATACAAATGACTTACAAGATTCTGTTACCATAGCCATTCTATTAAAAGTGGCACTAGGCTTAAGAGGTGTTGTTTCTTGATATGGTCTTCCTTCAGGGTTGACATCAACAGATTTCACCTAACCTGGCGTGTAGACAATTATTTAATTATATAAATATTGTTCTATAAAGTTACCCATTATATACTTATATTGTATAATGGGTAACCTGCCACATTATCTTCTTCTTGTTTGGCATCTAGTGAACTGTCAAGATTACATTAGTTCATCTTTTCACCACCTTCCTGCTTCCTATTTGATCTAAAGAATGAAGTGGAGGGAGGATTTAGTTTCCCTTTTATCTTTTCCAATCTCAACAATTATGATTATTTTAGTCATCTCTATTACAAATTTGCCTTATCTCCACTGGATGTTTGGACAGATATATTCTATATTCTGTTCAGAAATCATTAAAGCGGATTTGCAAAAAATGGGTTCTTCCCGGTGGTGGGTTTCAAAATGGTTTACTACTGGTTCTGTGGTGTGGCTTGGTGGGCGTGGCTTGGTGGGCGTGGCTTGGTGGGCATGGCAGGGGAAGGATACTGTAAAATCTTCATTCCCTCCCCAATCCAGAGGAAGGTTACTGCAAAATCCATATTTCCTCCCTATCAGCTGGGACTTGGGAGGCAGAGAATAGATGGGGGCAGGGCCACTCAGAATTTTTACTACCGGTTCTCCGAACTACTCAAAATTTATGCTACCGGTTCTCCAGAACTGGTCAGAACCTACTGAAACCCACCGCTGCTTCTGCCGTAGTGGGACTTTAACTTTCACTTATCAAAAATCTGTACACAATTACTCAAATGCTACACCATTTTTTATTTATGAGAGAGTGCATGCCTCAAAAGAATGCATGCCTCAAAAAGTTGATAGAAAGGGCATAGGCCTGCACTTGTCCTTTATGCAAAGCCTACTTATGTTTTTTAAAAAAATGATATTAGGAAATTTGTTTTCTAAAATATTGTTTCTTATAAAGCTTCTTTCAACAAATATGCACTTTCAGGAAAGTTGCTTGCAAAAGTTCTGTGTATTAATAAAATTTGCAAACAAGAATAGGAAATTTTAAAATAAGTGAAAAGAATTTCAAACGGTCAAAAATGCAGAAGCCCAACTGATAATGGATGCCACTAAGCATTTTCATGTAACATCCCAGCTTCAAAATTTACACTGGTGATCAGTTATTTCCCTGATACAGTTCAAGGTGGTCACTCATAAAATCCTATATCACTTCAGACCTGGATGTCTTTGATACCAGCTATTTCCTTAGGTTTCTGTCCATTGAATCATAACCTAGAAATCTGGACTCCCTTCAGATAGCTTTTCTTCAGGTAGTTGATCTCCCTTCAGATAGCTTCAGAAAATATCGTCCTCAGAAATCCAGGTATGAGACTTGTAAATTGTTGTTCCCTAGATTGCAGTAGCTTGTTTCTTGTTAAAGTCATTCCAAAGCGCTGGAATTTGGAATTGTTCTGAAGAAGGAACACCCTCACCCACCCCCATAGACTATGTATCGATATTTATTATTCTTTCAGCATGAGATTCATTCCTATTTGAATGTTAAGTTTTTCATCTTGTTATTCTTTTGTTATTTTGATGTACTGCTTTTAATCCTCTTAGCAGAAAGAGTTTTGTAAGCCTCTTTGAATCTTCGTAGACTAGTGTGGCATATAAGCACTTCCCCCCCCCCCCCCCTTCCATTTAATCATATCCAGTTCCCAGAAATCACAGGGACAAGTCCTGTCAGGGTTTTTTTTTTTTTTTTGCAAGCTTTTTCAGAAGTGATTTGCTTTTTCCTCCTTCCTAGGACTGAAAGAAATTGACCAACTTTAACCACTGCACAAACTGGCTCACCAATAATAATCAGCACTAGTAAGTAAGTGAATGGAGTTTTGCTGCTGGTCCAGATAATCCTCAATTTACAGCTATTTAGTCAGTGACCATTTGAAGTTACAATGATACTAAAAAAAAGTTACTTATGATAGATCTTTGCACTTTTGACTGTCACAGTGTCACTGGGCCACATAATCAGAATTTGGGTGTCCGGCAACAAAAATGTATTTCTAATGGTTGCCGTATCTTAGGATCATTTGCAACTTTCTCAGCTGGTTCAATGTCAATGGTGAAAGCCAGATTTGCTTAACAACCACAGCATGGAAGGTAATAAAATCAGGTATGTCTCACTTTACAACGACCTTACTTAGTGGTGAAAGTTCTAGTCACAAATGTGGTCGTAAATCAAGAACTACTATACTAATACAGTAAACAAAACAAACCTGCTTGCACACCTATCAATTCACATCATGCAATGCATTTATAGATTTTTGTGATGCCATTAGCAATAAACAGCTCTAATCCTCTAATGATACACAGCAATGGAGCAAGATAACATCTGAATATCCTTAGCTGAGCTATTTCAGCAGGATCATCTATCAGGAAAGCTAATTTATAACATGGATGCCCCTTTTAACCATCCTTTGCATCAACTTAAGTAGAAATGCTAAGGGCCTTCTTCTTGTGGATTAAGACAGTGAAGGTCTGATGATGATCCTTTTCAGTGACAAGCTTCAGATCACCAAATAACTTGTTTATCCCCTAAGTTTTAGTGGGCACCCTATCTCATCTCTCATTTTAGGGGGGTAATTAAATGGCTTTGGGGTGTGTTTTGGTTATGTGTTGTTTTCATTTACGCCATTTGTATTGGGTGTTTTACTAGGTTGGTTGAGGAGGGTTTGATTGTATAGCATAGTTATTTTGAACTGTCTTGAGTGGGTCGTAGGGAAATATTTGTATACATAAATAAATAAATTAGGTACATCTGATGCTCAAAGGTAGATTTTCACACTTACCCCTTTTCTTCCACTGTGTTGCCACTTATGTCCTGAATTGTTAGGCTGAGGCCAAAGCCATTCTAGATAGTAGCTGTATATGTATTATAGTATGAATTAGGGTGGTTGATTTGTAAAACAAATCTATCATGATTTTTTCCCCAGGGGGAAAATTTTAATTTGTCAAAATTTAATCTGCTATAGCACAAGCAGACATAATTTATGGAGTGTGTTAATTCCCATGTTGAAATATTTCTAAGTTCAAATATCTCATACAAAAATATATAAATTTTGGGAGGAATAATGTCCAGAAGTTGTTCACTTGGATGCATTTTCTAAAATCCTTAGCAGTATTTAGGAGCTGAAAATTCTGTTTTTGGAATAAAGAACAAAAAGGTGGTTAAAACTTTGAATTTCAACAATACAGAATGGAGCAAAATATTTGTTAATATCTAAAGGATATTTTTGAACAATGGTTTCAAATTTTAATAGTGTCTGCCTCTATAAATTGACTGTTTTTAAAAGATACGAAAGAGGAAGAGTTATACCTGACAATTTGAGACTGATTTCAAAATGGACTTAAAAAGCTATAAGCTATAGAATGATGGAAAAAGATGTTACATGAACAGACAAAAGAAACTGGCTGATGTTTTAATACTTAAAAGGGATATACAAATGACAAGCCAAGAGAGCAACATGGATATTTTTCCTATATTAGATTTATAAAAAAGGCTTGTTTAAGCTTTGAGAGTTTTGTAAGGGAAAAAGAAATGAAAAGAAAACAAATTATATAGTATTATTTGATTGGAATAAATGTCAAGACTGTTAAAAGTAAAATAAAGAAATACAAAGTTGGTTTATTTGATCAAGGTTAATATATATATGATGTTATCTCTGGTAATCCTTAAAGGACTTTTGCTGTCATCAGTATTGAAATGATAAGGTTTTATAGATTTATTTATAGATAAAAAATGGGATGTGGGAAGAAGATATTATTTGTTGTATTTTAAGACAAGGTGATACGTTATGAAAACTATTTATGCTTATTGTGGTGACTACTTTTTAGTATTTTATTTTTTTTAGTTTTTATTATTGTAATTTTAATCTTTAATAAAATTCCTATTAAAATAGTCAAAATGTGAAATAGATTTTAAATGCAGAGTTGATATGAGGGATTTAATATTCATGGTGTCATTTTAAGTAATACTATAGTTTAATTTGCAGGAATCTACATACACATCACTGCCTTCCATTTATAGGTGAAGCAGCACCAATTGATATAGCTCATTGTATTATAGAATGGAATCAAAACCATATGTAGATGAGCACTGCATTTCTATAAAAATGCATGGTTCTACCATAAAAGTGTCATCTGTCTACTATACAAATTATCTCTAATTGGATACAGCTCACTTTAACTTGTCTTGAAAATTATAAAAATATGAATGTTATGAATTGGTAGCACACACTTCAGAATACAAATGAAATATGCTAAAAAATCAATAGGAGCACTAATTCTTTATTTTCTTCACTTTTCCATTGAACATTGGAAATGAATAGAGTAACCATTTTATTTACATGTTCAACTACAAGTTATCTCAGTTATAATCACAAAAGATGACTTTGCAGAATCCAAACATTTCCATTTTAAAGACATTTGATGGACAACATTATAGGCCCTCAAGGCATGTCAGCACCTAATCAGACTTGGCAAGTCTTGAGAAAGCATGGTCAGAAGGACTTGATTTACTTCAAGATCCATAAATTAAATTAGGAAATGAAAAAAGATCCAAAATATTTCAGAAAAAGTAATCACACATCATTTTTGTATATGTAAACAACAAGTAATTACCTCAATTTATTGAAGTCTACTTATTTAGCACAGATGTCTGTTTTTCATATTTAAGAGTGTCAGCATACAATAATTCATGTAATAATTATATTTCTATATTATCGAATCATGTATGAATATAGGAAGTTTCTAAGAAGTGGAATTCACTAGTATTGTAACCATAGCTTGTCCAGGAAAGAATTGACTGACCCTTATTTTAATAATTCTGGAAATACCAAATATCTCCTTTGTTAGTGAACTTAGAGAAAAAAGTATACAGTGATTAAATAATAGAAATACAGTGGTACCTCAGTAATTGTTGTTAATTGGTTCAGGGAGAAGTGGCGAGTATGAAAAATGCCAAACAAGCCATGTGACTTACCAATTGACCCTTTGTTTCAAAAGGAAGGACTTACCATCTGTCCTTTTACATGTCCTTTTACATGCCATCCTTCCCAGCATGGCCAACCTCTGTCCTCCCTCTGCAGTCATCCCCTTTTTCCTTTACAGCAACCTTCCCAGCATATCCAACTTCCTGTCCATTTTTTTGCAGCCTTCTAGCTTTTCCTATCATAGTGCATGAAGTATCAAACAAACAATGAGTACCAGGACAACATTTTCATGTCAAAATCCACTTAGTATCAAATTTGTTGAGTTTGAAGCAGTTGAGTACTGAAGTACCACTGTATTTTAGTTCTTTAGCAAGAAACTGCAATAGCCTTCTTTTAAGTATTTTGCAATACCTTATAAGAAACTCTGTGTTTCTAATACCAGTAGTCCCTGTTCAGTGATCACAAATGGGACTGACAACTCACTTTGTGAAACAGTTGCTTAGTGAACTTAGCTTATGATCTTACTTTGGCTTTCCTTTGCTTTACAGACCTGCAAAAGTTGCTAGTGTGAGGACTGGTTGTAAAGTTACTTTTTCATCACATCAGTAACTATAAAGGGTCTCTAAACAAGGCAGTTGCTAAATGAGAACTAAATGTAGCAAATTCAATATATGATTCACATATGTTGTAAATCAGAGGTCCAGGCTTTTGCTCTGTTTCAAGATGTCTCCAAGATGTCTCTAAGATGTCTCTCCAGACTTCGTAGAGAACTTTATTTTTATACAGTTTTACACAAGCAGACAAAAGGTAGCACAGTAACAGTATTCTAATTGGATAGAAGTTATTCACCCCCCTCTCAAGTTGCCATCTTCTCTAGGTGAGCTTATATTAGTTCATCCACATCCGAGCCAATTATGAAGTAATGCAGTAAGCAGGAAAGACCCACGGATCACAAGCCGGCAGTGTGCTGCTACAGCCTGGTACCGTGACCCTTGACCCACTGGCCTACAACATATATTTGCTGTGGTGATCATTCTACCAAATGATATCAAGCGTCATCCATATTGTTAATATATATTTAAATGTAATATTTAATATAGTTACTAGAGTCCACTATGTGTTTGACTTTTCCGTTTCTGCCTCTAAAGGAATATCCATGATCAGCTGATCAGTGCCAGATATTTTGAATCCAATGTTGCCAGTACATTCATTGGCATCCTTCAGCCTCAAGAGACTATGGTATTATGCTCTGGAAAGAGGTCCTAAAACAGCATCTACTGTGACTAAAAAAGTCAATTCAAGAGTGGCAATCCCTTCCACACTAAGGGCAGATACATTCTGTCCCCTGCCCAGCTTCCAGATTTTGCTGGTTCCGGGACTGCCTCTTTGCCTCAGCCTGCTGAACAAGTGTCTCTTCGAATTGGAGAAGGCCATGTTGCGTCTTTAGCCGCCAAGCTGAACAATTGGAGATCAAGGTTTCCTAGTTGTTAATGTCCATTCCCAGGGCCTTTAGGTCCCTCTTGCAGATATCCTTATATTGCAGCTGTGGTCTCCCTCTGAGGCGCTTTCCTGCACTAATTCTCCATACAGGAGATCTTTCGGAATCCGACCATCAGCCATTCTCACGACCATCTATCTGCCAGTACAGATAGTTAATATAAAGCTCTATTGTTCAATAAGACGTTATATGCTTTGAATCTAAAAAGTCACAATACAATCTCTGTCATGGCTGAAAAAAATATCTGCCTAAAATCCTGGATATGCACATGATCATATTAGATAATATAGGTGCTAAAGAGAACCATGTTTTGATTCTATTTACTACATAACTTACAATAGAAATGAAGCAGCCTACAGTTCCCCATTCTTTCCAATTTGCAAACATCACTTGGGAAAAAAAATGTACAAGAGGATCCTTCCTTCTTCCCTCCCTCCCTCCCTCCCCCTCCCCCCTCCTGTATATGGGACATGATTTGTTTGATCAGTTCAGGCTTCACTTCAGCAGTGCTTCTATTTCATTTTGTATTAATTTAGATGAGTTGGATAATATTTACTGTTCATGTAAATGCGGCTGCGCTAGTGATTATGGGGTCGACTTGGCACATCCATGTAACACCTTTCCTGTGTGAGCTGCACTGGCTCCCGGTGGTCTTCTGGGTGTGATTCAAGGTGCTGGTTACCATCTTTAAAGCGCTCCATGGCTTAGGACCTGGATATTTACGAGATCGCCTTCTGCCACCAATGGCCTCCCACCAGCCAGTACGCTCCCACAGAGAGGGACTCCTCAGGATGCCGTCGGTCAAATTATGTCAACTGGCAACCCCCCCAGGGGGAGAGCCTTCTCTGTGGGGGCTCCCACTCTATGGAATCAATTGCCCCCAGAGATATGTATGATCCCTGACCTACGAACCTTTCACCGTGTCCTTAAGTCCTTACTGTTTCAACAGGCTGGACTGGCTAAATAATGAATTTTAATGGGTGTATTAGTTTTTGACTTTTAATATAGGGCCAAATTATTTCATATGTTTTAAACTGTTTTTAAATTTTGTGATATTTGTTGTTTTTATTATTATGGCCGAGGGACTCAAGGGCTCCTGAGTCCCTCGGGAGAAGGGCAGTATAAAAATTTAAATAATAAATAAATAAATAAATAAATAAATAAATAAATAAATAAATAAATAAATAATTCAGTCAGTCTACCCACACTGCTTGCACTATTGTCTAATAAAATTATGGAGTCATTAGTGGCATTGTTGCATCCAGTAATAAAATTTCCATCATATTGCTGACACTCATAAAACAAAAGCTTCTCTCTGCCAAAGTACCATCTGTCCTATTGAACTTGGGACTTTCCTAGGCATTGGTCAATGGACAGTATCTGGTAGGGAATAAAACTAAAGCAGAGTGATAAAAAAAGAAAGTGGAGTCTGAAGTTGAGCACCTGGTATGACAGGGATTATTGATTATATTGGCCAAAATTTATTTTGTGCAAGTGCATCCCACAGTAAACCCAAAGTCTTTCATTTGAAGTCCAATAAAATATTTATAAACTCACTAGCTGTCAGGTAATCATATACCAAGTTTCTAAAGAAATGGGATGTATCCTAATAATAAGATAAAAAGTAGAATAATACATATTTACAGTTTATGGTTATTCGTAGAAATAATGGAAGATTGTAAATATATTTTCTGAGAAAGAGGAAAAGTTGACTTAATATTGATGTATAGCAGTTCACAATCAAGAAAGCAAGGTTTTTATAGCTATAGAGTAATCAGATTTTTTTTACAGAATCTTTATTAAGAATCATCAGATGTGCATAGCCATATCTTATTCTATGGGGTTTGAGCCATCTACCAGAAATTGAACTAAAGGATCATTGCACTTAAGATAACAGTATGTAGTGGATTAACTATCCAGATCCCAGGGATTATTGTATTGAAGGAAAAAAATATACAGAACCTTTCAGAATTGTACATATATAGTTCATGTTGCCTTAAGCTGTCACAATGTTGCAGATAGCAAAATCACCCCTCCCAAAATGAAAAACAAACAAACAAACAAACAAAAAAGAAAATAGGGAAAAAAAGAAATCAATGCAGAAATAGAACTCATGTAAAACTTCATACAGGGATATGTCATAATGACATAATGCAATGTATGTATGTGTGTGTATGCATGTAGGAAACATGAATTGTGTTACATTGTCATAGACTGGAAAAATTAGATATGCGTGCCTTAGTCATTTAGTAGCAAGTTCGTTAAAAGGGGATTTCTATTACATCTGATCCTCTTTTTAATTGAGTCTTGGTTTAATGGGGAAAATCAATGGCCTGTATTGGGAAGTGGGACAAAGTCAGATTGATGAAAGCAGTTCTGTGATACAAGCATGCTTCTTCTTTATATGGTCATTATCTCACACACGTTCTTCAAAGAGTCAGATCTTGCAGTACAGCATCGAAAGCAACAGGTTCCCTAGAGGCCACTGAGGAGAGTGCTAATCACTCATTTGATACCACAGGCATGTCCATCTCTTCTTGTTCTATGTTTTGGAAGAGACTTGCTTCCAAGTAAACATATGTAGTATTGCCCTCTGACTCTTACTTAAGATTGCACTGCATTTGGATTTAAAGGGAATCATAGTTTTGCTATTCAATTGTATACAAATAATGCATCTGAAATGACTTTGAGGATTAATGTGAATATAATTATCAAAGATTTTTCATTGGTTGTAAATCGGCACCAACACTTTGAAAAACTTGAGATTTATAAAGCATTTGATTCAAATGTTGATTTTAATAAAGCACATCATATGCATACAAACAAAACAAAAAGTCATTTCAAAATGGGACTTGCACTTAATCTTCCTAATCATAGACAAACCTAATTTAGACTGGCCTTTTAAGGAATCAGGTAGCATCTACCAGGTTTATACTCTATAGGAGATTGTTCTGCCCCAGCTACGGACCCCAAAGAACGCAGCACACACAAACTCTATACAAAGTTTATTTTACTCAAATAACTTAGTCTTTATCAACCAAAGGCTGTTAATAAACTGTCTTAATTGCCTACCAGAATTCTAAGATAAGGTAATCACAGTCTTACTAGAGTTGGCACAAAGCACAGAAACAATTTTGCAGAGAATCCAGATGCGAAGAAGATTGAACTAAAGTTGTTCCCTACAGCTTGCTGCAAGTGGCGTTCCTCCTTAAATAGGCGAAGGGAGTGGCCAATTAACCCCAAGCCTTACTCTCAAGGAGACCTCCTCCTGAGGAGCCACTCCTGCCTTTTGGCAGCTCTGTGTGCCCTGTGCATTGAGAAGAGGCTCCTCCTCTTCATCCTCTTCACTTAAAGGAGTTTCTGGAGGTTCTGAAGGCCCTGGCTAAATCCCTACCTCTGACACCACATCTTCTTCAGCCTCCTCACTGTCTGACTTGAGTGCCAGCTGTACAGGCTGCTGGTGCAGCACCACACCAGCCTCTTCGTTGTCGGAATCAGCTACAGTCTGCACAGGCTGCTGATGGGCCACAACAGAGATCAAAGATAATGGGAAAATATGTGAAGACTTATGAGTGAGCTGGGGTAGTAGAACTAAACAAAAACTTAGAGATAATGAGTAGAACTTGACAAAAGTTTGGCAAACAATGGAAGCTTGACGTATCAGAAACTTGACATAGTAGAAACTTAACTGGTTTTTCAGACTTCTATCAGAATAGAGTTTTGTATGCAAAATACTGGTAGTTAGTTTGAAAAGTTTCTGATAGAAAGCAATACATTCAGAGAAATTGCAAGACAAGTAATTCAAAATGAGTTGTTGATAGTTTATGCCCATTTTTTTAGTCACAGCATCTGATGCTCAGATGAATTGCGTGCCTTTCTGGATTTGGTATCCATCTAGACCAGGGCTGTCAAATTCACAGCCCGCGGACTGGATGTGTCATGTACTGGCCATGCCCATGCCTGGTTTAGCAAAGGGGAAAAAAGTTATGATATGTCATGTGATGCCACCATGACAATGCATGTTTGACACCCTTGGTGTAGACTGTTGCTTTGTCTTTGCTCTGAACAGCTGGTCAGCTTTTCAACTGCTTGTCCATAATACAGCTTGACAGTTGTGGAGTCTAAGTGTTTAAATTCCTAAGGGCCAGATCACCCAAGCATAAATGCTACGTTGTTAATTTCTTTAAACTGACTGGCAGCTGAATCTGATTCTAGTGAAAAACAATGGATTTGAAGTAATATGATTGCCCACATCATACGTTATGTGCAAAGAAGCCAGTCCAGGAAATTACAAGTAATCATTAGATAGAATGTTATTTATAGAGACTTTAAATCATTTCTTACAGGAAAAAAAATCCCAAAGTGATATTTGATTTTTGATTATTCCTACAGACTCTGCCTATGAGTGGAAAAGCTCAAAATGTTAACTGAATCAGTCAATCATTTAACTCTGAGTGGTTAGATTTAGCCCCTCAAAAGTCTAATTTTGCATAGGGTTAAATTAATCTCATTCAAATACGCATATAATGGAAACATCAAAATTCTAGTTAATTGCCTCCAATCACCATCAAGCACTGGCATCATAGAAATCTCTCCCAAACACTGATTACATTTTCCAAGCTACAGCTACTAATGCCTACTTGCTCAGTGCAGAAGGAGCTAGTCATATATTAAGACTGAGCCAATACTCCCAATGTACATAGTCCCAGGAGATGCTAGGCCCTTCATGAAAAGAAATGGATGGGAATTTTCAGTTTCCCAACTGGCAACTTTTGACCCAGGTACTATACTTTCCTTATTAATGACTTATATCAGCTTCATATCATTATCCAGCCATTATTTCAAAAATAATAAAAGACTTTGTACAAAGTCTCTTATTATTGTTTTAGCACAAGGATAGCTGAAAGGTTCTAGAAAATACTGTAAGTTACTAGTAGAAAATGCGCTGTGCTTAGGTGTTGCCAGACCCATTAATAAGGTTTAACTGGATTAGTGGCTGATTAAATTAACACAGTTTGAGAATAGGGTTATAACACAAATAATTTAGAATGCAGTTCCCAGTTGATACATACATACATACATACATACATACATACATACATACATGCATACATACATACATACATACACATTCCTGATCCAGTTCAGATGCACTAAACTAAAAGTCTGATCTGATGCTTTGCTGTGAGCTTTCAAAAATTAGCACCAGGTATGTATTTTGTGGCTTTGTATGTGGTGATCCCTTGCTCTATGATAGGCCATGTGGCTTATTGAATTGGAGTGATAGTTCTCTGGAGGCTTTTGTTCTAGCATATCACTGTATCTTCCTAGGAAGAGAGTGTGAATCAGAGGGACAGAAGGATGCTTCCCTGGCAGTTTTGGAGGGCTCTGCTGCCAACCTTTTCCAGCCTTAAGGGGAAGAATAAATGCTTCTGTGCATGAATACACAAGGAAAATAAAACACTAACCCTTGCTTTGCTGAAAGAGTAATTTGTCCTCTTTCAGGACTGACACGTCAACCTTCAGCCTGAATTTGTACACTTTCATTTTAAAATGCCATGCGTTTATGATCTTAAATTCTTTCTTAAATTGCTTTCCATCTGTTTGGGGTGAAAAGCCTGAATGGAAAATATTGTATGCAATGTGTAGATATTCTGAATATACTTTTATACTATGTGCAATGTTGAAAACATCTTTTAATATGTCAAGTAAAATTAAGATAGTAATTTTGTCTTAATTTTTATTTACTAGATCTACTGGATACCAGATTTTCACTTCATAAATGTATTTTAGCAATCAGTTTGATTCTGAACTGATCAGATTTGGCAAACTGCAGGTATTGGAGAATACATACGTTCTGACTGTGATATTAATTTTGGAAAGATTGACTAAATTTGCATTAAAAACCTAATGAGTCTAGCCTCCTTTTCTTTTTTGTATTTCTATCATACATAGCATTTTATTTTTGTATACACAGAATCAGAAGAACATAGATTGAATCTGTAGCAGTCTGAAATGTTAAATATAATGTAGGAAAACTGAATCCAGCTTTTTAAACAATCTGTTTTAGTCTGCACACCACAATTACCTTTGCTGTCAATAAAGATAACATTTACTACTGCAGGTAATTCTAAACAGTCACATGTGTTCTTTAAAATCTAGCATGAGTGGCAAAGTCAATGACACCATGCCATTGGAAGGCTGCTTTGAAATGTTCCGTTTTTTAAAAAAAGGCAGTGTAGACATAAATCAAGACTTGGTATATTCAACTACTGTCATTTTAAACAAGAATATACTCTAGGCTCTCCCTTTAATCGTTTGATATGATCATTGTCCTTACCAAAAGATCAAGTACAAAGGCCAGGCATGGGAGAGTGGGTAGGGCTGATGTAAATCAAATGGCCTTTGCAGAAGTAAAATAAAGGTTATTTTGTGCTACAAAAATAATGGGACAAGATTCATGATATTTTCTAACATGCCCGTGGAAACTGTCTGTCTCTTTCAATTATATCCAAGGTGAAATTGAGAGTAAGCATAGGTTCCTGGGTTCTCTCTCTCCATCCTTTTTCTCTGCCCTTGCCCAACTCTTCTCACCTCTTGTACTCAGAGGATAATCAAATAGTGTATCAAGGATTAGAAATGCTCCTCTTTATAAATGCTTAATTTTTAGTGAACTCTTTCTGATGAGCTGAGCAAAGAAGAGAATGAAGAATAAAGAAAAATTATTTTGAAACCAGCTTGACTTCTGGTAACGACACGGACGCAATCATAATGTTCTCTTTGCAACAGAAGTTTGCAACAGAAGTTTGCTGCTATTGTATTGCTTTGGTTATAGATACTCTGCTTTGAGACACAGGATTGACAGCACCTAGCCAACTTTGGCTGACCTCAAAAGAGCTAAGCAGCTTTAAGCCTGGTTAACATTTTCATGTGAGACCAGAAGAAAAAACCCAAACAGTTGACTAGATTGAAAAACTGGAGGAGAGGGAGGAAGGGTGAATTTCACAGGAAAAAAAGAAAAAGCCAAACTTTATCCTGTTGCCAAGAAAGCTAAATGGGCTCATAGGAGATGTCCTTGAAATAAAATGAAATAATGTCTTCTAGATCTGTATGGAAATGAAATTTTAAATATGAGATATCATAACTGAGTTTAGCACCTGCCTTGTCTCAGATGTCAAAAACCTATTTCAAAGTACAAGCAGATTCATATAAGAGATTCAGAAGCTTTTGGTATTCTAGTCCTAAACATTGGTTTATAACCAAGGTGGCTGGCATAATGGAATATATAATTTAATATATCTGGAGGACACTGAGTTAGGGATGATTGGTATAAATACAAACTTCCTTTTCCTACATGGGAAGATTGAGTGCTGCTTGAAAGTCTATATGGCCACCCTTCTGTTTTGATAGAGTTGTTTCTCTAGTCCCATGTAAAGCCATTTATCTTCTGAAAGGCTGTGGTGTCTGCGTTATGCCTGGGGGTGATATAGAAAAGATTCCATCTCCTCTTATTTTAAATAAAATGCACATCTTTAAAAGAATAAAGCATAGATATAAATGGCAATACATCTGTAGCATGTAAAACCCATATCAGACTTTAAAGTGCATTTTGCTTTTTTTGATGCTTTCATCTGAAAAACAAACAAAAGAAACCCTAATGTTGTAAATTCAAAAGACTGAGGATAAGAATGTGATCCTGTGCACCACATATAAATCAGGTAGCTCTAACAGAATTTCAATACGTAAGGTTAATAATATCGCCATCAGTAGCTCTTGAAAAAGCTTTGACTGCCTTTTAGAAGCAACTTAATTCTAAATCTCAAGAGAAGTCAATCAGTATACATCTACAGTATGCACTAGAATGCAAATTGCATACATTAGAGCCCTATTTCCCTTCCTTCCTAAAATACAACTTATAAAGTTCTTTGAGAGAAAATAAAGATCAGATAAAGTATCGTGTATATATAATAAAGGGTGTGTGTGTGCGTATGTATGTATATATACAAACCTACATATATACATACATTACACCCACCCACAAACCCAGTATATATTTCCTTTCTGTTATATTTACCATTTGTTTTTCCGATATGTTCTGTGAATGACCAACAGGAAGTTTCTATATTTACTGGAGAAGAGACTATTTTAACTAGAGATTATATTCAATTTACATCACGTGATCTCAGACTTTTATTCAGAATTCATATTACCAGCCCATGTATTATCTCACAGACAATATAACATAAATAACCTAAGATAAAATGAAGCAGAGATTTTAAACCAGTAGGATTTTCAAATATCAAATCCTCATGAAGAGTTCTCACCATAGGAATCTTTGAAATTATACAGCATACAAGCCTTCTCTACAGATTTTCCCCCCCTGAAAACCAATAGTTCTAGTGGAAACAATATAAACAAGTCATTCCCAGAAAATGTCACAATCATAAAACATGTTTGCAAGACTTGTCTCAGCATGGCTGCTAACTTTTGAGGAATTGAACATTTGCTAGCCTGATCCTCACTCCTAATGAACTTGCAGAAATTACTTTCCAGGGAATAAGGGGAACAAATGATGTCATGTGGCATATGATAATAGAATTGCATATATGCATGGTTTATATGACCATTTAAATGGTGTCTAAGGGTGTAATGGTATTTAGGAATGACCTTGGGACAAAGGAAGGAGAGCCAAAGATGAGCAACTGGCATGTAAAAGATGTGTTAGATCACAGAAGGAGGGTTGGTGTTGGAAACATTTCAGAAAGGACCACTCCTAGTGTTCTAGGGAGTAAAGAAAAAGAGGGGATAGTAATTATTTTCAAACTTGCAAGATTCTGTTTCTGTTACTGTAACCTTATAATGAAGCTAACGGTAGCAATCCTGGTTGTGCTTCTGATCTGGACTGCCTTGCAGGATATACAGAAGGAGAGCTAAGAAATAATGAAGCCATCATTGAGTTATCTCCTTGATGCTGAGGACATTTTAATTCACATCTTCTTAACCTCTAGAGGAGTTTGGTTTTATGCCTGATCAGCTTGAAGGGGTTTTTTTTTTTTTAGCATTTCCTTAAGAGGGATATTTTTGGAAAGTTTCTCATTCTACAGAAATGTTTGTTTTGCATTTGACAATTAGTTCTGCATTTTTCTTGTTGATGCTGTCTCCAAAGTAGAAATTTTGGAGGGAGTGAAGGGAGGGTTAAAAGGGGGGGGGGGGATCTGAACAGGTTTCAGTTTAAGGATTTGTATTCAGATTTGTTGTTTTTTAAATCATTTTAAATTTGATTACTGGATAAATGTGTTTCGGTTAGGAGACTGTTAAGGAATGACATAATCAAAGCAATATAATAAACCCCCAAAGGACATCTATCATATGAGATGTTTTGCTTGACAAACCAACGAATTTGAACTGTGGAAGAGTTTACTGGCTTCTTGATTAAAATATGATTATAAATTACAATGTTAATGCTGCAGTTCTGTCATGGGCTTATGCTCTCAAATTTGTCCTTGAGCTAAACAATGAAAACAACCATTTATTGTTAGTTGGATGTTTTGAAGTTCTCTTCAGCCTAGTTACACACATATATACATACATGAATCACAGTTTGTGGACAGAAATATCATAGTGTATGTAACATGGATTGCTTCTTTCTGTATTGATGGTTATCTGTCACCTTGAAGGAACACATTTTGCACTGATTTGTCTACCAATAGGTCCCTGTGCACCTGCTGTTGAATTTGTATGCAGCTATTAAATTTGTATGCAGCATATATTGTAGCTTGTGCCCCATGCTATTAGCTTTTAAGCTTTCAATCTTGAGAAGCAAGAATCGGCATCCAAAGCAAGCACCTGCCATGACCTACATGCCATAAGAGTACTCAAGATCCTACCTATTTCTCCCAATTTGCCTTTTCTATATGTCTGTCCTATCAAAGCATGTAAGCAGTGATGACAGCAAGCCAGACTGGATGGCTTTAAAAAGGAGAAGCATATGCCTGTTTCTTCTGAAATTTAAAATGCACAGTTCTAGGACTTGACAATTATTTTCCCACCTGAAGCCATAAAAATGCAATAATCATATTTCCCTGATGGAAAGGAAGATTTTCCTCCAAATAATCACCTGTAAATGTATGTGCTTCTGCCTATATTAACTAATAAGAACAAAATAAGTTTTTGGAAATAAAAGAATTAACAGGAAGTGCACTTGGTTGCAGCCCTTTGTAAATCTCAAGTGTCCTTAAAGATTAACCTGGAAGTTAGCCACTGTCTGAGAAGGATTGTTTGCCTGATGAATTTAACCCTTTTTATAACACTGTACAAGGCCTTCTCTTTATTCTTCTTTCCTGTCACCTCTTCCCATAAGCTTATGCTACATAATTTTAACATTTCACTTTTTTCAATACAGTTTACCCTATATTTATCCATAGATATCCTACCTCCCCACCTCCTCTTTAATTTACTGTTTCTACTTTGAAGGACAAAAGGGAAATGTTTATATGTGGGAGTAACTTATGTGGGCATGTGGCAGATAAGAGAGAGGGAAGTCATATGCCAATGGAGATCAATTAACTATGTAAACTAGATACCTTAATTTAAAGGCAATTAATTTTAAACAGTTTGTTTGTGTCCCTGTACATCTAAAACCTGCCACTTCTGTATATAACTAGAAGAAGGTGCAGACACATATTTGAGGATCTTTGGCATTGGTTTCAGTTGGGTTTAGCATTCTTAAAGTTTATAAGGTGGGGAAACTGGCATGTCTTCTAATTTTTGTATGTGTATTTTCCATGTTTACTTTTACTTTTGGGGTGAATCAACTTAAAATCACAGGTATTGTTCCTTTGGGAGATGATAAAAACTAAATAATGGGTCCTGAGATTTGGTCTCCACATCACAGATATGGTCCATATTATACTCCACATTATGATGGGGTTGATTCTAGTGAAATAAGAGCAACCTCTATTTACTTGTCTTCATTTTTGGTCACAGTTCTTAATGAATCTTGAGAGTCGTGACAACTTAGGAAGTAGTGACAAAGAGTAGGCCAGCTTAGGAAAGATAATGAATTAAGAATATTTTGTTCCAAACTGTAAAAAACAGCTCCAAACATTATAAAACTTTCCAGATTGACACAAAAGCTTCAGGATCATGGAATGCTTGAGAATTGCTATGATACTCTAAGGCTGCATGCTGGCTGGGGAATTCTGGAGTTTCTCCATACATCTTAAAATTGCTAAGGAAAAATTGTTCCAGTGTGTAGCTCCATATTGGAGTCAATTAGCATATTACAAGGAAACAGGAAATAACCCAATGGCTTCCAGGGATTTTAAATTTCAATTTCTATTAGCCCAAACAGTATAGCAATGATAAGGATCATTAAGACTCATGTTCCAAAATATCAATGGGGTACCAGATTGTCTTCCCCTGCTTTAACAAGTATCCAACTCTTTCCTGTATTTGCAGGTTTACATGATCAGTGATGGTGGATGTTTTCTTTCACTAAAATGTTGCTGCCATTTATGATTTCTCAGAATGGTAAGCTTTTGATGAACTTTAAATTATTCCAACACATAATTTGAAAACCAAAAATCTGCACGGCACAATGTAATCAAGAATATTATTTTCATTGTGGGATAATGATTTTCCTCAGTTTATTAATATTGAGCTGTCCAAATTGTTTAATCTGCATTTTCCCAATTTATATCCAATCCATATAATTGGCATTATTTTCATTTATATTGCTTATTTCTTCACATGTAACAAATTTTACTTACTTAATAGACTGGATATATTTTTCCTCTCTACATTATTATGCTTTTCTAAATATTTTTAATATGTTATGATTTTGCTCCTGTGTTAGCCAGTCAGTAAGGACCTACTCTACTGGCCTTGCTCTAAAAGCAATTTGGGGATGTACAGCATTTGCACTTTCAAATATGACATCTTCTGGGTATAAAGCTGAATAAGTCATAGGAAAACACACAAAATTTGAAAAGTTGGGTAGCAAAAGTGATAGCTGCACATAGCAAGATGAATTTATTTAACTGTGAAGTTACCCTGTTTTATTTTCAAAAAATAATTTACTAAGATTATCATGATATAAATACAAATGAAAATAAAGATAATAGGAAAGTGGGAAAGGAAAGAAAGGAGAAAGAATGCTGTAGGGTAAAAGGGAAAAGACAAAAAACAGAGCATTGACTTCCAAGTTACAAAATAGAATTACAACTTCAACTTTTTATTTTACCAACTTAATAAGTATTAGCCATTTCTATAACAACTAGATTAATCAGCAGAATCCAAAGTCAAGAGTTCATTTTTCTGTTTTTAGCACTAGGTCCAGAAGTTGTTTCCAAGTAGAAACAAAACTGATAAATATTCTGTTCTCTAATTGAAACAGTTAATTCTGTTATCGCTCCTGGCTCCATTGCTTTTTCCATCCATTCTTCTGTTGTAAGGATTGATGGAACTTTCCATTTCTGTGCATATAGAATTATCCCTGCAACCAACATATACAATAACAAAGTTCCATAGTGGGGTTTTTGGGTTTTTTTTGGATATTTGCCCATGTTGAAGAAGCTTTTAAACAGTTGGTAGTTCTGAACCTCTCTAGCATATTGGTATATTTTAGGAGAAAATAAATTATTTGTATTATTTGTATTACCATTATTTGATCTATTAAGGAGAAATTTATGTGAGTACAGTCTAAACTAGATAATAAGCAAAACTGTACTGCAGCTGTAGCGCAGTAACAAAGACAGTCTGACGATAATGCAGCAGTGATCTGTTTCCTTACTAACTTGTGATGGTAAACACTTTTTCAACATTTCCAGAGCAGAGAACAACATCCCCTTTGTTTCTCATAGTCACCTCATCTGAGGCACTTCTCTAACAGGCTTGCTGTTGTAATTTTTTGTTTTGTTTTGTTTTGTGAATTTTCTTCTTGCACTAAACCAGCCAAGAAGGCCTCACAGCTGGCCAATAGGTAACTGCAAAAATGGCAACTAGCTTGCACTTACCCATCTCTTCCTTCTTTCTTCAATGTATTGGAGGAAAAACAGAAGAAACACATTTGTATTACTTTAGGAGAATAATGAGAAAATGCCTTGACAATAGGAGGAAGGCTGAAAATCTGAGGACCAAAGGCAGATTACAGTGAAAGTCCTTACTTATAGGGAAATATATAAATTGTTGCTTCTGTAGAAAATGCAACATTGTCTTTTTTACTGAACTGAAGAATCCAAAAAATCTCACACTAAGACAGGGGCATACAAGTGTGGCACCAATTCTGGATTGTCATGCCACTTGCCCTGTGCCCCTTATGTATGGAAGGGGCTTCAGGGTGCAAGAGAATACAGCCTCAATACTCAATTTAAAGAGAAATTGCATCAATTCAAAGAGAACTTCACAAAAACAACCCACACTTTGTCCATCATCTATTCATGTTTGTACAGATGGGTGTAATTAATGTTGCCACAATGAACATGGCTGGTGCATATTTGGGAAGGTCTGTGCATGTAAAATCTGGGACTTTGCCTAGATTAGTTGAATGGGGGGAATTTATAATGCATTACTGCAACATGGCTGTAAGATTGAATACTGAATATTCACATAATCTTCACTTCTTACATATGAAACACTGTATGGCTCCTGCTTCAGGCATATAATAAAATTAATGCCCCACTCTTATTGTTAGTAGAGTAAATTTTTTATCTTAATCATCAATATAGTCTTTTCTGGGCTAAAGAATCCTGTCTTAAACCAACCACTAATGATTTAAATTTTCTCACAAGAGTGGTACTTTGGGCTGAAGAAAGCATTGGAATAATTTCTTTAACGATAAGGATCAAATCCAGGACATTCAGCTCTGGAAACTTTGCTTTCTTGATAAGCGGATTGATTCACCAATTCATTATCATGCACTTCTGGCTTTCTCAGCTCTTACGTGTGATTCACCAGGTTGTTTAAAGCTTCATCAGCTGCTGTAAATTGATTTCTTTCCCTAAGAGCAGACATCAGGAATTATTTCTTCTTTTTCAGCTGCAGATACAAAGCAGCTTGTTTTCATGTCAAACATAAAGTGTACATTTAATTTATTCTTTCTAGAAGAAAATGCATAATACACTTTCAGTGTTGCATTTATCTAGTATACTTAATACATTAATAGTTCAATTTTATGTATATGTACTCAGAATTTAATCCCAGGTGTTGGACATTGTTTTCTTCAGGAAAGCAAGTTCAAGTTTTACATCATTCTTTTTAATTTATTTTGTTTTCCAAATGACCCAAATTTAATATCATTCCAACATATGGAAACAAGGATGCTTCATGAAGGCTTCTCCCACTAAATGGGTGGTTATAGCATTTTATTTCTCTCCTCTTCCCCATATGAATTAATGCTATCCAGCAATGCTCCCTGAATAAGATCATAGTACTCAGGATAAATCTGATTCATTGAGCTTGGTAACTAGAGTCACACTGCATAGTGGTATCCTAAAATCATAGGAGTGCAATCAGATGTTGAAAATAGTACAGAATATTGGAAACTTATTTAGAATGACAATTCTCATTTTAATCCTTAATATTTTTAAAAAAATATTAGTACTTGAAGTTCACTGGCAGCATTGGAGGCTCTGAATGTGCTGGCAAAGAGATAGAAAAGCTTTTAGTTGATTACAACACACACATTAGATTAAATTCTTGGACCTGACAATTAACTTTTGTTATTACTACTGTTTCCAGCACTGCAGTATAATTTGCAGGGTTTCTGCATTTTGGATAGCACAAGAAGATGGACTATGCATTTTCATGCCTTCAAAGTATTAAATGGCTCCTGTAGCCACCAAAATGCAAAAAAAGGATATCCTCCTTACAGAATTTACAACTGCTTGTTTCAGATGGATGTATTTGAGCATTTATATGGGTGATGATTTAGTCTACCAGAAAAATGCCTTGCGCGCAAGCTGTTTTCATGAAGCAGAACCCAGCTAATATTTAACCTGCTCCTCTCGTCCTTGGCCTTCTCCCAAAGAACAGCCAGCTTTCTCTTTGCAAACAACAGTGTTAGTGGCGTTGCTGTTTATCTGTTTATTGTGCAGGTATATTACCTACGTGGTTATTGTCATTATAATATCAGGAACCTCGGTTGCCCTTCTGCAGCCCTTGAGGGCATTGCTGTTTGTACAGGAAAAAAAAAATAACCCAAACACCTGTGCTCAACTTCAATATTTCATTCCTTGGTGAAATTAGGGCATTACAGCTCTCAGCAGTCAATCTTCCTTCCTTCCCATTCCCCTATAACATCATGCTCATAAAGCCTCCAACATCCTGGGGTTTGCATAAGCATTCTTTATTATATATCCTCCCACCCATATGCACACACACTATAGAAGTGCTTCTATATTAGTGGCTTAGCGTGTCTCCACAATTTGCAGCCATTCAGCAGAGCTCCTGTATACAGGTTTGGTACCATGGCAACATGCCACCATTCTTACAGCTGCCGAGAAGAGCTTCTGTAATGCAAGTTTCAGGCTACTTCAGCATGCTTATGGAACTGGTTTTTTATTATTATTATTATTTCTTTACATGTTTTTAAAACCACCTCTTACTGTCACACCTTATACAGAAGCCTCAGAAAGGGGTAGTTGTTACTGTTTACAAACTCGTGGAAAAGGAGAATAGGAGCTTGTTCTTTTCTTTTATTTTTATGGAGGACCAATAATAGGATCTGGGTAAATGTATGGTTCACAGTATTGGAGGCAGGCAAAAAAGAAATCTAGCTAGCCAGCAAGCTTGAGATTCAGTTAACTATAATGAAGCCCTTGGGTATAACATTATGAATATTAATGTTGATATATATAAAAAAGTAAACAGGCTTTTACATTATTTTGATTTTATTTAAATTTGCATTTGAAAGTTTTAGAAATGGATGGGCAGGTAATATAGAAAACTCTGTAGCTTGCAGTATAAGGGTTTTTTTTTTTGTCACATAATTTTATTTCCTGCTCCGCTGAAGTCTCAAGTAAGTTCTTCTACTGTTGGCCAAACTATCCATCTTGGTTGTGTCATTCTCTCATTTCAGAATCTTTGGTTGTAAACTAAGCAGACTGCCTTAGAATACTGCACAGCCATAGCAGACAATAAAAGCAAGAAAATAGAATGGATGAGATATTGACATTTGGCCATCGACAGAAAACAAGACCCAGAGTACATTTAGAAACTTGGCATTCAGAGGGAAATAAATATTTCAGCCCACTCAGATATACAGAGACAGTGTAGCTCAAGGTCAAAAAGCACTCACCACCATTTTAATAGCAGTTGTAAATTCATGAAGAAAAGATGTATCTTGTATGCTGCATAATGGGTTCTTTTTTTCCCCTTCTATTTTAAACTGTGCCATAATTTTTGCATTTATGTTCAACATTGATCAGGCATTTTCTAACATTTGAGATGATTCTTAGGGTGTAGATTGGGATGAACATCTGTGGTTGGCAGTGGCTTCCAGACACATTTATTTGGGGCCTCTATGAACAGACTGACAGGGGGTGTGGTGGCTCAGCAGTTAAATATGCTGAGCTTGTCAGCTGGAAAGCTGACAGCCTGGGTTCAAGACCCAAGCACCGCACAATTGGGTGAGCGCCTGTTACTTGCCCCAGTGCCTGCCAACTTAGCAGTTCAAAAGCATGCAAATGCAAGCAGATTCTGTGCACCTTGGCATAGAGTTATGGACAAGGCTGGCTCCCTCGGCTAAGAAACGGAAATGAGCATCATCCCCTAGAGTCAGAAATGATCGGACAGGGAATACTGTACCTTTACCTTTATGAACACACTGCTGAAATTCAGCAGGAATTTCACCTATTCCTCAAATGAGAGATAAAAGAGGTTTCTGCTGTGCTTCAGACCTTCTTCACCTTTAAGCACCACATATGAGACTCCCACCACATAGACTGTGCATTGTTCCTGAGTGAGAACCTCTCTGCTGTCACCACCATCCCAAATAAACCCCTTCTCCAAGCCACAACTTCATTTTTCCTTGATGAAGAAGCTTTGTCTGGCCCAGACAGCTCAGCCAAAGGCTAGCTACATTCTGATCACTTCCCCTTTGAACTACTGGTGTGTTCACTTACATGGAAATGGTGCAGATGTTTGAATTGGTGCAAAATGTGGAACTTAATATTTTGACTGGGACCACTTTCTTGGAGTTGACTATTTGATACAGAGTGTAATGAAAAGTGCTGCTATTTAACCTGTAAACTTCTTGAGAGCCAGATACTTGACAAAATGTTTCCTCTTCTTTCCTGTGTCTGTGCATTAAAGTACCATCCAGTCATCATCTGCAGTTAAACCTGTGACAAGTAAGACCTACTTTCACAGGAGGGAATATTTTAGCCCCGGAGTATGCTGGTGAGAAGCTGTCCTTAGATGAACTCAGCAACCATAACATTGTTCCCTTTATTTCCACACATTAAATATAATCATATCTTCTGGCTGTTAGTAGTTTTTTTTTTTTCAGATATACGAAGCTACAATAATGTGCTTGATTTGGTTTCACTTTAGTGTCATGTGGGAAGCCAGCCATAGTAGTCTGAGTCGGTTGTGAAGTATAACAGAAGCCATAATTAATAAATTCATGCAATGTTTGAATCCAACAAATTTGAAATCTGATACAGATTTACAAATCTGATGCATTTGTAAAAGTACTTACATTTGTGTCTTTTTACCTTCAAGACACCTAGAGAATTTTGGATTTCAGTATGGAAACATTTTATAGGAACATTGAATAATTATATTTTCTAATAGGGAAGAAATAGAAGTCTGCATATGCTGGTTTTGCAAGTCCAACTTTAATTTGATAAATCCAGGAAAAAATGTGCTAGGCTTAAGTGCCTCGAGTTTGATTCCTACACCATTAAGAGGTCGAAGTATGACATTCAGTCTGCACCTTACAATGCTGCAATTGCTAAGAATGCTGCACCTGGTAGATTTTTACCTTTTTAGTGCCTCTTCTAATGATGGTTAAAACAAAAGGGCCTTTGAGTGCCCTGGAACTGGCAGTTTTATCTGCATTATCTATGTGTACAAGTAGCTTCTACCAACAAGAAAAAGGGGAAGAGAACAGAGGTGGAGGAAGACCGTTATTTTAAAAGCAGAGGATTTAAATCTATAATTGTGTATTCTAATAGCACCTCTTTTTTTTACACAGCAAAGGCCCGAATTCTTCCTCTTTTTTTCTACCTCGTTTAAGACTTTCCAATATTTGTGACTTGAATTAGCAGAACAGCTGTTGACCGTTTCAACAAACAGTGCACAGAAGAACCGATCGCAGTTCCTAGCAAGTCACAGTGAGCTGTTTCTTAGATAGCAGTAAGAACTAGATAATACTGTAGGTATTATTTATGAAATTAATCTTCCTCTCTACTTGCCCAGATTTTTTCTTTCTCCAGCTTTTTGACTTGCCTCAAACTTTTCTCCTCCGACTGTGCCATATCTGACCAATTTATTCTCCATCATCTGTGGTTACTAGGGAATCCCCTTCTATTTCTCTGTATCCATGGGGTAGAAAAAGTTTTTTTAGACTGTCTATTCAGAATCAACCACTTTGTAAAAACTTAATCAATAGAAATAGAACTGATATTTAATTTGGTACTATTAAGTACTAATGATACAACTTATTTTAGGTATTGATAAAACCTTAACAGAATTCAAACAGAGGGTCTGGAATTTACCCAGCTGCATAGGGCCAAATTTTCCATCTTTATAATAGAATTGTCCCACTCTCGATTGCTGTTTTGAAAGACAATGCTTGTTCCCCTAGGAAATGTTTTTATCCCTGGCTTGTTTCAATATACTACACATCAGGTCAAAAACAAAGATATTCTCATATGGAAATCATATTTGTATCTATTTAAATATAGAGGGTGAATCAGTATCTCTTGTATTATTAAAGTGTCCATATAATACACAAGTGTGATCAGAACTATTAAATCAATTTATTAGAAAATTTAATCTTCTTCATGGCAATAACTATTTTTGGGGAAACCATGACCTGGATTGAGAATCTCCATAAACATTAATAGCAATGGTGAATTAGGTAGGTTTAATTTATGGTGCTTTCCTCACAGTTCCTCACAGAGATGTAATTTTTATATGTGTGTTTAAATTGCATATATTTAAATGCTTGTTTGTCTTGTCTTTGGTAATAATAATTGTGGAGAAGAAAAAAGAAGTCTGGTTCATTGACATTGCAATACCGGGTGATGCACAAATTGAAGAGAGACAGCTAGAAAAAATTCCAAAAATAAAATAATTTGTAAATTGAAGTTGAGTGATTATGGAGGAAGAAATCAATGGTTGTACCAATAGTAATAGGAGCACTAGGAGCAATACCAAATGGCTGCCTAGATACATGAAAATTTAGAATAGAATAGAATAGAATAGAATAGAATAGAATAGAATAGAATAGAATAGAATAGAATAGAATAGAATAGAATAGAATAGAATAGAATAGAATAGAATTCTTTATTGGCCAAGTGTGATTGGACACACAAGGAATTTGTCCTTGGTGCATATGCTCTCAGTGTACATAAAAAGACCAGATACTTATTAGATTTAGATTTAGATTTAGATTTATTGGATTTATATACCGCCCTACTCCCAAAGAACTCAGGGCGGTGTACAGCCAACAATAAAAATACATACGTACAAAATTTAAAAACCAACTAAAAACAGATTAAATTTAATTTGGCCCGGACAGAATTAAAACACCCCAATATAATTTAAAAATTTTTAAAATTTGACACTAAAAACGGGGAGTGGTTAGGCCAGATACTAGACCTGAATATCCTTTCTTTGCAAAAAAACCCACCCTATGCGGAACTGCTTATATACTCAGATGCTACCTTAACAGCTCTTAGATCCTTGTTTAGGAATTGAACGGTTAAGTTTTACCAGTCTCAGACTGTGAACTGAATTGAAGATTAGCAATAACAACAACAACAACAATAATAATAATGACATTGACAGATTCTACTTATCAATGTGATCATGAAATGTTGCAAGCATACCAGGTAATTGAAGAAGGGGAAAGGGAGCATTGAAAAAATATCTAAAGAACAGTGGAGAAGACATACTGAAGCTACTATGCCATAAAGACTTATTGAGTATTGGAGAGACCAAAGTGGCCTACAAGAAAAATCAAATTAAGAATAGAAAAGAGACATGTCATGGCCCCAGTTTTACTTGTCTAGTACTTGAAAAACTAGCACTCAAAAAGGTTACAAGCCCTGGCAGTAGCTAAGGACAGTTGAAAAAGAGACAGAGGCTAATTCTGGATGCATAAGATCAAGCCTTAAGAACAAATGCATTTAAAGCTAGAAATGAGAAGATAGCAAAAAAACTGCAAGCCCTTCCTATGCAAAGAAGATGAAGAAAAAGTGAACCACCTGGTTAGCTGCTGCAAGGTCACACAGACTGACTACAAACAAAATCCTGACAAAGTAGCAATAATGGTGCATTGGAAGATCTGCAAGACACACCGTTTTCCTGCAAGCAAAAACTGATGAGACCATGAACTAGAGAAAGTCAGAAAATGAAGAATATAAAGTACTTTGGGATTTTGTTGTACTACTTGGAGACAGCAAAAGAAAAATAACTAAAGAAAATTGCAAAATGCAAAGATCTGCAAATAGAACAACTGTCACAAAAACAAAACAAAACAAACCCCCCCCCCAAAGATAGTACCAATAGTAATAATTACTTTGAGTGCAATCCTGAAACACCTGACACCAATAGAATACTTCTGACATTGCTGAAGCATCTTTCCCAGGCACTTGCCACACTTCCCAAGCCTGACCTGACACCTTCAGAAGAGTTTGGTGGTGTGTTCAGTTCTCCCTTGCACTCATCCTGCCCACTGGTTGATTATACTGACTGGCTGATTATACTGACTGAGAGGAAGACAATGGTAGGAAAATCTATTCATTATTGCCCTTAGAATAGGGCTCCCCAACCTGTGGGACATGGCCTACTATTGAACCACTGCCTGTTGCCCAGCAGGCCACATGAATGGCTGGCCAGTGCACATGTGTGCACGCATCCCCACACACACTCATGCTAGTATCAACATGAGCATCACATTGAGCGGTGTGTGGGCACTGGAGGTACCGCAAGTGTCACATGGGTGCTCACGGTCCTGTTTGCGCCACATGGGCACTCATGGCCCCATTCACACATGTGGATGTGGGCGTAAAGGTGCCTGCCCCTCTCCCTCCAGTCACCAACCCAAAACACTTGAGGAACTCTACATCAGAGTGTCCTGCCATGAGGCTATAAGCATAGGACCATTTGCACGCCTTTATTACAGAGGCAGATTACTTCTTGGATATGAGATCAGCACAAATTGAATTGTCAGGAAAATATACTAAAGGAATGCACATTAATGTGGCTGAGAAAAAAAAATCATAATCTCCCAGCTGCTTCAGAGGTAGTATTCAGCAGGTTCTGACCAGTTTGGAGAACCAGTAGCAGAAATTTTGAATACTTTGGAAACCGGTAAATGCCACCTCTGACTAGCCCCACCCCATCTATTCTTTGCCTCCTGAGTGCCAGCTGATTGGGAGGAAATGCAGTAACCTTCCCCTGGAGTGGGAAGAGAATGGAGATTTTACAGTATCCTTCCCCTGCCACACCCGCTAAACCATGCCCACCAAGCCATTCCATGCCCACCAAGCCATTCCACACCCACCAAGCCACGTCCACAGAACCAGTAGCAAAATAATTTGAATCCCACCACTGAGCTGCTTATGTGTAGAACCAAGCTGCTATAGCTACATAGGCTTAATTTCCCTTTGAGTATGAACAGGACTCTAAAACATAGCTTGACAACACATAATCCCAGGTAGTTTAGAAGGTCAGGTCCCATCTTCTGACTATGAGGTTATTGGTCCAAACTTCCAAAACTCTGCCATCATATCTGAATATCCATGGCAAACAAAATATTCTTAACCTTGCAGACATAGTGAATAATACATTTCACTTAAGAGTTATTTTCTGAAACATTTGCAATGGAAGGGAGGGCCTGCCTTTTGTCACTTATAAGTCATAGCACATATATTTAAAACATTGGCTTGGCAACAAACGTATTAAAATTCTGGTACATCACTGCTCTCTCCAAGGACTTCTTCCTATACATTGCACGTAGGAAAGGTTCACATCAAAAGAGACAAATTTGATTTGAAGCTGAGCTCCAATTGTGTTGGCACTGCTTGGCTGTATGATTATTCTAAAAGGATAATAATGTGGTTGAATTGTTGATGGGTAAACCAAGGAAGCAGTGTCATGTAAAGAAAATGTTCAAAAGGAAATGGAATTTGGAAATGAGGCTGGTTAATTACGAGGAAGATAAAAGAAAATTAATTAAAAGAAGGAACCCTTGAGGTGTTTAAAAACACTGCTATCTACAGGGCATTTGGCATTGATTGGGTGGTTATTATTTTGGTGTGTTTATTTATTTTTTGTCATTAAAAAAAAAACAAAATACAACACCAGACTAAATTAACCCTGAAGCTTTATTTTATACATTCATATTATGCCATCTGCAATTTATTACACTCTTTCACAAAAGTTTCAAGCCTACAATATTTGAAACCTTATTCTTAAGGCACCATGGTGGAAAAGAATGCTTTTCCTTTAAATGACTGCAGCATATATACCATATGAGGGTTATCAGTGTGGATTTGCCATTGCAGGCAAATGACATTGTGCAGTTATCTGCATCACAGCCCTAGGGAGCAAACCAGGAAGATCCACTACTCCAAAGCCCCATTAAAATGAATATGCGCCATACAATATGATTATTGACAGCTTATTATATTTGAAGACTTTAAGAGTATATGAGGTAATATATGATGAGGTGGGTCTAAATAATAGCTGCTGTTCCCAAATTTTAAGTCTCTAGAACACGGGTGTCAAACTTGTGGCGTCATGTTGCCGTCACATGATATATTGCAAAATGTTTTCCCTTCACAGAGCTGGGGTGGGTGTGGCCTGCACATGATGCATCCGGGCAGTGGGCCACCAGTTTGACATGCCTACTCTAGAGCAGTGTTTCTCAGCCTCAGTAACTTTAAGAGGTGTGAATTTAAATTGGCTGAGGAATTCTGGGAGTTGAAGTCTACACCTCTTAAAGTTGCTAAGGATGAGTAACAGCACTCTAGAGCAGGGGTCTCTAATCTTTGCTGATTGAGGAATTCTGGGAGTTGTAGTCTACAAGTCTACAAGTTGCCAAGATTGGAGACCCCTGCTCTAGAGTAAAAGGAAAGCACCAGGCATGCTCCAGGTACTTTGGTGCAAAGCACACCTAATTTCTTTCTATAGACCTTGCTGTTTGGGTAGAAATGGTAATCCACATATTTCATAGGACCTTGCCTTTGGTCTATATAGGAATCCCTCAGATAAGGTTTGGAAGCAGACATAACAGCTGGAACATAAGCAATTCTATTTTTATCTACTTCAAAGGGAGCCCACTTGTGTTTGATAGGAGTTGCTGTTATTGGCAATCTGCTGCTCATTTAGACAAGTGTTTGAAGAAGGGCCTCTGGGATAAAATTCCCAGAGTCTAAATGATTTGCAACCATCTTCTACACTGACCAAAGTTCCTTGGTCATATTCAGTTCATCTAATCTACGAAGGCAGTTAGCAACGTATTTTTTAAAAAATGTTTTTCCAGCTGGCACACAAAATGAAGCTGCCCAAAGTAACTCCCAACTACTAAATCAACTGAATTATATAAGGAACTATTTTTAATACCAAGCTCTGTGTTTTTTGTTTGTTTGTTTGTTTTTTGAGGAGGGCTGTTAATAAAGCAAGGGGGAAAAAAAGAACTGCAAGAGGCATAATCTAGGATCAAATAGGAGTTTTTAAGGTATAAATCTTGAAAAAAACTTTTTCCTGAATGGAGGAACAAAAGCTTAAATACAATCTTAATAGTAATTAGAAATAGCAGTGTGAGATACTTATCTATATCAAAGAGTAACTGCCAGTTTAATGGGCTCTATCGCAACATGGTTAATTCATCTTCATTCCAAGTTGTCCATTGCAGCTACTCATCAAGGCAAGCACTTTCTTATCTTGCAAGATTGAATGTCTCTTGGATGGCCTGCTATAATTGGTTACCACACACATCAGAAATATGTACTTTATTTCATTATATTTTATTGAATAATTACAATGGCTTAGTAAATATATAACTTAAAAACCCAAAGTGAAGAAAATAAACTATGGTTTGCTATAATGTGTAAACCCAAGAGAAACTAGGAAATCCTTTTCAGGTGTCTGTCACCTTTCTCTTTTACTTTGAAAATGATAAAATGGGGTGACCTATGGCTATCTTAAGGGATGAGGTGGCTAGGTGGCTAAGATGCTGAGCTCGTCGATCAAAAGGTTGGCAGTTCAGCAGTTCGAATCCCTAGTGCCACATAATGGGGTGAGCTCCCGTTACTTGTCCCAGTTTCTGCCAACCTAGCAGTTTGAAAGCACATAAAAAATGCAAGTAGAAAAATAGGGACCACTTTTGGTGGGAAGGTAGCAGTGTACCTTTGGCATTTAGTCATGTTGGCCACATACCACGGAGAAGTCTTCAGACAGCGCTGGCTCTTTGGCTTTGAAATGGAGATAAGCACTGCCCCCTAGAGTCAGGAACAACTAGCATGTATGTGCGAGGGGAACCTTTACCTTTGCCTATGGCTATCTTAATGCCATGTATACACTTAGTCCTTTGAATTGTATTGCCTTGCATTCATAGAACAGAGAATAACATGGTTGGGAGGGACTTTGGGGGTCTTCTTGTCCACCTATTAGTTTTTGTCCTGCTCTCAAGTCTTTGGAGTATAAATCCAGTAAATAAAATAAGCTGAAAATAAAATAAGCTGCCCAGAGTCATCTTATAGAAGAGATTGGCAGCATAAAATGTAATAAAATAAGTTGATCCCTTGTGGATTCATAGAGCCAGATTTTTCTGCTACTTTTTACCTGTTGAACCTGAAAGTTGCAGAAGTCCTGCATCTGCAATAAGACTTTTATAAAGAAAGATAACTATGGGATTGGCCCTACTGAGTCCATCATAATTAGAGTTCCTATTTACTCATTAACATACTAGAGAGAATTAGGCAGTTTCGACACAATAGGCTTCCACAAAAGATATAGACTATGTAATTGGAATTTGCCGCTTAAATGTGGGATAAGAATTAAGGAAGAAAAGGCAGCCCTGCTGGAGGAGAGATAAAAATTCTTTACTTTTTGTGAGAGCAAAATGAACACTGCTTCGTTTTCTTCACAGTATAAGTTAAGTTTTCTCTGCTCCAGGATTGCTAAGAGGTAATACAGGGCAGAGGAAGACAATTACTGATTCCTTTCTGAATAAGTATGTGTTAAATGTATAACTATGTAATGGTTCTACAAGATAAAAATAATAACTCGAAGTTTCTTGACATCCCAGCAGAAGTTAAAGTGCATTTTATAATTAGAAGAATAAAAAAAAAGCCATGTATATATGGAGTCTAGATAATTCACGGTATATGGAACAATTACTGTTAGTGTGGCTTGCTCAATGAGATTTATAACTCAGAGGTTAGCATGTTGTATTAATCTAATAAATTGGAATTTATTCATTCACTGTGATTAAACAAGCCATGACATAATGGGATGTGTAAGCCAATGAGTGGGAAGATAATGGCTTCATTCCATACATTATAGTCCTTGATCTGTATGAATGAGAATGCTAATCATAAGACCATATGTACTCTATATCCCAAAACATGAAGTTATTCTAGAACAAGCACATTCCTTTTGCAGCAAGGAGAGACAAACATCTATTCTTCCATCCCTACTGAGGTATACCAATTTATTAGGTGAAACACATATAGATAAAATCTGCATAATCCTCATATGGTGAACACATTCAACAGAATGTGTTCACCATATGAGCAGGATCCAAACTGGGTTGGTCACTGGAACCAGATTGAATCCTGCAACATTATCCTGAGACACGTATATTCACCTTCATTTGTGAGAATGGATCTTTTAAGGAACAAAAGACCAAATATTAGTAGAGAATTTTCAGAGTTGCAATCTCAACATGTGTCTTGGTTGGAAAAGACTGGGCAGGTTCATAGCTTCTTTATTAGTACTCAGAAGTGTCAGTTTAAAAAGTCTGCTTTTTTTAAATGAATTTTATAATCTCAGTTTTGCAGCCATCACCACACACTGCAGACACTCGTTGAAGGAAGCATAATCACAGAACTTAATTCCATTTTTAAGTAGGAAGGTAGGTAGAGGTAGATAGGTAAATAGGTAGATAAGACAGCTAGGGTTACACAACAAACGGAAGGAATTTCGTTCTATATGTTATGTGTATCTGGGTGCATATTGTTTGTAGAGGATTATTTTTATTCACCATTGATTTCAACGGGCAGAACCTTTAAACATAAGTTAGCAGTCACATTTTGCTATTAATATAACACACATGTAATGGTATCCACTTCCTTTTCATCAATTTTGATATGAACTTGAAAGTTTCTTTGTTTCTTTATGGAAACTGGATTAATTGGGCAATCAAAATAACCCTAATGATTTGAACAAATATGACCTTATTATACAAACACTTTTTAAAAACTGAATGCAGCTTTTGTATGGTTAAGAACACTAGTTGGCTGGATAAATATGAAAGAACCATTTGAGCGCTGTGGACAGAAATCTAGACTAGGGGTCAGCAACCTTAAACACTCAAAGGGTGTTTGGACTCATTTCCCACAGAAAAGAAAACATTGGGACCCACAAAATCTTTGCCGTGCCTGACTATTTCTTGAGCGGCCATAAAACTAGCATAAGTAGTTGAATTAAACATTCTCTTTCAAAACTTTTCTTTTCTTGGATTTATCCATGGTTGGCCTACCAGGGGTTGAAAAGCTTAATAAATCGCGTGCTGGCAGGTGTTTCACATTGGCAGTTGTGACGCATGTTTTGAGTGACAGGGAGCTGCAGCACAGGGGTGAAAGAGCCACATGTAGCTCCAGAGCCGCAGGTTGCTGACCCCTGATCTAGACCCACCAAGAGGGATTAATGATTGAAGGTCCCTGAATAAAACGAAGCAAAGGATCAGCCAGAAAAATGGCCAGGCTATGAGAGTGTGTACTAAACTTGATCAACATAGAGGGTGTCTGCTACTCTCCCATGTCCTCTTATATCTTACAAGAATGTTATTCTGTACCATTTCACTTTCCAAAGTCCATGAGGGGACAGAGGTTCCATACCTTCATTAAAAAAAAACACACACATACTGCATTATGGGAGAAATAACTGAACATAAGACCCAAAAGTCTTTAATTGCTAGAAATATAGCAGGGTTCACACATTGGCTAAGCTGTAATTGTCACTTACACATCAGTCCTGGCCAAGCAAACATGTTGCGCTAAACAGCACTTTTGTGGTGCCCTCCAATTATGTTGGCAAGGATAATCTCAATACATCTGCAGAGCACCCATTTGTAAAATTAGCAAATTGTACAAGTTCAGCCACTGTGCTTAGCCAACTATTATTCATGGCTTGGTGGTTGTGAGAACCAACCAATTGTGCCTTGCTCAAATGACATAATGCAATATGAGAATCCAGATTTTAAAACTGAATAAAATATACAATCTGCAAGAGTTTTTAGAAGCTCCATTCCTTTTCTTAAAAATATAGGATTCTCAATAACTATTCTGTTATAGCCTGGCTTCTTACTGATCTTTTTGCAGATCTATTTCAAATTAACCAAGAACCTATAAGTGGATTTTTATACACTTTCTTCCCTCCCAACTAGAAGGGATAAATGCTTCTTAAAATAGAGCCAGCTTTCAAGCATCTACCAAATAGTAGCTGCATCTCTGATCTATGAGTATTATATGCAAAACTGCTGTGTGAGAGGAAACTGAAAAAAATAGGTCAAGAATAGAATGGTAATTGAAAAATATAGAGGGAGACTAACATAAAACATTTGAATAGTAGCCTAATAAGAAACAATTCCTTTTATGTGGTCAACATTTAGAGGATTCCTAATTAAGATCTCTTGGCTAAAAAATAGTGATTCATCTTCATTAATCATCTGGCCAGTGGAAGTTCCTGAATCTGAAAGGAGCTCTTAGGAATTAATCACACAGCAACCTTAAAATCTAAACTGCAGAAGAGTTTTAAGACGTTGCACAGAGCAAAAAAGCTGCACCAGCCTTCTGACTTCTGAAATTGGAAGAGATTTTCCCCTAATGTTTACAATCTTCAAAACTGCTGTGAATTTTTTAGAGCTGCATAACAAGTGGGCTTTTTTTTTTTTTTTTTGCAACATTTCATTTTGCAAATTTCAAGGAAAAGAAATCTGCTCTCAGTTTAATCTAGCAATTTTAGGAGCAACTCTTTTTTTAGGCAGATACAATGCTGAATTTACACATCATATTATAAGCCATTCTGTGGTTTGTTTGATTTTGGCTGACTGTGCTCAGCTTTTGCAGTTTATTCCACACAAAATAAAGTATCTTTGGGAAAATGTATGACTCCAATTAGTTTAGAACATAGACAAATAAAATCATGCTGTTATAGTTCTTTCTCTCTCTTACACACAAACGCATGTGAATGTATATATATTCTAAAGTACTTTGCCTGTAGTTTTGCTGTCTGTGAAGTGTCACTCATACGCACAGTAAACATACACTACTGTAAAATGTTTCAATAATCAAGTGCTAGTAATGCCTGTCCGAGCTAGCTTGAATCTTTGGAACATGAAGCTGCCTTCCACAAGAATATTTTGATATAAGGTGACTGTAGGCTTCTGTGTAATTGGAGAAATGGGGCACAGTTAATTATAGCAAAAGAGAATATATGTAGGGTTGAACTTGTTGGATAATAAAATGTTGCAAGCAAACAACCAAGCTCAGAGAGCTCCATGAACTACATAGTTAAAATTATCCCTCCCTCTTCTTTTTCACTGCTCTCAACTTTAAATTTAAAAACCAGGCTCTACCATGATGATCATGAGGAGGAGGATGAGGAGGAAGAAGAGGTGGAGGTTTTTTTTTTTATTTATTTTTTGAGAAGCTCTAAAAGAAACTTGGCTCCCCTGAGAACAAGTTTCCTTTCAGCAATCATTTGCAAACAATCAATTGTGCTGCTAATTGATTTAAAATATCAGCAACTCCCAAAGCTGCCTTTAAGCTGAAGTATAAAGATAAAGGTTCCCTTCGCACATATGTGCTAGTCGTTCCTGACTCTAGGGGGGTGGTGCTCATCTCTGTTTCAAAGCCAAAGAGCCAGCACTGTCCAAAGACATCTCCGTGGTCATGTGGCTGGCATGACTAAATGCCAAAGGCGCATGGAACACAGCTACCTTCCCACCAAAGGTGATCTCTATTTTTTCTACTTGCATTTTTTATGTGCTTTCGAACTGCTAGGTTGGCAGAAGCTGGGACAAGTAACAGGAACTTACCCCATTATTTGGAACTAGGGATTCAAACCGCTGAACTGCCGACCTTTCGATCAACAAGCTCAGCATCTTAGCCAGTGAGCCACCACGTCCCTAAACTGAAGTATACATTACTCATTAAACCATGGATATTTTTAACTGTGTTTATTGAAGACATTACAATGGACTGTTCATATAGTGAGCCCAGACCACAAAGGCTATAATACTGACTTTAGCCAGTATTTAACAAACTCTCTTCTGGAATGTAGACTGTTGGCAGTTCCTTTCATTTGTTTTGGAAAAGAGTTAAAGTGAGACTCCATGCATTCCATGTTGTAAGGCTCAGGACTTCTTAAATGCCATGGATAACAGCCAGCAAATTCATACAAAGTCAGTGAATAGGGCTACTTTCTTATTCTTTCTCCTACTGCCAAGACTAATAATTGCAAATGGCCTGATCTTACCAAATAAGTTTTCAATTATGCAAATAATTAAATAATTTGTCTAAGAATATGCTATTATTGTTATTGGCACCATTTCTGTTCTCCATTCATCCAAGTCTCTTCCTGAACCCCTGCAGGCTTGATAATGATTGTTTGTAATATCCAACTGTTTCCCTCCCCACCATCCAAAGAAAAAACTTGTACTGTTATGATACTGTAGCTCAGGATTGAACCATTTGATGATGTTGCGTACTTGCAATGAAATGTCCACAAGAAAACAAAGGTCAGAGAGCACCAAGGACTCTGTAATAGCATCTTGATCTATCCACTGACTTAATGGCATCAGTTACTTAAGATGGTCTTCTTTCTTTAAAGGATAGCATTATTTTTGATAGCCCTGTTAGCAGTGGTCAAATCCAAATTTTTTTACTACTGGTTCCGTGGGCATGGTGTGGCTTGGTGGGCGTGGCAGGGGAAGGGTACTGAAAAATCCTGATTCCCACTCCACTCCTGGAGGAAGGATATTGTAAAATCCCCATTCCCTCCCTACTCTGGGACCAGCCAGAGATGGTATTTGCCGGTTCTCTGAACAACTCAAAATTTCCGCTACCAGGTCACTGAATTGCTAAAAATTACTGCTACCAGTTCTCCAGAATCTGTCAGAACCTGCTGGCATTCACCCCTGTCTGTTAGCCACATCAGGGATCAGATCTTAGCATGATATATGAATTTGTTCAGTAGTTTCTCTTGGTCACATATAAATACTTGAGTGATATTATAGTTACAGAGAGAGTCATTTAGTATGACAAACAAAGGTGGTGTAGCCTTTTATTTCCACTTCATTTTACCTTTTGATTTAATATCTGGAATCATTCATTACATTAAACTATAGTATATTTTTTTAAAAAACTTGCCTCATTTGGTTACCCCAGGGGTCCCCAAACTCTTTAAGACATAGCTGGCTGAGAATTCTGGGAGTTGAAGTCCACAAGTCTTAAAGCTGCCAAGTTTGAAGACCTCTGGGTTACACTCACATAATGAATTAAGCCAAAACGTTCTCAAACTACAGTGGCTGGGCTCATACATAAACTAACTAAAAGCAAACTATATATACTGTTTATGGTATTTATTTAGTCAATAGTATTTATTTATTTATTTCAGTCAAAATAAGCTGCTATTTCAAATTAGGCACAGTCCTCAACAGTGTAGTTATCTTTTAATAACTGTGTACTAATAATAAGAGAGGAAATATCTGATTTGGGATTATGATATATAGAAGTATAGCACAAGACATCTTGTAAGCACCAAATTTGGAAGTCTGTAATATATTGTTACCTACTGATCTTCACATCTGAGTGCAGATTGAAGCATTTTCTTCACATTAGTTCTCTCTGGTTCTTAAGATACTACTTAGCAGAAAAGCTCATTTGTTCTGCTCTGAAATATGTTTCAATGGATGGTTTCTTCCATTATAGTAAGGTAGACTTTTTACATCCAAGTTTATTGAACAAGCCAGAGAAGCCTGATTCAAGCATAATTTTCAGCTGTGTGTGAAATATAAACATTACATACATCATGCTTAGTCAAAAAACAAACCTCATTAATTCTTAATGTAATATATGAATATTACCCTGTAATTACAGACCAGCAAATGTTTATCTGATCTTTTAGTTGAGTTCCTGGATTTAAGGAGAAAGTATAAAGTTAGAGACATTGGTATGTATAGAAACATACTTATTATGTTTAATGTAAGTATATGTAATATACTTACATCCAGCTGTTTTAGGGCTATTAAACCTGGGCTTCACAGATCTAGATAGACATTAGATGGCAGCAAAGAGGTCTAGCATTTTATTAGTTGGTTTGCTGCCACTTAGTGTCCAACTAGAGGTATGCAACCAAGTATGTTTATCATTGTTGATTTTCTTTCTCCAGCATACAAGTGAATAAGTCTCACTCCATCCTGAATTCAGTTTAGCATTACTTAATTCTTTAAATGCTATTCATTATTTAGTTATCTACTTTGCCGTTGCTACCCTTTGCAATGTTGCATCATCTGAATGTCATTAACCAGTTGATTAGCTCATTTGCTGGTCATTAATAAATCTGCTGAAAAAGACCAGACTAATTTATTTAGCCTTGGAATACAATGTCAGGGAAATCTATACATGCTAGACACAGTGTAATCCTGACAGCCTAAATTGCAAATTCATTCTGTTTGATGCTTGGGTGCCTATCCTTTGTACACAGCAGGGGGTGAACTATTTCACACTCTTCTGGGCTCCGACACTGGATTCACCTTGCCTTGCATTGCTGTGCCTTGCCCAGTGGTGGAATTCATTTTTTTTTACTACCGGTTCTGTGGGCATGGCTTGGTGGGTGTGGTGTGGCTTGGTGGACATGGCTTGGTAGGCGTGGCAGGGGAAGGATACTGCAAAATCTCCATTCCCTCCCCAGACAGAGGTGATGTTTGCCGGTTCTCCGAACTACTCAAAATTTCCGCTACCTGTTCTCCAGAACCTGTCAGAACTTGCTGAATAGCACCTCTGGCCTTGCCTTGTTTATGTTGTGATGCCTTGCATCTGCCAGGTCAAGCTCTAACTTCCCCTCTTTGCATACATGAATGTAGCTAAACTTTTTCTCCACCAAAGTGGTACCCATTTATCTACTTGCAATATTGCATGCTTTCGAAATGCTGGGTAGGCAAGAGCTAGGGAGTGAGAAATGAGTGAGAAATGAGAGCTCACTATGTCTCACAGAATTGGGTTCAAATTGCCGAAGTGCAGACTATTTCTGGCCAGCAGTTTCAGCATCATTAAGCCCCTGTGTCGAAATGACAGCTGTTCTGGTCCTATATCTTATATATATATATCCTCTATAAAAGAATGAGGCTTCAGTCTCTCTCACACAGTAATAGCCACAATACTGACTTACAATATTACACCCCTGTAATAACCATAATGCAGATGTGAATTCACTGTGCTTCATATGAATTTGTTCTGTAGCATATCCAGTTGGATTTCTTTGTATTGAACAGATCCTTTGGCAGTATATTCATATTCTATACTTTCACCTAAATATTATATGCTACAATGACAATATGTTTATTAAAAAAGTTTTTACAATAAGCAGGAATAGCTTGAATGTTTAGGAAAAAGTAAATCAAAGATAGTTGTGCATTAAAGTGTTTAGATATAATCTCAAAGGAAGATATTTGAATCCTGTCAAACAATCTGCCTTGAGTATTTATTTATTTATTTATTTATTTAATTTTTATACCACCCTTCTCCCAGAGGACTCAGGGTGGTAGTACAGCCAACAGTAAAACACACTCATACAAAATTTAAAAGCAGTTTAAAAACATATTAAATAATTTGGCCCTAATCCTTAAAAGGAAACCTCAATTAAAATTCATGTTTAGGCCAGCCCAGCTTGTTGGAACAATAACGTCTTGAGGGCACGGCGAAAGGTGTGTAGGTCAGGGATCATCCGTATCTCTGGGGGCAATTTGTTCCAGAAGGCTGGTGCCCCAACAGAGAAGGCTCTCCCCCTGGGGACCACCAGTCGACATTGTTTGCCTGCAGCACCCTGAGCACCACTCCCTCTCTGTGGGAGCGTATTGGCCGGTGGGAGGCTATCAGCAGCAGAAGGCGGTCTCGTAAGTACCCAGGTCTTAAGCCATGGAGTGCTTTAAAGATGGTCACCAACAGCTTGAATCACACCAGGAAGACCAATGGAAGCCAGTGCAGTTCGTGCAGGAAAGGTGTTACATAGGTGCTCCATGTCACTCCCATAATCACTCGCGCAGCTGCGTTCTGAACCAGTTGGAGTTTCTGAGTGCTCTTCAAGGGGATCCCCATGTAGAGAGAATTACAATAGTTCAGACGGGAAGTGACAAGGGCATGAGTGACCATGCACAAGGAGTCCCGGTCCAGAAAGATATATTTATCTTACTGTGGAAATGATTTCTAATAGACACTTCACTTACCATAGTAATCACAGTTGTATGGCTTCAACTGATGGTATTTATTATGTTATGAAGTTCCATAGAATTACTTGTTTTGTAAAATAAATGTAAAAGAGCAGTCAAAGCTGGAGAGTGAAGTTAAGCATGTCATCAGTTTAGAAACTTTCCATTCTCACAAGCACTCCACATCCAACTGCTCTTGAATTCCATGACCCTTATATGTTTAATGTAGGGCACAAGGAATCAGGACAATTCATAAAGTTGCAAGATATAAGATTTATTCATGGCTATACACAAGAATCTGATCAACTAAAGTTCAGTGCTAAATTGGTACCAGATAAGGGTCAACAGAATTCATGAATTGGAGTGCTTTAGGGAATGCAAGGATGCTAAACTGATGATGTGCTTAATTCCATCTCCCAGCTTTGCCTGTTCTTTTGCAATAGATGATTCAATAATAATAGAACAGCAGAATAACAGAGTTGGAAGAGTTAGAAGACCGTAGAGTCTTCTAGTCCAACCCACTGCTCAAACAGGAAACCTATCATTTTGGACAAATGGTTGTCCGATCTCTGCTTAAAAACCTCAATGTTGGAGCACTCACCACTTCTTCTGGAAAAAAAAAATGCTTAAATGTAAAAATGAAGAATACTAGAGTAACCAAATGTATCTACCTGAGTGGTCTTATTTTCTTCATTGTATCTGAATATTTCTTACTAAGAGTCCACTCTGATGGAAATTCTAATTTGCTCAGATTTATTTGAACAACAGAGAGATGGTAACATTTATATGAAGTATGTTTTAATTATTGTTTTCTGTTTGTCATTTTGGTAGATTGAAGAAATATTGTGAAAAAAAATCTAACATATTGTATTTTGCTATTGACTTTGGCCAATAGTTTACAAAATAGTTTAGTAAAATGAGATAGAGTTAATTCAATTATCACCACCTTTTTATCCACAAACTGTTATAACAATATATTTTATATAGCTAATTTGTAGATTTTACTCAAGTATTGCTCTTGGGGTTTTTTCTGTCACCCAATGTATATATCAATTATACTGATATCAATCACAAATTTTATTCGTTTTCCCATCTTTTGGTCAAACCAGTCAATCAGGAGAGACATGAACATTCTAGTATGGATGGTACCTTCTTACCAGGATTTGCAAATAAGTTGGAAATGCCCTATTGAGCAAATTGTAAAACCAAATCACTGCTTTATTATTTGAAGCACATCCAAATGTTTCAGATTAAACTGACTATTGAAATCATGTGGTTAGGATGGATGCTATGTATACAGTATATTGCTCTCAATCTATTGGTTTTCATAGCCATGGAATAAGATAATAAAGCTGGTGAAACTGCTTGTGTTGATTTAAGTTAAGTTGTAGAGCAAGATTATGGCAGAATTTTTCATACCCCCCCCCCGCCTTGATCTCCAAAACTACCCATTTCTTCACTCTACTTCTCAATTGCCAGCTTCTCTCAAAGCCATCTCATTTTGAAGTTCTTAACTGTGTATTATTGTGCATGTTTAAAAAGAAGTGATTCCCATCAAGGTTAAGATTAAGTCAGTTTAATCTTCAATCCTATGTATTCATTTTGTTGACTGTTGTGGGCCTTTTTCTTACACACAGAGACCCATTAATTTGTTTTCCTTAATGCAATCTTAGGCCTCATTCAAATAGAGTACTGAACAATTGCTTGAGTGTGAGCAACAGTTGTCCCTTGATGGAAATGACATTTAAATGAAATATATCCAGTTTAAAAAAATAGGTCTGATAGCATGCTTTTTTTGCCTCCTACAATATTGCATATTGCTTCCAACAATCTGGGTCCTCATTTTACTGACCTTGGAAGAGTGCAAGGCTGAATCAACCTTGAGCTTGAACCTGATGAGGATTGAACTCCTGGCAGTGGCAGAGTTAGCCTGCAATACTGCATTCTAACCACTGCACCACCATGGCGCAATACATACAGTATATCCATCCCAAGCTAGTTATCTCAACTCTGCTCAGCAACCAATAGGTTCATTATCCTCCCAACTACTGCAAAGGAGACCCAGTAGTTAGGATTTCCTTTCTTGATTATTGACATTTTTCACCAGACCAAAACTCAAAATTTCAATGGCTAGATCAAGTAATTGACCTTGGTTTACCTTATTGGAGATCACTATAGTCTATTTCCACCTATTCCTACTATTCTCTCAACCTTCTGTGCAGCTAGAGCAATATGTCAAGGAAAAAACAAAAGTGCTATGTAACTTTGACCACAATCAGCTTCCAAGCAAGTAAGAGTCAGGGCAAATTTACTAATTGGAGGCAGAGTTGGTAGGACCAATGCAGTCAAAAGACAACTTTTTTATCAGAAAGGGGTTGCTTCTTCTGTTGCTCTGCTCTTGATGGCAGTGGGGCACCTGGCTAATACTTATTATGCCTACTTTCTGGATGGCATCATCAGTTGTTTTTGATGGTGCCCGGGCCACTGCCCCTTTACCCTTTTAATCATGTTGCCCACCAAAGGCTGAGCAAGGAGGTACCATGTTCAACAAAAAAAGTGACAATTAGTTCTCATGAACTGGACCAAACATTGTTATTCCCCAATGTTAACATGAATACAGAAAACCTAACAAGCTATCATCTCTGCTTCAGATGAGAAAAGGCCTAGCTAATAAAACCCCAAGCAGATTCTTGATAATTTGGGATTAAATCTAACTCCTCTAACATCTGGCAGCTTGGTCAACAGGTTTTCATACTTAGGGTACATATTGTCTTCAGTTTATAGGTAAGCATATCACATGAGCCACCAGCCTGTCCCAACTTCTTATCCTTCCTGGATCATATATCCCATCACACACACACACACACACACACACACACACACACACACACACACACACACACACAGTGTCTGCAAGGGTTTCGAGTAAATCTTTAAACAGAACAACTCCTTGAAAGTTAGCTTCAAGAGAAGCATGTTCTGCAGCAACACCAGAGATAATGCTGAATTCAACATCGATGTCCTACCAATGCTTCTTCCCATTTGCTACATTAACAGATCACGGACTTGAGATTGCTTAGTCTTTTACAGAAAGTATTGGATTTGATTTGCCTTTATCCTTTTCCTTCCTGAAATGTATAGCTCAGGCTGATTGTAATGAAGGCAACCTCATTTCAACCCTTTTCCTTGGCCTTTGCTGCAGGAACCTCAAATATCCAGAGGAGGGTGCTTGTGACACTCCAATCATCATGTTGCAATGAAAGAGCTTAATATAATATCCTTATTTCTGGAGAGAGAGAGGGGGGCTTGAAACATTTTGAAGTATCCCATCTGAATCAAAGCATTATTAAACAATCACAGATAAAGCATGGTTATTGGTATCTAGATTAGCTTGCAGGTTTCTGCAATTAATTGGCATATTTATCATTTGAGCTCCTTTCCAAATAGAGAAAGTGGTCTTCCCTGGGCTGCAGCTCTTGGCTACAAATATCTTCTGTTTGTAATATGAAAAAGATGGAGAAGATGGGTGGGGAAAGACTGTCTGCAGATAATGTTGAAGCACAGCTATCAGACAATATAAAGCAGAAAATCCAGAATTCCAGCCTACATCGGTGAAAAGAATTTTGGATGTTCTAATGCAATAGTATATTTGTTCTTCTACGAATTTTCTGCTTAAGAGATTAACTAGAAAATATTTCTAAATATCTGAACATCTCTCAGGCTTCTTGCTTTGAGAAAGCACGGAATCTGTATTGACTCCATTAATGAGTCATCAACAAGCAAAGAGGAACAGAAGAATTATGTTTTATTTAACCTGATTCATAAGAAAAAGAACATCTTGTATGGAAAATTAGACTGAATACAAAAGTAATGAAAAGTGGAACATTTGTAAAAAAAAATGTTACTTGGCACTGATTTTGTAATTATATTTAAAAGCAGACGAGGGGCTGAGAAAAAAATGCATAACAAAAATACCCACAACCACATTTAAAAAAGAATAGTTCTCTTTATCATATAAAATAGAAAGTTGAAATAATCTGCTCCTTGTTTATAATTGTAGATAATATAAGGAGTGGGGAATGAATTTCTGTACAATAGCAGCAACATATAAGGAATTTGAAATGTAAAAAAATAAATAAAATGCATGTAAATCACTGAATAGGAAATGTATACACTCATGAATAAATGAAATGCATTAGGGATATTAGTCTTGCCTCCCAGATACGTATCTGCTGCAGTTTTACCAAAGCATGTCCAACCTTCAAATAGCACAGTATTCTGCACTGGAAAACATGGTATTTAAATAATGGCATATTTAAAAATGTGCCAGAGCTTAGAGTTAGAATGCATGTTTAATATGCAGAAAAATATCATGTTCACTCTATTGGCTTTTGAGCTAAAATGAAAAGGATTTCTGCAGAAGTCTCTTAAGAGCAGCTTCCAAGTGTCAAAGCAAACACAAAAAGATCAGTAGTCTAAAGCTGCTTCATACATCATTCTGCTGTGACTTCTTACCACTGCACACTTCACATTGTTTGTACATACAAAACAATGCTCTATTAAAGATGCAGCTGTCAACAGGAACGTGCAGTGATGTATTTGCATATGTATTATGGATTTCCTAAACTAGGTGGAAGCACTAATTGAGTTTAAGCAGTCTCAAACATGTAAGCAGGGTTGGATTAGGTTAGTATTTGAATGCCAACCAGTAGGAAAGATCATAAATTGAAAGAACACTATAGCTTGCTTACTTACTCATTTCAGCTAGCAAGCCCTGTATTCAGTGGTGAGATTCAAATAATTTAACAACTGGTTCTCTGCCCTAATGATTTCTTCCAACAACCAGTTTGATAAACTGCTCAGAAAGTTAACAACGGGTTCTCCTGAAGTGGTGCGAACTGGCTGAATCCCACCACTGTCTAAAACTCATCCATAATTTCCCCAGTAAATTTTTCAAAACCATGTTTTTGGGAATAGCAGTCATACTTTTTATCTCAAAAGCACATTTTCATACCCAAAGAAAGGACAGAGATGCCATTGTGACTTGATAGTAATGGCTAGTCATAAAATGACTGCTGGGTGATGAACTGGCTAAAACTGAGATCATTCAAGCCATGAACACTCCTAGGGTGAAATAGAGCCAGAGATATGTAGTTGTGGATCTATGAGTTTGCATAACAAGGTTCCTTATGCACCCCTTTGCTAATATATAACATAATAACAGAGTTGGAAGGGACCTTGGAAGTCTTCTAGTCCAACCCCGTCTGTTCAGGCAGGAAAACCTAAACCATTTCAGACAAATGGTTGTCCAATCTGTTTTTAAAAATCTCCAATGTTGGAGCAGGCACTCACAATTTCTGGAGGCAACTCGTTCCACTGATTAATTGTTCTAATGTGTTATTTGTATCAATATCAATATATTATACAAGAGTAAAAGGTACATGCTTCCCTTAAAATATTAATATATTACATTTAATCATTTCAATGAAGATATAAAGTTAAATGATCAATTCCAAGCTTTGTCTCCTTTTTTTTACTTTCACATATAGAGTTTTTCACTGATGCTCTGATGAATTTCTATTAAATTGAACTGAATGAGCTCTGATGTGGTTATGAAAAATGTGTTGCTTAATTCATTAAAATGTGCAAAATGATATCCTAAAAAGGATTACAGAAATAATCCCCAATCTTTCCTTTTTCTTCTAAGACTGGCAGCTTTATCATTCTGTATTTAAATGAAAAGGAAAAATGAGACAATTTAATGAATCGCTTTGTCTTTAGATTTCTCAGGAGTTTTTATATTAATATGACGCCTCATAATATTTGTGGGATGTTATTTCACAAATAGGCATAAGGCATAATATATTTACCATAAGTGTACCAATTAGTCCTCTCAGGGCTTTTGTTGATTGTTTTGAGTTTTTAAAATTATTATTATTATTATTATTATTATTATTATTATTATTATTATTATTATTATTATATTGAATATCCTTTTCTTCTTATCACAATTCATTTTTTTCTTTTTTCTTTAATAGTTGTATAAAACCATAAGCAGAAAAAGCAAAAAATGAATAAGAAAAAAAATAGAAAAGTGATTTACAAGCTATATAAAAATTAATAAACGCTTCAAAGCAGTGGTGAAATTCAGCTGGTTCTATCTGGCTCGGGTAAACCAGTAGTGCCGGGGGCTCCGTCCACCCACCTGGATGTCAACACATTCCTTTTTTGACCCTCTGCTCATGTGCAGAAGGCTCTTCCCATTTGCAAACTGGTAGTGAAGGTAAGTGGATTTCACCCCTGCTTCTAAGTAACAAGAGATTAGCATATAACAATGATAAAACCATTGTTGAAATAAAGTCAGTAGTCAATGATTAACAAAAGGGCAAGCACAGTATAATAAGAGCCATAGGTTGGAATAAACAACATTTTCTATCTGAACTACAAAATTATATATTATTTAAACAAGAGCTGATATATTAAAGCTTTACTTATATTAAGGGAAACCAAACATTTGGATATATTATGAGACCATAAGTAGAATTATGGTCTCTTCCAGATTGAATTAAACTCTGTATCAGACTTATTTTTCAAACATGAGATTATTTTTTATACTGATAGATCTAGGCTGCACATATCAAGTAGATGAGGTGAATCAATCAAAGGAGACAACACCATTTCCAGAAACTAATTAATCAACACAGTCCAGGAAACCTTATATCACCAAACAATCTTATACAGAGTCTTCAAATCTTATTCAGACTGCAAATGCTTCAGTGCAATCCCCAGTTTTGATCCATTGAACTGATAAAGTCTTCCTGGTATGCAGATGAAGCATTTGCATAAAATCTGATCATTGATATACCTAACCATTCAGCTTACCTTTACTTTTTTCTGGGTATATTTCCAAATAAAGCAATTGTCTATGTGGTACCCAGACACATTTTTTGGAATGAAGATGATGTCGAGGATGGCATCCTATCTTTTTAAAATTAAAATAATCTAAAAATAAATTAACAGATGGCACAAGGAACTTGGTCTTTGAATGTCTCTTTGGAGACCCAGACTATTATAGTAATGCAACAGTCGGGATGAAGTGGTGTCCATTCTGCATATTTTACATTTACAGAAACTTCCAAGATAATTTATACCAAATTTATATATAATTACCTAATATAATTCAATATTTTAAAATTGTGTGTTTATGCATTGGCAGCTATTATCCAATTATGGATTTGGGGATCCCCTTCCGCCATCTCCCTTCTATCCTGTGAAAAAGCAGAGCTGTGATGATCAGTTACATATTTATTTTGAACAATTCTATTTTGCTTTTCATCAAATTATTCTCAAAGCAGATGCTTTGCTTCCTGATTGTTTTTTTTTTAAAAAATCAGATTTATCTATGTTGAGCCACTCCTGCAGAGCTCTGCTCAATTGTGCAATTCCAGTGCAGCATGGATTTCTATTTCTATATTTATATTTCTAAGAGGGAAGCAGGAAAAGGTAGAATTCAGCTGCTGCTTCTCCAGCCATGGGGCTGGGAACCTGCATCTCTTCAGCTTGTCATTACTGCTATGCTTGAAAGAATCAATTCTATGACTGTTAATTTCCATAAAATGTTGGTTGTAAAACTACATATAAGATAACTAGGAAGTAAATTGCATAGGAAATCAATAGACATTACATCTCCTTTTTGCATTCTCTTCCCTCCCTGAGCTGGACTGATAGTATGGGGTTGGATGATGATCAATAAGATATATTTCTGAGTTAGAATCAAGCTGTTAGTGACTTCTCTTGTCCCCAATAGAGATCATCAGATGACTGCAATGCCTTTGGATTGTTTACTTCATCAATAATTGTAGAACAGGGATTTTGAGGCACCTTAATCACAAATCACAAAATAGATTTGCTTCCCAATTAGTCAGGAATATGATTAGGAATATGGCTCAGTGAAGAACTTGCTAGAAAAAGAATGTGCTGCAATGGTTAATGTAGAACTTCTTTCCCCAAACATAAAACAATGATAGTTTATCTTCTTCAATGAAAAATAGGAAAACTCAAACTATTAGCAGCAATTTCTTGTAAAAGTACAAAACTATGAGAACATCATTTATTTTTCAGAAGATGTCCTTCAAGATATTCACTAATGGCAGCTACATAACTCTCTTTATGGGATAAATACACATCTGCTCCACTCCTTAGTGATGCATATAGTAAATAGAGCTAATGCTAATTAGTGAATTCCATTGCTTTAGCTGTTTTTCTTCTTCAAGCTGGATAGAAGTACAGCAATTGCTTATTAAATTGTTTTCCAGAACAGGAAGGCTTGTGGTTCACAATGGGGATATATCCAAATTAATTGCTAAGACAATATATTTCCTGATTTGATAGATAAAACACAACTTTTGTTAGCAAAAAAGGGAAAGAGCCTACAAGAAAATAGTAGCAAATCACCCATTGAGATAAAAACCTTGTGTTTCATTCCATATATTCACCATTGATTATAGCATCTTGAAATGAAGAGCATGTTTGTCTTCTTTTCCTTAAGTTGATAACATCTTAACATTATGAATGTATGAAATCTCTTGAAAACTTTTGTGTGCAGTTTATGACAGAAATGATAATTATCTGCCATTCTAGGAAAAGACTGCAATTTTATATAGTCTTTAATGCTGCCTCCCTTGTGTTCCAAACTTTGCTTCAAATCAGATAGCTCAATTTTGCATTTTGAACCTGACATAATTTCATAATTTACAATAGAATAATTATGTTGGGATGCGTTGACTCAATGGCTAAGACGCTGAGCTTGTCGATCAAAAGGTCAGCAGTTCAGCAGTTCAAATCCCTAGCGCTGCGTAATGGGGTGAGCTCCCATTACTTGTCCCAGCTTCTGCCAACCTAGCAGTTCGAAAACACATAAAAAATGCAAGTAGAAAAATAGGGGCCACCTTTGGTGGGAAGGTAACAGTGTTCTGTGTGCCTTTGGCCTTTAGTCATGCCGGCCACATGACCATGGAGACGTCTTCAGATAGTGCTGACTCTTCGGCTTTGAAACAAAGATGAGCACCTCCCCCTAGAGTCGGGAACAACTAGCACATATGTGCAAGGGGAAACTTTACCTTTTAATTATGTAGAGTAGCTTTCATTAGTACATTTCTAATGTCTTACGTAAGCTTGTCATAAAGTCAGCACAGCACAGCACAGATATAAAGACTGACAATGAGAAATGGCCATAGATTACTAGATTAAAGAGATTTAATCTAGTAATTTAGTAATATTAGCCAATCTAAATAAAATGGAGCCAATGCTCTAGAAGAATATTCCACTGGATTATTTTACACAGGTGGCTCATTTGTAATGATGTTGTCTCCCATGTTGCATTGGTGTAATGCAGCAAGGTTGAGAAAAGTCAAAACCTATATTTAATGTTCGTCTTGACTCAGTAATTTATTTTAGAATCTCTGAGGTGGATTTTAAACTCTTTATAGTTTCCTCCCCCTTCCCACCAGGAACATAAAACAACCTACAGTATTTGTCTGGTGAATTACAGTTATATAACTCACAATAGTTTTCCAGTGGATTTCCCATTCTATGAAAATGCCAAAATATTGATTTTAGGTGATGAACTGCAAATACATGTGCAGAAATGTTTCAGTGGGGAACAACTTTCAAAAGGAATGTGCCATATTATTTCTCTGTTATTTTGATCTCCTAAAACCACCATGTAACCTGAGAAAGGTGAAGCCATCCCTTTCTGGAAGAGCTGATTTCTCTTTAAGTGCGTAATAAGTTCTAGTGAAGTTGGATTTAGACTCTGCTTATTAAACACAGTTCAAGGAGTGGAGAAAGAAACGTGAAAGCCACATTTGCTTGTCACAAGGCAGTGAGGACAGAACATTGAACTTTTTATTGAATCAGAGGGAAAACAAATTGGACTGGGAGAACATTTTGTGAGCCAGATAATATTTCTCAATTGTGTCAGCTGTAAATTAAAACAAAACCTTCATGTGCACCTATTGATATTCAGTTCAGTATAAACAAGCAAGAGATTTCCTCCCATTCTGCATGCTCAAATGTTGACAATTGCAAGGATACCCATAGCTGCTTGTTTTAAAATAATGGTACTAAACCAACCTTATTTTCAAGTCCTATTTTATTTTTCTCTTACCTGTTTTTAAAAATCTTGAGTGAATATCGTAAAAGAAACTGGGGATGTTACAAAGAAATTAGAAGGCTAGAATTGTGTGGAATCTGATCTACTATGAAGCTAACTGACCTTAACCCACTTCCTGGGGTTGTTATAAGGATAAAATAAGTTATATGTGAGAATAAAAATAACTAAACAGAGATTTTGTTGCCACTTATCATGTTCCTTCACCTTCCATCTTCTTGCCTAACTTTTTTTTGTATGGGTCATATAAGCACATATTGAACAATTGTATCTAATAACCTAGGCAATGATATATTTGAAATTACTGTTTAAAAAGAGAACTGGTTCTATGAGAAGTTGTGTGAAGCCTATTTTTGCCTGTAGGTTTTTTTTAATGATGGATATACTCATTTTTTTATAGAATGCATATCATATTGGATCAGTCGTCAGCAACCAAATAACTATTTTGCATTAACGTTGTAGTCTCTTCGCTAATGTAACATAGTCACAGGCTAAATAAATCCTATCATATATCAAATATGTCATAGTCAAAGATAGCAGTGGGAGCTTGCATTTAGTCCTCAACTTCTGACCACAATTGAGCCCAAAATTTATGTTGCTAAATGAGAAATTTGTTAAGTGAGTTTTGCCCCATTTTGCTACTATTTTTTAAATCACATTTGTTAAGTGAATCACTGCAGTTGTTAAATTAGTAATACTGTTGTTAAGGGAATCTGGCTTTCCCATTGACTTTCTTGACATGACCCTGGGACACTGCAACTGTCATAAATATGACTCAATTGCCAAGCATTTGAATTTTGATCACGTGATCATGGTGATGCTATTATGGTAACAAGTGTGAAAACTGGGCATAAGTTTCAGTGCCGCTGTCACTTGGAATGAACTGTTGTAAAATGAGGACTACCTGTATTTAATCTAAACTCCCAAAATTTTCCCCTGCCTTGATATTCTTTTTATAATTGGTGACTGAGGAAAGAGAAAAGTGATTTGTTGTGTGAGTATATTAAAACTAATAGAAGGAAACAAGAAGGACAAATAATTAAGTACTGCTGAAAGGTGAAAGAAGTTGGATTTTTCTTATAAACTTAATATTGGCAGGGACACTATAAAAGTCTATTAGTAATGAAGGCATTTTAAAAAGTACCCAAACTGAACTGGAACTGAAACTAAAGCTACAGTAAGCAGGGCTTTTTATAAGTATGTTACATTGTGAGGCATAGTTTATAGGCACTTGGGAATGTATTGATGTTCTGACTTTTTTTTTTTAATTTGGCATGGTCTCTTAGGGAAACAAGTGAATTAATTTAGCTTCATCTCCCATTCTATTTGTAAGCCATCATGAATTATATCAAAGCTGAAACTAGGAGCTGACTGCATAAACTCTAAAAGAGGTCTAAACCTCTATTCCATTTATTTATTGTAGGATTGTTCCAAATACAAAAGAGCTAACACCAAATTGTAATAGATTATGGAACTTGGAGTCCAGTCCTAAGCATGTATCCCTGTGAATGATAAGTAAACATTACTTTGCTCAGTGGTGTGTTCCCAAGTCCATGTGAATGCTGGGTAATAAGATTCCTAAACCATTGGTGGCGCAGTGATTAGACTGCAGTACTGCAGGCTACTTCTGCTGCCTGCCGGCTGCCTGCAATTTAACAGTTCAAATCTCACCAGGCTCAAGGTTGACTCAGCCTTTCATCCTTCCGAGGTGGGTAAAATGAGGACCCAAATTGTTGGGGGCAATATTCTGACTCTGTAAACCGAGAGGGATGTAAAGCACTGTGAAGTGATATATAAATCTAAGTGCTATTGCTATTTTGAAATCACTGTGAGTTTTGCTTTTTTCTTCTTGATATCCCCCCCCCCCCCAATTCTTTGAGAGTTAAAATGGTTTGCTTTGATTGTATAACCTCCTACTGACTAATAGCTGAATAAGAAAATGTATTTCAGGTCAACAGTTCAGCTCATAATTTATTGCCTTGTAATTTTCCAACAGGGTGCCTCCTAGTCAAAAAGCAATGAACTAGGAGAAAATGCAGTCTGCTTTGTAATGAAGTAAATGTAAGCAAAGTGGAATAAATTGGAAACTTCCATAATGGAATGTATGGAAGTATATTTAGATTCATGTATGTAAACTGGAGCTATAGCGATAGATAATAATGATTTTAGCTGTAGCAATTCTTCAGATTAGAAATAGCACAATAATCTGGGAAAAATGAATAGTAACACCCTTCTTTATAGGGATAGAGGGATGCCGAGGTTTAATGGGGTGGATTTCAGTCACTGTGTTAGTTTGTTGGAATGATATCCCAGTGGACATCCACTTGGTTCCTTCACAACTGTATTCTCTTATGGCTTCTACTTCCACTTCAACAGGGCATTTGGGCTTAAGCTTCATTTTTGTTTGGTTATAATTTGTCTCGGTTAATTTTATTTTATTCTGTGATACCTTTAGCTTTGTAGAACTTTATTTGCATACTTCTTGTTATTGTATTTTGTAAAGTATACTTATTGTATATTGTTTTTTATCTACCTTATCTGTAAACCATTTAGAAAGCCAATGGTCTATAAATGTAATAAATCCTCATTCTCATCATTTAGAACATTTGCTCAATACATTCTTTTTTTCTTTTTGGTTAGCATTATATGTTCTTAAACAAAAATCAAACATTTGTATATATGTAATCTTATCCATTTTTATACTGGTTATCTCAACTTCACTGTTACTAGATATTAAATAATTCAGTTGGAATAAGTGATGTTTGGAAAGAAGGTTTATCTTATAAACTTTTTCAATAGTGATTGATTTTCTATGATATCTTAATAGATTGCACATAATATTATATACATGGAAAGGAATGTGGTGGCATCATCATCTGGGCACAGTCCATTATATTCCTTATTGTGTCCCTACTTACTCTCTTGTAATCTCTTCCTCTCCAAACTCTCCATTCTACAAGAAGGAAGAAAAATAATGGGTCAGGCACAGGAGAGATCATCAACAGAAACCACTTTTTCTTTCTTTCCCAATCTCTTGTAGAGTGGAGAGATTGCTTAAACAAGTTAGAGGCGTAATTGATTTCAGTAGACAATGTCAACCAGGCCTGACTGCCCCCCCCCCATTACAGATTGGAGACATTTTATATTTATATTTTATATTATCCATCAATTTAGAAACTGCCCACCTCCCTCAAAGAGAGACTCTGGGCAGTCTAAAACAGATTGAAGAGGAATAGGTTGCAAAAGAGTAAGCAGGCCTAGAGTATGAAAGCAGGCCTCTTTGGATATAACATGCTTGGAACTCCAGGCACCATCACATTCTTTTCAATGTGCACTCTGTCTGTCTTGCAATCCCTTTCTCTCCAATGAATTTAAATACAAACATTATTACCCTTCTTGCTAATTATCCTAGTGCAGGAGTGATCTAGGGCAGAGAGTGGGGAGTGGGGAAAGTTATTCTAGTGCAGGAGTGAACTAGGGCAGGACAGGGGAGTGGGGAAAAGGATGGCACAATTGTGGTGATGCGATTTCTTACTTAGCCGCCATTTCACTTAACAACAGAGTGCTGGTCTCAGTTATAGTCTCTAAACAATGACTACCTGTAGTGGACTTCCTAGATATAACCAACAACTTTGAAAATAGAAGTAAATAAAAGGAACAGCAGAATTCTATGTAGTGACAAATAATAGAATTCATAGCATATCATCATTTGCAAGCATTCATGGGGAAGACAAAGGAAAGGCAAATGACAAAAAGATGCAGTGTGTCAGACACAGGATATAAGTTACATAATTGAAGGATGTCCATCAAGACATTGCTGTGTGCATCACTTGACATAATCTTGGTTTGCTTTGGGCATAGCACCATGTTCAATTATTTCTCATATAGTTTGTCAAGCTTGGTCAGGTTTACATTGCTTTTCTGAATTGCTACTATCACAAAATATTTGCATAACTTTGTCCTTTCTGTCAAGTTTTTCAATCTTATAGCCATTATTTTCATAGTTTATGTCATATTTTTCTCTATATATGTGGATCTGCTTACCGGTAGTTCTTTACATATATCTAATTGCACTTATACCTTCTAAGCATAAGGAGGAATGCTGATGTACATGTAACATATAAGAAGAAAACACTTGGTCCTTCTTCATTCTTTTCAATCTCTTTATTCCTGCTTTTAGTACTTTGGTAAGCATTAATCATGCCCTTCATTTACTCATCCATTCAGACATAAAATATGACTTTACACTAATATTACATTTGTGTATTAGTTCAGCTATTAATTATTATAAAATTAAAAAAGCAAACTTAGGAAATACTGATAATTTTAAGTCTCTGGCTAGATAATGGCTCATTTAAAACATTGAAGTTTCAGAAAAGCCCTAGGACATTTTTAAAATTCATAGTCAAGTTAACTTTGATTGTCTTGTCAATCTGCATGAAAATGCAGTATGATTAGGCATTCCCTTTTGGTCCCTAAACATTTCTCTTTAAAGTACCAACTGAACAAATAAATACAATCATCTGAAGAACAGAACGCTTATCCTGTTTATATAGCGTGTAAATTAATTTCTCAAACATACATTAGACACTTATCAAACCATAAGAAGACTTTTCAAAAATATTATATTTAGCTGAAGGCTGAGGGTTGAAGATATTTTTATAACCTTTCTCTAAATTGAACTCACAACAGGAAGAGAAACAATGGATGCTGATTAATATCCCTTGCCACCTCCTCCTTCCCTATTTCTACCAACCTTTTCATTCTACTTTTGTTTCCTTTTATGGTTGTTGTTGTTATTGTAGTGATAGAGATTGCTATGGAATATTGGTGTAAGTTAAAATAAATATAACAAAAATGAAGCACACTCAGTTTTGCTTTTCCTTACTGACTGTGCTACTAATGAATCAATAAATTCACTCAGTCCAATTCCAGTTTGGTTATAGATTGGCAGGAGCAGCTCTGTAAATAGGATTTGAATATAACTTTTCATTTTAATGCTCTAAATTCTTTGCTCACTTCTTGATAATGATTTAGGAACCTTAGCATACAAACAGTAGCAGATGAGTACTAAGAGAAAAAAATCCAACCCAAATAAAGCCAGTATGATGTAGCAGTTAGGATAGAGTCCTAACAGAGTTGAGGCAAGGTTCTAGTCCTCTGCCACCTGCAGAAATCCCTTGGGTTATTTTGGGCCAATAACTCTCTCTCAGCTCAATCCATCTCACAGGGTAGCTGTGGGGAAAATAGGGAGAGAGAACACTACATACACTGCTTTGAGTTCTTGCTCAAAGAGGCAGGATATAATAGTAATATATAAGTAAATAATATATGTACGCTCATCACACTCTTCCTTTTTCAGGTACACAATATAATGGAAAGGATAACAGGGATAAGAAATTGTAAGCCACAGAAATTAAAGCATGTGATAGGAAAACAAAACACAGCTAAATCTAGTTTATGCCATTGCTATTCATTATATCACTTCCTGTTCGTACAAACCAACCTTGCTTCTACTATACCTTCTTCTCATTATTACACTTTTGTTCTTTAAATTTTCTCTTATTGAGGATCTCAGACATGACTTCATCTATCCAGACATGACTTCAGTTCCTTTCTTTTGACCAATTCACTCTCACTTCTTATCTTTCTTTTGCCATTTGATCCTTATTCATCTCATGTGACTGGATGATTTTTGCTATTTATGTAAAGCTTGCAATTGTTTATTCAATTTGGTATGCAATCTGGGATCTATAATTTAGAGATTATCTTCCCAGCAACATCAAAACCCTATTCAGACATATGTGCACCGAACCTCCGTTAGATGCATATCAAGTTTGGTGCTGATTGGTTCATACATGGGTAAATTAGAGCAGTTTAAAAGATCCATAGCTTTCTTTAGCTCAGCATCTCTTTTAATATGCTGTAACTATTTTAGCAATTTGAGAGACAGTTTGATGTAGTGTTCTTTTAATATCATGTGAGAAACAAGGAGAACATGAGTTCTCTCCTGCTCTAGGCACAAAGCCAGCTGGGTGGCCTTGGGCCAGTCACTTTCTCTCATCTCTGGGAAGGAGGCAAGGGCAAGCCACTTCCATAAATGATGCCAAGAAAATGATGGGGAGTTGTCCCACTAAGTTTCCATTTTACAGAGACAAGTTTGTGGAAAGCCTTGCTTTTTAATGCATTCTGACAGTGATATTAGTTAATGATAGAGAAGCTTTCAGGAGAAAAAGCCATGGCAGCTGAAGTATTATTCCAGTGATCGCTGCACAGCTTTCTTTTTCTCAGAAGGATAGCCATAGTTAAACTAGACTGTAGAGAAATGCCTCTCTCATCTCCCCCCCCCACACCATTTCTCTTTGATGGTTCATGCAGCCTGATTTACAAAATATCCCTGTCTCCCTATTAACTGGTGACTCTTTCCTTCCTCTTCCATCCTTAGCAACTGGCGGCAGAGCGTCTCCCCCCTTTCTCTTTGATAGTTCACGCAGTCTGATTAAATTGCAATCTTCTGCAATAAAAATGCAACATTTTAATTAAGTATTTATGTATTCTACAAGGCTGATAGGCAGCTCCGATCAAAGTGGACTCTGAGCAGCATGCAGTTCCTATCTTTGTAACTCGGTTTATAGACAAAACCAATTAAATAAACACATAATTAATAATATTCCCAACAATCCACATGAACAACATCTAAAGTAAAAACATGCTGCAATCAATCCAGTTCGAAAATCTTTTATCTTCCTGATCATATAGCATCCTCTGTACTTTTACAGTTCAACAGAGATTCCTCAGCTGTTAAATTTTTCTCCCACACTTAATTGAAAGCATGTACTGTAGCTCCTTCTCCATTTCCTTTCTCTGAAGCTCTTATTTTCCTTTCCTAATCATTTAAAATTTGCATTTCATCACACTCATTATGTTCTCAATTGTGCTAGCCAAGGACTACTTGCATATTTTCTTTTTCTTATTAAAACAAAAGAATTTTGAGAGATTTTACTTGCATCTAATCATGGGCCAAATAGGCCATTACAATATGCTTTTTCTGCACACCCCTGTGAGGTTGTCTTTATCTCATCCCTCTCCAAAGCTGAGGCAGTCCTTGGCTGTTCATCACATGTTCCTTATATAGATGAAAAGCCATTTTAGTTTTCGGGTGTGCAAAAGCTCACAGGCTTTCTTCTGGTCAGATGAGCCAGCAGGAGGAGGATCTTGATGTGAGGTTACTTCTCTGGATACTTGTATATAGTGCTTCCCAATCAGCAACAATATTTCTTGATGACATTTGATTCTGAATTTCAATCCAGCCTAACTAATAAAATAATCAGCTAGCAGATTCACAGCTTAACACATTCTAAAATGGATGCCAAAAAAGCCAGTATATCACTGGACTGGACCCTGGAACAATACCTTTATCAAAATGGCTGCCCAAGCCACATTTGTTTTATAACTAGCCATTAACTATTACCCATTTGGGCAAATACAGGCAGGCTGCCTTTCTGCTTTGCAAATATTTTGTTTCTGGGGAATGTGCTTCAAGTTGAACTATCCCACTCCACCCACTGCCACCAAAGACTTTGAAATGCAAGAAACAGGTTCAATTCTCAGTTTTCCTCCAATTTTCTATTTGCTGCCAGGAAGGAGGGAGGGAGGGAGGGAGGGTTGGTGTTACTGGAGAAGTTTTATTTTTGTCTTTAATGGTAGCTGCAGACCATTTCTCCCATTGTAGGTGAAATTATTTAATTTGATGGCTCTGGGTTTTTCTGCTCCTTTATATACTTCTTTATTTGATTTGTAGCCAGACTTTTCTAGAAGAGCTCAAGGCCCTTTTTCTTCTACCTTCACAACAACAAACATTTCAAGTAGATTGGGCTGAACAAAAATAACTGGCTCTATTTCACCCTAGGAGTTTTCATGGCTTGAATGATCTCAGTTTTAGGCCAGTCCATCACCCAGCAGTCATTTTATGACTAGCCATTACTACCAAGTCACAATGGCATCTCTGTCCTTTCTTTGGGTATGAAAATGTGCTTTTGAGATAAAAAGTATGACTGCTACTCCCAAAAACATGGTTTTGAAAAATTTACTGAGGAAATTATGGATGGGTTTTAGACAGTGGTGGGATTTAGCCAGTTCACACCACTTCAGGACAACCGGTTGTTAACTTCCTGAGCAGTTTGGAAAACTGGTTGTTGGAAGAAATCATTAGGGCAGAGAACCGGTTGTTAAATTACTTGAATCCCACCACTGGTTTTAGATCTTCCTTTTCATGCAGAGACAGATATATAGACATATACATACAGACCCAATCCCTTCTCCATTCAGAACTGGGCTTCAGGATCAATAAAAAGCAAGTTGATTAGGAGACTGGAGGCTAAAACATATGAAGAATGGTTGCAGGAGCTGGATATGTCTAGTCTAACAAAGAGAAGGACTAGGGATGACATGATAGCAGTCTTCCAATATCTGAAGGGCTTAAACAGGAAAGAGGTCCAACCTATTCTCAAAAACATGAAAAGACAGGACAAGAAGTAATGGATAGAAAACTTCTCAAGAAGAGAGCCAACCTAGAAATAAGGAGAGATTTCTTGACAGTGAGAACAATTAGTCAGTGAAACTTGTCTCCAAGATTATTAAGAAAAGATTGGACAGCCATTTATCTAGAATGATATAGGGTCTCCTGCCTGAGCAGGAGGGTGAACTAGAAGATCTCCAAACTCTTTTATTCTGCATTCTATATCTCTCATATGTGTAGTTGTATTTTCAATCTTGAATCCCAGTTTTAAATGGGGGAGGGGAGGGGATTACTTAAACTTCATGTGTGAATAATAAATTGTGTGTACATTGTGGAATGACTGAATACAAGAATATGACAGAAGTGCAGTGGCCCACATAATTGATTTTAAACATGATAATGAAATTGAGATCATTGTACATATATTTATGTGGACCTGGGTATGTGTATATACAACCTTAATAATTTAAATATTAAAAAAATAATATTTTTGTCCGGATCAGGTACTGGTCTTACCTTTTTGTGGTAGCTCAGTGAAAAAAACAAAAAACAACACGATTCACCATTCCAAAACCTGGGCCATGTTGGAAATATGAGGTAGAAATTCTAAACAATTCTAAAATGTCAGAAAGAAATGAATAGAAATGAGCAATTGCCCAAGCAATTGCCCATTGCTTGGGCAATGATATCTTGGGGATGAATATGGGCAAGAAAAATCCCCCTTCATGGATTCAGAACATTTGTCTTTTTTATAGGGCACTCATCACACCATTGAGAATTTGTTGCTTGTTAATTTGGTTAAATGGGGGTTGTGAAAACTTCCTATAAATTTCAACCCTGTTGGAAGACTCAGTTATATGGGGGGTTTTGTTTGTTTGTCTTTAGACCACTAATGATTCTGCTCCCTCCCCTTATTTTTACTTTTTAAACTGCAAGCCACCCAGAGTCTCTATCAAGTGGCAGCTTTTAAATAAATAAATAAGCTTTCGTCAGTTGCTGTCTCCCTCCCTCCCCCCTCATGTATGTATGTGTATAAATAATTTCATTTTATAAAAGTCAATAATTTCTTCTCAAATAATAACATGTTTTTTAAAAAATTAATACAGATATAAAATCTCAATTTCTTCAGAAATTAGAAAAAAATGTTTCTCTTTCATTTTTTTCTTTTTTGTTTGTCCTAGTTCTTTGGTTTTATAGAACAATAATTTGTGCATCTGTTATTTTCCTTGAATGCTTTTTTTATGTCTTCACTGAATTTTTTTATTATCATTATTTCTTTACTTGAATGTAGTTCCCAAGTAGTTCTGGGAAGCTTGTCTGAATATTAATCAGTGTATTTTTAAACCTGTTTGTTTTGTTATGCCAAAGGGTTTAGAGGGAGTTTTATTCACATTCAATAATTGCAAGCCAACAACTGGTGAATATTTTGATTTATTGAATCTATGACCAGAAGGTGTTCTTCCTCAGAAAAAGGCAATATATTTACAAACAAGTGCTTTTACAAGCATGTACCTGGAGATGATGAGTTCAAATCCCACCTTAGTCACGAAAGCCAGCTGAATGACCCTGGGCTAGTCATTGTCTCTCAGCCAACCTATTTCACAGAGTTGTAACTGTGAGGAAAATAGGAGGAGGGTGATGCGTTGTATATATTTGCTGTCTTGAGTTATTTATAAAAATAATAAAGGCAGTATATAAATAAATAAATGTTGGTTAAAGAAATAATCTTTAAGTATCCAGTTTTGGACACCCCATTATAAAAAGAACTTGAAACTCTGGAAAGAGTGCAGAGAAGAGCAAGAAAGATGATTAGGGGACTAGAGGCCAAAACACATGAAGACAGCTGCAGGAATTGATTATGGCTAGTCTAGTGAAAAGAAGGACTAGGAGTGACATGATAGCAATTTTCCAATATTTGATGGCTGCCACAAAGAAGAGGGGTCAGCCTATTTTCCATAGCATCAGAAGACAAGATAATAAACAATGGATGGAAACTAATCAACGAGCGAAGAAGCCTAGAACTAAGAAGAAATTTCCTAATGGTGAGAACAATTAACCTGTCAAATGGCTTGCCTTCAGAAATTGTGAGTGCTCCATCACTGGAGGCTTTTAAGAAGAAACTGGACAGCCATTTATCTGAAATGGTATAGGGTTTCCTGCATGAGCATGGAGTTGGACTAGAACAGGGGTGTCAAACTCGCATCATCACAGCAGCATCACATGACGTATTGTGACTTCCCCCCCCCCTTCCTACACGTCCTATGGGTGTAGCCAGCATGTTACACATCCGGCCCATAGGCTGCGAGTTTGATAGCCCTGGACTAGAAAAACTTCTTTCCAACTCTTCTGTTATTCTGACTACCTGTAGTAATTTTACTTATTTAAAACATTTATATAGCTGCCTATCTTATATCAAATTCTGGGCAGCTTAATTCATCTTGTTGGTCATTGTCTTCCTTCTTGGTATTATGGTTATGCATCTTACCTGCTTTTTATTCTGTTCTCTTTCTGGACAATTATCTAAATGGCATCTAGCCTCTTCAAACATACTTTAAGATGGATTCAGCTATGTTTGCCAATGCCTGCCAAGCCTGGGGTCCTACAGTTGCCCCTTTAAATTATAAATTATAAAGTTGCTTGTGAAAATATATGCTGTAATTGTTGTTCAGTACAGAATATTTTCTTCCATTCCAAAGATTACATTTTAGAAAATCTGTGGGAGACTTACATGGTTCATCCAAAGGGCAATGGAGAAGGACAATTGATAAACCATGCATTGTGACATCTTTGTGACATCTTTAAATAAACTACCTCTTTTGTATTTGCCAGACAAAAGTGATAGCAGTGACCAGTGAGTTTTCCATCTTGGTATATCATAATGTCTGTTTTGTCATTTGATTGTAACCTTGGCTTTGAATGACTCTTTATAAAAGATTCATCTCTTTATACTAGGAGACAGATGGAAAAAAAAATAGTAGCTTTTGAAATGACAGAGTTCAAATTCAGCAATGGAGATTAATTAAATATTTCTGCTGTAGGATAGCCTTTTATGTAAACTCAGTTTTTGAAACACTGCTTGGGCCTGGATTTCTGTGATTTCAAACAAGCATTCTAGCTATATTTTGCCTCATCTGGTGCTCTCTAGAGGATAGTTATTTTAGACAATTCTTATTTTTCAAAACTTGATCCAATAGCATTCCATAGCCATTAATCCCTCCTGATTGAGATAGGAATTCCAGTCTCTATGCATCTCTGCTACAAGATTTTAAAACATCCTTACCATGGATATATATGAGCATTAAAGCTACCATCCTCCCACTTATTGCCCCAATTAGACATATGCATTGATATATCAGATTAGATAGATAGATAGATAGATAGATGGATTCATACATACACATATATATTAATTATAACAGCCATCTTTCTTACTGGGTAATCTGTAATAGAACCCCTAATCTTCAAATCAAAACATCCCAGCTTATCTTCACACATATATTTAAATGACAGTTTTCATAGTTTCACCTTGTCAAAGTGAGACCAGATTGTAATAATTAAAACTCTGCAGAACTTTGGGATCCAAAGACTAGCAGATGCTTTGGGACATATTGGAATGTGTATTTAGTAGCTATCAAGTACTCTTTGAATGAAAGACATATTGCCTCAGGATTGTGCTGCAAATGAAAAGAGTTGCCATGAGATGAAGGCAGAGGCTACGTGAGTATTTCTGCACGCTCAGGATCACCTTTTTGCCTTCAAGTCTAAAGCGTTGCAATAGTCTGCCATGTCTCCACCATTCCCACAAGTTACTACTATCATCGACAAGTTCATCCATAACGTTAAACATTCTTGTTTGCTACAAGATCCTAGAGCGATAACTATGTTGAATTCTACTGTATAGTGCAATATTAATGCCGTATCAGGGATTTTTCAATTCAATTGTGTAGAATGTGAAGGATGTGTGTTTTTATTTTTTTATAGTTTTCTTATGTATGATGTTCACTGAAGATGATATTTAATTTCTTTATATGAGGTGCAATTGCAATAAAGTAAACTTAAACTCTAACAGTTTAGGAGAAAGAAACTATCAGGAAATAACTTGTTTGATCACTTTCTTTCTTGGGAGATGAAAATCCTTTTTCCTAATTGCTGATTCTAGATGAATATGTAACAATGAATGAGGAAGCAGCCTGGTCTGACTGTAGACTGGCACAAATCCATGTTCAATCTTTAGAATGTGTTAGTCAGCTTTATGAATAGCACTGATTGTTCAGCCAGTATATTTGGGATGCTATTGGTCAATTTGCATCAACAGTACTTATTTATTTTCATCTTTCTACTAAAATATCCATTCCCCAACACAATCAGTGAAATTCATAGACTATGAAATTACATTATATGTTAAATATTCCCCAAATAAAATATATATTTAAGCAATAAAGATTCTAGCTGTAAAAAAAAGAAATAATATAGAAAAGTGGAAAATAATGCTTTCTTCTTGTTATGTCAGATAGAAGGGGCTTGGGGAGAGGGACAGAAAGAACCAACTTTAATTAAAAAGTGGGGGGGGATTACTTAGTTGTGCTCCCACTCTAAATAACAAAAAGCCATCTCCATTTTGCAGATAGATGTCAGTCCTTCGTGGAATGGCAATTAGGTTAGCACAAGACTTCCTTAGCAGCATCTTTTGAAAGAAAACTACTGCAATGTATTCAAGGAATCCTTCAGAACATTGATCCAGTATCCCCCTTATTCCTCTTATAAATGGTACATTCCCAATGTTTATTTTGTAGTCTGCATTCTTCTCAATCAAGGAGATGATCTGTAATACGTTATTTCATTTTTCTGGGCTGAAAGATGTGCCTAGTCTTTCAATCCCATGCATTTGATGAAGCCAAGTCAAAAACTAAATTTGATGAGATTTGCATAAAAAGTAAACATGTCTTAATTGAATATCAACATGAGCCCTCTATTTATTAGTCATCCTGTTCAGTCGGGTTAAAGATGTAATTCAAATCTGCAGGAATTTTGCAAGGGCTTTTGGGACTGCAGACAAGTATATGGAGGGTTGCAGACAATGTTGGAATTGAGCACTAATGAGTTACACCAAGTGGACTCAGCATTTGACTTGCTGGTAGAGTTCGCACAGAAAAAAAGTAGTGGTTGGGACTAGTTCAAAAGTAAATGGGATTTCATTTCATTTATTTTTAATTAACATAATTTATCCCTAGACATGTATTTAATTATTTTCTCTTCTTTTAATAATTGCCAGAGGTCTCCAAGGGCTGCACCTAGGACTTTCCAGAACTTGGGTGCAAATTGTATACCTCTGAATTCCCAGTTTTTGCTTTAAGTCTGCAGTAATTGATGCACTGCTGCTAAATATAGAGAAAGTTCGTTATAAATGTTTATTTTATAGTTAATTGAAGGGGGGGGTAATTTTTAAGTGATCTAAGACAAACACCAGAAAACTCTGCTTTCCCTCATATTTGCTGAAGTTTAGTCCTGACCTTGTGAATTACTCTTAGGATTTTTCTGTTAACTCTAAGAATGTCTACGGGCCATTCAGTGTTCATTCAAAGTTAGGACAGCATTGAACAAAGGGTGGTTATGATTGATTCTCAGACCTCTGGCTTTCCTACCACCCCCATAATCACATGATTGTGGTCTGGGTACTTGGCAACACATTTGGGCATAGGACTGGTTGCCAAGTATCCCACAATCATATAATTACCATTTGCAACTTTTCTTTCCAGCTTCCCCAGAATATTAATAGGGAGCCCAGTAGAGAAGATTGGAGGTCAACTAGGATAAGTCTCCTTTACCTTCCCCATTCCCTTTGAAATTGCACCATGCTAGCCATTTGCACATTCCTGTGTATCCTCCCCAACTCTTGATGCACCTTCCTCAAATCCTGACACACCACCTTGCATCCCTGTGTGGTTTTCCTAACCCATGCCACATTCCTGCACATCCTTCCTGCTCTATGTAGCACAAATTCTCTTACCTTCCCAACTGACACCACGCCTATTGCACATACTTGCACACCCTCCCAACCCATGGTGCACCTCTTGTGCACCCGCTCATACCCTTGTGCACCACTCTGATCAATGTCAGTTACCACCTTGCATCCTCCCCGACCGATCTGCCTCTGTCATGCACACATTTGCACTCTATGCTCCCTTCTCAACCTGTACAGTCCTTCTTGCACACATTCTTTCACCCTCATGCACTTTTCCAGATCCTGCCTCATATCCTTCCTGCACTTACCTGCCTGCAGGCCTGGGTCCTACATCTTCCTACTTTCCCATTGATTTTGGTTGTAGGAAGCTGGGAAGATGTTGCCTTGCCTAACAACCATGAGATTCAGTTAATGAAGGCAATGGGGACTGCAAGGATTGCTGTTCTAAGGGGTGCAGTTTGCCTTTATGACCACAACACTTAGCAATGAAATTCTGGTCTTAATTGTCATCATAAATTAAGGACTACCTATATTTTAAATCCACAATAAAGGTAAGACTGCAAGTTCCTAGTGATGGGATTTGTGTCCAAATACACACATATAGGACTTTCATTCATTCCTTTAATTTTTTCTACAGTTGAGTATCTTTAAAAAGCAGTTGAGACTTTTTAAAAGTATATTATATCTGTTCATTAACTAAGACTGTGTTGCCTAAAAAGAGACATTTAATTTAACTTGCTGGTTCTTTGATTGGCTTTCTGTTTGAAGACACTTAGTGTTACAATTTATATCCCAAATGCTTTTACTAAAACTGGGGAGATGATGAATCACTTGCTTTGAGGAGAGAAAGAAAGCTTGATAGAATTATCCATTAACAAGAGCCCTTGGCTGATGAATTTTTGTTCAGAAGAAGATAGCAATTTTGGCTAAGCAAAGGAAGAGAGAATACACATTTTTCAAGGATCTTCAGGCATTCCTATCACTATTCTATAAGTGTTGACACTTCACACAATTCTTATGTTTTATAGATTTCAGGTCTAAATAGGGACTTAAATGTGCACATTTGATATCCAAACCAGTTCTCATCACCAGTAATATCTATGTTTGTGAGAATCTGGATTTTGTAAGGAGTGGACCTAAAATATTATCAATATCCTAAAAGAACTGAAAAAATGGTATATGTCTATAGATGCCTGCCTTTCAAGGATCTGCAGCAGGGGTGAAATGCTACCGATTTGGGCAAACTGGTTGTGATAAAAACTACTGGTTTGGGTGAACTGGTAGTAAAAAAAAGTTACCGATTCCTCTGAACCAGTATTTCCGACGATCCGCTATATAGTGGGGTTTAGCTTTTCTAGAAAGTAGGGAATCCTGCTTTCTAGCAAAGCTAACTCATGTGCCACAGCTGATCCCCCCTTGCTCTTCTACTTACCTTCCCAAGTCTCCTTTGGCATGTACTGCGCATGTGCACACATGTGCAGCATGCATTTGATGTGCACTGCATATGCGCACACTGTGCATGTTTGGTGTGCACTGCACATGTGCACGTAGCACACATTTGGCACACAGCATGCATGCACGGCCAGTGAACTGGTAGCAAACTGGTTCAGATTTCACCACTGATCTGCAGTTCACAAAGTAAACTGTAAACCCATACCTCCTTTGCACTATTGTAATCTGTAAGTTTAGCAACATCATCTTGTCTGAAAGGCAGTAAGAAAAGAAAAGGCACTAAATTGAATTGAATTAACAATGCTGATGAGGAGTAGGTTTAGGAATGCCCAACAGCAACCTAAAGCCTAAACTGAAATATTTGCTGCATCTTAGGCCATCAAGAATTCTTATGGAGAGAACTGAAAAACAAAGGCTTTGTAAAATTATCCGTAAGATTCCAGATATATGATTTCTTGACACAAGAAGAAATTATCTCGATGAAGCAAGTTTTCTGGATCCATTACTGTCAGGTGCCATGCCAGATATAGTGCTGAGATGGCATTGATCGCCTTGTAAAGGACCTCTGGTGAGCCTTCCCAGTCAGAATCTGGGATTCTCCTACCTAAACTCTTGGCTCCTGCTCAAACAGCAGGTGGCCACTATGGTGAGGTTGGGCCTTTGCTCAAATACATCTTGCGCAGCATGCAGTTGCATACTTTCCTAGATCTGGGAGCACTGCTCTCAGTCACTCATGCTTTAATCACCATCCAATTGGACTACTACAATGTGATCTATATTAGATTGTTCTTGAAGAGTATTTGGTGATGGTACAAAATGCAGAATGCAGTAGTACAGAGAGTAGTGGGTACATTGGAAGTCAGCAGGCTTCTGGATGAAATTCAAGGTGCTGATTTTCACCTCTAAAGCTTACTTTAAAGGTTACTTGTGGAACTTTTTGTCCCTAGAGTTATGAACTTTTCTGACCATATTGTTCTTCAGGGAAATGGCAAAGAATTAGTTTTCTTCCAAGGCACTTGGGCCAGAATTAGATAATGCTGGTTGGTGGATGCATATAAGTTTTGGTAGTTGAGCAGCTATATAAATTTGCTTAATAAATATTTATCAAGATAAGACTCTCCCTTAATGCTGAGAGTAACAGCAATATTGAACCACACCCCATCCAGGGCGGGGGTGTTATAGGAATTTTATTGGCAGCTAATTATTTTTAAAAAAAGGATGATGTGTAATGAAAGGCAGATCACTTGTACATATCTTGTCCATTTTGTAACTTTATAAATCAAACATTAATTTGCCTCATGAGAATTTCAGTGACATTCTGGTCTTTTTTCCTAATGCAAATTTTCTTCATCAGATTGACCAAGAACTGATAAAAAATAACATGACAAAATTTCTCTGATCAGCAATAGAAGGACTGTTAGATTAATTATGTTATCAGCCTGGAAGATTCTGAGGTGCCCAAATATCCTTCAATAATAGAATCAAATGGGTTGAAGAGGACTAATATCAACTACTCCTTGTATCATTTACAATTGTTTGTGAGTTTCTGTTTAAAGAGCCGTAGCAAAGGAGAATTCATCACACGTGGCAAGGTGAACTGTTGAGATGTCATGAAGTCAGGAGTTTCCTCCTGGCATTTAGCTTGGATCTTCTTTGTATTTCTAACTCATTTGTTTTGATTCTGACTTCTGGAGCAGTATAGTCCCCTTCATCTTCTTTGTGACAACCTGTTAGGTATTTGATGACTGCTTTAATATTTTCCTTCAGTTGTTTCTTCTCTAGGCTAAACATATCCAGATCCTTTAATTATTCTCCATAGAGTTGTTATCTTCAAGGCTTCCGGGTTTCACCTATCTCTTACTTCCTGCATCACTAATTGTGCTTCCCATCAGTCAGGTGGATATAATTCAGCAAGTTAACCAGTTTCCAAGAAAGCTTTTCTGTTTAATATCTATCATGTTACTCTCGATAACTACCAGGTAATCAGCAAAAGGATTATTTCCTAACTTCTGTCCTTCATGCTTTTCTCCACAGAGATTAAATCCCAATTCAGCCAACTGTGAAGATACTGGGTGATGTTAGATTGAAGCTTAAATTCCAGCCAAGTAGTTTCCTCCTCAGATATTATTGTTCAATATATTTCTTTTCTGATTTTCTTCCAGAGAGTCCGTAGAAATGTATAAATTTATCTTCCTCCATTGCCTCCTACCCTATGAGGTAAATTAGGCTGCCAGAGAATAATGAATTCAAGATTTTCCAACAGCTTCCTAACTAAAAAGGGTTTGTTAAGAATAATGTATACCTGTAGAAAAAAGTTTTAAACACATGCTTAGAATTATGAGTAAGAAGAATATGTTATCATAAAATGAAGCATTTTCATCCATAACCTTTCATATTTATTTCTCTCCTTTCCTTAATGTCTTTCATTTTACAAATTCAATCCATTTTTTTCAATCTGAGAAAAATGTACCAAAGACAAAACATGTAAATTAAGCATTGTTATAAATCATTGCTTTATTTTGCATGCTTCATTCTAACTTCAGTGCTTAAAAAGTTGTTGTACTGGGTATAGAAAGGAGTTTTTATTATGCAAAGAACAAGATTGCACCTCTTCTTGCCCTTTGTGTATAGCCAATTTAGCAAGCTTGTTTGTCCAAGTAGTTAGTCCAAAATATGGATGATTAGAAATCTGATTGCATGAGACTGATGTTGCTTACGCTAGGTTGCAGTGCCTATTGTTATAACAGTGAATATCTCTCACTTGGATCTCAGAGAGAGTTTCTATTATACATATATCTGCAAAGTAGCTGGTAATTATGGCTACAAGCTGTTCAGACACTAGAATGGATAGATTAATCAATTCAAGCTTAATCATTTAATTATACAGTAAAAGACATTTCAATTCTTTGAGCCACATGTTAAGATGACAATTTTCTTACATTGGTATTTTGATTACAAGATGCTGTTCCAATACAAAAAAAGAAAACTTATCTGCAGTGATTCTTTTTTTGACAAAACTGGTATCTTTCTTAATATTAAACAATGAAGTTCTTAAACAAATTAATAACTACTTTCATACTTCAGAAGTCTTCTGTTTGCATTTGTAAATATTTGATTTAAAGTAGATGGATAAATCAAGTGTAAATAAGGAGCAGTTTAGCTTTTACTGAAAGGAAAGAGAAGATGAAGATGATCAGCTATAAGGTGGATGCATTCAGTTACAGTAATAATGGGTGGAGAGTGGAAAACCTGAAAGACCAGGTTAGAGACAGATTATTTTGTAGAAAATCTATCTGTGCAGTCACTAAGAGTCAACACTGACTTTGTGGCACATAATCAATAAATCTAGTTACTGCAGAAATATTCAAATGCATTTAATTCATATATTTCTCCATGACAATATTTGGAATTGTGGCACCCTTTAGAACAGGAGTGTCAAACTCGATTTCATTGAGGGCCACATCAGGGTTGTGTTTGACCTTGGAGAGCCTGGGTGGGAGTGGTCAGGTTGGGCATGGCCAGCATGATATCACTTGTGTTGGGGGGTGCCTGTGGTGGCCTGAGCACTCTGTCATCGAAAACAGGCTCCTGAACTCCGTTTTCGACTGCGACAGTCTCCTGCAACCCTCTGTCAGCGAAAATGGAGCTCGGGAGGGCCACACACAGCCCCCATGAGTTCCATTTTCACTGGCAGAGGCACCACAGGCTGGCTCTTCATTTTTTCCAGGGTGCCCCCATGGGCCAGATCTAAGCACTTTGCAGGCCGGAACTGGCCCCAGGCCTTGAATTTGACACCCCTTGCTTTAAAACAACTAAATTTTGTGAGTTTGTGACAGGGATGTGGAATAACATAAGGCTAAATAAAATGCTTTATTTCTCATAGTATTAACCATAATAACAGTCCACTTAAAAGAAGTTCCTTTAGATAATGTTTCACTATCCATAAATTGTATTGGGATTTACTTTATAGAGATTAATACTTCCTCATAGGAAACAATTGTTGATTTCTTAGTTTATTGTTTGATGGCACTTTGACTCCAAAAGAAACATTTCATGCTTAAGTAACATATTAAGATAGGGGAATGAGGTCTGTACTCTGATTTCATTGGAATATCACGTTGTTGTGAGATCTTCAACTACATTAAAATTCATTTGTCATCCTAGCATATAACTTTGAACTTTGGGATTCTTCTGCAGTTTATTTTTTTAACTTAAAACAATACTGAGGTTTTGATAGTCAGTCCATTTCTAAAAGCATACATGACATCCAGCAATTTGTGTGCTGTTTCTAAACGGCATTTTGCATATTTAGTTTTAATACTTTATTCTGTCACTTAGCCTTTATTCCCATTTGTTATACACATTATTACACAATCATTTCAAGCACTCCTTCTCAAGGTAGTTTCAAGGTTTTTTATGATTTCCATAGAAAGCAGTTATAATGCATATTATTATCAGCAATCTTGTTTTTTTTTTAATTATGCTATTAGATCTTTAGTGGAACTTGGAGCACTTCTAAAAGAGGACATGATTGCTGGTTATTTTAGGAGCACTTTCATATGAGTTACAAGCCCTTTACAAAAAAAAAAAAATCTTGAAAAACAAGAAAACCATTCTTTTCCTCTCAAGGACATGCCTTTTACATTTTCAAAAGAGTTCAGCATTTTGTTTCCTATTACAGAACTGATTGTGATCTCACTGCCCCATCCTCAACTGCACTTAGATATTTTTTCTTCTTTTGATATATGCTTAATTACATGAAGCATATTGTGAGTTGGTTATGACAATGGCAACAATAATACAATATCTTATTCAATATGATAGGAGTTTGTCCTAGATAGAACATTTTGCTACTACTGTCATATACAAATGGAATTCAGCAAGTTAATTATCCAAAAATGATTGATGCCTATAGGTGTGCCTCAATTTCCCCAACTAATGATGCATTTGTACCCTTCAACCTGTTTGCCTTCTCTTACTATGGAGGAAAGCAGAAAGTTGCTATCCTCCATACCTTTCTCTACATATGGTCTTTTATTCATCTCTTTTTCTTGTTGCAGAGATGGCTCAACTTTCTGATGGCTAGAGGCCATATCTAATATTTTTTGAAGACCTCAGGTTGAGGACAGGTTGAGGACCTTCCCTTTTGTTTGGAGACAGCTTTAACTCCATTAGATCAGGGGTGTCAAACTTGATTTCATTGAGAGCCACATCAGGGTTGTGTTTGACCTTGGGGAAAAGGGGTGGGCATGGCCATGGTGGGCGTGGCCAGCTCGACATCACTCATGCCAGGGGCACCTGTGGAGGCCCATATGCTCTGCTAGGGAAAATGGGCTCCCGAGCTCTGTTTTTGGCTGTGACGGCCTCCTGCAATCCTCTGCCAGTGAAAACGGAGCTTGGGAAGGCCGCATGCAGCCCTCCCGAGCTCTGTTTTCACTGGCAGAGACATTGTGGACTGGTCCTTCGCTGTTTTCTGGGTGGCCTCATGGGCCAGATCTAAGCACCTTGCATGCTGGATCCGGCCCTGGAGTTTGATACCCCTGCATTAGATTTGTTGTAGGATCTGCATTAGAGTCCTATTTATTTCCTGCTTCAAAATTGTAAGAAACTATGTTCTATTGCCAATCTTCAGCAATAGAAGCCAGAAGATGTTTGAGAGGACACCAAACAAAAACAAAGCTAGATTATCCTATCTTATTCTCTCTTGCTGCTTTAATTTCTTTTTCTGTCCATGATCTTCAACATTTCCACTTGAAATCTCAATCTGATGAGCATTAAGTTATATGAAAAAGGAATCAATACAAGTTAAATTCTCACTTTGGTGTTTAAATCCCAGTATGTTCAATGCAGTTACACGAAAATCCAGCTCACACTTACCCTTAATTCTGCCTGAACAAGCTAACACTCTGCAAAACCCAGAGTGTGACTCTGTCAGAGCTTCGTGCATGCAAATGCCAATTTCTGGCAGGTGCTTTCTTTCCTACTTTTCCTGAATAAGCCAACTTCACAAGGCAGAGCAGGAAGAATACAAGTTTTTGGTTTAGAGATAATGTGTGAAGCAATTTAACAACTTGTTCTTTGAACTGAACCAAACTACCCGGATAACCTCTTTGCTACGGGAGCCTTAGTGGTAATATAGAGAGATCATTGCAAGCTGCAGTCTCCATATATACACCTCAATTTTTATGCTGAAATAAAGATGCAGTCTAATTAAGCCCAGCGTGTAATCCAGACTTCCTTCCAGCAATTTATAGGCAGTTTCATCAAGTGAGCTTAATGCTGTTCTAGGAACAGCAGGCAGGGAATTGTTCATGTAGCCCAATTTGTAATTTTGCCCTCTACCTATAATTCAGACTATTTGCTATATTGATATAAAATCAAGGGGCAACTGACTTTCTTTTAAAGTAAAACTAGGTAAAAATCGCTCTCTATACTGCATGATTCGTGAAAAATAACCTTTCCTTGTCCTCTTCACTGCCAGCAAGCAAAGTTTTTCATAATGACAGTACGGTAGTCATCATGAATGTGAATAGGAAATTAAAGGAGCTTAGATTTTATACAAGCAGACTTTTTAAAAAAATCATTGATAATGTTATATTCTCACATGAGAAATGTGTAATTTTCTACAGGGGTGAGACCAGTGGTAGGATTCAAAATTCTTTACTACTGGTTCTGTGGGCGTGGCTTGGTGGGCATTGTGTGGCTTAGTGGGCATAGTTTGGTGAGCATGGCAGGGGAAGGATACTGTAAAATCTCCATTCCCACCCCACTCCAGGGGAAGGTTCCTGCAAAATCCCCATTTCCTCCTGATCAGCTGGGACTTGGGAGGCAGAGAATAGATGGGAGCGGGGACAGTCAGAGGTAGTATTTACTGTTTCTCTGAACTACTCAAAATTTCCACTACCGGTTCTTCAGAACTGGTCAGAATCTGCTGAAACCCACCTCTGGGTGAGTCATAAAAATGTCTAGTCAAGAAAAATTTTATGTAAAAACAACTATGTGGCTGGTGTTTTTAAACAGAACCACTATTGACTGATTAGATTTTGGAATCAGTCTTCTTTCAGAGCAAATCAAGGCCTTCTAAATCCGTGTAAATATAGTACAGATTGGTTTACATTTGCTATATTGGCAAGTTGAGGGTGAATTCTAAAGATCTGGAGAGCATCAGGTTGCTTTCTTCACAGTGAGTGATTCCAGAAATAAAAATCTGTGCAGAAGCCAATAGGAAGTATGGTTGGATAGGATACATATCAATCAATCACTTCACCACTATCATGTAATAATAATACAATATTCAGCCAGTAAGTCTATCCTCTCTTAATTGCAGCCCTTGTAGGCTTGGCATAGAGGTGCCCAGAAAGGACACCAAATTACAGCTTCTTTTAAAGCAGCCTTATCTAGATTCAGCTCACTGGAAGGATCACTTGAGTCCTTCTCAGTTTTATTAATTGGTGTGCATGTGAAGCAGCATGTATCTTTCTTCTGTGTGCTCATCCATATGGCCAGCTTACTGTGGCATGAAAACATCTCAGAGTATCAGTGTTATATAGTGATCAGACTGGTTAACTGGATGATGATTTGTGGGATGAAGCAGGAAGAAGCTCTACTTAGCCCTCCCTCCCTCCCTCCCTCCCTCACACACAAAAAATAGTATCAATAATACGATAATAAAATACATGTACTGTGTACAGTATAATGCAATAATACTATTTTAGAAAAAGTATTCTAATGTACAGACTTATGGGTTTAGCTCTCTTTGAAATTATGATTCTTTGCTGGTTGTTTGAATTGCCTTTAAAGCACTCTAAGTTTATGCCCTTTACCATTCAATGTAGATCAGACCAGGAAGCCAATATGATGTAGGTCAGTATTAAATTTATTGTGAAAGTATTTATTGTTTGAGACATTTGTGCATGCTAATTTTTTTCTGATGTCTTTTATCTGACTGGTGTCTTGACAGCATCTTTTCCTCCTGTCAAGGCCATTCCCTCTTTCCTCTATAGCCACTATATGTATGAGAAAGGAATTGAATTTCTTTCAACAGTCAACTTGTGTGAGAAGAGCTTGAAGGAGGAGAAGGAGTTGGGGTTCATTAATAATCATGTTCCAGATCTCTGCTGCATGAAAAAAATAGAGAAGGGATATTTTCTACTGTATATTCTCCTGTCCAACTAATTTTCTGCTATGTTTCACTTGGTATTAATACTATAAATAATCAAACCTCAAAGACTCATCCCTGGTCTTATACACAGCAATTCAACATTGCGGAACATGAGTGGAAAGAGTTTCAGCTTGTAAGCTTTCTTTCCCATATTCATTACTAAAAGCATAATAATCCAGAATTTGGGTCTTGAACCTCATTAAGCTTTATTGGAAAATATCAGTATCTCCTGATCATGCAAGTAATGTTTTAAAGCATTCTGATGCCTCTGTTCAATCCTAGATTCTTCCTCCATAGCAATTATGTGTCTAGTCATATGTCAAAACTTGCCTCTTTCTCCAAACCACTCCATAAGTGAGTGTGCTTCTTGCCAGTAGGGAACTCCATCAATCAAATTCTTCTGAATTAAAAATATGAAGGTAACACAGGTTACTGAACTCATTTTTTTCAGATAGAATAGGATTTAGCAATAAGAGCAGCACCAAATAAGCCAGCATTCTTTATTCTACAGTGTAGATGGGAAGGAACTGTATTAAGAGCATTTTCTCTCTTGCTCTCACTTTTACACATGTACAGACTTATATTTTGTTCCCATCATATGAGTTATCTAGAAACCAAGTAGTTTTATTACTATATAATGTGCATTTATAAGCAGTGGCCCAGGTTGCTTTTGCTTCAAATTGTGATTCCAAAACAATTTATAAGAAAGCAAAATCAATTATATGCAAACAAGGCCGTATCTTCTAAGGTATATTTTTTCCTTAAGCTTTCTCTTGGTTTAAAATTGCAAGTAGTGATATAAAACACTCAATGCTTAGTAAGTAACTGTTTTGCAATATCAAATACTATACTGTAACATTTATAATACACATCAAATTATTTCATGCCACTATAACTCTTGGTAGAAAGTGAAAAGGCTTGTTTCTCTTTAGGAAACCAAAATATGTATTTATTGGAAAGATAACTTAAAAGCCAAAGAAAAATGACTATGTTAGAACTGATTTCAGAAGTTATTACAGTACTTATCAATTTAAAGACTGCTTGTAGCAACAGTAAGTAGAAAATGATAGTTCTTTTAAAATATCATTTTTCAGACGTTTCTAAGTAGGAAACAGTTTAAAAGTACAAATAGTTGACAACTTTGAGCAAGATGTAAAATAGTATTCAGAAAACCATGAATTAAACCATAGATTTTAAAAAAGGATAAGGTAGTGTTTTTTGAAAAGCTAATTAAATATTATTTAAAGACAGAAAAGGCAGGAAATGCAAAGATTATTCCAGTCAGAACTTATTCTGAAAGGAATATAACTGGGGGGAAATATAACCCCCCTTGTCAAGGTGTGAATCAGCCTCGTTCCCCCACTGGGGAAACTGTAATTAATTAGAGGTGAATGGATCTCGTTTTCCATGCTGCATACTCTCAAAGAAAGAAAACCCAAAGTATATATTTTATACTAAGAAACATTTTATTATAAAAGTAAAAAAAAAAAAAAAAACTAGCTAGCTACATCTTACCGGCAGTCTTATCACATAGACAGACAAAGGAAGAAGTAAATCAGGAAGTTAGAAAAGAAAGAATGTAGACATGCGCAGTAGCTCAGACATCACAAGACATTCTTATCTCTGTTGATAAAGTTCTCTGGCAAGCTACTGTAATGTTCAGAATGGAAGTTCATCTGGCAAATACAAATAATGCAGCAACATCCTTAATATAACCATCATATAAAAAATCAGCAAAATCGGATATTCATCCATCTATCTGTTAATCCTAGGAACAATATTCAATCAGCAAAACCCAATTAATAACTTCAATAGCTCAAGGGAAAGGCTTAATCATTCAGCCATAACTAAATGTAAAGTAATCATTTCTGTAAAAAGTGATTTGAGTTGGTAGGACAGCAGAAACATTTTGACAATTTTATGATTTGGGAATCATCAGTCCCAAAATCTGTAAGAGTGCCATGTCTTTAATTAAAGTGATAAGCTTTTGTGTTCCAGGCATCACTGTTTCTAGCATATTAATATTAAGAATAGTCCTGGTTAAAAAAAAAAAAACCTCTCTTGTTATCTTTAGATATATCAGAAGAAGAGTTTATGAATGGGTGCAGCAACAGATTTATAGGCCTGTATGTATGTAAATGATTAAGAAAAACAGAAAGAAGGACACAAAGAATTAAATGTGAATTAAATGGCTTTAAATAAATAAGGGTTTATAATTTGACTTTTAAATTTGTTTTTGCAGCCATGCATCCATTGTCCTTGGACCACATTGGCTTTGCAAGCTTCTCTGTTTCCAAATGGACCAGTAAAATATGTTTATGGAACAAGAATAGTTGTAAATGGCAATGCTATTATTTTCCATTTCCAGGAACAGTAATGTTGTATAAAATACAACATTAATTTTTATTAATGTTGTATTTTATATTTTTCTGAGTTCTAAGACAGCACCTTATCCACTACACCAAACTAGCTCTTTACATTACTATACAAATCTAAATTATTATTTAAATATTGATTAAAGTTACTTAATTTTTTTTGAAAATATGCTCTGATGATTCTTTAAAGAATCAGATTAATAAGAGTACTGCTGTGGATGAATTTCAGTAAATACACTGTGTTTGGATTTAGATGTCTTGCTTTTGTGCTTACAGCATTTACAGATTTTCCTAAGATTTCACTTTGTTGTCTTATTGACTATTCTCCTGTGTTTATCATATGTACTGGAAGGAGGACAAGGAGTTCAGGAAAGTTTGGCATCATAGAGAGAGAGAGGTCCAGATTAAGAGAATGCACAGTCCCAAATTAATGGGGGAGGGGAGAAGAGATTCAAGATAGCCACACTTAGAATCTCTCAGGATGTATCTAATAAGTTAGAAGGTAGTAGCTAGAGTTTGTCAGGATTCTCTCCATTAGGTGTGAGTAAATAAAGGTTTGAATTCAATTGGATTTTTCTGAGTTGTCTCTCGGGTCTGGTCTGGCATTGTAATAATTTTAGCACAATTTCATTACCTACTGCATTTCCTATTACTATATTTTTGTGAGGAACCTATTTGTAATCTATGATCTCTTCTGGGTTCATTCAAGACAGGAGATAGACATCCTGAATTCTCTCTATTTCAGGATTGCTTAAGAATTGAGTAGAATCTATTGCAATTTGGATTTTAAGTATCAAAATCTACACATTTACATTTACAGAATACTTTTCTTGTTGCATAACCATGCAGAAATGAAGGTTCATTCTGAGGAGATTACAAATGTATGAATTCTTGGTTGAACATTAAAAACATTTGCAGTAGGTAAGTTAAACATGTAAACATTTTTTAGCAAGTTGATTAGGAAATACAAAAAATAGCAAGTCATTTAACGTTTAACTGGAAAACCATCCCCATTCCTTTTATTTCCAATATGATTTATTAGCCAGATGTTTAGATTGGAGTTTTATCCACCTACTGGTAGATAAAACTTCCCAAAGTCTTCTTGTTTGATGGTGTTAAAGCTATTGATTCATAAGCTACCTTATGATTCTTGATGAACGTATCTTTTCTTTTATGTACACTGAGAGCATATGCACCAAGACAAATTCCTTGTGTGTCCAATCACACTTGGCCAATAAAAAAAATCTATTCTATACTAGTCTATTGTTGCAGGATGTAAGCTGCTTTTTGCAATAGACTGATGCTGATTTTGTTAATGCTGATGGTATTCAAATTGTGTTCCAGATGTTGCAGCCAAGGTTCCTGTTGCTATTGCTTTCTTTTGCCATAGTTGTTCCATTTTGCTGCTGTTTATATTTTGTGATTTTTCTCTGGTTCTTAATTAAGTCTGTAGGTAGGTTTGAATCCTAATTTGTTTGAATCTTAAAGTCCCAGAGCACTTCAGCTTCTTCATTTTCTATTGCTTTGTCTATTTTGTAGTTCCCATCAGTTCTTGCTTGCAAGGAAATGGTATTTCTTGCAGATATTCCAATATACCATTGTTGCCACTTTGTTCTGGTATTGTTTGTAGTCTGTCTGTGCAATCTTCCTGCAGCAGCTAACTAAATGGCCCACTGGTTCTATTATTATGATTGATCACACAGTCAGCCAGATATTTAGACTGGATGAGGCATTTTTATCTACTGAGTTTTTCCAAAGGATCAGGGATAGGCAGATGTTATTTGATGGTGTTAAAGATATTATAATAATTATTATTGCTCATTGTTAAATAAATAAGTGCAGATAAATGAACCTATTTGTATGTTGTCTTTTTAAGTCAACTGTTTTAGTGTCTTTAACTAATTGGGAATAAATTGAATTAATCTGAATTAGCAAATTAAGTAAATGTATTGTGGTGAAGCTGCAGATATATTGGTCTGCAAATAAATGCTCCCAGCATGCAATGCCAGTCCTGAATCTCATGAAAATATATGAGATAATAATATGGGAGCTTTTAACAGTTATAATTAAGGAAGACAGTTTCTTTATAATCTTTCCTTCCTTAATGAAAGATTTTTTTTCAAACCCTACAGGATCCAAATTCATTATGATCTCTCTCTGTGTGTATATGTATGTGTACATGTGTGCATGTGTCATGTCTGCCTATTTATATGACCAGCCTGAATCAATGTATATGCTTCAGTGCTGATTATTCCTTGGCAGAGTACACTTATGAAGCATTCAAGTTTTGTATTATGTAGGTCAAATTTGTTGCATATCTTCCAAACTGCAATCCCCATTTATTATGTTTTGGATGGTCTGATTTCCTTCACTGTCAATAGATTCACCGCAGTAGGGTTATAACACTGAGCTTTGTCTCATCAAAGCAATCTACATGCATGATTTCCTTTATAACTAATGCAAATGAGAAGGTCATATACCACATTCTTGACTACTAAAGCAAGTTAGTAATTTGTGCTATATTTTAAACCTAAGCATTCTTTAAACTGTTCATTTCCATGTTATGTAAACCTTATTTATTACTCATTTGCTACCTGTGAGTCCCTGGATGTTTTCCCTTCTCATTAGCAACACATAATGCAATTAGGCTTTGACCAACTTGGGAAAGAAATAAATTAGTTGGTGAATATTCCATATGTGACACGTACCCTTCTAAGTTTTGCAGATAAAATTAGATACCTTCCAATGTACTTGTTGAACTCCTATTTTCACATTAAGGACTATTACGGATGCTTTATTTATTTAGTCAGCAATAACTTATTCCTCAATAGTTTTCAAAAATAACATGTTGGCCAGCTGATTATAGCAATTTTCTTTAAATGCTCCCAATTTGTGAATTTCTGGCTGACCCCAATAAAGGCTTGCTTGGGGTTAGACTGGATTTTTGGTGGAAGGAGCAATCAAGTCCCATTATGTTCTGTAGTTTACTTCTAGTTAAATACATACAATTACAGCCATAATCTCACAGTGGATTCATAGCAAGTAACTGCAACTTCAATACATTAAATATCATTGGCCCTCTTTTTAATGAGCTTCAAAAATGGAAAATGCAAAGATGGAAGGAAATCCATTTAATAGCATTCTGGATTAGAAAAGTCTAAAAGATGGATTTGTGTAGCTGCCATATAGGTTTGTTCATACAATTTAAATGCACAAGGATATTTAAATGTAAAATATACTAGGAAAAAACCCCAATTGTCATGTAATAGAGGGAAACTCAATATAACGTGGGAATAATTCAGTTCTTACATGTGAATTGGGAAGTTGGGAATGAAATATAAAATAAGCAAACATTGTCATTCCTTTACAGTAGTCTAAAGAGATACTGCCTTCCCTTTCCATTGATTTTGTAATAAGGAGCTGAATGTCAATTTTATGCAGATAGTTATTTTTAAAAAGACATTCCCACATTTTCCCCCAGATTCCAAATACAGAAGTATTAGGGACAAAAACATTCTAGAAATAGCTATAAGGAAAAGTAGGTTATAGCAACAAAGAAACAGACAAATGGTTCAGGAATATCCAAATATTCATCCATAGCTTTTCTAGGCCAGGAAATGATATATTAATATGAGTTATAAAGATTAATTTCTTTGGCAAATACTTTCTTTGCTTTATAAGCAAAATGGAGTCAAGCACTGTCCACCTGAGCTTTCAGTAGTAGTTGAAGAGTTCTGTGACTTTACTTCTCCATTTTATACTGAAATAAATGCAAACTGAAGGTGTTTAATTTTGATTTTTTTCCCTCAGTTAAGGCATATTTTATTCCTTTTATGAAAGGGTTTAGATCAGTGTTTTTCAAATTTGGCAACTTTGAATTATATGGACAACTCTCAGACTTCAGTCCCCATCCAACCATGCTCACTGGGAAATTCAGACAACTGAAATCCATCCATCTTAAAGTTGCCAAATTTGAAAAGCACTGATTTATATCATAAAGGTTGTAAAGAAATGTGGAAATGTTTACATTGACTTCTGAAATGATTCTATTAACTATGCATATAAGGATATATATCGGGACTTCATCTTTTAATAATTTTAAAGAAATGTATAAAAATGTATTGCTAATAGTTTTCCTATACCTGTGAAGCCTTAAATTGGGGAAAAGGTGAATCGAAAGTTGAAGTTGCTGGAAATTAGATTCATTGTGATCTTTGTATATATAGTGAGAAGATGTATGTTTAGGCACAGAGATTTCCTTTTCTTATAAACATGTGCAATACCTAACAATACAAGGTAGTTTTGTGTTGCCTAGACCAAGTGTATATCTATTATAAAGCTAGATAATAAATAAAATCTTTATTCTTTTGTTTTGCCAAATAAACAGCATAGATCATTTATTTATTAGTTTATTATTTATTTATTAGTTCAATTTATATGCCGCCCTTCTCTGGAGACTCAGGGCAGCTTACAATGTGTTAAGCAATAGCCTTCATACTTTTGTATATACCTGCTTAGTAGGGCTTTCACCCCCTCCCCAAGCGGTGTTCCTTTTTATACAAAGTCAGCTTATTGCCCCCACAATCCAGGTCCTCCTTTTACCTACCTTGAAAGGATGGAAGGCTGAGTCAACCTTGAGCCTGGTGAGATTCAAATTTGCAGTAATTGCAGGAAGCTGGTGTTACTTAACAGAACTTTAATCTGCTGCGCCACCAAGGCTCTTACTAATGATAGAATCATAGGGTGAGAAGGGACCTAGGAAGTTTTATAATCCAATCTCCTGTTCATGGCAGGAACCTCATAACATCCTAGTAAAGTGGTTATCTATCATGTTTAGATGTTTTATGTGAGTGACCAATGGTACGTCCTGTTTTAGCTCTAGCTTTGGCTATCATCTGCGGAAACTCTGGGTTTTTAATTAATTTAACTATCCTTTTGTGGCAACTTGAAGCAACTTTCTCCCATGAAATGCAGTCTCGATCCATGGTATGGCAATGTGCCCAAGTGACATCTACTTTGATGCCAAAATGCTACTTGACCCACCTGAATTCTCCCTTAGATACTCTGACTTTTGGGGAAAAAAATATTAAGCCAGCATGCTGCACAGCCAAGCACCAGCCTGAAGCATCTTTATCCCTAGGCGACATACATAAACCCCAGAGATGCCATATTAGGAAACTTAGAAAAAGTATTTGGAAAAACTGAGAAAAAAGAAAGAAAAAAGATTCAATGAAGGTGGGAAGAACCAAGGAGAGATTGGCATCAACTCTGCCAGTTTTCACACAGATAAATGAGTGTTTTGTGATGGCCCTATTAAACATAGTGGCTATTTGTGGAAGTGCTCATGACAAATTCCAAAGGTACTCCTCAAAACAAGAAAGCAATAGGTGCTGTTGACATAACAGACAGCATACATATATAACATAAATACATATGTATACAGTAAATACATATGTATGTGGGATATGTTCATAGCAAAGTCACAAATCATTTTCTTTCCAATGTAATTTTTACATAACAATAAAAACTGCATCAAAAATTAAAATTAATGTATATGCTTTTTCCTATCATAAACATGTATAATTATGTAAATTTCTTAGATGATAGACAGACAGACAGACAGACAGACATTGTACACAATTTTGAGTGACCATAAACATTTGGAAAAATTCACAACTCAAAACCCCACTCAGCTCCAATCTAAACATTTTTTCTGGGAAGTGAAAATCAGGTTGGTTCACTAAAAAATGTTGCCTATCTGATTTCTTATCCAGTCCTTAGTGCCCATTCTGTGCTTATAGAAGCATAAGCAAAAGGAAGGAAGAAATATATTTTCATTTCTTTTCCTTTGTTTCCCAGTCTCCTGTAGCATTCTTTCCTTTTTTGATATAACTGAAATGTCTAGCAAGAAGAAACACTATCTCCATTTGCACTGCTATGTACCTAGTATATAGGTGTCTTGTTAGAAAGCTGAAAATACTGCTTATTTCTTTCTCAAAGGCAAATTAATTGGACCAGAGAAACAATATATCCTAATCAGTATGCAAGCTGGAGGGCTTGCAGGCAAGTGCTGGATGGGAATGGATTTGGACATCAAAACAACAACATGCAAAGTATGATTGAAAACAGACACTAACAGCAAAGGTTCCTCAGCATGAGTTCTCTTGATAAAGTCCATTTTCCCTGTATGCAGAGAGCTCAGATACTTCTTCCTTTTAATCTTTAATTCTGAACACAAGAGGGATTTTGAGCAGTGCTTTTAATGATAAAAAAAATGAAAAAGCTTTTGTTTTCACTGTCCTCAAACATGAAAGGGGAGCCATATTTCTTCTCTTTGTTACAGAGAAGAAAAATGAAATTACTTAGTTCTATCTGTTTGAAAAAGGCAGAATTCAGAACCATTTGTAGAGAATAATAGCAAAGGCAATATTTTGTTTATTTTTACCTCATCTTTATTTTTTATATATAAATAACTCAAGGTGGCGAACATACATAATACGCCTTCCTCCTCTTTTGTCCACAACTACAACCCTGTGAGGTGACTTGGGCTGAGAGAGAGAGAGAGATTGGCCCAAAGTCACTCAGATGGCTTTCATGCCTAAGTGAGAATAGAATGCACAAGGCTTCTGGTTTCTAGCTTGGTGTCTTAACACTAGACTAAACTTGCTCTCAACATGAAAGAGGTTACCGAGTTTATGGATTCAAAAAAATTAATCATATTTTGTTTTGCTTAAAAAGAAGCTCTGAAAAACTTGATTTATTTAATCAGAACTGAAGAGGAGCAGCAAGACAAACTTGTGTACCTAGAGGCAATTGAAACTATCATAACACTGTTAAATCTTTCCAAATGGATTATTTGTTCTAGAATGAAGGCGAATATACAAGTCCCAGGATGATGTTACAGGATCCAATCTGGGTCAGTCAGTGAGACCAGAGGTGTTCTTTTCTGAGCTTTCTGACTCATCCTGGGGCCCATCTTCAGGGAGCTTCTCTCTAGTAGAGCGTGTGCTGTTCTGTGTGTGGTATTTATAGCGCCTGTTGTAAGTGGCTTTTTAGGTATTCATTGGGGTGTCACCCATACAAGATGGGCCCAGTGTGAGTCCAAAAGCTCAGAATATAAAACCTTTGGTCCTGGTGGCTGACCCAGATTGAATTCAATCTGTACTAGGCAGTGGTGGGTTGCTACCGGTTCGCCCCAGATCAGGCAAGACGGTAGTGGAAGTGGTGGGAGGCTCCACCCACCTGCTCGGACATCTCTGCACCTGCACAGAGCCTTCTGTGCATGCACAGAAGCATCACACGCAAGCGCAAGCATGTACGCATCCATGAGCAAACTGGTAGCGACGGGATTTGAAACCCACTACTGGTACTAGGCCCATGAATGTCAGTGCAGTCCCTACCCAAAGTCAAAATGATCCTAATTAAAGCCACTTCCGATATAAAAAGAGTGGCCATGAACTCTTTTTCACTCTTCATTTAAAAAAAAAGAACAAATAAATAGGTATGCAGCATGCATCATGAACAGAATCCACAGTGTAGAAATCACACATCTAGCTTCAAATAAATGTTTGATTGACAAATACAATACCTGAACCCATGTTCTCAGTTGTTAACCAGCATGAAATAAACTATCTACCTGTATCTTATTGATATAGCTTCCATGAACCCATGGAAGTCAACTCATTTAGATGAATTGGAGAACTGTCCACTGCAAGCAGCTTGTCTGTCTGATACTTGGCCAAAGACCTTGGTTTGCATGGCTACTAAACTATGGCATGCCCATTAGGAAGTGGGTTTGATTTCTTTTTCACCAAACTTTTATTTAACTGAATTTTGATATTAAAGATACTGGTATTAAGTTTCACTTGGTTTGAATTGTCCTTATTCTTATATTTATTAATTTTATTTTCAATTGGTATTCTACATAGTGTTGAATGTTGGATAGACAGCAAGTGGGATAATTGATGAGATGATGATGATGATGATGATGATGATGATTTTAATGCTATGGTTTTCAAAATGCTAATAGCATTGTCCAGTTTGGAGCACGGGATGACTATAGGACCACAACAAATAGGGAAATTTCACTTTACAAAGTTGATTTGGCCATTTCTACTGACAAGTAATCTTGTTTTTTGAGTTTGGTTTTTTTTTTTTTTTGCCTTACAAAGCAAACCAGTGATATATTTATTCAGGTTACAACAGGGAAAAAAAGTGTGACATTTACCCTCTCTCTGTAATCCTGATAATTATCAGTTACTTGCTCACTTCAGGAGTCTTTATTTGGATTAAAAAGAAACTATTCACACCTATAAATTGGCATGAGCTATTTCAGTGCCTGCTTTGCTCCTTTATAAATCATGTAATGCAAGAAAAAAAAAATCATTCCTGAAAGCCAATCAGGTAGAAGAAGTGTCTTTAAAATGTGAAAAACAAAATACTTTGGTGTAGTGAAAGCATGATACAGCAGGCAGCGTATCAAAATACTAACCTCCCACAAAATAGAAATATAAATATTTCATACTGTCTTGTCTTGGCCCAAGTAGAGAGATTTTCATATCTTAGGCTTGCTTACAAATGCTAATAGATTTATTTTTATGGCAGTAAAAAGTGCCATCAACTTAAAATGATCCATGCAATATTATCTTCACAATTTGAATATACAATATTGCCTTTCTTCAGCCAGAACAAAATCTGTTCGGTCATTCTCTTCCAAGTTTTAAAATGCCAATAATTCATGCAGCAACACAGAATGAGTAAGCAGATGTAGGACATTTCTAGATTCATTACTAGCTAAGAACTGCATGTCACAAATTCTCCATAGTAACTGCTATGAGAGTCTTACATACTCTTGGTGGAAACAGAAATGTCCATCTTTTCCCCTAGAGTATGGTTTCTGATTTTAAAAAATTATTATTCCATATAAAGCTACTGCATTTTGTAATTGTAAAAATCATAATATATTATCATTATTTAACTTGGCTCAATTTACCAATAATCATGATACAGTAATCTGATTCTGCTGTTTACATCACTTAAGTGATGGTGCAATTTTTGCTTTAGCAACATCTCAAAACCTATAGAGATTTTGTATGGGAATATGGGATTTTGCTCTGTTCTAAAGCATGTTCCAGAGAATTCACATCCCAATTAGATAACATTGCCCTATCATGCAGCGTGGAAAATGCAAACATTGTTAAGAAATGGAATAACTGAAGTCAAGGCAAGTTCAAGAAAATAAAGAAAAAGAAGGAAACTTATTTTCCAATCTTACCATAAATATAATTATCTAAAGTATACAAGTCTTAATAATCAAGAAAGCATATTTGACTGATAAAACTGGTTGAACAGTTTGCCCACAATCATGCAAGATGTAATGGGAAAGAAAAGTGGAATGAAACATGTCATGAAAAAGAACATCTTCTTTGCTATTAAGCACAAAGTTGGCATTTTGATATGATGTGAGGTTGCCAACGAAACATGAAATATTGTGTGTGCAGAAGAAAGAATGGATTCAACTAGATATTAATATATCCCAAAAGTCACTGTTTCAGAATCAGTGAAGAAACTGAAGCTGAAATAGATTAGATTTTCATCAAGACAATGATTGGAAACATGCTTCCAAATCAACTACAAGATAGGGAAAGATTTGAAATTGTTTTTTCAGTGCCCAGATATGAATACTATTGAAAGGTCATAGGAAGATCTCAATACATTGCATACAAGTAGACCTAGGAACTTTTCAGAGTTCCAGTAAGGAATGTATAGAGGGAAAAATAGAAAAACAATAACTCTTAACTGGTTATATAGAGGCTTTTTTAGTTTCAGATGATTTGTGGACTGATTAATATAGATAGATAAATTAACAGAGTTGGAAGGGACCTTGTAGGTCATGTAATATGTACAAGTTGACCAGGAATGCCAGATCTCTGCATGCAACTCTATGAAGTTGGTTGAAGTGGTTTTTATCTAATTGAATGAAAACCACTAAGTTGTTTTTATCTGATTTTGCTAGGAAATGCCCAGCCAAACAAAGGGGAGGCCTTAAGCATGGGATCAGCCTTGAGTCTTTACAAAGTTGCAAAAGGTCCAGAACTTACCCCACTTAAACTCAATAGAACCTTATTCTATCTATTTCATGCTAAGGCTGGCAGTCTGGGAAGAGTCCTGTGTAATTGGCAGAATATAATAAAGTAGTGAGCTTAAACCTTACACATATAGGTCTGTTTACTTGTGCCTGGCAACTGGTTATGCTGAGATGGACAACTATACAAATTTGATTGATAAACAAATGATCGATAAATAATCTGCTTCAGAATTTAAAAAGCTACATATTCTGAATATTGTCACTGCTTAAAATGATAGAGTATGAATGTATTAACCTAGAGATTAAATATCACTTTAATATGTTCCTAAGTATGGGTGAGCAGTGACACCTATTTTAGAGACTATGAGAATTGTTTCAGCAAAACTTTATTTCAACCATCTTTTTAATATCTTAATTCATAGACAGATGAGATGATTCCTAAACTGGATGAAATCCATGCCACAGTTATTGTACAAATGAAAGTGAAAACTTTACAATTACTATTTGAGAATCCCCTCACCACCCTTTTTAGAAATAATTTGGCTTCATCAAAAGAAATAAAATTGGTCTGAGATATTTAAGAGCAAGCAAGCTACTATTTTTCTGACAGGGAAGGAGGACTTTAGTCTTCATAAACTGGACTCTGTTTTAAAAATGTGGTGGCATTATAACATAATTCAAAGCTACTATGTAAGTACAGTATATCTTCCTATCAAGGACATTTTTTATAAACCATATCCTTTGCCTTCATCCATTAAAGAGCTTGTAGAGATACATGGCATCATGTTGTACATTGTAGCAGTTCAAATTTTACTTCTTAAAAAAAGAGATAAATCTATTACACAGTATGAAAATTGCAGAGTAACCTTTTCATGAGGAACCAGAAACATATCCATTACCAAACTCAGAGGATTTGTTTGTTATACTAGCTAGAGGCAAGTACTTAAGTAAAACTGATTATTTTATGCCTATTAGTAGTTGGAATTAGACTCAAAGCAATACCTAAATATAAATACACACAAAGGTCAGTATCAGTATCTAAGACTGTGATGGTGAACCTGTTACACGTGCCAGAGGTGGCACACAGAGCCCTCTCTACTGGCATGTGCGCCATTGCCCAACGTCAGATCTCCATGGCATTTCTTTTGTGAGCTTCTGTTTCCCTGCAAACAACGAAACAGAGGTTTACGAAAGAAAAAGATCTTACCTCTTGCCATGCTGCCAGTGTTGGGATGCCCCACCTCCTGCTGGCCAGCTGGTCTTTGGGTCTCTCTTTTGCATGCATGCACGCATGTCAGCACATGCACATGTTGCGCATGTGACTGAGCATCCATCTGCGCAGATGTCTGTGCATGTGAGTGTGTGCACATGCACATCTTTCAGTTTGGGCACTCGGTGTCTAAAAGATTCATCATCACTGATCTAAGACATCCTTTTGGGTTTCATGTGGTCTCCTTGCTGCATAGTATTTTCATTTCTGCTTCCTTTACTAGTGAATATCCAGCACTACTAGACAATGTGTTCATTATACTGGATACCTAAGGAGCGTGAGTGAAATTATCTAAATGTCAATTCCTTGAGCAATCAATAGAGTGTCAAAAGGAATGCATTGATCAGTTCCATCCCATAGACAATAAAATTGATGAAGTTAGGAGTGCTCTATAACCCACCAATGTATCTTAACTATATTCATTTAATGTTAAATTACTGTGGAATATTCCTGTTAAACCTATCCATAATGTTGAAAACGGTACATGAGTTGTTGGAACATGAGTTGTTGGAACATGCTATCATTTTTGTAATAAATAAATTTTGCAATTAATTTTGTAATAAGTTCTCCTAGATCACTGATCACCATCATGTTTTAAAACTATCTTAGGGTAAAAATCTGCCATAACTTTAAAAGTAATTGTGGGCTTTAATTTTCTTACTTTGTGATTATGACTTTAGGTATATGTAGGTATTCTCGGCATTATGTGTGACCAGATCAGGTATGTCCAACCTGTGGCCCATGGGCCACATGCGTCTCTGGAGAACTAGGCCCCACAAGATAATAAAAATACATTTAAAAGGAAGTTTGTTATCTGTATACATTAACTATATTATATATATTTATATGCTGCTCAAGATAATTCCTCTTCACTCAGTGTGGCCCAGGAAAGCCAAAATGCTGGACAACCATGTTCTAGATGCTGTGTAATGTTTGCAATGCCTTTTTATGACAGATGTTCATGGCAAGGGGATCATCTTTTGAATTTCATATGTGGAAGAATTGCCTATTTGTTGTAAAGTTATTTTTTGGCAAAAAGTGTAGTAGGCCTAGCTTTTCGCAAGATAAAGGGCTCACATTTTATTTAGAGAAAACATCTTTCTATAATCAAAATTGAATTTTCCTCGGAAGTTGGATAGTTATATTGCCACAATAATGTGAGCTCCATGAAGTCCATCAAGTGTCAACAGAATGTAGATACAAACCCGCTATTATTTATGGTGCTTCCAGAAGAATTTATACATAGTTCTTGCCTGTTGTTCTATGAAGAATCAGCTCTATACACCTGTCCTTCTCCCATAGGAACAGTCATCAGCTACATTGAAAAGAATTCCTGTGGACTTTCCTGAAATAAACAGATTTTTCTTCTAGTTTTAGACAGCTATTCCAAATAGTTATAGGTGTTTCTAATTAACATCACTACTAAGGAGTGAAATTTTATATTGTTGTGTAATTTGTTTTCTTTCTTTTATGATAATGATATGATACGATAATTTTATTTTTATACCGCCCCTCTCCCAAAGGACTTAGGGCAGTGCACAGCCAAGTAAAAGCACAATACAAACATCATTAATTTAAGTTTAAAAATTATTAAAAGAATTACATTTTTGGCCGAAAATTAATTAAAAACTTTAAATTTTTTTGATTTATTCACGGACATTGTTTTCAGGAAATGGACTCCAGTCCAGATCATATACATTTAAGTACTTGAACCAAAAATTAAAGCATGATATCATTCCAAGATCTAGTAATGGGTAAATTAAGTAGAGTAAACTGAATTCCTTTTCAATTATAGGAATGGAAGGCCAAACCAGCAAAACTGGCATAAAAACGACATAAAACCAAGTCAGTCAAAACTGTGAGGTAGCCACTAGTTGATTTCTATAGGGCAGGAATATCAAACTCAAGTCCTGTGGGCCAGATCCATCCCATGGGGTGCTTCGATCTGAAATGCAGGACCTCCCTGGAAACAGCAAAGGACTGACCCACGGTGCCTCTGCCAGCAAAAACAGCATGAGGCCATCGCAGTCAAGAATGGAACTCAGGAGCCCATTTCCTCTTGCAGAGCGCTTTGACCACCACAAGCCCCCTCGACACAAGTGGCATTGAGCTGACCACACCCACCCTGGCCACATAAAATGATCTAAGGTGTAGACAATGATATTAATTTTAAGAGAGCAAAATCTTATAAGGACAGGCAGATTACAGGGTCCAGCACTTTAAGGAGACAAAACTGAAGAATGAAAGAAGAGCAATTTCTTCTTTTCTGCCTTTTGGGAGAACACTATAACTAGATATAATTATTTGTAAGAAGAACAAGGATTGTGATTCTAGTTATTGGTATAATACATGTAGTTCAGAAATACTGTAGAAACACTCTGTATAAATTAAAGACAAGAATATTTTATGGCTAGGGTTACACTGAGTATCCTATTAATTCTGAACCAAATGTACTATAGATTTGTTCCATTCTTTCTGTTAGATATTTTTTAAAACATTAAAATTGCACAGCAAAGGCATTCATTAATTCTGTTGAGGCACCCTTGTCTTTAGCTGTCTAAAACTGAAGCCATAAAATTAGAATAAATATTCAATATAAACCCAAGTGGTTCCATCACTGTACAATTTCACAATGCTGATGGGGACTAATGGTTCAATATTATTCTTCATGGAAACGTATTATCCATATAAAGCTAGCATACCAGGAAGAGATGCTATAATGTAGTATGGAATGCATTTCTACTCCATTCATGGAGTTTGTTAAACAAAGGAAAGATCAGTAACATGATATATCTGACATGCATTTCATGGTGAGGGCAAAACAATATACTTGCTTTGAATACGTAGACTGAGAGATAAGAACCTCACCTTTGGAAAAAGTAGTTGAACAAAAATATGTTAGCATTCCAAATAATTTTTTAGTAGATACTGCTTTTCTGCATATCTGGATGTGATCATAACAGCAGTCTACTATATTATCTTTGCTGTAGGCCAGTGATGGCTAACCTTTTTGCCATTGCGTGCCAGGAGAGGGGTGGTGGGGAGGGTCGCGCACGCACGTGCCCATGTGGACATAACACCCCCCCAACTCCTGGCACATGAGGCCCGTTTTTCTTTCTTACCTGGTTCCAGATCCTCTCTATTTATCTGGGAAGGGCAAAAACAGCCTTTCCTACTCCGTCAGAGGCCCTCCAAAGGCCTGAAATGGCCCATTTCCCAACTCCTCCCAAGTCTCTAGGAGCCTCTCTAGGAGCCTCTCTAAGAGTCTCTGGAGGCTGGGGACAGCAAAAAACATCACTTCCTGTCCCACCGGGAGTTGGGAAATGGGGCCTTTCAGGCCTCTGAGGGAGTGGGAAAGGCTGCTTTCACCCTTCCCAGATAAACAGAGAGGATCTGGAGCCCGGTAAGAAAGAAAAATGGGCTTTCCCCACCCACCCACTCCCAGGCCCTCCAGAGGCAGGAAACAGCCTGTTCCCCTACTTCCCAAAAATCAGCTGGCCCAAAAATCAACTGGCCCAAAAATCAGCTGGCCCAAAAATCAGCTGGCCGGCATACAGATGTGCCCCAGAGCTGAACTGGCATGCCCATTAATATGGCTCGGCGTGCCACCTGTGGCACGCGTGCCATAGGTTCGCCATCACAGCTATAGGCTTTCATTGAACATAAAGGTTTAGAAAGGTTGGAATGCTCAGGAAATGTAGTCATGAGGATGCTGGGAAAAAGAAAAAGAAAATAAGTAACATGCACTCTCTGGAACATAAAGAATTATTAGAGAATGGACATTCCTGTGATCCTAGTTCACACAGAGCTTCCACTATAGCAAAATATTGTTTGAATCATCTGTAGAAAAACAATTTTTTAAACAGGTAATTAACTAAGATCACATATGTTACATTTCAGGGTTTTCTGAAGCTGCATTTTGTCATTGTTAGCTTGTCTCTGCTTTCTAAAGTGAAGGAGGTTAGGTGGGCTGATTGACTTTGACCTTTCAATGGAAATACCTTTGGCAGCTTCTGCTTACAAAGAACGCTGCAAGATTAGCCAAGTGGCTGATTCTACAAAGTACAGCAACTCCAATGAAAAGACTACAAGTAGGGTACTGGTATGTTGCATTAAACAAAAGCTTTGTGGAAGCAAGCCAAGATCCTCTCCCACATTGAGGCTTGTCATAGCGGTACTGAAGACTTGTAAAAACAGATAAGATAGATTTTTCATATCATATCTCAATAGTAAAACAAGAGCTATAACATTTGTGAAAGCATTCTTACAGATATCTAGTGAGAAAATTGCTAAACCTTCTGTGAATTAATCAGGTCTCTGGACTGAAAAATAATTCTTTTTACAATATCTTGGCACAAAGCAAGTTCTTAATAGGTTTGTCTGCTCAGTGGACAAGCTTTTTGTGTTTATTACACATTGTTCCATAAAACTAAATACTTTCCCATTCTTGTGATCAATAAAGTAACAGCAAACAATTACATTCTATCTGAAGTTTATACTGATAATATTGAACAGTTGTCAGCTATTGCCATGAGCTTCTTTATTTCTATTAATGAGTCAGGTTTGATTGCCCAACTTCTACTGAGAAATAATAATCATTTCTATATTAAAATAATTGCTGCAATTATCAACTACACCTATAGTTCAGATATGGCAAATAAATTCTGTACCTAACATTCCCAAATTGGATGTATAAAACATTAGGAGTAAAGTCTTTATTAAGAAACTGCAGAAAATGAATTTTCAATCGTGGATAATTATTTTAATTCCCAAATATTTCATATATCTAATCATTACTATCTATTTGTAATATTCATAAGCAACCTTACTTTGAGTCATTGGAAGGTAAACATCATTCAGCAAAAATCAGAAACAGTAGGGATTGCTGAGATTACAACAATATCTACAGAAATGTCTGAGTTAGTCACCTGCATCATATACTTCAAATTAATTCAATCCCACAGATGAAAGTTAGAGTGATATTATGTGTCACATACTGATGGCAAATAAGTGATGGATATGATGAAATTGGTATCAGTCACCCCATTATGGAAGCTAAAGTCTTAGGAGAATAAGATGAAATCTTAAGACAGCTCAATAGCCCCACATGTTTTTTTCAAGTTTTCTTTTTTTACTTTTTTTGCATGTGTAATTTTTACTGAATATTTTAAATACAATAATAAAAACTAATAAAAATAAATCCCAACAGAAAAGAAAGTAAAAAGAAAAAAGTTGAAAGAAATTTAAAAAAAACCAGAAAGAAAGAAAAGTAAAAGAAAAGAGTGAAATAAAGAAAAATAAATAAATATGAAATGATTTTCAATCTTCATCACAACTATAAATAGATTTGGTAGCTCTTTAACCCTATAAGGTTACAAACTTTTCTTCCAATAACCGTTCCTTCATCTATAACCAAGTCCATAAGATACAATTTTTCATTTGAAAAGAAGAAAAAAAAAGTACTTGATTTCATTTTAAAATTTGTGAAACTTAGGTTTCACTAAGGTTTTAAAATAATACATATTACTCTGTAATTTTTTTCATTTCTAATATCCTTTTTCTACTTTGATTTTGTAAATATTGTTAGTTAGCCATAAATATTACTAAGTGAAGTGCTTTACTACAGGTTGCCAAGGTCAAATAAAAAAGATTCTAGAAATGGCCCATGGAATGACTAACCTGATATACTTCAACAAATAAAGGTTCTTTTCCATTGCATTTTAATTTAATTTAAATGTGTACTTTTGTACAGACTCATGACCGTGATGCATTGTAAATCATATCTGTACTTTTTTCATCTGTTGCATTTTTCACTGCTACACACCTCTTTTTTTTTCTTCAGTTATGCAAAGAACAAACTTTGATGGTAAAACATGTAGAAGTAATGCCTGGTTTTATTACAGCTTCTGTTCAAAGAAGCAGCAAATTACACTGCTCTCTTATAACAGCCATTAAAATTTATGTTATGACTCATCAATCACAGAAAGTCTTAATAGATAAAAATAACAAAAGTTGAAATTGAGGCAACCCCTCCCCCCCCCCCTTTAAGCTATGGAGATTTTCTTTTTAGTCAAAAACTAAACTTTTAGTTTTAGTTAGAACTTTTTCTGACTCGTCTATGCCTGTTTTAAAGTTTATCATTTTTTCATCTTCTCTTCTCATTCTACCCTACCCCACTCCATCCAAGTATTAATTTTTAAGGACAACTTCTTCCTTAATAGCATGTATTGAAGGAAAAAAAGATATTTTTTTCTATTGCTAAGCAGTAACAAAGTCTATTAATATACAGTTTATTATAATTTCAAATGAGCCTAAGTTTCTATATCACAGCATTTTTTTTATTAATCATATTTCTATGCCACCCACTCTCCGAGGACTCTGGGTGGCTTACAACAATTGACAATATACTAATTAGCATATTGCCCCCAACAATCTGGGTCCTCATTTTATCCACCTCGGAAGGATGGAAGGCGGAGTCAACCTTGAGCCGGTGAGATTTGATCTGCTGATCTGCTGAACTAGCAGTCAGCTGAAGTAGCTCAGTACAGCACTCTAACCACTGTGCCACTTTGGCTCTATAAACCAATTGTCTTTACTTCAGAATGCAGAATGGAGAATGGAGAATTTCCAGAAATATAATCTGTTCAACTGTGGTGATTCAGTGGCTTAATGATGCTGGAGATGTTTTCCGATCCAGCAGTTTGAGTCCTAGCACTGCTAGGTGAGCTCCTGTCACTCACCTTAGTTTGTGTGCAGCAGTATTTCTCATACTGCTGAGCTGGATCTCCCAATGTATTTTACCAACAGTCATGTTGTTTTGTCCTGCTTGAAACTGTAGCTCGCTCACAGCTACAAAAAGACACAGAGAGTTAATGCTACAAATACAATCAACAACAATATGTTAGTTATGGCTTGATTAATTCACTGTGGGACTAAAGCAGAGATTTACCCTGTTTCCCCAAAAATAAGACATGCCCTGATAATAAGCCCAATCGGGCTTTTGAGTGCATGGCAATAAGGTTCAGGGTTCAAAAAAAAAATATAAGACAGGGTTTTATTTTTGGGGAAACACGGTAGATTTTCGGATATATATTTAGTGTCTTTAATGGACACCCTTTTTTTAGAGAAAGAACTATTTTGTGGCCTTTCTATTTTGTCTTTCATATGAAATTTTACAGGTTTGGATAGAAAAATGAAAAATAAGACATGAGATGGGTGGTGAGCAGCCTGAGTTATGTTTTACATACAGAATTTGTCATCATGCAAAGGAATCTACATATTAATATAGAAATTCTGGTCTTTGGTCATCAGCATGCTCTTAGGCATGCCAATGTCTTACTTAGTTCGATTTGTTAAAAATATTGTACAGGAATTCCTCGACTTATGACCACAATTGAACCCAAAATTTCTATTGTTGAGGCATTTGTTAAGTGGGTTTTGCCCCGTTTTACAGCCTTTCTTGCCACAGTTTTTAAGTGAATCACTTCAGTTGATAAGTTAATAGCATGGATAGTAATCGGGCTGCCCCATTGACTTTGCTTATCAGAAGGTCGCAAAAGGGGATCACATGACCTTGGGTCACAGGAACAGTCATATGTATGAGTCGGTTGCCAAGCATCTGAATTTTGTTTACATGATCATGGGGATGCTACAAAGGTCATAAGTGTGAAAAATGGACATAAGTCACTTTTTTCAGTGCTGTTGTAACTTTGAATGGTGTTCTGTCCCTGTCTCACACAGGCACACAAACAGTCAGCCAGGAGTTAATGAAACCAGCAGTCAGGAATTCTTCTGAGATAACAGAATTGGCAACAACACAATAACTGTCTGCCAAAAGATTTTACTCACAAAGAGTGTTTTTCTCCTCAGTCCGATACACCAAAATAAGTCCACAAAGCCAAAGAATTGTCCAAGTCCAGTCCAAATAAATCCAAGGAGAGCATATAACAGAGTTCCAGAAACACGGTATGACTTCTGAGCTTTTCAATTTGTTCGTCACAAGGCCTGAATAGCAACCACACCCCCTTTTATCCCTTGTGGGGTGTGGTCCAGTGACTCAGCTTAATCTCTGGCATGCCTCTTTCTTTTTGCTGCGCACGCTTATCCTTCTGACTTTGTCGGGGATCCAAACAAAACTCGTCTCCGTCACTGTCTAACTGCGGCCGCTCTGAAGTGGCTTGCTCCTGGCATATCTCTTGGCCTTCGGAGGACACCTGAGGCATTGCCAGAGAGGAGGGTCCTGGAGAGGGAGGCCTTGCCAACTCCTCTCCTTCACTTTCGGAGTCCTCTCCCTCTGATAAGACAGGCTCAGGGGTCGGAGTCACAACAAATGGTCACTAAATGAACTGCTGTAAGTCAAGGACTACCTGTATTCTAAAGAATTCTAAATGTTAATTTAGTAATTAATTTTCATTAGTTAGTATTTTCTGGAGGTGGTAGAAACTACGTTGTGAATAAAGAGGTTACTTCCTTCCACTGTGACATCTATTAAATAAGAATCTCTACAGTCCATTAGCAGCATTTCAAACATTCTGAGAAGTACAAAGCTTTGAGGTACAGTATCTGTCATGTTTCTATACTGAGGATGGAAGCTATGTTGTATGAAATAGTCTGTACGTTATACTGGTTAATGTTTTTGCTAGGATTTTTTTAATGATATGTGTGTACGTGTTAATATATCTACAATCAGTATTATTTTTTCAAAAATAGTCCTGTGTGAATTGGTATGTCATATTTATTATTCTTATTTGATAGTGCAGTAAATCTGTCTCATTAATCTTTTGTTCCGAGCACAACCAATGTTCTTTCAGATGGTTGATCAAACTCTAGTCAAATCAATGAGGCAAATGGTGAAACATTTTTCCCTTGCCTAAGCAAACAGATAAAAAGTGAATTAAAATATTCTTCATTGCAGTTGCATCTCACCATGCTTTTTATCACAGAGGGATGCCAGTGATATGCTTATTGGCAATACCTTAATTTTTTTTTTTTTACATTGCAGACAATACAATTCAATGATCCAAAATTAGGCTGCTTGCTATCTGGTGATGCTTCATTCTTCTTACTCTTCCTGTTCAGTGGTTGGTTGGAGTACAATTATAGAATCCAGCCGAGCCGACTATTACATTTGAATGCTTTTCAGTAGGCTGACCTTTTCTTTCCTACAATTAAATCACCTCTTCCTATCAAAAACTTCCTTGAGGTATTTGCCACCATTAGAGCTGAATAATAAAAACAATAAAATATTGAAAGACAAATAAAATAGCAATAATAGCACAGCAAGGAATGTGAAAACCTACTTTAGTCTTCTGAACCATGCAGCTTTCCAGCAGTGTCAGCAATTGGGACTTCAGGAGAGATCAGAAAAAATGGCTAAATCAGGAACAGTTCTGTAAAGGTATTGTGCTAGCAACTTTCAATTAGATGGCGAGGCTTTAGGACTTGGCCTGAGTTATATATAGTGCTCTTCTTGATATTTTTTATTCCTCCTGCTTCTGAGCAAGATGGATATCGTATAATTAACTTCAGTTTAGGAGCATTACCCTGTCTATCCTTAGGGATCTGATATAGGTTTTCACGACGGATATCAGGACACTTAATTTGCTCTGCAATTTTAAATGAATGAATGTAATTCTCATTAACTGCATTACTATGCTGATTGGTTGAAACACAGTAATTAGTTGAATGTACCACTCTTCTGGATTTTCAGTTCAATTTTTTGGCTCAATCCCTACATTAAAAAGCATTAAAATGCATACATTGGATTTGGCAAGACTGTGCAATATTTGTAAATTATTGAAAATATGCACAAATAAATGTGACTTTTTCAAAATTTGCAGAATATGTGGATATTTGAACTTAATTAAATAGGATGGCATGGAATCTGATCAATTTGTTCCTAGTCCAGATTTGGAAGATGAATAACAGTTGGTACACTTTAGTGGCATGGCATTCAGTAGTGGGTTTCACTGACTTTCACTACCAGTTTGGAACTGTGAGTGTGCGCATGCGCTGAGCATCCATGTTGACATCCAGGCGGGTGGGTGGAGCCTGCCACCACCACCACTACCAATTCATCCAAACTGGAGCAAACCAGTAGAAAACCACCACTGATGACATTAGTTGTTTTTAGATACCCAAATGGAAGTGGTTTGTGCTAGTATCCACAGTGGGGTCTAATTTAGTTCTGGGAGACAGCAGGTCTTCGTATATAAATATCGAGGCCAAATGACAATTCATCTACAACCTTAAACATTTATGAAGGATTGGATTGCTTCTTTTTAAAACAATCATCATGAAATTAAAACTGTAGTTATGACAAAAAAGTGTTTCATTGTAAAGTGTAAAGGAAATTATTTTTATGGAAATTGGTTTTTTTTTTTTAACAAGAAAGATACTGCATACAACTACATGGAATGGCATGTAAACCAAATCTTTCTCTTCTCAACTGTACTTTTATTGTGCTAATATTATTTTACAGCAGCAATGTGCATTTTGTATTGGTACATCCCATAGTATCTATCTTATGAGCGTCACTATTAAATAGAGTAACAAGAGGAAATAAACGCAGAGATCATTTGATTTGGTATGATAAGTGCCGCTTCCATGTGATCCTGCCAATTAAAATTTGTAAGCATCTTGGTAACACAGTCTTAGTAATTACTGATTTGTATTTTGGAAAATATTAACTTTTCTCTGCAGCAGATGTGAGATTTCTGTCTTCTGAACAGTTAAGGTATTTGATGCAGATGCACTTTAGAATAGGGGAAAAAATGACATTTTATGTCCATATTTAAGCCATTAAACAGTTGGAGGATAATATACTGACGGAAACACACACACGATCAGAAGTACAAATGAAACTCCAATCCACCAAGTTCTTTGGTCTTGCCCCATATTTCTTACTCTATTTTCCTATTAAACTTCAAACCTTGTCTCCAAAGCATCTTCAACAGAATGGTGTGGGGTGTCCTGATGTGCAGGTTTCAAAAGAAGGGAATAAATTAATTATGCAACTGGCAGGTTCTGTCAGTTCAAATCCCCTTTTTTCTCCCCACATGTATGCTCAAATGCTTTTCTGAAAGTATTTCCTGATGTATTCTAGGCTTGTCAGACAGATAGACATAGAATTATTAAGAAATGAAAGAGATAACTACTTTTCTAGACATTAACCTACAAATCAATTACATTAATTTCCATTCAATAATCTTGAGGTGGCCAGTTTAGTGATGCCTTTATCATTCTCTTGAAAGACTAACTATGCCATTTCTTGATTTCTTGTTACTTCAAAGAAGCAACCAAAATGACCACCAGATGCAGTAGTACAGGTGAAGAAAGACTAGACTAGACTAGACTAGACTAGACTAGACTAGACTAGACTAGACTAGAATTCTTTATTGGCCAGTGTGATAGGACACACAAGGAATTTGTCTTAGTGCATACGCTTTCAGTGTATATAAAAGAAAAGATACATTCATCAAGAATCAAAAGGTACAATACTTAATGATAGTCATAGGGAACAGATAAGTAAACAAATCATATTAAGAAACAGTCAATATAAATTGTAAGGAGACCAGCAACAAGGTTACAGTCATACAGTCGTAAGTGGGAGGAAATGGGTGATAGGAACGATGAGAAGATTAATAGTAATGCAGACTTAATAACTAGTTTGACAGTGTTGAGGGAATTATTTGTTTAGCAGAATGATGGTGTTCAGGATAAAAACTGTTCTTGTGTCTAATTGTTCTGGTGTGCAGTGCCCTATAGCGTCGTTTTAAGGGTAGGAATTGAAACAATTTATGTCCAGGATGCGAGGGGTCTGTAAATATTTTTACAGCCCTCTTTTTGACTCGTGCAGTATACAGGTCCTCAATGGAAGGCAGGTTGGTATCAATTGTTTTTTATGCAGTTCTAATTATCCTCTGAAGTCTGTGTCTGTCTTGTTGGGTTGCAGAACCAAACCAGACAGTTATAGAGGTGCAGATGACAGACTCAATAATTACTCTGTAGAACTGTATCAGCAGCTCCTTGGGCAGTTTGAACTTTCTGAGTTGGCACAGAAAGAATTTTTATTCCATCCACTTAACTTTTTCTCACAATTTACGTGGACCCTATTTTTCCTTCTGCTTTGTGACAGATCACTTCCTACTTATACAGCCTACTGTTAAGAGAACAAAGTAGTGATGATGCAAGAAACTACCCAGCAGCCAGTCTTGCAAGAGACATATATCCAAAAGTGCTTAAAAAGTGGGAATGAGAGAACAGTTCTTTTGTGACCCCGTTGTAAATTCATGAGTGACAATCCTGAACAAGATCCAAGAGAATTGAGATCAAGCCAAAAACATATCTCTTGGTAAAGGAAAGCTAGATGTCAACGAGACTTTCACTGTGAAACTTGACAAACTGTTTGACATCCTCAACTGCAAGTGTCAAATTGTTCTGTGTGCCAAATTCAGCTGCCCTGCTGGCTGCAAAAAAGAAGGTCACATTAACTATATCTGTCCTAAGGAGATGAAGATACCATTGAAGGAACTTGCTTTCATTAAAGGTCAGAGAGACAAGATTGGTTTGCCAGATATGCCCAAGCAGAAACAACTAGTCAAAAGGCAAAAGTGGCAAGAAAATGAGAGACAAAGGTCACTAAATATAAGCAGAGATGTATTCCAGACATTTTGATAATGACAAATGAAGTAATTATCTCTTATGATGAAAATGAAGGACAGATGACTGAAGACAAAGAGGAAGAGGATGTGACGGAAGTTATAAAGAGGCCTTAGACCAAACACACTTGCCCTCTACTTCAAAAGAAAAGACAGAATACAATAGATTAGAAATTACAAAGGTGACTATGAAGAGCATAAGAATGGTATTGGTCTATATGCCATTACTGCCACAGCTGCCTTCACAGATGCTGGCTTGATCACTGAAGAAGAGAAGAGACTTGTAGTTGACCACAATAAAGTCAAGAGAGCCCAGGAAAAAAGAATGAAGTCCTTAGATCAAGAATTTGATGTGTTCTGGAAGAAGAGTGAAATAGAATATGGCTTTTTTGACAGCCAGATAGATGCAACTAAATTTATGCTGAAAGAAAACAGTTCAGACCAGCAATTCCCCAGTACCATCAAAAAAGAATATTATTCTGTGTGCAGTAAACTGGGTGGAAGATATCTTTATCATTTCACTCCAGAGAAAGGCTCAAAAACAGGAAAACCTGGCTCAAGTGATTGCAGATAATCTGGTGTACTTCATGAAGAAGAAAGGCATTGACAAAAGCTTGAAGATCACTGGAGGAGATTTTACAAATATTAATACTGGCTGGGAAAGTGGTGCCTTGCATTGGGTGGAGGTCAAGCTTGACCGGAAGTTGGTCTGGTTGGTGTGTGCACTGCACACAAATGAGTTACCCCCATGACACTTAATCACAAAATTGGATGGGAAGTCCTTGTTTAACAGTAAATGGGCAGGTAAAATTGGCAACATGTTAAACACTGCAACAGAACTTGACAGTGATCCTTCATTCACCAGAGTTTCAATTGGTGAATCTCTCATTTCATTGAGCACCAGTGTTGTAAAGGATCTCTCTACTGATCAAGTGTATGGATATACAATCACACAAGTAATAAGGACAGGAGAACTTCCCAAAGATCAGGCTCTTCTGGAAATTGGCCCCATAAGCCAATCACATTGGTTGACAACTGCAAATAGGCTTTGTTAAATATGGGTTTCAAAGCATGGCTTTAAAGGCAAAACTTTCCAAAACTTAAGAATGATAGTGGAATATATCATTGGTGTGTACTACCCTTGCTGGTTCCAAAATAAAATATTACTGGATTGAAGACTCCAATCTTCCCAGTGTTGTTCCAGCTACAGCATGTCAGACTGCAAAAGAAGGCTGTAATAGATGCTGTTTTGCCAACCATTCAGTGCTCAGCATAGTACACTTTCAGTAAAATGATAATCCAGACACTCCTATGTTCAGATGACATTCAAGAGAGGAGAGCTGGTGTGTTAAAGATCATTGACTTGAGAGATGCAGATGACGCGCTGGGAGTTTTTTCTGTACCTGCAAGAAAAACACCTTTAATCAATGCCAGAGCATCCACTTTGCTAGAGCTAATTGACTGGTCTGAAAATGTATATGAGCCACCTTTGACATGCAAACTGGCTACAGTGGAAATAAAGAAGTTAATTGATGAACCAATGCAAGTACCACAGTGTTCCTGTCATGCTCAATCAATAGAGAGATGTGTGAAACAGGTCACATAGACAGCAAAGTGTATACACATGAGAAACATGAGGGTTATATCAGAGGCCAAGAACATCACGTCAGCCACTGATGTCAAAGCACGAATCAAAATAAGACTTGATGAAACTTGCTTAGAGATTTTTGTAACTCAGATAATTGCTTTCTGATGTTAATTTATGATTCCATGGATTATTTTTTGCTTAGCTAGATAAGATTCATGCAGAAAAAAATTAATTTTTGTAGCACAAGATGTAATTTTGAGAACATAAAGTTAACAATATTTAGGTTACAGGAGATTTTTGTAGGGTATATGATCAGATGTGAATTTACCATATACCAAGCTAAGCATTGTGCAATTGAAAAAATAACAGCAGATTTGAATTCTTGGTGTAAAAACACATATTTTTAGAACCCCTCACTGAAAAAAATATGCTAAAATTAATTTTCACCCCATTAAATGATATGCACTACAAAGTCTTTGGCAGTTGCTGCTCACCACACTTGCAATTCCAGGTTGGAAAAACATTGAGGGAAAAGTAGGCCCAAATCAATGATTTTTTTGAGGATTGGTTTGTTATTTATGTATTTATGATTTGACCCCATTAAGGGTATTAAGGGCTTTTACCAGTGGTGGGATTCAAAAAAATATACTACCGGTTCTGTGGGCATGGCTTGGTGGGCATGGCTTGGTGGGCATGGCAGGGGAAGGTTACTGCAAAATTCCCATTTCCTTCCAATCAGCTGGGACTCAGGAAGCAAAGAATAGATGGGGGCAGGGCCAGTCAGAGGTGGTATTTACCTGTTCTCCAAACTACTCAAAATTTCCACTACCAGTTCTCCAGAATTTTGAGTTCTCTATTCAAAATTTCCGCTACCAGTTCTCCAGAACTGGTCAGAACCTGCTGAATACCACCTCTCACTTTTACGGCTGTATTAGAATTGACTGATGTTTTAGTGAGAAATTCAGTTGTTACCTAAATATGTTTATTGTCAGCCAATCTGAAATTTCAATTCAGATTTGCTGAACAAACTTAGTATTTATTTATAACTAGTAGCACTGATGACTCCCCCAAATTAATTTTCTTTTAATTTAGTGCAGAAATTCAACAGGTTCTGCACCTCAGTTTGGATTCCTAGTTTCATAGATTCATAGACAGACAGACACTGGCCCAAGGTCATCTAGCTGGCTTTCATGGCTAAGGCCAGACTAGAATTCATAATCCCCTGATTTTTAGCCTGGTGCTTTAAGATTAAATTGGCTCTCTCTGCTAGACCATTGACTTAATTTATGAGAAGGGTTATAGCGCAATTGAGAAACAAGTCCAGGTTAGGAAAAAGAAAAAATTCTTTTAGTCAGGAAAGCCCAAGAGCAGATTGAAAGTCTAAATCAATTAAAAGCAATTTTTTTATCTATCTTTCTACTTCTATTAGCAATAGATGTCCTATTATTCATCTACATTTTTGTGATTTCCACCTAGATGCCTGGAGGATGTGCCGTAGCAATCATTACTTAATTGCAACAAAGTATCACAGGGTGACTTAAAAGAAAAATTAGAGTGCCGTGAAAAATAAAATACAATATTTAAGTAAATACCCTTGTGAAAATATGTATCTATTTCCATTCATAACTGTACTGTAAGTCCTGTATGTTTTTCCATTCCATTATCCATTTTAAGATAATGTTGGATTGAATGATTCAGTCTTATGTCTCCTGGATAAAGATTGCTGCATCTCATTAATGGGGCATTAACCTTGGTGTATGTTATCCTTAATGTTATCCTGCTTCTAATTTAATGAAGAAAAATATACAAAAGAATAGCAATGACACATTCAGATAATATTTTATTGTTGATTTAGTGACCATTCTTAAATGATATGCAATCAAACACTGCTTGATTTTTGGGAGGGGTGTGCTATTGGTATTATTGTGACATATTGAAAATTTAGTTCTTCCACATATCAATGGAGCAAGGATTTTTATACAGCTATTTCTACCTGACTTCACTTCTTCTGGATAACACACGGGGAGGAGATAATGGAGAACTTTGAAGAACTTTCTTCAAATAGCTGAGTATATTATTGGGATCAAGAATTCTTTGAAAGTAATAAATAACAGAGTGAGCATTTGCAAATTCATAGTTTGACTGTCCTGTTTGTTTGCTTACTTAAATAAGTGGTGGTGGAGGAGAGAGGCTGGACTGACTGGCATAAATTCCTCAGACATGAATTCAACTGACACCTCTTTCCTGCTGTGTTCAACAGTTTATTTTCCCTAGGCATTTGTTTGCTCCCAATCCCACTATGTGGCCTTTGACTTGAATACTAAGATCAAGTCTTAACTGAACAATGAGGAGGGAAGGTTAGATAACCTAACAGAGGGAGTCCTAAACAGTATCTCTAAATTAGAAATACATTTCTAATATTCTTACACAATAATGTCCATCAGTAAGTCATAATTTATTAATGACTAACTCATCCAATGAATCAGTGGTATCAGTTGTATTGGTTTTCCCAATACAATACAAGGCCATGGTTTTCCCAGTTGAAATATATGGCTGTGAAAGTTGGACCATAAGAAAGGCTGAGCGCCAAAGAATTGAGGCCTTTGAACTATGGTGCTGGAGAAGACTCCTGTGAGCTGGGCTGCAAGATGATCAAACTGGTCCGTCCTAGAGGAGATCAACCCTGACTGCTCTTTAGAAGGCCAGATCCTGAAGATGAAACTCAAATACTTTGGCCACCTAATGAGAAGGAAGGACTCACTGGAGAAGAGCCTAATGCTGGGAAAGATTGAGGGCAAAAGAAGAGGGTGACAGAGAATGTGGTGGCTGGATGGAGTCACTGAAACAGTAGGCATAAGCTTAAATCGACTCCAGATGATGGTAGAGGACAGGAAGGCCTGGAGGAATGTTGTCCATGGGGTTGCAATGGGTCAGACATGACTTCGCAATGAAAAACAAGAGGTTGTACTGATGGCACAGTGCAGAGAATTTCTCAAAACTGTTGTTACTATAACAAATTAACTCTACTGAAGAAATTACCTAAATTTTCCTCTTTTTTCTACTTTAACGGTTGAAACAAGAGTAACAACTATCATAGATGTGTCTTTGGTGAAATAAAGTTCCTTTCATGCATATACCTGAGGTTTGGAGAAAACCTGTCATCTTTTGTTTAACAGCCTCATTGTGATACATAATATTTCCAATGATTCAGAAGTAGACCACTGCTGCTTTATGCTGTCCCACATTAATAACATCTAATTAACTTTCATTTGAACCTTCTCAACTGGATTACTTGATCTTTATGTAAATTTCGTCTCTATAAAAATGTAATCCAAATGCTAATCTTTCTCTTCTCATTAGAAGCAATAAAAGAGTTTGCTGAAATGGAGCCACCTATTTTGATAATACTCTGGAACCATTTCTGATCTAAAGCATGTTAATAGCAGGTTTGATAGAATGGTAGCAGGGTGCGCTTTTATTTTCATTTTAAAAGCTTTGGAGGAGAGACAGTAGCCTAAAGAACTGCAAAATAAAGGATTTAATAAGTATTAAGACAATGAGCAATTTAACATTTTCTGAAGCTTCATGGTGACGTTTCTTCTGAGACTATTCATTGTATGCTCTAATTATACTTGTAGAAATGCATGAAACATTTCCTGAAACAAAAAACAGAAACAAACATAGAAATTACACACACACACACATACACACACACTCTATCAGAAATAATATAGGTCTCCTGCGAGAGCAGGGATTGGACTATATGACCTCTAAGGTCCCTTCTAACTCTATTACTGTCACCGATGTATGTGTGCGTAAGTAAAAATAATACAACGGAACATGTTCTGTCATCCAGTCCAGAAAAACAGAATGAATCTGATCTTTACATGTGTCTATATTTGACACTGCATAAATTGGGTGTGAAGTAAACAAACAAATAAGTCACTTTCCCAATGTATGCTGGGTTGTGACCAGCTTAAATTAGTCAGTCTAAGTCAAAATGTGTTTGTGTGGTGTCGGGTTAATGTTTCATATGAGCTCGGCTATTATGGCTTATGAGGCATATTTTATGGAGATAGTTTAGAAGTTTGACTTTTCTGTACCCTGTGGTTAAAATAAATATGGCTTAGCCTAATGTTTTGCCTCCAAACTTTTGGAAGGGAATATTTACACTTGCTGGGCCAATTATATATTTGCTTGCACACATTTGTACAAACATTTAGGACAACACACAATCTTGTTGGCTTGACATTCTGGCCATTATAATTCCAGCATGTCTAGAAAGCACATATTGAAAAAAGCTAGCCTTGACAAATGATATCATCTTAACAGTGCTCAGATGGATTTTCAATTTTTGTCTACTATATGTAACTTTTCTGTACAACTGATAGAATGCAGCAAGAGGTCCTTTTGTTTGTATATTCATAACAATGATGGGAGAGTCCAAATAATTCACATGTATGGCAACTAAACCATATATACCATTTCATATTGCTCTACAGCCCTACGTGTTTACAGAGTCAGCATATAGCCCCAACAATCTGGGTCTTCATTTTACTGACCTCGGAAGGATGGAAGGCTGAGTCAACCTTGAGCTGGTCAAGATTGAAGGAATTGAATTCCTGGCAGTGAGCAGAATTAGCCTGCAATACTGCATTCTAACACTGCATCGCTAAAGCTCAAATATGAAGAAAGCATTGCAAAAATAGGATAATATCCCACTCTCTTATCTACTTCTATATACTTCTCTGTGAAGGCAAATAATGGCATGGAAATTGGTCCAAAAAGAAGGCAGGGCTTCTGAAAATCAAATGATTGTGCAGGAAATGAGTTTTTATTTCATACAGTTTGCACTGCCAAATACAGAAGATATCAAAGCCTACCCAAATTTCATTTAATACTTAAGATGCAGAAGCCTTGATCTACCTGTAGTAAAATACACATAATGAAGATATAAAAAATTATACCAATCAAATAATATATATATAGAATAAATGGTCACTAGCTTGTTTACATACATACATACATACATACATACATACATGGTACAGGTTCCCCTCACACATATGTGCTAATCATTTCCGACACTAAGGGGCAGTGCTCATCTCTGTTTCAAAGCCAAAGAGCCAGCACTGTCCGAAGACGTCTCCGTGGTCATGTGGCCAGCATGACAAAATGCCAAAGGCACAGGAAACGCTGTTACCTTCCCACCAAAGGAGGTGTCTATTTTTCTACTTGCATTTTTTATGTGTTTTCAAACTGTTGGGTTGGCAGAAGCTAGGACAAGTAATGGGAGCTCACCCACATTACGCGGCACTAGGGATTTGAACAACTGAACTGTAACAGTAACAGTAACAGAGTTGGAAGGGACCTTTTTTTTAAAAAAAATTTGATTTATATGCCGCCCTTCTCCGGAGACTCAGGGCGGCTTACCATGCATTAAGCAATACCTTGGAGGTCATCTAGTCCATCATGCAGGAGACCTGTACTAGGGATTCGAACAGCTGAACTGCTGACCTTTCGTTCGACAAACTCAGCATCTTAGCCACTGAGCCACCATGTCACATACATACATACATACATACATACATAGAATACGTGTGTGTGTGTGTGTGTGTGTGTGTTCTAAAAACATTAAAATATGTTTTTTAAAGCAATGGTGGCTCAGTGGCTAAGATGTTTGCACTGATTGCAAAAATAGACAATTTATTATCTTAAATTATCAGAAATGTAAAATCAAGTTGTGTTGTTTTTTAATAAAAACAACACAACTTGATTTTACATTTCTGATAATTTAAGATAATAAATTGTCTATTTTTGCAATCAGTGCAAACATCTTGTACCAGTCTGCTTTAAGTGTAATATTAACTGTGAGTTTAATGTTTTTTCTTTCATTGATTCTCATACTGTTGCATGCCAATTTTTGGGATGCAGCTGGATCCAATTCTGTATCCATTTAACCATACTATAGTCTTTCTTTCTTCACTTTCTGAATCATGTTTTAACAGCAACTGATCAATAAGCCCCAATAAACTGAATTTTGTGTGATGAGTTTTTTTTTAACAGTCAAATCTCTCAGTATTCCACTTTGTTTTGGTAATTCCTTTTGGACTATACAAATTGTAGATATTGAAAGCAATGAGATGATTCTGCCTGTACTGAAGAGAGACTCTCGAATTTCATCTTTGTCTTATTAATAATGACACTTTGCAATCTATATGAATTATTGCCCTTTCACTGATTCAATCTCTTTCTACATTCTTTCATGAAAATATATTCTGCTGCTGGAGTTGCAAAGGCAACTCTCTGTACTTGCACTTTCTCTCTTTTTGTTCTGCTGCTTTTTGTCCTGTGCCACATCATCTAGTCATCCCCATCAATCATTTATATCTAGTTCGGTGCTGACACTTTGAGTGGTGACTGAAGTTATCCCGTTCTTTAATACTTTTCTCAGGGTCACATACAAATACAAAATTAGGTTTTCCCTCTGCATTTCTTATAACATCTTTTAAGATCTACAGTGAGTAAGAGCGAGAGGAGTATTTCAATGAGTACAATGATATACTTTTTAAAAAAACCCACTAAAGCAGTATTTGAGAATGATACTAAGTGATAGATGAACTGATGGTCATTAGTGTAAGTCTGGCTATTGGTTTGGGCAATCAGAGATCCATTGTCATCAAGCATGGGGTGTCATAGTTGTGTTCTTGATTTGACTGAAATAGGTAGCTTGGAGGTACCAATAAAATTATTAATCACTTGTCCTTAACAAGTTGGTGGGCAGAATGAAAACCGACAGTCTATGATACAACATTGTGCAAATGTATTTGGACATAATTCCCATGGTCCTCAATTTTCCTTTGAACAGTCTACCTTAAACCCATCTGTTGGTTGGGATGCAGTATCATCAATATGCATATAATTGCATGTCACCATCTTATTGGTATGTAAGAAAGACTTTCAGAAACAAGGCGATGCTGCCTAAGAAATGATTAGATAAGAGAGCATATAGCCCTCAGCTGCATAATGGAAGGAGAAGGAGTTTCAGAATGCTCCCTAACTTCTCAGACTGTAAAAAAACTGGGAGATTTGTACTTTCAGACTTGCACAAATGCACAAGAGCTGTGGTGGTACAGTGGTTAGAATGCAGTACTGCAGGCTACTTCTGCTGATCACCGTCTCCCAGCAGTTTGGCAGTTGGATTCTCACCAGGCTCAAGGTTGACTCATCCTTCCAAGGTGGGTAAAATGAGGACCCAGATTGTTGGGGGGCAATATGCTGACTCTGTAAACCGCTTAGAGAGGGCTGTAGAGCACTGTGAAGCTGTATATAAGTCTAAGTGCTATTGCTATTGCTAATTCTGTTAACATAGCTTTACAATCAAGTAAAAGTTGCTTATCTGGTTTGTTTCCTGACTCGTATATCTGGAAGAGCTGACTCCAATCTTGAAAGCCTGAAAGTAGAAATGTCTTGCATTTTCCTTATAGGCTGAGAAATTAGGGAGGATCTTTTTTTAAGGTATTTCTACAGCTGTGAACTTTCTCGTATCTGACTATTCCCTAGGCAGCATTTCTTTCCCAGGACTGCCAAGGTCATTCCCACACACATTGTAGGAGGACACCACATTGGAGAAAGCTGAGCAATTATGCACATTGCGATTGCCGCTTTCCCTCCAAAGTTAATCAGCATAGAATTACCCTATAGATAATAGAGAAGGCAGAATAATACAGAAAATGGAATATATGATATCAATAGGGAAAGCAGGTACAGAAAATAAGGTAAAGAGAGATTAAGAATGACAAACTACTTTTTGATAAATGGGTTCCCACTTGAAAAGCTTTATCAAGGGGTCCTTTAATTAGAGTCACTACTTTTTTCACCAATGCCAGGTGCAAGCATCTAATTGCATCTGCCAGAGCAAAAGTAAATTATATTCTTTTGAGATTCTTTTCCAGTGGAAAAAGCACTTTCCATCTGCCTCAGTTACATTTGTGTATTTTCAGAAGCTATTAAAGTATCATAAACTTCACAATATAAAATGATGCTGCTTCCAAAACATGTTCAATTTGACCCCAAGAAGTTTGTTTTAGATGGATCTAATCATGTTCACCTATCTACAGTGTAAGTTTTTATGTATGTGGGTATATGGAAGCAGGCACTTATTTTAAAATGATTAATTACAAAGGGTAAATTGAGATATAAGCTATTTATTTATTTAAGCCCTAATATAGAATTCTACATTGTCCTACACAAAGCTAATTTGCACAAATTCAGCTTGTTTCTACCGCATACCTTAACCATTACATCAAATTGGCTCCCAATCACTTTTATATCCTTACTTATTGAGTACAGATGTGTGCAAAGGATTGCATATATGAGTTTGGCTGAACAAAGTACAGAGTAAAATAAGTGTATTAATCAGGAAAAGTAGCTTGTTATAGAGGCTCTATCATTCTCTTTAAGGATCTGTGCACCAAACATGCTATTTCCTTAAACTGATTTTCAATGAGTTTCATCAGAAATAGAATTTGAATCAAATTCTCTCCACCATGTTCATAACACTTTACATTACACCACAGAAGTTTACAACCATGAGATAATGAAATTTATCATTATCTTTTTGCCTTTAATTTCACTAAAGTCCTGAAAGTAGGCTTAAGTATATATAACTATATCTATAAATTTATATTATTCTTGCTCCATTTGCTTTGTTATCTAACAGTTAACATGTTAAGATTATAAACACCATGCTTTTGAAAAACCTTGAAACTAGAATCATATATACTACTATCATTGCTATTGTTAATAATACTCTAGAATACCCTAGACTTAAAAACTTTGTTAGATTTTAGTAATAATTGGTGTCTGGAACTCTGCACTTTGATATGGCCCAAGGGCTAATAAATAACATAAAGAAAGTAGTAGACAAAGACATACAAATGGCAGTGGAACAAGTGTGCAAAAGGAAGCAAAGGTAGTACCAATAGTAATAGACACTGTGTGTGCAACCCCAAAGCATTTGACACACACTTGAACACGATTGATATCGATAAAATCACTTTCAAGACAATTGCAAAATGCATTTTTACTTGGCACAATTTATTTCCTGTGATGATACTGTTAACACCATTAAACAATATCTGCATCTGCCAGATCCTTGAGAATGACCTGATAGATGGATTAAAATGCCAAATTCAGCCTAAACATCTGGTTAACTATGTGACAAACCATAACTGTTATAAGGTTCTTGTGGAGTTATGTTTCAAAGACATTGACAAAAATAATCAGGTGTAAAACTACTGATCTTTCCAAAAGAGTGTAAGACTATCAATCTTTTATCTAGGAATCAGTCACCTGTAAGTCAAACATTAACATAATCTTTTTCGCCTGTCTTTTAGTTCATTTCTGCATCTGGAAACGAATTCAGAATCTGCTTCTTCTGATTCAGTTTTTAGAAAAAGAATTCTGCTTTATTACTCATCCATTCCCAAACTCTGTTCATCAAGTTCATATCGACACTAAATATCAATTGAAACTAAATAGTGCCTTATAGTAGTTCACAACATAGCTACCATTGTGCAGTTGTAGTTACCCAATTTTCTCTCTGAAACAATCCCTGCAAATGGTAGTGGAATTTCTTTAGTACAATGTCCCCAGTCTCATACATATGGTCCAAGAAAGTATCATAATTAATGAAATCTGATGAGAGATTAAGCAAGACCAACAAAGTAGTACCCCTACTGTTTTCTATCTTTGTCCTCTAGGAAGTCATCAATCACTTTAATGAAGACTGATTTTATTCCCAAAACCTATCTGAACACAGATTGACAAAGACTGAGATTATTGGCAGGAATCAGTAGCATACGGTAGGCTGGATAATTAGCAACATCTGCTGCAGATTTTCAGGCCTCTTAAACTGAAGGCAATCACACATAGAAAGAATTGACCAACTAATACACTGCATACCCCCCCTATCTCCTCAATCAAAAGCAACCTTCATCTAAAATTTGAAGATACCTCACAAGTCTTCAAAGGCCCCAACACTGGGTTTTCTAGAGCAGATATATGCAGGTTGATGCAGTCCTAGATATTTGCCTGAACAGCTATTTGAAGATGGAGTGGAATGCACAGAATAATTCTTGATGGCATTCACTGTAAGTAGCAAAGTGTACCTTGTCAACCTTATGATGAGTCCATACATCATTTGCACTCCAGCTATCTCATGACTTATTTTATTGTCTGAAGCTTCCATAATACTGGTACCAAAAAGAGATGTAGGGCCTTTTGCAGCAAAAATAACAATATATAAAATGTTTTGAATGTGTAATCAAAAGTAAGAGAGTCCTAAATAGCCAAAACAGGTTTAAGATTGCTTCCATCCCAGCAGGTCTGATTTTAACAAACAATAATCTAAGATACACAGTGGAATTTGTACATTCTTCTTTCTGTTGCAGAAGAAGAATACTTGTCACATGTCAGTTGAATAAATTTGCATTTAAATTGCACAGAAATTCTACAGATAAATCATCCTCCTTCTGGTGTGTATCTTGCTTTTCTTTCTTTTTTAAAGTAGCTATAAAGAATTCATTCACATCTCTACCATTCAAAACAATTAATAATGATAATTATCATACTCTTTCATTGAAAGCTGAATTGTTTCTTAATTAACATGAATGGGCTATTAAGGCATTGATTGAACAGATAAAATAAGTTAAGCATAAAGATTGTTATGCTTATGAAATACTAATTAAATGGCTAACTAATTGAATCCATAGCAATCTTGTCAAATGTCAACTTAAAAGTCAAGTGGATTTCAAGATTATTGTTTTGCATATTTTACTCATAGTATAATAATGTCACAATCTTTGCCCTACTCCAAAAATTTATTTAGAAATTCTGTAGCAAAACAAAAGAGAAAGGATTTTATCCAGCTATAATATTCAGCTATAAGTATCATATATTGACCAGAAGAATGGATTCCTTCTGAAATCAATCTGCATCAGAGAAGAGAAGTTTTTGCTAGTGCAAAATTGAGATATTAAAAAGGATGAAAAGGAAAAATTCTGATACATAAATAATATTGAAATTAGGGCATATAATTCTGAACCTATAGATAGAAATTAGGACAGGAAGGATAACTACAGATAAGTCACAAAAGTTATTAAAACACATAGACTACTTAATTTAGAGGCTAATTTACAATTTATAATTTTCTTAATTAGTTTTTTGTGGGTTTTTTCATTTTATACAAGACAGAAACATCTGCTTAATTTCACCAAAGATAGGAAAAAATGCTACATGAACCAGAGGCCTACAAGCATATTTATTTATCTATACATCCAATTCATGTTTTAGGATTTATAAATGTGCATATTAACTTCTGTATGTAACACTTAACAGGTGAGAACCAAGGGGTATTTATGTTCCTCCATCATGAAAAGAAGATGATTTTGGTCAGCTGCCTGAATAACAACACAAATATCTGTAGAATTAAAAAAAACATTCCACATATATGCTAAAGTAATACTTTCCACAGTGAGTAGAAAATACAAAAATTCTTTAAAAACGTTATTGTCTGTAGCAAGAGTAAGTATAATCTGGTAACTTGATTTAGAGCAAAATATTTTTTTAATTAAAAATGTGTTGCAAAGGGAGCATTGAGTACGGGTAGAAAAAATGAACTGGGAAGATCATTTTAAGTTAACAATAATAAATAGTAACACTATTACTAAATTTGCAGATGATACAACATTGGTGGGACTCATCTCTAGGGGGGTGGGGGATGAGTCTGCCTATCGAGATGGGGTGGGCCGGTTGCTTTCAGGTGTAGAGACAATAACTTGGTCCTTAACACCAGTAAAACCAAGGAGCTTATAGTGGACTATAGAAGGAATAGTTCAGACATCCAGCCCTTGCTTATCAATGGAGACTGTGTGGAGCAAGTGGCCAGTTTTAAGTTTCTGGGTGTTATCATAAAAGAGGACCTGATCTGGGGCACCCACATTGCAACACTGGTCAAAAGGGCCCAGCAGAGATTATACTACCTGAGGCTTCTCAGGAAACAACAACTGAATGAAAACCTGCTAGTGACCTTCTACCGCTGCACCCTAGAGAGTATTTTAACTTACTGCACCTGTGTATGGTTTGCCTATCTGCCTAGCGGCAGATAGGAAAGCACTCCAGAGGGTTAACATCATTGCCCAGAGGATCATTGGTTGCCCTCTCCCCTTTTTGGAACAGCTTTATAGCTACTGCTGCCTTAAGAAAGTTCAAAACATTTTAAAAGATCCATCCCATCCTGGACAGCCTTTTTTTGAACTACTACCATCTAGCAGATGGTACAGGATAAAAAAAAAAACTAAGGAAAAATAGGCTGGAAAACAGCTTCTATCACAGGGCAGTAACTATATTGAATTCTACTGTATAGTGCAATACTAATGAAATATCAGGTTTTCAGTTCAATTGTATGGAATGTGAAGGATGTGTGTTTGTGTTTTATTTGTATAGTTATAATGTACACTGAAGATGGCGTTTAATTTCATTGTATGAGGTGCAATAACAATAAAGTAAACTAAACTAAACTAATTCTTGTAAAATTTGCATGCCTCTGGTAATTTTTTTAAAAAAATATGGGCACATATAAATATGGGCTTCACTGATGGTGGAATTCAGAAATATACTCCATTTCCTCCACTGTAGGAAATGCACCTACTGATTTATTCTATTTATTTAAAATGTATAATTGTTTCTTTCCATGAGATGAATAGGTAGTTCTTGTCAGATTGCATCTTTTGTCTGGAACCATGATTGATTAGTATTTATGGAATGTTCTCTCTGATCACACTAGCTCATCCCCAAAAAAGAAAGGAGAGTCTAACATGATAAGAAATAGTAGCAATTTTTGATAACTCCTCATAGACCAGAAATGTATTATAAAGCATGCATGACTTTCATAGTTATCTGTAGGCAGAAATTAAAATATAACCATTCTTATTCAGAGTCAGAGAAGAAATTCCTAAATTCCTTTCTCGTGTCTTTAGCATTAGGTTAAAGGATATATCATTAAAATATCATTATCATTGTTGCAATCAAATTGTAACCCTAAAAAAAAGTCTACTAGATTTTGTTTGATTAAACAAGTATATTCTAATGTAGTAATTTTCAATCTTCTCTCTATCATAAGTAAAAGTTTATTTATTTATCCATTCCACTTTTCTATAGTTAACAAAAATGGGTTCCCATTATTATTATGGCCTTTCTGGAGGATGGGAATCATTCTTCTATTGTTCAAAGCAAGTTCAGTTGTTATTTTATAGATAAACATCACATATTTTGTTGTTTTCAGGACCTAACTTCCCATATATCCCCAAAAATCCAACAGTAAACTATCTTCCCCTTTCACGTAAAAAATATAGGACTGTAAAAATCTGGATAAGCACCAGATAAAAGCAAAGAGATACAGAAAACTCTTATTTAATGGTAATCCAGATTTTCATAGGGCAGTTCTAATAGAACTAAATTATGGGGTCCTTGGTGCTGTCTGATCTTGCTTGATTTCTTGCAGATGTTTCATTACCCAACTGGGTAACTAGCACTGATGATGTTACCTAGTTAAGTAAGGAAAACAACCAAGCTCAAAGAACACCAAGGACCCCACAGTTCAACCAAGAGATACAAATATTTGCTTCTATTAGAACTAAATTATCCTTGTTAGTAGAAACAGTGATAAGGATAATAATACCATGAGAAATGTGTGCTCTACAGCATGAATTCAATAATTAATTATGCTTATGAATCAAATGTATCCGCTGATAAACTTTTTAAATCTGCTATTCCTGTTTTGGTTGAACTACCAAAATGTAGCTCAGAAGATATTCCTAGTGTTCTCCATTCCCAATTCAATCCTGAAAAGGAAAACCTTCCTGAAAATTATTCCACCATATATTTGTTAACAGTTATCATACATTACACCATGGTACAGAATAGAGTTAAACCCAGGTTTTATGTAAGTACTCTCTGTAGGATGATGTTATTAGTTTAGATGTTCTATATGGAGAACTCTCAGTGTAAAACATATGCTCTGTGTGCAAATTAGCTCAATTTTAAATTTGGTGTCTTTGTGCATGGTTGGAAAAAATTAAAAGACATAATATATAATTTAGAAGGTCTCTTTTAGCATCCTGAAAATCCTTGGCCAATTACTGATCAATAATATGAAATATAAAAATTCATATAATGTACTACGTTAGTAATGTATACCTTTGATATTGGATTTTTAAAGTGTCAGGAACTTTCTGTCAGAGCAGATATGAACGAAAGAAATTATCTGTGGCATTCTTACATTCTGTTTTTTGTTTGTTTGTTTGTTTGTTTGTTTTTTGAAATCTGTATTTCAGTACAGATTACAATGCATAAAGTTGTGATAAAATCTTCCTCTTCTTGTTTTCTTCTCAAATTTGGCCTCTATCTACTACTGTAATTCAGCTTTTGGCCCCTTTCAAGATGAAAAGTGATTTATTCCACTCAGCGAAGCACTTTTCAATTACAATAGTTCTTTTTAAGGCTTTTATTTGCTAGATTTTAATTTTTAAACTTATTATCCTTAATGATAGTAATAATTATTAATAATCTCTAATCTTTAAATCATGATCCTTAACTTGCCTCCTTTCCAGATTCTTATAATTAAACTACCCAATTGTTTCAGCTTTCCTTCCATTTCCTTCCTTCCAAAACTATTTAAGTCCTTTGTAATCTCTTAACTTCATGTTCTGCTCAACTATCCCCACAACTCATCTTTATTATCAATCCACTAAAGCTTGCAGAAAATGTATTACTAATTTTAATTGAAATATTTAACTTATAATGTTCTGGACATTAAAATGATACAGGATGTATAAGGTTTCCCTGACTGGTTTATGCATTGTGTTTTTTTTTTAAAATAAAAAGTTGATTTATTTGTTTGTATAAGACTGTCTCATGTGAATAAACTCATGACTATACCATATTAAAAAAAACAAATATTTCTCGGTTGGGTTTGTTTGACTTGAAGATGTCATGTATTCTTCTGGGCCAGCCATTCTTCTGAGATATGTTTGCCAAATCAAATTAAACTCAACCTTGCAGACATTTTTACATATGATTATTTTTCCTCTGAGATAACCTATCATAATAGAATATGTTTTAGAAAAAGCTAACATTTATTTACTGAAGTCACATTTCAGTTCTTAGTCTATAAATGCTCTCTAATGGTTTCTTAATTTTTTATTATTCTCTGCAATTCATTATGGATTTCGTACTCATGAGACCATCTGCTAAGAATTAAACAACGTTTCTTTAAGGAGCAGCTTTCTATGATCTAACCACCCTCCACCCCCACCACCCCATCTTTACAAAAGTGGATGAGATTCTAACACAGAAAGAAGCAAATTCCCCAGAACTATGGATTACCAAAAAAAAAACAAAAAACAAAAACAAAAAACCAACCCAAACGAAAGAAACAGAGATGAGGTAAAAGGGTGGGAATTTGGAACAGGCTAAGGAATAGGGGAAATAAAACAGGATGAAATATTTCTTTTAAATAGGTGTGATTCTGATTTTCACAGTGCAACTGCCCTATGCTTTATTGAAACCTGGCTACACGATGATATTGATGACAAGAGCATGCAAATTCCAGGGTTTCAGATACATAGAGCAGACAGAATTGCAGAATTATCAGGTAAAAAGAAGGGGGGAGGCTTATGCTTATATATCAACAACAACTGATCTCAGGATATAACTATAATATATAAATTCTGTGATGAAAACTTAGAGTCTTTACTTATCAACCGTAAACCATTTTATTCTCCCTGTGAGTTCTCCTCATTTCCTCCTCCTAATTGCTGTTTATGTCTCTCCACAAACCTGTGTAAATAAGACATTACAAACTCTAACTGACCAGATTATGGAGGCTGAAGCCAAATACCCCGGTTCACTGGCCATTATTTTGGGAGATCTAAACAAAGCAAACTTAAGAAAAGAACTACCAAAATACTTTCAGCATGTCAATTGTCCCACTAGAGGCAAGAATACTTTAGACCATTGCTACACAACACTAAAAGATGCTTATCAGTCTTTACCACAAGCAGCTGTGGGACACTCTGATTATTGCATGATTCACCTTGTACCTGCTTATAGGCAAAGACTTAAAACTACAAAACCAACAATTAAATCAGTGAGGACCTGGACTGAGGGGGCAAAGTTAAAACTACAGGTCTGCCTTGACTGCACTGATAGAAATGTTTTCAAAAATACCTCTGCAGACTTAGATGAGCTCACAGATACTGTAACATCATATGTCAGCTTCTGTGAAGACCTATGTGTACCAACTAGGAACCTGTGAATATACAGTAACAATAAACCTTGGTTCACAGCTAAACTTAAGTAGCTACATCATTCCAAAGAGGAAGCCTACAGAAAAGGTGATAAAATGCTGTACAATCAGGCCAGAAATGTATTAACAAGGGAGATGAGAGCAGCAAAAAGAAGCTACTCTAAAAAAAACCTAAAGAATCAGTTCTCAACAAATGAACCAGCAAACATGTCGAAAACTTAAAAATATCACCATCTATGGCAAACCTCCTTCCCAGGCTGAAGGAAATCAAAAACTGGCAGATGACCTGAACATGTTTTACTGCAGGTTTGAAAGGAAACTACAGCCACCTATTTCCACAACCCCCATCTCAGACACACCAACAACAGCCAACCCTCCTTCAACTCACCCAATCCCATTGGGTTCACAACCCCTAATGACCACAGAAAAGGAAGTGCAAGACCTATTTCACAGTCAAAAGCCAGGAAAAGCTCCAGGCCCAGACAAGATAACTCCTTCTTGCTTAAAAGTCTGTGTTGACCAATTGGTCCCCATCTCCATCCATATCTTCACTAAATCACTAGAGATGTGCTATGTTCCTTCTTGTTTCAAACGCTCTACTATCATCCCAGTGCCAAAGAAGCCCACCATCAAGGAACTGAATGACTACAGACCAGTTGCTCTAATATCTGTAGTTATGAAAACCCTTGAAAGGCTAGTGCTGTCCCACTTGAAAACCATCACAGATTCACTGCTAGACCACCTGGAATTTGCATACTGGGCAAATAGATCAACAGATGATGCTGTTAATATGGCTCTGCACTACATCCTACAACATCTTGAATCTCCAAAGACCAACGCAAGGGTACTCTTTGTAGACTTTAGTTCCGCATTCAACACCATCATTCCAGACATTCTTCTAACTAAGCTATGCCAACTAGTGGTACCTGAACACACTTGTAAGTGGATCATAAGCTTCCTAACAGATAGGAAGTAGCAGGTGAAGCTAAGCAGAATCACATCAGATACCTGTATCTGGGGGTATACACAGGGCCACCCCAAGGCCGTGTGCTGTCTCCACTTCTCTTCTCTCTGTAAACCAATGCATCTCAAACGATCCATCTGTTAAACTACTATAGTTCAGAGATGACACAACACTGATCAGTCTCATTCAAGACAATGATGAATCTGCATACAGATGGGAGATTGAACAACTAGCCTCGTGGTGCTACCAGAACAATCTAGAACTGAACAAACTCAAAACCGTAGAAATGGTGGTAGATTTTAGGAGAAACCCTCCCATACTACCACCTCTTACAATTCTAGACAACACAGTAAACAGTAGAGAACTTCAAATTTTTAGGTTCTACCATATCTTAAGACCTAAAATGGACACCTAACATCAAAAACGTAATCAAAAAAACACAACAAAAAATGTTCTTTCTGCACCAACTCAGAAAGCTCAAATTGCCTAAGGAGATGCTTGTCCAGATCTACAGAGTAATTATTGAGTCTGTCATCTGCACCTCTATAACTGTCTGGTTTGATTCTGCAACCCAACAAGACAGACACAGACTTCAGAGGATAATTAGAACTGCATAAAAAACAATTGATACCAACCTGCCTTCCATTGAGCACCTGTATATTGCACGAGTCAAAAAGAGGGCTGTAAAAATATTTACAGACCCCTCGCATCCTGGACATAAATTGTTTCAATTCCTACCCTTAAAACGACGCTATAGGGCACTGCACACCAGAACAATTAGACACAAGAACAGTTTTTATCCTGAATGCCATCACTCTGCTAAACAAATAATTCCCTCTCTCAAACTGTCAAACTATTTACTAAGTCTTCATTACTATTAATCTTCTCATCGTTCCTATCATCTGTCTCCTCCCACTTATGACTATATCACTGTAACCTTGTTGCTGGTATTCTTATGATTTATATTGACTGTTTCCTAATATGATTTGATTGTTCATATGACTATCATTAAGTGTTGTAGCTTATGATACTTGGCAAGTGTATCTTTTCTTTCATGTACTCCGAGAGTGTATGCACCAAGACAAATTCCTTGTGTGTCCAATCACACTTGGCCAATAAAGAATTCTATTCTATTCTATTCTATTCTATTCTATTCTATTCTATTCTATTCTATTCTATTCTATTCTATTCTATATTCTATAATGAGATGGCATCAACATCTGCAGCTCCTTTGTAATTTGGTGGAATTGGGTAAAAATAACTGGAGTAATAGACAATTTATTGAAGATTAATTCTGCCAAGGTTTACTTAAATACATTCAAGAATCTCACTGCAATACATTTTTGAAATAGTTTTTCTGTACCACTTTCAAGGCAGAGATAAGGAGGAAAAGATAGCAGCTTTCAACTCATCCAGCAAAGAATTTATAAATATATTTTGCTGAACAAATGTAGGACATCTTGGTTCAGCACAACTTAAAAATAAAAACTTATTTTTTAAAAAATTAAAAAAATATTTTTTGGTACTGAAACATGGTACTGAAGAATAACCTGATTTGTTCTTTTGGGGAATATGATTCAAGAATATGTATTGGACTGGTTGATTCTTAGCCAGTCTGAGAATACATAGAACTGAATTGATTTTTAAATCATGTTGATTGGATAAAGATAATATATTATTTTGTTGATATAAAGCAGGGGTGTCAAACTTCTGTCGTCACAGCATTGTCATGTGATGTATCGTTTTTTCCCCCTTTGCTAAATGGGGGTGGCCATGGCCAGCACATGATACATCCAGCCTGCAGGCCGCAAGTTTGACACCCCTGATATAAAGCAACAAAGTTGAGACTTGTGACAGGCGACATTATAGAAGCTAAACAAGTGAATTATGCTCAGAATAATAAAATAAAAACAATTTTCAATAAGGAAAAAAAAAGCTTGTTAGTAGACACTGCAGTATCTGGAGACAGCAAAATTGAAGAGAAAGAACTGGAGAAAAACAAATATAAAGACCTGCAAATTAAAATGGAATGACTATGGCAAAAGAAAGCAAAGATAGTACCAATAATAGGAGCCTTATATGCAATCCCAATACCATCTAGAGCAGCTGTATGAAACACGCAGCCCGCAGGCCAATCCAGCCCACAATAGGCTCAGAGTTGTCCCATGGAGCTGTCCTGGAGATGGCAAGGGACCAGCCCATGCTGTACCGACCCACCCCAGCCATGCCCACCCAGTCGGCCACAACACCAGACCACACACAGCCAGGGCCCCCCAAAAGCAAACAAAATCCTGATATGGCCCGCAATGGGATCAAGTTTGACACCCCTGATCTAGAGCATCACTTGAACACCATCAACATTGATCAAACCACTTTCAATCAATTGCAAAAGGCAGCATTAATTGGGACTGTTATGTCCTGTGATGATACCTTTAACATCATCAAACATAAAGATCTGTCTATCTCAGGTCTTTGGGAAGAGCTCAATAGGTAGATAAGAAAGCTAAATCTAGTGTAAACATCTGGGTGACTGAGCAATGAATCATAATTTAAATAATACATCTCAATATGGCCAGCTACTTACGTTAATGTTAGAAAGTACAGTACACAGGATCTCTTCATCCAGGTTCATGATTAAGAATTATAAAGTGCCTCATTCTAACACCACCAAGTGATGAATAGTGAAGTTGTCATATTGCATATTATCTACAACAATCTCAAAACCATTGACTCTCCAAACGCCTTCAAAAATGACAGAATGTTTTGAAGCTAACTGATTTGGTACAATACTTTGTAGCAATTCACTACTTTGATTAATGAATTAAAGTAGCATGTAGCTGAAACTCTGTATTGTTCTAGTAATCAGAAAATTTTCAAATGGAATTAAACATTTATACCTCAGTTACAATAATGAATTCAATATTCAGTTTGATGCTTGAAATTTTTTCTTTCTGTCAGGAGTAAAATCAGAATTTTATTTAAATGTGGTGAAATATTCTTGAGAACTTTATACATTTCAGTATAATCTTTTATTTCAAATTATGTATTCAACGCTAAGTATGTAATCATTTGTTAAATTATGACCATACAATTAGTAATATTTGGGAAGCATTTAATCTGATGCTTCTATTTCTTTCTTTCTTTCTTTCTTTTTTACAAAACCTGATTTTTTTTAAAAAAAAACCCCGTCTTTTGAAATGTTATATCCAGGAGAAAGCAAAAGGGAAAAATATATTTAGCCTCTCATTCCTGAGTATGAGAACACTGGATATCTGAATACTTTTGTCACCTGTGTCTTTCATAATATTTTCATCAATTTCATTGCTTCATAATCAGTTAAAAAAAGTAGTTTCACATTTATTTTATTGCACAGAGTGACTACTCATACTATATCCATAAAGCATTCTCCGTCTTCTGTTAGGGACTACTTTCAATTTAGATTAGACTCTGTTGTTTTTCACTGATCAAACTAATAATAGAGAAGATAAAATCAATTCAAATGTAAAGTCTTATAGGAAAACAGCTGAAATTGAACTATAATAGAAAATTACTAACTATGCATTTGTAAAATGCATGAATTTGTTAAAGAACTCATAGGTGGCAATAATGAAAACTAAACTACAAGATCTCTAGATTATTTGGGATGAAAACAAATGGTCTGGAGATAGATGAAATATGACATTTTTGGAAATTTCCCTTTTTTTCTTCTTGCTTCCAAATAAAATTACTTGTGTTTTTGTGTACAAATCCATACCAGTGGTGAAATCTAAAATTTGTTACTACCGGTTCTGTGGCCATGGCTTGGTGTGGGGGTATAATGTGACTGGGTGGGCGTGACCAATTTTTTTTTTTACTTTTAAAACTATTTTTTCTACAACCTCTTCGGCAAAGAGGTTGTTAAAAAATGCTTTCAAAAGGCTCTGACAATTCCAGCTGAGTTGTCTGATTGGCAGAGGCTTTTTTTTCTTTTAAATGCCTCTGACAATCAGGCAACTCAGCTTAGATCATCAGAGGCATTTATTTATTTATTTATTATTGTGATTTATATGCCGCCATTCTCCCGAGGGACTCAGGGTGGCTTACATACAGCAATCAACAATACAAATCACAGTGTTAATTCAAATTAAAATTATAACCCCCATTAAAACAATTTAAAATTATAGCATTGTACATCTCCACATTAAAGTTACTGTTGGAACAGCCACATCTTCAGTTCGCAGAGAAAGGAGGGGAGGTTGGGGGCTATCCTGAGCTTGGTGGGCAGACCATTCCAGACGGTCAGCACTCCAACAGAGAAAGCTCTCCCCCTTAGGACTGCTAGCCAACATTGTTTAGCCAATGGCACCCTGAGGAGGCCTGCTCTGTGGGAGCACACAGGATGGTGGGAGGAAGGCAGAAGATGGTCCTGTAAGTACCCCGGTCCTAAGCCATGTAGGGCTTTATAAGTAAGCACCAGCACCTTGAAACAGACCCGGAAAGCAACCGGCAGCCAGTGCAGCTCGCACAGGAGAGGTGTAACACAGGAATAATGAGGAGCCCCTGTAACTGCCCATGTGGCCACATTCTGGACTAGCTGAAGCCTCCGGATGCATCCCAAAGGCAGCCCCATGTAGAGGGTGTTACAGTAGTCAAACTGAGAAGTAACAAGGGCATGAGTGACTATAGTGAGGGCATCTCAGTCTAGGAAAGGATGTACTTGTGTGAAAGCCCCCCCGGTTACAGCCGTCAGATGATCATCTAGGAACAGCCGAGAATCCAGGAAGACACCCAGATTGCGAACCCTGTGGGAGGGGGTAAGAATCTCCCCTCCGATCACTAAAGATGGTACCTCTAGATCCCAAGATGCCGGCATCCAGCGCCATTCAGTCTTGGAAGGGTTGACTCTGAGCCTGTTCCTTCCCATCCAAACCCGCACTGCCTCCAGACAATGGGACATCACAGAAAGGGTATCCCTAGAAAGGGCATCCACATTTCCTGTAATTCAGGAAACGTCTAATATGTGGAATAAATCTAAAGGCAACTAAATGACTTAGACAAGCTTTGTTCTTAGTGGTGTAATTTGGTACAGGTAGTTCTCACTTAACATCCACTTATTCAGTGACCTTCTGAACTTATGACAGCTCTGAAAAAATGGGGATTTACAACCCTTTTTAGTTGTGGCCATTGCAATGTCCTCATGATTCAGGTGCTTGGCAAAGGGCTTACAATTGCAATGCTGCAGCATCCCATGGTCACATGATCACTATTGACTGCTGGCTTCCAAGAAGTAAAGTCAATGAGGAAGCCAGAAGGTGGTTGCATATTTTTATTTATTTATTTATTATTTCAATTTATATACCGCCCTTCTCCCCGGGAGGGGGACTCAGGGCGGTGAACAACCAGATTTAAAACACATATAATACAAACATTAAAAGAATAATAAAATTAAATTAAATTCATTGGCGTTCCAAATAAAATTCTAACCCCATTAAAATACCCAATTTAAAACCCCAGGAATCAATAAGAAAAATTTTGTTAAAACCCCATTAAAACAATCAAGCGAGGCCGGCTTGTTGAAATAAATAGGTCTTAAGGGCCTTTCGGAAAGTGCGGAGGTCCGGGATCAAACGAACTTCTGGAGGCAGCTCGTTCCATAGGGTGGGTGCCCCCACAGAGAAGGCTCTCCCCCTGGGGGCCACCAGCCGACATTGCTTGGCTGATGGCACCCTGAGAAGGCCCTCTCTGTGTGAGCGTACTGGCCGGTGGGAGGTTATCGGTAGCAGCAGGCGGTCCCGCAGGTACCCCGGTCCCATGCCATGGAGCGCTTTAAAGGTCAAAACTAACACCTTGAAGCGCACCCGGAAGACCACCGGAAGCCAGTGCAGCTCGCGCAGGAGAGGTGTCACATGGGAGCGCCCTGTCGCTCCCATAATCACCCGCGCGGCCGCATTCTGGACCAGTTGGAGCCTCCGGGTGCACCCCAAGGGGAGCCCCATGTAGAGAGCATTACAGTAGTCCAGGCGAGACGTGACGAGTGCATGAGTGACCGTGCACATGGAGTCCCGATCCAGAAAGGGGCGCAACTGGCGCACCAGGCGAACCTGATAAAAGGCCCCCCTGGCCACGGCCGCCACATGCCCTTCCAAGGACAGCCGTGAATCCAGGAGGACACCCAAGTTGCGCGCCCCCTCTGTGGGGGCCAATGACTCACCCCCAATAGCCAGCGATGGTACTAGCTGGCTATATCGGGACGCCGGCATCCACAGCCACTCGGTCTTGGAAGGGTTGAGACGAAGCCTGTTCCTCCCCATCCAGACCCGCACGGCCTCAAGGCACTGGGACATCACTTCGAGGGCATCATTGGGGTGGTCAGGGGTGGAGACGTACAGCTGAGTGTCATCAGCGTACAGTTGGCAACTCACCCCAAAACCACGGATGATCTCACCCAGCGGCTTCACATAAATGTTGAACAGGAGCGGCGAGAGGACCGACCCTTGTGGCACCCCGCAAACGAGGCGCCTCGAGGTCGACCTCTGCCCCCCTGCCAACACAGACTGCGATCGGTTGGAGAGATAGGAGGAGAACCACCGTAACACGGTGCCTCCCACCCCCAGACCCCCCAACCGACGCAGCATGATACCATGGTCGATGGTATCAAAAGCCGCTGAGAGATCTAATAGGACCAGGACAGAGGAGCATCCCCTGTCCCGAGCCCTCCAGAGATCATCCACCAACGCGACCAATGCCGTCTCCGTGCTGTACCCAGGTCTGAAACCGGACTGGCACGGATCTAGATAGACAGTTTCCTCCAGGTACTGTGGGAGCTGGCGCGCAACCACACTCTCAACAACCTTCGCAACAAAGCGAAGGTTGGAGACAGGACGAAAATTTGCCAAAACAGCCGGGTCCAGAGAAGGCTTCTTGAGGAGGGGCCTCACCACCGCCTCTTTCAAGGCGGCAGGCAAGAAACCCTCACTCAAAGAAGCATTTATAATCCCCTGGAGCCAGCCTCGTGTAACTTCCCGAGTGGCCAGTACCAGCCAGGAAGGACACGGGTCCAATAAACATGTGGTTGCGTTTAGACTCCTCAAAGTCCTGTCCACGTCCTCGGGAGTTACAGGATTGAACTCATCCCAGATAACGTTCTCAAGACCAGCCTCAGTCACCTCGCTGGAATCTACCCAGTCAGAGTCCAAGCCTTCCCGAATCTGAGCGATTTTATCGTGCAGATACTGTGCAAAATCCTCAGCCCGCCCTTGCAAGAGGTCCTCCCGCGCTCCCTGATGTAGGAGGGAGCGGGTCACTCTAAACAAGGCGGCTGGGCGGTTATCTGCCGATGCAATAAGAGCGGAAAAGTAATTACGCTTTGCCGCTTTTATCGCCACCAAATAGGTCCTAAGATGGGACCTAGCTAGTGTTCGGTCGGATTCAGATCGACTCAGCCTCCAACCACTCTCTAGGCGTCTTTTCCGGCGCTTCATCTCCCTCAACTCCTCAGAGAACCAAGGAGCCGGGCAGATTCGGTGCCGGGTCAGAGGCCGCAAAGGCACGACTCGGTCCAGGGCACTGGCGGCCGCCCTATCCCAGGCGGCCACCAGGTCCTCGACCGAGTCATGAGCCAGAGTTTCGGGCATTGGCCCAAGCTCCCTCTGAAACCCATCAGGGTCCATCAGGCGCCTGGGGCGGAACCACCTAATCGGTTCCGCCTCCCTGCGGTGGGGTTCGGCGGTCAGAAAGTCTAGCCTCAGGAGAGAATGGTCCGACCATGACAGGGGTTCAATAACTATATCCCCTACATCTAGGCCATTCAACCACTGACCAGAGACAAAAACCAAGTCCAGAGTGTGTCCTCCTGTGTGAGTGGGGCCAAGAATTAATTGTGTCAGGTCCATGGCTGTCATGGAAGCCATAAACTCCCGAGCCAACCCAGACGCCTCACCGACAGACGGCAGGTTGAAATCCCCCATGACCAGAAGCCTGGGGGTATCAACCGCCACCTCGGCAATAACGTTGAGAAGCTCGGGCAGGGCCGCTGTCACGTGGCAGGGAGCCAGGTACGCGATCAGCAAGCCCACCCGCACACCATGGCCCCACTTCACCAGGAGCGACTCACATCCGGCTATCTGAGGTACAGTGGTCTCCCTTGGATCCAGACTTTCCCTTATAATGACTGCCACCCCCCCACCCCTGCCCTGGGCCCTTGGTCGATGAAATGCTCGGAAACCTGGCGGGCACAGCTCTACGAGGGGGACCCCCCCCTCTTGGCCCAACCAGGTCTCCGTAATACCTGCCAGGTCCGCACCCCCCTCCTGAATAAGATCACAGATGAGGGGGGCCTTATTAACCACGGACCTGGCATTACACAGCATCAACCTCAGGCCCGGACGCCGTAACTCTGAACAACTCGGGGAGCGAGAAGAGTCTTGAGGGCCGAGGCACGCCACCGCTTGGAGACAGCGGCTACGTGCCCCCAATACATGATACGGCCCCCTGCTCCCGCCATATCTGCCCCTCCCAACCATGGCTCTGATGGAATTACACTCTTTACCTTCTACAGCGAGCTCCTCCTCACCCCGTTCCCCGCCTCCCGTTTCAGGCCCCTGTGACAAGCCCGGCCTATAGCCCTCCCTCCCCTCCCCCCTCCCCCATCCCCCTAAAAGATTAGACAAAGACAGTTTTAAAAAACCCCGCAACCCCCTCTTTGCGGCATGCCACCTCTCGGGGCTCCAAAACCCGTCATCGAGGTAGGCCCTCGATAGAGTGGAGGGCCAAGCCTGCGAGAGGGGGGAATCTCGCAGACCAAGAAGCTCCGCTGCTGAGTACATCTTGATTTCAGCGGGTTAACACGACCATAGTCTGAGGGTCCATAAAGGTCCAAGGGAGAGAAGAAATAAGAAGACATGGTGGGGTCCCAAAGACCTGTTCACGGGGCCAAGTCCACTGTCCTCTCACCACAGGGGACAAAGTCCAAATTCCAAGACGACCACAATCCGGGGGAGCAAGAAAAATAAAATCCAACTACCCTCTCACGGTAGTTGGTTAGCTGATCAACCCCTTCTTGGGGTGAATGGCAGCAATGAACCGGTGCCAACCGTAGCGTCCAGGGGTCAAGGTCCAAAAAGCCGCCCTCTCACAGCGGCTGGTCCACGCCCTTCCGTTGACAAGGTACAACATGAAGTCATCTCGGTTCGGCCTCCAGGGACCTCGACACCAGGCCACCCTCTCACGGTGATTAACTGATGTCCAGCCCCCTCGGCCGATGGGATGAAGCCATATCCCGGCCTCCAGTTTTCAGATGGAAATAGTTCTCTCCACAGTCAGGGGAATGCAGATGACAAATACATGGCGATACGTGAGTCTCACAGGCTAATTTCTGGTCAGGTGGGCATAGGTCTCAAAAAAAAGGGAAGCGCTGGGGAGGAGGGGAGCGGAAAGGGGCAGTTATCTCCAGCACCCTCAGACCCCATAGGGCTCAGATTAAAAACCCCCCAAGGCCCAGGCCAAGATATCATACCAGGGGCCAGCCAAGTTCCAGCGACAGTTTGTATTCTATTTGCCCCCCCCCAACTTCCACTCAAAAAGCGGAGGGGGGGGGTCGCCAGCATCTTCCAACTGCCTAGCAGCTGCCATCCAATTACCCCCCAATTCCAACCCCCCGAAGGGGGAGGAATATTGCCGGGGGGGGGATGGGGGTGCCCCCAGGGTCCTCAGGGGGGGGTGCCCAACACCTTCTGCAACCCTTTGGGCACCCCCTGGGTTTCAATCTTCACCCACCATGGGCTGTCCTCCGGCGCAGCGCTGCCTCGCTGCTCCGCTGTCCTGGGAGTCTCCGTCATGAGGAAAAAGCCGCTACCACCCGCCGCCACCGCCGCTGCCGCCGAAGGCCCCACCGCCGACCAGCTGAGCAGCCCGACTGCTCTCAGCGCCGCCGTTTCGCCCCCTGCTCAGTCAAGGAGGGGAGAAAACCCTCTCCTTGCTGGCAGGGTGTTCCCCCAACTGGTCCTGGGGTCATAGCATTAAAAAACTGACCCCCAAGGACCCAAAAGATAGGTCGGCGCCCCCCGCCTAGATCGTCGTCTCAGCGGGCGCCGCCATCTTGGACATGCGCAGAAGGGGCAATGTCATCATATCAATGACATGATATGGTGATCATGTGACCTCAGGAAACAAATTGTCACTAACAACAGAACACACCCCCATCCAATCAGAGCACAGCCAACCCCCCATCCAATCAGAGCACAGCCAAGCCCCCAACCAATCAGAACACACCTCCACACAATCAGAACACAGCCAAGCTCCCACCCAATTAGTTCACACACCCCACTAGCAGTTAAAAGGAAGAAACAGCTGCGATCTCACATTGCTCCTAGAAGCACGAAGCCGAAAACACCAGCCTGAAGATGACGAATGAGACTTCGTTGAAACGTCGCCAAGACACTTCCAATTTTACGCGGGAGAAGACCCGAATAACCAAAGACCTACATACAAACACCCGCGAAAACCTCAGAATATATGTATATACACACATACATACACACATACACATACAAAATTATATGTGTGTGTGTGTGTGTGTGTGTGTGTGTGTGTGTATACATATATATACACACACACACACACACACATACATACATATATACGTAGGTCTTTGATTATTCGGGTCTTCTCCAGCGTAGAATTGGAAGTATCTTGGTCACGTTTCGATGAAGTCTCATTCGTCATCTTCAGGCTGGTGTTCTCGGCTTCGTTCTTCGTTCTTCCAGGAGCAATGAGGAAGAGACAGTACAATCTCACATTGCTCCTGGAAGAATGAAGCCGAGAACACCAGCCTGAAGATGACAAATGAGACTTCGTCGAAACGTCACAAAGATACTTCCAATTCTACGCGGGAGAAGACCCGAATAACCAAAGACCTACATACAAACACCCGCGAAAACCTCAGAAAACATACATATATACATATATACATATATACATATACATATACATATACATATACATATACATATACATATACATATACATATACATATACATATACATATACATATACATATATATATATATATATATATATATATATATATATATATATGTTTTTTGAGGTTTTCGCAGGTGTTTGTTTGGGTGGGGGCTTGGTTGTGCTCGGCTTAGTCTGAGTTGCAGGGAGATTTGAGCTGGTGAGCTGTGTTGTTGTTGTTGTTTGGCTTCGTGTTTGTGGCTGTGAGAGCTCTTCATGGTGGATGTCAGTCTGCTTCAAGTATGGATTGGAGGGGTTTAAAGTAGCTAATGATGCAGCTGCAGTCTGGCTTCTGGTCCTAGGTCGTGCCTCATTATCAGTGTGGATTAGAGTCTGCTTTCTGCATGGATGTGTGGTGGTGACATCCTGTGTGGCTCTCGTGAGTGTGGATCTGGTGTCATTCATCGTGTTAGGGACTCGTTTGTCAATAAGGGCGGGTTTCCAAATGGCTGGTAGGCGGGAGGTATCATCTCGTTTGTTCATGCTGTGTGGGCCTTTTTCTATCTCGATGGCTTCTCTGATTATTCTGTTATTAAAGTGTTCAGTTTTGGCGATAGTTCTGGTCTTTTTAAAGTCAATTTCATGTCCTGTGGCTTTAAGGTGTTGGACCAGGGAAGAAGTTGGTTCCTCTTTTCTTACTGAGTTCTTGTGTTCTTCAATGCGTGCACTTATTCTTCTGTTGGTTTGTCCGATGTATGTGATGGTGCAGGTGGTGCATGGGATTTCATATACTCCTTGATTTTCTAACTCAATTTTGTCTTTGGGGTTCCTTAGGATGGTGGATATTTTTTGGTTTGTGCAGAATGCTGTCTTGATGTTATGTTTGTGGAGGATTTTGCTTATTCTGTCTATGGTGCCTTTTATGTATGGAAGAAGGGCTTTGCTGTTTTCTTGTTCTCTGTCTTGGATTTTAGTGGGGGTTTCTTTTTGGATTAGATTGGTAATCTTATTTCTTTGGAATCCATTGGATGTTAGTACATTAGTGAGAGTGTGTAGTTCGGGTTGTAGGTGTTGTTCGTCAGCTAGGCGTTTTGTTCTGTAGATGAGTGTTTTGGCTACAGAGTTGATCTGGGTTAGGTGGTAGTGTGAGAGTGCATGCAGATAGCGGTTTGTGTGTGTTTTCTTCTGGTAGATAGTATGTCCTAGGGAGCCATCGGATTTCCTTTAGACTAAGACATCCAGGAAGGTTGGTTGTTCGCTTCTGTTTCCATGGTGAACTGTATTTTGGGGTGTAGACTGTTGAGGTGCGTGAGGAAGTTGTCCAGTTTTTCTTTCCCATGTGGCCAGATTATGAAGGTGTCGTCTACGTGTCTGAGCCAGAGTTTCAGTTTATGGTCAGATTTTTCTAGAGCTTGGGTTTCAAAGTGCTCCATATAGAGGTTGGCAATGACAGGTGAGAGGGGTGATCTCATGGGTGCTCCTTCTATTTGTTTATATTTTTGTCCATTATAGATGAAGTATGTGTTGGATAGGCAGTGGTTGGTCAGATCTAGGATGTGCTTGGGGGGATTATATTTGTTTTGGATAACTGTCAAGGCTTCTTTGATTGGTACTTGGGTGAAGAGGGATATGACATTGAAGCTCACGAGTAGGTCACTGGGCTGTAAATTTTGTTTCTTTATGATGTCTATGAACTGGAATGAGTTTTTTACGTGTGAGGTGATGGATTCTGCAAAGGGCTGTAGTTGTTTGGCGAGAAATTTGGCTAGGTTTTGTAGAGGTAAGCCTATGGAACTGACTATGGGTCTAAGTGGGGTTCCTTCTTTGTGTATCTTGGGGAGACCATAGAGTTTAGGGCATCTGGATGATTTTTCTCTGGGAATGATTCTTTGCTGGATCTCTTCGCTGATGGGGGAGGCTTTTATTTTGGATCTGGTGGTTTTTTCCAGGTAGGTGGTGGGGTCTGTGTTTAGGGGTTTGTATGTGGAGTCTTGGAGTAGGTTGGTTAATTTGGTTTGGTAGTCAGATGTGTTCCTAACCACTGTGGCGTTGCCCTTGTCTGCTGGTAGGATTATTATGCTAGTGTCCTCTTTCAGGTTAAGTAGTGCTGTCTGTTCCTCTTTGGGTAAGTTGCTTTTGGGTGGCTTGCTGGGATTTGAGCAGGACCAGAAGCCAGACCGCAGCTGCATCATTAGCCACTTTTAACCCCTCCAATCCATGCATGAATCAGACCAACACCCTCCATGAAAAGCTCTCACGACCACAAACATGAAGCCAAACAACAATGCAGCTCACCAGCTCAAATCCCCCTGCAACTCAGACTAAGCCGAGCACAACCAAGCCCCCACCCAAACAGAACACACCCCCAGCCAATCAGAGCACAACCAACCCCCCATCCAATCAGAGCACAGCTATGCCCCTAACCAATCAGAACACACCTCCACCCAATCAGAACACAGCCAAGCTCCCACCCAATCAGCTCACACCCCCACTAGCAGTTAAAAGGAAGGGTCAGCTGCAATTTCACATTGCTCCTGGGAGCATGAAGCCGAGAACACCAGCCTGAAGATGACGAATGAGACTTCGTCGAAACGTCGCCAAGATACTTCCAATTCTACGCGGGAGAAGACCCGAATAACCAAAGACCTACATATATATACATATACATATACATATATACATATATACATATATACATATATACATATATACATATATACATATATATACATATATATACATATATATACATATACATATACATATACATATACATATACATATACATATACATATACATATACATATACATATACATATACATATACATATACATATACATATACATATATATATATATATATATATATATATATATATATATATATTTGCTGATAACATAGAAAAATAACATAAAAAACATAGAAAAATAGCTTGTCGGCTATATGATACTGTCTGGATAGCCCATGAGATTGGGCTGAAAGGCAAAAATTGGAGATTTGTGATATCTCCTCCATTCGTGGTAATCCAGGATGACTTAATACAAAAAACATACAAATATATATATATATATATATATATACATACATACATACATACATACATACATACATACATACATATATATATATATATAAAATTGTGTGGTCTTTCTAGTAGGAATGACTTACTGAATAAGAGTCAGTCTAGCCTGAGATTGTTTATTCTGACAAGCAGCAATTTTTTCCCCCTTGGTCTACCTAAATATTAAATCTGAGGCAATCTGCAAAAATAGCAGGAACTGCTAAAGTGAAATATACCATACAAAGATATATATGCATGCTCCATAAAATAAATGGGTCCCAGGTACATTATTTTGTGTGCCATTTATTATTCATCTGTCCTTCCAATATTCAATAAAAGTAACAGGTTGTGTCTACAATTCTCACTGGAATTTTCAGAGCATGCCTGTAGGAGCATGTATTAAATTATACAGTATCTTTATTTTATCAAATATCTCAAAGGTTAAAAAGCAGATGAAAATGATTAATTCAAGAGTTAATAACAAAAAGTCATGATAACAATCACACATTATTTAAGAGCTTTTCAATTTATGCCAGAAAATGTTTGCAAACAGAAGACAAATATATCTGGGTGATTGTTACTTGAAACAGGAGGAAGAACTGAAATAGATAGGAGGAACATCTTTCTTTTGTTAATACCAAAATGACATTTTATCTGTAATTCAGGAAACGTCTAATATGTGGAATAAATCTAAAGGCAACTAAATGACTTAGACAAGCTTTGTTCTTAGTGGTGTAATTTGGTACAAGTAGTTGTCACTTAACATCCACTTATTCAGTGACCTTCTGAACTTATGACAGCTCTGGAAAAATGGGGATTTAAAACCCCTTTTAGTTGTGGCCATCACAATGACCTCATGATTCAGGTGCTTGGCAAAGGGCTTACAATTGCAATGCTGCAGCATCCCATGGTCACATGTTCACTATTGACTGCTGGCTTCCAAGAAGTAAAGTCAATGTGGAAGCCAGAAGGTGGTTGCATATGGTGATCATGTGACCTCAGGAAACTGTCACTAACAACAGCAATGGGAACTGCCAGAACTGCCATAAAAAGTCTATTTGGTCACATGACATCATGCCTTACAACCAATGGAGTTTCCGATTCCACTTACAGTTGGTAAGCAAGATCCCCTTATACGTATTTGCTTGGAAGTACATGCTGCTGAAAATGCTGCTCTGGTTCAGCCTACTGCTTGCATAACCTTGTTTTCCTGCTAAAGCTTCCAGCTGAAAAAACTATAGAGAAAATCCAAAGAATGCCTTGTGCCCTGCATAAAGGGAAACATAATTACATTATCATATTTATAGGGATAAAAAAAGCTATTTCATTAACAGAAATGATAGCACTTTCAAATATCTAACATCCCAACAAGAGAGCCATTTGAAATCTACTGGAATATATAAAGAGGGGCCATGGGCAGTATTATTATTATTCCAATAAAATGCAGCATATGTCATTGTTGGGGTGCTTTTTAAAATCAGGCTCCTGGAAGAAGGGGGAGGAAGAGGAGGGGTAGGAGAAAATAGTCTGTTTGAGATCAAGGACTTTATGATTGAGCCTTCTCTTAGTGTGATACCTTCCTGGTAATTTAGGACAGGTGTTCAACATTAGCAACTTTAAAACTTGTGGATTTCCCCAGAGCTGGTTAGACATTTGTGAGAGTTGAAGTCCATAGAGCTTTAAAATTGCCCAGATTTGATTTAGAAGAATCCTCTGGCCGGAATTCTGGGGATGTGCATTTAGATCTGTATTTAGATTGTCTGAAAGTTTTCTTTGCCATGAAAGAAACTTCTGTTTTGTATCTCATTTTAGGATGTTTTCTAATGGATTTGTGGTAAAGAATGTGAGTTGATTTAATGGATGCTAGTTAACAGTGGGATGTTCCCCTTCTTTGTTGAAACTACTAGTTTCTCAGTGTGAAAGGCTCAGTGGGAGGAATACTCATGTCTTCCCTTAGAATTAAAATAAAGTGTGACATGCCAACAGGGCAACAGGTTACTGGAGAAAAACAGGTTACTGGAGAAAATATTCTACAAGGATAGGCAAGATAGTACTATACAGTCGTCGGCCACCTCACAACTAAGAGAAAATTCTCAATTCCAGCTAAGAGAATTTTACTCCACATATCCTTGTTCTTTGAAAAACCATTTGACAGCAGTTTCTTTTCCATTCAATTGAAGAAAAATAGTAGATAATACTGAAGAAAGTGTTAGCTCAGACATAGTTATAGTATATGATTCTTCCATAACAATGAGGTTAGAAATCTCCCTCATTGTTTCTCATTGAGAAACAATGAGGGAAATAAAAACAATTGCCATCTATTTTAATCTCTGTATTTATGCACTTTTGTTTCAGTTCGTCTGTACAATTGTACAAATGTTCTCATATCTCTTCACTTTTCATGTCATTTGCTTTCAGAATGAATAGCAAGATCATTTAGAAAAAATGCCAAATATTTTTTTCTGAAAATGCACAAAAATAACAAAAATGATATTTCTAATATAAAGTGTTCTGTTTAAATATGTTTGTGAAGGTACATTTAAGAAGCATTTCTATCATTCTCTAAATGCTCTGTTCTCTTTTAAGAACATGAAAATAGACAGCTAATAAATATTGTTTGCTAACTGATTAACTAAAATTCCCTTTTCTAATAATTAGATAGGAGAATGGGGAAAGATAATTGCTGCACCCAAATCTGAAAGTGAAAATGTAATGTTTTGAATATGAGACAGGTCAAATGATAAATCTAGCATGTCTGACATACATGCCAATAGAGAAAATAGTTCATAGGTTCATATCTTCACCAGCTTTACAGACTTTGCATTCATGATTTTTAGTATACCTTATAGATATTGCAATAGTAAATTAAGTGGCTAAATTATTCTACCATCTTGCATGACTGACCATTTTGGCTGAAACATGAAAAACATGCTTACATGCACATTATAAGCATTCTAAAGAGGGAGAGGAATACTATGTGGCCATCTCTGTCTGAGGTCCTTTTGGACTCATCACTCCTGTACCATGGACAGATGGCAATTCTGATTTGAGTCTGCCTTTATTCAACTTCAAGATTGTGAGCTAGTTGTACTCAGTCCTGGATAATGAGGGTCTACTCTCATCCTGCTCATCTTCTAAATGGCTTACTGTAATGCACTCTGTATAAAGAGACCCTCTGTACACTTCAGCTGGTGCAAATTGCAGCATTATAGTTATATGCTCATGTAGATCACATGTCTTATACTTCTATTCCACAAGCTTCATTAGTTACTAATTCGCCTCTAGATTCAGTTCAAGTGTAATAATTTATAAAGTCCTTCAAGTCATGGGCTGGGATATTGAGGTACCACCTTTCCCCAGGTGCATCTACCCATCCTCAGAAATGTGACAGAAAGGACATCTTATGGGTCCTGCTTATTAAAGGATTGCCGCTCACATTTTGGAACCATGATTCACCCTCATCTTGTTGGCCTTCTGGAAGGGTCTGGAAGGGTCTGAAATCTTGGTTTTGCCATCTGGTCTGGGGATCTGGTAATCATGGTATTACTAAATGGCTATATTGTTAGTAAATTTGATTGCACTCTCACAATTTATTTTTTACAGTTGTAATTTTTAAATTATTGTTACAATGGTTTTTGCTGTATGATTTTGGTCTATTGCTATTGGTTTTCTCTCTCTCTGTGTGTGTGGGTGTGTTAACTATGTGAATCACTCATAATAAAGTACTATATGTGAGATGCACATCTATATAAATTGATTAAATAAATCAATAAATATACTTTGCCTTCAGCACCCTTGCTATTGCTGAATTCTCTTATCTATTCCTAACATTTTAGGATGAAAATCATTCTCAACATGTTAGAAAACAAGAACCAATTATTTCCAATCTACCTTTCAAGTCTAGGCTTATTATTATATGTAACACAATGTTTATGCTATGTCATGGGGTATGCCATTCCTTCTCTTTAGTCCACATTTCTGTCACTGGTAAAACTCATAGGTTAAGACAACCAGATGAGCTAATACTGGCAAATCATGGGAGACAGGATTAAAAAGCATTCTCATGTTATGAGTTATAAATAGTATCTCCTAAAACCAAAAGTGCCGTATTAGTCCTAAATTATACAATCCAAACTCCTACATTTCACCTGGTGGCAGAGACTGAATTGCCTTTGCTAAAGGTTTTAAGACCTTCTGGTTCAGCCAGAATTTTTCATTTTGACTCATGATGACATAAGCTGTTGTTTGGATGTTTTTAACTTGATTTTTGATTTTTATATTAGAGTTTTTGTGAACATTTTGTATGTGTTGATTGAGCATTTCATAGACACAATATATTTACAAATGGAATTGAAAGAATAAATGGAATTGAAAGTATAAATAAGTAAATAACTGGATATTATCTGGAAAAAGGCACACCTATTTCTAAACAACTGGGAGGTTCTGTTTAACTTTTCTTGCTACTGATATGTGGGTTTCCTAATTGAAGGTCTAGAAAATATTTACAAAATATTTGATATGCAAATAACCTCACATGCTGTTTTTAGCAGTAGAAGTAGGTCACAGTAATTTGAAGGGAAAAAAATCCTCAGGTTAATCAAGCTGGTCTGGGCACCACCTCTCTCTGTTTAATAAGAGTTATGAAGTACAAAACCTTTATGGGATTTTGCAACATTATCAAATAAAATTATGGAGCAGACTTGCAACAAATATTGTTATAAGGCAGCCTTAATTTTAAAAAACAGAGAACTACATCTACAGATAATAACCCTAATCTAATTTATGTTTAAACATACAGTACATTCATGGCCAGCTATCACTCTCAGATGCAGCTAAAATAGACAGAAAAAGGAACAAGAACAGTAGCATCTAGAAATACTTTTGAAAGTATAGTACATGAAAGATCAGAAGACAAAGGAAATAGGTGACAGTCAATGAACAAATCTTGAAAACTAGAAACTGGACAATAAAATCCAAATATATAAGATTGGCATTACAATGAATGTGATTTATGGCTATCAAAAGAACAGAGGGGAAAATAGGATTAAATTATGAATAAAAGGAGGGAGAGTAAGATGGGAACTCAATTTCTCTTGAAACACTGAAACAATTCCCTGAACAAGATAGAAAAGAAGAGACATCGTTATTTTAAAATAAGAGTGAAATAAGAGTGTAAGAAAGTTCCTGCCCACCTTCATGAATGGTTTTATTCATTTAAAATAAAGTATTACATTTTATTAATTATTTAAATAAAATAAAACATAAAATGTTACTTCAAAACACAAGACTGTAATATTGAGTCCAAAACGTGTACTGCACAAAAAATAATTTTTTTTAAAAAATCAACAAGATCAATCCATGACAACATATGACTTGAGACTGTCTTTTCATGATAAAACCAAGCATATATATGTATCAGTGGTGAAATCCAAATTTTTTTACTACTGGTTGTGTGGCCGTGGCTTGGTGGGCATGGCTTGGTGGGCATGGCAGGGGAAGGATACTGCAAAATCCCCATTCCCATCCTACTCTGGGGCCAGCCAGAGGTGGTATTTGCTGGTTCTCCAAAATTCTCAAAATTTCCACTACCAGTTCTCCAGAACCTGTCAGAACCTGCTGGATTTCACCCATGATATGTATGGTTTTATGATAAAAATCATCTTCAGTTCTACTCTGCATGGTCCTTTTTTTATCTCCTCCATAACCAATAGTTTGTCTTATGTATTATAATATTTGAATACCACAGTAATACATTGAATCCTTCCCTCCTTCAAGATTTTTAAATTAAATATATATGCTGCTAAGAGGTCCTCCCCACCCAAAGGAACTATAGCAGCAGAATGAGCATTATTGAAATAACATTGCCAACTATGTGCTAGAAAGGCTTTGAGGTTAGTTAGATATGCCAACCAATCCATTAGAATAGACATTACCTTGACAGAGCCATGGTAGCAGAGTACAATTGAAACCAATTAACCACTTTATCAGCCCCCTTCCTACTTCCCTTCCTTGTCAGTTCAAATGACACTTGTTCCATTCCACTAGAGAAATTGTGATCCCCCCCCCCCCTATTATTATACTTTGGAAGATGAACAGGCAAATACTAGAAGCATGGTCAACTGGTATTTCAAGATTACATTATCTCACCAGTTATTTTTCTCTTCTCAAGTCTATGAGAATCAGGTAGCTGTTAACATTGCATGCTAAATTGGGGGTTGGCAGAATGAAATTTAGGGGCACACATAGCTCAATGAGGTACCTTGTTCTTCTGATTTCATTCTCCTTTCTGGAAGCAAAAATAGAGTTTTGTGGCTGCACTTTTAGGTTTAAAGTGAAGGTTAAAATTAGGCCCTCCTCTGCTTGAAAGGAATTATATTCATGTCTGTTACTATGCCATTAACTAAAAGGAAACATGACTACATAGCATAGTATAATGTTATTAGCTTTTTCATATTGCTTTTATTTCTATGAATCTTTTTTTCCTACATGGTCATTATTTTCCATGTTTCCTAAATTCCACCTGATTCTTGAAAAACATTCCACATGCTGTGCTTTCTTTATTCTAACTCTGCATTTTTAACTTTAAAATGTTTCTATTAAGGAAGCCCTCAATTGAAGCAGAATTCTGCTAAGCCATTTGGTTACATATTTATGAAGCATTACATAAGACATTCAGGCAATGAACACTTGTCAATTGTTTTGAGTTCTGCTGATTGCTGTTTCTTTAATCATCAGGATGCTTTATTTCTTTTAATATTCTCCTACAGAAGGACTAATTATTCATTAACTGATGTCCCTCTACTTTAAAATTATGTTTTAAAAATATTCAAAATTGAGACATTGAAGCGTCCTGATAATGAATACTGCAGCAATACCTATAAATAAATCATCAGCTATCTTTCCAGCTGTATAAAAACACGGGCTATCAAATTATTGTAATAAACACACACATACACACGTGCACACATACACTATATTCATTAAACCATAGGTCCTCTTTAATATTAGATATTTGTTCAGTAAAAGATTATTTTCATATTTTCCCATCAGTTTTTGGTGTTCTTTCTTATGTCCTTAATTCTTAGTTGCACAAATTCACCAACTGTACTTAAAATAATTTGCTATGCTTTGATTGCAGATGAAATAGTGAGTTCTTGTCTCTCTCTCTCTCTCTCTCTCTCTCTCTCTCTCTCTCTCTCTCTCTCTCTCTCTCTGTGTGTGTGTGTGTGTGTGTGTGAGAGAGAGAGAGAGAGAGAGAGAGAGAGAGAGAGAGAGAGAAATATGTTCATGGGACATGGATTAAAGTCGACTCTGATAATGTTTTAGGGCTCAGGTTTTTCATGGTCTATAGTTGAGAACCTGTGGTTGGGGGATACATCTAGGAAAAGTGTATTATTATAAAATCTACTCAACAATGGGGTACATTAACACCCACAATGAACCATACTTTATTAAATATTTTTGGAAAAACTACAGCAGAACTTCGGTGGCTCTTCTTTCTCCTACCTTTACAATAGTAAAATGTGTCCAACAAGCATGATGAGTAGAAACCATGTCTTGACAGGATTAGACAAAATCAGCTATATAAAATAAAATAGTTGGATTCTACAGATTAAGCAGAAATTCTCACAGGTTCCAATGCTATCTTTAAGGCATAGTTTAGAGAGGTTGCTATGCCATTCAAATTTTACTGTGTTGTTAAAGAATGATTTCCACCTGCTCTTTATTATTCATTTTTAGTTACTCTTCATCTGTTCCATATTTCATTATATTCTTGTAAATTTGCTCTTATAAGAAGCTGTGATTAATTTTCTTTGGCTAAAGTGGTATATAATGCTTGTGAGATTGTGATCACAAAGTACTTGTGATTATATTGTATTGTCTATTTCAATGTCTTTAGGCATGATACATTTCAAACAGCCTTAACCAGATCAATGTCTTTATATCTATTTACAATTATCTTTTCACAAATGCAATTTTCCCTGATGTTTAACTCTTCTGTTCCTTTATTGATAAATGACTGTGAAACATTTTTAAGCCATCATTAATATGAACGCTCCTTTTCAGCAATCTGCCTTCTTTCTTATGCCACTAATGGAGTTCCTACTAGAGAAAGATAAAACAAACACACCCAGGATGCAGATATCCTTCCCTGGGTCTCAGAAGTGTAGCATAAATTGGAGAAGAGAAACAAGGCTGACCCAGAACACATGAACAAAATTAAGATACTGAAAGAGGGAAGTCCCTCTATGTGGTAGATGACAGTTTCTGAATTTGATAAATACATAAAATAAATAAATAATAAATAAATATTCCATATCCATGTTTCAACCTTAAAATCAGTCATAGCAATTCCTGCTGGTCTGCTAGTTCAGTTTACTTATCCATAACTTCTACTTCCTCTCTGTTTATAGCTCTGTATATCTATTGACTGTTATATGAAGATCTCACCTACTCCCTATTTTTTGCATCCATCTATTTGCCCAACTTTTAATTACAGAACAATTAATGTTGCTATCCAGTCTTTCACTTTGGACAGTCTAACTGCCTCATTACCTTCCTGATTCTGGAAGAAGACACAGGCTCTGTGATCTTGTTGTTCCTCAAACCACTGGCCTGCTACCTATTCCAGACCGAGCTAAATAACCCTCTACTTCTTCAAGGGGCTTTATGCAGATATGTCTAGTATAGTGATGAGAAAGACTAGAGGTGACATGATAGAAGTCTCTCAATATTTAAGGGCCTGTTACAAAGAAGAGTCAGTCAACTTATTCTCCAAAACACCAGAAGGCAGGATTAGAAGTAATCAATGGGAATTTATCAAGAACAAATACAACCTAGAACTAAGGAGAAATTTCCTGACAGCGGGAACAATTTACTACAGCTTGCCCTCAGAGGTTGTAGGTGCTCAATCACTGGAAATTTTTAAGAGGATATTAGACAACCATTTGCCTTGAATGATATAGGGCAGTGATGGCTAACCTTTTTGCCATTGTGTGCCAGGAGCAGGGGGGGGTTCATGCGCATGCATGCCCACACCCATAATTCGATGTGCCCCGCCCTCATGCATGTGCATGTGACCCACCCCACTCCTGTCATGTGATGGCATGGTGGGCCCGTTTTTCTCCCTCCCCAGGCTCCAGACCCTTTCTAGGAACTTGAGGATGGCAAAAATGGCCTTTCCCATCACTCCCCGAGCCCCTCTGGAGGCCGGAAACAGCCTGTTTCCCTACTTCCGGTGGGCCCACAAGGCCCAAAAATTAGGTGGCCGGCGTACGCATGCGCCCCGGAGCTAAGCTTGCATGCCCACTGATATGGCTATACGTGCCACCTGTGGCATGTGTGCCATAGGTTCGCCATCATGGATATAGGGTTTCCTGCTTGAACAGAAAGTTGGATTAGAAGATCTCCAAGGTTCTTTCTAACTCTGTTATGCTATTATTCTTATTCAGATCTCAGATTCCTGATAGGCAGGTGGTAGAGCTTCATGACTTAGGTGAAACGGTCTTTTAAATTTCAATCATTGGCTAAGATGAGAACATCTATTAAGCAAAATTTTCATTTGCTTAATGAAGCAAATGATTTCATTTGCAGTGAGGGTGATATTAAGTAAACAGATCATACTAGTCTGATGTGTTACATGTCATATGTCACAGATTAAGTGTATAACTGGAAACCTGGAGAGCAGAAGTTTATTATGCATAATGTATAATGTATTATTATTCATTTATAAACTAATTCTGGTAAATGCATAAGATAACAGAGACAACTATCCTATTCATAGAAATGAACTAATAACTAGCTTTCTAGGAATAATTTACAACCACATTCATACCATCTAAAGTTATCAATACATATTTCCAATTATCTGTTAAGTTTATTGAGTTTATCCTATTACATATCTGGATTTCCAGTATTAATATTTTTAGTTACAGGTCAATTATTTTATCTTGTAGTTTTAAATCAACTGCAGTCAGACTGTTTTTTTTTTCCAGTCTTTAAAATCTCCTACAAAGAATAACTTACGATCATTTGTGTGAGCAGCACATTTTAAAGTTTCCCTTTCTAGATATCCTAACAAGAAGCAATAAATATTCCATTATAGTTTGTATATAATTTCCTCCCATTGGATCAGTCTATGTGGATAGATGATTTTTGCCAAGAATACAAGTTGTTCTCTTAATTGTCTAGATTCAGCATGTTAGCTGTCCCAAAATAGAATAATTTCAATTATGCAAATGAAATAATCTCCATTATTAAACACAATCAAGACTACTTTCACAAATAGGACTTTCTGGAATCATTTCATCCATAATCATGCCTCATTGTGTTTAAATCTCAATGGATACATGCAATAATTTCACTTAACTTTTACAGCACTGTAACACGGATTTGCACAAAGTGATTTGTTTTATAGCATATATAAAATATAATTAGGAAGGTGATAAAATTGATGTATTTAAAAAACTGATATTCCAAGCATACATTAGTTTCTTTCTTTCTGAATATTTGAGTATATATGGGTATGCATTTTCTTTTTACCACTGAGAATGAGTCTAACAATGCAACAATCAAGATAATTCTTTCTGGACAATTTAGGAGTTTGCTCAATGGAATTATGGTACAGATTGAACCAGTAGTATTTTTTTTTTCTTCTTAAAAAAGAAAAGAGTTTTACACTTTTATTATCTTCTGTGAATGAAATATAAGGCAGGTCGTAATACTAAACAGAGTGAAACAGCTATCTTCAGTAGTAGATCTGTATAATGTTATAAACAATGAGTTGTTAACTATTCTTTATTATGGCTTTTTAACTATCATAGAGCCAGACAGTTGCCTGGAATTTCTTAATTTAGGAGCCATACCTAGTTTCCATTAGATACTCCAGATGTGTAAATTGCATCAATTTAACTTAAATTTGAAAAATAAGTCCAATTTATTTGGATCTATAAATGATTCAAGTAGAATCTCCAAATTACATTTCATTTGATTAGAGTTGGATTTATGTACAACAATTGATCTAGCTTGGTTTGGGCCCGTTTGATTTAGAATGACATATTGAATCAATGAAATGCTCCAAAATGATTGGAAGTGATTTAAAAATTAGGTATCTGCATAGGGGTATTGTTTATCTTTGCTAGAAGCAGAAATACTTCTTCATGCAGCAAAGTTTACTAATTTTCTATTATTATAGTCAAGTATTTGACAGAAGAAAAATGCATATGTAACAGCTTTACAAAACCAGATTTGAGGAACAGTAGGAAAAAGAAGGGAAGGGTTCTGAAATAGATTATGAATAGAGAAATGCCCAAATCTTTGATTGTATTATTTTAAATTCTTTCTTGCCTATTTCTTGAAAAAAGCACTAATATGAATGTTGATAAACATATGCTGTATATCAATAATTCATGGTTGTAAATAAAGAGTTCTCTTTCCAATGTTATATGATGTCTTTTAGACAATCCTATACCTGGAAAATCCACATACTATAGTTGATATTTTGATTGATTTCAAATATTTTGAAATTATCCTGGAAGAACATATGCTTCTATTAAGTTGAACAATCGATGCAGATTTGTATTAGCAATCCTATTGATGTCAGCCACAAACTCAATAGTAAAGGAACAAGACCAAACCATATAATCTACATTAATGTTCCATTTCCTGAGTTACATCTTTAAGGCTTGGTGTTATATCTTTAAGGCCTGGTGGCGCAGTAGACTAAGTGGTGTTAAAGTAGCGCTTAGTTGCCAGCTGCCTGCAATTACTGCAAGTTCAAATCTCACCAGGCTCAAGGTTGACTCAGCCTTCCATCCTTCCGAGGTAGGTAAAATGAGGACCCATATTGTGAGGGCAATAAACTGACTTTGTATAAAAAAGAACACCGCTTGGGGGAGGGGGGAAGCCCTACTAAGCAGGTGTATACAAAAGTATGAAGGCTATTGCTTAATGCATTGTAAGCTGCCCTGAGTCTCCCGAGAAGGTGGCATATAAATCAATCAAACAAACAAACAAAAGCAAGCAGCCCTTACTAAATATGTTCTGACAGACACTCACTCCCCTTTTCCACAGGATTATAAATAAGGATTATAAGAAGTTATAAGATGAAATATCGAGTACACTTGAATATTTTTTTGATGGATTGATTTTATTTTAAGAACATTGGAAAGTAACTTCACAATGACTAATACAACTTTTCATCAATTTCCCAAGGTAGAATATTTAAATTCATAATTAGATCATGTAAATATCTTCTATTAGTTTCTTCAATTTCCTGAAAAAATGGGTTGGAAGCCTCACATAATGCTTCTCATCTAACCACCTTACCCCAAATTTTCTAAAAGTTGGCTGTTTGAAAAGCTGTCAGATACTGTTTAGTAATATTTTTATTGGTGCTGGTACCAATAGTGGTTGGTTTGATAGTGCCTACTTTATAGAGTTATGCTATTTGCATTAGTATCTACTAACTCCATAATAGAGGACCAGAATAAGAAATAGGAATAAGAAACTGTTTTTATTAAAATGAACTATTATAACAGAATCTTACACGTCTGAATGTGATTTCTTATAACCCCATGGAAAGGGGGGATATTTGTCTGAGATGTTTACATATTCCTTCTTGTTTTGGACCCAAACCATGTTTAGCTCCTTGTTGCTTGTTAATGAATCTCTCCTCTCTGTGTCAAGGACATCTCTTTGCACTCTACAGTATCATATCTTTTGTTTACTTTTATGTATCTTCTCATAAATTGTGCAAATAAATAATCAATGTGGAACTTTACAAGCAGCAATTGTATCTTACCAAGGAAATCAAATAATAAATGCCTAAATATTATATTTAGAAAAAACTTATTATATTATTTATTATATTATATTTCAGAAAACGTAGTGTCAAACACTAAAGGAAGATTTTAAGATTATTAATGTCCCTTGGGACTATGCCAAAATTACCGCAAGAATGATCAAAACTGCTGGAAAAGATTTGCTGCCCAATCTGTTCTGCACAGGACCTAATGATGATGATAACGAAATATTATATATTGCAAAAAGTCATTCTGGATAAATCAAAAGATGCTAATATTTAATTTTACAAACAATTTTAAAATGGCTTCTGCAGAATTAAGTTAATCCTAAATAGCAAATGTTTAAAAGACTGAATTTACTACTCCCATCTCCTCCATATTTTAAAAGTGGGATTAAGTTTGTAAATTGTAAGTTTTTCGTGGATGAATGGATCAAATATATTTCTGCAGTCCAACATTTCCCAGATATATATTACAGCATTAAATTCAAATATTGAAAATGAAGTCTAACTTCTTTCTATAACAGAATTTCAAAGCTGTTTTACTACAATGCAGCTTGTCTTACAATATATTATTGGCTACCAAATTTTGACCTTGTTCATAGTAATGCAGTGCCATAAACCACAATGGCAGAATTCAAATGCTGCACTAAATTGAAACTAAGGAAACAGAATTGTATGGCTTTGTGGAAGGCTGATCCCAGACTATACCATGAAATAGGCAACATATGGTTGGAGTTGGAATGTAGAAATCATGGGCTTTAATACTATGAGTAATTGAGTAGGTGCATTTTTACACTATCCAGCTGGCAAAGATATGAAGCCCTGGACTAGTCAGGTTTCATAAAAGCACTGAATCTGGCATTCTTCTTGTGTCATAGTAAGTTCTAGTTCTGAAGTAGGGACTGAAATGAAGAACATTCTGGTGTAGATTCAAGTGAATATTGGGTCCCAGAGCTTCAGGAAAGTCCTCGCAGTTGTTGAGCAAAACCAGGAAAAAAACCACAAATTGCTCTGCCAGTGAATTAAAGTTGGCAAGAGTCCATTTACAAAAATGAGAACTGAATCTCAATATTGAAATAAAAATGAAGAATTAATAATCTTTTTAAGTCCTAAGGATTTTGTCCTTAGCAGTTGCTTAATGTAGCTTCAATAGTGTAATGGAAAACCATTTATCTTTTCTAGTAATAAAATCAAAGAGTGTGTATGTTTGCCTTGATAATGTTTATTGCAGAGTTTGTATGATTTTACTATTTCATATTTGCTTAAATATTAATGTCAACATCTGCTTAGTTCTATATCCCAGCAGTTATCAAGAAGACTAAACGTTTTTTCTATCTGACTTTGCAAAACATGTCTCGTTTTTTTAGTTGCCCGTATTGAAGATCAATAGAGGACAAAAGTAAATGGAATGGAATGGTGGAAGAAAAACAGAGTAGGAAAAAGTCTGAAGAAAGAACAAAAGGCTTAAAACTTACTCAGAATTATATGAATGAAAGCATTGCTCAGATGTTACATCTCATTACTAATTCAGTGAGGAACAACCTCACTTTCCACAAGTGACTGCAATCAAAAAAGATTTCCATCTGTCTGCAATGCCTAAGCCTATACAATTGCAGCTGTTTTTGCATTTTAGCAAGTAATCAGCGTTCAGGATCCTCTGTAAGCCAACATATATACACTTTACCCATGCAGCTTTAAATTATGATTCATTGCCTCTTAGATGTGGCTTCATAGTAAACAGCAGGATTTACAGAACAAGTAGATGAAAATAATTCAAGAACAATTGCACATCTTCCCTTTGCAAGAGACAGATTTACGAGAATAACAACTGTTCTCTCTAACATTAGCACCATAGACCTTTTCTAAAAATTTCCAGAACATAAAATGTTTCTCAACCATAGAAAGTTTAAAAGTTTAAAATGTGTGGACTTCAATTCTCAGTGTTGACTAGGGAATTCTGGGAACACGAGATACCTATTGCCAAATTTCAGAGATATTATACTAGTCTCTCTCTCTCTCTCTCTCTCTCTCTCTCTCTCTCTCTCTCTATATATATATATATATATATATATATATATATATATATATATATATATATATACATATATATATATATACACACACTCACACACACACACACACACACACACTGTGTCTGTGTGTCTGTGTGTGAGAAAATTGCTTTGCTCTTCAGCAACTCTACTTATCAGCAACAAAAAATCATTAGCTGCAGCAGAATTACAGTTTAATACAGTTTATGTGCACATATTAGCACATCAAATTTTCACCCACTTTAGTCAAGGAGAATTAAACCTTCTCCACTGGGTTTTTCCAAGTAATCCACAGAAACCTAGAGGTCTGCAATAACTTGATCAAATTCTGTGAGGAACTAAGGGCAACCACAAAAAATGTTAACTCAAACTCAGCCAATTTTCTATTACAACAGTTTTGTCCATTGATCATGAGTACTGGGAATTCTTTAGGAAAAAATTAACCATTGAATGTGATAACTCTCATTAGAGAAAGTACTTCAGAAAAAAAATAATACTAATTGGAAGACTTTTCTGGACATTTTTCAAGACACAGGGAAAAAAATCAAATTATGATATGGATTAAATGACTAGTAAATTTTAGTGATTGTCTGGAAAAACAGAAGCTATGTTATGGTGCTAAACTAAGGGCTGAATTTAAGTTTTAACAATATCTTCTATAAATGAAGCCAGAATTTACTTTTTTAAAAATATATTATATTTTTCCTTTTATAATTTTTTCCCTTTTGTACTTTTATATCTCTCTTGTCTTTTTCTCTCTTTGGTCGTTTGCTTTTGTTAGTTTTTATCCTTGTTTTATTTTTTTAAAAAAACTGATCTTCTTAGCAGCCTGAAAGAAATTGAAATTCCCTGATCTAAAAAGATGTAAAAGATAATCCCAAAGGTGCTTTTTCAAGAGGCAACTGGACTTTCTTGTTTTTCTTTGAAGAAGAGAAAGTGAAACACCTAAAAAAACAAACAAACCAGAAAGCCCAGTTGCCTCTTGAACAAGCACCTTTGGGATTATCTTTTACATCTTTGGGACAACCATGACTTGGATGGCTGAGAATCTCCATAGACATATTAAAGGTAAGGGAATCCCTGGGTATTTTACTCCACTAGTCATTGCACACTATAGAGGGCAGTGCTCATCTCTATTTCAAAGCCATTGAACCAGTGCTGCCTGAAGACATTTCCATGGTCGTATGACCAGCATGATGTCACAGAGTGCTGTTACCTTCCCAATAAGTGGTACCTATTTATCTATTTGCATGCTTGCAAATTGCTATGCTGGCTGGAGCTGGGATGAGGATGGGAGCTCATCCCATTGCATGGAGCTCAGGTCTCAAATCTGGGCTGCCAGCTTTCCAGCCAACAAGCCCAGCATCTTAACCACTGAGCCACCACACTCCCCAAATAAACATAACAGCAATAATTATGACCTGCTTAATTAACCCAGATGAATCAAGACTTAATCCCAAACATCTTCTTGTAAACCCTATAAAACCCTATAAAACTGTCATATAAAAGTTTTTTTCCTTTTTTTTTAAAGCAGGGGTTGAATTATCTTTCTTATTCCTCATCCCTATTTAAATCCCCCATTAATTAAAATGTTCCATACATCTGATTGAATAAAGTACAGAATCCTTTTGTTAATCTGCAAATATGCCATGAAACGCTTTCTGTTTTCTGGGTACTGTAGACTAATGTAGCTGTCCTCCTGCCATACTCTTTCTGATGTAGATGATAAAAATAATGGAGATCTAAGCATTTCATACCTATAACCAGTTTGGTTTTCAACCCTCTATATGTGTGTGTGCACGTATTTGCAAAGCTTCAGTTAGAATCAGTTGGAGCTGGCTGAATGGCAAACAATTTTCATTTTTTAACTACAGTGAGAAGAAATAGTAATCCAATAACCCATAGAAAACATAATATGTAAAAAAATAGGCATACAGCAATTGATGGCTCCAAATTAAAACACCTTCTCCCATAGGGAGCAGAGTGAATCCGGCTACAGCAATTTTAGTCCATGGCTTATGGTTCAGCGTGATTTTAAAAGCTGTAGCTTAGCATGATGTTTGAACTCAACAGGGTAAAAGAACCTGTTAAGTGCTGCTTCTTTCTTATTTGATTTTGCTTTAGCTTCCTCTGCTGCTCTGTGACCCAAATAAAGTTAGGTAAATAGTATCTGATATTTGGAAGCATATTTCAAGTGTGATTTCGGTGATAAAAATCACATATACAGTAACAATGAACTGTCTTCTTGACAATTGTCCTAGAAAGACTGTCTTCCTTCCTTAGTTTTATAATCGGTTATTGTGCAATAATGGGGATTTTTTTTTTTACATTATTAGGCAGAAAAGCAGTGGTATTTGAATGAACATCTGGTATCCTTTTCTTTTTGTTAGAAACAGCCTTGGAATTCTCAGTTTAGGTCAGGAAAATGTATGAGGAACATTTTAAGTAAACAAAAATGGTCCTTTTTGTTCATATTGTAGCTCCAAATCAAATAGCTTTCTTGAGTTGTACTTTGACATGGAAGAATAGGTAGGCAGGAACTTTGATAGCTTTGAACAACTTTTCAAATGCAGAAAACCCTGTCACTACATATAGAAATTCAAATTGAAATATGCTTATGTCAGGCTTTTAAAGTAATAGCTCTGCAGGAAAGCAAATTTATAGCCTTACTTCATGTTGCTGTTTGTGAACACTCCATTTTATTTCTACCTGAAATATCCTTTTTGTCCGGCTTCCACCATTTTTCCATCTAGCACTCACCTTTGTGAGCCGCTTTTAAAAACATGTTAATCTCTTTTCTACGCTAAGTAGATGCATTTACTGGAGAAGGACAAATCGTACAGCAGCCTTGTGCCAGCTCGTTTTGTTGCCCATCACGAGTCTCATGATTGAATTCTAAAGCGAAGAGGAAAATATATATTGATATTATGAAAGTTTTTCTAGTCTAAGAAAGGCAGAAGCTGGGTTTTTTTGAGGGGTTGCTTCCTTTAAAAGGAAGGCATATTTTTTTTGGAAAGCAGCATTCACAAAAAGAAATGAGGAATTCTGTGAGGTTTAAAAAGTTTCCCTTGACACCAGGGGAAAATGGAAAGTGAAAGAATTGATAGGAGGTACCGTATTGTCTATGGAGATTCTCAATCATCCAGTTCATGGTTGTCCCAAAGGTCCTATTCAAAAGGTTACTGGGCTTTGATTTTTGTTTTTGTTTTTCCCTTGAAAATGTTTCTGACTGAAATGGAAGGACTTGTATTCAGTTGGAAGGAACCTTGGAGGTCATCTAGTCCAACCCCCTGCTGTTGCAGGAGACCTGTACTAGGGATTCGAACCGCCGAACTGCCGACCTTTCCGATTGAAAAGCTCAGTGTCTTAGCCACTGAGCCACCTAGCCAGGCTCTTTCTTCCTTCCCCCTCTGTTGAGAAAAAGCTGTTCAATTTTAGCATAGATGGCCTTTTCCCCCTCTTTCAAACCAGCGGTCCTCTCTGTCCATAATGTAGACTTTGCTGTTTTCAAAGGAGTAACCTTTTGACTGATCTTTTATTGATGCAATAAATGATAGCACAGAGTTGGGCAACCTGGAAAGATATGTCAAATTTCTGATCAGGTAGAAGCAGGGACATATATTGTACTTTCTACCAGGATAGTTCTTTAAAATGGAATACATATATATATCTTCCTTGATTCTCTATAGAGCAGGGTGTCCAACCTTGGCAACTTTAAAATGTGTAGACTTCAACTTCCAGAATTTGCCAGTCAGTCATGGGAATTGGGAGTTGAAGTCCACAAGTCTTAAGTTGCCAAGGACCATCTGGCATAGGGATTCCACAAAGTCAACTCCGCGTGGACATAAAAGGGATGTTTTTATATCAGCCACACAGAACTGCAGAGGGTAATGCATCCAAGCATGCGTTACCTAACAAAATTTCAGAATTAGAATGTATATATTGCATTCAGTTTATTGTCATATGGTGGGTTTGTTGCTTTGTTGCTTTATTCTTTTTTATGCTATACACCACTCAGACTTACATTGTTTTCATTGATGGCCTTATACATCTGATATAAATAAGTAAATTCAATATATTCAGCTTTTTCCATTATAGGAATCGTGAACCACCTAATCCCAGTGGTCCAAAGTAATCTTGAAAGAGCTCAGGCACTCATCGGGGGAGAATATGTCAGATATAGGTTTTTGTAATTTTTTTGATAGTTTTTATGATGACAATTTGTTTTACCCAAACTCCAAATCAGCTGGAAAAATCATTTCCAAAAAAGCATAGTTGTTCTGGTAGCAATAATTATGATTATAATCTAGATCAGTGTTTCCCAACTTTGGCAACTTTTTAGTACATGACCTTCAGTATCCACAATTCCCCAAGTAGCATAGCTATTGCTGAGGATTCTGGGAGTTGGCATTCATACCTCTGAAAGTTGTCAAGGTTGATTAAAGCCCAGATCATGGATTGGATCTTCTTGGATAGTTTTATACCAACAAGAATTTTGTTATTTAAAAAAAATACAATCTAACATGGTAATTTTTTTCATTAACTTGATAGTAATAGCAATAGTACTTAGATTTATATACTGCTTTGCAGTACATTACAGCCCTATCTAAGCAATTTACTGAGTCACCATATTGCCCCCAACAATCTGGGTCCTCATTTTACCAACCTCAGAAGGATGGAAGGATGAGTTAATCTTGAACCTGGTGAGATTCGAACTGCCAAATTGCAGGCAGCTGGCAGTCAGTAGAAATAGCCTGCAGTACTGCATTCTAACTACTGCGCCACCGCAGCTCTTAAATAATTTCTAATACATCCTATGTATTACTTGGGGGAGTGGGGGGAATGTCCTGAGCTGTAGAATTTTTCTAGTTTGATCTAAGAGTTCTGAACCAGAACTGGAAATATGAATTAACATTTGATATATGCAAAGTTGATGAGCATAACAAGGTGTAGACTTGATTTGATTTAACAGAATGACTGTTTTATTCACATAATTAGAATATGGCAAGAAACCACTAGGTAATTAGGGCAAATGTAATTTTCTGCCTGGAAAATGTATGTCATGATTGCATCTTTTGAGTGACTTTTTAATCTAATGAAGTTAAGCGGTGTGTTCTCTTGTAGGTTTTATTTTTTTTTAATTTTTCATACTATAACTTAATTATGTACAGGTTGATCTGTTATCATTAGATAAATCCCAGATTTAACATTTTCTGATTGCTCTTTTTTTTTTTTTTACCCTGACACTAATCAAATTTGCCCATTAGGATTCAGTTTGTCTGAAATAAGTTTCGTTCGGGTCCTATCTGGTGGGTAACATTTATAGAATGTTTCAAATCCATATATGAGACTTTCTGAAGATTTCAAATATTCCTTGACATAATTCGATGCTCGTTGCCTTTTAGTCAGATTATTAGAGTGAAAACACAGGTCATGATTAAAATTTGGAAAGAGGAAGAGGAAGAGGAGGAAGAGGTGGCAGTTGGGCTTAAATTCCAGGAGCAGATTGAATAATTGTTATTTATGCTGCCACAAGTAAGATTAGTTTATTGAAAAAAGTAGCCTCTGTTCAATTCCTGCAGCGTTCTGTAATGGTGTCTGCTTATCTGTAGCTCAGCCAGCCTCCAAAGAAGAGAGCAGACTAAATTCTATTTGGATTAAAGGTGTAAAAACAGAGATGATAAGAACTGAAACCCCCTTTAAAAAAAATCTTGGACTGAGGTTCCATTAACAATGTGCCTGGTAGATAATATTTGAAGATGCAAGTCCTCTGTTGAATATAAAATAACATTTTAGCAATCTTTTAGTAAACAACCTTAAGCTTACTGAATTTGGTAAAATTAAGAAGAATGAGCTTTCAGTTGAACTTCTGAAGTAAGGCATGGATATGATGCAAGTATCATACTTTTTAAGAAACAGGAGGAATAGTTTAAAGACTCTCTGATAATTAGTAGTTTTTTATGTATAAATAAATAAATAAATATAAGTATATATGAATGGTCCTGAGTTATTGGGAACTTGCACCGTTCTGTACTCTGTCTATGACACTTCTAAAACTGATAGAATAAGCAATGGATTAGATGAAAAACTGCACTTTCTCTATTTAGTAATTAGACAGATGGGTGCTTGTACTCAACATAGAGGCTACATTCATATGGCATGCTTAGCAGGAAAGAAAACCATTTTATTATTGAGTGTTGATATAGGTGTCCAGAGAAGACACAATAACAGCATGATGTAAATGATGAAAATACTGTAATTTGTGTCAGTCACATCATGATGCAAATGATCTACACATAATTACCATCATTTGCACAGTGCTGTCATGATGCATTGATAGGTCTTGGTCCCTCTTGACACTACTCCCTGGTATCCATGAGTGTGCAGCCCTTCAATCAAGTTTAGGCCTTACTACATAGTTTCATCCTGGAATGTCTGAAATTGCAGCAGTGTGTGACATAAAGTTAAGCCACAAAACTTGTTTTAAAAGAATTGTTCATTGGAAAATAAAGGGATAATATGCACATGAGCTTCTCAATTTTATAAAATGTGGAAACACACACAAATATACCCTGTTTTCCCCAAAATAAGACATCTCCTGATAATAAGCTCAATTGGGCTTTTGAGTGCATGGCAATAAGGCCAAGCGCTTATTTCAGGGTTCAAAAAAATATAAGACAGGGTCTTATTTTCGGGGAAACGTAGTAAGCAAAGGTTTTCCTTTTTTTAAAAAAAGCTGATTTGCCATAGGGAAGAAGGCTTTTGTAGAAAACTGATCATATAAATTTGCCTAGATATATTTGCTATGGTTAAAGTTTTAAAGGTTTCCCCTGTCCAGGCATGACCGACTCAAGGGGCGTTGCTCATCTCCAATTCTCAGCCTAGGGAGCCAGCATTGTCTGAGAGATCTTTCTATCATCAAGTGACCAGCATGAAAGTAAGGAATGTCGCAATCTTTCTCACCAACATAGTACCTATTTATCTACTCAGATCTGCATGCTTTCAAACTACTAAGTTGTCAGCAAATAGGCTTGAGAATGGGAGCTCACCCCATTATGTGGTGCTCAGTCTTAAATCTGGGCTCTCAGCTTTCCAACTGACAAGCCCAGAATCTTTACCCCTGAGCCATCATACTGTCCATTATATTAACAAAATGAAACCAGCCTAAACTGAATAGTTTTCAGGTCATCAATTAGTTTTTCTAAAGGAATAAAGAGACAAAGAGCGAGGTTTTCTTTTTGTAAAAAATATATATCAATCTGGAGAGTTATAGCAATAACACTTAGACTTATATACCACTTTACAATGCTCTACAGCCCTCTCTAAGTGGTTTACAGAGTCAACATATTGCCCCCAACAACCTGGGTCCTCATTTTACCATCCTCAGAAGGATTGGAAGGCTGAGTCAACCTTGAGCCTGGTGAGATTTCAACTGCCAAATTGCAGGCAGCTGGCAGTCGGCAGAAGTAGCCTGCAGTACTGCACTCTAACCACTGCACCACCGTGGTTCATTATGACAATACACCTTGGTTCATTATGACAATAAAAGTTTGTTATTCATTTTTCTGAACCCTGCTGAATTCATTTTTCTGAACACAATTTATCCAATGATTGAAAGTGGCTGCAAATTAATTGGATTATATCATTATTATGAATTTTGGTGATTCATGAGGTTTCCTCTGTTTGTTTCTTTCTTTGTCTAAAAAGCCCACATTATACTAACAAATGCTAAGTATAGAATGCTATTTCAGTCACAGAATATCACTTTTGGATAGAGAAATCTAGCTTAATGCACAGGTTAGAAAATGCAGTTTTGACATAAATTACCAGCTCCATTAATATAGGGAGTGCTATTTTTCTTTTCCTTTTCTTTGCCTAACAAAAACCTGTTGCTGGTTGAGAATTTTTCTTCAAAAACTTCAAAAATATGGGCTTAGTCATTGTTTAGATTGATCCATCCTTCTGCTTTATCACTGTTAAAGCCAACTAAATTTACACTCTAACTACTGTAAATTGTGCATATTTCAAAAATGGTTCTTGGGTGCTTTGGACTTTGGCATAGCACCCTGCTGCTTTTCACAGTAGTTGTCTGACTTTTTCAGATTCCCTTTCAAGAGTGAAAAAGAGTTGCACCTTCTTTCAGGAATTGACTCTCTAAGCGGGGGGCTGGATGCAGTGGTGGGTTGCTCCCGGTTCGCCCCAGTTCAGGTGAACTGGTAGTGCCAGCGGTGAGAGGCCCACCCACCCATACATCATCAAAAATGCTCTGCGCATGCACGGAAGTGCTATGTGCTCTCAAAGCAAGTGCGCATACCCATACACTACTGATTGCAAACCAGTAGTACCAGGATTTGAAACCCACTAATGGCTGGATGCATCACGTGCTGGCCACACCCACCCCCAGTTTAGTGAAGGGAGGGAAAGTTGTGATATGTCAACATGACAACAGCATGTTGTCGTGAGTTTGACACCCCTGTATTAAACGTATGGTGGCTCATAAAGTAGCAGCACCATTTTTTCTAGCTCACTGAAGAACCTACACCAAGTTAGGCTTTCTTAATGAATAATATACATTAACTTGCCATTATGAGATAACTGAAACTGAAATTTCCTAAAGAGCCTCTTTATTCATTCTGGATTGGCAGAAAAATTCCTTAATCCTAACTATTTAAGAAGAGAGATATTAAGAAATTAAATATTTGCAGATTCTTACATAAACTGAATGATCATGCTGCTTAGATTAATGAATGGAAAATCAATTATACATCAGATTTTCTACTTATTAAATTCTGTGTCATGTCTGTTGGCAATTCATATACTTTGAAATACATTTAGAAATCTATTTAGTGCAGAGAATTGTGGAAATTGGGAAATTGGACCAAGGTTTTAGTTGATCACATACAAAAGTGGTAGACATTGGGAAAAAACACGGTAAGCAAAGAATTCATAATGAGTAAAGCAAAGTCAGTATAATGATGTATTTTTGATGGATAGGCAGTATCATGGTGACAATTCAGTTAGGGACCTTTGTCCGATTTATATGAGTCATAGAAATGTTCATATTCCAATTGGCCAAATACAATAACTGAAATTTTTACAAAAACCTGCTCTCTGTCTCCAAATCTTAGTCACATCATGCCTCTAGAGCTTGTAACTTGTGATTTCGCTGAAAAAATAATTTTTTCTTGCGAAGTTCAGAATTCATTATCTATGGCAGATGATTCATGCACAAAATGATTGCATATATGCTTAGGCTTCCATACACATGTGCATATACACTGCTCAAAAAAAATAAAGGGAAAACAAGCAGAAGACATCCGAGGATCTGAATGAATGAAATAGCCTTATTATATACTTTGTTCGTTACATACAGTAGTTTTGTGTTCCCTTTAGTTGTTTGAGCAGTGTATAAACTATTGTATGTAAAGAACAAAGTATTTAATAAGGCTATTTTATTCATTCAGATCTTCGGATGTCTTCTGCTTGTGTTCCCTTTATTTTTTTGAGCAGTATATATAAGCTTATAAACGTCTGATTCTTTGTCTATCTGATTACATTTTTATATTGAATACACACACATACACATTCAATAACAGAATGTACTATTTTTGTAGTGCAACATTAAAGCACAATTTCCATAGCAACCTCATATAAAGATTGGCAGTTATTATGCAAAGACCAGTGCTTAAATGAGGACCTTAAGAAGTGGTCATCGTTGGAGCGCTTAAATGAGCTCAAAAGAAATTTTTTCACCTGACTAAATTCTAAAAATTCTATTTTAAATTTTATTTTTTCTGACATAAAATTGCTTCTTGTTTCCTTTTGCTATTCCATAGATAGCGGTGTATGATTAGATTAGATTTATATTTATGTTAATATAAAACTGTCATACCTCACTTTTATGTATTTTTTCTTGAAAAGTCACTTGAATACTTATCCCCTACCTCAGGGGTGAAATTCAGCAGGTTCTGACAGGTTCTGGAGAACTGGTAGCGGACATTTTGAGTAGTTCAGAGAACTGGCAAATACCACCTATGGCTGGCCCCAGGAGTGGGGAGGGAATGGGAATCTTGCAATATCCTTTCCCTGGAGTGGGGTGGGAATGGAGATTTTGCAATATCCTTGGGGAGGGAATGGTAATGTTGCAGCATCCTTCCTCCTGGAGTGAAGAGGGAATGGGGATTTTGCAGCATCCTTCCCCTGGAATGAAGTTGGAATAGAGATTTTGCAGTATCCTTCTCCTGCCACACCCACCAAGCCACAGCCACAGGACCGGTAGTAAAAACATTTGGATTTCAACACTGCCCTACCCCTACACCTGGACTTTCTAGTTCTGCCAATATTTTATGTGGAAATTATGAAAAGCAGCTATGTGCTTTAAGTGTAGTTGTATTGCAGCAGTGATCGCTTGTTTTGAATATACTTCACCTGTTGGACAAATACTATACTTTGGGGAGACTAGCTATCAATAGAATCATATTTATTATCTGATAATTGTTAGGTAAACTTTTCTTGCACATGTCTGTCTAGGCATACATAGTCCTAAAACATTTTTAAAGCTTTCCAGAATTCCTATCTTGGTATTGAAATTTTAAACTTGGAACAGGTAGGAAACTACGCACAAATTCAATGAAATATGACAAAAAAATTTAATGATTTTTATTCATTTTTCAATTCTGGTTGGTTTTTTGTTTGTTTTTGTTTTTTTGTTTGTTTTTTTGGCATTGTATTGCACGGATTTCTTTTTTCTCCGAACTACATACAGCAACAGAAGCTTGAGAAAGCAATCAAATTAAGACATAGTAGAATGTGGGTGGATTGTTTTCTAATTAGAAATGCAAGTTGTACTTTTCACACTGACATCTCTTTCCCGCAATGTCTCTTGTTGGGACTGAATGCTAACATAGAGCAGAGATAGGAAACCTGATACCTTCCAGATGCTTTGAACAACAGACACAATTGCTTGCTCTACTAGATGGTGCTAATGTTAAAATCTCTGGAGCACACAGATATGCTGCTTATATGTCATCTACAGTACACTGATTTATAAAACTAGGGTTGTCTATGAAGTTACTGTGGAGTAGTTTGCAATGCCACTGGCTTATATCATTGCCATCAAAACCTCTTCATCATGATATAATGACACACTCTGCCTGTATACATAGGACTATCATTATAAAAAATATATATGGCAGCAGTCTGCAATTTCCAAATGCAGGCCGTGGAACAGCTGTCAGACATAAAAAAAATTCTGTAAACATCATTGTCCCAAAGATTAGATGTCATTTCTGAGCATTCATTTCTAGTATGAATTTCTAATTTGGTAAGCTTAGGAATGGAATGATGCACATAGCTATAATTGTTTCACTTGTACTGAATTACTTATGTAAAAGAATGTTGAATCCTGACATGAAAAAAGTTAGGCTAAATAATTCTGAAGACAAATACAGAGTCACTCTTTCAAATAAGAAGTAAGTAACAAATCAATGCATACAAAATGTGTATTATTTCAGATTGCTTCTTCTCACAACAACATTCGGCTATCTATAGGAACTAGGGCTTATATTGTCTCCCTGACATCTACAATGATGCTTTAAATTTATTATTTAAATTTAATGTATTACAGTCATTGACAAAAATAGCATTTAAAAAGAAAATAAAAATTAGCACCTAACTATGAATAAAATCGTTATTAGCCATGTGTGAGTGGAACACACACAATGCAACAAAATTTTGAAGAGATGTTATTTCTTAGTTTTCCAAATAATTTTATTAAGAATTGCATTTGAAAAGAATAAAAGTTAATACAAACTACAAAAAATGCAAACAGAAAAAATGAAAGACAAAAAATAAGCAATGTGGAAAAAAAAGAAAAGAAAGAAAAAAGGGAGAGAGAGAAAAGAAGGAACTCCCCGCTTTATCCTAACAGGTATAAACTATTTTAATGGTTTATCACCATCTCTAAACAAAATATATTATCTCTTCTCCCCATAGCTCAGCTACATCCATCAGTTTTTGTCAGTAAAAGTCTTGCAAGGACAACCATATATAACTGTTTTCTTCTTTTAACACTGATAAAAACAGTAAATCTTATGAATCTTCCATCATTTAAAAAAAAAAATCTTTAAACACTTCAAAAAAATATCCCAGACATAATTTGCTGATCATCTGTGTTTCAAAGTAAAAATCCTTCAGAATTAAATACAATGAAATCTTGTCTTAATCTCCCCAACTTTTTTTTTTAAAAAAACAACCCAAAAAGTGACCAAACCTTGTCTTAATCTCTCGAACATTCAAAGAATTTTTAAAAATATGACTAAGATATGAGGCTTGGGTGATGTCCATGTCTGCTTTGAAAGTTTGAACCTACACAAATCCTGACTATGTGGCACTCCACTCATAAACTGACCATAAAAATTGTGAGTTTCTGCAATCTACTCATGACAGACAGCTGCCTGAATTCATATGGATTATCTCAACAATCTCTCCTTTGTCAGAGATTACACAGATTTAGATCCAACATCCAGCAGCAATTCCTCTGACAAAGTTGTCTTGCTAGCTAGCCAAAGCCAGCAAGGCATCCACTCGCCATGGCTTTCTTCAGGAAGTATCAAGAGATAAGAGCTGTTTCAATCATATAACAATCTCACAATCATTTGACAGACAGAAGTTACTGCAATACCTGATATTTAAAAGAAGAGTAACTCTTCTGGTTCCAGTGATGCTATTGTTCTTCTCTTCAGTTTCTCTCCCAAAACAGCTGTGGGGTAGGCATTAAAAGAGGTTAAATGTAATACTCTCCTGAATTTAGAGATAAAATTATTATCTATATGAAGCTGGTTTGAGAGGTAAAACCATTTATTTATAAATATATCCCATTGGTGAGCATCAGGTTCTATTTGACCTTTTACATCTAAAATCCTTTGTCTTAAGGCTAATTTACCTTGATCTGGTCCTTGTGATAAAATAACATTACTGGAAAAACTGCAGTTGCCTAATTTGGATTGCTTTTTCCCTGAAGGATTTCAAATTAACTGCCAGTATTAAGTGAACCAATCCAACAGAGTTGAGTAAGTAAGGAAATTTATTTAAATGAGCAAATAAATATATTTATCTAAAGACTAGGTTCCAATTTGAATTCTTTTCCAAGGAAAGTATTCATTGGGACAGAGGAAGATGCTTCTTAAAATTTTTGTTTGGACACATCTAAACCCAACTTCAAGATAGCCCGGTTGTTATATTTTCCTAGTTGAACCCCATGTGGCAATTGTGTTCAGGCTTTGAACACAATTTGAACACAACTTAACCAACTTAATTGCAGCAGGGATATACTGTGTTGTTTTGATGAAATAAAAGATTTAGATGGCTGATGCTGATCTCTGTACGTTATGAGATACATAATCCACGTGAGCAATAATTCTTGTGTTTAAGATTGATTTTTCCCCATTTGTAGTCCAAGAAGGCTATTCTTATTTTTCTATAAATTCCCATGTAGGCTACTCCTTCAGAAGCCTTCTAAATCAGACCAGGTGAAAGATCCGTATATCCCTACATCCCATTTTTAGAGTCATCAGTCATGTGCTTCTGGAGAAACTTATGCACAGGTCATTTAGGCAAAAATCATAGTTAGGGAAAACCTAACAATCAGTTATAACAACACAGTACATTCCTTTTAATCCACCCTTTGTGATCTTTAAAACTTTTATGAAGCAATATGAAGCTGAACCTTAGATTAAATCCATCATTCTGTTTTCAATAAGTATTCCAGACCATGTATTGCAATGCCTGGTTGTTGAGAGTGCTGTACAATTTCCTCATGGTATTAAACCAATCTATGCTTGGAAACTGAAAATCATCTGTGAAAGCATTTTGCTCTGGGCTGATGCAAGAGCTATATTATTCTTCTGTCCCCACCACCCATACTGGCACTTCATTATTTTCCTTTCCTGCTTGAGAGATTAAGACTGCTATTTATTTTCTCTGCTGGGAATTAACAAATGTTTCCATCTCTTATTGGCTAAGACTGGGTAGGAATTTTCCAATGGGATGCTTTATTTATTATTAGAACTATTTATAAATTATCCACTGTCTATCTAGGGTAGTATACAACATTCAAATAAAAGCAGCAGTAAAGAAAACTAATATGCTCATAACAATGAGATAAAAACAGAAGCTGGAGCATATATCACTGTAGTATTGGCAAAGATTAAAACCATTAAGAATTCCATGAAGCAATATTATTCTTTAGAAAAACAACAGTATTTTTAAAGAGCAGACTAGAGAGAATTCTTCAACTGAATATGGTGACTGAATACTGCAATCTAGATTTTTAAGATGCTAGGCCATGTAGCGTTGTCTCCAATGGTTGTCATTAAATATAAGCAAATTAGTGTAGAATGAGAAAACTAGTGCATTTGAAATACATTCTATGATTATATCAACTATAAAATATATGCTACTTTAAATTCTTTGCCATTCATTAAAATAAACTTTGCATCATTCATGGATGGGCACATATCTGTTGATATCACCTAAAAGTAAGCACATCTTTTCCTTGGATTGTGCCATAGCTACTTATTACAGCTGCTTGATCCTGGAAAAAAGCACAGTCACTATAAGTATGACTGACAGATTCTATGCATGTGCCTTTTTTATGCTCCAACACTAAATTATTCCAAAATATTAAATTAAGTAATGTAGCTTCTTAATCTTGAAAAAAAAAATGAAGAAAAGTAAAAAGAAATGGAGAAGTGGAAAATTTGCACAACTAAATTCTGAGTTTCAAAGAAAAAGAAAAGGCAAGGTGTTATATCTAAATAAACGATATGTAGCTATATGGTGAGGGATAGTAATTGGATAAGAAAGATAATGTATTAATTTAAGAGAGTTACAAAACTCAACTGTGAATGTAAAGAACTCTTTAGAAAGATCCCCAAGTAGATTATATTTATAAAGGTTTAATCACCAAATTAGAGGCAGACATTCCACAAAGTAAAGTTACATGGGCTGTAAAAAAAGTTACTAACAATAGAATTTCAGAAGTTGATGAAATACTAACATAACTGTTTAAAATGGAGCAACAGAGCATCTCTTGTGGTGCTAAAGTTGCATTTATATCATATACTAGTAATGTAATGCCCAAGAATTTGCAATCCAGTTTTCAACAGTACTTAGAATAAGAATTACTGGATATATAAATCAGATTCAAGAAGGATAAAACATTCACATTCAGATTATATGGGACAATGGAGAAGGCATGAACATTCCTAGAATATGTCTATTTTTGCTTTGTTGATTACACAGTTTTTATATACCCCGTGGCTGCTTTGAAAAGCATGTGTGCAGCAGATCACCTTATCTGTTGATTGAAGAATTTGCATAATGACCAGGAAGTAACCATGAGAATGGACGATAGCATAAGAAGCTGTATTTTCAGGAGGGAGTGATTATATTTCACAGGAGTAAGAAACAACTCTCTGTTCAGATGTTACATTTAAGACAGGGGTGTCAAACCTGTGGCCCGCGGGCCAGATGTGTCATGCACTGGCATGCCCACCCCTGTTTTAATGAAGAGGGGAAAAAGTCATGATACGTCACATGACGATAATGTGACGATGTGAGTTTGACACCCCTGATTTAAGAGAAAGAGAGTGAAGACAGCCCTTCCCTAAATGCAGATAACTGTAAATGCAGATACTAAAGTGCTCATCCGACAAGATTTTCTCTATAGGTCTGTAAAAAATAAAGAACTCAGCTAGGAAGAATCACCTCATGTCATTTTTGGTTTTTGGGCCTGATCATCACTGATTGTTGTTAGATTACAGAAACTTAAAAAAGTAGTTGCCCACAGATAATGCTGGTGAAACGAAGTCTATCAGGTCATAGAGCAGAGGTCTTCAAACTTGGTAGCTTTAAGACTTGTGGACTTCAACTCCTAGAATTCTCCAGCCAGAGAATTCTGGGAGTTGAAGTCTACAAGTCTTAAAGCTGCCAAGTTTGAAGACCTCTATCATGGAGGGTCAGAAAGGACTAACTATATGAACACCCAGAAAGAGGTCATCTGAATGTTTGCAAGCCAGATCTGGTAACCTTTGCATTAAACTAATTCTTACAATTCAGTTCAGCTGTGCTTTAGTTTCAAATTCTCATCTAGAAGTGGCACATGCCTTGAACTCTTGTTTGGATTGCCAATGTATGCAATTATCATTCCTGACAAATATTCATAATGTTTGTTCAGTTCATCTGTTTCGAGGTCTCCTATGTGAAGGCTGCTTTTTTATTGTAATGCTGAATTTTAGCTAGTGTTGTACTGAATTTCAAGTAGACTTCAGTCCTAACAGCCAAGAAACATTGACCAGATAAAAAAATTAAAGTTCTTTTTAAGGACATGAATAGAGGGCACAGGTGGTTTTTATTAAGTATCTATGTGAAAGTTTCTGGTTATTGACTGACTCATAAGTGAGTACAGATACAACTGCATACGTTGATCTTCAAGTGAGAAATGAAAACCATCCTACTTTGCATTCTTTTTATTGCCTCTGAAATTCCTGTCCAATGACATTCTTTTAGTGCCAGTTTCTGCTTTAAGAAAAGAAGAAGAAGAAGAAGAAGAAGAAGAAGAAGAAGAAGAAGAAGAAGAAGAAGAAGAAGAAGAAGAAGAAGAAGAAACATATTTTTTTTCAAACTTTAGTAATGATGCTAGCCTAAAATCCTGATAATATCCATCAGAATGGAAGAAAAGTATGTGATGATAAGGATCACTGCTCATCTTTTTTGAGATAAGAAGGAAAGAGCTAAATGTTTGTATTTACTTGCTTGCTTATTCACCTGGAAGAAAATATTATATATCTATCTTCTGCTTTGCTTCAGTCTCCCTGCAGCTGGTTAAATAGTTAATCCTTTAATGTGGGAAAGACATTTATCAAATAGTTGGATCTTGTTTGGATTTGCCCACCATCCTTATTTTCTTTTAAACTGAGTGTATTAATACTACTTTATTGGAGAAATATCAAGGTGAGTGCATAGGCTTTTAAAAGACATTAAAAAGTTTGGGAAGAGAGAAAGAGAGAGGGAAAGAGAATAGACATACTGATTTTATACATTGGAAGGATCTCCACTAAACTCATAAAAGATGGTTTTGGGTTTCATGATGTTAATCTTTGGAAGCTCTATCCATGGGCAGGAAATGAACATTTGTGATGATGTGGGTCAGGGCAGTGGTGAAATCCAATTTTTTTTTACTAGCAGTTCTGTGGATGTGGCTTTGTGGACATGGTGTGGCTTCGTGGGCGTGGCTTCGTGGGTGTGGCAGGGGAAGGATACTGCAAAATCTCCATTCCCACCCCACTCCAGGGGCCAGCCAGAGGTGGTATTTGCCAGTTCTCCGAACTACTCAAAAATTCCGCTACCGGTTGGTTTTCCAAACTGCTCAAAATTTCCATCGGTTCTCCAGAACCTATCAAAACCTGCTGGATTTCACTCCTGGGTCAGGGCTTTTTGAATGAAACAGTAAGTCACTCCAAAGGAAATTAGACTGGCTTATATACTTGTTTCCATTTGAAATTCAACGTTTTGTTTTATTTTTAGTGTTCTTCTGTTTAGGTGGTATAGATAGGAAAAAAAAACCCAGAGAAAATAGAACAAAGCCAAGTTGTTTATACTACCATTTCTGTTCAACTCAAAGGAATAGCAATAGCATTTGGAGTTATACGTATATCACTTCACAGTGCTTTACAGCCCTCTCTAAGCAGTTTACAGAGTCAGCATATTGCCCCCAACAATCTGGGTCCTAATTTTACTGGAGGACCCAGATTGGAAGGATGGAAGGCTGAGTCAACCTTGAGCCTGGTGAGATTCAATCTGCCAAATTGCAGGCAACTAGCAGTCAGCCGGCAGTCAGCAGAAGTAGCCTGCAGTACTGAATTCTAACTACTATGCCACCATGGCTCATGTGACAGTGTTAATTGTTCAAGAAAGAGACCTATGTATTAGACAGAAATGTGCATGTTTAAAAATCCAAAGTTCACATTTTTTTAATTTATCATAATCAGTGAAGTAACTATTTCATCATTCACTGTTCTGGAATTACTTAAGTTTAGTTCAAAACAATCAAAATTAATTGAAAGTAAGTTCAAGATCATTGTTGTTCTTTCTCACTACCAAGACTAGGAGAGTGATGATACAACTCTTCTGGTCCTTCATGATCTCTTGGGGTTTTTGATACCATTGATCAATACCAGTGATATCTTTCTGGACCAACTGTGAGGGTTGGTAATGGAGGGTGTGACACGGGCATTGCACTATAGTGGTTGATACTAGTGAGTGGTGAATTAAGGGGGAAATTGACCCAAAGGCCCTTCCTTTGTGGGGTTCCTTAGTGCTTGCCACTTTCACTACTAGTATCTACATGAGGCTGTTGGACAAAGGTAATCTGACAGCAAGGGACTAAGTAATCAATATGTTGATAATCACCAGTTGTTTATATTGACTCTGGCTGACCATGTGATATTATTGTGGTTCTGTGTCAGTGCCTAGAGGTTTTTAGCTTTTGGTTTGTGAAGAGCAGGCTTTTGTTGAACTTTAGAAAAACTGAGCGGATATGGGTTCAAAGATCTTCCAATTTCAGGAATTTTCCAATGTTGAATGTGATTGAATTTGAAATTGGTAGGCAACCTGAAGGTCGTCATGGATTTATGGCTTTTCCACAAATCCACTATATCTCATCTTCCTGAATCAAAAGACACTTCTCACAATCATGCCCAATCTCTCTTGTTTGGACTACAACTCTGATAACCAGAGTTGTAAAGCAGCCCCCTTATGTCCATCTCTTTGTTCACACATGGGGTACCTTTGTCACACATGTGACATATCTACTTTGAGCCACATGGCATACCATTTGGTTTCTGGGTAAAATTCAAGGTATTGGCCATTATCCATAAATCCTTCGTGCATATTAACAGGATATTAGCAGGACATTTTCTCGCCAATATTTCTGTCTATCCTGAAAGGTCTGGCAGGGTACTCCAGGTCCCATCAACAAAATAGTATCATTTTATGTGCTACATTCTTCTCTAATGCCAATTCTGCCTCAGGGTGCACTCTTCTGCCTGAAATCTATATGGTCCCAACTCTGTTGCTTTTGAGGAAAGTTTTAAATATCTGGCCCTTCCTGTAGGTCCTGGACCAGGACTGTTTGTGAACTTGCATTTGTAAGGTTATGCTTGGTTTCTCTCTCTCTCTCTCTCTCTCTCTCTCTCTCTCTCTCTCTCTCACACACACACACACACACACACACACACACACACACACAGACACACATACCAGTGGTGGGTTGCTTCCAGTTCGGTCCGGTTCTATAGAACCGGTAGTAAAGTGGGAAGCTCCACCCACCTGCCCCGATGTCATCATGGGTGATCTGCGCATGCGTGTTTGAGAAACCGACATTCCAGGAAAGAGAATATTTCCTATTCATTTTCCAAAATTTCTGCAGTAAGAGAGTGATGCTAAGCAAAGGTTTAAGATGAATAATTATTTAAGGCCCTTTTGTTATCATGAATGAAAAGAATTTCATTTTCTAACCTAATTTTATTTTCTATATGATTTCATTTTAAAAGCCTGCTTGAAATGACACCAAACCTTTGCTGCTGAAGTTCAGAATCAGTTACAACATAGCTGCAAGATTAATATATAGTATAATACATTTCCTGCACAGCTTATTTCTCCATTTTTATTTACCTGGGAATACATTTCATGCACTTTAAACTTTAGATTTTAAGGCATTTTTTAAAAAAATCGGGCTTAAATCAGTCAAATGGGAATATTGTCTCAAAGAAGCAGAGCATAAGGTAACATGGGCTGATGTTTTTATGGAACTAAACTTTCCTATCAAGTTCAGATGCTTTAATCTTTCTGCAAGATTTATTTACAAGGTACTAACACTTAAGGTTAGTCGCATTTCAAAACAGAGGCATAGGAATTTGCTCCAGGTGGAAATTTTCCAATTTCAAATAATGTTTCCAATAGAAAATATATGTAGTGCAAGATTGAACTGTGGAATCTTTGGTGCTCTCTGAGTTTGGTTATTTACAGATGTTTCATTAAGTCAAGTAGATAATCAAGTAGATAAAATCATTAGTGTTATTGTGAGATTTTCTCCCTGTTTATAAATAGTAACTTGCCCTACCAGTGTTGGTGTGGGTGGAGTTTAGGGATGGGATATAAGGAATAAACACAATAACCTTACCGAAAGCCATTATACAGAAACTAATATGTTTCAAAATATTTACTGTCTAAGTAAAATGTATGTGTGTTTAAGTGAAACTAAAAAAAGCACCAATTATTTTCAGAATCATTGTATAAACAGAGGAGAAAGCTAAAGCTTTAGCTAAAATCAGGCACTACACTGGTGGTAGATTATAGTTTCTTATTTCCTCTAGAACATTGGTGTCAAACTTGATCATGTCATGTGATATATTGTGATGTATCATGACGTTTTTTGCATTGCTGGAGCCAGGATAGGCATGGCCTGCACTTGAAAACAGTTTGACATTCCTGCTGTATAAGATTGATCTAAATCAATCAGTCTCAAATGTGTCATGTATAAAATTGCATGCTTAAGACTACACATTGTAAATCTTTCTGGCTTTATTTGTTTATGCTGTTCATTTATTCTTTAGTTTATCATTTAGTTTCATTTACCTGGACATAATATTCTGCATTTAGCTGGGCATAATGTTGATTTGAATTGTATAGCATTTTGCAGTCTAGCCAATTTGAAATAGCTATCTTTTTTGTTACTCCAAAAATATTTTGTTTTACATTAAAAAGTGCTAGGCAAATAAGGCATCATATGTGGAAATAAATGTCCTTTTTATCCTGCCCAACATACATTGTTTAAGGAAAGCAAAGGAGTTAATGCATATCTGATAGATCAGTGTTTCTGAACCTTAGCAACTTGCCAAAGTGTTGCTGGTTGGGGAATTCTAAATGTTAAAGTCCCCCCATCTTCAAGCTGCCAAGGTTGAGAAACACTGCAGTGGATAATAGTTCTTGCATTCCTTTCATATATTTCATATTCCTTTCATTACTTTCAGTGAGGGGACATGATGATGTAGCAGCTTAATGTCACTGGAACTGCTGGCCAGAAATGGTCTGCACTCCAATGGTTCAAACCCTGCTTCATGAGATGGAGGGAACGCCTGCTGCTCACTTCCCAGCTCCTGCCCACCCAGCAGTTCAAAAGCATATTGCAAGTAGATTAAATGGGTACCACTTTGATGGTGAAAAACTAGCTGTTTTTACACATGCAAGAGAGCAGAAGTAGGTCCTGGTCCTGGCTGGATGCGAGGCAATGTGACATGAGGCAAGGCAAGACAAGACCTGCTGAGGCATCTGCAAGAGCCAACAAACCCGAGTGCTGCTAAATTAGCTGGTGTAAAACTATTTTAACTATTTTGCCCCTCCTCCCCCGATGCATTAAGGATAGGTGCACAAGTGCCAAATGGTATGAACTAGCAATCTAGGCTGTCAAGATAGCATTGTGTCTAGTATTTGTAGATTTTCCTGACATACTAAATAAAATAAATAATTACTTACACTTACCTTCTGGCCAAATGTACTATTAGCAAGCCACACCAGTATCATTTTGTCTTGAAATTTCTGTTTTAAAAATTTGCCAGATTATAACTGGTTTTTTTTTAACGGTGGAATAATTTTGGGTATTGTTCAAAAAGGGGATAGTAACTGTGATAATCAAATATGTGAAACATAGCACCAGTGATAGAATAATCAATATAGGTATACTGTGCTTTCCACTTCTTCCTTGTGGTACAAAATAGTTCACTCAGTTTCTAGTTCAGGCCCTTGGCTGGAAGCACTTTTCTCTTCAAGCTGTATTTTGTTTTACTTGTACTGAAGGGATTCATGCTCATCTCTTTTGGTAATAGTTGACCTAAAAGTCCTTTGTGTAGCCTTGGAATTTCTTGTTCACGTGGTTCATGAAAACTGACAGGATGGTTTTCTGCCATTTTAAGGTAGGGAACAAACCTATATTCTCCCAATTGTTTTAGATGGTTCCACCTCATTTGCATCCTAACCAGTGGTGGGATTCAGCCAGTTCACACCTATTTGGGACAACCAGTTGTTAACTTTCTAAGCAGTTCAGAGAACCGGTTGTTGAAAGAAAACTTATTTTATGTTTTTTCCCACTTTACAGGGCTAATCCTGTAAGGAAGGCAGGAAGGAAACATTCTGGTGTTGTTTCTAGCCTAATCTTTATTGCCCTGCTTATGGAAACTGCCTCTCTGGTTAACCCTTACAATTACATTGTAGCAGCTAAAACGAAGTGCCCATCAATATGAATGATGTTGAGTTGGCCATGCCCACACGGTCACATGACCACTGAGCCATGCCTACCCAGCTTGTCATTAGGGCAGAGAACCGGTTGTTAAATTATTTGAATGTCGCCACTAATCCTAACTCTCTGAAATGTTCAATCCTTTAGTGATACCTAAGAACCTAAGTATGGTTATCAGCATACTTGCCAGTTGGCATACATGTTGGTCATTAAGGTCTCTTAGTGGTCATGATTTTAGGATTAGTTCAATGAATATATTTCTATTTATCTCAGAAATGTTATCTTGAGGTAGCAGACCATAACTGTTGCCTCAATCCAGCTTCATTGCCAAGTGGTTCATTCTCAGAGGTGGTTGTACTTTTCTATAAAATTGTGAATTTTGTACATCAAAAATAAATATTTGTCTATCATATTGTGGAGGAATGAAAATTCAACAGTGTCTGTAAACTAGATTACACATTTTTGTCTATATGAAAAAGCAAATGGGTTATAAAAATCCTTCTGGAATCTTCTAAAGATATGATCAAATAGATAATCCTGTCAGGAGTCCCTGTACTCAGTCATTCAGGCTCTAATCACAGCTGCACTACTTAGGATTATCCTTGAAGAGATTTTGGAAGATACAGCTAATGCAGAGTCCAGTGGCACTGATAGTTCTTGGGGGCCCAAGAATGGCCCATGTAACACTACTGCTCCACCAGCTGCATTGACTGCAGATCTGCCTTTGGGTACAGTTCAAGGTGTTGGTAATCACCTTTAAAACCTTTCATGAATGGGTCCAGGATACTTGAGGGACCTTCTTATCCCATTGGGATTGGCTTGCCCTACCCAAGCTAGCAGAGGAGGCATGTTGAGGGTCCTGTCAGCCTGATTGCTCCAGCTAATGGGATCCAGGAGAAGGGCCATTGGGATGCCCCCTATGTGAAGTTGGCCCCAATCCTCTTGTCTTTTCAGAAGAGCTTAAATACCTCCAGTTAGTTTAGAGTCCAGTTGGGGGGTTATCACAGTGGAGATGATTGATTGATTGATTGATTAACAATAGATTCCATCTCCCTCCCATCCTGCAGCAGCCCTCCCCATCTTTTAATTGTGCCATGGTATTCTGGATTCATATTAATTTATTTATGTTTCTGGTTTATATGGTTTTTGTTTTTTATGATTGTAAGCTGTCCAGAGTTACCATAAGGTAAGATGAGTCTGTAAAAAGTCTGTAAATTTTACAAATAAATGAATAAACAGACAAACAAACAAACAAATCCTATGTAATACTGCTCCAGAGGCAAAGTATATTGCATTTACCTGTATGTTTCAAAGGTTAAATTGTCCTTTTTAAGCTATTTTTCTCAGAATGTTTCCATTATGAGAGGCTGTATTCTTCCTCTTTCAAGAAGGTTTCCAGATACCCAATTTGGTAAAGTTAAGGCTGCATGAAGGAGAGCAAAGATAATGGTTTTGCAGGAAAAGCAAAATCTTTTATTTATAACATTGGATATGATTTCTTCTCTGTTGCCTCTTTAGTTTCCAACGCTGATTTATATGTGGAGAGGGGGTGGGAGAGAAGGAGGAAGAACAAGGTACTCCAATTCTATTTCCTTATTTTCAATACTCTTTAAAAGCTTGTTTATAATTCATCAGGAGAATTTAAGGCCTGAGTGCCCAGTAAAATCAATTTATCAGCACTCCTTGAGGGAATATACAACTAAGAGCATTCTTAGAGAAACAAACCAAACTGCTTTGGTCAAGATGTATAAAGGTTGAATATGATTTGACAAAAAGAATCTCAAAAAGTCAACATGAAATAATTACCTTCCATTTATTTGCAAAAGTCATCAATAAAGAATCCAGTTTATGGATTTTTTCTTCTCTACTCATACAATTGTTGTTATTATACTGGGGTTTTAAAGGGTGGGACATATTTTAGACTTTTTCCATGTTCAAGTCAGCTCTTTCGTCAAGAGCAGGAATTAAATTTCCTATGATGGATGTTTTGACTTCAATAATATGAACATCAAAAGATAACTAAAGTCAACGATAATAGAGAAAACTTATTTTCTTAAAATAGCTGATTGGTTTGGTGTAAATAAATGTTCACATTAGTTTCACTAGAAATTTAAATTTATCTGGATATATTTCTTGAAAATAATGCATCTTGGATGGATAAAATGATGCAATTACACACATATTCCATTCATCTATCACTGTATACAGACACATACACTGTACTAAATCATTCTGTTAGATACTATGCAAATCTTCAAAGCTTTTTGAACCTGAATTTATCAATCCTCTTGAATTTAAGGCTGCACCTGGACTTATAAATTGTAATGATTGACATTATCGTCTCAGAATATGTTTAAGGTTTTTCTCTATTTCATATGTATCAGAGAAAAAGACACAGAAGACCATATTTGCCAGATAGCAGCCATCAAGCACAAATAACTGAAACTTTCTACAGAATTAGTATCTTCATTGCAGCTTTGATATATATGGACACTGCAGAGTACCTAAAGTATTATAAAATAATGTTCACCATGTGGTGAATTCCCTTGCCCCCAACCCTCTTCCCAAGAAGTGCAGCCTTTGATGTGTAATGTAGTCTGCCATTGTTCTGTTTCAGATAAGAGATAGTTTGGGTAGCTCTCTCTGACAATCTGAAGATAATTCCCATCTAGTGTACTGAACTGGGAACTCTCATAATGTCTTGATCACATACATAGAAAGAAGTTCCAATTATTATTAACTGAATGTTTGCTAATTTTGAAATAATAATTATTCTCATTTAAGAATGCATTAAATCCTTAAATATTTCAGGAACTAAATTGTACTACAAATGGGCTTTGATTGAAGAAACTAAGCCTTGCAAAGAAATAAATTTAGAGGCTTTTCATTTAAGATTGGATTTAAACATCCGAATACATAAGAAACTTGCCAGAGGTATGTTAAAGGACCTCTGTATGTTAGAGGTATTGTGCAAAGGATTCTAACATGTGTTCTTTGGTATTAAAACGATGGCACCATGGAATAAAGGAAATGTTTCCCAAATATATGGAGCAACTAAAATAGCTTCCTGCAGAAATCACCTCAGACAAATGAGATTTCCATATAAACGTACAATATGTGTTCCTGATTGTGGGAGAAGAAAGGAAACACTCTATAAGTGGAATGGAATTCTATGTTGTGGTTACCAGCTGTGGCCTCTCAGCCTCCTTTATGATGTCTATTTCATGAGTGTTTGTTTTGACTAGATTAATTCACCTACCGCTTGAAAACAAAACTGCTCTGATAGTGTTTATTTCTGGTCAGCTTCACTTTCACTGACATTTCCTGAACAATGTTAGCAATTAAAGCCACTGAAGAGCTGAATTATATAGATCAATGCAAAATATTTAACAAACAGAACTCAGGTTTGTAGAAGCTAATTATGTTTAGGCAGCACAGCTGAGGTTCTTTATAAGAAGAGAAAGAGAATAAAATATTTCTTTTGTGAGTGCCAATTAAACATGGTGGTACCAATAATCTATTGGTGCAGCTTTCATTTAAAAATGTATGGAAAATTATTTTAGATGGATATCTAAGTTGTACCAACAATTGTTTATTTTTTAGAGTCAAGAAATTTGTTAATGATCATATACTCGGAGTTTATTTTACCAGACCTATTAGCGCTGTGTTTTACCAGAATTTAAATCAATATTGTAAAACTAAAGGTATTCCAGATCCTAGTGGTACAATAGACCATCTAAGAACTGATTGGCTAAATTAGGATTACCATTTGATGATGTGGCTTTAATTTGTAGGATTTACACAAAAATCACTAGACTTACATTTTATCAGCTTTAAGTATGTACAATGAAGGTTTATTGTTATATCATGGGCTTCTTTGGAAAGTTATGATTTATTCCCATTATGGTCATGTCTAGATACAGTAGAATATACAGAATATACAGTAAAATATACAGTAGAAAAAATGTTTTATTTCCAAATTGCAGCAAAAAATGTCTGGCCCTTATTGTATCCTAGAATAGATTTTGATTTTGAGATTCTAAGCATTTAACTCTCTGGGGGAAAAAAACTACTTTAAAAATATGTAGTAAGTAAGAGTGAAAGAGAGATAGCAACTTCTATGGAGTGATAATTTTAAGGGTTTTTCCCAACTCCATTTTAAATACATCTTTCCTATTTCATATCAATGGTAGTAACTTCAGTTTAAGCATGTTTTGACAGTTCCACATAGATAAAGTAACCTTACTGCTTTGAAGTTACCTGGGATGTTTTTTTTTAATTTGATAGCATGAATATATGATAGAAGTAAAACCCGCAATATAGCTTTACCAAAAGTTCAAGAGTATTTTAAAGTTATATTACTGGATATAATAAACCAGAATAAATAACGTGCATGTCTGATAGCATCTGCCCTCAATTTATGGCAGCAAGTCATTATAATATAATATTATACATTATAATAATATTAATGTATTTGAGATTTGAGAGTAGTGTGGTGGGGTGTGGTATGGTGGCCTAATGGTAAAGGTGCTTGCCTCCCACTTGGAAAATTGAGAGTTCAATCAATGTTTCTCTCCTAGAGTGCAAAGAAAAAAATAATCTGCGAACTCCACATAGACATCAGGAAGGACATCCAGCCAGTAAATGTTCAGCTCCATCCAGTTGTCCAACTGTACCCCAAATTAAGGGATTACAGGTCATAAAAAGGGAAAGGATTAATGGATTTGAGATTAAAATTGTTTCATAAAAATTAAATAATTTGGAGGGATTTGATAGGAGTGTAGAAGTATAAGATTATTTTTCTAAACCTGTGATATTTATCTATTTAACATATACGTTACAGATCAGTAGTGGGTTTCAAATCCTATCACTACCAGTTTGCTCATGGACATGTGTGCACTTGCGCACATGTGCAATGCTTCTGCACATGCACAGAGATGTCTGAGCAGGTGGGTGGAGCCTCCCTCTGACTCTGCTACCGGTTCGCCCAATCCGGGGCAAACTGGTAGCAACCCACCACTAGTACAGATTAGTTAAATTCTGTTAGGATTTTGTAGAGAGGGTTCTTTTTTTCTTTATATTTTTTTGTATGGCTTGATTTTAATGTTGTTGTTCCTTCTTTTCTATGGGTTACTTTTCTACTTTTGTATTCTGTATTCTGATACTCGGGTTTTGGGGTGTTTTGTTGGGGGGAATAATCTTCTTAAAAAAAGAATAAAGATTAAAAATGTAATCTTTCAAAAATGAAAGATTTAAAACTATTCAGCTTTGTCTAAAGAATGCTTTTGTTGTTTAGTCCCCATGATTATGGGAGTGAATTTTAGTAAGATAGCCAAATTATTTGATTTAAATATTTCTTACTGTACTTGATAGTTGTGCTATATATCACTGTTTCTAATCATTCTCCGTTAGTTTAAAAGAAATACAATACTTAGGTCTTTATTTTTTAACTATTTTGAATTATATGAAATATAATTGATGACAATGGCAAACTCTTCCATATTGTGGATAACAATATTACACCAGTATAATTCTGAAATCTTCAGAAGTTCAGCTAAGTTTCTTTCATGGGACTGATACCTTCACTTTAGGGTATTGTAGAAGAAATAAGCAATATTTTTTCTTCTTTTATAACCTCTAGTATTCTGATGATCCGATGCCTAAACATACCATGAACATATTGATGCTATATATAATCCCTTGACTATTTTGTGCAGCTTCACCTTATCTAAGTATGTCACACTTTTTTCAAGTGTGAAATTATATTTTCTTCTAGCATAAGCTGAAACATTTGGATTTCATGATATCCAAAAAGAAAGATGTGAGCTTTTACTTGAATTAAATAATAACATGATTAGAAAATAGAAACTTGATCTTTTTTCATCCAAACCAGTTTATCCATCAGTTTAGTTCATCCTGATTTTTTCTCTATGGAAATGTGGACATAATTCTAAAGGAAGTCCCATATTGTAGCCACACAACATTTTTACTTTCTAATGTTGCATCTGGTTCATTGAGAGTCATTGAAATTCAGGCAGCATACAAGTTTGATAAATTATTATTATTATTATATTCTCAGGTGGAGCCCAGACGCTCCTGAATTAACCATTAAGCAAAATAAACATGAGTTTCAGGTTCTAAGAGAAGGGACTTTTTCCAACTCATTATCATGTCTTTAACTCTTTCATAGCCACTGTCAACTTTAGGCATGGGGGGGGGGGTAAATTGTGTTTATCTGACATATTTAACTCTAATCTGCATAATCAAAAAGAAAAAAATGGCACAGGGGATGACTAAAGTTTAAAAGTTTAGTCTGAAGATGTCATCAGATATCAAATATGTTTGCATCTTCCAGGGGAAGGTTACTGCAAAATCCCCATTTTCTCCCTATCAGCTGGGACTTGGGAGGCAGAGAATAGATGGTGGTGGGGCCAGCCAGAGGTGGTATTTACCAGTTCTCCGACCTACTCAAAATTTCCACTACCGGTTCTCCAGAACTGGTCAGAACCTGCTGAAACCTGCATTGCATCCCTGAGATCAAATATATTCTTGGTAATAAAAATGTTCTTGGAAAGTTTTTTTTCCCTTTCCCTTTCTTTTCCCTTCCTATTTATCTTACCTAGAGGTGGGATTCACTTGCCTTCCCTATTGGTTTGCAAATGTGAGCGCACATGCTAGTTCGCTTCGCTCACATGTGCCTCCTCTGCACATGCACATGGCCTTCTGTGCATGCGCAGTGCTCACACATTACATCCGGGCGGGTTGGCAGAGCCTCCTACAGTCACCACTACCAGTTCACCCAATCTGGACAGAACTTGCTAAATTCCACCACTGATCTTACCTTATCATACCTAAACTCTAGTACTATGTCAGCACTGAGAGGCTGACACCAGGTAGCTTTGTAGACCCCTCTCCCCAAAATATCCATGGACCTGTTGGTGGCTCTGGTTATTATATTGATTCTTCTATTATCAAGGCAATAATAAAGCTATAGCTGTACACAATATGATTAAGAATAAAAAGTGATAGTATAGTGTATTTTTTACCTAGAGTTGCTTGCTTACTCATCTGCAAGTAAGCATGGAAAATACCAAGCTTGAAAATTGGAGGCAAATGGGATTTTCTTTTTTTTCAGCTTGTGCATCATATTTATTTATTTAGCATATGGCTGGTCACACACAATATTAAAACACTTCATTTTTACAGGTTAAAACATTTAAAACAATCAAAAAAAAAAAGAAAAAAGAAAAAAAGTAAGAAAACTTAAGAGGAAAACAGAAATAACATTTCAAAGTTTAATGTCGAGTTTGGAGATCCAGTCAGTAGCTGTCGTTGTTATGCATTGCTAGATACACTGATGAAATATTTCTGGACTATGTTTAGAAACTGCTGCCAGTAGCTTAATTATTGGCTTTTTTGTTGTTTGTATGGAAAACAGCATCCACCTGCCCCTTCTCAAGATAAACACTTTCTGGTCCGTGAAGATAAAACTGTTAGGAATCAAGACTTGGTTTGTGTATAAAATATTATTTCCATTAGCTCTCTTGCTGTATCTTGTGAAATAAAGTACACATATGACTAAGGTTATCTCAGCATAAGTCAAAGAGGTATCGTGAAATCAGAGAAGTCTACATAAAGCACTAGTTTAACACAACTGTTAAAGGTAGTGTTGAGTAAATGTAAGACATGCAAGGCATCTCTTATGGAGCAACAGAAAAGGATTTTGAGTAGCAGCTAGAGAAGCCCAAGGGTTCTTCAAGAAGAAGATTGACCTATAACTGAAGACCACAGGACTGACTTGCTTAACAGCTTAAAAGATTAACAATGAGTGAGAATGCCAGACGTTACAAAAATTTATTGTCAGTTTACCAAGAACTTATCATGAGGAATAGATCAGATTATACTGAGTATGACGTAGAGAATATTTTCAGGGCTCTGATATGAACGTGTTACCATTCACAAGGTTTTCCCAAAGGACAGGTATATCTGTAAACTTTCTTTTTAAACTATTATTCATTCTTTTTATTCAATATTGAAAATTAATTTCAGTATCAAACACTGAATATTCAGTATGGAACACTGAACATTAAAAAAAAGCCACCATAGTCCAGTGATTAAGATCCCAGGCTAGAAATCAAAAGACTGTGAGTTCTAGTCCTGTCTTAATCATGAAAGCTGACAGGGTAATTTTGGGTTCGTCACTCTCTTTTAGTCTAACTTATCAGGGTTTTGTTGGGGAGAAAGGAAGAGGAAGAAGAATCATTAAATATGTTTGCTATATTTAGCCATTTATAAAAAGGATATAAATAGAATAAGATAAATAATCAATAAATCAATACAAATATTTAAGAACAGTGTATGCTGCAGATCAGGGGTTAAATGCTCCCAGTTCAGACCGGATCGTCTGATCCAGTAATGATGGTGGCGGGTGGTTCAGAGAACTGGTAGCAAAAATCCCTGTGCCCCCCTCCCCCGATGCCCAGTTGAGCCGTGCGATCATTTTTTTTTTTTTACTTTTAAAAGCATTTTTTCTACAACCTCTTTGGCCGAAAAAAATGTTTTTTAAAGTAAAAAAGAAGCCTCTGATGATCAGGTGGATCAGCTGGGATCGTCAGAGGCTTTTAAACACATTTTTTCTACAACCTCTTCAGCCAAAGAGGTTGTAGAAAAAAATGCGTTTAAAAACCTCTGACAATCCCAGTTGAGTTGCCTGATCGTCAGAGGCTTTTAAAAGCATTTTTACAACCTCTTCAGCCAAAGAGGTTGTAGACAAAAATGCTTTTAAAAGTTAAAAAAAAAAAGTTGACCATGCTTACCCAGTCACATTACCCCACCGCCACCAAGCCATGCCCACAGAACCAGTAGTAACAAATTTTACATTTCACCACTGCTGCAGATATGGAAAAAAACAAATAAATGCAATTTAAAAACAAATTTCATTTGTTAGCAACTGTTGCTCACTATCCATTTTCCCATGCCAAAATTTGGATAATTTTCCCATTTCATATCTCAAAAATTATATTTGAAATGTATTTGTGCAGCCTAAAAAACTATTTCATTTCACTCTGAGCTACTCTGAGTAGGCAAGGCTAGAATCAGGATCCTGCATATTTGACATAACTGTCTTTTGTGGTGAGCTGGTAAGATCACACGTTGTAATATTTTCCAGGATAAGATTGTTTTGAGTGCCCAGGGTGGCTTACTGAAAAGTTAACAATTGGTCTTTGATATTCATTAGGCATATTGCTTTTTAAGATTATTTTTATTTAACAAATAAAATCTTTAAGGGATTTTCAGACCAGTGTTCTGAATTTTCAACTTTACTTGAGTTTTTGGCACCAGCATATATCCCAAAGCCTAAAAGCAGAGCGCGCTGTTAAAACTGACATTATAAATGTTTCCAGTTTTGAAAAAGAACACTTTCTGAGGCATGCCAAATCATTTTGTCTCTGAGATTTTTCTTTTGTTATATCCAATTCTAATGCTGTTTATGCTTCAAGGAACAAAATCTGTCTCTGATGCACTGTAATCTTGAGGGCTCCTTTCTAAGAACAGTCTGAAAAGTTAGTGGATCAAGAAGCTTACTGAGTTAGATTCTTAATCTGGGGCAGCACAATTTTATGAGTGTCAATCCAGAAGTAAGTCTTACAGAGTACAAATTGAGAGAAAACAACTGAAAAAAAAAACCCTACTGAATCAATGTTTGGCATAGTTCTAGCCCATATGCAAATATACAGCACACATTTAATACTTTACACAAATCCATGTTTTTATCACAAATCAATACTACTCAACTACACACACACACACACACACACACCCCAGAGGTGGGTTTCAGCAGGTTCTGACCAGTTCTGGAGAACCGGCAATGGAAATTTTGAGTAGTTTGGAGAACCGGTAGTAAAAATTCTGATTGGCCCCGCTCCCATCTATTCTCTGCCTCCCAGCTGTCCCAGCTGATCAGGAGGAAATGGGGATTTTGCAGTATCCTTCCCCTGGATTGGAGAGGGAAAGGAGATTTTACAGTATCCTTCCCCTGGAGTGGGGAGGGAATGGAGATTTTATAGTATTCTTCCCCTGCCATGCCCACCAAGCCACACCCACAGAATTGGTAGTAAAAAATTTTGAAACCCACCATTGACACACACATACAGTGGTACCTTGGTACTCATGATGAATTGGTTTTGGGAGGTGCAATGAGCACCAAAAATGATGAGTACCAAACAATTTTTTCCCATAAGGAATAATATAGTGAGTCACAAGGCAGCCAACAAGTAGCCATATAAATATTTTAAATATATGTTCACTGCCTTGAGTTACTTGTAAAAACAATAAAGGAAGGATATAAATAATCAAAAAAAAAGATAAATACTATCACATACTAGTGATGAGATGGTTCTAGTATACAGAAATAACAGTGATTTTATTGTAAGAAAAGTCACTTCAGAACCCAAGGATTGGGTACTTTAAGGAAACTTTAAATATGTTAGAACTGAGTTATTTGAAACATTTGTCACAATAACATTCAGATTTTTGAAGGCAAAATTTTGGATTTGCCATTTCTATTTTTTTTTTCTAAATTTTATTTGGGAATTCTTGAGTAACTCTTTTATTATGAAAGGTAATAAATATTAACTTACGTGGAATCCCAGCTTACAAATGATAGTAAATTATTATCTACTGTATGATATCAGACACAATACTGTATATTATTGTATATCATGTGTTAGCTAGTTACTTGTCTTATGTCCAGATGCTGCTTACAAAGGATGTGCCATTTATTAAAGAGCATTAGTTAGATGTTGCACAGCAACATGAAAACTCCATCAAACCTTAACATATTAATTACCAGTTATACAGATGTATTTTATGGAATTTTAGATATTAGAATTTTTTATAATATCAGATATTATTGCAATGTATATAAATTTTAGATGTCATCACATTTTAATAATTTTATTTAGTAATGTTATCAATAAGTCACTGGTCTCATTGAAGACTGTGATGAGTCTGCACATAGACGGGAGGTTGAATAACTAGCCTTGAGGTGTAGCTGAAACAATCTGGAGCTGAACATGCTTAAAACTGCAGAGATGAGAGTGGATTCTATTCTACCACTCTTAATATATTTGACAGCACAATATTAGCAGTAGGATCCTTCAGGTTTGGGGTTCTGTAATCTCCCAGGATTGGAAATGGACACTGAACATTAGAACCATCATCAAAATGATGATGGGGAGTTAGTGATTGAGCCCTTGTCATGGTCGGATCATTACCTTCCTGGCTTGACTTTCTAACCACCACACCCCACCGCAGGGAAGTGGAACAGACCAGATGGTTCTGCCCCAGGTGCCTGATGGATCCTGATAGGTTCCAGATGGAGCTTGGGCCACTTCCTGAGGCTCTGACTCATGGCTCGGTTGAGGAGCTGGTGGCTGCCTGGGATAGGGCAGCTGCTGATGCTTTGGACCGAGTTGTGCCTGTGCAGCCTCTGACCCATCGCCGAGTCTACCTGGCTCCCTGTTCTCCGAGGAGTTGAGGGAGATGAAGCACCAGAAAAGATGCCTAGAGAGCAGTTGTAGATCTAGTCGCTCCGAATCCAACTGAACACTGGCAAGGTCTCATATTAAGACCTACCTAGTGACGATAAAAGCGGCAAAATGTAACTATTTTTCTGCTCTTATCGCATCGGCAGATAACTGCCCAGCCGCCCTGTTTAGAGTGACCCGCTCCCTCCTCCACCTGGGAGCACGGGAGGATCCCTTGCAGGGTCGTGCTGAGAATTTTGTCCAGTATCTGCACGATAAAATCACTCAGGTTCAGGAAGGCTTGGTCTCTGACTGGGTAGGTACAGATGGGATGATGGGTGCCAGTCTTGAGACTGCCATTTGGGAGGAGTTTGACCCTTTTGCTCCCGAGGATGTGGACAGGATACTGGGACAGCTGAATGCGACCACATGTTTATTGGACCCGTGTCCCTCCTGGTTGGTGCTGGCCTCCCGGGAGGTTACATGAGGCTGGCTCCAGGGGATTATCAACGCTTCCTTGAGTGAGGGTATCTTGCCATCCACCTTGAAAGAGGTGGTGGTGAGGCCCCTCCTCAAGAAGCCTGCTCTGGATCCGGCTGTTTTGGCTAAGTACCGTCCGGTCTCCAACCTTCCCTTCTTGGTGAAGGTTGTTGAGAGTGTGGTGGCGTGACAGCTTCCTGGGCACCTGGATGAAGCTGTCTGGATCCACTCCAGTCTGGCTTCAGGCCTGGGCACAGCACAGAAACAGCATTGGTCACATTGGTGGATGATCTCTGGAGGGCTTGGGATAGGGGTTGCTCCTCTATCCTGGTCCTGTTCTCTCAGCAGCTTTTGATACAATCGACCATGGTATCCTGCTGCGCTGGTTGGAGGGGTTAGGGGTGGGGGGCACCATTTTGCGGTGGTTCTCCTCCTATCTCTCTGACCAGTCGCAGTCAGTGTTGGCAGGGGGTGAGAGGTCAACCCCGAGGCGCCTTGTTTGGGGGGTGCCACAGGGGTCAGTCCTCTCGCCCCTTCTGTTCAACATTTATGTGAAGCCGCTGGGTGAGATCATCCGTGGCTTTGAGGTGGAGTTCCATCAGTACACTGATGATACTTAGCTGTACATCTCCACCCCAGGCCATCCCAACGATGCCCTTGAAGTGATGTCCCGGTGCTGGAGACCGTGCGGATCTGGATGGGGAGTAACAGGTTTTGACTCAACCCTTCCAAGACTGAGTGAATGTGGCTTCTGACGTCCCGATATAGCCAGCTGGTGCCATTGCTGGCTATTGGGGACAAGTTATTGGCCCCCACGGAGAGGGCTTGCAACTTGAGTGTCCTCCTGGATGCACGGCTGTCTTTAGAAGAGCATATGACGGCCATCGCCAGGGGGGCTTTTTATCAGGTTCTCCTGATTCGCCAGTTGCGTTCCTTTCTGGATCAGGACTCCTTATGCACAGTCACTCAAGCACTCGTCACTTCCTGCCTGGACTACCTTAATGCTCTCTACATGGGGTTCCCCTTGAGGAGCACCCAGAGGCTCCAACTGGTGCAGAATGCGGCTGCGTGGGGGATTATGGGAGCGAGGGGGCGCTCCCATGTGACGCCTCTCCTGTGTGAGCTGCATTGGCTTCTAGTGGTCTTCCAGGTGCACTTCAAGGTGTTGGTTACCACCTTTAAAGTGCTCCATAGCATAGGACCTGGGTATTGCGGGACCACCTTCTGCCGCCGATAGCCTCCCACCGACCAGTACGCTCCCATAGAGAGGGACTCCTTAGGGTGCCGTCAGCCAGGCAATGTCAGCTGGCAACCCCAGGGGGAGGGCCTTCTCTGTGACAGCTCCTGCACTCTGCACTCAAAAACGATTTGCCCTGGAGATACGAAGGATATCTCCGAGCCTTTCTCCGTGCCCTAAAAACTTTTCTTTTCCATCAAGCAGGGTTGGCGTAACCCCCCCTTTTTTTTAGCTTTTTTAGCTTTTTAAATTGTCAATGGGTTTTAGTTTGAATGTTTTAAATTTGGGCCAAAGTTATGTAAAATTTTACATAATTTTGCAAAGTTATATAAAATTTTAAAATTTAAAATTTTGTATTGGTATGTGTTTTAGTTCTAGCTGTGCACTGCCCTGAGTCCACTAGGAGAAGGGTGGTATACAAATTGAATAAAATAAATAAATAAAACAAATAAAAAGGCACAACAAAGAATGTTCTTCCTGTGTCAATTTAGGAGGTTTAAACTGCCCCAGGAGCTGTTTATACAGTTCTACAGAGGAATTATTGAATCTATAATTTGTAATTCTATAACTGTCTGGTTTTGTACAGCAACCAAACAGAGCAGATACAGATTCCAATGGTTAGTTAGGACTGCAGAAAAAACAGTTTCAACCAGCCTGCCTTTCATAGAAGACCTGTATATTGTGCGGGTCGGAAAGAGGGCTGAGATAATTTTAAAAATTACAAATCCCTCACATCCTGGACATAAACTATTTGGGACGCTGCTATAGGGCATTACATGCCAAAACAACTAGACACAAGGACAGGTTTTTCCCTTGTGCCATCACTCTGCTGAACACCAAATCCTCCCATGCTGTTTGACTGTAGTATTATTATTATTATCCTTCTTATCTTCTCTGCTACCTCCCCTTATTGCTATAATTATGATTATGATTCTGTTGCCAGAATGTAAACTGTTTCTGCACCAGAGACAAATTCCTTGTGTGTCTAATCACACTTGACAAAATAAAGTATCCTATTCTATTCTATTCTATTCTATTCTATTCTATTCTATTCTATTCTATTCTATTCTATTCTATTCTATTCTACTCTACTCTACTCTACTCTACTCTACTCTACTCTACTCTACTCTACTCCATTCTGCTGTAGTTGTGGATTCTACCTCATTTATAGCCCATACATAGATTATTCCTTCAGATTTTATGCAGACAGGTTGTTTTATACATGTAGTTTAATTTTGTCTTAAATTTTATTTACCTTTTTTTTAAGATAGTGTCAGCTCTCTCAGATAAATCAGGCAGGAAACATGACAGAATGAGCTAAAACGACTTTATTGTGATGCTATTTCAAGATCTTGCAAGTCTGAAAGTACAAGAATTCCTGCTGCTTCTTTTAAGAGCTTGATCCATTAGGCTCAATCCTTCCTAAATTTATTTCTCTGACTCTTAAATCAATGGGAGGGCCTCCCTCTTTGTCTGCTTGTTTCCTAGACCATATCTCTTCCTGTAATCTCAGGATCATTTATACATTCCATTACAGAGATATACAGATGCTACAGATCACTCATGGATACACCATTGTACTGGTCTAAGATTACAGTCAACTGACTATGTTAGCTAGTTATTATACTGTTTGTAAAAATTCCAAATATAAAGTCTGTTATCATCTTTAGAAATTAGTCCACAATTAGGCAAAACAATTTAAGCAGAAGCTGCAGAGAAACCTTACTGGATTTACTGTACAATGATTTTCATATGGGAATCTAACATTTTTCCTGAAACAACCCATTTATAGCAAAAATAGGGGTGCACAACTTTTTCAGGGTAATATGCCACAGGCTATTTGAAATAAATTGAAAATAAATTGAATAATTGTAATTAAATCAATTAAGTGCAGTCAATACTTGGTCCCCATGTACTAATTCTATTCTCAATTGTTATATTACAGAGAAATTTGGTGACGACAGAAACTGTATCCAAAATATATAGTATGACATATATGCTATATGTTTTGTGTAATACTACTTTTCTTTTCTTGAGTATCTTAATTTCTTTCTCACATGTCTCTTTCATATTTCATAATCCACATAATTCACATTTGGAAACTCTTATTGAAGGTAAATTGTCTGGTTCAACATACAGCAACCTGGGTTGTTGTAGGCACACCAATACATTTATTGAGCTTGGCTAAAGTAAAAGAAGCTTTCTACTTTGATTCTCCTCCTCCTTCTCCTCCTCCTCTTATAACTCAGTGAATTAGTAATAAATCTGTTTGACCATTCTAAATGTTATTTCATTTTGGACTTAAAAAATTCTTCAGCCCCTTTTGCCTCAGCAATAGTTCCTGCATATCTTCATCAAGGTCATCTTCCTTACTTCTTAATAGAAGTTAATACTACCTCATGAACAAGCAGTTAATAGTAATAGAAGTTTTCTTCTTATTTTTGTTTATTGAACACATATTGGTCAGCGGTGGGAATATGGGTTTCTTCTATTCAAGGGTATTCAAAGTGATGGAAAGAAAATACAAAATAGGATTCCAAGGATACCAAAAAAGTAAAGAATTTGTATATGAGTATCTCATGAACAGCAATTGGTCAACAACATTGTGTGATTGATATATTCTACATCCTGTTTTGTCAATGAGCTGGCACCCAAAGATCTGGACCTGGGAGAACTCTCCAGTCACCTGCTCCTCAGATCAGAAGGTGATTGTGGCTTTGGTTTGATATGAAACAGCCACAGCACTGCCTGGTCAGAAAGAGCAAGTGTACCAGCCCTTTACTGCATAAGAAGGTGGCTCTCACAGAGCATAATTTACAACCAGCTAGTTTGGTGGTCTCATCCCTCATGAAGAAACCATAAAATGTTCTGCGACTTTGGGATTTCAATTATAATAATCCTCCAAAAAAATGGTGATTCAGTTGATGAGTTATTTACAGGTAAGTTCTGACTTGTTGCCTTTACAATATGTACTAGGGAGCAAGCCAGATTAATTGTGATATCTTTCTAGTTCTTTTTCTTTAACTGTATAATCACTTTGTATTGTATAACAGTTATGGACTGGTAGTGAAGCACAGAGGTTACAAGAAAGATAATACAAATGGTTTTTCTCCCCTTTCTACACATAACCATGTAGAAAAATGACTTATATTCCAATATCTGGTTCTTCAGGCCTTTATTTTTACTTGGTGACTGGGACAGTTTTACCAATCTGCTGAAATATTGTGTCATACATTGTATTCTCACTTCCAGTTTTGTACAATTTTCTCGCAACAGGGCCTTTGTTTCTAATTCATGTTCACAGGGTTTATAGAATTCTTCACTGTTGAATTGTGACAGACTTTTTGGATATACATTTCTCTATTACTTTGTAGTTTCCTTTACTGCCCATATTTTTCACTTGACAAAAAATCCTCATAACATGAATTTCTTCATGATGTTTTCCTATAAGATTTAACTGAAGCACAGGAAATGCAAGATTGTTGGCGAACGGATGAACACACTCCTATCTTGTGCTATCACACACTCCAGATTGTGTAAGATGGTCCCAGTTTTGTGCTTCAGGTGAAGGATCTACCAATTTACCTCCCCAAAAATGTTCTGTATAATAAGATACTACAGTGAAAGTTGTAGCCATCTGTCACAACTCATATAATCTTATGAAAAGAATTCCAAATTCCAGTTTTTACTGAGATCAAAGGAATGAACTAACGTTAGGTCACTACATGCAGTGGTCTAAATTACAGTTTGGTACTAGTATTTATAGATGCATGGTGGCTCAGTAGTTTAAAAGACTCTGGAGAAGTTCTATACACTATAACCTTGGTGGCACAGTGGTTAGAATGCAGTATTGCAGGCTAATTTGACTGACTACCAATTGCTGGCAGTTTGGCAGTTCGAATCTCAAAGACTCAAGGTTGACTCAAAATTCTGTCCTTCCAAGGTCAGTAAAATAAGGATCCAGTTGGGACCAATATGCTGACTCTATAAACTGCTTAAAGAAAGCTGTAAAGCACTGTGAAGCAGTGCATAAGTCTAAGTGCTATTGCTATACTCCAGCAGTTCAAGTCCTATCACCATGTGATGGAGTGAGCTTCCATCATTTGCATTATTCTTGCAAACCTAGCATTTTGAAAATATATAAATGCAAACAGAAAAATAGGAACCACTTTGTTGGGAAAGTGATAACATTTTGTGTTTTGCCATATACTTTGCATTGTTGTGTGATATCGTGCTGGTTATGTGAACATGGAAATGTTTTTGGACAATGTTGGCTCAATGGCTTAAAGAAATGGAGATGAAGACCAACCTTAAAGTCCACTACAACTAGCAGAGTAAAACCCGCAGGGATTCCTTTACCTTTACTTTACCTAGAATTTTTAACTTTTCAAATAAATTTAGCATTGAACAACTTCAGTTTGTCTTTTAGGTTCCATCTCCCCATGTTATTATTAATTGAATTGAATTTATTTACACTGAACTGCTATTAAAACAAAATAAAATTAAATTTCAGTTTTGCCCTAATTCTAACATTCATTGCCTGTGTGTCCCCCTGTGTCCCCGTGTCCCCATATATCTGTAGGAAAATGAGACCTTCTTGGCAGATTCTTTCCTATCATTTTAACATACATCAGCATATTTGTTCATAATGTTATACTGTAGCAATCTCTCCCATTTTTGCCCATTTTAATATGTTAGGGATGCTTTGATATCTGCTAATTTCAATGATGGTAACAGCACCATCAGTAAATTCATTTAGCAAAATTATTGATGCTTATGAGCTTAAAGAAAATACAAGCATTTCTTTATTAAGGCCATTACGGTAGTCATTCTCAAGATGGGAACAGGACAAAATTAAATATACATGTATGTGTATGTGTATGTGTGGTAAGCCTGTATAATTCAAATAATGCAGTTAATATGGTTAGTTCTCATATGTTTATTATGTTTTTCTTTTCGATCATGTCAGTTTGGTAACTACTATTGCGGGGGCTTTGGAGACAACATTTAAATGTATTTTGATGGGGAGTGCAAATACAACCCGATTCTTAGATGTCTTTAAGAAATACTTTTATATTCTGAAGTATTCCTAAATTTCCTTTCCAGGAAAAACACATTAAATTATTATGGTTTTGCATTCATTTCCTTAGTCTTCTTAATACTTAAGTTATGATATAGGAATTTTTTTGTTTGCATCTCATTTTATAGATGAGTTAAATGAATTTAAACAATAGCTGTCTTTGTTGATTTCATAGTGAATTCCATCATGCTATTTCCCTGTAGATTTTCCTGCATGAAACCCCATTATCCAGGCTCATTTCATTGGGAGTAAATTTCCATCCATAATGAACTTTTCTTTATTTTCAATTGTTCTGCTAGAAGACACAGTGCCTCATGCTGAGAAACACAAAGAAAAAGCATCCTTTTTAAATTAAAAATGGGAAATGTGGAAGAAAGAGCAGATTGGGAAGGAAAGCTAAATAGATGACAAATTTCCAGATGGATCTCATACTTTCCATTCAGAAGTGTAAAATAGGAAGCAAGAACAATTGATATATCTCACCAATCACTTTTAATACTGCTTCACAAATGCATGTAGGCTACTCAATATTTTTCAAGAAAGATATTTCACAACACATATACTGCCTTCACTGGCTGTTATTGGGTGTTAGACAGCCATGATTGACCAAATTCTGCTTGATTGCTATATCTCTCAACTCATGAGCCTTAATCCCATTTGTGCATTTAATATAGAAAGCAAAATGTAGGACAGTTTACCAGAAATCATCTTTATTTTTAATGCTTTTTCCTGATCACTTTTTCCTTTGCATTATTTCTTCAAGGGAAGTGACCACTCAGTGGCTAAGACGTTGAGCTTGTTGATCGAAAGCACGTGAAAAATGCAAGTAGAAAAACAGGAGCCACCTTTGGTGGGAAGGTAACAGGGTTCCATATGTCTTTGGCCTTTAGTCATGCCAGCCACGTGAACACGGAGACGTCTTTGAACAGTGCTGGCTCTTCAGCTTTGAAACGGAGATGAGCACCACCCCCTAGAGTCGGGAACGACTAGCACATATGTGCAAGGGGAACCTTTACCTTTTTATTTCTTCTAGGCTACTGATTTTTCATTGACCTCTGATATCTGGAGAATAAGTCAATCCTCTCTTTGTGATAACGGCAGTATATAAATCCAATAAACATAAACATAACCTCTTAAGTACCGGAAGACAGTTTTCATGTCACACACACACACCCAAGCCTTCTCTTCAGTAGGCTAGACACACCTAGCTCCTTCAACCATTCATCATACAATTTAGCCTCCAGTCCTTTAGCATCTTTGTTACTCTTCTCTGCAACTTTCCAGGATTTCAACATCTTTTCTGTATCATAGTGATCAAAAATGTATACATGTATACATTTTTGTGTATAAAATGTATACACAAAAATGTATAACACCAGGTATGGTGATGGAACAAAGCTCCCTGCAGTGTGAAATTCTGAATCTATTTTTACAAACAAAATGACAGGTAATATTTAGGCACATCCCTGGGTCACATTTAATTTCAACCTTAAAAAATTCTTGCTTAGGAAGAAATCTTCACTTGCCTTTAGGATTTAGAAATTATCTAGGCATAATCACATAGATGATAACTAATTGAATTCTGAGATTTGAGGATTGTTGTTGTGGGGAAAATAGGAGGAAGGAATACCTCCTTGAGTTGTTTATAAAACTAATAAAGACAGAATATTAAATAAATAGGTGTTTATGCAGTATATGCTAGAATGAATTTTTACCACAGTAACTGAAAAATCTCAGTAAAACAGATGATAAAATAATGAAATAATATGAACTAATAGTGAAAACATTAGAACTAGGATGGTGTGGTTAACTTCTGCCATGTTCTATATGCAGTAAAACAAATTTTTACAGCATTTAAAGAGATTAAATCATTCTGGTCAGATAGTAAGAGAAAAAGCTAAAATGAATCTAAACCATCTGGAAAATTAACTGAAAGTTATTGGGAAATATGCATGGATATTCTTGTACAAAGTACCAAATAAAAGAAAATGAGCTGTTCATTGAATAAGAGTTACATGGACGGTGTTGGGCTGCATGCATAATTTTCCTGTATTTTCCTTCTAGTACAGTCCTGAATAAAATTACGAGTTGTTTTTTTTTTTCCTGGTGGCCATACAGTCTCCTTGTAGAGATCAGTCTGATGCTTTTGTTGAGTAGATTAAGGAAGATGTTGAAGATGATGATATTCTGTAAAGTGGTTTAAATTGTTCAGGATTTCTGATTTATTTTTATTTTGTTCTTACTATATTTTACTGAAATTTTGTTGTATGTTTCTGAGCCTACTATGGATATTTTAAATTTATTTTCTAGATTCTAGAATCCAGCAGGGTACAAATATAGCACAAATAAATAATATTAAAATACTTGCATATTTTGAAATCCTGCAACTAAAACTGCCCAGAGTCATTTTAGAAAATAAGATGGAGAGCTGTTATTTAATAAATACAGAAAGCTAAACGATTGGCTTCCTAATCATATTAGGATTTGTTTGTTTAATTATTAGATTTATATCCCAGGATTTATGTCCTGCTTTTTCAAAGTTCAACACAGACTTCCACAGAGTGTCAAAGGGAAAACAACTGCCTAAACTATTCTGATCTTCTCTGTCCTTCTCTCTCCCTCCCTCCCTCCCTCCCTCCCTCCCTCCCTCCCTCCCTCTCTCTTATCTTCTCCCTAGCATTATTCCTATACTATGGCAGGGTCCACTTGTCAGTAAAGCCATCTCCATTTGAGATGATCCAGAGCCTCTTCAGAGGCAACACTTGTGTATTTCATGTCCTCCTTGATGTGATCCATCCACCTTTTCTTGGGTCTGCCATGAGATTGCTGGCCATCAGGGTCGAGGTGCATGTATGTCCTTGCCACCAAGTCTTCTTAACCATGTACGTTACAATGTGTCCATCTTCCTATCTATCTATCTATCTATCTATCTATCTATCTATCTATCTATCTATCTATCTATCTATCTACCTACCTACCTACCTACCTACCTACCTACCTACCTACCTACATTTCTCTCTCTCTCTCTCTCTCTCCATCTCTATCTGTCATCTATCAATCAATCTATCTTTGCACATACAGACATACCACAGCAACTGAATTCATGTGATACACCTTGCCACTCCTTGACCATCCTTTCCTTCTTTCACCTCAACAAATAAGGAAGTGCCTGAATAAGTATTTGTGTGTGTGTGTGTGTGTGTGTGTGTGTGTGTGTGTGTGTGTGTGTGTCTATATTTTCAGAGAGATTTTCTGGGATAGTCCTGAACTACAGACAAAATTTCTTTTTCCTGAGTTCCAATGCAGCCAAAATATCCTACCTTCTCGCTAGCCCCAAATCCCTACTTGCTGTCTTTCTCTCTAAAAAGTCCATCATGTCACTGACTTGTTTAATTTTCCCTTAAATCTGATCCAGTCTTTTATCCAAACTCCCCCCCCCCAAAAATCTCAAAATTAGCTTCCAGACACTGTATCAATGTTTCCTGATTTCCTGATTTATGTGTAGCCATGGTCTAGAGCTTTCTCTGCTGGTAGAAAATGTAATAGCAACCCTTAAGTCAAATATGAAAGTTTTTTTCCCATAGATCCACCCAAATGGTGGCAAAGTAAGAAGAAAAAAAAGCAAGCAGATTTTTCAGATTGTGAAAAAGAAAATGTGGTTACCTACAAGGCCACTTTTAGAAAATGTTATTGTTTTGCTCATTTAACTACTTTCTACTTCTTCATTCTGATTGGCTTATTGATTTATTACAAATTGGGTTGCCAATGATTCTAAGCATTTGGATGACACTAAATCATCATTGAACACTGGTTATTCAGAAGGTTTTGTAAATATGTTCAGGATGCAGCTTGACTATCCCAGCTTCAATATATAAATCTGATATAAGAAAAGCTACTGATTTTCTACTTGTTTATTTTCAGCTAATAGGGTTTATGCAGCTTCTGATTCTGTAAGGAATATGGAAGGTGGCTTTGAAGGATAGAGGGAAATTTATTACAAAGAAAACAAACAAATAAAGGACCTTCAGCCCTGACCAAGAAAGTTGTTTCCAAAACATCTCAATTGTTGTTGCTGCCCCTGCACACACATACACATAAAATCACATGAAAATGAAATTGGGACTAAGGGAAGCACATTCAGATTTGCAATGTTCTGTTTCTATACCTGTTCTAATAAAAGAAGTTTTAGATATAGAAAATGTCTGTTTCTTAGTCTGCCCTATTTTATAAGACCTGACAGATTCTGATTCACCATTTCTAATATGTTTTAAATCAGGAGTAGAAACCATCTGTCTAGTGATCCAACCCAACAACATGCTTCATTGTGGCACATGAGTTCATGTATTTTTCTATTCCATACCTACTCTCTTCTTTTCATCATCCATATTAAATATAGAGGGAATGTCTGTCACAGGTTTTTTTTTTATTTTTTTGTGAAAAGGGCACAACAAAATACTGTTCCAATCATATTGTATCATTAGAATATTTGAAATACAAGGGGAAAACCTACATTAAATAGTGATAATAGAAAAATAAAAGAGAATTGACTACTAAAAATAAATAAAAACATTATGGAAAACTTTCCAGTGAAACATTCTTACTTTCCCTTCCATTTTTACCCAACTGCTAAATACAGCCTAGAAATGTATACTTACACCAAACATTGTAAATTATTATTAGTATCTATTTAAGCCCCTTCATATATTATTTTCACTGGTTTCATAATCTTTTTCCTAGAAACCAAAATCCAAATGTCTAAATTTGCCCTGTTGTATAATATGTAGTACATAATGGAATAATTTTTGCTTACATTTGGCTAGTCTTCAATATAGATATTGAAGTCTTCAGTCTACAATATTTTGTAGACTGAAGAACATTTTATCATTACTGCATATTCTCCAAATTTGATTTCCCAATCTGATACATACTGATTTATTTATTTTTAAATGTTTTGATATACTTATTTCCAGGACTTCTGAGATTTTGTGTTGCATAACCACCACACATGATAAAATATTCCGTTATGACATTTCCAGCTTTAGTGTTATCTGATTTGTTTTTCTTGCTAATTATTGATGGAGTTATATACCATCTGTAAAACATTTTGTACCTAAAGTTATAACAGAGTAAATTTTATTCATTTTTCCAATACTTATTCACACTCTTGTACTGTAGTTATTTTTTTTTTGAAGTTTTGCATCTACTTTATCATTTTTCTGTTCATTCCATATCTGTGTCATATTTTAATAACAATTTATATGCATATATACATAGACAGGGAGGACAGCGATGAAAGCAATTAAAGTATTGACTGAGATTCTGTTGATTCAAAACTCTTCACAGCCAAATTTGGATGGGGAAAAAAATCCTGTGAGGAAAAAAAATTGGATGTTAGCTGTTACTTGCATCTGTGATGCTGAGAATGGTAGAAAGAGAAGAAATAGGAAAAGATTTAAAGTTCAAGGCTCTGAATTGGTGTCACTTTGAATGAAAAGGAAATTGATTTGGGATTATTTGTAGGTAGGATATCTCTGTAAGGGAGAATAAATTAACTGAAAGAATTTCTAGGTACAAAAATGGTACGGGTGTCAGAAAGTGACAGAAGGATATTACTTTAGTTATAAGTGGAGGGGAAAGTCTAATCGCTTCAAGAATCTTGAAAAAAATAGCCTTTTTCTGGAACAACTTTGCTATTGATTGTAGAGAAAGGAACAAGATATTAGTAGTGTTGGACAATGAAAACATGAGTTTGCAGAATGTATTTCTTAAATGGTCATAGTTGTTTTTTGATACACCAATTGCTAAATCTTTGACTGGAGGCTGCCTTACACTAGATATTTAGCACAGATACACTGATTCACCCATGAATGCCTTCATATACAAAGGAAGGAAGGAACCCATTCCTTTATGCAGTTAAAAAATGCGGTATACCCAAGGCTGAAACCTACTTACCTTCCCTACCGGTTCGGAAGTATGCACATCACGTGTGATTTTGGACCCTCTGAGCATGTGCAAAGCCTTCTGCACATGTGTAGAGGGTCATAAACAGGTTACTTCCTGGTTTTAACTGTCTGGGTAGGTGGGTGGAGCCTTGCACTGCCGCCGCTACTGGTTCGTCGAACCACACACTGCCGCCACTACCAGTTCACCTGAATCAGTCCGAACCAGTAGCATTTCACCACTGGGTATACCATTTCTTTATTCCAGGAGCATTAAAAGGAAAGGAAAGTGACTCTTGGAGAAGTAGTTGCATATGACAAAGTGAAGAGATACAGTACAGGGATACCAAAGCTAAAATTACACTTCTTTTTCTTTTTTTTTTTCTTTTTTAAATTCCCACTATAAATATATAGTGTCATAAGATTTATGCAATTTCTTGAGGAGAAGAATGGCAAAGGATTATTTTGTAGAGCAATAAAAGGGATAAGTGCCCCTATTTTCAAGCTGGTATATATATTGCTGTCTTCAAATAGGAAATGTGCCAGCAGGAATTAGAATCTGGAGCAATTTATCAACAGCAAAATGTTAGTGATGTATTATATTCAGGGGAAGCCAACTGTTCAGAGCCCTTTCCTTTGCAGATGTAATTTAGATAAATTAAACTGAGTCAGAGTTCCTTTGTTCACTTTTATAACAGACTGTTTCGTCTAAAATCAGCAATTAATGGTATATACCACTCTCTAGGGCCATTGATCCTCCCCTGTCTTTGTATTCATCACATGATGTGACAGTCTTGTAACTAGATAGAAATAAGCCCACATACATCTCTTTCTATCTCTTGGAGCAGCCATCAACAAAAAAGCTCAACTTACATTTTTTGTAAATCTTTAATTCTGGGGATTTTTTCCATGACATTTTGTAAGATTTTGGATGGGATGTACCTGCCATGTTATTAGAAATTATGGAATGGTCTCCATTGCCAGAAAAGACTGATGACATCTATAAATAGTAAAGCTGGTGACTAACTGAAGGGGAAAAATAACAGGGAACTCTAATGAATTGTCTTCTGGGATGCAAACTGGGATGCACAGAAATATAATATTAGGTTCTTAAACTGCAGTGGAAAAGTGAAATAATGGCATGTCTGAAATTCTAAAATACAGTACTAGTATATGAGATTTTACTAAAAATTAGCTTGATGGTTGTACTTTAAAATAGATTATGAAGCATAGATTGTTAAGAGGGCATGGAAGCTCTATCATGACACCATATCTCTTAAATTTTAATCCAGCATTCTTGCAATTTATTAATCGGATTTAGATTCCAACTTTCCATCAGGAGCTCAAGGCAGAACAGAATACACTAATTCTTTTAATAAAGTGCTCAGAGCTAGCTTGTGACTTACTCTTTATATGCAATACTTTTCTAGCTTAGATTGCACCTTGTAGGCAGAGCATCATTCTCTCTCTCTCTCTCTCTCTCTCTCTCTCTCTCTCATCTATCTATCTATCTATCTATCTATCTATCTATCTATCTATCTATCTATCTATCTATCTATCTCTATCCTCTATCACCTATCTATCATCTGTCAAGAAATTTTTCCTTGCTTCTCTTTTTTTCAGCCTGAATTTTATTTCAAATTAGCTACTGATATGATATCCAGAACTTGTTCTACAGATATCTAATTAAATTTGCTTTACTTCATGTGGAGTTTTTTCAGTATGTGTATGAAAATAATCTACTAATGGCTTTCAGTTCACTGGCTTTGTATGTATAGTATCTCACACCATCATCCAAGTAATCTATATAATGATCTGATTATCACTGTATGCGTTTTAGGAAGTAGCTGTATTTTTTCAGTGAGCAACTTACTTCCCATTCCTCCCTATAGAGCAGAATATAATTCTCTTAGAAAAACATCAGAAAATGTATGTTATGAAGCTTTAAAATATGCATCTGCCTGCATCTAATGACAATAAACCAGATGGGATTTACTGAAATTCAGAAAGACTCTGCTCAGTAAGTCTGTGAAAATCTTACCAACTGAATTAAACCTGCTTGAACAATGCCATATTGTAGAAGTTCCTATGCAAAACAAAAAAATATATCATTTTGCATGCTAAGTGTCACTTTGGCCAGCTGGCTATCTTGAGCTAAACTGATATATTAAAAAAATATATAAAACAGAACTAGACATGTAAAGAGAGCCAGTGGCCTAAGCTCTTCCATATCCTTTGCTTTTCTGAAAATCTGCTGAATTGTGATGACCTTTTTCATGGGGATTTTCTTTTTCACTAAACAAAGTCTCTTGGCTTTCATGCCCAGTTTCATTTCAGTTCCATCTGAGAAGAGTCACAAAGTTTGTACTATAAATAAATAAACCATAAATTCTTGCCCATACTTTGAAGGTAGCATAATCCACACTGCATTTCATGCAATCACTACAAAGTTAATCGCTATTAAAGCTGAATTTAATTAAGTGAATAGATGGTTTTAACATGTACTGAACCATCTAACACATACTAACAATACAATTCTTTCTGTTTCTACCATTATGTTATGAAGTCCATGTTGGAAGCTGAAAGTTATGTAAGTTTCAATAATTGTTTAGTATATTATTTGATTACTCTTGGAAATCCCAGAACTACTTTAGAAACACGTAGCACAGTGCATGAACCAAAACATTTGATTCATGCATTGACCTTTGTTGTTTAAGGGATCAGGTAGAAGATGATAGTGAAACCTTGCTATTCATAATTCTCAAGAATGGGGTTTTCCCCTGTGGTATCAGGGGTTTACTACGAATAAGTGCTTTACTGCAAATATTCCATTTCTATTCCCTCTTTGAAGTAAGATAACACTGATTTACGGAAATGGATGACAAGACATTGGTTGTCAAGAATGCACATAGCAAAATCCTCAATTTAACAGACTAATGGTGGAAAGAGATGTTAAATATTGTATATATTTTACACAAGTTTAAAATGGAAAATAGAGTTGTAAGCATGGATATTTTACATTTTTTATCTATAAGTGAAATAGTGAATGGGAATGATTGACAGGAATGGAAACATACTATATATAAAATATTTTATCCACTTTTTCAGAAGTCTACTAAGGTCTGTTAAATCAATCCTTTTCTGTATTATAATCCTGTTCCACTTACTTAAAGTACTTTTAATAGAAACCAATGGAACAGTCTGGGACAACTGTCAAGTAAGTGGAAAGTACATTTCATATTGGATACCAATTACCATTTGTCACATTTTCCCTCTTTCCATTAATGTTTAACACTCTATCTCTACTAGAATAAGGATTTCATTTTACTGGGTATATATTTTTTCCTATATATAAAAAGACCTGAGCTAAAATTTCTTTTGCTGAAGCTACTTGTGCAGATAGCAGCTCAGCAAGAATCCATTAAGCATTTTTTTAAATAGATGAGATAAAGTTAATAAAATATATTGTCATGTTTTATGAAATAAGCCTATAGTCAGTTTTGTAGATCTCTGGAAAGTTTATTAAATTTTATTAAATCTTTTATTCATTGTTTTTTATGTCATGGTTGAATTATGGACAAGCATTTTTCTCAGACACCCTTCAATTTTTCTTTTTCACTGATAAGCATGTTCTACTTATGAAACAGTCAGGACAGGAGACAGATTCATTCTTGCCTTGTTGTCTTACATTGGCAGTACCTTATGTTTAATTAATAACTTAATTTTCTTGATTAACCTTGCCAGACTCCATTTATCAACAAAGTACTTAAAAGACTATGCCGAAATATATCTTCCACTTTCCCAAAGCTTCTGCTTTTCTACCTCATTGTCAAAGGGTTTAGTTTTTCCATTGGAATTTATTTTGCAGCATTGTTGAGCTTACTTTCAGTCTTACGTAAAATGGTACATAGTATTGAGGGGATGCATAATGTTTTATATAATTTCTTGAATCCTGTGTTTCTTAATCTGAAATATAGGAGGAATTCTTTTCTGATACACCCTTGGGTTTTAATCAACATGGAGGAAGGCAAGGAAGCTATTGAATGCTAAAAAAAGAAAAGAAAATTGAAGTCAAGAAAATCATATACTACCACTCAACCAACTTGTAATTCATATATGCATAACAACATGGCACTATACCTGTCTGTTAGAACTTTGAGGAGGCCATTTCAGGTTTGCTGTTTATGGTGGTAGGGAAAAATAACAGGTTCTTGAAAGGTTGTTGGACTTTCTGTCCTTCCCATCTGATATCAAACAAAATCAATGCAGTTATTTTGAGTTTCTTTTTATCCATTCTTCCTTCTCAAGAATGAATAACTTTTTCTAAAAAATATCTCCAGAAAAACATTTTCCTCTTTCCCATGGCCAGAACTAAATTTATTTATATCATCAGAATTTTATTGGTTTTCCCTTCTCCTTTGGAAACACACAAATAAACAACAAACAAATTATTTTGGATCACATTGAAGAAACTTTTAGTGCAAATGCATTTAGCTACAGTGATATGATGGTATCATGACCATAGAAAAAAACGAGATAAAATTAAATGAATAAACTAAGGTAAGTCACACGATTTTAGGTAGATATTTAGAGAGACATATTATGTGACTATATATGAACAGAACAGTGGTGGGTTCCAAAATTTTTTACTACCAGTTCTGTGGGTGTGGTTAGGTGGACATGGCAGGGAAAGGATACTGCAAAATCCCCATCCTCCCGATCAACTGGGACTTGGAAGGCAGAAAATAGATGGGTCTGCGGCCAGTCAGAATTTTTACTTCTGGTTCTCCGAACTACTCAAAATTTCTGCTACCAGTTCTCCAAAACTGGTCAGAACCTGCTGAAACCCACCTCTGAAACAGAAGCATTTGCCTGTTTGCTGTTGCCAAAGAGGACAGATCAATATGCATTGGGCATTTAAAAAATCCTATTTATTTTACTGGCTAATCCTATTTTGTTATGAAGCAGAGTGAGGTAAATGCCTATATGATATATACAAACATCAAAACTTCAAATTGTTAGCTATAATAGTTTGGGAAAATATTTTCTAACTTAGAAAGATGTTGTATGCAAGTGCATATATAGATGTTACATGGACTTATGTGATGAGTTTAAAATTCACAACTGAAAATGTTTAAGACAGCACTTAATTCATTACTTTTCATGATGCCCTTAATCTGCTGTTAATCCTTTTTTCTACATACATTGTCAATGCAATTCCCATATCATTTATATCATACAACAATTATTTATGAATGGATATCCTCTACATTTCTTTCTTATGTAATTTTCATTCATTATATAACTTTTCAACTCATATATTCCAAGACAGTTTTCTCTCAGGATACTCTGTTAATCTAGTTCAGTGTTTCTCAGTCTCAACCACTTTAAGATGTATGGACTTCAACTCCCAGAGTTCCCCAGCCAGAAGACCCATGCATCTTAAAAGTAGCTGAGATTGAGAAAAACTGATCTAGTTTATTGGAGTATAAGCTATGGAAGTTCACGCTATAATAATTTGATCATTTTAAATGCCACAACGCTTGCTTTTTATTGAAACATAAACATGTGGGTGAAAGTGTTTAACTTCTGTTAGTGAAGGCAAGATTCTATATTATCTGCAAACATAATGTGCTCTCCCTAGAATAATATCATTACTACCTATATTAGACAATTGTTATGCTATAGGAGCATTGTGATTATCTTTCTTCTGTGGGTACAATAGTAATATATATATATATATATATATATATATATATATATATATATATATATATATATATATATATATATATATATCACAAACATCATGTGATTTGTGCTTAGGATGGGTTGAAGTTTTTAAAGAAGGATTTCAAAAGCACATTTGCAAACAACTTTAAAAAAGAGAAGGACTGAATACAGCAAAAGAAGTCATTGTGACTACAGAAAAGCTTTGCAAACATCAAAACACATAAAAGAACACAAGGAGGAAATGGTAAAATGCCAATTCACAAAGGAAGAGTACAGACAGGTGGCCTGGAACTGTAGAGCTGGTGTCATGCGCAATAGCACTTAGATTTATATACCACTCCATAGTGCTTTACAGCACTATCTGAGCAGCTTACAGTGTCAACATATTGCCCCCAAACAAACTGGATCCTCAGTTTACCAACCTCAGAAGGCTGAATCAACCTTGAGTCGGTCAGGATTGAACTCCAGGCTGTGGGCAGAGTTGGCTTGAAAAGCTGCATTCTAACCATTGTACCACCACAGCTCCATGAGTGCTACATAATGAGATAAAAGCAACCGAAAAGGTTTCTTTGGATATGTTCAATATTAAGATATCTATGTAGATCCTGTCTATTTTCATATCACTCGTTGTAGTTGCTTTAACTCCTTGTCAGAAGATTCACAATCACCGCTTTGACTTTATTAGACTATTTATGCAGACATAATAAAATAAATATAAACAATGTTTATATCTTCCAGTATTTAAATGCATGGCTTCTTTCTCCCGCTGTTCTTAATGGTATTTGGCATGGCATTTAGTAGCCTTGAAGTCAAGAAGTTGTCGCAATAGTCACCTCTGGGTGGGGAATTACTAGTTCCTGTTTTAACCTTCCCAGCCAACAAAGAGTGGTTGGGGAGAAATGCTTTTCAAGTACCTGAAAGGATGTTTCATAAGGTGAAGACACAATCTGTTCTCTATTGTTGCAGAGTGCAGGATATACATAATATTGGATTTAAATCATAAAATGAAAGATTCTACTAAAATTTGGAAAATAGTAAGAGCAATATGTCTATGGAGATTCTCAGTCATTCAGGTCATGGTTTTCCCAAAGGTGTTTTTTCAAGAGGCTACTGGACTTCCTGGTTTTTCTTTGAAGACGTTTTGCTTCTCACCCAAGAAGCTTCCTCAGCTCTGAGTAAGAGTAATACAACAGTATAACCAATCACCAAACATGATGTTGGAATCTCCCGGACATGTTCTTATATAAAATTCTGTCTCGGAGCTTTAATTTGGATTCTAGCATTGAGCAGAGGGCTGTACCTGATAGTATAAATGTTCCTTTCCAACTTTGTTTTTGTTTCAAAAGCTAGATTGGCTAAAAAGGTTAGCATTTCAATATTTGGGTTGTAGGCTTTCAAGCAAATAATGACTTGCACAAAAATATGCACTAAAACTAGTCACTCTTCTGGTGGCCAAAGATAACTCTTTTAAGAAGCCCAAAGTAAGTGAAGCATATGATCCCTGGGCAATGCTACACTGATTTTTTTAAGGGGAGGGGCGGTGTTTTGTGATTGTGTTCAAACTCTGATAGGCCTATTTGCCTAGTTAGAGTTTTGGTTTTCATGGTTTTCTGCTTTCTAGCTGACAGCAATTGGCATGACCATCTTTTGGAAATCACATTTAAAAGGATTTTGAGGACCATAAGAAGGAGTCACATGGGCCACCAGTACTTTTTCCTTGGTATACATAAATCTTTTATGATATTTAGAACTTTCTCAAAGGCAGTGGTGTATAGTGAAAACAGAACTAGAAATATTGGGCAATGAATCACATGTGGACATGCTATATCTTGTTGTAGACATTTATATTTATTTATTTTATTTATTTATTAGTTCGATTTATATGCCGCCCTTCTCCGGAGACTCAGGGTGGCTTACAATGCATTAAGCAATAGCCTTCATACTTTTGTATATACCTGCTTAGTAGGGCTTTGCCCCCCGCCCCCAAAGCGGTGTTCTTTTTTATACAAAGTCAGCTTATTGCCCCCACAATCTGGGTCCTCATTTTATCTACCTCAGAAGATGGAAGGCTGAGTCAATCTTGAACCTGGTGAAATTTGAACTTGCAGTAATTGCAGGCAGCTGGCAACTGAGTGCTACTTTAACAGCACTTAGTCCGCTGCACCACCAGGCTCTTTATATATGGTATATCTACAACATGTACATATATATCACTGTACTTTTTTTGTTTTTAGCATTAACTACAACATCCTATGCATGTTTACATAGAAGTAATTTCCATGGAGATTAGCCGAGTCTTTTTTTTTTTTTTTTGGATGAAAAGGAATTGATTTATGGACAAGCGAAGAAAAGCAGGGAGATCACTGGTGAAATGTAAAATTTGTTACTACCGGTTCTGTGGGCGTGGTTTGGTGGGGGTTAATGTGACTGGGTGGGTGTGGCCAACTTTTTTTTTTTTTTACTTGAAAGCATTTTTTTCTACAACCTCTTCGGCTGAAAAGGTTGTAGAAAAAATGCTTTTAGAAGTTTTATAAAAAAAGCCTCTGATGAATGCGTGGCTCAGCAGGGCATGGGGGAGGTGTAGGGATTTTTGCTACTGGTTTGCCAAACTACCGGCCGCCATCTCTCCTGGATTGGGAAATCCGGTCCAAACCAGGAGCATTTCACCCCTGAGGGAGATCCACCAATCAGAGGCCATGTTAACTCCAACCAGGATAGAAAGCCTGACCATCACTGTGGTTGAGGTGGAAAAAGGAACTGAAATCCAGAAAGGGGTGTATTAAGCTAGCTTCATTTCCAGCTGGTACATTCATGATAAACAAGCAGCTGAAAGCTTTAGTGTTAAAAAAACATGCTAGATCTCTAAAAATATCCCATCTCTTTGCTAAATATTAAAAAAAGAAAGACAGAAACCACCACCAACAAAATGGACAACAATAACTACATAAAGCACACTCCATGTTAGAAATTATTTGGAAGTGAGTTGAAAATAAATATTTAGGTTGTACTAATATTTATTTATTTATTTGTTTGTTTGTTTGTTTGTTTGTTTGTTTGTTTATTTATTTATTTATTTATTTATTTATTTATTTATTTATTTATTTATTTATTGGTTCAATTTATATGCCGCCTTTCTCTGGAGACTCAGGGCGGCTTCCAATGAGTTAAGCAGTAGCCTTCATACTTTTGTATATACCTGCTTAGTAGGGCTTTCGAGCCCCCCTAAGTGGTGTTCTTTTTTATACAAAGTCAGCTTATTGTCCCCACAATCTGGGTCCTCATTTTACCTATCTCGGAAGGATGGAAGGCTGAGTCAACCTTGAGCCTGGTGAGATTCGAACTTGCAGTAATTGCAGGCAGCTGGTGTCACTTAACGCCACTTTAATCTGCTGCGCCACCAAGGCTCTTAATATCATAGCTGGATTTAAAATATAATAAAATATTTGATTTGGGTTGCTTTCTGACAAACAAATCAGAAAAGGAAAACCAGAAGTAATTATTAGAGTATATTCTCTATCAGGAAAAGCAACACAGTTTTAAAAAGCATGAAGGTCTGATATAGACATATAAAGGCAAGTATTATATTTAGTTATTGGTAGCATTTCCTCCTACCTTCCTTAAAAGTCTTTCCCTTATAACAACTGATCTTTTTTTCTCCCAGAAGCAGTCAATTCATTCAGGAATCAGTTAAACAAAAGAAATGAGATAAGAAATGTATACTGCAGATGGTTTAAACACAAGTGAGGGTAATGCGTCTCTTGGTAGATTGTTGTTTCAGTTTGCATACATTACAGGTAGTTATTTCAGTCACAGAATTTGCCTCCCAGTTATTGAAATGCATAAAATGAATGTGTTGCTTATGTTGGGTGGTGATATAAATCTCCATTTCTATGTGCCAGGCTCCATGTTTCCATTTATCTCTTAAAACCAGATTACAAGTGCCTTCTTGGGATTATACCAATATTACCAGCTGTTCTGGATCTTTCATCATTCATATGGCATGTCTCTTGTATCCTTGTAACTTGGGTAATGATAAACCATAAGAATATACATCAGATAATGTTATAGAAATCCTTACTTTCCCTCCCTTCCTTGCCTCCTCAGACTCTGCGTCTGAATGCTGGGTGTCAATGATTTTGTGCAATTCTGGCATCTGCTGTGGTATACTATTTAATCCATCACTTTTACCTCTTAGAAGATGAATCCTTATAATTGCTAGGCTCAGAGCTGTAAATCCAGCTAAGCCACGTAATATCTCTTCAATGCTTCCTCATAGCTTATTGTATAGATTGGCAGGCTAGTATGCCTTTTTTATGGGAATGGATATCAAAAGCCTCCCATCGGTAGCAATCTCAGCAATTTCAGGTCTGCACAGAACTACTCTCCTTGTTTTGCATGTATCTTTTAGGCTGAATTTGGAAGGGAAAGAATATGCCCATTTTATTGTTAGAGTTCTGCTCCTCTAGAGCAGAATGTAATTTCATACCATTTTGAGTTGAGAAACCAATGAAAATGCTATATTGAGGACTAAATTTGGGATATCTTCGTTATAAAGCCCAAAAGAAGCCTCAGTGTCTTCACAAAGTCCTACCAATTTATTGTCATACCAAAGGCCTTACCAAAAAAAATAGAAATCATGGTCTTAGATTCCCCCTATTCTTTTTTCTAAAACTTCAAAATGAATGTGAACTTTTGGTAACAGTTTAGTACACTTCAACCGCTTGGGGAAAATACCTCTTCCCTTTCAATGTAGGCCACATTTTGTAAAGTGTACTTGGTTGATTCATGAGCTAGGCTTCATCCAAAGCAGTTAATCCCTTTTGGTGAGTTTTGTTGGCTAATTCCCATGGCTGTATTGACTGTAGGGCAATCATGCTGGCCTGTTCCATTAAGTACATCATGACTCTTTAACAGTATTAAAGTTATTCCATGACCTTTTCTTGCATTAAGTACTTTACTCAATTAAAGCACAGATCTGAAATGCATTCCACCATGCAATTAATATCCTGTGCTGGGAAATAAGGTATATGGCTGCATGGTGTGGCAGTGGTGTTTTTGTGATGTGCTGTTATAGCTCACTATAAACTATTGCAGTTTTCAATATGTTCCTATGGACTTGAGATTACACAATGGAACTGAGCTGTAAGCAGATATAAGAAACTCAAGCATATAGCTTTTCTCCTTACACCTCTAACTCTAAATTTACATATTTTTGTAAGCCATTCCATGCATTTTCAATTAATTTGATTGTGAATTAGAGAACAGTTGCCCTAAATCTCTGCTGTGATGAACACATTAGATCGTTGTGTGTTAGAACACTAATTGGTGTTACATAGAGAAGTGACCCTTCTATACTGCAAGTGATATGAGAAAACCTATCAGATCAGACTCACAAATGAGATATCAGCAACTCCTACTCATCTTCTCAGCATTGGGCACCAAGAAATCTAAAGCCCATTATACAAAAGTTACAATATAGCCATTATGACTACTAGCCGTGAATAACTTTATCCTAAAATAATTTGTCTACTTTTGTTTTACAAAGATTTTAGCAACTTTATTCCAAGATTTCTGTTCAACTGACAACAGAAGGACAGGTTATGCTTTGTCTTTTGCCCATGTATAGAATGAAAAGTGATGGCGAAGCTCTCAACCTTGGCACTCTAAGCTGTGTGGACATGGGTGGCTGGGGAATTCTGAGAGTTGAATTCCACACATCTTTAAGCTGCCAAGGTTGAGAAACATTACTGTAGATACATATGGAAATGTCTCGATGGGATTAAAATTGCATCTGATTTGCTCTCCAGTCCTCTAACAAGCGATTCTGGGAAGACATTAACATCTTTGCATAATTATTGGTGGGGATTTGGTATGTAAACATGTCATTTTAGCCAATGTAAACACACTGGAAAACTAAGACAAATAGAATTGAACAAAGACATAGGTGGAATTCCTTAAAACAAAATTTCATAGTGTTTGGAATGCTTGCAGCCTGCTTCAAAAATTATGCAGCCAATTTTTTTGGTTATGAAGTTTTGTAAAGTTACTGAAATGTTATTTATCTAAACTTCTTCCATAAATCAGATTCTTCATATTCTAGTCTCATGTCTCTCCCCCATCACATAACCAGTCACATGAGAGAGATTATAAAAACATGAGAAAAAGCAATAAACCCACAAAAGACTTCACTTTGTGTAGAATAGTTTAGTAAAGCTATACAGTACATCCTCTTGACTGAGAAATACAGACAGCCGCTTAATCATTTCTATTTTTCCCCCGGGTGAAGAACAAGTGAACTGTCCATCTTTTTGTCTTTTAAATCATGCCAATATAGCAGATTGTTCGTCTTTTCCCAGATGTATTCAAGTGTCAGTTCACTTTTGTGCCTTTTATTCTTAACTTTGCAGGCTGACAAGGTACGGATAAATTTGTGCTATCTCTTCGTAAAGAAATCAGTCTTTTTTTTTTTAGGTCAGAAACTTTTGGCATTTAATTTTTTTTAAATAAATCTATTTCATTTTCCCATCCCATTTATGAGGAAAAATTCAACTTTTGATGAGCATTTATGAAAGAAAATCAAGTGAACTTCCCATGCATTCCTAATTTTGGACCAATAAGGCTTTACCACTTCCACAAATATTGCAAAGGCTGATTTTATAATATAATTTCTTGCTGTTTGCTTGTGGTCAAAAATGTCTATAGATCTATATACCTTTCACAAAAGTGTGTTAGATTAAAAGAGTATAGTCAAAAAACAAAATGAGATAAATTTAGAAAATATAGTTCTGTGACTCATAGATTTATGCTAAGCATGTGAATAGCAATTATAATTAGGGGCATTTCAGTAATTTTGTGTTTTAGAATACACTGAGCCTTAACATCTTCCAATGCAATGGAAACTTCAAAATTCTAAGCCTGATCGGCTAGAAATATATAGAGGTAACACATTAGAAAATATTAACCATTATCAATTTTAAATTTATGTTGTGTTTATATATCAAATTTCACAGCCTGTCAATGAAGTATTTCAAAATTAATTCTTATTTATTTATTTATTTATTTATTTATTTATTTATTTATTTATTTATTTATTTATTAGATTTATATACCGCCCTTCTCCTTGCAGACTCAGGGCGGTGAACAACAAGAAATAAAAAGCAGATTTTACAAAAGTTAAAAAGTTTTAAAAACAACTAATATAAATTTGGCCCATAGTTAAAAACAGTTCAATTAATAATTGATATCAAAACTCTAAAAATTTTACCATGGGATCAGGCCAGGCCGGCTAGCTGGAAAAAGTACATTTTTAAGGCCCGACGAAAAGTCCGGAGGTCAGAGATCATTCACAACTCTGGAGGAAGGTTGTTCCAGAGGGTGGGAGCTACCACGGAGAAGGCTTTCCCCCTGGGGGTCGCCAGCCGGCATTGTCTGGCTGACGGCACCCTGAGGAGGCCCTCTCTGTGGGAGCGAACCGGCCGGTGGGAGGCAATAGGTGGCAGAAGGCGGTCCTGTAAGTACCCTGGTCCTAAGCCATGGAGCGCTTTAAAGGTGATTACCAACACCTTGAAGTGCACCCGGAAGTCCACCGGCAACCAATGCAGCTCCCACAGGAGAGGTGTCACATGGGACCGCCCTGTCGCTCCCAAAATGCCCTGCGTGGCCACATTCTGCACCAGTTGGAGCCTCCGGGTGCATCCCAAGGGGAGCCCCATGTAGAGAGCATTACAATAGTCCAGGCAAGAAGTGATGAGTGCTTGAGTGACTGTGCGTAAGGAGTCCCGATCTAGAAAGGGTCGCAACTGGCCGTATCAGGCGAACCTGATAAAAAGCCCCCCTGGCCACTGCCATCGTATGTTCCTCTAAAGACAGCCGTGGATCCAGGAGGACGCCCAAGTTGCATACCCTTTCTGTGGGGGCTAATGATTCACCCCCAATAACCAGCGATGGCGTCAGCTGGCTATATTGGGACGCCGGCAGCCACAGCCACTCGGTCTTGGAGGGGTTGAGTCGAAGCCTGTTTCTCCCCATCCAGACCCACACGGCTTCAAGGCACTGGGACATCACTTCACTGCATTGTTGGGATGGTCTGGGGTGGAGATGTACAGCTGAGTATCATCAGCGTACTGATGGAACTCCACCCCAAAACCATGGATGATCTCACCCAGCAGCTTTACATAAATGTTGAACAGGAGAGGTGAGAGGGCTGACCCTTGTGGCACCCCACACACTAGGCGCCTTGGGGTCAACCGCTGCCCCCCTGTCAACACAGATTGCGACCGGTCAGAGAGATAGGAGGAGAACCACTGCAAAATGGTGCCCCCCACCCCCAATCCCTCCAACCGGCGCAACATGATACCATGGTTGATGGTATCAAAAGCCGCTAAGAGGTCTAACAGGACCAGGATAGAGGAATACCCCCTACCCCGAGCCCTCCAGAGATCATCCACCAATGCGACCAATGCCGTTTCGGTGCTAAACCCAGACCTGAAACTGGACTGGAGCTGGTCTAAATAGACAGCTTCATCCAGGTACTGGGGGAGCTGTCGTGCCACCACACTCTCAACAACCTTCGCAAGGAAGTGAAGGTTGGAGACTGGACGATAATTAGCCAAAACAGCTGGATCCAGAGAAGGCTTCTTGGGGAAGGGCCTCACCACCACCTCCTTCAAGGCAGCCGGTAGGGTGCCCTCAGTCAAAGAAGCGTTAATAATCTCCTGGAGCCAGCCTCGTGTAACCTCCTGGGAAGCCAGCATCAACCAGGAGGGACATGGGTCCAATAAACATGTGGTCGTGTTCAGTCTTCCCAGAATCCTGTTCACGTCGTCGGGAGCCACAGGATTGAACTCCGCCCAGATAACACTCTCAGGACCTGCCTCAGTCACCTCGTCGGAACTAACCCAGTCAGCGGCCAGATCTTCCCGAATCTGACTTATTTTATCATCCAGATATTGAACAAAATCCTCAGCTCGTCCCTGTAAGGGATCATCCCATGGTCCCAAATAAAGAAGAGTCACCCTAAACAGGGTGGCTGGGCGACTATCTGATGACGTGATAAGAGCGGCAAAATAGTTAGATTTTGCCGCTTTTATCGCCACTAGGTAGGTCTTAATATGAGATCTTACCAGTGTCAAATCAGATTCGGATCGGCTGACCCTCCAACCGCTCTCTAGGCGTCTTTTCCAGCACTTCATCTCCCTCAGCTCCTCAGAGAACCAAGGAGCTAAATGAGTTCGGCACCGGGTCAGAGGCCGCAAAGGCACGATGCGGTCCAAGGTCCCGCTGACCGCCCTATCCCAGGCGGCAACCAGGTCCTCAGCCGAGTCATGTGCCAGTGTCTCAGGAAATGGCCCAAGCTCCGTCTGGAACCTATCAGGATGCATCAGGCACCTGGGGCGGAACCACCTGGTCAGTTCCGCCTCCCTGCGGCGGGGTGCAGCGGTCAGAAAGTCAAGTCAAAGAAGCAAGTGGTCAGACCATGACAAGGGTTCAATACCTATATCCCCTATATCTAGACAACTCAACCACTGACCAGAGACAAAAACTAGATCTAGGGTGTGTCCACCGATGTGAGTCGGGCCATGAATTACTTGGGTCAGGTCCATGGCCATCATGGAAGCCATGAACTCCCGAACTATCTCAGATGTTTCACCGATAGATGGCAGATTGAAATCCCCCATGACCATAAGTCTGGGGGTACCAATCGCCACCTTGGCTACAACATTGAGGAGCTCGGGCAGGGTCGTTGCCACGTGGCAGGGAGCCAGGTACGTGACCAACAGATCCATCTGCCCACCATGACCCCACCTCACAAAGATGGACTCACATCTGGCTCTCTGAGGTACTGTGGCCTCTCTCGGATCGAGATCTTCCTTTATAATGACCGCTACTCCCCCACCCCTACCCTGAGCTCTCGGTTGATGGAATGCGTGGAAACCTGGTGGGCACATCTCCATGAGGGGAACCCCGCCTTCATGGCCCAACCAGGTCTCTGTAATACCAGCCAGGTCCGCACCCCCCGCTTGAAGAAGGTCACATATGAGGGGGGCCTTATTTACTATGGACCTAGCATTGCACAGCAGCAGCCGGAGCTTCGGGTCCTGAGACTCTGAACAATCTGGGGAACAGGAAGAGCTAAGGGGAACAGGAAGAGCTAAGGGGACTGGGGCACGCAATTTAGAAGAAGAATGGTATCCATTCCTACTTACTGTATATTGCAATAGAGCCTGGATAGCTCAACAGACTAAAAGCCTGTTAACATTCAGCTGTCTGCAATTATTGCAAGTTTGAATCTCACCAGGCTCAAGGTTAACTCAGCCTTCCATCCTTTCTAAGGTAGATAAACTGAAGACCCAGTTTGTGGGGGCAATAAACTGACTTTGTATAAAATATACAAAAGTATGAAGGCTATTGCTTAACGCATTGTAAGCCACCCTGAGTCTCCAGAGAAGGGTGGCATATAAATCTAATTAAAAAACAAAACAAAACAAAACAACAACACAATTGCTGTGTTGTTGCATAGACCAAACTGAATGAGAAAGCAAAAAAAAAAAAAAATCTGATCAAATCTATACAGAATCCTTTTAAAATGTTGATAGGCACAAGCAAAAAAGATTAATTTAAATATCCTCTCCAACACACTCTATTTCTAGAATGCAATAATAGGCAATATCCTAAAATAGTTAGCAAGGGAAATGCATGGACTTTAGGCACATTAAGGTACATATACAGCTGGAACAAAATGGTTAATTCCCACATCACCCTAGTTCCTCCTCTTCTTCCCCTTCCTCACCTGAAATCACGGTCTTGTGACAGGAAAAGGAATGGCCTATAAGAGAAACAACTTGGGCGATCTCATGTCCTTCTTTTTAATCCAGAGATGATCAAAGGCAGCAAATTATCAGCTCCACTTGTCTGCAGAGCTGTCTTGGTCATCCTCCTGTGGAAGCCAACTCACATAGTTATTTCAAGAAATCTACTTGGATAATGTTACCCTAAAATGTGAATAAAATGATGTTGCTTTCAAATAATAGGTGTAATTGCTTCTGTATGTCAGACAATAGCAATAGTTTATTAGTAGCTGTGGGCTGAAAGCTTTATGTGAAGATTAAGGTGAAAGACAGCAGCTGTCAGGCAGAAGATATAAACATGTAACAACTATTGATCTTCAAGGCTATCATGTGATATTCCAACATCTATTAATTCATGGAAAAGCAGATGAAAGAATCTATGAGTTTAAACCACAATTTATATCATTTGAGTAATTTGCAACTTGTCATTGATAATAGGTAATCACCTGTGTTGTAAGACTTCATTTTTATGTGCAATTAAAATTCTTTTCTAGCTGAGCTTGTCTTCTGCTAAGTATAGCCAGGCTAAATCATAAACTGCCAGGGTTTATGGATTTTTGTTCGAGAGGCTGATATTGTAATGAAGGAAGTCAGTGAATGAACAGTTTTATTCATATTAGTGGGTGAGGAATAGGAGATTACAATTGCTTTGAATGGTTTATTCTAGGTTATGAGATACATTGACTTTAACATACAGCAGTATTTTTTGGGAAACCAAAGTGGCAATCCACTCTAAAGGTCTGATGTTTCTGGCACCAACTTCAGATTTAATATTTTATTAAAAAGAAGAACATCTTAAAAATGCAGCCCAGCTGTTTAAGATAGATTGTGGGGCAAGCTCTAGATATGAACTCAGCTTCTGCGGGGATTTCAAATCATCCCTCTTTAACTTTAAATGGAAAATGCTAATGCTTGACTATTATCTACTTAAACAAATTGTGTACTGTGGAGTCCTTGGTGCTCTCTGGGCTTGGTTGTTTGCTTGCAGACATTTTAACACCAAACTAAGTGACATCATCAGTACATATCAAGTAAGTGTGGAGAGGTCTGTTCCTTGTAAGTTCTCTTCCAGTTTTGATGGTGTGTGGTTTTGTCCTGGGCAATTTCCTTTATTATTTTCTGTTTGATGGTTTGCCTGGTTTTAATCCCTGCTTAGTTGGGTGTTGGCTTCTGGAGAGGATATATTCTGGTCTTCCCCTCCCCCTTAGCATTTTTATTGTCTCTTTTGAATGCTGTGAAAATGTGGTTTAATTTTATAGGTCTATTAATGGCTGATTTCTCTGAATGACAAGCTTCCAGAAAATACCTAACATTTTTGGATTTGGCTTGGTCTAGGATGCTTACAGTTTTCCAGTTGAAACTATGGTTGTGTCTGTCCATGTGTTATGAGATTAAAGAATTTTCATCATGTCTTCGGATTGCTAGTTGATGTTCATGAATCTAGTTTTTTACTCTCATGTCCTACATGGTCCTACATAGTGGCTGTTTCAATGACTCTACATTGTACTGCATATTGTAGATGACTCCTACTTTTTCTTCTTAAGCTACTGGGTCTTTCGGTTTACTTAAGATGTGTTGGAGGGCTTTAGTTGATGTGATGGTGAAAGTGTGAGGATATAATAGCCTGTTGATTGTTTCTTAAATATTTTTGAGGCCACAGTGGTGTTATCTTTTTCATACCTTATGTTGGTCTGATGTTTTGGGAATGTTGCAATGAATTTATGTTCATCTGAGTAATGTTTTACACAGCTTTTCTTCTGGACCCTGTTGCTTTGTTACTTTGGCAAGGGAGCACTTGTTTAGTGTGTGTTATTTTTTGATTGATTTGCAGTCCTCTGTTGATGAGGATATCCAGGAAGGGGAGTGTGTTGTTGTTTTCCTTTTTGCTTATGAATTGTCCTTTAAAGATGTTGATTGTTTCATGTATCTTCTCTAGTTCCTTTTTGTTGTTATGATGGTATCATCTACATACTGGATCCATACTTGATTGTATGTGTGGGAGTGCTATGGTTTCTAGATGCTGGATTATGTTCTCTGCTATGAGACTATAATGATACTCAAATATTTGCAAGTGTTTTATGTTATGATGCCCATAGATAAGAGTAATACAGCTAATAAAATTGTGTGGAGTTTATCAGCAATATCTGGAAGACTATCATTGTATACTTTGTTGAAGTTAAAGAGTGACCACACTATGACTGTAAAATGTCTGAAGTTTCTTCTTTCCTTTGTCCCCTTTCTGCCTTTATGTGAGTTTAATTTGATATTCTCTTCCAGTCTTTGGCACAACACAGTAGTCTGCATAGTGTCAGTGAACTCACAATATGTGGCAGTAATTGACATGTTAATGAACTGTGCCTAGGGAGCATGTTACAGTAGTTGCTACCACATTACCAAAAAAAAGTTAATGAAGAAATTTCCTGTGAAGTTCATTTAATAGAAGACAAGGTGAAAAAGAAAAAGAGTGATTGACCCATTTTTTTTAAAGGGAGTGATTTCAGTTAGTTACTATGATGATACACTTTAGGAGTGATAATATAGTCCAGCATGAGGATGTAGAAGTTGCTAAAATACAATTTCCAACAGTCCCAATGAACACATATACCAAGATGCTGAGAAAGAGAAATAGTATGGTGTAGTGGTTAAGGCATCAGGTTACAAATCACAAGTCTATCAGTTCTATATTACTTTAGGCACAAAGTCAGCTATGACCATGGGCCAATCATTCTCACTCTTAGCTCTAGAACGAGGCAAGGACATATCATTCTAAAAGCTTTCCAAGAAAACTGCAGGGACTCATTCAAGCAGTTATCAGAAGTCAACACTGACTCTAAAGGATATATATGTGAGTGCAGGTGTGCACAACACACAAAAACACACATACTGAAAACACTTTAACAACATGGGGGAAGGTCACATATGATATAGAGAAGATTTTGGTATCTGGTATACAGAAGAAAGCCTTCTTTAGAATTGATTCCTAGATTTTGAAATCGTCCCTGAAGGTAATAGAGAGGCATTTAGTCCCAACCTTCCCAGCATTTAGAAAATGACAAAAACACAACCATTTTGGCAATATTGACCAAAATGAGGATAATATTAATTTTGATTTGATTTTAATTGCATTGATTTTGTTTTGTTTTAATTGCATTGACTTTCTTTGTATTTTACAGTTTGCTTTCTTGTTTATAAGCTACCTGGAATGCTTTCATAAAGGAATGGGGTATAAATATAATAATAAATGAAGTTTAGCCTTTATTGTCACAGTCTTTTCTCATTCTTTCTCTAACATAAAGGCGGTCTCCCAGTGGACACATTGTTTTTGTAATGTGTATCTTAAAGCTCTTGGTAATATTTCTGTTCTTGAAGGAAAAATGAAGTTAAGAAATTACAAAGTTCTGTGTGAATTCAATAGTGGAACTTTATTGCACAATTTATTGCCTCAAAAATATTAGTCCTTTCTCTTTTTTAAAAAAAAGCCAATATCTAATTATTAGATCCAAGAATATACTTTTTGTGAGAGAGTTATGGAAGCTATCTTTATTGAATACACAAAAAGTAGATAAATGGAACTAATAAGAGTATAGATGAGAAATCACTTGAAGAGCCTTCATTCATGGAAACAGTGAAAGGAAAAATAATTGTTCATATATTGAATGCAGACCTCATTGGTGGGGTGGAAAATGTATATCATGGATTATCTGTATGCATGAGGGATACAAACAAACAATGAAAATGGTAAATAATACATTTGTGATAAATATAAACTAAAAACTAAAATAGGGCTTAAAAAGAAGATGTTAGAAGGAAAGAAAAGACTTGGAAATAATGATTGAGATGAGTCAATGATTCTTAATGAAACATATTCTGAGGAAAAATGCACCATAAATAAAATGGGACAACTATCAACAAAACATACTGGTTTGGAAATATGGAAAAAAGCTTTCTTGCATTTTCAAGGTATAAGATATAAACAATTAAGTTATTCCAATTTTAGTTAGGAAAGAGGAGCATGATAACAAGCATTATTAAAACAGAAATCATATCATGTGAATGAAATCATGAAATGATTTCTGTTTTAATAACACTTGCTATGATGCTAGTTTTGTGATTCCTAACTGGTTAGATCAAGTATTCAGAAGAAAGAAAGTGATGATAATTTCAATGACAGCAATTAAAGCTATGGGGCACTTCAGACTCAATTACCCAAAGATGTTTTGGAGTGTGCCAGAGGTGTTCAGAGAACTATTGAACAATTAAGCACTGAACCTTCTTTTGAAAATTGAATCCAAACAACTAAAAACCTGGAACTGCAATAGTTTGTGATTATTGGCCAGTAAGAAAAAGCCAGTATGCCAACAAAGAGAGAGAAGGAAATGAAAGAATTTTAAATATTAAATGTTTAAATATTTTTAAAAATTATTAAATGTTTTTATTTATTTAATAAATTTATATGGCCACCCATTTCCTATACATTATTCTAGGCAATTAACAATAAAATAGAAAATACCATCAAATTGCCATATACAGTATACTTGTGGATAAGTTGAAACTGGAATTTTTACCAAAATACCATGAAAAATGTGCTATTGAAGATGAGCTAGTCCTGGACATTATGTATGTGTTGTCATAACTGGTACATTTTTCATAGCATTTGAATTAAAAATTCTATGTTGGATTTATCTGCTTGTGTGTGTGTTTCTGTATGTGTGTACTTGAAGAAAGAATTACCATATAAGGTATAGTTGCAGATATGTCCATCTGTGGATAAGTCAATCCTAATTTTTTTGTGTGTTTTGGCACCTAAAATTTTTGGTTTGTATGTGGTATATATATGGTATGAATGAAATATTTTTCTGAATGACTTTTTTCATGCCATAAATGTTTTTATCAATATATATTTTAGCTTATGTAGGTGGTAGTCATATGGCGATGGTTTGATATGAACTAGGGAGAAAACCCCATTAAATTAAGCCATTTACACCAATTTAAAGTGTTTAAAATCCTTAGATTAAATATGTGCAAAGAACACTTATTGTAGCTGGTGTAAAATTATGGTCAATTGTCTAGAAAGATCCCTCCTTTTTTGCTCTTTGCCTACAAGGCTGGTGTAATATGTCCAGTGAATAACTGTTAATATCACTATTTGTTCCTGATGTTCATATTTTGGGAAAGGTTACCAGGGAATCTCGCCCACGTCTATCCTGTTTTTAAAGTGCCTTAGATTTAGAGATAGGCAAAACTATCAATTTTTTTTTAGTTTTATTTCTTTTCCATCTATATATTCATGTTGTCATCTGTTAACATCTCATAAAAGATTACCTTTTCTTGTACATAGCATCCAAACTATGCTTTTAAGTATTTATCGTTACTTCTAACCTAATAAATTTTTGAGTTCAAATAAAATTATCATAATATGCACATGATTATGCATAATTCGTTTTGAGTCAAGGAGTATATCACTATGGATTTCAGCATGCAAACATTTTTGGAATTGTATATGTATTCAGGAAGTGTGAGCAGAATAAATTGTTTAGTCATACAGACTCAGTGAAATATTGTAAATGAAATGGCTACTTCAGCCATAAGATTGCATTCTGAACAGTGATTGCTTAGAGTGAACCTTCAATATGTGCCACACTAGAGCATGTGCTGTAGTATAGAAGAGGCTAGCAGGGTTTTCTAGACACCCCATACTTTGAGGTGTAAACAAACAAGGAGACGTATTTTCAGGACTATGTATTCATGGCAAGCAGTAGGCTATAAGTATGTGGTATGTGTGAGCCCAATGATATCAACCGTAGTTATATTTTTTGTTTATGTTTCCATTTAGTTTCTTTCCACATCACTGTCTCTCAAAGAAAGTTTAAGAGTCCCTAGTGAATAAATTTCCATAAAATATGGTGTTTGGAACTTCTTAATTTTAGCCAGTTTGTCTATTTAACACATATTATATATCTATTATATATGAATTTTGCTGGTTTTAACATAACATTGTCAACTACTTTGAAGTAGCTTCATTTCCTACTGAAGTTTGATTAATCTCTCATGCTTTCCAGCCAAGCAAAAATCACATAATTATGCTTTCTAATTTTGCGCTTACTTGAATTCACACTGATTATGAGATTAGATGTAATGACAATAATTACTGCATGAAAGTGGACAACGGTTGTTGAACAGAGGGAAAAAAATCAATAATTTAACAACCTAATATCTAAAGAACATGGACAGTCAAACTTAGTTTGCTGTGTACTCAGCTTATTCAAATATTATTGACAACAGCTTGTACTTTTCATATTCTGTTTATGAGAGATTCCATATGTGAGGGCTGCAAGTAGAATTTTAATATTATGGCAACATCTGTAAGAAAATGTACCCAAATGTACCATTGTCTACTACAGAAGCTCTTTCTTCAAAGAATTTACTTCTAAAGCCAGTGGTGTTATTTGGTTCACTAAGGATGTAATATTGTATTTATCATTTAATAGTAATACATTTGGAAGAGGAAAGCCATAAAAAAGGAAAGAAATTAACTTTTAAAACCTTGATGGCTTTTAATGTATATCTATTCAGAAGTAATTTCTGTTGTTGTGTAGATTAACTATCTAATGACTTCTTAGAATTAAGTCCATATGTTACCCCCATGTGATATTGCAGAGAGAATTAAGAATTCTGATTAAATATATCTGTTATTCTGTTTTCTTTTCTTTTCTTTTCTTTTCTTTTCTTTTCTTTTGTTTTGACTTTTTTTAAAATTCTGGGTAGGGTATTCTTTTTTTTTTTTTTTTGATAGGATATTCTGTATATATGCATATAGAATCAACTCCAGTTAGTCTGAATTTTTTCTCTTCAAATTGTAACCAAATATGACAAGTTATCATGGAGCTAAAATATTAGTAAGGTAACTGATTGTCTATTTTTATAGTCTATGATACTGCATAGCCTATGTGTATGTGTATGTATATGTGTATCAGTGGTGCGTTTCTACCAGTTCACACTGGTTCCCATTAACCGATAGTGGCGGAGGCAGGAGGCTCCACCCATCTGCCCAGACATCATCACGGACACTCTGAGCATACACAGAAGGTAGCAAAAGTAAGAGGAAGCCATTACTGATGTATATGTATATGTATATGTATATGTATATGTATATGTATATGTATATGTATATGTATATGTATATGCATATGTATATAGTTTCCTGCAGTCCAAACAATTACCTTTAATTGTATTTGAACTTATTAGGGCTATGCAGTAGCATTTTTTTTTACTTTAACCACTTTATGTTACCTAGAGACACTTGTGAAAAAAGCAACACACACATATATGTGTGCTTTTTTTCACAAATGTCTCTGGGTAACATAAAGTAAAGTGGTTAAAGTAAAGAAGTAAATGAGAGAGTGATGATTTTCTTTACATTTTGTTAGAGCTATTGTTAAGTATCTAAAGAGAAAATCCACTGGCCTCTAAGTTGCCTGCCTATGACATTAAAAAGCAGATGTTGGGGTCAACTCACTTGGTGGGTGAGGGGATGCTGTTTAAAGAATGCTAATATTCCAAGATGAAAATAAGGCGACTGTGGTGTATTAACAACTTTTCTACTTCCTTATGATAGACTCCATCTTTTGTACAGTGGCAGATAATCACTTCTACAGTTTTCATTTATTCAGTAGTATTACCGCTAAGAAAGCATATTTGAGTTCAACAACAACAACAAAATTATAGAGGGGCATGGGCTACATAGTGACATGTGCTCCTTTCCAAAAGTGCATGTATATGCCAGGAAAACTTTATTTTCTAAAAGGTAATGAAAAATGTCAGTGTGGAAGCATGCACAGTATGCATATTTTCACTATTATGAGTCTTTTAAATCTCTGATTAATTCCCATTCCAACTGCTTGTGTATTATAGAATTGCTTTCTAGAATTTGATAAGTTCACTATGACCCTCTGATAAAGGGCACTGTAACATTCACTTTATAATTGGAACTCATAAGTAAGATACATTAACATGCCCAAAGTTACTCAGTCCACAAAGAGGCGCGTAGGAAATGCCCTATATTAAATTATGAATTGCAATCTTGAGGAAGCAAGAAAGGCTCCAATAATGAAAGGGACAGAAATCGGCTATGTCCTGGAGACATTGCAAAGTGTGAAGTTAATCATTGTGATATATTCCTTTTGGCTATTTTATTTTCATTCCCCTCAAACCATTTCTTGATTTATAGTTTGTCACCACTTATAATGCATACCAGTACTTCCCTTAACAGTCTGGTGGCCTCATTCAAGGGGAGTTGACAGACTTCCAAGAGCTGTCATGATCTGGTAACTCTGCTCTGATTCATAGGGGATTAATTGCCCCTTAGTACTGGTGAGCTGTAATGCTGTCACCAAGGCTGTAGATCTGTCACTTTGATACATAAGATAATCAAGTCACATAATAGCCCCTCTATGCGTGGAAAAAGCTTGGAAAATCCAAGACAAAAAAAAAAAAATGAACACAATGTGGTAAACATATATACTGGCAAAAGCACGGCCTGTGCCTCTTATTTTTACTTTCTTCTTTTGTAAAAAAAAAAAAAAAAAATCCAAATATAATTACAAACGAATGTAACAGATGTTGCATTTATTATAATATAGATAGAAGTATTTATAGGTTTATTTATATTTATGGATATTGGCAAGTTTATACACATTCACACTGATAAGGCTGCACAATTTACTACAGTGCAGACCTGTCAAGAATGGCAACTTGTGGCCCCGGGGATCCATTTCAATGGGATTCTCAAACTAATTTCTAGAGCTCTCTTTGGGTGATTCATTTAGCCATTTTTGAAGACACTTGTGACTGCTCCCAAACTGCCTGCTGTCTTTTGGGATAGAATGATTGAATTAAAATAATTAGAGAGTAGATAATAGTCCCACCTCTTGGCTATGGGCCACCAAATCATTGTCTACAAACTGAAGAACGCATTTCTACCTTTAGTGTACATGTTTACTAAATTTAGAAGGGGCTAATTTATCAAGAAATAGAAGCAGGACTTCATGTTTATGCTTCAGTTCGTCTGGGAATAAACCTAACAAAATTTGGTCAAATTTAACTTGTGACTAAATAAATACAAGATTGTATATTAATAATCTACAAATTCAAGGAAAAGCACTGTTCTAGAGGTGGTGTCTCCTTCTTTCACTTGATTCTGACTTACTTTAGATATAAATTGCACTTTGCAAGTTTAGTACTAAAGAGGAAAAAAGGAATATGTCCAGGGGTGAAATCTACTGATCTTCACTACGGGTTCAGAAGTGCACGCTCCGCGCGTGCATGTGCATCATGTGAGCTCATGGACCCTCTGCTCATGCGCAAAGCCTTCTGCACATGCTCAGAGGGTCAAAAAAAGGTTACTTCCTGGTTAAAACCATGAAGTAACAACAACCAGATGGGTGGGTGGAGCCTCATGCTGTTGCCACTACCGGTTCTCCGAATCATGTGCCGCTGCTGCTACCAGTTCTGCTGAACTGGTCCGAACCCCTGAATATGTTCCAAAAACTGACTGCTGATAATGTTCAAACTATATTTTATAAATATAGATTATAAATATAAAACTATAAAAGGAATATAGGAAAAGGTTGCTGCAGAAAATAATTTAAGTGGGAAATGAAGGGGGCAATATTTTAATGATGGAGTAATTGATATGAGCCTGACACTCTTTTGTGGCAAAACAAATATTAAACTTTTATAAATGGCAAACAAATACCAAATATGTTTTACAGGTAGCCCTCAAATTAAGACCACAGTTGGGACCAGAATTTCTCTTTCTAAGCCAGGCAGTTATTAAGTAAGTCATACCCAATTTTATGACCTTTTTGTCACATTTTGTGACAAAATGCAAATCTACAGTTGTTAAGTGAGTTATGCAGTTGTTAAACAAATTCAGCTTCCCCTGTTCTAAACTGAGGACTTCTATCTGAACCCAATAATCTAAACAACGCCCTATATTTTATTAGAAGAGGTGAGTGGAAGAAAATCTGGTTACCTTTGGGAGTCTTACGAAAAATTAGACAAATGAATATTGGGGAAAAGATGAATTAGTAAGGTGAGCTCATGAAGCTTTGAATAATGTTCTGTTTTCACCAGTCACATGGGTAACATTTTTATTCTTAAAGGGATCCTCATCTAAAGTCTCAAAGAGGATCTTTATATACTATCGTATTACTACAGAGCTAGTTAGACAGCTGGTCTACCTTGCTCTTCATAAGAACTGAATTTTCTCTATTCTTTCAACATTTCCGGTGAAATCAAAACAAAAAGAAAACTAATCATTTTTATTTCAGCCCTAATATGGTATAGTAATATGGTATGGTATAGTGTAGGGGTGTCCAACTGTGGCAACTTTGAGACTTGTGGACCTTAGAATTTCCCAGTCAGGGGGAATTGGCAGGGAATTCTGGGAGTTGAAATCCACAAATCTTAGTTACCAAGACTGGAGACTCCTGAATTATAATGTACATTTATTTGAGGGACCCCCTGTTCCTGATCACATCTATGCATCTCATCATGTCATGTAGGATAAGAGGCATATTAGAGATACCTATTAAGTATTTTTGCTTGATGGACCTTAGGAAGAAAACTTTTTCTGCCATGACATTCACCTTTGGGAATATCATTCTTCCTCCCCAAGGTTAGATTGGTCCCATTCCTCCTTGAGTTTTAGAAAGTTCTAAGGAATTGGATTTGTCATTATGCTTAGGTGAAGTCTCATAATATTTTTACATCTTTCAATGGAAAACTGGAGGGATAAATTGTAAATGCTGCTGGTTATGTTTTTATGGTTTTTAAATTTTAAACCAACTTTTTTACTCTGACGCTGTTCATATATATTCCCATTCCTCACAGACAACATGTTTTTAAGCTGTTAGGCATGTGTGTCTTTATATTAATCATTAAGACACACACACACACACACACAGATACATGGACACGCAGACACGCAGACACACACAGAGACACACTATACAGTGTGTATAGTGTGTGTGTGTATCTGTTTGTGTGTACACACACACACACACACACTCATACAGTGGTATATATCTCTATCCCTATACCTTGTGTGAGTGTGCTTGTTTGTTTTTGTAATCATCAAAATACTTTCAGGTTTTCTGTGAATTATTACACTATACTATACATTAAATCCACCAATTTAATGGTTTATCTGCCCAAAGTGCTAGGTGATATTTCACATATATGAGTAAGATGCAATCTATACCTTTTAGAATCAGCTTTAAATCATGCAATGAATTATGCACTGAGGGCAAATTTAACCTGAATCTCTCCAAATTTTAACAAAATATCCAACCACTATACTGCATTGGTTCTTCTTAGCATTGCCACTTAGTCAGAATTAGGGATGTCTGGAGCATACTGTGCTGTTTTTCAATTACAGTGTTGTAGATTTTCATGCATTACTCAATTTTATCCATATTTCTGTGATTTAAGAAAAGAAAAAGATATTTGTTGGAATTCTCAAGAAGAAGCACGTGTATGTCTTTTATATGCAACTTTCTGTAAATTAAAAAAAAAACTTTCACAGACATGAGATACAAAATAAATTGGGTAAGAAATGATGAATGTTAGCAGATGCAATTCTGTGCTATCAATCCATGGGATAAAATAGGTCTGTTTCAAAAAACTGTCCTATTGCTGCTGTTAAAGTGAGTGATTCTTCCCTTTTACTTCTCTAGTTACAATTTGATAAAAAGGAATCCCAAGAAAATTAGGGTTGTCAACTCTCACTAGTCAAAGGCAGGAAAGTAGGAAAATATTTTGTCACCTTTTAGGGAGAAAAAGCTGTTACACTGATGCTCATTAACACAGCAGTATGTTATTTGTTTAAAGATAAATACTTATCCAGTGCCTACTTTCAATAGCTCAAGTGATATAAAAAGCGGTATAATTGATTCTTCACATCTACAAAACAAAAACATCATCTTATAGATTCTTATAGATTACAATGTTTAGAGCTTTCGAAATACTTTTGCTTTCCCTGAGATTTGTTTTTAAGGTGGGATGGTTCAGTACAGTTTCTCTCAATCTTGTGGTGTGTGTGGGCTTGCTGGCTGGCAAATTCTGGGAGTCAAAGTTCATACATTTTGTGAATTTTCCCTCCAAAATGCCAAGAAAGGGACCATTGAAAATCAGTAGCTTGGATTGAATGTCCTATTAGGCTAAATTTAACTTCATTTTTAATTTCTTTGTTTTTAGAATGGTGGTTCTTTCAGGATGTACAATGTTAAAATGCAAATAAGGAGATGCATCATCAGACTCATGCAAGTGAACACTTGCTAAATTCCCAAATTTGCTAAATTTGGGAATTGGCTTCCAATAATCTTCAAGCAAATCCCAAGAAATATTGATTGCTTATAGCAACCTTTGAGCAAGAAGATAATCACTAACAAAATATTTTGTCTCCACGATGTTTAGCTCTATAGCAATAGCTAGCATATTATTTTGAATAGGCATGGACAGGGCAGTTATGTAGCAGACCTTTTGCTGTTCTTGCATACATTATTCTGGGTAAAAGTACACATATACTGGCAAGATATAATGCAATACCCTCAAAGATGTTGTTAGTAACATTCCATATTCAAAACACTTCTGTGTATTCTTCTTGGATGAAACCATTAAGATCTGGCTGTACTATCCCTTGTAGATTACTTAAAGTAAGATTGTCTACCTTTTATAAATGTATGAGTTGGCCTGAAATAGAGATTACACAGTTTTTACAAGTAGATCAATCTAGCAAAGTTTCTAAAAGGTTGCTAAATTTTATTCAGTTGTGCTTGCTGTCAGAATGTGTTGGGTTGAGTCAATTTTATGCTTGGATAGTTGGGTTACCAAAATTGGTCCTAAACAATCAGTAATTTTTCATGTTTGTCAACATCTCCATCTCACTAATGTGATTATTTTACTCTCTTTATCATTCGGTGTTCCATCTGCATTTTCTTGTGGTCTTTGAATTTAAATTAAAATACAGATTACAATTAATTCTTAATTAATTAAGCCTTGGTGGCACAGCAGATTAAGTGCTGTTAAGTAACACCAGCTGCCTGCAATTACTGCAAGTTTGAATCTCACCAGGCTCAAGGTTGACTCAGCCTTCCATCCTTTCAAGGTAGATAAAATGAGGACCCGGATTGTGGGGGCAATAAACTGACTTTGTATAAAAAAGAACACCGCTTGGGGGGGGGGCAAAAACCCTACTAAACAGGTATGTACAAAAGTATGAAGGCTATTGCTTAACGCATTGTAAGCCACCCTGAATCTCCGGAGAAGGGCGGCATATAAATTGAACCAATAAATAAATAATAAATAAATAAATAATTCAAAGGTGCAGCTAAGATAAGCTTTTCAATTTTTCTTCAATTTTCTTCCATTTTGTTTAGTAGGATATGAAAAAAAATAGATGGATAGAAAGTTGCAGTAATTAAAATTAATTAAGGTATTGTTATAATTCTGTAGAACATAAAGAAAAGGATAGCTGAAGTTCTGCTTTTCAATTTTTCTTCAATTTTCTTCCATTTTGTTTAGTAGAATATGAAAAAAAATAGATGGATAGAAAGTTGCAGTAATTAAAATTAATTAATTTCAATTTTTCTTCAATTTTCTTCCATTTTGTTTAGTAGGTTATGAAAAAAAAATAGATGGATAGAAAGTTGCAGTAATTAAAATTAATTAAGGTATTGCTATAATTCTGTAGAACATAAAGAAAAGGATAGCTGAAGTTCTACTCACCACTGAACTGGTCAAAAGTTTCTTCTGGTGTATAGGATAGTTAGTGTTTGTGCTTGAAACAGCTGCGATTGCCATTTGATAAGAGAAACTTAGTGTAATTGAGTGCCTATGTGTACCCTGTTTTCCCCAAAATAAGACATCCCCTGATAATAAGACCAATTGGGCTTTTGAGCACATGGCAATAAGGCCAAGTGCTTATTTCAGGGTTCAAAAAAATATAAAATGTCTTATTTTCAGGGAAACACAGTATATTGTATTGTCTTATTTTTCCAGGTAGTATAAGAATCTATACAGAGCAGAAGATTGATGTTACTATCTGTTAGTGTTTAAAGGAACATTACATTCCAATTTGCTTCAAAGAGTATAATGCCCTTTTGACATCTGTGTTCCTTTTCCTTATTATTGCGAAATATTCCTTTTAATATTGAGTGTTTGATCTAACATTATTTTCTTTCCTTTAAACTTCTTTCAAAAGCACTGTGCCAGGATCAGGGTGGGGGTGAATGCTTTTGTTATCTGTCCTCACATTGTTTAAAGTTTACCCTATAATGGACATAATACTTTTTTGGGGGGGGGGAGACAAGGAAACTAACAAAAACAAAAAACATTCTTCATAATGGCAAGATCAATCCAGACTTGTGGACAGAAGATCCATTCTTACACATGCAAATTTATTGTAGTTGAAATTTAATAAATTGAGTGGACAACTGATAGGAGAAGTATCTAATTTCTGATAGCTTTTCCAATTAGTGCTTTAATACTGCCTGCAGTCATTTAGTCATGTTTGCTATGTTGTTAATAAAGTGAAATGAAAATCTATGCTGCCTAACAACGATACACGCTTTCTACATTTTTGGTAATTGTCTGTTTCTTATAAACCCAACCATTTAACATTCCAGGAAGAAGACAAGGTGATAGAACAGAGAGTGAAAAGGCAGCTGGAGCACTGAGCAGCAGAGTGGATTGGGCCAGTGGTGGGTTGCTACCGGTTTTCCCGGTTCTGTACCATCCAGTAATACCTAAAAGGACTATAGGTTCTCTATTCTTGATATGAGGAAAAAGTGCAGGGCATTGGGTATCAGATTTATGAGTGGTAGCCAGAGGTGAGATTCAAATAATTTAACAATCGGTTCTCTGCCCTAATGACCAGCTGGGTGGGCATGGCCATGGTGGATATAGCCACGGGGTGTGACAGGCAGCACACTCAGCATCCTGCATCCCCTTGGGAGCAAAAATAGGCCACAGGGAGATGCGCCACCCCCCTCCCCCCCATGTCATGTTTTGGGCCTAGTAAGCCGCTGTGCAGCCTCCTGGGAGCAAAAATGGGCTGGGGGAGGTGTACCACACCCTGCTTTTCCTGTTTTGGGCCTAGTAGGCATTTAGGTCCAAAACAGGATATAGGCAGCCTCCTGCGAGTGAAAACAGGCCACAGGGGTGCGCCACCCCCCCACACCCCATTTTGGGCCTAGGGGGCTTCCCTGAAGCCTCCTGGGAGTGAAAACAGGCCACAGGGGTGCGCCACCCCCCACACCCCATTTTGGGCCTAGGGGGCTTCCCTGAAGCCTCCTGGGAGTGAAAACAGGCTGTGGGGAGGCGTGCTGCCCCCCATGCCCCATTTTGGGTCTAGAAGGCCTCCCTACACTTACCTGGGAGCCAAAATGGGGTGCATGGGGACTCCTGGAAGGGGCAGGGCAGGGCAGAGCCAGCCAGCAATTTTAACTACCAATTCGCCCAAACTGGCCCAAACTAGGTGAATCCCAGCACTGGTGGTAGCTCACTAGGCAACTATGGATCATTCCCTATATCAACTTAAACTCCCAAAATTGGACGGGGAGGAATGGTACCCTTCCTTGTGTGCCTAGAATTAAGGTGAAAAACAAATTAAATAAATGCAATCAAATTTGAATACAAAACTAATTAGCACTTTGTATTTTCTTTAATAGTCACCCTTGGGAATACAAGTGTTACCCGTTGAACACCAGTTATATAAAATAAAATAAAAATAAAAAGTAGCCCTGCTCCTTTTGGCTGGAGATGCCCCAATTTTGCTGTTGTTATTTATTTATTTAACTTTACATTAACCATTCTGGAACTTGTTCAGGCATATACAGTATATTATGCCACCGAGTCACATCTTCTGGGGCATCCAATGCTATGAGAAAAATGGCTATCATCTCATGCTAAGATTGAAATGAGAGGGAAAGAGCTAAAATGATAGTTTTGTCTTATCATTATTTTCCTGGCTGAAAGGGAAATACAAATTATAAGGAACAGGGATGTCTCTGAAATATTTCCATTAAATGTGAGGCTCGCAATGAAGGATATACAAAAGCTTTGATTCCTTTTTCTCCTGCGTGAATTTCCATTACGAAGCGACTCACATCCTATAACAATGGCAGCTTTCATATTTAGAAAAGGAATGCAATTTTAATTTAGCTTATAATGATACTTTAATAAGCATGCCTGTTATTAGGCATGTCAGCCTGATTGCTTTCCTGACTGCAGTTTTCAATTAAGCATAATGTGTCCTATTCATGTGCTGAGGAGAAGAGAGGAAAGGGGTGGGGACTATTTTTGTTAGCAAATCAGAGATTTGAATAGGCACTTAGAGAAAATATATCTTGTAAAGCTATGTTAGATTTCAATGACACTGATTTCCCCCATTTACTGAAATACTGCTAACTTGATTAAAGTCATTTCTCCTACAAAGTCCACTATGAAACTGGTTCTGGAGCAGTTATATGTCTACTAAATTTTGTTCATTTAACAGATTCATAATGGGATTACTAGGAAGAATGGAAAGACTTAAAATGATGTCTTTTCTTTGTTTATTCTATAAATTTCTGAATCATTTCAGTCAAAAATTGATTTATTTATTAAAATATATATTTTTATTATGTAAGAGGAGTGGTGGCAGAATCTGGTGCAGTTAAAAGAGGAATCAGCCTAGAAACTCTATGTAGCCACAAGTGGACTAAATCCAACCCTCCCTTGAAATACATGGACTCTTATCTAACTCTAAGCAGATGCCAACCACTAGTTGAGAAGATTCCTGTGCATAGGCAGTTTAGCAATAATCAACTTAATTGGATCTTCACGTGTAGATCTGGTCTTCCATGCCTAACATTTATGAACCTGAATTGTACTTTCAATGAATCCACTCTAAGCATTCAAACCAATATTTTTACATTATGAGAAGTACATATCTGTGATCTTATAGATGTTACTAAACTGCAATTTCTTACATCCCTTTCTCTTCACCATACTACCTAATGATATCAAGATAGTCAAAGTTAAACTGAGCAATATTTCAAAGGCGTCATGTTTTTCCAGCCCTGAAAGTCATCTAAGTTAATACTAACTTAATTAATCATAATCACTCAGTGAACCTGGCTTGGAAGATGAGAAATACTGCATTGCAGAACCAGTTTACAGATAGGGTTAGTAAAAGTGAAGTTAAAGTCAAGCTACATGTATCCATTTTCCTTCAGAATTGCTTCTTATCTTTCCACTAATGCTTTCCTCTAGTCACTGATAGAATACAATATCTTTTTGCTTTTATTTCAATGTACTAGAAAGCCATCCAGTTATACAACAGTCTTTGGAGCTCCCAAAATATGTTTTATTCGGGTTTACTTGTAAAACTTAAATTGTGGCCTGTTCAGTATTCCCAGCACACTTTGAGAAAGAGTGAAAAAGATAACAATGCACAATGCTAGTACTTTACAAAAAGCAGAAGCAAAGAAATGGACAGAATATTCAGGATGTGTTTTGATAAAGCGACTGGAGTCTTTGAAAGGTACAGAGTAAGAATCAAAGGTCAGCACTTAAGTTTAATGGAATTGAGCTGGATTTCCAATTATATAATTTGCCCAGTGCAAATAATAAAAAAGTCCACTGGAGTTGGGCAGTCAATAAGTTTAAGTCATAATAGTAACAAAATATTCAAGTTTGTATTTAAGATATCTTTCTAATGTTTCTTACCTTTCACACTTATGACCGCCCATGGTCACATGATCAAAATTTGGACACTTGGCAAATATGTCCAATATGACACTGACTCATATTTATGATGGTTCCAATGTCCCAAAGTCATGTGATCACCTTTTGCAATCTTCTGACAAGCAAAGTCACTTAACAGTTCAGTGATTCACTTAACAACTATGTCAAGAGAGGTCAAAAAATAAGTCAAAATTCACTTAATAAATGTCTCACTTAGCAACAGAAATTTGGGGCTTAACTGTGTTCATAAGTCAAGGACTATCTGTCAGCACCTCAAGCTGCACTTCGTTCAGGGCTGACATAGAGAAGAAGGGGGAGCATCTGGCAAGAGACAGTTTGACACTTCACCCAGTTAATTCCCTGGAGAGATTATTCCCTAGGAGATGAGATGGGAGGGAGAAAATTCCTGTGAGCTTAGGTAGTAGATAGGAGTAGAATGACTTGGAAGATGGCCAATCAGAACAGGAGAGCAAGCCAGGAAGGGAAGGGTTTTGGAGCAGGAACTCATTGCTGGCTGCAATGAGTTTTGGAACAGAATGTCGTGCTAATAAATGAATGGTTTTTCATCAAAGAATTTGGCTGAAATGCGATTTATTTTGAGACGACTTCGAACCTTGACACTATCTGTATTTAGATATTTAGGGAACTAATAATCTATTTGTTGAGGATGGTGATGCCATATGTCATGAATATATCTTACTTTCATAAGTGTTGTTGCTCAGATTCCATCTTACTTTGCTTCACTATAACCTCCAAGAATGGCAGATAACTGTTATTCTCAACTTTATGTTGAATGTTACAGGTTGGTGCCATCTACTAGGAAGTCAATAGATTTCTGTTGGCTCTTCCTTAGAAAATATTAGCATGGAAACTTTTCCAGGTTTATAGAAAACAATGCCAATAGATCACAGAAATGTATAAATATCCAAACAATTGAAGTAAGGTAGAGGTTTATCAACTGCTCATTAATTGGAAAGATACAAAAATTCACAGGGTTTGTTTAGTTCAAATATCAATTCTTTGGTACTTTCTATTATCAGAGGCCAGAATAGTTCTATTCCATGGTCGAGGGCAAACTGGTTTACATTTTTGTGGAAGAAAAACAGAAAAAAGCCAGTGAAAACGATTTTGATGCGATGGTGATAAGGCAATTTAGGAACATCTGCTTGTCTTTCATTGGAGGATGAAAGAGAACAGACCTTCCAAAGGACTCCATTTTAATTATATGAACTTTTGACTACCTGGAACACATGGTATACCAAATAATATATACAGAACTATAATGATGCAGTTTTATTTCATGAGTGAAATAAACTATTGGTAATTTGGGTAAAAGGTATTTCACTTTTAAAAGGCGCAGTTGATGGCATATTTTTCTAGATATAACAGAGATGCCCTTCGCACAGTCACTCAAGCTCTCATTGTCTCTCAGTTGGACTACTGCAATGCCCTCTACATGGGGCTGCCCTTGGGGTGCACCCGGAGGCTCCAGCTAGTCCAGAATTCAGCTGTGCAGGTTGTTATGGGAGCTATCTACTACTCCTGGGCTACATCACTCCTGCAAGAGCTGCACTGGCTACCGGTGGCCTTCTGGATCCACTTCAAGGTGCTGGTGCTTACCTATAAAGCCCTTCATGGCATGGGCCCAAGGTACTTGCAGGACCACCTTCTGCCGGCCTCCCACCGCCCTGTGCAGTCTCATAGAGCTGCCCTCCTCCAGGTGCCGTCGGCCAGACAATGTCGGCCGGCGGTCCCCAAGATGAGAGCGTTCTTTGTGGCCGCGCCAACCCTCTGGAATGGGCTACCCACTGAGCTCTGGACGGCTCCAGATCTCTGCACTTTTCATACTGGTCTGAAGACATGGCTGTTCCACCAGATCCCATGACCGGTTACAGGGTTATATAATTGGGGATTTTATAATTGGGGATTTTATAATTTGGATTGTTTTAATTATATTATTGTCTGCTTTTACCATGTGAGCTGCCCTGAGTCCCAAGGGAGAAGGGTAGCATACAAATTTTAATAATAAATAAACAGGCTAATAAGCAGACTAAAGCCTTTTATTAACATCCAGCTGTCTGAATTGCACCAGTTCGGGTCTCACCAGGCTCAAGGTTGACTCAGCCTTCCATCCTTTCTAAGGTAGGTAAATTGAGGATCCAGTTTGTGGGGGCAATAAGCTGACTTTGTATAAATATACAAAAGTATGAAGGCTATTGCTTAACTTATTGTAAGCCGCCCTGAGTCTTCGGAGAAGGGTGGCATACAAATCTAATTTAAATAAATAAATAAATAAATAAATAAATAAATAAATAAATAAATAAATAAATAAAGCCACTATTAATTGGGTTGTAAATGACATTAAATGAGCATACCTCTTAGTAAATTGCTGTATTTATATCTATGCTTCTTTATTAAACATTTATATGAAGATTTCTTACTCAGTGTCGTTTGGTCAGTCAGAATGATTCCTGTTCATAACATAGAAATTGATTTTTTAAAAATAAAACCTAGGTATATAGTAGGTATATTATATAATTATATAATATATATGGGAATATCCAAGGTATATAATTGGCAGATATAAACATTATGTAATGGTCTGTATTTTGTGAGGTCATCTAGTAATTACATTTAAACATTTTTATCTAGAGGAGAATATTCTCTACATTAGCAATAGAAGTAAACTACTAGATAGAGTTATAAATAATGGAGATATCTAGTTTCTACTTTATGAGAGATGGACATTTTGTAGATATCAAACAATTTGAAAAGCCTTGGGATGTCCTTTTTGTTTCCTTGTATGCTATAGAACATGTGTAGCAGCTTAGATCTTTTGCAGTCATTTATAATTTATGTAGAAAATGTTAAACTCATTACCAAATCCACATAATCTCTGCTTTTGCTTGTGAATGCTAGCCAAATGACACAGAAATGAAGAGTGATTTATAATTATTCTTTCAAGCATCAACAGAGAAAATTTTTGCTTTATTCAATAGCTGTAAAAAAATAATAATAATAGAGAAATAGAGAAAGAATGGCAGAAGGGGGTTCTAAGGATAGTTGCCTGGGGAATTCAGCTGGATATTTTGTCATTATTCTGGGCCTGTTTCTCCTTCCCAGGAGGGTATTTCTGCACTGATAGATTACAAGTCAGCAGAATAACCTAAGGTTAATGAGGTGATGCATTTCATCCAGCAAAATCATCTAGCAGCTTGTTTTCTTTTTTGTGTGGTTTATTTTTGTAGCTTTATTGTTGGTCATTACATCCAATTAAAACTGCATAGCATAGACTAGAGAAAAAACATTTGTATTTCTTTTATCTTGATATTATCTTCATATAATGTTTTCTGACCATAATGCTGTGGATTGATGAGTGTCTATGATGTACTATGTACTATGGATCACCATGTGCATTATTATGAGCTACAATGATGAGAAGTCAATTTTTGCAGAATGTAGGTGAATAGGTAAAAAGCATCCTCTTTGGGGTCATATAAGGAAATTATAAAATTCAAACTTGGTTTCGAATCAGATCAATTCATATGTCATTAAATCAGACACATAAGGGCAAGTCATTAGAGGATTAATATGCCTCAGTTCGTTGAGTAACTGTACTGTTTTAAAATTATATGTTACAGATATATAGATATATATGTATATGTGTGTGTGTGTATCTATATATCTATCTATCTATATATGCAAGTTTTGGTGTATTCGGGTCTTTTCTCATGTAAGATTGAGAATATCTTGATGACGTTTCGACAAGGTCCCACTCGTCATCTTCAGGCTGGTGTCTTCGGCTTTGTGCTTGTGCGAGAAAAGCACAAGCACGAAGCTGAAGATACCAGCCTGAAGATGATGAGTGGGACCTCGTCAAAACGTCACCAAGATATTCTCAATCTTACATGGGAAAAGACCCGAATACACCAAACACTATGTATGTACATAGACACACACGAGAAACAAATATTCTGTTACACCACATCCCAACAGACAGATACTTTATACACAAAGGAATTCCTAGACTAGTATCGTCAAGAAACAATCTCCTAGTGAAATGAAGAAACATTCATTTACCAACTGGGACTATTAAACAGTAAGCCAGCACACAAAGGATATTATCAAATAACAGTTGTAATATTATAATTTTATTATATCGTTCTCTTAGCTCTAATAATCACAAAATATCTCTTTTCTAGGCAAGCTGCCATTGAGGAACACATACAGCTGCAGAAGTACAGTGTAATGAAACAGTCTGTTTTAAAGCTCAGCGTGGCTTCTAAATCTGACTACAGATACATGAAGGAACAAAAAAATTGTTCTATAAACCTTCTGGAATCGCCTGCATGAGTCCCAATAAAATGAAAAAAGATTTCCAATGTAAAATTAAAGGACTCTGTTGACTGCAGAAACAGATTGTCTAGTAGTTATTTGCTGCTTAAGGAGATAGTGCTAAAGAAATTTGTTTCAAATGCTCTGCACAAGTTTATGATAGGCGTTCTGCAACATGACACTAAAATAGCAAAATGCCTCTACATATATTTGTTGTAGACTATGAATAGATTGGAGAACATTTTCACAGTAGCTGACTCCTCAGTTTATCTGCATTCACTGGAAAAAAACCCTACATTTTTGACAAATGATTTTCAAGGTCCTGTTGTCATGTTGCTAGTGAGGAGCCCAACAAGGTCCTTAACTAGTTACAGTGTATAGAAACACAAGGTCTCAGTAATTCAAAGGAAGCTTTCAGCATCCTTAACTGAACCTTCAGCCTACAGATATAGGCTGTTATCTGTGATCTATCAATGAAAGGATGACTCTGCCAGAGTTTCTGGAGTTTCATAAACTATCTGAGATTTTACATAGAACAAGCCAAAAGCTCAAAGTCCAGAATCAGCAGCAAGCATGGATGAAGCTAAAGAATCAGCTGACTCTCCTTAAGATTGCAGCTGGATACAAGTACGTTCTAGAACAGGGGTGTCAAACTCCAGGCCCGTTGGCCAGATCCGGGCCAGATGTGGTCAGATCAGACCAGTGTGGCTTCAGTCCAGTCTACCCAATGCAAAGAGGAAAGATTGGGCCAGCCTGGCTTCGGCCTGGTCTACCCATTGCGAAGAGGAAACATGCCAGCAGTTTGGAGAGTGGCGTCAAGTTGGCCACACCCACCCAGTCGGCCACACCCACCTGGCCCCCCAAGTTCAACCACAGCTCTGGTATGGCCCTCAATGAAATTGAGTTTGTCACCCCTGTTCTAGAATAACATAATGTGCTTCTTTTACTTGTGAGTAATCATCCCAAACTTGCCTTACTCAGTTATGCATAAAACTTACTAACATTTAAAAGAGAGAAGATTTCCCCCTAGCTGAGACATCTTTTTTCTATTTAGTTATGTGAAAAAATAGGTACATTTATTGGTGCTTGTATCAGTATATATGCTGATTAGGGTTTACTATTTTTATTGATAAATCACCTCTTAAGGAAGGAACAAAAACATACTAAAGTATATCAGATCAAATAAAATTGTTCACCTTTTGGGGAAAAAAATCTTGTTTTTATTAGGATTAGAATGATCCTAATAAAATCATTTAATGATTAGAATGATAAATCATTCTAATTATATGTGTCATTTTCACATCCATTCATCCTTGAGCTGTGTGGTTTGGCTTTGCTTTGAATTGCCAATGACTGAAATATATATTTCAATACATAACATCTCAAAATAACCTACTTCTAAACCTAAGTTTTTAATATGTTCTTTCCCATTATTATGCTTTTGAGCCAGAGTATCATTTAGATAAATAAATATGAAGTTCAATGAATGACTAACTTCATGGACATTGAGACAGGTTATGGAGATTGGATCTGTCTCAGTGAGACTCACAAATCTCATTGCACAAGAATTCATATGGTCAATGATGTACAGTTTTTACATAGTATAGTGAACTTTCTGGGCAATAGTGTAGCCTTTAAATGTATGCTATATGCACAGGTTTAATAATATTATGGAAGATATTAACCATTATTTCTGAAGGATTCCAGAAACTTCTAAGCAACTTTTAGATAGCTTGTGTGATCACAAAAGCAAAGACACAATGATCTCTTCTTTTTGTTTCCCTTGCAAATGATGCTGGGATAATTACTTAACTTTGAACTCTTGCATCAACAATATCCTATCTTTCAGAACTGACATTTTTGAAGTCATCCCTTTCCTGGTCTATTGGCCATTTCAATTACAGGAGATTATACAGTTTTACATTATGATATCCAGATGAAACTCTTGTAAGTGACATGAAGCAGCTCTCAGCAATTTACATTCGTGACCAGGGCCATGCAATAGTACATTACCTCTGCATTTTTCTTTCTACCTTTGACTTTGCTTAATCATGAATTTCTGATTTTTAATCTTGCAAGATTAAAAGTCAGAAATTCATGATGAAGCAAAGTCAAATTTAAATTGATTACGTAAAACATTTTTTCTCAATGTTAAATCCAAGAACTAGCTCTGCTTACTTATTGACTGTATTCATGGATTTTGCATACATAACTATTTACTTTGGTGGTCTTCCAAGCTAAATGTAGCTGGTCCATGTTGTTTAGTGGATGTGGAATTGCCATAAACCACAGATACCAAAAGTCAACATTTTGTGTAGTCTTCTGTCCATAATATGTTTTGGGATGAATTAATTTATAGATAATTTTAGAGTTATATTTTGCATAGAAAAGGTTACTCTATGAAATTTCCAAATAGGAATGAAAGTTTCTCTGAGATTTTGTAATCTAAGCTGGAGCAGGAAAATATGTTTTTCAAATTTTCCACTTCTGTAGTGGAACAACTTGCCTCCGGAAATTGTGAAAGCTCTAACAGTAGAAATTTTAAAGAAGAGATTGGACAACCATTTGTCTGAAATATTATCAGGCATAGGTGTCAAACCTGCTGCATCACATTGCCATCACATGGTGTATCATTATGTTTTTTTCCTTAATGGAGCTAGGATGGGCATGGCTTCTGCATGACGCATCCGGCCCGTGGCCAGTTTGACACCCCTAGTATAGGGTTTCCTGCCTGAGCAAGGCATTGGACTAGAAGATCTCCAAGTCCCTTTCAACTCTGTTATTCTATCTCTATCTCTATCTCTATCTCTAACTCTATCTCTATCTCTATCTCTATCTCTATATCTATATCTATACCTCATATTTTCACATCCATTTGCACTCTTAACATTTGCACAAACCATGTACACTTTTTTATTTTCACTTCTAACATAGCATTGTTTATATGCAAATTTCTTTAATTTACACATTTTTCTGACAATTTTGAAAAGAAACTGTGCCATAACATTTGGGAAAGTGTATAGTTGTGCAGCTTGAGAGAAAACACTTTTGCATGTTCACGTTTGATGCCAAGATTGAAAGTGACAAATAATTTAAGAAGAAATTACTCGAGAACTCAATATTCTTTTGATACACTTATGAATTTGACTGAGATTGATTTATTCATTGCACTTAACTCTTCTATTATCATCAAAGAATTTTAATTTTTCCAAAATCACATGCTTGTCATTTCCAGTTTGCTCCAAACTGCATTCAGATCAGAGATATTTTATACTGAATGCTGCTTCACAATTTCTTAGATACTTTTTCCCCTACGAAAAAGGCTGTTACTTTTCTGCTTTAATCTCAGGCCATCTGAGAATATTTTTGTAACTCTTGATGTGATTTTGACATTACTTTATAGTTGGAGATGACAGTCAGTCCTACTTTCTACCATTGTTGAATCAATCACATATGTAAGGGTCAGTGTTTATTTTGATATTGGGATTGATTATACTGTTGTAATACTGCTTCCCATATCTTCTAATAGTGCTCTGAAATTCTTTGTTCCTTTCTGAGATCTTAGTCTTTCTTACTTTGGCTTCTCTCCTCCTTTTGGCAATTTCCACCATTTGTTCTGACATCCAGTTTGCTTTCTTCTGCTTCTTGATCTGTAGCAGCCTTTTTTCTCTTTCATCCTTAGCAATGTCTTTGATTTCATTCTACACTTCCTCTGGTTGTCTATCAATGGGGTTCAGAAGTTCAGAATGAATCCTAGTATTCTCCTTCAAAATGCTATGTATATGCTCAAGATCATTTCATGAAAATTGATTAGCTTTTTTCACTACTTTACTTGATGTAGAAGTTGCACATGAGCAGTTTGTGATCTGTTCCACAGTCAGCCTCTGGCTAAATCTTTGCTGTATAGCAGAGCAGGTCCTTGTATCAAAATAGTCAACTATATTACTGCTGATACCTGAGTTCTCCATCTGCTGATGCCCTCGTATATAGATGCTGTTTGTGCTTGTTGGAATCTATGTTAACAAAGAAGAAAGAACTATATTACTAAAAATCAGTTAAATTGTTCTTCTCTTTCCATTCTTGATAGCCCAGTCCTCCGTCCATTAGCAGCACATCTGATTCCTATGTTATGTTGGTTACAGATTGGACTTGACTATAAAACATGTCATTTTCCTCTTCTTTTGCATCAGTGTTTGAAGCATAAGCTTGGATAACTGTCGTATTAAAAACTTGTCCAGGGGGTCTGATTGATATTATTTGGTTATTGATCTCATTGAATACAAATGCTATATTTACTATGTCCTTCATGACTCTGAAAACACTGCTGTTCTTTTTTTGGTTTTCAAGTCTTGAATAGAAAACTGTATGATCACCCAACTTAAAATCTCCAATTCCAGTCCATTTCTATTCATTGATTCCTAAGATATCGACATGTAGTTGATTCATTTTATCCTTCATTGTGTTGAGCTTTCCATATAAATATTTTACATTCTATGTTCTCCCTGTAATTATCTTGGCAGATTTGGATTTTCTTACTTTAGCTGGGCAGCTTGATTGACCTTCCTGTCTTGGGTGACCCTACTGGTAGTATATACTGTATGCTCTTAGCAAACACTCCCAGCACTTTTCACTTATCCTTTGTAGGAACATTTCCTTGCCATGATAAAACAGAATAGAAAAATATGCAATGTTGAACAACTGGTTGGGAGGAAAAAGTGTTTTGCATGCCAAAAATCATATTCAGGTTTATCAAAAAGGGAAGAGAAGGAGAGGTGGGGGGAGGAATTATTAAATTTGGCATCTATTGCTGTAATTTTATATTTATCAGTGAAAACTGTATTTTCTGCCTTTCATCTTGAGCCAGGAAATTTCAGACTGTGCACACAAATTTTGAAACCCACCTGCACAATTCATTCCCTGTAATAATCTTACCTTGATTATTAGTTGCAGGAAAATTAGTAAAAAGTATACTTGGATAATGCATTTTGCTATTATGCACTCACCATCCTGAAAAACTGTTTATGTTTTACTGTTCATTATTAGATGATTGGTCTTTTTTTATAGAGAGGACTGTATAATGTACTGAGGGAAGTGGAATAATTACCCAGAAGAATCAGACTATCAGAAAGGTGAAAGCAATAAAAAAAACCTCAGTATTTATAATTGTGCATGCTAGTAAACTGGTATTTGTTATTTCTTATACTGAATTAAAAGCTCTACAGCAGCCCCACATCTAAAGCACTTTGTCTGAATCGGGAATGTGGACTAATTTGCAATGATAGTGCCCTTAGTGCATTTAGAGCTGTCAAAGCTGTCAATTTACTCTCATAAACTGTATGCGCTCTATGCTGTTTATGCTGCTGCATAAATGGATCTTTGATAGAATGTTGTTAGCAAAGCAAGTGGGATCTGAGAGTGAATAGAAGGCAAGGAGAACAAACATGCACTATGTATTTATACTCATATTCAGATATAATGATACCTTTATTCCCAGATTGTATTTCAGTTTTTAAAATTGTATAATATCTCATACAAATAATAGGCAAAATTCAATAAATCCAGTTTAAAAGTTTACTGAGCAACACATAAGTAAGGCCAAGCTTCCTCTAATCAAGAGAAGAATTGCTGAAATTAGCCCTGAATTAAAAATGGCTCATTACTATAAAGGCCCTTTAATGAAAAATTGACTTGTGCCTAGCTTTTATTAAAGAATGAAAGGGTCACCTGTTTGCAGTGCACAAGAACTATATTTTAATTTCTTGAAGGTGAACCTTTCTGGCTCATATAGTGGTTTTTTCCAATCACTTGATGACTAGGGAAGAAATGTTGAAGTTCATAGTCTCAACAGCCACACCTACTTTTTCTAGTAAATCTACTTCTATAATACTTTTCTATTATTTCTGCCAATTCAAATAAATTAACATTGGTTAAAAATTCCATCATAAAAATACATAATTCAAACATGCCACTTCTAAGAATTGGATTTCAGGCTGATAAGTTCGCAATAAATGGTTGCATTAGCTTATAAATGCAGATTCTTTCAAGCTATGATAAGGAGTCTTTGGTGCTCTCTAAGCTTGGTTGTTTTCTTGAGGCCTTTCTGTGGGCCCACTTCTTACTACCACTGAAGATGTTAACCTAATTTGAGTAATGAAACATCTTGATCAAGAAAACTTCCAAGCTCAGAAAGGCCTCCCAGAAACCCCTCATTTCAACCTGAGTTAGAATTATTCTTCTTTATTGCTACTCATAAGGCTATGAGAAAGAAATTCAGAAAATCCCTGCCTTGATTAAATAATTTTTGGTTCTGATTGACTCAGCGAACCAAGCCATGACACTTTTCATTGTCATACATTACTATATCTGGCTTTGTTTTGCTGGATTGATACCTGGGATTAAAGGTAGAATTTTGGATGGATTGGTTGATGAAATGTTGTGGATCCCCCAGCATCCTCTCTAACATCAGAAGATGCTCTGGACCAATGTAGTTCTTGAAGTTTTTTTTCTCCGGCACATGTGACCAAGCTCCAACAAAAAGCTAGGTTTCAATCATTCACTTTTTTTTTGTTTTCTAATAATGCTAATAATATTTATACAGCTTGTAAATAGACTTATAACTAAGAATAATGCCAAAAACTGCTGCCTAGCAGTATCCCAGGTTCTTTCATTTTTTTAAATTAAAAGAATCTTTAAACATTAGAATGGGAGAGGCAAGCAGAAGCAAGAGGATCATGGATTTTAGATTCCCTACCCCTATACACATATAATTCAATATGCATATTTTTCTGTATGTGAATGAAAAATCTAATTCATGAGTGACAGCTCAGCCCCCGATAGATCAATACATTCCTTCTCTTCCAGCAGATACTGTTGAAGCAGACCACTTCATGAATGATTTCAGAGATGAAACTCTTTGAAGAGATGCCAGTTCTGTGAAATGGTATTTTCCTCCCCCTTTCAGTTTTTTTCTGAATATCTTTGACACTGTTATCAAAATTTCATATGGGTGCAACTGAGGTATAAAAGGATTCAGAGTGAGCAAATAGCACCAATGTTTAGCGCTTGTCTCATTTACTCCATAAGCAAACTTTTAGTGGCAAAGATATGCAAAAATTCAGAAAATACAAAACTCTTTGTTCACAGAACTGTATTTAATTATTAGCCAAAAACTAATGTGCCCAAGTATAAATCAGCTTAGCCATTATTATGTAAAAATAAGTGCAAGTTTATGCTGCCTTAAAGCTTCAGAGCTCTGTACTGATTTTCTAGGATAACACAGTATTGTGTTTTTAATGTATGAAAATAGCTATAGGATTCAATTACTCCCTTATTTTTAAACGTTTAATTTATTTCCACCTACTGCTGTGAATCTGTTTTCCTTTTTCCATGTGCACATTTACTTTAATATTATCTTATTCCCTCCAGATATATTCTGTGATAAGCAGTTTGTTTAATGCAATATACATTCATTGAAGAATTGAAGTGCTAGGTTTGTAGAGGTTTACTTAAATGAATTTAGATAAACATATTATCACATTTCTTTACTTCTAATGTTTTTGAAACAGTATTTTTCATTTAAAAAATGTTCCTTAGTATTAACCCTGAATCCAAAACAAAGCAGACCAATTCAAAGTGTGTTTCTGAGAAGACTGCTTCAGACAATATTTTTATTGAATCCCCTCAACATGTTGTGAAACTTGAGTGTTTTGTGATGGCAGCAGTAGAATTTGTTCCTGTTTAAGACTTGTCCGTGGTTTCCATGGTATACTTTGGGAGCTGACCATGGCAATTTGAAAAGAAGGTTTGGTTTGCAAAAATTAAAACAGGTTTTGATTTTAGCTTTTGGTACTTCCTTGTTTTCAAAATGCTTTGGTGAAAGACAGTAGTATTGGTCCTAATAATGGATTGTCTAACCATTAGTCAAGAATGGCATGGCCTTTGCAATCAGATTGTCATTGATTCTACCTACCATAGCTTTTTTTTAAGAGTGAATGATAGTGGAAGTAATATAAAAGATATTAATCACTTGCTCAAGGTTGAAGGTGCCAGTCTAGGGCAAGGACTCTTCAGGACTTCATGACCTGTTGTTGATCACAAGGGGCAATAAGGATGTAGTTAGTTAAGAACTGGTTCTGTGCTGTCTTTTCTCTATCACTCTGCCTACTCTTTGTCTAAGACATATCTAGAGATCATATCCTTCTGACTTTGTTCTGAGAAATTCACACATAGTGAGAACACATTCCTTTGATTTTCTTCATGTTAATATGTAGTTTGATGCTAGCCTTTGTTTATCACTAGTATGTATTTTCCGTAAATAATTATTTCCAGTATAAGTTATAAAACCTGTGTCACTAATAAAATATAAAATTAGAGGGTGAGAAGGGACCTTGAAGGTCTTCTAGTCCAAACCTCTTTTCAAGCAGGAGACCCTATATCATTCCAGACAAATGGATGTCCAAGCTTTTCTTAAAAACTTCCAGTTACGGAGCATCCACAACTTCTAAAGGCAAGCTGTTCTACTGGTTAATTGTTCTCATTGTTAGGAAATTTCTATTTCTAGGTTAGGTCGCTCCTTGATTAGTTTCCATCCATTGCTTCTTGTTTTGCCTTCAGGTGCTTTGGGGAATAGGTTTTCCCCTCTTCTTTGTGTCAGCCCCTCAAATATTGGAACACTGCTGCAATATCACCCCTGTCTTTCTTTTCATTAGATGAGACTTCATTAGAAGGCACCCTTCTTTCTGTTCTGCACACCAAAGTCTAAATACTAGAGAAAGACAGGCAGGAATCTCCTTCACCAATGTCTTAAGATCAGATTGTGTTCCATTTCTTCTGTCAGCCAAACTATGTTTTCCAACAGAAAACTGGGTTCCCCAAGATGCTAAACCTTAAAACTAAAATGGGAGCTGACCCAAGACAAAAGGATGCTGGAACAAAACAAAAAATCAGCATGGCAACAGAAAGGGAATTAGGTGAGAAGTTGACCAACAGCTTCCCCAATGAGTCCTGCTCAGGAAACTAGCCCAGCAAAGCTTCTACAGGAAAAGGTAGTTTGCCCCCATAGGCCTTCAGAGCAAAAAAATGAGGAACAGGCATCCTTAATGATTGGTTTGTTAGCTTCCTAGACATTTGCCTGATTGGTGCATGTAGAAAAGGTGGAGCAGGTGTCCTTTGATAGGAGGATAAAGGGAGGTGGGTCATCTCCCTGGAAATTCTGATGGCTTTATGACTTCACACCTGCAGGCTAAACTGTCAGTTACTGTCAGTTATCAGTTATCAGAGTGAAGATGCCTCCCAAGAGGCAGGTTGGTCTTCAGAAGGGCCCCTGGGTTCTGGGGAACCGTCCCCTTTTTTGTAATCAGCTATCAGAGGGGTAAGTGAGGGTGAGAATTTGGGTTGGGATTATGATTAGTATGAGACTGAAAGTTAGAATGAGGGTTAGGTTGAAGATCAAGCTCAGGATAAAAGGGAGAGTCAGGGAAGTGAAAAGGGAAAGGCAAGGCAAGGGGGAAGGGGGGAGCAAAAGGGGAGCAAAAGGCAAAAGAAAGATTAGGAACAGAGGGAAGGAGGGGAGGGAAGGAAAAGGGAAGTGGGGAGGAAGATGGGAAAGGGGAGAGTGAGAAAGAAAGAGGAGGAAAGGGAGAGCAGGGGATAGGAAGGGAGAGATAGATCATGAAAAGGTTGGGGGAGGAGAAGGAGAGGAAGGGAGAGGGAAAGGAGTCTGGGCAAAGGGAGGGGGAAATGGGAGGGGATCTAAGAGGGGAGGGAGAGCAAGTAGGAGAGCGGGGAAAGGGTAGAGGAGAGGGAGAGATGGGTAGCGAGTGGGAGGGGTGGGGAGGGGAGGGGAAGAGGCGGGGGAGGAACAAGGAAGGAGAAAGCAAAGAGGGAGATGGGGAGAGGGACAGGGGAATGGGAGGGGAGAAGAAGGAGGGAAGGGAGATAGGGAAAAGGAATGGGGAGGGAGAGAGAGGGAAACAGGAAGATGGAGAGGGGAAGGGGAACAAGGAGGAAGAAAGGGAGAGACTCAAAGAGGGAGATGAGGGGGGGAAAGGAAGAGTGGGAGGGGTAGAAGGAAGCAGGGGGAGGTAAGAAGGGGAGGGAGACAGGGGAGAAGGGGAGGGAGTAAATGGAAAAGGAAAGAGTAAAGAAAATGAGGAGGGGCAGTGAGATGGGTGAAAGGGAGAGACTGTAAGTTGGGGAGGGGGACATGAGAAGTGAGAAGGGTTAGGGGAATGTGGGGGGAGCTTGAGGTAGTGGGAAATGGAGAGAAGGGGAGAAGGAAATGAAGGAGAGAGACCATGAGGGGGTCAGGGTAATGAGGGAGAGGAAAGGAGAGGGAGAGGGGAGGGGGAGTGAAGGAAGAAAATAAGAGAAAAGGAGGAGAAGGGGGGAGGTATATGAGAAAGACTGGGAGAGTGACAGAGAGGGGAATTGGAAAAGGGAGAGGAGAAGGTGGAGAGTGAAGGAATGGGAGGGGGAGGGGAGGGGAGGGAAGGTGAAAGGAGAGGAGAGGAGGAAGATAGGGAGACATGGACCATGAGTGGATTGGAGACTTAGAAGATCCAATTCCTTATAATTGGATGTATTGCTGAAATGCAGACAGTGAGCTCTGAAGTAGAATAAGGGTGCTGTATGAATTCAGATGTAGACTCTCCAATAGATTTCCAAGACATCAGAGAATCCTGGTCTTTCAATCCTAGGCAAGCCTTTCGACCATTGGATCAAACCATTATCTACTGGTTATATGGGATTAAGTAAGACTTCCAGAGTTGCTGGGAGTTGGATGGAATACAATTGTATTATATTCTGGTTGGTCGCACAGGCAGCCAGAAATTTTGACTGGATTTCGCATTTTTATCCAACCAATATTATTAATATATAGAAGAATCTTTCCATTTTGGTAATGCTTGCTTCTCCCTCTCTTCTCCCCTTCCACTTGTCTTTTTCCAATCGGTTTTGGTCTGCAACATTTCTCTTTGATTAACAGGAATGTGCAGAATAACAGAATGGAATAACAGAGTTGGAAGCAAAGGTGCTCTGTACATGAATTAACAACGAGTTCATCCCAAAAATGTGCAGGTGCAGGGCGGCCTTCCGTGCATGCACTTTGCTCTTGTGGTCGGCTTGCACACGTGTGTGGCTTAAAAAACACAACTAAATAGGACAGCATAGCACTGGGACATAGCAGATCACAACTACCAGTTTGCCTGAACTGGTAGCAGCCCACCACTGGTTGGAAGGGACCCTGCAGGTCTTCTAAACCAACCCCCTGCTCAGGCAGGAAACATTATACCACTTCAGACAAATGTTGTCCAATCTCATCTTAAAAAATTCCAGTGCTTGAGCGTTCACAACTTCTGGAATCAAGTTGTTCCACTGATTATTTGTTTAACTGTCAGGAAATTTCTCCTTAGTTCTAGATTGTTTCTCTTCTTAATTAATTCCACCCTCTGCTTCTTGTCCTGCCTTCAGGTGCTTTGGAGAATAGATTGACTCCCTCTTCTTTGTGGCAACACTTTAGATATTGGAAAAGTGCTATCATGTCACCCCTAGTCCTTTTCATTAAACCTGACATACCCAATTCCAGCAACTGTTCATTAAATGTTTTAGCCTCCAGACCCCTAAGAATCTTGTTGTTCTTCTCTGCACTCTTTCTAGGATCTCAACATTTTGTGGTGTGGTGACCAAACCTATATGTAGTATTCCAAGTGTGTTTTTACTTTATATAGTAAAGTCTACTAATATTTCTTGATTCTATTCCTCTGTTAATGATTCTTGATCTTGATTCTATTCCTCTGTTAATGCAGCCAAGGACTGAGTTGGCTTTTTTGGCAGCTGCAGCACACTACTGGCTCATATTTAAGAGGTTGTCCACTAGGACTCCAAGATCCCTCTCACAGCTACTACTATTGAGCCAGGTATGATTTATACTGAAGTGGCTGGGCAATAATGACACAGCACAGACAGGCTAGTGACAACAGCTCTTTATTGTAAGGTGAGACTTCAGCAACTCAATGCTGGCAGCAGCCCTCTTTATATACAGTTGGACTGCTGGCCAGTAACCAATCAGAAACAACCCCTAGTTTGAAATTCCTGCTCTAAACAGCAACAACATAACACCCCTCCCCTCCCAGAATGCACATTACCAAAACTATTTACATTTTTGCACACGTAGTCGCGCAGGTGACCTGGGCGTGACTTAGTCCGAGTCGACCTGAAGAGTTCAGTTGCAGGCGGGGCGTTGAGCCGGTCAGAGGGACCTCCCGTGTCTCCTGGCTCTGCCAATGGAACCTCCGGAATTCTTTCGGGGGTGTGACTTTCCCCGGCTGGGAGGAGTGGCTCGCTGGGGCAGCGCTGGAACTCTGGCTTGCCAGATAAGTACTCCGGCTCACTCGGGTTTGACGTAGCTGTATTGGAAGGACCTTTGTAGTTAGGGCCTGGTTTGCAATCGGTCTCTGCATTTTTGCTAACTAGCCTTCATCTAAGTTGGTCAATGTGACGCCTCCAAATTCTCCCTTGGCCGATATCTATAGTGTAAGATTTTGGTCCCGAAATTCTTGTTACGATGCCCTCCACCCACAAGGGACCTGTGGCATAGTTCCTTGCATAGACTGTGGCACCAATGGGAAATTGTCTGAGGCCTCCCTCTTCCCCCTTAAATTTATCTTTTGAGTAATTCAGGTGCAACCAATCCAGAATGCACCTCAGCTTACGGCCCATTAGAAGTTCGGCCGGACTGTGGCCAGTGGCTGAGCACGGAATGGCATGCTGTACTACCAAGAATTGGTCGATCTTCGCCTGCCAATCCCCAGATTCTAACCTGGACAAGGCCTCCTTAGTAGACCTTACAAATCGTTCAGCCTGACCATTAGAGGCTGGGTGAAAAGGGGCCGATAGGGCATGCCGGATGCCCAGCTCGGCGAGATAACTTTCAAATTGGACTGAGGTGAATTGCGGCCCGTTGTCCGAGACCAATGTGTCCGGAAGGCCATGCGTGGCGAAAAGGCGGCGGAGGACCCTAATTACAGCCTCTGATGTAGTTGAGGGCATCAGGAAAACTTCTAGCCACTTTGAAAATGCATTTACCACAATCAGGAATGATTGGCCGTGGAATGGCCCAGCGAAATCTATATGGAGTCTTCCCCATGGGCCCCTGGGTTTTTCCCACTCCCTTGCTGGGGCAACCGGGGAATTTAGATGTGACTCCTGTCAGGGCCTGCACTTCCCCACCCACTCAGCAATGTCTTGGTCTAATTGTGGCCACGACACGTAACTATGGGCAAGACCCTACATTCTAACCATGCCCGGGTGACCCACATGCAACATTTCCAAAACTCTAAATCGTAAACATTCAGGAACAACAACACAATATCCCTAAAGTAAGCATCCCCCCAACATTGAAAGTTCGTTCCGCTTTGTACAATAAGATTTATATACAGTAGAGTCAATTTGAGTAGGCCAGCCTCGCAGGACCCAGCCCATCACAGTTCGAATGGTCGAGTCTCTTTTAGAAGCTTTGGCTACCTCAGCCAAAGATAGGGGACCTGGCGGCACAGCATCCAGCAAAAGAATTGGGGCTTCGGGAGTCGGGTTGTCTAAAATGTCAGGCAGGGGGCACCTGCTAAGGGCGTCTGCATGGCCCATTGCTTTTCCTGGATGATGAATGAGTCTATAGGAGTATGCGGCCAAAAAAATTGACCATCTAGTCATTCTAGGCAACAAAGCAGCAGGGGTGGGCCTGTCCCCGGCAAGGAGGCCCAGCAACGGTTGATGATCAGTTATTAGGTCAAAAGAACAACCACACAAGTACTTGTGAAACTTTTTAACCCCTGCAATGGCGGCTAGGGCTTCCCTGTCAAGTTGACTGTAACTGCGCTCTGCGCATGACAGAGTCCGGGAGTAGTAAGCTATTGGCACCTCTAGGCCATTCGGCAGTCTATGGCTGAGCACGGCGCCGATGCCAAACGGAGAGGCGTCACAAACTAAGACCAACGGCAGCTCAGAGCTATACTGTATTAGAAAGCTGTCCTCGGAGAGAAGCTTCTTCACTGCATTAAAAGCTGCCGCTTCTCTTTTGCCCCAAACCCATGGAACGTTTTTTCCCAATAGTCTATGTAGGGGTTCGGCTATCGTGGCCTTGTCTTTTAAGAACATTGTATAAAAGTTCAGGAGGCCCAAAAAGGCTTGTAGTTCAGTCTTAGTTTTGGGCGTGGGGGCACTCTTAATGGCTCTCACTTTACTTTCAGTGGGATGAATTCCCGACCCGTCGATCTTATAGCCTAAGAACTCCACTGAGGGAACCCCAATCTTGCATTTCGATCTCTTTAGCTTTAGGCCGCTTCCCGGAATCTCGTTAGGGTCGACCTGATTCGTTCTGCCAGTTGCTTTTCGTTATGGCCCCTAATTAGGACGTCGTCGAAATATGGGACGACTCCGGGGAGGCCTTGTAGAAGGTGCTCCATCGTACATTGAAATAGGCCTGGGGCTATACTGAATTGTAACCTAGTACATTTAAAAGCCCCTCTATGAGTCACTATCATTTGCGCTTCTGCCATAGCGTCGTCTACCGGCAGCTGCTGATAGGCTTGCACGAGATCTAGCTTTGCAAAGATTTTCCCTGAACCTAGGGAGTACAATAAGTGATGAACTACAGGAACTGGATAAGCACTTTGCTGCAACGCTTTGTTGATGGAACATTTGTAGTCAGCGCAAATTCTTATAGACCCATCAGCCTTAAGTGGGGTCACTATCGGGGTCTCCCATTTCAGTGGTCAACTGGCACTTAAATGCCCTGGCTAATCAGTTTATCTAGTTCTGCATCGATCTTTGGTTTCAGCGCGAAAGGGACTCTCCTTGCCTTAAGTCTAATTGGGGCAACCCCTGGGTCTAAATTAAACAAAATCGGGGTCCCCACATACTTGCCCAAGCTGTCTTCAAAAACATCCCGGAATTCGTGCAGGAATTGTTCCTTCAACAATGATCCGTTGAGGCTGTGGACCCCCGTGAAGCCCATTCCGAGGGCTCGGAACCAGCGTAGACCTAGGAGGCTGGGTAGTGGATCTCTCAGGATGGTTAATGGAAGCTTTTCTTCGAATTCGCCATAGGAAATGGTGAAGGTGTCGATGCCTTCTACTGGAACGCGGTTCCCCTGGTAGTCTAGCAGACGGACGCATTGTTTTGATAGCTGGCTCTTTCGGTAGCCCGGTAGCAGGGACTGTAGCGTAGCCCACGACATGATGGAGAGTGCAGACCGGGTGTCGATCTCCATGCTGCAGGGTTGACCGTTGATTTTGACTGTGGTGAAGACTTTCTCTTCAGTTGCTGTGCTGGCTTGGCCGACTCTCGTGCTGCAGGTTTGAATTTCGCGGTGTTTTTCGGCGCCCTTGTTTTGGATTGGCCATTTCGAAGGTGGCGGTGGCTCTGATTGGCTGGTTGACTCACGTGTTTTCAAAGAACGCGGAAGTTGCGCCTGGCATACTTGCGCCAAGTGACCTCTCTTCTCACAGCATCTGCAAATGGCCTCGCAATATTTGCAGGCTTGTCTTTCATGCTGGCCACCGCAACTCAAACAGCTCTCTTTACGGCAGCTTGTTTCGCCTTTCCTTTTTTCTGTTCGGAAGATGTCCTCGTCCGACTCTTCTTCCGAACTTGTTCTCGTCTCATTGCAGTGAACTGGGACCGCTTTAGACCCACTTTTCTCAGGCTGAGGAAGCTGTAGAGCCTCCGACGCCTTCGTTGAAGCCTCGTGGGCCCTGGCCTCGTCTAGGGCACTGGCAAGAGTCAGCCCCGGCTTTGCGAGCAACCTTCTCTGAAGCTGGGTGTCTCGCACACCGCAGCTCAACTGCTCAAGCAGCACGTCGTCCAGGTCGCGGTAGTCGCAGTGGGTCGCGGCCCTGCGGAGCACTGCTGCATAGGCAGTCACCGGCTCCCCTTCTTTCTGGATTCTTTGCTGTAGTTGGTATCTCTGGATGAACTTGGAAGGTGCAGGGGCATAGTGCGCCCTGAGAGTCGCTTGAAGTGTGTCCCACAGTACCGTTTGTACCGGAGTCGGTTCACACAGCGACTCAGCCATTTCAAAGACATCAGGTCCACAATGGCTCAGGAACAGGGTTCGTTTACTGTTTGCCGAGAGCCCGTGCATGTCGCTCGCCTCGAGCGAGCACTCAAACCAGGTCATATAGGACCCCCATTTTTCTTGCGTTGGGTCGAATGGAGTTGGTGGCATGTACGCTGCCATGGCTGAAGTCTACAGTCCCAGTGGGCACCGCTTCTAATCGTTAGCTCTTTTTGAGCCTTCTGTGTGCTATCCCACCCTCGTCGCCAAATGAAGTGGCTGGGCAATAACGACGCAGCACAGACAGGCTAGTGACAACAGCTCTTTATTGTATGGTGAGACTTCAGCAACTCAATGCTGGCAGCAGCCCTCTTTATATATATTTGGGCTGCTGGCCAGTAACCAATCATAAACAACCCCTAGTTTGAAATTCCTGCTCTAAACAGCAATAATATAACATATACTATACCTGTGCATTTGGTTTTTCTTTCCTAAATGTAGAGCCTTTCTTTTTTCACCATTGAATTTTATTTTTTTAGATAGTGACCAATGTTCAAGTCTGTCAAGATCCTTCTATATCTTAAGCCTATCTTCTGGAGTTTTGGCTATTCCTGCCAGCTTGGTGTCATCTGCAAATCTGATGATTTCCCCATAATTATTAGTCATGTTAGACTTGCATTCCAGGAATGCTCATCTACACACAGAAAATGCTTCAATATTCAATACCCATTTCACTGTTTCCTGTTTTTAATCCTTAGAAGTTATCAGGAAAAGTGTTGTGATTGTGGTATCTAGTTGGCTGCCTTAAAATATACGTATACAAATATAATATACAACAGATAATGATGGATTAAACTCTTATACTTTTGTTTGAATGCTATCGCAAAGAAGTGATTCTAATCTCTTCATGTAAGAATACTATTGTTCTTTGTCGTTATCATTTCTGTTATTCAGAAACATCTTTCTTAGGGCATATGATCAGTACCACCTCTACCCATCCCAAATGTTCTACCTGCCTGAAATTTTGCTACAAATATTCATTAGTGGAGGATCCATGTTCACTAAAAAAAAAAATATTACATTCTATCAGTGCAATCTAATGTTCCTACTTTGAACTGCTCACTGTGAGGATTGGTATGGGAGGATATTTTCTAAAATTATGATTTCTATGGCAATCGAAGAAGAGTGTGGCAGGGATTTATATCCCTGTTCTATCTGTCTCCCAGTAGGAATGATCTAAATTATTGAGGTTGGTTTTGTTCAATTTATCATGTTCCAGATGAGCAAAAGGAATTGGCCCTAAGTAATCCAGTGAACTCCGTAGATGAGCTGAAAAATGGGTCTGAAGACTCCACTCCAGTCCAACATTTTAACCATAGCTCTGTAGCATTTCAAGATCATTAAAAGTCTCCATCTCTTTATGTACCCATTTGTGTTCCATCTGGAGTTTTAGGATCTGTGAATGGTGTAGTATAGTATAGTTTATGAAGTGATTAGTCTTACAAGCATATCAATAGTGAATGGTCAAAATTGAGCATCGGTATAGAAATTATGTCACTACTGTAGAAGCCTCTCGATGTCACACATTTAGTGTTTTTCTGCTGTATAGGGATCTGAAAGTATAATGATTGGACAGTACTTGCTCAGATGCACAGATTGCTAGAACTAACTATTCGAAGAGGAAGTAACTATGCAGCACAGTGAATACTTCTATGTGGGGGCATTGTCCACATTGTCAAACCAGCAGGGTTTGTATACACAGTTTTATGCTCAGTTCCTGCTTTTCACAAATGAGGTTTATAATTGTTGCATGCTCTGAAAAACTTTCAAGAAGGAGATGGGAATATATTTGTGAGCAGATTCAGCCTCTCCTTCCATGTGTCTTCATACTCTGTCTGCTACTTTCTCCTATTACATTGATTTTTAAACATTTTATCCTAGAAATCTTTGTATCCTTTTGTACATATGCATGTTCACTGATGCATGTTATTCCTGTAGTATTGCATGTTACATATTTTGATTCAAAATGAGGACAATGGAAAAGAAACACTTAAATGGATTGAAGAACTGCCTATCCTAATACTAAATTCACTTTGTTACATAAAATAAGCAAACTCAACGCAATCACATAAAAGAGACCAAATCTTGATAGATTGTATATAATCAAAAGTGTAAAAAAGCTGGGGAAATAGCCATTTAGCATGCACTTGAAACAAAAAATGCACTGTATAATAAGTGCAAATGTGAGAGTGTAAAATATATAAACAGCTGCCTAGTGATGGATAATTATCATGATATAACAGCAAAGTAAATAATGTAAATAATACAGTAAATAATGGTATATACAGTAATACTTCAGTGTGTATGTGGGTATGTGAAAACATTGGATCTGTACAGACTAATGATTATCCAAAGGCGTGGGGGGGGGGGGGAGATATAATAAATAGAAAACAAAGCTCTTTAAATCCTCTCTTTGGTTACAAGATTACTGCCTTTTTTCCAGCATTTTAAACATAGCTTTTAATTGATCTTTCAGTTAGATTTGCAATATTTTGTTACAATATTTCATGGAAAGCTATGAACGTTTTGATCTTTTTAGATAATTCTCATGTGTGTTGTGAGATGCATCTTTCTACAACACTTCTTTAGACACTTCAGTCTTTTCTATTCCAGTATAAAATGTACATACCTGATAACGATCTGAATTGTTTGTGATATATTCTTTGACCTCCCTTTCCTGCAACTTTTCCTAGACATAAAATAACCCAGGGAAAATGAGCACAGATGTAATGAACCAGAAGTAATTAGCCATAGACCAGCTGGAAATGTCTATTTTCTTCCCTGTAGACGGAGAAAAAAATAAGCTTGCCAGTTTAAGACAGAGCCACTGTTTTGAAAAGAAAATTCTACATGTATGAAAATAATCAAGATATACTGATATTTCATGAATTTTCAAGCCCCTTCTTACAGTAGTAGGTTCCACTTACCTTCACTACCGGTTCGGAACTGTGAGCACTCTTCTGTGGTACTTCTGAGGATATGCAGAGTGTCTGTGATGACGTCCGGGTGGGGGGGGTGGAGCCTCCCACCACCACTACTACCAGTTCGCCTGAACCAGGGCAAACTGGTAAAAAACCACCACTGCCTTCTTATGACACGATTAGAACATTTGGGATGGGTATAGTAGAGATGGTAGTGATCATATACCCTACGAAAGATTATGCCTTTAGCTTTTTTTTTTTCCCTGTAGAAAGGGGATTCTTTTTAGGTTGTAAATGCTATCTATGTGTTTTAATAAATACTTTTCTAAATACATCCATGGAAACTAGAAACAAAATTTAATGCCAACATGAATCGAGACCAAATTAGTGATTGGGGTTAATATTACAACAAACTCGTTGTGATTATGGCTTTAGTGTATACGCAAAACATCATTGGCTATTAGTTGTTCATAGTGATGATTCTGTGATATTTGGTGATATATTCTGTGTGATCATAGTGATATATTCTGTGTCACTGCTGTTTGATTTTAATTGCGTCCTGGAATGAGGTCAAAGGCCCATCTGTGTCCCTAAGGACTACAGTTGACTATTACAGTTTATCCTTAATATCCTACATTGAGAATAAGTCAGATGCTGATGATCCCAGATCCTGCCCCCTTGGAGCTATGGAAAACAGTAGGACAAAGAAGAACAAAGAGAAAGAGACTTCTCATCTTTAGCTCAATCTCCATGTGAAGTCTTTGACCCAAGAGCTGATGTGTATGTGAAAGTTAGGTTCTTCTTTCCAGATTTCCTCCTCCAAACTGGGCCATGGTGACAGGATCAAGAGAAAAAAGCTGGGAATCAGTTGCTCCTGTTACTTTGTTGTCCCCCTGGGAAAACTTTGTTTTGAGCATGGAATTAAATAGGCCTATTTGTTTATAGCAATTACTCAGGACCAAATTGGATACAACGTTAATTACCTCATGAGTGGTTTTTGGTTGTTGGTTTTTTTTTTTTTTACTTTTTAAAAATGTAATTAGCAAGTTTAACTGAGGAACCAGTGACCAGTGCTTGCTATGGGGAGGAATCAGTGGTGGAATTCGATTTTTCTTACTACTGGTTCTGTGGGCATGGCTTGGTGGACACGGTGTGGCTTGGTGGGTGTGGCTTGGTGGGCATGGCAGGGGAAGGATATTACAAATCCCCATTCCCACCCCAGTCTGGGGCCAGCCAGAGGTGGTATTTGCCGGTTCTCCGAATTACTCAAAATTTTAGCCAGAACCTGTCAGAACCTGCTGAATAGCATCCCTGGGAGGAATACCATAAATTATTTATCTTTTGACATTGTATATGTGTTTTTAAGGAAGCATCGAATGCTCTACCTCCCCATGATTAATATAAAAGTTATATGGAATAGTTTCTACCTCCTCTGCCCTATTTTAGCAGCATTTTTAAAATGCCAGCAATCCAATCCAGGATAGTATGAGGTTTGAAAGCCTGGAAATGAAAGAGAACTTTGACTTCATGCACATTACTGAAATCTGACAGAATGAGAGAGATGAATTGGCCACAACTCATATTCAGACAGGTTATAATTTACCTCTCACCACATGGCTTTGCATTTGATGGCATGTGTCCTCAGATGCTAAACAGGATATACAGGTTCAGCAGGGGAAGCCAGCCATCAACCAATGAGAACTTGAATCAGTAGCCTTTGTGCATTATAAATGTCACTACAATGGATTAGGCTGGGAAAAAGGAAAACCTGGGTGTGATATGGTACATCACAGAGACAATTTTTAGGATATTCTAGCAGTAAATAAGTAGCAAAACAAATAAAATAATGTATTTTTTTTTTCTTCAAGGACAATGTTCAATTGACTCTCAGGAACAATTAGAGAAACCATTTTAAAAGATGATAGGTCCTTTTAAAAGCTTATGTAGACCTGTGCTCTAATTGCACTTCAGGAAAAATATAGACGAATGAGTTATGGTTGCATCATTAATATGCATCTTTCTTTACAAGTATAAGAAACTTTTAATAATATATTATGCTTCTTCAGAATCTTGCCAAGCAACCAAACCGGACACAATGAACTTTTCTTCCTGTTTATTACAGAGTAATTCTCTTAGGTTACCTCTTTTACAGCTACTCCTATAAATGGAAGGAAAAGCTGCCAATGGGATCTTTCCTACCAAATCAAAAAGCAGCAACCGAGGGAAGAATGAAGATGGGAACTCTGAAGTATGCAGAAATGTGTCTTGGGGTTTTCTGCCATACATAGTTTAAACCTTGGCAACTTTAAGACCTGTGGACTTCAATTCCCAGAAATCCTCAGCCAGCCAAGTCCACAGGTCTTAAAGTTGGCAAGATTGAAAACCCCTGGTTTAGCCTATAAATTCAATGTGTAGAGGACAATGAAGAAAGCAAATACAATAATACCAAGAAAGAAAGAAACATAAGTATTCACACATACTTAAATTTCATTGAACTAATGTTAGAAATAATCCCACCTAAAATTTATCTTTTCTTTTCTTACTCTCTCCATTAATATAACTTGATTTCTTTTAGAGATATATTCCTTTCAATGCTTTGGTCAATGTGACATGTTTTAAAAATGCATATAAAATGTATACATCAGAGAAAAAAAATACTTACCAAAATGCACATATTGGGAAGAAGCATTCAGAACATAAACTCTTTATTAAAGTAACATACAGCAATTAATTATACTTGGGAATTGCCTTCAAAATTATGCATATTAGGATGCTGAGAAAAATGTATACAAAGATGTTTATAATTGAACCAGTCTACATAAAAATGTTAAAGCCTATTTTTTTAAAAAAAATCATACTGATGTGGAAGTGGGATGGAATGAAATTTGATTTAGGTTAAAAATGAGAAACTCAATGAAATTATAAATAATACATAAAAATACATCTGATTTGAACTGAATACTGAATGGAATTTTTAGTCAAAGAACAGAGGAAATAACATTTTAAAAAAATATTTCAAACTGAAGCTGGATGGCCTCTTCCCAACCCTCTGTGTGGATAAGCCAAGTAGGTAGATAGACAGGCAAACTGACGAGGGAGGGATATTGTTACTTTTTAATCTGTTATTTCGGAATGACCTATCAAATTCTTATCTTGGTTCTCTTGCTGGATATTTAAACCTCAAAACCCAAAGTGTTTTTCTATTTATTCTATGAGTGCCTAGAATAAAATTTGGGCTGTGGAAAGGGCTAGACTAAAGATATAGTCAAGAACCACCTCTATGTTTAGCAGAAGCAACGCTGGATAAGATAATGGAAAGATAGGAAGAATGATAGTGAAAAAAAGATGTATTTATGTTGCATTTATATATCACTTTTGTTTCAAGCCAGGGAGGTAGTGACAGTGACCAACTCAATTATCACATGAATATTTGAAGCTTAATCTTGCTTATCTAATATTATAATCAATACTCTAGAATAACTTATTGGTGGAGTGTAAATCAGCCCCATTCCCCCCGCTCCACCGGATAATTGCACCAAGTTAGAGACGGATGGATCTTGTTTTTCCATGCTGTATACTTTAAAGAAAGAAAACCTGAATATATTCTAAGAAACATTTTATTATAAAAGTGAAAAAAACTAGCTAACTACATTTTACTGGCAGTTGTATCACAGACGAACAAAAGAAGTATAAATCAGGAAGTTAGAAAAAAAAAAGAATGTAGATTTGCACAGTAGCTCAAAACTTCACAAAACCAGTCTTATCTCTGTTACTATAGATCTGTGAGAAAGTCCTCTGGCAGGCTACTGTAAGTCTTAGAATGGACGCTCAGCTGGAAAATACATAATGCAGTGACAACCCCTTCTTTGTCAGTTGAGCAGACATCAGGTATAGCCATCAGATAATGCATATCTTCTTACGCAGATATTTGTGCTGAGCTACTGGAAGTGGTTTGTTGAGCATATCAGCAATCTGATCATGTATGGGCACATACTGCAATTTTACAAAACCTTGTTTCACTAATTGTTTGATATTTTTATAACGGATGTCAATGTGTCTGGACCTAGAACCCGTGAAACCTGATTCAGAGATATAAACCACAGATTCATTGTCTTCCATCACGGTGATCAGTCAGATCGGGTGTGTCCAGATATCTGTGACCAAAGCATCAAACCACGTTAGAGAATTACATGCATCTGAAATACAAAGATATTCAGCCTCAGTAGAGGAACAGGAAACAAAATTCTGTTTTTGCACATGCCAGTAAACAGGACATCCATTTAAGAACATCATATAACCTGAAGTACTTTTAGGTGATTTCTTATCACTCGCCCAATCAGAATCTGTATAACAACATAATTCTGCATGATCAGTATGTGTCGGTTCTAACAATAACTTCATATTTTTAGTGTGTTTTAGGTATTTTAATAATTTCTTAACACATGTCCAATGAAACTGTCTTGCCTTACTGATGTGTCAGGACAAGAGATTAACACTAACTGCAATGTCGGGTCTAGTCCAACTACTAATATACAACAGTGACCCAATAACTGAACGATAAAGTGTTTTATCCTCGAATTCAGGACTTGTTTCATGTGTCAAGTTGTGAAAATCTGTTTGCATGTGTATGTGTACTGTATTAGCAACTTTCATGTTGCAATGATGCAAAATTTGCTCAATTTTATCCTCTTGCGAAAGACTAAACCCCTTTTGAGTTTTGACAATCTGAACACCTAAATAAGTGTTAACATGACCTAAAGATTTCAATGTGAAATATCTCTGCAAAGCTTTAGCAAAATTCTCACTCATCTGCTTATTTGGACCATTATAAACAATAACATCAACATAAACAAGAACTATCTCATATGTTCAGATCTTTTTGTAAACATGCATTCATCAGTTTAGGACTTAATAAAGCCCATTGAATTTAGTTTGTCAGTAAGACATAAGTACCACTTTAAACCAGACTGTTTCAGACCATAAAGACTTTTGTGTAGAAACCAGGAATTGTCTTCTTGCTGTCAGAACCCTGGAGGACCTTTTCCATAGATCTCCTCATCTAGGTCAGCATGTAGATAAATTGTGTCAACATCGAACTGGAAACCTTCTAAACCAAGAATAATAGTGGTTGCTAAAGTAATTTTTACACTTTCAGTTTGGACTGTTGGTGAGTAGTTATTTGTATAGTCCTCAGGATAATGTTGAGCGAAAACCTGAGCTACAAGTCTGGCCTTATACAATGACTCACCATTTGGCTTCTTTTTGATTCTGTAGACCCATCGAGTGCCATTGACTTTTTTGTTTGCTGGAGGTTTTGCAGGCATAAATATCTTAAGTTTCTTTAGACTGTCCATTTCAGCCTGCATTGCCTCATACCACTTCTCTTGCTTTGAGTCAGGAAGATGCTTGATTTGTGTGAACTTATCAGGAGGAAGTGTAACAGTACAAACCAAAGGCAAGGGTGTTTTTGTCAGTTGCCACGAATATCGCTTTGGAGGGATCCCCTTTGTGGCCCTCTTGGAACGCTCGGAACAGCCGTCCATTCTTCTTCCATTTTGTCCTCGTCTTCACCATTGTCACTAGTGTCAGCATCCGCAGCTTGTGAAGACGGAACATCAGGTTGAGAACTAATGGATGGAATATTTGCCTGTGAATCTTGATCATCAGACTGTGCGGCATCAGCAGCAGCATCTCTAGGAAAATAAACTCCAGGATCATTGGAATGAATCCTGGACGAGTCAGCATCTTCCTCAAAATTGGCAGATTGGGAAATCACTATTACATGTGTGGAGTCAATAAATTTGCTCCACTTTGAATTATCATCAATACCCATATTTCTTTCTTTAACAAAAGAAAACCCGAATATATTCTAAGAAACATTTTATTATAAAAGTGAAAAAAACTAGTAAAACTACATTTTACTGGCAGTTGTATCATAGATGAACAAAGGAAGTATAAATCAAGAAGTTAGAGAAAAAAGAATGTAGACATGCGCAGTAGCTCAAAACTTCACAAAACCAATCTTATCTCTGTTACTATAGATACGTGAGAAAGTCCTCTGGCAGGCTACTGTAAGTCTTAGTATGGACGCTCAGCTGGCAAATACATAATGCAGTGGCACTTATAAAGTACCGATTTTGGATGTGAAGCATCCAAACTATATTCAGACTCTGTCAGTGAGCCAATGTCAGTCCTTTGAGGTATCTTTGATAATCTAGATATGAAGCACTAACCATAAGTTCCAACACTACCTTTATTGGAAGGTTAAAGTAGCAGAATCTTGTCTAAAGTGTGAAAGCATTTTCCCCTTCTTTACAGGTAGTTATCACCTTATGACCACAACTGAGTCCAAAATTTATGTTGTTAAGTGACACAGTTACCATGAGTTTTGTCCCATTTTTAAAAAAAATAATTTTTTAAATAATTTTTTTCCTTCTCTGGAGAGTCAGGGTGGCTTACAATGCGTTAAGCAATAACTTTCATACTTTTGTATATACCAGCTTAATAGGACTTTTGCCCCCCCCCCCAAAGCAGTGTTCTTTTTTATACAAAGTCAGTTTATTGCCCCCACAATCTGGGTCCTCATTTTACCTACCTTGAAAGGATGGAAGGCTGAGTCAACCTTGAGCCTGGTGAGATTTGAACTTGCAGTAATTGCAGGCAGCTGGTGTCACTTTAGCACTATTTAAGCTGCTGCACCACCCAGGCTCTTTTTATGACCTTTCTTGCTGCAGTTGTTAAGTGAATCACTTCAGTTGTTAATTTAATAACATGATTAAGTAAATCTGGCTTCCCATTGACTTTGCTGGTCAAAAGGTCACAAAAAGTGATCCGTGATCCCAGGACACTGCAACCATCATAAATACGAACCAGTTGCGAAGGTTCTGAATTTTGGTCATGTGACTATGCAAATGCTGCAATGGTTTCAAGTGTGAAAAGCAATCATAAGTCACTTTTTTCAGTTCCATTATAACTTTGAACAGTTAGTCAACAAATGATTGTAAGTAAAAGACTACCTGTACTTTCACTTTCCTAGAAACTAGGAAGGGTCCGTTTCTATTTGATATGCTGAGGTACATTTTGGACGATGGTTATCCTGTGGTCTTTCCTCCCAAAGTCATTCCCACCAGCCATTACAGGCAGTTAGAAGTATGGTATCCAATGGAAAGAAGAGGATTTTGTGGGGTGGGGGGGGGGGAGAGAGAGAGAGTGTGTTCCTAGGGGCATTTATAATATTTTATAGGAAATATAATTATAGTTTGAAATTAAGCACGCTTTACATCAAAAATTACATAAAATTACTACAGTGTTTGAAGATTACCACTAGAAAAGGTGTTAAAATAAAATCAATTGTGGAAGCAAGGCAATTTTTTTAACAGCTTTGTTATAGTAATAATAGTGCAAGCAGATGAAAAAAAACCAGCTTACCTTTTTTCAAAAGTAACTTATATCCTGGGAAGCATATCCTGCTGAGTTTGACATTGAAAGAACAAAATGTATCTGAAACATTATATTAAAAGGAAACTATAAAGCAAGTGTGTAATTAGTGTGTAATAGAGATAAACTGGCAGAAACATTGGTAAGTAAAATAGTCTTAATAGAAATTAATTCTAAAAGTGCAAACAAACAATTGGAAAGAGGCTAGTGAAAGCAGTAAAGGAAAGAAATGTTTTATGTTAGGCATCCCTTCTAGATGCAAAATCTATCAATCCCATAAAGTGGGTAAGAAATTGGCAAACTTTTTCCTATTCCCAGAACTGTTCTTATTACTACAGCACCTTAATGCTTGAAATACTATGTCCAGATATAACAGTAGGAAATGAAAAATGAGTGAACTTTGTTTTCTCTTATCACCATTCCTGGATGTGAAGAATAGCAGGTACAGAATAGCTTAAATATTCATATGCAGTGTGTATGCCCTCAAATTCTCTTTGAAAAAACTAAATATCCCTGAAATTATTGATCTGTGATCTCATAAGATTCAGGAGCACTGTTCAATATTTATATCAATAGTTCCAGAATATTGAAACTCTGTATGTGATAATCGCAAAATTGTCCACAAATTAACACTATATGATCAGAGGATGATGGCAATCAGCTGTTATTCAGCTATCATCCAGTTATTATTTATTTACAGAATGTGAAGAAAGGAGGAAAAAAATAAAGTCTCTTTGAGATTGAAATAGTAGCCCAACAAAATGATGGTCTCAGTTTGCCACTTTTGAATAAAATAGAGTTGGTTAGCTGGTCCAGCTAGATATAACAATTTGGGATTATTAGATTTATTTATATTTTAAAGAGGTGTATCTTGACACAGTGGATTTTCAAAATCACTTTTTTATGATGGAATGATTTTTTTTATAGTTTTAAGTTTCTCCAGAAATAGATTCTACAAGTGACATAATTGTGTGCCCAAAAGTCAGCAGTACATATTCAAGCTTGAATTTTTACAGATAAATTTAGAATGCTTTTTTCTAGAGTGCGTAAATTTATATGGCAATAATCCTATATAAGGATAATTAGTGTTTTCGATTTATTATTTATTACTTTGTGGTTTTTTTAATTCAAATAAAGCTTTTCAGAACTCACTTTCAAATGTTCAACTCTTGAGATGTTCTCCACACATTAACTGCTGCTATTCTGCAGATGAAGAATTTGGCTGTGCTTCGGAAAGTGAGTGGGTAGAAAGACACCTCAGAAATTATCTGTTCATGTGTAAATGATTCTTCACCCTTGCATTTAATAAGTAAGTTTCTGAGCTCTAATTGTGTCAGTTTATATGGCAGAATAAATATTAATTGGCACAGACTGGTTTTAGAAGATAATATGACAAGCCTTATGCCATCCCAGATGATTTGTTGTGGTGTTATACTGTCTGATTGTTAGTTTAGAGCAAATTATTTTTCCTCCACAGCCAAAGGACTATAACTTATGATTTTGACTTCTTTTTGCTCTTTGGAGATGAGAGAATAAAGGATTACACTGTAGTGGGACTAATATACCTACTGTCTTTAATTTAGGATACTTAATAGTCACCCAAATGGTCACCCAAGATTTGGGGACTACTGGCCAGAAAGCTGCCTGGTAAAGCCTTTTAAACTCAGCAGGTAAAGTGTAGCTCATTACAAGTTAATATATTACAACTTTCTTAATCCATCACAACTGTCCACAATGGTCAGTTTGAAGTATTTGGAATGCCTTATCTTTTATCTTAATAGAGTTAGAATTTTCAGGAATAATATTTTGAACTTTACTGTATGAAAATTCTATGTTCTATCACTGAGCTAAAATCTCTGTTAATTTCATTTCCTGTAGCACCTACTCCAAGGAAAAACATTGTCTTAATATATATTGCTCACATAACAGCATTCCGATGGTTGTCTGACACATTTTATAGAATAGATGATACAGAAAAGGTGGTGGGAGGGGGAGATCTTTTCCAGTGCTTGTTTTCCTTTTGTAAGGGAAATTAGCTTAGGTGTAAAACAAATGCAACCCACTGACTGCAGTGAAGTTGATGCTGGCTAGGAAAGATACATTTGTTAAACTAAACTAAAGATACATTTGTTAAACTAAATAGCTAAAATTTCAGGATGCAGAAATAAGGGAATAAAAACAAGAAGTGGCTTGCATTGCTAGACACCCTGCTGTAATAACATCATAACAATGGTCTTGCTCTTTCATTCCATACAAACCAGACACAGTATAGACAGAGAGAGAAGCTGGAAGGAAATTGCTCAGTGATTTGGCTGGGGAAGGCTCCTGACTTGAATATCTGAAAGGAGGCAAATGGATTGGATTTAGGCTTGCCAGATAAGAGATTGTTTAACTCAAAACAAAGGATTTAGCAGCCAAGAAGAAAAAGAATGAGGATAATGACTATAGGCTTTGCAGAGACACAACTCTTGGCATCGATAGTGGTTGGTGATGGAGAGACGAGATTGGTCTAAGTAAGTACTGTGCTGTAGAAATATGCCATTAATAGAGATAGTGCTCAGTCTATTTCATGATGGATGGAATAGCTAAGGAGAAGTTCAGTAGCTTGAAGTAGTTTGATATTTCTATTGGAACTGTAATATATTGTATTACAGCATTCTGCTTCCTTACTGATATAAGAAATGATGTAATGATGTAAAAAGTTCACAGATTGACTGGGATTTTGTTTAATATTTCCCTATATCACAAGAAAGAGAGGAACTAGCTTTGGAGACTTCTTGCAGATAGAGCTGGCAGCAAAGCTATTTAAAACAAGAGCTATTAGAGACCATCCTTGCAAAATTTCTAGAGAGATTGGGAGCAGATTCTGTGTGGTAGCAGAAGTTAGGTAGATACAAAAGCAACAAATACATCAATCACTAAGGAAAAGTCCATGAAAAAAGTAAGAACTAAGTGGTCAGACATAACACAGATGTATTCTTTAATTTCATGTAACTTTTAACTTGTGTTTTATATTCTCCCAGCAAAGTCTTTTTCCCCCAACCTAAATTTCTTGTCTATTTCCCTTTAGTAGTTCTTTTACTCCCTCCATCAAGAAGAGAAACCACTACAAATAAACCTTAGATAGGAGCAGCATATCTAAAAAGAGATCTTAAAGTAACACAATTTATTTTGTCATGCATTTGGATTTCAGCTTCCTCAAGCATGTTCTTTCAGTTGGCAAGTTGTCCTATCCTCTTGTTTGATCTTGCTTTACATTATCCTCCGAGGTCAAATCATGGTTATTTACCCAAAAGTGACATAATCTTTCCTACATTCATTTTGGGAATAAGTACACATATCTCCAAATCTCTATGCCACCAAACAAATAAACTTATTTACATTGAGATTTCTTCTCCTACTGGTTCTTTATTTGGTTGTGTGGTATCCTGGGCTGGAAGTGATTATAGTATTCTAATTTATTCAGGGAGCCAGATGTTTATAAAATTTTAATTGTTTAACAATATTGTTTAACTGGCAAAGTAGGAAGAATGAATCAGATGGAAGTTGTTTCTATTTAGTGGTACACCAACAAAACTCTAGAGTCTCCCTTCCCCTTTTCATTCCCTTTCCTCTTTTATTAAATGAACACGCTTCTGTTTTGTCACATACCTCCATTCAAGGAAGTTACATTAATTATACATGTTGTGGGTCCAGACATTGGGAGAAGACTCATGAGCAAATTTAAGGACAGGGGAAGGTTATATTCACTTCCATTCCAAGGCAGGCTTCTTTTGCCATTCTACTGGCACTGCACTAGGCAGCGTTCAGGATCCAAGCTATGTGAGAATCTCCTTCAGAAATCTTCAGATTTGCTACCTGGTCTTGAATGTAAATTTAACTTGCCCACCATGTATTAATTTACCGTAGACTATTCTCACCCTCCATCTCTCCTTAAATCATTTATTCCTGGTTCCTTTGCATTGGATCCTGACACTGAGGAACTAACTTTATGCATTTTTTTACATCTTATGCAAGAACCATGAAGAGGTATCTTGCATTTCCTCTACTTTTTAATGTGTATATTAACTCAGTAATCCATGCCTCTCTGCCCCACTTTAGCAGGGTTGACAGTCGAGCAATTCTGTGTCTTTTACAGACAGATGACATTGTGATCATGGAAAGAGTGTTAAGGACTTTGGCCTCTTTCTGCTCAGGAGAAAAGCTAGTAATAAACTATCAAGCAATGAAGTCATAATATTATGAAGTCATAATATTTGTCCAAAACTATAAAATTCATAAATGGCAAATTAATGGGAATTCTGCAAAGTAAGTACACACTTATAATTACCTTGGAGGACTCTTCCAAGTCCCTCTATACTGGAGAGAACATTTGGTATCTAACTGACACGTATTTCTGAGTATAGCTCTTCAACTGTCCTGAGATTTAGCCATTTAAAGGGAATTCACTTTATCCCTGAAGCTTCCAAGGTCTTCACAGCTGAGGTCCTCTCCCAGTTTCTCGATGGTTTCCAAATCTGTACTTTTAGAAGCTTTAACATTCTTGAGACCATTTGTTCTAATTTTATTATAGCTATCTTTGCAGTCCCAGGATACCTTAAGAACACTACTCTATACTTTGAAAAGGACTTGCTCTCAATGGATGCTAGATCTTGGTATACATTTTAACTTTGGCTAAAGTTAACTTATTCCTATTGATCCTTAGAGATCACTTTAAGTCAACTTAGTTAAAAAATATTATTGCCAAGCTTCACTCTGTGTCCTCACTCTGTAGGACACTCATTGCAGAATCTTTGCTTATAAGTATCCATAAAAATCACATCTGACATACTGATCTTCAAATCAGTTTTATGCTCCTCAATCCTTCAGGACATGGAGTCTTTTCAAATACATCCAGCATGTATCAGCTTCCTACTTTTATCACAATCCTGAAATTTTACGTTTACACTGATTGTAGTGATGATTTGCCTCCTTCTGTTTTGTTAGGCTGGTATTCATTCATCAGTATTTACAGACCTAGTGGAAAGGGACAATAGAGTCCTTGAGCTATATATTTCTTTATTGTTCCATCTGCAGAGAATCCCCAGCCTGTTTTATCCACCTAACCTGAAGGAATTCTTTGACAGACATCCTGGCATCATTATATTTGATACTTCTCCCATCAAACTGCTGTTCATATATATCTATCCCAGTTGCCTAATTTGGTACTTCTATATGTACCATTTGTCTTTCCTTGTGGCCTGAAAACCTGTAATTGGAATTTCTTGTTTTCTTTTCTTCTTTTATCTAAGATCTAATTGCTGGCCTTATGTCAAATGTGATTTCATTTGATTTGCCATACCTCACAAAAGAAGGCCAAAATGTTCAGCCTACCTGAAGAGGGCACAAAGGTTCATCGCCAAATCTTTGGTTCAATGCTGGGAAAAAGGAAAAGGAAAAGGCTGAAAAATCCACAGGTAATGCTGGTTATGCATCTATATATATATGAGTAGATATATGCAATCTACTCATAACTTTTACAGCAGTTTTTTTAAAACAAATAATTTCTATTTCAGGCGTAAAAACTGGAAATATATAATTAATAAAACATTTTATAACACATCTCAGAGCATTAGGGTGAATTTAATGTTATTCTTCTATCATTTTTGCTTTTTTTGCTACCATCAATTCCATTTAATCATACAGTCTTTGACCTGATTGGGTTGTGAATCATACTGTACTTCATCAGCAATCTATAACTATCATCAAATGCTCTTAGATCAGGGGTGAAATGCTACCAGTTTGCACTGGTTTGGGCAAACCGGTAGCAATAAAACCTACTGGTTCAGGCAAACTGGTAGTAAAAAAATGCTACTGGTTTGTCCGAACTGGTATTTCTGATGATCAGCTGTACCGTGCAATTTATATTCACTAGAAAGCAGGAAATCCTACTTTCTATTGAATATAAATCGTGCAGCACAGCTGATCCCCCCTCGCTGTTCTACTTACCTTCTTAAGCTTCTTTTTTCTGTGCAAAGCACGCATCTGGGGCACACTGCGCATACACACAGAGCATGTGCACACAGTGTGCATTTGGCACGCACCGTGCACGAGTGGACAGCGAATTGGTGGCAACCATGGAGGATTTCACCACTGTCTAAGATTTTTTATAATTTTTGTAGAGTACATATAAGGAACACAAAAATAAAGGTAATAATAATTACAGCATAAATCATCCTTATATGATTCCTTGCAGTCATCTGGTCATTAGCATTCTTTCTAAGAGTCATTGATGCCACTTGGAGATTATTCTCTACCCTCAGGGTCACATGAGCAGTGCAAATAGCTGTGGAATCTTTTTGGAACTGCTAAAAGGACTGGGTTGTAAATAGGTGGTATCATATTCCCCAACCCACCCACCCCATTGAGAGAGGGCTGTTCAATCTTAATGTAGATGGCCTTTTTGACCTTTCTTTCACACTGGCAGTCCTCTCTGTCCAGAAAAATGGACTTTTCTGTCTTCAAAAATGGTTTTCTTCTTTCAAATGCAGATGGACTGTTGAATCTTGTCCTGGTGGGTGTATTCTCCTATGGTGTGCCATGCATTTCTGAAGTGGTTGTTTTGTTTCTCCAATGTACAGATCTGTACATCTCTCACTGCATTGTACTGCATATACCACATTACTCAATTTGTGTCTGGGTATTTTATCCTTAGTGTAGACAAGCTTCTGTCTTACTGTATTTTTAGGTTTAAAATGTGTATGTATATTATGTTGAATGAAAATCCTCCTGAGCTTTTCTAACATTCCTGCACATTTCAGGAATCAAATTAGCAAGCAAAACTAAAAACTAAAATTATATGCTGCTGATGCTAGACTACAATTTCCCAAACAAACATATTGTTCATTAACATATTGTTCATTCATTAACATATTGTTAATGAAATGTGCACAGAAATATGTCAGATTGTCAGATTAATTTAAAAAAACCCTCAAATGTTGACATGGAATAAACTTCCTGGTTGTGATAATATAAAGTTTGGAAGTACTGTCTATCATAACTTAACTTTTGTGCAACATACAGTTAACTTTGGATTGAAGACACCACTTTAGATGGATATAATTGGTAATTTAGTTAAGGATTAGAGGAAACAGCTAGAAAGCTAAAATTTTAATAGAATCAGTGTTTTAGAACTGTTGCAAAGTTGTGCTACAGTTGTGTAATAAATATTTCAAGTCTATCAGTACCATTAAGTTTGCTAAAATGTTCACAAATTTTCTTTTCATAATAGAATCTATTTTTTGCAGTTTTAGAAAAAATAACTTCTAAACTATTTCTCTTTTAATACAATGAATTAATGCAATTATTTATATTAATTATATCAACACATAAGGGGCAATTCATTGATAGAGACACACATCCCCATACAATTTCTCTTTCCCCTCTCCCCTCTTTTTAGAGGGATAATTTTTTTATTAATTTATCTGTTCTCTGGAATTGACTGTGGCTTCCCAAAAATGGTGGCTTTGATGCTAATACAGCCTTTGAAAGCTTAAGATTTTCTATAACACTTCATCAAGAAAGAAAAGAAATACTGCAGGTATTGAGTGTAATGATCTTATTAGGGTCTTTCATTCTCAATCTATCCTATCAGAATGCTGAAGCAATTTCAGAGGAAAGAGTACTCAGAGGCATCATTTCTCTTTCTTGTTTCTCTGTCATCAGCTGCAATATAGTGCATTAACATTTGAATGGAAACTTGTCAATCATTGCCCTGATAAAGTGTGATTCATCTAAAACCCAGGGGAGAAAAAGGGGGGAAAAAACCTGGTATGCGAGCTCACTATTATATCATAGACATTCATATGTATCAAAAAAGTGTAAGTGGAGTATTGTAATATATTTTTATTGAAGTTTCTTACAGAATATTGATATTTTTGTCACTCTCTTGCTGTGTGCAGATTTTTTTTGTTAACATATTTGCAATTCCTTTGTGAAGGTGAATATAGAAGTACAATTCTTATAATAGACATGATGTTTTGCTTAAAAGTAGACTAACATTTACAAAGAACTCTGAATAAAATTACAGCACAGGTGAATATATTGAGCTACATTATAAATTGAAGATGAAACATCTTTATTCAACTTCTGTGTTATTTTTGGTCGAAACTCAGCACAATCAAATTCCAGGTAGGAAGACTGAGGAAAGTCAAGCAGATAGAATTTGAAATGAAGTCTGCGTGAAACTACCTTACCATCTTAATGTTATCCATTAGTTTGTTTCTCATCCATGATTCTGATATCCTATTCTTGGTAGGAGTTTGATTCATTCTTTCACTTGCTCTTCTATCAAAGTATTACTGCATATCAAATACTGACCTTAAATACTTTAAGGTACTGGTTTTCAAATAGACCCATATATTTTATTTGAAGCTGAAGAATTTATAAAAAAAGACCATAAGAATTTTGACACCCTTAAATAATTTCAGGAATGTAAAAGACTTGCTTAACTGTGAGGATAGAAACTAAAATATCCAACTCTGGAACTGGTTAGAGGGAAATAGGATTACATGAAAAATACAGTATATCCATTTTCTTGCTTAGTCTTTTTAAAAAGTAACATGAAAAATGCCAATGCTTAATTATGTTTACCATTTGAATAAGATTTTCTTTTTCCACTTTGGAAGAAAACAGCAGGACAGGTGTAAGGCTGAGCAAAATCTACTGAAATACTTGCACATTGCAAGAAATGTGTAAGATCAGATTCATCACCTTCAAAATGTGAGATCTGGGAACAAGGACTGATATCACATAGCATCTTTATCTAGATTTTTCAATATATCTCAGAGATATGACAAAAGAGAGCAGAAAGCCCACACAATGAGAGAAAAACATGTTACTTGATTATTTATTCATTCATTTAATTAATTTCTATACTACCCATCACACTTGTGTGCATCTTGCAGAAGATATCAATGTCTCTTATGACCACTGCTGAAACAATGTGCAAAACCACAGTCTTCTTAAGAGTTTCACCTCCTTTAAAGGGACAGAATGAGTACCTTAAGACTTGCAAAAAGTACAAGTTTAGTTTATTTCTTAAATCTCCAAAGATTATTTTACATTTGCGGACATTAAAAGATTAAGAGATCACTTTGCCCTGCGCTCAAAGCAAAAATGTCTATGGTTCTGAAAATTTCAGGTCTGCTATTTCCAATGACAGAGTCACCAACTTTGGCTCAGGCACAGCAATAATTGTCCCCTCCCCCAAAAGCCCCTTCACAACCTAGAAAATGTCCATTCAGACAAATAGAATTATCATTTCTCCTTAATACTACTTGTGTTGACTTTGTTGCTATTACACTATTTAACATTTGAGTCTGAAGGAAGTAATTTCAGTGGGGAAATGATGCCTTCTCTGCAATAATTTTTAAAACGTAGAAAGAAATGCATTTCTAAATATTAAAATACTGATAAAAGATGTTTTGATACTTTTTGGTATTATATAAGATTATTATTGATGCTTAACCTTGATGACAAATTATCTCTCCAAAGGAATGGGGAGTTTTAAATCTATCCTTCCTTCCTTCCTTCCTTCCTTCCTTCCTTCCTTCCTTCCTTCCTTCCTTCCTTCCTTCCTTCCTTCCTTTTGTGTGCTGTTGAACCTATTTTAGAATATTTTAGTACTGAGAACTCCATTTTAAGTAGAGTTTCTATGCTGCATTAAATATAGTGGAATATATCTTTGCCATGGAGGTAAACTGACAGCTTCATAAGTCTGGATTAAGGTGCGTGTTTTACCTTCCCAGTCCAGTACACTATACAATTTATGGATTATCTCACAGATTTATAGACAACTACAATAGTTAAAAATGATGATGAAAGCCATTTTGTTTTCTTAACTCTAGAAACACCCAATAGACCTTAGTCATTTTAAAACTACTACTCTTATGACTAGTTATTTGAACAATTATTTAGAATATGAAGATGATTAGAGTTCCAATCCTTTAAAATTAGAATTGCCAAATCGTTTTTTGTTCTTTTTATTCAACATTATAATTTTTTAGATCATTTGTTATCTATCTCCTTTTTCTCTAAATTGCCCTTGATCAAGTACTGAATACAATTTTCTTGGAAGGTTTTTTTGTTTTGTTTTGTTTTTTAGTAGCTATCAGCTTCTCTGTGTTTTGTTTCATTTACTCATGTAAAATTACTTACTTGTTTAGTTTGTCTAAGAAAAGTTCCATCAGGAATTCATAGTTGGGTTTCTCTTATGGATGATTTTGGGTAGGTGGTGGTTGATAAAATAGACTCATAGTTCTGGAATATGGAATTCTCCTGGAAGCATATCTTTTCTCATACTGAAAGAATGAAGTTGATTTATACACAAGATGATATATCATATTGCAATGGACTTTGAGAATAATAGCCTTGATGAACAGTGGGAAGGGCTGGAATGAAGACAACAGTCAAATAACAGAAAACTGAATCCAAAGCAGAAATGTAATTTGAGGAAAATCTCAGATGATCTTTTTCTCAGATTTCTTAGATTCTCAGATCTCTCCCTAGTTTTCTTGTATATAAAGGTGAGGAGTGGGAGAGGCCCTTTTGGACTTGCTGGGTTCTATTACTGAACCTATAATAAAAGTAGTGTTAGTTAGTTAGTTAGTTAGTTAGTTAGTTAGTTAGTTAGTTAGTTAGTTTATTAAATTTATATACCGCCCTTCTCCTGGTGGACTCAGGGAGGTGCACAGCCAAGAATAAAAAACATTACAATACAAAATTTAAAATTTGTAAAAGAATTAAACAATTTTTGGCCCAGAAAATTTAAAAACCCATAGACAATTTAAAATTTAGAAACCCATAGACAATTAAAAAGCTAAAGAGGGGGGGGGGGTTTACGGCAGCCTAGCTTGACAAAATAAAAAAGGTTTTAGGGCACGGCGAAAAGCCTGAAGATCAGAAATCATGCGGATCTCCAGGGGCAGATCGTTCCAGAGGGCTGGTGCTGCCACAGAGAAGGTTTTAGTATTCATAACTTTGGTTTACAAGTCTGGTCTACCTCAAAGAACTGACAAATATTAATATACCATAATAAAAATGTTCATTTACAATCCTTCTGCGAAAGAGGAGACAGGAAAGCAGCAGAGTTAGCAGTGAATGGAAATCAGGCAATAGCATAGAACCTTTCTTATCACATCACAGTCATTGGGATAAAGGAAGTTGAGTTAAATCTACTGTGGGCAGAGAAAATGCTACTTTGCAACTTTGCCTAACAGAAAAATCTGGGATAAAATGATATTGGGAAAAGACAGCTCTTTAAAGGGAGCTTTTTCTTTCAAGGTATGATCAATGCAATTTTTGTAGCTCTTTAGATAATCCTAGATTCAGAGTTTAGAGTAGTTCATGCTAGATTATAGTGAATAAATTCTGGGAAGAGCAGCTCATGTACAGTGAAATCCGGGTTATTTGCTAAGCTTGCTCTTTCCAATAGATTTTGCTGATCCAAATATATGCCTGTTTTGTGGATTTATGTATTTAGCATATGGCATGTCATACATAGACACACACACACACACACACACACACACACACACACACACACACTAAAAAGGCCTATATTCAGATATCAATGTCTAGGCCAGCCAGCCATTGAGGCATGGCATCATTTATATGGGGTGGGGGGGATTAAATATTGGACCGATATATGCCTTCAGCTTACAGCTGGTCATGATGTGATGTATAGTTTGACAGGGGATCCTGCAGTCACACTGAAGAGAGGATACTATGCCCCATTTATGCAGTGGCAGACATCACATGAGGAATTCTGATTGGGTATGGAAAAGAGCTAGAATATATCTGGACTAAATTATGATAGAGTGGAAATTTTCTCTAGTTTGTCTATGTTTTAGGAATACTAGTTTAACTCGGGAAAGCAAAGATTGAGCTACCGAAATAGGCACATGCTGAGATTTCATTATTTCTAATTATGGTTAATTTATTTAGATTCATATGAAAATAGTTTATTAGAATGAGGTATTATTATAGTGTTCTTAGTTAATTACTTTCTTCTTTTCCAGAAGTAAAAATGAGCAACTTGGGAGTTGAATAATGAGTCTATACAAAATAGTTTTGTCATCTTGATTTACTATTGTGAAATATAGCTAGTTGTGGCCTCAGAATTGCTGGTCCCTATCTAAAGTTCTTAACTTATTCCTTGAAAAATCAGAGCACAACTTGATATCTCAAAGGTCCTCTTGATTCCTGAATAAGAAACAACTTTTCTTTAATTATTGATAAATATTTGAAATCCAAAATGTTTGGGTAACTGCTGTTTTGAAAGTACATGAGATGCTTCATCCAATATCAATATATTTTATCACAATACTAATGTCATACAGTGGTAAATTTTTACTTTCCTCAATACTTTTCAGAAAGTGGCAGATATCTCTTTTGTCAGGAGAAATGGAAGATGATTTGATTCACAGAAATCATTTTAATATATACTAAATTTAATGCTAAAATTGAAACTTTATTTTGAGTCAGCAAGTAAAAAACTGACAGATATTTATAAATCGGCAAATGTTGCTGATTATGATGCTCTGACACAAATGGTAAACTATTACATGTGCTGAGTTTGACATGTAGTATAACTCTTCACAGAAGAAGCTTTTTTGATTGACTGTTCAAGACTGATTGATTAATAATGTGCCACCAATTCGCTTTTGACTCTTAGTGATCCCATAGATAAGATTTTTCTCATGGTGATTTGCCCCTAAACTGGTCTTTGAGATCTTCCAATGGTGCACCCATCACCATATAATTAAGTCTGTCATTTTTGCCTTAAGTGAGAATTTCGGATTTACTTGAATGGTGATCCATTTGTTTGATTTATAGATTGTCCATGGTATTTCAAGAGTCTTCTCCAAAACCAAGGTTATTCAGTAGGAGCAAGGATATGTAAAAATAATGTTTTTTAAATGTTAGTGAATGTTAGCTCTTAAGAGTGGAAAGAGCTTTTGCTGTCAATGAAGCTGATGTTTTAATCTAACAAAGCCTTATTCAGAGGTGTTCTTAACTAATTCTTAATTATAGAATTGCTTGAGAGAATGCCCAAATTATTGTAGTTGATTTCACTTCTGAATACATACAGTATATAGATAGATAGATAGATTTATAACTTGCTTGGTGGTTGATTGTATTTAACTGCCATTTTATCCTTTTTGCCTTCAGACAACCTTCAATGACACTTTAAAGCAATCACTTTAAAAAGCAGATAACAGAATTTCAGATAATAGAATAACCGAGTTTGGAGGTCTTCTAGTCCAATGTCCTGCTCAAACAGGACACCCTATAATATTTTAGACAAATGGCTGTCCAGTTTCTTAAAAGCTTCCAGCGTTGGAGCACTCACAACTTCTGAAGCAAGCTGCTCCACTGGTTGATTGTTCTTACTATCAGGAAATTTCTCCTTAGTTGTAGGTTACTTCTCTCCCTTTTCAATTTCCATCCATTGCTTCTTCTCTTGCCTTCTGGTGCTTTAGAAAATGGTTAACACCCTCTTGTTTCTGGCAGATATACATGTTATACAAAGAATAATTCCATCAAAAGTCTCTTTGCTGCTTATTTTACATTGCTGTTCAGGAACTCTCAAACTCCAATTATTTTGATTATTAAGATAATCACCCTATAAAGAATTGGTAAAAATCCTAAATATTAAATTGTAAGATAAAAAAACAAAGTTAAGTAAAAAATTTGAACTGAATTTTATTTTAAAATTTGAATGAATAACATTACTTTTAAAACAAATTGGTCCCTTTCCAGTTGATGATGTTAAGAATCTACTTGTCACATTCCCTATCTTTATTTTTATCTAATACTGGCCATCAAATAAAATTGTCAACTAGGAGAGAATTAATAACATCTTTTTAAATATGTGCAAAAGTGGGAGATTGGTCCTGCCTTTTTGATACAAAAGCAAATGGATAACTTTGGTTCAGTCCCTGTCTCTCAGCCCTAATAAGAAGGCAATGTCAAGTCAATGTTGCTAAATAATCTGGGTGGCCATGGCCACATAGTCTTAAGGAATCAAGACTAAATTGAAAGTACATAACAAACAAACTGGAAAATCAGCTTTAATTCCCCCAAAATTTTGTTTCAGGGAGGCAGAGGGGAAATACCTGGATAAAAGACAATACCAATTTTAAGCCAAAATAGCATTGGTCTAAGTAGCTTTAAATAAGTAGCAGACAAATCATAACAGGCACACATAGACAAATCAGCCAAGGGTGATGAAAAATAATTGGTCCTACCACTGTCATCATGCTGACTTGCCAAAGAACTTGACTTCCTGCATCTCTAAATCGTTTAATGAAGGAAGCCATGGAAAGGTCAGGATATGCTATTCCAATTACTGTCTCTACTCTTCACAGTGATTTGTGTAGAAGGAGCAGTAAATATTTTCATAGAATCACTGCATTTATAGTGAAGCTTCCCAGCATAATAACACTGACGCTTTACTTCTAGCAGAACTTTCCTCCGTTTGTACTCTGTCTCTCTGTGTAAATGTATATATTAAAATGTGTCCAATTAAGTGGCGCCTATGAGACAGTTTAATAGTGATTGTTAATTGGTAGTAGCTCTGATTGCTGAGTATCAAGGCTATTTCATTGTCTTTTAGCAAGAGGGTTGTTCAAATGTATATCAAATTATTAATATTTATTTTTCTTTTATTTATCAAAGTTTTAAACATGCATCTCCCTCACAGAGAGACTCTGGATGTTGTGCAAATAAAATATTAAAACATAAAAACAGCATATAAAATTAAAAAAGAGGCAAGGATGGTTAAAATTCAATGTTAACAGTTAATTAAAAGGGAAGGAGGGAGCTCTTAACCACATGACTGCAAGCTTCTCTGTAGGCTCCAAGCAAGGCAGCAATACTGCTTCTACCATGTTCCTAAACATGTTGTTCTAATACATTTCAAGGCTAAAATAAGATCACCTTAAGCTTTGAAATCCACCCCAGGAACAATCTTTGTACCTGTGTTTAGCAACCTTTGTATATTTTTTTTTAAAGTACAAATCTGTGATGAAAGATCCAACACAGTTGGATGGGTTTTTATTAATTCTTCTTAATTTAAAGATAATTTATTCTTGTGGTTGTCTAAAAGCTAATTATAGGGCCAGATCTGCTTTTCTAGATATGAAGCAAGCAACACATTGTCTAGCTTAGATAATGATATGACATTATTCATAAGGGTAAAATGTAATGAAGTATTGAGCACCAGTATAATAATAATAAAATCATCATCATCATCATCATCATCATCACCATCATCATCTTTGTCATTATATGTGTATACACAGTATACACATACAATGAAATTTACTTGACACCCAAAGACCAGGTCCCACACACATAATCCCCAAATACACTCCCACCCACCACAATTCCCCACCCCAAAACCACCCAAACATCCACACAACAGACCAAGTAATACTGTCCAACAGCTCACTGATGGTGGCCCTTTAGTTCATTGTTGAGTGCAATTATAGCTCTGGGATAAAAACTATTCAGAAAATGTGTGGTCCGAGTTTTAATTGTTCTGTATCTTCTGCCAGAAGCCAACAGTCCAAAAAGATTTTAAACAGGATGGGAAGAGTCTCTGAGAATGTTATGCAACTTCCTCAAACAGAGTGCTTTGAAGATGTTGTCCAGGGCTGGTAGCTGGAGTCCAATAATATTCTGGGCAGTTTTAATGATTCTCTGTAGAACCTGCTACATATCCGCTACATTTGTCCGCTGTGATAAATGAAAGTAAATATATATCTGTATGAAGAGGAACATTTTATTATTTAATTATTTGTCCATTTATTAACCATTTATTAACTTATTAATTTGTAAGATTGCTGAGCTATCTGATAAAATTCTGGATGGGAAACATTCCATATAAAACACCAGCAAAAATGAAAGAAACAAATAAAAAGCTGAACTGAAGCCCACTCCTTTAAAACACAAAACATCACTGTCAGCCCTACAAAGTACATCAGGAATCCAATGTCATGTAGGTGATTAGTATGTTTATTATAGAGTTACAATAACAGAATATTGCAGTTCTCTGCTCAGTCCCTTTATTTTCTCAAGAAATAGGGAGGATCTTGTCTCAAACATTTACTCAGGTTACATTCCTGCTCCTGACTCAGTCCTCTCTTATCTCTTTGTTATCTTGGTAGCAGCTCTTCTTCATGTCCCTCAAGGCCCTTTCCTCTGCAGTCTACAGCAATACATCCAAATCAGCACTCCCAAACTAACTGCCTGATTTCATGCCTATAAAAATAGTCAGGTCTCCACAGTCTCTTGAAGGACCAGTAAGGTTGACACTGACCACATCTCAGACAATGGGGATAGATGGAGAAGACACATTTCCTAGAACCTGCCAGGGGCCACTGAAAAAGTCTGACTAATAATAATGAATATAAAACACTTATTATTCCAAAGTGAATCTAAACCTTGAGAATTTTCTAAAGTACCTATCGTTACTGTATTGGGGGTGGGTGGGAGAGTGAGTCAAGCTCACTCAATGCCTGATGATTCCACAGACACACACACAGGTTTTCTGTTTTTTGTTTTTTGTTTTGGAAATGCTGCAGAAGTTATTTGCTATTATCAACTTCCTGGTCTAAGGTTAACAGAAAATGAAAAGCTAAAAGTTTCTTAGCTTACTTCTGTGCTAAGAAGCATTATACTAAAAACATATTATTGGTGCATGTATAACAAATGCTCTACTAGAAACATAGCTAAGGAAAGGCATATCCTTTTCTTGCCCAGACATTTCTACTGCAAAATTGAATGCTATTGTCTCAAAAAAGGTATTTGTTGTGATATAGTTGCTTTGGTCCGCATTTCCATCATCTGCATGCCTTTTTTCCCTCTTTCCAACTTACTTTAACAAGACCATCTTTTTCATAAAGTCTTTTAAAATTCTGCTATTTCAGTAACATGTGATTCCCTTATGTATCCTTTCTCTGGACTTTAATTATCTGTTAATGAAATTGTTCAGGTTAAAGATTTCTTAGATTAAACATGAATTCTTGTTTTATAAAAGTTGTTTAAAAAGACACAATCTAGGTCAAGCAAGACCAATGTGAGAACCAATTAAACCAATCCCAAAGTGAAAACAGAAGTTGCTAAGTATGCATACAAAGATTCTCAGAAGCGTCTTTGGTTATCCTGATCACAATTAACAGTCCAATAGCACATCCATATAGTAATAAAATAATACCTTCTGAGCACGTCTTCCTTCCTGTGAGCTCCGCAGGAGACAAGAGTTCTATTTCCATTGGAATTTGGATAATCAGTTATCCAAATTATTTTATCTGATTTCACTGCTGAGAAATTCAGTCTTTATTTTAAACAGAATTCTGAATAACATAAAAGTATGGACAAATTCTTCTAAAAAATAGTTGGTCCATACCAACTAGTCTTTTTATGCAACTTGAAAACCATGACAGCAATGTGTGTGTGTGTGTGTATTTGGGTATGAACCTGCTATTGGCAGAAAGTTATTATGTAGTCTTATAGGCTTTTATTATTGGACTAACCATCATCTGCACCATACAGAAGTTTTGTGTGTGAAATAATTGCTCTAACAAAGTTTGCTACATTTTAAAGAGCAATTTGTCATTGATTAGTGAACTTTGGCTTTGAAGGCTACATGTGGTAATGACTAAGAGATTCTCTTAAAAGCCAATGTTTTGATCTCCTCTCTGTCAGCTCTGGAGGCTATCTTTTTCTTTGGATCTTCAGGGCTGCCACACCTAGAGCTATGGGAAATTGGGAGGGGGGGTTGTGTGGAGTTGCAGGGATATCTACCCATAATAACATTCTTTTCTCTGAGAGTCAATGACATCCTACCCTGCACCTGGAGTGATGTGATTGGGAGGCATCTCTAGTTGGGAGGGTGCATTGATTGGGTCATGTGATGGACATATGAGTGCAGGAGAAAGAGACTTGGACTTTCTTTTGGGTGGGGAAAACCTCGAATCTGGGTTTTCCCAAATGTGCCAATATGACATCTCCAATAAAATGGAACTTCTGGCCTCGGAGTCTTCTTTCGTTGGGGATGCTACTTGGAACCCTGACACACACTCTCTTCTCCTCTGCAGCCTTCCTGTGTACCAAAGCACTCAGTTCCAATAATGATGAGCAAATTAAGGAGAGAAATATTTTTTTTCACTATCCTATATATATGGCTGACCAACTGTAGATAGGCCTTGAAACAGATATTCAGAAACAGTTATAGGAAGAAAAAGGACAGAAGTATTTCTAAAATCCTGAAAAAGAAATAGTACAAGAAGAAACTTAGACTGACTCCTTTCTGACTCTATGCCAGGGGTGTGCAATGTTGGCACCTTTAAGACCTGTGGACTTCAACTCCCAGAATTCCCCAGTCAACATGGGAGTTGAAGCCCACAAGTCTTAAAGTTGTCATGATTGGACATCGCTGCTCTACACCATCAGATAGTGTGGAGGAAATAGGCAGGATTTCCTAAAGCTTATTAAGCTAATGGAGCCATATTGTTGGTTTCTGATTTCAAGCACTGGCAAAGGAAGTTGTCACTTCTGCTCCATGCCCATTTTTATGTTTATATGGTATCTAATTAAGACAACAACAATCAATGGTTTCATTGGCATCAGACCCACATGAAGCAGGTGTTGAGCAGAGAGTTTTTACCTTTATTTATTTATTTATTTATTTATTTATTTATTTATTTATTTATTTATTTTTGTGATTTATATGCCACCATTCTCTCTGAGGACTCAGGGCAGCTTACATACAACAATCACCAATACAAATCACAATAAACAGAATTAAAATAAATTAAAATCCACAATAAAACCATTCTAAATTGTACAACTATACAACCCCTCAATCAGATTATTGTTGGAACAGCCATGTCTTTAGCCCACAGCAAAAGGAGAGCAGGTTGGGGGCCGTCCTGAGGTCGGTGGCAAACTATTCCATGTCTGTACATTTTTCATCATGATTCATGGAAAAGTGTGCAAACTGAAATATTTATAATGATAGACTGCTTAGAGAGGTTATGTTTTCAGTTTTAGGGGTAAACATGGGATTAGGTTGATCAGCTGAAGTCTTTTTAGTCCTCAAACAATATAGTGTGTTGGGGAAACAGTGCTGAAGAATATGTTTTAAATTCCTGTAATTGTCCTCTTTTGGATTATCACATTTTCCATTTCATTTTACATTTGCAACAGAAACTCCACATGGAAAAAAAGAAATTCCTTGCATACCAGTTCTATCATGTCTGAATAAATGTATAGAGATATGCATTGACGGACAAAAAAGAAATACATGACAGGGAGTTGGTTAAGGAAAAAATGCAATTCCTTTCATGCTTAGTTGAAAGTATATCTGACTAAATTCATTGTGATGTGTTAGAAAATGATAATCATAGAATGAATGGTTTGATTCATTTTTTTTATTTTATGCTATCCTGTAAATTTAGTTCTACATTTTGCAATCAAAACACTTGCCATACTTTGTAGCATCTGTTGGTTCTCAAAGCAACCTGCTTCCATGAACAACATAAAGATAGAAATCATCAATAAATTTAGTATTTGTGTACTTCAGTACAAGCAGAGGTGATCTACACTTCCCAGACAAATGTGTGGAATAGAGTTAGTATTTCAGAACTTTCACACTTACCAGATGTTCAGGTGCAATTTTCAAATACATTATCAAGAGGTGTTTAAAAATGGATATTGTAGGAGGAAATAAAAATCTATATTTAAAATACTTTTTCATGCTATTTAAAACACACACACACACACACACACACACACACACAAAAAAAAAACCCAAGGCAGAAACATTGAAAGAAATTGATGTGCAAAAACATGAAACAGTGATCTGCAGGGGGAAAAATTAGTAGTCCTCTGTAAAATAGTTTTTGTATTGTTTTCCATAACGTTTTGGAATATAATGTTACAGAGATGACATACTAAGATATCAATAAATGATCTTGTTTCCAAAATATCTTGATCTCTGTTAATAGTAATGAATTTCCAAGCATGCCCCTTCCTTCCTTCCTTCCTTCCTTCCTTCCTTCCTTCCTTCCTTCCTTCCTTCTTAAAATAATCATATGCTACCTTTTTTTCCTACTCATTTCATCAGCTTTCATTCTGGCATATATCTCAAACCCTATAATTAAATCTTCAAAAATCCTTTCCACAAAAGGTAATGATTCTTATCTAAAGTGCATATAAGTTAGAGAAGTAGAAGATTCTGAAACTTCTGAATACAATAATCAAAAGGTTTAACTCAAGACTATTCCTGCAAAAACGCTAAATTACAACAAGGCATTTATCTCCACCAACACCAACATCCCAGCTCTGCCAAGAAATAAAAGTCAGATTTCAGTTTATATCTGAAACACAGAATCTGATGCAAAAGTGGTGACTGATTTACAATTCATTTGGATGTTTTTTTTAAATATTGTAACTCAAGTTATTACTGAGGTCATAGGAAATCATAATTTATCTGTAGCTCGTTTGCAGTTATATTCAATAGCACATACTGTACATATCTATAAAATAAATTATAAAGCACTCTTGATTTAGAAAAATTACAACATTTTATCTCAATTGAATGCATATTTGAGAATTTGCAAGACATCCATGAAAAAGATACGATTAGCACTGAATAAATTGGAGTCTTGTTATATTTTTTAAAAAATATAATGTTGTATTATTGTTATACAACACTGTTCATCTGGCATGTTGAGTTATAGTTGAGTATGTTGTGTTGTTTTCTGTTGTTATGAGTAGAGTTGCTGATTTAACTGATCCTGCCTTCTAGCAAACAATTCTTATTTCCAAATTTTCAATATTTAGTTTTTCTGATGGAAGGCTATGCTATCTAAACTGTGTTACTTTAAAAATGAAATTAATGAATGTCCTGTCTTTGGAGTGACAGCAACTTCTTACAATGATTTCTGAATACGTGGTAGTGAATGCATTACCAGTTACTATCCATTCTTTGGGTTTCATTGTTTTAAGTATGGATAGAATATTCTTAATTGAGGAAACTTTAAAGATATGAGATAGGAACATATAACAAAACTTAGAGCCATGGTGGTGCAATGGGTAGAATGCAGTATTGTAGGCTAATACTGCAAACTGGCAACTGCCAGCTGTGCAATTCTCACCAGCTCAAGGCTGAGACTTCCATTCTTCTGAGCTCAGTAAAATGAGGACCCAGATTATTGGAGGCAATATTCTGACTCTGTAAACTGCTTAGAGAATGCTGTAAAGAACTGTGAAGCAGTATATACAGTATATCACAGAAGTGAGTACACCCCCTCCCATTTTGTAAATATTTAAGTGATAATGTCCAAATGGGGCCCAAGAAACTGTTTTCTCTCCCTGTGTCATGTGACACATTTGGATGTTATCACTTAGGGGTGTACTCATTTTCGTTGCCAGCAGTTTAGATGTTAATGGCTGTGTTGGGTTATTTTGAGGGGACAGCACATTTACACTGTTATACAACCTGTATATTCATTATTTTACATAGTAGCCAAGTGTCATTTCTTCAATATTGTCACATGAAAAGATATACTTAAATATTTACAAAATGGGAGGGGGTGTACTCATTTCTGTGACATACTGTAAGTCTAAGTGCTATTACGATTGTTATTGCAAGATTGTTGGTTGGCAGTTTGTAAAGAAATGAGCAAGTTCTTCTTTGCACATCAATTTCCATGTCTCTAACTAACAAGAAGGTACAGCCCTGCATAATTATTTCATTCAGTGCTGAGTAATATGTATTATTTAGTTATCTACCTTTAATACCAATATTTCATCATCAATTGTATGTATGTATAATTCTGGATATACTTCTGTAGATATATGAGTAAAACCATTGTGTTTCCATATAGGTAAGGCCACAGGAATACATGAATAATATGAATAATATGTGAATTACAAATTGCAGACTGGTTAATCAGCTTCACAAATTCATGAACCTGATTAATTTTATCCTTCAGTTTATATTTAGAGGTGTGCACTTTTATTTCATTCACTATAATTTACAAAAATATTCAATCATAAAAAGTTATAAAAGAAATCAAACATTATCAATACAAATTTCATTTTCTTTTATTTCTGTTAAACAGAACTAAATACAGATGTGCATGTATTTCATTCACCTACCTTTAACAAAAAAAATTAATCATAAAAAAAGTTGTAAAACAAATCAAATGTTACCAAATTCAATTGTTTTCTTTCTGTTTAACAAAATTAAGAAAAAGGCCACCTTCTCTAATGCTGCCTGACTAGGATTGATTATATATTATAAAACTGAGTTGTATCGTTCACTTTTGAGATCTGAGAACTAGTGATGCAATAAAACTGTCTACCAGTCACTAGCAGTGAGATAGATAATGTTCATAAAATCCTATTGATTGTAGAATACATTGTTATTTTTACTTTGTCAGCTGGCTATATTCTCTGTTTTATGCCTGCCTTCCTCATAAGGATAAATTGTACAATTCTTTTCTTTTAACAACCATACTGTTGCATATTTGGTGTGAATGGGAGAGGGGAGGTTCAGCAATATGAAAAATGTATAAGAAAGGCCATCAAATATACATTCCTAGAGGGATTAATGAGTAGTGGAAACAGAAGAGAATTCATTCTGCAAACGTAGTCAAACTATTAAAATCCAGCAGGTAAGCACAATGTAAGCACAGGCCATTACACATTTATGGAGGACTTACATTGTCTTTTTATTGCCCGACATTGCAAAGAGACTCATGAGAGCCATATTTCAATAGTGTCATACTACCACTTTTCATACTGAAGCAGCTAAGTTTGGGAAAGGTGGCAAATTGTTGCCTTCTCTCAGTGAGGTTCTCCCAATCTACTCATCCAGAACAATTGTTTCACTATAATTACGCCATTATTTTTAGTAGAAAGGAAGGATATAATATTTAACTTGTCTTTTTTTAATGCCACATTTAGAAATGTATGTTTAATGTCTTTTATTACATTTATTTGACTAAAAAAATAGTTAGTGATGGCCCTGTACCTAAACATGTAAGCCTGAAGCAAATTATTAAATGAAGACCAGATTTCATCCACATTAAGATGAAAATGAATATTTCTAGAAGCGGGCAAACATGGCAATTTTAGACCCGCTGAGTTGAAACACCTTGTTGATTTCCATACCTCTGTTTAAAAAGATTGGAACATGTCATAGCAATCTCCTGGAGCTATATTTTTTGATACTTGTGATAACCTGATTGATTGAACAATATTAGGTGGATGTTGATGTTCTGAAATTCTTTTCCCCATACATAGAAAATAAGGGGCTTGACTTTGACAGAATATGCAAGAATGGACATTTTATATCCCAGATTCACTAGGTTATAAGAAGGAAGGGAAGGATAGCACATACACACTTGCAACAATCTGCTATTTCAACGAAGTGTAGTTCTGCTCTTCTTGAGGAATACGTTTTCTCGTCTGGTCTCCTAGTGGAGCTGACTCCTTAAAGATCAATGAGTTTGCAGAGCTATTGTCACATAAGATTGCACCTGTGTTTTTCAAATGCATTGAGATAAAACTGCCTGGGCATATTTGTGGTATTTTTCTCCTTTAATGAATCAGTTGTCCACTTGGATTATGTTTTGTACCGGTTTGATTTGCCATAGTTTGACCTAAGTGTAATTTATGACTGCAGGCAGTGTGAAGGGATAATCTTTCTTTGATAAGGTTTATGTGCATGATTATTTTTGAGCTGAAAAATCAAAAACACCTTTCTGGCTGCCATTTGCAAATCTGGTCTTATTTCTCCTTGGAATTTTTGGATAATTCAGCAGGTGGGATTCTATTTTAATTATGCTTCTGTTGTATAAGTGGGCTGAATTTGCAAGAACTGCCAGTGATTGCAAAGTCTAATGTAACAAATGAGAGCAGGTGCGGTTGTAAATAGTCCCTGATTAGCAATTTTATTTAAATGATATAACAGGTTTCTGAAGGGCAAATTATTCCCACTGTTAAGGAGGTGTAGTTACCTTTTATTATTATATTAATTTTATAAACCTAGAATATAATCATGTTAGCAATAACAAAGATATTTCCTGTGCCAAATATGACAAAATTCATTGCAGCTATTCCATCTCTATTAAAAACAAGTACAACGAAACAAGTAAATTATTGTTAAAAATGTTCCTGAAGGACTTCACGGGAAATCATTCAATTTGAAGATACACTCTGGATAAATTGATCTGTACCCCAGAAGAAAGACTGAACAAGGGAAATCAATTAAACTGGCTAAGTAGTAAAGCAATTAGTGTCTACTAAGCGTGGAGCTAATACTGTCCCTGGCAGTAGGGCTCTCACTAGGAGTCGCTAAGTAACAACTGCAGAAGGATGCTATATTAACTTCTCATAAGTATCCAGTTGCCACTAAGGAAGACTATGCTGGACTAGGGGGGTTTGCTGCCTAATTTAGCATGGTTCTTTCTGTGTTAATTCAACATTTTATTTACTCTAACCAGAATTTGTCCATTTATTCTTAGAAAGCTGTTAAATATATATATAAAAGTTTCTAAGAACTTTGATACTGAATCACTTATTTGGAATAATCTCAGTCCAGGGAACAATTTATCCAACAGAAACAAGGATAAAAAAACAAAAGAGAGGAAAAGATGCAAAAGATATTAGTTAAGATACAAAGGAAAGAATATTAACTTAAAAAGAGCTGAGAAATAAAAGTAGTTTGAAACAAATAAAAGTTTACAATGACAATTTTCTCGGTTGATTGTTTAAAAAAAATACAAAACGTGTTAAGGTAAGGAAAAGAAAGTTAAACCAGGAAATAGTTTATAAACTAAGAAAGAAAGAGGAAAAAAATCAGGAAACTTTCCAAATCCACATAAAACAAGATGGGGCAGCCTGTCTTTCCTTGCAATTATATAATTATTTTTGAGAATTATTTCTGTTTTTTTAAAATCTTTTTTGTTATCTATTTTCAAATAAATGAAATAAGGCAAAACATTAAAAAAAAAACAATTCAAGAACCTCCGAACACATTACCCTCATAATTAAACTAAGCATAAAAAGCTAGGTCAGCATGCAAAAGAAAACTGTAATATTTATTAAAATCCCATGGGAAGAAGTAGACTTGAAATTGGGGGGTCAGTTTTTCCCATGCCTCTTCATTACACTTTCTTTTCTGCTACTTCCTCAAAATTGGTTGGGGAAATTTCTTTTTCTTTTTAAAATGACACTCTAGGCTACTATTGCAAGAGTACCTTCGCTGACCTACTAAACTTAATTCAATATTTTTCACTTAGGGAAAAAAATTGACCATAAAAATTGCAATAGCAATACCACTTAGATTTATATGCTGCTTCAAAGGGCTTTACAGCACTGTGTAATCCAGGGGTCTCCAACCTTGGCATCTTTAAGACTTGTGGACTTCAACTCCCAGAGGAGTTGAAGTCCACAAGTCTTAAAGTTGCCAAGGTTGTCTAAGCAGTTTATAGAGTCAGCTTATTGCCCCTAACAATCTGGTCCTCATTTTACCAACCTCAGAATGATGAGAAGTTGAGTCAACCTTGAGCTGCTTAGGATTGAATGCCAGACAAAGCTAGCCTGCAATACTGCATTATGACCGCTGCTCCACCTGGGCTCTTCATGGATTAAATAATAAACTCATGGGTGCTTTTTTAATTTATTTCCAACAACCACTTGCCTGCTCCTAATTGAAAAAAAAGTTTTCATGAAGGGTCTAATTGGTGATTGAATTCACTAATTTCTAAATAAAGTGACCCTTCAAATGCATCTATTAATTTTTCTTCATATGATGGCATTATTTCATAGCACTCTAAATAACAGTAACAATCATTGTAATATTAAATATTTTCCCTTTATAGATAATGCATGTATTGGGACAGAATATTTGGCCTTTATCCTTCTGTTCCCTTCCCACTACCCAGAGATAGTATATGAATGCCTCTCAGTGGAACATGAATAGGGAGAGTATGGCTTTCTCTCCTGGTCTTGGTGACCTTCAGTACCATTGATCATGACATCAATGGAAGCAATGGCTTGCAGTGATTCCAGTTCTTTCTGAGTATATGTTTTCTGTCAGTAGTGATGGGCAAAGATAGGTCAAAGCTTCAGCTTCTTCATCTTGGGGTAATTCAGACCATCTTCCCCTATTATATTAAACATCTATATGAAGCTACTAAGAGAAGTCATCCATAAGCACAGGGTGTGGTATCTTCAGTATAAAGATATTTGTAGGTTTCTACCATGGACTAAGTAGGAGATGTTGTAAATCTTCTGCAGATGTGAATACGAGAGAGAGAGAGAGAGAGAGAGAGAGAGAGAGAGAGAGAGAGAGAGAGAGAGAGAGAGAGAGAGAGAGAGAGAGAGAGAGGCTTAAGCTCATTCTAAGTAAGATGGAATGACTATTCATCTAGAAGTCATCCAATGTCAGTACAGTTCCATAATTGACTCTAGATATCACTCTTTCTGAAGGATTATATTTGCATTCTAAGCATTCAGATTGGGTTCAAGGAGCATTTTATAGCACATATGGAAGCATTTTGACTTGTGTTCCAAATGCAGTTGCTCATGGAAAAGGGAGCTTCTGCTTGAACCAGTGTGACTCAGACTACATGACACTACTGAAAATCACTGGGAAACTACACCTGATAAAGAATATAGCTGCCTTCTTGCTGATAAGGGTAAGTCAGTATAACCATGTCATACCTTTGTTGTGTGAGTTGCATTGACTACATATTTGCTTTCCAGTGGAAATCAAGTTGCTGATTATTACATATAAAGCCCTACATGGCTTGGGTCCTAGATATTTCTAAAACTATCTACTTCAAGTAGAATCTATCTACTTGCTTTGGATCAGCAGAGACAGTATGTCAAGGATTCCTATCCTCTGAAGATAGAAAGGAGCCATCTCTGTCTTGTTGTTTGGCTAAGGGTCTGCTTTGTTTTGCTTTTGAAAAAAAGAGTGTCAAGCTTCTCAAAGCCCAAATGATCTGATGACAGGACACCTAACAAAATTTTATGAGTTAAGAGATAGCAAACAGATAGGAAAATAAGTAGCCCAGATTTTTTGTTCTTTGTTTTTGGAAATATCCAGAATACCCATGGTGAGCATTATGGGTCCAATCATAGTACTTAAAAGTTCGGTTTGAACAGCAGTATAGAAAGTAGAATGCAGAGTTCCAATGTGCTCCTCTTTCCTCAAAATCCAGTAATGTCCATAGCTTCTCTATTTCCTATGGAGCTGAGCTACAGTGAATAAGGCATTGTACAACATCAAATAATGTTACTTTGAATGAAAATAGCACTACATATTTCCGGCTATTATATTTGCTTATTTAAACAATGCCAAATCCAAATGTCATAGCCAGGACCAACAGAGATAAGTGAAATCATCAGCAGAACAATGAGATAATCTGGCAGGGATATTCTGGCTTTTACACTGTAAATATTGGTGATTTTGCAGTGTGGTGTCCATTGCCTTGTAGTTAGTCCAAATGATAGACTGAACAGAGAGGTGCCCTTGCCATTAAAATCTTGAGCTGAATTCAGTGAAAAATTTGGAGGATATTTCACCCCATAGTTAATGGATTATCTGTTAGAAATGTGAAATTTTAACTGAAATCAGATTGATTTTTTATCACCTACCCTCGTTTTACTAGTTACCTTGGGAAAAAACCAAAAGCATGGAAGATATCTCCTTAACATATAAAGATCTGAATAGAAGTCTTACCATTTCTGCTATAGTAGCAATCATTTAGAAAATAAATAGGAATTTTTTTGGTATAAGTTATTATATGAACTTTATTTTTATTGTTTCTTAGTTTTTGCTTTTTGTCATGTTCGTGTGGTTTTTTTTTTTAAATTTGATTTATATGCCGCCGTTTTCCGAAGACTCAGGGAGGCTTACAATGTGTTAAGCAATAGCCTTCATACTTTTGTATATTTATACAAAGTCAGCTTATTGCCCCCACAAACTGGATCCTCAATTTACCTACCTTAGAAAGGATGGAAGGCTGAGTCAACCTTGAGCCTGGTGAGATTCGAGCATGAAGTAATTGCAGACAGCTGGATGTTAATTAGGGTGCTTAGTCTGCAGAGCTATCCAGGCTCTACATTTTTATGTTTCTATGTGGAGGGTCTGATGTGATTATCATTGTTACTGTTATTTTTGATTTTAATGTCACATAGTTACTTTAATTCTTATTTTATATTATCTTTTACTGTGATGGTGACTGCTTCCTATTCTGGGACATTATTGTGATCTGCTCTCAAGTCTTTAGCCACTTTGCACTAGTGTTATGTGTCTTCTTTTTCTTCCACATGTTCTACTAGTTTCTGCTGTTGGTGTCTTTGCGGTTACTGTGTTGTTGCACTGCAGTTGGGAGTATGGTCCTTAGGACAATAGGACGTTTATTTTCTTGGCCTGTTTCTCTAGTGTATCTCCTTAACCTGTAGCGAGTGCTGTGACCCTTTCTTAAGCAGTCTTTAGAGCTTTGGGTGGAATCTTTACACCCTTCTGAAATTCCATCAGTGATTAATCTCTCTCCAAGTTGCCTTGATATTAGCTTTTAACCTCATTTTCTGAAGGGGGGGGGGATACATACTACTGTTCTTCTTGATCATGTAACCAAGCATTTCCAGGATTACAGCAACTATGGTGAATACCAGGTCATTGGTTTGAATTATAGAAGGGATTGTCAGGAGAGATGTCAGAAGAATCTTATGGTCTGGTTTCCAGTCAGGTTGTGTAAGAATGACACTGGGTATGCTTTTTGAAGAAGAGTCAGGCATGTTTATTCGAGAACATAGAAACAGAATTGAAGGTAGCTACAGGTGGAGATTCAGAGACTGAAATTATATATAGGAATAGTAGTTCTTTTGTGGGGTATGGATGCATGTGTGAATGTCTTCTCTGTAATATTTAACTTGGTAGATGTGGAACTCTAGTGGAAATGTTCTTATCTTACTTTGCTGAGTGTGTAGATCTTTTCCCTTTGATGTGTTTCTATGTGGGGGGCTTTGATGCCACTTCTGTGTACTCAGGGAAACTTTGTATTATGTATAATGTATGTCCATTATTCATGCAGGTTAATTAAAATAACCCGGTCATTAATTACTAGAGGAAGACATGGATTAGTGATCTTTGCAACACTGTTTTCTACTTCCAGTTAGTTATGGGTTGTGTTAATGATTAAAAAGAAGGTCAAAGATAGTCTAAGAATAAATCTAAATATGAATTAAAATTCTTTTCACAGTTATTAATTTTTTTCCCACAGAAAATTGGCATCTTCTGGCATTTTATCTATCCCCTGAGCCTTGGCAATTGGTCTTGAGGACTGACTGTAGCTAGTTTATCAAAGATCTTATGATTCATATCAGCTGCTATCCTCTATAATGAAGACAGTGGTGACCTCCATACACACTGATCTGTTTCCTGTGAAAACAGTTACAGATAGTCCTTGATTTATAATCATAATTGTGAAATAAAGTGAGCTGGTTGCCAGGCATCCAAAATGCAGTCATTTGACTATGATTCTAAGTAGCTTTGGAGAGGTCCATTGTAAATTCAGTCATTAAGTGATCAGTTATAATTTGAAAACTATCTATAGGTAGTTTTCTTCTTGATGAGGATTTATTGCAATTCTCTAAATAGATACAGATTTATCCATATACAATTGTTTCATCTAAAAAGATTTTATCATTATTTTTTTTGTGACATACAAGGGGTATTAACTATTTATTATATCATTACTCCAAACTAAATATTGCAAATGTTTACTGATAGAGTAAACAGTAGTTACAAAATTACCCCTATCTGCTGTTTCATTTTTCTTACATAAATGCAGCACCTGTAATTCTTACTCTTGAAAAAACATTTCATCCTTTGTGAAAAATAAATAAGTTTTCTGTAATGAACAGATTATCCTCAACATCTCAGTTGTTCAAGATCAGAAGGACAATTTTTTTTCTCCTTTTCAGATGACAGTTTATGGCATACAATTTTACAAAATAACTCCATATTTTTACAAATTTAAAAGAAGAAAAGATAATTGGAACAAGTTCTTTACTGATGCCAATGAAGTTCATATAGATAGAACCTCTGGTGGATTTGAGCCAAATATGTTTTCATTAGGAACATAAACGGTAATGTAATCGTAGTAAGACAGACTACCATTTATAAATAGATCAAGCACATTGGAAAAATATCAGTTTTTCAAAAAAAAAAACCTGTTTCATGTCTTGGTTTTAATTAAACTAATTGCCCTTTCTTATTCTCCTCATTAATACTGATTTAGTAACTTCTAGAGCAGCCTCCTATAAATTACTGAAGCCTTGATGCCATGAGCAAAAATAAAATTAGCAATAGGTGAAAGTCACATTTTACTTGAAACCGGTTAAAAGTGATAATTAAATGACCCTCAGTTCTGATAGTACTTTTCTTTTGAACATGTGTATGTATTTTGTGATGAATGTGGTTTTTTTTCCTTAGAAAAACTGCAGTGTAGAGAGATAGAAATCTTCATTAATAGTATAGGAGAGCATCATTGCCATTATTTTTAGTATAATCAAATAATTCAGCAAAGGACTATTAAGCAATCTCTCTCAGTAAGTTTAATTGTTTAAAAAGAGAAAGCTTGAAGCTGCTTTAAACAAATGTAAATCTTGATTAATTTCACATGTCAATACACCAATTACATCTGGTATGGCTATTAAATCTTGTGTGTAATTATGTTTTCGGTGCCACCGTATACTGAAATAGATATCTCTAGAACCACCATTTACCATAATTCACCATTTTATACAGAGACATGCTGTAGCACACTCCCTCCACTCACTAATTTACCTCTGTCCTGCATAGTTGTATACTATTAGTTTAGTTAGTTTAGTTTAGTTTATTAGATTTATATACTGCCCTACTCCTGAAGGACTCAGGGCGGTGAACAGCCAACAATAAAAAATATATGTATACAAAATTTAAAAGCCCAAATAAAATAAAATTAAATAAATTTGGCCCAGACAGAATTAAAACACCCCACACAAGAAAACACTTGCTATTGTTAGCCTACAATGCACATTCCTATAGAATTCTGACCATACATTAAGAAAGAAATTAGTTTCCAAAGATGAGTTGGTTGTTGATTGATTGAGTGCCATCAAGTTATTTTCAACTCTTTGGGGCCACAATTTGCTCCATAACAACCCATCTCTAGCCTATTCTTTTAAGTCTCCCAATGGTGTACTCATTATCCCTGTAACTGGGTTTGTCCACCTTCTGCTGATCATCTTCTTCATCTCTTTCTTTTTACCTTTCCTAGCATTACAGCCATTTCCAGAGGACTGAGTTTTAGAAATGTGGATAATTTTGGATAATTTCACCTAGTCATTTGTGTCCTGAAAGAGAACTCTAGGTTGATTTGTTGAGTGATCCATGTGTTTGATTTCTTGGCTACCCACAATATTCCCAGGAATCTTCTTCAACATGATTCTGATCTTTGTACATATAGACACATCATGGAATTTGAATATCTTTTCCAAGGCCTTCAGGGCTGCTCCATTAAGTTCAGGTCGGCAGCATATTTGTTATTTGGTCCACTAATACCTGCATATATCTTGCAATGATTTCTTCATCTTATCTAAAATTTCTTAATGCAATATAATGTATTGGCCTCTAAAAATCATCAGGATTTCTCATATAGTTTAATTCCTTATTTCTAGCTAGGTTTTTCCCCTTCTCTTACCCCTTTTTACAGATTTGACATCTAGCTGTTGCTGAAATTGAAGCAGAGAAACATTAAAAGCCAACATAGTTTCCTTTTCCAAACTGTTTCCCAGCATTAGTCTGCAGTACTTTCAGCCACAGATACTGTACAGCATCCATCTGCAATACTTTGATGTTTTTCTGGGTTTGTATGACAACAGCAAAGGGCAACCACACAGTTCTGGATAAATATGTAGTTACTTTAAAGCATTCAAGTCTTAAATTTTCACCTCTGTATTCTCCAAAACAGTTTTTAGATACTGAACTGAAACTCTGCACAATCCTATGGTATTGAAAAATAACATGCATCAAATTGTTATTTTCCTTTACATAGTTTTGAAATAAAGTTGGCAAAGGAGTAGTTGACAATCATCTTCTTTTACCTTTCATATTTTGCTTCATGTTACTGATTCCTTAAGCATTTATTTATTATTTATTTTCATGCCTTTCAGTCTTAAAACAACAATTTGAAGACCAGAGCCATGGAGAATTTGTCAATGGCTTTCTAAAGGTGTCACTAAATTGTAATTATTTTTCATATTACTAGCATCAAAAATTAATTAAAAGCACGCTCTGGTTTCCAAGAACAGAATTGCTATGCATTGTTTGGGGAAACCTAATTATTTTCTAAAGTTCCCATGTTGTTGTTATTTTTTTAAAAAAAGATCAGTCTTTCTCACATTTCTGTACAGATTTCTTTCTTAATATTCCATTGATACAAAGAGAATTAAATACATTTATAAGGTCAAGAAGGTAGACTACAAAAAGGTCAAGAAAAAGACTGTAACACTTCTTTTTAAGTCATGAATTCTGAGACACCATAACATGAATTTTACATAGTATTTTGATTCTGCATTTCTGAACCCAGTGTTTTATTCCATTACAGAACCTTTATGAGGGCTCCCCCCCCATACCCTAATTGTATATGAATACAGTCAAAATCCTTGCCTAGCTGATCAAGATCAGTTAAGGTTAGCTAGCTATTAGTAATTTGAGTTACTTCTTTTTAAAAGTTAACTTTTGTAGTGAAAGTTTTACAAAGTAATATTAACAAAGTAATAAAGAATAAAAGTGGTAAAGAAAGCAAGAAGAAAAGGAAAGAAGTGAAGAAAAAAATAAAAAGCTTTTGATTTCCTTTGCAGCAAATATAAGTATAGTTACAAAACTATCACCTACTCTATGATTACAAAAGAAAGCTTATTCTCATTATCCAGTTTTTTTAAAAAATAATTCAAACCACAAATCATAACTGCATTTTTTCTCTTTTATACAGAAAATCTATAAAGGGTTTCTAGTCAGTAATAAACATCGGTATTTTCTCTAAATAACCAGATCAACCATTGGCAAGTTCTACCATCTTTCCCAACACCTGAGTTACTTTCAAACTTATGGGTTGCAAAAACGAAAACAACCAAGGACATCCTGCATGTGTGTGTCCTCTGTAGAGGTTTATGGAAAGAATGTAATTGCATCCTTTAAAGTATGTAGGTTTTTTTAAATGAAATACTACCCAATCTCCTAAGAGTTATGTACAAAATATATAACCAGGGGGCATTAATTTTACTTAACAAGAATCCAGACCTATTTTCATTATTCCTTTCCTTTCTTTTCCTTTCCTTTTAAAAAAGAAACATTTAACATTTATTTATCCAAACCAGACAGAACATAGAATTGGACACCATTCACACTGGGTACTCTATAGATCACAGAAGAAGCCTGGCAGCCCTTCTTCTAACTAATTTTATTAAGAGACACTACCTTTCATGAGCTGCAGCTCACTTAATCAGATGCAGAGCTCTTATTTTACAAAACAATCTATATCCGACAGTTGAGCACCCATGTCTCCTAATATCCTATTTGTCAGGCTACAAATTTTAACAGCATTGCTTGCTTGCTTGCTTGCTTGCCTCCTTCCTTCCTTCCTTCCTTCCTTCCTTCCTTCCTTCCTTCCTTCCTTCCTTCCTTCCTTCCTTCCTTCCTTCCTTCCTTCCCCACTAAAGCATGCTTCCTTTTTATCTTTTCTTTTTTTAGAATTTTGTTTAATTTTTTAAAATAAACAAACATTTAATACATCAGTCATCCCTTCCCTGTGACATCTCGATGTTATCTTCCTCAGTTCTTCTTCTTCTTCCAAAAGTTTCTTCTATCTTCTATTTTTATCTTGTGCTCACAGCATGAGCATGTTTCGCAACCACTCTTCTCTGGTATATACTAGGGTAGGTGTGTCAAACTTGTGTCATCACAGTGGCATCACATGACATATCATGACTTTTTCCCCCCTTTGTAAACTGCATGTGGGCATGGCCAGCACATGATGCATTTGGCTCATGGGCTGCTAGTTTGACAGCCCTGTACTAGGGCTAATCCCATGTCCAAAAGAATGTCAGTGGGTAGTCAGGTGACTTTGTATGCATCTAGGCAAAAGTAAAATGACTAGATGACTAGACTTGTTAAATGACTAGACTTGTTATTCTAGTCATCTATCAAACAAATTTTCCCCAGCTCCAGCCCACATTAAAGAGTGTGACTGATGAATGCTTTCCTTCCAGCTGAGAAAGTTCAATGGACAGGAGGGAAACAAAGCCAGGAGAATCCACTAATCTCTTTGCTTAATGTCTCCTGTACGCTATAAATAATGATAACACTTGATTTGGCAGGATAGAGATTGCTGTGATGAAGAACCCTACATCTACCTCCTATTGCTTTTGCTAATCTCTGATCCGGTGAATGATTAAGTGCACTTAAGTTCATTGATTTTACTGAGTTTTGGCATTGCTGGTTTTCCAGGAATTTCATTGTAAACTTTACAATGAAAGGGTGCTGATTTGTTAAAAAAAGCTTGGATGCCATTTTCATCCCTAAACACTGCCACCTTGATGGAAAATGCTGGTTTCTTTCTATGCTTTTGCTGTTTTCACCTGTGACTTGTTAACTACTATTAAAAGCCCTGAATAATGGTAGTATTTACAAGAAATATATATATCCAGAACCAAGGTTCTTTTGTATGCCAGAATTGTGCCTTTTAGCATTAGAAAGGTAGCATATGTCCTTATCTAATCATGATTGCATTAAAATTAATAAAGAGAATACATGAAAGCTGTGAGGGATAGAACACATTCTTACTGTAACAAGATTCTGATTTATTTTACACTTGCAAGAAGGATCAAAGCCAAGTATGCCATCTGTTGCCAAGGGAGAAAAGTTATTGCTCTTGCAGCTACACTCAGTAGCCCTTGTTGTATATGGGAGGATGTTGGTGCTGGTCTGATTATTCATTTCAATACTGGGGCTAGAAATGGCATTGACTGCCCTTTCTAGCTCACACAACACTTTTGTTATCCTTCAGCAACAGCTGCAGTAAATAATCATTACAAGCATTGCAAGCTGGCATACCAAAAGCCCATTTCTTTAAAGCAGCACTGGGCTAAATACCAAATGCATTGTGTTTGGTGTGCATTGGATCCATTCTGTAGCAAACAACTGGACTGTGATTCAAGTGAGTGCTCTTTGAAATTTTCTTGATTGCCTTGGCAAGTCCTCCTAACAACACAGGAGTCATCTTATTCTGTGGAATGTGGGAATGGGGCAAGGCATGGTAAGATTCATTTGTTTCACAGAGAAAAATCAACTGCACAATTTAGTAGATAGACTAATGGACAGGTGAATCTGCCTCTAATTGCTTTGAAAGACTTCTGTCAAGTTTGACAGGTGTTTCTTGCAGCATTGGTTAGATTGCAAAAGAGAAGATTTTTGCCGTGATGGATTTATATCTGGAGGTAGCAGTAATAGCAGTGGTGGGATTCAGCCAGTTTGCACCACTTTGGAAGAGCCGGTTGTTAACTTTCTGAGCAGTTTGGTGAACTGGTTGTTGGAAGAAATCATTAGGGCAGAGAACCAGTTGTTAAATTATTTGAATCCCACCATTGAGTAATAGCATATTTATTCAATAAAACATAAGGCTTTGAAGACTTGAAATTCACTCCTTAGTTGGATGATTTGAAATACTAAGCAGAAAAAATAGGATGGAACAAGCAGTGATTATTTTAGTTTGATTTGTTTTGAAAATAAATCTTTTATAGGCTGGCATTGCTTGCCATTTTCCTATGGTATAGAGTAATAAACTTCATTGCTTGTAGAGATGAGACTTTAAAAAGGGGGGGGGGCTTGGACTCAATGAACTTTCCAATTTTTTGACACAGGAAGAAGTTGAAAAATACGGAGTACAGTATTCCAACATAGTAGACTGGTGTTGAACTATATAAAGGCTAGTCTTCCATCTACTTTGGACCCACACTAATTTACATATAGGGGTAATAGATCAATGATGATACTATGTCTCTTGTTGTCCATACAGTATTGAATCACTTGGAACAACAGGGGACATATGCAAGGCTGTTATTTGTGGATTATAGCTCTGCCTTTAACACCATTTTACCCAACAGGTTGTTTTTTAAAATGTCCAATTTGGATATAAATCAGAGGATTTGTTTGTGGATAAGGGATTTTCTGACAGGTGGGCCACAGTCAGTAAGGATGGGATCTCACCATTCCTCTACTCTAATACTAAGCACAGGAGCTCCCCAAGGTTGTGTGCTAAGCCCTTTCCTTTATTCCTTGTACACACATGACTGCACCCCATTGTATAACATCAACACAATTATTAAATTTGCGGATGACACAACAGTGGTGGGGCTCATTAATAAGAACAATGAGTCTGGTTACAGGAAGGAAGTACAAGGGCTGACATTGTGGTTTAATGAAAATAATCTCACACTTAACACCAAAAAAACTAAAGAACTTATAATTGACTTCAGGAGGAAGAGAGATGTACATCTATCATTGTACATAAATGATGAGAAGGTGGAGAGGGTGGGTAGTTTTAAATTTCTGGGCATTTATATCTCGGAGGACCTCTCATGGGCTATGAATGCTAACATGCTTGTGAAGAAGGCACAGAAGAGGCTGTAATTCTTGAGAATGCTCAGGAAGATAAATCTATCTCAGCATCTACTTCTGTTCAACTATCACAGCACCATAGAGAGTGTCCTGACATATGGCATTCTTGCATGGTATGGGAGCAGCTCTGTAGGGGACAAAAAAGCTTTACAGAGAATCATTAAAACTGCCCAGAATACCATCGGACTCCAGCTACCAGCCCTGGATGACATCTTCGAACCTCGCTGTTTGAGAAAGTTGCATAACATTCTCAGAGGCTCTTCCCATCCTGCTTACAATCTTTTTGAACTGTTGACTTCTGACAGAAGATACAGAACAATTAAAACTCAGACCACACATTTTCTGAATAGTTTTTATCCCATTGCTATAATTGCACTCAACAAGCTCACTGTCCAACAGTGAGCTGTTGGACAGTATTACTTGGTCGGTTGTGTGGATGTTTGGGTGATTTAGGGGTGGAGAATTGTGGTGGGTGGGAGTGTGTTTGGGGATTGTTATGTGTGTTGGACCTGGTCTTTGGGTGTTAAGTGAATTTTGTTGGGTATACTGTTGGGAGTTCATGGCTTCCATGACGGCTATGGACCTGACCCAGTTAATTCATGGCCCTACCCACACAGGGGGAAACACACTGGACCTGGTTTTTGTCTCTGGACAGTGGTTGAGAGATCTTGATATAGGGGACATAGTCATCGAACCCTTGTCATGGTCAGATCACTCTCTCCTTTGTTTTGACTTTCGAACCGCAATACCCCGCCGCAGGGAGGTGGAGCCGGTAAGATGGTTCCACCCCAGGCGCCTGATGGAACCTGATAGGTTCCAGATGGAGCTTGGGCCATTCCCTGAGGCTCTGGCACACGCCTCGGCCGGAGACCTGGTGGCCGCCTGGGATAGGGCAGCCGCCGGAGCTCTGGATCGGGTCGTGCCTTTGCGGCCTCTGACCCGGCGTCGATCTCACTTGGCTCCTTGGTTCACTGAGGAGCTGAGGGAGTTGAAGCGCCGGAAAAGACGCCTAGTGAGTAGTTGGAGGGCCAATCTTGCTGAATCTGACCGGACACTGTTGAGATCCCATATTGGGACTTACTTAGTGGCGATAAAAGCAGCAAAATGTAGCTATTTTGCTGCTCTTATTGCGTCATCAGATAATCGCCCGGCTGCCCTGTTTAGGGTGACCCGCTCCCTGCTCCACCAGGAAGCGCGGGAGGACCTCTTGGAGGGTAGAGCCAAGGATTTTGTTCAATATCTGCATGACAAAATCACTCAGATTCGGGAAGATTTGGACTCCGACTGGGTGGTCTCGGGGGAAGGGACCGGGGCAGGTCTTGAGAATTTTATCTGGACTGAGTTTGATCCTGTGACCCCTGAGGATGTGGACAGGATACTGGGTGGACTGAACGCGACCACGTGTTTATTGGACCAGTGTCCTTCCTGGTTAGTGCTGGCTTCCCGGGAAGTGACACGAGGCTGGCTCCAGGGGATTATAAAGGCTTCATTGGGGGGGGGTGTCTTTCCTGCCACCTTGAAAGAGGCGGTAGTGAGGCCTCTCCTCAAGAAGCCTTCCCTGGACCCGGCAATGTTGGTAAATTATCGTCCGGTCTCCAACCTTCGCTTTGTGGCGAAGGTTGTTGAGAGCGTGGTTGCGAAACAGTTTCCCCAGCACCTGGATGAAGCGACGTATCTAGATCCATTCCAGTCGGGTTTCAGGCCCGGGTACAGCACGGAAACGGCATTGGTCGCGTTGGTTGATGATCTCTGGAGGGCTCGGGACAGGGGGTGCTCCTCTGTCCTGGTCCTGTTAGACTTCTCAGCGGCTTTTGATACCATCGACCATGGTATCATGCTGCACCGGTTGGTGCATGGGGGTGGGAGGCACTGTGTTGCGGTGGTTCTCCTCCTATCTCTCCGACCGGTCGCAGTCTGTGTTGGCAGGGGGGCAGAGGTCGACCCCGAGGCCCCTTATATGTGGGGTGCCACAAGGATCGGTCCTCTCGCCCCTCCTGTTCAACATTTATGTGAAGCCGCTGGGTGAGATCATCCGTGGTTTTGGGGTGAAGTACCATCAGTACGCTGATGAACTCAGCTGTACATCTCCACCCCAGACCACCCCAACGATGCCCTTGAAGTGATATCCCGGTGCCTGGAGGCCATGCGGATCTGGATGGGGAGGAACAGGCTCAGGCTCAACCCATCCAAGACCGAGTGGCTGTGGTTTCCGACGTCCCGATATAGTCAGTTGGCGCCATCACTGATGGATTCACGGCTGTCCTTGGAAGGGCATCTGACGGCCGTGGCCGGGAGGATTTTCTATCAGGTCCGCCTGATCCACCAGTTACGTCCCTTTCTGGATCGGGACTCCTTGCTCACGGTCACTCATGCCCTTGTCACTTCCCGTCTAGACTACTGTAATGCTCTCTACATGGGGCTCCCCTTGAGGAGCACCCGGAGGCTCCAACTGGCGCAGAGTGCGGCCGCGCGGGTGGTGATGGGAGCGACATGACGTTCCCATGTGACACCTCTCCTGCGCGAGCTGCACTGGCTCCCGGTGGTCTTCCGGGTGCGCTTCAAGGTCCTGGTTACTACCTTTAAAGCGCTCCATGGCTTAGGACCTGGGTACTTGCAGGACCGCCTACTACCACCAATAGCCTCCCACCGGCCAGTACGCTCTCATAGAGAGGGTCTCCTCCGGGTGCCGTCAGCCAAACAATGTCGGCTGGCAGCCCCCAGGGGGAGAGCTTTCTCTGTGGGGGCACCTACTATCTGGAATGAGCTCCCCCCAGAGATACGGAGGATCCTGGATCTGCCCACCTTCCGCCGCGCTCTTAAGACTTTTCTATTTCGCCAGGCGGGCCTGGCCTAACCACTCCCCGTTTTTAGTGTTAAATTTTAAAAAAATTTTAAATTATATTGGGGTGTTTTAATTCTGTCTGGGCCAAATTCATTTAATGTGTTTTTAGTTGGTTTTTAAATTTTGTACGTATGTATTTTTATTGTTGGCTGTACATCGCCCTGAGTCCTTCGGGAGTAGGGCGGTATATAAATCCAATAAATCCAAATCCAAATCCAAATACTGTGTATACACGTACAATGACAATAAAGTTATTTATTTATTTAGAAGAAAGTAATGGATTTGGCTGTTGTACCTTCCTGTCCCCTTCTCTAATAACTGCTTTCTAAACCTCAGTACTATTATTGTAGCATGTTTTCTGACATATTAGGCTTTATTTCTTTCTCTCAATTATTAGAAATTCAGAAAGAACCACAATTTCACTAATTTTACTGCACCCAAATCATGGAGAATATTAGAAGACAATCATTCAGGTTGGCTTATAGATTCTGTGTGTCTTATACATAGCTTCCTGTACATTCTCAAAACAACTTTGATGAGAAAGTTGATAGCACTTCGAGCTCAGCCCACTAGTGCTGCAGTTGAAGTTCTGATTGTGGAGATCAGGTGATTCTAAGAGTCAAATATTTATGCTCTAAAATAGTAGTCAAGGGACATGTGCATTTCATATGATTATAACAGGTCTGTCAAACTCCCAACCTGCATCATGCACTAACCACACCCACATCCAATTTAGGGAAGGGGGAAAAGTCCCTATATATCACATGACACCTCCATGACAACCTGAGTTTGACACCCCTTCTCTATAAGGAAACCTGCTACCCTGATTACCTTTCCAAAGGCAATTATCTCAATTATCAATATTTTAAACACTTTCTCTCACAAATTGATAAAACTGTGAATTAAACCTGAAGAGAGGGAAAGGAGCAGGCAATAGTAAACTGCTTCTGTATTTTCACTTTTTTAAAAAAACCATGAGGATGGAAAACATAAAATGACTGATGATGTAGTGGCAGATAATGGGACCCTCAGGTCAGATGGCACTCAACATGCTATTTAGGAAGAGCTATTGAACTTTTAGAGTACTAATGGTGTTTACATGTCTAGGTTAAAGCCTTTGGAATATCTAATTACTGATGTTGCTATGCCAAAAAGAATCAAATTTGGAAAAGGGAGGATTACAGGGAGAACGTGAAAGTAAGAAGTATAAACAACAGAAAATTCAAAATAGCAAAAGATGAAATGAAACAGCTACCTTTTGGCATCTTAGGCATCACCAAATTGAAATGGACTGTAAAACTGTAAAGATATTAAAGGTGGAAACCAACATGGAAAAACAAGTGTTTCAAAAGATCTATAAACTCAAAGCTGCAGAAAGAGGTTCCAACTTCAAACAAAGAGAAGAGAAGAGAAGAGAAGAGAAGAGAAGAGAAGAGAAGAGAAGAGAAGAGAAGAGAAGAGAAGAGAAGAGAAGAGAAGAGAAGAGAAGAGAATTCTTTATTGGCCAAGTGTGATTGGACACACAAGGAATTTGTCGGCGCATACGTTCTCAGTGTACATAAAAGAAAAGATACATTCGTCAAGAATCATAAGGTAAAACACTTAATGATAGATAAGCAATCAAATCATATTAGGAAACAGTCAATATAAATCTTAAGGAGACCAGCAATAAGGTTATGGTCATACAGTCATAAGTGGGAGAAGATGGGTGATAGGAACGATGAGAAGATTAATAGTAATAGTTACAATTTATTTAAATTAGATCAAGTGAAGAAGGAAGGAGTGTACTGAAATAGTGTACAGTAGAAATGTGAACACCCTGGAATACTATGGACATGAAAAAAAATGGATCATCAATCCAAGGATGTCTCTCAAATCACAGATGACCAGGTTTAAATTATTTTACTTCAGACACGTTGTATGAAGACCCAGTTCTCTTAAAGAAGGTTCTAATGTTGGGAAAGGTGGAGGGCAAGAGAAAAAGATGATCAGTAGTTTAATGGTGATGGGTGTACTGTTAAAAAGTTCAAAGATTGTAAGGGACTATTCATCCTAGAAAAAAAATCTATGCAGTTGCTAAGAGTCAACACTGATTTGATGGCACATAATCAATAGTAGATAATTATTAAGCAAAAGAAAATAATGATTTGTTTTTGAAATATCTATTAAACTTCAGAAACATAATTAACATTTCTTAAAATAATATAAAGGATAACTGATTTCTTTATAATCTTTGTTGACATGCTTGCACAATTAATATTAGGGTATGTGACATTAGGATGAACTCATTCTATTCATTAAGAGAGACAGATGGCACAAGCGGTAGCCATAGGCAGTAGTTAGCAGTTTTTATTATAATGGATATGCAGTTGTACACCAGAGCCATCAGAATTCTAATTTAGATAGAATTACTTATCCAAAGTAAGTAGTAAATAGCATGCTATGTTGCAGTATAATGCATATCGTATTTTAAGACTATCATTATCTTCTAACTTGTTAGAAATAAAGATTTCTGACTTCCATGGAAATAATGAATTTTACTCAGCAGCTAAACGTTAAGCTACATTTTCAGACTTTGGTTATTTTCTTTACAAAATTTTGAACAATTAAGTATTGCTGGATGGATGAGGAGATTTACTTAGCAATTGATTTCAAGCAAGTAGTTGTCATTATACAAAATTTGAAACATTTAGATTCTAATGCTGAGCATAGTTTGAATAAAATTGTCCTATTAAAAGCAATGACCAATATTGAGATGGTTCTTTTGATCTGGAGCAGATCCCAAAATAAAACCTACCAATTATTTGTAATGATCTACTTTGTTTAAGTTAGTGCAGCCAATAATCAACTAGTCATAAAATAATCCTGTCATTAAATTGTAGGTTGGGAAAAAAATAAGTGAAGATACATATTAAATGCAACACAATATCCTAGAAACCTGTGTGTTGTTGAGATACCATATTAATATCCAAATATATTCTGATCTATAAAAGTAATCTTTTAGAAAGTATACGTTCAAAGGAAGGCTTTGCACATTCTCAGATACAAAAGAAAAATTGTCCTGAGGTGAATAAGAATTGAATTATGGTGAAATAGAGGAGAGAATTTTGATAATGTACCAAGAGAACAGGAGGAAAACATATGGAATATTGAATGTAAGTGTATACTCAATCTGGGATATTCAGATTATGAATTTTGGGGAAAAAAAGATCACAAGTAAGCAAAGATTTTGGGCTGCTTTCCAAGAAAAAACATAACGGTTGATATTCAACAAAATCTAATCAAAGTTTGAACCAAATTGCTCTGGAGAAACATAAGAAATTATCCAGAAATTCAAATAAAAAGTTACAATTTTTCTCTTGCTGTTGTAACTGGCTTGAATTGCAATATGTATGTTTTCTTGTAGCCGTGTGCATTTGAAAACAGCATCGTTTGCTTCCATTCTATAGCTTGACTAGTTTACATGTGCTTGGCTTCATCCAGGGTCCTTATTGCAGTTTTTTATTCAGGAAAACAATTGCATTTATGAAAGAAATGAATAAAACGGAAAATGCAGGTATATAAAGGACAAATGATAAAACAGTTCTCAACCTGTTTACCCCATTTAAACATAAGGCAAAATAAGGTGACTAATCCTAAACAATCTGCATTGTGTAATAGGAAAATGGAAAGTCCTCTAAACTTCTTGCTTAAGTGACACTAAAAAGAGGACTAGCATTTTATGTAAGCCTTCCCTAGAACTTATCCACCTTAATTCTGGTACTCTGGAAGGTCTGGTGGCCTAATGATCAAGAGCATCATTAGAGACTTTGGAATTATTGTCATTAATTTATAAGCTCTAAATTTTCATTTTAATGATGTACACTGAAAAAAGTAGATGAGGCAGGAAAGTAAAGGAAATGAACAGTGAATAAAAAGGTACCAGCAGTTAATTATGGAAACGAGAACCACTGTGGATATATGTTTTAGGAATCACTACTTCAACAGGAAAATCTGTTTCTGCAGTTTCACAGTTAATTACTGTTTTCATATATTTGCTGCATGTTATTCAGATATTTATATATACATGTGTATCTGTATGTGTCTATCTCAGTAGTGGGTTTCAATTTCGGCTGCTACAGGTTTGCTCGTGGGTGCACACACAACACTTCTGCACATGTGCAGAGACGTCCAGGCGGGTAGGCAGAACCTCCCGCCACCGCCACTACCAGTTCGCCCGATCTGGGGCAAACCAGTAGCAACCCACCACTCATCTATCTGTCTATGTATTATCCATCTATCTAGCCAACTATCCATCTATTCCAGTGTTTCTCAACCATGGTAGCTTGAAGATGGATGGAGTTGAAGTCCACCCATCTTCAAGCTTCCAAGGTTGAGAAACGCTGATCTATTCATTCATATACATGCATACAGTACATTGTGTGCATGTATATATTCTTCTAACATCCTTATTTCCATGTAGGCCTTGTGTTAAGATTCAATCTAATTCATTGTACAAAACACATTATGGCACCTGCCCCTGCCATAGACACTTTCGATTGAACTAATTTATTTCTTCATCCCAGGGCCATAAATCTATATTCTGTCAAAGTAATACTCCAGTTAGTGTATAATTTCCAAGCAGAACTATATTGTAACTATGTCCCTTTAGAGACAGTTCAGTCTAAAGAAGATATTCCAGGTCTTGGAAGCCAAAATAAATACAATTATGAAGTAAGCTTTTCTGGGTTTTTTTTGTCTAAAAATGTTTTATTCAGCTGGCCTGATTCTACATGAACTAGGTGTAGGGGTGGGCTCTACTTACCTTTACCACTGGTTCGCAATGGGATCGCGCGCGCACACTTTGCTCGCTCATACGCCTTCCTTCTGCGCATGCGCAGATCACTAATGATGACATCTGGGGCGGTGGGTGGGGCCTTCTGCCGGTTTTACTACCAGTTCTTGCAAACCGTTCCGAACCGGAGGCAACCCACCATTGACAACCCATCATACTCTAGAGAGTATTGGTGGAAAACAAACTCCTTTCATTGGGATTATTTTGGAAAGTCCTCCTTAGGCTAACCTATAATCAGGCAGTCAAAATGATAACTCACATACCTTGGTATAGAATGGCAAATTAGGTCCACCTCCTTACTGAAACACATTGCCAGTTCTGCCTTTTGTGTAAACAGTGACCTATCTGAACTGTACAACTGTACATACATATAAAAGTTTCCGCTTACCTCACCATGGCCTGTTGGATTGTTCTGTTTGCTGGTGTCTTGGAAATAAAATTCAGAAGACTCCCTTACAATGTCCAATTTTGTCCTGGTGCATCAGACTCAATTGAATCCCTACCTCAAGTCTCATTATACTGCCTCTTCTACAGAGATATTTGGACAGTGCACTTCTCTTAGTGGACTTCCTAAGATGTATGGACCTGTTTTATTTCTACTGATCAGTCCAATCTGATATCACTGGCAATTGTCAAATTCTGTTTTGGTTCTATTTAGGATCAAGAAGAGAAATACTTTGCACTTCAATTAAAAAAATCTTCTTTCTGTCTACTCTTTTCCTTTTAATTGGCTCTTAAACAGCAACAAAAGCAATAAGAAGAAAACATGGTTTTTCTTCTATTTTTTCTTCTCAGTTTTGATGTATGACTGAATTGAATAAATCAGTATTCTGTTAATAAATTGATTAGCAAATTTAAGCTGTTACTGAGTCCATCCACTTTGTTTCTGATCACTCTCTTCTTTATCCTGTCATTTTTTTCTAGCATTATAGATATTGCAGATAGATAGCCTTCACATAACATGTTTACCATTTGATAATTTAAGCATTTGTGCCTCAACTGACAATTCTAGGTTGATTTGGTCAATGACCCATTTCTTCGTTTCTATCCATGGTATTTTAAGGATTCTTCTTCAACACCAAAGGTCAAGAGTATCAATTTCTTTCTAGGTTTTTGTAATTATGCTGAATGCATCAGTAACAATATTTTTTTTCCTAAGGCCACTTTGATCATCTGGCATCTCCTTTTCCATCCAGGATTCAAATATATATTGTTTAATCCTAAGGAGTATTTTGCTTGCATATGAAATTAAGAGAATTATTCATTAGTTTGTACATTCTTAAATTCCCTTTCTTTGTATTTGTATGTAGACTAACATCTTCTAATATGTTAGCCACTGTGTTGTTCTCCAGATTTCCTGACATAATTTGGTTAGAATGCTATACTCTTTTTCTGTTGCTTGCCATATTTCAGTAGGTGATCCAGTAAATCTTTTAGCTTTCCAACTTAGTAATGACTGGTTTAGTTTTATCTAGTAATATCAGAGGATCTTATAAATAGAGAATATTTTCTAAGGAATTTTGGATGTTGACATCTCAAGTGTTTTATTTCAGGAACTCCTTTCATCTTTATTGGATCTTTGAATCAGTTACTATCTGTCAATTGGCAAGCTTTAGCATACCAATTTCATTCTTCTAAATTTGGAGATGTTTTGGAAAACATTCTTTGTTTTTCCATGTCTGTTTCAATCTGCAGTATATTTACAAATGCTGCTGTTTCTTGTTTCTTGCCTATTCCAATAGCACTCTGAACTTCTTTCCTGAGATGTTTGCTTAGTTTTGGCTTTTCTTTTTTGGCAATCCTCCGTCTCTTCTGAAATCTAATTTGCTTTCTTCTATTTCTTGATCTTTATCAGTCTCTTCACATTCATCCTTAATAACAGCTTTGATTTCATTTAAGCTTTTTTGGTTTCATACCAATGAGATTTGGGGCTTTAAGGGATAGCTAATTCTCTCCTTGAAAATGGTAAGCTAAAGATGCTAAAGATCATATGGGAACTGTGGGAACTGGCTTTCTTCTTTAGATTTTAAAGTTGCTCTACAATAATCTCCTATAACATCTTCGCTGTTATAGCTGAGTTCTTTCACTTTTTTGTGTTAATAATATAATCAACCTGATTCCTGTGTTCTGCATCTGGCAAGGTCCATGTTAATCCATTTTGCTAATCCATATGCAATGCTCATTGAGCAGCAATATAAGAATATCACCACAAATTATAATTTGTATGGAATTGTATGGATTTCTATACATAATGATACTTTACTCTTTAGGAATTGTGGAATTTAAGGACATTGCCTGAATATAATTTATTTCCTGGAATTTCACTGGGTAAGGGAACTGGATTGGATGGCTCACAAAAAGTTTCCATACTATTGTTCTGCCGGACAATCTAAATGTCCCAAAGCTTATGCTGTACAATGAGATTTAAATTTACATTGCTCCCATGTTATGTTTATTAGGGTTTGCCTATTATTCTAGAAATATTACAGTCTATAGTGAGGATTTCAAATACAGCAAATAGCTTTTCTGTTAAATATGTGAAAATAAATTATAGAAGTTGTTCATGCTGTATACATTTTTCATATGTGTACATTTAGATTACTTACAGCAACTATGTTTTAACTCCAAACTGCCCTAGCACATTGTTTGAGCAGCACATCTGGAAATCGTTTCTCTGTGGTTTTGTTTCTACAATATGTTACCATGTCATTTGAACATGATGCAGTGGTTTCTTCTTTCCAGAAAACTAGGGAAGGCGTTCAAGGTTTATTCCAAGTTTTCTTTTTTATTTCATTGCTATTTATTTAACTATTTATTTAACTATTTGTTTATTTATTTTCCATTATTTAGTAAACATAAATTATTTTTACTTTTTTTATTATGTAAAAAACTCTTGTGCTTCCCAATAGTCATTCCTTCTTTAGTCACTTCCCAAATTCATTTTCATTTAAGGTTCAGTGGGAATTCAGTGTTTGGGTTTATACGTCACACCAATCCATGATTTGTTTTATCATGTTTTACTCAGTGATATGGAATTCACGTACTGTATTAAATGTGAAATAAGAACCAACATAGTTACGGTTTAGTGTAGTGTGGGAATCCAGGAGTAAATAAAAAACACTAGTCTGTAAACCATAAAATGGAGCTTTCCTTTTCATTTAAAAAAAAAAATGCACCGGTGCAACAAAGAGAGATTTGTGAGGTTCCACAAGGACTCTATAGGGACCTCACAACCACACATGAGGCTGCTGGATGCTCATCAATGATTTAGATTAAGAAAGGAATAGAATTGGCTGCATTATTTTCATCTGGTCAGTAAGTAAATAAATAACTAAACATTTCCTATTTGAGTGTATCTCTGTGTATACAATAGAGTGTATGTATCTTCTTTTGCTTATATCACAAGTAATAGGATGCTTGTCTGAATTTTGGAGTAAACCAGGGCCTGACATACTTACTCCTTTTACTTTGTTGAAAGTTGTGACAAGCAGCCAAGAACTACATGTATATGTCCATGAAGTCACAAGAGATGAGTTTGATTTGGTTTTTATTTATTTTAAACATCTGTCAAAATATCCATGGTTAAGGAGTTTCAGTTATATCAGGGCAAAATTGATCTCTTTGGTCCCTCACAATGCTTTGGAATAAGGACATGTTTAAAAAGCAATTTGGAATAAGTTCATTGGTCCATGTGACAAATATAGCTATTCAATATTTCATTCACATCTCAATGCACCAAACAGCAATGATGGTTCTCTTTTGGCTTTTGCCTGCAAGTTCATGAAGCTAACCCTGAAGTATTTATGCTATAGCCATGGATTCAGTCCAGTGCCAGTAAGCATGTTAACATTTAAGCATGGGAAGGTAACTTAGAGTCTGGTTGATTTGGGGGATAGCGAGCTGCCTAGACAAAGAAAACGAGTGTTCCAGTAGATGGCATACAGCTTCAAACAGCATCAACGAAAATCAGTTTTGATTCCTATTTAGGAGAGGTATCAAGCTTCTCTGAGGACAAAACACAGCAGGGCTTGAATACAAATGTTGAAAATCTCCTTTGGGAAGAAGATCATATTTGCAGATTTGATTTACAGATTCAGGCATTTTGACGTTTGCAAAGAAACTGCCAGAATGGCTTTCTATTCTTGCAATCAGGTTTATTAGCATCTGCCTGTCTATTCTTAGAAAGACAATAATAAGTGACTATTAGTCTGAATTATTTTAAAAGAATAGCAGGCACAGTTGCACTTTGTACTAGTGGCAGAGCCTGTTTCTGTACCATCTCAAAACAGCAAGATTGTGTTGAATGAGAAAGGAAGCTGCAGAATGACATTAAAAAGCCCATCTTTTCTCAGTGCTGATGCCAGAATATTTTTAGCATTTAAGGTACAGTATTTTTTTTTCTGAACTGTGTTGCACAGTATATTATCAAGGGAATTGCAACTACACAAATTCTTTATCCTGTAATATGCAATTATACTAGAGTATTTTTTTTTCTTTGACCAAAGTAAACTGATATGATTCTTGCTAGGTTTTGGGGCTGGTTTCTCACAATGATCACAAAAAAGGAGAGGGGGCCAGAATTTATGGTTTGCAATAGAAACAATAGTTCCCTCTCCAATGAGTTAGAGGACTTAAAATTTAGCCTAAGTAAAGATCAAATTCAAAGATCAAAATCCATTTAATCTGCATTACACTTAATAGACACAAAGAAAAAGCCTGAGCACTAGAGCTGTAGAAAATTATAAAGAATAGGAATAATTTGTTAATTCATGGAATTCATATCTATTTTTCTTCAAAACTGTTTCTTCAAAACTGAGACCAGTTTAGACTTACAGTTCTCTGGATGTCTTTGCAGCCATCTAATGTCACTAGGAATTTTGCAGGCCAGATTTCATAGCCCTTTTTAATGTTTTTCTACTGATGATCTTGTAACAAGAATATAGAATTCTTTCCCCTCCTTAGGAAAGCACCCTTTCTTATCCAACTTCCACAGACATTATGGCTGCTGACAAGGTAATAATATCAGACTGAGAAAAGCTGAGGTTGTGCACTTTTTTTAATTGTAGAGAGTTATGGAACTTTACAGAAAAAGGCATATTAAGCTTTCCAGAAGGTTAATATATTTTAAGCTTTACATAGTTATTTATCTGTTGGGACCTGCTGTCAAAGAAGATTTTTTTTATTGCTTAAGATTTTCTGTAACATTGATTTGGAATTCTGTTCTAAAAATTCTGTATATCAGATTCAGTTGAATGCTGCTTTGGTTCCCTACCAAGGAATAGGGATACTGTAATCGATCTGAGCCAGTTGATGTTACTCAGATTTATATGTGACCTGGGTTGTAATTATCCTTTGGATTTTGGAGTTCTCCAAATTCTGTGAAACAGTTTTATCCTTCATTAGAAACATTTTCATGAAGGACATACATTAGAAAAAAGAAGAAGTCTAGAATTGAGAAATTCAATGCATAAAAACCAAAACAGATTTTAAAGCAAATCATTCATAATTTCTTGCAGAAGCAAGATGAAATGAACTTATGCTTGAAAAAATGAATATCATAGAAACCCCCCTCCCCTTGATTTCACCATCACATGGTGTGCCCATCAGCTTATCATTTCTGACTTCCAGGTGGCCACCACTGCATGCTACAGTATATATATATTTTATTATCACCTGGACCCTTCAGATCCAGCATATTCACTATCAAAATATAAGAACCTGATTCCACTTGCTTATCCTCCAGTCTTCAACTATCTTTTTTTTCTCAGTGATTCCATCAATTATTCAACATTAAGAAGAGGGAGGTCTTTATGAAGTAAGGTTTAGTTAAGGAAGTGAGCTAAACTCTGTGAAGCAAAAAAAAAAAAATCTAAATAGATGAAAGATGTCTTTAGAATTTTTTCCATGAGCTTAAAAATGGCAATATTTTTGCCTACTTTTGCCTACCTCTCTTTATACCAATGAAGTGCTTCTGCTAGTTCTGGTCTCCAATTTTATCTTTGAAGCTTTTTATTCAAACTTTATTCTGCTTGGTGAATAGCCCTGAGATAAAAGATGAAACATTGAGCACTTGTGGGAGTTGACTGCTTAACTAGTGCCAACTATGAGTGCAACTGACTGTCTACAAAAAACTTTCTTTTATGTAAATTCATAGCATGTTTGATTTAGAAGAGTGTCTTCAGATGCATTTAAATTGGTTCCTGAAAAAATTCACCATATGATGCTGAAAGTATTGTTCCTTGCTAGTAGAAGCAACAGCTGATTTTTATCCAAACCCCTCAGAACGGCAGGGTATGTATGTATGTATGTATGTATGTATGTATGTATGTATGTATGTATGTATGTATTTTTCTTATTTTGGATAAGTATTGATAAAATAATTTAAACTATCTGAATAAGAGCAGTGGTGGCACAGTGGTTGGAATGCAGTATTGCGGACTAACTCTGCCCACTTCCAGGAGTTCGATCCAGATTGGCTCAAGGTTGACTCAGCCTTCCATCCTCCTAAGGTTGATAAAATGAGGACTCAGATTGTTGGGGGCAATATGCTGACATTTATAAAACTCTCAGAGAGTGCTTTAATGCACTATGAAGTGGTACGTAAGTCTATGTGCTGTGGCTTTGCTAAACATGTAGACAGAATACAATTGATTATTGTTATTGTTGTTATTTTCATGCCTGGTAATTTTGTTGTGCAGGTCTTCAAAGAGAAAACTACTTACGAAGGGAGCAATGGTAGCATAAGATGTATAACATGCACTATGTAAGGAAAAACTGGGGAAATGGAAATAGGAAGCAAAATTCAGCATGGGGGAAGACTTTTTAAATTGTCTCAAGAATTTTTAAATGTTTTTATTAGGAATTTAAATGTATTGTGAGCCTCCTTGAGTCTTCGGAGAGGGGCGGCATATAAATTGAATTAAATTGAAATTAAAATTGAAAATTTTCCCACCTGAGCTAATAATAATGCCAATAAGATAAAATGTTTGGTTATATAAATCAGATACCTTAATAGGATCAACCTGCTGCCATGTTCAACTAATGCAACACTATGGAAGATTCAGCCCAAGAAAAAAAATGTGATTGCCATATTGAATGCTGCAGTACATTTCAGGCAGAGCAGCTTGAAGATGCCAAAACATTCTGTTTATGTGTCTGTTCCATTAACCACTTTTAATAATTTGGCAATTTTTTTGTAAAGAGAATAAAAAAGCTGCAAGAGGATGTGAAAACAAAATAGAAGGATTAGAGGAGGAGAAAGAAACTGAAACATTGGCACTGATACATTTGAGCTCTGTAGAGGTATGGGGTTTCATAGTTCTAAGAGTTGAAATAAATTTTGCACCTTGAAATTGTGTCTGTCAAGCGCAAGAAATCAGAAGTCCAGGCAGTTCAAATGAATATAGATTTATTGTAAGCTAATGCTCTCTACAAGAATCTGAACTATTAATGGTCAAAGCAAATTTATGGTAGATAAGAATCAGTGGAATTCAAGATGGGTTGGACTTAAATCACTTGTGAGTGTGAAGGGACTCGAAACTGATGACACATTTGACCCCTCCTTCAGACTCAGTTTGGTCATCTCTTACAATGACTTTGTATTCAATAGTTCCATTGATAGTAATATTGTTCTTCTTTGTAATATATTGTCATAAGAGTAGAAATGGACAATCTATCTACTTTGATTCTGCTTTGTACTTAATTTAAACAACTGCTAAAAATCTGTTTTCAAATAAATATATGTGATATCTATTTGATGATAGTGCACTTTGCTTAATCTTTTATCAAGCACAGTTCCCAAACATAATCTCAAAGCACATATTGCAATATTTATAGATGTGCAAAATCATTTTATAAATATAATTTTATTAAGGAAAATTAAAAAGGAAAATTAATCTAAGTTAATATAAAGTAAGAAAAAGAAATCAAAAAAGAAAAGAAAAGAAAGCTAAAAGTGCATGAAAAGGAAGGGAAAGTAAAAGCAGAAAAGAAAGCAAAAAGAAATAGTAACTTCCAATGCACAGTTTTAAATTTATTTCTTACTCTACGGCAGTGTTTCCCAAACTTGGCTATTTTAAGGTGCATGGACTTCAACTCCCAGAATTCCCAGACAGTATGGCTGGTTGAGGAATGCTGGGAGTTGAAGTATACATACATCTTCAAAGGGTCAAGTTTGGGAAACACTGCTCTACGGTTACAGCATAATTCTCATATTTCTACAATCTATCCTGTTTGATTATCAAAAACATAAATCTTGTTCATTTTCATACAAAAAGCCCATTAGGGGTTTCCCAGTCAGGAATAACCATAGGTATTTTCTAATCCAAGATAGTCAGTTTAGCCATCTCAATAAATTCCATCATTTCACCAATCATTTCTCCATTTCTGGATAGTGTCGATTCTTTTTGTGAGTGCAATAATCTCATTTCAGATCTCATGTACAAAGTTCCCTGACTTTGTTCCAACTAATTTTGTATTTGGATTTTTTTTTTACTGTTGGCTGTGCACCACCCTGAGGCCTTTGGGAGAAGGGCGGTATAGAAATTAAATAATAATAATAATAATAATAATAATAATAATAATAATAATAATAATTTGTCCATCAGTCTCAAAATAAAAACCTCTTGTCTCAATTGTATATTAATCCTATGAATCAGTTTGCATTTGAGTCCAGAATTGTATAGCTTTTTTACACATCTACCAAACAATAAAATGTCCCTTTTTGATGTTCAGATTTTCAATGTAAATTTGAAATGCCTTTACACCTTCTAGACAATTTCTCTGGTGACATATACCCTATATATACAAAATCTAATGATACCTACATTTAATCTTCTACTTTAGTTCAGGATGCATAGTTTAGGTGGTTGTACTGTATTTCACAAATATTGTTTGTCACAAATGAAACATAAGAGGGCATAAGAAGTATTTCAGCATATTCAATAAATAAATAAAATGCATAGATAGGTGAAATGGCTAAATATGAATGACTTAATTTCCTTTGATTCTACTTTGGTTGATGGGTTGTGAATTATACACATTGGTTGATTGGTTTTTAATTAAGTGAGAGGTTTAATTTTTACAGGTATTGTTCTAATGAAAATAAAAATTAAACTTAAAACAAGATGTGTTTTAGGCAATCCTGGTGACCCTTTATAAATTTTTTTGCTGTCAGAAGGACTGAAAAGTTGATGATGTATGGTTTTGCATATAAAAAGAATAGGTTATAAGAAGAGAAGACATTGTTTGTAACTTTATAGCGGTGGTAAATTATCAAATTTGTTTTTATTTCTTGCGATGAAGACTGGAAGTCACTTATTGACATACTTCTGTGTTCTTTTAATTCTACTTCTTTACTTTTTCTATTTTCTATTTTTCTTTTTTGCACAATTTGTATTTGCTTTTACTATTCTATTTAAAATCATAAAATTCAAATTTTAAAAGCCATTTGGTTCTGCCATTTTTGTATTGCTTTGCTTTCATTTCAACTGTTGCTATAAAGGCAGAAAGCAATAATATTACCTAAGTGATTTAGTACACCTCAGCACGCTGAGGTAATTATTTTTGCATGTGTGCCTTTGGGGGACTGCCTTGAGTCTTTACATTTTTCTTGATAAGATTTTCTGGTGTGGATTGTCATAAAGTAATTGTCATGAGTGACTGGCTTTGGGTCACCCAGTTGGCTTCTTGCCTAAGGCAAGACTAGAACTCACAATGCCAGTTTCTAGCCAGCTACCTTAAACTCTATAGCAAACTGGCTCTCAGATTATTTTAGTCTGAAATATTACTTGAGTTGGAGTTTACAGTAAATGTCTAATGGTAATTTATCATCAGTGGAAACAGTTTATTGCTTCTGACTTTCACTCCAGTTATGTAAAATTACGGGACTAACACTGTACTCCTATACAACATCTACATGGAAATAAGCTGTATTGAATTCAGAAAGATTTAGGGATAACAGTCTAAAAGGAGTAACTGATAACAGCGAGATCAAATATCTGGACGTTTGGTTTTTTGGAACAGCTGTTTTGTTGTTGTTTTTCTTTTAGTTCAGGTTTGTTTAGCAAATTGTAATGGCATTAAGAGAAAATGAGATCAGCATCCTTTGTTTACTGCAAAGCAAGCCAATTGCATCTTCATATCAGCAGAGGGAATTGGTCACTATTTATTTCTACTTTCAACATGTTGATTTCTTTTTTCATGCAGTGAACTAATCTGAAACATCAAATGTCGAGTTAATCTAGAATGTCCAGATAATATGCATATGATACACCATTTCATATTGTGAGGGCTATATGTGCCATTAGAAAATGGCAATTGCAGTCTTGAAAAGAATAGAAATTGGAGGGAGGATATATAAGAGAGAGATGGGAGGAGGCATAGTGTAGCTGAAAGGAAGTTCAGTGCAATATAGGGGTAGATTCAGCTGCTAGTGTAATAGTTATTTTGGAAAATGCTTGAGACTAACTGTAAAGACTGGAGGTTATCACTGGTCCCATGACTGTCTATATATCTTTTCCAAATTTTGGATGCAGCTTCTACAGCTCACTCAGTTGATACTGTAATTTTTAATCTAATAAAGAAGCAAGGGAAAGTGAATAATAAGAGATAGAAATGTAAGTTAAGAATAATTCATGCAGTTGTGATTAGCTCCCTGTGAATAGAATTGTTGCTACATTTTTATATATTGCAACATTCAGATTCATTGGTTTCTCTGCAACATTTTTTGGGCAGCAAAACAGAGTTTCAATAAGGCTAGCAAGTATTTCTGCTAAAGTTAATCTGCCTAGTATAATTCTCTACTGGCAAAATCCAAATTCATGGGAAGTATTTAACAGCTGGATAAAAAGGCCAAATTCAGTACAAATATGTGACCTTAATAAAACCGCTTGAAAACCATCAGCATTGACAAAACCACCATCAGTCAATTTCAAAAGGCAGTTTTACTTGGAACAGTTTATATAGCCTGTGGTGATACTTTTAACATCTGACTATCCCACGTCCTTGGGAAAGACTCAATAAATGGATAAAAATGCCAACTCTAGGCTTATTGTGCAACAAACCATAATAATAATTCATATCCATACATGATCATAATTTGGTATATAAGAAATGTATATGTATTGTAAATATCTTTTAAAAATGGCCTGCTTTTAAATTTTATCCAGTTTGATTTGACCACATAGAAGTTGATAAGTAAATAACCATATGATCTTCATTGTATTGGAGCTAATGATGGCATTTATTATTATATTTAACTGTATTGAGTAACCATGGTATTTATGTAATAATTTGTACAAACCAAAATCTTTAATACACAAATCATACTAAATCAGTTGCATTGACATACAGAGATGTACTCTCTTAAAAATCAATAGAAAGAACATAAGGCATAACAGTGTAAACTATAGAAAATGCCTTAAACATGCAGATATGAATTAGGTTTCTGCAGACCTCATACATTATTTAAGATTACAAGCAAAAGCATCAATATTTTATGTTTCAATGTGTAGAATTATTGGCTACTCTGAATAAATATTTTGGATGAATATTTTAATCAACATAACCATAGTCAGCAATGAAAATATGTGAAGAGATATTACTCATAACTCAGTAAAACTGTCAAATTCTTTGATGGAGAAATCATTTCATCAGAAATGTGTTCATTTATTTCTTTCAACAGGCAATTTATCAAGATTTAGATATGGCTGAGAGCCATTTCTCCTCCAGAAATGTCAATATCCTTAAAAAATAATATAGCATTGTCAATTGGCAATCTCTTTTTTCAGAGGACATGCTTACAAGTTTGTAACAGCCCCTTCCTCCATATAGATACACACAAGTACAACTTCAAAATACACACACACACATATTCACAAATTGGATATATTTGATTTGTGATCCATGTTTAAATTAATATATTCTCAGAAAGTACACCATCGCAGAGACATTATTAGAAAAGAACATAATGGATGCATAACTAGAAAAATGAATATGTTTTTGTTTAATAGCACACACAGGGGGTGTCTTAGCAGTGGCAGTTGGGGAATTACTTGAAGGATAGAAAGTTATTCCACTTGGTAGAATCAGTGAGAAGAGGAATAGGAAAGAATTTGTTTTCTCAGTTGGAACCCTCAGTTGAGAAGGTATAGTAAGATCTAAAATAAGTATTTTTCTAAGATTCTCCCTATCATTCTTATTCTCAGTCTCAGTCTCAGTCTCCGTCTCTCTCCCTCCCTCCCCCTCCCCTTCCCCCCTCTCTCTCACACACAAAGTTATACATACAAATAAGGGAAATATTTATTTACATGGCTCCAGGTTTACATTCTGTGTAAGTAACTGTTCAAAACCCGTTGCTACTGGCTCACTTGTGTTTGCGCATCCACAATGCTTCTGTGGAGCCTGTCGCCACCGCTACTGGCTCACCCAATCCAGGGCGAGCTAGTAGCAACCCACCACTGCTGTATACCTATGTAGGGTAGGGTAAGGTAGGGTCAGGAAAGAAAAGGGGAAGGGAAAGGGAAAAGGAAAGGGAAAAGGAAAGGGAAAAGGAAAGGGAAGGAAATTCAGGGGAAGAAAACACGTAATTTAAAAACATACCTCAGGCAGTTTTGACCAGCAACCTTCTGTTATAAACATTGTTACAATGTGTATGTAAAGTTAGCTCCAGCAATATATGTATGTATGTATGTATGTATGTATGTATGTATGTATGTCTTTGGTTATTCGGGTCTTCTCCCACGTAGAATTGGAAGTATCTTGGCGAGGTTTCGACGAAGTCTTATTCATCATCTTCAGGCTGGTGTTCTCGGCTTCGTGCTTCCAGGAGCTGAGAAGCCGAGAACACCAGCCTGAAGATGACGAATGAGACTTCGTCGAAACATCGCCAAGATACTTCCAATTCTACGCGGGAGAAGACCCGAATAACCAAAGACCTACATACAAACACCAGCGAAAACTTTACCCAATTGTATCAATTAAAACTGGTGGAGCAGTGGACTAAAGCACTGTTAAATAGCACTTAGCTGCCAGCTGCCTGCAATTACTGCAACTTCGAATCTCACTAGGCTCAAGATTGACTCAGCCTTCCATCCTTCTGAGGTAGGTAAAATGAGGATCCAAATTGAGGGGGCAATAAGCTGACTTTGTATTTAAAAAAAAGAACACCAATGGGGGCGGGGGCAAAAGCCCTACTAAGCAGGTATATACAAAAGTATGAAGGCTATTGCTTAACGCATTGTAAGCTGCCCTGAGTCTCCTGAGACTCAAACCAATAAATAATAAATTTATTATTAATCAAACCAATAATAAATAAATAAATAAATACAATAAATACAATAAACAATGACCTGCGGGTGTGAGTAAAATCTAACTGTGTCCTCTGTACTCCGTTTTTCACCAGATTGATTTTGCTGACTAGGAAAATATCCTCATTTTCCTTCACTGTTCCATGTATATATGTCTCAAAACTGCATGTCTGATAGAAGCAGACAACTTTCCTATCTAGAAATAGTGTACTATTCTTTGGACAAGAATATACAATGATCTTGGGGCTACTCTGCAAGAATTATATTATCCAAAACAAGCAGAAATGCTAGAAAAGTGGGAAAATGTACTTCAGAAATGAAGCAGAAAAACACTTTAATGTGGAATTAATAGAGAGTGATGTCCATTTCCACTATTCAAAAGCTACTGCTGTTGCAACAAGGTTATCTGGGCAGTAAAAATAAGCCCTTAAATGAAAAAGTGAAAATTTCATGATAAAAACTGTCAGTGTAATACTGGAATTAATTTTAAAAGAAATATAGTTAGAAGAACATTTTGGAATTTGACGAAGTAGATGAAGTCAGAACAGTAATAAGAACCCATGTCAAGATACATTTATGGAAAAAGTATCTCAAGAGGTGAAAGTTTAGAAAGAATGAAGAGAATAGACATCAGTTAGAAATATGAAAAAAATGGAAGAGCAAAAGCCACCAGTAAACATCTGAAAAACAAACTGAAGAAAATTTCAAGAAATGGAAAGAGGACCAAGTCAGAGAAGAAGAGAATACCCTGTCTGAAACTATAGAGCTGGAAAACAAAATAAACAAAAATAGAAATGGAAAAACAGAATAAATTCAGATTAGAGACAGATACAAAATAAAGAAAATAACTTTTCTAGATACTGTTAATTCAAAATAAAACAGTAAACAGGCATAGATGAATACATCCAACAAATTCTTATAAATAGATTTTATTTAGAAAAACCAAAAAGCTATTACAAAATAATTTTAGCAACTGCTGAGGATCAAATGCAAGTCATAGTTATAGTGAAATGAACATTCATATTTTTATCCATCTTCCTTCCACTCAAGCTGTGCAAATGACTGGTTGACCTCAGTTTCGAGCAGGTTTCTATTTGTCTCCTACTTTGGCAATGATCAACTCTGTTATCAGGGTGTTGTTGTTTTTTTAGAACCCTGTGAGGATTAACTCTCAGAATTCCTAAAACATTTAAAGTTACCATGATAGATAGAAACAATGGTTCACAAGTAACAGAATGAAATGTAACAAGGGCCAAATTTTTCACTTAAGAAATGAAAATCAAAGACATAGGTAGAGCATAGGGGATACCAGGTTTGATAAAACATGGAATAAGTGTTGATTGCCAACTAAATATGAACAATATCTTTAGGTTGCATATGATTTCCAAATTACAGGAAATAATCACTACACTCTATTCTGCTATTGTCAGACTCCTCCTTAAATATTGTGTTCAGTTCAGAGGATTCTACCAAAGAAATATTCAAAGAATTTGTAACAGGTTAAGGGGAAAATAATGAAATGAACAGAGCATTAAAGCTAAGCTACATAAAGAATGACTGAGAAATATACTATACCACATGAAAAAAATAGGTCATAAAAGGAATATGATGGTATTTGTTAAATATCCAAAAGGATGTCCCAAAGTTGCTTTTTTAAAGAGGCAACTGGAATTTCTGATTTTTTTCTTTGAAGACATTTACTTCTTATCCAAGAAGTTGCTTCAGCTCTTCAGAATGTCCAGTTGCCTCTTGAAAAAGTACCTTTGGGACAACCATGACCTGGATGATTGAGAATCTCCATAGACATATCTGAAAGGATGTCATGCAGAAGAGCCTGGGACTCATTCTTGAGGCAAGGCATAAACAATTGAGGTAGCTTACAGGAAGACAGATTCCATCTGAATGTCAGACATAGTTCCTAATAAATTGATAGTGGAACGAACTACTTGGACAGTTGGTGGTTCTTCTTCATTGAACGTATTCAGATGAAGCCTACAGATGAAGGCTGTTGTGGTTGCTTTAAATTGGATTTCTCTTCCAAGCAGGGCATTGGATTCAGTAACCTAAGTGACTCCTTTTAACTCTATGGTGCTAGTTCCATAAAGGAAAGACAATTGTACTTGCTGCAATGGGGGGGAGGGGAATCATTCCAGTGAGCAAGAGTTCGTCAAACAGAAGAGAATCACAGTTGCCAAGTGAAAGGATAAAGTAAATGCCAAATTGGCTAGTTATAACTTCTGCATGATTTAAAAAATGAAAGAGAATGAAGAGTTTAGTTTAATAATTTCCATTCTAAAACAGAATGTTGGACAAAGTCATCTGCACAAATTTTGAATAAGCTGATAGTTTTTGATGCAGAAATTCCAAATCTCAAAGAGCAGCATGCATTCCAGATTTTCAAACGCTAAGTTTAGAAACAGCTTGACTCTTTTTAGAATGGCCAAAATAGGAAAGGACAGCAAAGGACAACCAAACAAGTCCATCCTTTTTGTTATACATTTTTTTCTAAAGGTATGTAATCTGGATCTATTTATGGTGATGCTCATGGATTTTGGTTTGTAACAAAGATTTGTCTTTTGGAAACTGAAATATAGATGCACACACTTCTTATATTAAAATAACAACTGTGTAAGGCACTCTATACAAGTAGTTTTTGACTTATGACCACAACTGGGTTCAGAATTTCTGTTGCTAAGGAAGATGGTTGAAGTGAATTGTGCCTGATTTTATAACCTTTTTTTTTTTTTGGCCACAGATGATAAATGAATCAGTGGCATCGTTAAATGAATAATTTGGTCATTAAGTGAATGCAGCTTCCCCCATTGACTTTGCTTGTTAGAAGCTGCCTGGGAAGATCTCAAATGGCAATCATATAACCCCAGGATGCTGCAACCATTGTAAATACATCCTGGTTGCCAAGCAGCTGGATTTTGGTCCCATGGGGATGCTGTGACAATTGTAAGTGGGAGACGTGGTTGTAAGTAACTCATGTACAACTGCACCACAGCACTCGACTGGTAAAGAATACAAAAAGAAAAAAAAAGAAAAGCTAAGCTGCCTTTTTCATAACATTCTAAATAATAATATAATTCCATAATAGAAATCTGGTGGTTGTCTAAGCAACTCTATACACTATGCTTTCTTCGTTGGTTTTCATTGTTATTCCAATTGCATGATGACATTAAAAGGCTCAATATTCCTAATAGTCTCCTCCTCTGTGTTTTCTCTGTATTTAATTTTGTACAGTTTATTAATTTTATAAATGCAAATAAATGCTTGTACCTACAAGAAGTGTATTTAATACACACACACACACACACACACACACACACACACACAAAATGCTTACTTGGTTATTTTCAATGTGCCAAAATGCAATTGATTAATTACATTTCTAAAACCAAAAACCTATACAAAAATTATAGTTGTGTCCACAATAGTACTTGTATTAGGCAAGATACACTGAATTTATTTCACAGATACTGCCTTACTCTGTTGCAACAGGAAGTATTTATATAACCAGCACTTTAGTTCTGATTCAAACTTTAAGAATATATTTCTCCTGAGGGTATGCCATGAATGTGATTATATGGAATGCATTACAATTAAATATGTTAAATACAGGGCTTCAGTAAATGTTCTCACTAAGTGGTAATACTAATAGCAGTATCTAATTTGCAGTTGTTTCTCTTACTTAACTCCTTTTGCCTTTAAGTGCTATAAAAGTATTGGAAAACAATACTTAAGAGAGATGCATTTATTGTCCTTTTATGGACAATTGTTCCAATAAGTGCTAGCAATTCTGGTATCATAGGGTGAAAATTGTATACCTCAGTGACTGTCCTGCCTGTGGCTGTAATGAAGTCTCGGTAGTAATCTAATTGTATTGACTTAGCAGGAAAATGGAATTCTCTTGACAGGATAAGTCCAAGCAAATTGCAGCATCATAAGACTCATGCTGACATAAACACTATTGGCATCGATGGAGAAAAAACAGTGGGCTAGTTTATGTTTTGGAGAAGTTTAAAAATATCAGTCTTTTGAATTTAGTTGTTGTAAAATATCATGGGTCTTTTTTTTTTCTTTATGGTTTATAAAGATGCTTCTTGAATAGGGAGGTTTTGTGTGGTAGGAGCACATCCTGAAAAAGGAAGATCATAATCAATGATCTTTGGCTGGTTCCAAACTTCTCAAGTTTTAAGTTTCCTTGGCATGTAATCTGAAAATATCAGTTTGAATTGAAGTTGGAACTGAGTTCTCATTGAGGCTTACAGAGAAACTCTCTAATTATTTAATGACAAATGCCTATGCGGGAAGCTATGTGGTAGTACTACAATGTGGCAATAAATGATAAGGAAGACTCTATCCATCTTGTCATTTGAAGACAATGCTTCCGGACAATAATTTTTCTTTGACTCCTGGGAAATCTCACTAAAAACAGAAGCCTGTGACACCTTGGAAGCAGGGATTATACTGTATCTTTGGGCATAAGGGCGATGATATTGGTGGAGGAACAAATAAATCTCTGTGTGTGAACGGCATGAATGCTAGGAGGCTGGTTAGCCCCAACCGGAGCAGTTTGTAGGCTGAACTGAAAATTGAGGGGAAAGTAGCATTACATTTCTTAACAGCTGGGCTCTTAGTAAATGTTTCCTTAGCGTTTGCATGCCTTTTCAAGTACTGTACAGCATCATCTAAAACTGTTTTGTTAATTCTGCTTTTGCAAATGTGTACACTTTAATCAGATGGTGAAGGGATAAAGCCTTATTTGCCAGATTTGAAACAGCCAAAGTAAGCTTAAATTATGATTTCATTCATTGAGAGGGTGATTGATACGCCTGAATATTTCAGGATTCCTTCAAGACAAGGAAGAAAAAAAAGGAGGGGGAAACCTGACAGCAGCATAATTACTATTGATATCATCTTTGCTTTCTTTTGCCACAGTATAGGTTTTTTTAAAAAAAATTAATTTAATTAATTCAATTTACATGTCGCCCCCTTCTGAAGATTCAGGGCGGCTCACAGTACATTTTTTAAAAATCATTATAAAAAACATTTAAAAATTAAAAACATTAAGAACATTAAAAACTCATTCATGCCATTCATGGCCGGATCTTGCCAGATCACAAGAGCAAGATCAATGGCCCCAGACTTGTTGGAAAAGCCAGGTCTTCACTGCTTTTCGGAAGGCCAATAGGGTGGCGATGGTCTGGACCTCAGGAGGTAACTGGTTCCAGAGAGCTGGGGCAGCCACAGAGAAGGCCCTCCCCCACTGGCCCACCAGCCGGCATTGTTTAGCTGACAGCACCCGGAGGAGACCAACTCTGTGGGATCTTACCGGTTGCTGGGAACTATACGGCAGAAGGCGGTTTCGAAGATTAATTTTTTAATTTTTATTTGATTTTATTTGTAACAGAAAATCATTATTTCTTTGTTTTCAGTCTTTTTATATTTGCAATGGGTAAACAACTTTTCTTCCAGCTGGCCCTGGCTGCTCTGATCCTGGTTGCTCAGCTCTGACAGGATAGTGGAAAATAGAAGAGCTGAAGAAGCTTTTTAGATGAGAAGCAAAACATCTTCAAAAGAAAAAACAAGAAAGTTCAGTTGCTTCCTGAAAAAGCACGTTTGGGACAACCATGACCTGGATGACTGAGAATCTCTACAGATTTTCAACCAACGGTCCTAAGTCCAGTAGCCCACTTGTCATCAGATGCCCAGAAACTCCATCTAACATGGTCCTTGTTGCTCTGGGGGTGACCAATGTGATACAGGCTTCTGTATATTGTTTAGGGAAAGACACTCTTCACTTTGCTCCTGTGATAGTCCTTTCCTGCAATAGTGTACAGGTGGTGCTTCAGTTGTTTTGGAATTGCACCAAGGTAGTGGTGGAAGGAAGTACTATTGGTACAGCCTTTGCTTGCTTTCCCACAATCATTCTATTTCTACTTGTAGATTTTTGTATTTTCTTGTCTTCTCCAATTCTTCCTCTTCTATTCTGATGTCTCCAGGTACTGCCACATCCACCATCTGGACTTTTGTTGTCTTTCTTATCTATATTTTTTAAGTCTGGGGTGTTATGTGGTATGTGCCTATGTTGTTGTTGTTTGTTGCACAGTCTACCAAATATTCAGACTAGATTTGGCATTTTGTGTATCTAGCAAGTCTTTTCCAAGGACAGGTAGATGTGGATGTTTGGTGATATTAGAGATACCCCTGCAGGATGTAAGCTGTTCTCTAACTGAGTTGTTCCCAAGAACCTAGGTTCTTGTAATGTATTGACATATATTTTCCCACAACAACAACAACCCTGTAAGGTGGGCTTGGTTGAGATACAGTAACTGGCCAAAACCACCAGCTAGTTTTTATACTTAAGGCAAGACTATAAGTCATGATCAGCCAGTTTCTAGCCTGATCCTTTCACCCCCAGACCAAAGTGACTTTGACATTTGCTCACTTGCAATAAAGTATGGAAAGCTAGTTTATGTTCTTTTGGTAACCTATTTTGCTCATTCTTCCCAAGGTGGGACCCTGCCTCTAAGTTCTCTCCTGATGTACAAATATTCAGCATAACAAAATAAAATTATATTTTTAAACAATTCTAAGATCAGACAAAGGAAACAAAGCCCTGACAGAGTCAGTTAACTTGAGTTTCATTACTTGTATATAGAACATAATAATTACAGTTAAATTCATGTTGTTTGATTTGAAACAGCTTCCGTGGTAAATATATTTATTTGACTTTTGCAAATCAATCAAAAAGTGGAGAATAACTAGCCAGTTTATATTTAGATACTTTAAAAGTACAATGTTTATTGTGCCCCAAATATTGTGCCATTTCTTATACATAATGTATGTATTTATAAGTCTACAGCCTGAGAAATGAGGATTCCAGAGCTGTTATGCATCGTCAGCTTCACTGTGTGATATGTATTACCCTACAATCAGTAAGTTGCCAGCCAGCAAGCAGTGCAGAGTAATACTTCATCTTCAAGTTTAATTAATGCTCTGTGTTACACTACCAGGAAAAATAGTGTGTTGGGATGCTGAAGAGAAAGAAAGTGACAGAGATAGAAGGAACAGAACTGACAGAAGAAGTAAAGAATCCTTAATGGCTGTTATAAGCTTGTTGTTCTTCCATTTTTCTGATTCACTGCAAATGTTAATGAGATGTTAGGCCCAAAACCAAGAATGACAATTCTTCTGAGCTGAGATCATTATTGTTTCACACCTACAGACAAAATCTTGCCAGATTGAGGATTCTACTATCTGCATCTACAATATTTTCTGTTAACTGTTAAGGAGGGCTCTCTTGACCCATTTTCTCTCATAATATGGCTGAGTAGTCTCTTTCTCCTTTAGAATGCCATATTTTCACCATATTTACTAACATGTAGGCTGTTCTACCTTAGCTATACATTGTAAAGATTCCCCTTAGTTATTGTGATGGGTTCCACAATTCATTTTGTTCATTGTTTGTGCTAGCACAATTTGATAACAATTTGAGCTAAATATTGATTGATATGAAGCTATGAGATGACTCTTAATATTGTAGCTGAGAAGAAAATATGTGGACATATACATAATAATATTATTTTAACTTTTAACTGGATAAATAACATGGAAAAAGAACTTTTTTCTAGCCTAGAGTCACACTTAGCTGAGTGAAATGTTTAAATCCATACTACAAAAAGTAGTGGATACAGAAAGGGAGGGGGGAACCATTTGAAGTTATTTAAACATTTAACTCTTCAGGTGTTTTATTCTTCATCACATTAAAACCTAGAGTTGGGGCATAATGTCTGGTTATTTCTGGCAGTAGTTGTCAAGACTTTTGAATTCTTATGCAGACTTACAGACTTGTTTGAAAACTCTTACAGACTTTTGCATTCTTGGAGAAAATGTTGAATATTATTTATGTACATTTTTATACCACCAATTCAGGGCATCATTTATCAGAGGGAATATGTGAAATCATTTATATCATTCTACCTAAGGAGCATTCAATTTTCTATTTGCATTTGCAAAAATCATCCAATTTGATGGGAATTATTTGTATTAATTGTTGCATTAATATTTGCAGATAATGATTATGAGCACTCCCCACCCCAATATACGCTCTTCTTTTTGATATGAAGGTTTTTAGATGTAAAGATTTTGGTGGTAATATCACCAGTCTTCATTCAATATTAGGAGCCCTCGCTGGAGATGCTATCAAAATGAAGTAATTCTGCATTGATATTTGTGTCACCTTCATGTATGGGCCACTGAAAACTTATTAACACATGCTAAGAAGCAAAACAATAATGTTAGTGTTTTAGCCTAAATGGAATTTTAGAATATGAATCAGCATATTTTTATTAGTTAATTACTGTAGGGTAAACAAATCAGTTCTTAGGCTGCATAGTAGAAGTATTTTAAATTAGACAAAATAAATTGTCACATACATACTGCATGTGACACCACTTGGTTAAACTTCTGTATGCTGAATTTTGTTGTTATCCAAAATTTCCAATCAAACTCAGTAATTTAGTCAATTGATGTCCCTGGCCCAATAAAGTTTGTTAGGCTTTGGTTTTTTGCTGGGGTGAAGTGTGGCAATCAATACTCAAGAACTGTCTCCTGTGAAGAAAATTAGAAGTCACTTCTTTATGTATCACTTTCTTGCTTGCTTTTTTGTTCACTATTTCCTTAACACTTTTATAATCTTTTTCTATTTCTTATTTAATATTTCTCTACTTTTTTTTACATCTTTGTAAATTATTATTAAAGAAATATACTAATGAACTATCCAGGTTTTATTCCTTTCTCATTATGCAATGTTTACTAACTTGCACTTTTCTAATAGTTTTGTAATAGTGCTCAGGCAAAACACCCAGAAAAAATGGCATTTGTTTATTTGCTCCTCATTTTTAATTTAACCAAGTTAATTTATATTTTTCTTTGGTAATTAATTTGCATTGTATAATTTGTATATGGGGAGTCCTCCTTTGCACTGTGCCTTTCTCCAAATTTTGTAATACAATTTTTATCCTCAAAATTTTGCATGCAAAGTGTGTGCATAGAAAAAGCTGAGTATAGAAGTATTTTGACAGAAGAAATTTCATGATCAAAACTGTACATTGGAAAAACTGCACACAAAAGCAGATATGAATTTCCAGGCATTTATTAAAATTGCAGACTGACTAAATAATAGAAGAGCATACTGCTGATGGCATCTTGAAGAAATTGATGTAGATTATGATTATGATTTTCTCCTATCCTTTTTCAATCTTATATTGTCTTTTATATGCTCTTGTAGTTAAATATTTTTCAAGTGAATGATTCTATTTCACTTGTAGAAAATAGTATGTTTGCATTATAACTTTATTTGAAAATAAAGCTAATGGCTGTTATGCACATAGCCTTGCATACCAGTGCTTTTGCAAAAGTATGTGCTTATGGGTTGTATTATTAAATATTTGTTACAGTGAAACAACAAAATTATTCATTTTTATTGGGGCTTCTTAAATGATGAAAATTATATCACACGAGCAAATATCTATATTTCAGTTGTCAATACTAAAGATTTTTCCTTCCATAGAAATGCAGGTGAGCATCCAGAACAGATCATAGCTTTCTAGTACAGTAAGAGGAAGAAGACAGAAAAGAAGGGGTAATATAAAAATTAATCTAGAACTAATTAAAGCAATTTTACTAAATACCAGATGATTAGTAATCTAGCAAAGACAAGTACCTTGACATTTTCAGTTATTAACTTTCTAAAGTGCCATGTACTGAGACTAGTTTAAAATGAAGAATAGAATTATTTTAATTGAAAACTGTGAATGATTCTCCCTTGGAGGTTCTGAGTCATTTCTTTTTATCTTCCTGAGTCTCAATGAAAGTGAAAGGTACAACAGATAAGGCCATTCTTTCTTTGTCTCCCCTTTCTGCTTTTTATTTTTATTGAGAATAAGCTATGAATAGTGTGTGTTAGAGGTTAGCAAGGAGCATGGCAGTTATAATCCATACAAAAAAGTAGGATGCCTTGCTCATTTAGTGTATTCCTTTTATATATTTTTCTGGACCATGGAGATGGTTTTCTCCTACATTATTCCAGGACTCAACTCTTTCAGAGTTACATTTGGTCTCTTCTCCCTCAGCATATGGAAAACATAAGTTGCTAGCCTCCTTGGGAAAGGCATGACATGGGTGGATGGATGGATGGATGGATGGATGGATGATTGGGTGGACAAATGAATAAATATAGTAACAATCCAAGGGCATCCCTTTAACCAAGATCTCATCTTTTTTTTTTAAAACATAAAACATAAAATACATCTTTTTAGAGCAAGGATTTGATCCGGTATAAAATAAGTGCAATTGCTCACATTCCCTCAACCAATTTTGTTCCAAATTTTATCCATTAACATCTTTAAAAAGAAAAAAAAACTTATTCTAAACACTTATCATTCTACTTTTATCACCCAAAATTCTAAACAATTATTTCCAAATTATTTCCAAATAAACACCCTTAAACCTTTGTCATTTTAACAATCAAACTTTCATATATTTTCTTCATTCCTTAGACCCATTATATCAAATCTATATTTTACCTCTTCTTAAATAGCAACTCATATCCGTGATCTTAACAAAAAATTTCCTCCTCTCTTGAAGTCATAAAATCAACCAACATTTCCAATAGCTATTTCCCAGCAGTGTTTTCCACCACTTCTATCTCTATTTGTTTAACTGACTCACAGTTTGGCTTAACTATTCTCCAGTATTATCTCCTCCACTTCCTCCTAGGTTTATTTTTTGGCTGGTTCACATCTTAATCAGTTGCTTTCCAGCAATGCTTTTCTCCACTCCTAACCTACTTATATAGGCTGGTTCTCAGTATAATCTTAACTGCACACCAATATTATCTCCTTCACTCCTCCTAAATCTATTATGTAACTGGTTCACAACTCAAATAGTTGCTTTCCAGCAGTGCTTTCCTCTGCTCCAACCTCTATTTTTAACTGGTTCACAACTTTATTTCAGTTGATCTCCAGATATATTTTCCTCCACTCCTAACTTTTTATTTTTTGGCTAGTTCACAGTTTTGCTTTAATTGTTACCCAGTGTATGTTTTCCTCTACTCCTAACCTATTTATTGGCTGGTTCACAGCTTTGCTTTAACTGTTTTCCAGCATGTACTTTCCTCCACTCCTAACTCTTATTTTTATTTTTAACTGTTTCCCAGCTTTGCTTTAACTGTTCTCCAGTATGATGCTTTCCTCCACTCCTACCTTATTTGTAAGACTGGATCACAGCTTTGCTTTTACTGTTCTCCAGAATCATGCTTCTCTCCACTCCTAATTTCATTTGTTTAACTGGTTCATAGCATTATTTTAGTTATCATCCAGTTATTCAGTTATTTAACTTTAAATTAATCCACAATGTATTACCCATATTTATTTTCTGTTCCATTCTCCTCCGTATCTTTTACTAATTTAAAATAAAAATGTATATCAACAAATCTCTTAACTCCTATTCTCCTCTAGACTATCTCCCATTCCATGCTTATTTCTTATTTTCTATAAGTAACAATATTTCAAGTCACTTTAAAATCAAGTTTCTATAATTGTTAAATCTGTAAATAGTTCTTTTTAATATCTAAAACCTTGAAAAACATTTTCTTCTAAATCATTAAGGCTCTAAGTAAAGTTTATTAAAGATTCCAAATTTAAAACGGCATTAAAACATCCAGAAATCATGTTTGTCAGTCATTATACTCTTATTTTCTAATCAAATTAATTGTACATTTATAAGGTCAACTTCAATAAAAATAATAGTAAAAAAGAGAGAGAATAACAGTATTAATAATAATTAGGATAAGAAAAGAGAAGAAAAAAAGAAGCAAAAATAAAGAAAGGAAAGAGAATAGAAATATAACAGAAGAGATTATTATTATTATTTTTTATAGAAAAATAGAGAGGGGAAGAACAAAAGAGAAAATAAGAAAAAGAAAGAAATAGAGAAAGAACAAAGAGAAGAAGGAAAGTATCTCCTAACATTTTTAAATATCAAACAGACACCATTACATTCCTTTAAATCAAACTATATTTTTTTATCTTGTTACATAATATAGTCCATTTTTTTTCTTTCTCCAATCTGTCTAAATATGTTTCTTTTCAATTTCAATGTCATCAAAGTTATAAGTTCTATAAAATTAGTTCCAAGTTGGCTATTTCATATATAGTATCATCATGTCCTTCTTTTGTTGCCACGCCCTTTTTCTCTTTTTGCCATGCTTATTAGTTCAGTTTTCATTATTCCATTTAGTTTCTTCTTTCTGATCTTCAATAAATCCTCCAATAAACAGATTATATATCCAAAGTCAAGCCTCCTAAATTTTTCCTCAATATAATCCACTTTAAGTAACAAGCAACAAAGTTTCTCTTTCAGGCAGTCTTTCAATCAGCGACAAGCAGTCTGGAATTTACACTTTCACTTCTCAGCTGTCAGCCATTTTGTCCGTCCCCGTTTGTCTTTTGTCTTTACTTTTAAAAGCATGTTTATTTCCTCTTCTCTTTCCTCTCTCTCAAACATAATCCATTCTCATTTAGCCACAAAAAAAGGAGGAGGAGGAGGAGGAGGAGGAGGAGGAGGAGGAGGAGGAGGAGGAGGAGAAGAAGAAGAAGAAGAAGAAGAAGAAGAAGAAGAAGAAGAAGAAGAAGAAGAAGAAGAAGAAGAAGAAGAAGAAGAAGAAGAAGAAGAAGAATCAAATCTGTAATAAAATCATTTCCAAAAAGTCAGTATTCAATGCTATTCATCAACAGGTCTTTTCCTTCCAGCATTTCTTTGAGTCTTTTTGCCCCAATAGTTCTCAGCTGCTGTTAAGGCTGGGGCACACTTTTTATAATCCAGAGTTTATAGGCAGATCCCGCCTGGGCAGAAATCCACTCACCCGGCTTTCAAACTCCCTGTTCCGCTCTCCGCTTCTTCTCCTGCACATCCTTTTGTTCCGGTTGCCGCGGTTTCGGGACAGCCACCATGGCTGTCATTCCACTGCTGCCGGCATGAAGGGAAAGCCTCCGGCCCCAAGGAACCTGCCTGTTCCTCTCAGCCGCCCAAGGGGTTCCTTCTTGTCCCCCTGTCCCTTCAAGACAGGGGAGCTCCGAAGACCTGTCAGTGGCAGCTTGGCAGACAGGGTTTTGGCAGGGCTCCACGGAGCTCGCCATTTCCCTGTCTGTGTCCCTGCAGCACCATTCAGGTTGTTCAACCAAAATCTCATCTTTTGTTGTTGTTAGTTGCAAAGTCATGTCCAACCCATCGCGACCCCATGGATAACATTCCTCCAAGCCTTCCTGTCCTCTACCATGCTCTGAAATTCATTTAAGCTCACGCCAACTGCTTCAGTGACTCTATCCAGCCACCTCATTCTCTGTCGTCCCCTTCTTCTTTTGCCCTCAACCTTTCCTTCTTCAGTCTTTACAAACTGGTAAATGTGTTTGAGGCAAGAAAACTTACACACCAAAGCATCCCCGCCTACAGCAAACTGCAACATCTGTGTTTCAGGATCTGAGAATGCCTACCTGCTTAAAAATGTTCTACAGACATAGGTTTTCCTTTGACAATACTCCATTAAGATGGTTCCCTGGGAGAAGTGGAAGTTATTATCATGGGGAATAAACTTCAGTCTTTTTTCTGATGAGCCATCATCCTCAACCTTTTGTTTTTTCCCATTAATCTGTTGTACAAATAATGCCCCGTCTGGTGTAGCTGAGTCAAGTTTTTGGGACTGGTGATAGAAGTCAGCAAATCTGAAACCTGAAGCCTGCAGGGCAGCTGTCAAGAGGTACTGCTTCCTTGATTGGGGAATATGCTGTCTCCCAAAAGGAATGCCACTATTTAGGGCTTTAGACCAGGGGTGAAATCCAGCAGGTTCTGACAGGTTCTGGAGAACCGGTAGTGGAAATTTGAGCAATTTGGAGAATTGGTAGTGGAAATTTTGAGTAGTTTGGAGAACCGACAAAAACCACCTTTGGCTGGTCCCAGAGTGGGGTGGGAATGGAGGTTTTGCAATATCCTTCCCCCAGGAGTGGGGAGGGAATGGGGATTTTGCAGTATCTTTCCCCTGGAATGGGGTGGGAATGGAGATTTTGCAGCATCACGCCCACCAAGCCACACCCACCAAGCCACACCACACCATGCCCATCAAGCCATGCCTACAGAACCGGTAGTAAAAAAAATTGGATTTCACCACTGCTTTAGACAATCTTGTCTTCAACCAGAATTTTCCTCCCTCTCACTCTATTTCACTTCCCTTTTCTGTATTTCTGTCATTTACCTTTTAGAAGTTGTTCAGAGCTCTTTAACATGGGATTATCTTTTTTTTCCCAGTGGATATGTAAAAAAAAAAACCCTACAAAACAAAAGTTAATTGTTCGCTACCATCACTACTATAAAACCATAGGATTTCCCCACCCTCCTGTAAGCCAGTATTTCCTTCTTGGTTTTTACTGGTTGCATAGTGACTATTTTTTTAAAAAAAAAACCCAGTCTGGAGTATCACTTCCCCTTGACACTGAAAGAATGAATGGCACATAAACTCAAAAATCTGAGAGCAGGTCCTCCTTTTATGCCCCAACATCCATCCAAAAAATAAATCCTATCACACCACTGACAGTTCTGTGTGGATCAGCTAAACAGATTTGTGTTTTGTCCTCAAAGCTAAATAATGGTATGATCTGAAGTAATGCTCCTACATTCGAGTGTAAGTCTGTATCTGCTGATCACATCACTGTGCTTATAAATGCAGAGACTATTTTCATTCTTCTGCTCTAACAGTAGCCATCAGTGTGCTTTGGAGCAGGGGTCTCCAACCTTGGCAACTTTAAGACTTGTGGACCTCAATTCCCAGAATTCCTCAGCTGCTTTGGAGAGCACACTTTGTTGAATCAAGGAGTCTAACTTTTCTGCCAGCTTTTAAAGCTAATAATAGTATTGGCTTTTGAAGGCTGATATCAGTAATAATTGGTTTAAATCATTTCTAAGTGTTGATTGTAATTCTTTATAATCTTGATGTTAGCTTGATGTTTTCCTACAAATCAGTGAGTCCTCAGTAGTTAATGACATAATTAATAAATTCATCCATTTCTCATTTGTTTGAAGTTATACAAACAAGTTTGAGTGTACAAAATACCATTAGACAGTGTACACCATCAAAATAGCCTTTAGCACAATAAAATACATTTAAAGATATGATATTAGCCCTATAAGGTCTCTCAGGCTGACAAGAATTTTCACATTCTAAGAGAAAAATATTTTCTGTAAGGACCTAAGGTGTTGCCAACCTTTTACAGCCCATGGCAAGTTTATGCGGATGCAATTTCCATCACATTTTCCTTCATTTTGTGAATGAAAAGCAAATAAGATAATTCCTTGGGGGTATATGCATAATATACTAAAATACACTGCTTCTAAATTATTTTTAAGCCAAAATTTATACAGCAGCAGTTGGAGAATGGTATAATCTGAAAGATAACTGTGCCCTGATCCATAGATAGATCTTGGAAGTTGAAATAAGAGCAGTATAATTAAAAATGTGGACCAAACAAATTTTTCATTATTGGTAGTCATGGATTCCCTATTTTAAGTCATGGGAAATCATCCACTAGTTAGTGCACTGGAGGAATCCCTGAGAGATAAAATTGAATGCAAATGGAACATTTAACAAGGTTGTTCTGACAGAAAAGCATTTACTATAATCCAAGCCAATTAGTGACCTCACTGCCAGATAATAGGATCAGGCTTGCAGCAGCTGTGTTTTGCAAAAATTGTATTTTAACATTGCACGTAATTCTCAAATCCTTCATTTCAAAGTTGTCTCATTTGTTTAAATAACTGCAGAATTAATGGCTTCAAAATGTGAAATCATTTCTGTTCTTTGGTTGAATAAATATATTTTATAACAAGGAGGCTGTTGTGAATGTTTGCATCTACAAATATGAATAACTTTGCAAATTGACATTGGAGCTGTGCTCTGGATTCCGTCCAATTACATTCCTATTTTGTACCTTTTCACATTCATGAAAGGTTAGTTGCCTATTGACCAGCTTTGCCTCAACCAATATTAAGGAAGACTTGTTAGCTGACCCACTATCTTTCAGGCTGAACTGTAACAATTATTTATGTCCTGTTCTATGGCAAAGGAACTGAATTCTTAAAGTTGGAGCCTTGCAAGATTTTTGTTGTAGTTTATGTTCTCTGACAGCAGTTACTTAATGTGAAGTGAGTTAATTACACTACTGCAAATTGCAGAATATAATGATTGGGTTTAAGGTTTTGAATTATTTATTTTTAAATGTCATGTAGTAGCAATACTAGGGAACTGAAGCATCTTGGAGCTATATACATCCTTCTTGCATGTTTCACCTCTTCTTTTCTCTTCCTCTTATCTCCCCATCTTGCTGTGGTTATCTACTTCATAGCAAATGTGGTATTTCTCTTCCACCTCATCTGCAGCATTGCCACTATTTTCTCTCCACCACCACCCCTACCCCCATGATTTAAAAGAATTCGAGAACACTGCTAAACAAAGCAGCAGTTGCACCTCTCATGTCTGTTTCTCAAAGGGTCTTGGGTAGTAAAAACACTGAAGACAGAAACAGACATCTGATGTGTTAAAGGATTTTGTGAAGTTGAATTTTGAGACTGGCTACAGCAGAGGTCTTCAAACTTGGCCACTTTAAGACTTGTGGACTTCAACTCCTGCAATTCTCCAGCCAGCTATGCTTAAAGCGGCCAAGTTTGACGATCTCTGGATTGCAGAGTAACTGGTTTACACTTTGTGGTTCAGGTCACACTACATCAGGGATTCATGTAAACTGTAGGTAAATGAGTTGATCTAAGTTGCTATAAAAACAATATCAACAACAGGATCTGGGAGGGGAGGGGAGGGGGATGGGGGGGGAGAAAATGGAAAAATTTTGTATTGTAAAACTTTTTCAATAAAAAAAAAAAACAACAGGATCTGATCTGGCTGATATTTAGATGTGAAAATATCAGAAAATTCTAGGATTGTAGGCTTGCTAAGGAAGATTTTTAAAAAGTAGGCAATGACTAACTACTTCCACATCCTAGCTTTTAAAACTAATTGGATCTTTCCATGGAGTAAGCAGGAGTCAAGCTCAACTTTAAAGGTGGACTTCATTTTGCCATTGTGAAATTTTATTTCTAGACTGAGGGATATGGCATGTTGTCATTCAGAGAAAGCATTGAGTGAATAGTATAGTATGACAAAGCTTCTTAGGGGAGGGATGCATAAGGGAGGGAAAAGGACAGCAAGAAGGAACAGGATCTTATATGTAAATTACAATAGGTATTTATTATATAGTATGTAATTACTCAGATTGTGAGAAATAATGAAATTGCATAGACATCAAGATGTGGACATCAGTTCTGTGGTCCCTCTGAGTTTCTGAAAATGCATGTCTTTGTCACCAAAAAAAATACATTTGTTATTTTAGTTTCTTTTAGCTCTGTTTTGTGTGTTGTTACAATTTACATAGAAAAGATGTTAAAAGCCTGTCATTTGCCTCTACTCCCCTTTAGCAACCTTCTGTACTGCTGAATAAGCATACAGTCCTAACCCTCAGACTAGCACCTCACTGGCTTCTCAAGGTAAGGGAAGATGCCAGATCCCCTCATAATAATCTACACCTAGGGAATATCTTCCTTCCCAGACTTCACCCATCTTCAGGGCAATACTCAACACATGTCTAAGTGATCAAAGCCAAAGCAGGAGCTCCTCAATCTGCATATCTAAACATCTAACATCAAAGCCTGTTTGTTCTTTTACATACCTCTGCTGGTAGACCTCTAAGAGGTAGACTTCTATTAACCATTATACATGGTTGAATGAATAAACTCTTATTTCTAGCAGCCCATTGGCATTATTTATTTTATTTTATTTTATTAATTGAATTTATATACTGCCCTTCTCCCGAAGGACTCAGGGCGGTGGATAGCCGAAATTAAAATACATACAGTATAAAAGTTAAAATAGCTAAAATAAATTAAATCGATTGGCCTCCCAATTTAAAACCCCATATCTATATAATTTAAAAAACTAACCCATAAAAACCTATTTAGGCTAGGCCGGCTTGCTGGAATAAAAAAGTCTTCAGGGCCTTATGGAAAGTACGGAGGTCTGAGATCAGTCGTATTCAGGGAGGTAGCTCATTCCAGAGGGCGGGTACCCCCACAGAGAAGGGTCTCCCCCTGGGGGTTGCCAGCCGACATTGCTTGACTGGCGGCACCCTGAGGAGGCCCTCTCTGTGAGAGCATATTGGCCGGTGGGAGGTAATCGGTAGCAGAAGGCAGTCTCGTAAATACCCTGGCCCTAAGCCATGGAGTGCTTTAAAGGTGAGAACCAATACCTTGAAGCGCACCCAGAAGACCACCAGGAGCCAGTGCAGCTCACACAGGAGAAGTGTTACATGGGAGCGCCATGTCGCTCCCATAATCACCCGTGCGGCCGCATTCTGGACCAGTTGGAGCTTCCGGGTGTTCCTCAAGGGGAGCTCCATGTAGAGGGCGTTACAGTAGTCCAGGTGAGAAGTGACGAGGGCATGAGTGACTGTGCATAAGGAGTCCTGATCCAGAAAGGGGCGCAACTGGTGTATCAGGCGAACCTGATAAAAGTATTGTGTACTATATGTTTATTCGTGACCCAATTCTGAAAATTGGACCAAATTAATTATTCTAACAGTGTAAAAAATCATTTTCTCAGAAGACAAAAAAGGGTTTTCTTAAGGATCACTTAGTAAAAAAAAACCTGAGGATATTTTAATTGTTCAGATAAATATTTAATGCTTTGCATTCTTTTGTTGTTTCTAATAGATGACACGGGAACAGTATATACTAGCAACACAGCAAAACAGTCTGCCAAGAACAGAAAATCCTCAACTTTATCCAGTAGGGATTTATGGCTGGCGAAAGAGGTGCTTATACTTCTTTGTCCTCTTGCTATTGGTTACCATGATCGTTAACTTAGCCATGACAATATGGATCCTGAAAGTAATGAATTTCACAGTGGTAAGTAGAACTTTCTGGAGTGGAGGGTGTGTGGCTTATAAATGTTAAAGGGATTTGATATGATTATTTAGTATTATCTTTCAGTTCTCAAACAGCTTTGAGAGTTTGGGGAGTAAAACAATGGTGGGATAAAGTGTCATTTGCCTTTTGTTAACTGAATGTCCATATATATAACTTAATTATTAAGTGCAGAACTAATTGAATCTGATTCTCAACATAGAACATAATACTTTTATTTCTGAGGCAATCTGGCTGACCACTGCTAATAGATTCTATGTCCATCTAGCTCCAATAAGTATCCATTATTAATTCTTGTAGTTTGTAAGAAAATATCAAGACAGTTATTTTTGACCTTTCAATAATGACAATTCTGGCTGGAATGTAGGAACTAAACCCCAAAAAGGAAACAAAGACGACAAGATCAAGCCAAGTGATTGGCTTGAATTAATGGCATATCTTCTGGCCTCAATAGTAGAGTTACCACAAGGTCTGGAAAGGTTCTCCAAGATACTTTGATTTCCAAAAGAAGACCTGAAAGAAAGTGTAATGCCTACTGCTCTGATTAAAAAAAGGAATGGCCCAGGAAAAAATATGTGCCTCTGGCATTTTTTGATGCAGATGCCTTTTGCTACATCTGCCACTTTTTCCAAGACTCAGAAATCATTTTGAAATTGACTGAATTAACAGAGATGGTGATATTAACTGCTATGATTAGAGATAATGGACAAAATAACCTAACAAATAACTGTTTAGCCTAACCTGTTAACTGTTTTTTCTTCTTTCTTCTTGTGTGTGCGTGTGTAAAAGGAGAATTTACTGCTATTTCGTTTTTTCAGCACCCAGCCAGGAGGGATTCTAGATTTTAAATATTAAATTTATTTGATCACTTTTTCCTCTTTTTTTGTACACTATTTTTTTTCCTTTAGTTGTTGTTGTTAAGGTTGAATGTATGCTTTTGCTTTGTTTCATTTGTTTGTTTGTTTTGTATTTTACTCTTTCTAATAAAACAATAAATAATATTTTTTAAAAAAAGAAATCACAAAGCCAATAGGAAGAGTTATTGGGGAGTGTCTGTGTAATCTTAGTTTTGCAAAAAGTTTATTTGGATCCTTTTTAAAACTAATTTTTAAAATTAGATTTATTTCCTGTTTCTAGTAGAATCTCAGCATACACGGTACCCATGTAAGAGACTATTTAAGGCAGTCTACCTTTTTTCACACTGACGTCCAGGTCTCAGTCTTTTTTCTAGTACACAAGCAAATGTATTTGATTGAAAAAGGAAACAATTCCCTAAAGTCAATGCTTTTGACCCCTTAGCTTGACCACAGTATTTGTTTTAAACAAGTACTAAGCTCAACTTGCAATTGAGAACAGGGTTAGGGTTATGCAATACTGCAGATTAGGATTTATATTTGCCATTAAACTTAACTAACCACATGAATTGCTGTGGTACTTTGGCTAGAATTACTTGTCTGCCCTTTGAAGGGTAGTTCATGAAACAAACCTCCCAAGAGCTATTGAAACGCTATTGTTCAAAGTATAGTATAGAATCTGGATCTCTCTCACACACACATGACCCCCTCCCCCCACCCCAGCCATGCCTACCCAGGTTTTATGCCTCCTGTTTTTTCCTTTCAGTGGGAAATGGGTCCCTCTCCCTCCCTCCCTCCCTCCCTCCCTCCCTCCCTCTCTCTCTCTCTCTCTCTCTCTCTCTCCCTCCCTCCCTCCCTCCCTCCCACACACACACACACACACACCTCTTACTCTAAAAAGAATACCCTAAAAAACTTTCACCATAAAGGAAGATTTGGAAACTAGACCAAAACTGTCCAGAATGGAGGGAAAACTGTCTCTAAAACATTTCAGTTCATTATTTAAGGTAGGCTTTTTCCACATGATAACAGGCAAGCAAAGGACTAGAAAACATGAAATGTTCTCTCATATTTTAATGTCACATGGATGTATGAGAAGAAAAGAATCTTATTTGCATGGCCATTAATGTTGTATATAAATACATTCATGACTTGTAAATAGTAAGAACCAGAAAGTTCAACTTTCTTGTAACACATTACAGTTGTGGGAACATTAGAAAACCCTTTAACTGGCCCCTAAAGACATGAACATTAAAACAATAGTATATTGCAGATTCACCTTGGGAATATATCTGAGTTGAAAACATATTGGAATCGCACTTTAGCTTGGAATGAAAAATTGCAATGATAGTAAAGCTCTTATGAAATTCTGTAATGCAACCAGTGTAGAGGCAAAAGGAAAAAAATGTTGGAAAGAATATACAAGGGCCATTAGCAGGTAAAAGAGAAAATAACCAATCTCTTAGCCCTTGGAAAAGAGGTAATATGAAAAACCGAAGATAATTTCATCCAGATTTGTCTGGTATAAAAGGGGCAGAGGGAAACTCTGGCAGGCCTTCAAGGTTCTGTTATTAAACCTGACCACAATGCAATGGAGTCTAGCAGGTTATATTTTCTGATTTACAGTAGCCTACCTGAAAGGGCTGGCCATTTGTAATAATGTAGATATTCATGATAATTGTGGGCTGAGGATTGTTAAGAATTGGAGAGATAAGCAGAAGGGGACAAAGTCCTCTGTCAGTTGTGCTGATGGTCACATATCTAGAGTTTATTTCGTTTAAGGGACCCTAAACCAACTTTAGGAAAATAGTGCTGGGAATGTCTTGATGGCTGTACATTACCTCCAGAATCAAAGGCAGTTTGCCTTTAATTCCTGTTGCTAGGGAGAAACATAAAAGAGGCTATTGCTTTTATGTCCCGCTCGGATTTCTTACATGCAACTGAGTGATCACTGCTTGATTGAAAATTTTCAACAAGATAGCCCTTTGAGCTGATTAGCAGTTCTTAAGTATTTCAAAGAGCATGGAAATTCCTAATTTTCTTTGGTCTGCTTTCACAAATATACATAGACAGATATATTTTCCTACAGCAGTTGAAGTTTATTTCACATCTGATTCTGAACACGTGGGTTTGAAAATGCTAGTTATATTCATCTCTCTTGGAAGATCCTGAGATCTAACATATTTTACAGTGTTCTATATTTTACTGAGTTTTTTTTAAACTGTTGTTTTCAAAACCATGCATTATTAATGTATTTTACACTTACTGCCAAAGATCCACCTTTGCACATGATGCTTCCCAAACCTGTTATTGCTTGAATAGCGACTTTCGTGGATAATCCTAGAGATCTTCTATTTCAAATCTCATAATACTTATTTTTCAAAATGGATTAGAGACATATAATGCACTTGAAACACTGAGGGATCCATTAAAGGGAGAGAGAGACTTACAGAGAGTAGAATGGAGAGAGAAAGACTGAGAACAAACTGATCTATTTCACAGACTCTGATATTTATAACAAGTAAACATTTAAAATTAATACCTACTTATATTTTAATAACAATGTGATGCCCTACTGCATATTAATATACTCATGCCCCCCACAAATATTTTTTTTCAGGTTCATATTCCTTCAATTGACTTTTTTTAAAAAAGAGAGAGAGATACAGTAGTAGCTCTCTAATATAAATGCATGTTTGGCTACAAAGGCTTTCTTCTTCTCGTATTCAGACACTGAGACAGAAAACAGTTAAACAAACAAAAAAGGCAGGTTAAAGAAACTACACCAAACATATTTGGTGTAGTTTGCACTACACCAAACATATTTTCGCATTTTAATTGTTGCTAAGCAGTGTTGGTTTCAGTCAGCTTTGTTCTCTCTTCCATATGTTTTAGCACCTTTGTAATAGCTGTTTTTTTCCTATCCACTTATCCAAGTGAAGTTTTCTTGGGATGATCAGGAAACCAAAACATGGATGAGGGGGATTAAAAAGCATTGCTCCAATGACCCCACTCCCTTTAGCATTTTTCCTGAAGAATAGTTATTTTGACCATAGTCACTTTGATCATGTGGTCTGCCTACACAAAAACACACAGACAGACACCCATTGAGACAAATGCATGTCATAAGGATTTTTTAACTGATGTTGTTGTGAGTTGCAAAGTCGTGTCCAACCCATCGCAAACCCATGGACAGCGTTCCTCCAGGTCTCCCTGTCCTCTACCATCCTCTGGAGTCCATTTAAGCTACAGCTTCAGTAACTCCATCCAGCCACCTCATTTTCCTGATTCGATGCGTTGCCAATCCTACATTTGGGTTGATAGCAGTGTGATAGGATGTACTGAGTGTCAATCATTTTATTTGTCACTTTGGTCCCACCCCTCTTCTCTGTTCTCCGTCAATCTTTTTCACTCAGTGGACTAGATTAGTCTGAGTGTCATTTACTGGGTGTTTTTAAAAAAAATAGAAATTGGAAAGAAATTTATTCAAAATAAGTGGATTGCCTTTTAAATTTAACAATGAGCTGATTTAGAGGCTTTTCATTAAGATAGCCTGACAGAGCTTTAAATTTACAGTGAGCTGATTTAGAGGCTTTTCATTAAGATAGCCAGCCACCTCATTCTCTATCATCTCCTTCTTTTGCCCTCAATCTTTCCTAGCGTTAGGCTTCTTCAGTGAGTCTTCCTTCTCATTAGGTGGCCAAAGTATTTGAGTTTCATCTTCAGGATCTGGCCTTCTAAAGAGCAGTCAGGGTTGATCTCCTCTAGGATTGAGTGGTTTGATCGCCTTGCAGTCCAAGGGACTCACAGGAGTCTTCTCCAGCACCATAGTTCAAAGGCCTCATTTCTTTGGCGCTCAGCTGTTCTCATGGTCCAACTTTCACAGCCATACATTGCAACTGGGAAAACCATAGCATTGACTATACACACTTTTGTTGGCAGGGTGATGTCTCTGCTTTTTAGTTTGCTGTCTAGATTTGCCATAGCTTCCCTCCCCAGGAACAAGCGTCTTTTAATTTTTTGGCTGCAGTTTCCATCTGCGGTGATCTTGGAGCCCAGGAAAATAAAATCTGTCACTACCTCCATTTCTTCCCCATCTATTTGCCAGGAATTAAGAGGTCTGGATGCCATAATCTTAGTTTTCTTAATGTTTTAACTGATACTTTTGGTCAAAACAAGCTGATTCTTTTGAATCCAGAAATCTGGTTCTCCGAAATTCCCTATGTTACATCTTACCTTGTATTGAAAGAAAAGTTTCCAGAATCCTTGCAAGGGTTTTCTTCTTCATGTATGTGCAGGGAGGATATTGTTTGCTTTTAAAGTAAGTTTCTTTCACTGGCTTAAAGTGTTGTTCTAAATTTGGTTTGAAAGTTTGTACTTTTGTCGTCACAAAAATCTGATGCAATTCTATTTCTTTCCTGTAAATCTCCATGAATTAATCAATTCAGAAGGAAAAAAAATTAACCTTTAACTTCAGTTCTTTTCTCTTGTTTTTACATCACTCATTGTCCTGACACATGTTATTAGCTCCAGACCCCTGTTGTTTGTTGGATAGAGGAGCTCTTGAAATATTATCCTTTCCCCAAGGGCAACTGTCACTTTGTCACTCTGAAGTCACTGACTTGTGTGCATTCAAAATTCTGGCATTTGATTCATTGGCATTTGGTAAATAGTTATTTGAGGAGAAAACTGCTAAGACAACATGCTCTTTTCATATATCATTGCTTTGTTTTCTCTGTCAATTAGGGAGGGTTGGGAAGCTATCATGGTGTATTTATTTAATACAAATGAATGTGATCTGTTTTCTGTCTTTGGTTTAAAACCTCAAATGGTAATCACAGACCCCAGAGTGATCTAATAGAATCAGATTGTTGTGATGAAATATCCATTTGCAAGCATTAATACTTTGATGATGAAATTGAATTGAAATGATTTGCCATTTCAGTATAATATGACAGAAAATAGAGGACATGAGGAAAAAGAAAATTTGAGAGCTGCTTTAAAACCAAATCATATAATTCCATTCTCCTAGATTCTTTCTTGGGATTACTTGTCATCCATTCAGTACTTAATCTTCTAGATAAAATGTACACTGCAAATTCCTGAAAAATCTTGTAGGTTTCCCCCCCCCCCTTTTCTTTGACTAGTTTCAATCTTATGTTTCTCCATTTGTATTAATCAGTGCAGGAAAGTTTGGTATGTCTATTCCTTTCTAAAATCTGTTCCTCCAAATTGAAATATAAATGGCCTGGCCATATTGATTCAGATCCTAATAATTTTATACTATAGCATGGTAACCAAAGGTTTCATTGCCAGTTAGCTATTTAGAACCAGAATACAAATATGAACCTGCTTCTTATTGATATTTGTAATCCATTCTGAGTGCTCCTTTAGTTAAAAATGAGTTAGGGTACTGTTGTAGTCCGCCAGCAGCCCCTGGAGCTAGCAGCTGAGTCAGATAGTGAGGAGGATGGGGAGGAACATGGGCCAGTCCTGGAGTCTGGGGAAGGCACGGATGAGGCCTCTGTGTTGGAGGCAGAGATGGGGTCAGGGCCATCTGGGAATGATGTGTGGACTCCGAAGCCTCCTGAGTCAACAGCAGAGAGGCAGAGGAACAGGAGGAGCCTGCTCCTAGCACACATGCACAGAGCTGCCAGAAGGCAAGAGCAGCTAAAGCAAAAAGGATGACTCGGGAGCAGGGCCAGGAGATGACTGGCCCCTCCCATAAGGCTTAAAAGAGCAGCAAAGACTCTTGGGCTCTTTGTTGGAAAGCAACATTGCTAAATCTGTTTCTAGTCAGCGTCTCTTGTTTCTGAACTTCATGGGGCTTTGCCAAGAAAGGATGCCAAAGAAGATAAAGGTTTGTAATAAGCCCAAAGGGCTTTTTCTGAAGGACTTGTTTCGGAATTAATTTGGAATTAATTTGGACTAAGATGGGAATGAAGTAATTCTCAGCCCAAATAGTTTTGTTTGGGACTAATTGTGTCTGGTAGTGACTAAGTGAGCCTAGGCCACAACAGGTACTTTGAATAAATGCAAAAAAGTCAGAGATCTCTGGATTTTCTTGTCCTATTTTGGGTTAGGAGCTTGGTAAAACCTTCTGCCACCCTCTATCTTTAGGTAGTGTTCTACCTAAAGCCAACCATATGTAAGAATTATGGTTCATATAACCTTATTCTTCCTTTCTGGCAATAATAAGCTCAAGAAGCAGAGAAATAATGGCTGTCATATAATCTCCCAGCTTTTACAGCATCACATTTAGAAAAACCATTAGAGGATTCAGTTCTTCTTGCATCCTGTGAGAGAAAGACCAATTTCCCCAGGGATGGATAAAGTCATATCATGACTCTTTTATTCCTATAATGTATCCTATCTAACTTTCAAAACCATAGATCATAATTTTCTTCTGTTTTACACAAAAAGTTCATAAAGGGTATCCTGTCAGCAACAAACACAGATATTATCTTTTCTCCACTCAAACAGATCAACTTGGCCATCTCAGCAAGTTCTATTATCTTCATCAACTATTCCTATGTTGTAGGTATTGTCAAATCCTGGGTTTATTAGCTCTATATTTATTGAAAGTTTACATTAACAGAATTTTGCAAGTCCAAGAAAGTAGGGAGGTTCCCTTCTGAGATGTTTGCCACACTCCATTTGTTCTTCAGGATAAGTTGCCTTTTATTTGACCATTGTCCAGACTGGGACAGTCATCCTGACTTCCAAAATAATCCCCAGATACTGTAATATCAACATTCTTTTTTCTTCTTAAAATTAGCAATGGACTGAGAGAGAAAAAATCATTGTGAATCTAAACTATAGTAATGAAGCAGCCTGAATTTTCAGAATCTTTGATACCACTTGCTATAAATTAGGAACAGCATCTGTATTTTCCAGATGTTAAAGATAGTTAATTAAGATTGTAGAGAAAGATACTATAACAACTTTCTGAGGTTTTGGATTTCCACATTGTGGTGTGAATTAATATGTATTGATTTCTTGAATCAATGGTTTCCTTTATATGGTTTATAACATGTATAATCCACAACTAAAGAAAATCTAGTGGGAGTTAGGAGGATGCTTCCTTGCTTTCTTCGGCTTTCAGGAAAGTCATCCATTTTCTTGTAGCAAGTTCTTGTTCTGTTTGGTCTCCTCATATTTCTGGAAAAGGAGAGGAGGAAGAGAAATAAGCCTGTATGCTCTGTTGTTTAACACACAGAGCCAAACCGGAAGAAAAGGAAAGAAAAGAAAAAGGAATTCACTGCTTTTGCTCTTTTTCTTTAAAGAGCAAAAGCAGTGAATTCCTTTTTCTGCAAGCAGTAGCCACGATTGTTTCATTTTTCCCTTTAAAAACAGCCAGAAGAACCAGAACAAGCAAAGATCTCCATAACTACAAGTGAGTAGCTGGGTAGGTTTTTTTTCAAGTTGAAGAAAAGATTACTATCCTTCAAGTTGTAACAGGCAGGGCTGGGCAGCCCTTTGGATTTGAAGGCAAAAAGTTCTTCAAAGTGCATGAAAATCTTACTTAGCTTAAAACACTGACTCTTGCAACCCAAGCATGATTCTGGGGAAAGGTGTCTTTGGTTTAATGAATTTCACCATTAAACCAAATATTGCCTTCAAACCCAATACATTGCACATCCCTGGCAATAAGTATTCCTGTTGTCCATAAGAATATCAATTTTTGCTTACGGTGGCTTGTTTATAATGGTGGCCTCTAAAAACACTCCACAGCAACCTAAGGGCTCTCTTACAGGGGAACTATTGCCTTAAATCTTTACAAAAGAATGACTAGTGCATCTGAGGCAACATCTGCCTGCTTTCAAAAATATAAAACCATCAACTAATCCCAGCCGCCACCACCCCCAAAGTGTATAAACATTTATTAGAGAAATAGAGAGATTGAAAATCTATAGAGTATATGAGTGATAATTACCTCAGGTGCCTCCAGATCATTTTAAAAGTCAGTTGGTTAAATAAATAGGGGACAAAAAAGAGCAGGCATTATAGAATATTTCCTAAAAGGCTAACCTCAGCAGGAATAGTCTACTATATTATTAGTAAGTGTAGAATTGGGATAATGGAGAAAAGGAAAAGAAAAAGGGAAAGAAAATGGATTCACAGAAGGCAATTTAAGCAATTTAAACCTATAAATATTTCACAATAATGTGTCCTATTTATCTGAAATTTTTAGCTGGCTAGTATTTCAGAATGTTGATAATAAGCCTATAAAATACAGCTGCTTATTAACAGAAATGAAAAGACTTCCTCAAATATTAATTGCTACATCATGGAGTGCATCCATTAGCTGCACAGAATGAAGCTATTTGTAAATTCCATATTAATGGCTGGATCGTTGAACTAAGAGACTGGTGTTATTTATTAACCTGTTTTTCTGAAAAAAAAAAACAATTAGGCAAACTTTCTGGTATCCTGTGAACTAATCAAATAAGGAAAATGCAGTTTTGTTTTGTTTTGTTTTTCTAGAGAACACATACTATGGTTAGAAGAAATTCAAAATCAGTTACATAAATCTAAGGTGCAAAGGAAGCAATGCATGTACACAAAGAAAAATATTAGCAAGTTCACAATGAAAGCACTATATTCATACGTTTTCTTTCCCTCTCTCTTAGGAAGACTGATAATCATGATGAGATTGCTACAGAAGAAAGCATTAATCTGACTTGCTTCAATAGAAGGGAGACTACTTAGTTAAGAGAAGTTCCACAACACACATGATAATTAGCCCTAAGCCAATTTATCAATGCATGGAAAAATATGTACAAACAGTTCAATCAAGAAAGCTAGTTTGGTATAGTGGCACACAGGCACAGCCTACAAACTGGGAGACTATGAGTTCCAAACCTGCTTTAGGCACAAAGCCAGTGGGGTGACTTTGGCCAATCATTCACTCTTAACTCTAAGAAGTATTTATTTATTTATTTATTTATTTGTTTGTTTGTTTAATTTATTTATTTATTTATTTAGTCAAGCATGTATTAGATAACAGATATAAGTATAAACATAATTATGAAGACATGAAATGGATACGAATAAAAGGGAACATTATGATAGGGATAGTAGGCACGCTAGTGCGCTTATGCACGCCCTTTAAAGACCTGTTAGGAATGGGGTGAGGTTCAACAGTAGACAGTCTAAGGGTAAAGTAGGTTATTGCAAGCCACTTCCAAAATTTTGGCCAAAAAGACTGCAGGGACATGTTCAGCAATCACCAGGAATCTATGCTAACTCTAAGATACACATGCACACAGAAACATAAACAGTTCAATCAAATGACTAGGATGGCCAGTGCCTTTCTCTCCAGATGCTCATAATACATTGGGAAGGCAGAATTGTTGCAAAGGGATGCAACTCCTTGCTGTTCTGTAAGAAGTTAGCATCCTCAGATAAAAATGAATAACTTTGACTAGAAGTAAAATGCCTATATTTATCTATGGTTTTTTTTTTTAATTTCCAGGATTTGGGGAAAGAATTGAATGTTCTATAACAGATCCGATTTGAGTGATATATTTTTTCAGGTCCCATCTGTGATCTTTTTATTTCTACATCAAGGAAAGTAGCAAATTGACAAGTGTTTTCTAAGATAAATCACATTAAATTGAACATCTTACGTAATTAAGGAACAAAGATTCAATGCTAGTGTAACTTTTGAAGGTACCGGAATTCCCCATTTAGCCCTGGAGTCCAAGCCTCTGTTCAGTGCACTAAATCCAAATTAAAGTATCTGCAACAGATGGCTCTTCTTTAACCACCCAACAGTTGTTGGGGTTCTCTGAACTGTTAGATCCACTAATGGTTTACTGGATTCAGGCTATTCCTATGTCATAAAGGCAACCAAGGTGACCTATGGTTGGGTCCATGCTGTGGCATCATTCTCTCTATTGGAGCAGGTAGCACCTTTTGCTTTGAAAGAGGAAGTGGTGCATCACTCCTGAAGAGATCATTCTTTAATCCAACAGTTTTTGATAACTATCAACCAGAGATGGATCAGTTGAATATCATGACTTGTTTCATTCACATTCCAAGTCTGGATTTAGCACTAAGACAGTGTTCGTTGTATGATCTGTGGAATAGTCTAGATTGAGTTGATTATCCAATCTTGAGCAACTTGATGCCTGAGCAGTTTTCAATACTATTAATCATGGTCTTCTTCAGTTGATGCCATAGGTTGGGAATAGAGTCCACTGCTTTACGATAGTTCTCCTTTTTTCTCTCATGCTAGCTTCAGTTGCTGTGGATTTAAGGTAGTGGTAGGAAGGAGTGGGAGATCATTCTTTAAGACCTCCTAAATTAAACCATGAGGTGAGGTTATCTGCTGATTAGGGATTGTTGTCATCAGTATCCTGAGTATACCCAATTATATCTTTTGATCCCTGGCCAATCAAGGAGATTCTATAGTTTTGGGAAGTTGAAAAAGTGTCTGTAACCCAATCTGAAGTCTGAATGCTGTCAATGTTTGAGCCACTTACATCTGGGAATGTTCCATCTTTAAAGATCCAATAACTTAGCCCCAAAATTTAAACTGGTTCAAACTAATAAATTTGTTATTTTAGCCATCTGGATCTTTAGTGCATCTTATTCACTTGCCTCTTGTACTTCAGTTAGAGAAGGTTCAGATTAAATAGGAATTAAGTAGCTCTGCCTTTTCCTTGATATCTAGTACCATGGTATCTTCATCAAGCAACTGGTTGTTGTCCTTTTATTCTAAATATATCTCAGAATAATACCTCCTTCCATTTCCTTCTATCAACTCTCCTGGTGAAATTTTGACAAAATGCATAATTAATTAGCAGATCTTGTAAAAAGAATGCAGTTTACCATATAGGCAATCCTGTATATAGACTATATAACAGAATATATAACAGTGGCTGGTTAGCACACTCCTTAAATACTCAGCCAGGGATATTATCAGAACCAGCAGCTTTCCGAGTATTGACTTTCCGCAAGACCTTCTGAACAGCAATTGTATCAAACCTAAGTCTTCAAAATCCATGATGACATGGTTCTAAGTTATTCTTTGTAATATAATTTGTTCCCATCTGAAGTGGAAAAAGGGATAATTGTCAGAGCATTTGGCAGGACTAAAGGTTGTTCTGTTACATCACTTATCTGCATTGTTGGAAAAACAATACTGAAAGCCCAGTGGACACATAGTTGTTTCAGCTGAAAGCCCAGTGGTGCCACAGCTACTGTATTTCAGCTCCTTATGGCACTGAGTCACAGGTATGCTCACTCACACCCTGTGTTTGTCCCTCAAAACTGACTGCTATATAGATACTGTTTTCCACTTGCCAAGCTCTGATGATTCATCTAAAATACCAGGCACTTTCTGAACACTTTTGAGAAGCAGAACTAATGGATTTAGAGTTATAGTTGAACCACAGGAACTCCTGTGTAACATGTTCCCCTTCTATGCTTTGAAGATTTTTAAAATCAGTTCTATAGCTTTAAAGGTTCCATTTGTTTTGCTTTATTTTTTTATAAATCTAGGGCCTGCACTTATTGAAAAGTTGTTTTGAATAGATACTTAAAGTTTCTGAAGAGAAATGGATTGTTCATGGGCAATTTCTTTGTCAATTGAATATAATGTGAAGCTGTTTTGATTACAATTTGTACTGAACGTATTGATAGCAAAGGTAAATATATTAATAGAAGAATCACCTATAGAGAAAAAAATTATCTCTCCTTAAATAGGGCATATTGCTTTCTCTCTCGTTTTCTCATTCTCTTCCTCTGTGTGTTTGTATGTATTATATATATTTTTTCTAAAGTTGTATAAATCTATTAGATTTATTGAGCAGTTGGTGTTTTAGTGAGCAATCCTATGTCAACTCTGATTCAGCAGGGTTTGTTTTCAGTGTGTTAGTTTGTTTCTTTTGATAATAGTCAAAAAGCAATTAATGATAATCCTAATCTTATTGCAGAAGTCAAAATATATATGTTGACAAGCTGTAACAATACTTATTTGCAGTGGAAAAATACTGTTGGAGTAGGATCATTCCACAAGTTCAAATTTTTTAAAAATGTTTTGGACAACTATTAAATTTTAAGTTTGGACTTTGCATTTTAAAGGCATGAGTAATCTCTTCTGGTTGCCAAAACTTTACAATATCTTTAGAGAGGGAAGATACAATGAGCATGGAATGAGTATGCAGCTATGTAACATGAATGGACATGGTCAATATTTTTTTTTTGCTTTTGTTAGCTTTGATATCGATGTGTATATTTTTCCCATCTGAAAATGGAAGGGAATTATGTCATTGATTTCTAGCAACTTTGGTCAGATATGACCAAAAAAAGAGATTCAAAAGCCATCTTTGAGCTTCCTCTCCAAGATTCCAATTTGGGGAAGATTGGACCAAAGGCATCAAAGGAGCTGGACATTATGGGAGAAAACAGAAGAGCTTTGTCTTTAAGTGACTTTTTGAGTTGGTTGTTAACGATGTTGAGAATGACAGCAATCGAGTGCCACAGTAAAGTGTTCTAAATATTTACCTTTACTGACAAGATGAAAACAATTCCCTGTCACAGAAAAGTAATGTGAAATATATTCTGGAAAGGCCTCGTAGCTGAAGAAATCAATCAATGTCCAGAGTATGTAGCTTGGGTTGAGGTGTTGCCTGTACAAAATGTGCTTGAGCTGACAAGCACATTCCATAATACTTACAATTTTCATGGAGTGCATTTCCTTGAGAGTTTTCCTTATAACAGTTATTCAAATAAATCTCTCTTCAAAAGGATTTTCTCTTAGTCAAGGCAAATACATTTTGAAAGGGACATTTTGGGGTCTTTTTCAAGGTGAACATAACAATGCATGCATTTGATAGTTATATAATCAGTATATACGTATGTGTGTGTTTAATTTAATTTATTCAATTTATGTAACTGTCTATCTTATATAGATGAATCTGGTTGGCAAACAATTTTTAAAATTGATAATATTTAAAAAAATATAAATACACAAAAAATATACAGATTTTAGATCAAGTTGATCTAATGACATGGTTGCCTTGTTTTTAGCATCAATTTTCTTGACTCTTATTAATAACATTGCTCATATTGCTGATGTCTTTTTAATTGTTTAATTGTATTGTTAATTGTTGTTATATTTTGATTCTATGATTTTTTTTTTACTGTGCATCTCTTATAGTCAATTTTCTGTCAGATGGGCGATTATATATATCTCCACCCCAGACACCCCAGAGATGCCCTTTCCGTGTTGTCCTGTTGCCTGGAGGCAGTACGGGCTTGGATGGGCAGAAACAGACTCAAACTCAATCCCTCCAAGACTGAGTGGCTGTGGATGGCGGCATCTCGGGTTTCAGAGGCCCCATCACTTTTGATGGATGGGGAAAAACTTGCCCCTGTTGATAGGGTTTGCAACTTGAGTGTTCTCCTGGATGCTCGGCTATCCCTAAAAGACCATCTAATAGCCATGACCAGGGGGGGCCTTTGCACAGTTCTCCTGGTGTGCCAGTTGTGCCCTTTCCTGGACCGAGATGACCTTTGCACAGTCACTCATGCTTTGGTTACTTCCCGCTTGGATTACTGCAATTCCCTCTGCATGGGCCTACCCCTGAGATGCACCCGGAGACTCCAGCTGATCCAGAATGCAGCCTCACAGGTTGTTACAGGAGCCCCTCATTACTCCCATATAACACCCCTCCTGTGTGAGCTGCACTGGTTACCAGTGGTTCTGCGGGTCTGCTTCAAGGTGCTGGTTCTCACCTATAAGGTCCGACATGACTTAGATCCAGGATATTTGCAGGACCTTCTCCTGCCTGCCTCCCACTGTCCTGTTCGCTCCCATAGGGCCGCTCTCCTCAGGGTTCTGACGGTGAGCCAATGTTGTCTAGCAGTGCCCAGGGGTAGGGCGTTCTCTGTGGGTGCTCCCACCCTCTGGAATGAGTTACTTACTGAGCTCCAGATGGCTCCTGATCTCCACTCCTTCCGTCGGGACCTGAAGACTTGGCTGTTCAAGCAAATAGGCTGACTCTGATTCTGGGTTTTATTATTTATTATTATTAATTAGTTGTTTGGTTTAAAATGGGATTTTATTGTACATGTTTCTTAACTTGTGTTTGCCACCCTGAGTCCTTCAGGAGAAGGGCGGCATATAAATAAATACATGTAATAAATAAATAAATATAAATAAACAGGTCTAAAGCGTTTATAAATCTGCTCCTTAGAATGGTGACTATACTTAAAGTGCATTTAAAACATATTAGATGAAAAGAGACAGTCCATGTGTCAAAGTGACTTCCTAGGCCATGATTCATGATCTGTAATACAATTTCAGTATGCTGGCTTAACATACAGTAAATACATATTTTTTATTTTCATCATATGATTGGACTTAAAGCATGACCATACAAAGTAGACATTTTTGTCTTCTATAATTCTATGAATAGAAGATGATAGAAATTTTGATTCGCTTATTTTTTTAAAAAAAGAGCTTTAAACTTATAAAATAGAACAGGACATTTAAACATCGGGTTTAGCAGAATTGATAACAGTGTTATCAAAATTTTACTCTTTACCTTCATGTTAGGAAGAAGATTTTCAACCATTTTCCAACCATCTTCAAGCTTAGCTTAAATGGGCTGTGGACTATTTGACACATTCTGTATCCAAAACTTTAGAGATGTACTGAAATAACTTCTATAATACAAACAGATGGAAATATGTACAAGCAATTGGAAGATAGAGATAACTCCATTAGCAGCATCTTGATAATGAAAGCTCTGGCTCTCATATCTAATTTCCTCTCTATAACAATGTATAAGCAAGTCCTAATTCCCATTCTAAATAGCGTCTCTACTTCCAAGAAACTTGGCATGCCTTTCTCAATTCTGCACAGTTGTTATCAGTTGTTTGCTGTGAAACAAAGGAATCTCTTTATGTAGAGCAAATGTGCAATTTTTTGCCAATAATAGAGGGATTTTGCTAATTCTTGCCAAAAATAGGTAGTAAAACATACGCTGCCTGCCAAACAAACTTCATTCTTGTCTTACTAAGACCAAATATTTTTTTTCCCATGAACATCCATTAAAAATCTTAGATTCTGTTTATCCAGGTAAAGAGTTTGTGTACTTAGCTTTTATGAGGCTGACTTTATATCTCAGTTTATTCAGTCACACTCTTGGTGCTAAATTAGATTTGCCATCTGTTTTGTTTTTTGTTTTGTTGGTCCTTCTTCCTTCTACAATAGAAGAGCAATTATGCCAATTAAATTTGCTGATTTCAGTCAATGAACATTTTGTACCATGCAAGTTGTTTAACAAAATTCTTATGAAAGTTCTTTACCAAAATTTTCCATAAGCAAAATGAAAATAATTTTAAAAATTCAACTGTGAAAGGAAGCTGTGGAACGGGAAAACTTAATCACTTCCTATTAAAAGTCTACCTCAAAACAAGTCTATCTCCAACAATTGAAAATCACCTAAGTACTTTGCCATTTGATCCATTTCAGCTGGTCTAATTTCTGGTAAATGAGAAAAGAGGAGGGGAGAGGATCCTTCAATACTCTTTCTTAGATGTTTTCTTCTCCTTAGATATTTTCTCCAGGGCTTCCAAATTCATTTGAAATTTCATTGTACATTCTTCCATGTATGACCCAAGGCGAAATTTCCAATATTATCTCAAGTAAGTTGGATCAGGCCATAGACGTGGATAAGGTCAACACCTTCCAGATCTATCATCTTTGAAAGGTTCAGTCATACCTTTTAAATATTATGTTAGGAAGAATATGTGTGCTTCAGAGCCTGCTCTAACCAGTTAGAATATCAAGGGAGAAACTTCATGCAATACCCCATTTCTGTGAGATTTGATGTGAGCGTAGACAGTACTGCTTATTTGGAGTAGCATCAGGACTTTGAAACAGCCTCCTGATGGAAATCACATTAGCCCCCTCTTATTAACTACTCTAAATTTTTCAAAACTGAATTGTTTTAAGTATCCTTTCCATGAACCTTATATCTGATATCATCTTCCTTCGTGCTTCTTGTTTTATTGTCTGTTTCTTGTTGGGTTTTTTGCTCTTACATTTCTGGAGGTCATGTAGTGGTGATATGGTTATTATTATTACTGTGATTGTTTTGATTGATTTTTAACTTCACCATGGATGTTTTAATAGATTTATTATGGCAAGATAAAAGCATAAAACTGTATATCAATTGATGTCAGGTCTAAGCCCAAAAACAACACAGTGAGATCCAATCAAGTCCAGTTCTTTATTTGCTTACATCTAATAGACAGAATCTCACCAGACTAAATCTATAATCTTCTAACCTAACAGTTATACCCTGTGACATGAGGTTATCTTGACCCTTTTCTTCCATCCCTCATCCAGTTCAGGACTGTGCATTATCTTGTCTTGGGCCTTTCTCTGGCATATTCTGACTCCTCTCTGGGAAGTTGTGTCACTATTACTTACATTATCCACACACACACAACAGGTGGCAACATTTAGTTAAATGGCCAACTGCCCCCCCCCCCAATAAAAACCTACACAGGGTTAGAAAAAGTAAGTGGATAGGAGACCACCAAGATATCCTAGGACTGTAGGATAGACTGGGATATTTAAAAGACATCCTGAAACAAAACCAGTACCATAGTGTTGCCATGATAGGGCATGTTTGTGAGGACACCTAGTGCCAAACACAACTTAAGTGAGTCTACTTTAAAAATAATAATAATAAAGCAGTTTAATTCAGTGGAGCCTCCTATGCATATGTTCAGCTGGTGTGCCTAACTTTTTAATGATTTAAGCATGTCTTTAAATATTTAAACTTGCTATGAACGCCTTGAATATCTAACACATGAATTAATTCTTCCTTTATTACTCTATCCAATTAATGAGTGCCTATAAATTTTGTATTAATATAGAACTGGTTTTAGTTTCAAACAATTATGATCGTTCATGATGGGACAATGATACAAAATGAAGACAATTGATGAGTCCATAAACATTGCAAGCAATATTTATTACTTGCAATAAAATTGTCTCCATCCACTCAGTGTTATAATACTAAGGTGATGAAGAAGGAAAGTCTCAAGGTATAATTGAGTCAAGGTGAATTCATTGAGGCCTGTGGCAAAGTAGGGATTAAAGTTAGGGATACTGTGTTCCTACTGCTGGGAATGGCATGCAGTATTGGCTAAAGAAACATGTCCCAAATGCTACATTTGAGGCTACACAGTAATGCTCATTTGGAGCAAAAACTATTTTCCAAGTGGTGTTTTAGAAAGCTTCAGACCCTGGTTCTTGTAGAGAAAATTCCACAGAACATGAATCAAATTGAAAAATACATGTATGAATAAGGAATCAATGGGTCTAGACTCCAGACTCTAGAGGAATAGAAAGTGCAAGAAAGATGTGGCGGTCTTAGAGAGAAGCTTAAAAACAATGGCTACTATATTCAGCAATATATGAAGGTAGTAGAAGCAAGGATGGTTTGCAAGATAAAAAGGAGTAGACAGGTACACTGAATGGGGTTGACAATAACCCTCCTTTCTTATTACTTCTTAATTTTTTCTACATATTTCTAATAATAATGTTTATCCTTATAGTATGATGGGTATTATATATAGTTTCTTTTTCCTGTTTTAATGCCTTGTAAGATTCCATACTTGTATTTACATGGTCATATTATTCTATTCAGAATAATATTATCCAGAAAGGTCGGCAGTTTGGTGGTTTGAATCCCTAGTGCTGCGTAATGGAGTGAGCTCCTGTTACTTGTCCCAACTTCTGCCAACCTAACAGTTCAAAAGCATGTAAAAATGCAAGTAGAAAAATAGGGATCACCTTTGATGGGAAAGTAACAGCACTCCATACACCTCCGGCATTTAATCATGCCAGCCACATGACCACGGAGATGTCTTTGGACAGCGCTGGCTCTTCGGCTCTTTGAAACAGAGATGAGCACCACCTCCTAGAGTTGGGAATGACTAGCACATATGTGTGAGGGGAAACTTTATCTTTACCTTTATTATTCTATTACCCAGGAAGTTTGACTAGTTCGCAATCTCACTAACATTGTGTTTCTTTATTTTCTTCCAGTTTTTTAGACAGGACTCACAACATAATCCATTGAGATCTTGTACAGTAAATCAAAATAAGTCTTTTTAGCTGAGTATCCCAATTAGCTAATGTTTTGACATGACTAAGAAATGTTGAATTGATTACAATGCCTTCTATAGTTACACACAGTTCTTCCAGAATATGTTGATCAGCTCTAGACTAATTATTCTAGAGTTTTTTAAAAAATTCTGTTTTTATGTTAGTTAAGTCATTAGCATAACAGTTCCAAGGCCACCTGAAGGTTTTGAAATACAGTATCAAATTCTCTTGAGAGATATGTTTCACTGGGGACTAAAACACACAGTATTTATTATTAAATCATTCACCTCTAGAAATTTTTGTCTATTTTTCCTTAGAATGCAACCTTATTACAGGTTAAAATAGGCTAAAACAATCTTAAAGCTTAGAGTTAAATTTATGCATAGTATTATGCACAACACAGCATAATATTAACATAATCCAATCACTAACACATTTTTATATCAAGGCTTCTAAAACAGCTTCAAAGTCTACCTAAAGCACATACTAGTTCAAATAAACTGAACTGTCAGTTTTGGAGAACTGAATGGTGTCAACAGCAATTCCCCTTTTAAACTCTTCTTAATCTAAAATGTAACTCTTCATTCTCATGCTTGGCAGATATTGGAGAGAAGACAACTTTTGCCCTAAATCATAAAACATACTTACATTAGAATGGTTTATAAATGTGTATTTTCTTGAGGTAGATGTATAGAGGTATAATAATTGTTCGATTTGTATATGTCTACCATGTCTTTTTTAACATGCTTTCTGTCACTTTTTAGAAATCGGCTCATCAAATCAGAGATTTTATATTATGACCTTTCCTGATTCTGAATTACACTGATATGATGTCACCAGATGCCAGGGTTGGAGTCAAGCAAAGAGACACAAATTGCTTTTTGTCAAGCTATAATTTTGCGAGCTATTTTCCAGTAGCATTTGTGTTGAATTGGCCTTTTGTAGCAAATGGTTTTCCTTGGAGATTTCTATATTTGGTTTACTAATATTGTGATTCAGTTTAAATTGTCCAATGAGCCTTCCTTTGTCAAAGCTCATCATTTATTCTACAATTCTATATGTGAGCACCATAGAATTAAAATGACTTAATTCCAGGTTTTTTTTTAAAAAAAAAATCAGTCTTGCGACAGTGTAAAAATTAAGGCATTTTTGAGATGAATTTGTGTGACACAATACCTATTTTTAATTTTATATAAATGAAGATAACATGTATAAATTAAATCATTAATTAAAATGATAATATGTGAATCAGCATGTTTTAAAGCAACCCCAAATAATTTTATGAATGACTGTTAAAAAGATAGTGACTTTACTGCATTTCATATCCCTTGGGCCTCATTGTTGTTGTTTTTTTAACAGTGTATTTATACATTTTCACATTACATACATAAGTGCTTAGTGAACAACATATTGTCTGGATCATTTTGCTTATATAATAGTACTTTTCCCGCTCCTAATTTCTACCTCTATTATCCAACCATTTGTAAAACAAATCCCATGTTCGAAAATACTCCGTATCTTCTTTTTCTTTCATCTTTAATGTTAATCTGTCCATTTCTACACCATCTAAAAAAAATTAATTACATCTTCTTCTGTAGGCGTTTCCTCATTTTTCCAATGCTGTGCAAATACAAATCTGGTTGCTGTCAATACATGTAATATTAAATATATATTCCCCTTGTCATACTTTTCTGGTACTATGCCTAAGAAAAATATTTCTGGTTTATAATCTTGGTGCTGCTTTAACATTTTTTCTAACCATGTATGTATTTTTGTCCAATGTTTCATTGCTTTTGCACAAGTCCACCACATATCTGTGTTGTGTCTGGTTACATTTCCAATATCTGGAGGACAAATTTTTTAACATCTTTGCTAGTCTCGCTGGTGGTAAATGTCACCTATAAAACATTTTATAGATCTCCTTATAAGCAGTTTTCATTGTCAATTTACAGTTTCTTTCCTACAGTTTTTGCCATTTGTCTAGTTCTATAGTATATCCACATTTTTTTGCCTATGCTATCATTATCTCTTTTATCTGTTTGTCTTCCATTTTTAAGTTTAACAGGAAATTATATATTTTCTTTATTAACTTTTCATCTACCCCTAACAGTGGTGGGTTCCTCCCGGTTCGGCCCAGTTCTCCCAAGCCGGTAGCAGTGATGATATGATGTCACCGAACCAGTTCTGTCCCCCCCACCCTCTCCACATCCCCCCGGGTCCCCCCCTGCATTATTCGTACCTTTTATTTGGCCCACCTCCAATCTATTGCTGCCTTCTGAGTCCCAGCTGATGGCTAGAGGGAAAAAAACTGTTTAAACTCTTGCCGCAGAGCTTCAAAGGGCCACCCTACAGCTGATCAGTGTTAAAAGAAAACAAATGAGTAGACCAGTGCCTGCAAAAATATATGAGTAGATCAGTGCCTGAAAAAATAAATGGGTAGACCAGTGCCTGCAAAAATACATGGGTAGATCGGTACAGCTCTGCAAGGAGTTAAAAGCCTGGTAAACCAGTACCTCTGCTAAATCCTAAATAATTGTCACATGGCCATCAAGCCATGCCCACAAAATAAGCCACACCCACAGAACTGGTAGTAAAATAATTTAGAACCACCCCTGATCCCTAACATTATTTGATCAAATATTGTTTGTTCTTTATAGAAGCCATACATCTTGAAATCTTTCTCATATCTCAATTGTATTTGCATAAGTGGCCACCATAATAGTGGACCTCATTGTTGATAGTCTTCTCACCAGAAGGTACTTAGGTTCATTGTTATAATTTAACATAACTCTCTATGTATCTTAGAAGTAAATTCGAATCAATAGATACTACTACATTTTTGTTGGAAGCGTCTACCAAGGCACTTCTGTGTTGAAGGAATTAGGCAGTAACAACCTTGTTTCCCAGGTATTTTCATGTCCTGGTATTTTCCCACCAAAGTGATAACTAGTTACTATTTGCATTTTGAATTGCTAGGCTGGCAGGAGCTGGTACAAATTGACATTTCATTCCGTCACATGGCTCAGTCTCAGGTTTTGAACTGCCAAGTATCGACCTCTCTGTGGTCTCCTTGATTCAGCATTCTAACCATATGAGGCACCGCATGAGGCCCCTATAGATAGATAGATAATAGATTAAAGTGTTCATTTTGCTCTAAATCTCTGTAACTTTGGCTGCAACAAGTTATCATAGCTATTCGTTACAGTTTCTTCCAAATAGGCATAAATCAAAATGTTCTCAGTTACAGTTCTATAGTATTCTTTACTTCTAATTAGAATATTGTTCCTTTCACAATCATATCTAGCTTAATGGCGGGGTGGTTTGTAATTTTTGTATGTTCTCATAATGAATTTATTCCATCCTTCACTCAATCAGTTATCCTAAGGTTGTATTAAACTTCAATACCCACTTTCCCTAACCAGCATAACACTTGGGTTCATTGGCTAATGGTTTATGATGGATTGTGTCACCTCAAATTTGATACATATGGAAGGGCAGCCCAATGAGAAAAATCTGGTCTATTATGTCTCATAACCAGATTGGTTGTTTATAATGATATATGATGATATAATACCATATGATGGTATGGCAGACTGTTGCAGATGATAGTAATGGGAATACTGGATTATTGTTTTACTCAATTACCAGCTTCTCTCTTTTTGACCATATTATTTGATCTCTTATATTCTTAGAAAGAACTCTCAGGACTAAGGCTAAAATTAGCATTTTAGATTATACAGCCAACAATTTTAAACTAGATTGAAAAATGGGATGGGGGGGGGGGGGTGTTAGAAGCCAATACTTTCTTGTTACTGCTGAAAACTAAACTAATATGTCCATGAAGTTATCAGAAGCTTATCTTAAACAGATTCAATCTTTTGAGTAAAACTGAGGCAATCCACTGCTATTTTGCCCTGGCATAAATTCAATTACTTTGACTTCTATGTAATGGAACATCAGGTTGCCTCATACAATAAAGATACTTCAAAAGATCACTGTGGTGGTTAGCATCCCTACAAATTACAAAGTGACCCTTCTAAACTGCAACATCAACTTTTGTCACCTTTATTCACTTTAAAATATGCCACAGTGTAGCTTAGAACATTTACAAAAGGATCAAAGAGGAAGCTAAACATTCTGGAGGACATCAAAGGCTAAGGAACAGTGCAATTATTTTTCATAGATGAGATAAATGGCTGTAATTGAGAAAATGACAAATGTTAGACAAGAGTTAAAGTAACTGAGCTCTTTTCCTATGCAGAGAGTTACTTAGTGGAACTAAAAGAAAGCAAAATTTAAGTCCTCTCTCAATATCTTTTTTCATCAAATGTAGTGTTAAATATTTTTCAATTGTATTTAATTATATTGTGTCTAATCTCAATTATGCCTCAGCATACAATGTTGCAGCTTAATATATACTTAGAAAAACATTTATGACATATTTATCCTATCATTCCCACACTCAACTATTAAATTTATTTGACTTCAGCCTGGTTTTTTTGACATACAAAACTAGTTTTGGAGGCCTATATTATTGTCTCCAACTGTAGCACTTTGTGTGACTGTTTTGTTCCCCCAAGTGATCATGGCAAAACCACAAAACATGAAAAAGAATCATGTTGCAGGATAGGAATTAATAAGAATTGGAATATAAAAAAATGCAGAGAAAAAAAAATCATCCCGTTGGATCTTGTTGAATATATACAAGAATTTTATACATTCATGTCAAAACCCATTTCTACATTTTAAAATTTTGTGGATTCAGATATCCAGAAAATGTGTGCACTGAAGTATGTACAAAAATTCATTTTCTAATGGAAAAAGAGCTTAAAAGTTCATACACTTGGAAAAGTGATTGCAATGGTGTGTAAGTTAAAGGAAGTGTAATTGTATAAAAATGCATAAGACATTCTTTCAAATATTTTCTGCTGAATTGATAAACGGTTGTAGTAATCTTAGAAAGTCAGGAAACATAACTTTTGCCAATAAATCAATATGTAAGAATGAAGGAAATTATGACCATAAATGGTACAATGCTAGAAATGCGAGCAGTACTAATGATCAAAGTAGAGTAAAACATTTTAGACCTTTATGTTACTTGTGCATGGGGTTACTTTGTCATTAAATGTTATGTACCCTAGTAAATATGCTCTGCTTGTTCATTTTATTCATTCTATTATTCATGTACTATGAGCAATTGAAGAACATTTATTTCCAGTTTAATAATTCTATCTGCTTTCTGCTACAACCATTCAGCCCATTCGGATGTGCCATATTTGAATCAAGAAAACTTGGATGTATGCATGGAAGAAGGAGGGAGGGATGGCCAGGATGATAGTCACCCAATCATCACAATGTGGCAAGAATTTGGAACCACAATATTTATCATAATATCCTATTTTGTGTATTGTGACCACTTCTTTGTGAGTTCTATTAGCTTTCATATTGTTGATAGTGGTACAGTAGAAGCTTTTCGAATGTATTTTTGATCCAGAATATGAGGTATATGATTGCGACAATTCACTAGGAGGTGCAGCATTCATCCAAAAGTTTTATCTCTAAATTACATAATATTCTCACATTATATTACAACACCCTGCAATTCTTTTGAAAATTTACTAGGTAAAATATTTCAATATATATATATATATATGAATCAGAACTGGAGAAAAATGGAGATGGAAGCCAGGGTCATAATCTTCAGCCAAAATTAAAGAATGTTTTCTTTGGTAGATAGTATATGACTCCTTATACCTTTCAGATATCTTATAGCTTTCCTTTCTCTTTTCCCTTGGTGGTAATGTTGAAATGGTTATAAGAAAGGGGAATGTCTTTATGTCTTTTCCTTCTGGTCTGTGGTATTTTGGGAGATTGATAATTTTATTAATTGAAGTATGAATAAGTGCCCACAACTTGCTTTGTTGAATATATATATTTAAGGCCCTAAAGAATTAGTTGCATTTTTATTGATTGCCACCAGAATGTCCATAGCTAACTACCTGAAGGATAAAATTATGACATTGGAGTTTTGGTACAGAATGCTTGACATATTGCCATAGCTGAAAATTTGATTGACATGCTTCACTTGGGTTCTGGTCAAACTAAAGTTAAAGCCTTCTCAAATATATGGCCTGAGTTTATATCTTACACCAACAAAAGGAAAGCATAATTGTTTTATTCTAGATGAATAAATTAATGTGTGGGAGGAATGTTAACAAATTATTAATATGAAGGGTTATGAATTATTTTTTTTGGTCTTCTTTTTTAATCCTTATATATTGTATATTGGAAACCACCTAACATTTCATATTAAATGGTCAGCTATATAAATGTTTTAAATAAATAAAATATGCATTTAATTTTATTTACAAATTATTGTAATTTTTTTTTAGAATTTTAAATATATGTGTGCGTGTGTGTGTGTCTAAAAATGAGGCCTTTACACTTTTCTAAATATATTCTTTCTTCTATTTCAAAAGAGAATCTTGTGTAGACATGGTGAGGAGTGAATCTGAGACAGTGCAATACACTGTATATGATTTTAATTGCATCATTATTTATTATTATTTAAGAAATTATTTACCACCTCAGTCCAATTGGACTATATGGTGTCAATTCGCAAAGCACCCTGGCCTGCTCTCGAGTTGCCATAGGCAAGAGGGATGGGAAAACAAACTTCACAGCTGCAGCGAAGAAGTACTTCAGTCAAAAAAAAAGCACATTCAACCCATCTCTCTGTCAAGGCCATCTCCGCGATTACCCACAGTGGCCAGAGAGGAGTGATCTCTATTACCCACGAAATTACTTCGTTGGAGAATGTGACTGATGACACACCTTGGGTGGAAACAGGGAGGAAACAGTGTCAGAGCCGGGATGTAAATTAAGTGAGGTCAGAGTTGGCTTCACTTGGAACATGCCAACATTAAGCTCCTAATAAAATACTGGATTTCTTTTGAAGCTTGGCTCGAGGCTCATGCTTTAATTAGGGCATTGGTCGCAACCCTGATATATGGATTGTTTCTGTTCAATGATGAGTATTGTACTTCAATACATTTTAGGGCAACGTTGGGCAAAACTGGATTAAATGATTTTAATAAAAATTATTGTCATCGTCATCATCATCATCATCTCTTCACTGCCCTCACTTTCTAAGCTCAACCTAAAGAACAAAAATAAACTTTTATAAAGTACATAATGTTTATGATTCTGCACATTTTAATTAAGGTAATAGGCCTTACAAGCAATCATTTAAAACAATTTGTTTTTATCATTGTAACTAATGAATAATGAATCATTCATATTCAAATTAAAGAATTGTTTGAAGCACAACAATATGAATATTTTATTTATTGCATGTTTATTTGTTTATTTATTTTGGGCCACTAAATTCATAATACTTGATCCTTTTTAAAAAATACACAGTCACATTTATTGAGAAATCTAAAATACAATTCCCAAAGAGTATAAATGGAAGTGCCCCCTCCCCCACCGCCATCCCAGGGAGTAGTAGCTGCTGTTAAGAAGATTACCTCTAAAAGAGGGCATGCTCAAATTGACATTTTAAAAACAGTAAAAAAAAAGCATTAGAAACAAAATTATTTAACATTATGAAACATGGACACTAACCTCACTATTGGTTATGAAAGCTATGAGTGGCACAAAGAGCCATGGAAAGATACATGCTTGGCATCACAAGACAAGATAGAAAAACCTGCACATGGATTAGAAAACAAATGAGAGTATAGGATAGCATCAAAGAGAGTAAATAAAGATTGGCTACATAAAGGTATATTTTTTAAATATGCATATATAAAAGAAAAAATTATACTTGTATAAATTATACAAAAATAATCCACATGTTTAAAATAGCATAGATGGAAAAATGAAGCTGATTTGTGCCCTTGGGTTGAGTTTAACTCCTGGTGCCTTTATAGATTTATTTTTGCATTTTTCAGAAATTTTCTTCTTCCCTTCTCCCTTTTCCTAAAGCATAGCTGTCCGTTATGTTTCCACAGGAATCAAACACACTGAAATCCATAGTTCTGTTTAGGATTGACTTCTTCATCTATTAAATAAAAACTTAGCAAGAAAGCCATCATTATCCATCATAAGAAACATGTTCCTGATTGATGTTGAACATTAACAAGTAGCTATTGAGGCCATCTGAAACCCTCTTTTAAAGTGATGTGGTACAGAAGTTTCAAAACTTTGTTTACTATTTTCTTCCAAAAGCCAGATTTTTTTTTCTAAGCCAAGTACAGATACTCTTATCATCTAAGGTAGCTGCTATGATTTCTTTTCTGCTTTCTAAAGAGAAGTCTGAGTTGGTGTATAAAAATGTTCATTATTCTTATACAGTATCATTTAAAGATAATAATACAAAAATTATCTATATTCTGTAACTGTATTAAATGTATTCTGAAATATTTCAGTTCCTTTTAATGTAGTATATTAACCCTTTGGTGTATCAATAAGGCCATTTATTTAATCTTAAAACCAAACAATTTATTGCTGCAACTGAAAATGTCTATGCAAAGGAAATAGCTGGGAGCTTTCCTTCAAAACTAAAAAAAAAGTAGTAGGACAAATGCTGAAAATAAGCAAGATTCAGACCTTCTGAAATGTAGGACCTGAAAAATGAACCTCTACTATTGGTTAAAACTTTGGTTTTAAATGCCTCGTTATAAATAATATTAGTCCTACTGTAAATTTATTTATTTATTTATTTGACTTATATGCTGCCCTATCTCCAAAGGACTCTGGGTGGCTCACAATAAAAAAATTCACAAAGCCATAGTACAAAATTAAAATCTAGTTAGACCAACTAAAATTAAAAAACCCATAAAATCCCATCAGTTCAGGTTGGGGAACTTGAATAACCAAATTTTTAATTCACGGCAGAAAGTTTGAAGGTCAGGAGCCAACCGGAGCTCCAAAGGGAGTCGATTCCAGAGGGTGGGCGTGCCTACAGAGAAGGCTCTACCCCTGGGGGCTGCCAGCTGACACTGTCTAGTCGACCGCAACCTGAGCAGGCCCTCTCTATGGGCACGAACTGGGCGATGGGATGTCATTGCTGGCTGTAGGTGGTCCACCAAATATCCTGGGCCTAAGCCATATAGGGCTTTATAGGTCATCACCAGCACCTTAAATCTCACCTGGAGGGCAACCAGCAACCAATGCAAGTCGTGAAGGAGGGGTGTAATATGGGAGTATCAGGATCCTCCCATCACAACACGTGCAGCTGCATTCTGTACCAGCTGAAGCCTCCGAGTGGTCCTTAAGGGCAGCCCCATGTAAATGATCCCCGTGTAAATGCTTCATAATGAAGTGCTGATGGATCAGATATATTCTTTTTCCTAAACACAATCCTTAGCCTGTTGATGGACTCAACTTTGAAGCTAAAACAGGATTATATTCAAGAGCAAGATGCATCCTTCAATCTGCAAGGTCATGGTTTCTCTGGGAATAGAAAAAACGTATTTTCTGCCAAAAAACACATTTGCTTTCGATTCCAGGAGACATGAATAGAAAATGCTTGATTAAGTGCATACATTTTTAGGGCCACCAAAAGCAAAATGTTGATTTTTCATAAAGTTTGGAGGTGTTTTGTTATATAAATAGGTCATAAAATAACAAATAAAATATTCAGAACTGTGTCACTGCATTACATTAGCCTTTCTGTGAACTACACAGTAAAGAGATTCCAGTTCCATTTCATGTGTTGTTTAAGCTGTGCTTTTTACTATCTTAAATTTTAGACACGGTTACCTACACGGGAAAAAACATTACTATGCCATTAAATAAAATATGTCTATAGAAGAAGTAGAATATTTATTTATTTATTTTGAAAGAGAAATATATTTATATAGGACTTACAATAAAACTTACAGATTCAGGGAACTTGGACTGAAGCAAACCACAGAGAGATTTTCTGATGTATAATTAATTGAAATTTCAAATTGACACATCAAGTGATAGTTAAAGACTTCCTAAAACATTAAATCATATTCTATTATATGGCTCCCATGGAAAGGAAGCCTGGTTATAGCTAATAATACCTCATCTATCTGCTTATCAGGCCATCCAAATCTATTTTATTTACAGTTGTTGCTATCCAATAAGGTGACTCAATGTATATTAATGTGATTACATTTTGTTTTATTGTTTATAAAATATATCATACCCTATCCACATCTGTTTTATCATCTTAAAATATAAATTTAAATCAGTAGTACCATTGTAGAACATGGATTAAGCAATGGGCTAAACCATTCTAAATGAGTCCTTTTCCCCAATCCCACCACCTCCAATAGTGATTTAAAGATTTCAAATTATGCTTTGTAGGCCTTGGTATAATTAATACAGAAAAGAGTGCAGGCTGTTTTTTAAAAAATTGAGACAGAATTTATTCTGTTTTGATGGTAGGCTCTTGCATAATCTAATTAATTTCAGGATTCAGAAGTATTTCCCTGAAAATAAAGCACTCTTTCTTTCCTAAAACTGATCTATTATTCTTAATTTGAAAACCCTATACTATTATTTAGGGAGGGATTTGAATATGACCCTTAGTCTACATAATTAAACTGTTATGTTTTCAGCCAATAATTACATGGAATGCCTACTATTAGTGTCTTTATGTCCCAGAATTATAAATTAGTAACAAATAAAACTTGTGAATTTAAATTCTTTTCAAATTATCTTCATAATGTTCAAGAACCATATAATTGTGCATTTCTCTAGAAAACCACATGGTTTCTATAGCAATAGCATATACATACATACATACATACATACATACATACATACATATATAAAGTGTGTGTGTGTTTGTGTGTGTGTGTGCACGCGTATCATAGATAGATAGATAGATAGATAGATAGATAGATAGATAGATAGATAGATAGATAGATAGATAGATAGATGAAAATATTATGCTATTATTTGTGAAATGGAAGCACAAACTGACTAATCTTCATGGTGTGTTAAGCAATTCAATGTGTTAATGTTTTGACTGCCAAAGGAGTCTCTCCAATTTAAATTCCCCACAGAATGCAGATTGTTTATGTTGACAAGTACATTGATGTGAGTATTATTTATTCCTGGGCCAAAAATGTAAAATTGATGACGAACTGGAAAGATCTCATTTGCATGATCAAAAATGAAGCGTATAACCTTGTGACAACAATCACAGGTTCAGAAAAGAAAGGTTGATGAACTGATCAAGGACAATTGGTATATCATTGAAAGAGAAATTTGCTGTCAACCTTGGCATTTCAAAGGAACATGTCAGTCATGTGTTCTTCACCATTGGACGGATTGAATAAGAGGGCTTCTCACTACTGACAGCAGAGATGAAAGCTTCAAGAGATGAAATTTGTCAGCAAATATTGTCATACTACAAGAATGATGGTGTGGAACTTTTCCACAGCATTGTGACAGCTGTAGAAACATGAGCTTATCATTGTGCCCCAAAAATGAAATGCCAGTCCATGAAATATGATCATAAATCTTCATCTACAAAAATAAATAAATGAATAAATCAAAACCTAGGAAAATTCATGGTTACAGTTTTGTGGAATACAGATGGCATCATTCACATGGATTGTCTTGAAATTGGCCCACTATCAGAAGACTATATGGCAAAACTCAAAACTTTGGACAATTAAGCAGAGTTTGGAAACACAAAAAAGAAATTTCCTACAACATGATAGAACAGAACAGACGTTTCTATAACAATTAGCCTAGTTCACTGTCTCTTATTAACAATTTTTTAATTGAATATTTTTTCAAAAATTGAATGACTCATTATACAGATACATATATTTCCAAAATATCCATTGTAAGCCATGGCTTTGAATAAAGTTCCAGTAACTTTTTCAAACCAATGATATAGAATCATAGGACTTGAAGGGAACTTGGAGGTCTCCTAGTCCAACCCCATGCCCATGGCAAGAGAATTTATATCATCCCAAACAAGGGATTGTCCAATCCTTTGTTGAAAACTTCCAGTGATGGTATACCCACAACTCTAGGAGGCAAACTATTCCATTGGCTAATGGTCTCACTGCCAGGAAGTTTCTCTTTAGTTCCAGGTTGAATGTCTCTTTAATGAGCTTCCATCCATTGTTTCTTGTCCTACTTTCAGGAGCTATGGAAAATAAGCTTTCTCCAACCTCTCTATGTCAGCTCCTCAGGCACCAGAAGACAACTATCCTGTTACCCAGTTTCTCCTTTTTCTTAGGCTAGACGATATCTAGTTTCCTTAACTGTTCCTCATATGATTAATCACCTTAGTTTCTCTTCTCTGCATCTTTCTAGGGCCTCAGGATTTATTTATTTATTCTTTCATGGGGACCAGAATTTGATGCAGTATTTATTTTGCAGGAGTGGGGATTGTATGAACCTCATTGTTTATGCATTTCATCTATGAATTAGTCAAGAGGTATATACAATATGTATGTGTGTATTTCAATTATTTTACAATACTGGCTAGCAAATCTAAGCCACTTTATAACAATAAAAATGAATGAAATAGAAGCATTCATACACATGCTGAGTGTGGAGTTAATTTCTCATTCTCCAAATGCCTGCTTCAATAGCCAGATCTTAGTAAACTTTCTGAATATTAACCATATTGCTAATATTTACAGTATTTTATTTCTGCAGGTAACTAGTTTTATGGGAAGAGATCACAGAAAGAACAGTCACTTCCAAATCTCCCATTGTAGCTAATGGGGAATGTAGACTCTGAATAAGCTCTATTTATTGGCATCTGCTGGGTTGATAGATTCTGCTTGGAACAATTGGTGTCAGATTATGTTATTGCAACAATCTGAAGCTTTCCTTGCCCTTCTTATTGATTATCAAATGTCAATAAGTGACTTCTTTCAGCTTTTTTTTTCTTTTGGGGTGGGTTTTTTTTTTTTTTTTTTTTTTTTTTGGCATTTCAAGGCAGTTTATGCAAACTTTAAAAGAGCAGTCCACGTTTTGACAACAATATGAAACACAGCTTGAGCAAAAAGGATTTCTTTCAGATACGACAGGAAACTTTTTATTCCAAGTCTGTGTTATTCTTTACGATTCCATTACCATACATTTACATGTAAACATTTTATTTTGTTATGCACATGAATTGCTTATTTTAATATAATATAGTGAAATTATTTTTAACCTAGCAATACAAGAAGAAAGAAGGCTAATTAAAATTTGCCAGTATATAATCTATATATTTCCCAAAAGAGATATCATAAGTGGAAACCTAAACAACTGAGCCTCTTTATTTATTTTAACACATTTCATTCAACTCTTTATTCCCAAGATAACAAAAAGAGATGCTTTAAAAAAAAAAGAACAATCTATACACTGGAATGTATCCCCTTTCCCATTATTCAATTCTTTAAATTTTGTGGTATAGTTATGCATTTTATGCAGTCTTTATCTTAATATATTTTAATAATTTTATTTTATTAATTTTATTTGAATATATTTTATTTATTTATGCAACTTACCAAGTATTTTTACATGTGCGAAAAACAATAGTAGGATTAATAGTCTCAAATGCAGTTTAATTTAAAAATAAGTAACTGGCATTCTATAGATCTTCAACATTTCACCAAATCCAAGAACAAACACTTACTTGCATTGCTGTCACCAGTTAAATACTAACATTATTCTGTATTTGGCTGTAAAATAAAGAAATGCAATTGCATATAATAGAAGTTAAATTTTTCCTCCCTGACTCATCTTTATATTCAAATAACTGTGAACCAAAGTCTCCTGTGTACTGAGCATTTGTAACAGTAAGAGATATGCTGTCGCTTGTGACTTTAATGGTGGGGAAAACAGTATGCAACATTTTACCATTTTTCTGTACTGTATATAACCGTGATGACGAACCTATGGCATGGGTGCCACAGATGGCATGCAGAGCCATATCGGTGGGCACGCGAGCTCAGCTCTGACACGTATGTGTGCGCCAGCCAGCTGATTTTTGGGCCTTCTGGGCCCACCAGAAGTCAGGAAACATACTGTTTCTGGCCTCCGGAGGGCCTCTGGGGGGGGGGGAGGCTGTTTTTACCCTCCCCAAGCTCCTAGAAGGACTCTGGAGCCTGGGGAGAGCAAAAAATGGGCCTACCGGGCCATCACATGCCAAAAGCGGGGGGGGGACCATGGGGGAGTGGGGCGCATAGAATTATGGATGTGGGCACGCGTGCGTGTGACCCCACTGCGCTCCCCCCGCTTTTGGCATGCGATGGCAAAAAGGTTAGCCATCACTGGTATATAACATCCTGAATATCTAACAACTTATGTATTTATAACAAATATTTACCCAACTCCCAGTACTGATTTGGAATACCATTTTGCATTATAAACACAGATGGAAGCCGAAATATAAACTACAATATTATAAGGTTCTACATTCATCCAACAATTTGTCATGTTATTTTCTCTTTTTTAAAAAATAAATTCCTTGTCTTTTACCAGCTTTCTCCATGGTAAGGGTGTAGCATCTTATCACATTTCAGTTAATAGCTAAGATATACCATCTGCTTCAAATCAAGTATTTTACCATTGTTAAGCTTGCATTATAGTGCATTCTAAAAGAAAATCAGGACAGGAAAAACACATTAATATTGGATTCCTTGGTAATATTTTCCCCAAGGTTACAACTGATTCCATAAGTTTGTGCTGGGTTAAAAACATTTCCTTCCTGCAGCTTTTTGTTTTCTTTTCACTCTTCCTGGCTTTACAAAGCACTAGAGAATTCTATTACCCCAAACTAATGTACCTTCCTTTTATAAACTGACCCTGAAACATTCTTAAAAGTCCCACTATCCTCTGAAATCCAGAATAAAATTAATATTACAAAGGAAGGAAGCCCTTGGGCAGCTCTAGTCAATGGTGTCTGCTAATTTAAAATGCTTACCTAACTCACAGAAGCATATACGTGCAGTCATGACTAAGTGATAAAGACAGCATTATTTAAAAAGCTGCTCCTAATAATAAGTGGCCTATTTTGAGATTGATGGCGGCTTACAATATCTGCAGGTCGAGTAAGTTTTCTAGGCGCCTTCAATTTATTTCTGTTTAGCAGAGCTCAACTTCTATACTATTGTCTGCCATAAACTTTACCATCATTAGACTACATCCTTATTTATTTATACATAATACATAGAGCAGTAGTCTTGGAAACAGGCTTTACAGCACATGCTCCATGTTTTATCATTTTTACCAATTCTGTTTCACTCCTACTTTCTGCTTTCACTGAGAAGAGAAATCTGGCACAAAAAAAACTCTAAAATGTGTGTGACGCTTTAACTGCCAGCCCTTCAAGACAAACCAGAATAGGAAACCAAATTGTGATGAATGGTAATGCTACTTTTATTATAACATTGTAATAACAGAATGTTGCAGGTCTGAATGTGTTTCCCCTCTTTCGCCCTTTATATTCATGAGAACTAGAGAAGATCAAGTCTAAGATGCTTCTTCAAATTACATTTCTGCGTTGGACCCTTTTCTTTTATCCGGCTCTTGTCTTGGTTGTGGTATTTCCTCCTCTTCCTCAAAGTTCTTCCTACTTCCCATTGCATAACTAAACTCTCTGAAGGACAGAATAAAAGCAACACCCAATCTTACATACCATCTGGCTTGTGACCTACCAATGGTCACAAGCCAGGGTCATCCCTATCTTCAAAAAGGAAGACCCTAGTCTAGTTGAAAATTACAGACCAATCTCTTTATATTGTGTTACCTGCAAAGTCATGAAATCAACCATCAACCAATCTATTACCCTACACCTAGAGACAAACAACCTACTTTCTAAGAAACAATTAGGTTCCAGGAAAAAAATTATCCTGTAATCTACAACTACTGCATTGCAAAAATATATGGACTACACATCTCAATCAGGGCAAAGCAATAGATGCAATTTACATAGGCTTCTGTACAGCTTTTGATTCAGTTGTACATGACAAACTACTTCTAAAACTAAAATCCTCTGGCATTTCTGGACTACTACATAAATGGATAGCTGCCTTCCTGTCAAACAGACAACAAGTGATCAAAATAGGAAATGTTGTATCAAATCCTGTACATGTTAATAGTGGTGTTCCCCAAGGCAGTGTCTTAGGTCCAACATAAATGACCTTTGTGATCATATTAAAAACAACTGTATTCTCTTCACTGATGATGTTAAACTATTCAACACCACCGACAATGCAACTACCTTCAAAAAGACGTTGGCTATGTGTCAGATTGGTCTAACAAGTGGCAACTTCAAATTTCAACCAACAGTCTTAACCACTGAACTATGTAGTCAGGCTTGATGGACTGCTGGTTTCTAGCCACTTTCCAGTTTTAATTGGGTCTCTGTCTTTTTGGAACATCACATTCTTGGATTTTTCAGTAAAACTAACATGGGATGCTTCAGCTGCTTATAACGTTGCCTAGTAAGAATTTTCCACAAAGTTGAGTCTTGAAAGGTTTAAACTATGTAACTTTAAAAAAAAAACTTTTCCCCTCAATTTTTGTTTAAACAAACCCCTCATCTGACCCCTACAGTCAGTGACTGTCAATTACGTGCAACTGCAGAAATACAAGTAAAACATCCTTTTAATTGGGGAGGTATTAAAAATGCCCTTGGGAACTAACCAAGCATCAATGTAACTGAGAAGTTTGGCTTTTCTTGACAGGTTTCATGATTAGTAGCCAAATCAGTGCAAATTCTGGGAGGGGGGGAAAGACTCCTGAATCAACCTTCCTAAAACATGCTGTTCAAATTAGACAGCATTTTTATAATCTTCACCTTCAGAAATAATTCTCCATCACCATCATCATCATCATCACCATCATCATCATCGACAGTTATAAATAGATATAGATATAGATGATATAGATATAAGTAATTGTTTGTTATTGGAGTTTGAGTACCAGAGAAATCCTTGATTGAGTGGTCTCTTCCCCAAACCCCCACAATTTTAACTTGCCTACTGTTGACCTCACCTCATTCCTAAGAGGCTGTAAGGGGTGTGCATAAGCACACCAAAATGCCTAGCGTCCCTGTCCTAATGCCTCCTTTTATTCATATCCTTATCCTGTATTCATAATCATGTTTAAACATTTCATGTACTCACAAGCATATTTATATTTTTTATGTAATCTTATATATGCTTGACAAAATAAATAAATAAAATAAAATATAAATAAATAAATATTTCCTAAGCTTTAGTTTGAATACTATTGATAATATCTGTTAACCTTTTGAAGTAGTCCATACAAGAAGCCCAATTATGAGTACTAACTCTATTGTATTGTAAGGTTGCATTAACAAAATCTTGCAAGACTGCAAGTATTTCTACACACACACACATACACTTTCATTTTATTTTTTGGAAAACTAGAGAGGGTCACCTCTGCAACCTCCCTAGGCTTCCTCCCTTTCGGTGGACTGAGATACCTTTATATTGGTTATCCAGTCTCTGGGTGTTTCTCCTGTCTCATTCCCACCTACCATTACAATATTATAGCAACAATGATGTGCAATTCAACATGGACACAGGATGTTCTCCAACAACATACTAATGTCACCAGAAAGGCAAACATTCTCAGCCCATTTTTTTACTTTAAAGGTTACCTAGATTTTAATCCATCTACTACTTCTCTATAACAATCTTTATTCTATGACCTTTATGATGATCCATTTCAAGTGAAAGATCTTGTATAGTATATATTCAAATGTGTATGCCTTAAGGATTTCAAAATATTGTTTTGCTATGTAGAGATGAACTAAGGCAGGAATTCTTCTCCCACCTTTTGTCTAGCTCCTTTTGTCTAGTCTCCAAGGTAGATATAGGCCATAGCTAAAGAGCAAGGATGAGTTAATTGTAATTCTCCATAACTGTTTTTGCAATAAAGGGGAGAGAAAAGGTGAGTAGAAAAGTTGTGGATGATTAAAACCTAGATATCAACTCCTAGAAGCGGGAAATGGATCACTGAGGCAAAAAATGATGAAAATAGAAAAAGCCATAAAAGTAATATAATCTGCCCCAGCTGCCAGGAAGGTGTTTACGAAACATTTATGTAGGGCATCTGTACAATGAGTTTATTCTCGTCTGGGACTTTGAACAGCTGTTCAAACTTTTCTGAAATCTGCCATGTAAACATTCTTAGATGTCTATTTAAAAATTAGTTGAACAAAACATATACAACTCAAAGAAACCACAGTTTTATAAATATTTAGAAAGTTATAGGCATGTACTTGATGAAATTTTGATATTTCAAATTGTGCGTTAGCAGCATATCTTCTGCATTTTTATTAAAATTATTTATTTCCTTTATGTATACCTTTAACACAATGCATAAACTCTGTAGGCACGTTAGGATAATATCACAAAATAAATAATTGTATTCTAATTATAATATTGTCTATTTAGTATTTTTTAATATATATTTTTACACAGAGAAGATCTTAGAATGTTAACTTCTCTTTTAACAGTCCCAATCATTAAAATCTCATTTTTCTGCAGTATAAACTGGAAATATTAGATGAAAATTGTAATATGGGTTGTTGATGGCAAATTACATTGCACATAAAACATACTGTAGAACTTAGTAATACCTCTTATTAAAAATAAATACAGTAAAAGCTAGTGTGGTAACACTCTCTAAATGACAGTGTGGTAGATTCTGATCCCTTCAGAATCATTATTTCTAAGCATGTTATTTTCAGAGAAATAAGACAATATATAAAAAAAGGAAAAAAACTCAGTGATTCTTCGGGCTCAAAGGCCAGATTTCTGAAAATAATTAGATGTTAAATGCAGTATTATTACTAGAAACAGGAATGTTCCATGACAGAGATGAAGTTAAGGCCAATATTTTATATGTTATAGTTTTATCATCTGCACATGGCAAAATAGTTGAGCTAAAGCTTCATTATTATGGATTTGCCCTGGAGTAAGTGATACCCATTGGGATTTAATAATGATAAAAAATGCTTAATCAGCTCATAAGGGATCTGCCATCCTAACTAACAGGAGCATGTTGCCTAATCAGAATAAGGTCAGGGACTCTAGGGAAAGTTTTTCTACAAGTAGTTACCTTGACAAACTTAAAATGTTGGTAAGTACTTAATTGCATTAATGTTTTAAAGTATTTCTATGACTGAAAAGTATCTCACCTATGTTGGCTAAGACTCCGTAAGACTATATAGCTTACAGACTGCTAAAACAGACTTGTGCTGACAAAGCTCTGGACTTAATCCAATTAAATAGGAAAATGCCCTTTATTAGTAATAAGTAAAATATTTTCTATTATGTAAGATTTCTGTATTAATAACAAATAGGAAAACATTATTCTATACATTAGTTAATCACTATATTATAGAACAAGATACTAAAACAATGTATGAGGATTTTAAAAAAAACAACCCTCACATAAAAAGAGAATGGAACTGGAAAACTAAACTTGTAATGTAATACACTACCATTAAAACCCAATTGCTATGTTTAATCTAATAAATCGTTAAAAGAAAAATGTGTTTGATCAGTGAATATTACAGGAAACTGCACAAATAACTCCTCGTGTATTAGATATAGCACAAATATCTTGTGTATATATGGAACACAGTTGTATATATGGAAAGCAGAGTGAGGAGAGACAACAATGATGTAATATGAACATAGAGACATTTGAGGGAGAAAAGCTTTGTGAAACAGTAAGTTGAGAATCTGAATTAAATCTTCATTACTAGTTGAAAGAAATAGCACCAGAAGCAGAATATATAAAGATCTTAAAACAATGGAGTATTAGGTATGTTTGCTGCCTTGAGTTACTTATAGAAATAATAAACACAGGATAAAAAATCTAATAAATAATGATATAAATAAAAATTCAACTAGACATATGGCAACTTGGAATATTACTCCAATTTGGAATAATATTGTTTTTTAGCTTTTCTTCAAATGAGATTGTGGCACTGATGCAAAGCAAAACATTTCATCCTACTATTTTCCTTCAGTTGTGGCCCACTTTTTGGATCAGCAAATTCTATTTCATGCAATCAAATGTAGGTCCAACTGGATGATTTATATGTTCATGTTAATTGTGGATCTATGACAATTTGCCCTGGCCAACACACCATAGCCAACTCATCACAACCAACTCACCATGGCCAGCTTGCTACAGCCAACTTGCCACAGCCAACTTGTGTGAGACAAGTCACCCCAGCCATCTCGCCACAGGACAACTCATGGCAGGACAAGAGTTATACCAACATCCAAGAAATGGTGCAATAGAATCATTAAAGAAAGGATGCCAAAGGAGGGACAGAATGAAATGTGAAAGGCAAAAATTAAAATATTTTTATTTATTTTAAATAATTAAATGGAATTGTTAAACTTTGCCACAGCAAGTTGTCCCACAGCAAATTGGCCGTGGTGAGTCAGCTGCAGCAAGTTGGCTGTGGCAAGTTGTCCCATTCCCATTAATTGTGTCCTGACCTCTTTGCTTTGGTCTTTCATCCACATGTTTGCTATTGATGTTAAAGTGGTAGGCAGTGCAAGCAATAGTGTGGGGTGTACTCATAGAACATAGCCATACCAGTGTGGGTTGCCCCCGGATTGGATCAGTTCTATAGAACTGGTAGTAAAACCAGTGGGAGGCTCTGCCCACTGACCCTGATGTCATGAGAAGTGATCTGCGCATGCGCAGAAGCAAGGTGCTTGCAGGAGCAAAGCAAGCGCACACACGCAATCCTGTTGCAAACTTGTAGTAAAGGTAAGTAGAACCCACACCCCTGAGCCATACCACTATAGACATTTACCCCATAATTGTTCTGTTTTGGCACAATGTCCATCTGCTGTCAGGATGTTTCATGGCTGAGGTGGTCAGCAAGGGAAACTTGGGAAACCTGGATGGTAGGGATGCTCAGGCTAATCTCTAGATATTTAAGTTTTCTTGATATTGAGGCACAAACCAAATTGGCTAAAATGGTCATTCCAGGTCTGAATACAGTGCTGCAGTTGTTCCCTGGTTATAACTGCCAACAGGACATTGTAGGTGGCGAGTAAGGGCCAGAGGCACTTTGATACAGGTCTTGTGTGATGGTGAGAATGAATAGTAATGGTAATAACGCCAAGCCTTGCTACACACCAATTTTCACAGGAAACTTTCAAAGGAAAAAAAACAATATATATGATATTTAGAAGATATTTAGAAGTTGATTGAAGACACATTGATAAAAAAAGAATTCTGAGTTACACCCCAGTTCTGTCCTTTCTTGTATCAGTTCTTAAGGGAGATTCCAGACAAAGTCATTATCATCAACATTACCAGGTCTATATAATGTCCATCAGTGGAGATCTAGCAAGAACCTTTTAAGAATGAAACTTGGAGCACAGAGAGAAGCTAGAATCTATAGGTGAATATCAAATCAAAACTACTTGACAAAAATGGCAGACAATAATTGGCAAAAAAACATACGCTAAAAAAAACATTTCGACTAGCTGGCCTCCTTATACATGATGTTCTATTACAACAGAAGAATGGAATGAATTAGATAGTTAAAATATAGTTATAAATACAGACAATATTTATGCTAGTTTAGCAAATATGATTTGTTGATTTTTTCCTTAGTTCTTTATATTAAAAAAAATATGTTACCTGAAAAAATCATAGAAACATAGGACTGAAAGGAACTTTGAAGGTCTTCTAATCCACAATACCAATACCACAATACCAATACCTACAATACAAGGAACTTTGGAAGTCTTCTAGTCCAACTCCATGCCTAAGGAAGAAGTCCTTGTACAATTCCAGACAATGGCTCTCCAATCTTTTCTGAAAAGATTGTGGGAGCAATGGAGACCCACAATACCAAGAGACAAGCTGATTATTAGTTTTCACTTTTACTTCTTCCTTAGTTCCAGGTTGAATCTCCTTCTGACAAGCTCCCATCCATTCCTGCCCTCAAGTGCTATAGAGAATAAATAAACCCTCTCTTTCCTGTGACAGCTTTTCAAGTGTTCAAAATATACGTAGTTCCTTTAGCTGTCCATCATATGATTTAGCCTCCAGACTCCTTATTATCTTTGTTCTTCTTCTCTGAATTATTTCCAGGGTCTCAGCATCTTTTTTGGCCAAAACCAAATGTGTCCTCACTAGTTCAATATAGAGCAGTACTATCACTTTTCATGATCATGATACTTTCCCTCTGTAGTTTAGGACTGTATTGGCTTTTTTGGCAGCTGCAACATACTGCTGACTTATACTTAAGTGATGGTCTATTATAACATTTAGGTCCTTCTTACAGGTACTACTGTTGAGCCAGGTATTCCATACCTGTGCATTTGATTTTCCTACCTAAGTGCAGGACTTTACTTTTTTCACCACAGAATCACATCTTGTTGGATAGCACCAGTTCTCATGTTTGTCAAGACCCTTCTGAATCCTGAGTCTATCTTCTACGTGTTAGCAATTCCCTCCAGCTTAGTGCCATCTGCAGATCTGATGACAGTCCTTCAAGGAATTTTTCTTTTTTATTTGCTTCTTTGCTTATAGTTTCGCTGGTTCACAGCAATTTAAAATTATAGATGCTTGTAAGGACTAGAACAAGAAATAGTGGTTTGCCTGGATAACATATTACATTGCAATCTTTTTACAGAAAGTTGAAAATGGGACAGAAGAGAGGATAACAGGGTCTGAATAATTAAATTTTAAACTGTTATATTCCAAAACTGAAAAGGTACAAGCAAGCAGTGATAGACATTACTTTATGGAAGGTTAAACTGAAGATAACCTATCTTTGAGTTAGCCGATTGGGAAGGCAATAATAATAATAATAATAATAATAATAATAATAATAATAATAATAATAATAATAATAATAATATCAAGGTAGTGAATCATGTAAAAGATATGAAAACTGATACTTTCCCTCAAGAAATACACAAAGATAATGAATAGCATGCAATCTTTAAAGGCAGCTTTTTCAGCAAAGAAGTGTCTGCATCTTCATGTATCAAAAGGATAACTGTAATTTAATCAGGATTTCTTTATACTCTTCAGAGAATTGCAACACTCAAATTTCCATATGCAAATGCACTCAAACAAGGCTTTGCAGATTAGATTTGCACAAATTGTAAAGTGTCAGAATTCCTTTCTGCAGAAAACATTTTACAGTTGAAAAACCAATATGGTCTAAGAGAGTGGGAGAAGATATGAATTGGAATTCTAGCACAGCAATTTCTAAAATTCTAAAGAGCATTAAAAATAGATCTAATCTAAGCCTCAATTGGTATAATAAAAAAATTATGGATAATGTTCATATTAATTTATCTGTGTCCTAATGTCCATGAATGAAAATAAAACCTTTTATTATTTTTAAAACAGATTTGTTACAGCCTTAATGATTACATACATTGGAAGCTTGAAAAGCTATAATATGGCACTAAACAGCTTACTCCCTTTCAGAAAGGCAAAAGAGAACATATGGATAAACCAAAAAAGGAGAAGGGGAATTAATGAATTATTGTATTTAAAAATGAAATGATCTTGGAAAACATAGGAAAATTATGGAAACTAAGAGAAAGAAATTAGAGTTATGGGATTTAGATAGTATAATGGTCATATTATAGTGAAACTATTAATGACAAATTGAGGAGAGCATAGCCATTATTTAGGAAAATCCATTGAATCAAAGATAAGACTGTCACTGGGATTTATTCCATTTGCATGATAACATTACACATGACAAGTTACATCATTTGCATTGATTTACATAATTTGCGTGATGTTATTATGTAAATAACAAATTGATGCAGATGATATCAATCAGTGGAAATTTTATGTTCTGAATACAAAATCTAGTATGTTGAATTCCAGTAAAACTAGCATAGAGAACTTAATAATAATAAAGCCTTAGAAGACTTGGCCAATGGGCTGAATAAAATGCAATAACATAACCTGATAAGATAATAAAGCTTTGGGCAAAATGATGGAAAGATTTTAAATGTCACAGGATATTGCAAATGATTCTGTATGAATCTAAACAAGATAAAACTAAGATTGAGTTTTATTAAAACAAATTCAAAAATACTACTAACTTGAAAAGGAACAACCTGGAGGCAAATTATTAAAAAGTTTTAGTTATATAAATCACCTGGGTCAGATGAATATGCATTATTGTTTTATAAGTTTTAATGCAAATGCTTCAAAATAATAAGGCAGGAAACAAACAAACAAACAAACAAACAAATTCCATTGCTGCGTACATCCATTCCTTCAGTGACCCAAATTTGTGATAGTGCTGAACAAGAGGAATTTATGATCGGTCATCAGAATTCCAGTTGTCACAGTGACCCTGTGGTCATGCGATTGTGATTTTTTATGTTTCCTGTCCACTTCCAACAAACAAAATCAGTGGGAAAGCTGGAAGTTTCTACTTTATGCTGGAAGTTGTGGTCTCATGACTTTCTCACTTGCACAGTTTTCATTTAATGATGACAATTGAAACTTCCATCACTAAGTGGCCATTAACTTTGTGCTTTATGACCACATCATTTAGTAACAGCAATTCCTGTCTCAATTACTGTTGTAAACCAAGGTCTACCTGTAGCAACAGAAATGCTTGAACCACAGATATCAAGAATTTGGATACTTTAAAGACATGAAGATTACAGATATGCAGAAAATTACAGATAGATTACTGAGCTTTCCAACCTGCTGCATTACTAAGACAGAACTAAAACATTTTTATTTCTATTTTAGCCCATAGACTAAAAGAAACATAGAAAAATGTATAAATATCAAGATTATTTCATGATTCTATTAGATCCACTTTTCAGATTAATTAGCATAATACATATTGTAACTACTGGTTTCCCAGATGTATACATGGCTTTTGGGTACCTTAATTGGACATATCTACTATCACTAATCAAAACATTAGAACTGTGTTTACAAATGAAACTTGAAATAGCCTCTATATTTCCACCATCTGTTAGCTCTATGCAAATTATAGCATAGTTTCAGATATACTTAAAATAATATCAGGACAAAATCTAATCTGGAGGGAGCTCAGCACCACCTAGAGTGTCAGGTACCTTGTAATACATATTCTCAACACAACAGTTCTGCACTACATACTGTCTTTTCTTTCTTTCTTTTATTCTCATTCTCCCTCTCAACTGTCAGATCAGAAGCATGAGCCACAAGAAAGTAGAAAAAATGAAACTGCGCTTACACAAATTTCAAGAAAGTTTTCAAAGTGGTATTTTGTAAATCTTTATGATTTGATTTGTGAATGATATTGTCTAGTGAAGAAAGAAGAAATACCAAAATGAATACCAAGCCATTTCCAAGCAAATGTTACTTTTTTCAGAATGCATACAAAGTTTTTCAAAACACTATAAAGGGCATGATATGCAGGTGTGTTCAAAAGTAAGAATAATTCCTGTTGAATAACTTCCACAGAGTTGAGTGCAATTTACTTCCAAGTGCATGGATAATGCACCTCAGGTATTTTGTGTATTGCAGTGATTATTTTTTATGCTAGCATGATTGGAAATGTTCAGCCATATTATTAACAGTCACTATTTCCTATAACTTGTTTCAGATTGCACAATAAACTTAAAACATCTGTCAATCTTTATTTTTCTTGACATAAGAGTTTAAATATGTTTACAACAACACTTAATTTTGTCTTTTATATTTGGAAATACAAATAAATGTTTCATTATTAAAGTGACAGAAAAAATATTTGTTTATATCTAGTTGTACCCACAAATATATCTGGCTGATGAAACTCATACTAATTCTTTATTCAAATCATTTGCAAATTTCTTTTCAGATAGATAAATATTGGTTGAGAATGGTGATATTGATTTTTTTTTCTTTTTGGTTTTCTCTGTGTTTTTCTATATATCCAGTGACAAAACCTAAATCTGTAATTTTCTTACTCTGCATTGACTATATTTGGAAAGTGAAATTCTTTTCTTGAAAATCTTTAGGTTTTACCCTGGAGTTCTTCAATTAAGTTGGTATTAAATGCATTTATTAGATTAAAAACATGTACAGAAACACATTTAACAAATTACATATATGACAAAGGATAAAGTACTTGTAAATTTGCATATAACTATCCCTGGGGATAAATTGTATAAAAAACTATGTTGAAAGTTTAAAATATTCTTAAACAGAAGCAAAAGATGGACAGATCAAATTGAAGATTTAACACACACACACACCCAAAAAAAGAAAGAAAGAAAAAAAATGAGTCCTAAGTAATTAACAGCTCCTGTTTGCCTAATTTCTTTTTATTCTGTTTATATTTTACATATTAAAATAATTATCATATATTAATTTGTATTAATGTATTATTAACTTTAAAATTACAAAAGGCAGAGAGAGAATATTAATTTGTTTTTTATTTAATTATGCTTTATTATTTAATTATGCTTTTAGCTTTGTTGCATGGCACCCAGAATAGCTTGTGACACGGATGCATATGTTAAATATGATGAATAAATTTAAAGCACTGTTTGTCTTCTTTAAAAACCTATGTGTCATGAGGCCAGGTGGCTTGTAGGACCGACTACTGTGTTTCTGATGATTTCTGATGATCTCACTAGATCTGATAGGGTAATCATGCTGCAGATCCTACAGTGAAAGGACCTCTTAGTGGGCCTTGGAAATGGGCCTGCTTGTCTTATGGAATAACCTCCCCCATTCCAGTGATACAGATGCATCTGACCCTATTAGCCTTCCAGGTTGTTAATGGGCATGGTGTGTTTGATCTCTGGATGTGAATTTTATTGCAGTTTCAAGATACTATAAAGTTTGTAATTTTCCCTATGAACCATTTGCTGTGATTGGTGCCTGGAGGGATTGATTAGGGAACCACTGGCCACAACTTTCCTGTCTAATTTTTAGAGGTGATGCTATCCTAATAGGTAGACTGGTTTAGAGGCAGCTTTTATAACTTCAGTTACTATGAAGTTTGGTGAGTCATTGTCACACTGCAGTTTGTTCAATATGTGAGCTCACATATTGCTTAGCATGCAGAAGGCTGAAAAACAAACTCTTGCCTTGACTAAGTTGGTCTAAAAAAGAGTGACCCTAGGTGGTATACAATTAAAGCATAAAATCCATAGAAATACTGTATTTCAATAGGAGGCAGTTAAAACAGAAATAAAATAAAGTTAAAAGGTAATAGTTGCTCAGTGTATACCTGGCTCTTTTCTCATTTATTTTTCTTTCTTAACAATCTTAAGTGATCTTACAGAGTAAATGAATATATAAAAACAAACTTTTTATCATTGCTCACACACTCTAATCCACGTTTTAGGCGTTTTAGATCTCTGTATCTCTGTATCTTTTACTATTGGAATTAAATGCACACATTAGATATACAGATCCCATAAGGTGCACTATAGATTCAGCAAGTGCAACCATTAAAGTCTTTTCCCATTGAGCAGCTTTTAATTGCCTTGTGCATTTGCCAAACAAGTCTCTGTGTTACAGAGAATCTTATAACAGGATTAAGATGCATATTCTATGCAAGTTAATCTCTAGATTTTGGGGGGTGTAACTATAGAGCCAAACAAGCTAGATTTGTATTTGCTTAAATCAAGCATAATGCTGATCAAGTAAGATCTGTGAGAATTGTTCTTGACAGTTCCTTTTCAGATTTCCTTACTTAGTACAATAAACATTGGATCTAAAGTAGTGGTGGAATTCAATTTTTTTTTACTACTGGCTCTGTGTGCATGGCTTGGTGGGCATGTGGCTTGGTAGCATGGTAGGGGAAGGATACTGCAAAATCCCCATTCCTTTCCCACTCCAGCCAGAGGTAGTATTTGCCGGTTCTCCAAACTAGTCAAAATTTCCACTACCGGTTCTCCAGAACCTGTCAGAACCTGCTGAATTTCATCCCTGATCTAAAGTTGTAGATTACAGAGTCCAACATTTTATTTACTTGTTTATGTACTTTCACAGCAAAAGCCAAAGATCGAGACATAAAAAAAACAAAAATTAACATTATTTACAATTCATTTTTTATTTCATTTTCTATTTCTCACATACCATATCAAATCCGCATGTATCCCTATGTTGATTTAAATTTCATAAGTAATGGAATATATGTCATTGGTCCTGTACAAGCTATCTAAAACAGGTGGTTTTTTTCATCCCCTACAATCTAGAGAAGAAAGTGACTATTTTCTTTAAACATTTTCATGTTTGGAACTTTTATTAATTGTATCCCACAAAATATTTCAACATTATATAATGATTGGTGAATTATAGAATGTAAAACAGTGGTAAACTGGACAGTTATACCAATAATACCATCCAAATATACTACATAATGAGAGGCCATAATATTGTATTTTTTCAGACTCACTTATATTGTCCAGACTAATCAAAGATTAAGAAATAAAATTAAAGCTTTTGATATTCTTTCCATGTTTATATGAGCAATATGTGTTAAACTCTCACCCCACCTACTAACTTCTAGGTTAAAATGAGCTATAAAACTATAACATTTTCCACTTTTCATAATATACCAAGACTGTACTCTGAACTACCATGCTCTTCTTCCACAACACATCTAGCAAGCTTTTTAATAGAAACAGAAGGTATGACTTCATGGCCATAATATTTTATCAAATTATTTATTGCAAATGACCAGGCAAAATGGGTCTTGAAAAATGAGTGTAAGACAAAACAGGTATTGAAAATGGGTGTAAGGTGATGTAGATGCTAACAAAGTCTTGTCTTGTCTTGTCTTGTCTTGTCTTGTCTTGTCTTGTCTTGTCTTGTCTTGTCTTGTCTTGTCTTGTCTTGTCTTGTCTTGTCTTGTCTTGTCTTGTCTTGTCTTGCCTTGCCTTGCCTTGCCTTGCCTTGTCTTCCTACCTTTTGGATTGAAGGAAGGATAATTTCTTAGTCCAAGACCCCTGATAATTTAGGGTGTGAATCAATTATTTTACATCTTATTGATCAACTGCCAGAAAAACTTATTAGTACTTGATGTATCTTGTCTATTAGCATTTTGAGAGCGATGTGAAGATACCCGCATGCTCACTAAAACAAACTTTTAAAGGTTTGGGAATAAATAGAAAGCTATGGTGTGGGGAAATGCCCCTACTTATGATCTTCGCAGAAGAGCTAAGATAAAAATTAAAGTAAAGAAGGGATAGAACACAATTTTGTTGATTTGCTTTCTGAATTGATATTAAAACTGATAGAGTTTGGACTTGACCCAATTTTGTGATCTAACACATTAGTGGTTCAGATGCTTAATGATGTTAGAAACAAATTGAATTTTATACATTTAGGGTCTATTAGCTGAGATGCAATTCCTTGTGGAGTAGATTTATACAAGAACAAAGACATACTATAGATTGTTAGTAGATGAAAATACAAATTTTAACTCAGTTCTTGCAAGCATATTTCAGTAGAGCAATGTTTTCTCAACAGAGTCAACTTTAAAATGCATGGAATTTAAAACACAGAATTCCCCAGCCAACATGAGAGTTGGTCTATACATATTAAAATCATGAAAGTTGAGAAACACAGCAATAGAGATTGCTAGCACAATTAGAGGTGCATGTATACTGCAATGTCTGTTTGTCTTCTAATTTTGTTGTATATTTGTGAAATTTAAACAGATTATATGGAAACAATAGTTTATATACATGGTTAAATGTTTCTAAAATGCCTCATGTAATGTTAGCAGTTTCCTGAAAATTTCTCAATCATGGTTTGAATCATTTTTTCACACTCTTCATAAATATAGCTATATTGATTCATTTTTGAAAATATAACAGAATTCATTTTTCATCTGTTTACTTCAAACTTCATGCATTCACAATGCATTATTATTTGGTAGTTTTTTAAAATGGTATATATTTTTAAAAAATTAAAGTCATTTCAATCCTGATCCAACCATAACACTATGCCATCCTTGAGTAAGTTAAGAGTTCATAGAAATAATATGGGAAATGCTCTCTGACATTGGCTGTTTAGTTATATCAAATAATGGGAGCTTAGATGTGTAGAAAAAAGAAATTAGCTTGAAATAAAATAGCTTCTTCTCCCCAAGATGTTGCACACAGAACCATTTGGCATCAAGTGAAAGTGAGGGAGAATTTTGCACAATTACAGTAAATATTCAGTGTGTAATAATTTTGGAGCATACCAATTGAAGTGCTATAAGCCAATCCAAGTTCATTGTTTTGAGAATTATCTACCGGTAGTTTAGAAGGAAGTTCTCCCTTTTCATAGCAGAAGGATCCTTTACTCTGGAGCAATTTCTCTATGGACCAGTGTATGTTACAATTCACTTCTGGGTGTCAAAGGAGAATACAAACTACAAAATAACAGAGTTGAAGACACCTTGGAAGTATTCTAGTCTAACCCTCTTCTCAATCAGGAGACCCTATGTCATTCTGGAATAATGGCTGTCACATCTTTTCTTAAAAACTTCCATTGATGGAGCACCCACAACTTCTAAATGTAAACCATTCTGCTTGTTCTCACTGTCAGGAAATCCTTAGTTCTCGTTGTATCGCTCTTTAATGGTATTCCACCCATTACCTTTGGTCTTACTCTCAGGAGCTTTGAATTTTTTTAGATTTTATTTATTTATTCGGTCAATCACCAGCAATGTAGAATAATAAAAGGGAAATGAAAGACAACATTCCCAATCAGGATTGACAGAGAGAACAGGTGATTTGGAGAATGGGTCAACTTATCTGTGACAATTCCTCAAATATTGGAAGACTTCTATTATGTCACACACACACACACACACACACAGAGAGAGAGAGAGAGAGAGAGAGAGAGAGAGAGAGTCCTTCTCTTCATTAAACTAGACACAACCAGTTTCTGCAACCATAGAACAGTGTACTGTCTGGGTCAATTCATTTACATCTTAAGTTTCTAATTTCTATCTCTGTTGTCCAACCATTGATAAAATAAGTTCCAAGTTCAAAAGTATTCTGTGTCTTCTTTTTCTTTTATCTTCCATGTTAATCTATCCATTTCTGTACAGTCCAATATTTTCTAATTATATTTTCTTCTGTAGATGTTTCCTTGTGTTTCCAATGTTGAATAAATACAATTCTTGCTGCTGTTAAAACATGTTATATCAAATATATATATTCTCTTATCATATTTTTCTAAAAATAGTTCAGGCTTAAAATCTATATGCTGTCTTCACATTTTTTCTAACCATATATGCATTTTCTCCCAAAATGTTTTTGCTTTTGGGCATGTCCACCACAGGTGGTAATATGTGCCCAGTTTTTTATCCAACATTTGTTGGACATATTTTTAAACATTTTTGCTAATCTTGCCGGTGGTAAATTTTCTTTACACTTCATATGATCTTGATGTTATCCCTGTGATGATGCAGCCTTGGACTGCATTGGCTTTTGGGGCAGCTACAGTTCACTGCTGGCTCATACTTAATGGCTGTCCACTAAGACTCCTTGACCCCTCTCATAGTTATTGCTATTGAGCCAGGCACCACCTATTGTATACCTGTGTATTTGATTTTTATTGCCTAAGCATACAATTTTACATTTCTCACCACTGAATTGCATTTTGTTGGATATAACTCAGTGTTCAAGTCTGTCAAGGTCCTTCAGGATCTTGAGTCTATCTTCTAAGGTGTTGGCTATTCTCCCCAGCTTGCTTGTTTGCAAATTTGATGAGTTCCCCTTCTATCCCTTCATCTAAATCATTAAAGTGTACTGGGCCTAAGGCAGATCTTGAGGTACCCCATTGCATACTTCTATCCATTTAGATGTAGTTCTATTGAGAGTTATACATTGAGTATGGTCAATCTATTATGAATCCAACTGATGGTGATGCTATCTATTATACATTTTTCTATTTTACATAGAAGTAGGCTGTGGACTACTTCGCCTTACTGAAGCCTAAGTAAACTATGTCCACAGTATTTCCCTGATCCACCAATTTAGTTTGTTAAAGAATGTCATAAGGTTTGTCTGGCTTGATTTGTTTTTGACAAACCCATGTCTGGGGGATCAATGATATTTCTCCTTTTTCCTCTCTCTAATCTCAAAAAGGCACGAAAATAATGATATATTGAGACATAGCTGTTGTCTGATGAAATCTGGAGTTCACATGATATCTGACACCTGGAGAAAAAACTGGCATCTTCGTAATTCAAAATAAAGGAAGAGAAAACAAAAATAAGGAATTAGAAACTAATTTTATCTACATTCTCAGTAAACTCCAAGTCATGGAAGTCCATTTTTTTTAATGAAATTGACAGCATTGGGACAGAAGATTGAGAAAACTTTGTCTCAAAGTTAATCAAAAGACAAGAATACACAGAGAAAACTGTGGGTGATTCAATGGATTATTTCAACACCATGAAATTAACTGCTCTTAACAGTGTTTCTGACAGTTCATCCAATCTGGTCTGTAAACTGCAGAAAGTAATAAAACTTTGAAGAATTGTAATGCTTTGCAACATGGAATTTGAAGTTCAAAATTAGCCCAATATTTGTTCAGTATTTTATATCCAATATTTAAATAGTTTAATCAAATAAATAATTAATAGTAAATAGCACTGAAGAATAAAAGTGATGCATGATGCTTGGCAGTAGTCATTTATTTCGAAGAAGACAGAACCGGATTCTATATCACTCTTGTCCAAAACAGCATCTGTAAGAAGAGTCATTTGGGACTTCGGGCAATGCATATTTTCCTCTTCTTTTACCTTATGCAAATGTTTGCCTAGATTTGGATGTACTGTGCTTGCATAGTAATGAATAGATCTATATACAGAATTTCTGGACTGAGGTTTTGAAAAGTTATTTATTTAGACTTCATATACGCCAAATTACTGAAGCCGTTTAGCTGTTTAAAATAAATTGCTTCTGAATAACAATACTAAAAGCAAGTTAATAAGAGGTACTAAAAAAAAATGATGATCTGAGGAGAATGAGAGAGAAGGGCTTGGCTACTTGTTGTTTTGTAGTCTCACAACAAAGGAAGAAAAAGAAGAAACACACACCTCCAAAAATGATGAGAGCAAGTTCTGAGTTTCCCAATTCAGTATCCTGAACTGGAAATATGCCAGGATGATTTACAGTCAAAAATCAAAACTACAAAAAGCACATTAGCAATTAAATGGTATAATATATAGCAATGTAATATAGGGTAATGTCATAGCAACACACAATAATATTAATGTGCTATTAACACACACTACAGCAAGGCTGATGAACAGAATTTAGTAACCTCCTGCTTATTTTAGAAGAGATGTCTGCTAGCAGAAGCATCTAGCCAATCTAAATACTTAACTAGCAAAGCATTAGTAGAATAGAGTATCAAAACTAAGAATGGAGTGCAAAACCCCCTACTTTTCTTCCAGGAAATGTGATGAGAATTAGTGTGTGTAGAGGACCCTCAGTTTAACTTTAATCAGCCTATTGAACAAGAAGTTCCTAAACTTGCCTTTGCTGATTAAAGTCCAGTATTGGTTTCTCTTCAGGACATTTTTTAGTACCTTATTATTAACATATTTTTATTATTATTATTATTTAGAAACAATTTATTTTAAATGGCTAAGATGCTTCAGTAGTTTGCAGTACATAAAGTCTAAATAAATAATGAATGGATGGATTAAAGCAATTGTAGTGAATTAAATGTTATTAAAACAATTAAAGCTATTATAGTCATTATATATACTGACCAGATCAGATCATTTTAAATCAAAAGTGCATGTTAGAGAAATATTGTTTCATAATCTTATTCCCTTTTCCCCAGTTTGTTTACTTATGCAATCATGCAACTTTTGAGTACACAATGAAACAAACAATATATATAAAGTCATCTTTGCCATCTCATAGTTCAGTAAGTAAGAACATAACAAATTTTATCTATGACAATTCATCATAATTCTCTTCATCTTTGAAAGAAGTTTGAAAAGGAACTTTACTTTCATTGAATGAGAAGTGATAGCAAAAAAATGCAGGATAATTTCTCTGCACAGCATGAGCTTCACCTTGAATTGGACTTGAAAGCAAATCCCAAATTCTCTGCAGCTGGCTTAGTAGTTTTTACAGTTTTTGTGCTTTTATTGTTGTCGTGAGCCACTCAGAGAGTTATGTTCTAAGTTGGGTAGACATACATTTTTTAAAAAAATATAGATAAATGACATAATATATACTTAAAATGCCACCCCCTACTTCTTCAGAACCAAGAAAGAAGTTTCATCCTCCAGTTGGTATGCTAAAGGACATTATTGGACAGATAGTAACTGATTCAAAGGAGATCAAACAAAAATGGAAGGAGTGAATTGAAATACTCTACAAAAAAAGATCAACATCCAGGGTATTGGATACTAGAAGATATTCCCTGTTTACAAGAACTTCTTGTATGATGAAGTTAAATCAGCACTCCAGTTCTTTCTAAGTCAGAAGGCTACATGAACTGATTGAATAACCACAGCTAACAACAAGAAAGGAATCTGTAAAAGTTCTAACCAAGCTACAACCACAAGTCTGGAGAACAACACAATGGCCAACAGTTTGGAAGTGGTCAAACTATATATAACTATGTATCCAGAAAAGAGACTTAACACAGTGTACAAACTAGTATACAAGAGACTTAATTTATATCCTGACAAAATAACATTTAAGATCATCCAACCACAGATTAGAGTCCTATTGCAATGATATGTGGGATTGTTGTCAGTTTTACAAGGTAAAACAAACAGGAAACATGACCTGATGAGCTAATTCTACTTTGGTTAGAGTGCAGTATTGCAGGCTATTTCTGTTGATCACTGGCTGCCAGCAGTTTGGCAAATCGAATCTCACCAGGCTTAAGGTTGACTCAGCCTTCCATCCTTCCAAAGTCAGCAAAATGAGGACCTAGATTGTTGTGGGCAATATACTGACTCTGTAAACCGCTTAGAGAGGACTGTATAGCATTATGAAGCAGTATATAAGTCTAAGTGCTATTGCTATTATTGTAAGATTACATTAACAGAATCTTGCAAGTCTGAAAGTATTTCTCCTATCCCCCTATCTAAACTTCAAAATAGGGAGGATCTCTTTTGAGCCTCTTGTCTAACCACACTATGGGCTAAACTGCTTGCATCTCATTTCCCGTCTCCAATGGTCATTCCGACATATCTTTAACACCAACAAGGAAATAGAGATGCCTGATGTTTGAGCTGGCTTTACAAAAGCTGAGAAACACAAGACATTATTTATGATGCATACTGGATAATTTAAAAAGCCAAAGAATAACAAAAAAATAAATCAATATATATTCATAGAACACATAGGTTTTTCTTGTCCATAGAAAGACCTTCAATTATGTCAATCATGTCAAAATATGGAATGTGCTTAGAAAAATGAGAAGTCTAGAACATCATGTGAAACTTTTATATAGTTTTGATAAAACAGAATGGGGCCAAGATGGCAAAGAAATGAGACAAGCCTCTCTCTTTGTTTATTGAATTATATGGTGAGTATATATTAAAAGAAACTGATTGGAAGATGATAAGTATGGCTTTAAATTGGATGAAGAAACATCCAATTTGCATTATGCTGAAGATAGTAATCTGAGGGCCAAAAATACAAATCTGCAAGGTGTACTAATAAAATTAAAGGAATACAGTAAAAAATAGAACTAAAACTAAATATAAAGACAATCAACCTAATGACAACATCTACAACAATCAATCTGAGACTGACATTGAAGATATTGATGTCTTAGTTTTTACATTCTAGGATCAACAGTAAAGTAAGAAGAGTTAGAACAATAGCCATGAAGGCCTTTGAAAAGATATTCAGATGCTGTGATTAGCTTACCTATAACAATCAGAACTGAATAACGGTATTTGCTGTAAAACTTTATGGAAGCAAAACGTGGAGTTTGAAAAAGTAAATTTTCAAAGTAAATAAACAGTAAATAAACAGTACTGATGCTTGTGAATATTGAACATTAAACATTGGTTTTGGGGAAAAAACCTCCTGAGAATACCATGGACAGCCATAGAAATAAATAGTTCATCAAACAAATCAAGCCAAAGTTCCCACTCAGGATACAAATGACCAGTCTTAAATTACCCACTTCAGATATATTATTCAAAATCTTATCTCTCTGGAGACAACTCTACTGCTGGGAAAGATGGAAGGATAGAGAAGATGAAGCAAGATTCAGCAGCAAGGTGGGTGGGTTCAAGGCACAGTGATGATGAGCACATTGACATGAGTGACAAGATTAGGGGGCAGATCTAAGTATCCCAGTGTTATGTGTCACTATTTGTTGCCACCCTGAAGAACAATTCACTAGCTGTGAATAGCCACAATATTGTTAACATTGGATAATGGGCCTCTTTAACAGTTTAAAATGAACTAACAAAATTCCTCAGCCATCCTATTTAAGAAAAGCTGAGATAGATTTGGGTAAAAAAATCCTCTTTTTTTCCCACTAGAAGTTGATCATCCTTTAGATTTTGAAGGAAGAAACACAGCCTTTAAAATAATAAATGTAATGATAATCAAAGCTTAAATTTCAATATGCACTTACTTTTGAATCTTCAAGACACCAAATTATTGTCATTTCCTTTGTGTTCAGCACTTATGTTGATATAGAAGTTTGTAGACCAAAATGTGTCATAGAATATGGATAGGAAAATTTAAAATGGTAAACTTAATGTCTAGTTCTTTAACAATTGTTTCCCAAGTCCTTCACTTTTTATGCACTGTTATTTCAAAACACTATGATTATGTATTCAGCAGTAAAAATATAGATTACATTCAAGCCCTAAAATATAGAAATGAAGGCACTTAGCTTTTTCATTTCAATAAGTTTTTTTTCTGTTTCACTGTTGATAAACTGCTATAAATTTTGTCATATTTGTGACACAGTTACAGCTGAACATTTACTTGTGGTTATAAACCAACAGAGAATACATACTTTTAGCTAATCAATGAAATTCAAAATGAATGTCAGGGAACTTGACATTCATAAATTAAACCTAATAAAAATACATTTGGATTCAAGGACAGGTTAGGACAAACTCTAATGCTTGTAGCAGCAAAGAGGATAGCCTTAACACTGATCTGAGAAAATATAGATAAATCCCTTGAAATACTTCACTGGTGCTCTTTTAACTTTTCCTTATCTTTTCCAAGCATGGCAATTTAAAAAATGGGTAAAGTTGCAAGACATGTGTATCTAGCTTTGATTTTTTTCCAAGGTTGTATTTTAAAATACGTTTATTTAACTGTATAAGACAGTTATAGAAAATGTATAAGAACATTTTAGCCATATTAAGACAGTGAAACAAGTAAAATAATACAAATAATGTGTATTGAGAGGGGAGAACCTTGGGTGTTGGTGTGTCTCTAAAATGAAATTTGGAAACATATGCTACATAAAAATTGCATTGGTTGGGATTTGGGCTTCGGTGGTGGTGGAGACTTTTTTCCATATTTCAGGAGTTGTGGGCCATCCAAAGTGGAGCAAATCTATTTTGGACCTACAAAAATCTACAAAAGAAAGATGTGCAAGGTAATACTACTTTTACAGGAGCCTGTGTAGCGTAGAGGGCTAATGCCTCCTACTAAAGGCAGCAATTAACACCAGCTGCCTGTAATTTCTCTGAGTTCAATCCTAGCCAGGCTCAAGGTCGACTCAGCCTTCCATCCTTTCTAAGGTGGGTAAATTGAGGACCCAGTTTGTGGGGGGCAATAAGCTGACTTTGTATAAATATACAAAAGTATGAAGGCTATTGCTTAATGCATTGTAAGCCGCCCTGAGTCTCCGGAGAAGGGCGGCATATAAATCAAATTAAAATAAAAATAAAAATAAAAAATACTATAATATTATTATAGTAAGAGAATCTGTACACCCTTTCCCCCTTCCTCTCTTTATCTTCAGAGAGTGTTATGTCTAAGAGGCTTTCTCAAATTATATTTTTGCCCTGGACTCAGATTTCTTTTATCTGGTTGTTGTCTTGGTTGTGGCTCTTTCTGCTGTTCCTCGGGATTATTCTGTTCTGTTCTCCCATATACTATCTCCACTAGGTGATACCATATCAGGCAGTTGTATTCTCATTGCCCATATATTGATAGAAAGAAAGAATCAGCAGAATTTCAAAGGCTTTCCCCAATTCAGAGATTGTAAAATTACACACACACCAGGGATCCTATTCAGCAGGTTCTGACAGGTTCTGGAGAACCGGTAGTGGAAATTTTGTGTGCAGAGAACTGGCAAATACCACCTCTGGCTGGCCCCAGAGTGGGGTGGGAATGGAGAGTTTGCAATATCCTTCCCCCAGGAGTGGGGAGGGAATGGGGATTTTGCAGTATCCTTCCCCTGCCACGCCCACCAAGCCACACCATGCCCGTCATGTCACGGCCACAGAACCAGTAGTAAAAAAAAATGAATTCCACCACTCACACACATACAATGCTGCATTTTTAAAGATCAAAAGAAAGATAATGCACAATTTAATCTGTTATATGACATACTATTTTCAAATCAATAATTCAGATTTTTATTTTAAGAAAATGATGAGTCCCCTCCTAAAAATTTCAGGCTGAGTTACAACAGGGTGTGGTGTTCAGAGTCATGTTAAAAGATTTTGGTATTAAATAGTTGCATTTCAATAGTATTTCACAATTATGCATTTATGCTACCTTTATTTGTCCTTTTTTTACTATATCTGTCCAATACCTATAACTCATTTGTTTTTCTGTGTGATCAGGTGTAAATGTTATTTAATAGTCATGATTAATGCCATTTTCTTGATGTAATTAATTGTCTACATTTTGTGAAAAAATATTAGCATCATCAACTTTCAAGACAAACATTAGTAACAAAAGAATAATCTTAATAAAGTCAAAAGAAAATGATTATTTTAACAGATTATTTCATAGTTAGGGGTAACTTTTATATCACATTTGACAAATGCAAATTTTTTACTTCTCAAGTGAAGTTTAATCAACTTAATGTGTCGCTAGGTTAAGTAGCATTTTTGCAATATTCCAGTACAGCTACTGGAAGGCCTTTTCCTCATTTACCTAAAGCCCTGATGTATTATTAGATAAGCAGAGAACATTATGAAATAATGAATTATTTGACAATTTGACCATATTTATCACACCAGTCACTGTACTTTAACATTCTATTGATCTGAATGAGGTGGAACTAAATACAAATTTAACTTAGTTCCACTAAAATAAGACATTAAAGTGGAATTGACATTGCATCCATATATGTGTAATAAAAAGTAGAATTGCATATTTTCCTACAGAGAAGTGTTTCAATTTTCTTCTGTGTTTAATATCAACAGTTATATTTCAAACATTTTTGACCATTAGAGGTCAAATTCTGTTGATTTTGATCTGCCAAACTTCTCATTTCACTAAATGAATTCTGTCTAGCTGAGCTATTTATGTAAGTATGAATGCTATACATAAAATATTTATATGAAAATATTTTTTTCCATACGACATAGTTTGTCTGTGCTTTTCTCTAACATGTATGGCTTCTGCATACATTTTGAGTTGCAAATTGCATCACAATATAATCAAATTTAAATGCACATGGTTCCCAGGTTTTTCCTTCAGACGCAGCAGGATTAAAATCATTACATTCATCTAAACAGTCTGATGAGCCAATTGTCTTATCTGTTCCTATCTTCAGTGTGCAATTTGCTTTTCCAGGCCAGTTTTCTGAGAGGAAGCATAGCCATTCTGCTTTTGTTATGCACATATACATATAATCAGATTATCCAGCTCAATTTTGGCTGGATAATACTCATCATAAAAATAATATTTTACTAAATTATTGCAATGTTTTGAAAGAGTGATAAGTTCTGTTCTCTGGCTCATCAAACAGCACCTCATCATATTATTCCCAATTAAACCATCTGCATGCATTTGCCAGATGGAAGTAAGATTTTTTTTGCTTTTGTTTTGCATCTGTTATATCTCATTCTTTGAAAAGTCCCCAGAAATTTTGCCTTTAAAACTCTTCAAGATGTATGTATGTATGTATGTATGTATGTATGTATGTATGTATGTATGTATATATAGGTCTTTGGTTATTCGGGTCTTCTCCCGTGTAGAATTGGAAGTATCTTGGCGACGTTTCAATGAAGTCTCATTCGTCATCTTCAGGCTGATGTTCTCGGCTTCGTGCTCCCAGGTGCAATGTGAGATTGCAGGGATTTTAACTGCTAGTGGGGGTGTGAGCTGATTGGGTGGGAGCTTGGCTGTGTTCTGATTGGGTGGAGGTGTGTTCTGATTGGTTAGGGGCTTGGCTGTGCTCTGATTGGATGGGGGCTTGGTTGTGCTCTGATTGGATGGGGGTGTGTTCTGTTTGGGTGGGGACTTGGTTTTGCTCGGCTTAGTCTGAGTTGCAGGGGGATTTGAGCTGGTGAGCTGCGTTGTTGTTTGGCTTCGTGTTTGTGGTCGTGAGAGCTTTTCATGGAGGGTGTTGGTCTGATTCATGTATGGATTGGAGGGGTTAAAAGTGGCTAATGATGTAGCTGCGGTCTGGCTTCTGGTCCTTGGTCATGCCTCATTATCAGTGTGGGTTTGAGTCTGCTTTCTGCATGGATGTGTGGCCGTGACATCCTGTGTGGCTCTTGTGAGTGTGGGTCTGGTGTCATTCGTCGTGTTAGGGACTCGTTTGTCAATAAGGGCGGGTTTCCAAATGGCTGGCAGGCGGGAGGTATCGTCTCGTTTGTTCATGCTGTGTGGGCGTTTTTCTATCTCAATGGCTTCTCTGATTATTCTGTCATTAAAGTGTTCAGTTTTGGCGATAGTTCTGGTCTTTTTAAAGTCAATTTCATGTCCTGTGGCTTTAAAGTGTTGGACCAGGGAAGAATTTGGTCCTCTTTTTTGACTGAGTTTTTGTGTTCTTCAATGTGTGCACTTATTCTTCTGTTGGTTTGTCCAATGTATGTGGTGGGGCAGGCGGTGCATGGGATTTCATATACTCCTTGATTTTCTAACTCAATTTTGTCTTTGGGGTTCCTCAGGACGGTGGATATTTTTCGGTTTGTGCAGAATGCTGTCTTGATGTTATGTTTGTGGAGGATTTTGCTTATTCTGTCTGTGGTGCCTTTTATGTATGGGAGGAGGACTTTGCCGTTTTCTTGTTCTCTGTCTTGAATTTTAGTGGGGGGTTTTTTTGGATTAGGTTGGTAATCTTATTTCTTTGGAATCCATTGGATGTTAGTACGTTAGTGAGAGTGTTCGGTTTTTAGGTGTTGTTCGTCAGCTAACCGTTTTCTTCTGTAGATGAGTGTCTTGGCTACAGAGTTGATCTGGGCTGGGTGGTGGTGTGAGAGTGCATTTAGATAGCGGTTTGTGTGTGTTTTCTTCTGGTAGATAGTGTGTCCTAGGGAGCCATCGGATTTCTCGTAGACTAAGACATGCAGGAAGGGAAGTTGATTGTTCGCTTCCGTTTCCATGGTGAACTGTATTTTGGAGTGTAGGCTATTGAGGTGTGTAAGGAAGTTGTCCAGTTTTTCTTTCCCATGTGGCCAGATTATGAAGGTGTCCTCTACATATCTGAGCCAGAGTTTCGGTTTGTGATCGGATTTTTCTAGAGCTTGGGTTTCAAAGTGCTCCATATAGAGGTTGGCAATGACAGGTGAGAAGAGTGATCCCATGGGTGCTCCTTCTATTTGTTTGTATTTTTGTCCATTATAGATGAAGTATGTGTTGGATAGGCAGTGGTTGGTCAGATTGAGGATGTGCTTGGGGGGGTTATATTTGTTTTGGATAACTGTCAAGGCTTCTTTGATTGGTACTTGGGTAAAGAGGGATATGACATCAAAGCTCACGAATAGGTCACTGGGCTGTAAGTTAAAGCCACAGGACATGAAATTGACTTTAAAAAGACCAGAACTATCGCCAAAACTGAACACTTTAATAACAGAATAATCAGGGAAGCCATCGTGATAGAAAAACACCCACACAGCATGAACAAACAAGACGATACCTCCTGCCTGCCAGCCATTTGGAAACCCGCCCTTATTGACAAACGAGTCCCTAACACGATGAATGACACCAGACCCACACTCACAAGAGCCACACAGGATGTCACCACCACACATCCACGCAGAAAGCAGACTCAAACCCACACTGATAATGAGGCACGACCAAGGACCAGAAGCCAGACTGCAGCTGCATCATTAGCCACTTTTAACCCCTCCAATCCATACATGAATCAGACCAACACTCTCCATGAAAATCTCTCACAACCACAAACACGAAGCCAAACAACAACAATGCAGCTCACCAGCTCAAATCCCCCTGCAACTCAGACTAAGCCGAGCACAACCAAGCCCCCACCCAAACAGAACACATCCCCAGCCAATCAGAGCACAACCAAGCCCCCATCCAATCAGAGCACAGCCAAGCCCCTAACCAATCAGAACACACCTCCACCCAATCAGAACACAGCCAAGCTCCCACCCAATCAGCTCACACTCCCACTAGCAGTTAAAAGGAAGGGTCAGCTGCAATCTCACATTGCTCCTGGAAGCATGAAGCCGAGAACACCAGCCTGAAGATGACGAATGGGACTTCGTCGAAACGTCGCCAAGATACTTCCAATTCTACGTGGGAGAAGACCCGAATAACCAAAGACCTACATAGATCCCACTTGTCATCTTCAGGCTGGTGGCTTTGGCTTCGTGCTTGTGCGAGCAAAGCGTGATCGGAGATGCTGTCTCTCTATAAATACTGGTGGGGTGGTGGGAAGTGCTGGCTTTCTTGTTGTAAGTAGGTTGGTTGGCTGTGTTGTTACATCTTGAGTAGTAGGTGGAGTTGATGTTTGCAGATTAGTCGGCTGTTTCGTAACATCCTATATGGCCGAGGTCCTAGCTGTGTGCCCATTAGCCTTCTGTGTTGTAACGACCTGGGTTATGGGTTGTGGGGTAGCATCCTGAGCTCTAGTATTGTGACATCCAGAGTCCTGTGCTGCACATCCTGGGTAGTTGGCTGTGTTGTAACATCAACTCCATCTACTAATCAAGATGTAACACAGCCAACCAATCCACTTACAACAACAAAGCCAGCACTCCCCCTCTCCCCACCAGTATTTATAGACAGACGGCATCTCCGATCATGCTTTGCTCGCACAAGCACAAAGCCGAAGACACCAGCCTGAAGATGATGAGTGGGACCTCATTGAGATACTCTCAATCTTACATGGGATCGAGATACTCTCAATCTTACATGGGAAAAGACCCGAATATGCTAAGACTTGCATACCTGTACCCGTGAAAATCTATGAAAATAAATATTATATATATATGAGAACTAAAATATTTGCTGATGAAAAAACCCTATTCTGTTATAAAATCTACTTTTTAATAAGTGATGGGTCTATCTTTGAATGTTTTTGAACTATTGATTTTTGCCCTTGGAAAACCTCATCTTAGGATGCCCCCACACCTTAGGAAAGTAAAACCTCTTTCCTTAACCAAAACATGTTCCTTTTCCTGCACATTTCAAAAATTAATATCAAATAATATTAATTATTTGCATGATAACAAGTATATACAATATATTTAAGTTTTTTAAAAAAAATAAAGAGATTGCATTAAGCTATATATTTGGATACAAAGCAACTTGACAACATTTCACTGGATTGCTTACAATCCTCTTCCTTGCCAGAAAATCTGTTCGCACAAGAGAATGAACACCCATCAACAATCCATTGCTGCACATCAAGTGTCAATTTGCCTTTCCACAGTTCTATAATAACTCTCTTGGCTGCTGCTGATATACAAATAATTCATCATTCTTAGTTGTTTGATTGATTTGTTGATTTTGTTAGTTTGTTATATACCATTTCAGTCTCGTGACTCTAAGCACCATATAAGAACATTGTATTAGTTTAAAATATCAAGGAACATAAATCTACTCTAATTTCTAGCAGTTCTTACTCTACTATCCTAAAAGTCCTGCTTGAGAATCTGGTGGTAACTGTCTTCTAAAGGGACAAACCTTGCTTCCAGGGGGTGGAGAAGGAGAGGCATAGCAGAGAAAACAACCCATCCGTTACTGGATCTTCTGCATTAAGACTGGTAGCTGGTTCCCTTTGCAGATTTCACTTTCCCTAGAACAGAAGGTCTCATAGATACCTGGGTCCCTGTTCATGTGGGTGATGATAAGCAGTTCAGTTGTATAAGGTTCCACAAGTTTGAGATGTCATATAGAAGAACATTTCGATAAGCACAAACTGACTAATATTGTTCTGCCAGTCCTGTAAATTTCAGTCCAAGATATTTTAAACAGAGTTTTCATAGTGCATTCCAATATTGATCTTTACAAAAGAAAGAGACAGGGAGGGAGAGATAGAGAGAGAGAGAGAACAGAGACAGAGTGTGAGAGAGAGGAAGAGAGAGAATAAACATCTATGATTGGCATGCATGGTTAGGGATTAAAGGAAAACTTGCAATGTTTCAATATTGCATTGAACTGACAGAGTAATCTTTGTTCTTCTTCTTTCCTTTCTGCACCATTGTAGACCACCAGGTAAATGAAGGCTGATGTGCGCATTGTGAAACAATCAGCAATATTTGAATTACTACAAACTCACAACTGGAGGCATTATTTTAGTAGGCGACAGGTCTACTATGTAGTTCAAATAACAGATGCGCAAAGATTCCACTGACTCTGCTTTTCTAAAGGGAACACCTTCGTTTGCAGTTCTGAGACTAATGCGTGCATCCTAAGATGTATTTGTAGGCTCACGTTCCTCAGCAAAATGCAGAAAGAGAGCAAAAATGTTCTCAAAAAGAAACTGATACACTGATAAATAAGTTGAAACTGATGTACACAATAGGACTAATGGATTATTTGAAGAAAATGTGCATGGCCTGGGAACAGACTAATAAAATCATCTTTAATTCAAAATCTGTTTTAAACAATCATTTTGATATGCAATCACTGATAAAGAAACTATATACCCAAGCTATAAGACACTGAGCTTGTTGATTGAAAGGTCGGCAGTTCAGTGGTTCGAATCCCTAGTGCCGTGTAATGGTGTGAGCTCCATTACTTGTCCCAGCTTCTGCCAACCTAGCAGTTCGAAAGCACATAAAAAATGCAAGTAGAAAAATCGGGACCACCTTTGGTGGGAAGGTAACAGAGTTCCGTGTGCCTTTGGCATTTAGTCATGCCAGCCACATGACCATGGAGACGTCTTTGGACAGCACTGGCTCTTCAGCTTTGAAAAGGAGCCTGAGTAGCGAAGGGAACTAATGCCTCCTACTAAAGGCAGCAATTAACATCCAGCTGCCTGTAATTCTGTGAGTTCAATCCTAGCCAGTCTCAAGGTCGACTCAGCCTTCCATCCTTTCTAAGGTGGGTAAATTGAGGACCCAGTTTGTGGGGGCAATAAGCTGACTTTGTATAAATATATACAAAAGTATGAAGGCTATTGCTTAATGCAGTGTAAGCCGCCCTGAGTCTCCGGAGAAGGGCGGCATATAAATCAAATTTTTTAAAAATGGAGATGAACACCACCTCCTAGAGTTGGGAATGACTAGCATATATGTGCGAGGGAAACCTTTACCTTTTTATAACATGTCATAGTTTATGCTCTTCACGCATGAATGAATGTATGAATCTTTTTTTCTAGAATATGGCATTTTATTATACTGGTTTCACATATAATGAATTGCCATAATCTTTTTGATATTTTATATTTCAAGTTTTTACTAACATGGTCTAGGAAGCAGGCAATGACAAACCACTTTTGAAAAACCTTGCCAAGAGTCACAGGAAAATGCTGAGTGGAAGGTAGGGGTGTGTGTGTGTGTGTGTGTGTGTGTGTGTGTGTGTGTGTGTGTGTAAGATAAACAAAGAAGGAAAGAGGGAGGGAGAGGAAGAAAGGGAGACAGAAATGCCTCCCCAACAATGGAGTCATCTAGTATCTGGTTCTATGAGATCCCTAGGTCTGGTCACACAACCAGATCTCGAGAGCATTTTGGAATATCAAAAGGGATAGGACCAACCGATTTTAGGGAGGAAGGATAAGGCAGGTGCTACAGCAGGGAAGGCACATCTCCTGGGACCAACTGAATGAAGATCCCTCTTCTCTGCAAGATATGATGGAGCAGGCTGATATAAGTGGAGAAAAGCACTTGCTCAGATAACCTGGTCCCACACTATGAAAGCTTTTAAAGGTTAAAATTAGCATCTTGAATTGGACTGAAAAACAAACTGGCCACCAGGGCAGCTCACTGAGGGGAGGTATAATGTGTACTGTTCTAGCGGTAGACATAACTGCCTGTGCCTCTGCATTCTGTATTGGCTGAAGCTGAAACTTCCAGACACTCTTCAAGGGCAGCGCCATGTACAGCATATTGCAGTAGTCCAATCTGAAGTGGCAAGGGCATGAGTGACTGCAAGCAGGGCCTGTTGAGCTAGGAAAGGGCATAACTAGTGCACAAGATGAAGCTATACAGAGGCCCTCCTAACCGCAGCTGCCATTTCACTAATGGAATAGTGAAAATGTTTTAAATGACAAACAAGACATGTACGCTTTACCTTTACCCATATGATTTTTGTGAAATATGCCTGAAGATAAGTTGTATGAACATCAGAATGCTACTCTTTTCATGTTTTACTTGTTCTCGTGATCTTCTCAAGATCATTTAGTTATGCACATGAGATAAGAGTTTGCTCTTGTGTGTTCATTTAGCTCATCTCTCTGCTCTGGGTAGTGGTAGCATAAAATGCTACTTTATTCAGTTTCCTTTATTGAATAAAGGAAAAGGAATATTCTTAGGACTTTCTATTTCCTTGTTGCTGGAAGAGATAATCTCAGAATTAAACTGATTCTCTTCCAATCTACCCTATGCCAGAATTTTATTTGCTTTTTCTGCTCTTTGTTTTGCATGTGATCTCTGTTATATTAAATCCTTTTAGCAAATCCTTAGAAATGTTTGTCGATGTTCACATTTTTTTCAGTCCAAAAGCTTTAAAGGTTCTTTGGTATTAGCAGAAGTAATGTGATTGAATTCTCACAAACCTCATCATTTTTCATTCTGTTGCTTTCCATAGGCCAGAGGTCTTCAAACTTGGCAGCTTTAAGACTTGTGGACTTCATAGTTATGCTGGCTGGAGAATTCTGGGAGTTGAAGCCCACAAGTCTTAAAGCTGCCAAGTTTGAAGACCTCTGCCCTAGACCATATTTTATTTTATTTTACTTTAATGAGAGAGAAAAAAGTTTTCGCATAGATCTTAATGACTGAAATGGATGATGTACTAAACAATTTAAGTCTCAATAAAGATGTCTTTCTTTGATACGAGAAAGTTTGCTTGATATGTGATGCCCTCCAGAATCACTTCTGATTCTGTGATGAACAGTTGGTCTAGTTACATAAGAAAAGGTGACTATTCTTATGTAATATGTTGCTTATTGTATGACAATGCAAAATAGATTAGTAGACTAACGTTTGGTGTTTCTTTCAGATTATTTTGTCATCAACAGTTATATACGAATTCTTCATACTTATCTTATACCTAGCTAAATAACAGACTTTCTAAACCAGACTTGAAACTGAAATGATATAGTCTACCATGAGTCCTAAACCTATTTGCAGCACTCTGATGCTGCAGAAGATGCTGTCTTGCAGCCAATACTGAAATAAGATTCAGTTGGCTTTAATATATGAGGTGGAAGAAAGTGTCATCTTATATTTGTTTCAGAAAACAATGTGTTGGCTTGAGCTGTCTAACTGCAATAACCAATATTTTGTTTACTGGTTACACTTTCCCTGATCATCTGTGGAATGACCCAGCTGCCAGGACCAATGTTGCTTGCTCTCTGTGTGCTCCCATTCTAGAAGCTCATGTTTGGAGTATTCTATTCAGTTTTTGGAGGAAGCCATTCAGGTTTTCAATGCCTCTTGCATGACTTAATCAGTAGACCAATAATAAAAGTCATCATTTTTTATCACTACAATTTATAGAATTTATATTTGCATTTCTATTGAATTTTCTTTGTGACTTAACACAAAAAGAAATTCTGTTGAATCACTGTAGCTTTTTGTTGATCAAGTAAGAATAGCTAAATGCTCCCATCTGTCATCACCTGGCCTAATCTGTATAGGCTTCAAAATTAAGCAAAGTTTGGATTTTGTGTGTGTGGTTAGGTAGGAGACCATAAAATAATTTGTTAATTTTAGGCAAGACAGAAATTTAAACGAAAATTCTAAAGACAATAGTAGGAATTAATTTAAGAAATCTACAGGTAGTTCTTGACCTATGACTTTAATGTAGCCTGCATGTTATGATCATAAGTTATGATGGTCATAAAATGACTGATCCAATTTTATGATCTTTTTTGTAGTAGTCATTACGTGAATTACCATGGTTGTTAAGGGAATCTGTGGTCATTAACAATGCTCGTTGTTTTCTATGGAAAATTTTTGTTGTGACCACAAGATCCTGCAAATAACCATAAATGCAAGTACCTAAAATGTAACCATGGGGGAGGGATGGCCATCGAGACTTCAGAATTGGATCAGAAGTACCTTATGAGGGGAGCCATCATAATTTTGAATTATCGCTAAATCATAGGTCATCAGTTGAAGATTACATGTATCCTACTGACATCCCTCCAGTGTGAGCTTGTGCATAACCACCAGCTGAAGAAATAATTGGGGGGTTATAGATATTTGCTGGTTGTAAATATACCCAACCAGACACACAAACACAAATGAATAACACAATTATTTTATTATAACTTTCCTGATTAACAATAGCATTTATGTTGAAGTTTTGCAGAGAATGATACATACATATAACCATGGATCCTGACAGTCTCTAAGAATATAAAGAGTAGCTGATCAAAAGTAATTTTTCCATATACTGTTTATTGTTATAAAGATGCATTTGAATGGCAGCCTCCTCTACCTCCTGATCACATTTGATCATGTAGTGACACTACATATGAGCAATTTCAAAATTATAAAAATATAACAATTTTTATTGTTAATATTGAACATGCACAAGAAAATATCTGTCTTTTTAGAAGAAAGAGAAAACCTTCAACATTGGTCATTCTCTTCCATGCATCAGAGTGGTTTTCTCCTCAGATGGTGGTGAAAATGGGTTGCAACAAGCAAGGTGACACTAAAACAAAGGTTTTCTGTCAACTAATACCCAAAATACTAAAATTGAGTCCTGCAAATGTAAAAGTTGGATTTGGTCGCATGTTCCTTAGCTTGCACAATATATGGGCAAGAGCTGAACTCAATTCTTCTGTTTACAAGGTGAACTGTGAGAATTCACAGTACCATAAAATGTGGCATGTTTTAACATCCTTTATTCAAAGATTCCTGGAACAGATATAAGCACACTCTTCTCAGTGAAATACTCTGCCATGTGGGACAAGTGAGACAGATACATTCGACTATGTCTTTCTGTACCTCCTTTTTTACAGCAACATTTGCAGTACCCTTATAGAACCTTTTTCTTAAAAAAAAATCTGAGGTGTTCCCTGGAAATCTTAGGCCCTCTTCCATTCACAGATGAAAAACATAATTGTGTGGCAAATGCCAACCTGTCTGGCAGCCTGACAGGGCTTATGAAGCCACATAATGGAACAGAAAGCCTAGGGTCATAGAAATCAGATATCTTCCAATATTTTCTCCAATACCTCTTCACTTCGGGACAGGACCACTACATATGAAAGAAGGTATCTTGGTGATATTCACACTTCCAACCTTTGGGGCTTACATTTGGATAAATTTTTGCTAATGTCGCAGGTGCTAGGTGACATCTGTATAACAATTTATATTGGTTTTCTTTGTATGTTGCTGCTTTTGTTAATATATAATTTCTATTCCAGATCATTTCCCATTCATCCAAATTTATATCATGTCCAATATTTTTGGCCCATGCTATCATTGGCTCTTTTACTACCTCTTCCGCCCTGTCGAATTGTAATAGATAGTTATATAGTCTGGATAATATTTTTTTTCTGGACCTATTAGTAATTTGTCTAATCTATTTGTTTCCACCTCGATACCAAATTTTTCTATATCTTTTTTGTATCTAAATTGGCAAGTATGGCCACCAATCAATATGTATTCTCTGCTCGCCTAGGGATTGGTTACTTTTAAGGTTTCCTTGGTTATCTAAAAGCTCTTTATAGCTAATCATTTTATTGATCTCTAATGTATTTGGGTATATCATGGCTTCCATTGTTGATAGCCAGCTCGGGATTTTCATATATTGTTTTCTTCTAATTTCCTCTCATACTTGTATTAGTGCTTCTCTTAAGCTTTTGTATTGGAGAAGAATACAAAATTGGCTACAAGAAACAACTAATGAAAAAATTGAATTGATACCTGAAACATTTCTCCTGGGAATACTAAGGACTAAAGATATTTAATCATACATATACTCTGCAGCGAGAATACCATACACCCAATATTGGAAAGGAAAGGATACACCACAAGAGGAACAAGTTATTCAGAAAGAATGTGCTGAAATGAACAAATTAACATTAGAACTAAATGAAAAGGAGGATTCAGAATATTATACGGTATGGGATGATTGGTACAGGTATAGATGACCAAATAAAGAATAGATGAAAGTTAATACAAATCTTAAGATATATATAGGAATCTGGAACTATGAAACATAAAGGAAGACTCAATCCAACCTGTGTAGAAAAGTAACACTGTCTGACTGATTGTATTGTATTGTACTATAATAAATTTCAATAACAATTTAAAAAGAAAAAAGAAATCAGGGATCTTCTCTCTCTCATTGTTGTATTTGCATTAAACCTATATATCTCTTGTTTTGTTATTATAAATATGAATCACATTAACAAATGGTTGTTATTAGGCAGAAGCCAGAATAACGTTGGTTGATTGATTGATTGATGTTGATTGATAAAGTTGATTGATGTTTCTGATGGAAAGGAGTAAGAAGGGCCCATGCTTCTACTGTTTTGAAGGAGGACACTGAATCTGGTTTTGAATTTTATTGTGCTGTTCATGAAACTGACTTACAGTTTGTACAGAAATCATGCAATATGTATAAATGTCAGTATTCTATTGATGTTTTATCCAGTTATAAGACAAAGAATGTAGAAGAAATACCTTGAAATTTTATACAGAAAAGAGAGAATTCTCAACAACTTCAGTAGCAGAGGGAAAGAAATCTAAATTTCACCTCTTCTCAGTTTTTGAATGTAATTCCTCTAGTCCTGTCCAATTCTGCATAAGATTTATTATATTGTTTTTCATCATTCTAAAAAGCAGATGTCATATGTACTTGCCAACATAGTCTTGCTATATTTCCTTGGTAACAGAATACAGTCTGTGAAGATGTCTCCTTTGGACACCACTTTTGGATCCCCCTTTGTCCAACTTGTTACCCCAGAGATGTGGATCCCAACAGGAGTTATAGTAGAAGAGGAGCATACAAGGGAAGAGGAAGCAAAAGATGGAAGAGCCATTGTCCCTATGTTATGTTATGCTATCTTTTTCTCTGTTCCTGCTCACAAATAATCTGCCACTTTAGCAACAACAGTACAAGTAGTAGCAACTTCCTCTTCCTCCTTTTCTCAGTTAGATATTTGAAAAACAGGATAAGGAAGAGTTTGGCCAGAGAAAAAATGCTGTTCTTTGGATAGGAAGTAGTAAAAGTGTTCCATCCATATCTGAAATGGAAGGAGGACAAGTCCCCTGAGTACAGAGAAATATATACTTCATAGTGAACTAGGAGGCAGGGTCTCATCCCCTGATTTTTTACCTTCCTCCAAATCATTACTAGGGTGAAAAATGGCCCAGCATCAATGTGGAATCCATCTGAGAGGTTGTATGAAGGCCTGGTCAGTTTTACATATGGCCCATTTTCCCTTCCTTTTATATAGTTTTCAATATTGATTTTCAAGCTGAAGGTGGCTAATACATACAGATCCATACAAGTTACTTCTGTGTAGAGATAAAGCATAGCAACATGAGTTCTTTAAATTATACCCCCAAATATATCTGCTGAATGATTTTTAATTATGCTCAATGGACCAAACAATAAATACTGTGCAATATGCATCTTGTGTTATCAACAGCAGTTTTTATTTCTCCTAAATACATACACTATTTTTCAAAGTAGCCTTCTAGACTTAAATTTTAATGGGAAAAAATAGTGCATTGTTTATAGTGACTAGCTTCCCAAATAAGCCATGAATAGACACATTTGTGTATTATCATTTCCAGGATGGAATGGGAAATCTCAGAGTCACCAAAAAAGGAATTCGACTTGAAGGGATATCTGAATTTCTACTTCCATTGTACGTGAAAGAAATCCATTCCCGAAAGGTAGGTTACAACATCTGTTTTGCTACAATTACCATTTAAAAAATGAAAGATTTTAGTTCAAAAAAGTAAACTGTTATACAGGCTAGTATCTCCAACAAGATGTTTTTTAAAACAAGTTTACAAACTAATCAACCATGAAGATTAATGTTCATGTTAGTGCCAATTCTTGTGACCATACCATCATCTTCAGTCAATCGTTCAGACAAAATTAGACTTATAGTGAGCACACTGGAAATCATGATTCGGGGAAAGTTGCTTTACATTTCTCATATGAGTGTTGATGCATTTGTTCCCGTGTTTCAAACATGTTTGTTAGAGTGATAAAGAAGAAAAAATAAACAATATGGATCCAATCCAGTTTATAAACTTTCATTTCAAAATGTGGCTTCTTTCTTCTTTCCAATGGTGAAATACAGCCTTTTTTTTCCTAGTTCAGAATTTCATATACATCTAGTTCACAAATATCAATGAATATCAGTTCTGAAAAGTACAGAGAGCAAGATCAGTTGGCTTGTAGTCTTCTAAAGGTATTCATTTCTTTAATTTTACAGTTCTTATAGCACAGATGCTGAAGTACAGAAACACATAGTTAACTTCTGTAAATGAGTATTTACAGTGTTTTCTTTTTTTTTTTTAACTTGTAACCCAACAGCAGATGAGATGCATACATAACTCAATGTTAGGAAGAGACTGATTCCAAAGCAACATTTTGCAGTCACAGAAAGTTGATATATTTGGAACATAGGATAGTTTTGTTGTGAAGCTTGTTTTATATTTAATTATATTGTAGGATAATGAGAGTACTTATATCAGCAAAAGTAGGTATAAATGTTAATAATAGCAGTGTAATACTAGGATCCTAGTCAGGGGTGAAATTCTAAAATTTGTTACTACCAATTCTGTGGCTGGGGGGGGGGGTAATGTGACTGGGTGGGCATGGCCATTTTTTTTCAACTTTTAAAACCAATTTTTACGTGTAAAACCATGTAAAACAATGCTTTCAAAAGGCTCTGACGATCCCAGCTGAGTCGCCTGATCGGCAGGCAACTCAGCTGGGATCGTCAGAGTTTGGCTCGTCAGAGCCATTTAAAAGAAAAAAAAGGCTCTGATGATCACATGGCTCAGCTGGGCATGGGGGGTGGGGGCAGGGATATTTGCTATCGGTTCTCTGAACTGCTCACTGCCATCGCTACCTACTCGCCCAAGCCGGTCTGAACCAGGAGCATTTCACCCCTGATCCTAGTAAGGATCATTATTTATACAATAGCAAACAAATTTATTAGTATTCTTCCTTTATGAAAAAATAGGTGCTAATTTTAGTGGTGAAAATTTGAACAATCTGAATATATGAAAGTTTAGCAGGCAAATCATTTTATCGATCATCAGTTTTAAAAGATGAACATATAATATGAACAAATTGATCAAGAGTAAACCATCTCTATGGATTGCAATTCATTTCTTCCCAGGGCATATATCCTTGTAGTCACAGGCTCTGTGCCTTAATATCTGCTAGATGACTTGGATTTCAATTCACAACTTTTTTTATCGCTCACACTTTCTACAGATTATGCAGAGTTATTTGTTGGTTTGTTTGTTGCAATTATATCCTGACACAATCTGATGGTGTACATGCTTTACAGTTCAAAAGCGTTTAAAACATTCACAGTATGTTTTACTGTGTGATTAAAAAAGAAAATTAACACATGGTTGTGCCAATCAGGGCCTGCCGTTGAGTCTGGGTAACTAGAATATGCCATAGAAGCAAGATATCTGTGGCTAGTTCCCTGTGTGTGGCCCATTTATCAACTGTCACTGTATTTTTCTCTACCCATCACTATTGGAATTTTATAGCCTACTCCCATCACTTCCAAGCCTTTCCCTATTCTCTGTTCATGGCCATGTACATACTGGCTTGTGGATCTCAGGCCAATCACCCAATCAGAAGAAAGTGAGGAAACAAGTTCCAGTGGTATTTCAGCATTAATTATCAGTGCCAGGAGCTCTCCCTCATCTCCAACCCCATTCACATACAATCTATGCAAACTCCATATGGATCCAGCCCATGGGGTACTTAGTTCTGGCCCATGGGGCCAACCTGGAAACAGTGAATGACTGGCCTGTGGGGCCTCTGCCAGCAAAAACAGTTGCAGGAGGCCGTTGCTGCCGGAAACAGAGCTCGGAATCCCGTTTTCTCTGGCAGAGTGTTTGAGGAATCCCTGATATGAGTGACATTGAGCTGGCCACACTCACCCTGTCCATGGCCCCCCAGTCCCTCACGGGCAAACACAATCCTGAGGCAGCCCTCAATGAAATCGAATTTGATATCCTAATCTATGCCATCCCAGCATACACACATTGCTATGGTTGTTCACACAGTCAGCTAGATGTTTAGACTGGATTTAGCATTTTTATCAACCTCTTGAGTCCTTCCTAAGCATCTGGGATAGGCAGATATTGTTTGCTGGTGTTAAAGGTATGTCGCAAAGTGTTACCTGTTCCAAGTAAGCTGCTTTTTGCAATTGACCGGTGGTGATTGTTGTTAATGCTGATAGTATTCAAGTGGTGCTCCACGTTTGGGTCTTGCACCCATGATACCTATTACTATTGGTACTTTCCAGAGCACTTTAGCTTCTTTGTTTTCTATGACTTTTGCTATTTTGTGACCCCACCAGTTCTTGCTTGCAGGCAAATAGTATTTCTTCCAGATCTTCCAATGCACCATTTTTGCTACTTTGTCATGCCATTGTTTGTAGTCAGTTTGCACAATCTTCTTGCAGCAGCTAACAAGATGGTTTACTGTTTCTTCAACTTTTTTGCAATGGCAGGATGTGTTGCTTTGTTCTCAGTTCTGGATGCTTTTGTTCTTAAGATTTAGTCTTATGCACCTAAAATTAGCCCCTTTGTATCATTCTTCCATTTTGATGTTCATTGCCAGTTTTTATGGTCATCTGCTTTGCCTGTTTTTTTTTTTAATCTATAAACCATATGATACTTTACTTTGCCATGTCTCTCGTCTTTTCTTCATTTGACATTTCTTATAGGCCAGTTTGGTCTCTCCACGACTCAATAAGCATTTGTGGTATAGGAGCTTCAGTGTGTCTTCTTCACTGTTCTTCAATATTCATCCAATACCCATTTTTTCTTCTTCAGTTGCCTGGTATACTTGCAACAATCCACAACCACTTATTTTTTTCGTTTTTACATAGAGTCTGTCAACATTGCTGCATGGCACAAGGGCATGATTCACTGTCATTATTTTTCTACTTTTCGTATCTGATCTTTTAGTTCTTCTTTTCTGGCTTTTGTATCAGATCTAATAGTTTTTCCTTAGTTCCTATCAGACCCTTTAATTCTTCTTAATAGTCCATTATTCCAGCTGGGTATCTAATGACTGAAATTGCCCAAGTGTTAATTGCCTTGACAGTATTGCCTTCACTGAATTTGGATTTTACAATCTTCTTCACTCTTATTTCTAACCTTCTTCTTGACTTCAGTGTGCTTAATGTTGTCAGTTTGAAGAATGCCCAGGTATTTGTACAGTAGTAGTCTTCTTCATCCAGACTCTTGATTTTATTTCCATAGGGCATTTTGGAATTTCTTCAGTTTTCACTATTTGTCCCTTGTTGATGGTTAGAGTGGGACCTTTGTCTAATCCAAACTCCAATGCAGTGTTATTATCATCCATAGTATTTCTTGTTCAAGAAATATTTTACGTAATTTAATAATTTAATAAATAAAATATGTATTAAATTCTTTTCATATAATAAATGTTGGGAATTGATGAACAAGTGGAAATTTCATGAAAGGATCTGTGAATTGAAGAAATTTGGGCACCCCTGTTTTAGAAGGTTTGAAGCAAGAAGACAATGTGACCAGAAGGAAAATATATTCTCTTTCTGAAACATCCTTTTCCTCTCTTTCTGTTAGCTACTTTTTCATTGTGATCTTTTCACTCACAGATACACACATTTTGTCTTTCTACCCCAGGCAACTGGCCAAGTGAAGGAAAAGATATCTCTTACTAAAACATCTGTGCCAAGAAGCTTAAATTTAGCCAAGGGCAGTTCTTACACTGAAATTGCCAATACTTGGCTTTATACAGAGTTGTATTAAACCAAATCAGAAAAAGATTGAAAAGTTCAATCAGAAAATAAGCAAACTCAACATATCATATTATTGTTCAATATCTAATTGTTTAATCATTTAAATTAGGCTATGCCATCTAATAACTGAAATAAACAAGACAAGGGTGAAGTAATCAAAGGTACATTTTTAGAAAACTTGATGTGTGAATTCTTTCTCTATATCCTGTCACTTCTTGAGTTCTTTGTAGCGTATCATTGCTAACCATTAATCAAGGAGTGATGTGAAAAATGTTTAGAATCAATGAAGTATAGAGAATTTTAATATGCATAGTTGTACTGAAGTTGTCAAGTGCTATTTTAAAATTTTCTCTGCCAGAAAATCTACAATAAGCACTGATTCTCTAGCTCCTTGGAATTAATTGGGTACAGTTTTTACAGGATATTTATTATTCAGGAACAGTTAGTTTCTTGACAAGAATGTCCATCCTTCTTAATGCACTGAAAAGTTTACAATGAAATTTCTCTGTTGAATATAATTTCTATATAAAATGACAAGAGATATAGCAAGAAAATCATTGGACAATTTTTAACATTGCTTTCTTAGCAATGTATTTATTGATAAACAATTGTGCAAGCATATAAGACTTTTAGATTGTTTGGTTTCTCTGCATCCCTATATGCCTATACCTCAATTGCACAAATTATATATTTGTGTGTCACAGAGAGAAAGAAAGAGAACGGTGTACCATTATTTGATTGTAATCTTATTTAGAATCCAGTGGCAGATGCTGACATAATCATTGTTAAGTGTCTTCAAAGATAATGGGGCATATGAAATGGGCTACTGTATGCTGACATCACTGGATTAGGTCTTTAATAAATAATGATGGGCAATATTTTGTGTTCACAGATAGTTTGATGTTTCCTCTTAATTCTGCCCATGTGCAAAGAAAATGTTCAGACATTTTTTTCCCTTAAGGGGCACTAATGAAACATAATCTTTAAGTAAATCTTCAGTAATGAGGTCACTTGAGTGTATTTAGAAAATGCAAATACAAGAGCTTTGATGTGCTGCTTGACACAATCAAATGTTTATAGTTACATAAATGACCTCAATAGAATTTATTTGATTTTATGGGTATTTAAATGAGTCTCCATATAATTAGACTTCTTTGGAAAATGTAGAATATATTTGAATGTGGAATGTGTCCCCTTGAGTAAACTGTATATCCAAGTAGGGATTAAATTACTACTGTATTAAAGGGAAAGAAGAATATGGTAAGTGAAATAAAGCTTGATCATTTTTGCCAATATGTTCTTATATATATGTTCAGGCAAATTCTAAGAATGAAAGATAAAAAAGTATGTTCTAGATCAGAATGGAAGTGATGCATTGGACAATGAAAAAGCTATAACAAGAAAATTATGGAAAAGGAAAATTAAGCTAAAAATATTTCTCCACCATAGCTGTTTTTTTTTTTTTTGCATTATTTTTAGGCAACAAAATTAATGCATAGCACACAAAGCTAAATTGATGATAATAAGTGACAGCTTCTTTGTTTAAAAGCCTTTTTTCTCCAAAAGGTATTGAAAAATACTGCCATGTTTGCAGCTTTTCTTTTTATCTTATGCTCACCCCTCTGACTTTAACTCCATTACGAATGCAAAACAACCAGTCAAAGATTTCTATTCAAGCACAATGGCACAACTCAACAATGCCTGAACTATTATAATATAGACAGGCATTTAATTCATTGGCTCCAGACACACAGGGAGAGAGAGAAATCCTGATTTCTTGTTGAGGCATCTTTCACACAGGTATCCCAATTTTCTTCTGATAATACTGAAAAATATAATTTATTGAGAACAGAAATCAAATCCTTGCAGCTAAAAAAACCCAAGAGTAGTTATTTTGTACTTGCCTTTAATATCCCAACAATGACTGCCACAATTAGCATTACAAACAAATACTTCCAATTCCTGTTTTTTTTAATCAGATGTCTTTGTATAATGTTGTCTTATGTCTTTGGTTCCTTATGTCATGAAAAATATGGAACGCAAACAAGTGTCATCTTCTATTTAAAATATTGTCAATCAGAGATACATTTATGAGTCAACGCTGGTGAATTTAGCCAGCAACATAAGCAACATTTCAGTATTAACGTGTAAATCTCAGAAACCTTTATTTCTGTTCTGAATGCATAGCTAGATTAATATATATATATATATATATATATATATATATATATATATATATATATATATATATATATATATATATATATATATATATATATATATATAAGGTCTTTGGTTATATATGCTTATTTAGTTACAGTGTATGTAATTGCAGTCTGTTTGTGTGTATCTGCCTATCTCTTGATATTCATAGACTGTGTATGACAGATGAAATTCAACATTTGCCATAAATTAGATGTTATGACATATATATTTCAACAGTGGACAGAATATGTTAGTGTGTAATTAGATCATAAGAATATGAAGTTTTCAAAGTTTCTGTTGAATATCTTTCAAAAATGCCTTTTTTTCTAGCTAGAATAAAGCTAGCCAAATATGAGAGCTGGAATAATATTATACTGCATCAAAAAAAGTGGGGGGGGGGGAGAGAAAATCATTATTTAGTAAGTCCACATTCAAAACTCACAAAACTGATGGTGTGGCAATATATACTGTATGTGTGTAATTCATTTTGTTGATTGATTATAAATAGAATGATCTTCTAAATTAATAGCCCTCCCAAAAGACATATTATCCATTTGGGAGAAACATATCATTTAAATTATGTATCACAGGGAAATGCAGATTTTCTAGCTTAGTTATCAGCAGCATAACCTTATTTGTTATGAAATATTATAATGACAGTATTTGCATTGCGTGCCAATTATGAAGCTATCCATAACATTCTACAGCTTTATGGAACTCTTCCACCATCAGAAATCTGATCTTGTACATGTACAGTATTACCTCATGCTCATTCACTCTTTCTCAAAGGTCAGAGTGGATTTGTACAGGAATCTTACTTAGAGCTTCTTGAAATCTTGTGATGCAATGTTTTAACCCAAATGTGCTTAAAGAACATGAGGCAAGGTGAGATCTGTCTCAAACTGAGCTTAATTCCTGGTGACATGTCCAAGATTTCTTGGCAACCATATGGAAATAGTTGCCCTTCATGACTGGGTTGTTTTTCCAAATACCTAATCTAATCTGGTGCCATGGGATTTTATGGTAGTCTCACAACCAGGGAGTAACTACATGCAAATATTAGTTTTTTTCAAAATCTGCCAATATTAACAGGATACTGATACCTGCTAAGGAAGGAAGGAAGGAAGGAAGGAAGGAAGGAAGGAAGGAAGGAAGGAAGGAAGGAAATCTCTATTATAGCGAAAGTCAGATATCTGACCTTTGGCTATATTAGATACTCATTCATTCATAGCAAATATTTTTCTGTTTGCAAAATGTTCATATTTGGGGGGGAAAGGATACTTTTATGCATACAAGATCATATTTAAACGTTCTATTACAAACTAGTTTAGTGTTGTTTTTTTTTAATTCTGATTTAAAACAATCTTGAGTTCTAAAAAAGTTGATTTATGACTATGGCTTATTTAGTTGGCTTATTGACCAGAATTTGTGTTCTATGTTTGATCGTGGTATGCGATTTATTTTGGAGATAATTGGTGAGTTTCCTAGTTATGTCTCAAAAGGAGTAAAGAAAACATAATCTTAAAATGTTGTTCTTGGTATCCTTTATATCTTCCCATGCTATTTGTAGCTTTGCAAACATGGGAAGAGTATACATCGTTCACTCTAAATTGTCTTCTCTGAGTATGATTCCTTCTGAACATATTTCATCATAGGCCTAATGAGGCCTTAGAATTTTTAATAATTCTATCATTAAATTGCATTTTCATCTAGCGAAGACAGGGTCCCCCCCCCTCATTTAGCTCTCTGGATTTTATTAATCCTGTAAAACAAGGTCCTACATATTGGTAGAATACTCAGCTGGGTCAGGTATGGCTGTTTAGAGCTAGCTGCTTGTCAGTGAATTCTGTTTAATACTGTCTTAATCACAGATGCAGTCAAGGGATCACTCATTCATATTTTTATGGAGGGCTTTATAGTATCTGCCACAAAATTATGTTGGCTGAGCTCCATAGGGCTGGGTAATTCATGATGCTTGTTTTTCTATCCCTCACTGCAATTTTTTTGAAGTCATCCATTTCCAAAACTATATCATTCTGACCACATCATTTTCAGTTTAGACTTGGATCTTTCCTTCTCCCATTTCCTTTAACTTTATAAAATATTAAATCAAATGTGAAACTTTTCTATGTCTTGCTTTGCTGAATCTGCATATGTAATAATGGCCTCTTTGCTTGCTCAGAATAGAATTGAATACTATTGCTAATGATACAGAGAGTATTTACCTTATGGCCAATAATCAAGTTGATTATATTATGGGGCTAAAGAAAAGAATGGAAACATATTCTAGGAGGAAAATATTAATCAGAAAGCCAAAAACAGAAAAAGCAATACATTAATTTTAATTAAACACTTTATGTCATTGGTTGTATTTTCTGCCAGCCTAGATAACGCATGTATATTTTGATGTAACACAAATACACACACACATTTTCTCCTGAAATATGTATGTTCATAAGTATTTTCAAGTATATACTCTCAGCTATGTTTGTTTGAATGGTTGGTTTTGAAAACGGCTAAGAAAAATGAAAAAAAGTTTATATAAGAAATAATACCATATACTAGTAATAGCCCAGAAAGTACAAACTAGACTGATAAAAATTTTTTAAAAAATGCAGACTAAAAAAATATTTTTACATTCACTAATATTGTTCAGAAGAGATCTAACATTTGGAAGCCTTGTTACAGGATAAAAATTTGTAACTATCTATACTGCTAAATTGGGGGGAAACTGCTATCCTGCTTTAGTTGCATAGACTGAACAAAGGATAGGAACCAAACACTTAATCAATAACAGGGAAATTGGTGGCATCTATTATCCTGATTGTTTCTGAGGGTGCTATTGGTGCCAAGTAATTTAAATCTCTTTTTAAAACTCCTGGATACCATTTAGTTGTAAAGATTGCTGGATAATCCAATTAACTATCAAGCTAAGAAATGGGAAAGAATAATTTCTAGTACTTGTGTCACCTTTTTTAAAAAATAACTGTTACTGCAGGCATCCTAGATTGCTAATTAGGCTCCTTTTACTAAGATCAAAACAAAAACCCCAGTTTTATATTATTCTGGTATTTGGAGAAGCCAGGAAGGATAAACTTTTTTTTTTCAAAAATATTAAATAGATAAAAACTTCATGACAGTCTATCTGCATTTTAAAAATTAATATGTTACATCTATGAATGGGTATTTGGAAGAAAAATGCAGGCTATGGGGTGGCACATAGAATTAGAATATTGTTTCTCATATAAAAGAATATATATAGCTCAGGGTTAAACTGCAGAGTCCCTGGTTCTCGATCTCACAACACATCTCACAATATATGAACAAACTCAACCATTGTTTCAACTTGAAAATTTTGAGCATCCTGGACCAAGCTAAAATCAAACATGCTAGGAAATTCCTGGAAACTTGGTATTCAAAAAAATCAGTCATCATTAGATACAGATATAAATTACATTTACCAGCCATTCAAAAGAGACAATAAAAAAGCTAAGAAGGAATGCAAAAGACCAGAATATACCGTCTCCAGAAACCAACACTCGTATAAGCAGGAATTACTCCCAGACAAACAATCAAACAGAAAACAATATCTTAATTAAGGAGAAAACCACATTCCACCAATAGTGGTAGGGCAAGCTATTGCATATAAACACAGAGCAAACTCCACACTGATTATATTACTTAGTTGGATAATGGAAGCAAGGAAGCAACGGCTCAGAAATTACCAAGGATTCCAAAATATGTCTTCTGTCTACTGCCCTTTTTGAAGCACAACAGAAGTTTTATCCATTTTGAGATCAGTCTAGTTAAGATTGTAACCAATCAGGAATTGTTGATTTTATATACCACTGGAGGTATAAACATTTCTGTAGAGGCTACTCTGAGGACTAAAGCTGAAATCAGCTTCTTATACTTCATAACAGTTGGCCACTGTGATAATATTCTTGAATCAATAAACATGGTATTTGCTCAGTATATGAGCAACTGTAAATAGAGGAAAGATATGGTGACCAGATTTTGTTCTGAGATGCATGTGCTTAACATTGTGCTATTACTTACTTACTTACTTACTTACTTACTTACTTACTTACTTACTTACTTACTTACTTACTATGCTGCCATTATGCTGTCTATAAAGTGATTCTGGGCAGCTATTAGGTTTTTTAAAAATACAGAGTAACAAAGTTGGAAGGGACCTTGGAAGTCTTCTAGTTCAACCCTCCTCAAGCAGGAGACCCTATACCATTCCGGACAAACGTCTAATCTTACAAATCCCCTTAACAATTTTTATAATTAACCCAATGTGGTGAACACACCTAACAGTCCTTTCTCCTCCTATTTTCTTCACAACAACAACCCTGTGAGATGAAAGAGAATAAGTCAGCCAAAATAGCCAGTCTTCATTCATGCCTAAAGTCACTGAATACTGGTTTCTAGCCTGGTGTTTTAACCAAAAGACCAAATCAGTGAAATGTCAGAATATGAGCTGTGTTTCAAGATCCTCTCTCCCAGACAATCTTACCTAATTCTGAATTTTTGTACTGTTTTTATAATCTAAATACCTTTTATTTACCCAGCTTTTAAAGGGAATTGTTTAAAATCTGCTCCATGATTCAAGTGCTGTTTATTCTTCCTTTAATATGACAATGTTTAGAAGTAATACTTACTGTGTGTTTTACCCCTTAACCCCTTTCAATTGCCCATCAAAAAAGAATATTTTAAAATATATAAAATAAAAAGCCTTCTTCCTTTAAAATGCAGATATATTTGTTTCTATTTTCCTTTGAGCAAACTTTATTTTATTTTTTTTATTTTTTTATTTAAAACTGCCTTTGAGGAAGTAACAAGCTTCTACATTCCTGTAACTCTGATTGCTCAATTTGATTATATTTTTCTTTTGCTAGGTTGTTGTCTAAAATTACTAAGTAGTTTATTGTGACTTTTAATACTGTTTTATGATTGTGAACCTATTAGGGAAGTCTTTTATATCCTTAAAAGCAAGTCTCTTGAATGAACAAATGAGAACATCCTCCTATTTAAAAAGTTTAATCTTTTTTTTGTTTGTTTTATGTACCTCTGAGTAACAGGAAAAGTTGTGAACTGCTGACAAATCACAGAATATGTGTTTTCTGCCTGAAAGGCAGAATTTGCCTTCTAGAATTTGTATTCATTCTTATTGTTTCAATGGGTTCATGCATTGTGGTTTTTTCAAATGTTAATGCTCGGAGACTCTTTTATTATTTGCTAATAATCTATCTCCTAATCCAGAGTCCCCAAAATGGTCAACACTGATTCTCCAATGGTTAATATGTTTATCTATTTTTGTTGTTTTATTCATTAAACATGAAACTCACTCAACTGAACATTTAAAAATGTATCACAAATAACATTGACTTATTTTGATTTATCTCTTTTATTCATTAAACATGAAACTCAGTCAACTGAATATTTAAAAATGTATCACAAATATTATTTCCTGGAGCTGATGGTTGATACGGGTGGCTGCCAGCATGCTAGGTATCTATCAAGTATCTTCTTAAAATGTACGATGTTCTGAGTAGCACAGTTTTTTGCAGTTCCGTTGGTGTTATTGCTGCAATTTATTGATGTATATTACTACTACTACTACTACTACTACTACTATTATTATTATTATTATTATTATTATTATTATTATTATTATTATTATTATTATTTAATCTGTAGTGAGATTCACAGTCTTTGAGGCTGGTTAATAACTCAGCAGCTCGAGTCCTAACCAATGACCTAGAAACTGTTAAGGTATTGTCGGAGGATGTAAGCTGTTCCGAGTAAGGTGGTTTTTTGTAGAGTCAAAATGTTCAAGTCCGGTTAATTTAGAATTTCTAAATAGCGGGGTAGCCCTTTGGGTATTGCTCCAAGGGCTCCAATTACAATTGGAACAACATACATGATTTCTTTTTCCATAGTCGCTCAACTTCAATTTGCAAGTCCCGGTACTTTGTGATTTTTTCTTGCTGCTTATCTTCAATCCGTGCATCACCAGGTACTGCAATGTCAATGAACCATACTTTTTTCTCTTCAACTACCGTTATGTCAGGTGTGTTGTGGACCAAGTGCCTGTCAGTCTGAATCCTAAAGTCCCACAAGATCTTGAGTTTCTCATTCTCTAGAACTTTCTCAACCTGATTTTCCCAGTGGTTTTTGCTGTACTCAAATCCAAACTTCTGGCACAATTTCCAGTGAATGATCTTAGCAACGCAGTCATGGCGTTGTAGGTAGTCGGTTTGTGAAATTTTGCTGCATCCACTGATCAGGTGGTTGACTGTCTCATCTTTCTCATTACAGAGGCGGCATTTGCTGTTGGTGGTAACATGTTGAATTTTTTGCCTTCATGCAGTTTGTGGCTAGGGCTTGTTCTTGAGCTGCCAAACTAAAGCTTTCTGTTTCTTTTTTCAGTACTCCTGATCTTAACCAGTTCCAAGTTAGTTTCTGGTCACCTTTGCCTTCAATACTTTTCAAGTATTGGCCATGCAGAACTTTGCTTTTCCAATTTTCAGCTCGCTGCTCAATTACTTCTTTCTTATATTCTGCTTTTGTTTTAGTTGTCTTTAAAAGGCTTCCTTTATTTACTTCCTTAATCATTGGTTCTTCACTTTTCTGGATGTAATTATTCAAGCTGCATTTTTCTTCTTCCACAGTCTGCTTTACTTGTAGGAGTCCTCGACCACCCTCTGCTCTTGGTAAATATAATCGGTCAACATCACTTTTAGGGTGCAAGGCATGATTCATTGTCATAAGCTTCCTTCTTTTTCTGTCCAAATTGTCTAACTCCATCTGGGTCCAGTCAATTATTCCTGCAGAGTATCGAATCACAGGTATAGCCCAGGTATTTATGGCTTTTATGATGTTTCCTCCACTCAATTTGGACATTAATATGAATTCGCCGAATGTACTTGGCTGAAGTTATTTCCTTGACTTTATTATGCATTAAGTCAGCCGCCTCTAAAATCCCCAAGTACTTGTAGCCTTCTTCTGATTTTACTGCCTTTATTGTTTCTTCATTCTCTAGTTCTATTCCATCCTCTTCTATGATCTTACCTGCTTTGGTTGCTATTGTTGCACATTTGTCAATTCCAAACTGCATACCAATGTCTTGGCTGAATTCTTTTGTGTGTTCAATTAATAAATTCAGTTCAGCTTTTGTTTTACCAAACAGCTTCAAATCATCCATGTACATCAAGTGCAAGATTTTCAGTCCTTTCTTTGCAAGTTCGTATCCACAGTTCAGCTTTTTCAAAATGATTGTCAATGGTAGCATTGAGAGTATAAAAAGTAGGGGTGAAAGGGAATCGCCCTGGAAAATGCCTTGTTTAATTTCAACTTCACCTAGTTCTTCTTCATTAGCCATAAGTTTTGTTTTCCAGAGGTTCATTGAAGATTCCATTAATTTTTGTATGTTTCTGCTGATGCCAAAGATTTCCAAGCATTTCTTGATCCAGCTATGGGGAACTGAATCAAACGCTTTCTTATAGTCTATCCAAGCCATGAACAGGTTGATTCATCTTTTCTTTGAGTTCTTTAGGATTAGCTTGTCAATCAGCAATTGATTCTTTGTTCCTCTTGAGTTTTTGCAGCATCCTTTCTGTTCTACAGGAAGCAAGTTATTTCTTTCCAGGTATCCATAGATTTGGATTGCAATGATACCAGTAAGAAGCTTGTATGTTGTTGGCAAACAGGTGATTGGCCTATAGTTTCCAGGGTCCTTTCCTTTTTCTTTATCTTTTTGGATCAAAAATGTCCTTCTAGTTGTCATCCATTCATCATTTTCAGGTGTTTTTAGGATCTGGTTCATCTGGGTTGCCAATCTTTTGTGCACACTTTTAAGTGCCTTTAACCAGAAGCCATGTAGCTCATCTGGTCCAGGTGCACTCCAGTTCTTCACTTTTCTTGACTGTCTTTGCACCATTGCTTTTGTTATTTTCATGTCTTCCATTTTATGCACTTTAATAGAGTCCTCAATCTGTTTGATCCATTTTGCATTTCTCTTATGCTTCTTGTTGTTTTCCCACAAATTCTTCCAGAATTTCATATCTTTCTTTTTATCAGGCTTTTCATTTGTTGTTATTCCTTCTTCATTTTCTAAGCTCTTATAAAACTGGTGCTGATTTGCTCTGAACTGTGAGTTTTCTTTGAACTGAGTTACTCAGTTTTCATACCTTTTAATCTTTTCAGCGATGGCAAAAACCCTCTACTTCAGCTCTTCAATTACTACCGCAATCTCCTTATTCCTCAGATCGTATCTTGCTTCCAGGCTGCTTTTGACCTGCTTGTTCTTTAACTGACCTTGCCTTAGGTTCTTCAAGTTGCTCAAATCTCCACATAATTTTTTTATCTTCAATTCTAACCGAATTTTCCACTTAGGCTTCCCCTTCTTGCCTCTTTGGTTCTTTTGTATTTTCAACCCCAGTTTTTTGGTGGTTATGACGGCTGCTGCATACATCAGTTGGTTTGTTTCGGCTAATGTAGTGGTTCTAATAGTTTGCACAGCCTCATTGACCTTTTTTAGTATATTTCTCAATTTTTTCTGGTTCACTTGGTTCAGCTTTGGCAAACATGTTCTTTCAGCATCTTCCATTTGATGCTTTATTTTTCCAGCTAATTGAGCACTATCTTTTGGTATTTGTTCTTCAGTGCTTTCTTGTTCTATATCTTCATCCATTTCAGTATCCTCTTCCTCCCTTTCTTTCTCAATTTGCTTTTGAGTCTGCAAATCATTCTTGATGTTACTCTTCTTTGTTGATGTACTCAGACCATTAATTGCTTTCTCTTCTATTGCTATTAATTCTTCTGTAGTGAAAAATTTGTGTTTTAGGATTACATGTCGTTGGTCCATTAACCTTTGTTCACTGGTGTCACAGTCCGTATGGTTCATCTTCCAAATCTGATACATTCGTTTTTGAAATCCACGTTTTGCTGGCTTAGACTGAGAGTAAGCTTCCATAATAAAGGTGTTTTCTTCTTTAGATTTTTCGCTTTTTGGGTTTTTCTTCCAGTAGATTGTCAGCTCCATGCCCTGGTTGCCTAGCAGAGGGAGCTGAGCCCTGTAACTCATTTTTCGTAGAATGCCCAGGAGCCATAGCATCCAATGGAACCCTTGTTAATCCGGGTGATGGTTCAGCTGACATAAATTTCATTTTTTTTGTATTCACCATGTTTGAATGGGTTGTGGAACAGATTTTGTCTGGCCCTTCACCTAAGATCTGTCTGATATGGTTGCACCTGTTCAGCATAGCCCTTAGGATCATTAGAGCACGCAAGCCCCTCCACCACGACAAGGTAGAGCTCCTCGGAGGGGTTATTATTATTATTATTATTATTATTATTATTATTATTCACAGTGCTGTTAATTAAAGCAGTATTTATTAAATTATTTTCATATAAATAATTGGGGGCCAATGAACAATCTGAAACATGAAGGGATTGACGAGTTGAAGAGTTTGGGGATCCCTGTATCTGCTTAGACTTTCATGCTGAGAAAGACCTATTAAGGCCAAGCCAAATGTGACATCAGCAGATACTTGATAGGTTTCCTGACATTTTTTAAAAAAATACAATATCTGGTGTGGAGAGGGATAAAGATTACATTCAAGGCTAAAGCATTGTAGGGACATTTTTTAAAAAATTCCTTTCCATCAGCAGATTTTCAGTTGCACAACAGAAGATGGCATATATAGAAGGAGAGGGGAGGAGAATGAAAATGATGTTCATACTTGCAGTTTTCTGCATGTTTTTGCCATTTTATGCAACATAAAGTGAATAGCTTGTTTTCAATGTGCATCTTTGCATAAAACATGAACCTGGATTAATTTTTTTTCCAATTTGGAAACAAGCTCACTTCACTAATCCCACTGAGTAAATGTCAGGAAACAAGAGCTACTCTAAGGACAGGTTAAAACGTTTCTTATTTGGAAAAAAACCACATTGCAAATTCTGCTTGCCAAAGATTTGCAAGAGTGCATGTTTGTATGCAGTGGCACAACCAAATTGTTTTAGCTGTACCAAACCTAATTATTTGTTTACAGAACTATGTACGGCAATATTATGGTGAGCACCTAAAAATGCCCATTTTATTCAGGTAATACCAAGGTTTATGCTTATGGTGCCTTAGATTGTTCAATGAAAAGTTAACATCAAGCTTATTGATCCTCATGTGGTATTTGCTGCTTGTAAGGTAACAGAGGAGATAAAGGGAACCAAATTCTTTCTTGCAAATGCATTTAAGAAGAGATAGATAGAAAAAGAAATGGGTTTATTTTTCACCACGTAGTCCATCACGATATAGTCATACTGTAATCTTGCATACCATTCTTTTATATTTGTATATCCATGGAAACTTTTCTGTACCTAAGTTTTATAAACTTCCAATTAAATGTATCTCCTCATCTGGGAATTTTCCTGGTCATATAAAAATGAAAGATAGAGTCCTTGAATGCATAAAGTTTGTGAGTTGGGTGATGGATTCTAAAGAGCAAAAAATTGCCTATATTATATTATCTGTCCATCTAATTTAATTTTGCATCTTAAGGCAAAGTTTAAGAAAGAAATTAGTTCCTTGGGGATTGGACTAAAGATCATTTGGAAGAAAACAATTTGTTGTTATTATTTTAAAATGTTACAGGGTTTTTCTTGATCCTTGTTTTATGCATCCTAGACACAGAAAATCTGAATGTGGTTATTCTTTGGACTGCAGACTGCTGAATTATGCAGTGCCATTCACAGAACAAAAAATTTATATCGCAAAAATTAACATATTGGGAAAACATTGGAAAAGATGCATATAGAATCTATAATTTTAAAGAATGTGGATTTGTTGTCCAGTTCAGAGAACAATTTGTCTTGGCAGCCAGATTTGCTACCAAGGGACAAGCCAAATTTTACCACATAAAGTGAACATCTAAAATGTATGGCAAATCAGGTGATGTTACAGTTTTTTGGGTCCACACTATGTCAAAGCCGGCATTCAAGGTTGAAAGTGCTTGCCTCAGAGTAGTTTCGGATAGCCAGAGCATTTCATTTTGCATTTCACCTCAAAATCTTAGCCATTGTATTCAAATATTTCAAACTCTATATTTCTCCAAAGCCACAATTAGGGATGCATACGGAATCCCCCAAGCATAGTGGATTCCCATAGAAGATAATGTTTCTATATGAGCTAATTAATTAAGATAAGACTTTCTGCAGTTTTACATACTAGTTAGGGGAATAAAACTAAACTGGATTGGGGAAAGAGAAACATGGAAGAAAATGTACTGTATGTACAAATGCATGTTAATGAAGCCCCATGTTTGATATTAATGATATGTGCATAATTATATAACATATAATTTAATGATTGTATAGGCGCAGATATGAGAATGGAAAAGGGTGATTAGTTTAGAAATGTATGTGGTGTACAATCTTACACCAAATCTTTTTCCAAAATTATATAAGAAGAAAGGAAACAGAAGAGAACCAATCAATCAAAATATTAAAAGAAACATTATCTGATCTGGAAGATATAAAGCGATGGATAATACATAATAATAGCTAACACATAATTGTAATGTAAGCCATGTGGGCCAGGTGCTTTAATAGTAAGTTGGGTACTATATTGTTATATTTTTAATGGTGTTTTATTTTGTATTGTAATGAAACTTTGCTAGAAGTAATTTGTCTTCCCATCCTCATTTGTGATAAAGATCATACTAAAATTACAAAGATTATTTTCTTCAAATGTTTTAATTTATGTCTGATTAATAGGCCTCAAAGCTCTTGAGAATGAAGCAGAAAATAGAAGATAATCAAGTCATTGAAAAGCCTCTTTCGATATTTATTATTCATACAGTTCACCTATGGATGAGGGTGGGACATTTATTCCTCTGATTGGTCTAAAAGTCGAAAAAGGGAGGTTGCTGTAGATATTCTAAGTGACTTAAAACACTGCATAGGGTCCTTTCCCCTTCCCTTCCCTTTCTGACATAGTGCATGAATGGCTAGAGTTAAATTGTTACTTTTTTCCTTTACATATATTCATATATGTATGAATAATTGAATACCAGAACAAGACTAAAAAGTTAACCAAAGAAAGTCAAGCTTGCTTGTGAATTCATTAAATTCAAGCTCTTTTTTTTCAAAGAGTTCTAAGAATGGCATCTATAATTATCTGTTTCCATTTTATCTCCACAATAAGGCCTCTCTGGTTGGGCTGAGATGTACAGACTCATCAAAACTCAATGAAGAGTTGTCTTGTGGTGAGATGGGGGCAAATAATTTAATTAATAAATAATAAACAAAAAATAAATATTTGACAGTGAATTTGAAACTGATTTCCATAGTTGTTGTGTTACTCAGCTGCAGCCTTTCTTTGCTTCGTAAAGGAAACATATAAAGATTTAACTTGTACTATTTTAGACCATAGCCTGCGTATTAGAAAGCAGATGCTAAAGGAGGGTTATTTTTTGCTAGTTTTTAATATTTAAGGTTCAAGCATTTATACAGTAGCATGATCTACCCAACAAGGAGAGCATAATCAGCTCTGCAGATATTAGGGTTAAGACATTAGAATATTTGACCCATTGATAAATATTGGTGACTCCTGGGAGGGACTGGAGACACTCATATACTCCAGAGCTCAACGGCATAGCTACACTACTGACAGAATAGACATAATGATGCAGGAAAGATGTAGAATGACTTCTGATAGTTCTTTGTTTGCTGCTTTAATAGTACCAAGGGAAATTCTGATTCTGAATAGAAAAGAAACATAGAGAGAAGAGATGATTCCCACAGGGCTATTGTCTCAATTAAAATGGTCTTTTCAAATATAAATCTGTCCAAGCTTTTGATTAGCTTCAAAAGGCCATGGTCTCATCCCATCTCTACTGACTATATAATTGACAAGTCCCATCTGTAGGGTCTTCAGTAGCTGCATCTTATTTTACCCCTGGAGAGATGAGCTGGTCCACTTCTTCAGTGATACAATTAAAAAAAAAACTTCCCTATTCACTGGCTGGTTGAAATTGAAATCTGTCTTGTATTGCTCTTATTTCTTTTAAAATATTTTTAAAGTTTCAATTCTTTCATCTCATATGGTCTTAATTCTATACCATTTAAGATGTTTAGTAAATACACAAAATGAAGAATTGTTTGTACCAATGAACACTACCTCTGTGTGGAAAAGAACATTTCTGGTGGTGATAGAATTTTGATAGCAAAACTTCCCTCTCTCCCTAATGGAATCAAATAATTATTTCTCTGTGTATCTTATATCACATCTGTGTTGGCCCTTGGGTGAGTATGAACTGATTTTCCAGATGGCTGGCTTGATTGCTTGTTAATTAGGATTCAATCTTATGTTAAAGCTACATAAATACTAAGATTTATGAATAACAAGACAGAAATTAAAGATAAGTTATATCTTTTGTTAATAATTCCAAATGTGTGGTAGAAAGGAGTTTGTGAGAAGGAGGTCACGCAGAATAACAGGCATGCACATTCAACAGTTTATTCCACCATATTTTGAAATCCATCATAAACTATGTTAGATTGTTCATACTACATCAAGAACAAATAATTTCACTGATTTATCTATCACTGTTGGCCATCCACAATGAACAATGTGTAATTAAGGCATACAGTACTAAACAAAATGTTTAGTATTACTTAAAAATGAATTAAGCCTTCATTTGTTTCTAAGATAAAGAAATGATTACATTACTGCTCCCTTCCCTGGCATGCCTTGGGAAATGAAATGAGAATTTTCTTGACTAAGATACTTTAAAACCATGTAATATCATGCAATTTCAGAAAAAGGATATTGGACCAACAAGAAGCCATCAGCGTGTATTTTCATCTCAGATACAAAGTCAATTTATCTTGGATTGGAATTATGGATAGTGGACAGAACACCTAACAGTAGACAGATATCATTACATTTTTTAAAAAAATCTTAAAATCTATACACTGAAAGGTTTTTAAAAAGTTATTACATTATAGAACAACATCATAGCCTGGGAACTATCACAACAAATTCCAAATCAAATCATACATCCCATACACAGATCAGTAAGCCACTTCAAAATATAAGCCATATAACAATATAATTGAAAAATCAGCTGATGATAATCGGAGGGAAAATGCATATACTTTACCTGGCTAGAACCAAAGAAATGTCGAAAATAATAGGACTACAATTTTGGATGCAAGGATCTGAATTATCTTGGGCAGCAAAATTATGCCATTTTCTCCATAGCAACTGATAAAACACTCTGATGGTAATTTTGCTAACAAATGTTTTTCTGAAAACCTTATAAAGAAAATGAAATAGTTCCAAACTTTAGGTGTCTTTTTTATATATTAGTCTTTTTATAACTCTGCAAAAAGAGGCTTAATTAATCCTTCCATGACCTTTTCTTTTCTTTTTTCTTTTTTTTTGGCTTTTTTGGAGTATTATGGGACAAACTGTTAAATATTATCCTCACTACAGCTCTCTAAAACTAAATTAAATCTTGATATAATTCCTTTTCCTCCCCCAATTGTATTAAGGAGCAGTGTTTGCATTTTATGAAGAGTATATTTCTGCTCGTATCTGTATATGAGCAATGCAAGCTAAAAAGCTAAAGACATGTCTGGCTGAGCCATGGTGTACTATGGCACCAGCAATTTGTGTTTCTGGTCAATCAAAACACAATAAGCAAAAGGCACATAAGAAGCAAACCTCACTGGTAACCCAAAGCCCTGAGTCAAATCACAGTCTGAAAAAAATACATAAATGCACCAATTATTTTTCTGGCTGCAGACATATGTATATCAAGCAAACAGTTTTTAAGTAGAACCATGGATAGAAAGATTGATAATCAGGCTTTTTCAAAGGGCAGCATTACAAAAAGAAAAAGAAAAGAAAAAAGACAGGAAATGCCTTAAAATGAACCTACCATTACCACGTTATAGATGAAGCCAGACTTGCCTAAGCATGTCATATGCCATATCTTTTAATACAATATCAATAGATCATGAGTGGTCAACCAAAGTTCTGCTGAGAGGGCAAAATTATGCAAGCTTGAGAGAGAAAAATATAGAAGCTACTGAACACAAAGAAAGGCTAGATTTTGTGTGTGTGTATGTGTGGAGACTCCTAATGAATCTTAATTAACATTGAACTATGGGCACTCTGGGTAAGAATAATTGTGGTTGTCAGTTGCAAGCTTCCCACTGTTACTTTCTTTCCTTTGGCTTGATGTCATGCTGTGGCTTGCTGTGAGCTCTTTTCTTTGAGATCTTCATTTCTGCTTATTTTATCCTGTCACTTTCAGTGCTTAGTTAGTAGTAGTTAAGATCCTTAGGATCCGAGGAGGGTCTGGTTGCAGAGAGTCCCTCCTGTTGCTTCTATGTACCGTGATACTCACAAAAAACAACCCATCAGCACAGAAACTCTTAAAACTTTGTGAAGGTACATTTTTTTTACTGACAGTAAGTCAACCTACTACACCTATTTGGACATCTTTTTATTACCGTGTTTCCCCCAAAATAAGACCCTGTCTTATATTTTTGAACCCCAAAATAAGCCCTAGGCCTTATTTTCGGGGAGGTCTTATTATTTCGGGGTGAATGGAACAAGATGGGGCTCCTCTTGCCATCTTACCTGATTTCCAACTGTGTGTTTAAATATTTTTGGGGAGGCTTATTTTAGCACATGCGGTCAAAAGCCCGACTGAGCTTATTATCTGGAGATGTTCTTTTTTCAGGGAAACAGGGAATTTTCCAAATACTATATTTTTTCTTTAGCATAGTTGATATTATGTTCTCCTTTGCAGTACTTCTCAGCATTTATATCTTATGACTGAGAGAAGTGTCATGCTATTTGGATATAATGGTCCATAGTACTTGAATGTACTTGAATACCAAAGCCATAGGCTACATTGATTTAAAAAATACTAAAAGAGCAAACCCCTTTTATTTATTTACTTGAACAAGTCTATGAACCCACAATTTGACTTGAAATTTTTATTAGCTATATTTAAGTCATCTAGTAGTTGATAAATGAGAGGTTTATTAGTAGTTACTAATTTTTTCTACAGTCTTTCTCTAATCAGTGTCAAAACTGGCTTCAAATTCCTCTATAGCAACTACTTGGTCATGCACATCATTTCTAAGCTTTATGGCCAAGAATATTTATATATGCAGAACTTTGGCATATATTCCTGCAGAATACATGGCATTCCCTGGATTTTTTGTCCTCTCCATGAATTTCAGCAGTAGGCATTAATCACTCATTTACTGTTTGATTCTGCTCTATCACTTCCAACTCAATCCACATATTTTTAGATCAAGAGAACTTTAATAGAATAACAGAGTTGAAAGGGACTTTGGAGGTCTTATAGTTCAACCCTCTGCTCAAGCAGGAAATCCTGTACCATTTCAAACAACTTCTTGAGGGAAGTCATTCTACTGATTAATTGTTCTGTCAGGAAATTTCTCCTTAGTTCCGGTTCTCTCCTTGATTAGTTTCCATCCATTGTCTCCAAGGTGCTTTTTCAAGAGGCAACTGGACTTTCTTCTTTTTCTTTAAAAGATGTTTTGCTTCTTATCCAAGAAGCTTCTTCAGCTCAGAGCTGAAGAAACTTTTTTGGATGACAAGTGAAATGTCTTCAAAGAAAAACAAAGTCCAGTTGCCTTTTGAAAAAGGAGCCCTGGGACAACCATGACCTGAATGATTGAGAATCTTCATAGACATTTTCCATCCATTGCTTAAAGCACCTTCAGGGGCTTTAGAGAATAAGTTAACCCTGCTCTTCTTTGTGGCAGCTCCTTTGATATTGAAACACTGCTATCACCCCTAGTCCTTCTTTTCATTAAACTAGTCATACCCAATTCCTGTGTCCATTCTTTGTATGTTTTAGCCTCCAGACCCTTAATCATCATTGTTGCACTTCTCTGCACACTTTCTAGAGTCTCAGCATCTTTTTTTACACTGTGGCGACCAAAACTGGATCCAATATTCTAAGTGGGGTTTTAATTTTAGAATCAAAGTTGATGAGCACATTGTGGAAGGTAATCTACAGTTACATCTGACCATTCCATTAGGTCAAGTAGTTGTGGATCTTGTCTGCTATGGCCCATTCTCTGGAATTTAGTTTCCACTGAGATGAGATTGGCCCCCAACCCAGCCTGCCTTCCAAAGAACTTTCAAAATGTTGTTTTTCTCTCAATCCTGGCAATCCCATGAGGAACTGGCCAGGTAGTTGTGTGATGTCAAGTGACAGTTCTCTCACTGTCTTGGGTTTTCTGTTTTCTGTTATTCTGTTTATTGAGTGTCTTATTATTTCTATTATTAAGGATTGTACGCCACCCAGTGTCACATCTTGTGAGATGGGCATTTGCAAGCTCTACACATTTGCTAAACAAATGTTTCTAAATTGTTTGTTCCATGGCATGGAAATGTTATCTCATTTCAGTAGCAACAGCAATAGCATTTGGACTTATATACCACTTCATAATGCTTTACAGCCCTCTCTAAGCGGTTTACCAAATCAGTATATTGTCCTCAACAGCCTGAATCAATGGTAGGTTGCCCCTGGTTTGGACCATTTCATAAGAACCAGTAGTAAAACTGGTGGGATGCCCCGCCCACCACCCTGGATGGTGGGATGCCCCGCCCACCACAATCATTGGCAATCTGCGCATGCGCAGAAGCTTCTGCACATGCGCAAAAGCAGGGAGCATGCACGATCCTGTTGCGAACCGATAGTAAAGGTAAGTAGAACCCACCCCTGGTCTGGATACTCATTTTACCAACCTTTGAAGGATGGAAGGCTGAGTCAACCTTGAGCCATTCAGAATTGAACTCTGGAGTGAGCAGTGAGTTAACCTGCAGTACTTCATTCTAACCACTGTGCCATCACAGCTTCTTACCTGGTAACCAGTCAGAACTACATAAGAATTGCAATTGAAGGAAATAACTGTGTATCTTTTTCAATTTTGAGAAATCTTACTGAGGTGAGGAGATCATGATTAATTCTGATGAAACAGCATAAATTACTTCTGCCATTTCAAGATGTAGCAGCAAAACATTATGCTATTTGAATTATAATTTTGCAAAAGGAGTATCAAAAGGTAACAATTCTAGTGGCATTCTTGGGAAGCAAATTATGGTTCTCTTCCCCATAGATGGAAATAGATGGAACACCCATCTATTTTCAATGCATCATCATTATTTTTATTGTTTCTATACAATATATTTATACAATATTAAATTATAATGACATTATAGTATTTAGATAACTTAGAGCAGGGGTGTCAAACTCGCGGCGTAACATTGTAATTGTATGGCGTATTGTGACTCCCCCCCTTCATTAAACTGGGGGTGGGCATGGCCAGTGGGTGACACATCAGGCCCATGGGCCACAAGTTTGACAACCCTGAGTTAGATCTATTGGAAATAAAGAAAAGAGAAAGGATTATTTTTATACAATAAAGATTTTGGTCTTAAGCTGACTACTTAGTGCAATAATAGCATCCAGCAATATTTTTCAAACTCTTCAGATTTAAGAAGTGCAGACTTCAGTTCCCAGAATTCTTCAGCCTGCATTACTGAACTTCAGTAATAGTGGTGGATGCATAATTACATGTAAATGTATAAGAAAATAAAGAAATGTAATATCAACATTTTAATATAGTCTTCTGTATTTGAAGTTTACCACCTCTTTGAGATATTTTATAAAAAAATAAATACTATGAAGAGAGGAGGGGAAATTCTACAGTATGTATTACTTTATATATATTTATATATGGTTAATATGCCTGAGAGCTTTCGTATGAAAAATATAGGTAAATTGATAGGGTTTGGAAATTGAACACAATGAGCTTTAGTCATGTATTTCTTCAGGGGTACATTAAAATGTAAATATCATTTTGTTCATATCACTAGGTAGCTGCAGCTCAATTTTTACCTGAGCTTTTTCTTTTGTTTCAACACTACAGCACACTAAAGAAATACAACAGTGTTCAGTGCTAAAGTAGCTGGTTTTTGTTAGCTCCTCTGAGTATCAAACTAGATGTGACATTAAATGAATCATTGAATAGTTCTGTGTAGCATCTTCAAAGCAGGTCTTTTATTTAGAATTACAGAAAGAAAGAGCTAAATTTTCTTTCATTGCCTGCAGCAATTTTGATAATTATCGCTCCCATCTGCCAGTAAATGCTACTTGTATTTTTAAAATTTAAAACTTTATATCAGGATATATTAAATACATCTATTTTGGTCTGACAGTTAATACCAAACCCTATACTTTAAAAAAAAAAATCTTTGAGTCTGTATTGAGTTTGGCAACTCCCTGGACAAGTTTCTGCTATTTTCTTGCCAAGGTTTAAGAAATGGTTTGCCATTGTCTGCTTCCTAGGGCTGAAAGGGCATGACTGGCTCAAGGCCACCCAACTAAATGGAATAGGAATATGAAACTTTGTCAACCTCCTACAAGGAAAATATTTATAAAATGGTCTATCGTTGGCACACACCCCCGGCAAGAATCGCAAGAATGTTCCCGGGAGCTTCTCTGGCATGCTGGAAGCGTGGGAGTGGTAGTGGGACGTACTACCACCAATGGTGGACGTGCCCCAAAGCAGGCAAATATTGGTGCAAGGTTCGGAACTGGATAGTGGAGATTACAGGATATAACTTAGAGCTGAAACCAGAGATTTTTTTTTATTAGGAATGAAACCAGACAAAATAACAAAGGAAAAATGGTACTTGATCCTCCATATCATTACCGCAGCTAGGATACTATACGCGCAAGAATGAAAAAACGAATTAATACCCACAGAAAATAAATTGATTTGAAAAATTACAGAATGTGCAGAGGCAGATCGGTTAACAAAATTACTTAGGAACCAAAAAGATACTGATTATTACAAATGTTGGAATTCATGGTATAATTGGGTGAAAGAAAAGAGAGGGAAATGAAATGGATTGTATTAGCGGTATAGGCGCATATTTATGTATGTTAGTTGCAATAAACTTGCATGTATATATGTATTGTATTTTTAAAAATGAAAATAAACTTTTAAAAAAAAAGATCACCCAACTGGTTTGTGCCTTAAGTATGACTACAACTCAGTCTCCTGGTTTCTAGCATGGAGCTTTAATCGCTATATCAAAATAGCTCTCTTATAAACAGTCAATATTTTGTGCTTTGTAAAAACAAGGTGGGATAACTACTTCAAAGAAATTTTGCATCGTTGCTCATAGCCAACATTGAAAATTGAAAAGAATTTTGCAAACTTTTGTGTATATGTGTGAGTTGGGCAGCTAGATAAATTTGTTTAATAAATAGGTATTGTGCAGATGACCATCTGGAATTCATTGACTCAGATATTATGCTGAACAAGTCATTTTGAATTTTGTGTTTTGCCAGAGCAAATATTTTATGAGCTGTATGACATGCAGGGTATAAAGAAAGAAATATAGGCCAATAGAATAGTCATCTTGCTTGCAATGAAATGTATTCATCTGTCCAAATTACAGAAGCTTGCCAAAGTTGCAGTTTATCAAATTTGTTCTACCAGGGCAATCTTTACACATTCAAATGGGCAGGAAAACCAATTTTTTTCAAGATACTACCCATCTATAGTACTTACGCAGACTGTCATCCATTGAAAATAATTCCTTAGTTTTGGATAATGTTGTGGATTTTTTTGTTTATTGCAAGATCCAATAAAAATAAACTGGTTTGTTTATGTCCAAAGTGCTGGAAACAAAAGCTCCTTACAAATTAGAGAGAATGCTATTTTCTGTTTTAACATATTCTTACTAGTGGTGGATTGCCCCGGGTTCACACCAATTCTATAGAACCGGTAGTAAAACTGGCGGAGGCTCTGCCCATCAACCTCAGCATCATCAGAACGCTTCTGTGCATGCACAGAAGAGCGCGCACACACGTGGCCCCATTGCGAACCAATAGTAAAGGTAAGTAGAACCCACCCCTGATTCTTACCCATGCAAGTAATAATATTTTCATAATACACCATCATTTTTATAGGGGGTTCTTGGTGAATTGTTCAGACCCTTGGTCTGGATGGGTAAGGCATATGTGTACTCCTCCCTAGGGCCAAAGACCATTGTCCAGTCAGGATCCTGCCTTCAGTTCAAGGGGGAGGGCATTATCCGCTCACTTGTTGGACTGTCTGCACCTGGAAAGAGCAGGAAACAAATTCAACAGTGAGTATTCATTTTCCATTTTAGAGTCAGATTTTTTCAACTATGAAAGAGACTATTAGACCACATTGAAGCTATTGCTAGAGTTTCTTATGTTGACCAACATACAATAATCAGAGTTGAAAGGGCTTGTGGAGAACCTCATTTTCTACACATGCCCCAAAAAATTTCTCCAGAATTAGAGGATTTGGTGTAATAAGCTATTACAATGGGGAAAAATAATAATCCACAGCTTGTGGTATCATAGACCAGGGGTTTCCAACCTTGGCAACTTTAAGATATGTGGACTTCAACTCCTAGAATTCCTCAACCAGCAAAACTGGTTGAGGAATTCTGGGAGTTGAAGTCCACAAGTCTTAAAGTTGCCAAGGTTGGAGACCCCTGTCATAGAGAGGTAGATATATATGATTTTGTTTATTTCCTGCCTTTATTATCTTTATAAATAATTCAAGGCAGTGAACTTAGTCCTTCCTTCTCCTATTTTCCCTCATAATGACAAGTCCGTGAGGTGAGCTGGGCTGAGAGAGAGTTACTGGGCCAAAGTCACCCAACTGGCTACATTCTTAAGGCAGTACTAGAACTCACAGCCTCCTGTAATTTTGTTTTAAAATTTTGATGTCGGGGGAAGAGTTTTGACATAGTTTCTGCTTTCTTAAAATGAAAGGCTGGCTCTCTATAACAGGGGTGTCAAACTGGTGGCCTGCAGGCCAGATGTTTCATGTTCAGCCCACGCCCACCTCAGCTTCACGAATGGGAAAACTGTCTTGAAACGTCACATGATGGCAACGTGACACGGTGAGTTTGACACCCGTGCTCTATAATAACTTTACCCAGTCAACTATGATGACACTGCTATTCATCATACAGACTTAGAATTCTACAAATTTTAGTCTCAATACTAAATAATGCATTTCCAACAGAATTGGGAAAAATGGTCCATAAGAATCAGTGACTTGGGGGAAAAAACTCCTTTATCTTTAGCACTAGTTTGCAAGACAGTTACAAAAATTAATTGTTCATCTATGTGTTAGAAGAAGAGGTGGGTTTCAGCAGGTTCTGACCAGTTCTGGAGAACCGGTAGCAGAAATTTTGAGTAGTTCGGAGAACCTGTAAATACCACCTCTGACTGACTCCACCCCCATCTATTCTCTGCCTCCCAAGTTCCAGCTGATTGGGAGGAAATGGGGATTTTGCAGTAACCTTCCCCTGGATTGGGGAGGGAATGGAAATTTTACAGTATCCTTCCCCTGCCACACCTACCAAGCCATGCCCACCAAGCTATGCCATGCCCACCAAGCCACACCCACAGAACTGGTAGTAAAAAAATTTGAAACCCACCACTGGTTAGAAGCAAGATCACCAATATCACCACAAGTTACAGTGCTACAGCAAGCATTGTAGAATAATTATTTTTAAAAAATACAAAGAGCATTTATTTTCCATCAGACAACAAATGCCTAGAACTATTTCTGTTTAAAAGTTCAAATCCTGCATGTTAACTATGTGTTTTTATGAATGACTGATGAACATAGATGATTGCTGAATGTTTCTCAGAAATCAAATCTGTAGTTGCCCTTCTGCAGCTGCAGATAGGATTTTTTTTAAAAAAGGATGTTTAAATCAAAAAGCCCAAATAAAACAAATTCCAGAATTCATAACAATTCGACTGATTGAATAAAACTATCTATTGACATTACTAAAATTTGACATCCTAAAAAAATTATTAAACTATTGATATCTGTGCAGCAGTTAACTTCCTATGAATTAATTGAACAAGTTTGTTGTCATGTAACACACACCATGTGATGCAAAGGTATTTTGACTTTTATTTTAACATCATATACCAACTCCACAGAATAGTTTTGATTCACTGTAAACTGACCAAACCTTTGTCACAGTAAACATTTTGGCCATTCGTGAGAAATGACCTATTTCTAATTAGGTGGAATGCTGTAATCATATGAGCCAGCTGTGTTTATTCATCTGCAAATTCCTAATTATAATCCCCAGGAGGTTAAGGAGATGTAGTATTGCCAGAAATGTTTACCAAACTTTGAAGACAGATGGTTAGGTTTTATCACTTTTCTTTGAACTACCATAATTTATTATGATCTTTGGGTTAATATTTTATCAGTCAATATAATATTTTAAGGTTAAATGATTTTAAATCTGGCAACAAGTGAGCAAGTATATACTTGAGAGATGACCAGAAAGAATTGAGAGCATTAGAAATCATATAAAAATGGACAGAGTATAAATATAGGAAATGAAGGGTAAATGTACATAGATAACATATAAACAAAAGAAACAGCAGCCAATAGCCTGCACTAAGAAATAATTACAATTTCACATGCTTAGAATACACTCTTAAGGTTCAATGGTCCCTAACATAATATGTCAAATGTCATAGAACTGTGAGTATGTGAGTTGATTACCAGATGAATAATGACTATGGTATATATCAACTTTGAGTTGCAATTTCCCAGTTAACATGAAAAATATCAGAATATCCTAATAATGTTTGTTTGTTTGTTTGTTTGTTTGTTTGTTTGTTTGTTTGTTTGTTTATTTATTTATTGGTTCAATTTATATGCTGCCTTTCTTCAGAGACTCAGGGCGGCTTACAATGTGTTAAGCAATAGCCTTCATACTTTTGTATATACCTGCTTAGTAGGGCTTTTGCCCCCCCCCCTCCAGCGGTGTTCTTTTTATACAAAGTCAGCTTATTGCCCCCTCAGTCCAGGTCCTCATTTTACCTACCTCGAAAGGATGGAAGGCTGAGTCAACCTTGAGCTTGGTGAGATTCAAACTTGCAGTAATTCATGTTCATGGTAATACATTGGTTCTAAATTAAAAAGTAACTGAATTGCTGGAGTTATTCTTATTCATTTCAATAAATTTTGCTAAGGAGAACTTGGAGAATGTTGTTTAGAGAAGAAACATTATCAATTTTAATCAGCTGCCTAAATCAACCATAATACCAGTGGTGAAATCCACATTTTTTTACTACCAGTTCTATGGGCGTGGATTGGTGGGCATGGTGTAGCTTGGTGGGCATGATAGGGGAAGGATACTGCAAACTCTCCATTCCTACCCCACTCCAGGGGAAGGATACTGCAAAATCCCCATTCCCACCCCACTCCTGGGGGAAAGATCTTGCAAAATCTCCACTCCCACCCCACTCTGGGGCCAGCCAGAGATGATATTTGCCGGTCCTCCAAACTACTCAAATTTTCCACTACCGGTTCTCCAGAACCTATCAGAACCTTCTGAATTTCACCCTGCATAATACTCTTCATGCCATAGGTCCTGGTTATTTGAGCAATGCCTGTCACCCTTCAGTTGTATCTGCTTATCCAATATAATCAGGCTGGTGCTCTCTGTCCGCTCACAACAACAACAACAACAACAACAACAACAACAACAACAACAACAATAATAATAATAATAATAATAATAATAATAATAATAATAATAATTTTATTTCTATACCGCCCTTCTCCCGAAGGACTCAGGGCGGTGTACAGCCTATTAAAAGCACAAAAACAGACATCAATTAAAAATAATTAAAATTATTAAATAATTTTGGCTCAGATTTAAAACCCACAATATAAAACACCCAATTTAAAATCATTACATTGATAGCCCAGTCTGGTGGAACATCAGGGTCTTGAGGGCATAGCGAAATACACAGAGGTGGGAGATCTTACACATTTCTGGGGGCAGTTCATTCCACAGGGCAGGGGCTCCCACAGAGAAGGCCCTCCCCATGGGTGTTGCCAGCTGACATAACTTGGCCGATGGCACCCTGAGAAGACCCTCTCTGTGGGAGCGGACTGGCCGGTGGGAGGCTATTGGTGGCAGAAGTCGGTCTTGAAGGTACCCGGGTCCTATGTCATGAAGCGTTTACCCGGGTCCTATGTCATGAAGCGACCAACACCTTGAATCGCACCCGGAAGACCACTGGGAGCCAGTGCAGCTTGCGCAGGAGGGGTGTCGAATGGGCACAATGGGTTACACCCATAACCACACGCATGGCCGCATTCTGGACCAGTTAGAGCCTCCAAGTGCTCTTCAAGGGGAGCCCCATGTTGAGAGCATTACAGTAGTCCAGCCGGGAGGTGACAAGGGCATGAGTGACCATGCGCAAGGTGTCCCAGTCCAGAAAGGGCTGCAACTGGCGAATCAGGCGAACCTGATAAAAAGCCCCCCTGGCCACGGCCATCATATGCTCTTCTAAAGACAGCCCTGCGTCCAGGAGGACATCCAGATTGCGAGCCCTCTCTGTGGGGGGCAGAGATTCACCCCCAATAGTCAGAATAAAATACATCAATTAAAGTTTTAAAATGTTGCAGCAGAATTAACAAACTTAATAACAAAGATATAAGAACAAATCAAAACTCCAACAATAGTTTTGTAAATATTGGGGTAAATAAAAAAGATCTTGACCAATTTTGCAAAAAAGGTAAATCCTTCCCAAAGTAATCAACTTTTGTAAAATATTCCAACAGTTCCCATCTTTTAGAAGACATTTTTTTCCATAACAACTATCTTCCATCATTGTTCATTTTAGTGCCCTACTTAAATGTCTTTTTGTGAACTGAGGAAGTGAACCTTCTTGGTTGTGGAAGCTGTATACTAGAACTAGGTGTCAGGCCTGAAGAATCAGGACCACACTTCAGTTGTTAAGTTCCAGTTCAAATACACAAGAATATAGTCAAGTAGCAGTCAGCACTAGAGCCTGAGTAGCGTAGGGGGCTAATGCCTCCTACTAAAGGCAGCAATTAACATCCAGCTGCCTGTAATTCTGTGAGTTCAATCCTAGCCAGGCTCAAGGTCGACTCAGCCTTCCATCCTTTCTAAGGTGGGTAAATTGAGGACCCAGTTTGTGGGGGCAATAAGCTGACTTTGTATAAATATAAATATACAAAAGTATGAAGGCTATTGCTTAACGCACTGTAAGCCGCCCTGAGTGTCCGGAGAAGGGCGGCATATAAATCAAATTTTAAAAAAAATTGGTGCTAGATAAGAATTCAAGAAGGCCAGGAGTTGAATCATTTGTGGGAGCATAATGACTCTACATTGATTCCTCCCTTAATTCTGCCCCAAGGCTATTCCTCTTCTCCAATGAAGGTGGAGTCAGCAGCCGGACGTGGGTTGTGCTCATTGGTCAGAATGAGGGACTGAGCCTGTCAAATCAGTTAAATTCCTCCCCTGTTGCTAGGGGCGCCCAGCTTTTTGCTTAGTCGTCAGACTGGACAGTTGTATGGTTTAGTGACTCTGACAGTTATTAGCTGTTATAGTACTTTCTTATTTGAATTTCTGGAATTTGACCTTTGGATCTACTCTTGACTGTCCCTCTGGTTGCTGGACTGTTTGTTTCAAACCTCAGAGGCTATCTGTTAGCTCTGATAACCTCAGAGGCTATCTGTTAGCCCTGAGTTCGAGTTCTACTCTCTGCCCCTCAGAATCATCACTGGCTGGTCAGTAAGTACATAGTTGGTTGCTGGTTGCTGGACTGTTTGTTTCAAACCTCAGAGGCTATCTGTTAGCCCTGAGTTCGAGTTCTACTCTCTGCCCCTCAGGATCATCACTGGCTGGTCAGTAAGTATATAGTTAGTGGAGCTCTCTGCTCCCATGGGGGTGGGGTGAGAGTCATTGGCAGGGCTTGAGGAGCCCACCTCCACTTTCTACATCGAGCGGCTGTGCAGCCTAGCACTCCCTGAACTTAACAGCCAGCCATCTTATCGCTGAGCCAATCTGTGGGTAGGGGAGCTTTTCGCGCTCCCTGTTGCTAGCTGCTTGTTGGCTTTTCACTGAGGAGTGAAATTTTTCAACTTCAGGTGCTACACGCTGAGCCGTTCGGACCATAGAGGAGCTTTTCGCGCCCCCTTGTTCTTGCTGCTTGTCGGCTATCACAGAGGCTTCGGGTTCTCTTTAAATAGCCTGCCTCGTTAACAAGCTACCTGCTGAGCTGCCTATCGCAAGTGGAGCTTCGCACTCCCTCCTTTTAGCCACTGGTCAGATTGCACGGAGGCTTTACTTGTTTTTTTTTTTTAAAAAAGGCACGACTCACCTATTACTTTGCTGCCTTGTTACGGGCATTAGTCAGCAGCTGGAGTTAGGGTGTTTGAGCGTGCGCCCTTGATGGTAGTGGAGCTTTGCGCTCCCATTCTCCTCAGCCCCAGTTGCCACTTTGTGGTGGGGTGAAGCGGCATCAGCTCCTGACGCCATTTTGTAGAGGCAAGGTGGCGTGTGAGCTTTCCTCTGACTTGCTGCTTGCCCTTGGGGGCCGCAGCCTTACCTGCCTTTGGCCATAGTTTTCACCCTGCCTTGAACATTGTCAGGCCCTCTTTCAAAGAGTACAGTTCCTCTTCGTTATAATTGCTTAGGACCTCCTTTAGGTCTGCAAGCAGCATATGGTACTTATTGGCTTACATGGCAGTTATCACATTAACCCTTCAGTTTTCTGGCTTCATCATGCTCAAAGCTCTTGCAAAAACAAAACATGGCCGCAAGGCAACTATCCATCAGCAGTCAAGGTCTTCCCAGCGGAATGATACCTTGCAGTCTCAGGAGAACGAAGTCCCCAAGCAGACTCGTCAGTTGGATTCACATTCTGAGAAGGCTTCCGGTGGAGATAAGGGCAGAGACTTAATTCGGTGACAGACCGGTGATAAAACCTGTAAGCCTCAGGCTACAGCCGCCAAGCTTACCTCAGGGGCATGGAGTTCTGATCCTCCTTTGACCCCAGATCAATTGTCATTGCAAGACTATCTCTTGTCAGTTGAATCATCTAACTTATGGGGATCTGGCCTTCCTGTGACCTCTGTCAACACTATGGAGTCTAGCGCTCCCACTCTTATGGTGGCACAGTTGTGTGGATAGCTAGCTTTGACACTTTCAGAGTTAGAGTGTTTTCTTTCATACCTGATTCTTCAGGTTTGACCTTTGGATGTCGTACTTTACCATTCTTTTGTTTGCTGGACATCCTGTGAACCTTTTTACCTCAAGAAGCCTCAGATTACAATTCTGAGGTCTCGTTGAAGCCATTCTGCCATTCTGCCATTCCATCCTTTCATCGAACTGGTCAGTTTCTGTACCTTGGTGGTGCTTTCCACTCCAGTGGGTGGCTCAAAATCACCGGCTTTGCTGGTGGAGCCCTGCGTTTTAAATAGTGGCTTCTCTTTGCGGAGTCTTGAGCTCCCCGCTGTCTTTAGGCAGCCATTTTGTCACCTCCAGCTGCATAACCATTAGTGGAGTTTTTTGCGCTCCCTACCCTTCGCCGCTTGTCGGCTTTTTACCCAGGTGTGGCTTTTCTCTGGCAGAATCAATAGATCCACCTCCTAGCTGATTGAGACTAGCTGCTGGGTTCTGAATGGAGTCTTCGCGCTCCCTGACTATCACTGCTTATCAGTTTTTTTCTTCCAGGCTCTGATTCTCTCCTGCAAAAATGAACAGAGCTCTGCCTGCTGTCATTATTAACCACCTCTCAGCTGATCGACTTTGCTGCCGGCTTCGAAGTGGAGTTTTCGCGCTCCCTGTGGTTTACCGCTTGTGATCATGTTGCAAGGGCTTTGTGAACTGTAAAATCGCCCTGATTTATTATTCCTGATCGGCTCTTTGACTTCTCTTACCGGCCCGCATCTCAGCTGTTTGACATTGCTGATCTGCTCAGTAAGGGAGCTTCGTGCTCCCTGAGTTTGCAGCTCTGGCCGCCATTTTGTTTAGGGGCGAGGCGGCATGTTGAGCTTCTCTCAGGCCTCCAGCCTTTCTGGCTGTGCCTGCTACCCAGGCCTAACCTTGTCTTCAGCCCTTTTGGCAGACATTGCTGCATCTTATAGGCTTGGTGTTAATTGCCTTCTCCTTTCTCTGTTGGTGCCTCGCATATTTATCACAGGCTGCATCTAGAATTTGACATTCCCCTGATACAGGACTGCCTTGCTTAACACGGAGTCTATTTTTCCACTTTGGGTGTTATATGGCCTATCATGCCTAAGGCTCTGGCCAAGTCAAAACATAGCCGCCAGGCCACAGTAAGGGACCAACCAGTTGCTTCCAAGCGTAAAGATGCCAAGCACATGCAAGGGAATGGAGTATCCATTAAACCTCAGTCTAAGGTTTCTGCTAGACACAAGGAAAAGCTTCTATTGAACCCTTTAGTCAAGGCCAAGGACATTGGTCCTATATCATCTACAACAGCCAGGGTTTCTCCAAGAGAATGTAGATGTGACCCCTCTCTGACCCCAGTTCAGATGTCGCTGCAAGACTTCCCAGTGTCAGTTGAGTCAGCTGACTTATGGGGATCTCCCCCGTCTGTGGGGCATATCAATGCTGTGGAGTCTAGCGTTCCCGTTGTGTTGGTGGTTCATCCACCTGTATCTTCTGCTCTGGTCCGAGCCTCTATGGAGGCTGGCCCGGCCTGAAACCATGATTCTACCTCTTTACATCCAAAGAACATTCAACGTATGATTGCAGCAGCGGTGCAACAATCCCTGTTGGCTCATCCTTTCTTGACTGCCAGACCGACTATGGTGTATTCAGTCCATTCGGACCATTCGGCTTCACCAGACAGAGTCTATATGGAAGATGCCCTCTCTCTTGTGGGCTCAGATTTTCCATCCGTTTCCTATGTCAGTAGACACTCTGTATTGGAAGAGATAGAGTCTCAGGAACCAGACAGGCCAGGGATGCTTTGTGAGTTGACATTTGGCTCCCCTCACATCCTGAAGGCAACTTGAGCAAAGCAAAGACAGTTTGAGTACAGGTATAGATTTTAGGGTTGCAATCCCCCCCCCCCATGTCTGCATGGAATTTAGCTATGAGGCAGTCAGCCTGGATGTTTCTACTCTTTACCCAAGATGTCTCTGATAAGGGGTAGCCCTTCCACTTGATTACGTATTGGAGCTGTCTCCTGTGCCATCTTGAGTCGAGGATTCATTGCATCTCATAATGGGTTTGGACCCTATTGGGGTCTGGGGGCTCATGGGGTAGTGGACTCAGGGTCAATCTGACCATGTGTTTTAAGAGGTTCCTATGGAATACCAGGTGTATCTTCCCTACCAGTCAGGGCAGTTTTAATAGCACCATGACCGGGTTGATGATCTTCACTATGGGGAATGGCCCAGTGAACTTGGTCCCAGAATCTTACTGGGAAATTTTAACCTCAAGGATTTTGTGGAAAGGTAGACTTTTTCACGCAGCTGGAATGATCGTTGTGGGGCTCAGTGTTTGTCTGCCTGTTTCTTATAGGTCTGCACTTCTTTAGCTAGCACTTTCTTGACATTTTTCCATGCTGCTTTCAGCATTGATAGCCAGTCTCTCTCCCCCCCCCCATTGGTGCTTGGATGAAAGGCCAAGCTAAGGCCCTGGGATGACTTAATGGACTGTAGGAACTCCCTTTAGAACTTAGCAATGAACTGTACCCCTCTGTCTGAGATAATTCTTTGTGGCACTCCCTGCAGGTGGTAGATGTGCTTCAGAAACAGTTTAGTTAGTTGGTGGGCTGAGGGTAGTCCACTGCACAGTATGAAGTGTGTCTGCTTGGAGAATAAGTCTATCAAAGTCCAGATCACCATGTTCCCCCCACTTTTTGGCAACTCTACTATGAAGTCCACTGCTATTTCCTCCTATGGCCTTGTTGGCTCTGCCATCGGTTGCAGCAGTCCAGAGGATTTTCCCGGTCACTTTTTCATCATGGCACAGATGGTGCTACTTTTCACATAATTGTGGACATCTTTCATTATGCCAGGTTACCAGAATTGCCTCTGTGCTAAGTGTAAAGTCTTTAGGAACCCGAAGTTCCTAAAGATGTTATGGCTCCTCTGGAGAATTAAGGTGCATAGGGACTCTGGGACATAGAGTTTCATCCCCTTCCATGCTAGGTCATCCCTTTTTGTCAAGATCTGTTGGTTGTCATAGAACCAGGGGTCTGCTAGCGGTTTGGTTTTGAGTTTCATGGTTAGATCACTTGCGGGTCTGTCTTGCTGGTTGCAGCATGTCATCTGGTGGTCACATGGCAGCTGTTTGGGGGGATGATGGCGTCTAGTACCTCCTCCTGTTCTCATTTGTACTGGGGCATGTGGGAGATGGCATCACCTAGGAAATTCCTCCCCCCTTCAAAGGGCTCAGTTGTGACCCCCCTGTCTTTTGGGTGGCACCTCATCATGAATGAAGCAGGACAGCCCCTTCAGATTGGTCAGATTCCTCCCTCGGCTGCTCTATGGATTTCCCCAAGGGTTCCATCAGACTTTTTGGGAGCCTGGCCTATTCCCATTCCCATATCCCTTCCACTCTTCCTAGTTCACTCAGGGGCTTTCCTCAGCCCTGGGTGTTAGGGTGGGGGAACTCAACCTCAGCTGCTTTAGGGACTTTTTTCTACCAATACTCATCCCTTTTTGTTTCAGTCGCTGGGATGGACATCTTGCCTTTCTCAGCTTTGATGATAACAGAGGGCTGCAGTCTGACTCTAATTGGGCTGCTGGGTCCTAGATTCCCTGGGCGGAGGCAAGTTCTGCTTCTTTCTGGGTCGCCTGGAGCAGGCTCTCTTTGGATAGTCTGCCCTCTGCCATGATGGCCTGAGTTTCTCTCCATGCACCCCAGGTGTCGGGGAGCGGCTGGAGAGCCCAGGGCTCAAGAGTCCCGGTCATTTTGATAAGTTTTGAGAGAGTTGGCTTGCTGTCAGGGTTCCAACTGATTCCCTAATTAAATAATGAGCCTCACGCCAGGCTTCAAAAGAAACCCAGTTATTTATTAGGAGCTTCATGTTGGCATGGACCAAATGAAACCAACTCTGACTTCACTTAATTTACGTCCTGGCTCTGATCCTGTTTCCCTCCTTCCCCCAAGGTGGAGTCACATTCTCCAATGAAGCAATATTGCGGGTTGTAGAGATCATTCCCCTCCGGCCACTGTGGGTTTCCATGGAGATGACCTCATTTTATCAGTTAGAATGTGCTTTGTTTTGACTGAGATACCAGCTCCTTAATGCAGCTGCAAATTTCGTTTTCCCATCCCTCTTGCCTATGGCAACTTGAGAGCAGGCCAGGGATGCTTTGCAAGTTGACATTAAGCTTGATTCCTGGAATTTCATGGGCCCCAACTGTTTATTTACAGTTTTATATATATTTTTTTTGTCAATTTTCATGTTAAAAATAAGAATATTTTAAAAGTGGTACTGAATTTGAAAAAAGATATGAGTATTATTAAACATGCATATTAGTAGAGATAAAATATGTGTTTATATTTCTTTAAAAAGATTTCAGATTCATGCCAATAACTTGTATTTATAATTATAACTTGACTATAAGCTAATTGGAGGACTGCCTAATTGTACATTTTATCTAGTCACTGCAGTTATCATATATCTTGCCTTTTATTATTTAATAAATAACTCAAGGTGGTGAACATACCTAATACTCCTTCTTCATCCTATTGTCCCCATTCTGTGAAGTGGGTTGGACAGTGAGGGAGAGTGACTGGCCCAAAGTCACCAGATGGTTTTCATAGATACGGTGGAATCATCTTAGTCTCCTGGCTTCTAGTGGTGTCTTAACCACTATACCAAACTGGAAAACCCCTGTTCAATTTCAGCAGGCTGCTATTAGTGAAAGAAGTTTCTTTAGTGGCCACACTAATTTTTTAGGAAGACTCACTTGATGCCAACTGTTGACGTTTGAATAGAAGACTTTTAAAAAATAATTAAAACAGATTTTAAAGGTTATTTTGGATTAGATTTATTACTTTTTAAGATTGGTGATCTTAACATCTATTATGAAATTATTTTGGCTATTATCTATACTGTGAGGAAGATCAATCCATGTTGATGCTTTTAGTATTCTGTGATTCTTTTCTTAATTGCCTAGAGGACTTGAGCTTGCAATTTATAAGTACATATTATAATGTACAAATAAACAAACTTTACTTAGGACAGCTTTAGGTTCCTAGATTTATGGCTAACTATGTGCTTTCAAAGAAAACCAACAATCTTTTACTTCTGTTTGTCAGATAAAAACAAGCTTTGCTTTATGGAGCAGCACTTGCAAATAACTGAATAGCTAAAGTAATTTTCTACTAAATTATGGCAATCAGAATAAATATGAACTGTCAGTGTGCCGACCAATTTTGTGTTGAACTTTTCAAAATATAAATGCACATAACTGTACAAAACCACTGGCCCAAAGACAGCTGAAAAGTGTAGGTGTACAATATAATTTATCATTCCTACAGTATTTCTTCAAACTAGAAATTTGAACATTCATTAATTCTTTGAGCTAGTCTCAGTTGTTTAGAAGGATATTATTCTAGCACTGCCTTGAGAATAATCCATAAAGGTGGGTCACATATCAAAAAGACGGGGGGGGGGGAATGTAAGAACTATGGCTAGCAGGAAATTTATCATCAATTAAATTTCAGAGCATTTTTGTACTTGTGACTACAATACATTTTAAACTAGTGAGATGAGAGTTGTCAAGCAAATGATTTAATCTATAGACTAAAGCTGGTCTGGCATAATTATAATAAGATTTGGGGTTTCTTGGTGTGATGGGTCTTTTTTAAACTGGACCAATTAGATTGATGCAGACACAAAGGAGCCACAAAATCACTGCACCTTGGACAAGTGTGTTTTTATTTCTCCTATAAGGATCAGAAAGATGTTTTATTATGAAAAAAATTAAGACTTGAAAATAAAATGTGAAACTTGCAAATATATAGGTCAGTGTTTTCTATTATCTCTATCATATACTGCATTCTGTTCTATTGCTATTATTTCTAAATTATTACGCTAATTACCATTTCTGTAACAATTATTGTACTGTGTTATATCACTATTCAATACTATTCAATGTTTTTTCTTACTACATTGTGTAGTATAACTATTCAATTATCATCACTATATTTAGTACTATTATAATATGCTCTATAGTAGCACTAGCAAAGTTTTCTTCTTACAGATCCTGTTCTGCCTTCTGCCTTAATTCTGTGCAATTTCTTCTACTTTGTTTTTGTTTGTTTGTTTCTGTTAATGACCAGCAGCTGGAGGACTTGCACCTGACCACATTGTGCTTCCCTTAGCTGTGCCTCTATATTTCTTTTTCTTCTGGGCCACCCATTCCCTTTGAAGGAAAAATGGCTTCTTATATTTGGGTGCTGTTTTTTCAGTTTGCTGGTGGTACAGAGATAACAAAACATGTCTCCTCCCACACCTTTATCAAGGTTGCAGCTGGCACTAGAAATGGATCAAATGGGATGGGAAGAAGGCAGCACGCAGGTGCCTGCAGTTTTTCTAAGCAGCCTGCTTTTCCACACCCTCTTACTAAGGAAGCCTTAGTTAGGAGCCTTGGTGGAGCAGCGGACTAAAGCACAGTTAAATAGCACTTAGTTGCCAGCTGCCTGTAATTACTGCAACTTTGAATCTCACCAGGCTCAAGGTTGACTCAGCCTTCCATCCTTCTGTGGTAGGTAAAATGAGGACCCAGATTGTGGTGGCAATAAGCTGACTTTGTATTAAAAAAAAAGAACACCACTTAGGGGGTGCCAAAAGCCTTTCTAAGCAGGTATATACAAAAGTATGAAGGCTATTGCTTAATGCATTAATGCTTTTCTAACCTTTGGTTAGTGAATTCTGTACCATTATCGGTCACTAAGCATTTAACTTTAAATTTCTGCTTCCTTTCCACAAAACGCAGCCAGTTGTTTATATGCTGGAATGTTTCAGATTTTGTTTTCATAAGATAACAGAATCCATATCTTGAATAATGGTCTACTATGCTAAGAATATAGCAGGCACCTCCTATACTGGGTTTCTTGGGTCCAATTAGGTCTATAAACACTACCTCTAACGGCTTTGTAGTTTTAAAACCATTAACATGGTATGCTGGTGTAACCCTACTTTTCTGCTGCCTACAGGCATTACAGTTCAGATATTTACTACATGCTTGTAGTTTTATCCCTTTCGATAATTGCACTGTCTTCTTTAACGTCCTGAAATTTAAGTGCCCAAGTCTCCGATGTAACAGATGAATACATTCATCATGTGGTTTAACATTCTCATAAACAGACTTAGACTTAGCCACCAATACTGGGTTCTCCCTTAAAATGAATAAATCATTTTCTAAACTTCCAGTAACAACCCTGCCATCTTTCTCTATAAGACACTTATCATTTTTAAATGTTACTGTAAACCCAAATTGTACCAAAGATTTAACAGATACTAAATTGAATTTTAAACCAGGAATATATAACATAGGCAATGGTTCATTAATAAATGACCAACGAGCAACACCCTCTCCAGCTACCTTAACCTTCCAGCCATTTGCTAATTTAACATGTTGGTTACTCTTCTCCATTTTAACAAAACATTTTCTATTTCTAGTAATAGATTGAGAAGCACCACTATCAACAACCCAACAATCCTGGTTAACATCAGTAGTTGAACTAGATATAGCTAAATTACAACCCTTCTTGGGTCTACTGTTGTCCCTAACAGGCATTTTCTTATTTTTACAATATTTAGCTATATGCCCTTTAGCCCCACAAGCAAAACAACGTTTTACAAAATAAGCAGTTGAGTACATTTTATCTTCTTTTGGTTGTTGCACTCTCAACTGATCCCTTTCTTGTCTTCTTTTGGATTCTTCCAACAACCTACCGGTTATGCCAGCCAATGTCAGTTCATCTCTGGATAAAACCTCTAACGAAAAAACAAAGTTGTCATAACTATCGTCCAAAGAAGAAAGAATTATGTAAACTTGTTGTAGTTCAGAGAAAACAAGTTCCTTTTCATGTAGCTCCTGGAAACTTCTGGTCATGGATTCCAAATGAGCCATCATATCTCCCCCTTTAAGAAGATGTTTTCTAAATAATTTTCGTGTGAGATATATATGAGCAGTCACGAACATATAGTCTCTTCAATTTGGTCCAACACCTAGCAGCAGACTCTTCACCATGGAGATGGACAAGCTGCTGGTCACTCAGTGTCAGTCCAATAATACAAAGAGCTCGTTCATTGTCTCTGTTAAACTTGGCTAATTTCTTGGCATCTTCCTCATCAGCAGGATCCCATGCTGTTACATCCGGTGGATTATTAACTATGTCCCACAGTCCTTCTCTACGCAAAAGTAGACTACATTTTGTAGACCAGGATACATAGTTCGTTCCGTCCAGCCAGGTTATCATGGAAAAATTTGCTGCTTGTTCTAGTGCCATCTTCACGTAGATTGTTTATAACAAACACAGTTTGTACTACTCACAAACTCAAACTAGCTCTCAGTGTAACTCTGAAAAAATCCTAGTTAGTTCTGGTTGGTTGGCTCTGGGCCCATAACCAATGTTAAGGATATTGTTGTTGTGTAACAACTAGCAGAGTAAAGTGCACAGAGAAACGTTGCTGAGAGCAATGAGATAGAGATACATATAAACTGGTGTTATCAAAAGTTTTCTTTATAATGAATAAACAATCTTGTAGTCTTCTAAACAGTCCAAGTCTTTACCGGTTAACTCCAAACAAACTCTTACCAAACAAACAGTAGTTGGTTCACAAACCCCGGATGGTAGTAGATCCACCCACACACGCACTCGATGATATCACAATGGCAGCTTATCATCCACTGAATACCTTACAGTACCTTGCTTAAATATATTGTTAAATTACAAGTAATTATAGCATGACTCGCATTACAGCATGATGCAGCATTAAAACTTAAAGTCACAGAACACATATATTGCCTGGACAACTGTTAGGCCCAAATTATATCCTAACAAGCTGCCCTGAGTCTCCGGAGAAGGACAGCATATAAATCAAACCAATAAATAAACAATAAATAAATTAGTTAGGCCAAGCTTGCTCAATTATTAGAATAACTGATAAATAAAGATTGGAGTGCATGGCCTAGTAGGATTGTCCTTGGTTTTCAAATGGTAGGCTCCCAAACAGAAGATAACTTCATTTAGTACTGATTAATTGCATTTAATTAGTTCCAATTTTTAACCAATTAATTTGGTGCCAACATTAGGAAGCACTTTGGCAGCAGTGAAATCCAATTTTTTTTACTACCAGTTCTGTGGGCGTGGTTTGGTGGGCATGGTATGGCTTGGTGGGCGCAGTTTGGTGGGCATGGCAGGGGAAGGATACTGTAAAATCTCCATTCCCTCCCCACTCTGGGGCCAGTCAGAGGTGGTATTTGCCAGTTCTCCAAACTACTCAAAATTTCCGCTACCGGTTCTCCAGAATCTGTCAGAACTTGCTGGATTTCACCCTTGGACTTTGGGGAGTTACTTTGGGGAGGATCATATGTGCCCTGCTGCCTTGGTTGCAATTTATGTCATATAAATCCAGGTAATTTTGAATTTGGCTACTTTTAGTCTCCTATGGCCCTTTCTACTTGTCCCTCGTTTCTCCTTTGACCTCAGATGTTAAAGCTACTTTGGCAGCAGAAAGTAATTAAGGAACAGGACTTTATTAACATACCATCCTGACTCTTTTTTCTTTAATTAAGGGCTCAACCCTTAAAGGCCAAAAAGAAGCACAGCACAGCTGAGACAAAACATACATGACCATCCAGTTTTGAATAAGATCAACCTTCTCATTCCCCCCAACAGCAAAGGATTAAGTGCTGCAGTTGGTAATGATGATCTAAAGCATTCATGAGTCATAAATCTCTTTCAAAGGGTTTAAGGGAATCAGAATAATCTGAGTGATTCTGATATAGTTTTTACAATAGATACAAAAAAGAAAAATTACTGAAAATGTCACTGAAATAAATCCATGGTAGATAAACCAGCATTTAATTTTAATTATTGTAATCACTAGAAGTGTGAAAGCCTAAGTTAAAACACTCAGAAATGAAGCATTTGACCTTAGTGCCTTCACTGAATATAATATATGATATTATCTTCTAACTTGTAAATGTTGACATGAGTGAAGGGTCATGAAGATTCCACGATGATTAAATTTGCACCTAATAAACTTAGGATGAGAGCATAAATTACTGTTGCTTAGTTTCTTCTCTCTTCCCTTTAATTCATATTGCAGGATATGCTATATTCCATCACACATAAGAAAATCATGAGAATAAACTCCTTTGTTCTGAGCTCTGCGTTTTAGTCATCCTAATTTATGCTGGAATCAATGCATATATGAATATTTTCTTGAGAAGCCTTAGATTTTTCTACATTTCTTATTTACCAGTGTTGGAAGAAATATCCTTCTGGGTTCAGTTCCAAGTGGGGAAAAGACACATGGAAGTTGCTTGGAAAGGTTTATTGATGAACAGGATCACATGCCTTGGAGATCTTGGGCGAAAGGGAAGAGATGCTGAGAATCCCTGGGTTTTATACCCTCTTTGGAGGGGAGGGTTCTAAATTTTTTTACTACTGGTTCTGTGGGCGTGCTTATTTTATGGGTGTGGCTTGATGATCATGTGACAATTTAGCAGAGGTACTGGTCTACCAAGCTTTTAACTGCTTGCAGAGCTGTACCGGTCTAGTCATTTTGTTTTTGGAGACACTGGTCTACCCATTTATTTTTGCAGGCACTGGTCTACCTATTTATTTTTGCAGGCACTGGTCTACTCATTTGTTTTCTTTTACTACTGATCAGATGTAGGGTGGCCCTTTGAAGCCCTGCAGCAAGAGTTTAAACAGTTTTTTTTCCCTCTAGCCAATAGCTGGGACTCAGGAGGCAGCAATAGATTGGGGATGGGGCCAAATAAAAGATAAGAATAATGCAGGAGGGGTGGGGGTGGGGAGGGCAGGGAGGGGCAGAACCAGTTCAGTGATGTCATTTCGTCACCGCTATCGGCTCAGCCAATCCAGGCCAAACCGGGAGGAACCCACCACTACCTCTCTGGTTTTGAACTTCCTGGGGCACAGGAAGAGTACCCTGATTGGTTGCTGTCAGTGGTCGTGGCTAGCTTTGTAGATTATATGTGTGCAAGGTTTGGTTGATCTTGTTGGGTGATGCAGTCAAGGGCAATTAAATGGCTGTGCCTGAACGAGGTAGATCTTTGTTGTGTAAAATGGACTGGCTTAGGCCTTAATGGCCCATTAACAAAGGTGGAGGGGGGTGAGTTTCTGCCTCCCTTTTAGGGGAAATATTCTGCCCTTTTAATGTTTCCTAAAATATTACATTTTTCTAGGAGAGGGGTGGGTCTTAACTTCCTATACCAGGACACCATTGATTGGTGCAAGTTAATCACTAAGGAACATTCTCAATCATGCAAGTGAGATGCCTCTTTTTGACTGTTCAGTTACTAAGTTGTAGCTTTTGAAAAATATGAGAATTTGTATTACCCCATATATAGAGAGAATACATGTAACCAAAGGTTGGACTGTGGAATCCCAACTGAGTAACATCATCAGTGTGATATAGTGTGGCATATATTTCCTATTAATCCCTGCTTACCTAGATATTTTTTTAAAAAATCATTACAACAGGCAATGTAAGCACTATAACTAACAACCACCATGTAGAACAGACAGACTGCAAACTAGTAGAGCAGTTCCATGAAGTACTAGCAGTCAGGAGACATGATGAAAACTCAATCTCACAATTCATAGACAGATTCAACCATAGCTCCAATTGGGAAACTGTGAGCATCCTAGATGAAGCTAAATCCAAAAATGCTAGGGAATTCCTGGAGGCTTGGCAATCAGACAAATCAGCCAGTTACAGACACACAGAGATAAATCACATTTATACACAAATGAAAAGAGATGATAAAAAATATAAGAAACAAAAAGACTAGAACACATCCTCTCCTAGAAGCCGGCACCTGGTTAAACAGGGATTAACCTAAGAAAAACAAGGAGAAAATGATACCCTAATCAAGGAACTACTACTAGGGTGGGGGGGACCCCATAGCCCCACCAAAATTGGCAGGACAAACAGAGAGCAAACTCCCCACTGCATTATAATGCTGATAATGTTACCTAGTTTGGTAATGAAATGTTCATAAGCAAACAACGATGTTCAGAGAGCAGTATGGACTCTATAATTTGTACTGCAAATGCTAAAATTATTCTAAGAAAGTCATTGGTGAAGAAGAAACTTACATATTTTCATGCAGCTGTCAAAAAGTGCATTCCCTCACAGGTATAACTGCTTGAAAAAGTTGATGATGATAGGTGAGGAATGGAAGTGGAATACAATGACTTTCAGAAATGAGGAAAAGGCCTTATTTACATTATGAGGGCTGCAACTGAAATGCAATTTTCAAAAGCTGAATGATTCACCTAAAGATAAATACTCTATTCCATAATTTTAATTTGGACGTTCATTATTGCTGTAATACAAGAGAAGATTTGGGAAGAAAAGCCCTAAACTGCATTCAAGAAATTAGTGGATGGGTTGCCAAATGCAGCAGAGATGCCTTCCATCTGAAGAGGGTGCATATAAGAAACCATTCAGTTTCAGCTGCACCACTTATCATGTGTATAAATCCTTTGGAACCAATAGGAACTAAAGATGCCCAATTGTTATAGGACTAGCCCTCCCATCTTGAAGTTGCTGAGGCTGAAAAACATTGACGTAGATAACCAATATAAGAGATATAAAGAAGAAAGAAGAAATAGTAGAAGAATAAAAGAAATATAAACAGAAAGCAAACTGCACACTCACTAGCATTGATGATGTTACCCGATTGAGCAATGAAACGGCTGCAAGTAAACAATGAAGCTCAAAAAGCACCAAGGGCTCTTTAGATATAATAACTCTGCTTAGGGAAATGCACACATTTCTATTATTGTGTATCTTCTTAAGATTTTTGTCGACAATCAAATGTAGAGCCTTTCTCCTTTGCACATAGGAGAGAAATCTCCTGAATACAGATTATATAGAATATGGATTATTAAATCTGCACTACTATTAATTTTCTCATCGTTCCCACCACCCATCTCCTTCTCTTATGACTGTATGACTGTAATTTTGTTGCTTGTATCCTTACAATTTATATTGATATTGTTTCCTGATTGCTTATTTGTACCCTATGACTATCATTAAGTGTTGTACCTTATAATTCTTGATGAACATATCTTTTCTTTTATGTACACTGAGAGAATATGCAACAAGACAAATTCCTTGTGTGTCCAATCACACTTGGCCAATAAAAAAATTCTATTCTATTCTATTCTATTCTATTCTATTCTATTCTATTCTATTCTATTCTATTCTATTCTATTCTATTCTATTCTATTCTATTCTATTCTATTCTATTCCTGACAATTTAGAGCCCTGTTGTATCTAGTACATAATTCTCAATCATCCTGTTTCCTTTCCATGCTGCAGATAAGAATATGAAATTGTATATGGCTGCTTAATACAGCAAAAGGAAATGGAGAAGGAACTTAGTCTCCCCATATGGGATCTGCACTCAGCTCAGCAGCAACGAACTGTTCTGCCCCAGCTATGGACCCCAAAGAACGCAGCACACACAAAGTCCATACAAACCTTAGTTTACTACTTAAGGACTACTAATGAGCTTTCTTAGTAGTTGTTCAAACACAAGTATAATTTATATCAGTCTTTTCTGAACAAGGGCTGTTAATTTAACTTCATTAACAGCTGACAAGAATTCAAAGAATAATAATTCAGTTCTGGGGCACATTATTTCAGATAACCATAATCTTACTGTGGTTGGTAGAATGTCCAGAAGCAATTTGCAGGAAAACTGATAACAAGATTTCTGGAATCAAGACGTGAAGGAATATGAACAAAATTGGTTCCTGCAAATTGCATCAATCATAGTCCCTCCTTAAATAGGCTAGGGGAGTGGCCAATTAGTCCCAACCCTTACTCTCGAGGAGACCTCCTCCTGTTAAAAACCACTCCTGCTTTTTAACAGCTCTGTGCACTCGTGCATCAAGAAGAGACTCCTCCTCTTCTTCCTCTTCACTTATGGGAGCTTCTGAAGGCCCTGGCTGAATCCCTGTCTCTGGCACCACATCTTCTCCAGCCTCCTCATTGTCTGACTCGAGCGCCAGCTGCACAGGCTGCTGGCGCAGCACCACACCAGCCTCCTCACTGTTGGAATCAGCTATTAACTGCACAGGCTGCTGACGGGGCCACAACACAATCACATAGCATGGGGGACAAACAAGTATATTTAGTTAGAGCCTAAAACAGCTGTGCTCTTAGAATATCATTCACAGATATATATTATCCATGTCAAACTCCTTAGTGTTAGATTTTCTGGGCGTGTACCCTGTGGTATCATTCATTAGCATAATATTTCTGTTTCTTGCAGAATTAGTTTATTACCAGATCCCTACATAGAATGCTGCAACTACATTTATGTATTTTTTTTTGCAAGGTCTATACAAAGATATTCCAAGGTTGTTTTTTTTTTTAAACTAAACTCAGACCACATACCAGGAATATCACAAAATTATTCCTCTTAAAATGGGCAGGACATCCCATTTGTGCTGATGTGTGGTAGACCTTCAAATCATTTGGTTCTGAAGTTGCAAAATGTCAAATCAAGTCTAATTTCTTTGAAACTTCCTTTCATATATATTTTTTATTAAGCAAGACAAAATCTTGTATATTAATGTACATTGATGTAAAGTAAAAGAGAAAAAAGAGAAAGATCAAAGAAAAAGAAAAAGCAAAAAGTGCAAAAAGATGAAAAATTAATGAAAAATAGAAAAGAAGGGGGAAAAATATAAAGTGGCTTCTGATTGTCTACCCAGTAGTTTTAAGAATAACTATATTTTATATTCTCTACCTTCATTCTTCAATCAAAGTCCATAAGAGGCTTTCAATTATCAATAAATGTAGTTAATGTATTTTCTCCAATCAAATAAGTCAATCCATCAATTTCAGCAAAGTCTGTCAACTTGACCAACCATTCCTCCATAGTGGGAAGCAGCACCTTAGCTACTTGAAGATGGGTGGACTTCAACTCCAGAATTGAAGTCCACCCTGCACTGCTGTCCGGGGGTCCTTTGTGCAGCCTGAGTGGGACGGTAGTTGCCCGCCGCTTCTTTGTAGCATCCTCTCAAAAGCCTGTTTTGTGACCTGCCTATCACACACTTGGACAAAGCATGTGAGCCATTTCCTTCTTTCAGTGGTCCATGAAAGTACATCAATAGTATGTAGATGTATATAATAAAGTCGAAAAAGGTGAAAAATATTTTTACAGAACTATAGATATGTTTGAGGCTGGACATGACAAGGAGTGGCTGGGAGGGGAGGGGCCTGGTGAGGCGTCCCTTGATGTGAGTAATGTCGAGTTGGCCACACCCATCCAGTCACATGACCACCAAGCCATGCACACCAAGCTATGCCCACCAAGCCATGCCCACACAACCTATTGTTGAAAAAATTTGAATTCCACCACTGATTTGAACTGTTTTTAAAAAACTCTTTTACGTATTCATCAAACGTGATAAAACATCCCTTCATGTTGTTCACATTTCCAAAATACATTTAAAATTCCTTTATACATTCTAGATAATTTCTCTGGTATATTATGTATCAATGATGCATTATTTTATAAAAATTCTCTTTAAGATCATAATGCAATGTTAATTTCAACCATTTAACCAAATATTTTCCATTGATCGATCTGAATATTACAACCAAAATTCTTAGCCCACTATTGTACATCTTTAAATCTATTCTTCCTATTTCGAATTCCAATAAATGTTTGTACACTTTAGTAGTTACTAAATTGCATTTCAATTTCAAATTCTTCCTCTGTGAGACAGATGGGCAGTTAAAAAGTTTGAAATATAAATGAAAAATAAATTCTAAGTCAATTTTGTTTATTAATTTAAACATTATTTTGCCAAAATTATGCATGCCATCTAGCTTTAGGACATGATCTTATAACTGTAAATGTCTTTTGTTTCTCAGCAACATCCATTCTTTCATCCAAAATTTCCTTTTATTTTCCACAATGTTTGTTTGCACTGGTGGTTTGTCTTAAGGCAACATAAGTGAAACAGAGCAATGTTGGAAAACTGCTACCCTCACCCCCTATAACCCTAACTTCAGTAAAAGATTGTCTAACTTCTTTCAAAATAATGCAGAATGGTGATGGGGAAGTGTCTTACAATAAGTGATTCTATCACAGAATCATTAAGTTGTGAAGGACCATTTTTCCTATCAAACCTACTTCTCTTCAGTTCAGTGGTACAAATTAAAGTATCTCAGGTAGATGACTGTTGAACTTGAACTTGTATTCATATTCATTATAAAGAGGAGCTTTTTATTTTCCTAGTGACCCTGAATCATTCTGCTAGCGGCTTTTATTGTTTAATTATTTATATAGTTAAAATAAGGCTATCTGCTACTACCATGTAGAAGCAACTCTGCTTTTGCTTGTATCTTTTAGGAATGTGCTACTTATGTAGAAAAAGAAAATAATGCTGTTAAACTAAGAGTCTTGTTTTTATAGCAGAGGGAAGAAATTGCTTTGAGTTTGAGGACCTTACATTCATTTCTATATATTCAATAAACATTTATTTATGATGGTGAGGCATGAGATGACAATGTTACTGGAAGGATTGAAAAAAAATGATACTGTTTAATCTCAGTATTTAATAATACAAGTACATTGATGGAATTATTGTAGTTGAGGGGTAGTGTAATATTTGTTTCTATATATTTGAATGTTTATTAAATATCAATGTACATTTGAAAAATTCCTAATGTTCAGAATCTATTTAACAGGGATAAATGAACTTAATGTACCTTCTTTTTATGTTGATATGTGGTCTTTATGCATCTGATTGACAAATATACATGTTTGAGACAGAAAGATAAATGAAGCATAGCCTTTAGAAGCTGCAAAATTACTGTGAGGTAATTTGAACATCTAATTTCTGATAAAAACTGATATCACATCTTTTTTGAAAAACTCCCAGGTTACATTTTGCATCAATATGAGATGCACTCCTGGAAATACAAAGAATAACATATTTCATTGTTATTAGTTAGGTCATTATTTAGACATTTCGAAATAATGATCTCTGCTGGTGGTAACCAGATTTGTATAGCGTATACATGAATCTCTGAGGTTGGTACAATAACGGCTAAAATTCTGAGTATATACCAAGCAGAATACCTCGATTTTTCTTTACCTAGCAAAACTTCAAGGAATTGCTAGTTGTACTGTACAGACAAAATCCTGAACTGACTTGGCCTTGCAAATTTGAACAGTTTATACATTTGAGTTAAAAAGAGCCATTTTTTTCAGAGCCTAGGATCGGTAGATTGTGCATTTTATTTTGATACCCACACTGCTTTTATACCTGTTAAATTATTTAGATCCTAGAGCAATTTCAAGAGGAAATAAAAGCCCAGATAATTTCACCTGCTGAAATCCACTCCTTAAATCTCTTTAAAGCTATTAAGAGGTGATTCACCTGAGAGAAGAACATATCACATTGAAGTGATTGGCTGCCCTGGGAATGCAAAGAGGGAATACAGATGAAATCTTCATGTGGTTGTCATGACTTGTTCCACTTAAAGGAGCTTCACAAGCTTTGTGCTGAGTACAAAACACTCCCCTGCTTCTCAAATACAAGTAAATTGATACAACTTCTTTTCCCCAGCCCCATTAACTACAGCCTTTTATTCAGAAATCATTATAATCTGAAATAGAGAGCACAGAAGAAGCTGTGTTTTCAACACAGCCTTATTTGTTACCTCAAGCACACTGAAACATGTCCAAGACTGTTGACCATCTAGTGCAGGGATATCAAACTCACATTTTCACATCGTCATCACATGACATATCGAGACTTTTCCCCCCATTTGCTAAAGTGGGGGTGGGTATGGCCAGCGTTTGACTCATCCAACCTATGGGCCGGGAGTTTCACAGCCCTGATACTAGTGAGTTAAAACATGTGAGTTATCAGTACCAATCTAACTTTTAAATCAAATTATTTCATTCATTGTTAAGTCAATCACCTTAGACATAATTCTAACAGACATACAATATCTGGAAGGGGCTTGTTGGCTACTTTGGAGTCAAAATCTAAAATATGAATGCCAGTCAACATATGTAACATTCCATTATTTGCATGTTCAGTTTTCTTTTCTCTTTTCCCCTTTTTGATATATAGTATAATCTATTAATTCAGGACAAGATGAGTGGCATATAAATTTAATAAATGAATAAGTAAATGGTTGATGTTTATTTGGTTCATTTGTTAGAATAAATATAAACCTTTTCAAAATACCTGATGATAAGATAAAACTTTAAAGTATTATTATTTATTTGAAGCAAATTATTATTTGCTTCAATATAGATAGGTCATTTTAGTTTCTTTTTTTTTCATGAACATATTTCCATATCTTCCTCTTTGTACCACTATTTCACTTAATACTTGTGCTTATTCAACTTGTCTTCAATTTTTTAAAAAGGCTTTCCTTTCTTGTGAAAAAATTTTTTTTTTGTTTTCTTAAATCACCTTCTCAGGATGCTTTCAAATTGGCTCAAGTGGCTTTTTTTAAAAAAATGTAGCGCTAAGTAACAAAGATTACATATGTTTCTTTTTTCCAGTTACACATCTCTCCATTGCTCTGCAGATTTGCTGGCTTCTCCTGCTTAGAGATCTGAAAATGCCTTATGGGATGAGTCCTCCATGAAGTTTTCCTTTGGGATCTAATTGAAGCACGAGAAGCCAGAGATGCTGCTGATACTGGAAAGATGGTTGTATAGCAAAGAAGTACATTCACATACATCTCCCTTGGTAGCTTCATTATTAAGGTAAGTTCAATCTTGTTTCACCTAGGAGAATTTCACAGTTATGTTCTTCCTTTTCTTTGAAAAAAATGAAACTATTAGTTTTCCAGCAAACTGGATGCAGGTGGTCAGAAACAACTGCAGAAAAAGTATTTGGTACAGTATTCATTTCATTGATCTTAGAATAAAGTAAAGGTAAAAGTTCCCCTCGAACATATTTGCTAGTCATTCCCGACTCTAGGTGGCAGTGCGTTTCAAAGCGGAAGAGCCAGCACTGTCCGAAGAAGTCTCCATGATCATGTGGCAGGCAAGACTAAACGCCAAAGGCGCACAGAATGCTGTTACTTTCCCACCAAACGTCGTCCCTATTTTTCTACTTGCATTTTTTACGTGCTTTTGAACTGCTAGGTTGGCAGAAGCTGGGACAAGTAATTTGAGCTCTCCCCATTACATGACACTAGGGATTCGAACCACTGAACTGCCGATTGATTGACAAGCCCAGTGTCTTAGCCATTGAGCCACCTGATCTGAAAATATTGCTTATCTAATCTCTATCACATATCTATTGCTATTGCTTCATGTGGGTGACATTGAATTAAGAGACAGAGAGGTGCAAATATTGCACCTTCAAATAGACGGTGTTGTTTTCATTGCCCTTCCTTCCTTCCTTACATAATGCTGGCTCACAGATTTATTGGTCTGTCTGCCTATCAGTTTACCTGTTCAAGCACCTGGTAAATGCTTGCCTCCATCCTGCTATCCTGAATAAACAATTCTCTGCTGAGCAGTTCACATTCAAACAAAAGAAGTAGGATCCACAATTTTGCAAAATGCAAAATAAGGATAACAATGCCTGCCATTAAGGAAACTTTTCCCAGCTACTACATTAGCGACATTCCATGCCTGCTTGAAGAAGCTGAGATGCTTCATAGCACTATGCGCAATTATCCCAACCACCAATTATAATCACTTGTTTAGTTCTGTTAGTAAGTTAGTAAAAACCTATCTTATTTAACTGCAGTTTTCCTAATTGTATAAACCAACCTGCAATGTAACCTGCTCCAAATAGCAGTTTGGCTGTTTTGGAACTTAATTGCTAATTACATTGTTTAGGAAACCTGCTGGCCACATTTAGCTAAGCACCAGATGAAGCTGAACATACCAAAGGAAAACAATGAAAAGCTATATTAAGGCCAAAAACGTGAAGGAGATGGACCAATTTCATCTGTTTAAAATCAAAATAATGAACAGGGCTAGACAAATCTATTCATATCCTATCTGTTTTGTTTTTGTCTTTTGGAGTGACTCAAGTCTTCCTTCTTCCCATAACAATAAATTATATTTTAGTCTTCCTGAATAAATTTGGAAGTTTATATAAGAGAAGGGTCTCTTATTGGATGTGTTTTCATGTGGTGGTAATGAATACAGAAGGAATTCAGGCAATTCTTTTCACCTAGATGCATCTCAAAATGGAGATATTTGTTGATAAAGGCCAGCTATGGCATGGCCAGGAGCATGTACATGAGCAGGAGACCATCCTCAGGTGAGTGGCTGGGCTTGGCGAAAGTGCAGCAAAGGCATGGGCGGGGTGAGTGGCCGCTCACTTGAGGAGGGTCTTCCTGCTCTTGTGCATGCTCCCAGCCCCACCACAGCTGCCCAAGAGGTCACAAGAGTAAAGGGAGGGGGAGGGGGAGGAGGAGGGGGAGGGGGAAGGAAGCCTTTGCCATGGCTCATGCTTGTTCCTCAGCCAGCCTAAATTTTCAAAAAGTTGCCAAGAAGAAAGAAAAGAAGTAGCAAAGAGTCCCAAGGAAAGCTTGCTGGGCTTTCTGAGAGAGTGAGAAGAGAGACACAGAGAGATACAGAGATACAGAGACACACAGACACACAAACACACACAGAGAGAGAGAGAGAGAGAGAAATGGGGAGAGAGATATATAGAGAGACAAAGAGCAAGACATACAGAGAGAGGGGAGAGAGGGGGAGAATATAGGGAGAGGGAGAGATACAGAGGGGTGGGAGAGAGTATCTCCCTCCATACATCTTGAATACCTATTTCTTCCACCATTTTAAAAAAGGTATTTGAAAGAGTTTTTCTGGCTTTTTTGTTTACTTTACTGCTTTTGTAATCAAGTTCTGCATCTACAATTGCGTTAAAGTCTCCTACCACACAAATGTTTTCATATTCTAATTCTATAATTTTCTTGTGTAGTTTTTCATAAAAATCTTCTTGCTTATTGTTTGGTGCATATATTGCTACCAATAGAATCTGCTTACAATTCATTTTTACCTCCACCGTCAAAATTCTCCCCTCATCTGCAAAAATTTGTCTAGCATTTATTGTTTCTTTGATATATAAGTCCATATCTCTTTTCTTTTGCTGTGCTATTGAAGAGTATAATTTCCCATTTTTAGAATATTACAATAATTTATTATGTTGTTTTTTGAAGTGGACCTCTGGAAGATAACTTAAATCTAACTTTAGTTTTCCTAATTTATTTTCCTTTTCATAGGATAATTCAATCCATTTATATTAATTGACAGCAGTTTTATTTTTTTCTTCCATAGTTTTACTTGTAGATAGCTCTTATTGATCTAGTTGTTTTTATTTCTCTCTGTTATTTTATCCTTGCACCTTCTCATTCTGCTCTTTTCTCTTATTCTCTTTCCTCTTTTTTTGTTGTGCATTTCCCCTTCCTGATGCTTCCTCTTGTTTTTTGTCATTTTCTCTCTTTTCTTTTTTTCCACCTGTGACGCAAACTGCTCATCATAAAATTACTCTGCTTTTTCTATAACATCAGTCTATGTCTTTGTTCCAGCCATGTCACCAATATTCCCTCAGGTATCAACCATCTAAAATTTACTCTATGTTTAGTTGTCAAAAAAATGGTATTGTTTTCTTGTGTCTCTTACTCTTCTAGGGATCTGTTTCAAGACTACTATTTCTCTCCCTTTGTTTCCCAGCCTTTTCCAAGGCTGGTCCTAGAGGGAGACAGAGATCAGAGATCAATCAGGGAAGGCATGGGCAGCAGAAATGGAGGAGAAATGTAGGGCCCTCTGGGGGGGAACCTCTGGAAATCGGGGAAGGCAAATACCTGAAGCAGAAAGGTAGGCTATGCACAGGGACCGCATGGTTGAGTCAAGCAAGCGAGTGAGGAGAACAGAGAGCAGCAGCAGGTGTGCTATGGGGGTGACTCTTGGCATCAGCCAAGGTGGGTGAGGTGAGATAAAGAGTGATTGGGTGGGGACAGAGGGGCCAGCCAGTGGTGCAATTTGCCAGTTCTCTGAACTACACAAAAATTTAAAAACTGGTTTGTCTGAACTGGTCCAAACCGGCTGAAGTTCACTTCTGGTATTCAACGATCTTTGACTTGCTGGACTAGATGCTGCTGCTGCTGCTGCTGATGATGATGATGATGATGATGATGATGCAGATGCAGATGCATTTCTCCCCCTAATTTACTTAGATTTCAATTGCTTGTCATTTTGAATAGTCTTATAGAGTTTAAGGGATTTAAAAGCAATAATCAATAATAACTCAAATTTTATGCCAATGTTTCCACAGACCCCAACCAACTTCCCACTTTTAAGAAATATTTTCACAAGTCAAACCACCACAAAATCTTTTTCTTTTTCTCCTCCTCTTATTCTCAGCCTCTCAGAAAGAATTTCACTCTTTCTGTTGTTGTACTCCAAAAAAATATAGTTTGTTAGTTCCCGAGTTCTTCGGATACTGTTCTCTTCTTCTCTTGGTAAATTTGTAATCCACATAGGCCCACCAAGCCCCAGAGTTCAACCACAAAGGCTCATAGATTACCAAAAGGAGAGTTCAGCAAAAAAGAAAAAAGAAGTAGTTCCCTGCTTTTTCTGAGCTTCTGTTTACTTTGTCTGTTTAATTTCCATATATGTTCAAAGAGCTACACTGTTTAACTACTTATAATGTTTTACTCTCTGCCTCTGCTATCTTGTACAAACAATTTGCCAGTGCAGGTGCTATTTGTAGCAAAACCAGCTAACAGTAATCTTCAGCCAACGTTCAAGGTCATACTTTCCCACTTCACCAGGCTAGCTTTAATGGGATAGGTTCTTCATCAGAAGTTGGAAAAATCTCACCCAGATCAATCACACTGTTCGTCCATTTTTTATGCTTGCTTTATTGGTTGGCTGTCACAGCTTTGGTCAGGCATATAATGGCTGTCTTTTTCTTCCAGCCAGATTGAGAATCAAACAAGGAGTTTACAGTCTCCTTGTGATAATGAAGTGTCCTCTCTGTCTTCATCACCCAGGGTGATTTGGGTCCCTCGAAACCTCCTGGCAGGTCAAATTTGGTGTGATTCCATGGAGCCCCTTGGAGATGAATTGTACCACCCCTATGTCAACCCCACCTCCCATACCCTAAATAATTATTGTAAAACTCTAGTCGCATCCTGTATTAAAGAGAAAACAAGGATAATATATCAAAACCCATCAAGTCTGTATAGCCCTGATTCTGTCCAACACAATATCACTCCCCAAACTTCCCTCTCTCTTCTACACAATGCATATGAGTTGATCCTAAACATCTGATCAAGATATGTTTGTATACATAAATCTCTGTGCAATAGTTTTATATGCACAGAGTTTTAGCTTCCATTGAAATTTATATACATAAGTGTTTGTGCAGTTAGTTGTCCACATTAAAAATCCCATATTCCACAATAATTTACATATCTGGGATCAGAGAACCCAAGTATCACTGAGAGTAAAGGACTCAATAGATCCTTTTAAGGGATTCAGGCAATTCTTTTCACCTAGATGCAACTCAAAATGGAGATATTTGTTGGTAAAGGCCTTTTAAAAAAACAAAGTCATTATAGTAGAAAGTCCAGGGAGTCCTCATTTTGTAAATGCAATTGGTTACAAAGAGACAAACAGACAGACAGCTGGTTGCTGCTGTTTCATTCAGATAAAATGGATCCTGTGCCTGACCCATTTTTTTTCCCCACCACCTCAAGAGATTGCTTAACAAGCTCTCTCTTCCTGGGCTGCTTTTCTTCATAGCACAGACCTTCCCTAAAAAGTAGGGAAGTTTCAATTTAAGAAACACATATCTGTGACCTTAATTAATTTATTAGAATGCTGGGTCAGCCTTAGTTGATAGTTTCAGACAGCTGCTGCCTGAAACTGATCAGGCCTTAGTCAGTGTCACACTGAAGACTTGTGTTATTGAAAATATATGCATTGGTCAAAAAATTAATTTTATTATCATTTATTACTGTTGTATTTGGAAACATCACTATCTGAGTCCGTTGCTAAATGAGGATTATCTATATTGAATTTTATCTGAGCTTGGAAAAGAATCACATCTGTTCTTTTATAGAATAATACTTTCTAGAAAAGAAACATCTGTTCTTTTAAAGAATAATACTTAAATCTACAGTTATTTCCTGTAAGTATCTTAACATTTTAATGACTACATGAATGCAAGAAAGCTTCTAAATGGCACTGAAGTGTACTTTCAAAAGTTAGGAAAATATTAGGGTAGGGATTTCTTTTGTTTGTTTTTAGCTGTCTTATATTTATAATATTGTCTTGACCAACTTTTGATATCACTGTGTTAACTCCATCCCAAAACATCAATGTGTGTAGAAGGATGCATGAAAAAGACAAATATAGTGCATTTCTATCTCAATGATTGAGAAATTGTTGCACAGATAACTAGGAGTTTACACATTTGTGTTGACACTTCTTTTGTACATTCTATTCATTGTATAACATTCAGGTAGAGGACATAGAACATTCTACCTTCCTCCATAGTTATACAAATGACACCAATATGAAAATAGCAACTCTGCTACTATATTTAACAATTGATATATTGTTTAAATGTATTGCCATTTTGGACCTGGATTTTTCAGCAACTGTAGACAATTTTCTAACTGTTGATTTTCAGGTAGTGTTAATAAATTGGCTCTTTCAATGAATGCTATTATTATGTCTACAGGTAGTTCTTGACTTATAACCATAACTGGGACTGGAATTTTCACTGCTAAGTGATGTGATCATTAAATGAGTCATGTCCATCTTTAAGATCTTTTTCCCCCATAGTTGTTAAGCAAATTCGATTTCCCCCATTGACTTTTCTTGTTGGAAGTTCCCTCAAAGGTTATTAATTGTGATAATTTAATGATGATCATGTTAATGGTGAACTCTGGGACTCTGCAATATTTGTAAATGCATGGTGGTTGCCAAGCATTTGAATTGTGATCAGTGACAATTGTGAGGGTGAGGGCTGACTTATTTTCCCAAGCTCCTGAAGGTTGAACAAGAAGGAACAGGTAGAAACTCATGAAAGAGACATCCAAGGAGAAACTTCCTGACAGCGAGAACAGAATAACCTTAGAAGGGACCTTGGAGGTCTACTTAGTCTAACCTCCTGCTCTGGCAGGAAATCCTATACCATTTCAGACAAATGGTTGTCCAATCTCTTCCAGATCAAGCCAAGTTAAAAAATGCCAGGGAATTTCAAGATGCCTGGAATGCTGAAAAATCAACCATCAAAGACCCATAGATATTAACAACATCTATATGCAAAAGAGACTATCACCCAGCCCAAAAATGAACAAAAAGACCCAAGCACCTCTCCACTAGCAATCACTACCCAGATCAGTATAGACTGACTCCAAGGTTAACATCAGACCAACAATCAAGTAAACAATACTCCAGTTAAGAAACTGCCAAAGAAACCAACAGCAAACAGCCCAACCAAAGGATCTCTAAGACCACCTCTACCAACACAGACAGGCAAGCCACTAGAATATAAATTGACAGCAAACTTCCCTCCTTATTAGTACTGATGATGTTACCTAGTTTGGGTAATGAAACATCTGCAAGAAAACATGTAAGCTCAGAGAGCACCAAGAACCCCTAATCTCTTCTAACAAATTTCCAGTGTTGGGGTATTCATGATTTTGGAGGCAAGTTGTTCCACCGATTAATTGTTCTGACTGTCAGAAAAGTCCTCCTTAGTTCTAGGTTGCTTCTCTCCTTGATTAGTTTCCATCCACTGCTCTTTGTCCTGCCTTCTGGTGCTTTGCAGAATAAGTTATCCCCCTCTTCTTTGTGGCAGTCCCTCAAATATTGGAACAAAGCTGGCAAATTATTCCTGTCCTTATTTTGATTAGAAGGCATTCTCTTTTTTGTTCTGCAAACCAAAGTCTAAATATTAGAGAAAAACAAAGGAGGAATCTCCTTTCCCAATGTCTTTTTTTTTTCAAAAAAGTGTTTTATTTTTATTTCGCATAAACACATTTACATGTACAATCATTTCCATCATTTTTCATTCATCTTTTCTTTTAACTTTCATTTTTAATTTTTACCTTTTCCAGGCTGCTCATTTACCCTTTACCTTTACTCCAACCTTTCTTCTTCTCCTCCCCTTCTCTTCCTACCTGTTTCTCCTCTTACTTCCTTTGTTCTTCCTCTCCTTCTCTTTCCTACTTCCCTTTCTCTTCCCCCACTCCTTTCTTCTTCCCCCTTCTAACCTTCTCCTCTGCTCCTCTTTCCCCTCTCTTTTCTTTGTCTCCTTTTCCCTTTCTTCTTTCTCCTTTCTTCTCTTCTCCCTTCCTCTCTTTCTACTCCTTCCACTCTCTCCTGTTGTTTCCCTTTTCAGTTCAATCTAACGTGGTATTCGAAAAGCCCCGATTTTCTAATTATCTTTATTCTCATTTCAATTTCTTTTTCAATTATTATTTATTTTTGTTTCATCATTTGCATACATTTTTATAATATCTCACTTTTATCCCTTTTACCCCCACTCCCCTTTTTTCTTTTACTTGACATCATCTGGGTATCTATTTTTCTAATTGTTTTCTTCCATCTATTCTCTATCTATTTTATCTCTATATCCTTATTCATATTTCCTTTCTAACCAACCATAAAATTTGTCTCATGTCTTGAAATACATCAACTCCTCTTTATTTTTTATTCTTAATGTTAATCTATTCATTTCTGTACATTCTAAAATTTTCTTTATAATTTCTCCTTCCAACGGGATTTTATCTACTTTCCAGTTTTGTGCAAATACAATTCTAGCCGCTGTTATTATATGAATAATCAAAAATGTATCTTCTTTACTATAATTCTCTGGTAAAATTCCCAATAAGAATATCTCTGGTTTTAACTCTATATGTTGCTGCAACATTCCCTCTAACCATATTTGTATTTTCACCCAATATTGTTTTGCTTCTTTACACAATCACCACATATGATAGTATGATCCCGGCAACTGGTGATATTTCCAACACTTAGCTGGTTTATTTTTAAACATTTTAGCTAATCTTTCTGGTGGCATATGGCATCTATAAAACATCTTATACAAGTTTTCTTTATAGGCTATTGCCATCGTTAATTTATAGTTTCTTTCCTAAAGTTGTTGCCATTTCTCCAATTCTCTGGTGTATCCAAAATTCTTTGCCCATTCTATCCTTGTTTCTTTTACTTCTTCGTTCTCTAGTCTAATACACAATAAATAATTATAAAATTTCTTAATCATTTTCTCATCTGTTCCTGTCAATATTTCATCCAGTTCTGATTTCCCTGATAAAGCCATATTGTCTACGATTTGCTTCATATCTTGATTGTATTTGCAGTCTTGTATACCAATCTATCTCAATCCCTTGACTCTCTAGTTCTTGTTTTTGTTTTAGTTCTCCCCAATCTGTCAAAATGTCTTTAAATCTAACAATATTCCCCATGTTCACAATATTTGAGTGTGTTACAAGGCAGGAATCTCCTTTCCCAATGTCTTAAGATCAACAATTGCATTCCATTTCTTCTGCCAGCCAAACTATGTTTTCCAATAACAATCTGGGTTTTCCCAAGCTAAATCTTAAATCCAAAATGGGAGCTGACCTGAGACAAAAGTTCCTGGACAAAACAAAAAATCAACATGGCAACAGAAAGGGAATTAGATGAGAAGTAGACCAACAGTTTCCCCAATGAGTCCTGCTCAGGAAACTAGCCCAGCAGAGCTTCTATAGGATGACGCAGTCTACACAAAGAGCTTTGTGTTCAGATAAAAAAATGAGGAACAGGCATCCTTAGTGATTAATTTGGTAGCTTCTTAGAGACATTTGCCTGGCACTGGTGTATGTAGAAAAGGTGGAGCAGGTGGCCTTTGATAGGAGGATAAAGGGAGATGGTCATCTCCTTGGAAACTCTGATGGCTTTATGACTTCAGTTTAGCCTGCAGGCTAAACTGTCAGTTACTGTCAGTTATCAATTATCAGAGTGAAGATGCCTCCCAAGAGGCAGGCTGATCTTCAGAAGGGCTCCTGGACTCTGGGAAACCTTCCCCTTTTTTGTAACCAGTTATCAGAGGGGTAAGTGAGAATGAGAGTTTGGGTTGGGGAGACTGACAGAAAGGGAAATTGGAAAGGTGGGAAGGGAGAAGAGAAGTTGGAGAGTGAAGGAATGGAGTGGAAGGGGAGCAGAGAAAGATAGGGAGAGATGGACCATGAGTGGGTTGGTGACTCACTTAGAAGATTAATTTCCTTATAATTGGATGTACTGCAGCAATGCACAGTGAACACTGAAGTAGAATAAGGGTGCTGTATAAATTCAGATGTTAACTCTAAATTTCAGATTTCTAAGACGTCAGGGAATCCTGCTCTTCCAATCCTAATCAACCCTTTGGACCACTGGATCACACCATTACTTACTGGTTATATGGGATTAAGTGAGACTCCCAGAGTTGCTGGGAGTTGGATGGCATACAATTTTAATGTATTCTGGTTGTTTGAACAATCATCCAGATATTTAAATGAAATTTGACATTTTTATCCAGCCAATATTATTAATATACAGAAGAATCTTTCCGTTTTGGTAATGCTTACTTCTCCCGTTCTTTTCCCCTTCCACTTGTCTTTTTCCAAAGAAAGTGTTGCCTGAAAATCATCACTGATTTTAAAGTAGTCTCCCTCCCTCCCCCCCTCCCTCCCCCCCCCCTTAATATTTTGGTATGCAATATTTCCCTTTTGATTAAGTGTAATGTGCAGAATAACAGAACAGAATAACAGAGTTGGAAGAGACCTTCAGGGTCTTCTAGTTCAACACCCTGCTCAGGCAGGAAACCCTACACCACTTGAGACAAATGGTTGTCCAATATCTTCTTAAAACTTCCAGTGTTGGAGTATTCACAATTTCTGGAGGCAAGTTGTTCCACTGATTAATTGTTCTGACTGTCAGGAAATTTCTCCTGAGTTCTAGGGGTTGCTTCTCTCCTTGATTAGTTTCCATCCATTGCTTCTTGTCCTGCCTTCAGATGCTTTGGAAAATACAGTAGCCCCTGAGATATTGGAACACTGGTATCATGCCACCCTTAGTCCACTAGTTCAACAATTAAGTAATAGAACAGGTTGCCTCCTAGAGTTGTGGGTGCCCCATTGTTGGAGGTTTCCAAGAAAAGATTAGGCAACCATTTGTCTGGGATTGTATAAGGCTTCCTGTTTTAGATAGGGAATTGGAGTAGAAGACCTCCAAGATCCTTTCCAGCCATATGATTCTAAGCAAAGGAGTGACAATAAAAATGTGAAGACCTAGGAGAGTAGGAAACTTTTAAAAGCAATACAACCATTCCTAGATAAAAGATCCAAAGGCAAGATTTGAATCTAAGTGACAGCCAGAAACCTATTGTCTTAAAACAAACTCCAGAGCCTTAGAATTGCAGTACATTATCAGATTAATGTTTTCTAAAATGGAAAGACAATACAAATGAATTTAACTTTGAGACTGGATCAATGTTACTGAGAATCATTCTAATTCAGATACACATATGCTATTGGTGCTATAAACAGAGGCTTTCCTAGTAATCTTATGAGCAACAAAACAGTTTTTAGTGATGTTTCTGTTAGATCAGCCATTAAATCTGTTATTACCACACAGCCTCTTTTGCCAGGCCAGTAGTACTGCATTTAATGATCTTCAGAAGTCCAGAAGGTATATCAACAAACTAATCACTACTTAGGAAAAATATCTCTAGCATCTGCTTTTGTTGCCAAGAAATCCCTTGGTATGTGCATATCCTCAGCCGAAATGATTGCTTTGGACATGATGATTCCCAAACAATCATGTTTCTGCAGCTGGAGAAACAGAGAAGCCAAGAATCACCTTTCATCTGCCAAGCTGCAGGAGAACAAGCTGATTGGCAATCCATTGAATAAATCAAACTCTGAGAATTGGAAATAGTTTTCTAAAACCAGATAGATAATACATTTGTCATACTATTTGTCAGATCTCAGGGTCTTCAAACCTGCCTGAATGCAAGCTGATGAAGAGAAACAACATGTGAAATAGCCTAGAAATCTATTATCAGGAGAGCTTCAGACATTTACAAAATAATGTGGAGCTACTATTCAAAATTTAGTTTAATTCATGCTTAGGGTTAAATGCTGCAATGACAAATGGGATATGATGCTTTCACTGAGTCTTCTGTATAACTTTACCTGTGGTCCTAGGACTGCATGCAGATTCTAACATGATGTTAAAAGTCTGCTGCTTGCAACTAGTTCAGCCAAATTCATTTTTTCTATCTTTGTTTGTGAAGAAAGAGAGAGAAAGTTTTGAAACTGAAATACAAAAGAGAGAAGTAAATAGACATTGTATTGGTTCGGCTTTGTCCATTGTTTGCTCAAGCCTCACTTAGCATTTGGCTTCCAATATATTATTTGGAAAGTTTATTATTTCAACAGAAGTTCACCATACTTGATCTATGATTTCAAGACCCTGAAATTAAATTGTTATTATTGTTATAAGAATTTTCAGTATTGTTTTGTCTCATAAACTCCCAGTTTTTCAAGTGGGGTATGTATTCTTGGAAAATAAAGGCAATTAATACATTACATTTCTCAAATGCTAGCTCTCTACAATGGAGGTCAATTCTCTACAGTGGAGGTCAATTTTTAATTACAGTATTAGGCAAAGCCAAAGTCAAAATCTTTGGGTTAATGCTCCTGAGCTATCAAGCTATGAAGTATATGTATCGGATACAATGCACACATGTATAAAATGAGCAATGGTTAATAATTGTTAGTTATTAGATTTTTCAGAGGATATAATGGAATGTGTGGATGACCTTGGGGAATGAGGGGAAGAGGTGCTGCCTCAGAGACAATCAGACAAGAGAGGCAGGAATCCCTAATGACTTAATGGTTAAAGAAAGAAACTTAGTAAGCACATACCCTAATGGATCAAATGGTTAAAAGTGGTGGTGGGAAGTTTGTACTCCCAAACTTGTCAGATTCTGTTAACGTAGCCTTACAGTATAGTAGATTTAGCTCATCTAGTGGTGGTTCTGTCTGGTTTACCTGGGAGAGCTGACATCAATTGCAAGTCTTAAAGTACAGACTTCCCGCTACCACTTTTAACTATCTGAATAATTAGGATGGGTCCTTCCTAAGTTCCTTTCTCTGATCATTAAGACATTGGGGGCTTTTGCCTCTCTTATCTAATTGTTTCCTAGGTGGCATCTCTTCCCCTCATTCCCCATGTTCCTCCACCCATTTCATTACAGAGGATGAAGTTAGACTACATTTTCAAAGAAAGGAACTCATTATACCGTACCTAGGATCTTCCAAGCCAACAGATCCATTCTCTGACTGGAGAATGAAAACCTGACAACTGCCTTGACCTCATCTTCTGCAACAGCTTAAACTCAATTTATGGACTACATATAAAAGAATGCTTTTCCAACAGTGACCACAGCATGATTGACTTTTGTAATATATGCCCTTACAAAAATCACCAAAATAGTGGGACACCCAACTACAACTTCAAAAAAGCCAGCTATGATTTCATAGACTCCAACCTCTCATTTCTTGATTGGCAAATTCAGTTCTTTGGTTGTAACACTGCCGAAGACCATTATAAAATTTTCTTGCTCGAAATCAATAGAGTTATTAAACTATATGTACAACAAATCCCCACCAAAACCAGGAAAAACAAATTACCCATATCAATAAGAAAGCTCCAATTAAAAAAAAATCCCTGACTACATAGCTAACTTTTAAAAGCCGCTACAAAAATATATGCCACCAAATAAAGACTGAATGCACCAATTACTACATCAAACAAGAAGAAAAGCTTCTGTGCATGAAATCCAACCGTGCCTTCTATAATTTTATAAACAATAAACTTAAAGACTCGAAATCCATCCCACACCTCAAAGGATCTAATGGTAAAGAATGCAACGATGAAGCAGTTAAAGCAAACCTCTTAAACACATTCTTTGGCTCAGCTTTTGTAAACAGCAATGGCTCATGCCCAACATTCCCTAGTTGTACCACTAATAACTACAATGATTTAACACAAATAGATTTCACAGAAAATAACGTTGAAAAGGCACTACACAGACTAAAACCATCTCTGTCCATCAGACTTGATGGACTATGTGCATACTTCTTTAAAAAGTTTTCCACTGCTATAGCAGAACCCCTAAGCATAATCTTTGAAAAATCCTTCAGGACCAGCTTCCTATCTAACCTATGGTCACTAGCCATGGTCATCCCTATCTTCAAAAAAGGAGACCCCAGCCTAGTTGAAAATTACAGACCAATCTCTTTATGCTGCGCCACCTGCAAAGTCACGGAATCAATCATTAACCAATCCATTACCCTCCACATAGAAACAAACAACATACTCTCTGATAAACAATTTGGTTTCAGAAAAAAATTATGCTGTAATCTATAACTTCTACACTGCAAAAACATATGGACTACAAATCTCGATCAAGGCAAAGCAATAGTCGCAATTTACATAGACTTCTGTAAAGCCAATGATTCAGGGGTACATGACAAACTACTTCTAAAACTAAAATCCTATGGCATCTCCAGACCGCTACATAATTGAATATTATGCTGCATTCCTGTCAAAGAGACAACAAGTGGTCAAAATAGGGAGCACCCTATCAAATCTTGCACCTGTAAATAGCAGTGTCCCCCAAGGCAGTGTTCTAGGACCAACATTCTTCATACTATAGAAAAACAACCTTTGCAATTAAATTATAAGTGACTGCATTCTCTTTGCTGATGATATAAAAATATTTAACACCACTGACAATGCTGCTACCCTTTAAAAAGACCTTGATTTTGTGTCAGAATCGTCAAACAATTGGCAACTCCAAATCTAACCAACAAATGCTCTATCTTACACATTGGCAAAAAGAACCAGAACACAAAATACAAGCTGTGTAGACACGACCTTGTAGATGACCCTCACTCTGTCAAGGACCTTGGAATACTCATATCAAATGATCTAAGTGCCAAAGCCCACTGCAACAACATTGCCAAAAAGGCATTAAGACTTGTAAACCTAATCTTGTGTAGCTTCTTCTCCAGTAATATCACCCTATTAACCAGAGCATACAAACCATTTGCTAGACCAATTCTCAAATACAACTCATCTGTCTGGAACCCGCACTGCATATCAGACATTAATACAATTGAACATGTCCAGAAATATTTCACAAGAAGAGTCCTCCACTCCTCTGCTCGCAACAAAATATCTTATACTACCAGACTTGAAATTCTTGAAATTTCTGGTCTAGAAAATTTAGAATAGTGCCATCTTCGGTATGACCTAAGCGTAGCTCATAAAATTATCTGCTACAATGTCCTACTTGTCAATGACTACTTCAGCTTCAACCACAGCAATACATGCACACACAATAGATACAAACTTAAAGTGAACCTCTCCAAACTCAATTGCAGAAAATATGACTTCAGCCACAGAGTGGTCAATGCCTGGAACACACTGGGACTCTGTGGTTTCATCCCAAAACCCCAAAAATGTTAACCTAAGCCTGTCTACTGTTCATCTCACCCCATTCCTAAGAGGTCTGTAAGGGGCGGACATAAGAGCACCAGCATGCCTACCCTCCCTGTCCTAATGTTTCCTCTACTTGTATCTATTTTATGTATTCAATTCACGCTTATATAAATTATCTAATACGTTCTTGACAAATAAATAAATAAATAAATAAATAAATAAATAAATAAATAAATAAATAAATAAATAAATAAATAAATAAATAATAAACCTCCATCCTCCCCTAGTCCCAGACAAATCTGAATCTTCAGAACCACATGAAGTCCTTAATTCCTCATCTACTTCCTTAAGTTAGTGAAAGTTGACCATGAACTGAAGAAAGCCAAGTTTAAATCTCAGCCAGCTATAATGCTCGATTTGGTTGTTTTAGGCCATTTGCAGTCCTCCTGGAAGGAGAGGTGAGGTGAGGACAAAATTGGAAAAGGGATAAAGCCTCATGTGGAATGTTTTGGACAAAAGATAGCATGTACATTTAAATTTCTAAGCAATACATTCACCAGCAAAGAATTAAGGAATAGAATGCAAACAATTAACAGGAAACAAGCATACACTGGCATTAATTTTACCCAAAGCTCTCAGTTTAAATCAAGCCATGGGAGTTTAATTTTGGATAAAGATGGCAGTGGCATTACATGGTATAGTAAATTTCTACTATACACAAAACAAATATTTTGAGCAGGGCTGGATTAGTTTGTTTCACTGAGCACCTACTTTTTATTTATTGTTTTCCTAAAACCTCTGTGAATAAGATTCGGGAATCATCCAAAAGTTCCACAAAGTGAGAATCCTCTATCATTCATTTTTTTGTGATTTATCTTTAGTGCTGGGAATCAGTACTACGCCTTTGTAAATGACTCCCATTTGGTTCACTTACTGCTGTTTAGAATGGAATAGCTTCATCCTGAGTAACTCAGGGGCATTTTTGATCATTTTCTCCTTCACACTCTGAATGTCTTAATGATCATCTTTAGCAATCCCATTGCCTTTAGTGTCAGAAAATGTGCTGGAAAAAAAGAGTACAGCTGCTTTAAACCCAAATTACAGTTTTTCAGTATGCATGTGTATGCAGTGGTGACATATTGCCTTGCCCTTTGGTAAGCCTATTGCACCAACATGGGATGCAGTTGTGTGAGATGGTAACTGCTACGTTTGGAATCATAGTGTAATTCCAAACTCAGATTCCACATATTGCTATGTACCTGCCATTAGCAACACTGTACTATTTATTTGTTTGCTTGCTTGCTTGCTTGCTTGTTTATTTTATTTTATTTTATTTTATTTTATTTTATTTTATTTTATTTTATTTTATTTTATTTTATTTTATTTTATTTTATTTTATTTTATTTTATTTTATTTTATTTTATTATTTTATTTTATTTTATTTTATTTTATTTCATTTCATTTCATTATTTCATTTCATTTCATTTCATTTCATTTCATTTTATTTTATTTTATTTTATTTTATTTTATTTTATTTTATTTTATTTTATTTTATTTTATTTTATTTTATTTTATTATGTAATTGCAGTTGTACAGCCTCCCCTTTCACTTAGTGACTCTGGGTGGCATACTGAAAAATAAGAATGTATAATTGGATTGGATTGGATTGGATTGGATTGGATTGGATTGGATACTTAATTTGGCCAAGTGTAATTAGACACACAAGGAATTTGTCTTCAGTACAGAACTACTCAGTGTACTTGCAAGGCAACAGAGAAAATAATAATAATAATAATAATAATAATAATAATAATAATAATAATAATAATAATAATAATAATAGCAGCAGCAGCAATAAAAAGGGGAAGCAAAGATTACACACACACACACCCAGACGACAGAATTGTGAGAATTAGGTATTCAGTAGAGTGATGGCATAAGGAGAAAAAAACTGTCCAGTCTCTAGATGTCTTAGCATGCCCCTATAGCACTGCCCCAAAGGAAGGAACTGAAACAGGCTGGGAGAAGCCTGCAAATATCTTCTCCTCCCTTCTTCTAACCTGCACAATATATAGTTTTTTCCCTATAAATACCATTAAAAACAACCAATTTAAATTAAAAGAAAAACAAGAATTTCAACTAGATCTCACATATATACTTGGTCTTTGACAGGAATACTCTGATTCTCTCACTGCAGTTTTTCCTTCTCATTTCATTGTTTATATATACTTTTTTCCAGGACAGTCCACTGGTCCTACAGTCAGATAGGAATGTTACCATGAATGCAAGAAATCATATGGGACACATAACAGGACAGCTGACTGTAGGTAAGTCTTATTATTTAATGAAAGTTTTGTGTTCTGAATTTAATACCATACTTTTACATTTAATCCCTCAACATAGGCATTAAAGGAAACAATAGGTTGCAACTGTGTTTTAAAGATGATGTTGATCTATGACCTACATTTTCCAGTCAACTAACTATACTGTAAGTTAGTTTTAAACAGATATGTAAATTGATTAAATAAATACATCGACAGTTCTTAAAGTAGTTAGCAATAATTGCAAGGCAAATAAAAACAATTGGTAAAAGCAGTCTTAAAATCTTAACACATTATCTGAAGCACACAAATTGATAACAAGTATCATTAAACCACACAAAAAGTCAAAGAAATAAAACTCTGAGAAGGAAAATGAGGACTGTTCTCTATGTCATAAGTATGACACAGTTTGTGTGTTTAGAAGATTTAGTTCCAATTTAATAAAAGGGATAATGTATTATAACAAATTACTGATCGGATAAAATGAGATTTAATTCTATCTGTACTTTAATAGCATCTCCCTGCCTCCCCCTTTTCTTTGTCTATTCAAATATTTACAAAAAAATAAACTTGCATGGCACAAAATGTAGGGCAATTAGTTTCATATTTGTTGGTTTTTGTTTTTTAAAAAATGAAAGAGAAAAGAGTTATATTTAGGATTATTTTACTTGATTCCAGACCAGACACGAAGCAACTGAATGAATTTCCATATATTATGGACAGTTTATATTTCATTGATGTAGGTTTATAGACTGTATATTTTCATTGAATTTCATGTTCATTGGATTGATATAAAAATAATACTAACTGTATAGATTACATTACAGTATCATCTTTCCATAGAATTAATATAGAATTAAACAGCTTTCAAGATAACTAACCTTAGCTTCAGAGTGGTTCAGGAACATTTAAGATATTTTAGTGGCTGAGAATGTAGTTTATTGATCTGAGGTTTCTTTGACTACAAATCACAGAAAGCTCAATACATTGCTTTGCACGCTTTAAGAAATTATGCATTTCTTAGGAATCGGCTTCATATTCCTGTTTCCACTTGGAATGTTCTTAACTTCCCCTTACAGTTTATATAGATTACACTTTTTTTTTACAACAATTCAGTGTAGACTAACATTTGCAGAGTGCATTCCTCCACAAAAGAAATACAGTTATCTTTTAAATTAAACCTTTCAAACTTGAAGAAGGGGGAAAGAGGACAAGGATCCTATAATCCTTAGATAACAGCTTCCCAAATCAGCATATGCCATACAGCATGTTCAGTTCTATAACCATGTTCAGGATCAGTTGCTGTGATTCCTAGCAATTTCTGTCATAAATCTTCCTTCGCTGGTAGGCTTGTGTTGTTCTTTACAAATTAAAATTTGTGATTATCCTAGCTCAAACCTTCCATAGAGATATTGTGATTTATTATATTTGATTTCCTGTGCTAAACAGATTGATATGTTAGCTGATTCAACTAAAACAGACCCGTCATTTTAAAAGGTGACTTTCTAATTGGGTAGTACTGTATATTTTTCGAAATATAGTAATAGTTTTGAATTCAAGTGTTCACAAAATATCAGGGGGAGTAAATTTTTTCCAGACAGATCCTGTGTCCTCTGTGTGAAATAAGAAAGGTTTTCTTTAGAACAGTTATTTTGTTCAAATTTAAATCACAGTTAGTTAAATATATAAAGAGATAATATAAAGAATTTCAGCTATGGACTTCCAGGTGCTTTTTGAGATTGGTTGTTTACTTGCAGATACAGTATTTCATTATCCAGCTATGTAACATCTTCAGTTCTAGAAGTGAGTGGCGTTTGTTATCTGTTTATATACATGGGTATCCCACCAACAGTGACAGGAAACACTAACAAATTGGCATTTGAAACAACTAAAGCAAAATGTAGTTAAAACCATGTTTCTCTTGTACCTTGTCTATCTGTTATCTATGAAATACAGCTTGAACATACAACATTAATTGATTTTATAAAGAATTGTCCTGTTTACAGAACAAAGTAACTAGCTTGAATTCCTGTAGTAGAGAAGAGAATATGTTTAGCTTAGGGTTGTACCGTGGGGTCCTTGGTGCTCTATGAACTTGGTTGTTTGCCTGCAGATTTCATTATTTTACTAAATAACATGTTCAGTGCTAGAAGGGAGGGATGAAAATTCACTTAGGTTTAGGGTTAGACTCCCTTAATTTCAGAGAGGAAAACAAACATCACTGAGAGGTTTGCAGAGGCTAGTTAGGCATGGAGGGATCTTAAATTTATAATCCCCCTACTATTCAATTCCTAGAAAACTACATGGAAAAATCCTAATGGGATGGAAACCTATTCAGGGTTAGTTTTAGGGCTGGGACTACAATTAAGATTAGGATTACAATTAGGGTTAGCCTTCCTTGAATTATCAAGTAAAACAAACATGGCCAAGAGATTTGTAGAGGCTCATTATTCTTAGTAGGTGTGTTATATTTTCAATCCCCCTTATTTCCAAGGGGATTGGATTGCTGGTAAAATACATGGAAAAATCTTGTTAGGATGGAAATTTGCTTAGAATTGGGGTTAAGCTCCCATGAATTTTGGGAGGAAAAACATCACTGAGAGATTCAGAGAAGCTTGTTTGTTTAGGAGGCCCCTTACTTTTATACTCCCACAAATTTTTGATTCCTGGTAAAGTACATGGAAAGATATTATTGGGATGTAAATATATTCAGGATGTAAATATATTCAGTGTTAGTTTTAGCATTAGGCTTTCTTGAATTCTCAGAATTCAAATATGGTTAATAGAAGCTCAATATATTTCAGAGCCATTTTACATTTACAATGCTACTAATTTTCAATTCTTTGTAAAATACTTGGAAAAATCCCACTGAGTTGGAAATCTATTTGGCATTACTGTCAGGCTCCCATGAATATATAATGGAAAACAAATATCACTGAGCAATTCAGAGAGGCTTGTTATGTTTAGGAAGCCTCATACATTTACCAGGGGTGGGATTCAGCCTATTCGGTCCAGTTTGGGCTAACCGGTTGGTCTGACAATCAGCTGAGAGGGAACCGGTTCTCTCCAACCGTCAGTTGGGCCTTGCCACCTGCCCCTGCACTCTACTTACCTTTATTTTGTTCATTTGAAGCCCAGACGATTGGCACGGCAGAGTGGATTGCTGCACCTTGGCTGTTTTTTATATTTTTAACACTGCTTGTAGTGGTCTTTTCTAATGGACTGAGTGCTCACCCAGTGAACTGGTTGTTACACCGGCTGAATCCCACCACTGACATTTACAATCCCCTAATTTTGAGTTCTGGTAAAATACATGGAATAATTGTATTGGGTTAGAAACCTACCCATAATTAGAGTTAGGCAACCTGGAATTTGCAGAATAAAACCAACATGGTTTATAGATTTGTTGAGACTCATTTTTCTTAGCAATCATCTTACATTTTATGTTTACAACCCCCCTAATTTCCAATTCTTGTTAAAATACATGAAAAAATTCTAATCCTAAAAGTTCTAAAGTTAAAACATTGGCCACATCTACACAGAATGGTAAACTAGATTCTGTTGAATCTTTTTTATTGGATGGATGGATATGAATAGATAGATGATAGATAGATGATAGATAGATAGATAGATAGATAGATAGATAGATAGATAGATAGATAGATAGATCGATCATAGATGAGAGAGAGAGAGAGAGATCTCATAGGAAAGAACCATCTAATACAAATTGTCCTGATGTTATCGCCGTGCAGCTGTAAGTCCAATTTCTATCTGTACTGTTCCTTTGAGCAAGGTAGGTAAAGAAACAGCATTGTACAGTCTTAGATAAGATATGTGTTGTTATGCATTAGTAATAAAAATTCTGAGAAGTATTTAAGAAGCCTTCAATTTGTATAATAAAAACCTGCTGATAGTTTATAAGTGTTATAAAAGTCACAATACTGCAGAGATTAGTTGCAGCAATTGAACAGAATAGGCAGAGAGAGTGAGTGGAAAATAACAATTCTCTTAAAAGTGAGCTGTTGATCTCTCTGTGGCTGAATACGTAAAAAGAAGAAGGAAAAAGAATCATAACATGGTTCATACCATTTTTAGTATTAGTATTAGCATTAGTATTAGTATTAGTATTAGTAAACATAGGACCACTGAATTTAAAGATTTTCTATTTTAGGCCGTATTATCCCATAATAGGTAGTTAAAAATATCAAAATGACCCCAAAGACACATTTCTGTAGGTAATATTTTAACAGAAGTGTGAGGGAAGAAAATCTGCCCTTTTCTATATTTTTTCTGTTTACCTGTACATATTGTACATCACATGTGACAAGGTGCTGATAAAATATATATTATGCATGCTGAGTATGTGGGCAGTGGTTTAATTACATCCAATTTGATCTTGTTCCATCATTTTTGCATGTTGTAAGAGACCATATTAATACTTACATTTTCAATAATGAGGACTAGAGACTTCCTGTCTATTTCACAGTGCTCCAGCCTGAGAACTGAAAAATTCCTAAGAATTCCTTTGCAGGGTTTGAAATACCACAAGCCAGAAAGCACATTGAATTCTTAAATACTTAAATGCGAATCATGTACAAAGAATTATGTTATTATGAGTCATGTCTTAGAATGCAGACACACATGTATGATTTTCATCTGTACTTTTCATTTTTTTAAAAAAAAGCTAATAAAGATTGACATTAGAAAAATGAGGTTGGCAAATGAGAAATGAAGTGAAATTTATCTAAACCTCAGAAAACAAATGTTACCACAATTTTTTTTTCCAAAAATGGTCTAATACATTATTTCTTTTACTGTGTATTTTCTTCTAATATTTCACTGCTATAACAAATGCTCTGTGACTGTCACGACATTCCCAAAGCTGCTGTTGGCTGCAAAGCACATTTACATTATTTGGAGCATCCGGCCCTATAACAAATCTCTCATAGGACATTAAATTTTTATCTTTGCTTTCTCCGTGCTCTTTTAGACATTCAGATATCTCATTTATTTTTTTTTCCTAAAATTGTATCTTGCATGCAGACTGGATGGGAAGGTCACTAAGAAGGGCAAACAAATTTAGTGGTGTTTTATAACCTGTGTTATAGAAAAATAGGCTGACATTCTCACATTTCTTTGACATGAGCTTTAGCCATATCTCTATTGGCAAATTGTTCCGCATGATATTAAAATCAGAGAAAAGAAATATAAAAATAAAGCCTCCATCAATTTTTGGAGCCTTGTGGATATATCAAGAAAGTTTTCATGGCAATAATATAAAAGTAGTTTGCAACTTTTTGAATTCCCAGTCTAGCCTAAAACCCTGGTTTACTTGATAATCTCCCATCGAAAAACTAAACCAGGTGTCATTATCATGAGTCCTTAAGAGAAGCCAGACAAATTCAGAATGCAAGGACATTCTTTGAACTGTATTAACTTTTTTCCTTTATTGTTAACGTAACAAGCGTGGCAAGACATCCGTTTCAGAATGATTTTATACTCAGACAACTTATCCAACAGAATGCCGCTAAGGCATACAAACAGATCTTCTTTTCTTCCCTCTGCCTTCAAAGGTGGACTTAATCGTGCTTTTGTAATATCCTAAATATTATTTTGAGATAAAACAATCCCTCTAGTAAAATAAAATGTAGCTGCTTCTACAATGCAGCTGTTTCTAAATTCCCCAAAGAGATAATCAAGGACTCTACAAGAATCTGGTCACTTCTCATAGTTTAGCAAAACCTGGATTGTACTTCTTGTGCCTTTAGATCTTCTTTCCCTTTAAATCAAGATCCAACATTGTGTTATTCTCCTCAGGAATTCCATGCTGACTCCTCTTTGGTGATCTTCAGTTATCTTAGAAGTTTGCCAGCACTACCTAATCCCGTTTCTTTTCTTTCTCTCTTTATTCAACTTCCCATCTGCCACTTTGAGATCTGTCTAATTTCTGAAGTTCCCAAACTTTCCAATTCACAGCACCATAGTGGTTTGCAGACTGTGTGCCTGGCATTCTGGGCACTGCACAAAACTCACTAACAGTTGCATTTATTAAGTAGTAGCGTCAATTTGGTGTAGTAGTTACAGCACTGGGCTAGAAACCAGGGAACTATGAGTTCTAGTCTTTGCTTTTGGCTCAAAGCCAGCTGGCAAATTTTGGGCCAGTCACTCTCTTTCAGCCCATGGAAGAAGACCATGGAAAACCATTTCTGATATCATGCCAAGAAAGGTGTAGAAACCTGTCTAGGCAGTTACTGAAGATGACTTCCTCCTCCTCCTCCTCCTCCTCCTCCTCCTCCTCCTCCTCCTCCTCCTCCTCCTCCTCTTCCTCTTCTTCTTCTTCTTCTTCTTCTTCTTCTTCTTCTTCTTCTTCTTCTTCTTCTTCTTCTTCTTCTTCTTCTTCTTCTCCTTCTCTCTCTCTCTCTCTCTCTCTCTCTCTCTCTCTCTCTCTCTCTCTCTCTCTCTCTCTCACACACACACACACACACACACACACAACACACACACACACACACACACACACACACAACACACACACACCCCTTGCAGCACTCTTATGAGCTTGCTGCATGACTCAGGGCACCATGTCACAATTTGGAACTGTTTATTTGGTTCCCTTCCCAGCCTCAGTTTATCACCCACAAATCTGATGTGAATGTCTGGGTGAGGTTACTGTATATGATAAGAAAGAAGATGGTGTAGGCTCTCCCCCCCGCCCCACCTTTTATTCTGCCATCCTTAATGTCTGGCAAATTTGAGCATTGCCACATAGAGATATACATCACTAAGAAGCCAAGTGATTATATTTAATATATCCATAGCTGTGTTACCCCTCAAAATGAAAAGCCTTTGAAAGATATCTGGTATCATCTTCATAATCAAAAGAATGGCATCATTCAGTGGCATAATTCTCCCTCACTCTCTTGCAACCCTTTGTGTGTACATGCAGATTTTATTTTAATAGTAAAATCTAATACAAATTAAACTTAAAGAAAGGGAAGAGAAAAAGTAAAAAAGAAAAAATAGATAAGAAAAAGAAAAATGAGAATATAATAAAGATAAATGAAATATATAAAGAATCTACACAAGAACACACTCATTTAGTGCCTCTCCATCTCCTCTAAGTTACAATCAATTATCTATTCATTTCATATCCTATCCCTTCCCTATAAGTAAATCCATAAAATGTCATCTTTTAGTCCTGGTGTCAGAGAAAGTCCATAAGGCAAGAAATAAGATTGCCAGTAATAACGTTGTATCTGTTTTAATCTTGATTAATCAGATACAGTCTGTTTTAAACTTGATCAAATAAACCAACTTTATCTTCCTTGATTTTACTTCTAATAGTCAATCTTTAGTTTTGTCTGCCTTCTGTTATAATTTCATTTAAATGTTATCGTAGGATTGGTTTATTTTTATTTTTTCTTTATCCCATCACAGTTAGTTCTTCTTTAATAAGCCTCTTTTGTAAATCCAATAAAATTGGAAAAAATGTTCATATCACTTTCTTAGTTTATATTTGTAAATATCAGACAGTTTCTTTTGTATATCCAGTAACATATCCTTTTTCAAGTTTCTCTTTTGGTCTGTCATTGTAAATTCACTTTGGGTACCAATTCTATCTTTTCAGATAAAATTTATTCCACATCTGGCATGTGTTTAATAACATCTTTTGGACATAGTCTAGCTATTGAAGCAGACATGATCACTGACATTGTTGATATTGTAGCTATTAATTTCTAGTTACAGTCTTCAAAAGCCTCTTTTAATATTTTCAGTGTTATAAAATTTTGTAACATTTTGTATATCCCAATTAATTAACACAAAAGGCAATCTACCTTTTTTTTACTGCATATCTTAGAATGTTTAATCCTCTTTAGTATCCAGTTCTTAAAAGTTTAAAATTATTTATCTTTGTTATATCTTGCTAAACTAAAACGGATCTATTTTAGTTTTAATTAAAAATCTCATTGTAAAAGTTTCTATATTCCAAATTTATATTTACTCTTAGTTTAGAACTCTGTCTGTCTGTCTGTCTGTCTGTCTGTCTACACACATACATACACACACATACACATTCTGGAAGACCTGCAAGATTTGGTTAATGCAATTTACAATAAAGTAGAATCAGTTCATCTTGGTGTGCTTCTTGTATGGACTACAAGAAGGACTTGCAAGGCTGACGTCAATCTTATAAGTCTGAAAGTACATCTCCCCCTCATATTTTTATGCCCCCAAATTAGGAAGAGTCTCTTCTGAGTCATTTGCCACACACACATTCCTGCTGAGGGCCAGTTTGCCTCTTATCTTATTGTTGTCCTTAGCTGTAGCTCTTCTTCCTGTCTCCCAAGGTAATTTCCACATACTAATATACCCATTGAGTTTTCTTCAAATCTAATGAAGAACAGATTTAAAAGGAAGTAACTGCAGGAAGATAAGAAAAGAAAAGTCTGTTCTCAGGAATAGAAGTGTGGTCTAACACAACTGTAATTTCATATCTCTTATGCATTACTTAGATTTACACTGGAAATGTACAGAGTAGCAGCAAAATATTGAAAAGTTGATTGTATCTTTTGCATTTTTTAACTGTTATTTATTTGTTTATTTTTATTTTATTTATTTGTTGAGTACCTATTAGTTAATATATATAAGTATAAGCATGAACTGAATACATAAAATGAATACAATTAAAGGGAACATTAGGACAGGGATGGTAGGCACGCTGGTGCTCTTATGAACACCCCTTACAGACCTCTTAGGAATGGGGTGAGGTCAACAGTAGCCAGTCTAAGGTTAAAATTTTGGGCATTTTCGGATGAAACCACAGAGTCAGGTAGTGCATTCCAGGCATTGACCACTCTGTTCTTGAACTCATATTTTCTGCATTCGAGTTTGGAGCGGTTCACTTTGTATCTATTGTGTGCTCGTGTATTGTTGTAGTTGAAGCTGAAGTAATCATCGACAGGTAGAACATTGTAGCAGATGATTTTATGAGCTACAGTATGCTTAGGTGTAGCATACCCAAGGCAGTGTAGTTCTAAATTTTCTAAGCCCAAAATTTCAAATCTGGTGGCATAAGGTATTCTGTTGTGAGCAGAGGAGTGGAGGACTCTTTTTGTGAAATATTTCTGGACATTGATTGTATTAATGTCCGATATGCAGTGTGGGTTCCAGACAGATGAGCTGTATTCGAGAATTGGTCTAGCAAATGTTTTGTATGCTCTGGTTAGTAGTGTAATATTATCAGAGAAGAAGCTACGCCAGATTAGGTTTACAACCCTTAATGTCTTTCTGGTGATGTTGTTACAGTGGGCTTTGGCACTTAGATCATTTGATATGAGTACTCCAAGGTCCTTGACAGAGTGAGGGTCATCTACAAGGTCGTGTCCACTCAGCTTGTATTTTGTGTTCTGGTTCTTTTTGCCAATATGTAAGACAGAGCATTTGTTGGTTGAGATTTGGAGTTGCCAATTGTTTGACCATTCTGACACAAAGTCAAGGTCTTTTTGAAGGGTAGCATTATTGTTGGTGGTAGTTTTACATCATCAGCAAAGAGAACGCAGTTACTTATAATATGATCACAAAGGTCATTTATGTATATGAGCCGAGGTGGCACAGTAGTTAGAGTGTAGTATTGCAGCTACTTCAGCTGACTGCTAGTTCAGCAGATCAGCGGATCAAATCTCACGGCTCAAGGTTGACTCAGCCTTTCATCCTTCCAAGGTGGGTAAAATGAGGACCCAGATTGTTGGGGGCAATATGCTATTTAGTATACTGTCTTTGGTGTAAGCCGCCCAGAGTCTTCGGAGAGTGGGCAGCATAGAAATATGAATAATAAAAATAAAAAATAAAAATGAATAAATAATAAATATAGTTTGAAGAGTGTTGGTCCTAGAACGCTGCCTTATGGGACACCACTATTAATTTTAATTTTATTCAGTTCAGTAAAAATAATTGAGGAGGAGATCTTCAGAGGAGAAAATATGTTTGAGAAATTTCTTAGGTGAAGCATGAAAACTTGCACTTCTGCTAGTTCTTATAATAGATAAGTGAGAATGTTCAGTTTGTAATTGTAACCAGTCTACAACATGTCTGCCTTTTCATGTTTCAGTTAAAACCCAAGGGAAGATATAACAGAAGTAGTCCTTCTATGCACTTATTTCAGATTAGGAATAGTGACCAGCCAGGAATAATGGGACACTAATAGATTTTTTAATCGGCTTGCAACAATAAAAGTTCAAGATTATTAATTCTGGGATTGATTGATTGATTGATTGATTTGATTTGATTTGATTTATATGCCACCCTTCTCTGGAAACTCAGGGCGGCTTACAATGCATTAAGCAATAGCCTTCATACTTTTCTGTATACCTGCTTAGTAGGGCTTTCGGGGGGCCCCTAAGCGGTGTTCTTTTTTATACAAAGTCAGTTTATTGCCCCCACAATCTGGGTCCTCATTTTACCTATCTCGGAAGGATGGAAGGCTGAGTCAACCTTGAGCCTGGTGAGATTTGAACTTGCAGTAATTGCAGGCAGCTGGCAGCAAAGTGCTATTTAACAGCGCTTTAGTCCACTGCTCCACCAAGGCTCCTTAACATTATCAATGGGATTATTTATACCAGTACCAACCTGTCCAAACATTACCAAGATAAGTTGTCTTAAAGATGTCTGTTAGCAATGTAAAAAAAAAAAAAGGAAATGAATTAAGCCAATTTGCTAATTTTTGCTAATTTCCTGACATTCACTGGCTCCCACTTTTAATGGGTAATCAAAGCTGTTTCAGAAAGTGAAAGCTTCTCTTGCTGTAATTATTTGCCCAACCTGGCACTCAGCTGACATTACAGATGATGTAAACAACTTACCTCTGTAAATTCATTAGCGTGCTGATGATAGTGGAAAGCTACAAAGTGATGAGGTTTATTTATAATTGAAATGCTGATTTCTGTCTGGATTTTTATGGAGTGGTTCAGACAAATCCAGCAATCTCTCTGTAATTTCTTAGTGCTAACAATAACAAATTGAAGGGAGAAACTGAGGTGTTACTGTGTAGTCTTGTGAAGCTTTTGTTAAAAAAAATCAAATAAATAAATAACACAAAAACATCTAATTCTATGCATAATGAGTAAATAAATCTGTTTAACATAACTGAATTTTGCGAGAAACTAAAAATAGCATCCATATTTAACGCATGCAAAACAAAAGAATTGACCACACAACCGCTAATCGATTATGTAGCTTGTTCGGTTTTCTAAATGTTTTGTGAACACCACCATTTTTGCTTTGTTTACAATTGTACATACCACAGGGTTACAATGATCTGTTATTACAACTTTCTACAACTAGAATTAAGCAAATTATTCTTAATGCCATGTGTAACCCACTGAAATTGGATCCACTTCCTCCATGTTTTGCCTTTTTTTTTCATTTTTATTTTAATTCTACTAAATTTTCTGTATCCTTAACTATCAAGGTGGTATCCTAGGCATTATCTGTCTGTAGTTTTAATTCCAGTTGTTGTTTCTTCCAATCTTATAGTAGAATTGTGTAAAGTTAAATAAATGTGGGATAACATGCACCCATATCTTACTTTCTTCTTAATGTGAACTACTCCAATTCTTAGAATAGCTATTTATTCCTTGAAATATTTTTTTTTTCAGAAAAATAATCAGAGGTTCTGGTAACACCATTAACCTTATTATGTTCCACAGTAAGGTAAAGGCCTTGCTGAAATCAAAGGAAGAAAGAGAAATCTACTTTCTCCCAGAAGGCTGCGGAGTGGGTCAGACGTGGGATGATTCAGTTGGTCTGGCCAGTCACTGAGTCAAATTGTTTTAGCCACGTCTCCTCGGGCCTCCATCGCCTCCAGTTTTATTCGACTCAGTGGTTCTGACCAGACATCTTTCTGAGTCTCTCATTCCTGACTGAGTTCAAGATTCCTATTCTTTTGTGATTTCTGCACTGTGCGAGTTGGCCCCTTCAATTTTAGGCTGAAAATGCTGCCGCCACTGCCACTGCCACCATTCCGGCGCTCATCAGCTGAGAGACGGTAGTGCAACTAACTGCGGTTCGGCATTTTCACCGCTTATTGGGCCTGCTGGTGGTTGCTACTCGGCAGACCTTCTACAACCTGGTTGTTCATCAAAGGAAACTGCCGCCGCTGTTCCAACACTCATCAGCTGAGAGACGGTAGCGCAATTCAGTGCGCTTTGGCTTTTAGCCACTTATTTGCTCCACTGGTGGCTGCTACTAGACAGATCTTCTGCAGTCTGACCGTTAGTCAGAGGGAATTGCCGTCGCACTGCCACCGCAGTGCTTACCACCTCACAGCTGAGAGGTGCGGCTGCCAATTGTCCAATTGTTCTCTCAGACGATCCCCAGGTAACATCCTCTGGAGATCTGACCCTTAGTGCGCCATCCCTTCTGAGAAAAATTTAAAGTAACGGCGGATATTTATCCCGCCTCTGGATATAGGGCTTTTGGTGCGCCATCGCCTTCTGAGGCAAGTTGACAGTTGCAACAGCCATTTTACTTCTCAAAGAGCAGCAATCCTCGTGGGGTGGCCATTTTGACTGCAAGGAATTCAGCAGTGGCCATTACTGTTCTGACTTAATAAGCAGCTTCTGGTGCTGGCATTTCTCAGTTTTCTGAGACAGCCCCCCAGTATTTCCTTCGTGTGCAGGCTACAGCCGCCACTACTCAGCCTTCCTTTCCAACATGGTGGACCAGTCATCTACCAACAAGTCTGAACCTGGCCACAAGGCCTCATCTAAATCTGCCTCGGGCAGAAAGTCTCACCAGCTGTCACAAAGTGAGATGCAGGACCTCCAAAGGTGCCAAAGAGCAGAGAAGGTCAGAGTTGATCTTACAGGAAGAGAAGGTCAGAGTTGATCACAAGGACAACTCAATCAGTGCCCGATCTGATCCCCAAGACCAGGGGTCGAATGATGACCTTGACTTATCCAGGGCTCTATCTCTGGAGGCAACGGAGTGACAACCGGCTCTCCATCTGCTAAAGACAGGTCTGTTGTTTGTTTGATCACACCTCAGAATCCTCTTCCTGCTCCACCAGCAGTGCAACTTTCCACCACCTCGGAACTGGAGGATCTTCCTGAGGCGCTTCAACAAATAATTGCCAGAGCCATTTCTCATGGCATTGCAGCGGGCTTCAGAGAGCACCACTCCACGTAATTGGTCTCAGGGAGCCTCCATTCTAGGCAATCGTGAGTCTCTCCTTCTGCCAGCCTAACTGGATCACCTGAACAGTCCCCAACGAGATTGAGGGGCAGTGCTGATCTCAGGCTGGAAGACGAGCCACAGAGGGACACTGATCTTTCTGATGACGAAGGCGCTCCTCCAGATGTTCCGGCCTTTGTGGGCCTATTTCCACAGGGGCTTTTCAAGTCACTGCTACACAAAGCCAAAGTCACATCAGGTCTTTTGGAATCTGCATCTGATCCGGCATCGACTACTGCTCCGACCGGCCATGGTATCTTTTCGGAACCACTTGCTGAACAACTTTTCGACTCAGAACCCAAATTATTCATGGATGTTGTCTGAAAGCAGTGGTCCAACCCGGCTTCCCTTCCCACACCTAGTGGCACTGACTGTCATAACTACAATATGGACCCTTCCTTGGTTAACCTCTTATAGGTACCTGCAGTTGATGGCCCTGTGGCTGCCCTTTGTTCCCCTTCCCCTTATATCTCTGGGGACACATCCGAGGGCCTTAAGCCTGAGGATAGGATGTTTGACTTGTCCTTTAAGAAAGCGCACCAAGCCTTAGCCTAGGTGATACAGGCTGCTACTGTGCTACTATTGCTTCTGATGCCATGCTCAATGCAGCCAAGTATGCCTGTCAGGCAATGGCATCATCAGTCACCTTGCGTCGCCTGTTATGGCTGTGCCAATGGCCAGCTGACCTAAAAGCCAAATGGCGTCTCACTTCAGCCCCATACACGGGGTCTAAATTGTTTTGTGACTCTCTCGAGCCTTTACTATTTAAGGATAAGGTTAGAAAAAAGGTACTGCCTTCTGCTACCAGGCAGGCAGATTGCAGGGCTACCCTGTACTATCGTAATCAGCCGGCTCGCTGAGGAGGGTACTAGTCAGCACCCATATTTGCAGGGATCCTTTCGTAATCAGGATAGGCGTTCCTTTTGAGACAAGCCAAAATCCTTCAGCCCTCCAAAACAGTTGTTTCATAGAAATGGTAACTGCCAGTTCTGCCACCAGAAGTGACTCACCCCTTACTGCCCCATAGGAGGCAGACTAAGCCTCTTTGTAGACAAATAGGCCCGCATTACAACCAACCAATGGGTCCTCCACCACCATCGAATTCGGACTCCCATTAGAGTTCCTTTCCAGCCCCCTGAACCACTTCGTACCATGCCCTGTCTCTACCTCCCATTGTAAGCACCAGTTCATGGAGCTTGCCATTTGTCATCTCCTAGAGATCAAGGCTGTGGAGGAGGTTCCTCCCAACCAGTGGAGACAGGGGTTCTACTCGATCCTATTCGTGGTATCAAAATGCTCTGGGGGCTGGAGAGCGATACTAAACCTAAAATCTCTGAACACTCATCTCGTCTACATGAGGTTCAAAATGAACACTCTAAAATCCATTCTGGAAGGAATCAGGCCCGCGGACATTCTAGACTCCATAGACCTCTCTGAGGCCTACCTCCATATCCCAATCTCACCAGCCCACCAGTGCTACCTCAAGTTCAGCTACGCGAGGCGCCACCTCCAATATCATGCCCTTCCATTCGGCCTGGCATTGGCCCCGTGCAGCTTCACCTAGGTCTTAGCAGTCCTAGTGGCCTATCTTTAGTCCATTCCAGTATGGCTTCAAGCCTACCTGGATGATATTTTGGTCCAGGCTTCCACTCTCCAGAGGGCTCAGGCCAACTTACACCTGACCTTATGGGTCTTGCAGGACAATGGGTTCTTAGTCAACCTGCCCAAGAGCCAATTAGGACCCCAAACCAGCCTACCACATCTCAGCACAATAATCGACACTCAGGCAGGGCAGGTATTCCTCTCTCATGAGAGGAGAGACAATCTCAGGCTACTTATACATCAAATCCTATGGGAACCGACGGTGACCAACTCAATCTTTCAAAGCTACTAGGGAAGCTGGCATCATGCATCAACATCGTGGTTTGGGCTTGGTATCTCCAATGGCTCCTACTACCGCACCAACAGACCAAAACCATGGCTTCCCAAACCAAGATCAGGGTTCCCCTGTCAGTTTGCTGGTCATTGCACTGGTGACTGTCCCTGATCCTAGACCAGTGATGGCTAACCTTTTTGCCATCATGGGCCAAAAGTGGGGGGAGCGCAGAGGGGTCACACGCATGCGTGCCCACATCCATAATTCTATGTGCCCCGCCCCCATGCTTCCCTCCCCCCTAGTTTTTGGCATGTGATAGCACGATGGGCCCGGTAGGCCCATTTTTCACTCTCCTCAGGCTCCAGAGCCTTTCTAGGAGCCTGGGAAGGTGAAAATGGCCTTCCCCAACCCCCCCCCCCCCAGAGGCCCTCCAGAGTCAAGAAACAGCATGTTTCCTGACTTCTGGTGGGCCCAGAAGGCCTGAAAATCAGCTGGCCGGCACACACATGTGTGCCGGAGTGGAGCTCGCTCTTGTGGCACCCATGCCATAGGTTTGCCATCACGACCCTAGACAAAGGGTGCATCTTCTCAGACACCCAACCAATCCTCATTACGACAGACGCAAGCCTGCTCAGGTGGGGAGCACACTTGGACCCACAAGTAGCTCAAGGCCATTGGTCTCCTAAGGAATCACAGTCCAGCATCAATCTGCTGGAGCTAAGAGCAATACGCATGGCCCTTCAGACCTTCCAACAGACTATACAAGGACACAACATTGTAATCCTTACCTACAACCTGGCGGCAAAAGCCCATGTAAATCGCCAGGGAGGGATAAGGTCCAGGACTCTTATGCAGAAAGCTCTCCTGCTTGGAAGGTGGGTGGAGGCTCACCTCAGTTCTCTGCGGGCAGATCACATCACCGGCAAAGACAACCTCAGGGTGGACTTCCTCAGTCAGACCATGGTGGAAGCCTCAGAGTGGTAGCTCCATCCCGATCTTTTCCACGACATTTGTCTCCAATTCGGGTGACCCCAAGTGGACCTGTTCACCTCACCAGCGAACACGCAACTTCCCCACTTCTTCACTCGTTATCCATCTCTGTGAGTGGAGAACACAGCTGCCCTTTGTTGCCCCTGGCCACCGGGGCTCCTTTATGCATTCCCATCCCTGGCACTAATCCCACAAGTGATACGGAAGATCATAGCAGAGGAAGCAGAAGTCATCCTCATTGCCCCTCATTGGCCAAGGAGATCTTGGTTCTTGGACCTAGTGGCCCTCTCAACAGCACGTCCTTGGCGGATCCCTCCAGAGAGGGTGTCTCTCGGCCAGGGGGCAGTCAACCACCCAGAGCCCCAGTGGATCAACCTGACTGCCTGGCTCTTGAGGGGATTATCCTGAGGGCGGTGCTCTACTCCAAGGACATCATCCGAATTATGCAGGCAGACAGAAAGCAGTCCACCATCAGCTCTACAACATCACCAGGAAGGTATTTATCTCTTGGTGCTCTGCGCGTGAGATTAATCCACTGTCAGCTTCTGTTCCACAGGTCCTGGAGTTCCTCCACGATGGTTTCCTTAAAGGACTGGTGCACAACACACTCAAGCGCCATGTTGCTGCCCTCTCCATGGTGTTGTCACCTAAGGATGGAGCACCGCTGTCTCATCATCCCTCCATTCACAGGTTTTTATGTGGGGTCTGAAATCTCCATCCTCTTATAGTCCACCGGTATCCCACTGAGACTTGAGCCTCAGGTACCTTTCTCTGAAAATTGCCTTTTTAGTGGCCCTTACTTCAGCTCACTGCATTTCAGAGCTGGTGGCCCTCTCCATCTGACCTGACCTTTGTGTCATCCACCCAGACAGAGTTTTCCTCCGTTTGGACCCGTCCTTTGTTCCAAAAATTAACTCCCAATTCCATCGGGAACAGGAGATTATTCTTCCCAATTTCTATCCCAGTGTTGTGGCCCCGTCCTCTGAGCCTATCCCTTTGGAGGAAGGCAACTCTGAGCAGGAAGAAGAGGAGCCAGCCAGATCTCCCAGCCCTCCCCCTCTGGCACCGGCTCAGGTGCCAGCTGAAAGAGAGCCAAGTAGTGGGGAAACAGGTGTCTCAGATGAGAGTGAGGGAGAGACGTCATTCCTGGACGCACGCCAAAGAAGGCGAGAGAAAAGGGTACTGCAGCTGCGGCGTATGAGGAAATCCTGAGTCATTGGATTGGAGTCATAGGATCCATGACTCACTGGACCACACCCAGAAGCATATCTATTTAAGACAGTACAATGGGTCACGAAGTTCGTGACGAACAAAGCTAAACAAACGGAGCAACCTCGTAGTCTTGGAAGCTGGATGAACGGCAAAGCTACGTAGGTGATTGTCTTGTTTGTGTAAACCAATAAAGTCCTTGGCAGACGGTGTGCATATCGCTGCCAAGGTTGAGATAAGAACTGCGGAGTGTGCCAAGTGAGTCTTAACCCTCGGCTGGCTGTGTTTTTGTGGGTCTCTGAAGGGGGGGGACAGATCATCTTGTTCGTCACCTAAAACTCCATCGTTAACCCACGATGGACCAACAGCTGCAGCAGCAGGTACAGCAGATGCTGGAGGCCAATCAACTTCTGCAACAGCAAGTAGCACAGCTAACTGCACAACTTGCTTTGGGAAATGCTCCTGTAGCAGCTCCACCTGCTCCCCTTCCCCGTCCAAGATGCCCAGTGAACATGCCAGATAAGTTTTCTGGACAGCAGGAAATGTTCCCGGCCTTCTTGGGACAGTGCCAGCTGTACATGGCAATGCGGCCGGAGGATTTTCCGGATGACCGGGTTCGGGTGGCTTTTATTATCAGCTCCCTCTCTGGCACTGCCGCCCGATGGGCCACGCCCCTGTTGCTGCAAGACAGCCCCTTGCTTCTGGACTATCAGGGCTTTTTGCAACACCTGCGCACCATGTTTGAGGACCCCCTCCGGGTGCAGACGGCAGCGAGGCGCATCAAAGACCTCCGCCAAGGCAAGCGCCCCCTGCAGGACTATATTGCGGAGTTCCGATTGCTAGGCCAGGATTCGGCCTGGAATGAGGCGGCGCTGATGGATGCCTTCCAGGACGGCCTCTGCGATGAGATGCAGGACGAGCTGGTTCGGGTGGAGGCGCCACAGACCCTGGACACGCTGGTGACCCAATGCCTGCGCATCGATGCCCGCCTACAACGGCGACGGCCCCGTAGGGCTCTTCCGGAACCACCGACAGTGCCGGCACCCCCGCGTTTCGTACCAACAGCGCCCCGGACCGTACCGCGTTTGGTGGCGACGGCTGAGGAGCCCATGGAGCTCGGAGCAGCCAGACCTCAACTGACGGCCCAGGAGCGGATGCGGAGACGCCAAGGGGGGTTGTGCCTCTATTGCGGCGAGGCTGGACATTTCGCCGCCTCGTGTCCCCGGAAGCGGAGTGGATCGCTCAAGCCTGTTCCGGAGCCTCGGCGTGACCAGCCGGGAAACGGGTCAGGCCTGGCCTAGGGGAAACTCTGGGTCAGGCAGGTGACCATGCCCCGCCGGAGGCGGCGGCTGTGGACTGTGAGCCCCCTCGGCACCTGATTTTGAACACCCGGGTGTTGTTGGCTAACCGGTCGGAGGGGCTCCAGGCGCACGCGCTGGTGGACTCGGGGGCCACCACGAACTTTATGGACCAGGCCTTTGTGGCCCATTACAAGGTTCCCTTGGTTCCAGTGGACCCTCCGTTGAGGGTCGAAACTATTGATGGGCGGGAACTTGTGGCGGGGCCCATCAACTTCGCTACTCAGCCCTTGCGCCTTGCCATTGGGAACCATGAGGAGGCGATCCAGTTTTATGTGACGGCGGACCTGCACTTCCCCTTGGTCCTGGGGATGGCCTGGCTTCGGGCGCACGACCCTCAGGTGGCGTGGTCGAGAAATGCCATCTCGTTCCCCAGCCTGCAGTGTGTCGACCACCTTCGCCACACCTGTGCCGGCCAGGACGTCTCTGCCCCGAACGTCTCCTTGCCTCCGGAGCTGACATCCTTCGCCGACGTGTTCAGCGAGAAGGAGGCGGATCGCTTGCCCCCGCACCGACCCTATGACTGCGCGGTGGACTTGATGCCCAACGCGCCCCTGCCCTCGGGACGCCTGTACTCCATGTCGGAGCCCGAGCTGGCCGCCTTACGGGACTTTCTGGACAAGAACCTGGCCCGTGGGTTCATCCGGCCTTCGACCTCCCCGCTTTCGGCCCCAGTCCTCTTCGTGAAAAAGAAGACGGGGGACTTGCGCCTGTGTTGCGACTACCGGCGCTTGAATGCCATCACGGTACGGAATCGCTATCCCCTGCCGCTGATCCCGGAGCTGATGGAGAGGTTGCGGGAGGCCTCGATTTTCACCAAGCTCGACCTCCGGGGAGCCTACAACCTGGTGCGGATGCGAGAGGGGGACGAGTGGAAGACGGCATTTGGCACCCGATACGGACACTTTGAATATACCGTCATGCCGTTCGGGTTGACCAACGCCCCCGCGGTCTTCCAGCACTTGATGAACGACGTGTTCCGGGACATGCTGGATCGGTTCGTGGTGATCTACCTGGATGATATTTTGATCTATTCCCGGACCCCGGAGAGTCACCTCCAGCATGTCTGCCAGGTCCTGCAGCGCCTGCGGGAGCACCAGCTCTATGCGAAGTTGGAGAAATGTTACTTCTTCCAGACTTCCATAGAGTTCCTCGGGCACATCATCACCCCCGAGGGCATCGCGATGGACCCACACAAGGTGGCGGCCTTGCGCAGTTGGGAACCCCCGCGTCGGGTGAAGGACGTCCAGCGTCTGTTGGGATTCGCCAACTACTACCGGACCTTCATCCCGGGCTTTGCCACCCTGACCGTGCCGTTGACCCAGCTCCTTCGGAAGAAGGTTCCGTTCCAGTGGGGGCCCCCGCAGCAGCAGGCCTTCGAGGTTCTCAAGCAGGCCTTTGTCACGGAGCCGGTCCTGAGGCACCCCGATCCACACCGTCCGTTCGTGGTTGAGACAGACGCGTCCAACGTGGCGATTGGAGCGGTGCTGCTACAGGCTCCGGTGGATGGTGGCACTCTTTTTCCCTGCGCTTACTACTCCCGGAAACTCACTCCTTCCGAGCGCAACTACACCATCTGGGAAAAGGAGTTGCTGGCTATCAAGGCCGCGTTCGAGGCTTGGCGACATCACCTCGAGGGGGCCCGACACCAGGTGGAGGTGCGGACGGACCATCGGAACCTGGAGCACCTCACCACGGCCAGGAATTTGAACCAGCGGCAGATCCGGTGGTCGTTGTTTTTCGCCCGGTTCAACTTCCACGTCACATACATTCCGAGCCACCTCAACCAGAGGGCGGACGCGCTATCCCGTAAGCCGGAATACTTTTGCCCAAAGGACTCCCTTTCCCCCCGGACGGTGCTGCCTGCGGACTCCTTGGCCGCGGTCCAGGAACCGGTGGACCTGCGGACTCAGGTGCTGGAAGCGCAGCGACGGGACGACTGGTCGCAGCAGCGGAGAGCGGACGTCGGCCCCGCGTCCCCATGGACCGTGGAGGAGGGCTTGCTCAGGCACCGGGGTCGGCTGTACGTGCCCACAAGTCCGCTCCGAGCCCTCGTCATGAACCAGTGCCATGACAACCCCGCGGCGGGGCACTTCGGCTTCTTTAAGACCTTGAACCTAGTGACGCGGACTTTTTGGTGGCCTCGGGTACGGCACGACGTGCACGCCTACGTGACGTCCTGTGTGCCATGCCGACAGGCCAAAGCCGCGTCCGGCCCCCCTCCTGGACTCCTCCAGCCGCTGCCGACACCGGAGAGACCGTGGGGAGCCATCTCCATGGACTTCCTGACTGACCTGCCCCTGTCCGCTACGTTCACGACCGTCCTCGTGGTGGATGCGCTCACGAAGATGGCACATTTCATCCCGTGCCGCGGCCTGCCCTCGGCTCGTACCACGGCTCGCCTGTTCCTGCAACACATCTTCCGCCTCCACGGCCTGCCGGACCGGGTGGTTTCGGATCGCGGGGCCCAGTTCACGGCCCGCTTCTGGAAAAGCCTGATGGCTGCGCTGGAGGTGCAGGTGTGCCTGTCGTCGTCACACCACCCGGAGACTGACGGGGGCACGGAGAAGGTCATTGGCATACTGGAGCAGTACCTCCGCTGTTTTGTCAACCAGCAGCAGGACAACTGGGCCGAGTACCTTCCCCTGGCGGAGTTCGCTTTTAACAACTCCCAACATACCTCCACCCAGATGACACCGTTCCATGCCAACGTCGGGTACCATCCACGGTTTTTTCCGTTGACCATCATGGACTCCCCTGTTCCTGAGACCCGGGACTTCCTCTCGGAGCTGCAGGCGGTGCAGCAACTGGTGCGGCGGCAGCTGATCCGGGCGAAAGAGGACTATAAACGGTTCGCCGATCGCGGCCGCCGGGCGACGCCACCGCTGGAAGTTGGAGATCGGGTGTGGCTGTCCACGAAACACCTCCCCACGGACCAGCCGGTGAGGAAACTGGCCCACCGCTTTATCGGTCCCTTCCCCATCGAGGCGGTCATCAACCCGGTGGCCTATCGGTTGACTCTACCCCGCTCCATGCGGCTCCACCCCGTTTTTCATCGGTCCCTCCTGGTCCCTGAGACTCCCACTAGCCGTCTCCGCCGCCCGCCGCCGCCTGCCCCCCCAGCCGCAGCCGACGAGGACGACGCCTCGACGTATGAGGTGGACAGTATTCGGGACTCCCGTTGGCTGAAGGGGCGCTTCCAATACCTCATCGCTTGGAAAGGGTACGGGGCCGAGGATTTCACCTGGGTGGACGCATCTGCCGTTCAGGCCCCTGACCTGGTGCGGACTTTCCACGAACAGTTCCCGTCCCGACCCCATCCCGACCGTCAGACCCGGGGGAAGGGCCCTGCGGTGGGGGATAGTGTTGTGGCCCCGTCCTCTGAGCCTATCCCTTTGGAGGAAGGCAACTCTGAGCAGGAAGAAGAGGAGCCAGCCAGATCTCCCAGCCCTCCCCCTCTGGCACCGGCTCAGGTGCCAGCTGAAAGAGAGCCAAGTAGTGGGGAAACAGGTGTCTCAGATGAGAGTGAGGGAGAGACGTCATTCCTGGACGCACGCCAAAGAAGGCGAGAGAAAAGGGTACTGCAGCTGCGGCGTATGAGGAAATCCTGAGTCATTGGATTGGAGTCATAGGATCCATGACTCACTGGACCACACCCAGAAGCATATCTATTTAAGACAGTACAATGGGTCACGAAGTTCGTGACGAACAAAGCTAAACAAACGGAGCAACCTCGTAGTCTTGGAAGCTGGATGAACGGCAAAGCTACGTAGGTGATTGTCTTGTTTGTGTAAACCAATAAAGTCCTTGGCAGACGGTGTGCATATCGCTGCCAAGGTTGAGATAAGAACTGCGGAGTGTGCCAAGTGAGTCTTAACCCTCGGCTGGCTGTGTTTTTGTGGGTCTCTGAAGGGGGGGGACAGATCACCCAGACAGGCTCATCCACTGGAACACAAATGGCACACTCTGGATGCCCACAGAGCTGTTAAAATCTACACCTCGTGAATGGCACCTTCCAGGCACTCTGAGGCTCTATTTGTATCATTTCAACCCGCCTCATTGGGATCTAAGGTATCCTCAGCCACTATTGGTCGTGGGATCCAGGCTTGTATGGCCCTGGCATATGAAACACACTCTACCCTACCACCAAGGCATATCATTGCTTACTCAACTCGCAGTGCATTTACCACCATTGCTTGGGCCACGCAAGCCTCCCTCGAGGAAATTTGCCAGGCAACTATTCCTGTACCCTTTATTAAACACTATCGTTTGGATGTTTTCGCATCTCTGGAGGCTTCTTTTGGCAGGAGAGTCCTCCAACAGGTACATCTGGTGTCGAGGCCTCCTAGGTCACAGGATTCCCACCTGTAGGGCTGACGAGCTTGGGTATGTCCCACTCCTAACCCACTCCATAGCCTTCTGGGTGAAGAGGTGTTGGACTTACCGTGAATGCCATTTCTCCGGGGGCTGCGGAATGGGTCAGCCCCTCCCATCTGTGATTCTTCCATTGTTCCTTGCTAACATTTTGGCGGAGACTGTTTTATAGATCTGCATTCGTCGAATAAAACTGGAGGAGATGGAGGCCCGAGGAGGCATGGCCAAAACAATTCAACTCAGTGACTGGCCAGACCAACTGAATCATCCCACTCCTGGCCCACTCCACAGCCCCCGGAGAAACGGTGTTCACAGTAAGTCCAACACCTCTTTTCATTCCCTTAGGTGGTCCGCTGTTCATCTTTTCTTAGCTAACTGAACGTACATCTTTTTTAAAACATTCCTGTTCTTTTGCCATTTTTGTCTATATTCTTCATAGTAAGTACTTCAGCAAAACTTTTCTTGGATGAGGAATGATTGCGCTTGTTTGTGATTTTCTTGCATCTTCTTTTTTCTCTATTTGCAAACACAAATCTTTTCCAGTCTCTAGGACATTCAGCCTAATTCATATTTGCTGACACAGAGCTGTTAGCACTTCAACTGCGTTTTCTCATGCAGTTTTAAACAGGTCAATGGATATGTCATCTGCTCTGGTGCTTTTCTATTTCCTAGCTGGTCCATTGCCTACTGTGACGTTGGTTCCAGAATACATTTTACCTCCACAGGTACATCTGACATTATATAACCCATTTCAGTAAAGCCTTTTCATTTTCCTTTAATTTCTGTTGTCTCTATTACATCTCTTCTGTTATTCCTCTTGAGTATTGCTACTTGTAACATTTTCTGTGATTTCTTAAATCTTCTTTAAACAGCTTTCCTTTCCTTTCTTTCCCTTTTTTCCCCTTTTTTCCTTTTTTCCCTTTCTTTCCCTTTTCCTCTTTCCTGTGTTTCTTTTGATTTTACTCTGTTAATGACATTCTTGATTGATATTGTTTTCCTTATCCTTTTTGACTCGAGATGGAGAATAATATTAGTAAATAGTAATAAGTATTCTAAACTTCACTTTCATAAATGGCATATTTGCATACTGTTTGATGGTCTGCAATACAGCTAATTTATATGGAAGTATACTTTGTAGAAGTTACTTTAAAATGTCTTTGTGTTGGATGCTCAGCTAGATGTCAGCATCTAGTGACGTTTGGCCAAGAAAAGCTAAGAATTGTTAGATTAGTATTTGAATGGGAAACATCAGGAAATCTTAGATTGGAAAGATTTTTGAAAAATCTTGGAACAGGACAATAGTGTGCCACTTTAATACAGTTGCCAAAAAAAAAAAATTCTACCATACATCAGTTTGCCCACAAAGTCACCAGGAGCTGAACTCTACTTAAACAGATTTTTTGAGGAGGAGGAAGAGGAGGAGGAGGAGGAAGAGGAGGAGGCACAGAATGAGAAAATTTCATATAAGGTTACTCATAAACCTTCTTGAATTGAAGTCCTTCCTGCTACTTATAAAGAAATAAGAGGCTAACTATTTGAAGCATTGTGTATAGTCTGCAAATAGACAAGCAACTCTGATTAAGCAAAAAGCTTAATCAGGCACCAGGAATGCTGCTTAAGGAAGATGACATCTCCCTATGTGTATAATACTTGGAAGAGTAGCATTTATCAATAAGAAACAAATTATCTGGGACATTTTGCGTAACAGGGAAATAAATAAGACAGATCCATGCATGCACATGCAGCCACACACATACATACAGAGAGAGAGAGAGAGAAAGAGAGAGAGAGAGAGAGAGAGAGAGAGAGAGAGAGAGAGAGAGATTTACACTTGATCAGATCTTGTCTTCATTAGCCTCTTTTTCATCCTATAGCTGCAGTATGAAGACAAAGTTAAATAGAAACTTCTCAAAGACAACAAAAGCTTTCAGAAAATTGGAAGACAGATTTTGACATGGTATTAATTCCTGCACATTTATCTCTCTCTGTTTTCCCCACAAACATTAAACCCAGTGTTGTGGTATTGTTATCAGCTTCAAGGATTTTCATCATTGTGAATGAATACCTGAACATCTGAAAACATGTAAAATGGTTTAACCGAAAGCATTCCATACTCTTTTAGGTAAAACTAACCATGTCCAGGCCAACTAGGGCAAAATTAGATGATACATGGATATGTATAATATATGCACATGTGTCATTTGTTGCTGTAATGCAATTACAAGGAGCAGCAGATTAATAAAAATACTAAAATGCTTAACCAATTCTCTGCATTTCAGATGTTGCTTTGTTGATCACAGTTAGCTGTTTTTTCCAACTATTTTTGTTGCTGTAGAGGTAGATATATAAGATTCATTGTCCCCACTTTTGTGGCATCTCCTTAATCTTTTGGGCGGGAAACTCTTATGGAAACTTTCTCAGTGGAGAAAGAGTGAGATACATGGGTGGATAAAATATATTTGAAGCATTCTTGTTCTCTACTTTTCCAGTTTTTACCTGTAACTTCCCTCTTCTTCGAAACCTGGTCATTTTGCAGTGTTTATAAACATTAAACCTCTTGTATTTCCCTTGATATGTATGGAAAGCATTCTAGTTTCAATTTTATTATAAGTATGGATCTCAGTATATTCTGGGATTATACTTAGTAAAATATTGTAATTTCATTTCAAATTTAATTTCTAAAATTTTCTAAATGTGCTAAATGTTACTTCAGGGATTTTTTTATATGTTAACCACATATGGTAAAATGTTATTTCTGTTTCATGGCATTTTCATTTGTTACTATATGTTTTTTCTACGTTGAAACTTATTAATGAAGTTATATACAATCTGTAAAACATTTTATGTCAGTTTTCTTTAAGATTATAATTTGAATTAAATTTTATGCATTTATTCATTACTTCTTCCCATTTTTGTGTAGTGACTGTTTCTTTAAAGTTTTTCATACATTTAATCATGCATTTATTTATTTGTTCTATATCATATCTAAATAGGAGTGTGTGTGTGTGAAGATTGCTTAATTTACATTACCTGATTAAGATTCAGTCTTTCCAGATAGAATTATTCAGTCTCACTGAAGTTTATTTAAGGCTGTGTAGTAATTTGGATTTTTTAAGGAAATGGTCCTTTGAAACATGCTACACAAATACAGCAATTGAAAGAAACTATTAAAACAGCTACATCTTTTTTCTGTGTATTTTGAATAAACTCTTCCCACTTGAAACACAAATCATAGTAATAATTTTATTATATTTATTGCATGTTAGCTGTACGGGGAGAAATGATTTAAATGTATTATTTTGTTGATTTTTTCTATCCTGCTCTATGGAGTGGAGAGTTGGGCTCTGATAGAAAGCCACTTGAAGAGTCTAGAAGCATTTGAAATGTGGATTTATCAGTGACTGTTACATATAAGTTGGGCTGACAAAATCAGAAATGAGGAGGTAATAAGCCACCTCGGAAAGCCAAGGGAAATCATCAAAACCATAAAAAAGTGAAAGAATATTTTGGACATGTGATGCAATAGCAGTAGTGATTATCAAATTTAGTTTGCTACAGGTTCTCTCATGCGTGTGTGTGCTTGTGCAGAAGCGTCCAGATGGGTGGGCGGAGCCTCTTGCTGGTACCACTACCGGTTCACCTGATCCGGGGCACACGAGTAGCAACTCACCCCTGTACAACATCCAGAAAAATATGACATACTTCACTTAATCCTTCAAGGAAAGATAGAAGGCAAACAAGGTCCAGGCAGAAGAAGAAAATCATGGCTTCAAAATCTAAGGGACAGGTTTGGACAAAATTCAACAGTACTCTTTCATGCGGCTGTTGATAAAAATAAGATCACCAACATGATCACCAAAGTCCGATGATGGATATGACACAAGAAGAAGATGATTTTGTTGATTAATAATGATGACCTAGTTTGCATTTAACAGAATTAGAAGTGACTTTGGAGATCTTCTAATCCAATCCTGCTCAGGCAGGAAACCCTGTACCATTTTGGATAAATGGCTGTTCAATCTTTTCTTTAAGAAGTCCAGTCATAGAACACCCATATCTTCTGGAGGCAAACCATTCCACTGATTAATTATTCTCAGGAATTTTCTCCTTAGTTCTAGGATGGATCTCTCCATGTTAAGTTTCCATCTGTTATGTCTTGTCCTGCACTCAGGTGATTTAGAGAATAGGTTGACCCCTCCCCTCTTTTCTGTGACAACCTCTCAAATATTGGAAGGCTGCTATCATGTCACCCATAGTCCTTCTTTTTGTTAGACTAGTGATACCCAGATTCCTGCAAGCATTCGTCATATGTTTTAGTCTTCACTCCTTAATTGCTCTTCACTCTTTCTAGAGCCTCAACATAGTTTTTTTATTATGATGACCAAAACTGCATGCACTATTCTAAGTGTCATCTTATCAAAGCAGTATAAAGCAGTATTAACACTTATATAATCTTGCTATTCCCTCTGTTGAAGCAACCTACATTGGCATTTTGCATTTTGATAGCTGCAGTATAAAACAGTTCTCAGTGAAAGGAGGATAAGATACACAGACACACAATTAAACAATAATATAAAGTTCCAGATATAAAATATAGATAAAAAGATACAGCAAACAAGATGGAAAATCAGTGTTCAATCTGTTATATTTTACCAACTTATTCTACTATTTTATTATACCTTTTACACTTGAATGTATCTTTCTTTTATCTATCTATCTATCCATCCATCCATCCATTTAAAAACAATTATTGAAATGCATAAATACTTGCCCCATTGCAGGATTTTGCTTACAATTGGAAAAGTCAAAAGATAGAATTGGGAAAGCAACAGTTAAAACTGTTCCATATAAGCATATTTCAAATCCTCAGGCCCTATGGTGAAATTCATCTTCCAGTGTTAAAGCAGATAGGAGGAAAAGGGATTGGCACCATTAGCAATTATTTTTGAGAACTTGGATGACAGGTAAGGTCTCAGAGGACTGCAGCAGGTCAAACTCAATGCCTATTTTTAAGAAGAAAGGGAGGGAATCAAGAATCCAGGGATTTCATTCAAGTAAGTTTAATTTAACACCTGGCAAGTTTTTAGAGTAACTAATAGAGCAGTCAATCAGTAAACAGTACAGCCAAAGGAAAATAAGATAAAGAAAAGTAAGACAATGTGGCTGAGCTTTGTTAAAGAATGGGTATTATGGCTGATCGTGTGAACTGTTTTTTTTTCCTAGGTTTTTTTTCCAGTTTAAATAGCAAGGATACCAGCATGTACTGCTTTTTCATTTTGTAACAGCCACCATTTTGAATTCTATTTATAGCGGCCACCATTTTGAATTCCGTTATTATAGCGGCCGCCATTTTAAGACTTCACAACCCCTTTAAAAGTCATTGAACAATGATTTAACCCCAGCGCTGCTCAGGGAACATCTTCTGGCCATCAATATATTGTTAGATCGCTATTTTATTTTTACTTTTATTGGCTACAGAATCTATACATTAAGAACTATTCTTAGTGGACTCAAACCCTTGTTGCTCACATTGCGACCATTCTTCACAGTACTGACCAACCAGTGATTATTATTGGCGTTTGTTGGCTCCAAGAGCCTAGCCTATATTAACAACTGTAATCATTTTGCATCAGGTCCCTAGATTGGACCAAAGCGGCCTTTGTATTCACAGTACACTAAAAAATTGAGTAATTCTACTCATATTCTCTGAGGTTTCTGTAATTCACAATGGCAGATTCGCCAATTTCGTCTGATTTAGAGCCAGAAAATCCTGTTTCTCTCTCTAGTGAACAACAGGATCCAATTCCTGCCAAAGCAAAATCCAAAAGCAAAGTGCCCAGAGCTGTTCGTGCTAGAACCAAAGGGGCCTCTACGCAGGACAAGTGTGATATCCACAGACACCTGGCACTAGAGCGCCAGTATGACAAGGCCAGGAGGGAGGCGCTTCTGAAGGCTTCATCTGCCCAACAGATACAAGCCCCTCCGGTTTTTGGACCGTTACCTCACCATAAACCCCCCGAGATTCAGGCAGAGTCCAGTGAGAGAAATTTAGATTCAGGAGCACAACAAAATACTAATCAAATCCTAGAAAATCTAGTGAATACTATACCAGGTACTCACCTTAGTCAACAACAGTCAAACCCGAATAATCAGGTTGACATCCATTCTGTACTTTCTGACGCCTTAGCCAAGGTTTTGGCAGCCAGTCTACAACAAGGACATGGATCAGGCCAAGGATCCGGTCTTCAGCAGCCAGGCTCCAGTAGGCTACCTACTAAAACACACAGCTCTGACCATAAGGATGAGGTGTCCAGTGAAGATTCGGACATCTGTGAGGACTACCCTGATGAAATGGAACTCTCAGAGGATGAAGGCCTCTTGCCAGATCAGCCTGCATTTACTGGCCTTTTTCGTTCAGCTCTTTTTAGATCCTTACTTCATAAAGCGAAACAAACCACCAAATTTGGCCTGACTTCTACTTCTGCAGAATCCTCTCAACAGGGACAGAATCCTCATGATCCCTTATTCCAGAGTTCCAAACCAGATAAGGATTTTGTTCCGTGTCTGCCTCTGTTTTCTGAAGTCATCCAAAGTGGGTGGCCTCAGCCGGGCTCTCTGACTGCTCCTAGCTCCTTGGACAAGAAACTATATTGTGCGAGTCCTGAACTTGATTCATTGTTATCGCTTCCTGCAGTAGATGCTCCAGTAGCGGCGTTATCTTCTTCCTCTTCAGTAATAACTGGTGACATTGTAGATGGCTTATGCGCAGAAGACAGAAAAGCTGAATTAGCATTTAGAAAGACTCATCAGGCTTCTGCCTGGGCAGTGCGTGCAGCTACTGCCACTTCTTTTTTCACCAGGGCATCTCTATTGTGGCTCCGCCAGTTACAAGAACGACTACCGGTGGCCGACATTCGTTTACACCATGATATTAATAAATTAGTTGCAGTGGCTGAATACTTGGCGGATGCATCATTAAACGCAGCAAAGTTTGCTTCTAGGGCCCTGTCATCGTCAGTGACATCTAGACGAATGTTCTGGCTCTGCAACTGGCGAGCAGATGCCAGGACAAAGTGGAAGCTGGCCTCTGCACCATACAAAGCTCCACTACTTTTTAGACCACCTCTTGAACCTCTATTGATTGAGGACAAGGATAAAAGAAAGATTTTACCCTCTTCTTATCGCTGTCCTGAAAGACGTTTTTCACCATACACTCAGAGGAAATACTTTCACCCTTCGTTTTCCTCAGGAAATTATTCCAGTAACAGATCTTATGGGCAAGGCCAGACTCATGCTGCTGAACGTCAGCCCTTTCGCGACAGAAGCCGAGCAACCGCCCCAGCGAAGTGTCAGTTTCGAGGCTCTGGCTTCAGATCTTTTCATAGGGGCAAATGACTCGATTCCCGATTCGCCCATTGGAGGAAGACTTCAACAGTTCCACACTCAATGGGCGAAATCAACAACCGAACCTTGGATTCTACGAACCATAGAGTTCGGTCTCTGTTTAGAATTTCAGAACATTCCACCAGACAGATTCATCCGTTGTACAATATCTCCACTACAGGACATGAGATCTCTAATGGAGGACGAGATTCGCCATTTACTTACCATACATGCAATAGAGCCAGTGCCAGTATTACAGGAGAGAACAGGAGTTTATTTGACTGTTTTTCTTGTCCCCAAGTCATCGGGGGGCTGGCGAGGCATTTTGAACCTCAAGCACTTGAACAAATTCATCTTATACAGGAGGTTCAAGATGCAGTCACTGCGGTCAATCTTAGCCTGCATCAGGGAAGGAGACTGGATGCAGTCAGTGGATCTCAGGGAGGCGTATCTATACATCCCAATTCATCCGAACCACCGCAGATACCTCCGATTCGAGTATGGCAACAGGCACTACCAATATTGTGCGATGCCTTTCGGGCTTTCCTCAGCACCCAGGACGTTCACCAAACTGGTGGCTGTGGTGTCAGCACAAATTCGTCTTCTCTCTGTCCGTATTTTATGCTACTTAGACGATATTTTAGTCCTTTCGTCCTCTGTCCAACAGGCGTCTACAGATATTACTACAGTGATAGACATATTTCAATGCCATGGGTTTTCAATCAATTATCCCAAAAGTCAACTCACACCGTCGACACAGATCCTCCACCTAGGAGCAGTCATCAATTCTATCAGAGGTCAAGTATACCTGTCCCCAGACAGGATTCGCAGCTTAGTTTCCATGGTGAGACAGATCAGGGTGCAGCGCAAAGTTCCTCTTCTCTTGCTGTCACAACTTTTAGGCAAGATGATTTTCTGTCTGGCAATTGTTCCTTGGGCTCGCAGGCACTCAAGACCTCTCCAATGGCTCCTCTTGCCATATCAGAAGAAAAGGCAGGCTTCTTCTCTACTATCTATCCATGTTCCGCCACAAGTCCGTATATCTCTCAGATGGTGGATGTCCCCTGCACTTCTCAAAGGCTGCTTCTTCTTTGAACCGGACCGCAAAGCATTGACCATGGATGCGAGTCTAATAGGCTGGGGGGCTCACCTGGAGGATCAGGTGACACAAGGCCTTTGGTCGACGGAAGAAAGGAGATCCAACATCAACCTACTAGAACTGAGGGCAGTTCGCCTGGCACTACAAGCCTTCCAATCTATCTTGAAGAATCAACATGTATTAGTTCCGACGGACAACGTCACCACGAAAGCACATATCAACAGGGAAGGGGGGACCAAATCTCGTCTTTTGATGTTAGAGACAGAGAAGCTCCTGAACTGGGCGGAACGTCATGTTCTATCTCTACACACAGATCACATTTCCGGTCAAGAAAACATTCGCGCCGATTGGCTAAGCAGACAAACCTTAGATCCAGCAGAGTGGCAGCTGCATCCTCTAATATTTCAGGAGATTGTTCGGAAATTCGGTCAACCGTAAGTAGACCTATTCGCGACACCACAAAATGCTCACCTTCCAAGGTTCTTCTCTCGATACCCAAGCGTCGGTGCAGAGGGTTGCGACGCGCTTCGTTGTCCTTGGCCACCAGGACTTCTATATGCGTTCCCACCTCTGACATTGATTCCACAAGTAGTGCGGAAATTAATAAAGGAGAGATCAGAACTTCTAGTAGCACCAGATTGGCCCAGGAGACCTTGGTATTCAGACCTTTGGAATCTCTCAATCTCTCCTCAGTGGAACATTCCTCCCACCAGGAACGCTCTGTGCCAGGGGGTCATCGCCCACCCAGACCCGCGGTGGCTCCGATTGACCGTCTGGCACTTGAGCGGATCTTGTTAAGAAAAGACAGACTGGCTGAAGATGTCATCCACACCATACAGTCATCGAGAAGACCATCAACATCAAGAATATACCAAGCATCTTGGAAGGCCTTCGCTAACTGGTGTGTTTCTCATCATGTGGATCCCACATCAGCATCCATCTGAATTTTCTGAATTTTCTACAAGCAGGTTTAGTGAAAGGTCTAGCGCCGGCTACTCTTCGTAGGCAGGTTGCCGCAATTTCAACAATCCTCAGGTGCGAACCATTCCGTACTCTAACTCAACATCCTAGAATACCAGAATTTTTACACGGAGCAACTAATCTCTCTCCTCAAACTGTACATCGCTACCCTTCCTGGGATTTGCCATTTGTATTGCAGTCTCTGACATGTGAACCATTCGAACTGTTATCCTCTACTAGTCTTAAATTCCTTTAGTTTAAGACAGCCTTTTTAATCGCAATAACTTCAGCAAGACGTATATCGGAGATTGCAGCTCTGTCAATTCGCAAAGATCTATGTATTTTTTATCCAGACAGAGTTGTTTTACGTCTTGACCCCACGTTTATACCGAAAATTAACACTTCCTTCCACCGAGCCCAAGAGCTCATTTTACCTAATTTTTGTCCTTCACCTCGTCACCCTAAAGAGAAAGATTGGCACACACTCGATGTGCGACGAACTTTACGTAGATACATCAAACGTACATCATCTTTCAGAAGATCAGAGGCACTATTTGTGTCATTTCACTCTGCGCATATGGGTCAAAAAGTTTCATCAGCCACGATAGGACGTTGGGTCAAGGCCTGTATATCAACAGCATATGAACGTAAAGCCAGACCTATCCCAGGTCCTATATTTGCTCACTCAACGAGAAGCGCAGCAACTTCGGCAGCTTGGGCCACTCAGAC